>BSBN01000244.1:662500-3217208 GCA_027924645.1 Cunninghamia lanceolata
TTTTTTGGGCTAAAAAGGGTTGAAGGGAGATAGTACATCAAGTTGTTCGCAAGGGCCAACTTGATCCTCTTCCTCAAGGATCCTAGAGGAAGGATCCCTAGCAGAGCCGCCGACTCCAACTATGGGCCATGTACGATCCATACTAGATCTAACCAACTACCCACCCTACCTTCTCTACGTTCTTGACAGTCTATCTTCGTCTCAATAGATTTTTTCAGTGGCATGTTACGGTCCTTTCCCCCATTACTGAGAAAAAGTGAGCCACTGGTTCAGGTAAAAAATACTATCATTACCGCCTAGACAATCAGACATCCAACCCATAATCGCAACGACCCGATTGCAAGAGCAGAGCTCTACCAACTGAGCTATATCCCCATAGATGGACAAATGAAGCAGGCAACAAATTGACCTGTCCTACTACATAGCACATAATATAATGTTTGGGCTATCCTGGGCTTGAACCAGAGACCTCGCCCATGAAGTAAATCATCGCACCTATAATTAGATGAGAATCAGTTCTCTCTTCATTCAGGAGCGACTCATCCTTCCCGAACACAGCATATAATTTTCCACTGTACTGCGCTCTCCAAGTGTGCTTGTTCCTCTTCCTTCTTCGCCAACAGCAAGAAAAGAAGGAAAAAAATTTGATGAGAAGAGAAAAGGAGGCATTAATAAGATCCTCCTAACCCAATCCCAGACACTCCAAGATCCTTTTTCGATCCTGGTTCTCCCATTGTTCATTAGGAGATGCATAATGATTTCCTAATGCACTGATCTGGGGATTGTTCATAGTGATTGAGCAAGTTGAAGACCAAGGAAGTATTTACTTCCAATATTATTTCTCCTCTTCTTATAACTAGAAGTAGTGTCCCGACCGAAAAATTGAGAAAAAAAGAAAATGTTCTCATTTATTCCTTTCAGGAAGGGAAGATTTGGAAAAGGAAATCTTATATTATGGATTTCCCGCATCCTACAGAAAAAGCATGAAAAGACTCGAATGATATGATCCCTCCGTCACCCTAGAAAGGTGATCTCGTAGTTCTTGGTCTATGAAGATGCGATGTTAGGTGCTTTTTTTACACATTTAGGCTTAATATTCAGCCCGTGCTCGAGAGATAGCCTTCCATACACTGATAAGATATGTATGGATTCTCGATAAAAAAGTAGCCAAAAATACTTGGCTACCCGGGACCGCCCAGATCCCATGAATGAATAGAAAATTTGATCTACATTCGATCTCACCTTAATAACCCCCATCTATCCTTCTGATAAGAAAGTCAGTTTCAAACCCTGATTCGAACAGAAGTACGCCATGCTAATGTGCCTTGGATGATCCACACACATCTCTGGGTCAGGCGTTGATGAGCACATTAAACTATCCATGTGGCTGATAGCCTTCACAGCCCAGGCACAATGACACAATTATCAGGGGCGCACTCTACCACTAAGCTAATAGCCCAGTAGGCCTCTCCAGTAGGAGGGGAGGCCTGCCAACCAAAAGCAAGAGAAACCCTCCCTCTTGCTCGCTTGCCTTTTTATGTTTTCCCTTCTTTCTTTGTTAACTTGAAATTAAAATGAATTCAATATTGATTCAATTTGTTGACTAAATCATAAACAAGTTTTCACTTAATAAAACATTAAGGAAAAAATTGTTAAACTTAACAATGTTTCTACTTTTAAGTATGACATTTTTACCTCTTAAAAATAAAGAGAAATAGAGAAATTATTGAAATAATTTCTCTATTTAAAATGAAATATTAAATAAATGAATAAACTAAAACAAACACGGAAAATAGGAACCTATCCACTTGTCTCGACCTGGGATAATGAGCTCACTTATGAACTTCACTCTTATTTACGTCACTATACAAGTAACAAACTTCACTACCGATAAACGACAAAAGACTTCATCTCTTGCAGATGCATCCTCGTGTCATTCGCTCTCTTTCGCGAGTGTAATAGTGTATGAGCTCAACAAGCATTAGCTCTCCCTGAAAAGGAGGTAATCCAGCCGCACCTTCCAGTACGGCTACCTTGTTACGACTTCACTCCAGTCACTAGCCGTGCCTTGGGCATCTCCCTCCTTGCAGTTAAGATAATGACTTCGAGCATGGCTCACTTCCCTAGTGTGACGGGCGGTGTGTACAAGGCCCGAGAATAAATTCACCGTCGTATGGCTGACCGGTGATTACTAGCGATTCCTACTTCATGCAGGCGAGTTGCAGCCTACAATCCGAATTGAGGCCAGGTTTTTGAGGTTAGCTTGCCCTCGCGGGGGTGCAACTCTTTGTCCCGGCCATTGTAGCACGTGTGTCGCCTAGGGTGTAAGGGGCATGATTACTTGACATCATCCTCACCTTCCTCCGGCTTAACACCGATAGTCTGTTCAGGGTTCCAAACTCTTATGGCAACTAAACACGAGGGTTGCGCTCGTTGCGGGACTTAACCCAACAACTTGCGGCACGAACTGACGACAACCATGCACCACCTGTGTCCGCGCTCCCGAAGGCACTCCTCTCTTTCAAAAGGATTCGCGGCATGTCAATCCCTGGTAAGGTTCTTCGCTTTGCATCGAATTAAACCACATGCTCCACCGCTTGTGCGGGCCCCCGTCAATTCCTTTGAGTTTCATTCTTGCAAACGTACTTCCCAGGCGGGATACTTAACGCGTTAGCTACAGTACTATATGGGTCGATACGCACAGCACTTAGTATCCATCATTTACGGCTAGGACTACTGGGGTATCTAATCCCATTCGCTCCCCTAGCTTTCATCTCTGAGTGTCAGTGACGGCCCAGCAGAGTGCTTTCACCTGTTGGTGTTCTTCCCGATCTCAGCGCATTTCACCGCTCCACCAGAAATTCCCTCTGCCTCTATCGTACTCCAGCTTGGTAGTTTCCACCGCTTGTCCAGGGTTGAGCCCTGGGATTTGACGACGGACTTGAAAAGCCACCTACAGACACTTTACGCCCAATAATTCTGGATAATGCTTACATCCTCTGTTTTACCGCGGCTGCTGGCACAGAGTTAGCCGATGCTTATTCCTCAAATACCATCATTTATTCTTCTCTAAGAAAAGAAGTTTACGACCTATGAGCCTTCTTCCTTCACACGGCATTGCTCCGTCAGGCTTTCGCCCATTGCGGAAAATTCCTCACTGCTACCTCCCGTAGGAGTTTGGGCCGTGTCTCTGTCTTAGTGTGGCTGATCATCCTCTCAGACCAGCTACTGATCGGAGCCTTGGTAAGCCATTGCCTCACCAACTAGCTAATCAGACGTGAGCCCCTCCTTGGGCAGATTCCTCCCTTTTGCTCCTCAGCCTACCTCACGGGGTATTAGCAACCGTTTCCAGCTGTTGTTCCCCTCCCAAGGGTAGGTTCTTACGCATTACTCACCTGTTCGCCACTGGAAACACCACTTCCCGTCTGACTTGCATGTGTTAAGCATGCCGCCAGCGTTCATCCTGAGCTAGGATCAAACTCTCAATGAAATTCAGAGTTTCATTATTTCTTACTTATAGCTCCCTTCTATGTGGACAAAGTTTGATTCACGAATTATCTATCATCTATATAATATATATATATATATATAACATCTTTCTTAAAGATGTTATCATCATGAGGATTTCGATTTGTTTAGAATAATCTTCTTTTTATGAATAGAAATTTCATAAAGCTAAGATTAGCTAGATCCAGCTCTACACTTGCTCTAATAAGCAAAGTGAAATGGGAACTTCATTTTGCTGGTTGATGTTCCCTTACCTTTAAGCTCTTCTGACTTAATAAAGAATAAGAACGGTTGAATATCGATAAAAAATTATTCTAAATACAATAACCAAAATGGAAATAATGACATCTTAATTCAAATTAATATTAGGATAATTAATATCCTTTTTTTTTTTTTTTTCAGTATCCTTTGGTAATAGCAAGCATATCAAATAGTTTGAGTTAGGATGAGTTATCATCCTAACTACCAACGTTATAAGATGATAGAATAAAAAAAACTTAATCATCAACATCTTTATCACTTTCTTTTTCCTTCAAATAAAAAAACAAAAAAGGCTTACATCTATATACCCATTTGGTTGTAATGTACATAATAATATGTCATATTATAATATGTCATATAGATAATATAACTCATTGCCAAGACAATTATGAATAACTAATTTGAGTTAATTACAATTCAAATTTCGTCCTACATTCTAGGATAGAATGTTCATCTAAAACGTTGATACGTATCAACCTTCTGTTAGACGTTATCTTTTCATTCTGATAGGTGTTAAATTGCATTTCATATTATAAGCCATCCTTACTCTGCTATGTCAGCCCCCTAGCCTCTTAATCTCACGATAAAAAAAGAGGCAATAAAAATAAAAGAACTCACATTAGGTACATTAGGTTTAGGGATAATCAGGTTTGAACTGATGACTTTCACCACGTCAAGGTGACACTCTACCACTGGGTTATATCCCTTCCCCATCCTCATCTAGAAGGAAAATTGCAATAACTTCCCAAAGAATCGAGAAACTCAACGCCACTATACCATTATTCTTCGAGAGCTATATCTTGTTTTCATACTCTTTCAAAACCTCGTAAAAAAAAAATTGTAACTAAAATATGTAACCTAGTAGGCAAAGAGTTTTATATTATGCATATACTTATTCTATTTAGATTGACATAATAGAATTAAATTGCCTTCATGTTGGTTGTTGAGTTTAAACAGGTGGAATCATCTAACTCTATCATAGTACAATCTTTTTCTTATTGAGTTATCACTTTTCTCTCAATCCAAATAAACAAGATGATAGATACTAGCAATTAAGTAAAAAAGAAAAAAATTTGAACCAGCATTAATGGAACATTAAGTAATTAACTAACTAAAAAAAGAACTTTTTTTTCATAGACTTTCTTAGTTTATATTGCCGATTGGCAGGCATAGCCACTCGGTATCCTATATTTTATTGATACCATTTTATCATAGGTTATCGAAATAATCCTGAGCAGCCGAACCATGCTATCCAAACCAAAGCACGAAAGTGAAAATCTTTTATCAAATCGATTCCTAGTTAAATAATGCATAACTACACGGATAAGCTCACATTAACCCGTCAATTTTGAATTGAATTTGTGATTGAAAAAAAGGATATATCGAGATATAAATAAAGAATTAGCATGTAATAGTAAAAATGAATTAAAAAAAAAAGGTTGTCATTCTCATTCTCTTTAATAGAGAATGAAGAATTAATCCCGAAGGATTAGCATACTTTTTTGTTTTAAAAAAAATTGAATATATAATATATATAGAATCATTCGTGTTTTATTAAAACACGAAAACTATCTAATCAAATTAGGTTGAGTTCCCATACCCATATTGAAGAAAGAGAATACTCAAAAAACAAAAATGTCCTACTTCAAAAGAAAAAAGAATTGAACGAGAAGCCGTATGAGGTGAAATTCTCATGTACGGTTTTGTACAGTGACAGTAAAGGTGACTTATCTGTCAACTTTTCCACTATCACCCCCAAAAAACCAAACTCTGCCTTACACAAAGTTGCCAGAGTACAATTAACCTCTAAATATGAAATAACTGCTTATATACCTGGTATTGACCATAATTTACAAGAACATTCTGTAGTATTAGTAAGAGGCGGAAGAGTTAAAGATTTGCCCAGTGTTAAATATCACATAATTCGAGGAATCTTAGATGCTGCCTCAGTAAAAAATTGTAAACAAGGGCGTTCTAGTGCGTTGTATATTCTTATCTAAGATTTGTATCATTTTATGATGATGCCATGTCAATTGCTAAAAACATGAAAAGTATATGGCTAACCCAATAACGAACGTTTTGTAAGGGGACTAGAGCAGGTTAAAACAAGCGATCTTATTAATTTGTAAAGATATTTTATATGTCTAAGGTTTAAATATTGAATTCATTTCATAACTTTTCCCTTACTTAGTGTGTGTTAACATAAAATTTGAAATGCCTTGACCTTTTCAGAACAGGTTCGATTCAAATAGCATTTATTTAAAACACCTTCTCCATTTTTTTACACTCTTTTTTAAACCTAAGGACTTAATCGTATAGATATAGAAAATACAAGATTTCTAATCATAGCAAAAGAAAGGAAATGGATACTCAATTGAGAATGAGTAAACATAATTCTATGCATAAGAATTATATCTTATATATGCAGATAGAATCATGTGGAAAGCCGTATTCGACGAAAGTTGTATGTATGGTTTGGAGGGAGATCTTTCATACCTTTAGAGATCCACCCTACAATATGGAGTTAAAAAGCTGAAATAAGTGTCTAGATATTGAGAAAATTATTAGTCTTTATGAAATCAATTTATGAACGTTTTTCACACTCATGTCACGCCAAAGTACTGCAGAAAAAAAAATTGATAAATTTGATCCAATTTATCATAATCGATTAGTGAACATGGTCGTTAACCGTATTCTTAAACACGGAAAAAAATCATTAGCTTATCGAATTTTTTATCGATCTCTAAAACAGATTCAACAAAAAACAGAGAAAAATCCACTAATTGTTCTACATCAAGCAATACACAAATTAACTCCCAAATTGATAGTAAAATCAAAACGTGTAAGTGGATCCACTTATCAAGTTCCCATTGAAATAAAAGATAAAGAAGGGAAAATACTTTCTATTCGTTGGTTATTAGAGTCATCTCGAAAACGTTCTGGTCGAAATATGCATTTCAAATTGAGTTACGAAATAATGGATGCTGCCAGAGAGAAAGGCAATGCTATACGCAAGAAGGAAGAGACTCATAAAATGGCAAAATCCAATAAAGCTTTTGCACATTATCATTAATCCACTAACTATATAAATAGATCCATAGATCTATTCCATTCTGATCAATAAAAGAAAACTAACTTTATCAAAATTTCTACAAATTTGATTGGAACGAAAACGAAAGGAAAAGAAGAATGAAAAATAAATCATAGATAAATGATAATAAGGATATTATGAATGAATATTCAATCTTATTCATCAGGTTTAGATAAATGAAAAAAAAAAATGTTGCTCAAAGATTAATTGAAGTTACTAAATCATGATCCGGTCAAAATGAAAAATTCATTTTCAATTAATACCTTTAGATCATTTTTATGAAAGAGTTTCATTTGCTTCTCTTCTATGGAAGTTCCATTTTTCCAGAATGTATCTTGATTTTCGGCCTATTTCTTCTTCTAGTGATCGATTTCATTTCTGATCAGAAAAAGACAACTTGGTTCTATTTCATCTCTTTAACAAGTTTAGTGCTAAGCATAGCAGTTTTGTTATTTCAATGGAGAGAAGAACCTACGATCAGTTTTTTTGGTAATTTCCAAACAAACAATTTCAATAAAATATTTTGGTTTCTCATTTTATTATGTTCCACTTTATGTATTCCTCTATCCGTGGAATACATTCAATGTATAGAAATGGCTGTAACAGAGTTTTTGTTATTCATATTAACAGCTACTCTAGGAGGAATGTTTTTATGTGGTGCTAATGATTTAGCAACTATCTTCATAGCTTTAGAATGTTTAAGTCTATGTTCTTATCTATTATCTAGATATACCAAAAGAGATGTACGGTCTAATGAGGCTATTATGAAATATTTACTTATGGGTGGAACAAGTTCTTCCATTCTTGTTTATGGTCTTTCTTGGCTATATGGTCTATCTGGAGGAGAGATTGAACTTCAAGAAATAGCCAATGGTCTTATAAATACACAAATGTATAACTCTCCAGGAATTTGGATTGCACTTCTATCTATACCGGTAGGAATTGCATTCAAGCTTTCTCTAGTTCCTTTTCATCAATGGACCCCCGATGTATATGAAGGAGTGTGATTCATTTTACAAATTATTACATTTCTAAATCTCTTTTTTAGAGATGTTTCTATTTATAAAAACTCTATAGATATGTGGAAGAAAAGACTTTTATTCCCACTTGGACTAAGACATAACTTTTACCAAATTTTTTTTGCGTTAAATTAAGGTAAAGCAAAGTAAGAAACAAATAACTTTTACAAGTTAGTTATTATGGGTAGTTTTTACAAAGGATCAGATTAATGACGTGTACAATATTGTTATTCTTAACATAGATGCTACATAGTAAGTTTTAATTCTTCAAAAACTATGAGTGTAAAAAAAAAGCATCCGTCGACAAAAAGATTAACCTAAGATGAGTATCTCATTACTATTCAGAACGAATTAAATTAGATGGTTTTATTTTTTTCTTTTTGACTCTTTCATAACTGAAGTTTAAAAATAAGAAATAATAAATGATTTACCATAAGAACCGTTGAGTAAGGATTCCTCGAAAAGTTAAGGATTAGCGATTCTTTCTATCAATTGAATAGATTCAATCTTATACATACACGAGGAAGGTAATAAAAAAGAGAGAATCAAATGATTATGCTAATCTTTTTTAGCACTTAGGAGCCGTGCGAGAAGAAAGTCTCATGCACGGTTCTGAATGAGAGAAAGGAGGCAGAATTCCTCTTTTCAACTCTAACTCTCCCACTCCAGTCATTGCTTTTATTTCTGTTATTTCAAAAGTAGCTGCTTCAGCTTTAGCCACTAGAATTTTTGATATTATTTTCTATTTCTCATTAAACGAATGGCATTTTATTTTGGAAATATTAGCTATTCTTAGCATGATATTAGGAAATTTAATCGCTATTACTCAAACAAGCATAAAGCGTGTGCTTGCATATTCATCCATAGGTCAAATTGGATATATCCTTATTGGAATAATTGATAGAGACTCAATTAATGGATATGCAAGTATGATAACTTATATGTTGTTCTATATTTTTATGAATTTAGGAACTTTTGCTTGTATTATATTATTTAGTCTACGTACAGGAACAGATAACATTCGGGATTATGCAGGATTATATATGAAAGACCCTTTTTCAGCTTTGTCTTTATCTTTATGTCTGCTATCTCTAGGAGGTATTCCTCCATTAGCAGGCTTTTTTGGAAAACTTTATCTATTCTAGTGTGGATGGCAAGCAGGCTCCTATTTATTGGTTTTGATAGGACTTTTTATGAGTGTTATTTCAATATATTATTATCTGAAAATAATTAAGTTATTAATGACTAAACGAAACAAAGAAATAACTCCCCACGTGCAAAATTATAGATTATCTTCTTCAATATCAAAAAATTATATCGAATTGAGTATGATTGTATGTGTAATAGGATCTACTTTACTGGGAATAGTAATGGATCCAATTATTGCAATTGTCCAGGATACATTATTTTAAGATTTATTTATATAAATTTCTTTTCTTACTAACTGAAAAAAGTTAGATTTGCCCTCATATTCTTAAAATTGCAGGGAATAGGCTGAAATTGTGAGATGAACTTCTAATTACAAAATCAACTTGATCGTTAAATTAGAAGTTCATTTTGTACCACATTTTCATTATGAGAAAAAGTAATTCAAACATGTGTAAATAAATGTCATTCTGTTCTATTTAAGCTATAACAGAGGTTAAGAAAAAAAACCTGCACGGAGCTAATCTAATCTCGATACTTAATTGAATTGAGATAATGGGATTCTTTCATCTAAAAGTTATTGCGAGCAGAGTGCAATAACTGTTTATTGTGCATCCGGCAGGAATTGAACCCGCGACTTCCCAATTATGAGTTGGGTGCTTTTACCATTCATCCATGGATGCTATGGTAAAGCAAAAAGAAAAAAAAACAAGTTTATTTTATTATAATAAGTATCAATTCAGATTAACCAATTGAATTCTAATTGTATGCTTATAATTTTAAAAAAGAAATAGACTTCATCATATGGGATTGCTATCAATTTTGTATAGCATAAAATGCTAATTAATTGACCATAAGATAGAGAAGAGATTTTGGCATACAAAAAAAGGGGAAGATGATTTGTCTCTCCTGTTTACAGAGATAGAGTTAATTAGTGAACAATACCATATTATAGATACACATTAATAATCAATATTAACTTCTATATTAGATACCAAAAGAGAGATAAGATGATTTATCTCTGCTGTTTACAAAGATAGATATTTAATTAATTAGTAAACAATGTAATATTTAGATGCACATTAATAAATATAATACCTACTTCCATATAGATACCAGAAGGATACTTTTTAGTGGAAAACAGAGATAATATACAAACCATTATATATGAAGATATAATAGATAGGTATCTATTATACCAAACCAAATATACCAAAAAGAAAATAGTATTTTTCTACTCTATTTAGAAGAATATGTATATATTTATAAAAAAGTGGAAAAGAACGATCCTTCTTTAATTAAATTAAGGATCGAGATCTTTATCGATATAAATAAAAAGAAACTTTTTTTTCCAAATTGTACAAAATTAATTGAATAAGTTGTATTAACTATGTACTTCTTATTATAATATACATTATATTTTTTATTAAAAACTATGGCTATGAAAAAACATAAAAAAATGTTGCCTATGGACCCTATCGAAAGGAACCGAAACAGAATTTGGTTCTATAACGTTCAGTCGAGATTTAAAGTTAACATGATGGAAATATTCATTCCATGGAACAAATATAATTTTGTGAGATTGTTAAGTCAAATATTTTATGGTTGAGAAAGTGTTATTAAGCTTTTTGACTTTCGGATTCTTAGTACCTTACTTATACGAGATATATGTATATTTATTTTAAAAGGTCAAGCAATAAAAGCTGTAATGATAATAACATTACCATTACTTTTATATTATTTAAATAGTCGATCTTTAATTAAAAGAGACAAATCTTCATATAATTTGATGAAGATATTTCCATCTGTACAACATTTTGGATCTAGAAAGAAAAATTTGTTGCTCGTTCCGCATCTGTTTATATCTTTGCCAAAAGGCAAAAGGAGATATCAACGTCGCTTGCTCAATCCAAAAGAACATGTTTGGGTTTTATCAAGTTCCAACACAAATCTGAATCAGAAAAATGATAGAATCTCAGAGAACCAAGGAACAATAAGTTGGGAAAGTCCTTCAGAGAAGGAATCGAATGACATCGAATGGCAGGTTGATTCACCTTTTAATTCGATTCAAAATGAATATTGGGAACCTGAAAAGGAACCTGAAAACCTTTATGAATGGATGGGATCAGTAATTAATAAAATCAAAATTATTGAGAGACTAGAAAACAAAATTGAGCAACTTGAAAAAAAATTAGTTCAAACAGAAGAATTTGATTTACCAGAAGAATTTCTAATTGCAAAAAGGAAAGAAAGAGTCGAAGAAATCCAAAAATACAAAGAACAACTAAAAGGAATAAAAAAAATAAGAGAGAAATGGAACAAAATATTGGAAGAAATTGAACAAGAAGAAATTGAACAAGAAGAATCAGATCGAATAAGAGAATCTTATTCCTTCTTAGAGTCGGAATTTTTTAAAGGACTGTTTGATCATTTGTCAATAGATGAATCATGTATAAGTATTAGTTCTACTAAGAAACCCAGTGAAAAATTGAAATTGTTGAAAAGGCGACAAGATGCTTTTCAATATTTCAGGGTATTAGAAAAGAATAGAATAGTTGATTTATGGAAGGTTAAAACATATCTTAAAAATCCTTCTGTAAATTATGCTATTTTATCAGATCTTGGATGGAACATTAGAAAAGATATAAACCAATTAAATTGTATTCGATTTGTGAATCAGAGTTTATCTTCAAGATCTTCTTCATCCTGTGATAAAAATAGAGATGATCAAAATAAAGAACAATTAAGATTAAATAAAGAACAATTAAGATTAAATAAAGAACAATTAAGATTAAACGATTATTTTCAATTGAAAATAATTGTTTTTAAAATAACGGATCAATTTACTCTATTAATAACTAAACCTGATCAGAATTATAGTTATAATGAATTTGAGTTTGTCCCGGATGTGAATTATTGCATATATCAATTATGTGAACTGAACAAGAATATATTATTGAACAAAATCTTCAATTACAGAGATAAATTAAAGCATCATTCTTTCTCTATGCTACTCAATATTCTTGATAAAGAGAATCCATATATAAATAAAAAAATATTAAAGAGACATGAAACTTGGATACAACTAATATTGAATGACTATAAGATTCAAGTTGACGAGCATTTTGAAAAAGCATTTAAGAATTTCCATTTGTTGAAGAACGTATTGATGAAATACTCTTTATCAAAAGTATTTAATGAATACTCTAAGTATTATTTCAAATCGGATCTTGCATTGGATGATTTAGAATACGAAACTACATTGGACGATTTAGATGATTTAGAATACGAAATTGCATTGGACAATTTAGAATCCGAAACTGCATTGGATAAGTATGCTTTTTCCAAATCGTTCCAGAAGTATTATTTTGAATGGAAAAAAGTATTTAAAAGATTCTGTATTAAATTCATAAAAACATTGAATAAGTATTATTTTGAATGGAAAAAAGTATTTAAAAGATTCTATATTGAATTCATAAAAACATTGAATAAGTATTATTTTCAATTGACAAAAGCATTCCATAAATACTATTTGGAATTCTTGGTATTGGATGTTGAATTACAAAAAATATTGGATTTGGAATCACATTTGGAATTACAAAAAGTATTAAAAAAATTCTATTTAATCAAAAGATTTTTTATAAGTCGCAATTTAAAAGATCCAATTGGAACTTGGATAGAATTGAATAATGTAACGCAAGATGCAATTAATCGGTATTCATCAAGTTGGAGAAAATGTCAGAAAAACTGGTTGAATATAGTTATTCTTAAAAATTCTCCAGATAATTGGAATTTTGAAGTGCCCATTCAGATCGAATACTTAAAAAAAAGATTAAAACATCTTCGCATTCACAAAAAAAACAAATTAAAAAAAAGAGTGTTCAATCCAATTGAATTATCGACTACTCAACATTTGGGTTGGCTTGGAAACCCAAATAAAATTTTTGAGAATAAAATTTATAATATTATCTTGGACGAGATTAATGGCAATGAAATCAAATCTAAATCAATTCCTAATCTTTCACAAAGATTGAAATCCTTGATCAATGAAAAAACAATAGCACCATTAGGTTTGAATGAGAAACCGATAAGTCAATCAATTATTGACTTATTCGTTAATGGAAAGAATTACATGGAATTGTTTAATAATGCTGGTCTTTCGGCAATATTCAATGATCGAGACAATTGGTTGAATCCGTTAAAACTATCTAATCAAAATTCATTGAGAGCTTCTTTTTGCAAAGCAAATACATTTGAATTTTTAGATTATTTACACCATCCTCGTTTAAATTATAAAAAAAGATTAGCTCCTTACATGGAAAGGATTCATATAAAAAATAAGAATGTTACATATGGACAATTATTCAATTTAGCTCCCATTCATAACAATCTGTTTTCTTTGTCTATTGGTGAAATAAGAGCTATGTACTCAGAGAAAGAAACTATCTCACTCATAAAGTCACAAGTCAATATATTATTGGATAAATATTTACGTGACCAAGCGTTAATCCAGGAGTTGCATAAATCGTCTAATTTACTTAATCAATTGAATTCATTTATTCATGGTAAAATAGATATTTTATCGGTTGAAGATATTTATAAAACTCCTTTAATAATCCCCAAAATTGTCAATTTTGACAAAAGTTCTTGCTATCCTTTTTTAAGTAGTTCAGATTCAGAAGAAAAGACCTCTAACCAGTATTCTAAAAATAGTTTTAGTTCGAACATAAATATTATTCAAACTCAATCTTATCAAGATGATTTACTATCCGAAATATCTTTGCGAATGAATAAATTTGCAGAAAAAGAAAAATCTAGTTCAACAGAAAGTTTAAAAAACATAATGGAAGACAAAGCCATAGGTGACGCCATAGGTGACCTTTCGAATAAAGAAAAACTAAAGTTTTTAATTTCTTTTAAAACTATTCAAATCGATATTCTTTTTGAGAAATGGGGTTTATTTCAAACATATACGGCATGGTTATGGTTTTTTACTTCCGCAGGGTGGAAATATGCTCAAAAGATGTTTTTAGCTACTTATCCAGAAATACCAATAAATATTAGTAATCAATTGGTATCAATTTTGGACAATATTAGGCAAAATTGGAATCAAAATTTGAATATTTTGTGGGCACTTTCTCATCAATTTTGGACACTTATAAAGTGGAAATTTAGAGAGAAAATTCTCCCAAAATTGAATCCTTTGTTATCCCATCCGCTTGTTTCGTATTTATTAAAATTAATAAATAAAACAGTAGTTGAGGGAAAGGATACGTCAATATCATTTGATACATGGAAATATATACTAAATGTTCAGGAGTATGATATTTTTCTTTGTATCTTCATTGGATTTCTCTTTTTTATTTCCTGCATAATTCCCTTCTACTCGATTCAGTTTTTTAGGAACTGGAAGTTCGTCCAAGAGCTGGAGCGTAACCCCTACATTTTTAGGGAGGTAGGAAAAATGATGGAATCTTTGAGAATGCTTAGAAATTTTTCTAATTTAAATTTGTATGGTTCTTGGCTTGCATTTCTCGACTTTACCGAGATGGAGTCGGATCCTGATGATATAGGATTATTGCTACTATTGAAAATTTGGTATGTCAAAAATATTCAATGGCTTTTAAAATGGTATAGTAGAAGATATCACTCAATGATAAAAACACTTTTGTACGAATTTGAAGTGGATGATTTTCTTTTGAGAGAAAATAGATTGTTTTTAGTACAAGAAAAAATCTCTCAATTTGAATCGAAGTTAACTCCCCCTATTGGTTTCTTTTCTGAATATTTTGAAAAAAGAAAAGAGCTGGGACTTCTTTACTTTCAATTTTTAGCTGAATTTATTCAGCTAGGTCTAACCCATAGAATAGGTATAATGAATTATGAATTAAAATCATTGCTTCCAGCAGAAATATCGATCTTCGCTGCTTTTCAATAGCAGATTACTTCCATGCCAATTCACTCATCTTTATTGGACCAAGTTAGATTTTTCCCATTCTACCCGATGCCGTCCTTTTTGAATCGAATTTTATTGATAGGGCCTAGGGAAACTGGATGATCATATTTGGCTAAAAGTTTAGCAGCAGATTCTTATTTACCTTTAATAAGAATATCTCCTAACAGTTTTTTGAGGCAGCAGAAACATCTGTCTCGCTATGAACCTGAGTATACATCTTCAGCTCAAAATTCATACCTTGAGCATGAAAATATCCTTATGTCTATGGGCTGGTTAGGCAGGCCAAAAGACCTACTTGAGAAAGACCATTATGATAAAAAAACCTCATAAGTTTTTGCATGACCGAGAGGATCCTAACCCTCCAGAATATTTTTTGAAAAGAGTTTTCCAATTCATGTTGGCACTTAGATTGGCAAAATTGATGTCTCCTTGCGTCATATGGATTCCAAGCATTCATGAAATAAATGATTACTACTTCCTTGTTACATTATTGATGGAACTCCTTGGAGATTCATATCATCTGGGTGATGGTGAACAAGAAACCACCATCAAACAAAATATTATTGTTATTGCTTCAACTCATATTCCAAAAAAAATTGATCCATTTCTAATAACTCCTCCTCGTAATAAATGAAGATTCGATACATTTATCAACACTAAAAGATGGCCTACCCCACACCAAGAAAAAGAATTTCCTGTGCTTTTACGTAACAAAGGGCTCTACTTGAAAAAAGAGTGGAACTGCTACGATGAATTTGGATTAAATACCAAAGGTTTTACTACACGAGATCTAGCAAACCTTGCTAATTATATATTGCTAATTAGCATTAATCAAAATATTTCAGCTATAGACAATGATATAATTGGAGTAGCTTTGTATAGATCAAGTTGGGGTCCTTGCAATTATAACCTGAAATTTAGTGCTATTTCTAAAGTACTTCCCTATAAGATAGGAAAAGCTATTATACAAAATAAACTTACGTATTTAAAAAATTTTCTAAGGTTTACTCTAGATTTCCAGGGTCGAAGGGCAAACTATTTGCATCAATGGTATTTAGAACCTTCAGTTGCTGGAACAGCTGCGAAGGAATTCACCATATTCTATCATATTTTGGGTTGCTTGGCCGGATCAGTAGCTCAAGATTGTTGGTTTCTATCAGAATCAAATAAAGAGAATTGGACTCCATTTGATCCTTTCATTGCAAATGATTTCATTCTAGCTTCGAGTCTTTTACAGGGTCTTTTGGAAGAGTTTCCATGGTTGGCAATATATCGGGGTAATTCTGATTACATCACAATTGCTCCTCAGTTCAAAAGAGATACGATGCAAAAAGGATTATCTTCTATGCTAGATGAAATCATTTTATCTAAAGAATTAAGATACGCCTACGAAGGATATAGAGGAGGATTGGGAACTCCTGTAGTTTGTGATTCTAGGACCTGGCGTTTTAGTTTTATTTGCGGCAATCGATTCGAGCATATCAAAGATATAACAATAGAAAATCCTTTATTGGATTATCTTCATCTGTTTGGAGGGTTTCAAGAAAGACCGACCCGTCTTTCTAGTTTGTATTGGAAGAAATTCCTGGCGTCTGGCACTTATCTCCTTTCTCTTTATGCTGGGAAGGATGATATTGTAGAAAGAAAGACAGCTGCTTTCTGGGAAACAAAATTCTTATACAATAAGTTTCAAAGGTTGGGAATATATCAATTTGACACAGAAGAGTATGCAATGGAGTATAAACCTTTAAATACTCCAGTGATCTATCTATCTCGTCGATTTCTTTGAGATCCCATGAGTATTCGCTTTGTAAATAAGCACCCTGTTTTTGAACGAAAAGAACTTTTTGTTTCTAAAGAACTCGTGAAGAGTATTTATCTTACTTATTCTTCAACAAGAGAGCTAAAAATCAGTATTAGAAAATCATTAAAGTCTATTATAAGAAGGAAAAAGTTGAAAAAAATAGCCCTAGGAATGAAAATTCAGACTGATGATAATGATTTACCTCAAATTCAAAGAAGAGAAGATTTTGAAACTTTCAAACGCTATCAAGAAATTGGTATCCAATTGAGACGTGTATTACCATATTCCCAATCGATAATAAGTGAACGTTGGTTCCGTGAAAAAACACGAGATGATAAATTCAAACAATTTTTGCTCAAGGGAGAAAGGGAAAATATAGATTTATTATCTAATGAATGTTTTATTTATAAAACTCTATTTGAAAGTTATGAATATTTATCAAATTTATTTTTCTCTAATAGAATATTATTTAAACAAATGATCAATACATTGTTTAAAACAAAATGGCTTTCTCCGAATGCCATTGATTGCTTATTAGCGGAAGGATTGAATAAAAATAAAAAAGACTAGATCTTTAATTTAAAGATAAATTGATATTACGATTATGTAAAAGTAAGCATAGTAATAAATATAAGCCAAGTCAGTTCTCTTGAACTTGATGAAATATTCTCTACTATGTTTACTTTTATTTATTTTATTTGGGTTATAGTAATATAGTATACTTTCCTCCTAAACTTTTTATTCCAAACAAATAATCTTTCATTTGCTTCTAGAGGGAATATAATATTCCTATTATTTGTTAAAATTCGATTGGAACTTCCAGATTTATTTATATTTATAAATATTCCTTTTTTTAGTATTTTAGACTTATAAAAAAATACTAGTATCTTTTGAAACATGGTGGAATAATTTCAATTTAGATTAATAATATTCCATCTATGTATGAATTGCTTGAACAACGATTATAAAACAATGAATAATAATCATTTTTTGAAACCCTCGTATCAAAAAAGAAATAGATTCAATCTATTGAAATAATATCAATTCGATTTGCTGATATGATCAATGGAATTGATCATTCAGTAGGTATTACAATATGTATGCCTTGAAGAGGACTCGAACCTCCATGCTGTTTAGCACGAGATTTTGAGTCTCGCGTGTCTACCATTTCACCATCAAGGCATCCAAAAAGTGAATTCTATTTTATGGATAAAATATTTTACAATACAATATTATAATCACATATCATTATATAGTGCAATAGAAATTGGATCAAAAGGATATATCTATTCAAATATTCATATCAATCTGTGACTTATAGATATGATAGATTATATCTATACATTTTTATTATCACTATTGAAAGATAATTTACATTAATTGATCTAATAGACATATGATCAAACACTTTTTCTTTTTCAATTCAATAGAAGTCATAAATGTGCTACCCAAATCAGAATATGTTAAAAACAGAATTTCCTATGTAGTCCTATTGTATAATATAGAAATATAGTTTAATTCTATTTATTTAATTATAATAAAGGTGGATATAGGCATCTGTATTTTATTTGTAAATGATAGTAAAGGAGAAATATTTATGTATGAGGTTCAATATCTAGATTTAGTACTTACAGAGAAAAGTGTTAGTCTATTTGAAAAAAACCAATATATTTTAAATGTTGATTCGGGATCGAATAAAACAAAGATCAAAAATTGGATTGAACTTTTCTTCAATGTTAAAGTAATAGGAGTCAATAGTTATTGGCCTCCGCAAAAGAAAGAAAAAAGAGGGAATAAAAAAAAATAATGAAACATAGAATGAATTATAAACATATGATTATTACACTAAAACCAGGTGATTCTATTCCACTTTTTCCAACCTTATTTTATTGAAATAAATAATAACATGACCACCCGTTCGTACAGGACTTTTACTCCAGGCACATGTGATAAATCTCTATCAAGTTTTGATGGAAAAGTCCAATCTCATCCACAAAAGAAATTGACTTCCGGACAGCATCGTTGTGGGAAAGGTCGTAATAATAGTGGAATTATTACCATACGACATAGAGGAGGAGGTCACAAGCATTTATATCGTCAAATTGATTTTCGACGGAGTGAGAAAAACATATTGGAAAAAATTGTAACAATAGAAAGCAACCCTAATAGAAGTGCATATATCTGTCTTGTGCACTACAGAGATGGTGAAAAGACATATATTTTGCATCCGAGAGGGATTATGATTGGAGATACTATTCTTTCCGGTCCAAGAGCTCCCATATCAATGGGAAATGCCCTACCTTTGAGTGCGGTTTGAATTATTAATTATACGTAATCGGAAGTAACTGATTGGGTTTACAGCAAAACCTAAAAATCTATCACTGATCCAACTAGGAGACTTTGATGGGATCAACCCCAAAGGGAAACTGAGGATAAAGAGCAGCGGGTGATTGAGTTCAATAGTTTCTGGAATTATTGACTCCAGAGATATGATAATATGGAGAAGACTAAATTGTCTGAAGCAGAAACAAATAAGGTAAAGGAACCCTTGTTATGAAGAGAAAGACAAGTAACTCACATTTGATTTGATGGTCAAAGGTAGATTCAAAGCTGAACAGTGAAAATATTTTTTAGAGAATAAATAAAATTTCTATTTCAAATGCCTCCTACGTTATCCGGAAGATGCAAAAGCATTAACGTAATTTGATAAAGTCATTCATTCTGAATGCTACATGAAAAAAAGAACATAAGCTAGATGATGGAATAAAAAAAACCTAGGATGTACAGAATAAGGACATAAGGGATTTAAAGTATGCCCTTCATCCTAGATCTCTATATAAAATATAGAAATAGAATCTTCTATATTTACATTAAGTATATGAATATTCATTCACATCCATAAAGCTGTATGCCCTGAGAGAGGCTTGTACAGTTTGGGAAGGGATTTTTACAAATTAAAGGTCTACTTCAACCAATATACCTTTAGGCACGAATATACATAATGTCGAAGTACAAGTCAGAAAAGGCAGACAATTAGCTAGAGCAGCAGGTGCTGTGGCAGAATTGATTGCAAAAGAAGGTCGATTGACCACATTAAGATTACCATCTGGGGAGGTCCGTTTAATATCTGAGAACTGCTCAGCAACAATTGGACAAGTAGGCAACGTTAAATGGAAAAATAGAACTTTAAGTAAAGCTAGATCAAAACGTTGGCTGGGTAAACGTCCTAAAGTAAGAGGAGTAGTTATGAATGCTATGGATCATCCTCATGGGGGTGGTGAAGGAAGAGCTCCAATTGGTAGAAAAAAACCGCTGACCCCTTGGGGCTATAGCGCACTTGGAAGAAAGAGTCGGAAGAGAAATAAATATAGTGATGTTTCAATCCTTCGTCGACGTAAGTAGGAATAGTTGTAAATCCATTTTGTCTTTTCTATCAATAAAAGGAAAGGTAATTGACCATGGCACGTTCACTAAGAAAAAATACTTATGTAGCTAATTATTTGTTGAATAAAATAAATAATCTAAATATGACTAAAGAGAAGAGGATAATAGTGACCTGGTCTCGAGCATCTGCCATTGTACTCGCAATGATTGGTCATACCATTGCTGTTCATAATGGAAAGGAACATTTACCCATTTTTATAAAAAATGGTATGATAAACCACAAATTAGGGGAATTTGTACCTACTTGCATTTTCCAGGGACATGCGAAAAAGGATAAAAAAATGAAAAAGGATTAAAAAAAATAAAAGAAATAAAAGAAAAACAAGAGAGAAACGCTAAAAAAAATGAGAAACGATAAAAATATCATTGTAAATAGTACACATTAATTTATTGTGGAGGATGAAGATGATAATTAAAAATAGGAGTCCAAGGAGAGACATATGAGCTGAAGCTAAACAAGTTAAACATATACAGAAATGTTATCCTCCAAGGAGAGACATACGAGCTATAGCTAAACATATACGTATGTCTGCTAATAAAGCATGTAGAGTACTTCATCAACTTCGTGGTCGTCCCTATATGGATGCACTTGTGATACTGAATTGGATGCCTTATAGAGCATGTTATCCCATATTAAAAGTACTTCGTTCTGCAGCCGCAAATGCTGATCACAATATGGGTATAGACAACGAAAAATTATTTGTCACTATAGCTGAAGTGAATGAAGGTACTCTTTTCAAAAGATTTTGACCTAGAGCTCGGGGACGCGGTTATCCAATACAGAAACCCACTTGCCATATAACTATTGCAGTGGAAGATGCAAATGACAGCAGATTCTAAGATCTAAATGACTCTAAGCCTAACTTCTATGGATAAAAAAGAAGAGAAACAAAATATCCAAATAGATGGAATTATAATCCATCTATGTTGCAAGTATACTACCTGCAAAAAGTACTAAAAAAAATATGTATGGGAAACAAAATAAATCCACTTGGTTTTAGACTTGGTTTTAGACTTGGTTTT
The DNA here is from genome assembly GCA_027924645.1 of Cunninghamia lanceolata. Lineage (NCBI taxonomy): Eukaryota > Viridiplantae > Streptophyta > Pinopsida > Cupressales > Cupressaceae > Cunninghamia > Cunninghamia lanceolata. The sequence continues at coordinate 683,752 of BSBN01000244.1, forward strand.
ACTCAAAACCATTGCTCCCTTTGGTTTGAAGAAAGGGATTATTCCGAAGATCTACGAGAAGATGAGAAAATATATAATTGCATTGCAAATTATGTACAACATATCAAAGGTTCCATAAATTCTAGTTATGGAGGAATTACACGTATAGAGATTATGAAACAGACCGAATTGATTTTGGTAAACATATATATTGCATTTGTCAACTTGTTTATTGAAAAACAGGGCCAAGAAAAAAAGAAAGAAAAAGGTGAAAAAAAAAGAAAGAAAAAGAGGAAAAAAAACAAATTAAGCAATTAAGAGAGGAAGTACAAAATATGCTTGTACAAAATATGCTTGATTCTATAAACAGAAAACTTCTCATTTCTATAGAAAAAGTGGAGAAACCTTATAGAGAACCCAAAATTCTTGCGGAATATATTGCTCTACAACTAAAGGAGAGAGTTGAAATAAGAAAAATAATGAAAAAAGCTATTGAACTGGCTGAAAAGGCAGATGTAGAAGGTATTAAAATAAAAATTAAAGGACGTCTTAACGGAATTGAGAGAGCCCGTAAAGAATCGGCTATGCAAGGTAGAGTGCCCCTACAGGCCCTTCGAGCTAAAATTGATTATTGTTATTATGCGGTTCAAAACCGTCTATGGAGTATTGGGGATCAAAATTTGGATCTTTGTTGAAGATGAGCAATACCTTTCTATAATCTGACCAATTATAAATCTTAAATTCTATAAGATCAAATAAAAATAATTAACCATCTTGGAGCAGTGCTATGCGTAGTGTGCGACTCGTTGAGACCAAACTTTTGCTTCTTTTCTAAAATGATAGAGAACTCGGAATAAAAACAAATTGGTATCTCGTATAATTGTTTCATATTAATTACTAAGATCCAATAAGCTAGTTAGTAAATATAGATAGTTCTATCGAATGAACGAAAGACTTTCTTTCACGAAGAGACAAACCTATATCTCTCGTAAGGCAAAAAAGAGTCTTTGGTAATGCAAGAAAAGAAAAAGGGGAGAAAGGAGAAAAAAAAATGAAATCTTCTTCCTTACAGTATTGTATGGGTCATAAATCACCCCCAAAGAGCAGTGTGATAAAGCATAAGAATTATCCTGATTATTTATAATTTAGTCTATGAAGAAAAAAAAAATAAAGAAAAATAAAGAGCTTCCGGATCAATGGAAACTAAGAAAATTGATTCTTGTAAGAAATATAAATAAGAGCTCCATTGCAGAGGGTAAACCTAAGCAGCCATTTGAAAGCTATGGGAACGATGGAACCTGTGATTGCATAAGATCATATAGAATCTGAATCATTCATTGGATAGGATGGTGAAATAAACCAATAAAGAATTTATTTCATTGGAGTCCATAAGTCGACCCCATGAGGCAAATACTGAAAGAGTTAATATTCACCTGTAAGATACTTATTGGGCAGTATCGATATATAATAAAAGAGCTATTTGTACCATCATAATATATGTATATATTATGTATATGATATATGTAATGGGTAGATACAGGTTTATTCCTATATAACACATGATCTCAATATTTATTATCCAAATTTGCCATAGATTCTTCACAAGGAGCCGGATGAGAAGAAACTTTCATATCCGGTTCTGAAATAGAGATGGGATTCAAATAATATTATACAACCATCGACTAGAACCCAAAAAAAACAAAATTTCGTCACCAACATAGGGGAAGAATCAAGGGAGAATCTTCTTGGGGCAATCGCATTTGTTTTGGTAGATTTGCTCTTCAGGCATTGGAACCTGTTTGGATCACATCTAGGCAGATAGAAGCAGGACGACGAGCAATTACTCGTTATGCCCGTCGGGGCGTAAAAATATGGATACGTATATTTCCCGACAAACCTATTAGAACGAGACCTGCAGAAATACGTATGGGTTCAGGGAAAGCCAAGGGACCTCCAGAATATTGGGTATCTTTCGTCAAACCAAGTTGAATACTTTATGAAATAAGCGGAGTATCAGAGACTATAGCTAGAGCAGCTTTTCAAATCGTTGCATACAAAATGCCTATACATACTAAATTTATTACTAGTTCGCGTAGATAATGCCGAACCAAAGAGATATTTCTGGCAGAAAAAGATTGTTTCATTATAAAAAATCCTTTTTTTCTGCCGAGGTAACAAATCTTTTGGAGGAAAAATGATTCAGTCTCAAACTTACTTGAATGTAGCAGACAACAGTGGAGCCCGAAAATTAATGTGTATTTGAGTGCTAGGAGCAGGTAATCGTAACACCGCTAATATCGGCGATGTTATCATTGCTATAATTAAAGAAGCAGCACCTAATATGCCTCTGGAAGAATCAAAAGTAGTTAGAACCATAGTTATACGTACGTGTAAAGAACTTAAACGTAGCAATGGAATGATAATACGATCTGATGACAATGCAACAGTTGTCATTGATCAGAAAGGAAATCCCAGAGGAACTCGAGTTTTTGGTTCAGTTACTGAGGAATTAAGAGAATTGAATTTCACCAAAATAATCTCATTGGCTCCTAAAGTATTATAAATACTGATAAATTATGTAGAAGTAATGTCAGGCATATTCCTGAAAAAAGATAAACATGCCTTTATATTGAGATTGTAAATTTCTAAGAATTAGTTCGTCATGGGTAATGATACTATTGCTAATCTAATGACTTATATAAGAAATGCTAACATGGTAAAAAAAAAAATAGTTCGAGTAGCAGCTACTATTATTACCGAGAACATCACAAGAATTCTTCTACGAGAAGGTTTTATAGAGGATGTTAGGGAACATCGAGAAGGTAAAAAATCTTTTTTTGTTTTAACTTCAAGATCTAGGGGAAGGACGCAAAAGAGATATATAACCACTTCAAAGCGTATTAGCAAACCTGGTCTGAGAATCTATTCTAATTATCGAGAGATCCCTAAAATTTTAGGTGGAATGGGGATTGTAATCCTTTCTACTTCGCAAGGAATTATGACTGATCGAGAAGCTCGACAAAAAAAAATAGGAGGGGAATTATTATGTATTTTATGGTAACTCCAAAATAAAAAGTAAACACCTGAATATACATTCAAGAAGAGCCTTGTATTTTTGCCTCCAATATTGTAATACTGTAAAAATAATATTGACAAAAGGGACTATTTATGATATTCTAAATCATAACGGAAATAGTATTTATTTTCTTTATCTTTATTTTTCAATTCAATGAATGAATTAAGAAATTTACGAGACTATTTAGGATATAATTATATCCTAAATAAATAGCATTTATTTTCTATTTTTGTACATTAAAAATTATATTATTTGTAAAACAAGAAAAAGACTATGACTATAAAAAGAAACGTTGTTATGCTGGATGGTGTAGTTATGACCACATATCCTGATGGACTGTTCTTAGTCCTGCTAGATAACGACATGGAAGTGTTAGCGGTTATATTGGGTAAAATGAGATATCGACACATACGAATAATAAGGGGAGATAGAGTGAAAGTTGAATTACCTATTTACGATTTAAGTAGGGGGCGTATAATCTATAGATATAGATGAGAAGGTGAATCTATTTCTGATCTATATGGGTGAATATGTCTCCGATCTATATTAAATGTATCTCGATTGGTTTAAATAACCAATCAAGATACAAAAAATAAAATATGATATGATTTTAGCATTAAAGAAAAGTAACAAATATGAAAATCCGTGCTTCTGTTCGCAAAATTTGCGAAAAGTGCCGCCTAATTCGTAGGCGGAAACGCCTTCTTGTAATTTGTTCTAATCCGAGGCATAAACAAAAATAGGGATAATTCCTATTTATATCAAAATAGGAATGTATAAAATAAATTTCGACATCCAATTTATATTATTTACTTATATTGATTGATATATTGTAATATAAGAAATATATATATATATATATATATATATATATATATATATATATATATATATATATATATATATTTCTTATATTATATTGTTATTTTCTTTTTTTTACTAATTAAATAGAAAAATATATCAAAAATTACAAGAAGATTTGTGTCAAAAACTACAAAAAAATTTGTGCCAAAAAGTAGAAGAAAATATGTACCACGTGGAGCTATAAGAAGATTTTTGCCACATAGAACTAAACATCAAATACTGAAAGGAGTTATTTACGTTCGAACAAGTTTTCGCAATACCATTGTTACTGTTACAGATACATGGGGGAAAGCGGTTTCTTGGTCTTCTGCCGGTGCTTGTGGATTCAAAGGCACAAAAAGACGTTCACCATTTGCTGCTCAGACTGCAGCAGCAAATGTTGTTCATACCTTAGTAAATCAAGGTCTTCTGAAAGAAGCAAAAGTTATGATAAGTGGTCCTGGTCTGGGGAGAGATACAGCATTACGAGCCATTGCTAAAAGTGGTATACATTTAAGTTATGTACATGATGTAACTCCTATGCCACATAACGGATGTAGACCTCCCAAAAGGAGACGTGTGTAAGAATTGAATAAATTAGAAATTAAAGAGAAATAAATTATTAAATTATCTATTCAAATCATATTATGAATCAGAATGAAATATCAGTGACACCAAAATTTAAGTGTGTCGAATCCAGAACAGACAGTAAGCGTTGTAATTATGGTCATTTCACTCTATCTCCGCTTCGCAAAGATCAAGCTAATACAATAGGCAGCGCAATAAGAAGAGTTTTACTCAGAGAAGTAGAAGGAACATGTATCACATGTGCTCAATTTAAAAATATATCAAACGAATATTCTGTGATAATAGGTATTGAAGAATCGATACATGAAATTTTGATGAATCTGAAAGAAATTGTACTTCGAAGTGATGCATACGGAATTCGAGAAGGGTCTATCCATGTCGTCGGACCAAAAAAAGTAACCGCTCAAGATATTATGTTACCACCTTCTGTGAGAATAATTGATACTACACAACATATAGCTAACATAAATAAATCCATTACCTTAGATATATCATTACAAATTGAAAAAGGCCGCGGATATATTATCCAAAATCCAAATAATTATAATAATAAGGATGGAATTTTTCCTATAGATGCTGCCTTCATCCCTGTACAAAATGTAAATTATAGTATTCATTCCTATTGTAGCGAAAATGAGATACAAGAAATTCTATTTCTTGAAATATGGACGAATGGAGGATTAGCTCCTAAAGAAGCACTTTATGAAGCTTCTCAGAATTTGATTTACTTTTTCCTTCCCTTTCTACATGCAAAGGAAGAGAACATCGATGGAACAAACAGTTTAAGCGACAATATGACTCCTTCTTTACCTAATTCGCATATATCAACTGATACGAAGAGAATAGTTTTCGATCAAATGTATATCGACCAATTAAACTTCTCTACTAGGATATATAATTGCCTCAAAAAGGCCAATATAAATAAATTATCGGACCTCTCAAATTACAGTCGAGAAGATTTAATGAAAATAAAACATCTTGGGGAACAATCTGTCAAAGAAATATTGGAATTTATGCGAAATATTGGAATTGATTCACCGGGGAATCGGGTTTAGGTTTATAAATAGTTCCATTTCATCTCTCCATTGATTCCCTTTTTCTAAGTTCTTCTGGAAAGTAATTGGAATAAATCTTTGACTATTCTATAACAATATTAGAAAATATCTGATAAAATATATCTAGGGAGAGACCATTTGTCTTGAATCAACTACTCCCTAGATATATGAACAAAAGATTTCCCTCCTATATTCAGACATTCTAAATTAGATCAAATTGGAAAAGACCTAGAGTTAAAGATTCATCTATAGGTAACGTTGCCCCAATACCTAACCAAAGAGCTACTGCGGTACCGATTAAGAATATTGTTGTAGCTACTGGACGACGAAATGGATTTTGGAATTGATTAACATTCTCCAAGAAAGGGACTGTCAATAGTCCTGCAGGTACTGAAGCCATTAAAAGGACACCTAATAGTTTATTAGGTACTGTAAGAAGTATTTGAAATACGGGGAAAAAATACCATTCCGGTAATATTTCCAAAGGAGTTGCAAATGGATTTGCTGGTTCACCAATCATTGATGGTTCTAGAACTGCTAAACCTACGGTACATGCAATAGTACCAAAAATAACTACTGGAAAAATATATAAGAGATCATTGGGCCAAGCGGGTTCACCATAATAATTATGCCCCATGCCTTTAGCTAATTTAGCCCTTAATACAGGATCATTCAAGTCAGGTTTCTTTGTTATTGGGATAAGTAGATTCTTATGAATGAATCTATCCCCCGAAAGAACCGGACATGCCAATTTTGATCATCTGGCTCGAGCAATAATTGAAATCAAAATGATGAAGGGCGTATTGTTAGAATAAGAATTAAGAAGATCTATACCATTCTTCATAATTTGATTATTCCGTATTAAATGCTCAGTACCCAAGTAAGCTCACAAATTCGATCATGATCAATATGCCTTTTGGGTCATCTTATTCCTTGTAATCTGTGTGTATCTCGACCTCCACAATTCTTTTTTTATTTCTTTTTTCTTTTTAATACAAGGTATTGACTTGTTACTGATCTAGCCTTTTTCCTTCTTTAGACCCCTTTTTTACTCCGATAGTTTACCCTATTGAAATGCAAGGGAAATGCATGCATTTTCATACTATGAAAATGAAAGAATAAGTAAGTAATAAATTTTACTTATGAATGTTATTACTATTACCTGGATCTCATGGAGCCTAATTCGGATTCGATCATAGAAATAACTCTCTTGGAACACAACAAAGTGCTCCCCTTTTACCCAGGTTCTAAACTTCCTATTTTTGGGAAGAAAATTGGGACAGAGACACAATTAATCTTTATATGACAGATCCAAAAATTGATCTACATGGCCTGACCAATAGTTCAAGTCACACACTCCCATAATCCATTTTCTCCATCTGAAATGAATATCTACTTCAATTCTTTGTATTAAATAAAGAATACTTAATAATTGAAAGGAGAAATCCGAGAAACATGCTTTCTTATTTCCATATTTCCAATTAGAAATATTCGCGGCAATGATATTGATATATCGTAAAATAATATGTTTTGAATACTTATTCAAAATTGATATTTCCTCTCTATAAAGGACCTGAAATACCTTGCTTACGGATCATTAGAAAATGCATTAACATAAATACAGCAGTAAGAAGGGGTAATATGAAAGTGTGTAAACTATAAAAATGAGTCAAGGTAGATTGACCCACACTAACACTTCCGTGTAATAACTCTACCAAAGGAGCTCCTATTAACAGAATGGCCTCAGGCACACCAGTCACAATTTTGACTGCCCAATAACCAATTTGATCCCAAGGCAAAGAATACCCAGTTACACCGAAAGATATGGTTAATACAGCTAGAATTACACCCGTAACCCAAGTTAATTCGCGAGGTTTTTTGAATCCACCTGTTAGATAAACATGGAATACATGCAAGATCATCATTAAAACCATCATACTTGCCGACCATCGATGGACCGATCGGATTAGCCAACCGAAGTTCACTTCAGTCATTATGTATTGAATAGAGGCAAAAGCTTCTAGAACAGTGGGACGATAGTAAAAAGTCATAGCAAAACCGGTAGCTACTTGTACCAAAAAACAAGTTAGTGTGATCCCCTCTAAACAATAAAATATATTAACATGAGGAGGAACATATTTACTAGTGATATCATCCGCAATCGCCTGAATCTCGAGACACTCCTCGAACCAATTGTATACTTTATTGAGATAGGTAAACTCAAATTCCCCCTCTAAAAACCGTATATGAAAATTTCCTTTCATACGGCTTAAACAAGAACACCCAAATACCTTTTTGAACAAAGTACATGGTTTCTTGATATTTAATTTCTTTGTATGAAGGAAGAGGATTCAGAATAATCCATGATTTCCTACAATAAGAAGGAAGAGAAACTTCATTCATAGTCCTCAAATTTCAAGTTGGCTCATTCTTATGCAAAATAAATCGCTATAGGCCTTTTGAACGATCTTTTATCCTATTCATGATAGAACAACTAGTATGGACGATCAATAGGAATTATCTTGTCGAGATCTCGATAGATGAATCAATCTAAACCTCAGATTTCCATTTCACCCCGATGATTTTTTTTATACTCAAAAGGTTTTATGGGTTATAACCTTTCCATTTCATTGTTACTCACTTAATGAAATATACTAACTAATAAAAATGAAATTATCTCATTCTTTAATCAGCATCAGTAGAAAAAGGAAGAGAGATCCCTCAATTTATGATCATACTTCTTTCAAATTATTGAGAAGCTTGGTCACGAGGTCTCAAAAACAGGCATTAAAAACCATAGTTTAGATTTTCTTTAATATATTCCTCGTGCTTCGGATATTAACTATTAGAGCAATATCCAATGAGGTAAGAGGATCGTCTTTATTTTATGAAGACAACAGACCAGTTTTCTGTACTAGAATAGAGATCAATTTTAACAAGTCGCACACCCATAATTCCAAAAATCCTTAGATAAAAAAAGTAATTACACGATCAAACTACCAGAACGTAATAACCTAAAAATGAAAGCTATTCAAAATCTTTCCTTCCTTAGTTCTTTTTCTTTTGGATGAACTCGGGATCCGGGCAGATTTTCTATTTTTTCTAGACCCAACTAACTGGAATTCCGTCTAATAAAATGGAAGAATTATAAATTTCTAAGATAATAGATAAGAATACTGCAAATAGAGCCATTGCAACACCCATAAAAGGAGTAGTTCCCCATCCGGGAGCAACTTTACCAGATTCTGTATTAAGTGGTTTTAAATAATTTCCTACACTAGTTCGTATTGGTCCGGTTCTTGAAGTATCATCAATGGTCTGTGTAGCCATAAAAACAATAGTATTGGTTGAGATCTAATTAACTTTGTATACTATTATGTATATATACATACATAGGATTACCTACCAATGGAAACTGCAACCTTAGTCGCTATCTCCATATCTTGTTTGCTTGTTAGCTTTACTGGTTATGCCCTATACACCGCCTTTGCGCAACCTTCTGAACAACTTCGAGATCCTTTTGAAGAGCACGAGGACTAGTTGAAAAAAAAATGACCTTCTCGAAGATTTGAAAAATAGAAAATTATTTTCCCCCTCTATCCGGAACTTTGGGGGGTTCTCGGAAGAAAATAGCAAAAAAAATGATCCCTAAGGTCGACACCAAAAGGAATGTATAAACCAATGCTTCCATAGATTCGATCGTAGTTTACAATTATAGAGATAACTTTCATACTAATTACAACATTTTCCATAAAAAAGGTGGAATGAAAAGATTTTGATTACTGAGATGAAATCTCTCAATATTTATTAACGAGCGGAGCAATACCATCTTATACCACTTGTCTTTTAGTAGTTGGATCTCCCAGTTTTTGGAATGCCCCAAATTCTACTTGAGCATCCAAATCCGGATCAATACCAGCGAAAACATCTCTGAATAGAGTTCTAGCACCATGCCAAATGTGTCCAAAAAAGAAAAGAAGAGCAAATGTAGCATGCCCAAAAGTAAACCAACCCCTTGGACTACTCCGAAAAACACCATCCAATTTCAAAGTAGCACGATCTAACTCAAAAATTTCACCTAATTGTGCACGTCTAGCATATTTTTTGACTATACCAGGATCACCAAAACTAACCCCATCAAGTTCACCACCATAGAACTCAACAATTACACCTACTTGTTCAACACTATATTTTGATTCTCCTCTTCTAAAAGGAACATCGGCTTTCACAATTCCTTCTTCATCTACTAGAACGACTGGAAATGTTTCAAAAAAGGTAGGCATACGACGTACAAAAAGCTCATGTCCCTTTTTATCTTTGATAATAGGGTGTCCTAACCAACCAACAACAATTCCATCTCCATTGTCCATCGCACCCACCCTGAATAACCCCCCTTTAGCTGGATTATTCCCAATGTAATCATAAAAAAGCAAGTTTTTCAGGAATTTTTGACCAAGCTTTTGATAGACTTAGATTTTCAGCCAGACCGACATGAACCCGTCGATCTATTTCTTGTTGAAAGTATCCCTGATCCCACTGGTAACGAGTAGGACCAAATAATTCGATCGGAGTGGTTGCGGAACCATACCACATTGTTCCGGCCACAATGAAAGCTACAAAAAAGACAGCAGCAATACTGCTGGATAGAACAGTTTCAATATTCCCCATACGTAATCCTTTGTATAAACGTTGGGGAGGATGAACACTGAGATGGAATAGACCTGCTAATATACCCAATATACCTGCTGTAATATGATGAGAAGCTATTCCTCCTGGAACAAAGGATCAAAACCTTCAGCTCCCCATGCCGGATTTACAGGTTGTATTTTTCTAGTTAGTCCATAAGGGTCAGACACCCATATTCCAGGGCCATACAAACCTGTTACATGAAACGCTCTGAATCTGAAACAAGCTGCTCCTGAGAGGAATAAATGAATTCCAAAAATCTTAGGCAAATCTAAAGAAGGTTTTCCTGTACGGGAATCACAGAATACATCTAGATCCCAATATACCCAATGCCAGATAGCTGCTAAAAAGCATAAGCCAGAAAACACAATATGTGCCCCAGCCACACCTTCATAACTCCAAATACCTGGATTAGATACAGTTTCTTCGGTTATACTCCATCCACCCCATGAATCCTTTATTCCTAAACGAGTCATAAAAGGTATAACGAACATACCTTGTCTCCACATTGGATCAAGAACAGGATTGGACGGGTCGAAAACTGCTAATTCGTAAAGAGCCATTGAACCGGCCCAACCAGAAACTAGAGCTGTATGCATTATATGTACAGCAATTAACCGGCTAGGATCATTCAACACAACGGTATGGACATGATACCAAGGCAAACCCATGAAAATACCCCTTTATCAGAAAAAGTAGACACTATGTAACTTTCTCGCATTAGAGAAGATTATGTTATGGAGTTAGACCTTTGTCTCAAAGGTAAACATTTATTCATTAATAGAAATAGAAAAACATCTATTAATAGAACAGTTTCAAGAAATAGAATTGAGAAGCGGAGATATTTTATCATTTATATGTACCAATATACAATGTGGAAATTGGTCCCATTTATATCAAACAAAATAAAAATAATAAATTACTTTACAAAACACCTTAATGAATTAGGTATTTTATGAAGAAAGGCACGTCCACTTATTTGGTCCTATTACTCATTTTATCTTATAATCTATCTTTGTAATAGAGAGAAATATTATTGAATATACTTTTGATATAATAATGACCAACTTACCCTCTGTTTTCGTGCCTTTGGTGAGCTTGTTTTTTCTGGCAATTACAATCATTTTTCTATATTTCTATATTCAAAATGACGAAATTTTATGAATCTGATCAAATTAGATTCATAAATAGGTTCCAATCTTTGAATCGTAGAACAAATATATCTATATGATTTATCTATATGATTTTTTTCTAATATAAGATAAAACCTTGTTCTAAATATGAACATAAATAGATCTAAATAGATATTCTCTATTTATTTAGATCTATTCATATATGATAAATAAATGGAGATACATTACATGATGTATACATCATAAATAGAATCAAATGTGATATGTATATATTTATGATACATATCATATAGGCCCGTGTGTAAAGGAATAAGTCTTTCTTACTTCTATTTAAGAATATGTGTATATATACACTTGAATATAGAGATTCATATTTTTATTTGACTGATGCAATGAAGTATTATTTTGACAATCAATAAGTTAAGGGCAAAATTGAAAAAAGCACAGACAAAAATGAACATGGAAAAAGAATAAGAATAAAAAAAAATTGTTCTAAATATATATATATATATATATATATATATATATATATATATATATATATATATATATATATATATATATATATATATATATATATATATATATATATATATATCAAAATGTTTATATGTATATGGCTAGTTTATAAATATAGCTAATTTATGAGAATGACTTTGGGATGGGGAGTCAAGATTTGTTCATTCCCTCAATTTAAATAGGACGTAATTTGTTATGAATCATCGATCCAAATGGCTCTGGATAGAACCCATAACAGGGTCTCAAAAAATGAGCAATTTTTTTTTCGCTTGTCTCCTTTTTTTTGGTTCACTAGGATTTTTCGTGGTCGGAATTTCAAGTTACCTTGGTAGGAACCTTATACCCTTTTTGTCATCTCAGCAAATACTTTTTGTTCCACAAGGAATTGTAATCTATTTTTATGGGATTTCAGGTCTGTTCATTAGCTCTTATTTGTGGTGCACTATTTTGTGCAATGTAGGTAGTGGCTACAATAAGTTTGATGAAAAAGAAGGAGTTGTATGCCTTTTTCGTTGGGGATTTCCCGGAAGAAATCGTCGTATTTTTCTCCAATTTCTTATGAAAGATATTCAGGCAATCAAAATGGAAGTTCAAGAAGGTCTTTTTCCTCGTCGTGTTCTTTATATGGAAATAAAGGGCCAACAAGACATCCCTTTAACTCGTACTGAAGAAAATTTAACTCTGCGTGAAATAGAACAGAAAGCTACTGAATTAGCTCATTTTTTATGCATATCCATTGAAGGATTTTGAAATGGGGGAAAGTCTTCTATTTTAATATACAAATAGATAGATCTGTATTAGTAGATATGAGAAAAAGTTTTGACATAACATTTGTTTGGAGGGTAAGATCATATAGTCAGTTTATTTCCACCATATTACTTATGGAAGCAAACCAGTATTCTTGTTGGCAAACACTCCATATCATTCTTTATCTATTAGATAGAAACAAAAGGTCCAATAAACACGGATATCACATATCAAAAGAATACAATGAAGTGAATTACTATATATATATATATATATATATATATATATATATATATATATATATATATATATATATATATATATATATATATATATATATATATATAGTTTTTTACACCTTTTTATATATATGCACGTGAAATTCCAAATTTCATCTCCTATATGTACCAAAGAGTACAGAATTGGTATTATTAGAATTGAACTTCAATTTATTTGCCACTTAAATTGAAGTGATTCTTCGGGTCAAGAGTTAAATAAGAAAACAATAAATAGAAAATTAGTCCAAATCAAAGCGATTTTAAAGGGTTGATCCTTCCTTTTTTACTCTACTTCTCATTTGGAACAAACCATCCCTCATCCGAAAGATATTATTCTATCGAGGTCGAAGAATTACGCAAAAGATCATTCTATGGGTCCCATACCTCGTTCTATAATTCGTACTTTGTTCAGATTTTGGACAGAGCTAATGAGCCAATCGAGTTCGTTAGCGATTCACGAATTGAAAGTGGCCAAATATAAAGCATTAGCTTCTCTACAATATCTTACATGTTTAATAGTACTACCTTGGGGAATTTCAATTTCATTACAGAACGGTTTGGAATCTTGGGTTACAAATTGGTGGAATACTGGTCAATCAAAAATTTTTTTTGATTATTTACAAGAAGAAAACGCTCTAGGAAAATTTGAGAAAATAGAAGAGCTATTCCTGTTAGAAATAATGGTGGAAGAATCTTCAGAAATGCATTCACATGATCTTCGTGTAGAGATGCAGAAAAAAATGATCCAATTGGTCAAAATATATAATCAAGATTGTATCCAAATAATCTCACATTTATTAGCAAATTTAATAGGTTTTCTTGTTCTAAGTGTTTATCTCATTCTAGGTAGGAAGAAACTTGGCATTCTAAATTCTTGGATCCAAGAAGTCTTCTACAGCCTAAGTGATAAAATGAAAGCTTTTTCTATTCTTTTAGCAACCGATCTATGTATTGGGTTTCATTCGCCCCATGGTTGGGAACTTATTATCGATTCGATCTTCAAAAATTATGGATTTGCCCATAACGAACAAATAATATCTGGTCTCATTTCAACTTTTCCAGTCATCTTAGACACAATTTTTAAATATTGGATCTTCCGTCGTTTGAATCATATATCTCCTTCACTTGTAGTAATTTATCACTCGATGAATGAATAACAAATGGGTTTATCCCTCATTTAACCCCCCTCCCTTTTTTTTACTTTTTAGGGCGATACTTCTTATTTTTTATCTTTAGGTTTAATATAGTAGCAGAATTGCAGACAGGTCAATATGATAGTTACCTACTACCATTTATTTAAAATAAAAGATTTGGAACCAAAAATTGAACCATGCAAAATAGAAAAACTTATGATAACTGGGTAAAAAAGTGGATAACTCAATCAATTTCCGTCTTAATCATGATAGATATAATGACTCGAACATCTATTGCGAATGCATATCCCATTTTCGCACAGCAAGGTTATGAAAATCCTCGAGAAGCAACTGGGCGTATTGTATGTGCTAATTGTCATTTGGCTAAAAAACCTATGGAGATCAAAGTTCCACAGTCCATGCTTCCTGATACCGTATTTGAAGCAGTTGTTAAAATACCCTATGATAAGCAAATAAAACAAGTTCTTGCTAATGGTAAGAAAGGAACTTTAAATGTAGGAGCTGTTCTTATTTTACCCGAAGGTTTTGAATTAGCTCCTCCGGATCGTATTTATCCTGAGATTAAGGAAAAGATAGGTGATCTTTATTTTTAGAACTACCGTCTGAATCAAAAAAATATTATAGTAATAGGTCCTGTTCCTGGTCAAAAATATAGTGAAATTGTCTTTCCCATCCTTTCACCAAATCCCGCTACTAATAAAGCAGCTCACTTCCTGAAATATCCCATATATGTGGGTGGTAATAGAGGAAGAGGACAAATTTATCCCGATGGGAGTAAAAGCAACAATACAGTCTACAACGCTTTAGCAATGGGTAAAGTAAGTAAAATTACACGTAAAGAAAAGGGTGGATATCAAATAACTATTGATAATTCATCAGACGGTCGACAAGTGGTTGACTTTGTACCTCCAGGACCGGAACTTCTTGTTTCAGAAGGTGAATTCATCAAGGCGGATCAGTCATTAACGAATAACCCTAATGTAGGTGGATTTGGTCAGGAAAATGCAGAAATAGTACTTCAAGATCCTTTACGTGTTCAAGGTCTTTTATTATTCTTAGCATCTATCATTTTAGCACAGATATTTCTAGTTCTTAAGAAGAAACAATTTGAGAAAGTTCAATTGGTCGAAATGAATTTTTAGGTGCATAAAAGATTTGAATCTCCATCTTATTGATGATTAATGCAATTATAGATAGATATAAAAATAAAAAAACTTCTTCGGAGCCGCCCCTTCCCTTTGTTCGAATATATTGTGAAGGATGAGGAAATAGAAATAATATGTGCATCATTACTAATGAGTTATTCTGGAATAGACTTGCTGAACATAGTCATGCGCGACATTACATATTATATACATCTCATCTTTTCTCACCTTGATCTATCGTATTCAAAAACAAATGATCAAAACATAAATAGAAGGAAGGAAAGAATTCAGTAATCTTGGTTTACTATTTTTGCTTTTTTTCTCATTTATCCTACAAGTAAAAAGTAAAAAAAAAGATATATATATATATATATATATCTTTTTTACTTTTTACCATTATTCCACCAATCGCAAGAAGAGCGCATTCATTTTCTAATTCCATTCCTACATTTTGGACTGAAATGAGAAAAGGAGCAGCAAAGGCATATATTGCTGCCCATTGAGTAAATGGGCCTTTTAACAAAACAAATCTTTGAATGAAATGGTTCGTTCCTTTTATAATCCTAATAGTTATTATATTATAAAACTATAAATTCTATTTTTTACATTTGCAAAATTTATTGCAAATGAACAAATATTGCAGAAATATTCTGCAGATCCGTAAAAACCGTTAATTGATTTTTGGAAAAAAATACATTCTAATTGGATCAATCCAATTCTCTTTATAATGAAAATGAAATCTTTCTAATAAAAAAGATAATTATTTGTAGAATTTGTATGAATTATCCTCCTATCATTAATCTACAATTGGATTTATTGACAATAAATAATAAGTAAAGATAACACCAAACCTTCCTTTGTGTTCAAAGAAGGGTAAGATCTTACCTTTATTTTTGAGTTTTCACTTTCGTATGTACAGTATCTCTTATAGATACGTAATACATTTCATGACTATAAAGATGATCCTAATCCGGAATAAGAACCGTAGAAAAAAATACCTATTAAACCAATAAAAAGAATACCAGTTAAAGTACCTATCAACCAAAGAGGGATCCTTCCGGTGGTATCGGCCATTTCTCTTACTTCCTTTCACATTTTTTTTAAGTAGTCATGCTCAAGACATAAACAATAATACATAGAAATATTAGATCTCACCAAATTGGGTGAGAAAGAATATTCTTACTGTTCCTAATTGAAAAAGTAATTAGAGAATAGAACAGCAAGTACAAAAATAAGTAACAACCCCCAATAGAGGCTGGTATGATTTAATTCCACATTTTGTTCATTCAGGTTTGATTGTGTCATAAATAGCTCTGTTATTTAGTTTATATAAAGTTTATCGCTGTATGAACTGCATTGCTGATATTGATCCCAAGAAAAAAACCGTAGGTACAGCTAGCCCGTGAACGGCCAACCATCTAACTGTAAAAATGGGATAGGTTCTATCTATACTCATTAATACCTCCTAAAAAGATCTAGATCTAGTAAATTCATCGAGTTGCTCTAATAAATCGAAACGGCCAGTTACTAATGGAACCTCTTGTCAGCTTTCTGTGAAATACTCATTTGGCCGAGGGCTCCCGAATACATCATAAGCTAAACCCGTACTGACAAATAACCAACCTGCAATGAATAGAGAAGGTATAGTAATGCTATGGATAACCCAGTATCGAATACTAGTAATAATGTCAGCAAAAGCGCATTCTCCCGTATTCCCAGACATGCTAAGCTCCATACATATATTATTGTAAAATCAAGGGTAAATTGATCCCATGAAAGAAAGAGATCAGAAAATGGAAAACTACTGATATCTTCTACAATCCTTGTTTGATTGTCAATATGATACCAAAGGTATATTTGAAGTATACTGAACTAGTATAGCTAGCCTTCTTCTAACATAGCAATATATTCAGGGGCTATTCTAATGATGATGTTTTCTCTTCTTCAAAGAAATTTGCTTCCTACTGCACAATATAAATGAACTATTCATTATGGGAAAGATGCACACATTTTCCCTTAACTAAGTGTCGATATCCCTGTGTTGGAAAGTTGGGCTTCTTCGGCAATAACATTGATAGTGTTATATAATACGCAGAACAAAATTTTCGCATGATCTAAGCAATAGCGTAATCAAAAAAATGATAGCGACCCAAAAAACATTACAACAACCAGAATCATATCCCATGAATGGAATGAGAGAAAAAAAATCAATCATCGAGAAAATCACCAAACGGGTGGGAAAAGTCAATTGAAGGAAGCCATGGGTGTTCATAGAAAATAAAGCATTAAGTTAGATTCAACTTTTTATCGACACATTAAGAGTCAACTATCAAACAAATGCCAGATCCTGCTAATCGCTGCCTCATGAAGAGGCCTTGTAATGCAACAAACAGATTGTGCCCAAGGTAAAACAAGATATGGAAATAGAGTAAAGAATTGAGTTTATACTAGATGGTACATCTAGAAGTAATACAAAAAATATAGAACTGTTAGTTTTCAACCTGCCCTGGGCATTGCCACAGTGTTCTCCTACCCAGCAAAAGATGAAGAATCTCAAAAGATGCATCATGTTAGGCGAGAAGCTAAGAGATTAGGGTAAGAATGCTTGAGATGCCTTAGGGTTATGCATATAGGAGAACAAGATCCTCACCATTTATATAAACTTGGGAATCCTCACCGAATATATATATATATATATATATATATATATATATATATATATATATATATATATATATATATATATATATATATATATATATATATATATATATATATATATATATATATATATATATATATATATATATATATATATATATCACCTCGTTCGCTTTCTACTTTTCTTTTGGGAGTCATATGCTATTTGAAATTAGTCTACCTTATCATTTCAAGAGGGGTACTAGGTGCCCTAAAACAATAATGTGTGCCCAATTATGCCAAACATGCTATGGTAGTGAATTATATGCCATTAGACCTACCTCGAGGTCATATAGTTAGCACTCTAACATATTAAACTCCATGGGAAATCTTAACTTGATTGGAGGTTTGATAGTTTTAATATTTAAGTAAATGTGTAGCAATTTATGTGCGTACCCTTCCTTCTTAGTCTAGCTAGAATTTTTAGAAGAGATTAATACTTTAAAATAGATTTACCATTAGTGAGGCTTAGCTTTCAATATTAGTTTGAAATTAACATTAAAATTTTTTTAGTCTTGATAGAATAAGGGGTCTCTTACCCCTAAAATAGGAAGCTTCCCTTCAAGATATAGTTTTGTCTTAAGGGAAATAACAAAGGTGGTGATTGTAAGAGTATACATACATATTTTTCTGACTCTTAGAGAAGGATTATATGAACTTTTCCCTAGTGCTCTTACTTCCACAATGGTTATTAATTGACTAACAAGGTTGAATTTCAGATATTTAAACCAAAGAAAAAAATATTGTTTCATCCTTGCGAGCATGTTTTAGGTGAGGGCATTACAGAGGTATTGGAGCAAGGTTCTCAACCCTAGGAACTTCAGGAATAGAATGTACAAATTGAATTGTTTTATTTAAAAAAAAACTATTAAGTGCTTGTAGTGTGCCCCATCCTTGCCTTGGTGAATTATGTTAGCAATAGAATAGGAGGATGTGGTAACAAGAGTAATGTATTTAGCTAGTGAAATAATAGTGGATTTAATAAAATTTCTAAGTGAAAAATTTCCATCTTAACCTTAGTTTAAATGGTTAAACAAGAAGCATTCATGTATTGGACCCTGATCATTGTAAATTGAGTTTCCTATGTCTCCTAGGAAATTAAAAATCATGAATTTAATGTAGTTTCCTTATGAGTCCCAACATGCATATTTTCTTAGTTAATTGTCTTGATGATCTTGATAGTATAAATGGTGATGTCAAGTTGCATTGAATTGTGGAATCTTCATATTACGTTCTTATGAGACTTAAGTTTTAAAAGAAATAAGAATGTCTTTCAATTTATTTAAAGTGAGAATTATGTGAATATTTAACTCTCTTTTTGAAAAGTGGTTGATGCTCTAGTGGATAGAGAAACTTCATGGGATGTGATTACTTTGCATATTATGGCTTGGGGGTTGAGAAAAGAAAATTTACTAGAGAAAAGTGGAAAGAATAGGTTGTTAAATTTTGGTCAACATTACGTTATGAATTCCTACATTTTCTATTGTTTAAGTGTAATAAATTCTTGTGTATTTTTGCTGTGTGAGTTTAAATGGATAGGATTCAAATCATACTTAGAGAAAAATATGCTCTTACTTGTGTGTTTTCTTGTATTCGTATAGGTAAAATCTAAATGTGAAAACGGTATTGTAACACATACTAGATGAATTAGATTTAATATTTAGAAATGTGAAAACTTTTGTGATATGTTGTGTCAAATAATTTGCTTATATTACCCTTAAGAATGTATGCACTTTGTGTATTGTATAAGTATATTATGTGTTGAGCAATTAGGAATGCTCAATAAAACATATTTAGATTTAGGTCATCCTTGTATTTTATCATGAATATTGGGTTTACATGAAGATATAGTTAAAAGTTGAAAGCATTGCAAAATTATTCATTCTAGAAAAAGAGATAAAACTAGGATATAATGAAGAAAACAATCACTCACCATATATGGTTTTCAATGCAATAGAATTCAAGTTAAATTAAATGGGTAAGACCTAGTGGAGCATAGGAAATGTAGTGCATGGTATGACAATGAATTATAATTACAAGACAAATTTGGGGTAACAATATGTTTTGTGTGATTGAAATTGAGAATTTTTTTCTTCTGCAAAATGAAGTTGCTATAAAAAAAATTAGATATATTTGACTACTAATGAATGAACCTAGTAGTAGGTGCAATAAGTGAGATTAATTTTCATGTGGTGTAATGTGATATGTATGTGGAATTTAACATGTGTTGTGATGTGAGAATACTAGTAATGTTGTGATTGTATCTCAAAGTATGTGATATAAGATAACCAACTTGGGAAGAAGAGTTTAGTGGACATAATTTGTGATCCACTTAATCATGCCATTGTGATAATTGTATATATGCGTAAATAACCCTTATGACTTAAAGCAGTGAAATGTTAAAAACATAATGTGTATTGAAGTGTGTTTTATGGAGATGTGTAAATCAGCCTTCGTGTTCTCATATGATGAGATGTCTAGTGTGACCCCTATTTGAGAGCATTCTCTAATGACCACATTGGAGTACAGTCCCTCTTCTTCCCTAATTAAACCACATTGGTTGGTTTGTGTTGTAAACCCTTTTCTTTCTATTGTTCCAGGGGTTGTAAACTTGTTGGACACTCAAAAGACCTATAAATGGGAGAGTTGCATGTGTTGGTGTGATATTTGGCACATCACAAGACATCTTTGTTTGGAGATAATTTGGTCAACACTTTTGGGTGGTTTTGGGTCATAGTTTTGTAATTACCATTGACGGTTTACTATATTGTATATCCTATATATTAGGAGCTTGAGATGGAGGTTGTGTGTAAGAGCCTTATAGATGTTGAGTTACCTCCTGGATCTTTAGTTGGTTATGCTCCTGTTAAAGCCTGCTCTACATGTATATTGTAATCTTCTTGATTTTTAAATAATATATTGCGAAGCTTTGGAGTGTGGAATTTTTTACCTGAAAGGTTTTCCCATGCATATCTTGTGTTGTGAGTTTTACATTTGAATGTTTCTATTATCTTTTTGTTAATGTGCATCTTAATCTGTAACTGAAAAAGTTAAAATTAGCATAAATCTTTCCTCAGTAGATCAATGTAGGAAGTGTTTTCTGCATACCTTGCTTGCTTTCAACAATATTGTTGAAGATTCTAGTCTTCACAATGATTCTCTGTATGCTAAAAGAACATTTTATTATTTCAAAAGGAAAAGTGGTTACAAGTTAGTTAGGAGATGAAAAATCTATATATGTACAAGTTAATTCTAATTGTAAGGATCCCTCGATGGGAGGGATTCCACCTTTCAAAATAGTCACTATACAAAAATATAAGGAGTCTTTGTGCTCCATTTTTTGAAGAAATTAGAAGAATTTTCTTAAATTTTGTGTCAATATTTCTCCTTTGATCACAGGTTTATTGTATGTTTGATTTCAAACCATTTCTTCATTTTTTTCTTATACTTTTGGTTGGATAGGAAATGGAATAGAAACTTTGTGCTTTGATTTGAAGGAATGAGAAGAATATTTTAGAAATTTGTGTCTCCATATTCTTTTTTTATTGGATATTATTCATATGTGTAAAGTGTACTTGACTCCTGATATTTTTCTTGTAGGTTGAAGGTGTAAACCATCAATCATTCTTTTCTCTTTCCTATATGTTTGATGCATAAAATGGAGTTTGTTTCTTCATTAGCTACTATACATCATTATTCGTTCCCCTTTATTCTTCCTACATTTTGCCCAAGAAATCTTATGTAGTGTCTTATATGAGCCTATCTAGGGTTTCTGCTTTTTTTTTTTAATTTCCCATTCTTGTGTTCCTTTTGTACTATTTAGCTAAAAGTATACAAAAATCCCATCATTTGAGGGAGCTTTCCCTCTCAAATGTAGAGGAAAATCATTAATCTAATAATAATTTCTCGAACTATTATGAACATTTATTTCTATCCATTAGGCAAGTTGCATTGAATTTAACAAAATGTTGCAGTGACAAATTTGTTTACGAACACTTCTAAACATTAAAGTTAGTGTCATTGAACTTCTTGATCTCCATTCTAGATGTTTTTGTCATTTTCTATTTGTGAAAACACAAGATCAACTACATAAATCTCCCATTTGAGTAAGGGCTAATAATATCTTATTATACCACATATCAACCAAGCTATAATAAACATGATCTTATAACAAATGAATTAAAACTAAGCATAAATCCACATTAACTTTAGGGAGAAGCAATTGAGCTACATACATATTTAAAAAAATGTAAGTAGAATAATTATCATTAATATAAGATATACATTGGAAAATAATGGACAAGAGCAGGATCATAATAGGCCAAGAAATGATAGTGACAAAAATACATGATGGATGGAAATCTACTAACATTTGGATTTAGATTTAGATTTAGATTTGGATGGAATAAGTGCTAACATTTTGAGCTCAAATTTGTCCACTCCCTTTTTAAAAAATGTCTTGGGATTACCTTAGACTAAGACAAGTGTAAATCCCAAAAATTTCCAAAAAATTATAAAATCATTTACCTAGTTTATCTTGAAATTGTCCACAACTTCAATCTTAAAACTAATAGACTTTTTTTTAACCAAATTCAATAAAACAAAAGGGTTTTTAAAGGAAATACTCACAATTCTGAAAATCCAGTTTGTTCCTAATTACAAGTATTATTTATTTTATACATAAATTATATTTGAATTCATGAATGATATATATATTGAGAAACACTCATAAATTTCAAACATGTTAAAATATTTTTTAAATCAAAAAATTATGTCATACTTTGGGCTTTGTTGGTGATAGCTTTAAAAAATAAAGTTTTTAATTTCACATTTTTTGACCAAAGAGGTCAAGTATAACTCCCAAGTCCTCCATGTGGGTGTCATCGTTCGTCTTACACAACTCATGCAAATGACTACAAATAACCAGTGAAATATGTTAGCTATAGTCCCACTTGCAACCCCCTTCTTCAATGATTTGCTATACCTATCATAAGACCAATGATACATGGTAGAGAATCCCAACAAAGAATTTCAAAATTCCCTCCATATGTGTCATTTTCTTTTCCACGTGGGTCCATGATTCACAATATTTGACAAATATTTAGTAATTGCAACAACATTAGGACTTGCAATATTTACAACACCTATTCCTAAGAAAGTGTATTTACTAAAAATTAATTAAATGATTGCATATATTAATCTATTCATCAAATTATATCTTAGACTATGAATATACAAATTCTTTATATATAATATTTGTATTCACGATGTTGATGGATCAAAAGTCCAAGATTCTTGTATTTCCAATATCAATTGCAAAAGCATAATATAATTAAACTTTTATAAAAAAAAATATTATGTAAAATATAAAAAAATGCATCAATATTTCCAATCACATTTTGTGATATACAAAATGAATTATCTCACATATAACTTATTAATATTAAGAAAGGCATTTGGATATAATGAGAACCCAAAAGATAGTTTAAATGCTTTTCAATATCACTAACATTTTTGAAAAATTATTTAAAAAGTATTTGAATCATTTAATGTAAACATAATATTTTATTTTTTTAAAATATGTAATATTTTATAATGTTAATAATCAATAATTTTATAATTGGTATTCTTATTATTCTCTAACCTTTTCAAATATATCAATATAAAAAACTATTATTTTGTGGTTATCCCTTTGGTTGCTTATGTGAGCAACCACTACCTCATAAACAATTCACAAACTAATGACTATATACAAATTGTTTAAACCTTTTTCTACATAAAGCCTCATTTAAAACACTTTACTTACACATCATCCATTTCAAAGCTCCAATAGTGAATAACAATTTTACACCTCATTAACAACAAAAAGTGGTAAATATTTGCCTTATTTTTATTGGCCAAAATTAACCTTTGACTATAGAAGTGAATGATGTTTAAGAACAGCCCATTTAAAACACTTTTAAAATGTTTAAGCTCAATTCTCCATTCAAAATGGTTCTTAAAATTTATAAATTTTTCGTATAAATGATTCTATATAATAGATATTTTCAACATACATACTAACCACACTAATAGCCCTTACAGTTTCAGAATAACATTTGTAAAACACAGTTTTGTTATTTGAATGCCTCAAATAACACAAGGTACCAACTGTTAAGCTTTAAATTGACTCATTGGCCTACTGTAAGACGTGATCATACTCTACCCTTCTGTGGAAACTACGGTGACAATTACAGGCCTCTCATCTCATTTCATCATCTTGGCTAGCCTTGAACTCTCCACATCCATCTTTGGCATGATAGGGAAGTTGGAAGGGTGTGATTCTTCCAACATTCCATGTACTCTACCTTTCTGTGGAAACTACGGTGACAATTACAGGCCTCGCATCTCATTTCAGCATCTTGACTGGCCTTGAACTCTCGACATCCATCTTTGCCATGATGGGGAAGGTGAAGGGTGTGATTCTTCCAACATTCCATGTACCGCACCCTGTTAATTGATTCATTAATAGCTGAGCCAGAAAAAAATTGGACTTTTGAGGTTTCATTCCTTGGCTCTGAGAGTAGCTCTTTTGGATCCATCCTGACCCTATTCTTACACACAGAGAGCGAAATAATAGTTGAAAAACAGCGAAACAAATGGAGTTCAACGATGGCAATGAATAAGGATGACCCAACATAGAGTCTTTTTCAACGCTTCCCTTAACTTCTGATCTGCTTTGAGACCTGCTTCCACGAAAGCAAATATTTATCATACTTACATGACGTTTGAGCGTCATATTTAGGTCTGTAGCTATTTAGGGTTTTTCTTTTATTATAAACACTAACATATCACTAGAAATAAATAATAATTTCTCTGAAATAGTTATATTTAGTGCTTACATTGCACTTTAATATTAAAAAAAATGGAGAACATGATTCTGTAGGGTAATAAATCATAAGCTAAGAATGCAAAGTTAAGCTAACAGGCTCCTTCTACTTAAGATTGCAACATGAAAGAAAATGAAACTATAGTGATGCAAAATCAAACAAAACTCAATATCTTTTCCTTGGGTGTGAATGATGGATCCAAATGATAATGATTGCTATATTGAATTGTTCTAGTGCACTCACTAGTATGACAACATGTACCTGCAGATTCTTCTTGATACCTTGCATCAGAGGGAAGCCTAAATTTATAGATTTGAGGTAGAGGAAGGGAGGGTTAGTATTCATTTGCATTGGATGGCTAGGATTGAATGAGACAAATTAGGGCAAGATTAGAAGCTTCTATGGGGTTCTATAAGGATGAAGGGTTGAGTTTAAAGATAGATGGATGGCTGGGATTAAATGACAAAAATTAGGACAAGGATGGAAGCTTGTAAGGAATTCTATAAAGATGAATGGTTGAGATTAAAGATGGATGGGTGGATGGATGACTAGGATTAAATAAGAAAAACTAGGAAAAAATGAAAACTTCTATGGCTTATCTTTATTTGAATGGCTAGGATTAAAAAAATTCATATGTGAATGAATGGTGGAGATATAAATTTACTTTGACTTTTGTTAGATTGTCTAAGTTCAGTGAATCTAAAAGACACGGAGGCACCTATATTGAAATTGTTATTGAGAATACATATTTACGCATCTGTTAGATAGATGTATTTAAGATATCTATGTTAGAGTGAGGAGCTTATATATATATATATATATATATATATATATATTGCAGAATCATAAAAATTAGTTTTTAATTTAAAGAAAATGATATGAAAAACTTAATTATAATTATAATTGTCTAATGTAACTAATTCCCATGAAAAAAAATCTTTAATCTTTTAAAGATTTAATCTTTCCCTTGCCCTTATTTTTCTTTGCTAGCCTTCATTAGACTAAAATTAATAATTTACCCTGCCTTAATGTTCTTATTTTCCTTTGTGGGATGTAGTGACAATTCTTAGTTCTATGTAATTTTCAATAATTTAATCCAAATGATAGGAAAGATTTAATTATATTTTTTAAAGAATTAATTCCCATAGTAAAAATCTAAAACAAAGATCATTAAACTAAATATTAATTTTGTTTGTGGCTTTTAAAGATTGAAGAACCCTAAACCTAGCTCTCATAATTTACCTGCCGTTAATTTTCTTTGTGGTTTTCAAAGATTTGTTTATGCAAGAAAAATAAAAAATGTTGCATAGTACCCTTACCAATTAGACTTTTCTCCTTATCGATTAAACTTCTTCTCCCAATTCAATTTGCTCTATTTTTATTTGGTTTGATTTTTCTCAAATTTATGTTTGAGTACTACTTATATTAATTTATTTCAATATATAGAGTGAGGAGATAAAATATATATGTATTACTATATAATGCTAGTTTTACTTAAATGATTATTTTATTTACTTTATAAATTTACATTTAAAGATTAAAGAATCCTAAAAATTAGTTTTTAATTTAATCCAAATGATATGAGAAACTTAATTATAATTGTCTAATGGAATTAATTCCTATAGAAAAAATATTTAATCTTTTAAAGATTAAAGAACTATAATCCTAATTAAACTAAATTAATTTATTGTCCAATTAGTTTTCTTTGTGGGTATTGAAGGCAATTCTTAGCTCTAACAACTAGTTTTTAATGGAAAATTTTCAATAATTTAATCTACTATAATCCTAATAATTTAATTTCTAATAATTTTATTTGTGGATTTTAAAAATTGAAGAACTATAACCCTAGCCCTCATTAAACTAAAATAAAGTAATTTACCTTGCCATTATTTTTCTTTGCTAGACTTTCATTCAACTAAAGTAAATACCTTAATTTTCTTAATTTTCTTTGTTGGATGAATTAATTCTCATACTAAAAATCTAAAACAAAGGTCAATAAACTAAATATTGATTTTCTTTGTGGCTTTTAAAGATTGAAGAACACTAACCCTATCTCTCATTAAACTAAAGTAAATAATTTACCCTGCCATTAATTTTCATTGTGGTTTTCAAAGATTTGTTTAATAAAGAAAAATATTAAATAAAATTATAATTTATAGGTTCCATTATTTAAGCTGCACTTTTACTACAATTTTCTTTTTAGTTTATTGAGAAGCATGTAGATACAATAAGAGTAAACATATGCAATGCTAATCTAACCTTCTATAAATAATAGCTAGACCATTGCATCACTTCATAAATTCATTTTATAAGAAAAATTAAAAAAAAGGTTTCATAGTACCCTTACCAATGAGACTTATCTCCTTATCGATTAAACTTCTTCTCCTAATTCAATATGCTCTATTTTTATTTGATTTGATTTTTCTAAAATTTATGTTTGAGTACTACTTATATTTATACACATTATTTTATTAGCTTTATTAAAAAATATGTTAGCTCTATTTTACTTTTATGTACTATCCAAGTCATCCCTTAATAGGTGTAATTATTTTTAAATGTTAGCTCATTAACACATTCACGCTATTACACTCCACCCTTTGGTACCACTATAGTTACACCACTTAATTAATTAGTTTTCATTATTTAATTAATTAGTGTAGAGGGGTGTGATAAATTAATTTTAATTAAATAAATATGATTTATTTAATTAATTTAATGATGTAGAGAATATTAAAAGGATAATTGTAATTAATTAAATAAATATCAATGTTTTGAATGAAAAGAGGGGGATAATAAGGTTGAATGGCTAGATCCTCCTTTCAATGGGTTGTCACTTGGAATGATGTGGAAATTAAGAGATTTTCAATTAATGTATTAATTTAATGCTCAAATATTCTTGAAACCCTAATTATGCAAAACAGTAAGTAAAATGATGAATTACAACAAAATGCTTGTAGACTAACATAGTAAAAAGAGATTAATTACTTGTCATTTTTTGAAGTTCGAGATGCAAAATATTCAGGGACACTGGCACTCATGCTCCTATCCAAGGTGTTCTTTTCTTTAGGTAGTCTTGATCTCCTTCTAACACTGATGATCACTATACTTTTCATTTCTGTGCCTGGAGATGCGAAGGACATTACAACTAGTGCTTGGGTCCAATGTAGGTTGTTCTTCAGGATGTCAAAACCTTTTTAGATGCTGATTGTCATGTCTCAATGATTTATGTGTTTTCAACCTCAGAGGACAGTAGTACTAGCGCTCGAGTCCAAGCAATGATTTTCTTCAGAGATACAGAATTCTTATCTTCTGCAACCTTCCTCTGAAACTCCACTTCATGAAATCTTATACCTATAACTTATAATCAAAAGGAGTGTGGTTAGGGGTTGTGGTGTTTAGAGACTTGCCTCAATCAAGCCTTGGAAGGACATTCAAGTCTTTTGAATACTGTTGTTAGATAAAGATTGTGTATCCCTATGGGATAGAGGCAAAAACAAATTGATAAAGATTGAAACACAAATAGATATCACCTTGGAGGTGTAGATCTCACATAGATGAAGATTCTTCAACACATGAGAAGAGGAAGCTAAATCTGCAATCACAAACACAATAACAATGCTCTATTTTGCAACAACATAAGTTTGCCAAAACTTCATAATCATGTTCTAGTTTACAAATGGAACCCTAAACATACTTATATATATGCAACTAAATACATTCTTGCTTTAAATTTCATAATTCAAACTTAAAATGTTGGCAATTGACCCTCTTAATGGTCACATAACAGACATTTAAATTTGGGACCCTCTTGAAACAGGGCAGGATAGGGGCATGAGTGCCCATGTGCTTGGGTCCTCTTTTAGGTACGGTTAAGTGCAGCAATGTCTCTCAAGCCCCATATTCAAATTTGGGACCTGCCTGAAATAGGGAAGGACAAGGGTATGAGCGCTCATGCCCTTAGGTCCTATTGAGGGCAAGATCAAGTGAAACAATGTCCCTCAAGCCCCATGTTACATGGATTTCAGGCAATTTTCTTTCAGGAGTCAAAATAAACATGCAATATGCAAAATAAGGGACCCGGGAGCTAAACTTACTAGGAAAAAGCCTTGGGAGACATTTTTTGACATAACATTTAGCCCCCACTTTAATGTATGTATGAATGCAAGGCCCATACATGCATTAAAGTACAGCCAAAACATAGAAAACACACCAAGCGCTTGAAGACATTAAAGAAAACACATTACAGACACGCCAAACACAGTGAAGACATTATCAGGCACGCAAAACATAGAGAAGACAACATTGAAGACAATGAAAACATAATGAATATAGTGAACATAGTCATTATTTAATTTTCATTTTCATATATAAATGAATGCAGATGCAGATGCATGGAATGTAAAAATGCAACACACAACCCAAAATGTAGGAGGGCCATTTTGCCGCACTCTTTGGACTACATATGGGGCAATAGACATGCAATACAAAACCTCAAGTGTAAGCAGAGCACTTCACTACACTCACACAAGAGGGGAAAACACACCATACAAAGCCCAAGTGAGGGTTAACCACACAAGGGGGAAAACAAATGGAAGACACACAGAAAACATGAGCACGTATAGCATGCCAAAGACATACTATACATATAAAACATGACAAACAAGGCGATGGAAGGAACTTATTGCTAAGCACCCACCATCTTAGGCATATTATAGGCACACCTAATGGTTGGGCTTATGCCACAACAACCGCCAAAGACATCCTTAAGGGAGGATAGTTTCAAATCCAACCCCACACTAGCTCAAGAGATACACCATCTTGCCTCAGGTAGAGGGATTTTGAATAAAAGGATATCCATGATATCCCATCTCTATAGAGGGATTAATGATTGAAATATAGAATAAATATGTGCACTCATGCTGGAGATACATCATCCTGCCTCTGCAGAGGGCTTACAAAAATGCTTCGTTAGTACCAAAATTATGATCTACACCTTACCTTTATATGCCCCCACCATAAGTTTTTAATGTCATGTACCAATACCAAGCACATTAAGGTAGAGAGAAAACACACAAGGGAACAAGATCTCTCTCAAAGCCCATTCGCCCAAAGGTGACATGTGCTTCACGATAATTGAATCTTCCCACAAACACACAATTTCTTGCCAGAACAGAGGTTAGAAATCTTTCTCTAAGATAATAACCACATCACATGATCAAAAGCAATGCATGAAAAGCATCACATAAAGAGCCAAGGTTATACTATGGATTTGCAAACACAGTATAATCGTGGGTCTATACTGCATAGATCTTAGAATCGAGTGTAACCAAGGAGAGACCCAAGAGAAACTAAGTGCACGTAGTAGCTATATTTTTATGGTTTGTTAGCAAATATAAGACATCATCAAAAAATCACACGGTGTGATTCTACTAGCCAAGCGTCAGATTATATATATCAACCCCATCCTCATGTATGGACTAGGTCCATTTTTCCTTACTCGTTGAAGGAACACATGGTCCATATCAGTATTATTTGTTTTTCATCATCCGCTAGCTAGATAGAACCACTAGAAGAAGGTAAACAATAAATCAAGAGACAGGAACAAGTGCCTTAGGGTTGTCACATAGGAAGGTGCCCCCAAGTAACCAACTGCAATGTTGTGTCCCTAAAGCATGTGTAAGATCATGTGTAGATCCACTAGAACTTTCCCTAGTAATGAATCTTATGATAGGACTTCCTTTGATAATATTTACAAACTTCTTGTTCTCTACAACATGACATCTATTGGAGGTTATGTGACTATAGTGCATGACAATTATATGTTTATACTTGAGCTATATTCTATGATATGAGACCCATCCTCAATAATTACTAACCGTATTATTTTGTATTGATCTAGGATTGTATGAGTTGACTTTCGTATAATTTTCTTGTATGACTTATTACATGATGTGGATCTTATGATTCCTATTAATGACTAATTGGTGATAAGGTTAAGTTTGTTTATGGTTGATATGGTTTATGATATATACATATACAACTCATCATGTGATTTCACCTTCCTTTAGGCAATATTATTGAATGGTATAGATATATGTTCTAAATAGAGATGTGGCAGGATTAACCATTGATATGATCTAAT
Source organism: Cunninghamia lanceolata (assembly GCA_027924645.1). Classification (NCBI taxonomy): domain Eukaryota; kingdom Viridiplantae; phylum Streptophyta; class Pinopsida; order Cupressales; family Cupressaceae; genus Cunninghamia; species Cunninghamia lanceolata. Next base: position 714,666 of record BSBN01000244.1, read on the forward strand.
GTTTTATGTTGATATCTTGTGTAGAGATTTAGTTCATGAGGAGATGCTATGATTTCAATATTATGTGAGAATTTTAAATTTATCTGATGAAATGTCTCTCGACTATTAAATATAATATTCTTACTTTTGTAATGAAGACTTGTTATGGATATACAATGCAAATATTGATGTTACTTATTAATGCTTTGGCTATGATATTCATGATAACCATTGACCTCAGAATGAGTGTGCAGGTACATACTAGCTAGTGGAAATGGGGAAAATACAAGGGGACCCTATTTTGTGAAACTAGTAGAGCCAACCAAGTCTATGTGGAGAGACTTAGGTCCTTTGTATTGTGAAATGTACTACCATGTGTTGTGTTTTACCTTGTTTTGTATTATGTAGCATCATATGTCATGGTGTTGTATTATGTAGTGTCATATGTCATGGTGTTGTATTATTTAGCGTCATATGTCATGGTTGTTCTTTGTGATGTGTCATGCATTGCTATGTATTGTGTGACTTAAACTAATTAAATTTCCCCTTTAGTCTTTAATAAGGGTGTAAAATTATTTTATATAGTACCTTTGTCTTAAAAATAAAACATTAAAACCTAAGTTTATGTTTAGACACTTTTGGAGGGGAAAATTAACAGAATCAATAATTTTTGAAAACCTTTATTTTTTTAACCCTAAATAGGGTGATCAAAATTAGAGAGGTGTTGAGTCATCAGAGAGGGTGATGTGTGTGTTGGAAATATTTAAGAGGGTTGTAATAGAAACCATGGAAAAAAAAAAAAGTGTCCCCAACTGAGGAGACAAGTGTTTGCCTCTCAACAAGATAGGTGTCAAGGGAGGATAGTTTTAATCAATTATTTTGGGGAAAAGAAGGGGGTCTTCTCCTTATCCTCCTAGCTATTGTAAATTTTCTTTTTTAACCATGGCTGGAACCTTCTGGGAAACCATCTTCTATAATTTTTTAGAATCACTTGAAATTGTGTTTTTGACCTATATTGTGTGGATCACTTTCTTTTACTGGGATTTCTGCACCTTCTAGGTTGTTTGGAAAAAGATACTATAATTTCATTTTTCATCTATAGTAACTATTGTACCGTCTACCAAAAAATGATTTCCATCAGCAGTGACTACCTTATCACTTGCTGTAATTTTTATCTATAGACTAGGAGGGTAAATCTTGTACATAGAGGTCTAGTTGTGGAAAAAGAGTAAGCTAGATATTAGTGGATTTGGATCTGCCTCCTCCAAGTGTTGTGAAAGGATCCAAGTAGGCATCAATCTTTGGTGGAATCCCTAAATTATTAGCACCCTAAATTGCATGGAAAATGTTACAGTAAATTGTGTGGGTAAAAAAAGTTGTATTAACTGTCTTATATTAATTTCCAGGAAGAAATTGTTTTCTATTTGTGTTGGGTTTTGTATTGTTGAATGTCAAGTAATGATTGGGGTAAAGACAGAGATGTCATTAGAAGAATTTGAGAGAATATGGCTGGGTAAGAGTACCCAAAAGTTTCTTGTTCCTTGTCCCTACATGTTGATGTTTTCTCTTCTCCTCTACAAAATGGGAATTGTTGGAAGATTACTTAGGTGCAATATTGTGGCTTGAGGTGCTTATATTGTGCAAGGTTGAGTTGTGATTCTATGTGAAATTGTGTCCTTGCTATTGAAAAAATGTGTGTTACTGTCATGCTATGTAGTTGGTATATGTATTCTACCCAATCCCCTTATGTTTTCCCCTAGCTCAGGGGTGGACAACTTTTATCCTAGGCTGGGAGGTAAGCATCCCAGTAGCTATATCCAAGAATTTTGGTTCCTATGCAAGTCTTAGAAGGATAAAGAAGAAAAAGAAAAGAAGATTGAAGGGTGTAATGATCTATAGTTATTGATGGCAGATGACTGATAAATGTTGAGTGACAAACGGAAAGAAGAGAGGAAATCATTGCAAGGTCTAGTGTTGAGAGAGGTGTCAAATCCTAGTAATGGGAGTGTATGTCATTGTATACTATTAATGTGTTAGTAGGAAGTATGTCCTCTATAAAATAAAGAAATGAAACTGCTGTAAACTAGCTTTGTATTTTTGTTACATACATGCTCTGATATGAAATGGATTTGTGCCAAGGGAAAAAAAAAAGAGAAGAACTAACAAGAAAATAAAATGAAAGAAAAATTCTAATTGTATTGTTTTTGATAACATAAGGTGGCAGAAACAAGGGGCTGAACCCTTACAAAGCAAAAAGGAACCCCAGAGGCAACAGAACAAAAATGCCTCACAACAGTCACAGCATCACCCGGTTAGACATCATAGATAGCATATACAACAACCCGTCCAAATACAGAAAATAAGCAGAAAGAAGAGGAACAAAGTATAAAAGAGACTAGAGCTAAGGAGAAGGATTCTCCCAGCTCTTAGCCATGGATTCGATAAAGTCATCCAACTTTTTGTAGTTCTCATCCTTGTTAGCAACGACAATAGCTCCAAGATCCTGTAAAACAGAGAGATTAAATAAAACCACCTGCCTAAGCATGGTGGAGAAAGACTTCTCTAGCTTCACAATGTGGCACCTCAAGGCATCAATGTCCTTTCTGTAACTAGCTTCTTCCTCTATTTCGTCAGTAGCTTCCTCCACAAACATCTTACCACCTTCATCAACATTTTCAGCAGAGTCCCCCACACCACCATCAGTATCCATCTGAGGATTCTCATTCTTTCCTTCTGGCTCTTCTAAAATCTCCTAGACCTCCAAAACCTTGGTTGTACCACCCTGAGTGGACTCATCCGACGCCGACTTTGAGTAATCAATGAGTTTGGCTTTAGGCGCAGGTTTACCCGCGATCCTCTTTGACCTCCTGACTCCCAAGGAAAAGCACTCTTGCATGCCCTTAATAGCCAAATTAGGTTTACTACCAGGACCCACAGGGGTACTACATGGATTATTAGGGGTCCCCACAGCAAACCCCATAGTCTCTGCTTCAACCCCCTTAAATTTCCTCTTCTTACTCTTTACAGTACTTTTGGACAGAGAGGTATGGGTAGCGGTCACCATAGGACTTTTATCATTAGGAAAGCAAACCCCTTTAGACTTAGGGGAACCAGGGGAATGGTAAGGCTCATCAAAAGAAGGAATATCCTCAGGGTCGACAGACTTTTCCCCACTGTGAGATGGAAGAGGCTTAGCTAGCTCAAGAGCAAGGTGGAAATTATATAAACAGAGGATGAGACCTTGATGCAGGGGAATAGGTTGCTTGGAGGGTATTTTAACCAGTCTAGCTTTGACCCTAAAAATTGAATGCTCAAGGGAGGACAGAAGATAAAAAGGGAAGCTAATGAGACTATTACATCTAAAATGATTCAAAAGAGGAAGATGATAGTTGTAAAACCTGGTAAAGCACCCTTCCAGGATGAAATACTTCATTATCAGGAAACACATAGCATCCCATGGCTCCGGCAGCTTGGCCCTATCAAACCCTCCTTGGTAGGGAACCAGTTCCTCACCTTCCCCAAGGAAAAGCTTTTGGTTAGAATGATCAACCACCTTAGCTTTTCTCTGCAGATTGGTCCCCATAGTCGACATACCAGACGCCATAGCAATAACTTTCTCAGAGATCTCAAAACCAATTCTTCCCACTATGACTCTATGGTTATGCTAGGATCTTGCGAATTGTTCTGATAAATTCTCATCATAGCCATTAAGGCATTCCAAGTAGGAACCGATGTCACCCTCCTTACAGTAGTTCCAAACAACCGCATTGTCTTTAAACTCACAACATGAAACAGGCTCTGTTCAGATCCTATCTCCCCCCATCTTAGCCTTACAGACAGTAGCACTGAAACCCCAGCACCAGATATTCACAGAGTTAACAGAGAAGGGGAAAATGATCACTTGATAGGAAATAATGATAATAATACATCTACATCCGTTGGAATTAATGAGAGCCACCTGCCGCCTACGCTTCCCATGCTTAGACATGATTCCAAGGCATCCGCTATGATTAATAGGTAAGCAACTCGTTTTATCACTAGGAAGTAATAAGGCTGATATGACAACTAGCCACGTAGTACTCCAGAACCCATACTTCAAGATACAAGTCTGCCTCATCCACTAAGGCCGTCGGAGAGAGCTAAAAATATTTATATGATGACTCATCATTGACACGTCGACTCTTTTTGAATTAAGTCCCTTATGTTAAGGGGGATGTTGTAAGCTTGGCGCCAACAATGCTAATTTAAAAATTGTTGGCCAAGGTCAGCAAAAGCATCAGCGACAGTATTGCCCTCTCTATAGATATGAGACATATCCACACTGGGAATCTGTTGTAGTAGGCGCTGAATGTCCATAATGATGTCTTTCAGTTTCCAGCCATAAGTCGACACATTATTAACCACATCAATAACCAGTTTCGAATCCCCTTGGATATACAGTTGTCTAATATCAAGGGAAATAGCCAGCTTCACCCCCCATAAAAGAGCAAAGGCTTTAGCATAATTATTGCTTTGGAAGCCAATCCCACCAGCATAAGTAGCAACTAGCCAACCTTTGTCATCCCTTGTAATTTCACCACCGCTAGCCTTACCATTCCCCTTGGAAGCCCCATCAAAATTCACTTTGAGCCAACATGGCTTCGGGGGGATCCATTTAGTATTCAATCTTTGCACCAGTTTGGAGTTGTTATGAGTCAGGATTTGACTAAGAATCCTCCAATTCATAGCAATTTGCTCTTCCTGAGAAAGAGGTTTCTCCGCAGTTTTGATATGGGAATTAGTCACACTTTCCAAAAGAATCTTAGAAAAAGAGTGAAGAACTTGAGAAGTTTCTCTAGCAGCATCCCTGAAAACTCTATCATTCTGTTCCTTCCATAAGGTCCAACCAAGACAGGGAAGAGTTTGATTCGAGAGCTCGACAATCCAAGGATGAGAAAAGGGGGGACACCAATTAGCTATGACTTCCCTAATATCAACATTACACACCCATTGTATGCCAAAGTTCCTAAAAATAATGGTCCAGATTTCCTTGGAAAAGTCACAATGAAGGATAAAGTGAGAAACAATTTCCTCTTTTTCCAAGCATAGAAAGCACCTGTTAACAAGGGTGAATCCCCTTCTTTGAAGGTTATCTTGAGTTATGATTTTGTTATGAGTAGCAGCCCACCAAAACATGTTGATTTTAGGGATAATTTTGTAATTCCACACTTTCCTCCAAATATCATTTTTATGCCCTTCAGGGATCAATAGATGATAAGAAGACTTAACAGAGAAACAACCTTTCTTGTCTAGCCACCAAACCAACTCATCCCCCCTAGGGAAAAGAGGAATTCTGATCCCGTGAAGAAGATTTTGAATAGCCCTTATCTGAGGAGTGAATTCAGGACGATGAGTGTAGTAGTCAATGAGATTCTTCCAACTCCTAATACCATTATTAGTGTGAATAAAATTGCACACTTTATCCCCAAAAAACTGAGTAGCAATGTCAGCAATTGCTCCATAATCACCTAGAGTAACAAGGGCTTTATCATTCATCCAAATATCTTCCCAGAAGTTAATAGACTAGCCATTCCCTATTTTCCATCTTAGCCCAAGCTTGAGCAGACCTCTGGACTTCAGCATTTTGTTCTAGATAACAGAGCCTTGTGGGAGCCTTTCCTGATGGATAAAACTAAAGTGATTAGTTTCATGAAGATACTTAGCACTCATAATATCTCCCCACTCTTTATTGTTGTGTATCAAATTCCAGTTTATTTTGGAGAGGAGGGCCTTGTTCATTTTTCTGATAGATCTAATGTTAAGACCTCTGTGAGATTTGGGAAGACAAAGTTTCTCCTAGCTAACTAAGGACATTCTCTATTTTTCTTCCATCCTTGTCCAAAGGAATTTTCTTTGAATCTTCTCTAATTTATCAGTAATAAATTTAGGCATTTTGAACAGGGACAGAAAGTAAGTATGGATACCTTGTAAAGTAGCCCTTAAAAGATGTAGCTTGCCCGCACTACTGAGTAATTTCCCCTTCTAGCCAACTAGTTTCTTTTGAGTTCTTTCCAGGATTCCATTCCAAAATCCTTGAGACACTTCTTTGACTGTGAGAGGGAGGCCAAGATAGGTAGTAGGAAGGTCAGCTTCAGCACAACCAATAATATGAATGATTTTCCTCTAGAGATCAGTTAAGTTATTAAAAAAATACATATTGCTTTTCTGAAAGTTTATGTGTTGGCTAGAAGCTTTGGCATTGTCATTTAGCATATTCTTCCAACAACGAGCTTCAACCACCGAAGAGATACCAAAGAGGATGGTATCATCAACAAATTGCTGCACCAGTATAGGAGGAAGGGAGGAGGCAGGTTTAATACCCACAATCTCTTTAGAAGCAATCTTAGAGTGAATAAACCTCCCAAGAGCCTCCACCATCAAGATAAACAAAAAAGGTGAGAGAGGATCCCCCTATCTAATTCCCCTTGAGGAAGAGAAGAAACCCTTGGGAACTCCATTGACCAAAACTGAGAATTTAGCAGTAGAAACATCCTCACTGATGAGAAGGGAAATTTTATTATTAAAACCAAACTTTTTCAGGACTTCAAATAGGAATTTCCAAGAGACTCTATCATAGGCCTTGGAAATATCTAACTTCAGTACCATGCTAGGAATTCTACTCTTGTCCATAGAGTGGATAGTTTCATGAGTGGATATGACAGCATCAAGAATTTCTAGCATGGAATGCTCCTAATGTAAAATTATAGAAATTAGGATTACTGCTATGTGTATATAGACATATTCATCCTTTTGTTACAATACACGGGTTGCTTGATACTAGGAAAGAAGAAAAAAAAATCTTAGACCTAAATTTTTTTTAATATCTCTTTTTACATTTTTAGAAAGAAACCCTCCCTCGTCTAGTTGGAATGAGACCTCACTTTCTCCTTCTTTAGTTTTTTATCGGTGGTTGATCAGAAATATGTCAAGTGAAGCAAATTGGAAGTGAGCCTATGTGTTGTGCAAAGGTTTTGAATGTCTACTACATGTACTGCTAGGAAAAACTTTGTTCCTTGTAATTAAACCACTAGTATACTCCCCTTGCAGATCTGGGATTTCTCTATTCTATCACAAGGATGAAACATGTCACACCTTTTGAGTAGAGTAAAGACAATGGAATTTTCTTTAAGTAACGAACATGTATACCTGATCAATACTATCCATTGCCATTTAAAATCATGATCAATAATATTCTAGAAACAAAAGAAAATAGAATCTGAATTAAATAAGGGAAACAAACCTTTGTCTACATCGTAGCTCTGATGGTCATTCAAAAGATGCCACAATTACCTACGAGTTGCATAGGACTATTGTACTCATTTTGGTGGATGATCTACTCTGGAAGTTCAGACACTACCAAACATAACAATGAAAATAAATTTCTCCCAAGACCAATGATTTTACTCAGTTTCTTTTTTTGTATTCATGTATTGATGGTTTATACCTAGTTTTGGCTCGATCAGCCTCCTTTATCCCTGAGATCACCTACGTGTGCCACTATAGATCAAAAAAGAGAGGTTGTAATGCCCAGCCCTGAACACCTTAGAGAAAAAGTACATTTATGCTATATGAAACAGAGAATTTTTTTTTTTTAAATAAGATAACAAGCAATGTTAACTTAACTAATTACTCCATTAAACTGCAACATGTTCTCTAAGGATTCAAGGATGCATTACTTATACATTAACCAACATAATAACACATATCAGTATCTGATCTGAAACCAATGCATGATAAATAACATATTCAAATTCATTACATGACATCAAAATATAGTTTTCATGATCAATTACACAACTGTAATATTTTTCCTTACACATAGTTACATCGCTACATCGCTGACATAAAAGTAAACACATTAAGAATGATCTGGTACACAAGTTAGGTACACAATTATCTTCCTTGATTGGTACAATTTTAATTGTCTGAAACTGAGATAATCCTTTTTTGCACATGAATTTCGACAAGGAATAACCAATGGATAAGATAGCTCTTCCACCCAACCATGTGGAACCCTAAGGTCCACCCCCTGAGCTAGGAGTTAGCATGAGGTCCCAACGACAAACAACAGTCAGGTAGACAAGGACTAACATGAATGAAGGATGACCAACTTCAATACATCACATGACCACAACAAAACACAACTTCCAAGGATGACACAAAACACATGTGGAGAGACCATACAAGGAATGCTAGGTTGTAGTAGGGAGAGTGTCATCGCATGGTCCTAGCATGGGTTACCCTGGCAGTCTCTCACTAGACTCTGACCCCCATCTATGGTTACCCTGGCAGTCTCTCACTAGACTCCGGCCCCATAGGGTGACACATGCGGAACTGACCTTCCTTTCGTGAGGACAAGGAAGTCAATCTTGCCGACCAGGCCTTCTCTACCCATCCTTAGTCTAAATGAGCACTACATGCCATGGGAGAGGAATCCATTTATCATGTTTAATGTGAAATCTACCCTTAACCCCCTAGTTCATTTTAGGTTATCACTTGATTAATCCACTTTCAATGGGTTACCCTGGTGACCACTTTTGGGTGCCGGCCCCACATTGAAAGCCACTCTTCTTGCTACACCTAGTAAGCCTTAACCATCAAGCGAGACAGTTAACATCCTCCTACAAATACATACGATCACGGCAAGGTGGTATCCCACTTATACACCAAACATACTCATAAGGCAACTCTTAATCATTGTCCAAAGTGACGCATGTTTACTGGACCTTTAGGATTCACAGGTCTCTCCATGTGATGATTATGACAAAACGGTTACAATAAAATCACAAGTGGTAAGATACCTCATCTGGAGAATATTGCTTTGCAAAACCCATTAACAATTGTAGTAAGATCGACATCTTAATCATTAGAATGCAAAACAATGTCAAAGCCTGCATTATCAGTGTCGCAATGGAGATTATCAATATTAACTATCATATGAAACCACACATGGATGAAACATCTATCAATATTGTACAACATCAATTGTTTACCTTACCTTAATTATTCCTGTTATTTTACCTTCATCTTCCTGCGCCTTGATCAGTTCACCTGTACATCCAAGGTGGGAACAGAGGGGCACTACATCCTTCCCCCAAAAAACTTGACTTACTCCTGGAAGTCACAGACTAGCATGGAAACATAACACATTAGTATTACAATTTTCTATTGCCAACATACACATTCACATTAGGCAATTGTTCCCAAGACGAGCACAATCATTCAATGCAAGCATAAAAGACATCAATTCCTTACCTTTAAAGTGTATCATGTAATCTACTTATAACCAATCACACGTGTTTTGAGAATTTCATATGATTCAAGGAACTGTATTTACAGGTTATCAAAAAAAATACATCTCATTTCTTGTTTTTACTATGGTTCCAACTAATTACTAACATGTAAAGTACAATTCTCCGCAGAGTCCTCCCTTGTACATACTATCAGAGGTTCAAAATGAACATAATAGAAACAACACTTGACACAATACAGGGCTAACAAAAACAAACATTCAGAATAGTCACCATCAAAGTTTTAAAGAAGGTGAAAACCCAAGTGGAAAAATAACCGAATCCAATCTTAAGTCAAAAAATGTTGGCAATTTCCAACAATAACTCAAGTATAGAGAAAAGAGTTTTGGTGACCACTCCTGTCAAAAGAAATTTAAAAGAAAACAAATTCACTGTTAGTGTAATGCCCCTCAACTGGTCGTCTAACGGACTGATGTTTGCTTAGTAGTACTGGACATTATGACAGTATTTTAGATCGTTTGATGATGGATTTCTAGTTATTTTGCTATTTCAATATGAACCTAATTGTTATGATAACAGATGTTGATGTTGGATTATGTTATTTTATGCTTTACAATTTGATAAATGAACTGGATGTTATAGATGCTTTGATGTTATTCACTATATGGGATTGGAAGATAGTTGATCATTTTATGTTGTTGACTAGTAATCAGATACCTTGTTCAATGTAGTTAATTGTTTATTCATAAACGTGAATGGAACAGTGTCGTATTACTCGCTCTCGAGTACCCTACCCCACTGCGATTTCCATTCACTATAGGACTGCATGTGATGTATATATATCTTGTTATGGTTAACTGTGAGTTGCTGCAGGATGCAGGTACTAGTGCACCGACTCCACCTGATTACTAGGTCTAAGCGTACCTTCGCCAATGGATTAGTTGGTTGGAATTAACGTGAGGTCCCTAGTCAGTGTTGTCTGGTCGTCAGTTTACCCTTGTGGTTATTGGTTGTCATTCGATCATGTCTTGCTATCAGGTAAAACTGTACCTTGGAGTCTAATTAGTTCTGAAGGTGTCTAAGTGTGTATGGTAGTATTGTGCTTTAATTAGAATCATTATACGAAAGAATATAAATGTTGATAATTGAGCATAATGTCGTTAGTTGCTAATTATCGTTATAAATAAATTATTATTTTATTAGAAGTGTAGTTGTTAAATAAAGTTGTAAGAAATTTTGTATTGTTCAATATAATATTATTTATAATAAATATTTAAATAAATAAAATAGTTGTAGTTGTAAATTGTGAATACAACTTAATTAATAAAATAAATTAAAATATAGTTATAAAATTATGGATTGGCGTAATATTACAATTTTATTAATAACACTATGGTTCGTCGGTTATAAAATTAAATGTTGTCGATTGATATTTAAAAAAAGAAAACCCTTGGGATTATTAAATTAAATAAAAACTTGGTGAGCGAACTTGCCTGAGATTCTATTTATATTGTTTTTGTTGCATTTGGTATTATTTATTAGTGGACCGATAATATTAGGAAACGCTGCAAGTTGTAATGCCAGGGCGTGATAGGGAGATCGCTGCCATTGCTTTGTTATTCACTTTGATTGAAAGTTTCTGAAGTCTTTTCAATATGTCTATTTTGTGGTCTTCGTTAATCATTCGAAGTAATGAGACGATGTTTCCTTTTGACCAATCCACTTTATAGTTTGGGCTATCATGATTTTGCTGGTCTATAAACAAGCTTAGTGAACATTATCATCCTTGGAAGATGATGGAGGCTGTAGTATTCATTATCGAAGTTGATTAGTGTATTCGTCATGCATCAATACCTAACCGCATTCACAACGTATATGGCTGGAGTAATGTCTTAAAAGCTTATGCTTTCTGCAGTTGCTAGAGGTGAAAATCTAAAACTTAGTCGATTTAATCTGTAGAGCGCCCTTGTCTTGGCTGGCGCACTTTTGGAAAAAGTTGGGGTGTCCTCAAGATAGCCAGCGAAGGCAAGATGGTCAACAATGCAATCAACTGTTGGTGTAATGGAATGATGTTTACAAATGTGATTTGAGTAGCTATCTATTCCTGACATCTTGCTGTCTCATTTATGGTCAATCCTCAATTTATATTAGAAACTCTATAACAGACTCCACAGGCTCGCAGCGATAGTGTGGTGGAAAAATCAATGACTTAGTCCTTCTTGCAAAGCAGAAAGCTTTTCCAGTAAATTAACAAATATAGTTCACATACAAAGTTGAAATGAGATTGCTGTGTTGGCAAAACCCTTATCTTCTTTTCAGATATCACGTCATAAACATTCTCCAGTTCCCTAGTTATTCATTGACCGGGTTATTAGATGATTACATCTCTAGTAGTCCTATGTAAGAACTTAGATGACAACCATAGTGTGCATTATGGAGAGTTCTTGAGTCCCTTGCAACAATTCCATTTTGTATATACCCTGCAATCATTCTTTTATTAAGGATCGTTGTTTTACCTGGGCACACTTCTGAGAGGTTCCTTCCTACATATCACACCTTTGCATTAGTTTAACGGACTGCAATACAGTCCACACAACCGACACAGTCTTAACTGATATCTCACTGATGGAGATGGTGCTTCCTCTGCAGGCCAATGCAGCAAGGGACAGCTAAGCACATACAGCAATCAGCGATATGAGAACTACTGAGAGTTTGTAATCTATCCATTTCTGTCAGAAATTAAACTTGAGGGGAAGTGATTTCTGAACTAGTAATTACACTTTCCATGTTTGGGAGATCTGCACAATAGTTAGAAGCATGAACAAGATGCGGGGATCTCAAAGAACATCCTTGGATACCGTTAAAAAACTTAGCCATCAAACCTATTGCCTTCGTTATTTTTGTGATCATTGGATACCGTCAATCTTATTAGATTTGCAAGTTGAGGAAGTTGTTAGACTAATCAACTATCATCCATTTCAATGATAAAACAGTCATTAGCCATTTTACTCCTCATTGACAACCTATACGAGCTGTTCACGTTCCATTCAAATAGGATCATTTACGATTCTCTTACAAGATAGTAGGATTATAATAAACAGTAATAGTAGAGAATGTAATCTAATGTTGATTTTATTACAGAAGTTGTTTACATTGAACAGAGAAGAAATTGTAGTGTTAACTCTAGAACTATATTAAACTGTATGAGTTAAGTATTCCAGTTGTTGTAATGAGTCAAATTGAGGGTGGTTAAACTTGAATTCCAGAGGCTAAGTTGTCATAGTTGAGTATTTGCAAATTGTGTACAGTTGTTTTTGTATTTACGATGTAATAACGATTATGTGGATCAAACATAGTAATGAGGTATTGTCAAGTTGATTATGTGTCTTGTAAAGTAATAATCTCTGGATGAGATATCAAACCACTTGTGATCTTATTGTACCATTTTGTCATATGGAGAGACCTGGAATCAAGAGTAAAGTATTGTAATGTTAAAAGCGTTGGATAACAATTGGTGTTATGATTCTATTGTGATGCAAGAGGGTTTATGCCTTGTAGTGAACATGTACATGTATTGTTATAAAGTCTTGTATGATGTTAAGGTTACTAGGTGTCAGGAAGGAGAGTGGCTTTCAACGTGGGGCCAGCGCCCAAAGTGGTAGTCATGATAACCTGTTGGAAGTAGATTAATCAAGTGATAACCTAAAATAAACTAGAGGGTTAAGGGTAGATTTCACATTAATAAGATTAATGGATTCCTCTCCCATGACCTGTAGTGCTTGTTTAGACTAAGGATGGGTAGAGAAGGCCTGGTCGGCATGATTGACTTCCTTGTCCTCATGAAAGGAAGGTCGATTCTGCATGTGTCACCCTATGGGGCCGGCACCTAGTGAGAGGTTGTCAGGATAACCCATGCTAGGACCGTGCGATGACACTCTCCCTACTACAACCTAGCATCCCTTGTTCAGTTTCTCCTCATTTGTTTTGTGTCGCCTCTGGAAGTTAAGTTGTGTTGTATTGTTATTGCCATGTGTTGTATTGGTGTTTGGTCGTACCTTGTTCTTGTTTGTTTTTCATCTACCTGACTGTCATTGTTTGGGACCTCATGTTAACTCCTAGCTCAGGGGGTGTACCTTAGGGTTCCACATGGTCGGGTGGAAGAGCTTTATTATCCATTGGTTATTCCTTGTCAAGATCATATGCAGAAAAGATTTATTTCAGTTTGCAGACAATTGTACTTGTACCAATGATGATGATGTATGTGTATAATCTTGTACCTGATTTGTGTAACAGAACATTCATTATGTATGTAGTTTTGATGTAGTCTGAAAATGGCAATGTAATGATGTCATGATGTACTTATATGAAAGTATTTCAGTTATGTATTTAATCATGCAGATTCCGTTATTTGATGATATGCAATGAATATGAATAAGTTATTTAATTGAGCATGGATTTGGATCAGTTACTGATGTATGTTAAATTATGTTAGTTGGTTTATAAAGTAATGCAGCCTTGAATCCTTAGAGAATATGTCGTAATTAGTTATGTCAACATTACTTAATCATCAAAAAAAAAAAAAAATTTCCTATTTCATATAGCATAATTGTATATTTCTTTAAGGTGTTCAAGGCAGCCGTTACAGTTAGCCCCTAACAACACATGAAACAACCATCAAAAATTTCAAATTAACCAAATTGCAAACAAATCCACATCACAATGTGGCTAATTTTAGCCACAAAAAGGGAGTATCCGCTACACAACACCCAGGACACAAGGTCTAGAATGCGTTAGAGAACATACACCAACACATGGCTCATTAGGTTATCTACATCCTCAAACCTAAACAAGCTTTATACAAGGGTTTAAGGCAACAAAGTAATTACTTATTTACAACAATCTCTACCTTTAATGCAATACAATTTCTTTATGTGAGGAAGAATAGATAATATTGCACACAAGAACATACTTAATCAAGGCTACATTTTACTTAAAGTATCACATTTATATGAGATGGGTCTAACACAAGCTCCAATTTGATCTCCTGTATTCAGTTTTTACATACATACACAATGATAACTTTCATAATCCACAAAAGAACTTCCACATGAAGTCATGGCCACTTAAAAAAATAGATGTCAAACTACTACTTTATGATACCCACACATAAAATGGGTTCAGGATATTCACATCACTAGAGGGGCAAATTCCACTCTCTTGATTCCATGCACTATAAGTAACCATGCCTCTAGCTTCTAAAGCACTAAATACCACAAGAGGAACTTGAGGTCTCAAAAATCAGCAAGCACTAGTGTTCAGGGAACACATATGGTTAGATATATCATCTCATTTTTGCATAACAGACACACAAGTAGAACAAAGCATAAAGGATTTATTTCTTCTACAGTCAAGAACAAGTCTGTAAATTTATCAAGCTTCTAACACCATACTTAGGCATATAGGTGAAAGGTATTATTACTAACTCACCATAAGGAGAAAAACATTTAACCTAAAGCAACAACAAGAACCAGAGATCCCAGTGTTGTAAACCTTTGCTCTAATACCAGATGTAACGCCCCGCCATGAATACCTTAGAGAAAAAGTACATTTATGCTATATGAAACAGAGAATGCAGAACTGACCTTCCTTTCGTGAGGACAAGGAAGTCAATCTTGCCGACCAGGCCTTCTCTACCCATCCTTAGTCTAAACGAGCACTACAGGCCATGGGAGAGGAATCCATTTATCATGTTTAATGTGAAATCTACCCTTAACTCCCTAGTTCATTTTAGGTTATCACTTGATTAATCCACTTTCAATGGGTTACCCTGGCGACCACTTTTGGGTGCCGGCCCCACATTGAAAGCCACTCTCCTTGCTACACCTAGTAAGCCTTAACCATCAAGCGAGACAGTTAACATCCTCCTACAAATACATACGATCACAGCAAGGTGGTATCCCACTTATACACCAAACATACTCATAAGGCAACTCTTAATCATTGTCCAAAGCGACGCATGTTTACTGGACCTTTAGGATTCACAGGTCTCTCCATGTGATGATTATGACAAAATGGTTACAATAAAATCACAAGTGGTAAGATACCTCATCTAGAGAATATTGCTTTGCAAAACCCATTAACAATTGTAGTAAGATCGACATCTTAATCATTAGAATGCAAAACAATGTCAAAGCCTGCATTATCAGTGTCGCAATGGAGATTATCAATATTAACTATCGTATGAAACCACACATGGATGAAACATCTATCAATATTGTACAACATCAATTGTTTACCTTACCTTAATTATTCCTGTTATTTTACCTTCGTCTTCCTGCGCCTTGATTAGTTCACCTGTACATCCAAGGTGGGAACGGAGGGGCACTACAGAGGTTATTCATGAGCTATTCTAATGATGATGTTTTCTCTTCTTGAAAGAACTTGCTTCCTAATGCAAAATATAAATGAACTATTCATTATGGGAAAGATGCACACATTTTCCCTTAACTAAGTGTCAATATCCTAGTGTTGGAAAGTTAGGCTTCTTCAGCAATAATGTCGACAACATTATATACTGTGTAGAATGATATTTGCACATGATCTGAGCTACAACGTATGCAAAAAAATGATAGCAATCCAAAAAACATTACAGTGACCAAAATCATATCCCATGAATGGAATGAGAGAAAAAAAATAATCAATCATTGAGAAAATCACCAAATGGATGGGAAAAAGTCAATTGAAGGAAGCAATGGGTGTTCATAGAAGCTAACGCATTAGGTTATGTTCAACTCTATATCAACACGTTAAGAGTCAACTATCAAACAAACCCTAGATCATACTAACTGCTACCTCATGAAGAGGCCTTGTAATGCAACAAACAGATTGTGCCCAAGGTAAAACAAGATATGGAAATAGAGTAAAGAATTGATTTTATACTAGATGGTACATCTGGAAGTAATGCATAAAATATAGAACTATTAGTTTTCAACTAGCTCTGGCCATCGCCACAGTGCTCTCCTACATAGCAAAAGATGAAGAATCTCAAAAGATGCATCATGTTGGGCGAGCAGCTAAGAGATTAGGGTGACAATGCTTGAGATGCCTTAGGGTTATGCATATAGGAGAACAAGATCCCCACCGTTTATGTGAACTTGGGAATCCTCATAATATATATATATATATATTTCACCTCCTTTGCTTTCTACTTTTCTTTTGGGAGTCATATGTTGTTCGAACTTAGTATAACTTATCATCTCGAGAGGGGTACTAGGTGCCCTAAAAAAAATAATGTGTGCCCAGTTATGTTAAACATGCTATGGTAGTGAAGTATATGGCATGGGACCTACCTCGTGGTCATATAGTTAGCACTCTAACATATCAACCTACATGGGAAATCTTAACTTGATTGAAGGTTTGATAGTTTTAATATTTAAGTAAATGTGTGGAAATTTATGTCCATACCCCTCCTCCTTAGTCTAGCTAGAATTTTGAGAAGGCATTTATACTTTAAAATAGATTGACCATTAGGGAGGCTTAGCTTTTGATATTAGTTCAAAATTAAGATTAAATTTTTTTTAGTCTTGATAGAATAAGGGGACTCTTAACCCTAAAATAGGAAGCTTCCCTTCAAGATATAGTTTTGTCTTAAGGGAAATAACAAGGGTGGTGATTGTAAGAGTAGACATACATATTTTTCTGACTCTTAGAGAAGGATTATATGAACTTTTCCCTAGTGCTCTTACTTCCATAATGGTTATTAATTGACTAACAAGGTTGAATTTTAGATATTTAAACCCAAAAAATATTTGTTTCATCCTTGCGAGCATGTTTTAGGTGAGGGCGTTACAAAGGTATTGGAGCAAGGTTCCCAACTCTGGGTCCTTCGGGAATAGACTGTACAAATTGAATTATTTTATTTAAAAAAAAAAAACTATTAAGTGCTTGTAGTGTGCCCCATCCTTGCCTTGGTGAATTATGTTAGCAATAGAATAGGAGGATGTGGTAACGAGAGTAATGTATTTATCTAGTGAAATAATAGAGGATTTAATAAAATTTCTAAGTGAAAATTTTCTATCTTAACCTTAGTTTAAATGGTTAAACAAGAAGCATTCATTTATTGGACCCTAATCATTGTAAATTGAGTTTCCTATGTGTCCTATGAAACTCAAAATCATGAATTAAATTTAGTTTCCTTATGAGCCCCAACATGTATATTTCCTTAGTTAATTGTCTTGATGAACTTGATATTATAAATTGTGATGTCTAGTTGCATTGAATTGTAGAATCCTAATATTATGTTCTTATGAGACTTAAGTTTTAAAACAAATAAGAATGTCTTTCAATTTATTTAAATTGAGAATTATGTGAATATTTAACTCTCTTTTTGAAAAGTGGTTGGTGCTCTAGTGGATCGAGAAACTTCATGGGATGTGATTTCTTTGCATATTATGGCTTGGGGGTTGAGAAAATAAAATTTAGCAGAGAAAAGTGGAAAGAATAGGTTGTTAAATTTTGGTCAACATTACGTTATGAATTCCTACATTTTCTATTGTTTAAGTATAATAAATTCTTGTGCATTTTGCTTGTGAGAGTTTAATTGGATAGGATTAAAATCATACTTAGAGAGAAATATGCTTTACTTTTGTGTTTTCTTGTATTTGTATAGGTGAAATCTAAATGTGAAAATGATATTGTAACATATACTAGATGAATTACATTTAATATTTAGAAATGTGAAAACTTTTGTCATACGTTGTGTCAAATAATTTCATTATATTACCCTTAAGAATGTATGCACTTTGTGTATTGTATAAGTATATTATGTGTTGAGCAATTAGGAATGATTAATAAAACATATTTCAATTTAGGTCATCCTTGCACTTTATCTTGAATATTGGGTTTATGTGAAGATATAGCTAAAAACTAAAAGCATAGAAAAATTATTCATTCTAGAAAAAGAGATAAAACTAGGATATAATGAAGAAAACAATCACTCACCATATATGGTTTTCAACGCAATAGAATTCAGGTTAAATTAAATGGGTAAGACCTAGTGGAGCATAGGAAATGTAGCACATGGTATGACAATGAATTATAATTACAAGACAAGTTAGGGGTCAAAATATGTTTTGTGTGATTGAAATTGATATTTTTTTTTGTCTGCAAAATGAGGTTGCTATAAAAAAAATTAGATATATTTGACTACTAATGAATGAACCTAGTAGTAGGTGCAATAAGTGAGATTAATTTTCATGTGGTGTAATGTGATATGTATGTGGAATTTAACATGTGTTGTGATGTGAGAATACTAGTAATGTTGTGATTGTATCTCAAAGTATGTGATATAGGATATCCAACTTGGGAAGAAGAGTTTAGTGGACATAATGTATGATCCACTTAAGCATTCCCTTGTGATAATTGTATATATGTGTAAATAACCCTTATGACTTAAAGCAGTGAAATGTTAAAAACATAATATGTATTGAACTATGTTTTATGGAGATGTGTAAGTCACCCTTCGTGTTCTCATATGATTAGATGTCTAGTGCCACTCCTATTTGAGAGTATTCTCTCATGACCACTTTGGAGTATAGTCCCCTCTTCTTCCCTAATTAAACCACATTGGTTGGTTTGTGTTGTAAACCCTGTAAGGACCGACTCATCCTAATTCAAATAACGTTAACTCTGTTTTAAAAATACCAATGAATAAAAATTTTGATCTGGCAGATGTAGGAAATATGAAATTCTTCCAGAAGTGCTATAGAAATGCGATGAGAATCATCAGGTTCTTAAAAGATCATCAAGTTTAAATCTAGTGAAGCTAGAGTATATTACAAGATAAGGTACATTATGTAGCACAACGGATCAGTTCATACCTTAAGTCTACATTCTTTTTTGATAGCTTGCTTCTCCTCTAGTAACTGTATCCTTCTCATCTGCACAAAAATAACTTAACAAATCTCCTGTTAACACAACTCAGTAATCACTACTCAGAGAATTAAGATCACAATGCTAATTGTAGGACACCCTACATCCAGGGGACCTGAGTACTAGGGGCATCCTTCACCATCCAGACTGCCTACATACCCTGTATCCATGGGATCAAGGCCCCCTCCTTAGGATGTGACTAACATGGGGAATGCGAACATGTAGTTTTGTTTTGCACTATGTTTGATGTAAATGTGAGTGGGTACCCAGCCCTTTCTAGGTTATTCCCTGCCCTAGACAGTTCTTCGTCGGCTGCCACCCACTCGGTGAAACAAGGACAGAAGTTAGTCCACTACCACAAACACCTAAAGGGGTGTTTGTCAGTTAGTCCTAGTGTGAAGGAATCCCTATAAGGTATCTACCCATGAAATCTAATTTGCTTCCCCAAGTCAAATTAGATCATTATCGTGACTAAGTCCATTCCTAATCCCTAGTACTTTCACCACGGTTTGCAAGGGCAAGGTGAAAGCATATGATAGATAGCATTTCTGGATTGTCCTAGTTGTCCTATCTGACATTTCACGTCCTCCTCGATCTATACCCACGTATCAATAAACCTCATTTTCTGATAATATGCTTGGAGTGTTTTTCCAAATGAGCATCATGGTAATCATTAGTTCAATAGACTCATCCTCTCTTTTTAGTTAATCTTCTTAATGAGATATCTGAGGAGATTTTCCCTTCCTGCTGATTTAACTTTGACATGTTCCTTATTACTCCCCGATGATTTAGAGGGACGATGCCCAGACATCATTGTTGCAGCTATGTTAAGTGCGAGGTACTTGGTTCAACGCGATGGCATTACCCGTAAACATGACCCAGAGGTACTGTAAATACCAAACACTATGATTGGGTTGAGTTTGGATGTTGATTTATAAGGTTTACCTAACTAAATTGAGAGAACTTGCATAAAGCAAAGATACTAGTTTATAGGACATTAATGGAAGCAACTAACTTGAAACAAGTATTATAATATGTATACGAATCTCCTCATTTCTATATTCTAGTTTATGCATAAATTCACAGCTTTCTCTATCCTCTATGCACTCTGTACAGATCTCTGGTTGTATTCTTAGGGTATGGATTTTACTCATCTTACATTCCTTGTCATCAACATTTAAGTCCTCTGTTATTAGCACTTCCTTGTAGCTTCCATGTATAAAACAATATCCACATAATCGTACAGATACAAAACTATTAGTGTTAGGACCACTCTTAAAATTAGGTTTAACTGATAACTTTGTTCTTTACATACAATATGAATAAATTCCAAATAATCCTTGGGAAAAAATATGACCTTTAATGAACTGAGAAACTTAACAAGCTTGCTATTATGAAAAGAGTGTTATCGACCAAGGCAGCTCAAGCAAATTTTTAGAATTTTAATCCCACATAATAATGTTTATCTAATTCTTAGGATTCTTCTAACAATTTATAGAGTAGAAACAAGATTCAACCATGCAGCGTCTTCACATACATTCTTATACCAAATTACTCACTCATACTTTCACATTCCTGATTATTCATATAAATAATTCACTGCAAGTTATTCGTAAACATAAACTAGAAAGGATACTTAAGCTTTCAAGATAAGGTGATTTGATATTTAATAAATGATTTTTAATCTGGAATTTATTTGTGAGAAAGATGCTATTAAGATTTGAATGCATCGTAGGTTCCCCTCCCCAATTATAGGGACGTGATTACATAGCAATATTGAAAACAATAGTTTTTTTCAAAGGTCAAGTCAAAGGAAAACATTTACATGGTATCATACTTCACCGATGCTATTTGTGTGGTTGATAATTTGAATGAATTATCCTCTATTCACGTCATTCCTTGCAGAGATTCATTAATTGTTTTAGAAAATTTATGAATTAAGTATCAACTTTGAGCATGTAATGCCCTCAATAAAGTATAATTTTGTAGAGTTTTCTAAGTTGTTTTGACTATAATTAATGAAGCGAGGTCCAAACATGGAAGGAATGATCGTAGCTAATGGGGATGTAATAATCTATAGAGATTTTACATAAGAAGATTCCATAGCACTATGTTAAAGACAAGATTTTCTTACGCTAAAGAATGAAATTAAAACTTATACCCCAAATGTCATTGCATTCCTTCATTTTATTATTCATTATTCTTTACTATATCATTATTTCTCATATTTTCTATTGAACCTCTACACACATACATTTATCCATTTCTCATATCCACACTCTTCAATGACAATTTCTTTCCACCAATAAATTACATTGCCTTATTTTATCTCACACTAAATTACACATCATTCTAGTAACAAAACTCCAATATCTTGACATGAGGGAGTGCAAAAAAATTAGGAGAGTTCCTAAATCAGCTAATGGGCTTACATCTTTGTTGGGTTTGATCTATTGTGATAATGAACTTGGAAGTAAATGGTCAGGCCTCCTTCCTAATCTTGAAGTGATAATTGCAAAACCAAAACATGAATTAAAGTGGCTGGAATGATAATTTTGCTTCAGCAATCAGTTCTATCGCAGGGAGTTTGAAATCAAGACCAGAAAGAAAAATGAAAGTAATTGTTATTGGTGGATAGAGGCAAACATACAAACTCAGCATGCTACAGCATTGATACTCAAATATATTTCTTTTATTCAACTTGATGAAGATCCTACAAGGCTGTCTCAATATATAGCATACATACTAGTACAATGTATTAAGTATTTTTGACTTTTTGGAAACTTCCTAACCTTATCTTAGACACCTCTAGGAACTTATTAAACAAGGTGTTGGGACCTAAAATTTCTTGTTATACCAATCTAGCATCATCTAATAAAGATGTGACTTTTAAAATAAAAAAGAGTGGTTTAGAAACAAAGAATTTGAAGACAACCAAGGGGAAGTCATTTTTCATGCACAATGCTACAGCTTTTGGAAAATAGAAAACAAAGAAAAATAATTCAATAAATGGGGATGTCTCATTTGCACACAGTAGATTAAAAAGTCTGTCTTGGAACAAAACAAGCTTGCCCATACTACCAGGTGCCCAATGAAGTTGATGCAGATCCATATCCTGATGTTTCTATTGATATGATTGGCAAAGATGATGGTATTCAGAGAATAGAGCTGAAAATATCTGACAAAGTGTAAGGACCAGACTCTGTAGCATTTTCCAATAGCCTCCCTACGTATGCCAAAATGGGCGTTGAGGAACAGGGTATGGCCGTTTATCAAAACATAAAGATAAGGGGATTTTTGTTGGATGTAATTTCTGGCAGACAACGTGCAAAATGTGGAAGCATTGAGACAAGGCATGTCAATAGTATACCTCCTAGAAATATCATCTCGCGGATACGCTGGTAGGCTTAGATGCAAAATGAAGAAGCACAGACAAGGCACGTCCACTGTTTGATAGAACGACTCAAAGAAATGTGATCTCATGGATTTCCATGACAACAAAGAGGGGTGTTCAAATGGGATTGGCAGCTGTAAAAATCAAATTTCCAGAACCTCTATAAGCATCTACCCTATGTGTGCCAAAATGGGAGCTTGGGCATAGGGAATGGACACACAAATCACAACGAAAAGAAAATTTTGTTATATGTTTAAGCTAATCACCAAAGTCCTCACAAATTCTCTCTTGAATAAGTTCAAATTGAATTTCTGAAAATTAATTAAAATATTTTGTCCTGTCAAAAGTAATCAATATAAAATTTCTTACATGCTTCTTTGACCAAATTCAATTCATACATCATGAGCATAATCTTTAGGAGCTGGACATTTTGAATTAGGTAATTGAGCTATTTGGGAATTTCGTAATTCTAAAGTGTATTATTGTTGTACTCTTTAATAGTTATTCATGACACTAGAAGTTTTACTTGGAAAAAGCTGTGGGTAGTTGTGAGTAATCATGAACCACTATAATTCCCATGCTCTTCTGACCCACCAAACCTAGGAGTCAACCAGTCAAACTCATGAGTAATTACTAAATCATAGAAAACGACATGTTTTGCCCTCGCAAGGAAAGCACAAATCCAAATATATAGTTTTTTTTTTTTTCAACAAACTGGACTGGTTTTTTCAGCTTATAATACTTCTGAAATTTGGGGGGGGGGGTTGTTGGACAGAGATTCCCGTGACTGGGTATGATATCCTTTTTCAGTTGCCATGCTTTCCTGTTTTAATTTTTAAATATGGGTTGTTCAAAAACACTTTTGTCACTCTGAATGCCGTGTAAATTTAATGCTACTATGTCAGTGTTGTGGATACACAGAAATACAAATTACAGGTTTATGAATTCGTGAAAGTGCTCTTTATCAAAACTATTCGACATAAAAGAACTTATAGAAGGAAGGATTGTATGCGAAAAAAAGCTGCGTAGGGAAAGGAGAAAGTCTGTAAAGAGTGGAAGTATAGATGAGCACATGAACTATTTGACAAACTACCTCAAAGAGGCATGTCACAGTAGGGGAACAACCTCCTATCCACTCATAAAATTAGATTATGCACATCGAGACTAATTTAAATTCTCCAAGCAACATACAGAAATTCAACTAAATTGTATAAATTCATAAACACAATGTTCATAATTTTCTAAAAGAGAAATGAAGAATTCACTCACAAAACATTCCAGCTATCCAACAACTATCTCCATCTGTGTCTTCCCTTTGGTTTCTCCCTCAATTTTATAGAAAAATCCAAGCATCTTCTACTCTTATTTTTTTTAATGCTATTGCATCCTCCACTGTCTTATTTTAATACGAATGCATCCTCCACTGTCTTATTTTAATACGAATGCATCCTCCACTATTTTATTTTAATATGAATGCATCCTCCACTATCTTATTTAAGGAAAATGCTTCTTCCACTGTCTTTGTTTAAGGAAAATGCTCCCTCCACTGTCTTATTTTAATACGAATGCATCCTCCACTATTTTATTTTAATATGAATGCATCCTCCACTATCTTATTTTTAAGGAAAATGCTTCTTCCATTAAATCCCACTTGAAGAATAAAATACAAATGAGAAAACTTAAAATAACATAGAGTGGGTGACACAACACCCACATAAAAGGGAACCCCACCAAAAGGAGGCACATGGAGACAAGCCCACCATAAAGAGGGGGATCATGGAGTGCTCCATGACTTGGAAGTGAGCATGAGTGTGGATTCCACTCATCCCATGTCCCCCAAGCTTCCAATTTTCGTCACTTAACCTCACCCCCAAGTTGAGGTGACCCTATGGCAGTTAACCCAAGGTTAACCTAGTCAAAAAGGTCCCTAACCGCAAGGGGTACAACCTAGTGTTGTTTTAAACCTAGTTAGGACTCCTAGAGTCAATTAAAACACAAAATAAAGGGCCTAAAGAATTACAATTTAAACAAGATTAAAAACATCATTACTTACATCACTTATCATAATAAAAGTAAATCAAAATATAATATACTTTTTGTGTTTATTTTAATGGTAGCCATATTATTTGTATTTTTAAATGGATTTACATTTTATGTTTATGTTTATTTTTTTATTTTTTTATTTTTTTTAAATTTCTAATATTCCAAATTCAAATGTAGTGACATTATGACAATAGTCTTGAAATGTGAAGTCAAAACTCAAATGTGGGTTGTGACATCCTTTTATTTCTATTGTTCTACGGGTTGTAAACATGTTGGACAACCAAATAAAGTTGCCAAATACAAGTTAGCTAGAAGATGAAAAATCTATATATGTACAAGTTAATTCTAATTGTAAGGATCCCTTGATGGGAGGTATTCCTCCTTTCAACATAGTTACTATAAAAAAAATATAAGGAGTCTTTGTGCTCCATTTTTTGAAGAAATTAGAAGAATTTTCTTAAATTTTGTGTCAATATTTCTCCTTTGATCACAATTGTATGTTTAATTTGAAATCATTTCTTCATTTTTTTCTTATACTTTTGGGTGGATAGGAAATGGAATAGAGACTTTGTGCTTTGATTTGAAGGAATGAGAAGAATATTTTAGAACTTTGTGTCTCCACATTCTTTGTTTATTGCATATTATTCATATGTGTAAAGTGTAATTGACTCCTCATATTTTTATTGTAGGTTGAAGGTGTAAACCATCAATCATTCTTTTCTCTTTCCTATATGTTGGATGCATAAAATGGAGTTTGTTTTTTCATTAGTTACTATACATTAATCTTCGTTCCCCTTTATTCTTCCTAGATTTTGCCCAAGAAATCTTATGTAGTGTCTTGTATGAGCCTATCTAGGGTTTCTACTTTTTTTTTTCCATTTCCCATTCTTGTGTTCCTTTTGTACTATTTGGTTAAAAGTATACAAAAATCCCATCATCTAAGGGAGCTTTCCCTCTCAACCATAGAGGAAAATCATTAATCTAATAATAATTTCACCAACTATTATGAACATTTATTTCTATCCATTAGGCAAGTTGCATTGAATTTAACAAAATGTTGCAATGACAAATTTGTTTACTAACACATCTAAACATTAAAGTTAGTGTCATTTAACTTCTTGATCTCCATTCTAGATGTTTTTGTCATTTTCTATTTGTGAAAACACAAGATCAACTACATAAATCTCCCAATTGAGTAAGGGCTAATAATATCTTGTTATCCCACATATCAACCAAGTTATAATAAACAAGATCTTATAACAAATGAATGAAAACTAAGCATAAATCCACATTAACTTTAGGGAGAAGCAATTGATGTACATACATATCTAAAAAAATGTAAGTAGAATAATTATCATTAATATAAGATATACATTGGTAAATAATGGACAAGAGTAGGATCATAATGGACCAAGAAATGATAATGACAAAAATACATGATGGAGACTTAGACAAGTGCGAATCTCAAAAATTTCCAAAAAATTATAAAATCATTTACCTAGTTTATCTTGAAAGTGTCCACAATTTTAATCTTAAAACTAATAGCTTTTTTTTAACCAAATTCAATAAAACAAAAGGGTTATAAAAGGAAATACTCACAATTCTAAAAATGTAATTTGTTCCTAATTACAAATATTATTTATTTTATACATAAATTATATTTGAATTCATGAATGATATATATATTGAGAAACACTCATAAATTTCAAACACGTAAAAATATTTTTTAAATAAAAAAATTATGTCATACTTTGGGCTTTGTTGGTGATAGCTTTAAAAAATAAAGTTTTTAATTTCATATTTTTTGACCAAAGAGGTCAAGTGTAACTCCCAAGTGCTCCATGTGGGTGTCATCGTTCCTCTTACACAACTCATGCAAATGACTAAAAATAACTAGTCAAATATGTTAGCTATAGTCCAACTTGCAATCCCCTTCAATGATTTCTTATACCTATCATAAGACCAATGATACATGGTAGAGAGTCCCAAACAAGAATTTCAAAAGTCCCTCCATATGTGTCATTTTCTTTTCCACGTGGGTCCAAGATTTACAATATTTGACAAATATTTAGTAATTGCAACAACATTAGGACTTACAAGATTTACAACACCTATTCCTAAGAAAGTGTATTTACTAAAAATTAATTAAATGATTGCATATATTAATCTATTCATCAAATTATATCTTAGACTATGAATATACAAATTCTTTATATATAATATTTGTATTCATGATGTTGATGGATCAAAAGTCCAAGATTCTTGTATTTCCAATATCAATTGCAAAAGCATAAAATATTTAAACTTTTATAAAAAAAAATATTATGTAAAATATAAAAAATGCATCAATATTTCCAATCACATTTTGTGATATACAAAATGAATTATCTCACATATAATTTATTAATATTAAGAAAGGCACTTGGATATAATGAGAACCCAAAAGATAGTTTTAATGCTTTTCAATATCACTAACATTTTTGAAAAATTATTAAAAAGTATTTGAATCATTTAAGGTAAACATAATATCTGTAATGTATTTTATTTTTTTAAAATATAAAATATTTTATAATGGTAATAATCAATATTTTTATAATTCGTATTCTTATTATTCTGTAACGTTTTAAAAAATATCAATATAAAGAACTATTATTTCATGGTTATCCCTTTGGTTGCTTATGTGAGCAACCACTACCTCATAAATAATTCAGAAACTAATCACTATATACAATTCACTAAGAACTATTATTCATTTTTTATACTAATTCACAAACTAATCCTTAGAACATGATTGTCTAGGGTAATAAATCATAAGCTAAGAATCCAAAGTTAAGCTAACAGGCTACTTCTACTTCAAATTGCAACATGAAAGAAAACAAAACTATAGTGATACAAAATCAAACAAAACTCAATATCTTTTCCTTGGGTGTGAATGATGGATGGAAATGATAAAGAGTTGATAATGATTGCTATATTGAATTGCTCTAGTGGACTCACTAGTATGACAACATGTACCTGTAGATTCTTCTTGATACCTTGGATGAGTGGGAAGCCTAAATTTATAGTTTTGAGGTAGAGGAATGGAGGGTTAGTATTCATTTGCATTGGATGACTAGGATTGAATGAGATAAATTCGGGCAAGATTAGAAGCTTCTATGGGGTTCTATAAGGATGAAGGGTTGAGATTAAAGATAGATGGATGGTTGGGATTAAATGACAAAAATTAGGGCAAGGATGGAAGCTTCTAAGGAGTTCTATAAAGATGAATGGTTGAGATTAAAGATGGATGGATGGATGGATGATTAGGATTAAATGAGAAAAACTAGGAAAGAATGAAAACTTCTATGGCTTATCTTTATGTGAATGGTTAGGATTAAAAAAATTCATATGTGAATGAATGGTGGAGATATAAATTTACTCTGACTTTTGTGAGATTGTCTAAGTTCAGTGAATCTAAACAACCTTTAGTTGGTCATGTGACTAGTTAAATTTTTAATTCATTTATTTGGGGATAATGGATAAGGATTTGAGTTAATTAGATTAAATAATGGATTGAAATAGGATTTAAGATTTTTAGACTAATTAATTAAACTAGAGAGATATCATAAATACATCTATCTAAAAGATGGGGAGGCACCTATATTGAAATTGTTATTGAGAATACATATTTACGCATCTTTTAGATAGATGTATTTAAGATATCTATGTTAGAGTGAGGAGCTTATATATATATATATATATATATATATATATATATATATATATATATATATATATATATATATATATATATATATATATATATAGAAAATGCTAGTTCTACTTAAACATTTATTTTATTTAATTTATAAGTTTACATTTAAAGATTGGAGTATCATAAAAATTAGTTTTTAATTTAAAGAAAATGATATGAAAAACTTAATTATAATTATAATTGTCTAATGGTCCAATGGAATTAATTCCCATAGAAAAAATCTTTAATATTTTAAATGTTCATTCTTTCCCTTGCCCTTATTTTTCTTTAATAGCCTTCATTAGACTAAAGTAAATAATTTACGCTACCTTAATGTTCTTATTTTCCTTTGTGGGATGTAGCGACAATTCTTAGTTCTGTATAATTTTCAATAATTTAATCCAAATGATAGGAAAGATTTAATTATATTTTTTAAAGAATTAATTCCCATAGTAAAAATCTAAAACAAAGGTCATTAAACTAAATATTAATTTTGTTTGTGGCTTTTAAAGATTGAAGAACCATAAACCTAGCTCTTAATAATTTACCTGACGTTAATTTTCTTTGTGGTTTTCAAAGATTTTTTTATGAAAGAAAAATAAAAAATGTTGCATAGTACCCTTACCAATTAGACTTCTCTCATTATCAATTAAACTTCTTCTCCCAATTCAATTTGCTCTATTTTTATTTGGTTTGTTTTTTTTGAAATTTATGTTTGAGTACTACTTATATTAATTTATTTCAATATATAGAGTGAGGAGCTAAAATATATACGTATTACTATATAATGCTAGTTTTACTTAAACAATTATTTTATTTACTTTATAAATTTACATTTAAAAATTGAAGAATCCTAAAAATTAGTTTTTAATTTAATCCAAATGATATGAGAAGCTTAATTATAATTGTCTAATGGAATTAATTCCTATAGAAAAAATCTTTAATCTTTTAAAGATTAAAGAAATATAATCCAAATTAAACTAAATTAATTTATTGTGCAATTAGTTTTCTTTGTGGGTATTAAAGGCAATTCTTAGCTCTAACAACTAGTTTTTAATGGAAAATTTTCAATAATTTAATCTACCATAACCCTAATAATTTAATTTCTAATAATTTTATTTGTGGATTTTAAAGATTGAAGAACTATAACCCTAGCCCTCATTAAACTAAATAAAGTAATTTACCTTGCCATTATTTTTCTTTGCTAGCCTTTCATTAAACTAAAGTAAATACCTTAATTTTCTTATTTTTCTTTGTAGGATGAATTAATTCTCATACTAAAAATCTAAAACAAAGGTCAATACACTAAATATTGATTTTCATTGTGGCTTTTAAAGATTGAAGAACACTAACCCTATCTCTCATTAAACTAAAGTAAAAATTTTACCCTTCCATTAATTTTCATTGTGGTTTTCAAAGATTTATTTAATAAAGAGAAATATTAAATAAAATTATAATTTATAGGTTCCATAATTGAAGCTGCACTTTAACTACAATTTTCTTTTTAGTTTATTGAGTAGCATGTAGATACAATAAGAGTAAACAATACGCAATGCTAATCTAACCTTCTATAAATAATAGCTAGAGCATTGCATCACTTCATAAATTCATTTTATAAGAAAAATAAAAAAAATGGTTTCATAGTACCCTTACCAATGAGACTTATCTCCTTATCGATTAAACTTCTTCTCCTAATTCAATTTGCTCTATTTTTATTTGATTTGATTTTTCTGAAATTTATGTTTGAGTGCTACTTATATTTATACACATTATTTTATTAGCTTTATTAAAAAATATGTATATTTCATTTTTATGTACTATCCAAGTCATCCCTTAATAGGTGTAATTATTTTTAAATGTCATCTCATTAACACATTCATACTATTAGACTCCACCCTTTGGTACCACTATAGTTACACCACTTAATTAATTAGTTTTCATTATTTAATTAATTAGTGTAGACGGGTGTGAGAAATTAATTTTAATTAAATAAATATGATTTATTTAATTAATTTAATGATGTAGAGAATATTAAAAGGATAATTGTAATTAATTAAATAAATATTAATGATTTGAATGAAAAGAGGGGGATAATGAGGTTGAATGGCTAGATCCTCCTTTTAAGGACGTATCAACCAAGTTGAATCACACTTTTACAAGAGGATTCACCTACAGGTTAGGTTGTCACTTGGAATGATGTGGAAATTAAGAGATTTTCAATTAATGTATTAATGGAATGCTCAAATATCCTTGAAACCCTAATTATGCAAAATAGTAAGTAAAATGATGAATTACAATAAATGCTTGTAGACTAACGTAGTAAAAAGAGATTAATTACTTGTCATTTTTTTAAAGTTTGAGATGCAGAATATTCGGGGACACTAGCACTAAGCCTCCTATCCAAGGTGTTCTTTTCTTTGGGTAATCATGATCTCCTTCTAACACTGATGATCACTATACTTTTCATTTCTGTGCCAGGAGATGCGGACGACATTAGAACTAGTGCCCGGGTCCAACGCAGGGTGTTCTTCAGGATATTAGAACCTCTTCAGATGTTGATTTTCATTTTCACAATGATTTATGTGTTTTCAACCTCAGAGGACACTGGCACTAGTGCTCGAGTCCAAGCAGTGCTTTTCTTTAGAGATCTAGAATTCTTATCTTCTGCAACCTTCCTCTGCAACTCCACTCTATGAAATCTAATACCTATAACTTACAATCACAAGGAGTGTGGTTGGGGGTTGTGGTGTTTAGAGACTTGCTTCCGTCAAGCACTGGAAGGACATTCAAGTCTTTTAAATACCATTGTTAGATAAAGAGTCTGTATCCCTATGGGATAGAGGCAAAAACAAATTAATAAAGATTGAAACGCAAATAGATATCACCTTGGAGATGTAGATCTCACATAGATGAAGATTCTTCAACACATGAGAAGAGGAAGCTAAATCTGCAATCACAAACACAATAACAATGCTCTGCTTTGTAACAATGAATAAATTGAATGCTCTAAAATCATAAGTTTGCCAAAAGTTCATAATCATCTTCTAGCTTACAAATGGAACCCTAAACATACTTATATATATGCAACTAAATACATTCTTGCTTTAAATTTCATAATTCAAACTTAAAATGTCGGCAATGGAAAGACTTAATGCTCACATAACAGACATTTAAATTTGGGACCTACATGAAATAGGGCAGGATAGGGGCGTGAGTGCCCATGTTCTTGGGTCCTCTTTTAGGGTAGGGTTAAGTGCAACAATGTCTCTCAAGCCTCATATTCAAATTTGGGACTTGCTTGAAATAGGGAAGGAGAAGGGCATGAGCGCCTGTGTCCTCAAGTCCTATTTAGGGCAAGATCAAGTGCAACAATGTCCCCAAGCCCCATGTGACATTGATTTTAGGACATTTTCTTTCAAGAGTCAAAATAAACATGCAATATGCAAAATAAGGGACCCGGGAGCTAAACTTACAAGGAAAAATCCTAGGGAGACATTTTTTGACATAACATTTGGCCCTCACTTTAATGTATGTATGAACGCAAGGCCCATATATGCATTAAAGTCCAGTCAAAACATAGCAAACATACCAAGCACTTGACAACATTAGAGAAAACACATTACAGACATGCCAAACATAGTGAAGACAGTATTAGGCATGTAAAACACAGAGAAGACAACATTGAAAACATGGAAAACATGATGAATATTGTGAATGTAGTCATTATTTAATTTTCATTTTCATATATAAATGAATGTAGATGCAGATGCATGGAATGTAAAAATGCAACACACAACCCAAAATGTAGGAGGGCCATTTTGCCATGCTCTTTGGACTACATATCGGGCAAGAGACATGCAATACAAAACCTCAAGTGTAAGCGGAGCACTTCACTACACTCACACAAGAGGGGAAAACACACCATACAAAGCCCAAGTGGGGGTTAACCACACAAGTGGGAAAACACATGGAAGACACATGGAAAACACGAGCATCGTATAGTATGCCAAAGACATACTATACATATCAAACACAACAAACAATGTGATGGAAGGAACTTTTTACTAAGTCCCCACCATCTTAGGCACATTATAGGCACACCTAATGGTTGGACATATGCCACAACAACTGACAAAGACATGCTTAATGGAGGATAGTCTCAAATCCAACCCCGCACTTGCTCAAGAGATACACCATCTTGTCTCAGGTAGAGGACTTTTGAATAAAAGGATATGCACGATATCCCATCTCCATAGAGGGTTTATTGATTGTAATATAGAATAAAGATGTGCACTCATGTTGGAGATACATCATCCTGCCTCTGCAGAGGGCTTACAAAAATGATTTGTTAGTATCAAAATTATCATCTAGACCTTACCTTTATGTGCCCCCACCTTAAGTTTTTGATGTCATGTACCAATATCAAGCACATTAAGGTAGATAGAAAACACACAAGAGAACAAGAGCTATCTCAAAGCCCATTCCCCCAAAGGTGACATGTGCTTCACGATCACTGAATCTTCCCACAAACACACAATTTCTTGCAAGGAGAGAGGTTAGAAATCTTTCTCTAAGATAATAACCACATCACATGATCAAAAGCAATGCATGGAAAACATCACATAAAGAGCCAAGGTTATACTATGGATTTGGAAACCCATTATAATCGTGGGGCTATACTACACAGATTGTAGAACTAAGTGTAACCAAGGCGAGGCCCAAGAGAAACTAAGTGCACGTAGTAGCTATATTGTTATGCTTTGTTAGAAAATATAAGACATCATCAAAATATCACACGACGTGATTCTACTAGACAAGTGTCAGATTATATATATCAACCCCATAATCATGTATGGATTAGGTCCATTTTTCCTTACTCACTGAGGGAACACATGGTCCATATCAGTATTATTCATTTTTCATCATCCGCCAGCTAGATAAAACCACTAGAAGAAGGTAAACAATAAATCAAGAGAGGGGAACAAGTGCCTTAGGGTTGTCACATAGGAAGGTGCCCCTAGGTAACCAACCACAACATTGTGTCCCTAAGGCATGTGTAAGGTCATGTGTAGATCCATTGGAACTTTCCCTAGTAATGAATGTTATGATAGGACTTCCTTCAAGAATATTTACAAACTTCTTGTTCTCTATGAGATGACATCTATGGGAGGTTATGTGACTATAGTGCATGATATTTATATGTTTATACTTGAGCTATCTCTGGAGTACTTTTATCAAAATATATTCTATGATATGAGACCCATCCTCAGTAATTACTGACCATATTATTTTATGTTGATCTAGGATCGTATGAGTTGACTTTCATATAATTTTCTTGTATGACTTATTACATGATGTGGATCTTATGATTCCTATTAATGACTAATTGGTGATAAGGTTAAGTTTGTTTATGGTTGATATGGTTTATGATATATACATATATAACTCATCATGTGATTTCACCTTTCTTTAGGCAATATTGTTGAATGGTATAGACATATGTTCTAAACAGAGACGTGGCAGGATTAACCATTGATATGATTTGATGTTTTATGTTGATATCTTGTGTAGAGATTTAGTTCATGAGGAGATGCTATGATTTCAATATTATGTGAGAATTTTAAATTTATCTGATGAAATGTCTCTCGACTATTAAATATAATATTGTTACTTTTGTAATGAAGACTTGCTATGGATATACAATGCACATATTGATGTTACTTATTAATGCTTCAGCTATGATATTCGTGATAACCACTGACATCGGAATGAGTGTGCAGGTACATACTAGCTAGTGGAAATGGGTAAAATACAAGGGGACCCTATTTTGTGAAACCAATAGAGCCAACCAAGTCTATGTGGAGAGAGTTAGGTCCTTTGTATTATAAAATGTAATACCATGTGTTCTATTTTACGTTGTGTTGTATTATGTAGCATCATATGTCATGGTGTTGTATTATGTAGCGTCATATGCTATGGTTGTTCTTTGTGATGTGTCATGCACTGCTATGTATTGTGTAACTTAAACTAATTAAATTTCCCCTTTAGTCTTCTATAAGGGTGTAAAATAATTTTATAAAGTACCTGTATCTTAAAAATAAAACATTAAAACCTAAGTTTATGTCTAGGCATTTTTGGAGGGGGAAATTAACAAAATCAATAATTTTTGAAAACCTTTATTTTTTTTTACCCTAAATAGGGTGATCTAAATAGAAACCATGGAAAATAAAAAAAAGTGTCCCCAACTGAGGAGACAAGTGTTTGCCTCTCAACAAGAGAGGTGTCAAGGGAGGACATTTTTAATCAATTATTTTGGGGAAAAGAAGGGGGGCTTCTCCTTATCCTCCTATCTGTTGTAAATTTTCTTTTTTTACCATGGCTAGAACCTTTTGGGAAACCATATTCAATCATTTTTTGGAATCATTTAAAATTGTGTTTTTGACCTATATTATATGGATCACTTTCTTTTAGTGGAATTTCTGCACCTTCTAGGTTGTTTGGAAAAAGATACTATAATTTCATTTTTCATCTATAGTAACTATTTTACCATCTACGAAAAAAAGCTTTCCATCAGCAGTGACTACCTTATCACCTACTGTAATTTTTCTCTATAGACTCGGAGGGTAAATCTTGTACATAGAGGTCTAGCTGTGGAAAAAGAGTAAGCTAGATATGAGTGGATTTGGATCTGCCTCCTCCAAGTTTTGTGCATGGAACCAAGTAGGCATCAATCCTTGGTAGAATCCCTAATTTATTAGCACCCTAAATTGCATAGAACATGTTACAGTAAATTGTGTGGGTAAAAAAAGTTGTATTAACTGTCTTATAGTAATTTCCAGGAAGAAATTGTTTTCTATTTGTGTTGGGTATTGAATTGTTGAATGTCAAGTAATGATTGGGGTAAAGACAAAGATGTCTTCAAAAGAATTTGAGAGAATATGGCTGGGTAAGAGTACCCAAAATTTTCTTGTTCCTTGTCCCTACATGTTGATGTTTTCTCTTCTCCCCTACAAAAAGGGAATTGTTGGAAGATTACTTAGGTGTAATATTGTGGCTTGATGTGCTTATATTGTGCAAGGTTGAGTTGTGATGCTATGTGAAATTGTGCCTTTGCTGTTGAAAAAATGTGTGTTACTATCATGCTATGTAGTTGGTATATCTATTCTACCCAGTCCCCCTATGTTTTCCCCTAGCTCAAGGGTGGACAGCTTCTATCCTAGGCTGGGAGGTAAGCATCCCACTAGCTATATCCAATAATTTTGGTTCTTATATAGGTCTTAGAAGGCTAAAGAAGAAAAAGAAAGAAGGCTGAAGGGTGTAATGACCTATAGATATTGATGGCAGATGACTGATACATGTTGAGTGACAAAGGGAAAGAAGAGAGGAAATAATTGCAAGGTCTAGTGTTGAGAGAGGGGTCAAATCCAAGTAATGGGAGTGTATGTCATTGTATACTATTAATGTGTTAGTAGGAAGTATGTCCTTTGTAAAATAAAGAAATGAAACTGCTGTAAACTAGCTTTGTATATTTGTTACATACTTGCTATGATATGAAATGGATTTCTGCCAAGGAAAAAAAGAGAGAAGAACTAACAAGAAAATAAAATGAACAAAAAATTCTAATTGTATTGTTGTATATGAAACCATTGAATCATTTCTAGCATGGAATGCTTCTAATGTAAAATTATAGAAATTAGGACTACTACTATGTGTATATAAACATATTCATCCTTTTGTTACAATACATGGGTTCCTTGATACCAGGAAAGAAGAAAAAAAAATCTTAGACCTAAATTTATTTTAATATCTCTTTTTACATTTATAGAAAGAAACCCTCCCTTTTCTAGTTGGAATGAGACCTCACTTTGTCCTTATTTAGTTCTTTTTCGATGGTTGATCAGAAATATGTCAAGTGAAGCAAACTAGGAGGGAGCCTATGTGTTGTGTAGAGGTTTTGAATGGCTACTGTGTGTACTACTACGTAAAACATTGTTCCTTGTACTTAAACCACTAGTATACTCCCCCTGTAGCTCTGGTATTTCTCTATTCTATCACAAGGATGAAACATGTCACACCTTTTGAGTTAAGTAAAGACAATGGAATTTTCTTTGAGGAATGAACATGTATACCTGATCAATACTATCCATTGCCATTTAAAATCATGATCAATACTATTCTAGAAATAAAAGAAAATAGAATATGAATTAAATAAGGGAAACAAACCTTTCTCTATATATCGTAGATTTGAGGGTCATTCAAAAGATGCCACAATTGCCTACGAGTTGGATAGGATTGTTGTACTCATTTTGGTGGATGATTTGCTTTAGAATTTTAGACACTACCAAACAGAACAATGAAAACAAATTGGTCCCAAGATCAATTATTTTACTTTGTTTCTTTTTGTGTATTCATGCATTGATGGTTTTTACCTAGTTTTGGCTCGATCAACCTCCTTCATCCTTGAAATCACCTACATGTGCCACTACAGATTAAAAAAGAGAGGTTATTCAGGGTCTATTCTAATGATGATGTTTTCTCTTCTTGAAAGAAAGTTTCTTCCTATTGTACAATATAAATGAACCATTTATTATGGGAAAGATGCACACATTTCCCCTTAACTAAGTGTCGATATCCCAATGTTGGAAAGTTGGGCTTCTTGGGCAATAACGTTGACAGCATTATATATTGCATAGAACAAAATTTTCACATGATCTAAGCAACAATGTAAGAAAAAAATTGATAGCGACCCAAAAATCATTATAGTGACCAAAATCATATCCCATGAATGGAATGAGAGAAAAAAACAATCAATCATCGAGAAAATCACCAAACGGGTGGGAAAAAGTCAATTGAAGGAAGCCATGGATGTTCATAGAAACTAAAGCATTAGGCTAGGTTCAACTCTATACTGACACATTAAGAGTCAACTATCAAACAAACCCCAGATCATACTAATTGTTGCCTCATGAAGAGGCCTTGTAATGCAACAAATAGATTGCTCCCAAGATAAAAGAAGCTAAGGAAATAGATTGTGCCCTACATATTGATGTTTGCTCTTCTCCTCTACAAAAAGGGAATTGTTGGAAGATTACTTAGGTGCAATATTGTGTCTTGAGGTGCTTATATTGTGCAAGGTTGAGTTGTGATGCTATGTGAAATTGTGTCCTTGCTATTGAAAAAAATGTGTGTTACTATCATGCTATGTAGTTTGTATATGTATTCTACCCAGCCCCCCTATGTTTTCCCCTAGCTCAGTGGTGGATAGTTTCTATCCTAGGCTAGGAGCCCACTGGCTATATCGAAGAATTTTGGTTCTTATGCAGGTCTTAGTAGGCTAAAGAAGAAAAAGAAAAGAAGACTGAAGGGTGTAATGACCTATAGTTATTGATTGCAGATGACTGATACAAGTTGAGTGAGAAAGGGAAAGAAGAGAGGAAATCATTGCAAGGTCTAGTGCTGAGAGAGGGATCAAATCCAAGTAATGGGAGTGTATGTCATTGTATACTATTAATGTGTTAGTAGGAAGTATGTCCTCTATAAAATAAAGAAATGAAACTATTGTAAACTAGCTTTGTATATTTGTTACATACCTGCTCTGATATGAAATGGATTTGTGCTAAGGGAAAAAAATGAGAAGAACTAACAAGAAAATAAAATGAAAGAGAAATGCTAATTGTATTGTTGTATATGAAACCATTGAATCATTTCTATAACATTACCACACTAATAGCCCTTACAGGTTCAAAATAACATTTGCAAAACACAGTTTTGTTATTTGAATGCCTCAAATAACACAAGGTACCAACTGTTAAGCTTTAAATTGACTCATTCGCATACTATAAGACCTGATCATACTCTACCCTTCTGTGGAAACTACAGTGACAATTACAGGCCGTGCATCTCATTTCATCATCTTGCCTAGCCTTGAACTCTCCACATACATATTTGGCATGATAGGGAAGCTAAAGGGTGTGATTCTTCCAACATTTCATGTACTCTACCTTTTTGTGGAAAGTATAGTGACAATTACAGGCCTCACATCTCATTTCATCATCTTGGCTAGCCTTGAACTCTCCACATCCATCTTTGCGATGATGGGGAAGCTGAAGGGTGTGATTCTTCTGACATTCCATCTACCACACCCTGTTAATTGATTCATCAATAGCTGAGACAAAAAGAAATTGGGCTTTTGAGGTTTCATTCCTTGGCTCTGAGAGTAGCTCTTTTCGATCCATCCTGACTCTATTCTTACAAACAGAGAGCAGAATAATATTTGAAAAATAGAAAAACAAATGGAGTTCAACGATGGCAATGAATAAAGATGACAGAACAAAGAGTCTTTTTCAGTGCTTCCCTAAACTTCTGATCTGCTTTGAGACCTGCACCCACGAAAGTAAATATCTATCATACTTACATGACGTTTGACCATGATATTCAGGTCTATAGCTATTTAGGCTTTTCTTTTATTATAAACACTAACAAATCACTAGAAATAAATAATAATTTCTCTGAAATAGTTATATTTAGTGCTTACATTGTACTTTAATATTAAAAAAAATGGAGAACATGATTCTATAGGGTAATAAATCATAAGCTAAGAATCCAAAGTTAAGATAATAGGCTCCTTCTAGTTCATATTGCAAGATGAAAAAAAGGAAATTATAGTGATGCAAAATCAAACAAAACTCAATACCTTTTCTTTGGGTGTGAATGATGGATCCAAATGATAAAGTGTTGATAATGATTGCTATATTGAATTGCTCTAGTGGACTCACTAGTATGACAACATGTACCTGCAGATTCTTCTTAATACCTTGGATGAGAGGGAAGCCTAAATTTATAGATTTGAGCTAGAGGAATGGAGGGTTAGTATTCATTTGCATTGGATGGCTAGGATTGAATGAGACAAATTAGGGCAAGATTAGAAGCTTCTAAGGGGTTCTATAAGGATGAAGGGTTGAGATTAAAGATAGATGAATGGTTGGGATTAAATGAAAAAAATTAGGGCAACGATGGAAGCTTCTAAGGAATTCTATAAAGATGAATGGTTGAGATTAAAGGTGGATGGATGGATGGATGGATGACTAGGACTAAAAGAGAAAAACTAGGAAAAAATGAAAACTTCTATGCTTATCTTTATGTGAATGACTAAGATTAAAAAAATTCATATGTGATTGAATGGTGGAGATATAAATTCACTTTGACTTTTGTCACATTGTCTAAGTTCAGTGAATCTAAACAACCTTTGGTCATGTGACTAGTTGAATTTTTAATTCATTTATTTGGGGATAATGGATAAGGATTTGAGTTAATTAGATTAAATAATGGATTGAAATAGGATTTAAGATTTTTAGACTAATTAATTTAACTAGCCTAGATATCTTAAATACATCTATCTAAAAGATGCGCACAGATAAGTGTTGAGGCACCTATATTGAAACTGTTATTGAGAATACATATTTATGCATCTTTTAGATAGATGTATTTAAGATATCTATGTTAGAGTGAGGAGATAATATATAATTCCAGTTCTACTTATGTATTTATTTTATTTACTTTATCAATTTACATTTAAAGATTGAAGAATCATAAAAATTGGTTTTCAATTTAAAGCAAAGGATATGAAAAACTTAATTATAATTATAATTGTCTAATGGAATTAATTCCCATAGAAAAATTCTTTAATCTTTTAAAGATTTAATCTTTCCCTTACCCTTATTTTTCTTTGCTAGCCTTCATTAGACTAAAGTAAATAATTTACCCTGCCTTAATGTTCTTATTTTCCTTTGTCAGATCTAGCGGCAATTCTTAGTTTTGTATAATTTTCAATAATTTAATCCAAATGATACGAAAGATTTAATTATAATTTTTAAAGAATTAATTCCCATAGTAAAAATCTAAAACCAAGGTCATTACACCAAATATTAATTTTGTTTGTGGCTTCTGAAGATTGAAGAACTCTAACACTAGCTCTCAACAATTTACCTGCCATTAATTTTCTTTGTTGTTTTCAAAGATTTGTTTATGCAAGAAAAATAAAAAATGTTGCATAGTACCCTTACCAATTAGACTTCTCTCCTTATCGATTAAACTTCCCCCAATTCAATTTGCTCTATTTTTATTTCGTTTGATTTTTCTCAAATTTATGTTTGTGTACTACTTATATTTATACACATTATTTTGTTGGCTTTACTAAAAATTATGTGAGCTCTATTTTATTTTTATGTATAGTCAAAGTCATATATGAGTCTTGAGGCACCTATATTGAAATTGTTACTGAGAATAGAGATCTATGCTACTTTAATAATTTTATTAATTTATTTCAATATATAGAGTGAGGAGCTAAAATATATATGTATTACTATATAATGCTAGTTTTACTTAAACAATTATTTTATTTACTTTATAAATTTACATTTAAAGATTGAAGAATCCTAAAAATTAGTTTTCATCCAAATGATATGAGAAACTCTAATGGAATTAATTCCAATAGAAAAAATCTTTAATCTTTTAAAGCTTAATGAACTATAATCCTAATTAAACTAAAGTAATTTATTGTGCAATTAGTTTTCTTTGTGGGTATTGAAGGTAATTCTTAGCTCTAACAACTAGTTTTTTAATAGAAAAATTTCAATAATTTAATCTTCTATAACCCTAATAATTTAATTTCTAATAATTTTATTTATTTGTGGATTTTAAAGATTGAAGAACTATAACCCTAGCCCTCATTAAACTAAAATAAAGTAATTTACCTTGCCATTATTTTTCTTTGCTAGCCTTTCATTAAACTAAAGTAAATAATTTACCATGCCTTAATTTTCTTATTTTTCTTTGTGGGATGAATTAATTCTCATACTAAAAATCTAAAACAAAGGTCATTAAACTAAATATTGATTTTCTTTGTAGCTTTTACAGATTGAAGAACACTAACCCTATTTCTCATTAAACTAAATTAAATAATTTACCCTGCCATTAATTTTCATTGTGGTTTTCAAGGATTTGTTTAATAAAGAAAAATATTAAATAAATTATAATTTATAGGTTCCATAATTTAAGTTGCACTTTAACTACAATTTTCTTTTTAGTTTATTGAGTAGCATGTAGATATAATAAGATTAAATAATATGCAATGCTAATCTAACCTTCTATAAATAATAGCTGGAGCATTACATCACTTCATAAATTCATTTTATAAGAAAAATAGAAAAAATGGTTTCATAGTACCCTTACAATTGAGACTTATCTCCTTATTGATTAAACTTCTTCTCCTAATTCAATTTGCTCTATTTTTATTTGATTTGATTTTTCTCAAATTTATGTTTGAGTACTACCTATATTTATACACATTATTTTATTAGCTTTATTAAAAAATATGTCAGCTCTATTTTATTTTTCTGTACTGTCCAAGTCATCCCTTAATAGGTGTAATTATTTTTAAATGTCGGCTCGTTAACACATTCAAGCTATTACACTCCACCCTTTGGTACCACTATAGTTACACCACTAGTTTTTATTATTTAATTAATTAGTGTAGAGGGGTGTGAGAAATTAATTTTAAGTAAATAAATATGAGTTATTTAATTAATTTAATGATGGAGAGAATATTTTTTTTTTGCTTCATAAATTTGTATTTTTTTATTAATATGGTTTGGAAATTTACACATAGGTGCCTATAAGCTGTTTACCTGCATATTTTCAAAAAACTGACTGTCCAGGTGATTCTACTAGACCAAGTAAAGACTATATCCAAAAAGCCAACAACTTACTAGACACAGTGACAAAGCTTTATGCTGTCTACCTAATGGGGCTTACTCTATGGAGGCAAGGATCAGGCTCTTACAGTAGGTCGAGCTCCCTTGCCATTGATTATAGCTTTCCTACCCAATCCTGCTCCCCAATGTCCCCATCCACAGTCAGCAAATTGTGAAGGAAACCGTTTACCTGAAGAACTTGATCTTGGTGCTCGATCAGTGCCATTCCTTTGAGGTCGAGCATGAGGGGAAATATCTTCAGCACTGCTAGAGGGTCCTGTGGGGCCAAGATGTCTTTTGGGTGTGGGATTCCCACCCCAAAGATGACTGCTCTAAGAGTGTGATCGATGCCGCCAAGAAATTTTGGTTTAAAGAGTTTCATCATCAAACCTTTCACAGCTTCCTTCGAAACTCCTGCATCTAGAATGGAGGCTAGGAACCGGGATGAAACGTGAGTGTCAACCCTGTAAAATTCATCAGCTACTAGGAAATCCTTCCCCAAAATTATCTTCACCACCGGGAGTAACAACCCTTCATGCCTCCCCAGTATGTGTTTGAGCCTTTGATCAGTAATGATGCCTTTAAAGGCCATCTGGCTGATAGAGCTCTCCAGTTGGAGAGGAGTCGCTAAGCCCATGTTTAGCATGCCATAAATCGAAATCTTTGCTATGAAGCCAGAACCTCCTTCCATTTTACTCTTCAAACAATGCCACTCTAGCTTCACCTTCATGAATAGTCTTAAATGGAAGAGAAGAGAAACAATCTGGATGCTTCTTTACTAGTCATGAAAATGCTGTCTGCAATCATTTCAAAGCGAGGAGGAATTCTGTCCAGAATTGGAGCGTGTGACTTGTCCTTCAAACCGGACTCAATCTCCCGAGGATTGATATGCCATCATGATGGCATAAAGATTCAACCCATCCTTGAGATTGTGGATTGGGTGCCCACCTAACCATCTGAATGATGGAGAGAATATTAAAAGGATAATTGTAATTAATTAAATAAATATTAATGTTTTGAATGAAAAGAGGGAGATAATGAGGTTGAATGGCTAGATCCTCCTTTCAATGACATATAAACCAAGTTGAATCAAACTTTTACAAGAGGATTCACCTAAAGGTTAGGTTGTTAGTTGGAATGATGTGGAAATTAAGAAATTTTCAATTAATGTATTAATTTAATGCTCAAATATCCTTGAAACCCTAATTATGCAAAATAATAAGTAAAATAATGAATTACGACAAATGCTTGTAGACTAACGTAGTAAAAAGAGATTAATTACTTATTTTTTAAAATTTTGAGATGTAGAATATTCATGGACACTAACACTCACACCCCTATCCAAGGAGTTGTTTTCTTTAGGGAATCCTAATCTCCTTCCGACAGTGATGATCACTGTACTTTTCATTTTGATGTCGGGAGATGCTGAGGACATTAGCACTACTACTCGAGTCTAATTCAGGGTGTTCTTGAAGATGTCAGAACCTCTTCAGATGTTGATTGCCATTATCACAATGATCTATGTGTTTTCAACATCAGAGGACACTAGCACTAGCACTTGATTCCAAGTAGTGCTTTTCTTCAGAGATTCAAAATTCTGATCTTCTACAACCTTCCTTTGTAACTCCACTTTGTGAAATTTGATACCTGTAACCTACAATCACAAGGAGTGTGGTTGGGGTTTGTGGTGTTTAGCGGCTAGCCTTAGTCAAGCCCCCGAAGGACATTCAAGTCTTTTGAATACTGTTGTTAGATAAAGAGTGTGTATCCCTATGGGATAGAGGCAACAATAAAATGATAAAGATCAAAACACAAATAGATATCACCTCGGAGGTGTAGATCTCACATAGATGAAGATTCTTCAACACATGAGAAGAGGAAGCTAAATCTAGAATCACAAACACAATAACAATGCTCTTCTTTGGAACAATGAATATCTTGAATGCTCTAAAATCATAAGTTTGCAAAAAAATTATAATCATCTCTTCTAGTTTACAAATGGAACCCTAAACATACTTATATATGAAACTAAATACATTCTTACTTTAAATTTCGTAATTCAAACTTAAAATGTCAGAAACGCAACCTTTTAATGGTCACATAATAGGCATTTAAATTTGCGACCCACCTGAAATAGCACAGGATAGGGGCGTGAGTGCCCATGTCCTTGGGTCCTCTTTCAGGGCAGGGTTAAGTGTAACAATGTCCCTCAAGCCCCATATTCAAATTTGGGGCCTGCCTGAAATAGGGAAGGACAAGGGCGTGAGCACCCATGTCCTCAAGTCCTATTCAAGGCAAGATCAAGTGTAACAATGTCTCTCAAGGCCCACGTGACATGGATTTCAGGCCATTTTCTTTCAAGAGTCAAAATAAACATGCAATATGCAAAATAAGGGACATAGGAGCTAAACTTACGAGGAAAAAGCCTAGGGAGACTTTTTTGACATAACATTTAGCCCCCATTTTAATGTATGTATGAATGCAAGGCCCATACATGCATTAAAGTATGGTCAAAACATAGCAAACACGCCAAGCACTTGAAGACAATAGATTAAACACATTACAAACACACCAAACATAGTGAAGATAGTATCAGGTATGCAAAACACAGAGAAGACAACATTGAAGACAAGGAAGACATGATGAATATAGTGAATGCGGTGATTATTTAATTTTCATTTTCATATATAAAT
This sequence comes from Cunninghamia lanceolata, assembly GCA_027924645.1. Taxonomy (NCBI): domain Eukaryota; kingdom Viridiplantae; phylum Streptophyta; class Pinopsida; order Cupressales; family Cupressaceae; genus Cunninghamia; species Cunninghamia lanceolata. The sequence continues at coordinate 759,479 of BSBN01000244.1, forward strand.
GAATGTAGATGCAGATGCATGGAATGTAAAAATGCAACACACAACCCAAAATGTAGGAGGGCCATTTTACTACACACTTTGGACTACATATGGGGCAATAGACACTCAATACAAAACTTCAAGTGTAAGTGGAGCACGTCACTACACTCATAGAAGAGGGGAAAACACACCATACAAAGCCCAAGTCAGGGTTAACCACACAAGGGGGAAAACACATGGAAGACACACGAGAAACATGAGCATCTTATAGCATGCCAAAGACATACTATACATCTAAAACATGACAAACAAGGCGATGGAAGGAACTTATTGCTAAGCCCCCACCATCTCAGGCACATTGTAGGCACACCTAATGGTTGGTCTTATGCCACAACAATCACCAAAGACACGCTTAAGGGAGGATAGTCTCAAATCCAACTCTGCACTAGCTCAAGAGATACACCATCTTCACTCACATAGAGGGTTTTGAATAAAAGGATATGCATGATATCCCATCGCCATAGAGGGCTTAATGATTGCAATATAGAATAAAGATATGCACTTATGTTGGAGATACAACATCATGCCTTTGCAGAGGGCTTATAAAAATGCTTCGATAGTACCAAAATAATTATCTACACCTTACCTTTATATGCCCCCACCTTAAGTTTTTGATGTCGTGTACCAATATCAAGCACATTAAGGTAGAGAGAAAACACACACGGGAACAAGAGCTCTCTCAAATCCCATCCCCCCAAAGGTGACATGTGCTTCACAATCACTGAATCTTCCCACAAACACACAATTTATTGCAAGAAGAGAGGTTAGAAATCTTTCTCTAAGATAATAACCACATCACATGATCAAAGCAATGCATGAAAAAAATCACATAAAGAGCCAAGGCTATACTACAGATTTGGAAACCCAGTATAATCGTGGAGCTATACTGCACAGATCTTAAAACTGAGTGTAACCAAGGCAAGACCCAAGAGAAACAAAGTGGACGTAGTAGCTATATCGTTATGGTTTGTTAGAAAATAGAAGACATCATCAAAATATTGCATGGAGTGATTCTACTAGCTAAGCGTTAGATAATATATGTCAACCCCATCATCATGTATGGACTAGGTCCATTTTTCCTTACTTACTAAAGGGACACATGTTCTGGTATCAGTATTATTCATTTTTCATCCGCCAGCTAGATAGAACCACTAGAAGAAGGTAAACAATAAATCAAGAGAGGGGAACAAGTGCCTTAGGGTTGTCACGTAGGAAGGTGCCCCCAGGTAACCAACCGCAACATTGTGTCCCTAAGGCATGTGTAAGGTCATGTGTAGATCCATTGGAACTTTCCCTAGTAATGAATGTTATGATAGGACTTCCTTCAAGAATATTTACAAACTTCTTGTTCTCTATGAGATGACATCTACGGGAGGTTATGTGACTATAGTGCATGATAGTTATATGTTTATACTTGAGCTATCTCTGGAGTACTTTTATCAAAATATATTCTATGATATGAGACCCATCCTCAGTAATTACTACCCATATTATTTTATGTTGATCTAGGATCGTATGAGTTGACTTTCGTATAATTTTCTTGTATGACTTATTACATGATGTGGATCTTATGATTCCTATTAATGACTAATTGGTGATAAGGTTAAGTTTGTTTATGGTTGATATGGTTTATGATATATACATATATAACTCATCATGTGATTTCACCTTTCTTTAGGCAATATTGTTGAATGGCATAGACATATGTTCTAAACAGAGATGTGGTAGGATTAACCATTGATATGATCTGATGTTTTATGTTGATATCTTGTGTAGAGATTTAGTGCATGAGGAGATGCTATGATTTCAATATTATGTGAGAATTTTAAATTTATCTGATGAAATGTCTCTTGACTATTAAATATAATATTGTTACTTTTATAATGAAGACTTGCTATGGATATACAATGCACATATTGATGTTACTTATTAATGCTTCGACTATGATATTTGTGATAACCACTGACCTCGGAATGAGTGTGCAGGTACATACTAGCTAGTGGAAATGGGGAAAACACAAGGGGACACTATTTTGTGAAACCAATAGAGCCAACCAAGTCTATGTGGAGAGACTTAGGTCCTTTGTATTGTGAAATGTACTACCATGTGTTGTGTTTTACCTTGTGTTGTATTATGTAGCGTGATATGTCATGGTATTGAATTATGTAGCGTGATATGTCATGCTTGTTCTTTGTGATCTGTCATGCATTGCTATGTATTGTGTAACTTAAACTAGTTAAATTTCCCCTTCAGTCTTTTATAAGGGTGTAAAATAATTTTATATAGTACCTTTGTCTTAAAAATAAAACATTAAGACCTAAGGTTATGTCTATGCACTTTTGGAGGGGAAAATTAAAAAAATCAATAATTTTTTAAAACCTTTATTTTTTCTTACCCTAAATAGGGTGATCAATATTAAAGAGGTGTTGAGTCATCAGAGAGGGGGATGTGTGTATTGTAAAGATTTAAGAGGGTTGTAATAGAAACCATGGAAAATAAAAACAAGTGTCCCCAACTAAGGAGACAAGTGTTTGCCTCTCAACAAGAGAGGTGTCAAGGGAGGAAATTTTTAATCAATTATTTTTGGGAAAGGAAAGGGTCCTCCTTATCCTCCTAGCTGTTGTAAATTTTCTTTTTTTACCATGGCTAGAACCTTCTAGGAAACCATCTTCTATAATTGTTTGGAATCACTTGAAATTATGTTTTTGACCTATATTATATGGATCACTTTCTTTTACTGGAATTTATGCACCTTCTAGGTTGTTTGGAAAAAGATGCTATAATTTCATTTTTCATCTACAGTAACTATTGTACCATCTACCAAAAAATGCTTTCCATCAGCAGTGACTACCTTATCACCTGTTGTAATTTTTCTCTATAGACTAGGAGGGTAAATCTTGTACATAGAGGTTTAGCTATGGAAAAAGGGTAAGCTCGATATCAGTGGATTTGGATCTACCTCCTCTAAGTATTAATTTCTAGGAAGAAATTGTTTTCTATTTGTGTTGGGTATTGTATTGTTGAATGTCAAGTAATGATTGGGGTAAAGACAGAGATGTCCTCAAAAGAATTTGAGAGAATATGGTTGGGTAAGAGTACCCAAAAGTTTCTTGTTCCTTGTCCCTACATGTTGATGTTTGCTCTTCTCCTCTACAAAAAGGGAATTGTTGGAAGATTACTTAGGTGCAATATTGTGGCTTGAGGTGCTTATATTGTGCAAGGTTGAGTTGTGGTACTGTGTGAAATTGTGTCCTTATTGTTGAAAAAATGTGTGTTACTATCATGCTATGTAGTTGGTATATGTATTCTACCCAGTCCCCCTATGTTTTCCCCTACCTCAGGGGTGGATAGCTTCTAGAGGTGAGCATCCCACTGGCTATATCCATAAATTTTGGTTCCTATATAGGTCTTAGAAGGGTAAAGAAGAAAAACAAAAGAATATTGAAGGGTACAATGACCTATAGTTATTGATGACAGATGACTGATACATGTTGAGTGACAAAGGGAAAGAAGAGAGGAAATCATTGCAAGGTCTAGTGTTGAGAGAGGGGTCAAATCTGAGTAATGGGAGTGTATGTCATTGTTTACTATTAATGTGTTAGTAGGAAGTATGTCCTCTTTAAAATAAAGAAATGAAACTACTATAAACTAGCTTTATATATTTGTTGCATACTTACTCTGATATGAAATGGATTTGTGCCAAGGGAAAAAAAGAGAGAAGAACTAACAAGAAAATAAAATGAAAGAGAAATACTAATTGTATTGTTGTATATGAAACCAGTGAATCATTTCTAGCATGGAAAGAAATTAGGACTACTACTATGTGTATATAAACATATTCGTCCTTTTGTTACAATACATGGGTTCTTTGATACAGGAAAGAAGAAGAAAAAAATATTAGTCCTAAATTTATTTTAATATCTCTTTTTACATTTTTAGAAAGAAACCCTCCCTCTTCTAGTTGCAATGAGACCTCACTTTGTCCTTATTTAGTCCTTTTTCAGTGGTTGATCAGAAATATGTCAAGTGAAGCAAATTGGGAGGGAGCCTATGTGTTGTGCAGAGGTTTTGAATGGCTACTACCTGTACTACTAGGCAAAAATTTGTTCCTTGTACTTAAACCACTAGTAAACACCCCATGCAGCTCTAGTATTTGTCTATTCTATCACAAGGATGAGATATGTGACACCCTTTGAGTTCAGTAAAGACAATGGATATTTCTTTGAGGAATGAACATCTATACCTGATCAATACTATCCATTGCCATTTAAAATCATGATCAATACTATTCTAGAAACAAAAGAAAATAGAATATCAATTAAATAAGGGAAACAAACCTTTCTCTACATTGTAGATCTAAGGGTCATTCAAAAGATGCCACAATTACCTATGAGTTGCATAGGACTGTTGTACTCATTTTGGTGGATAATCTGCTCTGGAAGTTCAGACACTACCGAACATAACAATGAAAACAAATTGGTCCCAAGATCAATGATTTTACTCTGTTTCTTTTTGTGTATTCATGCATTGATGGTTTATACCTAGTTTCAGCTTGATTGGCCTCCTTCATCCCTAAGATCACCTACGTGTCCCACTATAGATTAAAAAAGAGAGGTTATTTAGGGGCTATTCTAATGATGATGTTTTCTCTTCTTGAAAGAAATTTGCTTCCTACTGCACAATATAAATGAACTATTCATTATGCAAAAGATGCACACATTTTAACCTTAACTAAGTGTTGATATCCCAGTGTTGGAAAGTTGGGCTTCTTGGGCAATAACATTGACAACATTATATACTGCGCAGAATGACATTTTCACATGATCTAAGCAACAACGTAAGTAAAAAAAATGATAGCGACCCAAAACACATTACAGCGACCAAAATCATATCCCATGAATGGAATGAGAGAAAAAAAAATCAATCATTGAGAAAATCACCAAACGGGTGGGAAAAAGTTGATTGAAGGAAGCCATGTGTGTTCATAGAAATTGAAGCATTAGCCTAGGTTCAACTCTGTACCGACACATTAAGAGTCAACTATCAAACAAACTCCATATCATGCTAACCGTTGCCTCATGAAGAGGCCTTGTAATGCAACAAATAGATTGTGCCCAAGGTAAAACAAGATAAGGAAATAGATTAAAGAATTGAGTTTATATCAGATGGTACATCTAGAAGTAATGCAGAAAATATAGAACTGTTAGTTTTCAACCTGCCCTAGCCATCACAATAGTGTTCTCCTACCCAGCAAAAGACAAAGAATCTCAAAAGATGCATCATGTTGGGCAAGCAGCTAAGAGATTAAGGTAACAATACTTGACATGCCTTAGGGTTATGCATATACGAGAACCAAGATCCCCACCGTTTATGTGAACTTGGGAATCCTCACCAAATATATATATATATATATATATATGTCACATCCTTAACTTTCTACTTTTCTTTTGGGAGGCATATGCTGTTTGAACTTAGTCTAACTTATTATCTCAAAAGGGGTGATAGGTGCCCTAAAACAATAATGTGTGCCCGGTTATGCCAGGTCATATAGTTAGCACTCTAACATATCAACTTCCATGGGAAATCTTAACTTGATTGGAGGTTTGTTAGTTTTAATATTTAAGTAAATGTGTAGCAATATATGTGCGTACCCCTCCTCCTTAGTCTAGCTATAATTTTGAGAAGGGATTAATACATTAAAATAGATTTGCCATTAGGGAGGCTTAGCTTTCGGTATTAGTTCGAAATTAAGATTAAATTTTTTTTAGTCTTGATAGAATAAGGGGACTCTTAACACTAAAATTGGAAGCTTCCCTTCAAGATATAGTTTTGTCTTAAGGGAAATAACAAGGGTGGTGATTGTAAGAGTAGACATACATATTTTTCTGACTCTTAGAGAAGAATTATATGAAATTTTCCCTAGTGCTCTTACTTCCACAATGGTTATTAATTGACTAACAAGGTTGAATTTCAGATCTTTAATCCAAGAAAAAAAAATTGTTTCATCCTTGCTAGCATATTTTAGGTGAGGGCATTATAGATGTAATGGAGCAAGGTTCCCAACTCTGGGAGCTCCAGGAATAGACTGTACAAATTGAATTGTTTTATTTAAAAAAAAAAACTATTAAGTGCTTGTAGTGTTCCCCATCCTTGCGTTGGTGAGTTATGTTAGCAATAGAATAGGAGGATGTGGTAATGAGAGTAATGTATTTAGCTAGTGAAATAATATTGGATTTAATAAAATTTCTAAAAGAAAAATTTCCATCTTAACCTTAGTTTAAATGTTTAAACAAGAAGCATTCATGTATTGGACCCTGATCATTGTAAATTGAGATTCCTACATCTCCTAGGAAACTCAAAATCATGAATTAAATGTAGTTTCCTTATGAGCCCCAACATGTATATTTCCTTAGTTAATTGTCTTGATGAACTTGATAGTATAAATTGTGATGTCTAGTTGCATGGAATTGTGGAATCTTCATATTATGTTCTTATGAGACTTAAGTTTTAAAACAAATAAGAATGTCTTTCAATTTATTTAAAGTGAGAATTATGTGAATATTTAACTCACTTTTTGAAAAGTGGTTGGTGCTCTAGTGGATTGAGAAACTTCATGGGATGTGATTACTTTGCATATTATGGCTTGGGGGTTGAGAGAAGAAAATTTAGCAAAGAAAAGTGGAAAGAATAGGTTGTTAAATTTTGGTCAACATTATGTTACGAATTCCTACATTTGCTATTGTTTAAGTATAATAAATTCTTGTGTATTTTTGTTGTGTGAGTTTAATTTGATAGGATTCAAATCATACTTAGAGAAAAATATGCTCTTACTTGTGTGTTTTCTTCTATTCGTATAGGTAAAATCTAAATGTGAAAACGGTATTGTAACATATACTAGATGAATTAGATTTAATATTTAGAAATGTGAAAAATTTTGTGATATGTTGTGTCAAATAATTTTCTTATATTACCCTTAAGAATGTATGCATTTTGTGTATTATATAAGTATATTATGTGTTGAGAAATTAGGAATGCTCAATAAAACATATTTCAATTTAGGTCATCCTTGTACTTTATCTTGAATATTGTGTTTACGTGAAGACATAGCTAAAACTTGAAAGCGTAGAAAAATTATTCATTCTAGAAAAAGAGATAAAACTAGGATATAATGAAGAAAACAATCACTCACCATATATGGTTTTCAATGTAAGAGAATTCAAGTTAAATTAAATGGGTAAGACCTAGTGGAGCATAGGAAATGTAGTGCATTGTATGACTATGAATTATAATTACAAGAAAAATTAGGGGTAAAAATATGTTTTGTGTGATTGAAATTGAGATTTTTTTTTTCTCCAAAATGAGGTTGCTATAAAAAAATTAGATATATTTGACTACTAATGAATGAACCTAGTAGTCAGTGCAATAAGTGAGATTAATTTTCATGTGGTGTAATGTGATATATATGTGGAATTTAACATGTGTTGTGATGTGAGAATACTAATAATGTTGTGATTGTATCTCAAAGTATGTGATATAGGATATCCAACTTGGGAAGAAGAGTTTAGTGGACATAATTTATGATCCACTTAAGCATGCCCTTGTGATAATTGTATATATGTGTAAATAACCCTTATGACTTAAAGCAGTGAAATGCTAAAAACATAATATGTATTGAAGTGTGTTTTATAGAGATGTGTGAGTCACCCTTCATGTTCTCATATGATGATATGTCTAGTGCCACCCCTATTTGAGAGCATTCTCTAATGACCACATTGGAGTATCGTCCCTCTTCTTCCCTAATTAAACCACATTGGTTGGTTTGTGTTGTAAACCCTTTTCTTTCTATTGTTCCAGGGGTTGTAAACATGTTGGACACTCAAAAGACCTATAAATGGGAGAGTTGCATGTGTTGGTGTGTGATTTGGCACATCACAAGGAATCTTTGTTTGGAGATAATTTGGTCACCACTTTTGGGTGGTAATGGCTCATTGTTTTGTAATTACCATTGATGGATTACTATATTATATATCATATATATTAGGAGCTTGAGATGGAGGTTGTGTGTAAGAGCCTTATAGATGTTGAGTTACCTCTTGGATCTTTAGTTGGTTATACTCCTGTTAAAGCCTGCTCTGCATGTATATTGTAACTGAAAAAGTTAAAATTAGCATAAATCTTTCCTCAGTAGATCAGTGTAGGAAGCAATTTATGCATACCTTGCTTCCTTTCAACAATATTGTTGAAGATTCTAGTCTTGACAATGATTCTCTGTATGCTGAGTGAACATTTTGTTATTTCAAAAGGAAGAGTGGTTACAAGTTAGTTAGGAGATGAAAAATCTATATATGTACAAGTTAATTCTAATTGTAAGGATCCCTTGATGGGAGGTATTCCTCCTTTCAACATAGTCACTATACAAAAAATAGAATGAGTCTTTGTGCTCCATTTTTTGAAGAAACTAGACGAATTTTCTTAAATTTTGAAATCATTTCTTCATTTTTTTCTTATACTTTTGGTTGGATAGGAAATGGAATAGAGACTTTGTGCTTTCATTTGAAGGAATGAGAAGAAAATTTTAGAACTTTGTGTCTCCATATTCTTTGTTTATTGCATATTATTCATATGTGTAAAGTGTAATTGACTCCTCATATTTTTCTTGTAGGTTGAAGGTGTAAACCATCAATCATTCTTTTCTCTTCCCTATATGTCAGATGCATAAAATGGAGTTTGTTTCTTCATTAGCTATTATATATTATTCTTCATTCCCTTCATTCTTCCTACATTTTGCCCAAGAAATCTTATGTAGTGTTTTGTATGAGCCTATCTAAGGTTTCTGCTTTTTTTTTCCATTTCCCATTCTTGTGTTCCTTTTGTACTATTTGGTTAAAAGTATACAAAAATCCCATCATCTGAGGGAGCTTTCCCTCTCAAACGTAGAGGAAAACCATTAATCTAATAATAATTTCTCCAACTATTATGAACATTTATTTCTATCCATTAGGCAAGTTGCATTGAATTTAACAAAATGTTGCAATGACAAATTTGTTTACTAAAACTTCTAAACATTAAATTTAGTGTCATTGAACTTCTTGATCTCCATTCTGGATGTTTTTGTCATTTTATATTTGTGAAAACACAAGATCAACTATATAAATTTCCCATTTGAGTAAGGGCTAATAATATCTTATTATCCCACATATCAACCAAGCTATAATAAACAAGATCTTATTACAAATGAATTAAAACTAAGCATAAATCCACATTAACTTTAGGGAGAAGCAATTGAGGTACATACATATCTAAAAAAATGTAAGTATAATAATTATCATTAATATAACATATACATTGGAAAATAATGGACAGAGCAGGATCATAATGGGCCAAGAAATGATAGTGACAAAAATACATGATGGATGGAAATCTACTAACATTTGGATTTAGATTTATATTTGGATGGAAAAAGTGCTAACATTTTAAGCTCAAATTTGTCCATTCCCTTTTCAAAAAATGCCTTGAGATTACCTTAGACTTAGACAAGTGTGAATCTCAAAAATTTCCAAGAAATTATAAAATTATTTACCTAGTTTATCTTGAGATTGTCCACAACTTTAATCTTAAAACTAATAGACTTTTTTTAACCAAATTCAATAAAACAAAAGGGTTTTTAACGGAAATACTCACAATTCTGAATTAAATTAAATTAAATTTGAATTCATGAATGATATATATATTGAGAAACACTAATAAATTTCAAACATGTAAAAATATTTTTTAAATCAAAAAATTATGTCATACTTTGGGCTTTGTTGGTGATAGCTTTAAAAACTAAAGTTTTTAATTTCATATTTTTTTGACCAAAGAGGTCAAGTGTAACTCCCAAGTGCTCCATGTGGGTGTCATCGTTCCTCTTACACAACTCATGCAAATGACTAAAAATAACCAGTCAAATATGTTAGCTATAGTCCAACTTGCAACCTCCTTCTTCAATGATTTCTTATACCTATCATAAGACCAACAAATAATTTCAAAATTCCCTCCATATGTGTCATTTTCTTTTCCATGTGGGTCCAAGATTTACAATATTTGACAAATATTTAGTAATTGCAACAACATTAGGACTTACAAGATTTACAACACCTATTCTTAAGAAAGTGTATTTACTAAAAATTAATTAAATGATTGCATCTATTAATCTATTCATCAAATTATATCTTACACTATGAATATAGAAATTCTTTATATATAATATTTGTATTCATGATGTTGATGGATCAAAAGTCCAAGATTCTTGTATTTACAATATCAATTGCAAAAGCATAAAATATTTAAACTTTTATAAAAAAAAATATTATGTAAAATATAAAAAATGCATCAATATTTCCAATCACATTTTGTGATATACAAAATGAATCATCTCACATATAACTTATTAATATTAAGAAAGGCATTTGGATATAATGAGAACCCAAAAGATAGTTTTAATGCTTTTCAATATCACTAACATTTTTAAAAAATTATTTAAAAAGTATTTGAATCATTTAATGTAAACATAATATCTGTAATGTATTTTATTTTTTTTAAATATGTAATATTTTATAATGTTAATAATCAATATTTTTATAATTCGTATTCTAATTATTCTCTAACCTTTTAAAAAATATCAATATAAAGAACTATTATTTCGGGGTTATCTCTTTGGTTGCTTATGTGAGAAACCACTACCTCATAAACAATTCACAAACTAATCACTCTATACAAATTGTTTAAACCTTTTTCTACATAAAGCCTCATTTAAAACACTTTACTTACACATCATCCATTTCAATGCTCCAACAGTCAATAAAAATTTTACACCTCATTAACAACAAAAAGTGGTAAATATTTGTCTTATTTTTGTTGGCCAAAATTAACCTTTGACTATTGAAGTGAATGATGTTTAAGAACAGCCCATTTAAAACACTTTTAAAATGTTTAAGTTCAATTCTCCTTGCAAAATGGTTGTTAAAAGTTATAAATTTTTTGTATAAACGATTCTATATAATAGATATTTTCAACATACATGCTAACCACACTAATAGCCCTTACAGGTTCAGAATAACATTTGCAAAACACAGTTTTGTTATTTGAATGCCTCAAATAAAACAAGGTACCAACTGTTAAGCTTTAAATTGACTCATTGGCCTACTGTAAGACCTGATCATACTCTACCCTTCTATGGAAACTATGGTGACAATTACAGGCCTTGCATCTCATTTCATCATCTTGGTTGGCCTTGAACTCTCCACATCCATCTTTGGCATGATAGGGAAGTTGAAGGGTGTGATTCTTCCAACATTCCATGTACTCTACCTTTCTGTGGAAACTACGGTGACAATTACAGGCCTCGTATCTCATTTCATCATCTTGGCTGGCCTTGAACTCTCCACATCCATCTTTGCCATGATGGGGAAGGTGAAGGGTGTGATTCTTCCAACATTCCATGTACCGCACCTTGTTAATTGATTCATTAATAGCTGAGCCAGAAACAAATTGTGCTTTTGAGGCTTCATTCCTTGGCTCTGAGAGTAGCTCTTTTGGATCCATCCTGACTCTATTCTTACACACAGAGAGTGGAATAATATTTTAAAAACAGTGAAACAAATGGAGTTCAATGATGGCAACGAATAAAGATGACAGAACAGAGAGTCTTTTTCAACGCTTCCCTTAACTTCTGATCTACTTTGAGACCTGCACCCACGAAAGCAAATATTTATCATACTTACATGACGTTTGAGCGTCATATTCAGGTCTCTAGCTATTTAGGGTTTTTCTTTTATTATAAACACTAACAAATCACTATAAATAAATAATAATTTCTCTGAAATAGTTATATTTAGTGCTTACATTGCACTTTAATATTAAAAAAAATGGAGAACATGATTGTGTAGGGTAATAAATCATAAGTAAAGAATGCAAAGTTAAGCTAACAGGGTCCTTCTACTTCAGATTGCAACATGAAAGAAAATGAAACTATAGTGATGCAAAATCAAACAAAACTCAATATCTTTTCCTTGGGTGTGAATGATGGATCCAAATGATAAAGTGTTGATAATGATTGCTCTATTGAATTGCTCTAGTGGACTAACTAGTATGGCAGCATGTACCTGCAGATTCTTCTTGATACCTTGGATGAGAGGGAAGCCTAAATTTATAGATTTGAGGTAGAGGGATGGAGGGTTAGTATTCATTTGCATTGGATGGCTAGGATTGAATGAGACAAATTAGGGCAAGATTAGAAGATTGTATGGGGTTCTATAAGGATGAAGGGTTGAGATTAAAGATAGATAGATGGTTGGGATTAAATGACAAAAATTAGGGCAAGGATGGAAGCTTCTAAGGAATTCTATAAAGATGAATGGTTTAGATTAAAGATGGATGGATGGATCGATGACTAGGACTAAACGAGAAAAATTAGGAAAAAAAGAAAACTTCTATGGCTTAACTTCATGTTAATGGCTAGGATTAGAAAAATTCATATGTGAATGAATGGTGGAGATATAAATTTACTTTGACTTTTCTGAGATTGTCTAAGTTTAGTGAATCTAAACAACATTTAGCTGGTCATGTGACTAGATGAATTTTAATTCATTTATTTGGGGATAATGGATAAGGATTGAAATAGGATTTAAGATTTTAAGAATAATTAATCTAACTAGCGAGATATCTTAAATACATCTATCTAAAAGATGCGGAGGCACCTATATTGAAATTGTTATTGAGAATACATATTTACACATCTTTTAGATAGATGTATTTAAGATATCTATGTTAGAGTGAGGAGCTTATATATATATATATATATATATATATATATATATATATATATATATAATGCTAGTCTACTTAAACATTTATTTTATTTACTTTATAAATTTACATTTAAAGATTGAAGAATCATAAAAATTAGTTTTTAATTCAAAGAAAATGATATGAAAAACTTAATTATAATTATAATTGTCTAATGGAATTAATTCCCATAGAAAAAAACTTTAATCTTTTAAAGATTTAATCTTTCCCTTGCCCTTATTTTTCTTTGCTAGCCTTCATTAGACTAAAGTAAATAATTTACCCTGCCTTAATGTTCTTTTTTTCCTTTGTGGGATGTAGCGACAATTCTTAGTTCTGTATAATTTTCAATAATTTAATCCAAATGATAGGAAAGATTTAATTAGTTGCACTTTAACTACAATTTTCTTTATAGTTTATTTAGTAGCATGTAGATACAATAAGAGTAAACAATACGCAATGCTAATCTAACCTACTATAAATAATAGATGGAGCATTGCATCACTTCATAAATTCATTTTATAAGAAAAATAAAAAAAATGGTTTCATAGTACCCTTACCAATGAGACTTATCTCCTTATCAATTAAACTTCTTGTCCTAATTCAATTTGCTCTGTTTTTATTTGATTTGATTTTTCTCAAATTTATATTTGAGTACTACTTATATTTATACACATTATTTTATTAGCTTTATTAAAAAATATGTCAGATCTATTTTATTTTTATGTACTATCCAAGTCATCCCTTAATAGGTGTAATTATTTTTAAATGTTAGCTCGTTAACACATTCACACTATTACACTCCACCCTTTGGTACCACTATAGTTACACCACTTAATTAATTAGTTTTCATTATTTAATTAATTAGTGTAGAGGGGTGTGAGAAATTAATTTTAATTAAATAAATATGATTTATTTAATTAATTTAATGATGGAGAGAATATTAAAAGGATAATTGTAATTAATTAAATAAATATTAATGTTTTGAATGAAAAGAGGGGGACAATGAGGTTGAATGGCTAGATCCTCCTTTCAAGGACATATCAACCAAGTTGAATCACACTTTTAAAAGAGGATTCACCTACAGGTTAGGTTGTCACTTGGAATGATGTGGAAATTAAGAGATTTTCAATTAATGTATTAATTTAATGCTCAAATATCCTTGAAACCCTAATTATGCAAAATAGTAAGTAAAATGATGAATTACAACAAATGCTTGTAGACTAACTTAGTAAAAAGAGATTAATTACTTGTCATTTTTTGAAGTTCGAGATGCAGAATATTCAGGGACACTAGCACTCATGCTCCTATCCAAGGTGTTCTTTTCTTTATGTAATCCTAATCTCCTTCTGACACTGATGATCATTGTACTTTTCATTTCCATGCCGGGAGATGCGAAGGACATTAGAACTAGTGCCCAGGTCCAATGCAGGGTGTTATTCAGGATGTCAGAACCGCTTCAGATGTGGATTGTCATTGTCACAATGATTTATGTGTTTTCAAGCTCAGAGGACATTGGTACTAGTGCTCAAGTCCAAGTAGTGCTTTTCTTTAGAGATCCATAATTCTTATCTTCTGCAACCTTCCTCTACAACTCCACTCTGTGAAATCTCATACCTGTAACTTACAATCACAAGGAGTGTGGTTGGAGGTTGTAGTGTTTAGAAACTTACCTCAGTCAACCCCGAAAGGACATTCAAGTCTTTTGAATACTGTTGTTAGATAAAGAGTGTGTATCCCTATGGCATAGAGGAAAAAATAAATTGATAAAGATTGAAACACAAACAGATATCACCTCAAAGATGTAGATCTCACATAGATGAAGATTCTTCAAAACATGAGAAGAGGAAGCTAAATCCACAATCACAAACACAATAACAATGCTCTGCTTTGCAACAATGAATATCTTGAATACTCTAAAATCATAAGTTTGCCAAAAGTTCATAATCATCTTCTAGTTTACAAATGGAACCCTAAACATACTTATATATGCAACTAAATACATTCTTGCTTTAAATTTCGTAATTCAAACTTAAAATATCAGCAATGGAACCTCTTAATGGTCACATAACATACATTTAAATTTGGGATCCACCTGAAATAGAGCAAGATAGGGGCACGAGTGTCCATGTCCTTGGGTCCTCTTTCAGGGTAGGGTTAAGTGCAACAATGTCTCTGAAGCCCCATATTCAAATTTGGGACCTGCTTGAAATAGGGAAGGACAAGGGCATGAGCGCCCATGCCCTCAGGTCCTATTCAGGGCAAGATCAAGTGTAACAATGTCCCTCAAGCCCCATGTGACATGGATTTTAGGCCATTTTATTTCAGGTGTCAAAAAAACATGCAATATGCAAAATAAGGGACTCAGGAGCTAAACTTACAAGGAAAAAGCCTAGGGAGGCATTTTTTGACATAACATTTAGCCCCTACTTTAATGTATGTATGAACGTAAGGCCCATACATGCATTAAACTACGGTCAAAACATACCAACCACACCAAGGACTTGAAGACATTAGAGAAGACACATTACAGACACACCAAACATAGTGAAGATAGTATTACGCACGTAAAACACAGAGAAGACAACATTGAAGACATGGAAAACATGATGAATATAGTGATTGCAGTCATTATTTAATTTTTATTTTCATATATAAATGAATGCAGATGCAGATGCATGGAATATAAAAATGCAACACACAACCCAAAATGTAGGAGGGCCATTTCGCTACGCTCTTTGGACTACATATGGTGCAACAGACATGCAATACAAAACCTCAAATGTAAGTGGAGCACTTCACTACACTCACACAAGAGGGGAAAACACACCATACAAAGCCCAAGTGGGGATTAACCACACAATGGGGAAAACACATGGAAGACACACAAAAAACATGAGCATCATATAGCATGCCAAAGACATACTATACATATAAAACATGACAAACAAGGTGATGGAAGGAACTTATTGCTAAGCCCCCACCATCTTAGGCACATTATAGGCACACCTAATGGTTGGGCTTATGCCACAACAACCACCAAAGACATGCTTAAGGGAGGATAGTCTCAAATCCAACCCCACACTAGCTCAAGAGATACACCATCTTGCCTTGGGTAGAGGGCTTTTGAATAAAATGATATGCATGATATCCCATCTCCATAGAGGGCTTAATGATTACTATATAGAATAAAGATGTGCACTCATGCTGGAGATACATCATCCTACCTCTGCAGAGGGCTTACAAAAATGCTTCATTAGTACCAAAATTATCATCTACACCTTACCTTTATATGCCCCCACCTTAAGTTTTTGATATCGTGTACCAATATCAAGCATAATAAGGTAGAGAGAAAACACACAAGGGAACAAGAGCTCTCTCAAAGCCCATTCCCCCAAAGGTGACATGTGCTTCATGATCACTGAATCTTCCCACAAACACACAATTTCTTGCAAGAAGAGAGGTTAGAAATCTTTCTCTAAGATAATAACCACATCACATGATCAAAAGCAATGCATGAAAAACATCACATAAAGAGCCAAAGTTATACTATAGATTTGGAAACTAGTATAATCGTGGGGGTATATTGCACAGATCTTAGAACTGAGTGTAACGAAGGCGACACCCAAGAGAAACTAAGTGCACGTAGTAGCTATATTGTTATGGTTTGTTAGAAAATATAAGACATCATCAAAATAAAACACGGCGTGATTCTACTAGCCAAGCATCAGATTATATATATCAACCCCATCATCATGTATGGACTAGGTCCATTTTTCCTTACTCACCGAAGGAACACATGGTCCATATCAGTATTCTTCATTTTTCATCATCCACCAGCTAGCTAGAACCACTAGAAGAAGATAAACAATAAATCAAGAGAGGGGAACAAGTGCCTTAGGGTTGTCACGTAGGAAGGTACCCCAAGGTAACCAACTGCAACATTATGTCCCTAAGGTATGTGTAAGGTCATGTGTAGATCCACTGGAACTTTCCCTAGTAATGAATGTTATGATAGGACTTCCGTCGAGAATATTTACAAACTTCTTGTTCTCTATGAGATGACATCTATTGGAGGTTATGTGACTATAGTGCATGATAGTTATATGTATATACTTGAGCTATCTTTGGAGTACTTTTATCAAAATATATTCTATGATATGAGACCCACCCTCAGTAATTACTAACCATATTATTTTGTGTTGATCTAGGATCGTATGAGTTGACTTTCATATAATTTTCTTGTATGATTTATTACATGATGTGTATCTTATGATTCCTATTAATAACTAATTGGTGATAAGGTTAAGTTTATTTATTGTTGATATGGTTTATGATATATACATATATAACTCATCATGTGATTTCACCTTCCTTTAGGCAATATTGTTGAATGGTATAGACATGTGTTCTAAATAGAGATGTGGCAGGATTAACCATTGATATGATCTGATGTTTTATGTTGATATCTTGTGTAGAGATTTAGTTCATGAGGAGATTCTATGATTTCAATATTATGTGAGAATTTTAAATTTATCTGATGAAATGTCTATCGACTATTAAATATAATATTGTTACTTTTGTAATGAAGACTTGTTATGGATATACAATGCACATATTGATGTTACTTATTAATGCTTCAGCTATGATATTCATGATAACCACTGACCTTGGAATGAGTGTGCAGGTACATACTAGCTAGTGGAAATGGGGAAAATACAAGGGGACCCTATTTTGTGAAACCAATAGAGCCAACCAAGTCTATGTGGAGAGACTTAGGTTCTTTGTATTGTGAAATGTACTACCATGTGTTGTGTTTTACCTTGTGTTGTATTATGTAGCGTCATATCTCATAGTTGTTCTTTTTGGTGTGTCATGCATTGCTATGTATTGTGTAACTTAAACTAATTAAATTTCCCCTTTAGTCTTTTATAAGTGTATAAAATAATTTTATATAGTACCTTTGTCTTAAAAATAAAACATTAAAACCTAAGTTTATGTCTAGGCACTTTTGGAGGGGAAAATTAACAAAATCAATAATTTTTGAAAACCTTTATTTTTTTTTACCCTAAATAGGGTGATCAAAATTAGAGAGGTGTTGAGTCATCAGAGAGGGGGATGTGTGTGTTGTAAAGATTTAAGAGGGTTGTAATAGAAACCATGGAAAATAAAAAATAGTGTCCCCAACTAGGAGACAAGCGTTTGCCTCTCAACAAGAGAGGTGTCAAGGGAGGACATTTTTAATCAATTATTTTGGGGAAAATTGTAGTGCCCCTCCATTCTCACTTTGGTTGTATTATTTTACACTATTATGATCATTTGGTAATATTCAATCTGATACTATTTGATATCCTACTAATGTATGGCCATCGTTTTAGCCGATCTTTTTTTGGATAGATAAGTTACTTGACATTGAATAACATGTGATATGATATCCTACTAATGTATGGCCATCGTTTAGCCAATCTTCTTTTGGATAGATAAGTTACTTGACATTGAATGACATGTGATATATTGTTATCGATTATTGCCAACGTGTGGTATGCGTGTCTAGGAATGCATGTTTATAGTATACGTTATGAATTGTATTCCCTTCACGCGCATTTGTAACCTTTATTTCTGCAGCAGATCTTTTGTCCTTGATTTAGGCGTAACCATTTTCATGATAGCTTAAGATATATGCAGCATACTTGCTCATTTTGAAAATTGTGGGACCCATTCATAGACATTTCTCTGATATTTGATATGGTTAGTTTTGGTAGAAAATGAGGGAAAACTAATTTTAGAAAACATAAGAATGAGTGAGTAAATAGGCATTAATGGAAAAATAAATGCTTTTACTATTTTTATTCGGAGTGGAGGATCAAATCCATTTTTTTTTGCTTTAGCGTTTAAAAAGGCTGGATACATCCTTTTATTAGGGGGGTGTAGGTAGCAGAATTCACGACTGGATTGAAATGAAAAACTTAAAAAAGCGCAGAAAAAGTTGCATATCCGAAAAGGCATATGTGGGGGCGGGCAAAGGCAGAATCAGGGAAAAAAGCAGGAATTGGGGAAAATGGCAAAAAAATCCGGTTATGTTTGTGGCATGAGAAATTTTAAAATTTAATATGAAAGCTCTCTGGTTGTTTTGAATGTGCTTTGCATTCTCTAGAAAATTCTATTGATATAAGGGTTTTAAATTGGCTCATTCTAGATATTGAGATTCATTTTTGTCTGGGAATTTTAAATCATTTTCAATATATCTGCAACTCCTTATTCTTTTTCTAGTATTACAAATATCATTGAGCTCTGTTTGCAATAAGGCTCTTTTTGCCAATCTACTTCTGGATTTAGAAACCTGTGAACTGGTTTACTCTTCTGTAATTTAAAATCAATGTAGACCCTGGGTCTTATTTTTATTTGTTTTCAGTGAACAATTTATTTTATTATATTTTATTTTGTATACCCATAACCCATTTCTTGTGTACCCAGCTACACCATGAAAATTAAATGTTTGATGATCTTGTGCCATGTTTTTTTTTTTTTTTTTTTTTAACAGAAAAGAGTGCAAAGCACCCATACAAAATATATTAAATAAGTAAAAGAAAAGTACAATAATGTCCCCCAAAAAGCCAATATATAGTGCCATGTTTTTTTTGCGAGGGTTCAACTCTCAGCTTGGAAAGTCTCGGATCTTGCACTAGGTTGGTTGAAAACTTGAGTATTATATAGAAATATAAAACCGCCTTTGCTCATATGCCTGTAGAATCCTTTTAAAGGAATTTTAGCACTTTTTTTTCCTCTACACCATGCTGGCTAGGTGGTTGAATATTTTCTAAGGTATTTAAACCCCTTTATCCCTGACGTTGCCTGGAGTTTCATTTTAAAAAAGAAAAAAGAAAAAGGGAACAAAGTTTGGGAAGCGACCGCAAGGGGCCGCAGCCTATTAAGGCCACCGCACCTCCCACAACCTCCTGTATTCGCCTTTAAACTCAAAATAAAAATCTTACATTTCTAATTTGCTTTAGGTCTTCCTAGCATGAGAAACGTCTCTAGTCTTGAACCTTGAAGCGCCTAAAAATCATTTGATAAATTATTTATGCTTCCTATGATAAAAACCTGCAAAACATTCACAACCGCCACATGTTTTATTGCCATTTTAATGTTTGAGTTTAGGATATCCTCTAAGTAGCCAGCATTGTTAAAAATGCAATAAGGGTTACAAATGTGATTGAGGTATGTACAGCTCCCAACCGCTATTAAACCTGCATGGCTGCACCTTGACCGCAAGCAAAGCTTACAATGTTAGGACATGTTCCATATGCTTCATTAATTCAAAGATTTTGAGAGCATCCTTGCAAAATCAATTTCGTGCATATCCTCCAATCATTGCATTCCATTAATGATAAATCTTTGATGATTTCTGTAATAGTTCGTACACCTTGCTCAAAACCATTTTGGTGCATATCCTGCAATCACTGTTCTTGGGGGGTTTAAAAGCCTTTCAACAAATCCATTTTGTGCATATTTTCACATTTTGTATACATGTCTACCAGAGCATTTCCAACTACTTTCTTTGTCTGTCAAAGTTCCCATCATGGCGTAACGCCTGCCAATTGTATTAGCTTAGAAGTTTCAAATACCTTTAGAAATAAATCCGTTTTGGGGTTTTCTATATTGTAATTATTGGCATTTTCCCTGTCTTGCTTGCCATATGCTGTTCATATATCATTTTGAAGATTATATTAGAATTTAGTATGTTATCTACACTGTTAGTGAATATTTGTAGGTACTATCCAAGTATTACTTCATAGCCTATGTTAGAAGAATTTCTACATATCATTGCTGTTGGGAAACTTATGATAACTATTTTTAGTCGTTGGTACAAGGTGACTTCATTTAGAAGTTTATTTTAGTTGTTTCTTGCGGATCATACCATTTCTAGACTGCTAGTTGAGTCTAAGTCTGTAGTACTTTGATTGATGTCCATTTTTTCTAGGTATGGTAAATGAATATCAGTTCTGGTAAAATGTGTAGTTTGCTACATGTTCAATACTACTGTTATAGCTAATTGCATCATCATTCTTTTTCAGTTACAAATCAGAATTATATCAACAAACTATGCCTACACTTTCTTACAAGTTGTGCCTACTGCTGTAAATATTTTTTTGTATGATAATTTTGGTGTCTAAAATTAGCCATATCACTGTGATAATATCTAGCTTATTGAAAAATATGCAGTCCATAGTTTAAATCGTATCAAACTAAGAGATTAAAAACTAAATCATTTTAACTCAAACTAGAAGCTTATCTTACTTTCTTTTATTAAATTATGACTCGATTAATTTACCTAATAAAGAAGATATGGAAAGAAATTAATTTTCCTATAGAAAATTTGTCTTAATAGAATGATTCTTTTGAAAGAACATGTTTATATATCTGTTATGAATTTAATTTTTGCCATGCTCTTTATTAAATTGAATATAGGTTATAAAGTTTGAATATATTAAAATAAGAAATATGTATTAAGTAGAAAATTATAAAATATCATAGGTTTTATGTGGAGATGCAAATTTATTAGTTAAGTAAACTCTATTACAATATTTTAATGAAGGATCTTCTAGTTGAAGGTTATGGTTATATTAATTACTTATAATTCATTAGAATATAAACAACTTCTCTTACCACGGTAGATTTTAACAATGAATATTTGTCAAATTAATACCTTATCTTGATGTGGAAAAAAAACAATTATCTCTTGTAAGCAAAACATCACTTGAATAAATAATATTATTATTGTCGGTTTTATATCTTAGGATATATATCAATTAGAGATAGACTAATAGGAAAATCTGGTTTACTAAATTAGAGATAAGCCTGGTTTGTGAGTTTAAAAGTTGAGTAGAAAGAAAATGTGTTATTTATAATATGGTTAGCTTATGATCTTGGTTAGTTGTTATTATCTCTTACTTGTTTTCTTAATTTTAGGAAGTGAATAAGTTAAATTTCAAATATATTAGGAGTAATGAATCATCATTTTAGATTTAGTTCATTTTTTGGTCTAGAAAATATGTTCATACATTCAAATGATGGTAGAAATAAAGTTTGAGTCTAGATCAGAATGTTTAAATGGAAGTATTAATGTTATATTGAAATTGTGTAATGACCCCGTGTTTGCAGTTGGTGAGAATGTTAAGGCAGCAAGAAATATCTTCATCGGTTAGGTAAATGCATTTATGCTTTTTGGGGAGTTGGGTCTTGACTGGAGAAAGTCATCAAACGTGTTTGAGAGGAGATGGGATCGAGAGATTTCAAGGAGAGATTTTGGTACCTTCCGACAGGGAGAGTTGAATGTCTTGACAGAAGGAGGTAGGCATTATGTACTGGGCAGAGTTAAATGCCTTTGGAAGTGCCTTTGGAGATGAGGAGGTTTGACTGCACGTCAGCCAACAAACTTGGCTATTTTCAACAAACCCATTTAAGTGCATATCCTACTATCGTTGCAGTCCAGGGAGACCGGATTCTTGGAGGCATTCTGGAAATAGTTTCATGCCATGTCTTGCTTCCCCATTTTGCACCCTTGTCTGCCATGCTATTTGCAACCGCAACATCTGATAAAAATTCCCCTTCCGTTATGCTTTGTTGGATGTCCATACCCTGTTCCATAGCTTCCATTTTGGGCGAGAAAGGAGGATGTTAGCTGTGGCAGTCGCATCTGCCTAAAAGTTTCTAACACTTTTTTAACAAATCCATTATGTGCGAATTCTGTAATCATTGCCCTCCATGTGAACGCATCTCTGGATGCATCTGGTAAAAAAATGGACGTCCATACCCTGTACGACAGCTTGCTATTGGAAAATTTGGGGGAAAATAGAGGAGAAGTGAAGATTTGACTGGGCACATGAAGAAGGGGAGTGTGATCAGTGTGATCAGAGATTGTGGCCAGGAATTTGCATCAGTTAATTGTTTTTCTGGCAGATGAATATATAGTAGTAATTATATATATCTAGGTATATGAATAAGTATTATTTAGACATCAATACTTATGCCCATAGTCGATCATTATAAGGTATTGATTGAGCCGTCCATATTGATCTTTATGTTTTGGGCATTATATTGTTTGAGCATTGATACTTATAATACCTATTTGGCATTGCTATACCCCGTATTGATCAAGACAGCTATGGGAAAAATCTACTAATTGGTATATATTAATACCTTAATATATCTTCTAGCATATATTCTAGTAGTAGAATCACTGAAACTAAAACTTCCTTGATGTGATTTCCTTAAACATAGAAAACTGAAGCTGCATTACTGCATTTAAAAATATGCCAAAATTTAATTCGACGCAAGATATTTAGATTGCCTATGTCCTTGAGATTATTGTTAGAATGTAGAACTATTTCCTTATTCTTTAGATATGAGGGTTTTCAAAGAACAATCATGTGTTTTCTGAGTTCCATTTTTAGAGAATATAATGAGGAAAACATACCAAAAAAAAAAACTAGGACATCACGATAGAGATTGAAGAGATCTAGTCTCATGGTACCCTTCTGTTATACGATGACTTCTCATATGAGAATTTTGTTAAAACTCTTCTTAAGAGAATCGTGTGGCCTTCTGTTTGCTCATTATGGTCAGTGTTTGTTAAATCACCAGCCTTGTGGAAACCATTGTTTTGAGTTAAAGAATGTTACGACACTAAAATACCTTAGATACATTGATATGTGGTTGTGCATTGAAAAATGGGTCACATAATTTCTAATTATAAAAATATGCCATGCAACACAAGGATTTAAGAAAACTACTGTAGGAGAAAATGACTTTTCCATTTTGTAAGCCTTTTTAATATTTTTACTTTTCTATGTTAAATATGGTTGACAATATGTAATTTTAGGCTATGAGTAGCCTTGCAATACCATTTGTTATGCTTTTTCTTATGTCCATGCACTCTGTCATGAATCGAGACCAAATTGGGGTCACTAGAGTTACTACAAAACTTTCCTTATTAACAAAGGGATATTTTCAATAAAATTACACAATCATTAAAAGTTTTTGTCTTGTAGATCACCTTGTTCGTCCTTGGGTGATTCACATATTTAAATAGGGATTTTTACTCGATGGGTCTAATTGATGATTATCTTGGATCATGAGTGGTTATCATATTGTTTTGGTTTGGTTATGTATACCTCGTTGATTAAACGAGATGAGCTTAGGTCAAGGATATTGAGTCCTCGTGCATGGCCTTGAGCATTTGTAAAGGCTAAGGATGCACATGAGGAGGCCTATCCATCTGCGGGATGTCGAGTTATCTGTCTGCGGGGTGTTGATTCGGGCCTGATAGAGTCTCTTCATCTGTGGGAGAGATGCACTTGTTTCCAGGTGGTGACATCCCTTTGAGCATGTGTGACAACACTCCATCTAATTTGCACCCTAGTGTCTTGTACCCTTTTAGTCGTGAGTAGCACCTGACATTTCATTTGATGAGCATCTCTATGTTATGACTGTGGCATTATGCATTGTTTTCTGTGTCTACTCCGTGATTGATGTGAGTGTTGACCATCTTGTATACCCTTACCTAGTTATTTCTGTTTGGGCCTTGTGACTACCTCCGAGCACGGTGGGGTGGTCTTTTTTGAGTCCACATGGTTCGGAGGTGTTGCCACCACCATTGGGGACCAGTGTACAAGTTTTGGAGCACTAGCTTGAAGATGTTCTCTTTCTTTCTGTTACTTTATCAGTCATGTACCCATTTAGTTATTGTATCTTTCATGGCTATGCCATTATTCTTGTTTATTCCTTTATGTAATTTTGTACTCTCTTGCGAGAGATGATGTAAATGATAGTAATGAGAATATATGTGATGTTGCTTCTTATTTGACTTATGGATTCCGTTGTGGGTATTGGATCCGCTTGTAATATGGTGTTTATGGATTCATGTTTATATTTGGAAATGGGATTAGGAACATTTGAATTGGTGTTTAAAAAGGAATGTAGTTTATTAATGTTTCTCTGGAGAGTGATTTAGTTCTCTCCTATGGGTTGTGCATGTGTCCATACTTGGTCATAAATGTTGTCGACATATCGAATCGACAACCATCTTATGTATATGTTATCACTCCATGTCAAAAAAAAATTATTTTGTCGTCTTTTGGCCCTTACCCTTCGGGGCTCTCAGGGCAGGATGTTACATCTGGTATCAGAGCCCATGTTCACACACTGGGAGCTCTGGCGTACTTGAGCCTTCTATGTTTCGTTGTGCTTGGCGTGTGTAGCGTGAGCTTGTTATATTATTTTCATAGTCTTGATCACTTTCATGCCTTAGCATGGCATTAGTGGGTTAAGTTACAACCCAATGCTTAGAAATCATGGAGGAAATAGTCTCCTTGGTTTTACCTTACTCATTGGGACTGGAGTGTTGACCTTGGTTGAGAGTTTCCCATGGTTAAGAGTGATCACACTCCCATGTTATAAGATGAAGATAGGAATGTTCTGCCTTGTGTGGTTTTGGGTTCAGGGTAACTTGGGTTGCCTAATTACCCTTGCTTGAATATGCCCTTCTTGTGTCTTCCCTTTATGTTGCTAGTGAATGAAATGACCCTAATTGGTCATGAATTGCTCTTATAATTCTTTCTTGTATTATCGATGTAAAGGATGATAGGATGTAGCTGTTTGTGGATGTGGACAGATTAGTTTGATTGCTCCATGCTCTCTTGTAAGTGTTGGATGATTTCTGATTTTTTTCGTATAACCTCTTAATGTGCTTGAGTTTTTGCCATTTATCATCCTTGATAACATATTGAAGTCATTGGAATACTAATGGTGCCTTAAACTTTCCCTTAACAGAATTTGCGTGTTTACATATGGTGAATTTTGGATGGCATGTAATGTCTTGACTTGAGATGAAATTTATCTTTCTCTCCTCTTCTTAGTGGTTAATAGTTGACAAAATGTTAGATTGATGGCTTATGGATTTAATTAGTATGTTAAAGTTGCAATAAGTAAAAGAATTAGTGAAGAATAACTTGTGTTTGTTATGGTTATGCGAATGAAAGTGATTACATTTTTATTAGTGCCTCCTTATTTAATGAGTTACATGAGAACGGTAATTGTTGTGGATATATCTTGTTGATAAAATTTGATCTCTTCTATTGCATTGTGATTTTTAATGAGATCATATAGGCAAACACTTGTACTTTATTGCAAATTGAAAATACTTAATGCAGGGTAATAGGAATGTTGCATACCTTGCTTTGAGTGAACAATAAAATGCCATTGACACGACCATGGTTACTTATGCTTATATGTATGGTTGTGAACATGAGGAATGGATTAGAGTTCCTTAAACAAAACTCATTTCATTATGTTATTAACATCTGATTCTCTTGTGAATGAATGGTATTTTTGTGACTTGTGACATGATGTCGCATTATGTGTTAGTATGAGATGTATATCATTATGTGATTATAGAAGTGACGGTAATAATGATTGTGAAAAAAATGTTACTATGTTTATGCATTGATGTTAAAATGATAGTGATGAGGCTATACATGTTCATGCACTATTGCGTTATGTTGAAAACATTGCTAGTGAATCTATAATATTATGGGTAAATGAGTTGCCCTTGTGGAAAGAGAAAATTGGTATGGATGTTTGGGAATACTTATTTTCGGGTAATGTTGCATATTTTGCATTATGTTGCATAGTCATGTGTGGGCTCTGGTTATGTCTGGGTAAGAGAAATTGTGATTGTATTCCCTGTTATGTGAACATCCATTGATGTGATCCTGTTGAGTGTTGTGATTAACCAGTACTTGAGATGTGTGCCCATGGGATGGTGATATTGTGTACCCATCCATGGAGGATATATATGGATTATGTGTATGGGAGAAAACCATACCATGTATGTGTTTTTTTTGTTGTCACCTTATTGACTGCCAACCTAAGGGTTGTTGATAGGTCAATATGTGGAGGGTAGTAGAAGCAACAAAGTTCCTTGGGAGGAAATTGCACAGCGTACGTATAATGGCGGTGCGAAATGACAGCGATCATTTCAACCTCTCGGGAAAGTACTCACTACTTCCCCTTATTAATGGACCAGATACTTGGTTCATATAGTGTTAGCCTAATCCCCTCAATTCTTGAGGATGATATTAGTTGTGGTATGAGCACCTATGACAGCTATGATCTTACCCTGATGTTATTGTTTTAGATATGATGCCACCCCCCACTGGTGTTCTGACACAGTGCTAGTGAGGATGTCGTGTCACTAATAGTAGTGAGCCGAGCTCAAGGACATGATGCCACATACTTAGATACGTGAAGGAGTAGTATATATTGTTGTATTCCTACTTGTGCTGAGAGAAGTGGTTGCTCGCACAGAGTATAGGGTTCGCTCAAGAGGGCCTCGATTCCGATCAGTTGGCATGCGAGTGGAATCTAGCCATGTGCACCTCTGGCTCAGTGTGTTACTGCATGTGTTTTCTCCGTGGGTACACACTATGCGGGATGTTCCTATGAGTAGGACATTGCCATGTGGTATTCAGCTTGCGTGCTTTCTCCACTTGGAGTATACCATGCGCGGTCGCGCCGCATGAGGTATGTGACCTGGGTGGCTAGCACACTACTTTTCCATGTGAGGGTTGTGTGAGTAGGTCGCACCCACATGAAGGACTGTTGAGACAGTCACGCTTGTTTTCCTCCTTCCTCGTGTGGTGACTAGCGATAGTCACGTAGTGTTGTGATGTGTATATTTTGAAGATTGTGAATCTTCTTTTTGGTTATTGGTGATTTTTACTTTTCTTGTGTGGACCAGCACTTTGGTTTATCTTGCTTGGGTTGGTTTAGCCATGGATGATTTTCTTGGCATGTAACTCTTTGCGGTTACATTTGATTTATTGTTGAAACTTTGCACATTTTCTTATCTTATTGTTGGAATTGAGATTTAATCTTGTTTATTATATCCTTGGTGGCTAAACTAATTGACCTTTTTGTTTTTGAATGCTGGTCTAGTGTTGTGATGTGATTCCTCATCGGGAATGGTGAGATCCACCCATTTGAGTGTATACGAGGAAGTAGACGCAGGGAAACCCTTGTGTGAGTTGTTCTAAGCTCTAATTCACTACCTTCCTATTGTTTGACTATCTCTTGGAGGCTAAAACCCTTACACAAACAAGAGAGATGTCATTGTGGCTTGTATGGAAGGGCTCACTAGGTGGGTCATTTCCATCAAGACACATGGATATGGATTTTGGACATGGTTATTGGTTATAGAATCATGGTTACTTTGGATTTGGATGGTACTACAACATCCACGTGAACCCCTAATGTAGATTTGTGATTTGAATGAGTAAGTATGTATTTGTAGGTTGTACAATTGCCATGTATGTAAATGCATATTAAAATATAGAAGAGAACAAAATTTGCATCATTATGCCTTGAAAAGTGACAAACTATTGCATTATATGTAAAGAGATGTTATGCATGCTATGAAATCAGAGGTTAAAATTATGTATATGTCGGTATGTATGCTTCATTTTATAGATAGCTGCATATGAAAAGTTAGAGAATTGAAAATTTTGTCTTGAAAGTGCAATTTCTGTAAATTATGAGAAAACTATGTGATTTATTTTAATGTAAATGTGCAAATTGATGGTTGTTGCTTTTCTTTGATGGATTCCGATACTATTATGATGTTGACATGATTGGTTATCATGTTGGATTACATGCTTATATGTTTATATACTGATATCATTACTTTTAGATGATCATGGATAGGAAAGGGATGATGTCGTAACACTCATATCTGGGAGGCTTACAATGTCATGACTCTCTTCCTGATGTCCATTGATGCTTCAGCTATTATATGACATATGCACATGTGCTTTGACGTGTGCTTGGAGTGTTGTAGGTACTGAGTATCGACTCCGCCTGGATACACAGGCCTGAGCGTACTCATTTTTCCCAATGGTGGTTACTGGAGATAGTCACAGGCCCTGTTCCCTACCCTAGCCACTATACCCTGCTAGTGTAGAGTTCTCATGTTGTTTGTCTTATCATCTCGATTACCTAATGGTAAGTTCAGATTGCCCCTTTATGGTCATGTGTAGTTTGCTAGTGTGGTGGTTGAGGCTTGTCTCCTTGGTTTCCGTTGATTGTCTGATGTGGTTTCCTTGGCATCATTTTTTATTTTGATTGGAGGAAATTGTTTAATGCTAATGTATATTTTGTAAGAATGAGTGCCTTGCCTATTCCTTACCCATGTTCTGGGACTGATTGCATGTATTTGTGCATGTGATAACCTAATTTTTTATTATTGTATCGAGTTTCTTGGACTAGTGTGTGCTTTGGTTGCATCTTATAGTATTCAGGCTTCCAGGAGTAAGCCTAGTTCTAGGGGGGTAGGATGTAATGACCCCGTGTTCGCAGTTGGTGAGAATGTTAAGGCAGTAAGAAATATCTTCATTGGTTAGGTAAATGCATTTATCCTTTTTGGGGAGTTGGGTCTTGACTGGAGAAAGTCATCAAACATGTTTGAGAGGAGATGGGATCGAGAGATTTCAAGGAGAGATTTTGGTACCTTCTGACAGGGAGAGTTGAATGTCTTGATAGAAGGAGGTAGGCATTCTATACTAGATAGAGTTGAATGCCTTTGGAAGTGCCTTTGGAGATGAGGAGGTTTGACTGCACGTTAGCCAATGAACTTGGCTATTTTCAACAAACCCATTTAAGTGCATATCCTGCTATCGTTGCAGTCTAGGGAAACCAGATTCTGGGAGGCATTCTGGAAATAGTTTTGTGCCATGTCTTGCTTCCCCATTTTGCACCCTTGTCTACCATGATATTTGCAACCGCAACATCTGATAAAAATTCCCCTTCTGTTATGCTTTGTTGGATGTCCATACCATGTTCCATAGCTTCCATTTTGGGCGAGAAAGGAGGATGTTGGCTGCGGCAGTCGCATCTACCTAAAAGTTTCTAAGGCTTTTTTAACAAATCCATTATGTGTGAATTCTGTAATCATTGCGCTCCATGTGAACGCATCTCTGGATGCATCTGGTAAAAAAATGGACGTCCATACCTTGTACGACAGCTTGCTGTTGGAAAATTTGGGGCAAAACAGAGGAGAAGCGAAGATTTGACTGGGCACATGAAGAAGGGGAGTGCGATCAGAGATCGTGTGCCAGGTATTTGCATCAGTTAATTATTTTTCTGGCAGATGAATATATAGTAGTAATTATATATATCTAGGTATATGAA
Source organism: Cunninghamia lanceolata (assembly GCA_027924645.1). Lineage (NCBI taxonomy): Eukaryota > Viridiplantae > Streptophyta > Pinopsida > Cupressales > Cupressaceae > Cunninghamia > Cunninghamia lanceolata. The sequence continues at coordinate 789,587 of BSBN01000244.1, forward strand.
TAAGTATTATTTAGACATCAATACTTATGCCCATTGTCGATCATTATAAGGTATTGATTGAGCCATCCATATTGATCTTTATGTTTTGGGAATTATATTGTTTGGGCATTGATAATTATAATACCTATTTGGCCTTACTATACCCCATATTGATCAAGACAGCTATTGGAAAAATCAACTAATTGGTATATATTAATAACTTAATATATCTTCTAGCATATATTCTAGTAGTAGAATCACTGAAACTAAAACTTCCTTGATGTGATTTCCTTAAACATAGAAAACTGAAACCGCATTACTACATTTAAAAATATGCCAAAATTTAATTCGACGAAAGATATTTACATTGCCTATGTCATTGAGATTATTGTTAGAATGTAGAACTATTTCCTTATTCTTTAGATATGAGGGTTTTCAAAGAATGATTATGTGTTTTCTGAGTTCCATTTTTAGAGAATATAATGAGGAAAACATACCAAAAAAAAAACTAGGACATCACGATAGAGATTGAAGAGATCTAGTCTCATGGAACCCTTCTATTATACGATGACTTCTCGGATGAGAATTTTGTTAAAACTCTTCTTAAGAGAATCGTGTGGCCTTCTGTTTGCTCATTATAGTCAGTGTCTGTTAAATCACCAGCCTTGTGGAAACCATTGTTTTGAGTTAAAGAATGTTACGACACTAAAATACCTTAGATACATTGATATGTGGTTGTGCATTGAAAAATGGGTCACATAATTTCTAATTATAAAAACATGCCACGCAACACAAGGATTTAAGAAAACTACTGTAGGAGAAAATGACTAAGTTTTCCATTTTGTAAGCCTTTTTAATATTTTTACTTTGCTATGTTAAATATGGTTGACAATATGTAATTTTAGGCTATGAGTAGCCTTGCAATACCATTTGTTATGCTTTTTCTTATGTCCATGCACTCCATCATGAATCGAGACCAAATTGGGGTCACTGGAGTTATTACAAAACTGTCCTTATTGACAACGGGATATTTTCAATAAAATTACACTATCATTAAAAGTTTTTGTCCTATAGATCACCTTGTTCGTCCTTGGCTAATTCGCATATTTAAAAAGGGGTTTTTACTTGATGGGTCTAATTAATGATTATCTTGGATCATGAGTGGTTATCGTATTGTTTTGGTTTGGTTATGTATACCTCATTGATTAAACGAGATGAGCTTAGGTCAAGGATATTGAGTCCTCGTGCATGGCCTTGAGCATTTGTAAAGGCTAAGGATGCACACGAGGAGGCCTATCCATCTGTGGGACATCGAGTTATCCATCTATGGGGTGTTGATTCGGGCCTGATAGAGTCTCCTCATCTGTAGGAGAGATGCACTTGTTTCCAGGTGGTGCCATCCCTTCGAGCACACGTGACGACACTCCATCTAATTTGCACCCTAGTGTCTTGTACCCTTTTAGTCATGAGTAGCACCTAACATTTCATTTGATGAGCATCTCTATGTTATGACCATGGCATTATGCATTATGTTCCATGTTTGCTCTGCGATTGATGTGAGTGTTGACCATCTTATATACCCTTACCTAGTTATTTTTGTTTGGGCCTTGTGGCTACCTCTGAGCACGGTGGGGTGGTCTCTTTTGAGTCCACGTGGTTGGGAGGCGTTGCCACCACCATTGGGGACCAGTGTACAGGTTTTGGAGCACCAGCTTGAAGATGTTCTCTTTCTTTCTGTTACTTTATCAGTCATGTACCCATTCAGTTATTGTATCTTTCATGGCTATGCCATTATTCTTGTTTAATCCTTTATTTAATTTTGTACACTCATGCGAGAGATGATGTAAATTATAGTAATGAGAAGATATGTGATGTTGCTTCTTATTTGACTTATGGATTCTGGTGTGGGTATCCGATCCACTTGTAATACGGTGTCTATGGATTCATGTTTATATTTGGAAATGGGATTAGGAACATTTGAATTGGTGTTTAAAAAGGAATGTAGTTTATTAATGTTTCTCTAGAGAGTGATTTATTCCTCTCCTGTGGGTTGAACATTTGGTCATACTTGGTCATAAACATTGTCGACATATCAAATCAACAACCATCTTATGTGTATGTTATCACTCCATGTCAAAAAAAAAATTATCTTGTCATCTTTTGGCCCTTACCCTTTGGGGTTCGCGGGGCGGGGTGTTACAAATTGTGTTACGTTGGTAAGCCTTGAGATATTAATGTTTTATAGAAAAATAATATAGTGTTAGTGGTAGGACATGTTTGGTAATGTTGAATTAGAACTATTAATACCTATTGTGATTAATTATTTCATGGCTTACATTGTTTATGGAAATTAGATCTTTTTGGTAAAGAGCTAACAATGGTGATTGTGGAATTGCTATTGTTTAATTAATTTATGAATTTATTTAGAAACATTAATGCTTTTAGATTAAATAGTTTTACATGTGTTGGAAACCAATCCAATTGCTTGCAATTCTTTATTATATTATCTTGAATTTCAAAGTTTGTACCGAGGTAAACTTAGGAACCTTAATTAATGTGAATTGGATCATGAGGGAGCTGGTGGGATTTATGTGAGAATGGTTTGGATTGGGAGAAATTAATCTTGTAGAAAAGAAGACTAAATTACATATTAGAAGAACTTATTTAGATGAAGATAGATATTTATGGAGTATGATGTCTTTCTTATAAGTTCTTGATGTTATCCCCATTGTATGATACCATCCTGTCCCAAACTACGGAGTCTCTGCGCTACGTGTATGTAGGCAAGGCCATTGTGGATGAGCCCCCGAGACATTAGGCCAGCGCCTTAGGGCCTTAGGCTTGTCATTGATGTAGTTGATATTTGAATTATGCAATTATTAAGGACTAATGCTTCATTAGATGTGTAGTTGAGATCTATAGTGTAAGGACCTCACTACACACGTAGACACAACTATGCATAAACTTTTTTTTTTTATCATCTAATATAATCATACACTTGGTCAAAGGTCCCAGTAACAAGAGACAACAATAACAGCCCTAAAAAAAAATATTATTTTACTATAATAAGGTCATCACTATGAAATATTAGTTGAGTAAGAACATACATAACCAAGTCCAATTGTTTGATATATTAATACTACTAATGAATATTCTAGAAACCTTTATCTTGATTTGATTCTATAAGGATGGAAACATAACTATAAATAAATAATTTTTAATATTGCTGAAGCAAAATCTCATGTGTAAGCATAAGCACAAAGTAAGGATCGATACATCAACCCAACTTGTAAACACTAACCCAACTTGTAAACACTAACAAGAAGAATTACACCATACCCAACTTGTAAACACTAACCCAACTTGTAAACACTAACAAGAAGAATTACACCATATTCAGTTGCAGTTAATATGATATATATAGAGTTTCAATATAGTCTATTATGTAGATTCTCACCTAATGTCATGCCCATGTAATTGAATCTTATGAATCTTAAGTAAATAAAATCACTCTTAGGGTACATGAAATAATTCTTTAAGTAAATAAAATCAACTAATCTTGAATAAATAAAATAATTCTTAGATAAATGAAATAGCCCTTAATAAATAAAATCATTCCTAAAGTAAAATAAAATTCTCTTAAGTAAATAAATAACTCTTGGGAAATGAAATAACGGTTAAGTAAATAAAATCATTCCTAAAGTAAAATAAAATTCTCTTAAGTAAATAAATAACTCTTGGGAAATGAAATAACGGTTAAGTAAATAAAATCATTCCTAAAGTAAAATAAAACTCTCTTTAAGTAAATAAATAACTCTTAGGGAAATGAAATAACGTTAAGTAAATAAAAATCATTCCTAAAATAAAATAGGACTTTCTTTAAATAAATAAATAACTCTTAGGGAAATGAGATAACGCTAAGTAAATAAAATCATTCCTAAAATAAAATAGGACTTTCTTTAAATAAATTAATAAGTCTTAGGGAAATGAGATAATGTTAAGTAAATAAAATCATTCCTAAAATAAAATAAGACTCTCTTTAAATGAATAAACAACTCTAATCAAATAATATTTATATCCTTGTTTTCTATACTCAACTTTCTAACTTTTGAAGTATAGAAATTATTTTCAACAATTCCTTACTAGTGTGACAAAGGTAATTTCTGCTACATGCTTAGACGTTTAGGCTGGCATGGTACTGGTTCCATTTTTTGATTCAGTTTCATTCATATCAAAATCCAACTTCGTTCAAGAAACCTAAAAATCTGTTCTCTCAGAAATCAAGATTTGCTTCTTAGTCATGTCAAAAGTATATGTGGGCAGTGCCGCATGGGCAAAATGGTAGGCCTGTGACAGCAGTGTATTCGTAGATAATTGTTATGTAAGTTCTCGGGGTACTCGGTCTGGGTATAATAGATATAAATTTGGTTCTCTCTTTATATCCCTGTAGATCTAATTTTAAGTCTTAATATACTACTAAGATCTTATGAGAATGCCCACAGTAGTTAGTGCATTAAATATAGTCAAATTATTACGGCTATAATTGACACATAGAAATTGAAGGATGAGTGAACAGAGATTTCAACTTACATTATTTAATTATTAAATCAATTTTTAGTGTGTTCATTCTTTGGTATGCTTAATCTCTGTATTGAAACAATGGTATTTCTTTTCTCAGCGGTATAGGCTACCCAACCCTAGAGTTAGATGCTACACATCCACATCTTCCAAAATCCATGAAGCCTTATTGCGAGCATAGTTATTAGCAACTAAAACATCAAAATCATCTTATAATAAGATTATATTTTTTTTAAAATTGTGTTCTGTTTAGTAAATATAAGATTAACTTACATTACATTATATGTGAGCCTTACTCATTAACACGTTTTATTTACAAAAGGTTCCTCTAACTCCACATTGATGGTAAAGAACAAAGTGACGAGAAAATTAAAGGCATTACCATCATGCTTTCACTAGAAGACAAATAATATTTCTTTAAAACTAGTACCTCTAATCGTAACAGCATTATATTTCACTCTAGTTAGTTGACTAAAGTTGAGTCATCTTAAGGATCCTCTAAAAAAAATAGGGAGCGCCCTAATTAGGGCTTCAACTCCTAGTTTACCCATTCGATGCCCTAATTCCTTATCAATATCTTTCATTGTTTTCTTATTTTCATTTTGCAGGGCTGGGCTTTGTCTGACGGCGGTGGCTTGAACAGGGGCATCATTCGTAGCTAAGGAGATCTCTTATGCAGCAGATTAAGAATCCTAACTTATTGTCGTGCTGCTACAAGGAGATTCGTGGCTACGGGAGGAAGAATCCAAAGATAATGACATGACAGATAGAAGTTGTAAGTATGTTTGTTTTGCACTGGCTGGAATATACATGCCGAGGCCTAGATATGCCTCTTATGGAATGCTTCTTGCAAGGTGAATAGTTCTTGACTTGTTCGTTGGGACAGGGGAGTGTTTGGACAAGCAATAAGTTCCTTATTTTTCAACAAGAGCGGCTTCCATCTGCCTTACTTATTTGCCACCATTTATTCTAAGTATGCTTAAATTGAAATCAGTATCTGGGTCTAATGTTGTAATCTGTATTTGGTTTTCTGGTGCTGCAGGTCGCTGATAACTCTCATTATCCTACCAGAGTTTCACTCTACTGTTGAAGGCTGTTGTAGTGGTCAAACGGGGCATATTTATTTATTTTTATTCTGAGTTGGTGTGTGTACTAGATTGTAGGGAATCTTGATTGATGTAGTCTTTTTTTTTTACAGATTGGCTACTGGGTTTTGGTCTTAAACATTCAAAGCTACATATTCCTTTAGTTATATTTATCTGCATCTCTTTCTCTACTTCATATCTGAGTTAGCAGCTAAGAGGCTGTATGAAATCTTTATATCTCAGAAAATGTCTTTTGAGTAATAATCTAGGAATATAAAATTTTCAGCTGTCAGATAGGCATATTACACTTCATAGTACCTCAATCAAACTTTTACTTGTTACTGCATTTTTATCAAAATTCCAAGCTTTCCCTCAAATAGGTTAGAATGTAGAAATTCTTGCAGAAGCTACCAATAATAGAAACATTATGATCTAATTTCTTTCTTCAATCTAGAAATTTTGTTTTTTTTTTTTTGTCTTTTTTTTTTTTGAAGAGAACAAGGTATAACTTATCTCCATTATATAATACACGGGAACAAAGTATTTATGTCCTGTTTATAACAGGATAGGCTTTTTACACAGGTATTCAACTCCTTCATGGCCCCCAAATAACCTGTTGACTAGATAGGCCTATATAATCTATACACATTTTTTTTTATACACCTATGTTTACAACAACTCTCTCTCTCTTCCTGAAATAGGAATCCCTTTTATCAATTCCACAAGATCATATTGTCTACTCAGCTAGAGTATCTTCCACATCCTGTAGGAGCCTGCATCAAAGTTAAAACTTCTCTATGTAGCCAGTGGAGGCTCACCTCCCAACCTAGGGAAATAATTGCCCACCCCCGAGCTGGGGAAAAAGCACATTGGGGGAACAGGGTAAGTGCTCACACAGGTTTACACTACCAATCAGGGATACACACACAAAATCACAAGATAACCCAGTACTTTAAATATTTCATCACTTCAGTTTGACAATTAAACCATAAGAAGGATTTTCATAAGAGGAAAGGAATGACATTTGTCTGTAGAGTGTTGTCATCAATGGGGGAAAAACAAACTCCTGACTCACCAAGAAACAATACAAAATACAATAGAAAACATATCACCACAACAAAACATATCACCACAACAGCATACATGGTTTCATCCCATAACACTATACTCATATCAGACCACCATTAACTTTATTTCCCAACACAAAATCTGAACATTAACTCACATTAAAGACTTCAATTTTTTTCCATATGTGATTGTATTATCTCTTTGTTTAATTGAATGGGTTAAGGATTGGTACTCACCTGGAACTTGCACAATACTCTGGTTTTCTTCCAAAGCTTGCTCTTTCCCAACAATCCAAAAGATAAATATAATTTGCAGTCAAGGTAATACAAAAATTTTAGCTGTTGGATATTCATAGTCAAGGGTTGTTTTTACAGTAGTTGATGGACCATCCGAAGGTAAGTGGTGATGGACTATTCGATGGTAAGTGGTGATGGACTATTCGATGGTAAGTGGTTACAGCAAGTGATGAGGGAGAAGGAAAAAGAACCAGCAAAAGACACACCTTAGGCTCTTCCCTTTTGAGGGCAGACACTTGTCCCTTTCACAAGACACTTGTTACATTTTTTCACTCCAATTTTTAACTCCATTACACATCACCTTTTTTTTTCTTTGGATGACTCAACAGCCCTAATGATTTTCGTCACTCTTTTTAACGTGAAAATAAGGATTTCCAAAACTTATTATTTTTGTTATTTTTCATCCAAAAAGGTACCTAGGCCCAAGCCCTAGGTCCTTAAAGTTAAATATTATGATTCAAGTGCCCATTTAATTATTTGTACCTTTAATAAGAGGATAAATGAAAAACAAACTTAACTTTAAATTACACAACACATGACAACTACATGCAACCACTTACACAACACATGACAACTACATGCAACAACAATCATGACATATGATGATACATATCACGACACAAGAGAAAACACAATACATGTCCATACATATCACAACACAGGGGACCCAAGTCTCTCCTGGAGCAAACACAATATATGCATACATATCACAACACAGGGGACCAAAGTCTCTCCTGAGAACTTGGTCGGCTCACTGGTTACACACAATAGTCCCCCCCCCATACATTTTCCCCATTTTCCACCGGCTAACAATACCTGCACACTCATCTACACATTGTCAATTACAATAACAATAGCTGAAGCAATAATATAATAACCATTAATTACTTCATATATATTTATATGACTTATTCTTTTTGTCATAATAAGAAATACCTCTATCATCTGAGTAACAGAAATCAATACTATCACATGAATAACGAAAATTAATACAATATTGATACTAAGAAACATGTTTTCATGTAATAGGTGAAGTACCATGTAACATAGAGTGATACAATCCATGAACCATATATATACGAATCCCCACTATATACCTCGAGGAATGACATACTACAACTAAATGAAATAATGCGATCCATTATCCTAAGGTACAACCCATAATATAAAAGATATCATATGGATCAAATAAGAACATGTGTATAAATATAAGCGCATATCAATCATGATCTAACCAAATTCATGATCTAACCAAATTCATGATCTAACCAAATTCATGTCTCAGATTAGTATATAACCATAGTCATTATCAAATTATAATAGAGCCAACATATAATGTTCTCATCATAAAACTATAGTAACCCAAAATATAAAATCTCTTCCTGCCATAATCGGTCGTATTGAGGAGGGGTCCTACATATAGTCATGTAGGATTCTGGAGCTAAGGAGGCACCTTTCCACTTGGTGAATAGTTGGCTATCTGGCAGTATTGGTAAAGGTGTATAAATGTACATAAACTTATTGAAATATTTGTATCTTACATTTCATATTTGATGAACATTGATATGCTCCGATTATTGACTTGAGTTTTACTAAATTAAGATTTGTAAATTGTATCTATCACGCTAATAAGATTATTATTGTTATATATCAATATTTTCTGAGATAAGCATTACTAAAAGTGTGTGTGTATGTGTTCAATTAATGCGTTTAGATATAGAACAAACCATGGTTATTTTGATCATGTTCGTGTGTAGTAATGAGTTTCTGTATATGGTTGAATGGGTCTTAATTTCAATAATGCAGTCATGTTATCCCTAGAGATGTTAGTTAACTTGCTGAATCAGACTATAGTTTGCTAACAATATTTCTATTTTTTTAAAAGTTCTATCTTTTTATTGCTTTAGTTGAGTTATCTCTAGGGTTACATGGCGGGGCATTACATTTGGTATTAGAGCTAGGTTTCAGTACTGGGATCTCTGGTTAATGTTGTCGCCCACGTTTGGTTAAAGTAAGTCTTCTTATGCATGAGATAGGAAATCTTGTGTTGGATACCATGTTTTAATCTAAACACCTAGCTTGATGTATTAGATAGATGATCATGATATTGACATTCAGCATCATGTGATAGGTAGAAAAGTAGAAGTGGGAGAAAATTGGAAAAAGGAAAGGGAATAACAAGTAATTTTATGACTTTGCAAAGGGAATCACATTGGTTATGGAAATAAACGTACTTATGGTAGTAATGAAATTGTGTATGTACATATAATCTTCCCCTGTAAATGTGAGAAACCAGTAACTGTGCATTGGTTTAGTGTTGTGAATACTTCGTACATGCTTTGTGTGCCCATGGGATGGTGATACTGGGTACCCATCCATGGGGAATGTGTGTATTTTGATGTGGGATTAGCCATACCATTACATGTGTTTGTATGTTTGTTACCCGATTGAGGGCCAACCCTTGTGTGGTTGAAAATACATATATAAAAGAGTAGCCAAAATCTAGATTCATAGATTCTCTTCTTTTGGTTCTCTAATCCCTCAGTCTATGAAGGGGTAGTAGTAGCCACAAAGTTCCTTGGGTGGAGTGTGCAGCATATGCTTATGACGGTGCAGAGTGGTCCCTCGCTCAACCAAACCTGAGGAAACGTACTCACTACTTTCCCTTATGATGGATCAGGGTACTTGATCCATATGTGTAGCCTAATCCCCACAGTTTTTGAGCATCTTGATGGTATTTCTTGGAGGATCATTTACCTTGTCTTCACGAAAGGTATGATATGCCACATGAGTTGTCAGTTGGGGGTCAGAGTCTAGGACCTGCATGGACAGCCCAACTAGAACTATGTGATGACATGAGTTGTCACTTGGGGGCCGGGGTCTAGGACCTGCATGGATAACCCAAGTGAGGCCATGTGCCCCATGTATATTTGAGGTCCAACATGTGGAGGGAGTTTTGTTAACCATGTTGAGATAGAGTCTGTATCTGCACATGTTCCGACATGATGCAATAGGTATGATGCCACACCCCACTGATGTTCTGACACAGTGCTAGTGATGATGATGTATTTCTAATGGTAGTGACCTGGGCTTGAGGACACGATGCCACGTGCATAGACACATGAATGTGCACTATAAGATTGTGTTATGATAGCCTACTTGTATGATGAGTGTAATGGGGCCTCACACACTTGTAGAGGGATACTTATGTTTGCTTTCGACAGTGTTTGGATCGGTTAGCATATGGGTATGTACTAGCCATGTATACCTCTAGCTACGGTGAGTACCTGCGTGTGCCTTTTCCATTATCTGTCACTATGCGGGGTGTGTTATGTGTGTGACTACTTTTGCGGAGCCACAGACACACTTCCTTGTGGCATACAGCCAGTACGTGCCTTCTCCGGCTGGCGTATGACCATGCCGCACTGAGATGCAATGCAAAATGTGGTCGAGGTGCATGTTCCATGCGGGCAGCCAAGGAGTATATGGGCCACTTGGTTAGTCCATGCTGCGTGACAATACGATATAGGGTGTAGCCGAGGAGTACACTCTGAGCCATGTGGATGGCGTGCTCATTCCGTACCACATGAGGGCTACTGTTATAGCCTAACGTTATTCCCTCCTTCCTCCTTTTGGTGGCTAGTATCTAGTCACACAGTGTTGTATAGTGTAATTTTGAAGATTGTGGACTTTGTTTATGGTTATTGATGATTTTCTATTGATTGTGAAGGCTGACACCTTGTTTATATTTGATTGTGATGGTTTAGCCACACCTTGTGATCTTATTTTCTTGTAACCCTCGTGGTTACATTTGACTTAGTGTTGAAATTACGTGCATTTCTTGCTTTATTGTTGAAATTGAATTTCTATCTTTCTTTATGACTTTGGTGGCTAAACTAGTTTATCCTTATTGTTTTCGATGTCGGCCAAGTGTCATATTGTGATTCCTCTCCAAGGACACATGAGGTGGACTTGGTGAGTGTATACGAGGAAGCAGACGCAGGGAACCTTGAGAATGGAGGTATGTGAGGCTATTATACAGCTAGGACCCACTACCCACCTATGTGTGATGACCATCTCTTGGAGGCTAACAACCTTATACAACAAGAGAGAGGTCATTGTGGCTTATTTAGATGGTCTCACCCTGTGAGTGTGGCCTAGCACCAACAAGTCACTAAGTGTGAGGTATGGATTATGTGAGATGGATTTGGTTCTTGGCTCATGGATTATGTATCATGGATTAGTATACAGTTTCTAGTATCTAGACGGACCCTTGTACAGCCTTGTGATGTGAATCTCGGTGATGTATATTGGTGTGTATGTGAAGAATGTATGGTAAATCATGAAAATTGTACTTATGAGATGATCAATTGTGTTTCCATGCTACAAATAGGTGAAAAAATCATGATCTTTTGGTGAATATGTTATGAGATTTAGTGGAAAATATGTGTTTTATGTATATAAGTATATTGATATTTTGTGAAAAAATAGTATTCTGACCTATTGATTTCTTAACAACAAAGTGGAAGAGGAATTGTAATGGAAGTGCATTTGAAATGGAATACTTTATATGTTTAGGATAAGAGAATGTCTATTACTTAGGATAAAAAAAGGGTACAATGTTTTCCTTGTCCTGGAAGAAATTGTTGGATGTTAATGCTAACATGTAAGGAATTTGAGTGGTTTTTAGTACTGTGGAATCATTTTTGAAATGCAAGTTGTGACTGGGTTATTGTTGAGACATTGAAAAATTAAAAGGGTAGATTATATAAGTTTATATTATAATGAGACAAATTCTTTCCGTAGGCAGATTGGTTTATATTATTATTATGAAAAGAATCGGCTTTGATGTTGTTACTAACATATTATGTTTCCACCCTAGGGTGCAACTTCCAGGAGTAAGTCGAGTTTTAGGAGGGGAGGATGTAGTGCCCCTCCATTCTCACTTTAGTTGTGCAGGGAGTTGGCTTTGGAACTGGAGAAGAAGGTAACATAATAGGGATATTTAAAGGTTTAAATGAGTACAATGAATGCGTCCTATGATATCATCCTGGTATGTGCAATATCTCCCGTAATATTTTACACTATTATGATCATTTGGTAATATTCAATATGATACTCTTTGATATCCTGCTAATGTATGGCCATCGGTTTAGCTGATCTTCTTTTGGATAGATAAGTTACTTGACATTGAATGACATGTGATATATTGATATCGATTATGGCCAACATGTGGTATGCGTGTCTAGGAATGCATGTTTATAGTATACGTTATGAATTGTATTCCATTAGCAGCATTTCTAACCTTTGATTCTGCAGCCGATCTTTTGTCCTTGATTTAGGCGTAACCATTTCCATGATAGCTTAAGATATATGCAGCATACTTGCTCATTTTGAAAATCGTGGGACCCATTCATAGACATTTCTTTGATATTTGATATGGTTAGTTTTGGTAGAAAATGAGGGAAAACTAATTTTAGAAAACATAAGAATAAGTGAGTAAATAGGCATTAATGGAAAAATAAATGCTTTTACTATTTTTATTCGGAGTGGAGAATCAAATCCATTTTTTTTGCTTTAGCGTTTAAAAAGGCTGGATACGCGCTTTTATTAGGGGGGGTGTAGGTAGCAGAATTCACGACTGGATTGAAATGAAAAAATTAAAAAAGAGCAGAAAAAGTTGCATATCCCAAAAGGCATATGTGGGGGCGGGGAAACGCAGAATCGGGGAGAAAAGCAGGAATTGGGGAAAATGGCAAAAAAAAAATCCGGGTATGTTTGTGGCATGAGAAATTTTAAAATTTAATATGAAAACTCTCTGGTTGTTTTGAATGTGCTTTGCATTCTCTAGAAAATTCTATTGATATAAGGGTTTTAAATTGGCTCATTCTAGATATTGAGATTCATTTTTGTCTGGGAATTTTAAATCATTTGCAATATATCTACAACTCCCTTATTCTTTTTCTAGTATTACAAATATCATTGAGCTCTGTTTGCAATAACGCTCTTTTTGCCAAGCTACTTCTGGATTTAGAAACCTATGAACTGGTTTACTCTTCTGGAATTTAAAATCAATGTAGAGCCCGGGTCTTATTTTTATTTGTTTTTAGTGAACAATTTATTATATTATATTTTATTTTCTATACCCATAACCCATTTCTGGTGTACCCAGCTACACCATGAAAATTAAATGTTTGATGATCTTGTGTGATGTTTCTTTTTTTGAGGGTTCAACTCTCAGCTTGGAAAGTCTCAGATCTTGCACTAGGTTGGTTGAAAACATGAGTATTATATAGAAATATAAAACCGCCTTTGCTCATATGCCTGTAGAATCCATTTAAAGGAATTTTAGCACTTTTTTTTTCTCTACACCATGCTGGCTGGGTGGTTGAATATTTTCTAAGGTATTTAAACCCCTTCATCCCTGACGTTGCCTAGAGTTTCATTTAAAAAAAAAATGGAACAAAGTTTGGGAAGCGTGGGAGTTCCCGCAAGGGGCCGCGGCCTATTAAGGCCACCGCACCTCCCACAACCTCCTGTATTCGCCTTTAAACTCAAAATAAAAATCTTACATTTCTAATTTGCTTTTGGTCTTCCTAGCATGAGAAACGTCTCTAGTCTTGAACCTTAAAGTGCCTAAAAATCATTTGATAAATTATTTATGCTTCCTATGATAAAAACCTCCAAAACATTCACAACTGCCACATGTTTTATTGGCATTTTAATGTTTGAGTTTAGGGTATCCTCTAAGTAGCCAGCATTGTTAAAAATGCAATAAGGGTTACAAATGTGATTGAGGTATGTACAGCTCCCAACCGCTATTAAACCTGCATGGCTGCATGCACCTTGACCGCAAGCAAAGCTTACAATGTTAGGACATGTTCCATATGCTTCATTAATTCAAAGATTTTGAGAGCATCCTTGCAAAATCAATTTCGTGCATATCCTCCAATCATTGCATTCCATTAATGATAAATCTTTGATGCTTTCTGTCAAATAGTTCGTACACCTTGCTCAAAACCATTTTGATGCATATCCTGCAATCACTGCGTTGGGGGTTTAAAAGCCTTTCAACAAATCCATTTTGTGCATATTTTCACATTTTGTATACATGTCTACCAGAGCATTTCCAACTACTTTATTTGTCTATCAAAGCTCCCATCGTGGCGTAAAGCCTGCCAATTGTATTATCTTAAAAGTTTCAAATACGTTTAACAATAAATCTATTTTGGGGTTTCCTATATTGTAATTATTGTCATTTTCCCTGTCTTGCTTGCCGTATGCTGTTCATATATCATTTTGAAGATTATATTAGAATTTAGTATGTTATCTACACTGTTAGTGAATATTTGTAGGTACTATGTAAGTATTACTTCATAGCCTATGTTCGAAGAATTTCTACATATCATTACTGTTGGGAAACTTATGATAACTATTTTTAGTCGTTGGTACAAGGTGACTTCATTTAGAAGTTTATTTCAGTTGTTTCTTGCAGACCATACCATTTCTAGACTGCTAGTTGAGTCTAAGTCTGTAGTACTTTGATTGCTGTCCTTTATTTCTAGGTATGGTAAATGAATATCAGTTCTGGTAAAATGTGTAGTTTGCTACGTGTTCAGTACTACTGTTATAGCTAATTGCATCATCATTCTTTTTTAGTTACAAATCAAAATTATATCAAAAAATTATGCCTACACTTTCTTACAAGTTGTGCCTACTGCTGTAAATATTTTTTTGTATGATAATTTTGGTGTCTAAAATTAGCCATATCACTGTGATAATATCTAGCTTATTGAAAAATCTGCAGTCCATAGTTTAAATCATATCAAACTAAGAGATAAGTTTAATTTTACAATGTAATAAGAATAGAGGATGTATTGTGATCTTAAGAATATATGTCAACTTCTAAATTATGCATGTTTACCCTATCTTTATTAGAATTGAGAAAGAAAGCATGCGAGGAAAGTATAATCCCGCAATCTTTTTAATTTAGAAACTAAATCATTTTAACTCAAACTAGAATCTTATCTTACTTTCTTTTATTAAATTTTGGCTTGATTAATTTACCTAATAAAGAAGATATGGAAAGAAATTAATTTACCTATAGAAAATTTGTCTTAATAGAATGATTCTTTTGAAAGAACATTTATATCTATTATGAATTTAATTTTTGCCATGCTCTTTAATAAATTGAATATAGCTTATAAAGGTTGAATATATTAAAATAAGAAATATGTATTAAGTAGAAAATTATAAAATATCATAGGTTTTACATGGAGATGCAAATTTATTAGTTAAGTAAACTCTGTTATAATATCTTAATGAAGGATCTTCTAGTTGAAGGTTATGGTTATATTAATTTCTTATAATTCATTAGAATATAAACAACTTCTCTTATCACAATAGATTTTAACAATGAATGTTTGTCAAATTAATACCTTAGCTTGATGTGAAAAAAAAAAACAATTATCTCTTGTAAGCAAAACATCACTTGAATATATATCAATTAGAGATAGACCAATGGGAAAATCTGGTTTACTAAATTAGAGATAAGCCTAGTTTGTGAGTTTAAAAGTTGAGTAGAAAGAAAATGTGTTATTTATAATATGGGTAACTTATGATCTTGATTAGTTGTTATTATCTCTTACTTGTTTTCTTAATTTTAGGAAGTGAATAAGTTACTTTTCAAATATATTAGGAGTAGTGAATCATCATTTTAGATTTAGTTCATTTTTGGTGTAGAAAATATGTTCATACATTCAAATGATGGTAGAAATAAAGTTTGAGTCTAGATCAGAATGTTTAAATGGAAGTATTAATGTTATATTGAACTTGTATTACGTTGACAAGCCTTGAGATATTAATGTTTATTAGAAAAATAATATAGTGTTAGTGGTAGGACATGTGTGGGAATGTTGAATTAGAACTATTAATACCTATTGTGATTAATTATTTCATGGCTTACATTGTTTATGGAAATTGGATCTTTTTGGTAAAGAGCTAACAATGGTGATTGTGGAATTGTTATTGTTTAATTAATTTATGAATTTATTCATAAACATTATTTCTTTTAGATTAAATAGTTTTACATGTGTTGGAAACCAATCCAATTGCTTGCAATTCTTTATTATATTATCTTGAATTTCAAAGTTTGTACCGAGGTAAACTTAGGAACCTTAATTAATGTGAATTGGATCATGAGGGAGCTGGTGGGATTTATGTGAGAATGGTTTCGGTTGGGAGAAATTAATCTTGTAGAAAAGAAGACTAAATTACATATTAGAAGAAGTTATTTAGATGAAGATAGATATTTATGGAGTATGATGTCTTCCTTATAAGTTCTTGATGTTATCCCCATTGTATGATACCATCCTGTCTTGAACTATGGAGACTTTGCACTACGCATACGTAGGCAAGCCCATTGTGGATGAGCCCCTGAGACATTAGGTCAGCCCCTTAGTGTAACGCCCGCCTTGAACGCCTTAAAGAATACACACTTATGCTATATGAAACAGGAAATTTTTTTTTAAAAAAAGATTAAATAATGATAACATAACTAATTACGACATATTCTCTAAGGGTTCAAGGCTGCATCACATAACAATTTGACTAACACAATTTAACATACATCAGCAACTGATCCAAATCCATTCTCAAATAAATAACTTATTCACATTCATTGCAAATCATCAAATAACGGAATCTGTACGATTAAATACATAACTGAAATACTTTCATATAAGTACATCAAGACATCATTACATTGCCATTTTTAGTCTACATCAAAAGTTACATACATAAAGAATGTTCTATTACACAAATCTGGTACAAGGTTATACACTTACATCATCATCATTGTAACAAGTACAACTAGAACAAATCCTATTCTGCATATAATCTTGACAAGAATAACCAATGGATAAAATAGCTCTTCCACCCGACCATGTGGAACCCTAAGGTCCACCCCCCGAGCTAGGAGTTAACATGAGGTCCCAACAATAACAGTCAGGTAGACGAAAGACAAACAAGAACAAAGGACGACCAAACGCCAATACAACACATGGCAATAACAATACAACACAACATAACTTAACTTCCAGAGGTGACACAAAACAAATGAGGAGAGACCGAACAAGGAATGCTAGGTTGTAGTAGGGAGAGTGTCATCGCACGGTCCTAACATGGGTTATCCTGACAGCCTCTCACTAGGCGCCGGCACCCATCTATGGTTATCCTGACAGCCTCTCACTAGGCACCGGCCCCATAGGGTGACACATGCAGAATCGAACTTCCTTTCATGAGGACAAGGAAGTCAATCGTGCCGACCAGGCCTTCTCTACCCATCCTTAGTCTAAAAAAGCACTACAGGTCATGGGAGAGGAATCCATTAATCTTATTAATGTGAAATCTACCCTTAACCCCCTAGTTAATTTTAGGTTATCACTTGATTAATCTACTTCCAACGGGTTATCCTAACTGCCACTTTGGGCACCGGCCCCACGTTGAAAGCCACTCTCCTTCCTAACACCTAGTAACCTTAACATCATACAAGACTTTATAACAAAACACGTATATGTACTCTGCAAGGCATAAACCCTCTTGCATCAAAATAGAATCATAACATCAATTGTTATCCAACACTTTTAATATTACAATACTTTATTCTTTTACAGATTTCAGGTCTCTCCATACGACAAAACGGTACAGTAAGATCACAAGTGGTTTAATATTCCCACCAGAACATATTACTTTCAATACACATAAACAAATTGACATTATCTCAGCATACTTCATACTATGTTTGATCCACATGCTTGTTATTACATCGTAAACACAAAAACAACAATACACAAGTTGCAAACACTCAACTGTGACAACTTAGCCTCTGGAATTCGAGTTTATCCACTCTCAAATCGACTCTTTACAATCAACAGAAATACTTAACTTATACCGTTTAATACAGTTCCAAAGTCAACACTACAATTTCTTCTCTATTCAATGCAAACAACTTCTGTAATAAAATCAACATTAGATTACATTCTTTACTATTACTGTTTATTATAATCCTACTGTCATGCAAGAGAATCATACATGATCCTATTTGAATGGAACATGAACAGCTTGTATAGGTTGTCAATGAGGAGTAAAACGACCATTGACTATTTTATCATTGAAAAGGATAACAGCTGATTAGTCTAACAACTTCCTCAACTTGCAAATCTGACGGTATCCACTGATCACAAAAATAACAAAGGCAAAAGGTTTGATGGCTAACTTCTTACGGTATCCAAGGACGTTCTTTGAGATCCCCGCATCTTATTCATGTTTCCAATTGTTGTATAGATCTCCAAACATGAGAAGTGTAATTACAAGTTCAAAAATCACTCCCCCTCTGGTTTAATTCCTGACAGAAACGGATGAATTACAAACTCTCAGTAGAATTCAATAGTTGATTGCTGTATGTGCTTAGTGGATTCACTTGCTGCACTGGCCTTTAGAAGAAGTGCCAAACTGCATCATCGAGATATCTGTTAAGTCTGTGTTGGCTGTGTGGGTTGTTTTTGAACATTGTCAAACTAATTAAAGTGTGCTCAATGTCTCTGTAAAGACATTAAATACAGTTTATAAACGATGTGAAAATAGATTCTAGGATAATTGCGCAGACTGTGCTAATTAGTTTCCATACTCTAAACAACGAAAGCAAGGACTATTTTTATGGCCCACTATAATATGTTATATACTATATCACAGACATAACGATTCTGTAATAATATTGGCAGTATTTCTTCAAGCTGCTGTATGTTTAAACTTTTGGTTTTATGGTCATCTACATTACCGAAGAGGCTAAGTAGTTTGCAAATAATATGACATTCGTCCCTAATTTTTTTGTGAGAATGCAAATTATGACCAAAGATCAATAACAACCTGGTTTATAACACTCTAGAAAACTATTACGTTGATGATTCCCTCAGCATAATTAGACAGAATAGCTAAACACCAATTACTCTCTTGATTATATGAGGGTCCAACTATCTCCATTCAACATCAAATTGCGTTAATTTGAAGCATCTGACATGTAAATAAGTGATATGGATTTATTCATTAAAATGAAGCTGATTCATAGAAGAACTCAATGTCTCTACGTGGGCTAACTTAGTTAATGCGTCCTCTCATAAGACCATACGCAGCACCACCACTCTAAAGCCTTCCATTGATCTTCTCCTGCCCTACTCAAGGGCATTAAATTGAACCACACCCAAATCTTATGCACAGGGCGCTGCATACAGGGTGGACGCTGATCATAATAATAGAGCCGTAAATAATATTTCGGCCAGGTGCGATGATCTTAGCATATATGCAGTAAAAAGTTTGTTGATGACAGAATTTGTAAAGTCTTGAAATGGATCACTGAGGTGATTGGGAGGGTTTTAAAAGATGAAACCATTTACATGGACCGTTCCATCCTCCAGCATTACATTGAGCTGTGTTTCTTTGCAGGAAGTTCGCTGTGCACTCAAAAGTTTTGCTTTGGCCCTTCTTGTGTTCTCTAGCATCTTTTTAGTCAAGCCATCACTTAGGGAAATGACAGAATCGATCCACTAAGACAATAGTGATTCAATCCTGCAAACCCTATTAATCTGAGCGCTCATCCCACAGTTACTTAACGATCTGTCCGTGTAGATATTTCCCACGCTCCTACTGTGTTCAAATGGGGACCAATAACCTATGTATTTTACCATGTTTTTGGCTTTAGTGGTCTTTTAGCATTGTTAAGCTTTAGGTTCGGCATGAAACACGGAGCTTGGCTTGGAGGTTAATTCACTGAGAAATCCTCAGAACTGCTGTGTATTTATCAATCCTTGAATGGTAAACCGCTGTGTAGCTGGAGCAAGGATCAGAGCTGCTGAGTGCTCTACTATTTAATAAGACTTTACATGTATCATTTGATATTGCCTAGACCGTTTGGTCTAGTGCTACAGAACTCATCATTACAAGAAAAGGGTTTCCCGTAGCCCACAAAATACTGTAGAAGAACCTCTTTATACTAAAACAACATAGGGTTTGGGAGTCCACCGTTAGTTTATGTTACTAAAACAATTACATAGCTCGAGGGTTGGAATAAACATATAGACCCAAACTGAGCGTCGTTAAAGACATGATTACTGATTGCCCAAACGATTGCAGATGAAGGGGGGGTAATTGGCAGATCGGTTTCATGCCTAAGAGAGAATAAGAGGGTTTACAGAAGAAAATTCTTGATCATAGCTGCGTATGGATTTCAAAAAAAATATAAGGGGAGACTCTGGGGTGACAACGAATCTATAACCTCCAATACCTGTCTTCTATGTGCCGATCACAGAAGTAGCAGAATTTTACCCTCAACGCAATGTCTAAACTTTTTTTTTTTTTCGATAAAACGTCTAAGGTACATTGATGTTTCCTAAGAACACACGATTATACTATGATTTCATTCTTTGAGAAGGGGTAAACACAGGAAGAATAGAAGGGTTCCGCAGGAAGCAATTCAACCACAAGAATTCCATTTCCAAATAAAGAAGCAATCAATCAACATGCTCAGATTCAGAGAAAAGAAACAACGAAAGAAGGCAAGTATTCCAAGGAACCTGGCTACGATGTCAGTTCAACGAGTCTGCTTCAATTGTTGCAGATCCAAGCTACCTATTCCAGCCTTCTTCTCCCTTCGTGTACCTGTCCCCCCTCTCCTTAATGCCTCTATCATTCTTTTATAACACAGTCTCTCTCCTCTACCAAGGGCTTGGCACGCGATCCCGTTCATATCTCCTTTAAAAATATATATTTTATTTTATTTAATGATCCCCAAATATTATTTATTTTATTTTATTATTATATTTCTTAATAGCCGACCCAATATATTGTTATTAATAGAGTAGTACTATTTCGACAATCTATAATTTTGTACTATACTATAATTTATTTTATTAATCAAGTTGTGGATCACAATTTACAAGATGATTACCACTATTTATTTATTTAAATATTTATTATAATAATATTATATCGAACAATACAAATTTCTTACAACTTTATTTAACAACAACACTTCTAATAAAATAATAATTTATTTATAACGATAATCGACAACTAACGACATTATGCTTATTTAACAACATTTATACTCTTTCATAAAATGATTCTAATTAAAGCACAACACTACCACACATGCTTAGACACCTTCAAACTTAATTAGACTCCAAGGTATGGTTTTACCTGACCGCAAGACATGATCGAAAGACAACCAATAACCACAAGGGTAAACTGACGACCAGACAACACTGACTAGGGACCTCACGTTAACTCCAAGCAACTAATCCATTGGCGAAGGCACGCTCAGACCTGGTAATCAGGTGGAGTCGATGCCTAGTACCTGCATCCTGGAGCAACGCATGGTTAACCATGACAAGCTATACATATACATCACATGTAGTCCTATCGTGAATGGAAATTGCAGTGGGGTAGGGTACTCGAGAATGAGTAATACGACACTGTTCCATTCACGTTTATGAATAACAATCAACTATATTGAACAAGGCATCAGATTACTAGTCTACAACATAAAATGATCGACTAACTTGCAATCCCATAAAGTGAATAACATCAAAGCATCTAAAACATCTAGTTCATTTATCAAAGCATAAAATGACATAATCCAACATCAACATCTGTTATCATAACAATTAGGTTCATACTGAAATAGCAAAATAACTAGAAATCCATCATCAAATGATCTAAAATACTGTCCTAATGTCCAGTACTACTAAGCAAACATCAGTCCAAAAGACGACAAGTTGAGGGGCACTAGATCCTCTCCCCCTAGGATCAGGCTTACTCTTGGAAGCCTGCGAACAAATATGGATATAGCTCTCGCATACGGGAAGTATCTTCCTAGGTCGCTGAAATCTCATCACTAGGATCCCATTGGACCCTTACCTGCTCTATGACTCTGCCCCTGAGAGCGAGTCGCCTGTGCTCCAAAATGCCTACGGGCTCCAAAGCTAGCTGCCCGTCCTCTACCTGTAAGTCATTCCAATCAAGAACATGAGAAATATCTGGATGATAAGGTCTAAGAACAGAAACATGAAATATGTCATGGACGCGTGACAAGCTAGGCGGCAAAGCAAGATGGTATGTAATAGGACCAATTCTCTCCAAAACCTCGAATGGCCCTACAAAACGTGGCAAGAGCTTAGAGCCTTTTCCGTAACGAATCAGACTCTTTCGCAGACGCTCCTGCAAGAACACCCGATCACCAACTGAAAACTGACGATCAAGTCTGTGAGCATCTGCATATTTCTTCTGTCTATCCTGAGCTGCTACCAGATGCTCTCTGATGTGATCAACCTACTGCTCCATCTCTTGGAGCACCTGAGGACCCAGGAGAACTCTATCCTCAAGACGATCCCAACTCAATGGGGTACGACAAGGACAACCATATAGGGCCTGAAAAGGAGACATGCCAATGGAACTGTGGTACCCATTATTGTACGCAAACTCCACCAAATACAAATAATCTTCCCAACGGTTTTGCTGATCCATTACATACATTCTGAGCATGTCCTCAAGAACTTGATTGACCCTCTTAGTTTGCCCATCAGTCTCTGGATGATATGCTGAACTGAAGTTCAATTGAGTCCCCAACGCATGCTAAAGGGATGTCCAAAGAGCTGAAGTAAAAACTGGATCACGATCAGAGATAATCTTGCGAGGAATCCCGTGCAATCTGACTATATCCTCCATGAAGATTTTGGCCACAGATGAAGCGTTATATGAAGATCGGACAGGAGAAAAGTGTACTACTTTCGTAAGCCTGTCTACAGTGACCATTATTGCATCATGGCGACGAGAGGACATAGGTAAACCAACTATAAAATCTATTGAAATGATGTCCCATTTCCATTCTGGAATAAGATGTGGTTGAAGAAGACCTGCAGGATGCTGATGTTCCGCCTTAACCCTCTGACATTCTAAGCATCTCAAAACAAAATCAGCAATATCCCTCTTCATTCCAGCCCAAAAATATATCTGACGAAGGTCCGCATACATCTTCTTGACACCTGGATGAGCAGAATAAGCTGCCCAATGAGCCTCAGTCATGATTAGGGTGCGAAGACCCTCTGTAGAAGGCACATAAATGCGACCTAAATGTCGCAAGAGACCATCCGACTCGATAGAATATCCAGCATATCTACCCTCCAAGGTTCTACCCTACTCAACTTCAGCTTTCACTTCTTGATATCATCTATCTGCAGGGAGTGCTGCAAGAATCTGTCCTCTCAAATCCACTCCAAGAGTGATTGATGAAAGTTCATGTCTTCGCCGACTAAGAGCATCTGCCACCACATTCTCCTTACCTTGGATATATTTTACCTCAAAATCATACTCACACAGAAACTCCATCCACCGCCTCTATCTCGCATTTAGGTTTGGCTGTGTAAAAATATACTGTAAACTTCGGTGATCACTGTGCAGCTCAAACCGATGCCCCAGTAAGAAGTGTCTCCATCTTATCAATGCATGAACAACTGCAGCTAACTCTAGGTCATGTGTAGGATAGTTCAACTCATGATCTTTGAGTTTACGGGACTCGTAGGCTATCACACGACCCTTCTGCATCAAAACTGCTCCTATACCTTCCAAAGATGCATCAGTACATACCACAAAATCTCTGGCAGGATCAGGCACTGCTAGAATAGGTGCACTAGTTAACCGCTCCTTAAGACTCTGAAAGGCTGCTTGACACTATTCTGACCAAATGAACTTCTTTCCTTTTCTCTGAAGAGAAGTTATAGGGTGAGCTATCTTTGAAAATCCTTCCACAAATCGTCGATAATAGCCTGCTAAGCCCATGAAACTACGAACCTCTGAAACATTGGTGGGAGCAGGCCAGTCCATGATCGCTTGAATCTTTGAAGGATCCACTGCAATACCCTTGTCCGAAATAACATGCCCCAAATATTTTACTTTAGTTTGAAAGAAATCGCATTTAGCCAGATTTGCATACAACTGATTTTCTCTTAAACACTGTAGAACCTGACATAAATATTCTTCATGCTCCTCCATAGACCTTGAATAAATCAATATATCATCTAAGAAGACAAGAATAAATCTATCCAGATAGGTACGGAACACACCATTCATCAGGCTCATAACTACTGATGGCGCATTTGTCAACCCAAAAGGTACAACAGTGAACTCATGATGCCCATAGCGAGTGCAAAATGCTATCTTGTGGATGTCAGCCTCAAAGATGCGCAACTGATGATATCCCGATTTTAGGTCTATCTTGGAGAACACCTTAGCTCCCTTGATCTGATCAAAGAGGTCATCAATTCATGGCAAAGGGTATCTGTTCTTCACAGTCACCTTATTAAGCTGTCGATAGTTGATGCAAAGTTGCAGAGATCCATCCTTTTTCTTCACAAAAATAACTGGTGCTCCCCAAGGAGAGACACTTGGACGAATGAATCCCTTCGCTAATAAATCTTCTAGCTGTAAGCGAAGCTCCTTAAGCTCCTGAGTAGTCATCCGATATGGAGCTCGTGAAATAGGCTCTGCTCCGGGAACAAGGTCTATCTTGAAATCAATATCACGCTTCGGTGGCATACCTGGAATCTTGCTAGGAAAGACATCTTCATACTCCTTGAGAATAGGATGATCGTCAAGGGATGTCTCCCTATTTTCTCCAAAATCTAAGTCATTAACTGTTACAGCAAACAACTTGCATCCTTGACGCAAACATCTCTTCAATTGCATAGCAGAAATCATGCGTAAGGAGATGGGTCTCTGAAACTACGGCCTCTGTCCAAATCCTGAAGTATTCTTATGCAGACACTGTCTAGCAATATGGCCCTACTGACCGCAAGAGAAACATCCTGTTCCCCTGCCAAAACCTCCACCGCTTACAAGAGCATTTGACTGCTGAAAGCTACCTCTACTTGCTGCAGATTGTGTACTCTGCGCTGGTTGACTGACACGATCATGTTTAACTCTCTGCCAACTTCGATCCTTTCTGGAATGAAATCTACTACCTTGCTGATACTGAGAGTTTCTTGATTTCATCTGGGAAAACTGTTGTTGTTGCTGTCCACCCTTAGACGGTACATGATGACTTCTTGAGTTACCTGCTGCATGAGACTGACCACCTTGGAAACTAGAACCTGCTCGAGATGTGCTACCAATCTGAACACCCGTATGACTCCCTAGGGCCATGGTTAAGTTATCTTCCACCAATCGAGCCTTCTCAACTGCTACCTCCATGTTCTTTGGCTCGAAAACATGAACTCCTCCACTGATGCGTGCATTGAGACCTCTAATAAAATGCTGTACTAACATGGCCTCATCGTTTCCAATGCCTACATACTGCTTGAGTTCATAAAACCTGCGCTCATACTGCTCCACTGTCATGGCCATCTATCTCAACCCATGGAACTCATCCACTTGACGTTGCCTCCAGTGATCAGATAAAAATCAAGCTCTGAACCTTTCCAGAAATAGTTCCCATGAAATTGTTGCAATATCAAGATGCAACTTTTGTTCCTCAAGATGCCACCATGTAGAGGCAAATCCTCTTAGATGCATGATGGCACATCTTGCCTTGGTGTTGCTCCCATATGGATGCATAGCAAAGCATCTCTCCAAATCAATTAGCCATGTCTCTACTTCCAACCCACTACCAGAACCATCGAAAGTGGGAGGACGAGCTCTCATCAGGTCTCTCATGTGGCCTGCAAGAATAGCTTCTTGTTCAGCTGTGATTTCTCTCCTTCTGGGAGATCATTCCCTTTCTCTCTCTTCTAGTTGTTCCATCTCCTGCCTAGGACCAAGACGACCAAGAACCTCTTCAAGGAGCTGGCGTAGTTGAACACCCTCGGGCTGACCCTGATTCTCTTGATTCTCACTTCCACCTTCTTGTGCACTCTCATGAGGGGAACTAGGAGGAGGGCTGTTATCAACACCTCTCCCACGACCCCTACCTCGTCCACGTCGTCGGCCTCATACCCTAAGCATCTTCCTGGATAACACACCCAAGAACAACTTCAGGTTGCTAGGCGAGGACTACGAAAGAATATGTTCTCCAGAGTTAAACAACTAGTATAGCTTAATGGGCTAGTATAAAACCCAGAGTACCCAGTGTTAGAAACTTGGCTCTGATACCAGATGTAACACCCGCCTTGAACGCCTTAAAGAATACACACTTATGCTATATGAAACAGGAATTTTTTTTTTAAAAAAAGATTAAATAACGATAACATAACTAATTACGACATATTCTCTAAGGGTTCAAGGCTGCATCACTTAACAATTCAACTAACACAATTTAACATACATCAGCAACTGATCCAAATCCATTCTCAAATAAATAACTTATTCACATTCATTGCAAATCATCAAATAACAGAATCTGCATGATTAAATACATAACTGAAATACTTTCATATAAGTACATCAAGACATCATTACATTGCCATTTTTAGTCTACATCAAAAGTTACATACATAAAGAATGTTCTGTTACACAAATCTGGTACAAGGTTATACACTTACATCATCATCATTGTAACAAGTACAACTGGAACAAATCCTGTTCTGCATATGATCTTGACAAGAATAACCAATGGATAAAATAGCTCTTCCACCCGACCATGTGGAACCCT
The DNA here is from genome assembly GCA_027924645.1 of Cunninghamia lanceolata. Lineage (NCBI taxonomy): Eukaryota > Viridiplantae > Streptophyta > Pinopsida > Cupressales > Cupressaceae > Cunninghamia > Cunninghamia lanceolata. Next base: position 816,286 of record BSBN01000244.1, read on the forward strand.
AAGGTCCACCCCCCGAGCTAGGAGTTAACATGAGGTCCCAACAATAACAGTCAGGTAGACGAAAGACAAACAAGAACAAAGGACGACCAAACGCCAATACAACACATGGCAATAACAATACAACACAACATAACTTAACTTCCAGAGGCGACACAAAACAAATGAGGAGAGACCGAACAAGGAATGCTAGGTTGTAGTAGGGAGAGTGTCATCGCACGGTCCTAACATGGGTTATCCTAACAGCCTCTCACTAGGCGCCGGCCCCCATCTATGGTTATCCTGACAGCCTCTCACTAGGTGCCGGCCCCATAGGGTGACACATGCGGAATCGACCTTCCTTTCATGAGGACAAGGAAGTCAATCATGCCGACTAGGCCTTCTCTACCCATCCTTAGTCTAAACAAGCACTACAGGTCATGGGAGAGGAATCCATTAATCTTATTAATGTGAAATCTACCCTTAACCCCCTAGTTAATTTTAGGTTATCACTTGATTAATCTACTTCCAACGGGTTATCCTGACTGCCACTTTGGGCGCCGGCCCCACGTTGAAAGCCACTCTCCTTCCTAACACCTAGTAACCTTAACATCATACAAGACTTTATAACAAAACACGTATATGTACTCTGCAAGGCATAAACCCTCTTGCATCAAAATAGAATCATAACATCAATTGTTATCCAACACTTTTAACATTACAATACTTTATTCTTTTACAGATTTTAGGTCTCTCCATACGACAAAACGATACAGTAAGATCACAAGTGGTTTAATATTCCCACTAGAACATATTACTTTCAATACACATAAACAACTTGACATTATCTCAGCATACTTCATACTATGTTTGATCCACATGCTCGTTATTACATCGTAAACACAAAAACAACAATACACAAGTTGCAAACACTCAACTGTGACAACTTAGCCTCTGGAATTCAAGTTTATCCACTCTCAAATCGACTCTTTACAATCAACAGAAATACTTAACTTATACCGTTTAATACATTCCAAAGTCAACACTACAATTTCTTCTCTATTCAATGCAAACAACTTCTATAATAAAATCAACATTAGATTACATTCTTTACTATTACTGTTTATTATAATCCTACTATCATGCAAGAGAATTGTACATGATCCTATTTGAATGGAACGTGAACAGCTTGTATAGTTGTCAATGAGGAGTAAAACGGCCATTGACTGTTTTATCATTGAAAAGGATAACAGCTGATTAGTCTAACAACTTCCTCAACTTGCAAATCTGACGGTATCCACTGATCACAAAAATAACGAAGGCAAAAGGTTTGATGGCTAACTTCTTACAGTATCCAAGGATGTTCCTTGAGATCCCCGCATCTTATTCATGTTTCCAACTATTGTGCAGATCTCAAAACATGAGAAGTGTAATTACAAGTTCAGAAATCACTCCCCCTCAGGTTTAATTCCTGACAGAAATAGATGAATTACAAACTCTCAGTAGAATTCAACATCTGATTGCTGTATGTGCTCAGTGGATTCACTTACTGCACTGGCCTTTAGAAGAAGAGCCAAACTGCATCATCGAGATAACTGTTAAGTCTGTGTTGGCTGTGTGGGTTGTTTTTGAACATTGTCAAACTAATTAAAGTGCGCTCAACGTCTCTGTAAAGACATTAAATATAGTTTATAAATGATGTGAAAATAGATTCTAGGATAATTGCGCAGATTGCGCTAATTAGTTTCCATACTCTAAACAACGAAAGCAAGGACTGTTTTTATGGCCCACTATAATATGTTATATACTATATCACAGACATAACGATTCTGTAATAATATTGGCAGTATTTCTTCAAGCTGCTGTATGTTTAAACTTTTAGTTTTATGGTCATCTACATTACCGAAGAGGCTAAGTAGTTTGCAAATAATATGACATTCGTCCCTGATTTTTTTGTGAGAATGCAAATTATGACCAAAGATCAATAACAACCTGGTTTATAACACTCCAGAAAACTATTACGTTGATGATTCCCTCAGCATAATTAGACAGAATAGCTAAACAGCAATTACTCTCTTGATTATATGAGGGTCCAACTATCTCCATTCAACATCAAATTGCATTAATTTGAAGCACCTGACATGTAAATAAGTGATATGGATTTATTCATTAAAATGAAGCTGATTCATAGAAGAACTCAATGTCTCTACGTGGGCTAACTTAGTTAATGCGTCCTCTCATAAGACCATACACAGCACCACCACTCTAAAGCCTTCCATCGATCTTCTCCTGCCCTACTCAAGGGCATTAAATCAAACCACACCCAAATCTTATGCACAGGGCGCTGCATACAGGGTGGACGCTGATAATAATAATAGAGCCGTAAATAATATTTCAGTAGGGTGCGATGATCTTAGCATATATGCAGTAAAAAGTTTGTTGATGATGAAATTTGTAAAGTCTTGAAATGGATCGCTGAGGTGATTGGGAGGGTTTTAAAAGATGAAACCATTTACATGGACCGTTCCATCCTCCAACGTTACATTGAGCTGTGTTTCTTTGCAGGAAGTTCGCTGTGCACTCAAAAGTTTTGCTTTGGCCCTTCTTGTGTTCTCTAGCATCTTTTTAGTCAAGCCATCACTTAGGGAAATGGCAGAATTGATCCACTAAGACAGAAGTGATTCAATCCTGCAAACCCTATTAATCTAAGTGCTCATCCCACAGTTACTTAACGACCTGTCCGTGTAGATATTTCCCACGCTCCTACTGTGTTCAAACGGGGACCAATAACCTATGTATTTTACCATGTTTTTGGCTTTAGTGGTCTTTTAGCATTGTTAAGCTTTGGGTTTAGCATGAAACACGGAGCTTGGCTTGGAGGTTAATTCACTGAGAAATCCTCAGAACTGCTGTGTATTTATCAATCCTTGAATGGTAAACTGCTGTGTAGCTGGAGCGAGGATCAGAGCTGTCGAGCGCTCTACTATTTAATAAGACTTTACATGTATCATTTGATATTGCCTAGACCGTTTGGTCTAGTGCTACAGAACTTGTCATTACAAGAAAAGGGTTTCCCGTAGCCCACAAAATACTGTAGAAGAACCTCTTTATACTAAAACAACATAGGGTTTGGGAGTCCGCCGTTAGTTTATGTTACTAAAACAATTACATAGCTCGAGGGTTGGAATAAACATATAGACCCGAACTGAGCGTCGTTAAAGACATGATTACTGATTGCCCAAACGATTGCAGATGAAGGGGGGGTAATTGGCGGATCAGTTTCATGCCTAAGAGAGAATAAGAGGGTTTACAGAAGAAAATTCTTGATCATAGCTGCGTATGGATTTCAAAAAAAATATAAGGGGAGACTCTGGGGTGACAACGAATCTATAACCTCCAATACCTGTCTTCTATGTGCCGATCACAGAAGTAGCAGAATTTTACCCTCAACGCAATGTCTAAACTTTTTTTTTTTTTCGATAAAACGTCTAAGGTACATTGATGTTTCCTAAGAACACACGATTATACTATGATTTCATTCTTTGAGAAGGGGTAAACACAGGAAGAATAGAAGGGTTCCGCAGGAAGCAATCCAACCACAAGAATTCCATTTCCAAATAAAGAAGCAATCAATCAACATGCTCAGATTCAGAGAAAAGAAACAACGAAAGAAGGCAAGTATTCCAAGGAACCTGGCTACGATGTCGGTTCAACGAGTCTGCTTCAATTGTTGCAGATCCAAGCTACCTATTCCAGCCTTCTTCTCCCTTCGTGTACCTATCCCCCCTCTCCTTAATGCCTCTATCGTTCTTTTATAACACAGTCTCTCTCCTCTACCAAGGGCTTGGCACGCGATCCTGTGCATATCTCCTTTAAAAATATATATTTTATTTTATTTAATGATCCCCAAATATTATTTATTTTATTTTATTATTATATTTCTTTATAGCCGACCCAATATATTGTTATTAATAGAGTAGTACTATTTCGACAATCTATAATTTTGTACTATACTATAATTTATCTTATTAATCAAGTTGTGAATCACAATTTACAACATGATTACCACTATTTATTTATTTAAATATTTATTATAATAATATTATATCGAACAATACAAATTTCTTACAACTTTATTTAACAACAACACTTCTAATAAAATAATAATTTATTTATAACAATAATCGACAACTAACGACATTATGCTCATTTAACAACATTTATACTCTTTCGTAAAATGATTCTAATTAAAGCACAACACTACCACACATGCTTAGACACCTTCGAACTTAATTAGACTCCAAGGTATGGTTTTACCTGACCGTAAGACATGATCGAAAGACAACCAATAACCACAAGGGTAAACTGACGACCAGACAACACTGACTAGGGACCTCACGTTAACTCCAACCAACTAATCCATTGGCGAAGGCACGCTCAGACCTGGTAATCAGGTGGAGTCGATGCCTAGTACCTGCATCCTGCAGCAACGCACGGTTAACCATGACAAGCTATACATATACATCACATGCAGTCCTATCGTGAATGGAAATCGCAGTGGGGTAGGGTACTCGAGAATGAGTAATACGACACTGTTCCATTCATGTTTATGAATAACAATCAACTATATTGAACAAGGTATCAGATTACTAGTCTACAACATAAAATGATCGACTAACTTGCAATCCCATAAAGTGAATAACATCAAAGCATCTAAAACATCCAGTTCATTTATCAAAGCATAAAATGACATAATCCAACATCAACATCTATTATCATAACAATTAGGTTCATACTGAAATAGCAAAATAACTAGAAATCCATCATCAAACGATCTAAAATACTGTCCTAATTTCCAGTACTACTAAGCAAACATCAGTCCAAAAGACGACAAGTTGAGGGGCACTACACTTAGGGCCTTAGGCTTGTCATTGATGTAGTTGATATTTGAATTATGAATTATTAAGGACTAATGCTTCATTAGATGTGCAGTTGAGATCTATAGTCATTTAGGATTCTAGAGCTAAGGAGGCACCTTTCCACTTGGCGAATAGTTGGCTATCTGGCAGTATTGGTAAAGGTGTATAAATGTACATAAACTTATTGAAATATTTGTATCTTACATTTCATATTTGATGAACATTGATATGCTCCAATTATTGACTTGAGTTTTACTAAATTAAGATTTGTAAATTATATCTATCATGCTAATAAGATTATTATTGTTATCTATCAATATTTTCTGAGATAAGCATTACTAAAAGTGTGTGTGTATGTGTTCAATTAATGCGTTTAGATATAGAACAAACCATGGTTATTTTGATCATGTTCGTGTGTAGTAATGAGTTTCTGTATATGGTTGAATGTGTCTTAATTTCAATAATGCAGTCATGTTATCCCTAGAGATGTTAGTTAACTTGCTGAATCAAACTATGCTATAGTTTACTAACAATATTTCTATTTTTTTTTTAAAATCTGTCTTTTTATTGCTTTAGTTGACTTATCTCTAGGGTTGCATGGCGGGGCATTACAAAAAGAAGGGGCGCTTCTCCTTATCCTCCTAGCTGTTGCAAATTTTCTTTTTTTACAATAGCTAGAAACTTCTGGGAAACCATCTTCTATAATTTTTTGGAATCACTTGAAATTGTGTTTTTGACCTATATTATATGGATCATTTTCTTTTACTGGGATTTTTACACCTTCTAGGTTGTTTGGAAAAATATACTATAATTTCATTTTTCATCTACAGTAACTATTGCACCATCTACCAAAAAAAGCTTTCCATCAACAGTGACTACCTTATCACCTGCTATAATTTTTCTCTATAGACTAGGAGGGTAAATCCTGTACATAGAGGTCTAGCTGTGGAAAAAGAGTAAGCTAGATATTAGTGGAGTTGCATCTTCCTTCTCCAAGTGTTGTGCAAGGATCCAAGTAGGCATCAATCCTTGGTAGAATCCCTAAATTATTAGCACCATAAATTGCATAGAACATGTTACAGGAAATTGTGTGGGTAAAAAAAGTTGTATTAATTGTCTTATATTAATTTGCAAGAAGAAATTATTTTCTATTTGTGTTGGGTATTGTATTGTTGAATGTCAAGTAATGATTGGGGTAAAGACAGAGATGTCCTTAGAAGAATTTGAGAGAATATGGCTGGGTAAGAGTACCCAAAAGTTTCTTGTTCCTTGTCCCTACATGTTGATGTTTGCTCTTCTCCTCTACAAAAAGGGAATTGTTGGAAGATTACTTAGGTGCAATATTGTGGCTCAAGGTGCTTATATTGTGCAAGGTTGAGTTGTGATGCTATATGAAATTGTGTCCTTGTTGAAAAAATGTGTGTTACTCTCATGCTATGTAGTTGGTATATGTATTCTACCCAGTCCCACTATGTTTTCCCCTAGCTCAGGGGTGGACAGCTTCTATCCTACGCTGGGAGGTAAGCATCCAACTAGCTATATCCAAGAATTTTGGTTCCTATGCAGGTCTTAGAAGGCTAAAGAAGAAAAAGAAAAGAAGACTGAAGGGTGTAATGACCTATAGTTATTGATGGCAGATGACTGATACATATTGAGTGACCAAGGGAAAGAAGAGAGGAAATTATTGCAAGGTCTAGTGTTGAGAGAGGGGTCAAATCCAAGTAATGGGAGTGTATGTCATTGTATACTATTAATGTGTTAGTAGGAAGTATGTCCTTTGTAAAATAAAGAAATGAAACTGTTGTAAACTAGCTTTGTATATTTGTTACATACTTGCTCTGATATGAAATGGATTTGTGCCAAGGAAAAAAAAAAGGGATGAAATAAAAAGAAAATAAAATGAATGAAAAGTTCTAATTGTATTGTTGTATATGAAACCATTGAATCATTTCTAGCATGGAATGCTCCTAATGTAAAATTATAGAAATTAGGACTACTGCTATGTGTATATAAACATATTCATCCTTTTGTTACAATACACAGGTTCCTTGATACTAGGAAAGAAGAAGAAAAAAATCTTACACCTAAATTTATTTTAATATCTCTTTTTACATTTTTAGAAAGAAACCCTCCCTCGTCTAGTTGGAATGAGACCTCACTTTGTGCTTCTTTAGTTCTTTTTCGGTGGTTGATCAGAAATATGTCAAGTGAAGCAAATTGGGAGGGAGCCTATGTGTCATGTACAGGTTTTGAATGCCTACTACATGTACTGCTAGTAAAAACTTTGTTCCTTTTACTTAAACCACTAGTATACTCCCCCCGCAGCTCTAGTATTTCTCTATTCTATCACAAGGATGAAACATGTCACACCTTTTGAGTTGAGTAAAGACAATGGAATTTACGTTGAGTAATAAACATGTATACTTGATCAATACTATCCATTGCCATTTAAAATAATGATCAATAATATTCTAGAAACAAAAGAAAATAGAATCTGAATTAAATAAGGGAAACAAACCTTTCTCTACATCGTAGCTCTGATGGTCATTCAAAAGATGCCATAATTACCTACGAGTTGCATAGGACTGTTGTACTCATTTTGGTGGATGATCTGCTCTGGAAGTTCAAACACTACGAAACATAACAATAAAAACAAATTATTCACAAGACCAATGATTTTACTCCGTTTCTTTTTGTGTATTCATGTATTGATGGTTTATACCTAGTTTTGGCTTGATCAGCCTCCTTCATCCCTAAGATCACTTACGTGTGTCACTATAGATCAAAAACGAGAGGTTATTCAGGGGCTATTCTAATGATGATGTTTTCTCTTCTTGAAAGAAACTTGCTTCCTAGTGCACAATATAAATGAACTATTCATTATGGGAAAGATGCACACATTTTCCCTTAACTAAGTGTCGATATCCTAGTGTTGGAAAGTTATGCTTCTTGGGAAATAATGTCAACAACATTATATACTGTGCAAAACGATATTTTCACATGATCTGAGCAACAACATAAGCAAAAAAAATGATAGCGACCCAAAAAACATTATAGTGACCAAAATCATATCCCATGGATGGAATGAGAGAAAAAAACAATCAATCATCAAGAAAATCACCAAACAGGTGGGGAAAAAGTCAATTGAAGGAAACCATGGGTGTTCATAGAAACTAAAGCATTAGCTTAGGTTCAACTCTGTATCGACACATTAAGAGTAAACTGTCAAACAAACCCCAGATCATGCTAACTGCTACCTCATGAAGAGGCCTTGTAATGCAACAAACAGATTGTGCCCAAGGTAAAACAAGATATAGAAATAGAGTAAAGAATTGAGTTTATACCAGATGGTACATCTGGAAGTAATGCAGAAAATAAAGAACTATTAGTTTTTAACCTGCCCTGGCCATCGCCACAATGTTCTACCCAGCAAAAGATGAAGAATCTCAAAAGATGCATCATGTTGGGCGAGCAGCTAAGAGATTAGGGTAATAATGCTTGAGATACCTTAGGGTTATGCATATAGGAGAACAAGATCCCCACCATTTATGTGAACTTAGGAATCCTCACCGAAAAAATATATATATTTCACCTCCTTCGCTTTCTACTTTTCTTTTGGGAGTCATATGCTATTTGAACTTAGTCTAACTTATCATCTCGAGAGGGGTACTAGGTGCCCTAAAACAATAATGTGTGCCCAATTATGCCAAACATGCTATGGTAGTGAAGTATATACCATAGGACCTACCTCAAGGTCATATAGTTAGCACTCTAACATATCCACCTCTATGGGAAATCTTAATTTGATTGGAGGTTTGATAGTTTTAATATTTAAGTAAATGTGTAGCAATTTATGTGCGTACCCCTCATCCTTAGTCTAGCTAGAATTTTGAGAAGGGATTAATACTTTAAAATAGATTTACCATTAGGGAGGCTTAGCTTTCGATATTAGTTCGGAATTAAGATTAAATTTTTTTTAGTCTTGATAGAATAAGGGGACTCTTAACCCTAAAATAGGAAGCTTCCCTTCAAGATATAGTTTTGTCTTAAGGGAAATAACAAGGGTGGTGATTGTAAGAGTAGCCATACATATTGTCCTGACTCTTAGAAAAGGATTTTATGAACTTTTCTCTCATGCACTTACTTCCGCAATGATTATTAATTCACTAACATGGTTGAATTTTAGATCTTTAAACCAAAAAAATATATTGTTTCATCCTTATGAGCATGTTTTAGGTGAGGGCGTTATAGAGGTATTGGAGCAAGGTTGCCAACTCTGGGAGCTTTGGGAATAGACTGTACAAATGGAATTGTTTTATTTAAAAAAAAAAACTATTAAGTGCTTGTAGTGTGCCCCATCCTTGCCTTGGTGAATTATGTTAGCAATAGAATAGGAGGATGTGGTAACAAGAGTTATGTATTTAGCTAGTGAAATAATAATGGATTTAATAAAATTTCTAAGTGAAAAATTTGCATCTTAACCTTTGTATTCATGTATTGGACCCTGATCATTGTAAATTGAGTTTCCTATGTCTCCTAGGAAAGTCAAAACCATGAATTAAATGTAGTTTCCTTATGAGTCCCGACATGTATATTTCCTTAGTTAATTGTCTTGATGAATTTGATAGTATAAATTGTGATGTCTAGTTCCATTAAATTGTGGAATCTTCATATTATGTTCTTATGAGACTTAAGTTTTAAAACAAATAAGAATGTCTTTCAATTGATTTAAAGTGAGAATTATGTGAATATTTAACTCTCTTTTTGAAAAGTGGTTGGTGCTCTAGTGGATTGAGAAACTTCATGGGATGTGATTACTTTGCGTATTATGACTTGGGGGTTGAGAAAAGAAAATTTAGCAGACAAAAGTGGAAAGAATAGGATGTTAAATTTTGGTCAACATTGCGTTATGAATTCCTACATTTTCTATTTTTTAAGTTTAATTGGATAGGATTCAAATCATACTTAGAGAAAAATATGCTCTTACTTGTGTGTTTGCTTGTATTTGTATAGATGAAATCTAAATGTGAAAAGGGTATTATAACATATAATAGATGAATTAGATTTAATATTTAGAAATGTGAAAAATTTTGTGATATGTTGTGTCAAATAATTTGCTTATATTACCCTTAAGAATGTATGCACTTTATGTATTGTATAAGTATATTATGTGTTGAGCAATTAGGAATGCTCAATAAAACATATTTCAATTTAGGTCATCCTTGCACTTTATCTTGAATATTGGGTTTACGTGAAGACATAGCTAAAACTTGAAAGCGTAGCAAAATTATTCATTCTAGAAAAAGAGATAAAACTAGGATAGAATGAAGAAAACAATCACTCACCATTTATGTTTTTCAATGAAATAGTTTTCAAGTTAAAGAAAATGAGTAAGACCTAGTGGAGCACAGGAAATGTAGTGCATGGTATGACAATGAATTATAATTGCAAGACAAATTAGGGGTCAAAATATGTTTTGTGTGATTGAAATTGATATATTTTTTTTCTACAAAATGAGGTTTCTATAAAAAAAATTAGATATATTTGACTACTAATGAATGAACCTAGTAGTAGGTGAAATAAGTGAGATTAATTTCCATGTGGTGTAATGTGATATGTATGTTGAATTTAACATATGTGGTGATGTGACAATACTAGTAATGTTGTGATTGTATCTCAAAGTATGTGATATAGGATATCCAACTTGGGAAGAAGAGTTTAGTGGACATAATGTATGATCCACTTAAGCATGCCCTTGTGATAATTGTATATATGTGTAAATAACCCTTATGACTTAAAGTAGTGAAATGTTAAAAACATAATATGTATTGAAGTGTGTTTTATGGAGATGTGTGAGTCACCCTTTGTGTTCTCATATGATGAGATGTCTAGTGCCACCCCTATTTGAGAGCATTATCTCATGACCACATTAGAGTACAGTCCCTCTTCTTCCCTAATTAAACCACATTGGTTAGTTTGTGTTGTAAACCCTTTTATTTCTATTGTTCCAGGGGTTGTAAACATATTGGACACTCAAAAGACCTATAAATGGGAGAGTTGCATGTGTTGGTGTGTGATTTGGCACATCACAAGGCATCTTTGTTTGGAGATAATTTGTTCACCACTTTTGGATGGTTTTGGCTCATGGTTTTGTAATTACCATTGAAGGATTACTATATTATATATCATATATATTAGGAGCTTGAGATGGAGGTTGTATGTAAGAGCCTTATAGATGTTGAATTACCTCCTGGATCTTTAGTTGGTTATACTCCTGTTAAATCCTACTTTGCATGTATATTGTAATCTTCTTGATTTCTAAATAATATATTGGGCAGCTTTGGAGTGTGGGCTTTTTTACCTGAAAGTGTTTTCCCATGCATATATTGTGTTGTGAGTTTTGCATTTGAATGTTTCTATTATCTTTTTGTTAATGTGCATCTTAATCTGTAACTGAAAAAGTTAAAATTAGTTAAATCTTTCCTCAGTAGATCAGTGTAGGAAGCGTTTTCTGCATACCTTTCTTCCTTTCAAGAATATTGTTGAAGATTCTAGTCTTGACAATGATTCTCTGTATGTTAAAATAACATTTTATTATTTCAAAAGGAAAAATGGTTACAAGTTAGTTAGGAGATGAAAAATCTATATATGTACAAGTTAATTCTAATTGTAAGGATCCCTCGATGGGAGGTATTCCTTCTTTCAGCATAGTCACTATACAAAAAATGTAAGGAGTCTTTGTGCTCCATTTTTTGAAGAAATTAGAAGAATTTTCTTAAATTTTGTGTCAATATTTCTCTTTTGATCACAAGTTTATTGTATGTTTTATTTGAAATCATTTCTTCATTTTTTTCTTATACTTTTGGTTGGATAGGAAATAGAATAGAGACTTTGTGCTTTGATTTAAAGGAATGAGAAGAATATTTTAGAACTTTGTGTCTCCATATTCTTTATTTATTGCATATTATTCATATGTGTAAAGTGTAATTGACTCCTCATATTTTTCTTGTAGGTTGAAGGTGTAAACCATCAATCATTCTTTTCTCTTTCCTAGATGTTGGATGCATAAAATGGAGTTTGTGTCTTCATTAGCTACTATACATTATTCTTCGTTCCCCTTTATTCTTCCTACATTTTGCCCAAGGAATCTTATGTAGTGTCTTGTGTGAGCCTATCTAGGGTTTCTGCTTTTTTTTTCCATTTCCCATTCTTGTGTTCCTTTTATACTATTTGGTCAAAAGTATACAAAAATCCCATCATCTGAGGGAGCTTTCCCTCTCAAACGTAGAGGAAAATCATTAATCTAATAATAATTTCTCTAACTATTATGAACATTTATTTCTATCCATTAGGCAAAATGTATTGAATTTAACAAAATATTGCAATGACAAATTTGTTTACTAACACTTCCAAATATTAAAGTTAGTGTCATTGAACTTCTTGATCTCCATTCTAGATGTTTTTTGTCAATTTCTATTCGTTAAAACACAATATCAACTACATAAATCTCCCATTTGAGTAGGGGCTAATAATATCTTATTATCCCACATATCAACCAAGCTATAATAAACAAGATCTTATAACAAATGAAATAAAACTAAGCATAAATCCACATTAACTCTAGGGAGAAGCAATTGAGGTACATACATATCTAAAAAAATGTAAGTAGAATAATTATAATTAATATAAGATATACATTGGAAAATAATGGACAAGAGCATGATCATAACGGGCCAAGAAATGATAATTACAAAAATACATGATGGATGGAAATCTACTAACATTTGGATTTAGATTTAGATTGGGATGGAAAAAGTGCTAACATTTTAAGCTCAAATTTGTCCATTCCATTTTTTAAAAATGCCTTAGACTTAGCCAAGTGTGAATCTCAAAAATTTCCAAAAAATTATAAAATCATTTACCTAGTTTATCTTGAAATTGTCCACAACTTTAATCGTAAAACTAATAGACCTTTTTTTAACCAAATTCAATAAAACAAAAGGGTTTTTAAAGGAAATACTCACAATTTTGAAAATGTAATTTATTCCTCATTACAAATATTATTTATTTTATACATAAATTATATTTGAATTCAAGAATGATATATATTTTGGGAAACACTAATAAATTTCAAACATGTAAAAATATTTTTTAAATCAAAAAATTATGTCATACTTTGGGCTTTGTTGGTGATAGCTTTAAAAAAAAAAGATTTTAATTTCATATTTTTTGACCAAAGAGGTCAAGTGTAACTCACAAGTGCTCCATGTGGCTGTCATCGTTCCTCTTACACAACTCATGCAAATGACTAAAAATAACTAGTCAAATATGTTAGCTATAGTTCAACTTGCAACCCCCTTCTTCAATCATTTCTTACACATATCATAAGACCAATGATACATGGTAGAGAATCCCAACAAAGAATTTAAAAATTCCCTCCATATGTGTCATTTTCTTTTCCACGTGGGTCCAAGATTTACAATATTTGACAAATATTTAGTAACTACAACAACATTAGGACTTGCAAGATTTACAACACCTATTCCTAAGAAATTGTATTTACTAAAAATTAATTAAATGATTGCATATTTTAATCTATTCATCAAATTATATCTTAGACTATGAATATACAAATTCTCTATATATAATATTTATATTCACGATGTTGATGGATCAAAAGTCCAAGATTCTTGTATTTGCAATATCAATTACAAAAGCATAAAATATTTAAACTTCTATTAAAAAAAATATTGTGTAAAATATAAAAAATGCATCAATATTTCCAATCACATTTTTTAATATACAAAATGAATTATCTCACATATAACTTATTAATATTAAGAAAGGCATTTGGATATAATGAGAACCCAAATGATAGTTTAAATGCTTTTCAATATCACTAACATTTTTGAAAAAATATTTTTAAATTATTTGAATCATTTAATGTAAACAGAATATCTGTAATGTATTTTATTTTTTTTAAATATGTAATATTTTATAATGTTAATAATCAATATTTTTGTAATTCATATTCTATTATTCTCTAACCTTTTAAAAAATATCAATATAAGTAACTATTATTTCATGGTTATCCCTTTGGTTGCTTATGTGAGCAACCACTACCTCATAAACAATTCACAAACTAATCACTATATACAAATTGTTTAAACCTTTTTCTACATAAAGCCTCATTTACAACACTTTACTTACACATCATCCACTTCAATGCTCCAATAGTCAATAACAATTTTACACCTCATTCACAACAAAAAGTGGTAAATATTTACCTTATTTTTATTGGCTAAAATTAACCTTTGACTATTCAAGTGAATGATGTTTAAGAATAGCCCATTTAAAACACTTTTAAAATGTTTAAGCTGAATTCTCCATGCAAAATGGTTATTAAAAGTTATAAATTTTTTGTATAAATGATTCTATAGAATAGATATTTTCAACATACATGCTAACCATACTAATAGCCCTTACAGGTTCAGAATAACATTTGCAAAACACAGTTTTGTTATTTGAATGCCTCAAATAACACAAGGTACCAACTGTTAAGCTTTAAATTGACTCATTGGCCTGCTGTAAGACCTGATCATACTCTACCCTTCTGTGGAAACTACGGTGACAATTACAGGCCTCGCATCTCATTTCATCATCTTGGCTGGCCTTGAACTCTCCACATCCATCTTTGGCATGATAGGGAAGCTGAAGGGTGTGATTCTTCCAACATTGCATGTTACTCTACCTTTCTGTGGAAAGTACGGTGAGAATTACAGGCCTCGCATCTCATTTCATCATCTTGGCTGGCCTTGAACTCTCCACATCCATCTTTGCCATGATGGGGAAGCTGAAGGGTGTGATTCTTACATTCCATGTACCGCACCCTGTTAATTGATTCATTAATAGCTGAGCCAGAAAGAAATTGGGCTTTTGAGGTTTCATTCCTTGGCTCTGAGAGTAGCTCTTTTGGATCCATCCTGACTCTATTCTTACAAACAGAGAGCAGAATAATATTTGAAAAACAGCAAAACAAATGGAGTTCAACGATGGCAATGAATAAAGATGACAGAACAGAGAGTCTTTTTCAATGCTTCCCTTAACTTCTGATCTGCTTTGAGACCTGCACCCACGAAAGCAAATATTTATCATACTTACATGACGTTTGAGCGTCATATTCAGGTCTGTAGCTATTTAGGGTTTTTCTTTTATTATAAAAACTAACAAATCACTAGAAATAAATAATAATTTCTCTGAAATAGTTATATTTAGTGCATACATTGCACTTTAATATTAAAAAAATGGAGAACATGATTCTGTAGGGTAATAAATCATAAGCTAAGAATCCAAAGTTAAGCTAACAGGATCCTTCTACTTCAGATTGCATCATGAAAAAGAAGGAAATTATAATGATGCAAAATCAAACAAAACTCAATACCTCTTCTTTGGGTGTGAATGATGGATCCAAATGATAAAGTGTTGATAATGCTTGCTATATTGAATTGCTCTAGTGGACTCACTAGTATGACAGCATGTACCTACAGATTCTTCTTAATACCTTGGATGAGAGGGAAGCCTAAATTTATAGATTTGAGGTAGAGGAATGGAGGGTTAGTATTCATTTGCATTGGATGGCTAGGATTGAATGAGACAAATTAGGGCAAGATTAGAAGCTTCTATGGGGTTCTATAAGGATGAAGGGTTGAGATTAAAGATAGATGAATGGTTGGGATTAAATGACAAAAATTAGGGCAAGGATGGAAGCTTCTAAGGAATTCTATAAAGATGAATGGTTGAGATTAAAGATGGATAGATGGATGGATGACTAGGATTAAATGAGAAAAAACTAGGAAAAAATGAAAACTTCTATGGTTTATCTTTATGTGAATGACTAGGATTAAAAAAATTCATATGTGAATGAATGGTGGAGATATAAATTTACTTTGACTTTTGTGAGATTGTCTAAGTTCAGTGAATCTAAACAACCTTTGGTCATGTGACTAGTTGAATTTTTAATTCATTTATTTGGGGATAATGGATAAGGATTTGAGTTAATTAGATTTAATAATGGATTGAAATAGGATTTAAGATTTTTAGACTAATTAATTTAACTAGCATAGATATCTTAAATACATCTATCTAAAAGACGCACACAGATAAGTCTTGAGGCACCTATATTGAGAATACATATTTACGCATCTTTTTGATAGATGTATTTAAGATATCTATGTTAGAGTGAGGAGATAATATATAATGCTAGTTCTACTTAAATATTTCTTTTATTTACTTTATAAATTTACATTTAAAGATTGAAGAATCATAAAAATTAGTTTTTAATTTAAAGCAAATGATATGAAAAACTTAATTATAATTATAATTGTCTAATGGAATTAATTCCCATAGAAAAAATCTTTAATCTTTTAAACATTTAATCTTTCCCTTGCCCTTATTTTTCTTTGATAGCCTTCATTAGACTAAAGTAAATAATTTACCCTGCCTTAATGTTCTTATTTTCCTTTGTGGGATGTAGCGGCAATTCTTAGTTCTGTATAATTTTCAATAATTTAATCCAAATGATACGAAAGGTTTAATTATAATTTTTGAAGAATTAATTCCCATAGTAAAAATCTAAAACCAAGGTCATTACACTAAATATTAATTTTGTTTGTGACTTTTGAAGATTGAAGAACTCTAACCCTAGCTCTCAATAATTTACCTTCCATTAATTTTCTTTGTGGTTTTCAAAGATTTGTTTATGCAAGAAAAATAAAAAATGTTTCATAGTACCCTTACCAATTAGACTTCTCTCCACAATATTTTGAGTCTTGAGGCACCTATATTGAAATTGTTATTGAGAATAGAGATCTATGCTACTTTAATAATTTTATTAATTTATTTCAATATATAGAGTGAGGACCTAAAATATATACGTATTACTATATAATGCTAGTTTTACTTAAACAATTATTTTATTTACTTTATAAATTTACATTTAAAGATTGAAGAATCCTAAAAATTAGTTTTCATCCAAATGATATGAGAAACTCTAATGGAATTAATTCCTATAGAAAAAATCTTTAATCTTTTAAAGATTAATGAACTATAATCCTAATTAAACTAAAGTAATTTATTGTGCAATTAGTTTTCTTTGTGGGTATTGAAGGCAATTCTTAGCTCTAACAACTAGTTTTTAATAGAAAAATTTCAGTAATTTAATCTACTATAACCCTAATAATTTAATTTCTAATAATTTTATTTATTTGTGGATTTTAAAGATTGAAGAACTATAACCCTATCCCTCATTAAACTAAAATAAAGTAATTTACCTTGCCATTATTTTTCTTTGCTAGCCTTTCATTAAACTAAAGTAAATAATTTACCGTGCCTTAATTTTCTTATTTTTCTTTGTGGGATGAATTGTAATGTCCCCTTCTAGCAAGCCAAAATTTTCACACCCTTGCAAACAATTTCAACTTACCAAAAGAGAACATTAGTATTCCATTTTTCATTTCCTTTTAATCTTGATGATAATCATAAACATAACCATATACTATTTGCCATTTCATAAATTCATTTTTCCATACATCATGATTCTCCTCAGGTGAGATAATCCTTAGGCCTCACCTTCCACCTTGTGAGAGAAGATTCGTTAGGTAGGTGATGTCATCTCAATCCTATGGGTCCATTAATATTATTCCTTAGTTTTTTCAACCAATGCCCATAATTCCTTAGTTTGTCAACTAAGGCCTATAATTCCTTAGTTCGTCAACTAAGGCCCATTCCTTCGGTACTTAAATCGAAGGTCCATAGTAATACCCTTGATTCATCAATCAAGGCCCATAATATCCTTGATTCGTCAATCAAGACCCATTCCCATGGAATGATCAATACCTACCATAACTATCTACCCCACCTTCTTAGTGTTAGGCGTTAATTAGGAAGTCTTGTATCTACCCTTAGGAATTCATGCCTTTATTAATCTTTAGGTTTTACCCTAAAGCCTTCATTAATCTTTAGGTTTTATCCTAGAGCCTTCTCCCTAGGTTTTACCCTAAGGCCTTAATTAATCTTCATCTATACATATACATACTTGTTATCTCTCATACGTCATTTAATCCATACCTTATTATCTTAGGCTATGATAATTTGCATTATTATTCATCATGTATTCTATTTACTTAATCAATAAGCTTCTAATCATTTCCAAAGTTCATATGACTCTATCATGACATATCATGTCATAATGCCTATTGTTAAAATCATACATGTACACATATACTTCATCATTTAATTTCATTTTCATACATAAACACATATAATTAGTTCCTACTTAATAATCTTATCATTTATATTTTACAAGTCATAAATTGAATAAGTAATTATAAATTCTTACAAATCATAAATTGAATAAGTAAATATAAATACTTACTTACCTGCTTTACCTGGGATTCCTTACCTATGCTGCAGTAATATAGTCTTTATTGCATTGTTGTTATAAAATCCAGATCTAAATATATGTATTTATCCCATACTCTTTTTATATTTTCTCCCCATGATCCTTTTCCTTGGCTGCCCTCATGTCTTCCTTGTGATATTTTCTTGCTATGTCTTTGATGAATTCAAATGATGTTCCTTCTTTATTACCTTTATTGAATTCACAGCTATTTATTTATTTCTTTTTACTACTTCATTCTTTCGATGATCATTTCCTTCTATCTCACAACCTTTATTTATTTCCCTTTCAAGGAATATGTTCGAAGAGGTATGTCTCTTATTATTTTTATTACTTTATATTAATTCCCTTTTGTGGTAAAACTAGTTCTAACCATACGTAACTTCCTTATCATAAGAGGATAGGTTAAAAGATGTTTATTATTATTTATTTACCTTATTTGTATTTATATTATTAGATATATTTATAATATATTATTTATTAATGTGCTGAACTTATAAATATCTTCCTTCGACCTCCCCTTAATCTTTTTAAAGTACATTATTTATATAATATATATAGTATAAATAAATACTTTTGTTATTAAGTATGGGAGCTCTTTTATTTTATTTTATTTCCAAGCATATAATATGATGGGATAATGTTTGTCTTATTAGACTTTTATTTTTATATGATTTTATTTTGAATTTAACCTTTTGTTTAACCGTATTACTTTGTCTTATTCCAAATTACTTTACTTTCTAAGTTTAATAGATAAGACTCTTCATAATATTTATTTATATATATAATAATATATCTTATTAATTATTCACATAAATATTATATTAAAATATTTATATTTATAATATATCTAGTTAATTAAAATATAAATATATATATTTCATATATTTTATAATATTTAAATTATATTAAATTAATAATATTATTTATTAAATAATACATATTAATAATATATTTTAAATAAATATATTATATATTTAGTTTATATAAGGCTAACTTATTATTTAAATAAACAATTCAATTATAAATCATGATAGGGACATGACAACCCTCCCCACTCAAGATTGCTTGTCCTCAAGCAATTATAATTAGGTATCCTAAAGTAATATTTAATAACATTATATTTTAGTAGGTTTCCTTATATAAAATAAGGTTTCACTCACCAATAATATAAAATAACCTCTAGAAAATGTAACAAATTAATATAGCTAATAAACTATAGTGCTATAAATAATATAGGGGCCTAAAATAATAATTTATAAATTTGGGTTTACCCTTTTAAATTTTTAGCACTAAATTTGCATAAAGGCATTTCTATTTATTTAATTATCAAAAATGTTTTAATGACTACTAATATTATTTTAATGCCATGATTAACCAATAGCATCAAATGAACAATCCAAACCAAATAACCAAATGTCAAACATACTTGACACAACCAAAGTGAAAACGGAGGGGCACTACATGAATTAATTCTCATACTAAAAATCTAAAACAAAGGTCATTAAATTAAATATTGATTTTCATTGTGGATTTTAAAGATTGAAGAACACTAACCCTATTTCTCATTAAACTAAAGTAAATAATTTACCCTGCCATTAATTTTCATTGTGGTTTTCAAAGATTTGTTTAATAAGAAAAATATTAAATAAACTATAATTTATAGGTTCCATAATTTAAGCTGCACTTTAACTACAATTTTATTTTTAGTTTATTGAGTAGCATGTAGATATAATAAGAGTAAATAATACGTAATGCTAATCTAACCTTCTATAAATAATAGCTGGAGCATTGCATCACTTCATAAATTCATTTTATAAGAAAAATAAAAAAAATGGTTTCAGAATACCCTTACCAATGAGACTTATCTCCTTATTGATTAAACTTCTTCTCCTAATTCAATTTTCTCTATTTTTATTTGATTTGACTTTTCTCAAATTTATGTTTGCGTACTACTTATATTTATACACATTATTTTATTAGCTTTATTAAAAAATATGTCAGCTCTATTTTATTTTTATGTACTGTTCAAGTCATCCCTTAATAGGTGTAACTATTTTTAAATGTCGGCTCGTTAACACATTGAAGCTATTACACTCCACCCTTTGGTACCACTATAGTTACACCACTAGTTTTCATTATTTAATTAATTAGTGTAGAGGGGTGTGAGAAATTAATTTTAATTAAATAAATATGATTTATTTAATTAATTTAATGATGGAGAGAATATTAAAAGGATAATTGTAATTAATTAAATAAATATTAATGTTTTGAATGAAAAGAGGGGGATAATGAGGTTGAATGGCTAGATCCTCCTTTCAATGACATATCAACCAAGCTAAATCTCACTTTTACAAGACGATTCACCTATAGGTTAGGTTGTCACTTGGAATGATGTGAAAATTAAGAAATTTTCAATTAATGCATTAATTTAATCCTCAAATATCCTTGAAACCCTAATTATGCAAAATAATAAGTAAAATGATGAATTATGACAAATGCTTGTAGACTAACGTACTAAAAAGAGATTAATTACTTGTTTTTGTTTTTAAGTTCGAGATGTAGAATATTCAGGGACACTGGCACTCACTCCCTGATCCAAGGAGTTGTTTTCTTTAGGGAATCCTGATCTCCTTCCAACACTGATGATCACTGTACTTTTCATTTTTGTGTCAAGAGATGCGGAGGACATTAGCACTACTACCCAAGTCCAATGCAGGGTGTTCTTGAGGATGTCAGAACCTCTTCAGATGTTGATTGTCATTGTCACAATGATTTATGTGTTTTCAACATTGAAGGACACTAGCACTAGTCCTCGAGTCCAAGTAGTGTTTTTCTTCAGAGATTCAAAATTATGATCTTCTTCAACCTTCCTCTGCAACTCTACTCTGTGAAATCTGATTCCTGTAACCTACAATCACAAGGAGTGTGGTTGGGGGTTGTGGTGTTTAGCGGCTTTCCTCAGTCAAGCCCTGGAAGGATATTCAAGTATTTTGAATACCATTGATAGATAAAGAGTGTGTGTCCCTATGGGATAGAGACAAAAATAAAATGATAAAGATTGAAACACAAATAGATATCACCTCAGAGATGTAGATCTCACATAGATAAA
Source organism: Cunninghamia lanceolata (assembly GCA_027924645.1). Lineage (NCBI taxonomy): Eukaryota > Viridiplantae > Streptophyta > Pinopsida > Cupressales > Cupressaceae > Cunninghamia > Cunninghamia lanceolata. Next base: position 837,749 of record BSBN01000244.1, read on the forward strand.
GATTCTTCAACACATCAGAAGAGAAAGCTAAATCTAGAATCACAAACACAATAACAATGCTCTTCTTTGGAACAATGAATATCTTGAATGCTCTAAAATCATAAGTTTGCAAAAAGTTCATAATCATCTTCTAGTTTACAAATGGAACCCTAAACATACTTATATATGCAACTAAATACATTCTTGCTTTAAATTTCATAATTCAAACTTAAAATGTCAACAACATAACCTTTTAACTATCACATAACAGACATTTAAATTTGGGACCCACCTGAAATAGCACAGGACAGGGGCACGATTGCCCATGTCCTTGGGTCCTCTTTCAGGGCAGGGTTAAGTGCAACAATGTCCCTCAAGCCCCATATTCAAATTTGGGACCTACCTAAAATAGGGAAGGACAAGGGCGTGAGCGTCCCTATCCTCAGGTCCTATTCAGGGCAAGATCAAGAGCAACAATGTCCCTCAAGCCCCATGTGACATGGATTACAAGCCATTTTCTTTCAGGAGTCAAAATAAACATGTAATATGCAAAATAAGGGACCTGGGAGCTAAACTTATGAGGAAAAAGCCTAAGAAGATATTTTTTGACATAACATTTAGCCCCCACTTTAATGTATGTATGAACACAAGGCCCATACATGCATTAAAGTACGGTCAAAACATAGTAAACACGCCAAGCACTTGAAGACATTAGAGAAAACACATTACAGACACACCAAACATAGTGAAGATAGTATCAGGCATGTAAAACACAAAGAAGACAACATTGAAGACAATGAAAACATGATGAATATAGTGAATGCGGTGATTATTTAATTTTTATTTTCATATATAAATGAATACAGATGCAGATGCATGGAATGTAAAAATGCAACACACAACCCAAAATGTAGGAGGGCCATTTCGTCACGCTCTTTGGACTACATATGGGGCAACAGACACTCAATACAAAACCTCAAGTGTAAGTGGAGCATGTCACTACACTCACACAAGAGGGGAAAACACACTATACAAAGCCCAAGTGGGGGTTAACCACACAAGGGGGAAAACACATGGAAGACATACGGAAAACACGAGCATCTTATAGCATGCCAAAGACATACTATACATCTAAAACATGACAAACAAGGCAATGGAAGGAACTTATTGCTAAGCCCCCACCATCTTAGGCACATTATAGGCACACCTAATGGTTGGGCTTATGCCACAACAACCTCCAAAGACACGCTTAAGGGAGGCTAGTCTCAAATCCAACCCCACACTAGCTCAAGAGATACACCATCTTGACTCACATAGAGGGCTTTTGAATAAAAGGATATGCATGATATCCCATCTCCATAGAGGGCTTAATGATTGCAATATAGAATAAAGATGTGCACTTATGCTGGAGATACAACATCCTGCCTCTGCAGAGGACTTACAAAAATGCTTCGTTAGTACCAAAATCATCATCTACACCTTACCTTTATATGCTTCCACCTTAAGTTTTTGATGTCGTGTACCAATATCAAGCACATGAAGGTAGAGAGAAAACACACAAGGGAACAAGAGCTCTCTTAAAGCCCATTCCCCCAAAGGTGACATGTGTTTCACGATCACTAAATCTTCCCACAAACAAAAAATTTCTTGCAAGAAGAGAGGTTAGAAATCTTTCTCTAAGATAATAACCACATCACATGATCAAAAGCAATGCATGAAAAAAATCACATAGAGAGCCAAGGTTATACTACAGATTTGGAAACCTAGTATAATTGTGGGGCTATACTGCACAGATCTTAGAATTGAGTGTAACCAAGGCAAGACTGAAGATAAACAAAGTGCACATAGTAGCTATATCATTATGGTTTGTTAGAAAATAGAATACATCATCAAAATATTGCTTGGAGTGATTCTACTAGCCAATTGTCAGATAATATATGTCAACCCCATCATCATGTATGGACTAGGTCCATTTTTCCTTACTCACTGAAGGCACACATGGTCTAGTATCAGTATTATTCATTTTTCATCATCTGCCAGCTAGATAGAACCATTGGAAGAAGGTAAACAATAAATCAAGAGAGGGGAACAAGTGCCTTAGGGTTGTCACGTAGGAAGGTACCCCCAGGTAACCAACCGCAATGTTGTGTCCCTAGTTGATGAGGAGATGCTATGATTTCAATATTATGTGAGAATTTTAAATTTATTTTATGAAATGTCTTTCGACTATTAAATATAATATTGTTACTTTTGTAATGAAGACTTGTTATGGATATACAATGCACATATTGATGTTACTTATTAATGCTTCGGCTATGATATTTGTGATAACCACTGACCTTAGAATGAGTGTGCAGGTACATACTAGCTAGTGGAAATGGGGAAAATACAAGGGGACCCTATTTTGTGAAACCAATAGAGCCAACCAAGTCTATGTGGAGAGATTTAGGTCCTTTGTATTGTGAAATGTACTACAATGTGTTGTGTTTTACCTTGTGTTGTATTATGTAGCATCATATGTCATGGTATTGTATTATGTAGCGTGATATGTCATGGTTGTTCTTTGTGATGTGTCATGCATTGCTATGTATTGTGTAACTTAAACTAATTAAATTTCCCCTTTAGTCTTTTATAAGGGTGTAAAATAATTTTATATAGTACCTTTGTCTTAAAAATAAAACATTAAGACCTAAGTTTATGTCTATGCACTTTTGGAGGGGAAAGTTAAAAAAATCAATAATTTTTTAAAACCTTTCTTTCTTTTACCTAAGTTTATGTCTATGATCAAAATTAGAGAGGTATCGAGTCATCAGAGAGGGGTATGTGTGTGTTGTAAAGATTTAAGAGGGCTGTAATAGAAACCATGGAAAATAAAAACAAGTGTCCCCAACTAAGGAGACAAGTGTTTGCCTCTCAACAAGAGAGGTGTCAAGGGAGGAAATTTTTAATTAATTATTTTGGGGAAAAGAAAGGATCCTCCTCATCCTCCTAGCTGTTGTAAATTTTCTTTTTTTACCATGGCTGGAACCTTTTGGGAAACCATCTTCTATAATTGTTTGGAATCACTTGAAATTATGTTTTTGACCTATATTTTATGGATCACTTTCTTTTACTGCTATTTATGCACCTTCTAGGTTGTTTGGAAAAAGATGCTATAATTTCATTTTTCATCTACAGTAACTGTTGTATCATCTACCAAAAAATGCTTTCCATCAGCAATGACTACCTTATCACCTGCTGTAATTTTAATCTATAGACTAGGAGGGTAAATCTTGTACATAGAGGTTTAGTTGTGGAAGAAGGGTAAGCTAGATATCAATGGATTTGGATTTGCCTCCTCCAAGTGTTGTGCAAGGATCCAAGTAGGCCTCAATCCTTGGTGGAATCCCTAAATTATAAGCACCCTAAATTGCATAGAACATGTTACGGTAAATTGTGTGGGTAAAAAAAAGTTGTATTAGCTGTCTTATATTAATCTCCAGGAAGAAATTGTTTTCTATTTGTGTTGCATATTGTATTGTTGAATGATGATTGGGGTAAAGACAGAGATGTCCTCAGAATAATTTGAGAGAATATGGCTGGGGAAGAGTACCCAAAAGTTTCTTGTTCCTTGTCCCTACATGTTGATGTTTGCTCTTCTCTTCTACAAAAAGTGAATTGTTGGAAGATTACTTAGGTGTAATATTGTGGGTTGAGGTGCTTATATTGTGCAAGGTTGAGTTGTGATGTTGTGTGAAATTGTGTCCTTGCTATTGAAAAAATGTGTGTTACTGTCATGCTATGTAGTTGGTATATGTATTCTACCCAGTCCCCCTATGTGGATCTTATGTGGATCTTTTTTTACCATGGCTAGAACCTTCTGGGAAACCATCTTCTATAATTTTTTGGAATCACTTGAAATTGTGTTTTTGACCTATATTATATGGATCACTTTCTTTTACTAGGATTTCTGCATGTTCTAGGTTGTTTGGAAAAAGATATTATAATTTCATTTTTCATCTACAGTAACTGTTGTACCAACTTCCAAAAAACGCTTTCCATCAGCAGTGACTACCTTATCACCTACTGCAATTTTTCTCTATAGACCAGGAGGGTAAATCTTGTAAATAGAGGTATAGCTGTGGAAAAAGAGTAAGATAGATATCAGTGGATTTGGATCTACCTCCTCCAAGTGTTGTGCAAGGATCCAAGTAGGCATCAATCCTTCGTGGAATCCCGAAATTATTAGCACCCTAAATTGCATAGAACATGTTATAGTAAATTGTGTGGGTTTTAAAAGTTGTATTAACTGTCTTATATTAATTTCCAGGAACAAATTGTTTCCTATTTCTGTTGGGTATTGTATTGTTGAATGTCAAGTAATAATTGGGGTAAAGACAGAGATGTCCTCAAAAGAATTTGAGAGAATATGGCTGGGTAAGAGTACCCAAAAGTTTCTTGTTCCTTGTCCCTACATGTTGATGTTTGCTCTTCTCCTCTGCAAAACGGGAATTGTCGGAAGATTACTTAGGTGCAATATTATGGCTTGAGGTACTTATATTGTGCAATCTTGAGTTGTGATGCTATGTGAAATTGTGTCCTTGCTATTGAAAAAATGTGTGTTACTATCATGCTATGTAGTTGGTATATCTATTCTACCCAGTCCCCATATGTTTTCCCCTAGCTCAGGGGTGGACAACTTCTATCCTAGGCTGGGAGGTAAGCGTCCCACTAGCTATATCCAAGAATTTTGGTTCCTATGCAGGTCTAAGAAGGCTAAAGAAGAAAAAGAAAAGAATACTGAAGGGTGTAATGACCTATAGTTATTGATGGCAGATGACTGATACATGTTGAGTGACAAAGGGAAAGAAGAGAGGAAATCATTGCAAGGTCTAGTGTTGAGAGAGGGTCAAATCCAAGTAATGGGAGTGTATGTCATTGTATACTATTAATGTGTTAGTAGGAAGTATGTCCTCTGTAAAATAAAGAAATGAAACTGCTGTAAACTAGCTTTGTATATTTGTTACATACCTACTTTGATATGAAATGGATTTGTGTGAAGGGAAAAAAAAGAGAAGAACTAATAAGAAAATAAAATGAAAGAGAAATGCTAATTGTATTGTTGTATATGAAACAATTGAATCATTTCTAGCATGGAATGCTCCTGATGTAAAATTATAGAAATTAGGACTACTACTATGTGTATATAAACATATTCATCCTTTTGTTACAATACACGGGTTCCTTGATACCAAGAAAGAAGAAAAAAAGAGATCTTAGACCTAAATTAATTTTAATATCTCTTTTTACATTTAAAAAAAAAACCCCTCCCTTGTCTAGTTGGAATGAGACCTCACTTTGTCCTTATTTAGTTCTTTTTTAGTGGTTGATCAGAAATATGTCAAGTGAAGCAAATTGGGAGGGAGCCTATGTCTCATGCAGAGGTTTTGAACGCCTACTAGTTGTACTACTATGAAAAACTTTGTTCCTTGTAGTTAAACCACTAGTATACCCCCCTGTAGCTCTGGTATTTCTCTATTCTATCACAAGGATGAAACATGTCACACCTTTTGAGTTGAGTAAAGACAATGGAATTTTCTTTGAGTAATGAACAAGTATACCTGATCAATACTATCCATTGCCATTTAAAATCATGATCAATAATATTCTAGAAACAAAAGAAAATAGAATTTCAATTAAATAAGGGAAACAAACATTTCTCTACATCATAGCTCTAATGGTCATTCAAAAGATGCCACAATTACCTATGAGTTGCATAGGACTGTTGTACTTATTTTGGTGGATGATCTGCTCTAGAAGTTCAGACACTACCAAACATAACAATGAAAACAAATTGCTCCCAAGATCAATGATTTTACTCCGTTTCTTTTTCTGTATTCATGCATTGATGGTTTATACCTAGTTTTGGCTCAATCAACCTCCTTCATCGCTGAGATCAGCTACATGTGCTACTATAGATAAAAAAGAGAGGTTATTCAGGGGCTATTCTAATGATGATGTTTTCTCTTCTTGAAAGAAAATTGCTTCGTACTGCACAATATAAATGAACTATTCATTATGGGAAAGATGCACGCCTTTTCCCTTAACTAAGTGTCGATATCCCAGTGTTGGAAAGTTAGGCTTCTTGGGCAATAACATTGACAACATTATATACTATGTAGAATGATATTTTCAAATGATCTAAGCAATAACATAAGCAAAAAAAATGATAGCGACCCAAAAAACATTACAGTGACCAAAATCATATCCCATGAATGGAATGAGAGAAAAAAAAATCAATCATCAAGAAAATCACCAAATGGGTAGGGAAAAGTCAATTGAAGGAAGCCATGGGTGTTCATAGAAACTAAGGCATTAGGTTAGGTTCAACTCTATACCGACACATTAAGAGTCAACTATTAAACAAACCCCAGATCATGCTAACCGCTGCCTCATGAAGAGGCCTTGTAATGCAACAAACAGATTGTGCCCAAGGTAAAACAAGATATGGAAATAGAGTAAAGAATTGAGTTTATATCAGATGGTACATCTGGAAGTAATGTAGAAAATATAGAACTGTTAGTTTTCAACTTGCCCTGCCCATCGCCACAGTGTTCTCCTACCCAGCGAAAGACAAAGAATCTCAAAAGATGCATCATGTTGGGTGAGCAGCTAAGCCTTAGGGTTATGCATATAGGAGAACAAGATCCCCACCGTTTATGTGAACTTGGGAATCCTCACTGAAAATATATATATATTTCACCTCCTGTGCTTTCTACTTTTCTTTTGGGAGTCATATGTTGTTTTAACTTAGTCTAACTTTTCATCTTGAGAGGGGTACTATATACCCTAAAACAATTATGTGTGCCCAGTTATACCAAACATGCTATGGTAGTGAAGTATATGTCATGGGACCTACCTCGAGGTCATATAGTTAGCACTCTAACATATCAAACTCCATGGGAAATCTTAACTTGATTAGATGTTTGATAGTTTTAATATTTAAGTAAATGTGTAGCAATTTATGAGCATACCCCTCCTCCTTAGTCTAGCTAGAATTTAGAGAAGGGATTAATTTACCATTAGGGAGGCTTATCTTTCGATATTAGTTCAAAATTAAGATTAATTTTTTTTAGTCTTGATAGAATAAGGGGACTCTTAACCCTAAAATAGGAAGCTTCCTTTCAAGATATAGTTTTGTCTTAAGGGAAATAACAAGGGTGGTGATTGTAAGAGTAGACATACATATTGTTCTAACTCTTAGAGAATGATTATATGAACTTTTCCCTGGTGCTCTTACTTCCGCAATGGTTATTAATAGACTAACAAGGTTGAATTTTAGATCTTTAAACCAAAAAAAAATGTTTCATCCTAGCGAGCATGTTTTAGGTGAGGGCGTTATAGAGGTATTGGAGCAAGGTTCCCAACTCTGGGAGCTTTGGGAATAGACTGTACAAATTGAATTGTTTTATTAAAAAAAAAAACTATTAAGTGCTTGTAATGGGCCCCATCCTTGCCTTGGTGAATTATGTTAGCAACAGAATATGAGGATGTGGTAACGAGAGTAATGTATTTAGCTAGTGAAATAATAGTGGATTTAATAAAATTTCTAAGTGAAACATTTCCATCTTAACCTTAGTTTAAATGGTTAAACACAAAGCATTCATGTATTGGACCTTGATCATTGTAAATTGAGTTTCCTATTTCTCCTAGGAAACTCAAAATCATGAATTAAATGTAGTTTCCTTATGAGCCCCAACATGTATATTTCCATAGTTAATTGTCTTGATGAAATTCATAGTATAAATTGTGATGTCTAGTTGTATTGAATTGTGGAATCTTCATATTATGTTCTTATGGGACTTAAGTTTTAAAACAAATAAGAATGTCTTTCAATTGATTTAAAGTGAGAATTATGTGAATATTTAACTCTCTTTTTGGAAACCAGTTGGTGCTCTAGTGGATTGAGAAACTTCATGGGATGTGATTACTTTGCATATTATGGTTTGCGGGTTGAGAAAAGAAAATTTAGCAAAGAAAAGTGGAAAGAATAGGTTGTTAAATTTTGGTCAACATTACGTTATGAATTCCTACATTTGCTAGTGTTTAAGTGTAATAAATTCTTGTGTATTTTTGTTGTGTGAGTTTAATTGGATAGGATTCAAATCATACTTAGAGAAAAATATGCTCTTACTTGTGTGTTTTCTTGTATTCGTATAGGTGAAATCTAAAAGCGAAAAGGGTATTGTAACATATACTAGATGAATTAGATTTAATATTTAGAAATGTGAAAACATTTGTGATATGTTGTGTCAAATAATTTGCTTATATTACCCTTAATAATGTATGCACTTTGTGTATTGTATAAGTAAATTATGTGTTGAGAAATTAGGAATGCTCAATAAAACATATTTCAATTTAGGTCATCCTTGCACTTTATCTTGAATATTGGGTTTACGTGAAGACATAGTTAAAACTTGAAAGCGTAGTAAAATTATTCATTCTAGAAAAAGAGATAAAACTAGGATAGAATGAAGAAAACAATCACTCACCATATATGGTTTTCAATGCAATAGAATTCAAGTTAAATTAAATGAGTAACACCTAGTGGAGCATAGGAAATGTAGTGCATGGTATGACAATGAATTATAATTACAAGACAAATTAGGGGTCAAAATATATTTTCTGTGATTGAAATTGAGATTTTTTTTTCTGCAAAATGAGGTTGCTATAAATAAAATTAGATATATTTGACTACTAATGAATGAACCTAGTAGTAGGTGCAATAAGTGAGAGTAATTTTCATGTGGTGTAATGTGATATGTATGTGGAATTTAACATGTATTGTGATGTGAGAATACTAGTAATGTTGTGATTGTATCTCAAACTATGTGATATAGTATATCCAACTTGGGAAGAAGAGTTTAGTGGACATAATGTATGATCCACTTAAGCATGCCCTTGTGATAATTGTATATATGTGTAAATAACCCTTATGACTTAAAGTGGTGAAATGTTAAAAACATAATTTGTATTGGAGTGTGTTTTATGGAGATGTGTGAGTCACCCTTCATGTTCTCATATGATGAGATGTCTAGTTCCACCCCTACTTGAGAGCATTCTCTCATGACCACATTGGAGTACAATCCCTCTTCTTCCCTAATTAAACAACATTGGTTGGTTTGTGTTGTAAACCCTTTTCTTTCTATTGTTCCAGGGGTTGTAAACATGTTGGACACTCAAAAGACCTATAAATGGGAGAGTTGCATGTGTTGGTGTGTGATTTGGCACATCACAAGGCATCTTTGTTTGGAAATAATTTGGTCACCACTTTTGGGTGGTTTTGGCTCATCGTTTTGTGTATGCATTAGCTTCAAGTGCTTGGTGTGTTTGTTGTGTTTTTACCATACTTTAATGCATGTATGGGCCTTGTGTTTATACATACATTTAATGTGGGGGCTAAATGTTATGTCAAAAAATGTCTCCCTGGACTTTTTCCTCATACCTTTAGCTCTCAGGTCCCTTATTTTGCATCTTGTATGTTCATTTTGACTCTCAAAAGAAAATGGCCTGAAACCCATGTCACATGGGGCTTGATGGTTATTCTTGCACTTGATCCTACCTTGAAATAGGACCTAAGGACACGAGCACTCACGCCCTTGTCCTGTCATATTTTAGGGAGGTCCCAAATTTGAATATGGGGCGTGAGGGACATTGTTGCACTTAACCCTACCCTGAAATAGGACTTGAGGACATGGGCACCCGTGCCCTTATACTACCCTATTTCAGGCATGTCCCAAATTTAAATATCTATTATGTGACCGTTAAGAGGTTTCATTGCCAACATTTTAAGTTTGAATTATGAAATTTAAATAGGGAACGTATTTAGTTGCATATATAAGCATGTTTAGCATTTCGTTTGTAAACTAGAAGATGATTATGAACTTTTGGTGAACTTATAATTTTAGAGCATTCAAGATATTCACTGTTGCAGAGTAGAGCATTGTTATTGTGTTTGTGATTGTAGATTTAGCTTCATCTTCTCATGTGTTGAAGAATATTCATCTATGTCAAATCTACAGCTTTGACGTGATATATATTTGTGTTTGAATCTTTATCAATTTGTTTTTGCCTCTATTCCGTAGGGATACACACTCTTTATCTGACCATGGTATTCAGAAGACTTGAATGTCCTTTCGGGGCTTGAATGAGGCAAGCCTCTAAACACCACAACTCCTAACCACACTCCTTGTGATTACAGGTTACAGTTATCAGATTTCACAAAGTGGAGTTGTAGAGGAAGGTTACAGAAGATAAGAATTACAGATCTTTGAAGAAAAGTACTACCTGGACTCAGGTGCTAGTGCCTATGTCCTCCAAGGTTAAAAACATAGAAAACATTGTGATAGTGACAATTAGAATCTTGAGAGGCTTTGACATCCTGAAGAACACCCTACCTTGGGCTCGAGCACTAGTACTAGTGTCCTCTGCATCTCTCAGGATGGAAACAAAATGAACAGTGATTCTTAGTGTCACAAGGAGATCAAGATTCCCTAAGGAAAACACCACCTTGGACAGGGGCATGAGTGCAAGTGTCCTCAAATATTTCGCATCTCAAACTTCAAAAAATGGTCAGTAATTAATCTCTAGTTACTACCTTTTTAAAAAAAAATAATGCACCTGGTAAACTTTTTAACATGACTGGTGACGCTGGCGTGACACGTCCTTCAGCTCCACCTTAATGGTTTTTTCTAGAGCAATGAACCGGTGATGCCACAACATGGGGGACCTCATCCCTAAGAAGGAACACTTCAAACCTGCGATCTCATTGGCCCAGCGAAGGCGTAAAGCCTGCGAGCTCATTGACCCAGCAAGGGTTTGAACTCTAGTGGCCACCACTACAACTGAGCGACTTAACCACTGAACCACACCCTTAACAGCTAATATCTATTTACTACCTTACTTTGCAAACATTTGTCGTAATTCTTTATTTTACTTACTATTTTTTATAAGTAGGGTTTCAAGGATATTTGAGCATTAAATTAATATATTAATTGACAATCTCTAAATGTCCACATCGTTTCAAGTGATAGCCTAACTTGTAGGTGAATCCTTTTGTAAAAGTGTGATTCAACTCGATTGATATGTCCTTGAAGGTTTGTAGTGAAAGGAGGATCTAGCCATTCAACCTCATCATCCCCCTCTTTTCATACAAAACATTAATATTTATTTAATTAATTACAATTATCCTTTTAACATTCCCTCAATCATTAAATTAATTAAATAAATCATATTTATTTAATTAAAATTAATTTCTCACACCCCTCTACACTAATTAATTAAATAATTATGCTGAGAGGTGTAACTACAGTGGTAGCTACAATGGGTGGAGTGTAATAGCTTGAATGTGTTAAGGGATGATGACTTTCACAGAAAAGAAAACAAATTGAATTGGCAGAAGAAGTTTAATCGATAAGGAGATAAGTCTAATTGGTAAGAGTATTATTTATAGAAGGTTAGATTAGCATTGTGTATTATTTACTCTTATTCTATCTACATGCTACTCAATAAAATAAAAAGAAAATTGTAATTAAAGTGCAACTTAAATTATGGAACCTATAAATTATAATTTATTTAATATTTTTTTTTGCATAGACAAATCTTTGAAAACCACAAAGAAAATTAGTCGAAGGGTAAATTATTTACATTGGTTTAATGAGAGATAGGGTTAGGGTTCTTCAATCTTTAAAAGCCACAAAGAAAATTAATACTTAGTTTAATGACCTTTGTTTTAGAATTTTACTATGGGAATTATTTCATAAGAAAATTAAGGCACATAAATTATTTACTTTAGTTTAATGAAGGCTAGCGAAGAAAAATAACGGCAAAGTAAATTACTTTATTTTAGTTTAATGAGGGCTAGAGTTATAGTTCAATCTTTAAAATCCATAAATAAAATTAATATTTTTACTATGAAAATTAATTCTATTAAAAATTATAATTAAGTTTTTCAATCATTTGGATTAAATTATTGAAAATTTTCCATTTAAAACTAGTTGTTAGAGCTAAGAATAGCGGTTGCATACCCACAAAGAAAACTAATTGCACAATAAATTACTTTAGTTTAATTAGGATGATAGTTCTTTAATCTTTAAAAGATTAAAGATTTTTTCTATGGGAATTAATTCCATTAGACAATTATAATTAAGTTTCTCATATCATTTGGATTAAATTAAAAACTATTTTTTAGGATTCTTCAATCTTTAAATGTAAATTTATAAAGCAAATAAAATAAATATTTAAGTAAAACTAACATTATATATTAATATGTATAAAATTATAAAAGTAGCATAGATATCTATTCTCAATAACAATTTCAATATAGGTGCCTCAAGACTCATATATCTCAGCCAATGACTTTCATGGTACATACAAATAAAATAGAGCCCGCATATTTTTTTAATAAAGCCAATAAAATAATGTGTTTAAATATAAGTAGTACTCAAAGATAAATTTGAGAAAAATCAAATCAAATAAAAAGAGAGCAAATTTAATTGGGAGAAGAAGTTTAATTGATAAGACTATGCAACATTTTTTCATTTTTCTTGCAAAATGAATTTATGAAGTGATGCAATGTTAAAGTGCAGCTTAAATTATGGAACCTATAAATTATAGTTTTTTTAATATTTTTCTTGCATAAAGAAATCTTTGAAAACCACAAGTAAAGATTAAATCTTTAAAAGATTAATGATTTTTTCTATGGGAATTAATTCCATTGGACAATTATAATTATAATTAAGTTTTTCATATCATTTGCATTAAATTTAAAAACTAATTTTGACGATTCTTCAATTTCTAAATGTAAATTTATAAAGTAAATAAATTGATCATTTAAGTAAAACTAGCATTATATAGTAATATGTAAATATTTTAGCTCCTCACTCTATATATATATTGAAACAAATTAATAAAATTATTAAACTAACATAGCTATCTTAAATACATCTATCTAAATGATTAATAGATATGTATTCTCACTAACAATTTCAATATAGGTGCCTCAAGACATAACTATCGACGTCTTTTAGATAGATGTATTATTTAAGATATCTATGCTAGTTTAATTAATTAGTCTAAAAATCCTAAATCCTATTTCAATCCCTTATTTATTTTAATTAGCTCAAATCCTTATTCATTATTCTCAAATAAATGAATTAAAAATTCAACTAGCCACATGACCAACTAAAGGTTGTTTAGATTCACTGAACTTAGACAGTCTCACAAAAGTCAAAGTAAATTTATATCTCCACCATTCATTCACATATGAATTTTTTTAATCCTAGCCATTCACATAAAGATAAGCCATAGAAGTTTTCATTTTTTCCTAGTTTTTCTCATTTAATCCTAGTCATCCATCCATCCATTCATCTTTAATCTCAACCATTCATCTTTATAGAATTCCTTATAAGCTTCCATGCTTGCCCTAATTTTTTTCATTTAATCCCAGCCATCCATCTATCTTTAATCTCAACCCTTCATCCTTATAGAACCCCATCGAACCTTCTACTCTTGCCCTAATTTGACTCATTCAATCCTAGCCATCCAATGCAAATGAATCCTAACCCTCCATTCCTCTACCTCAAATCTATAAATTTAGACTTCCCTCTCATCCAAGGTATCAAGAAGAATATGTTTTCATACTAGTCAGTCCACTAGAGCAAATCAACATAGGAATTATTGTCAACAATTTATCATTTGGAGCCATCATTCACATCCAAGGAAAAAGGTATTGAGTTTTGTTTGATTTTGCATCACTATAGTTTCCTTTTCTTTCATGTTCCAATTTGAAGTAGAGGCAGCCTGTTAGCTTAACTTTACATTCTTAGCTTATGATTTATTACCCTACACAATCATGTTCTCCATTCTTTTTAATATTAAAGTGTAATGTAAGCACTTAATATAACTATTTAAGAGAAATTATTGTTTATTTCTAGTGATTTGTTAGTGTTTATAATAAAAAACCCTAAATAGCTATAGACCTGAATATGACGCTCAAACGTCATGTAAGTATGATAAATATTTGCTTTTGTGGGTGTAGGTCTCAAAGCATATCAGAAGTTAAGGGAAGCATTGATAAAGACTCTCTGTTCTATAATCTATATTCATTGCCATCGTTGAACTCCATTTGTTTGGTTGTTTTTCAAATATTATTCCACTCTCTATGCCTAAGAATAGAGTTAGGATGGATCCAAAAGAGCTACTCTCAGAGCCAAGGAAGGACACCTCAAAAGCTCAATTTGTTTCTAGGTTAGCTATTAATGAGTCTAGTAGCAAGGTGTGGTAAATGGAATGTCGAAAGAATCACACCCTTGAGCTTCCCTATAATGGAAAAGATGGATGTGGAGAGTTCAAGGCCAGCCAAGATGATGAAATGAGTTGCGAGGCCTATAATTGTCATCGTAGTTTCCACAAAAAGCTAGAGTACATGGAATGTTGCAAGAATCACACCCTTCAGCTTCCCTATCATGCCAAAGGTGGATGTGGAGAGTGTTAAACAATAAATGGTAGAAAAATAAAATAGAGATTTAGAAACAAGAACAAAACAACACAAATTTATAGTGGTTCACTATAAAGGCTACGTCCACTCTTAAGTAGGGCAATATTATTATTCACTATCTCAGATACATTACAATACACAGCAGCATGCTTTATATAAGCACACATTATCCAGACTGTGAAGAGTTAAGAGTCATTGGAGGGAAAAGACCAATAGAATATTGGGTTTCACATTCAACAATCTCCCACTTGAAACCCAACATCTGCTACTACAAACTATAATATCCCCTACATTTCCATTCCTATCGTCACTTTGAAAACAAGCCCACATTACAAGGCTTTAACTTCTATTCAAGGACACTTTGTATAAGTCTTTTCCAAGCTTCCCAATCAATTGCAACACCTTCCTTTTGCAAAATATTTCCTATTGCTTTCTTCCCTTTCTTCACCAAACCAAACGGATCTCCATCCTCTGCTTCCTCCAACTTGAGCCCTTCCTTGGTAGCCGAGACCAACTTCTTTCCATAGTATTCCTTCAATTGTCCCACCCCATACTCATCGATGGCATCCACCATCAACAACACTTCATAACCTTTCTTCTTCAGCCTCTCCAGAAATGGGGAATTCTTCACTGACTTGTCATTCTTATCCGCCTCTGCCCTCTTCTAGAATTCCTCCATGATGGAGTTGTCTGGATTTATTTCCATGGTTTTCTTATTCGACATGTAGTTGTCCATGCTACTATCTTGCAGAGACTGTGCTTTCATTATCCATTCAATGTTTACACTCAACCCATACTCCCCTATCGCAGGCACACACGGAGACTCCAAAATGTGCTCAGACACCATGCTGAGTCCCTCATCCCTCCTGAGCCACTCTTCTCTTTCCTCTTTACTTTCTTTAATCTGGTCCAGAGTCATAACCATTGCCCCACAGCTCTTCATACAAGCACACTCGTCTGCTCGAAAAGGAGTTTGATCACTGGAAAGGTCCACCACAACAATCTCATTCCCTCTCCTCTCTACAATAACAACCCTAGAATCCCCTACTCCAACAACACCAGCAGTAGCAGTGGCACCATCACTGCTTTGTTCCATCTTAGCCCTCTATGCAAAGGCCCTCAATTCTTTCTCAAGTTTTTCATCATCTCGAACAATCAAATCAAGTTCTTTGGCATCATCTAGCTAATCCCCAAAACTTTCACTATCAAATTCCAACATACTAAGGAAATCATTAATAACAAAATCAGTTTCAGCATCTAGTTTATCATCTAATTGATCCAAAAACCTTTCAATCTTTCCATCTTCAATTGACATTGCTCCCACTCAAACTCAAATCTCCCCTGTCAAACGATCAAGCACAACCAGCTCTGATACCAATTGTTAAACAATAAATGGCAGAAAAATAAAATAGAGATTCAGAAACAAGAACACAACAACACAAATTTACAATGGTTCACCATAAAGGCTACGTCCACTCTCAAGCAGGGAAATATTATTATTCACTATCTCAGATACATTACAATACACAACAGCATGCTTTATATAAGCAAGCATTATCCAGAATGTGAAGAGTCAAGAGTCATTGGAGGGAAAAGACCAAGTGACTGTTGGGTTTCACATTCAACAGAGGGTTCAAGGCCAGCCAAGATGATGAAATGAGATGTGAGATTTGTAATTGTCATCGTAGTTTCCACAGAAGGGTAGAGTATCATTAGCTCTTACAGTAGGCCAATGAGTTAATTTAAAGCTTAACAGTTGGTACCTTGTTGTTATTTGAGGCATTCTGAACCTGTAAGGGGCTATTATTCTAAACCTATAAGGGGCTATTTTTAATAACTATTTTGCATATAGAATTGAGATTTAACATTTTAGAAGTGTTTTAAATGAGCTATTCCTAAATATTATCCACTTCAACATTCAAAGGTTAATTTTGGTCAATAAAAATAAGACAAATATTTACCACTTTTTTTTTGTGAATGAGGTATAAAATTGCTATTGACTGTTTGAACACTGAAGTGGATGATGTTTAAGTAGAGTGTTTTAAATGAGGCTTTATGTAGAAAAATATTTAAACAGTTTGTATATAGTCATTAATTTGTGAATTGTTTATGAGGGAGTGGTTGCTCACACAAACAACCAAAGGAATAACCACAACATAGTAGTTATTTATATTAGATATTTTTTAAAAGTGTAAAGAATCATAAAAATACTAATTTCAAAAATATAGAACACTAACATTATAAAATATTAAGTATTTAAAAAAATATATATTAAGAAATATTATGTTTACATTAAATCATTTTAGATAACTCTTAAATATTATTTTTTAGAAAAACTAGTGATATTAAAAAGCATTTAAACTATCTTTTGGGTTCTTATTATATTGAGATGGCCTTCTTAATACTAATAAGTTTTTTGTGAGATGATTATTTTATAAATCACAAAATGTGATTAGAAATATCAATGTATAATATTTTTTTATTATAAAAGTTTAAATATTTTATGGTTTTGCAATTGATAGTGTAAATACAACAGTCTTGGACTTTTGATCCATCAGCATGGTGGATACAAATATTATATATAAAGAATTTTTATATTCATTGTCTAAGATATAATTTGTTGAATAGATCAATATATGCAATATTTTAATTAATTTTTAGTAAATTTCAATTTCTTAGGAATAGGTGTTGTAAACCTTGCAAGTCCTAATGTTGTTGCAATTACTAAATATTTGTCAAATATTGTAAATCTTGGACCTACATGGAAAAGCAAATGACACACATAGAGGAAATTTGAAATTCTTATGTTGGCATTCTCTACCATGTATCATTGGTCTTATGATAGGTGTAACAAATCATTGAAGAAGGGGGTTACAAGTTGGACTATAAGTAACATATTTAACTGGCTATTTTTAGTCATTTGTGTGTGGTGTGTAAGAGGAATGATGAAACCCACATGGAGCACTTGGGAGTTACACTTGACCCCTTTGGTCAAAAAATATGAAATTAAAAACTTTATTTTTCAAAGCTATCAATAAAGCACACAGTATGACATAATTTTTTGATTTAAAAAAATAATACATGTTTGGAATTTATGAGTGTTTCTCAATATATATATATATCATTCATGAATTCAAATATAGTTTATGTACAAAATCAATAATATTTGTAATGAGAAATAAATTACATTTTAAAAATTGTGATATTTCCTTTAAAAACCCTTTTGTTTTATTGAATCATGCACAATACCCCATTCATCTATCAAGTGGGAACCAGGTTTCTGCATAAATAAAAGGTTTTCACATAACTTTTGCCATTAGAATGACATGAACTTGGATAGCAATGTAAGGATTTAAATAAGGTCATTCATGCAATTCAAATTTACCACAATGTCAATAAGGCGACAGGAGCTTAGGTTCCTTACAATTATTTAATGATAATACTACTTCCACTCTAACAAGCTACAAGAACAAACATCATCAAGCTATAGAATTATTATGAACATAGATTAAACTTTTATTCTATGCAGCCAAATCGAGCTCCATTAACTTTTCTATCAGCTATTTGGCCTTGGGCCACATTCCTCATTTAGTTCTTTTCATTTGATATCAGCTATTTGGCCTTGGGCCACATTCGATCTCCTCATCTCCACTCCAGCTGCCCTTTCTGTCTACTGTGCAAATTTCTCCATTGTCATTTCTCTTTTAACTTTATTCTTTCTATCGGCCTTCACATTCACCTCTTACAGTCCTTCAACTCCTTTTATTTACCTTCTCTTATTCTTTATGGCCATAACAGATTGGCGTCTTGCATTTTCTATTGCCAGGCTTCCTTCTTGGACACCCCTTAAATCAGCCACCTTTCATCAGCATTCATACTTGCCAGATATTGATTATTGGCCTTACAGCCTTCTTCGCCATCCCTCTCCAATACGTGTGGGCTCTCTAAATTTTACCTCCTTCCTTTCTTTTTATGCCCTCCTTATCAGCATCAGCCTTCTCTTTTATCGGTCTACATCGAAATCGGCTACTCACTCTTCTATTTTTGGCCTTCCTCTTCATTAATGACGATCCTTAATATGCATCATGCTCTGAGGTTCCCAGATCGACTCCCTCCTAATTTTTCTTATTTCAGCCTTCTCTTTATTTTCATGCAGCCTGCTTTTATCGGCCTTCCACTTGTAACCATTTGCCTATCCATAATCACCACTAACTATCCTATTTTAAAATCTTCTTTCTATTTTCTGTTTATGTTATGTTGGCCTTTCGCTCTACAATAACTGTTGGCCTTTATAATAGTTGTTGCCTTTTATCTTCCACCTGTCTGTTCGCATGCTCCACCTTTCTCTGCCTTTTCATTTTCTAACCTGTTCTTTCTTGTTTATAGCCATAATGACTGCCTTCTCTAATGATCTTGTTTCCTCTTGCATCTGTCATTTGTAATATAACTATCATCCTTTTATGATATTGCCTACACCATTTTTGTTATTTATTTATTTCTTCTTTCAGCTCCATGCACCACTCAAATCTCTACCAATTAATATTTGACTAATAATCTTCCTGTCACTCTGGTGATAGGAACTTCCTACCATCTACATCCCATCATTCGACCCTACACATTAGACCTAAAATTTAATAGCTAACACAAAAATTTGAAAATTAAAAGATGCCCCTACATCAGAGAGTAAAGTTGTGGACAATTTCAAGATAAACTAGGCAAGTGATTTTATAAGTTTCTGGATTCCCACTTGGCTAAGTCTAAGGTAATCCACAGATTTTTTTATAAAAAGGGAATGGACAAATTTGAGCTTAAAATATTAACACTTTTTTCATCCAAATCTAAATCTAAATCTAAATGTTAGCAAATTTCCACCCATCAAGTATTTTTGTCATTGTCATTTCTTAGCCCAATATGATCTTGCACTTGTCCATATTTTTCCAAGGTATATCTTATGTTTATGATAATTATTCTACTTACATTTCTTTAGATATGTATGTACTTCAATTTCTTCTCCCTAAATTTAATGTGGATTTATGCATAGTTTTATTTCATTTGCTATAAGATCTTGGTTATTATAGCTTGTTTGATATGTGGGATAATAGGCTATTATTAAACCTTACTCAAATGAGAGATTTATGCAATTGATCTTGTGTTTTCAAGAAGAGAAAATGACAAACACATGGGTAAGTTCACAAAAATGAGGAACCAAAGGGGGTCTTAAGATGCCACTTTTTTTCTAAAATTAGGAAAGATTGATGTTGGATGAGAAATTGAAGATAGTTACACCCAAAATTTGAAATTACAACAAAAACACAAGTCATAGTGCTTAGAATCTAGTTTCTAAATTAATAATTTTTTTTCAAAGATGGTTGAGATTAAAGGGTTCGAACAGGGGGAGCACACAAATTGGTCTTGTTATTTGCAAAAAAATATAACATAGCATCTAGTGTGCTCCCCCTAAAATGTTAATTTTTTTAGTATTTCAAAAATCGCTTTGGTGAGAAATTAGCTAACACCATGTGGTTTATCCCTTATCGCTTATGTTGTGTTTTGACCATACTTTAATGCATGTATGGGCCTTGCGTTTATACATACATTAAAGTGGGGGCTAAATTTTATGTCAAAAAATGTCTCCCTAGACTTTTTCCTCTTAAGTTTAGCTCTCGGGTCCCTTATTTTGTATCTTGCATGTTCATTTTGACTCTCAGAAGAAAATGGACCAAAACACTTGAGGGATATTCTTGCATTTGATTCTACCTTGAAATAGGACTTGAGGACATGAGCACTCATGCCCTTGTCCTATCCTATTTCAGGTAGGTCACAAATTTGAATAAGGGGCTTGAGGGACATTGTTACACTTTACCCTACCCTGAAATAGGACTTGACAACACGGGCACTCATGCCCTTGTACTACCCTATTTAAGATAGGTCCCAAATTTAAATATCTGTTATGTGACCATTAAGAGGTTTAGTTGCCTACATTTTAAGTTTGAATTATGAAATTTAAAGTGGGAATGTATTTAGTTGCATATATAAGCATGTTTAGGGTTTCATTTGTAGACTAGAAGATGATTATGAACTTTTGGTGAACTTATTATTTTAGAACATTCAAGATATTCACTATTGTAGAGAAGAGCATTGTTATTGTGTATGTGATTGCAGATTTAGCTTCATCTTCTCATGTGTTGAAGAATCTTCATCTATCTCAGATCTACACCTTTGATGTGATATATGTTTGTGTTTGAAGCTTTATCAATTTGTTTTTGCCTCTATCCCGTAGGGATACCCACACTTTATCTAACCAAGGTATTCAGAAGACTTGAATGTCCTTCTAGGTCTTGACTAAGGTAATTATAGGTTATAGTTATTGGATTTCACAGAGTGGAGTTGTAGAGGAAGGTTGTAAAAGATAAGAATTCCAAATCTATAAAGAAAAGCACTACCTAGACTAGAGCGCTAGTGCTAGTGTCATCCAAGGTTGAAAACATAGAAAACATTGTGACAGTGACAATCAGCATCTTAAGAGGCTCTGACATCCTGAAGAATACCCTACCTTAGACTCAAGCACTAGTGCTAGTGTCGTTCGCATCTCTCAGGATGGAAACAGAATGTAAAGTGAACCTCAGTGTTGCAAGGAGATCAAGATTCCCTAAAGAAAACACCACCTTGGACAGGGACATGAGTGCAAGTGTCCTCAAATATTCTACATCTTGAACTTCAAAAAATTGTCAGTAATTAATCTTTGTTTTCTACCTTACTCTGCAATTATTTTCTGTATTTCTTCATTTTACTTGCTATTTTTATAATGAGGGTCTCTAAATGTAACTTGTAGGTGAATCCTCATATAAAAGTGTGATTCAACTTGATTGATATGTCCTTGAATGTTTGTAGTGAAAGGAGGATCTAGCCATTCAACCTCATCATCCCCCTCTCTTCATACACAACATTAATATTTATTTAATTAATTACAATTATCCTTTTAACATTCCCTCCATCATTAAATTAATTAAATAAATCATATTTTTTTAATTAAAATTAATTACATAAATACTATTTATTTAATTAAAATTAATCTTTCACACCCCTCTACACTAATTACTTAAATAATGAAAACTAATTAATTAAATAATTATGCTCAAAGGTGTAATAGTGTGAATGTGTAAAAATATAAGTAGTACTCAAACATAAATTTGAAGTGCCACGTAGTGGCTAGTACCTGCCTTATAGTGTTGTTATTATAGTATTTGTTTAGTTGTAATTTTTTTGTTGATTAGGTATTGGTTGTATAGACAAATTGCATTCCAATAATTGAAAAATTAATTTTGAAGAGTGTTGAAATGTCTTGGGTAAATAAAATTGAAATCTCAAAAATAATCTAATTCACAAATATTTCAATACTCTAATACTTTTATAATTTAAATGCATTAAAATATTGTATGTTTGAAGAATAAAATAAAAAATGTAATAACATTGCGAAATATTTTTTGTGATACTCTAGATTTTTAACTTTTGTCTAAATAAAATTGAAATACTAGATTTTTAACTCTTACTAAATAAAATTGAAATCCCAAAAATAATCTAATTTCATAAAATAAAATGTGTAGATTCCTAACCCTAGTTAGGTGTGGATAGATTTGAAATGTCTGCCTAAAATATTAAAGTGTAATAATATTGAATACTATTACAATTTAAAGAATAATTACATAATATAATAACAATGACATATTCATATTTACATCACTACAATATTTTATCTTACTCATTTTTTTGTTTAGGTAATAATAGTAAGTACTTTTAGAGAACATGATTTTAATTATTTTCTTTAATCTAATATTGTGGTTTAGTAATAATTTTCGGTGCATTCATTTAATAAAAGTATGTCGATTAGCTCCATTTAATTAGACATCAATGGTTAAGATATTTTTTTTGTTTAGGTAATAATAGTAAGTACTTTTAGAGAACATAATTTTAATTATTTTCTTTAATCTAATATTGTGGTTTAGTAATAATTTTCGGTGCATACATTTAATAAAAGTATGTCGATTCAGCGCCATTTAATTAGACATCAATGGTTAAGATCAAACGAATAGTTAAGAAATATTTTAGTAAAATTAGGCTATTTATGTGTAGAACCATAAAGTATAGTTATAAAACAAATTTAAACCCTAATATTTTTTTTTTATAAAATAAATAAATAAAAATATGCATGCTTTGTAAAAAAATTTAGTGTTATTTTATTTTACAAAATTAGGTTATTTTTTGGATTTTATTTTTTTTATTCAAGAGTTAAAAATCATGAAAAATACTTTTATTTTGGGGATTTCAATTTTATTTGCTCAACAGTTAAAAATGTAGTGTGATGGAAAATATTTAAATGAAGTGATGCCATGTTCCTAAAATATAGTTAGTAAAATCTTTAAAATATAATACGCTTGGTTATCGTATATTTTTCCCCTTTTTATTTGATTTGATAAAAACCTAATAAAATATAGTTTTTAAATATTATTAAACATAAATAAAATAATATGCAATATTACCACCATTATTGTAATGGATGCGCATTAATTGCTTTTATCATGTAAAAGTTTTCTTTCAATTAGATTAAAGAAAAATAATTTTTAAATTTGTTATAATTTTTACATCTATACAATACCAATAGCTAAATATTTTTTAAATAGAAAAAGTCTTTTAGATCTCATTGGTTGCAAAAATAATTATTAAGAACAGCCTACTTATAGTTTCCTTACGGCCTAAGAAAATTTTCAAAGCACTATAATGTTCACATACAAAAGACTATCCCCTTAGGATTTTTTATTTGAAGTATTCAAAAACCTTAATGTTAAGATTAAAAATAAAAACCAAGGCCATCAAATATTAAAGTTTGATATTTTAAAATAAACAACACAATGGATTGAAGAGTCAACCAAAATCAATTGAAAAACCTGACGAGCACGATGGAATAGATAAAATATAATTTAATATACTATGAACTGTAAAAGAGTTATAGGAAAGATAATGATACTGCTAGATAGAGGGGCTAAAAGGCCCATGAACTAAAAAATAATTTAAAAAAAATTTAAATTTTTTTCCAGATATCTCCATAAATGTACTTGCATAACCCATCATAATTTTGATTTGGGAAATTTAGGGTATTTATAAACTTTTGGGGTAAAAGTGGTTTGGGTAGTTAAACGGTAATAGTTCATGCACTAGTTTTTAATATTTTCATTTTGTTACAAATAGGTTTTGATTTAGGTTTTTAATATTTTCAATTTGTTACGAATATGTTTTGATTTATTATTTATACATTTAATTAAATACAAACAAAGTAACAAAATAGTCTTTAAACTCTTGTCACTATTGTTTTATAAAAAAATTATTAGGGTGTATATTTAATATAATAGGAAGTTGTTTCCTATGTATTAAATATTCAATGTTCATATTTTCACTTAAAATTTAAATATAAGTTTTCAAAATTAAATATTTAATTTTAAATACAAACAAAGTAACAAAATAGTCTTTAAACTCTTGTCACTATTGTTTTATAAAAAAATTATTAGGGTGTATATTTAATATAATAGGAAGTTGTTTCCTATGTATTAAATATTCAATGTTCATATTTTCACTTAAAATTTAAATATAAGTTTTCAAAATTAAATATTAAATAATTAAATAATATAATAATAATGATTATAATGATTAAAGAATTAATTAATGTAATAATACTAATAATTTTATAATTTAAAATGCATTAAAATATTGTAAGTTTGAAGAACAAAATAAAAAATGTAATGAATTTCATGATATGTAGATTTTAAAGTTTTGACTAAATAAAATTGAAATCCCTAAAATAATCTAATTACATAAAATAAAATGTGTAGAACCCTAAAAACAAAATTAAAATTAAAGTACTTTTAGCTAATGAAGCAAAAAGTTAATCGCTTGATGTAACACCCCGCATGAACACCTTAGAGAACAATACATCTATGCTATGCAAAAATGGAATAATTTTTTTTTTAAATGAATAAAGTGACAAAGTAATGTTTAACACATCTAAATACATCATTTGACCTAACGACTGGTCCTCTAAGATATCATGGGAGCATTACTTTACCAAATCAAACAATATAATCTGACATACATCATTAACTAACATCAGTAGAACATTCTAAACCTAATGCATTAAATCAATAACATTTACATCAAATAAAAAATCATTAGGATCTAGTACATAGTTACAATTTCTTCTCACATACGAGTACATCATTACATTGTTACTTAACACCTTCCGAATTCAAACATTATAATTCAACTGATACATAGACAAGAACATGAATACAAATCACTTACTTCATATCTGGTACAAGATCTGACGGCTGATATACAAGTTACAACTTCCTCGCACACGAACAATAGCAAGGGAAAAACCAATGGATAAAAGCTCTTCCACCTGACCATGTGGAACCCTAAGGCCCACCCCCCGAGCTAGGAGTTAACATAAGGTTCCCACTACAACATACAGTCAGGTAGATAGTAAACTATAAGACAAGGCAACACATAACTCCAACAACACAAGTCAATATCACAAACAAATTAACAACACTTCCAGAGGCAAGCACATAACGAATGGGGAGAGTACAACTAGGGAATGCTAGGCTGCAGTAGGGAGGAGTGTCATCACATGGCTTGTCATGGGTTGTCCTGGTAAGCCTTCCTAGGCCCCGGCCCCCATCTTGGGTTGTCCTGGCAGCCTCTCCCGACTCCCGGCCCCCATACAACGCACATGCGGAATCAACATACCTTTCGTGAGGACAAGGTCGTTGATCTTGCCATTCCAGGCCTTCTCATCTCATCTCAAGCCTAAACGAGCACTTGATCCATGAGTGAGGCATCCACTTATCTTGTTTAGTGTGATTAGTTACCCAACCCCCCTTAATTCATTAATTAGGTTATCACTGAATTAACAACTTTCAATGGGTTATCCTGACAGCCACTTTGGGTGCCGGCCCCACATTGAAAGCCACTCCCCTACCTGCGTCTAGAAACCCTAACCATCAAGCAAGAAAACATCATCAGGACAACGAGGATTCATAAACCATGCAAGACATTAACCATCTTGCATAACAATTATGCTCATATCCACATGTATATGTAATACTACAAGGCATTCACCATCTTGCATATCAACTTAATTACAAGGACATACTTTCAAAATATTGTCCATAACAGTGCATCAACATCATTCCGTTATAGTACTCAATGTCTCCCCATTCACAAAATCCAATCAAAAATCCATTACAAATAAATACAATTAAAATGGTCAACAAGCCATCCACAAGGGAATTACTACCACCCCAAGGTACATTCACAAATCAGATCATGCATCATTCACGTTACCCTTTTGCCTCACACATAACTAGAGACAACATAACATCGTATATTCAATACACATAAAAACACTATACTTGAAAACCAATCACGTTATACTATGCCTCTGGACTAACAACTTAACAACTTGCACGGTGGACCCCATCACCATCCGACAATCTCATAACAATGTTAATAACCCACTATCGAGACTATTAACCAAACTTCAATTAACAAAACCTTCATAATGAGGTTGTAATAAGATTGTTACCAGAATTAATTAATCAACAATAATCGTAACAATTTAAATTAAACTTTGTAAGTAATATCACCTACTTTCTATATAGTTCAATGATTTAATTCGGATAACTTAACTAAAATAATAATCTAACAATCTTATAAATTATGCAATTTCTCATTAGACTTCACCCGTACATTTTCCGGACAGTTGGAGATGACACAACATCATTTAACTAATAATAACAATAATATTATTAAACAATAGCAATAATAGTAATAATAATAATACAACCTTAAATCATTCAATAGCAAATATTTTCACCCAAGGAGAAGAAAATTCTTATTCAGATGCTATTGGGTGGACTTATTGGGAGAAACCCGTCCTATTTTTCGAACATCCTGTTCGCACCCGCAGAGGACCAGACTGGATCATGGACTGAGTTCGGACCAGACTCGGATCCGGATGGAAAAGTGACAGATCCAGTAACTTAGATTCATATCCTTTAATTAAATCAAATTGCAAAAAGACCACTAATGTCCTCCATTCCATGCAACTGCTCCAGATGAGAGGTTACCAACTCAACGCAATTTAGAACTTGATTTCAGATTTTCTATCTTTTTGGAAGTTATATTTGATATTTTGGACATTTTAATAGACTCAACTCAAACACTAGATGAAAGACACCATAGCACAATCAAGGTAAAATAAAAGATACTGTGTGGAACTGAAAGACCGAAAATTGATTATGATACCTTTGGATTTTTTTGTATTCAATATCAACATTTTAACTTCAGTGGCCTGACACCAATACAAAATACCGGCACAAGAAAATTATGGCCCTCTGATGAAATACTAGAGCAAGAAGACACATGACAGAAAGAATTCACAACTGCACTTCAAATTAACCATCTCAACCCCCAGGATGATACCAGCTAAAGGAAGAAAAACTCTTGCATGGTTGGAGGCAAAACAGTGAAAACAACCTAAGCTAGTGTGTGATCTTTTACAGTCATGTACCAAAAGAGTCAAATTAGTGATCCTATATGTATTTTATGTTGTTTTTGATGTAATCGGCATATGGCTAACAGGATCCCAGACCTCTAGAATATACACTAAATCTCATGCTTAAATTCTAAGAGGATGCTCAGAACTCATACTTTGGCACAGAAGAGATGAGATGAAATGTTAGAAACTAATGAATTAATCTTCCACCGGAGATGGGAAGTGACAGGTCAGTTAAAACCCAAATCATCTAGTTGAATTCTATGCCACAAGGGCATCTTGAGCTGCCAACCAAAACCCTAGCCAATCAGATGTCAGAGAAATAACCAGAGATAACAGAAGCAAAACTTAGAAATGTTTGTAGCCAGTATAGGCCACACCACAAACAGTGGAACTGAACTGTCTGTGGTCATTTCTGTCTGGTTTGGAACTCTTCTGCTCTTCACTGTAATCACAGAACATCTTGCGGGAGCATGCTGAAGGCAATACTTTGTCACTCCAAGTGTAGGCCTCTTCATTTGATCTGTTGAAGCTCCAAGAATGAGAAATGAAGCCTTCAAAGCAGCTGCCTCATCAACCAAACCTTTCTCCACACTAGAATGAACGAGTACCTTTGCTTCAACCTTTACCTGTTTGGCCTGGCAGAGGTCTGTGAATGCCCCTAACAAATCTATAGTAAATGTACTTGCCCAGTCTATCTTGTTCTATATTGAGTCAAGCTTCTTGTCATCCTTCGTAACAAGAACATGAAGGGCAACCATAGTGTCCCCTGGTCAAGCTGCTACACTGATAGCCCATGACAATAGTTCTCCACTCCCTTCTTCCTCTAACATAGATATTCCCACTACTATTATCTCCATCTTGTACTTCAGACAATCTTTCCTCCTCTTCACCAACTGCTGTCAAATATTGCATTTCAGTCTGCTATAATTACAGGTAGCCCACTACCATAAAATTTGTCTCCAAGACATAATAAATAACAATCCATCTCATTACATTACCACTGGAATGTAGATTTCAGTGGAACACAATCTCGTGATTCTAGTTTTGCCTATAATTGCACCGGATTTTTCTGACACTTCCTTTCCGTCAACTTAGAGCTAAAATGAGTAAACAAGTAGATTCGTTTAAATAAAAATGACAATCTTCTAGTGCGCGGAAGATAGAAGCAAAGCGTGGAGTAGAATGATAAAAACTCCATCATTTGTCTTCATGTCAAAGCAATGGCGAAGCCACCAATTGGTTGTAAGCTTTACTGCTATCATTGCGATTGTCTTCGCCTATATGGTTACTGTCAAACTTATTCTTGCTGGAATTGGCAGCGTCTATCAATGTGTATTTCATAATCCCCATGTTTGAATTCGAATATGCTGGGTAATACGCTGCTATATAGTGGAGGTTTTTCTAGGTTTGTACAAAGAAACTTTAAAAAGCCACCGGCTGCAGCTTGCTTGAGGAAGGAATCGGCTACTGATTGACATCAACCGAACTGAGACTAAATGTATTCTTGGCAAGGAACTATAAGTCTGTTTTTGATCTAGCAGTTGACCAATACCCATATGCTTTAGTTGCATCACTCTTGGCATGCG
Source organism: Cunninghamia lanceolata (assembly GCA_027924645.1). Taxonomy (NCBI): domain Eukaryota; kingdom Viridiplantae; phylum Streptophyta; class Pinopsida; order Cupressales; family Cupressaceae; genus Cunninghamia; species Cunninghamia lanceolata. The sequence goes on from BSBN01000244.1 coordinate 866,463, forward strand.
GGTCAGAGGTTCGATTCCCCTCCAGGACATGAGCACGCTCTTCCCACAATGTGAATGCCGCTTGTCCTCCTACACCGTAATTCTTCATAGTAGATGTAACCCTAGCTGTAATTTCTGGTTTTGCTTCCGTTGTATTGACATGCGCCATGGGAGGAGGTGGAGGAGGACCCGCTTCAGATTTACTGTTGCTCTGTTCATAAATCGAAATGTGGCTTATGCTGTAAATGTCAATACTACCCAGAAGAACATGTCAACAGATGAGGTGACGTGGTAGCAAAACCCTCAAAGGATGAAACCTCTGAAACCCTATTGTTATTATTATTATTACTACTCTTCCCACCCCTTTCAATGGGTTGTAAGAATTGCTGCGTTGTAAGATGCGTGGTGGAAAGTCCTTGGCTAGATTTGTGTTCAGGTGCTCTATTTAAAGAGTTGGTGCTCCCATACAATGAAAGGAAGTTGTGAGGTGGTTTCAATCCTTGAGAAGAATTTTGAGGTTGCGGAAGCTCCATCAAGCGCCTGTTAGGGGGAAGATGTTCTAAAGTCGTGGAATGAAGAAGAATATGGATTTATCGCCATGGAATAGGAGTGACCTAAAATCGATTAAACATTTATCTAACTTTAGCAAGATTCGTGGTTCATAACACTGTACACTATATGATAACAGCTATATAAAATTAACGGTTATAAAAGTGAGAGCATTGAATCAACTCCTCAAAATACTGTAAGACCTTTAAAGGAAGATTCTCAGGCTCCTTACAGAAATCAGAGCAAGCACACATATCACATACTTAAAATAGAGAGGGATAAATATGTGCAGTACAAAGTCTCTTCCAGAAACCAGAGTTATGGAAACCAACATGTCTACAGCATATCTTTAAAAAATGATTTGAATGAGTAGATGAATGCGCAGAAAAGGAGTTTCATTAAGGAAACCCTAGATATAATGCAGGATGAAGAAATAACATTTACACAAATTAAAGAACTTGTTTACACTGCAAATCTTCTCTCTGTTCTTCGCAGCTCCGTTCTCCAATTCCCATTTTTTTTTCCTCCCCTTCTCTCCTTCCCTCTGCTTGTTTTATAGTGTTCCCTACCCCAATTGTTTGTACGCCACCTTTAGGGAATAAACACACGATCTAATGCAACCCCAAAAATACAGCTACTTTCATTTAATTTTTTTAATAACGTTACGATATAACCCCTATCCTTTTATTTACTCAAGGATAACTTTCATTTAATAAATTACAACTTATAATTTTTATTTTATTTAATTTAGTATTTTATTGAGATATTTAATATACAACAACTCATAATACTTTATTTAATCATTTATTTACTGGGCCACATGTATTTACTTTCATGTTTATTTTAATAATTATAAAACAATTTCCACAACTTATAATGCCACTTTATAACTAATTTAATTCCTTTATTATTTATTTTTATTTATTTAATAATTAATGTATATTTGTTATTTAACAACTAATAATTATTTACAAATCTATTTAGTAGACATTAATCAAATTTATCGATTTATATACCACAATTAACCAATCATAAAACATACAATTACTCAACCATCAAGCATGCAAAGAAAGCAAGATGACAACCCATGGAGACAACGAAACTGAGAACAATGACTAGCTGAAAAACTGAAGACTTATCCTTTACAAGGACGACGGATGACTGGGGAACCTTATGCTAACTCCGATCAACAATTCCATTGGCTAGGGTACGCTCAGACCTGCAAGTTCAGGTGGAGTCGATGCCCGGTACCTGCATCCTACAGCAAACCTCCAGGTTAAACATATATATGCAAACTTGAAGTCATGCACACAGTGAATAGAAATCGCAGCATGGCAGGGTACTCGGACACGAGTAATGCAATACTGTTCTATTCACATAAATACATCCACATTTAAGTATTCAGTTGTCTACAAGAAAGTAGAATAATCAATTCAATATGATCTAGTCTAACAATTATTGTTAAAGTGATGCAGAGGCATCCACACTATAACCTTACAATACAGCATGGATGTCTGCAGCCCATCGTCATCATCATCATCATCACCATCATCATCATATTTTGCTTAACACTGTCAGCATCATCATATTTCCTGCGCCGACCGATATCCTCCTGTAGACAAACCTTCGCACTTTCGCCTGCCAACAGCATCACCTTACTCGATTATCGACAGCATCATCATGTTCGACCAGCGCGAACATCCTCCTGACGTCCACTGTTCACTTCAGCAACAACTTCCGTCTTCACTACCTTCAGCATCATGATATTCAACATCATGATAATCAACAGGATAAAGAACATCCGGTTCCTTCCATTTATCCTGATGATGACAAACCTTAACTCCTTGCACCTTTCCTCCGATGCTGACGTCACCCGATATCCTGATGACGTATATCCTGATGACGATGACGTCCCTGTAGCTCCTTCAATGTCCTGTTGCTCTGAAATATCCTGATGACGTATATCCTGATGATGATGACGTCATATCCTGCTGTTGGCCAAACTTAGCTTTCTGCGGCCCGTGATCAACCTAATCTTCAACCTGATGCCGATGCACCCCTCCTCGGCTCCTCCTGATGATGATCACCCCGACGCACATTCACTTCATGCACTCAACTGCATCATGCCGATCTCCTCTTACTCGGATGATGATGCCCGAAGCGACTGCAGGATATTTGCAGGAATATCCTGATGATGCTGTTTTGACGACTTTTCAACCTTAGCAGATTTTCACTGTTCTGATCCACCGAACCTCCTGGGATGACTCGATCCGCTTCCAGGGTGATCTTCCACACTTTATCAGCTCGACCTAGCACATGCCCATGCTAGGGTCTTCAACACCTTTCAGCCGCGATCCTACACACCTGCATGCGAACAAACAAACTAACACCTACCCTACTGCACATAACCATTCCACCGATCAGACAAATCAACCGGTGGAATGGATCAGCGAATCCATGAAACCACCCAAATCAGCAAATCGATTACACAAAGGAGATCAAACAGAAGATGAAAACAGGATCTTTATTGATTTCAAAGATGCAATACAATATACTGTTTCTCACACAGCACACTCTAACTCCTCTTCTCAATGCAATTCTATCCTATTGATCGATGATCTACAGTCAAACGATCCTCATGCTTAAATAGATTTTCCTACGAGTACTACTGACCCGACTCCAAGCGGCTGGGAACTCTCCAGGCGGCTGGGAGGTCCAACCGAACATACATCATGACAACTGTCCTAACAAACTTCCTAAAAATAGTAAAAGCATGGTCAGCATGATCTTATTATGATCAGCATGACCTTATTACATGCATTTGGTCTTATCAGACCTTCTTGGAAACATAAACAAGACCTAAAACAACTAACTGCCTCATGAAGGCCAGCTGTCAGGTAGGTGCTCCTGCACCATAAAGCATCACAACCATGATTAAATATCACCTTAAACTCGTAAGTAACATTAATCCATTACACCAAATATGTCCATCAAACTGTGAAACATAAAATATTAGTAATTCCGATCATCATCATCGCAATAGGTCCATAAACAACTTAGCAAAATACAGAGAGTCCAATGTCATTATATCCAATCCTACTAGAAGAACCATCAGTCCAATAGAAGGCAAGGTGAGGGGCACTACACTTGACTTAACTAGTGAGAGACAAAATTTGTGTTCATAATTTGTTTACTTACCACCCTAAAATAATCTAATTACATAAAGTAAAATGTGTAGAACCCTAAAAAAACTAAATTAAAATTAAATTACTTTTAGCTAATGAAGAAAAAAATTAATTGATGACCATTTAGGCATGACTTAACTAGTGGGAGACAAAATTTGTGTTCACAATTTGTTTACTTGCCACATGCTGCCCTCAAACCACAATTCTTCCACATTTATAGTTTAATCCGCAGAGAAGAGGTCCTTTTCTTAAACCAATGACAATACAGATAAATCATTCTTCAATAATTTTTTATTAAAAATTTACCATGTTGACATAGGTGCTCCCCTCAAACCACAATTCTTCCGCATTTATAGTTTAATCCATAGAGAAGATGTCTTTTTTTTTTAACCAATGACAATACAGATAAATCATTTTTCAATAATTTTTTGTTAAAAATTTACCATGTTGACATAGGAAAATTACAAATTTAAATCAAATTTGCCCCACAAGAAAAATAATCCTTTCTTTTAATTGGTTTACAATCAATAGATTAATAACTATATAAGTGTGAACTCATTGCAATAGTACCTGGTGGAAGGCATGTACAAATAAAAATAAAACAAATTGAATTGGGAGAAGAAGTTTAATGGATAAGGAGATAAGTCTAATTGGTAAGAGTATTATGAAACCATTTTTTTTTATTGTTCTTACAAAATTAATTAATGAAGTGATGCAATGTTCCTACTATTATTTATAGAAGGTTAGATTAGCACTGCATATTATTTACTCTTATTCTATCTACATACTATTCAATAAAATAAAAAGAAAATTGTAATTAAAGTGCAACTTAAATTATGGAACCTATAAATTATATTTATTTAATATTTTTCTTGCATAAACAAATCTTTGAAAACCACAAAGAAAATTAATGTAAGGGTAAATTATTTACTTTGGTTTAATGAGAGATAGGGTTAAGGTTCTTCAATTTTAAAAAGTCACAAAGAAAATTAATACTTAGTTTATTCTTTTAGATTTTTACTATAGGAATTCATTCATAACAAAATTAAGGCACAATAAATTATTTACTTTAGTTTAATGAAGGTTAGCAAAGAAAAATAACAGCAAAGTAAATTACTTTTTTTTAGTTTATTGAGGGCTAGGGTTATAGTTCAATCATTAAAATCCACAAATAAAATTAATATTTTTACTATGAGAATTAATTCTATTAAAAATTATAATTAATTTTTTTCATCATTTGGATTAAAGTATTGAAAATTTTCCATTTAAAACTAGTTGTTAGAACTATGGTTTGGGGTTGCATACCCACAAAGAAAACTAATTGCAAAATAAATTACTTTAGTTTTTTTAGGATTTTAATCTTTAAAAGATTAAAGATTTTTTCTATGGGAATTATTTCCATTACACAATTATAATTAAGTTTCTCATATCGTTTGGATTAAATTAAAAACTAATTTTTAGGATTCTTCAATTTTTAAATGTAAATTTATAAAGTAAATAAAATAAATGTTTAAGTAAAACTAGCATTATATAGTAATATGTATATATTTTAGCTCCTGACTCTATATATTCAAATAAATTAATAAAATTATATAAGTAGTACTCACATAAATTTGAGAAAAATCAAATGAGAGCAAATTGAATTGGGAGAAGAAGTTTAATTGATAAGACTATGCAACATTTTTCTATTTTGCTTGCAAAATGAATTTATGAAATGATGCAATGTTAAAGTGTAGCTTAAATTATGGAACCTATAAATTATAATTTATTTAATATTTATCTTGCATAAACAAATCTTTGAAAACCACAAAAAAAATTAAGCAAAGAAAAATAAGGGCACGGTAAATATTAAATCTTTAAAAGATTAAAGATTTTTTATATGGGAATTAATTCCATTAGACAATTATAATTATAATTAAGTTTTCATATCATTTGCGTTAAATTAAAAACCAATTTTTACAATTCTTCAAATTTTAAATGTAAATTTATAAAGTAAATAAAATAAATGTTTAAGTAAAACTAGCATTATATAGTAATATGTAAATATTTTAGCTCCTCACTCTAAATATATTGAAATAAATTAATAAAATTATTAAACCAATAGAGATATCTTAAATACATCTATCTAAAAGAAGCATAGATGTGTATTCTCACTAACAATCTTAAATACATCTATCTAAAAGATGCCTAGATATGCATTCTCATTAATAATTTCAGTATAGGTGCCTCAAGACTTATCTATCAGCGTCTTTTAGATAAATGTATTATTTAAGATATCTATGCTAGTTTAATTAATTAGTCTAAAAATCTTAAATCCTATTTCAATAACTTATTTATTCTAATTAGCTCAAATCCTTATCCATTATCCCCAAATAAATGAATTAAAAATTCAACTAGTCACATGACCAACTAAAGGTTGTTTAGATTCACTTAACTTAGACACTTTCACAAAAGTCAAACTAACTTTATAGCTCCACCATTCATTCACATATGACATTTTTTAATCCTAGTGATTCACATAAACATAAGCCCTAGAAGTTTTCATTTTTCCCTAGTTTTTCTCATTTAATCCTAGTCATCCATCCATCCATCCATCTTTAATCTCAACCATTCATCTTTATAGAATTCTTTAGAAGCTTACATCCTTGCCCTAATTTTTGTCATTTAATCCCAGCCATCCATCTATCTTTAATCTCAACCCTTCATCCTTATAGAACCTCATAGAAGGTTCTAATCTTGCCCTCATTTGTCTCATTCAATCCTAGCCATCCAATGCAAATGAATCCCAACCCTCCATTCCTCTCCCTGAAATCTATAAATTTAGGATTCCCTCTCATCCAAGGTATCAAGAAAAATATGCTGTCATACTAATGAGTCCACTAGAGCAATTCAACATAGCAATTATTGTCAACACTTTATCATTTGGAGCCATCATTCACGTCCAAGGAAAAAGATATTGAGTTTTGTTTGATTTTGCATCACTATAGTTTCCTTTTCTTTCATATTCCAATCTGAAGTAAAGGCAGCCTATTAGCTTAACTCTACATTCTTAGCTTATGATTTATTACCCTACACAATCATGTTCTCCATTTTTTTTAATATTGAAGTGCAATGTAAGCACTAAATGTAACTATTTAAGAGGAATTATTATTTATTTCTAGTGATTTTTTAATGTTTATAATTAAAAAAGCCCTAAATAGCTACAGACCTGAATATGACGCTCAAACGTCATGTAAGTATGATAAATATTTGCTTTCGTGGGTGCAGGTCTCAAAGCAGATCAGAAGTTAAGGGAAGCATTGAAAAAGACTCTCTGTTCTGTAATCTATATTCATTTCCATGGTTGAACTCCATTTGCTTGGCTGTTTTTCAAATATTATTCCACTCTCTGTGTCTAAGAATAGAGTCAGGATGGATCCAAAAGAGCTACTCTCAGAGCCAAGGAATGAAACCTCAAAAGCCCAAATTGTTTCTGGGTCAGCTATTAATGAGTCTAGTAGCAGGGTGCGGTACATGGAATGTCGGAAGAATCACACCCTTGAGCTTTCCTATCATGGCAAAGATGGATGTCAAGAGTTCAGGGCCAGCCAAGATGATGAAATTAGATGCGAGGCTTGTAATTGTCACCGTAGTTTCCACAGAAAGGTAGAGTACATGGAATGTCAGAAGAATCACACCCTTCAACTTCCCTATCATGCCAAAGATGGCTGTGGAGAGAGTTCAAAGCCAGCCAAGATGATGAAATGAGATGCGAGGCCTGTAATTGTCACCGTAGTTTCCACAGAAGGGTAGAGTATCATTAGCTCTTATAGTAGGCCAATGAGTCAATTTAAAGCTTAACAGTTGGTACCTCGTTGTTATTTGAGGCATTCTGAACCTGTAAGGGGCTATTATTGTGGTTAGCATGTATGTTAAAAATATTTATACAAAATTTTTAGAATTTTTATTAACTGTTTTGTATACAGAATTGAGCTTTAACATTTTAAAAGTGTTTAAAATGAGTTATTCCTAAATATCATCTACTTCAACAGTCAAAGGTTAATTTTGGCCAATAAAAATAAGACAAATATTTACCACTTTTTATTATGAATGAGGTATAAAATTGCTATTCACTATTTGAATATTGAAGTGAATGATGTTTAAGTAGAGTGTTTTAAATGAGGCTTTATGTAGAAAAAAGTTCAAAAAATTTGTATATAGTAGTTATTTATATTAGATATAACCACAACATAGTAGTTATTTATATTAGATATTTTTAAAAGTGTAAACAAGTGCCACATAGTGGCCAGTACCTAGTGTTGTTATTATAGTATTTGTTTAGTTGTAAATTTTTTTTGTTGATTAGCTATTGGTTGTATATAGTATTTGTTTAGTTGTAATTTTTTTGTTGATTAGGTATTGGTTGTATAGACAAATTGCATTCCAATAATTGAAAAATAAATTTTTGAAAAGTGTTGAAATGTCTTAAATTGAAATCTCAAAAATAGTCTAATTTGGTAAAAATAAAATAGGACTAAAATATATTCTTAACTATAAAACTAAACTTTACAAAGCCTATTAAATAACACAAATATTTCCTTAAAATTTAATAATACTAATACTTTTATAATTTAAAATGCATTAAAATATTGTAAGTTTGAAGAATAAAATAAAAAAAGTAATTCATAGAGAAATATTTTTTAGAGAACGTGATTTTAATTAATCTAATATTGTGGTTTAGTAATATTTTTTTCTAATATTATTTATCATTTCAAATTTGTAACTATTATATTTCCAGGACTAAATTTATAAGGAAAAATTTATGTGAACTCATTTTGAAATGTCTTGGGTAAATAAAATTGAAATCTCAAAAATAATTTAATTTGATAAAAATAAAATAGCACTAAAATATTTACTTAGCTATAAATTAAACTTTACAAAGCCTACATATTTGTAATAAGTTGAGTGTATAGAGATTTGAAATGTCTTTACTATGATAATTTAAAATGCATCAAAATATTGTATATTTGAAGAATAAAATAAAAAATGTAATAACATTTTTAAATATTTTTCATGATACTGTACATTTTTAACTTTTTAGTAAATAAAATTGAAATACTAGACTTTTAACTCTTAAGTAAATAAAATTGAAATTCCAAAAATAATCTAATTTCATAAAATAAAATGTGTAGAACCCTATATTTTTAATAGTATTATTAATATTATAACTTTGTCCATTTGACGTCAAAGTAATTTTTGTAAAAAATTAAATTCATAAAAACTGATGATTCTTGCTCTCATAATTATCACCATCCATTTAGGCATGACTTAACTAGTGGGCGACAAAATTTGTGTTCATAATTTGTTTAGTTGCCACATCCTCCCCTCAAACCAAAATTCTCTCTGCATTTATAGCTTTTTGTTGCACTCTCTGACGAGAAGATGTCATTTTTTTTTCAGCCAATGACAATACAGATATATTATTTTTCAATAATTTTTTGTTAAAAATTTTTGATGTTGACATAGAAAAAGTACAAATTTAAATCAAATCTTTTGATTGGTTTACAATCAATAGATTGATCACTAGATAAGTGTGAACTCATTGCAATAGTACTTGATGAAGGCAAGGTACTAATAAAAATACTAATTACAAAAATATAGAAAAGTAACATTATAAAATATTAAGTATTTAAAAAAAATACATTAAAGATATTATGTTTACATTAAATTATTTAAATAACTCTTAAATATTTTTTGTGAGATGATTCATTTTGTAAATCACAAAATGTGATTTGAAATATCCAAGCACTTTTTATATTTTACATTATATTTTTTTTATAAAAGTTTAAATATTTTATGGTTTTGCAATTGATAGTGTAAATACAACAATCTTGAACTTTTGATCCATCAACATGGTGAATACAAATATTATATATAAAGAATTTTTATATTCATAGTCTAAGATATAATTTGATGAATAGATCAATATATGCAATCATTTAATTAATTTTTAGTAAATACAATTTCTTAGGAATAGGTATAGGGTGATCAAAATTAGAGAGGTGTTGAGTCATTAGAGAGGGGGACGTGTGTGTTGTAAAGATTTAAGAGGGCTGTAATAGAAACCATGGAAAATAAAAACAAGTGTCCCCAACTAAGGAGACAAGTGTTTGCCTCTCAACAAGAGAGGTTTCAAGGGAGGAAATTTTTAATCAATTATTTTGGGGAAAAAAAAGGGGCCTTCTCCTTATCCTCCTACCTGTTGTAAATTTTCTTTTTTTACCATGGCTGGAACCTTTTGGGAAACCATCTTCTATAATTTTTTGGAATCACTTGAAATTGTGTTTTTGACCTATATTATATGGATCACTTTCTTTTAATGGGATTTATGCACTGTCTAGGTTGTTTGGAAAAAGATGCATTAATTTCATTTTTCATCTATAGTAACTGTTGTACCATCTACCCAAAAATGTTTTCCATTAGCACTGACTACCTTATCACATGCTGTAATTTTTCTCTATAGACTAGGAGGGTAAATCTTGTACATAGAGGTCTAGCTGTGGAAAAGAAGTAATCTAGATATCAGTGGATTTGGATCTACCTCCTCCAAGTGTTGTGCAAGGATCCAAGTAGGCATCAATCCTTGGTGGAAACCCTAATTATTAACACCCTAAATTGCATAGAACATGTTACAGTAAATTGTATGGGTAAAAACAAGTTGTATTAACTGTCTTATATTAATTTCCAGGAAGAAATTGTTTTCTATTTGTGTTGGGTATTGTATTGTTTAATGTCAAGTAATGATTGGGGTAAAGAGAGATGTCCTCAGAAGAATTTGAGAGAATATGGTTGGGTAAGAGTATCCAAAAGTTTCTTGTTCATTGTCCCTACATGTTGATGTTTGCTCTTCTCCTCTACAAAAAGGGAATTATTGGAAGATTACTTAGGTGCAATATTGTGGCTTGAGGTGCTTATATTGTGCAAGGTTGAGTTGTGATGTTGTGTGAAATTATGTCCTTGTTGTTGAAAAAATGTGTGTTACTGTCATGCTATGTAGTTCGTATATGTATTCTACCTAGCCCCCCTATGTTTTCCCCTAGCTCAGGGGTGGACAGCTTCTATCCTAGGCTGGGAGGTGAGCATCCCACTGGCTATATCCAAGAATTTTGGTTCCTATGTGGGTCTTAGTAGGCTAAAGAAGAAAAACAAAAGAAGACTGAAGGGTGTAATGATCTATAGTTATTGATGGTAGATGACTGATACATGTTGAGTGACAAAGTGAAAGAAGAGAGGAAATCATTGCAAGGTCTAGTGCTAAGAGAGGGGTCAAAATTGAGTAATGGGAGTGTATGTCATTATATACTATTAATGTGTTAGTAGGAAGTATGTCCTCTCTAAAATAAAGAAAAGAAACTTCTGTAAACTAGCTTTGTATATTTGTTACATACCTGCTCTGATATGAAATGGATTTGTGCCAAGGGAAAAAAAAGAGAAGAACTAACAAGAAAATAAAATGAAAAAGAAATGCTAATTATATTGTTGTATATGAAACCATTGAATCATTTCTAGCATGGAATGCTCCTAATGTAAAATTATAGAAATTAGGACTACTGCTATGTGTATATAAATATATTCATCCTTTTGTTACAATACACGGGTTCCTTGATACCAGGAAAGAACAAAAAAAAGATCTTAGACCTAAATTTATTTTAATATCTCTTTTTACATTTTTAGAAAGAAACCCTCCCTTGTCTAGTTGGAATGAGACCTCACTTTGTCCTTATTTAGTTCTTTTTCGGTGGTTAATCAAAAATACGTCAAGTGAAGCAAACTGGGAGGGAACCTATGTGTTATGTAGAGGTTTTGAATGGCTACTACATGTACTGCTAGGCAAAACATTGTTCCTTGTACTTAAACCACTAGTATACTCCCCCTACAACTCTAGTATTTCTCTATTCTATCACAAGGATGAAACATGTCACACATTTTGAGTTGAGTAAAGACAATGTAATTTTCTTTGAGGAATGAACATGTATACCTGATCAATACTATCCATTTCCATTTAAAATCATGATCAATACTATTCTTGAAACAAAATAAAATAGAATATGAATTAAATAAGGGAAACAAACCTTTCTCTATACATCGTAGATCTGAGGGTCATTGAGAAGATGCCACAATTACCTACGAGTTGGATAGGACTGTTGTACTCATTTTGGTGGATGATCTGCTCTAGAATTTTAGACACTACCAAACATAACAATGAAAACAAATTGGTCCCAAGATCAATGATTTTACTCTGTTTCTTTTTGTGTATTCATGCATTGATGGTTTATACCTAGTTTTGGCTCGATCAGCCTCCTTCATCCTTAAGATCACCTACGTGTGCCACTATAGATAAAAAAAGAGAGGTTATTCAGGGGCTATGCTAATGATGATGTTTTCTCTTCTTGAAATAAAATTGCTTCCTATTGCACAATATAAATGAACTATTCATTATTGGAAAGACGCACACATTTTCCCTTAACTAAGTGTTAATATCCCAGTGTTGGAAAGTTGGGCTTCTTGGGCAATAATGTTGACAGCATTATATACTGTGCAGAATAAAATTTTCACATGATCTGAGCAACAACATAAGAAAAAAAAATGATAGCGAACGAAAAATCATTACAGCGACCAAAATCATATCCCATGAATGGAATGAGAGAAAAAAAACAATCAATCATTGAGAAAATCACCAAATGGGTGGGAAAAAGTCAATTGAAAGAAGCCATGGGTGTTCATAGAAACTGAAGCATTAGGCTAGGTTCAACTCTATACTGACACATTAAGAGTCAACTATCAAACAAACCCCAGATCATGCTAACTGCTACCTCATGAAGAGGCCTTATAATGCAACAAATAGATTGTACCCAAGGTAAAATAAGATAAGGAAATAGAGTAAACAAATAGATCATGCTAACCACTACCTCATGAAGAGGCCTTGTAATGCAACAAATATATTGTGCCCAAGGTAAAAGAAGATAAGGAAATAGATTGTGCCCTACATATTGATGTTTGTTCTTGTCCTCTACAAAAAGGGAATTGTTGGAAGATTACTTAGGTGCAATATTGTGGCTTGAGGTGCTTATATTGTGCAAGGTTGAGTTGTGATGCTGTGTGAAATTATGTCCTTGCTGTTGAAAAAATGTGTGTTACTGTCATGCTATGTAGTTGGTATATGTATTCTACACAGCCCCCCTATGTTTTCCCTAAGCTTAGGGGTGGACAACTTCTATCCTAGGCTGGGAGGTGAGCATCCCACTGGCTATATCCAAGAATTTTGGTTCCTATGAAGGTCTTAGTAGGCTAAAGAAGAAAAAGAAAAGAAGACTGAAGGGTGTAATGACCTATAGTTATTGATGGCAGAGGACTGATACATGTTGAGTGACAAAGGGAAAGAAGAGAGTAAAGCATTGTAAGGTCTAGTGCTGAGAGAGGGGTCAAATCCAAGTAATAGGAGTGTATGTCATTGTATACTATTAATGTGTTAGTAGGAAGTATGTCCTCTATAAAATAAAGAAATGAAACTGCTGTAAACTAGCTTTGTATATTTGTTACATACCTACTCTGATATGAAATAGATTTGTGCCAAGGGAAAAAAAGAGAAGAACTAATAAGAAAATAAAATGAAAGAGAAATGCTAATTGTATTGTTGTCTATGAAACCATTGAATCATTTCTAGCATGGAATGCTCCTGAAGTAAAATTATAGAAATTAGGACTACTGCTATGTGTATATTAACATATTCGTCCTTTTGTTACAATACATGGGTTCCTTGATACCAATAAAGAAGAAAAAAAAAGATCTTAGACCTAAGTTTATTTTAATATCTCTTTTTACATTTTTAGAAAAAAACCCTCCCTTGTCTAGTTGGAATGAGACCTCACTTTGTCCTTATTTAGTTCTTTTTCGGTGGTTGATCAGAAATATGTCAAGTGAAGCAAATTGGGAGGAAGCCTATGTGTTGTGCAGAGGTTTTGAATGGCTACTACATGTACTTCTAGGCAAAACATTGTTCCTTGTACTTAAACCACTAGTATACTCCCCCTGCAGCTCTGGTATTTCTCTATTCTATCACAAGGATGAAACATGTCACACCTTTTGAGTTGAGTAAAGACAATGGAATTTTCTTTGCGGAATGAACATGTATACCTGATCAATACTATCCATTGCCATTTAAAATCATGATCAATACTATTCTAGAAAGAAAAGAAAATAGAATATGAATTAAATAAGGGAAACAAACCTTTCTCTATACATCGTAGATCTGAGGGTCATTGAAAAGATGCCATAATTACCTACGAGTTGCATAGGACTGTTGTACTCATTTTGTGGATGATCTGCTCTAGAATTTTAGACACTACCAGACATAACAATGAAAACAAATTGGTCCCAAGATCAATGATTTTACTCTGTTTCTTTTTGTGTATTCATACAATGATGGTTTATACCTAGTTTTGGCTCGATCGGCCTCCTTCATCCTTGAGATCACCTACATGTACCACTATAGATAAAAAAAGAGAGGTTATTTAGGGGCTATTCTAATGATGATGTTTTCTCTTCTTAAAAGAAAATTGCTTCCTACTGCACAATATAAATGAACTATTCATTATAGGAAAGATGCACACATATTCCCTTAACTAAGTGTCGGTATCCCAATGTTGGAAAGTTGGGCTTCTTGGACAATAACATTGACAGTATTATATACTACGTAGAACAAGATTTTCACATGATCTAAGCAACAACGTAAGAAAAAAAAATGATAGTGACCCAAAAATCATTACAGCGACCAAAATCATATCCCATGAATGGAATGAGAGAAAAAAAATCAATCATCAAGAAAATCACCAAACGGGTGGGAAAAAGTCAATTGAAGGAAGCCATGGGTGTTCATAGAAACTGAAGCATTAGGCTAGGTTCAACTCTATATTGACACATTAAGAGTCAACTATCAAGCAAACCCCAGATCATGCTAACCACTGCCTCATGAAGAGGCCTTGTAATGCAACAAATAGATTGTGCCCAAGGTAAAACAAGATAAGGAAATAGAGTAAAGAATCAAGTTTATACCAGATGGTACATCTAGAAGTAATGCAGAAAATATAGAATTGTTAGTTTTCAAGCTACCCTGGCCATCGCCACAGTGTTCTCCTACCTAGAAAAAGATGAAGAATCCCAAAAGATGCATCATGTTGGGCGAGCAGCTAAGAGATTAGGGTAAAAATGCTCGGGATGCCTTAGGGTTACGCATATAGGAGAACAAGATACCCACCGTTTATGTGAACTTGGAAATCCTCACCAAAAATATATAGATATTATATATATATATATATATATATATATATATATATATATATATATATATATATATATATATATATATATATATATAACTAAGAGATTAGGGTAAAAATGCTTGGGATGCCTTAGGGTTACGCATATAGGAGAACAAGATACCCACCATTTATGTGGACTTGGGAATCCTCACCATATATATATATATATATATATATATATATATATATATATATATATATATATATATATATATATATATATTTCACCTCCTTCACTTTCTCCTTTTCTTTTGGGAGTCGTATGCTATTTGAACTTAGTCTAACTTATCATCTCAAGAGGGGTGCTAGGTGCCCTAAAACAATAATGTGTGCCCTAAAATAAGAAGCTTCCCTTCAAGATATAGTTTTGTCTTAAGGAAAATAACAAGGGTGGTGATTGTAAGAGTAGCCATACATATTGTTCTGACTCTTAGAGAAGGATTATATGAACTTTTCCCTCATGCTCTTACTTCCACAATGGTTATTATGTAATACCCCACCATGAATACCTCAGAGAACATCACATTTATGGTATATGTAACAGGATTATATATATATATTTTTTTTAAATTGAAAGAGATAGTAAAGTAACAAAGAAATATTAATGCATCATTTAAACTAATGACTTGTCCTCTAATATAACATGGTTGCATTACTTGACAAAACAATTAACATAATCTAACACACATCATGAATTAACATTAGTAACTCATTGTAAACCTAATGCACTAAATTAACAAACATTTACATCTACATAGCATCATATAAGTATTCATCAGGATCTAGTACATAGTTACAATTTCTCCCGACATATGAATACAACATTACATCATTACATTATCATCTTCTGAATACATACATAATGAATCATCTGATACATAGGCTAGTACATGAGCATAATAACTGTCTCCATAAACAGGTACACGATCTGAATTTGCTACAGGAGTTACCACCTTCTTGCACATGAACAAAGGCAAGAAGAAACCAATGGAGATAAAGCACATCCACCCAACCATGTGGAACCCTAAGATCCACCCCCCGTGCTAGGAGATAACATAAGGCCCCCAAACATCAAATAGTCAGGTAGATAATTGACTATCAGGAACAAGGACTAATCATGACTCCATCACAACACATGACAACATCACAAGCAACTCAATATCACTTCCAGAGGCAACACTCGACGAATAGGGAGAGAACAACTAGGGAATGTTAGGCTGCAGTAGGGAGAGTGTCATCTCATGGCCCTAACATGGGTTACCCTGACAGCCTCTAGCTAGATGCCAGCCCCCATCCATTGGTTACCCTGACAGTCTCTCGCTAGGCGCTGGCCCCCATCTATGGTTACCCTGATAGCCTCTCACTAGGTGCCAGCCCCATAGGGTGACACATGCGGAATCAACCTTCCTTTCGTGAGGACAAGGAAGTTGATCTTGCCAACCAGGCCTTCTCTATCCCATCCTTAGTCTAAACAAGCACTACATGCATGGGTGAGGAATCCAATTATCTTGTTTAATGTGAATTACTACCCAACCCTCTAATTCATTAATTAGGTTATCACTTGATTACTAACTTTCAATGGGTTACCTTGACTAGCCACTTTGGGCGCCGGCCCCATATTGAAAGCCACTCCCCTACCTGCATCTAGAAACCCTAACCATCAAGAAAGACAATCACTATCATACTGATAAGTATACATAACAAAGCAATACATTACCTTCTTGCTTACAAAACATAATCACAATGACCAACCTGTACATCATTGTCCCAAAACATTTCACTGATCAATCGTAATAACTGTAACAACACATATCCTGAGCAAGGTATGGGTCATCTTGCTCATAAATCTCAACCATGAAGAAAATAGTTTCTCATTACAATTTCCAAGACCTCCCCATTACAATACTAAACACAAGCTCGATATAAACACATATGTGAAGGAGATTTAATCCCATCATAATATATTCACAACACGGTATATACATCATCTCACATTATTGTTTACCAAGACCCACAGACATAGATAAAAGACATCATGTTCTTACAACATCTTCATTTCAAGACACCTATGAACAAGATACATGCCATCGAATCATATTACCTTATGCCTCTGGAATCTAAACTTGACAATTTACACATAGACCAACTCACATGAAAATTTTGCTTGCAATAAGCAATTTCAACTAATCAACTCATTGGCAACATAAATTTTTCTTATAAGAGCAACTGGATTCAAGTTATATCTCCACCAAGAATTTTATAAAACCTAGTTCTAGTTTAATTAATATTAATTCTATCTATTATAATAATCAATCATCAATTACATATAACCCTTATTGTCACCTTACTAATGCATTAAAACATAAGGCCCACTATCAATCTAATTAAAACACATTTTGCATATAAACGATAGGTTCACTCCTAACCCAAAATCAAGTAAAACGTTACCTCGTTTCACTAGTTTTCTTTTGTAATAATTTATCTGATAAAGTTCTATTCCATTTACTTACATAAATAGTGAATAGGTAAGTAGATGGTTTGAGGTAGAATATTATTGCTAGGCAACTACATAGGATCTGCCATATGATCATAACCAACTATGTTACACACATAAACCAAATCAATTAAATTACCAATTAATTCCTACCCCTTGGTATGGTTGAGGGCTCAAAAGTCACAAGCTATGAATAATTGAATCTATTAGTGCATCTCCTATAAAAGTTAGTAAAAAATCTAACAATGTCTCTAATATTGAACTAATTAAATCAAAAGAGTCTACACCTACCACCCAACACAACACACATGCATGACCAATTTGATACAACAATATCATGGAAGAAAACTAGAAACCAATTGTGTGCATGGATAAACCATCAAGGCTAAACAATAATTATCTATTGATCAATGAGGGTAATGTACACTAGGCAATAATCATAATAGAAGTCAAAGGCTCCATTTTACATCATATAGCCTCAATGTAATTATTCTTCAAAACATTAGCATAATGACCATGGAGCGACATCATAGATTAAAATCATTAAATATCTAAAACCTAAGAAGTTCAACACTAAAACCTATACCTACAAACTTGTTTTCTATCTATTCAAAGACTCCATCATGATTGGTAAACCATTTCCATTAATATTAAATTAACATTTAAGAGTATATACTTACCCCTAGATACCATTTATATCATTTCTAATTCACTATATGAAACCTAGATTCATTTTATTTCTCTATCTATAACATTTCTTGTTTGCAATAAAGAAGAATTACAATTTTAAATTCCAAATACTATATAAACATAGCTCATTGATTGACTAAAATAATTACGTAAATAGGATATACTTAAAGGGATGGTCAATATAGCTAGATTGAATAGCTCACCAAGTCCGGGTGATGAACACAATCACAATACATTGACAATTTAATTTAGTTAGGGTAATGACCAACATTAATGTTTCATTTAATCTTAAGTCAATAATGATATTTATATAATATTTGAATGAATATTCCTTATATGGAAAACATATTGGATTCACTCTGTGTCCCTAAGTTCATCAATTAATAGATCATTATTGTATATAAAACCTAAGACTCCTATCATACAAATACATAACTTAATATGATAAAAATATATTTTTGCCTATGCAAATATTTTAATAATTAAACTATTGAAAACTACCAAACCTTATTGCATTACACCTACAGTTGATCACTATGTGTGCATGGTTGACCTTCTTGCCTATGCTGGCTGTCTTCAGGACACCCTAAACTTTATCATTGAGATACTAGTTAAATCTGTGGTGGTTGTATGGATGTGTTTTCTTGGTGCTTGTAGATAACATATGAATATAGGCTTATGAGTATTTACAACAATGCTGCTTTTTATTTGAATCTTAAAAATGTTGTTCAACTTATGTTCTCTCAAACATCTATGCAGAAGTGGATAGGTGTGGTGATGTTCAAATTTGGTAAGGAGATTGATGAACGATAAAGGAATTAAAAAGATCCAATATACGACCTTACCTGTAAATAAAAACAAAACGGCCTCATGACAAGATAGCAGTTGTATCGACCCTTTACAGAATATAGTGATATTAACAGTGTTGTGAATAATTTCTATGCATTGGCGTGAATATATTATTAGCACTATATAGTATACAGAGATATAAAAAGTATTGTGAATAATTTCTATGCTTTGGGCCTAAATATAATATCGACCCTTTATAGAGGCATTAACAACACTACTTTTGTGTAGTAGTAAAATCACATCTGTAGATAAAGGAGATCTATGCAAAGTTGGAGAAATTGGCTTGGAAGATGAAGGCAACAAGGTATTTTCTAGATTCAAGATTGCGGACCAGGTTATCCTAGATCGGGTTAACAAAGGAGACTCTTTCGACTGGAGTTCAAGTATGTAAAGAAGCCACTTGGAAAGAAGGAGCAGTTCAGAAGCAATTTGGGCACATATAGTTACTGCTAACGCCAAGAAAGCTCTGAAACCTGGAGCAGCCATTCCAAGCAGCAAATAGCCTATGAAAACACACACAGCAACCCTTCCAAGGACGACTATCTAGTGACAAATAAGCAATTCTTCAATTTCTCCGTTATACTCAACGAAAGGATTGCTTGTATTGGTCCACCAAACTATTATCTGCACTGTTACATCACTAAGGGGAAAGGCCTTGCCTAGTAGCCAAGTCACACGTTTTATAAAAGCCCGCATACATCCAACCCTATTAGAAAACTAAATACACCATAGCATACTAAAGTTTAGAAATCACCAGCAGTTATGATAAAAGTAGGCTTAAATATCGAACTTGGAATACACCACAAAAGTAAATATCTCACATAATCTTGAGATGCCATATAATGTGCAACAAACACAAATAAGGAGAGGTGAATTAAACAGAAAAATCTGATGTGGTTTATTTGCACTTAGGTATTCATTGTCTCCATTCTGATTTAAATGAATGAAAGATTTTAATAACATTCAGGAGATCAATCAGTCTAAAGGATCCAGAAAATGATCCATCAAGACATTTTCTATCTAAAGGACTCAGAAAATGACTAAAAAAAATGACCCATCAAAACATTTTCAATCTAAGGGACCCAGAAAATGACCCTTCAACATATTAAGCTAAAACCTCTGAATCCAGGGAAGTGCTAGTTATACAGTAAGTGCGTCAAGTCATAGGCCAACATATGGCAGACTTGTTGAGGCAGAGTTTGTATGTAGTACAGAGATTAATGGCAGTCTCTCATAAGTCAAATCTGTGCACTACTAGATCTGAGAACCGTTTTCCTCTTCAAAGAGAGATTGCAAATGAACAAAATGTTTTGAGCAAAATCAAGAACATCCAGTGCTATGAAAAAGTGACCCTACTCACTAAGCAAAGTAGCCCTAAAATAACAGAAATATATCTCTCGAACAATCCATAAATAGCAGCATATATTCATGATATCACGACTGTTATTTACAGTTTAGATGAAGACATTATTAGAGAGAAGCTCGCGAGACTTACAATTGGAGAAATGGGGTTTGAGAAAAAGAGAAATACCTGGCTCTTTCCTTCTCTTTTCGCCGCACAATGCTATGTTCGTTTCCTCTTTCCCTCTCCCCCCCAAAATAGAAATCAAAACCAATCTTTATACCTCCCCAAGCAAAAATGTTTCGGGAGGAGACATGGTACGGGAAAAACAACCAACTCCAACTAATTAAAAAATATTAAATTTATTAAGCCCATAGTTATAAAATAATTACCAATTAATCCATTCTAAATTTATTCATGTAAATGGGTAATTTATTTACCCGCACATTTACACATGCAAACAATTAATTATTTACCCAATTACATTCTGTTTAAACAACATATTATTATTATCATTAATAATAATTATTATTAAAATAATATTACACTACACATTAACAATAATTTATTTATACAAACAACTTATTAAATCTTAATAATAATAATAATATGATATAATCTTGTTAAATATTATAGTGGGTTAAATAATAGTATACTATATACTATAATAATTTCTATTTTGCCACAACAAAATCTAGGCATACATAATTAACCCACTGAGCAAGAAAGATCTCGAATGTGAAATCAAACTTGATCATTAGCCAGAGCCAAAACACACTTGACCAACAACTCAATTAAATGAAGTCAAATGTCAATCAATTACCTGACCACTAACCCAGCTTGAAAAGCAAGGCTTCAACCAACACCACTTAACCATGACAAAACTGACAGGTTGAATTGAACATAACATGCATCCTCATCGAGGATGATAACTTGGGGTGTGGGACCTTAAGATATCTCTGAAACAACTTATCCATTGGATTAAGGGCACTCTCAGACCTATTAATTCAGGTGGAGTCAATGCCAGGTACCTGCATCCTACAACAACTGACACAGTCAAGCATATATAGACACACAAGCTAACACTCGGTGAAAAAAGGAATCACAATATTGCAGGGCACTCGCAAGTGAGTGATGCGACATCATCCTTTCCACATTAGATCAATCTAGATTAGATAACACATAATCATAACCAAATCAAATCTACCTCATTATCTGAACAGAACCATACTCTGAACATGTAGGTGCATGAAATTGAATAAGTCTCAGAAGTACCATCATAACAATTAAATCTAACATAATCGGTCCATGAGATCCATTCTAACATATAACAATTGTAGTAAGATCGACATCTTAATCATTGGAATGCAAACAATGTCAAAGCCTTACCTTAATTATTCCTGTTATTTTACCTTCATATTCATGCGCCTTGATCAGTCCACCTGTACATCCAAGGTGGGAATGGAGGGGCACTACATCCTCCCCCCCTAAAAATTGACTTACTCCTAGAAGTCACAGACTAAGGTGGAAACATAACACATTAATATTACGATTTTCTATTGCCAACATACGCATTCACATTAAACAATTATTCTCAAGACAAGCACAATTGTTCAATACAGGCATAAAAGACATCAATTCCTTACCTTTAAGGTGTATCATGTGATCTACTTATAACCAATCACACTTATTTTAAGAATTTCATTCGATTCAGGGATCTGTGTTTACGTATTATCAAGGAAAATTACATCATATTTCTTATTTCCACCATGGTTCTAACTAATTACCAAGCATTCCAGTACAATTCTCCGTAGAGTCCTCCCTTGTACACACTATCAAAGGTTTGAAATGAACATGATAGAAACAACACTTGACACAATACAGGGCTAACAAAAACAAACATTCAGTATAGTCACCATCAAAGTTTTAAAGAAGGTGAAAACCTAAGTGGGAAGACAACCAAATCCAGTAATAAGTCACAAAATGCTAGCAATTTCGAACAATAACTCAAGTATAGAGAAAAGAGTTTTGGTGACCACTCCCGTCATAAGAAATTTCAAAGAAAACAAATTCACTGTTAGCCCCTAACAACACATGAAATAGCTATCAAAAATTTCAAATTAACCAAATTGCAAACAAACCCACATCACAAAGTGGCTAACTTTAGTCACAAAAAGGGAGTATCCGCTACACAACATTCAGGACACAAGGTCTAGAATGCGTTAGAGAACATACGCCAACACATAGATAATTAGGTTATCCACATCCTTATACCTAAACAACTTTTATACAAGGATTTACAGCAACGAAATAATTACTTATTTACAACAATTTCTACCTTTAATGCAATACAATTTCTTTTCTTCTGAAACACTAGAGACCACAAGAGAACTCAAGACCTCATCAAATCAGTAAATACTAGCATTCAAGAAACATACACATATTCTTAAATATATCATCACATTCTCATAAAAGATGGAGAGAGAGCACATAGCAGAAGCATAAGTAAGACAAGGCATAAAGAATTTTATTTCTTCCAGAAACAAGGAACAAGTTTGTAAATTTATCAACCTTCCAATACCATACTAATGCTCTTAGGTGAAAGGTACTACTACTAACTCACCATAAGGAGAAAAAAAACATTTAACCTAAAACAACAACAAGAACCAGAGATCCCAGTGTTGCAAACCTTTGCTCTGATACAAGATGTAACGCCCTGCCATGAATACCTTAGAGAACATCACATTTATGCCATATGCAACAGGATTATATATTTTAAAAAAAAAAATTGAAAGAGATAGTAAAGTAACAAAGTAATATTAATGCATCATTTAAACTAATGACTTGTCCTCTAATATAACATGGTTGCATTACTTGACAAAACAATTAACATAATCTAACACACATCATGAATTAACATCAGTAACTCATTGTAAACCTAATGCACTAAATCAATAAACATTTACATCTACATAACATCATATAAGTATTCATCAGGATCTAGTACATAGTTACAATTTCTCCCGACATATGAATACAACATTACATCGTTACATTATCATCTTCTGAATACATACATAATGAATCATCTGATACACAGGCTAGTACATGAGCATAATAACTGTCTCCATAAACAAGTACATGATCTGAATCTGCTACAGGAGTTACCACCTTCTTGCACACGAACAAAGGCAAGGAGAAACCAATGGAGATAAAGCACATCCACCAGACCATGTGGAACCCTAAGGTCCACCCCTCATGCTAGGAGATAACATAAGGCTCCAAAACATCAAATAGTCAGGTAG
This sequence comes from Cunninghamia lanceolata, assembly GCA_027924645.1. NCBI lineage: Eukaryota > Viridiplantae > Streptophyta > Pinopsida > Cupressales > Cupressaceae > Cunninghamia > Cunninghamia lanceolata. The sequence goes on from BSBN01000244.1 coordinate 890,213, forward strand.
ATAATTGAATATCAGAAACAAGGACTAATCATGACTCCATCACAACACATGACAACATCACAAGCAACTCAATATCACTTCCAGAGGCAACACTCGATGAATGGGGAGAGAACAACTAGGGGATGCTAGGCTACAGTAGGGAGAGTGTCATCGCATGGCCCTAACATGGGTTACCCTGACAGCCTCTAGCTAGACGCCAGTCCCCATCCATGGGTTACCCTGATAGTCTCTTGCTAGGCACCGGCCCCCATCTATGGTTACCCTGATAGCCTCTCACTAGGCGCTGACCCCATAGGGTGACACATGCGGAATCAACCTTCCTTTCATGAGGACAAGGAAGTTGATCTTGCCAACCAGGCCTTCTCTATCCCATCCTTAGTCTAAACAAGCACTACAGGCATATGTGAGGAATCAAATTATCTTGTTTAATGTGAATTACTACCCAACCCTCTAATTCATTAATTAGGTTATCACTTGATTACTAACTTTCAATGGGTTACCCTGACTAGCCACTTTGGGTGCCGGCCCCACATTGAAAGCCACTTCCCTACCTACATCTAGAAACCCTAACCATCAAGAAAGACAATCACTATCATACTGATAAGTATACATAACAAAGCAATACATTACCTTCTTGCTTACAAAACATAATCACAATGACCAACCTGTACATCATTGTCCCAAAACTTTCCGTTGATCAATCACAATAACCCTAACACATATCCTGAGCAAGGTATGGGTCATCTTGCTCCCAAATCTCAACCATGAACAAAATAGTTTCTCATTACAATTTCCAAGACCTCCCCATTACAATACTAAACACAAGCTCAATATCAACACATATGTGAACGAGATTTAATCCCATCATAATGTATTCACAACACGGTATGTACATCATCTCACATTATTGTTTACCAAGACCCACATACATAGATAAAAGACATCATGTTCTTACAACATCTTCATTTCAAGACACCTATGAACAGGATACATGCCATCGAATCATATTACCTTATGCCTCTGGAATCTAAACTTGACAATTTACACATAGACCAACTCACATGAAAATTTTACTTGCAATAAGCAATTTCAACTAATTAACTCATTGGCAACATAAATTTTTCTTACAAGAGCAACTGGATTCAAGTTATATCTCCACCAAGAATTTTATAAAACCTAGTTCTAGTTTAATTAATATTATTTCTATCTATTATAATAATCGATCATCAATTACATATAACCCTTATTGTCACCTTACTAATGCATTAAAACATAAGGCCCACTATCAATCCAATTAAAATACATTTTCCATACAAACGATAGGTTCACTCCTAACCCAAAATCAAGTAAAAAATTACCTCATTTCACTAGTTTTCTTATGTAATAATTTATCTGATAAAGTTCTATTCCATTTACTTACATAAATAGTGAACAGGTAAGTAGATGGTTTGAGGTAGAATATTATTGCTAGGCAACTACATAGGATCTGCCATATGATCATAACCAACTATGTTACACACATAAACCAAATCAATTAAATTACCAGTTAATTCCTACCCCTTGGTATGGTTGAGGGCTCAAAAGTCACAAGCTATGAATAATTGAATCTATTAGTGCATCTCCTATAAAAGTTAGTAAAAAATCTAACAATGTCTCTAATATTGAACTAATTAAATCAAAAGAGTCTACACCTACCACCCAACACAACACACATGCATGACCAATTTGATACAACAATATCATGGAAGAAAACTAGAAACCAATTGTGTGCATGGATAAACCATCAAGGCTAAACAATAATTATCTATTGATCAATGAGGGTCATGTGCACTAGGCAATAATCATAATAGAAGTCAAAGGGTCCATTTTACATCATATAGCCTCAACGTAATTATTCTTCAAAACATTAGCATAATGACCATGAAGGGACATCATAGATTAAAATCATTAAATCTCTAAAACCTAAGAAGTTCAACACTAAAACCTATACCTTCATACTTCTTTTCTATCTATTCAAATACTCCATCATGATTGGTAAACCATTTCCATTAATATTAAATTAACATTTAAGAGTATATACTTACCCCTAGATACCATCTATATCATTTCTAATTCACTATATGAAACCTAGATTCATTTTATTTCTCTATCTATAATATTTCTTGTTTGCAATAAAGAAGAATTACAATTTTAAATTCCAAATACTATATAAACATAGCTCATTTATTGACTAAAATAATTACGTAAATAGGATATAATTAAAGGGATGGTCAATATAGCTAGATTGAATAGCTCACCAAGTCTGGATGATGAACACAATCACAATACATTGACAATTTAATTTAGTTAGGGTAATGACCAACATTAATGTTTCATTTAATCTTAAGTCAATAATGATATTTATATAATATTTGAATGAATATTCCTTATATGGAAAACATATTGGATTCACTCTGTGTCCCTAAGTTCATCAATTAATAGATCATTATTGTATATAAAACCTAAGACTCCTATCATACAAATACATAACTTAATATGATAAAAATATATTTTTGCCTATGCAAATATTTTAATAATTAAACTATTGAAAACTACCAAACCTTATTGCATTACACCTACAGTTGATCACTATGTGTGCATGGTTGACCTTCTTGCCTATGCTGGCTATCTTTAGGACACCCTAAACTTTATCATTGAGATACCAGTTAAATCTGTGGTGGTTGTATGGATGTGTTTTCTTGGTGCTTGTAGATAACATATGAATATAGGCTTATGAGTATTTACAACAATGCTGCTTTTTATTTGAATCTTAAAAATGTTGTTCAACTTATGTTCTCTGAAACATCTATGTAGAAGTGGACAGGTGTGGTGATGTTCAAATTTGGTAAGGAGATTGATGAACGATAAAGAAATTAAAAAGATCTAATATACGACCTTACCTGTAAATAAAAACAAAACGGCCTCATGACAAGATAGCAGTTGTATCGACCCTTTACAGGATATAGTGATATTAAAAGTGTTGTGAATAATTTCTATGCATTGGCGTGAATATATTATTAGCACTATATAGTATATGGAGGTATAAAAAGCATTGTGAATAATTTCTATGCTTTGGGCCTGAATATAATATCGACCCTTTATAGAGGCATTAACAACACTACTTTTGTGTAGTAGTAAAATCACATCTGTAGATAAAGGAGATCTATGCAAAGTTGGAGAAATTGGCTTGGAAGATGAAGGCAGCAAGGTATTTTCTAGATTCAAGATTGCGGACCAGGTTATCCTAGATCGAGTTAACAAAAGAGACTCTTTCAACTGGAGTTTGAGTATGTAAAGAAGCCACTTGGAAAGAAGGACCAGTTCAGAAGCAATTTGGGCACATATAGTTACTGCTAACACTAAGAAAGCTCTGAAACCTAGAGCAGCCATTCCAGGCAGCAAATAGCTTATGAAAACACACACAGCAACCATTCCAAGGATGACTATCTGGTGACAAATAAGTAATTCTTCAATTTCTCCATTATACTCAACGAAAGGATTGCTTGTATTGGTCCACCAAACTATTATCTGCACTGTTACATCACTGAGGGCAAAGGCCTTGCCTAGCAGCCAAGTCGCACGTTTTATAAAAGCCTGCCATACATCCAACCCTATTAGAAAACTAAATACACCATAGCATACTAAAGTTAAGAAATCACAAGCAGTTATGATAAAAGTAGGCTTAAATATCGAACTTGGAATACACCACGAAAGTAAATATCTCACACAATCTTGAGATGCCATATAATGTGCAGCAAACACAAATAAGGAGAGGTGAATTAAACAGAAAACTCTGATGTGGTTTATTTGCACTTAGATATTCATCGTCTCCATTCTATTTTAAATGAATGAAAGATTTTAATAATATTCAGGAGATCAATCAGTCTAAAGGATCCAGAAAATGATCCATCAAGACATTTTCTGTCTAAAAGACTTAGAAAACAACTAAAAAAATGACCCATCAAAACATTTTCAATCTAAGGGACCCAGAAAATGACCCTTCAACATATTAAGCTGAAACCTCTGAATCCAGGGAAGTGCTAGTTATACAGTAAGTGCGTCAAGTCATAGGCCAACATATGGTAGACTTGTTGAGGTAGAGTTTGTATTTAGTACAGAGATTAATGGCAGTCTCTCATAAGTCAAATCTGTGCACTACTAGATCTGTGAACTATTTTCCTCTTCAAAGATAGATTGCAAATGAACAAAATGTTTCAAGCAAAATCAAGAACATCCAGTGCTGTGAAAAAGTGACCCTACTCACTAAGCAAAGTAGCCCTAAAATAACAGAAATATATCTCTCGAATAATCCATAAATAGCAACATATATTCATGATATCACGACTGTTATTTACAGTTTAGATGAAGACATTATTAGAGAGAAGCTGGCGAGACTTACAATTGGAGAAATGGGGTTTGAGCAAAAGAGAAATACCTGGCTCTTTCCTTCTCTTTTTGCCACACAATGCTATGTTCGTTTCCTCTTTCCCTCTCCCCCCCAAAACAGAAATCGAAACCAATCTTTATACCTCCCCAACCAAAAATGTTTCGGGAGGAGACAAGGTACGGGAAAAACAACCAACTCCAACTAATTACAAAATATTAAATTTATTAAGCCCATAGTTATAAAATAATTACCAATTACTCCATTCTAAATTTATTCACGTAAGCGGGTAATTTATTTACCCCCACATTTACACATGCAAACAATTAATTGTTTACCCAATTACATTCTGTTTAAACAACATATTATTATTATCATTAATAATAATAATTATTAAAATAATATTACACTACACATTAACAATAATTTATTTATACAAACAACTTATTAAATCTTAATAATAATAATAATATGATATAATCTTGTTAAATGTTATAGTGGGTTAAATAATAGTATACTATATACTATAATAATTTCTATTTTGCCACAACGAAATCTAGGCATACATAATTAACCCACTGAGCAAGAAAGATCTCGAATGCGAAATCAAACTTGATCATTAGCCAGAGCCAAAACACACTTGACCAACAACTCAATTAAATGAAGTCAAATGTCAATCAATTACCTGACCACTAACCCAGCTTGAAAAGCAAGGCTTCAACCAACACTACCTAACCATGACAAAACTGACAGGTTGAATTGAACATAACACACATCCACATCGAGGATGATAACTTGGGGTATGGGACCTTAAGTTATCTCTGAAAAAACTTATCCATTGGATTAAGGGCACGCTCAGACCTATTAATTCAGGTGGAGTCGATGCAAGGTACCTGCATCCTGCAACAACTGACACAGTCAAGCATATATAGACACACAAGCTAACACTGGGTGAAAAAAGGAATCACAATATCGTAGGGCACTCGCAAACGAGTGATGCGACATCGTCCTTTCCACATCAAATCAATCTAGATTAGATAACACATAATCATAACCAAATCGAATCTACCTCATTATCTGAATAGAACCATACTCTGAACATGTAGGTGCATGAAATTGAATAAGTCTTAGAAATACCATCATAACAATTAAATCTAACATAATCGGTCCATGAGATCCATTCTAACATTTAACAATTGTAGTAAGATCGACATCTTAATCATTGGAATGCAAACAATGTCAAAGCCTTACCTTAATTATTCCTGTTATTTTACCTTCATATTCATGCACCTTGATCAGTCCACCTGTACATCCAAGGTGGGAATGGAGGGGCACTACATATTAATTGACTAACAAGGTTGAATTTCAGATCTTTAAACCAAAAAAAAAAATGTTTCATAATTGCGAGCATGTTTTAGGTGAGGGTGTTACAGAGGTATTGGAGCAAGGTTCCCGACTCTGGGATCTTTGGGAATAGACTTTACAAATTTAATTGTTTTATTAAAAAAAAACTATTAAGTGCTTGTAGTGTGCCCCATCCTTGCCTTGGTGATTTATGTTAGCAATAGAATAGGAGGATGTGGTAACGAGAGTTATGTATTTAGATAGTGAAATAATAGTGAAACATTTCCATCTTAAACTTAGTTTAAAAGGTTAAACAAGAAGCATTCATGTATTGGACCTTGATCATTGTAAATTGAGTATCCTATGTCTCCTAGGATACTCAAAATCATGAATTAAATGTAGTTTCCTTATGAGCCCTGACATGTATATTTCCTTAGTTAATTGTCTTGATGAACTTGATAGTATAAATTGTGATGTCTAGTTCCATTAAATTGTGGAATCTTCATATTATGTTCTTACGGGACTTAAGTTTTAAAACAAATAAGAATGTCTTTCAATTGATTTAAAGTGAGAATTATGTGAATATTTAACTCTCTTTTTGAAAAGTGGTTAGTGCTCTAGTGGATTGAGAAACTTCATGGGATGTGATTACTTTGCATATTATGACTTGGGGGTTAAGAAAAGAAAATTTAGCAGAGAAAAGGGGAAAGAATAGGTTGTTAAATTTTGGTCAACATTACGTTATGAATTCCTACATTTGCTAGTGTTTAAGTGTAATAAATTCTTGTGTATTTTTGTTGTGTCAGTTTAATTGGATAGGATTCAAATCATACTTAGAGAAAAATATGCTCTTACTTGTGTGTTTGCTTGTATTCGTATAGGTGAAATCTAAATGTGAAAAGGGTATTGTAACATATAATAGATAAATTAGATTTAATATTTATAAATGTGAAAACTTTTGTGATATGTTGTGTCAAATAATTTGCTTATATTACCCTTAAGAATGTATGGGCTTTGTGTATTGTATAGGTATATTATGTGTTGAGCAATTAGGAATGCTCAATAAAACATATTTTGATTTAGGTCATCCTTGCACTTTATCTTGAATATTGGGTTTACGTGAAGACATAGCTAAAACTTGAAAGCGTAGAAAAATAATTCATTCTAGAAAAAGAGATAAAACTAGGATAGAATGAAGAAAAAAATCACTCACCATATATGGTTTTCAATGCAATAGATTTCAAGTTAAATTAAATGAGTAAGACCTAGTGGAGCATAGGAAATATAGTGCATGGTATGACAATGAATTATAATTAAAAGACAAATTAGGCGTCAAAATATGTTTTGTATGATTGAAATTGAATTTTTTTTCCTGCAAAATGAGGTTGCTATAAAAAAAATTAGATATATTTGACTTCTAATGAATGAACCTAGTAGTAGGTGCAATAAGTGAGATTAATTTTCACGTGGTGTAATGTGATATGTATGTGGAATTTAACATGTGTGGTGATGTGACAATACTAGTAATGTTGTGATTGTATTTCAAAGTATGTGATATAGGATATCCAACTTGGGAAGAAGTGTTTAGTGGACTAAGCATGCCCTTGTGATAATTGTATATATGTGTAAATAACCCTTATGACATAAAGCAGTGAAATGTTAAAAAAATAATATGTATTGAAGTGTGTTTTATGGAGATGTGTGAGTCACCCTTCGTGTTCTCATATGATGAGATGTCTAGTGCCACCCAAATTTGAGAGCATTCTCTCATGACCACATTGGAGTACAGTCCCTCTTCTTCCCTAAGTAAACCACATTGATTGGTTTGTGTTGTAAACCCTTTTCTTTCTATTGTTCTAGGGGTTGTAAACATGTTGGACACTCAAAAGACCTATAAATGGGAGAGTTGCATGTGTTGGTGTGTGATTTGGCACATCACAAAACATCTTTGTTTGGAGATAATTTGGTCACCACTTTTGGGTGGTTTTGGCTCATGGTTTTGTATATCATATATATTAGGAACTTGAGATGGAGGTTGTGTGTAAGAGCCTTATAGATGTTGAGTTACCTCCTAGATCTTTAGTTGGTTATACTCATGTTAAAGCCTGCTCTGCATGTGTATTGTAATCTTCTTGATTTCTAAATAATATATTGGGCGGCTTTGGAGTGTGGGCTTTTTTACCTGAAAGTGTTCTCCCATGCATATATTGTGTTGTGAGTTTTGCATTTGAATGTTGCTATTATCTTTTTGTTAATGTGCATCTTAATCTGTAACTAAAAAAGTTAAAATTAGTTAAATCTTTCCTCAGTAGATCAGTGTAGGAAGCGTTTTCTGCATACCTTGCTTCCTTTCAAGAATATTGTTGAAGATTCTAGTCTTGACAATGATTCTCTGTATGCTAAAAGAACATTTTATTATTTCAAAAGGAAAAGTGGTTACAAGTTAGTTAGGAGATGAAAAATCTATATATGTACAAATTAATTCTAATTTTAAGGATCCGTCGATGGGAGGTATTCCTTCTTTCAACATAGTCACTATACAAAAAATGTAAGGAGACTTTGTGCTCCATTTTTTGAAGAAATTAGAAGAATTTTCTTAAATTTTGTGTCAATATTTCTCTTTTGATCACAAGTTTATTGTATGTTTGATTTGAAATCATTTCTTCATTTTTTTCTTATATGTTTGGTTGGATAGGAAATGGAATAGACTTTGTGCTTTGATTTGAAGGAATGAGAAGAATATTTTAGAACTTTGTGTCTCCATATTCTTTGTTTATTGCATATTATTCATATGTGTAAAGTGTAATTGACTCCTCATATTTTTCTTGTAGGTTGAAGGTGTAAACCATCAATCATTCTTTTCTCTTTCCTATATGTTGGATGCATAAAATAGAGTTTGTGTCTTCATTAGCTACTATACATTATTCTTAGTTCCCCTTTATTCTTCCTACATTTTGCCCAAGGAATCTCATGTAGTGTCTTGTATGAGCCTATCTAGGGTTTTTGCTTTTTTTTTTTTTCCATTTCCCATTCTTGTGTTCCTTTTGTACTATTTGGCTAAAAGTATACAAAATCCCCATCATCTGAGGGAGATTTCCCTCTCAAACGTAGAGGAAAATCATTAATCTAATAATAGTTTCTCCAACTATTATGAACATTTATTTGTATCCATTAGACGAAATGTATTGAATTTAACAAAATGTTGCAATGAGAAATTTGTTTACTAACACTTCTAAAGATTAAAGTTAGTGTCATTGAACTTCTTGATCTCCATTCTAGATGTTTTTGTCATTTTCTATTCGTTAAAACACAAGATCAACTACATAAATTTCCCATTTGAGTAGGGGCTAATAATATATTATTATCCCACATATCAACCAAGCTATAATAAACAAGATCTTATAACAAATGAAATAAAACTAAGCATAAATCCACATTAACTTTAGGGAGAAGGAATTGAGGTACATACATATCTAAAAAATGTAAGTAGAATAATTATAATTAATATAAGATATACATTGGAAAATAATGGACAAGAGAATGATCATAACGGGCCAAGAAATGATAATGACAAAAATACATGATGGATGGAAATCTACTAACATTTGGATTTAGATTTAGATTGGGATGGAAAAGGTGCTAACATTTTAAGCTCAAATTTATCCATTCCCTTTTTAAAAAATGCCTTGGGATTTCCTTAGACTTAGCCAAGTGTCAATCTCAAAAATTTCCAAAAAATTATAAAATCATTTACCTAGTTTATCTTTAAATTGTCCACAACTTTAATCTTAAAACTAATAGACTTTTTTTTAACCAAATTCAATCAAACAAAAGGGTTTTTAAAGGAAATACTCACAATTTTGAAAATGTAATTTGTTCCTCATTACAAATATTATTTATTTTATACATCAATTATATTTGAATTCAAGAATGATATATATATTGAGAAACACTTATAAATTTCAAACATGTAAAAATATTTTTTAAATCAAAAAATTAGGTCATACTTTGGGCTTTGTTGGTGATAGCTTTAAAAAATAAAGTTTTTAATTTCATATTTTTTGACCAAAGAGGTCAAGTGTAACTCCCAAGTGCTCCATGTTGGTGTCATCGTTCCTCTTACATAACTCATGCATATGACTAAAAATAACTAGTCAAATATGTTAGCTATAGTTCAACTTGCAACCCCCTTCTTCAATGATTTCTTACACATATCATAAGACCAATGATACATGGTAGAGAATCCCAACAAAGAATTTCAAAATTCCCTCCATATGTGTCATTTTCTTTTCCATGTGGGTCCAAGATTTACAATATTTGACAAATATTTAGTAATTACAACAACATTAGGACTTGCAATATTTACAACACCTATTCCTAAGAAATTGTATTTACTAAAAATTAATTAAATGATTGGATATATTAATCTATTCATCAAATTATATCTTAGACTATGAATATACAAATTCTTTATATATAATATTTATATTCACAATGTTGATGGATCAAAAGTCCAAGATTCTTGTATTTGCAATATCAATTGCAAAAGCATAAAATATTTAAACTTTTATTAAAAAAAATATTGTGTAAAATATAAAAAATGCATCAATATTTCCAATCACATTTTGTGATATACAAAATGAATTATCTCACATATAACTTATTAATATTAAGAAAGGCATTTGGATATAATGAGAACCCAAAAAATAGTTTAAAAGTGTTTCAATATCACTAACATTTTCGAAAAATTATTTAAAAATTATTTGAATCATTTAATGTAAACATAATATCTGTAATGCATTTTATTTTTTTAAAATGTGTAATATTTTATAATGTTAATAATCAATATTTTTGTAATTCATATTCTATTATTCTCTAACCTTTTAAAAAATATCAATATAAAGAACTATTATTTCGTGGTTATCCCTTTGGTTGGTTATGTGAGCAACCATTACCTCATAAACAATTCACAAACTAATCACTATATACAAATTGTTTAAATCTTTTTCTACATAAAGCCTCATTTAAAACACTTTACTTAAACATCATCCACTTCAATGCTCCAACAGTCAATAACAATTTTACACCTCATTCACAACAAAAAGTGGTAAATATTTACCTTATTTTTATTGGCCAAAATTAACCTTTGACTATTGAAGTGAATGATGTTTAAGAATAGCCCATTTAAAACACTTTTAAAATGTTTAAGCTCAATTCTCCATGCAAAATGGTTATTAAAAGTTATAAAATTTTTGTATAAATGATTCTATATAATAGATATTTTCAACATACATGCTAACCACACTAATAGCCCTTACAGGTTCAGAATAACATTTGCAAAACACAGTTTTGTTATTTGAATGCCTCAAATAACACAAGGTACCAACTGTTAAGCTTTAAATTGACTCATTGGCCTACTGTAAGACCTGATCATACTCTACCCTTCTGTGGAAACTACGGTGACAATTACAGGCCTCGCATCTCATTTCATCATCTTGGCTGGCCTTGAACTCTCCACATCCATCTTTGTCATGATGGGGAAGCTGAAGGGTGTGATTCTTTTGACATTCCATGTACCGCACCCTGTTAATTGATTCATTAATAGCTGAGCCAGAAAGAAATTGGGCTTTTGAGGTTTCATTCCTTGGCTCTGAGAGTAGGTCTTTTGGATCCATCCTGACTCTATTTTTACAAACAGAGAGCAGAATAATATTTGAAAAACAATGAAACAAATGGAGTTCAATGATGGCAATGAATAAAGATGACAGAACAGAGAGTCTTTTTCAATGCTTCCCTTAACTTCTGATCTGCTTTGAGACCTGCACCCACGAAAGCAAATATTGATCATACTTACATGACGTTTCAGCGTCATATTCAGGTCTGTAGCTATTTAGGGTTTTTCTTTTATTATAAACACTAACAAATCACTAGAAATAAATAATAATTTCTCTGAAATAGTTATATTTAGTGCTTACATTGCACTTTAATATTAAAAAAAATGGAGAACATTATTCTGTAGGGTAATAAATCATAAGCTAAGAATCCAAAGTTAAGGTAACAGGCTCCTTCTACTTCAGATTGCAAAATGAAAAAAAAGGAAATTATAGGGATGCAAAATCAAACAAAACTCAATATCTTTTCTTTGGGTGTGAATGATGGATCCAAATGATAAAGTGTTGATAATGCTTGCTATATTGAATTGCTTTAGTGGACTCACTAGTATGACAGCATGTACCTGCAGATTCTTCTTAATACCTTGGATGAGAGGGAAGCCTAAATTTATAGATTTGAGGTAGAGGAATGGAGGGTTAGTATTCATTTGCATTGGATGGCTAAGATTGAATGAGACAAATTAGGGCAAGATTAGAAGCTTCTATGGGGTTCTATAAGGATGAAGGGTTGAGATTAAAGATAGATGAATGGCTGGGATTAAATGACAAAAATTAGGGCAAGAATGGAAGCTTCTAAGGAATTCTATAAAGATGAATGGTTGAGATTAAAGATGGATGGATGAATGGATGACTAGGATTAAATGAGAAAAACTAGGAAAAAATGAAAACTTCTATGTCTTATCTTTATGTCTTACCTTTGGTCATGTGACTAGTTGAATTTTTAATTCATTTATTTGGGGATAATGGATAAGGATTTGAGTTAATTAGATTAAATAATGGATTGAAATAGGATTTAAGATTTTTAGACTAATTAATTTAACTAGCCTAGATATCTTAAATACATCTATCTAAAAGACGCGCATAGATAAGTCTTGAGGCACCTATATTGAAATTGTTATTGAGAATACACATTTACGCGTCTTTTTGATAGATGTACTTAAGATATCTATGTTAGAGTGAGGAGATAATATATAATGCTAGTTCTACTTAAATATTTATTTTATTTAATTTATAAATTTACATTTAAAGATTGAAGAATCATAAAAATTAGTTTTTAATTTAAAGCAAATGATATGAAAAACTTAATTATAATTATAATTGTCCAATGGAATTAATTCCCATAAAAAAATATTTAATCTTTTAAAGATTTAATCTTTCCCTTGCCCTTATTTTTCTTTTCTAGCCTTCATTAGACTAAAGTAAATAATTTACCCTGCCTTAATGTTCTTATTTCCTTTGTGGGATGTAGGGGCAATTCTTAGTTCTGTATAATTTTCAATAATTTAATCCAAATGATACGAAAGATTTAATCATAATTTTTAGAGAATTAATTCCCATAGTAAAAATCTAAAACCAAGGTCATTACACTAAATATTAATTTTGTTTGTGGCTTTTGAAGATTGAAGAACTCTAACCCTAGCTCTCAATAATTTACCTGCCATTAATTTTCTTTGTGGTTTTCAAAGATTTGTTTATGCAAGAAAAATAAAAAATGTTGCATAGTACCCTTACCAATTAGACTTCTCTCCTTATCGATTAAACTTCTCCCAATTCAATTTGCTCTGTTTTTATTTGGTTTGATTTTTCTCAAATTTATGTTTGAGTACTACTTATATTTATACACATTATTTTGTTGGCTTTATTAAAAAATATGTGAGCTCTATTTTATTTTTATGTATAGTCAAAGTCATATATGAGTCTTGAGGCACCTATATTGAAATTGTTATTGAGAATAGAGATCTATGCTACTTTAATAATTTTATTAATTTATTTCAATATATAGAGTGAGGACCTAACATATATATGTATTACTATATAATGCTAGCTTTACTTAAACAATTATTTAATTTACCTTATAAATTTACATTTAAAGATTGAAGAATCCTAAAAATTAGTTTTCATCCAAATGATCTGAGAAATTCTAATGGAATTAATTCCTATAGAAAAAACCTTTAATCTTTTAAAGATTAATGAACTATAATCCTAATTAAACTAAAGTAATTTATTGTGCAATTAGTTTCCTTGTGGGTATTGAAGGCAATTCTTAGCTCTAACAACTAGCTTTTAATAGAAAATTTTCAATAATTTAATCTACTATAACCCTAATAATTTAATTTCTAATAATTTTATTTATTTGTGGATTTTAAAGATTGAAGAACTATAACCCTAGCCCTCATTAAACTAAAATAAAGTAATTTACCTTGCCATTATTTTTATTTGCTATCCTTTCATTAAACTAAAGTAAATAATTTACCATGCCTTAATTTTCTTATTTTTCTTTGTGGGATGAATTAATTCTCATACTAAAAATCTAAAACAAAGGTCATTAAATTAAATATTGATTTTCATTGTGGCTTTTAAAGATTGAAGAACACTAACCCTATTTCTCATTAACTAAAGTAAATAATTTACCCTGCCATTAATTTTCATTGTGGTTTTCAAAGATTTGTTTAATAAAGAAAAATATTAAATAAATTATAATTTATAGGTTCCATAATTTAAGCTGCACTTTAACTACAATTTTCTTTTTAGTTTATTGAGTAGCATGTAGATATAATAAGAGTAAATAATACTCAATGCTAATCTAACCTTCTATAAATAATAGCTGGAGCATTGCATCACTTCATAAATTCATTTTATAAGAAAAATAAAAAAAATGGTTTCACTTACCAATGAGACTTTTTTCCTTATCGATTAAACTTCTTCTCCTAATTCAATTGCTCTATTTTTATTTGATTTGATTTTTCTCAAATTTATGTTTGAGTACTACTTATATTTATACACATTATTTTATTAGCTTTATTAAAAAATATGTCAGCTCTATTTTATTTTTATGTACTGTCCAAGTCATCCCTTAATAAGTTTAATTATTTTTAAATGTGAGCTCGTTAACATATTCAAGCTATTACACTCCACCCTTTGGTACCACTATAGTTACACCACTAGTTTTCATTATTGAATTAATTAGTTTGAGGGGTGTGAGAAATTAAATTTAATTAAATAAATATGAGTTATTTAATTAATTTAATGATGGAGAGAATATTAAAAGGATAATTGTAATTAATTAAATAAATATTAATGTTTTGAATAAAAAGAGGGGGATAATGAGGTTGAATGGCTAGATCCTCCTTTCAATGACATATCAACCAAGTTGAATCACACTTTTACAAGAGGATTCACCTATAGGCTAGGTTGTCACTTGGAATGATGTGGAAATTAAGAAATTTTCAATTAATTTATTAATTTAATCCTCAAATATCCTTGAAACCCTAATTATGCAAAACAATAAGTAAAATGATGAATTATGACAAATGCTTGCAGACTAACATAGTAAAAAGAGATTAATTACTTTTTTTTTTAAGTTCGAGATGTAGAATATTCAGGGACACTGGTACTCATGCCCCTATCCAAGGAGTTGTTTTCTTTAGGGAATCCCGATCTCCTTCCGACACTGATGATCACTGTACTTTTCATTTTTGTGTCAGGAGATGCGGAGGACATTAGCACTACTACCTGAGTCTAATGCAGGGTGTTCTTGAGGATGTTGGAACCTCTTCTGCAACCTTCCTCTGCAACTCCACTCTGTGAAATTTGATACCTGTAACCTACAATCACAAGGAGTGTGGTTGGGGGTTGTGGTGTTTAGTGGCTTGCCTCAGTCAAGCCTCGGAAGGACATTCAAGTATTTTGAATACCGTTGTTAGATAAAGAGTGTGTATCCCTATGGGATAGAGGCAAAAATAAAATGATAAAGATTGAAACACAGATAGATATCACCTCAGAGGTGTAGATCTCACATAGATGAAGATTCTTCAACACATCAGAAGAGGAAGCTAAATCTACAATCACAAACACAATAACAATGCTCTTCTTTGGAACAATGAATATCTTGAATGCTCTAAAATCATAAGTTTACAAAAAGTTCATAATCATCTTCTAGTTTAAAAATGGAACCCTAAACATACTTATATATGCAACTAAATACATTCTTGCTTTAAATTTCATAATTCAAACTTAAAATGTTGGCAACGGAACCTTTTAAATGTCACATAATAGACATTTAAATTTGGGACCAACCTGAAATAGCGCAGGATAGGGGCACAAGTGCCCATGTCCTTGGGTCCTCTTTCAGGGCAGGGTTAAGTGCAACAATGTCCCTCAAGCCCCATATTCAAATTTGGGACCTGCCTGAAATAGGGAAGGACAAGGGCATGAGCGCCCCTATCCTCAGGACCTATTCAGGGAAAGATCAAGTGCAACAATGTCCCTCAAGCCCCATGTGACATGGATTAGAGGCCATTTTCTTTCAGGAGTCAAAATAAACATGCAATATGCAATATAAGGGACCTGGGAGCTAAACTTATGAGGAAAAAGCCTAGGGAGACAATTTTTGACATAACATTTAGCCCCCACTTTAATGTATGTATGAACGCAAGGCCCATACATGCATTAAAGTACAGTCAAAACATAGCAAAAATGCCAAGCACTTGAAGACATTAGAGAAAACACATTACAGACACACCAACCACAGTGAAGATAGTATCAGGCACGCAAAACACAGAGAAGACAACATTGAAGACAAGGAAAACATGATGAATATAGTGAAGGTGGTGATTATTTAATTTTTATTTTCATTTATAAATGAATGCAGATGTAGATGCATGGAATGTAAAAATACAACACACAACCCAAAATGTAGGAGAGCCATTTTGCCATGCTCTTGGGACTAAATATGGGGCAACAAACACTCAATACAAAACCTCAAGTGTAAGTGGAGCATGTCACTACACTCACACAAGAGGGGAAAACACACCATACAAAGCCCAAGTGGGGGTTAACCACACAAGGGGGAAAACACATGGAAGACACATGGAAAACACGAGCATCTTATAGCATGCCAAAGACATACTATACATCTAAAACATGACAAACAAGGCGATGGAAGGAACTTATTGCTAAGCCCCAACCATCTCAGGCACATTATAGGCACACCTAATGGTTGGGCTTATGCCACAACAACCTCCAAAGACACGCTTAATGGAGGATAGTCTCAAATCCAACCCCGCAATACCTCAAGAGATACACCATCTTGACTCATGTAGAGGGATTTTGAATAAAAGGATATGCATGATATCCCATCTGCATAGACAACTTAATGATTGGAATATAGAATAAAGATGTGCACTTATGCTGGAGATACAACATCCTGCCTCTACAGAGGGCTTACAAAAATGCTTCGTTAGTACCAAAATCATCTACACCTTACCTTTATATGCCTCCACCTTAAGTTTTTGATGTCATGTACCAATATCAAGCACATTAAGGTAGAGAGAAAACACACAAGGTAATAAGATCTCTCTCAAAGCCCATTCCCCCAAAGGTGACATGTGCTTCATGATCACCGAATCTTCCCACAAACACATAATTTCTTGCAAGAAGAGAGGTTAGAAATCTTTGTCTAAGATAATAACCACATCACATGATCACAAGCAATGCATGAAAAAAATCATATAAAGAGCCAATGCTATACTACAGATTTGGAAACCAAGTATAATCGTGGGGCTATACTGCATAGATCTTAGAACCGAGCGTAACCAAGGCAAGTCCCAAGAGAAACAAAGTGGACGTAGTAGCTATATCATTATGGTTTTTTAGAAAATAGAAGACATCATCAAAATATTGCATGGAGTGATTCTACTAGCCAAGCTTCAGATAATATATGTCAACCCCATCATCATGTATGGACTAGGTCCATTTTTCCTTACTAAAGGGACACATGTTCTGGTATCAGTATTACTCATTTTTCTTCATCCGCTAGCTAGATAGAACCACTGGAAGAAGGTAAACAATAAATCAAGAGAGGGGAACAAGTGCCTTAGGGTTGTCACGTAGGAAGGTGCTCCCAGGTAACCAACCGCAACATTGTGTCCCTAAGGCATGTGTAAATCCATGTGTAGTTCCACTAGAA
This sequence comes from Cunninghamia lanceolata, assembly GCA_027924645.1. NCBI lineage: Eukaryota > Viridiplantae > Streptophyta > Pinopsida > Cupressales > Cupressaceae > Cunninghamia > Cunninghamia lanceolata. The sequence continues at coordinate 907,839 of BSBN01000244.1, forward strand.
CTTTCCCTAGTAATGAATGTTATGATAGGAATTACTTGGAGAATATTTACAAACTTCTTGTTCTCTATGAGATGACATCTATTAGATGTTATGTGACTATAGTGCATGATAGTTATATGTTTATACTTGAGCTATCTCTGGAGTACTTTTATCAAAATATATTCTATGATATGAGACCCACCCTCAGTAATTACTAACCATATAATTTTGTGTTGGCCTAGGATCGTATGAGTTGAATTTTGTATAATTTTCTTGTATGACTTATTACATGATGTGGATCTTATAATTCCTATTAATGACTAATTGGTGATAAGGTTAAGTTTGTTTATGGTTGATATGGTTTATGATATATACATATATAACTCATCATGTGATTTCACCTTCCTTTAGGCAATATTGTTGAATGGTATAGACATATGTTCTAAACAGAGATGTGGTAGGATTAACCATTGATATGATCTGATGTTTTATGTTGATATCTTGTGTAGAGATTTAGTTGATGAGGAGATGCTATGATTTCAATATTATGTGAGAATTTTAAATTTATTTTATGAAATGTCTTTCGACTATTAAATATAATATTGTTACTTTTGTAATGAAGACTTGTTATGGATATACAATGCACATGTTGATGTTACTTATTAGTGCTTCGGCTATGATATTTGTGATAACCACTGACCTCAGAATGAGTGTGCAGGTACATACTAGCTAGTGGAAATGGGGAAAATACAAGGGGACCCTATTTTGTGAAACCAATAGAGCCAACCAAGTCTATGTGGACAGACTTAGGTCCTTTGTATTGTGAAATGTACTACAATGTGTTGTGTTTTACCGAGTGCTGTATTATGTAGCGTCATATATCATGGTATTGTATTATGTAGTGTGATATGTCATGGTTGTTCTTTGTGATGGGTCATGCATTGCTATGTATTGTGTAACTTAAACTAATTAAATTTCCCCTTTAGTCTTTTCTAAGGGTGTAAAATAATTTTATATAGTACCTTTGTCTTAAAAATAAAACATTAAGACCTAAGTTTATGTCTATGCACTTTTGGAGGGGAAAATTAAAAAAATTAATAATTTTTGAAAACCTTTATTTTTTTTACCCTAAATAGGGTGATCAAAATTAGAGAGGTGTTGAGTCATCAGAGAGGGGGATGTGTGTGTTGTAAAGAATTAAGAGGGCTGTAATAGAAACCATGGAAAATAAAAACAAGTGTCCCCAACTAAGGAGACAAGTGTTTGCCTCTCAACAAGAGAGGTGTCAAGGGAGGAAATTTTTAATCAATTATTTTGGGGAAAAGAAAGGGTCCTCCTTATCCTCCTAGCTATTGTAAATTTTCTTTTTTTACCATGGCTGGAACCTTTTGGGAAACCATCTTCTATAATTGTTTGGAATCACTTGAAATTATGTTTTTGACCTATATTATATGGATCACTTTCTTTTGCTAGGATTTATGCACCTTCTAGGTTGTTTGGAACAAGATGCTATACTTTCATTTTTCATCTACAATAACTGTTGTACCATCTACCAAAAAAGGCTTTCTATCAGTAGTGACTACCTTATCACCTGCTGTAATTTTTCTCTATAGACTAGGAGGGTAAATCTTGTACATAGAGGTTTAGCTATGGAAGAAAATTAAGCTAGATATTAGTGGATTTGGATCTGCCTCCTCCAAGTGTTGTGCAAGGATCCAAGTACGCATCAATCCTTGGTGGAATCCCTAAATTATTAGCACCCTAAATAGAACATGTTACGGTAAATTGTGTGGGTAAAAAAAAGTTGTATTAACTGTCTTATATTAATTTCCAGGAAGAAATTGTTTTCTATTTGTGTTGGGTATTGTATTGTTGAATGTCAACTAATGATTGGGGTAAAGACAGAGACATCCTCTGAAAAATTTGAGAGAATATGGCTGGGTAAGAGTACCAAAAAGTTTCTTGTTCCTTGTCCCTACATGTTGATGTTTGCTCTTCTCTTCTACAAAAAGGGAATTGTTGGAAGATTACTTAGGTGCAATATTGTGGCTTGAGGTGCTTATATTGTGCGAGGTTGAGTTGTGATGCTATGTGAAATTGTGTCCTTGCTATTGAAAACATGTGTGTTACTATCATGCTATGTAGTTCGTATATGTATTCTACCCAGTCCCCCTATGGTTTCCCCTAGCTCAAGGGTGGATAGCTTCTAGAGGTGAGCATCCCACTAGCTATATCCAATAATTTTGGTTCCTATACATGTCTTAGAAGGCTAAAGAAGAAAAATAAAAGAAGACTGAAGGGTGCAATGACCTATAGTTATTGATGGCAGATGACTGATACATGTTGAGTGACAAAGGGAAAGAAGAGAGGAAATCATTGCAAGGTCTAGTGTTGAGAGAGGGGCCAAATTTGAGTAATGGGAGTGTATGTCATTGTATACTATTAATGTGTTAGTAGAAGTATGTCCTCTGTAAAATAAAGAAATGAAACTACTATAAACTAGCTTTGTATATTTGTTGCATACCTACTATGATATGAAATGGATTTGTGCCAAGGGAAAAAAAAAAAGAGAAGAACTAACAAGAAAATAAAATGAAAGAGAAATGCTAATTGTATTGTTGTATATGAAACCATTGAATCATTTCTAGCATGGAATGCTCCTAATGTAAAATTATAGAAATTAGGACTACTACTATGTGTATATAAACATATTCATCCTTTTGTTACAATACATGGGCTCCTTGATACCAGGAAAGAAGAAAAAAATCTTAGACCTAAATTTATTTTAATATCTCTTTTTACATTTTTAGAAAGAAACCCTCCCTCGTTTAGTTGAAATGAGACCTAACTTTGTCCTTATTTAGTTCTTTTTCAGTGGTTGATCAGAACTATGTCAAGTGAAGCAAATTGGGAGGGAGCCTATGTGTTGTGCAGAGGTTTTGAATGGCTACTACATGTACTGCTAGGCTAAACTTTGTTCCTTGTACTTAAACCACTAGTATACTCCCCCTGCAGCTCTACTATTTCTCTATTCTATCACAAGGATGAAATATCTCACACCTTTTGAGTTAAGTAAAGACAATGGAATGTTCTTTGAGGAATGAACATGTATACCTGATCAATACTTTCCATTGCCATTTAAAATCATGATCAATACTATTCTAGAAACAAAAGAAAATAGAATATCAATTAAATAAGGGAAACAAACCTTTCTCTACATTGTAGATATAAGGGTCATTCAAAAGATGCCACAATTACCTACGAGTTGCATAGAACTGTTGTACTCATTTTGGTGTATAATCTGCTCTGGAAGTTCAGACACTACCAAACATAACAATGAAAACAAATTGGTCCCAAAATCAATGATTTTACTCCGTTTCTTTTTGTGTATTCATGCATTGATGTTTTATACCTAGTTTTGGCTCGATCGGCCTCCTTCATCCCTAAGGTCACCTACGTGTCCCACTATAGATTAAAAAAGAGAGGTTATTCAGGGGCTATTCTAGTGACGATGTTTTCTCTTCTTGAAAGAAATTTGCTTCCTACTGCACAATATAAATGAACTATTCATTATGGGAAAGATGCACACATATTAACCTTAACTAAGTGTCGATATCCCAATGTTGGAAAGTTGGGCTTCTTGGGTAATAACATTGACAGCATTATATACTGTGTAGAATAAAATTTTCACTTGATCTAAGCAACAACGTAAGCAAAAAAAATGATAGTGACCCAAAAAACATTACAGCGACCAAAATCATATCCCATGAATGGAATGAGAGAAAAAACAATCAATCATCAAGAAAATCACCAAACGGGTGGGAAAAAGTTGATTGAAGGAAGCCATGTGTGTTCATAGAAATTGAAGCATTATGCTAGGTTCAACTCTGTACCGACACATTAAGAGTCAACTATCAAACAAATCCCAGATCATGCTGACTGCTACCTCATGAAGAGGCCTTGTAATGTAACAAATAGATTGTGCCCAAGGTAAAAAAAGATAAGGAAATAGATTAAAGAATTGAGTTTATACCAGATGGTACATATGGAAGTAATGCAAAAAATATAGAACTGTTAGTTTTCAACCTGCCCTGGCCATCACCATAGTGTTCTCCTACCCAACAAAAGATGAAGAATCTTAAAAGATGCATCATGTTGGGCAAACAGCTAAGAGGTTAGGGTAACAATGCTTGAGATGCCTTAGGATTACCCATATACGAGAACCAAGATCCCCACCATTTATGTGAACTTGGGAATCCTCACCGAATATATATATATATATATTTCACCTCCTTCGCTTTCTACTTTTCTTTTGGGAGGCATATGCTGTTTGAACCTAGTTATCATCTCAAGAGGGGTGCTAGGTGCCCTAAAACAATAATGTGTGCCCGGTTATTCCAAACATGCTATGGTAGTGAATTATATGCCATGGGACCTACCTTCAGGTCATATAGTTAGCACTCTAACATATCAACCTCCATGGGAAATCTTAACTTGATTAGAGGTTTGTTAGTTTTAATATTTAAGTAAATGTGTAGCAATATATGTGCGTACCCCTCCTCCTTAGTCTAGCTAGAATTTTTAGAAGGGATTAATACTTTAAAATAGATTTACCATTAGGGAGGCTTCGCTTTCGATATTAGTTCGAAATTAAGATTAAATTTTTTTTAGTCTTGATAGAATAAGGGGACTCTTAACCCTAAAATAGGAAGCTTCCCTTCAAGATATAGTTTTGTCTTCAGGGAAATAACAAGGGTGGTGATTGTAAGAGTAGACATACATATTTTTCTAACTCTTAGAGAAGGATTATATGAACTTTTCCCTAGTGCTCTTACTTCTACAATGGTTATTAATTGACTAACAAGGATGAATTTCAGATCTTTAAACCAAAAAAAAAAAATTGTTTCATCCTTGTGAGCATGTTTTATATGAGGGCATTACAGATGTATTGGAGCAAGGTTCCCAACTCTGGGAGCTTTAGGAATACACTGTACAAATTGAACTATTTTATTTAAAAAAAAAAAACTATTAAGTGCTTGTAGTGTGCCCCATCCTTGCCTTGGTGAATTATGTTAGCAATAGAATAGGAGGATGTGGTAACGAGAGTAATGTATTTAGCTAGTGAAATAATACTGGATTTAATAAAGTTTCTAAGTGAAAAATTTATATCTTAACCTTAGTTTAAATGGTTAAACAAGAAGCATTCATGTATTGGACCATGATCATTGTAAATTGAGTTTCCTATGTCTCCTAGGAAACTCAAAATCATGAATTAAATGTAGTTTCCTTATGAGCCCCGACATGTATATTTCCTTAGTTAATTGTGTTGATGAACTTGATAGTATAAATTGTGATGTCTAGTTGCATTGAATTGTGGAATCTTCATATTATGTTCTTATGAGACTTAAGTTTTAAAACAAATAAGAATGTCTTTCAATTGATTTAAAGTGAGAATTATGTGAATATTTAACTCTCTTTTTGAAAAGTGGTTGGTGCTCTAGTGGATTGAGAAACTTCATGGAATGTGATTACTTCGCATATTATGGCTTGGGGGTTGAGAAAAAAAAATTTAGCAGAGAAAAGTGGAAAGAATAGTTTGTTACATTTTGGTCAACATTACGTTATGAATTCCTACATGTTTAAGTGTAATAGATTCTTGTGTATTTTTGTTGTGTGAGTTTAATTGGATACGATTCAAATCATACTTAGAGAAAAATATGCTCTTACTTGTGTGTTTTCTTGTATTCGTATAGGTAAAATCTAAATGTGAAAATGGTATTGTAACATATACTAGATGAATTAGATTTAATATTTATATATGTGAAAACTTTTTTGATATGTTCTATCAAATAATTTACTTATATTACCCTTAAGAATGTATGCACTTTGTGTATTGTATAAGTATATTATGTGTTGAGCAATTAGGAATGCTCAATAAAACATACTTCGATTTAGGTCATCCTTGCACTTTATCTTGAATATTGGGTTTACGTGAATACATAGCTAAAACTTGAAACCGTAGCAAAATTATTCATTCTAGAAAGAGAGATAAAACTAGGATATAATGAAGAAAACAATCACTCACCATATATGGTTTTGAATGCAATAGAATTCAAGTTAAATTAAATGGGTAAGACCTAGTGAAGCATAGGAAATGTAGTGCATCGTATGACAATGAATTATAATTACAAGACAAATTAGGGGTCAAAATATGTTTTCTGTGATTGAAATTCAGATTTTTTTTTCCTCAAAAATGAGGTTGCTATAAAAAAATTAGATATATTTGACTACTAATGAATGAACCTAGTTGTAGGTGAAATAAGTGAGATTAATTTTCATGTGGTGTAATGTGATATGTATGTGGAATTTAACATGTGTTGTGATGTGAGAATACTAGTAATGTTGTGATTATATCTCAAAGTATGTGATATAGGATATCCAACTTGGGAAGAAGAGTTTAGTGGACATAATTTATGATCCACTTAAGCATGCCCTTGTGATAATTGTATATATGTGTAAATAACCCTTATGAATTAAAGCAGTGAAATGTTAAAAACATAATATTTATTGAAGTGTGTTTTATGGAGATGTGTGAGTCACCCTTCATGTTATCATATGATGAGATGTCTAGTTCCACCCCTACTTGAGAGCATTCTCTCATGACCACATTGAAGTACAATCCCTCTTCTTCCCTAATTAAACAACATTGGTTGGTTTGTGTTGTAAACCCTTTTCTTTCTATTGTTCGAGGGGTTGTAAACATGTTGGACACTCAAAAGACCTATAAATGGGAGAGTTACATGTGTTGGTGTGTGATTTGGCACATCACAAGGCATCTTTGTTTGGAGATAATTTGGTCACCATTTTTGGGTGGTTTTGGCTCATGGTTTTGTAATTACCATTGTCTGTTTACTATATTGTATATCATATATATTAGGAGCTTGAGATGGAGGTTGTGTGTAAGAGCCTTATAGATGTTGAGTTACCTCCTGGATCTTTAGTTGGTTATACTCCTATTAAAGCCTACTCTGCATGTATATTTTAATCTTCTTGATTTCTAAATAATATATTGGGCAGCTTTGGAGTGTGGGCTTTTTTACCTAAACGGGTTTTCCCATGCATATCTTGTGTTGTGAGTTTTGCATTTGAATGTTTCTATTATCTTTTTGTTAATGTGCATCTTAATTTGTAACTGAAAAAGTTAAAATTAGTATAAATCTTTCCTCAGTAGATCAGTGTAGGAAGCGTTTTCTGCATACCTTGCTTCCTTTCAACAATATTGTTGAAGATTCTAGTCTTGAAAATGATTCTCTGTATGCTAAAAGAACATTTTATTATTTCAAAATGAAAAGTGGTTACAAGTTAGTAAGGAGATGAAAAATCTATATATGTACAACTTAATTCTAATTGTAAGGATCCCTTGATGGGAGGTATTCCTCCTTTCAACATAGTCACTATACAAAAAATATAAGGAGTCTTTATGCTCCATTTTTTGAAGAAATTAGAAGAATTTTCTTAAATTTTGTGTCAATATTTCTCCTTTGATCACAGGTTTATTGTATGTTTGATTTGAAATCATTTCTTCATTTTTTTCTTATACTTTCGGTTGGATAGGAAATGGAATAGAGACTTTGTGCTTTGATTTGATGGAATGAGAAGAATATTTTAGAACTTTGTGTCTCCATATTCTTTGTTTTTTGCATATTATTCATATGTGTAAAGTGTAATTGACTCATATTTTTCTTGTAGGTTGAAGGTGTAAACCATCAATCATTCTTATCTCTTTCCTATATGTTGGATGCATAAAATGGAGTTTGTTTCTTCATTAGCTACTATACATTATTCTTCGTTCCCCTTTATTCTTCCTACATTTTGCCCAAGAAATCTTATGTAGTGTCTTGTATGAGCCTATCTAGGTTTTCTACTTTTTTTTTTATTTCCCATTCTTGTGTTCCTTTTGTACAATTTGGTTAAAAGTATACAAAAATCCCATCATCTGAGGAAGCTTTCCCTCTCAAATGTAGAGGAAACTCATTAATCTAATAATAATTTCTCCAAATACTATGAACATTTATTTCTATCCACTAGGCAAGTTGCATTGAATTTAACAAAATGTTGCAATGACAAATTTGTTTACTAACTATAACAACCCTTCTTTGACCAAATTAATGTCTTTTGAAAGGGGAAGTCGTGCCATGAGAAGTAGGTCAAAACTTGTTTTGCAGAAAATATCTGAGGTAGCGTAGAGAAGGGGATTGCTTCAGTCAACGATTTAGAGGATAGAAAGGTTTTATTGCTTGAGGAAAATATCTGTTGGGCAGATGAGAAGTTGAAACATGGGGCTTTAAGATAAATCTATTTTTACTTCAACTTCTTCCTCCTGGCTGCATTGGGAGAAATTGGTAAAAGGGAGTAAATGCTGTAACAAAATATCTGATTATTTGGTGTGCAAAAGGATCTAGAGCTCAGGTAGTACTATTATTTTGAGAGTAAGCAGGTGAAGAGATCGAATCCCATAATGGCCCCCATTGCTATTGGTGATAAGATTCCAGATGGAACCCTCTCCTATTTTAACGAAGAGGGAAATCTATAGCAAGTCTCGGTTCACTCTCTGGCATCTGGCATGAAGATCATTCTCTTCAGTGTGCTCGGTGCCTTCACTCCCACCTACACTCTGAAGCATGTTCTGAGGTTTTTTGAGAAGGCCAAGGAGTTAAAGGCCAAGGGTGTGGATGGCATAATTCTCATTAGTGGCAGGTAGGGGAAAGAGGAATACATCTTTCTAGAGGGCAAAAACAAAGAATTGCACTAGCAAGAGAAATTGTGAAGAATCCAAAGATATTACTGCTGGATAGGCAACCAATGTCCTCGAATCTACTTTGGAGACTCTTGTTCAACTGGCTCTAGATGAGCTTATGATAGAGAGAACAATGGTGGTGATAGCACACCACTTCTCTACTATTAAGAACATTGATACCATATCAGTTATGAAAGATGGGTGTATTATTGATATGGGAAGCCATGATCAACTAATGGCCAAAGAAGATGGAGGTACATATTTTTCTCTACTGAAATTGCAGGCACTAGATTACTCTAATAACAACACAGAGTAGACAGTACAAGTCATTCCAAATTGAAGAGAGGACACCAAAAGGGAGTTCAACGCGTTTTGGGAGAGAGGTAGAGGATTTAAAACATAGAAAAGACAGAGAGAGAGGGGAAACAGGAGACAAGAAAAAAAGAGAACAGAGCAGATAACTCAAGCTAAGCATATCAAGTTGAGAGAGGAGAGGAAAAAGGTAGCATGGGAGAGGAGAAAACAATAGAGGACAAAAAAAAAGGAAGAGCTGAAGGGAGTGCGCAAAATCTGAGGTTTTTCCCTCTATTCCTTGTGTTTTTCTAGCATATAAACTAACTCTGGTTGCTGCAATTCCTTTTAAGCATAGAAAATATTGAAACCCCATTACTGCCTTTTGATGAACTAAATTATGTTTACTATGTTTTCATTAAACACAAAGAAATTGAAACCTCATTACTGCCTATACAAAAGAGATTAAATTATGTAGTTTCTATTTTCATTAAGCAATAGAAAATTGAAACCCCCTCCTTGAATTAGTCATATATGCCAAAATATATTTTATTGTAAGATATTTACATTCTCTCTTTCCTTGAATCGTCTTCTCTAGGTAGTACGATTTCCTTTTCTTTTGATAATTGGGTTTCTTTTTTTTAGAAAGATCATGAGTTCTAATATTTATGTTTTGGGGAAAACAGGGGAGGATCAATTTTATTATAGCAAATTTAAAATGAGTGCAGTCATACAAATAAACTGGGAAGTAATAATAGAGATTGAAGAGATCTTAGTCCTATGGAACCCTTGTGTTATACGTTGACTCTTTGATGAGATTATCATAGAAACTCTTCTTAATTAAAATTTAGTGTCTCAGTTTTGATCATTACAGTCATTATCTGATTAAATCTCTAGCCTTGTGGAAACCACCGTATTTGAATTAAAGAATGAAATGGCACTAAAATACCTCAGATGCATCAATCTATGTTGTGCATTGAATTTGGTCACATAAACTCTAATTAGGAAAATCTGCAACACAGGGATCTAAGGAAATACTTTAGGAGGGAAAATTAAGCTTTCCCTTTTGTAAGCCTTTTTAATATTTTATTTTGTTATTTTAAATATGGTAGACACTATGCAAAGTTCAGGGCTGTGAGTAGACTTGCAAGACCAATTATCATGTTTTCCTATTATATCCATGCTTCTTTTGTGAATCGTGACCAAATTGGGGGTAGCGGAAGTTATTACATAACTGATATAACTGGCAAAAGGCCATTTTCAACAAATTACACTGTCCACGAGAGTTTGGTTCTTGTAGACAATATTTTTATCTTTACTAGTTTAAATTATAACTTAGTGTTTTTAGTCATTTTGGATTCCTCATTGGCTACACGAGAAGAACTAGGTCTAGGTATTAGAGTGGTCATCTAGAGTGGCTCTCTACAGGCCCGAGGCCCGCATGTGGCTGCCAAGGGAACTAGTCGTAGAGTTACATTAATAAGTGATAACTAAATGGAAACATTAGGGTAAATATATTAATAAGATAATTAGTCCTCATGCATGGCCTCGAGCACTTGTAAAGGCTAAAAATGCAATGAGAAGGCCTATCTGTCTACGGGGCGTTGAGTCATCCGGCTGTGGGGAGTGGATTTGGGCACGATCGAGTCTCCTCGTTTGCATGAGAGGAGTACTTGGTTCTGTGTGGTGCCATCCCTTCGAGCACACATGATAACACTCCATTTGATTACACTCTAGTATCTAGCACCTTAGCAGTCATGAGTAGTACCCGACCTATGACTTGGATGAGTACACCTATATTATAACTTTGACTGTATGCACTGTTCTCTGTGTCTACTTTGTGTCTGATGTGAGTTTTGGCAATCTTGTATCCCCTTGTTGTTGTTCATCTGTTTGGGCCTTGTGACTATGTCTGAGCATGGTGGGGTGGTCTCTTTAGGAGTCCACATAGTTGGGAGATGTTGCCACCACCATTGGGGACCGACGAACAGGTTTTGGAGCACCAGTTGGAGATGATCTCTCTGTCCATTACTTCATTTAGCTATTGTAATCATTGTATTTAATGAGAAGAAATGTGATGTTCATTTATTGGTTTAAGGATTCTAGTATGGGTATCGGATCCGCCTATATTTTATGCTTATAGATTCATGTTTTTTATCAGATGGGATTAGGAACATTTGCTTTGGTGTTTAAAATGAATGTTATCAATCTATCGAATTGACAGCTGAATCTGTGTATGTTGTTTACTTATGTCAAAAAAATTATCTTGTCCTCTTGTGGCTCTTACCCTTCGGGATTATGTAGCGGGATGTTACATCTAGTATCAGAGCCCATGTTCACACACTGGGAGCTCTGGCGTACTTGAGCTTTCTATATTATGTTGTGTTTGACATGTGTGGTGTGATCTTGTTATATTGTTCTATAGTCATGCTGTTATGCTTTCATGCCTTAGTATGGTACTTAGGTCATCTTTGTGATGATCTATTTTGATGTGTTTTTTGTTCCTTTAGGATGCCTCCTAGGGGTAGAGCCAGAGGCAAAATTAGAGGTATAGCCACTGTTCTTCAATGTAGCACCCAGCGTAATGTCGATCAGGGTGGCTCTAGACTTCCTTGTTCGTGGTTATGTGTTAGATTTGGGCACCTTCACTACCACAGTGGATCTCTGTGTGTTACCTTTGGGGTCCTACGGGATTGTTTTAGGCATGGATTGGTTGGAGACCTACCTAATTAGTATAGATTGTTAGTGTAAGTCAGTTTAGTGTGTTGACAATGTTGGAGAGTGTGTTGAGTTAGTTGGGGGTTTGGAGACCCATTTCTCTTCATGTGATTTCAGCTATGCAGTTGAAGTGTGCCATGTGGAAATGTTTTCTGATGTTCGCTATTTCAGTTAGTGATCTTGCTAAGGGTGGGATTTAGGAGGTATCTCTTGATGATCATCCTATTCTTTAGGAGTTTGTAGATGTCTTTCCAAGTGATATTCCAGGTATGCTGCCTAAGCACGACATAGACTTCTGTATCGATATCATTCCTGGTGCGGAGCCTATTTCTCGGGCACCGTATCGCATGACTACTCAGGAGTTGGGTGAGTTGCAGTTGCAATTAGAGGAGTTACTAGAGAAGGGTTTCATTCCTCCTAGTGTATCCCCTTCGGGTGCACCTATCATCTTCATGAAGAAGAATGACAGATCTCTTCGCTTGTGCATTGATTATCACTAGTTGAACAAAGTGACAGTGAAGAATCGATACTCGTTGCCTCAAATTGATGATTTGTTCGATCAGATGAGGGGAGCCAATGTGTTCTCCAAGATAGATATGAAGTCAGGATAACATCAGCTTTGCATTCATGAGGCAGACATTCATTGGATAGCATTTTGTACACGTTATGGGCATTATGAGTTCATGGTTGTCCCTTTCAGGTTGACCAATGCTCCATCAGTTTTCATGAGTTTGATGAATGGGGTGTTTCACACCTATCTTGATCAGCTTATTCTCATGTTCCTTGATGATATTTTGATTTATTCAAGGACTATGGAGGAGCATGAAGGCCATTTGCAGCAAATGTTGCAGTGCTTGCGGGATAATCAGTTGTTTGGCAATTTGGCCAAGTGTGAGTTCTTCTAGACTGAGGGGTAAGTGCACAAAGATGGGTGGCCAAAAAGTGGCCAAATTCTTAAAACTTTTTAAAAAGCCATAACGCGAGCGCGTTATAACATGCTTGCGCTATGGCTTGGTTTTGCCAAGCCTTTGGCTTAGAAACACAAAACCATAACGTGCTCACGCTATAATGCGAGTGCATTATAACGCGAGTATAACTCACTCGTGTTATAAAGTGAGCGCATTATAACGCGAGCGCATTATTGTTTTCTTTGCATTTTTTTCTTTTTTGTAAAAGTTTGCCCAATGTTTAAGGGTCAAGGGTTTAATGGTTGAAGGATTAGGGTTTAAGGCATACTATCAAGGGTAGAATGTTTAGGGTTGAAGGTTTAAGGGATGAGGGTTGAGGATTTAGGGATGAGGGTTAAGGGATTAGGGTTTAAGGTATAGTATCAAGGGTAGAGGGTTTAGGGTTTAAGGTTTAAGAGTTGAGGGGTGAGGCTTTAGGGATAGGGTTTAGGGTTTAAGTTATAGTGTCGAGGGTTGAGGATTTAGGGATAGGGTTTAGGATTTAAGTTTTAAAGGTTGAGGATTTAGGGATAGGGTTTAGGGTTTAAGGTTAAATGAGAGACCTAGATGGCTAAGGACGGATGGAGAGGTAGACAAGGAGTGACTGAGAAACTTAGAGAGGGGAGAGGTAGAGGTGAGGGGGAGATAGAAGTGAGAGATAGAGAGGTGAGGGGAGAGATAGAATAAAATGAGAGATTGAAGTTGACAACTTGAGGGAAAGATGGGTAAGGAGGAGGGAGATAGGTGGAGAGGAATGGAAATATCTAGAGAGCCCTAAGAGATATACAAGTGAGAGACCTACAACCTAGGGAGAGAGGGGTGAGAGAGATAGAGGAGAGATGGGAGTGAGGCAGATAGGGGAGGAGAGGGGTGGATAAGGGTTGAGGGTTTAAGGGTTGAGGTATTAAGGGTCTAAGGGTTGAGGGATTAGGGTTTAAGGTATAGTGTCGAGGGTTGAAGCCTAATTCCTCAACCCTCGACACTATACCTTAAACCCCAAGGTTGAGGGATTAGGGTTTTAAGGTATTGTGTCGAGGGTTGAGGGATTAGGGTTCAACACTCAACACTATACCTTAGACCCTAATCCCTCAACCCTTAGACCCTTAAAACCTCAACCCTTAAAACCTCAACCCTTAAACCCTAAACCCTTGACCTTTAAACCTATTGTGATGTTCACAACATGCCCCATTTTGCTCCTTAGCAAAACGAGGACCCCTGCTGATGTCTTGCTTTTTTGCTTCTGCTTGTGTTTTTTCTGCTTCCTAGCGGTCTGGTAAAAATGAAGGTCAGGTGCATCATCATCATGATATATGATGAGGTAGGTCATCATCATGAGGTCAGTTTGTCAAACTTCATATTTTGTTGCTGTGACTTCATACTTAGAAAAAGCTTGAAATTTCATGCAGGTTTGCCTTTTACTTCACTTGAAAATTTGTCCATATGTGGAAGTTATGCACGGTCAAAGTCTTGGTCAAACCTGATATTCGCAGGAGGATCATCATTTTTTATCCTAAGTCATGTTGACAAGATCATCATGATCTTGGTCTATCACCCACTAAAAATCATGCAGTCGCAACATCCGGACGTCAATCTTAGGTGGTAGTGCTTTTTACCCGTCAAAAGGCCTTGTGCGCATCATCAGCATCATGTTTTCCTTAGGAGCGTCATATTTTACAAACTCGGTTTTGCTGTATAAACATCATCATCATCATATTTGAACCCCCCCGATAATATCCTGAGGTTCAAATATCATGATGACATCGGCTTTAAGTCAAGGTAAGTTCCCCCGTCGAGCGGTCTTTGTATCGTGAGCATCATCATGATATCCTTGCATCGCCTGATCTTAAAATATCATGCTAATGGTATAAGATCACCCTGACTTAACAAAATCCACCTTCGGCATATTTGCATGCGCACGTTCAAAACCTATCGCAAGGTCATCATCATGATATTTGCTGAACTTCACGAAGATGATGATGACGACTTCATATCACCCTGATCTTTCACACGAGGGTCATTTGCTGAAATCCGCTAAGTGCTGAAGGCATCATCATGATAAATCGATAAAGAGGATCATCATCTTCATATCCTCCTGATATCCATTTACCGAAACATCATGATGATCAGCCTATCTATTAAGAAGGGTCGATATTACATTTATCAACAGCATCATCATATTTTGTAATATCACCCTAGCGCAAATATCATGATGACCAGCTCATCCTTGTGCTCTGAAAATGAAATATGATGATGACGTCATCATCATTTTTTATCCTGTCCTGATTGTCAAGATCATCATGATCTTGATTGTTCGCCTGATATTTCGCAAAGTCCTCCTGCCGAAAATGCAACCTTTTGAGAACATCCTGATCATCATCATCATCATATTTTTATCCTGATCATGATCATGATCATAACATTTTCCCTTCGGCAGGATTTTTTCCCAAACATGATCCGGTTGGCGAAATATCATGATGACGTCATGTTCAAGTTTAACGAAGGCTCCGAATATCATGATGACGTCATCCCGATCTTATAACGAAGTAAATATCCTGATCATCAGCATCATCATTTTTTCTTTCAACAGGATATTTTCCAAGACCCGATCTAGTTCGCGAAATATGATGATGATGTCTTATTTTATGTTCGACAGAAGTAAATATCCTGATGATTATCCTTCATCATCATCATTTTTTCCTTCAAGCGGGATATTTTTCTCAAACACGATCCGGTTCCCGATTATCATGATGACGTCCTATTCCAAGTTCGACACAAGCCGCAAATATGATGATGATCTTCATCATGCTGATTTTTCTCGGGAGGGTTACCTTGGCCGCGAAAGGGTCATATTCACTTCATCATCCTGATCATGCTCCTCAGGTAACCCGATATTGCAATTATCCCCCTGATCTTAACCGAATATGACGATGACGTCATCCTTAGCATTTCAATGAAACCCGAATATCATGATGACGTCATCCTTAGCATTTCAATGAAACCCGAATATCATGATGATGTCATCCTTAGCATTTCAATGAAGCCCGAATATCATGATGACGTCACCATCATCTTCCTTTCCTCGGCAGCATGATTATATCCGCATCCTCCTATTCTCCTTCAACGTGATGATGATGATGTTGTTGTTCTTTTCTCCAATATGCAGAAGTCAAATATCATGATGACATTCATCTGAACCTTCAGGAGGGAATGCTATTTCCAGAATATCATGAGGATGAGGTATATCGACTAACCTATTTTTTGACGCACCGACAGGGATGATCATGCCGATGGGCGGGAAATGAAGCGGTGGAGTTTTAAAGTGTTTTTTTTGGCACCTCTGGCATTTTCCCGGTCAGCGATGGTTGACCCATCAATTTTGAGCAGCTTGGGCGCATTTTTGACGCGTTTTGAGCAGATTTTAGATCTGATTTCCACGATCTTGCGTAGTCACCTGGATTTAAACGCTTATTCTATTTTCATGCTGCTTTGTGATAAATGGAATACTTATTACTTGTCTTGT
Organism: Cunninghamia lanceolata; assembly: GCA_027924645.1. Lineage (NCBI taxonomy): Eukaryota > Viridiplantae > Streptophyta > Pinopsida > Cupressales > Cupressaceae > Cunninghamia > Cunninghamia lanceolata. Next base: position 924,091 of record BSBN01000244.1, read on the forward strand.
CTTGCAGGCTTGCAGTTGAGGAAGCAGCTGGAAAGTCAATACAGTGACCTCATGGAGGCAGAAGATCAGATCTCAGGAGCAAGAAGATGGAGATGAAATGCAAAAAGTCAAAGCCATTCAAGTGAAGAGGAAGGTCACAGCTGGAGGTATTTCTGCAAAAGACAAACAGAAGTTATTGCCCAGCTGCTGGAACTTCTCAGAAGGGGCAATATTTCGCCCAGATTTGACCACTGCTCTGAGATATTTTTGAGAACTGGTTCACCTGCATTTATTGCTGTAACTAGAGGTTTGAACCAGGGGTTCAGTTAGTTTTTTTGCTGTAGTGAGGACAATCAAAATGTTATATATTGTGCCTCTCTACACTGTAATACTTTACAACAGGGGCTACATAACAGAGATTCTAGGAAAATACAGCAGTTAGCTTAGCATAGTTTAGAAGTAGAAGAAGGAGGTCGCCTGTTTGTCTGCAGTAAGGTGCGCGTGGAATGTCTGGCTGCCTTACTGTATCTGTAAAGCTTGTAAGTTCTCTGTAGTATGATCAATGAAACTAAGAGTCATTCTTACATTGTAAATCATGTATGGCTATTCGTTTCTAATGCAATAGAATCTGGAGTTCTGCATCTATCTTCTGAGTGTTCTCCTGCTCTTCTTTGTGTTTTGAAATATCTTCTTTGAGAGCTTGCAATTTTAAATGTATGTTTGTGAAAATGCTCAGGACTTACATTTAAGGTTTTTACTGTGGATTTGATCAGATTACTGTGGTATTTACATAGTGGATAACAGAAACAATTAGATCCTTCTATAGATTAGATGAAGTGTAGATTAGATCTCTCTAACTTTTCCCAACCCATCTAAAATATTTAGCTGAAAACGTAGAAATCTAAAGGAAATTGTCTCAAATCTGAGGATGCATGCATAACAGAGTCTAAGTAGACAGTTTTCATAAACAGATCAAGAAGAAAGCTGCAAAAATCCAAGAAAACCCTCTGAAACTTGCAGCACAGTAGCACCTTTATGTAAGGGAATGAAGAGTATTGACATATCTCATGACCTCTTTTGCATATTCTTAGGCCAGTAAACCACAGAACAAACCTAAACTACGTAAGGCCCCTTGAACATTACAGCTTCACATTGACCAACTGAACTTGACCAACCGAACCATTGTAGACTTGGGATTAGTTGAATCACCAAATGATTCCTTCTTGTCTTTCAAGTATAGTTACAGTTCATGTCATGTGAATTTTAACTTATTGTTATGATTGCATCAAAACAGTCATCAACAGTTTTCTGGCGCTAGAAGGAGGGCTTGCCTGAGTTAGGTTTCATTTCAAACTAGCTAACGACAGTAACAGAGTGACTAGGTCTAGGTCCAGTTCAGGAGATATCTTTGTGCAACTACCTGATACAAGGTGAAGTAAGAGCCCTTTAATTTGGAATCCAAAGATATCGCAAGCAGGAAGTTCATCTGGAACACCTCCTGGGTCACCTTTTAACATCCGTAGTATTATAAGTCCTAACAGATCACTGTTCAGATCTTTAAATCTTGGTTCAGGCACTTCTGGAGGTCTCAATCCTCCTCTAAATCCTAATCCACCAATCAATCCAGGTATTTCTGCATGTTCAAGTCAAGCTCAAACACCTGCAATGGCTTATTTCGATGTCAATTCTCCCATATTCTTCAATGATTATCATGACATGCCAAAAAATCCGGAAAAGATATGTCCCAAATACCAGTTGCATCAAGACCCAGAAGATCATATTAGAATATTTAAGGAAGCATGTTTTAGGGCTATGTTAGAGCATGAGGATGTTGTGTGTAGGTTGTTTCCTTACACCTTTAATGAGCAGGCCTCTAGCTGGTACGTAAACTTACCCAATGGTTACATTTCTTCCTGGGCACTTATGGAAGAAGCATTTCTGTCAAGATTTAGAGAACCCATTGACCCTTGTGCTTTGTATCATAAGTTGGCTGCTATAAAACGAGGTGAGGGAGAGCTAATTGATAATTTCAATGACAGATTTCAAAAGGCCTATTCTAGGCTAGCAGCCCCTTATACCATAGATGATGCTCCCTTGTTGGCTATGTACTATGCTGCCTTGGATCCTTTAACTGCCATGTTTGTCAAAAGGAAACCTGACATAGATTCAATATCCAAAGCCTATAAAGAGGCAGCCTCAGTGAACCAAGAAATGAGACATACAACTTACAGTCCATTTGGAGGAAATTTTGAGGTGCAGAATCAGGCACACCCATGGAATGGAGTCCCTGTGCAGCATACTCCACTAATAAATCCGGTTCCTTCTTACACACCTGTGTATAATCCTACTCCAATCCAAGCTATAACTCCTTACACAGCTAGTACTTCCAATAACAGTCAAAATAATGGTCAGCCTTTCTTCCAACTTCCTAGGGATGTAACTGTGGCAAAAGCACAAGATGATAGGGAAGACATCAAAGAAATTACTGCACATCTGAAGAGATTAACAACCGAAGTGACACAGCTAAGAAATGAGAATCTCTATGGAAGAAGCAACCAAAACTACAATCCACCTCAAGGTCACAACCAAGGCCAAAATCAGAATTATAGTCTCAACCAGAATCAGCAGTACAATCAGAACCAAAACTACAATCAGCATCAAGGCCCCAGTCAGGGGCAAACAATGCAAAATAGGGGGCCAGTGATAGATAATAGGACCTGGGGCAATAATAACAAGAACCAGAATCAACCTAGGCCACCCAAGACATGGAACACTGGGCCCAACAACGGTACTCTGGCTTCTCCTTTCGAGAATACGGATAATCATGGTGCAAAACAAATAACTAACATACAAATGGCCAATACAGCACCCAAAAATTGGTGCAGATTTCACAATACTAATGCCCATGCTGAGCATGACTGTCCACAGTTCCACTTGGCAGCTAGTATCTTCAACGTAGATGTACAGCCTCCCACCTCAGAATTTCTCATTCCTAAGGGTAATGAGGTAGTACCCTCAGAATATGACACAGCATTAGTCTTAGAAACGTTTACCTTTGCAACTGCAGAAGAGAGGGAGGATGAATTGCTAGAGGATGAACCATACTATTGTGAAAGTCTTTATCCCGAGTCAGCCTTTGTGTTAAATGCTTTTCAGTTTCCTTTTGAATCTGAAAACGAGATATTAAATGAAACAGAGGAGGTGCAGGCCTTTCAACAGACAAATAAAAGCCACACCTACAATTTGAGGAACAACCCTAGGCCGGGAGGACCTTTCACCACTTCCACTCCTCTGAATAACATCAATACACCCCCAGATCAGAATGCTAGCAACAATCCTGCCATACTTAAAGCTAGTCAGCACACAAATAACGGAACAGCAGTGCAAAAGGATCAAACAAGTAAGACAGAAGCAGTAGAGACAACAAGACTAATGAATTACTTGTCAGAGGAAATAAAGAAAATGAAGGTCAGCATACCTCTAAATGAATTATTGAAGACCCCAGGGATCAGAAATGCTTTTTTAAAATCCCTGGATACATCCATAACAAACATGGTGTCTACTGATATAACTGTTCCTAGTAGTGATTCACCACCTAAGGAGAAAGGTAAGAAAGTTGAGCAGCCTTCCAACACAAATGTAGTAATACATGCAGATAAGAGGGATACTCAACCTTTCTTGTTAACTGTTAGGTTGTGTGGGAAGAATATACACAATTGCATGGTAGATTCTGGTGCTTCAGCCAACGTAATGCCCTTAGGAATATGTAAAACTCTCGGGCTGACTCCCACCAAATCTGCCAAGGTTGTCACACAATTAGATAAGACCGAGGTTAGTGTGATAGGAGAACTCATGAACATACAGGTGCAGTTAGCTTCAGACCCTAGGGTGAGCCAAATCATTGACATCCAAGTAGTGGATATACCCGTAAATTATGGAATGTTGCTGAGTAGGGATTGGTCCAAGACATTAAACGGGTATATGGCTACTGACTTTTCAGACATGTGGTTACCATGGAGAGGCATCCCAAACCAGATCAGAATAGGGGCAGAGCCCAGAATGAAACATATGATAACAGAGTATAATCGAACTAATGAAATATTATATGCTGCTGTTGAACCAGGTGTCTATAGAGTTACCAACAATGGGATGCAGATTGAAGAGATCATGATGTTAAACATTAGGAAGAAGTATGTCAGCAATAGAACAACACTATTCATTGAGTCTGACGGAAATTCTTCAGATGAGGAAAACAATGCAATAGGCAAATTTGGTCATGCCATTAGACAAGAGGTGGAAGAGTGCGTTACATACAATTTCCCAGTCCAATATGTGTATAAGGCTGAAAGTTGGCAAGGAAGTGAGGAGATTATTGGGCGACAGGAGGATGCAGTAGCAACGGTCGTTAAATGTGTAGAGGATACAACGATGGAACCAATGCTAGGAATAAAGGATAATAAGATCTCTCTCCAGGAATCATGTGATGATTGTTGCAGGTTAATAGAAGCAGACTCCACACTGGACGATAACTGTGAGTCATCTGATGAACAATTCTTGAAAGAAGAGGATACAGAGGATCATGTAGCTGCTGTGCACAATCAGACATCACCCTCATGCTATGTTGAAAGTAAAACAGGGGAGTACTCCTGTCAATCAAAAGATGTCATCCCACTTTTACTCTCAAGTGATTTAAAAATGATTAATTTCTGTATATCAGATGATGATGAAGATACTTACTTAAGTGCTGATGTGCAGGAAACTAATGAGAACATTGAGAGGTGTGCTAAATTTAAGGATAAACTGAACATCCAGAATGAAGGAACAGAGCTGGATGAAGATGAAGAAATGATACATCTAGAGTCATTCATCTTTCAACTTGAAGAAGGACTAGACATAGAGCTGGGCAATGAAAATACAGAGCTAAATGAAGAGCCAGCTATCAATAAACAAGTGTGTTCCATAGAGCTAAAGGCACATCAGGTTGTCTCTTTCCTTTCCTTAGTAAACAATGATAAATGCTATTTTGATTATGGAAATTCAAGAGATAGGACATGCTTATGGATTAATCATAAACCTGATGAGCAGCCTCAGTTACTAGTTAAGAGCTATTCTGATAAACACAATGAATCTAGAATATCAGAATTTTTTTCAGAATTCAAAGATAAATCTGCTAGGATGAGAACCATCACCAGTACCCTGTTACTCCTGCACAACCTAAAGAAATATGCAAGTAGGGGTGTTCTTGGGTCTTTTTCCTGGGTTTCAGTTTGCCTTGGAGAGGCTGGTATATAGTCTGATGGGGTAGTAGTTTTTTTTGTTTTTTTGTGTTCTTCTTTTGTTGTTTTCTTTTTTAGGTTAGTTGTTTGTATAGCTTGTCTTCTTTTTGTTTCTTTCTGTTTGTACAGTTTTGTCTTGTGGTTGCTGTGTTGTTTGTACAGCCTGTTTGCTTGGTCTGTTTGTTGTCTCCTCAGCAGGGATCTTTATTTTACTGTAGAGTATTAAGGAGCAGAACTAGCAACCATCCAAAACAGTATATAATTTAGGATATTCAGGTTAACCATTTGCAATTTACACATAACCTGTCACTGTCATGAATGTAGAGAGTTGTTCATCTTCTGAAGTTTTGTATTCAATAAATGTGATTGAGAATTCGAAGCAGGTTTCTCACGATGACACACCTAAAATCCTTGGGTTTGTTGAACCTACCAGTGTAGATATTAGGTGAAAAATCAGAGGTCACCCTTGCTACCATTACAATTCTCAGCTTAATTTCAGCAAGTGTCCACTCCTTGCATCATCATGAAGTTACAATTACTATATCTTATGGAATCTTTCAAAATTAGAAAACAAAAATAAATACATAAATAAAGCGGATTATACTGAAAATCCAGATTAAGCCATCTAAGTAACTCTACCGGGGCTATGGACGCTCGCTGGCAGTGGGGCTCTACTTAGGAGAATTGTAACGATAACCTTGCCGGGGCTATAGACGCTCGCTGGCAGCAAGGCTCTATCCGGTCGGCTATGAGGGAATATCCTCACCTACGTAGGCTAATGTCAGTCACTGGTTTGTTCAACCGATCTTCAAGATGAGGATAATTAATCACATGCACACAACTAAACTGAAAATGAAAATTCATGCATCTTTATTGAACACTTTGAGTCTCAAGCTGAATAGTAATTTGCAGGAAAGATAGTTGGAAGTTATGAGTTCATTTCACCTAGTTTCCTTGAACACTCTGAATTTAATTGTTTTGTTTTGGTTGCTAGTTGTTGTGATGTTCACAACACGCCCCATTTTTCTCCTTAGCAAAACGAGGACCCCTGCTGATGTCTTGCTTTTTTGCTTCTGCTTGTGTTTTTTCTGCTTCCTGGCGGTCTGGTAAAAATGAAGGTCAGGTGCATCATCATCATGATATATGATGAGGTAGGTCATCATCATGAGGTCAGTTTGTGAAAGTGCATATTTTGTTGCTGTGACTTCATACTTAGAAAAAGCTTGAAATTTCATGCAGGTTTGCCTTTTACTTCACTTGAAAATTCGTCCATATGTGGAAGTTATGCACGGTCAAAGTCTTGGTCAAACCTGATATTCGCAGGAGGATCATCATTTTTTATCCTAAGTCATGTTGACAGGATCATCATGATCTTGGTCTATCACCCGCTAAAAATCATGCAGTCGCAACATCCGGACGTCAATCTTAGGTGGTAGTGCTTTTTACCCGTCAAAAGGCCTTGTGCGCATCATCAGCATCATGTTTTCCTTAGGAGCGTCATATTTTACAAACTCGGTTTTGCTGTATAAACATCATCATCATCATATTTGAACCCCCCCCGATAATATCCTGAGGTTCAAATATCATGATGACATCGGCTTTAAGTCAGGGTAAGTTCCCCCCGTCGAGCGGTCTTTGTATCGCGAGCATCATCATGATATCCTTGCATCGCCTGATCTTAAAATATCATGCTGATGGTATAAGATCACCCTGACTTAACAAAATCCACCTTCGGCATATTTGCATGCGCACGTTCAAAACCTATTGCAAGGTCATCATCATGATATTTGCTGAACTTCACGAAGATGATGATGACGACTTCATATCACCCTGATCTTTCACACGAGGGTCATTTGCTGAAATCCGCTAAGTGCTGAAGGCATCATCATGATAAATCAAGAAAGAGGATCATCATCTTCGTATCCTCCTGATATCCGTTTGCCGAAACATCATGATGATCAGCCTATCTATTAAGAAGGGTCGATATTACATTTATCAACAGCATCATCATATTTTGTAATATCACCCTAGCGCAAATATCATGATGACCAGCTCATCCTTGTGCTCCGAAAACGAAATATGATGATGATGTCATCATCATTTTTTATCCTGTCCTGATTGTCAAGATCGTCATGATCTTGATTGTTCGCCTGATATTTCGCAAAGTCCTCCTGCCGAAAATGCAACCTTTTGAGAACATCCTGATCATCATCATCATCATATTTTTATCCTGATCATGATCATGATCATAACATTTTCCCTTTGGCAGGATTTTTTCCCAAACATGATCCGGTTGGCGAAATATCATGATGACGTCATGTTCAAGTTTAACGAAGGCTCCGAATATCATGATGACCTCATCCCGATCTTATAACGAAGTAAATATCCTGATCATCAGCATCATCATTTTTTCTTTCAACAGGATATTTTCCAAGACCCGATCTGGTTCGCGAAATATGATGATGATGTCTTATTTTATGTTCGACAGAAGTAAATATCCTGATGATTATCCTTCATCATCATCATTTTTTCCTTCAAGCGGGATATTTTTCTCAAACACGATCCGGTTCCCGATTATCATGATGACGTCCTATTCCAAGTTCGACACAAGCCGCAAATATGATGATGATCTTCATCATGCTGATTTTTCTCGGGAGGGTTACCTTGGCCGTGAAAGGGTCATATTCACTTCATCATCCTGATCATGCTCCTCAGGTAACCCGATATTGCAATTATCCCCCTGATCTTAACCGAATATGACGATGACGTCATCCTTAGCATTTCAATGAAACCCGAATATCATGATGACGTCATCCTTAGCATTTCAATGAAACCCGAATATCATGATGACGTCATCCTTAGCATTTCAATGAAGCCCGAATATCATGATGACGTCACCATCATCTTCCTTTCCTCGGCAGCATGATTATATCCGCATCCTCCTATTCTCCTTCAACGTGATGATGATGATGTTGTTGTTCTTTTCTCCAATATGCAGAAGTCAAATATCATGATGACATTCATCTGAACCTTCAGGAGGGAATGCTATTTCCAGAATATCATGATGATGAGGTATATCGACTAACCTATTTTTTGACGCACCGACAGGGATGATCATGCCGATGGGCGGGAAATGAAGCGGTGGAGTTTTAAAGTGTTTTTTTGGCGCCTCTGGCATTTTCCCGGTCAGCGATGGTTGACCCATCAATTTTGAGCAGCTTGGGCGCATTTTTGACGCATTTTGAGCGGATTTTAGATCTGATTTCCACGATCTTGCGCAGTCACCTGGATTTAAACGCTTATTCTATTTTCATGCTGCTTTGTGATAAATGGAATACTTATTACTTGTCTTGTCTTGCAGGCTTGCAGTTGAGGAAGCAGCTGGAAAGTCAATACAGTGACCTCATGGAGGCAGAAGATCAGATCTCAGGAGCAAGAAGATGGAGATGAAATGCAAAAAGTCAAAGCCATTCAAGTGAAGAGGAAGGTCGCAGCTGGAGGTATTTCTGCAAAAGACAAACAGAAGTTATTGCCCAGCTGCTGGAACTTCTCAGAAGGGGCAATATTTCGCCCAGATTTGACCACTGCTCTGAGATATTTTTGAGAACTGGTTCACCTGCATTTATTGCTGTAACTAGAGGTTTGAACCAGGGGTTCAGTTAGTTTTTTTGCTGTAGTGAGGACAATCAAAATGTTATATATTGTGCCTCTCTACACTGTAATACTTTACAACAGGGGCTACATAACAGAGATTCTAGGAAAATACAGCAGTTAGCTTAGCATAGTTTAGAAGTAGAAGAAGGAGGTCGCCTGTTTGTCTGCAGTAAGGTGCGCGTGGAATGTCTGGCTGCCTTACTGTATCTGGAAAGCTTGTAAGTTCTCTGTAGTATGATCAATGAAACTAAGAGTCATTCTTACATTGTAAATCATGTATGGCTATTCGTTTCTAATGCAATAGAATCTGGAGTTCTGCATCTATCTTCTGAGTGTTCTCCTGCTCTTCTTTGTGTTTTGAAATATCTTCTTTAAGAGCTTGCAATTTTAAATGTATGTTTGTGAAAATGCTCAGGACTTACATTTAAGGTTTTTACTGTGGATTTGATCAGATTACTGTGGTATTTACATAGTGGATAACAGAAACAATTAGATCCTTCTGTAGATTAGATGAAGTGTAGATTAGATCTCTCTAACTTTTCCCAACCCATCTAAAATATTTAGCTGAAAACGCAGAAATCTAAAGGAAATTGTCTCAAATCTGAGGATGCATGCATAACAGAGTCTAAGTAGACAGTTTTCATAAACAGATCAAGAAGAAAGCTGCAAAAATCCAAGAAAACCCTCTGAAACTTGCAGCACAGTAGCACCTTTATGCAAGGGAATGAAGAGTATTGACATATCTCATGACCTCTTTTGCATATTCTTAGGCCAGTAAACCACAGAACAAACCTAAACTACGTAAGGCCCCTTGAACATTACAACTTCACATTGACCAACTGAACTTGACCAACCGAACCATTGTAGACTTGGGATTAGTTGAATCACCAAATGATTCCTTCTTGTCTTTCAAGTATAGTTACAGTTCATGTCATGTGAATTTTAACTTATTGTTATGATTGCATCAAAATAGTCATCAACAAAACCCTAAAGCCTTAAACCTTTAACCCTTATCCACCCCTCTCCCCCCCTATCTGCCTCACCCCCATCTCTCCCTTATCTCTCTCACCCCTCTCTCCCTAGGTTGTAGGTCTCTCACTTGTATATCTCTCAGGGCTCTCTAGATATTTCCCTTCCTCTCCACCTCTCTCCCTCCTCCTTACCCATCTTTCCCTCAAGTTGTCAACTTCACTCTCATTTTATTCTATCTCTTGCCTCACCTCTCTATCTCTCACCTCTATCTCCCACTCACCTCTCTACCTCTCCCCTCTCTAGGTATCTTAGTCATTCCTTGTCTACCTCTTCATCTGTCCTTAGTCATCTAGGTGTCTCACTTAATCTAAACACTAAACCCTATCCCTAAGGCCTCAACCCTCAACCGTTAAACCTTAAATCCTAAACCCTATTCCTAAGCCCTCTACCCTCAACACTATGCCTTATACCCTAATCCCTTAACCCTCAGCCCTAAAGCCTCAACCCTCAACCCTTAAACCTTCGACCATAAACCTCATCTCTAAACCCTCTACACTCGACACTATGCCTTAAACCCTAATCCCTCAACTCTTAAACCCTTAATCCCTCAAACCTTAAACCCTTAAACCCTATATACCGTTTACACTTAACCTTGGACACTCAACCTTGAACATTATCCCTCAACCTTCAAACCTCTACCCTCTACCCTATACCCTAAACCCTAATCCCTCAACCCTCAATCCTCAACCCTAATCCCTCAATACTCAACCCTAATTTTGATTTTCTTCGATTGATTCAACATCACTGTTGTTTTCCCCATCAGAAACCAATTCATTCAGCAACTTGCTACCCATTGGTTGACTTGAACTACATATTCTGTTAGAAAAAAGGGCATCTTTTATTTGTATCAATGTTGGTATTCATAAGCTGAATAGCATTGATATTTTTCACACACCCTATTCTTTGAAATATCTTAACCTTAAAATATGACTTGGATATGTACTTGAACACAACAAAATCTCCAATCTCCAACCCATGATGATTCACAAAATTTTCCCAACCCTACCTAAATTCTAGTTTATTTATTGTATACCCTCAAACCTAATCCCTCAACCCTAATCCCTCATCCCTAAACCCTAAATGCTATCCCTATTCCTAAACCCTCAACTCTCAACATTAAACCCTAATCCATCAACCCTAAACCCTAATCCCTCAACCCTAAACCCTATCCCTAAACCCTCAACCCTCAACACTATCACTAAACCCTCAACCCTAAACCCTATCCCTAAACCCTCAACCCTAAACCCTAACCCTAAACCCTAAATCTATGTTTCTTGTTGTCCACCCCGCACTTAGGGGAGGTATATTGTTATGAAATAGGCAAATAATCTCCTATTGTTTACTGCCTCGCATTTTGTCCTGCTATAGATTGATCCATTAATATTTGTGCCTATCTCACCTTCGATAGCACCTTTACAATATCTCACCTCTAGTTCCATTAGCTCATGTTCTATATCTCACTTATCTCTCCCCCTCACTTCTCTACCTCTCCCCTCTCTATGTCTCTTAGTCGCTCCTTGTCTACCTCAACCCTAAACCCTCAACCCTCAACCCTATCCCTAAACCCTCAACCCTAGAACCTCAACCCTCAACGTCAAAACCTAATCCCTCAACCGTTAACTCTGATCCCTCGACCCTCAACCCTATCCCTAAACCCTAAACCTTAAAGCCTCAACCCTCAACCCTCAACCCTCAATGTCAAATCCTAATCCCTTAACCCTTCACTCTAATCCCTCAACCATAAAAAACCCTATCCCTAAACCCTCAACACTATACCTTAAACTCTAATCCGTCAACCCTCAACCCTAATCCATCATCCCTCAACTCTAATCCCTCATCCCTAAAACCTAAACGCTATTCCTATTCCTAGACCCTCAACAGGCTTGATACTATACCTTAAACCCTAATCCCTTATCCCTAAACCCTCCAACCCTATCCCTAATCTTTATACCCTTGACCCTCAACCCTATCCTGAAACCCTTAACCCTCGAACCTCAATGTACTCAACCCTCAACATCAAACCCTAATCCCTCAACCCTTAACTCTGATCCCTCAACCCTCAATCCTATCCCTAAACCCTAAAGCCTAAAGCCTCAACCCTCAACCCTCAACGTCAAATCATAATCCCTCAACCCTTCACTCTAATCCCTCAACCCTAAACCCTATCCCTAAACCCTCAACACTATACCTTAAACCCTAATCCCTCAACCCTCAACCGTAAACCTTATCCCTAAACCCTAATCCCTCAACCCTCAACCCTAATCCATCATCCCTCAACTCTAATCCCTCATCCCTAAACCCTAAATGCTATCCCTATTCCTAGACCCTCAACGGGCTCGATACTATACCTTAAACCCTAATCCCTTATCCCTAATCCATATACACTTGACACTCTACTTTAACCCTAATTCCTTGACCCTCAACCCTATCCCGAAACCCTTAACCCTCGAACCTCAATGTACTCAACCCTCAACGTCAAACCCTAATCCCTCAACCATTAACTCTGATCCCTCAACCCTTAACCCTTAAAACTTGAACCCTAAACCCTAAACCCTCAACCCTCAACCCTCAACTCTCAACATTAAACCCTAATTCATCAACCCTAAACCCTAATACCTCAAACCTAAACCCTATCCCTAAACCATCAACCATCAACACTATACCTTAAACCCTAATCCCTATCCCTTAACCCTTAAAACTTAAACCCTATCCCTATACCCTCAACACTTGACACTATATCTTAAGCCTTAAACCCTCATCCCTAAAGCCTCAACCCTCAATCTTTAAACCTTCAACCCTAAACCCTATCCCTAGTCCCTCTATCCTCGACACTCTAACCCTAACCTTGACATTAAACACTAATCCGTCAACCCTAAACCCTAATCTATCAACCCTAAACCCTCAACCCTCAACACTATACCTTAAACCCTAATCCATCAACCCTAAAACCTAATCCATCAAGCCTCAACCCTAAAAACTATCAATAAACCCTCAATCCTTGACACTATACCTTAAACCCTAATCCCTCAACCCTCAACCCTAATCCCTCATCCCTAAACCCTAAACTCTATCCCTATTCCTAAACCCTCAACCCTCGACACTATACCTTAAACCCTAATCCCTTATCCCTAAACCCTAAACACTATCCCTCAACCCTTAACCCTTAAAAATTAAACCCTAAAACCTATCCATAAACCCTCGACGCTCAACACTATATTTTAAACCCCAATCCCTTAACCCTCAGCCCTAAAGCCTCAACCCTCAATCGTTAAACCTTCAACCCTAAACCCTATCCCTAATCCCTCTCCCCTCAACACTCTACTTTAACCCTAATCCCTTGACCATCAACCCTATCCCTAAACCCTCAACCCTCAACCCTCAACATTAAACTCTAATCTATCAACCCTAAACCCTAATCCATCAACCCTAAACCCTAATCCCTCAACCCTAAACCCTATCCCTAAACCCTCAACCCTCAACACTATACCTTAAACCATAATCTCGCAACCCTAAACCCTAATCCCTCAACCCTAAACCCTAAACCCTATCCCTAAACCCAACAAAACTGCTTTGCCTTATGTTAGGTTTTAAACCCATCATTTTTGACACTCTTCTCTTAAAGATATTTGAGTTGCAAGAATATGTCAAAAAAATGGCTATGAACTTTTTTAATGTTAGTAATGTTATATGGCATGTTTTTCTGGCCCATCTGGGGTTCATTATGCTAATAGGTGTACACACTATGATAAAAGCTTTACGTATGGTACATCCATAGTGAGTAATTAACAGTTGAAATTAGAAGGATGATCATTATGAGAAAAGCTTTGCATTGCGGTACATCTATGTTTCTTGTTGTCCACCCCACACTTAGGGGAGGTATATAGTTATGAAACAGGCAAATAATCTCCCATTGTTTAGTGGCTCTATCCATAATAACTACTAAACTATACCTTAAACCCTAATCCCTCAACCCTAAAATTTCAACCCTAAACTCTATCCCTAATCCCTCTACCCTCAACACTCTACCTTAACCCTAATCCCTCGACCCTTAACCCTAAACACTATCCCTAAAGCCTCAACCCTAAACCCTAATCCCTCAAGGTCCTAAACTCTAATCCCTTATCCCTAAACTCTAAATCCTATCCCTAAATGCTCAACCCTTAACCTTAAACCTTAATCACTCAATCCTTATCCACCCCTCTCCTCCCCTATCTGGCTCACTCCCATCTCTACCCTCCTCTACCCTGGACACTATACATACCTACATATAGGCATACATAGATACATACATACATATAGGCATACATACATACATACATACATACATACATACATACATATAGGCATACATATATACATGATTAATAGCCTTAAACATAAAATTTTTTAAGTTGAACATAACGTGCTCGCGTTATTTAAAACATGAAAAATAGCACAAACTTTTGTGGAAAAGGAAAAATGCAAAGAAAAGAATAACGCGAGCGCGTTATAATGTGAGCGCACTCTAACACGCTCACGTTATAATGCACTCGTGTTATGTCTTGCTTTGGGAATCCCAAGCCTTGGGCTTGGGATTTGCTTTGGATTTCCAACCCAAAGGGTTGGAGTGCCTTTTGAACAGTAACAGACCTGTTTTTCCATATTCTTCAAGAGTTTACATAATTTCGTTCGTGCTAACCCTCAGATTTGCACGTGTTTCAAGGTCAAACAAATCAAACACCTGGGTAATGTTAGGCTTTCTCTAAGCTATTTGATGATGTAATTTTTTTCACATTTTAACAATGTTAAGCCTTTCATCTTTAATTTCTTTTGTTTGTGTGTCTATTTTTGGGCAAAAACCACTGTTTGGTCTTTTTTTCATTGTAAATTAACTATTCATTGAAATTTAAAAAAAATACATATTTAGAAACTAGACCCCATTCTACAAATAATAAAAAAAGAAAAAAAATGATTTTCGATTAGTTTTCAAAATTTATAGGGGTAGCATGGCCAAAATTCTATTTTTTAGGATGTGTCCACTTTGAAAATTAGTAAAAAATCAAATATTCATCAAAAAATTATCAGAAAAATTGGGCATAAACTACATGCTATTAGCTAATTTCTCACTAAAGTGATTTTAAAAATACCAAAAAAAAGTTGACCTTTTGAGGGAGCCACAAAACATGCTATGTTATGTTTTTTTGACAGAAACAACACCAATTTATGTGGCTCCCTCTTTTAAACCCCTTAATCTGTGCTATTTTCGAAAAAAAATAGTAGTTTAGAAAGTAGACTCGGAGCACTACGAACATTGTTTTGGTTGCATCTCCAAATTTTGAGTGTAACTATGCTCAATTTCTCATCCAAGGCCAGTATTTCCTGATTTCAGAAAAAAAGTGGCCACTTAAGACCCCTTTTTGGCCCCCCATCTTCCTGCACTTACCCCAAGGTGAGATATTTGCGTCACATCATCTCAGGAGAAGGTATCTTGATGGATCCTTCTAAGATTCAGGCTATTGTGGATTGCCCAGCACCAAGGAATGTGACCGAGGTTCGCAGTTTCATGGGATTGTCAGGTTACTATCGCCGATTTGTGAGAGATTTCTCTTGGGTAGCCTATCCCATCACTTCTCCTCAGCGAAAAGGGAAGAAGTTTGTGTGGTTAGATCAGTGTGAGTCAGTATTTCAGGCTCTTAAGGAGCGGCTGACTAGTGCACCTATCCTGGTAGTACCATATCCTACAGGTGATTTTGTAGTGTGCACCAATGCTTCATTAGAGGGTGTGGGGGCAGTTCTCATGCAGAAGTGACTAGTGATTGCATATGAGTCCTGTAAGCTCAAGGATCATGAGCTAAACTACCCCACCCATGATTTGGAGTTAGTGGCTATTGTCCATGCACTTGTGCAGTGGAGACATTTCCTTTTGGGACATTGGTTTGAGTTGCATAGTGATCATTGTAGTTTGCAGTATATCTTCACTCAGCCAAATTTGAATGCTAGGCAGTGCTATTGGATGGAGTTCCTCTATGAGTATGACTTCGAGGTTCACTACATTCAGGCTAAGGAGAATGTTGTTGCGGATGCCTTGAGCAGGAGGAGACATGAGATTTTAGTTTTGTCTCTTGGAGTGGATTTGCAGAGTCATATTTTGGAGTCACTTCCTAGTGATACTTGGTATCAGGAGGTGAGAGTGGAGATCAACTCTGGGAGAGTCCTTGAGGGCAGGTTTGTATGGTTCTCTCTTGAGCCTGATGGACTTTTGTGACATCTTGGTCGTATTTATGTTCCAGATTCTAGTGATCTTTGTTTCTTGGTTTTATCAGAAGCCCATCGTGTACCCTATTCAGCTCATCCGAGTGTCATGAAGATGCATGCAGATCTTTGACAGTTGTATTATTGGGCAGGTTTGCGACGAGATATTGCTGATTTTGTGGTTTGGTGTCTTGAGTGTCAGTGGGTGAAGACAGAGCATCAGCACCCAGCAGGATTATTGCAGCCTCATTCCATCCCTGGATGGAAGTGGGATACGATATCTCTGGATTTCATAGTGGGGTTACCTATGTCTTCACATCGTCATGATGCTATTATGGTTACAGAGGACAAGTTGCCCAAGGTGGCACACTTCTCACCCATGAGATCTTCCTACACTGCAGCATCTATAGCTCAAGTGTTTATGGAGGATATTATGCGTCTGCATGGTATTCCTTGTAGGATCATTTTTGATTGTGATCTAGTGTTCACTTCAACTTTGTGGACTTCTCTTCAGCACGCTTTTGGAGCTTAGCTTAATTTCAGCTCTACATACCATCCTGAGACTGACGGACAAACGGAGCGAGTTAATCATGTCTTATAGGATATGCTTCAGATGTATGTTATGGATCAGTAGTCTCGTTAGGAGATTTATTTGTACCTACTTGAGTTTTCTTATAACAATGGGTATCACAGTTCTCTCCTTATGTCTCCCTTCCAGGCCTTGTATGGTAGGCCATGCCGCACTCTGTTGAGTTGGGATCGCTTAGAGGACCGAGTTCTTTTGGGTCCAGAGATGCTTCAGGATATGGAGTAGTAGGTAGTGCGGATCAGAGAGCAGTTGACTATAGCTCAGGATCAGCAAAGGAAGTATGCCGATGCCCATAGGTTGGATCACCACTTCTCGGTAGGTGACCGTGTGTTTTTGAGAGTTCATCCATGGAAGAACCCCATCCATTATGGGAAAGGCTCGAACCTGGCACCTCATTTTGTTGGACCTTTTGAGATCCTTGAGAGGATTAGTCCTACTGCCTATCACCTTGCATTACCACCAAGTCTATCATGCATCCACGATGTGTTCCATGTTTTAGTTCTTAGACAATATATTCCTGATGTGACTGATGTTCTTGATTGCACTACTTTGGAGGTCGAGGTGGATGGTCAGCTTTCTTTGGAACCCATATGCATCCTTTAGCATCGGAGGTTGACCCTTAGAGTTCAGGACATAGAGTAGGTAAGGGTCCAATGGGATCCTGATGGTGAGTCCTCAGCATCTTGGGAAGATGCGACGAGGATGAGAGACCTTTATCCATATCTTTTTGCAAACTTCTAGGGGATGTAATGACCCTTGTGTTCGTATTATGTTTTTCTTATTCTGATGGACTTGGATGACTATATACTTTATTTTGGATTACACATCTTGTTATTATTTTGTATTGGCATCAATGATGTGCAATCTAAATACTATTATGGTGCAGGAGCACCTTGGCAAATTAATATTGCCCTTGAGTTTGGTTAAATTTGTATGCTTCCACATTGTAATGAGGTTTATCAAGTCATTTTTATGTGTTTAGGTCATTAGGATTTTCAAAAATGCAAAATATTGCAAACCATGTAAAGGTTGTCAATGTAAAATTAGAAAAAAGATGCAAACTTGGAAGGTAAAGAGTCATTTGGCTCTTGGTTCGCTTCAAATCAGTTATGAACTGAAGAGACATGTTTTAATTCCTTTAAAAGGCCTTGTAACCATGAAGAATTCGTGGGTGGTTGAAGATTTGAGCATGGAATGAGAAAAAACAATGTTTTCCTATATTTTCCTTCAGAAATTTGCTGTCTTTTGCTATTGCACAGCCCTGTATAGAATTGAATGGATGTCTAATGGATTTCAAATGTTATATCCTTCAACCACCTTCCATTTTCTTCTTGTCCCATGCATTTTTATTTAGTTTTGTGAAAGATATGAGTGTTTTATGGACTGTAATTTTCTGATTTTTCCTGCAACAGTCCCATTGTAGCGTTTGGTACGGTTTTGTACGGACATATACAGGAGCAAACTATATATGGTTGGAAAGAGTATTGAGTCTACTTTCCATTTCTTTTTGTTGCATCAAATTTTATTAAGATTTGAATAAGTTATGGCATTTTTGGTGAGAGCAGGTCTGAATGCTGCCTAGGGTTTGTAGTTTTGGGAAAAGAGTCATAACTTTCTCTCCTACCATTGGATCTTCATGAAAATTGGATGAAAAGTCTGTATTAATGTTCTCTTCAATCTGACCAAAGCAATTAGATTATTTCTTTTTATTTGTTAATGTTATTGAGGATAGTTTTGGTCCTCCTACCTCTGCATCATATTATGATGTGGACATTATTATTACTTATGATGAATTTCATGCTTACATGATTGATGTTGCTTCGGCTATATGATGTATATGTATGCACAGGAACCTTGACGTGTGCTTGGAGTGTTGCAGGTACTGACTATCAACTCTGCCTCGATTCACAGGCCTAAGTGTACTCTCATTATCCCTGATGGTGTTTACTGGAGATAGTCACATGCCCTATTCCCTATAGCCTACCCTAGCCCACTACAACCAGTTAGTGTAGTGTTCCTATTTTGTGGTCTTACCATCTAGATTACCTTATGGTCATGTTTAGTTTGTCAGTGTGATGGTTGAGGTTTTCCCCTTGGCTTCCTTTGATTGTATCGAGTTTCTTGGACTAGTGTCTGCTTTGGCTGCATGTTAGCATTTGTAGGCTTCCGGGAGTAAGCCTAGTCCTAGGGGGTAGGATGTAACAACCCTTCTTTGACCAAATTGATGTCCTTTGAAAGGGGAAGTGGTGGCATGAGAAGTAGGTGAAAATTTGTTTTACAGAAAATATCTGAGGCAGCGTAGAGAAGGGGATTACTTCAGTCAACGATTTAGAGGATAGAAATGATTTATTGCTTGAGGAAAATATCTGTTGGGTAGATGAGAAGTTGAAATGTGGGGCTTTAAGATAAGTTTGTTTTTACTTCAACACCTTCGTGCTGGCTGCATTGGGAGAAATAGGTAAAAAAGAGTAAATGCTGCAGTAAAATATCTGATTATTTGGTGTGCAAAAAGATCTAGAGCTCGGGTAGTACTATTATTTTGAGAGTAAGCAGGTGAAGAGATCGAATCCCATAATGGCCTCCATTTCTATTGGTGATAAGATTCCAGACAGAACCCTCTCCTATTTTAATGAAAAGGGCAATCTACAGCAAGTCTTGGTTCACTCTCTAGCATCTGGCAAGAAGATCATTCTCTTCAGTGTGCCCAGTGCCTTCACTCCCACCTACACTCTAAAGCATGTTGCGGGGTTTTCTGAGAAGGCTGAGGAGTTAAAGGCCAAGGGTGTGGATGGCATAATTCTCATTAGTGGCAGGTAGGGGAAAGAGGAATACAGCTTTCTAGAGGGCAAAAACAAAGAATTGCACTAGCAAGAGAAATTGTGAAGAATCCAAAGATATTACTGCTGGATAGGCAACCAATGTCCCTGAATCTGCTTTGGAGAGTCTTGTTCAGCTAGCTGTCGATGAGCTTATGATAGAGAGAACAATGGTGGTGATAGCACACCAGTTGTCTACTATTAAGAACATTGATACCATATCAGTTATGAAAGATGGGTGTATTATTGATATGGGAAGCCATGATCAACTAATGACCAAAGAAGATGGAGGTACATATTTTTCTCTACTGAAATTGCAGGCACTAGATTACTCTAATAACAACATAGAGCAGATAGTACAAGTCATTCCAAATTCAAGAGAGGACACCAAAAGGGAGTCAACGCGTTTTGGGAGAGAGGTAGAGGATTTAAAACACAGAAAAGACAGAGAGACAGAGGGGAAACGGGAGACAGGAAAAAAAGAGAACAGAGCGGATAACTCAAGCTAAGCATATCAAGTTGAGAGAGGAGAGGAAAAAGGTAGCGTGGGAGAGGAGAAAACAATAGAGGAAAAAAAAAAGGAAGAGTTGAGGGGAGTGCACCAAATCTAAGGTTTTTTCCTCTATTCCTTGTGTTTTTCTAGCATATAAACCAACTCTAGTTGCTGCAATTCCTTTTAAGCATAGAAAATATTGAAACTCCATTACTGCCTTTTGATGAACTAAATTATGTTTACTATGTTTTCATTAAACACAAAGAAACTGAAATCTCATTACTGCCTATACAAAAGAGATTAAAATATGTAGTTTCTATTTTCATTAAACAGTAGAAAATTGAAACCCCCTCCTTGAATCGATCATATATGCCAAAATATATTTTATTGCAAGATATTTACATTCTCTCTTTCCTTGAATCATCTTCTCTAGGCAGAATGATTTCCTCTTCTTTTGATAATTGGGTTTCTTTTTTTTAGAAAGATCATGAGTTCTAATATTTATGTTTTGGGGAAAACAGGGGAGGATCAATTTTGTTATAGCAAATATAAAATGAGTGCAGTCATAGAAATAAACTAGGAAGTAATAATAGAGATTGAAGAGATCTCAATCCTATGGAACCCTTGTGTTATACATTGACTCTCTGATGAGATTATCATAGAAACTCTTCTTAATTAAAATTTAGTGTCTTGGTTTTGATCATTACAGTCATTTTTTGATTAAATCTCTAGCCTTGTGGAAACCACCATCTTTGAATTAAAGAATGAAATGGCACTAAAATACCTCAGATGCATAAATCTATGTTGTGGATTGAATTTGGTCACATAAACTCTAATTAGGAAACTCTGCAACACAGGGATCTAAAGAAATACTGTAGGAGGGAAAATTAAGCTTTCCCTTTTGTAAGCCTTTTTAATATTTTATTTTGTTATTTTAAATATGGTAGACACTATGCAAAGTTCAGGGCTGTGAGTAGACTTGCAAGACCAATTATCATGTTTTCCTATTATATCCATGCTTCTTTTGTGAATCGTGAGCAAATTGGGGGTCGCGGGCGTTATTACACAACTGATCTAATTGGCAAAAGGCCATTTTCAACAAATTACACTATCCACGAGAGTTTGGGTCTTGTAGACAATATTTTCATCTTTACTAGTTTAAATTATAACTTAGTGTTTTTAGTCATTTTGGATTTGTCGTTGGCTACATGAGATGAACTAGGTCTAGGCATTACAGTGGTCGTCCGAAGTGGCTCTCTACAGGCCCGGGGCCTGCAAGTGGCTGCCAGGGGAACTAGTAGCAAAGTTACATTAATAAGTGATAACTAAATGAAAACATTGGGGTAAAAACATTAATAAGATAATTAGTCCTTGTGCATGGACTTGAGCGCTTGTAAAGGATATGGATGCAATGAGAAGGCCTATCCGTATACGGGACATTGAGTCATATGTCTACGGGGCGTGGATTCAAGCACGATCGAGTCTCCTCGTCTGCATGAGAGGAGTACTTGGTTCTGTGTGGTGCCATGCCTTCGAGCACACATGATGACACTCCATATGATTACACTCTAGTATCTAGCACCTTAGCAGTCATGAGTAGTACCCGACCTATGACTTGGATGAGTACACCTATATTATAACTTTGACTGTATGCACTGTTCTCTGGGTCTGCTCTGTGTCTGATGTGAGTTTTGGCCATCTTGTATCTCCTTGTTGTTGTTCATCTATTTGGGCCTTGTGACTATCTTTGAGCATAGTGGGGTGGTCTCTTAGGAGTCCACATAGTTGGGAGGCGTTGCCACCACCATTGGGGACTAGCAAACAGGTTTTGGAGCACTAGTTGGAGATGATCTCTCTTTCCATTAGTTCATTCAGATATTGTAACCATTCAGTCCTTGTATCATACTCATGACTATGTTATTATACTTGTATCATATTCTGGAATATATCATTGTAATTGCATATGCAGTTATGTAATTGAACTCTCTTAGGAGAGAAGTTGAAATCATTGTATTTAATGAAAAGAATAATGATGTTCCTTTATTGCTTTATGGATTCTAGTGTGGGTATGAGATCTGCCTATATTTTATGCTTATGGATTCATGTTTTTATTAGATGGGATTAGGAACATTTACTTTGGTGTTTAAAATGAATGTTATCAATCTATCGAATTGACAGCTGAATCTGTGTATGTTGTTTACTTATGTCAAAAAAATTATCTTATCCGCTTGTGGCTCTTACCCTTTGGGATTACGTAGCGGGATGTTACATCTGGTATCAGAGCCCATGTTCACACACTGGGAGTTCTGGCGTACTTGAGCCTTCTATATTTTTCTGTGTTTGACGTGTGTGGTGTGAACTTGTTATATTGTTCTATAGTCATGCTGCTATGCTTTCATGCCTTAGTATGGTACTTAGGTCGTCTTTGTGATGATCTATTTTGATGTGTTCTTTGTTCCTTTAGGATGCCTCCTAGGGGTAGAGCCAGAGGCAGAATTAGAGGTATAGCCACTATTCTTCAATGTAGCACCCGGTGTAATGTCGATCAGGGTGGCTCTAGACTTCCTTGTTCATGGTTGTGTGTTGGATTTGGGCACCTTCACTACCACAGTGGATGTCCGTGTGTTGGCTTTGGGGTCTTACGAGATTGTTTTAGGCATGGATTTGTTGGAGACCCACCTAACCAGTATATATTGTTAGCATAATTCAGTTCAGTGTGTTGACGATGTTGGAGAGCATGTTGAGTTAGTTGGGGGTTTAGAAACCCATTTCTCTCCTTGTGATTTCAACTATGCAGCTGAAGCGTGCCATGTGGAAATGTTTTCTAATGTTCGCTATTTTAGTTAGTGATCTTACTGAGGGTGGGATTTAGGAAGTATCTCTTGATGATCATCCTATTCTTCAGGAGTTTGCATATGTCTTTCTGAGTGATATTCCAGGTATGCTACCTAAGCGCGACATAGACTTCCGTATCGATCTCATTCCTGGTGCAGAGCCTATTTCTTAGGCACCGTATCGCATGACTACTCAGGAGTAGGGTGAGTTGTGGTTGTAGTTAGACGAGTTATTGGAGAAGGGTTTCATTCATCCTAGTGTATCCCCTTGGGGTGCACCTGTCATCTTCATGAAGAAGAAGGATAGATCTCTTCACTTGTGCATTGATTATCGCTAGTTGAACAAAGTGACAGTGAAGAATCGATACCTGTTGTCTTGAATTGATGATTTGTTTGATTAGATGAGGGGAGCCAAGGTGTTCTCCAATATAGATCTAAAGTCAGGATACCATCAACTTCGCATTCATGAGGCAGACATTCATCGGATAGCATTTCGTACACGCTATGGGCATTATGAGTTCATGGTTGTCCCTCTGAGGTTGACCAATGCTCCATCGGTTTTCATGAGTTTGATGAATGGGGTGTTTCACACCTATCTTGATTAGTTTGTTCTCATGTTCCTTGATGATATTTTGATTTATTCGAGGACTATGGAGGAGCATGAAGGCCATTTACGGCAAGTGTTACAGTGCTTGCAGGATAATCAGTTGTTTGGCAATTTGGCCAAGTGTTAGTTCTTCCAGACTAAGGTGAGATATTTGGGTCACATCATCTCAGGAGAAGGTATCTCAGTGAATCCTTCTAAGATTCAGGCTATTATGGATTGGCCAGTACCAACGAATGTGACTAAGGTTCATAGTTTCATGGGATTGGTAGGTTACTATCACCGATTTGTGAGAGATTTCTCTTGGGTAGCCCATCCCATCACTTCTCTTCAGTGGAAAGGGAAGAAGTTTGTGTGGTCAGATCAGTGTGAGTCAGCATTTCTAGCTCTTAAGGAGTGACTGACTAGTGTACCTATCCTAGTAGTGTGAGATCCTATAGGTGATTTTGTAGTGTGCACCGATGCTTCATTGGAGGGTGTGCAGGCAGTTCTCATGCAGAAGGGACGAGTGATTGCATATGAGTCCCGTAAGCTCAAGGATCGTGAGCTGAACTACCCCACCCATGATTTGGAGTTAGCGGTTGTTGTCCATGCACTTATGCATTGGAGACATTTCCTTTTGGGACATCGGTTTGAGTTGCATGGTGATCATTGTAGTTTGTAGTATATCTTCACTCAGCTGAATTTGAATGCTCGGCAGTGCCGTTAGATGGAGTTCCTCTATGAGTACGACTTCGAGGTTCACTACATTCAGGGTAAGGAGAGTGTTGTTACAGATGCCTTGAGTAGGAGGAGACATGAGATTTCAGTTTTGTATCTTGGAGTGGATTTACGGAGTTGTATTTTGGAGTCACTTCCTAGTGATACTTGGTATCAAGAGGTGAGAGCAGAGATCGAGTCTGGGAGAGTCCTTGAGGACAGGTTTGCAGGGTTCTCTCTCAAGCTTGATGGACTTTTGTGACATCTTGGTCGTATTTATGTTCCAGATTCTGGTGATCTTTGTTCCTTTATTTTATCAGAAGCCCATCGTGCACCCTATTCAGCTCATTCAGGTGTCACGAAGATGCATGCATATCTTGGACAGTTGTATTATTGGGCAGGTTTGTGATGAGATATTGCTGATTTTGTGGCTCGGTGTCTTGAGTGTCAGCGGGTGAAGGTAGAGCATCAGCACCCAGCAGGATTATTGCAGCCTCATTCCATCCCTGGATGGAAGTGGGATACGATATCTCTGGATTTCATAGTTGCCCAAGGTAGCATATTTCTCACCCATGAGATCTTCCTACACTGCAACATCTATAGCTCAAGTGTTTATGGAGGATATTGTGGGTCTGCATGGTATTCCTCATAGGATTATTTTTTATCGTGATCTAGTGTTCACTTCAACTTTATGGACTTCTCTTCAACATGCTTTGGGAGCTCAGCTTAATTTCAGCTCTACATACCATCCCAAGATTGACGGACAAACGGAGCGAGTTAATCAGGTCTTAGAGGATATGCTTTGGATGTATGTTATGGATTAGCTCAATCTCGTTGGGAGGACTATTTGTACCTAGTTGAGTTTTCTTATAACAATGGGTATCATAGTTCTCTTGGTATGTCTCCCTTCAAGGCAATGTATGGTAGGCCATGCCGCACTCTGTTGAGTTGGGATCGCTTAGAGGACTGAGTTCTTTTGGGTCCAGAGATGCTTTAGGATATGGAATAGCAAGTAGTGCAGATCAGAGAGCAGTTGACTACAGCTTAGGATCAGCAAAGGAAGTATGCCGATGCCCGTAGGTTGGATCGCCACTTCTCGGTAGGTGACCATGTGTTTTTAAGAGTTCATCCATGGAAGAGCCCCATCCATTATGGGAAAGGCTTGAAGCTGGCACCTCATTTTATTGGACCTTTTGAGATCATTGAGAGGATTGGTCCTGCTACCTATTGCCTTGCATTACCACCAAGTCTATCACGCATCCACGATGTGTTCCATGTTTCAGTTCTTAGACAATATATTCCTGATGTGACCCATATTCTTGATTGGATTGCTTTGCAGGTCAAGGCAGATGGGTAGCTTTCTTTGGAACCCATACGCATCCTTCAGCATCAGAGGTTGACCCTCAGGGGTCAGGACATAGAGCAGGTAAGGGTCCAATGGGATCCTGATGGTGAGTCCTTAGCATCTTGGGAAGATGCGACGAGGATGAGAGACCTTTATGATATCTTTTTGCAAACTTCTAGGGGATGTAATGACCCCTGTGTTCATATTATGTTTTTCTTATTATGATGGACTTGGATGACTATATACTTTATTTTGGATTATGCATCTTGTTATTATTTTGTATTGGCACCGATGATGTGCAATCTAAATACTATTATGATGTGGACATTATTATTACTTATGATTAATTTCATGCTTACATGATTGATGTTGCTTCAGCTATATGATGTATATATATGCACAGGTACCTTGATGTGTGCTTGGAGTGTTGCAGGTACTGAGTATCGGCTCCGCCTGGTTTCACAGGCCTGAGAGTACTCTTATTATCCCTGATGGTGGTTACTGGAGATAGTTATAGGCCCTATTCCCTATAACCTACCCTAGCCCACTACAACTAGTTAGTGTAGTGTTCCTATGTTGTGGTCTTACCATCTAGATTACCTTATGGTCATGTGTAGTTTGTTAGTGTGATGGTTGAGGTTTTCCCCTTGGCTTCCTTTAATTGTATCGAGTTTCTTGGACTAGTGTCTGCTTTGGCTGCATCTTCGCATTTGTAGGCTTCTAGGAGTAAGCCTAGTCCTAGGAGGGTAGGATGTAACAACCCTTCTTTGACTAAATTGATGCATTTTGAAAGGGGAAGTCGTGGCATGAGAAGTAGGTGAAATTTTTTTGTAGAAAATATCTAGAGCTTGGGTAGTACTATTATTTTGAGAGTAAGCAGGTGAAGGGATCGAATCCTATAATGGCCCTCATTTATATTTGTGATAAGATTCCAGACGAAACCCTCTCCTATTTTAACGAAGAGGGCAATCTACAACAAGTCTCGGTTCACTCTTTGGCATCTGGCAAGAAGATCATTCTCTTCAGTGTACCCAGTGCCTTCACTCCCACCTACACTCTGAAGCATGTTCCGGGGTTTGTTGAGAAGGTCGAGGAGTTAAAGGCGAAGGGTGTGGATGGCATAATTCTCATTAGTGGCAAGTAGGGGAAAGAGGAATACAACTTTCTAGAGGGCAAAAACAAAGAATTGCACTGGCAAGAGAAATTGTGAAGAATCCAAAGATATTACTTTTAGATAGGCAACCAATGTCCTCGAATCTGCTTTGGAGAGTCTTGTTCAGCTGGCTCTCGATGAGCTTATGATAGAGAGCTACATTAATAACTGATAACTAGTAGAAGAGTTACATTAAGAAGTGATAACTAAATGAAAACATTGGGGTAAAAACATTAATAAAATAAGTAGTCCTCGTGGATGGCCTTGAGAACTTGTAAAGGCTATGTATATAATGAGAAGGCCTATCTGTCTATGGAGTGTTGAGCCATCTGTCTGCAGGGCATGGATTCGGGCATGATCGAGTCTCCTCGTCTACATGAGAGGAGTACTTGGTTCCATGTGGTGCCATCCCTTCGAGCACACATGATGACACTCTATATGATTACACTCTAGTATCTAGCACCTTAGCAGTCATGAGTAGTACCCAACCTATGACTTAGACGAGTACACCTATATTATAACTTTGACTGTATGTACTGTTCTCTATGTCTACTCTGTGTCTGATGTGAGTGTTGGCCATCTTGTATCCCCTTGTTGTTGTTCATCCATTTGGGCCTTGTGACTATCTCCAAGCACGGTGGGGTGGTCTCTTAGGAGTCCACATAGTTGGGAGGCATTGCCACCACCATTGGGGACCAGCGAACAGGTTTTAGAGCACCAGTTGGAGATGATCTCTCTTTCCATTACTTTATTTAGCTATTGTAACCATTCAGTCCTTGTATCATACTCAGGACTATGTTATTATACTTGTATCATATTTTGGAATATATCATTGTAATTGTATATGCAGTTATGTAATTGAACTCTCTTAAGAGAGAAGTTGTAATCATTGTATTTAATGAGAAGAAATGTGATGTTCCTTTATTGCTTTATGGATTCTGGTGTGGGTATCAGATCCGCCTATATTTTATGCTTATGGATTTATGTTTTTTATCAGATGGTATTAGGAACGTTGGCTTTGGTGTTTAAAATGAATGGTGTCAATCTATCGAATTGACAGCTAAATCTGTGTATGTTTTTTACTTATGTCAAAAAAATTATCTTGTCCTCTTGTGGCTCTTACCCTTCAAGGTTACGTAGCGGGATGTTACATCTGGTATCAGAGCCCTTGTTCACAAACTGGGAGCTCTGGCATACTTGAGCCTTCTATATTTTACTATGTTTGACATGTGTGGTGTGAGCTTGTTATATTGTTCTATAGTCATGCTGTTATGCTTTCATGCCTTAGTATGGTACTTGGTCATCTTTGTGATGATCTATTTTGATGTGTTCTTTGTTCCTTTAGGATGCCTCCTAGGGGTAGAGCCAGAGGCAGAATTAGAGTTATAACCATTGTTCTTCAACGTAGCACCCGGCGTAATGTTGATTAGGGTGGCTCTAGACTTCCTTGTTCATGGTTGTGTGTTGGATTTGGGCACCTTCACTACCACAGTGGATCTCCATGTGTTGCCTTTGGGGTCCTATGGGATTGTTGGCATGGATTGGTTGGAGACCCACCTAACCAGTATAAATTGTTAGCGTAAGTCAGTTCAGTGTGTTGATGATGTATTTACTAAAAATTAATTAAATGATTGCATATATTAATCTATTCATCAAATTATATCTTAGACTATGAATATACAAATTCTTTATATATAATATTTGTATTCACGATGTTGATGGATCAAAAGTCCAAGATTCTTGTATTTCCAATATCAATTGCAAAAGCATAAAATATTTAAACTTTTATAAAAAAAATATTCTGTAAAATATAAAAAATGCATCAATATTTCCAATCACATTTTGTGATATACAAAATGAATTATCTCACATATAACTTATTAATATTAAGAAAGGCATTTGGATATAATGAGAACCCAAAAGATAGTTTTAATGCTTTTCAATATCACTAACATTTTTGAAAAAATATTTAAAAATTATTTGAATCATTTAATGTAAACATAATATCTGTAATGCATTTTATTTTCTTAAATATGTAATATTTTATAAAGTTAATAATCAATATTTTTATAATTTGTATTCTTATTATTCTCTAACCTTTTAAAAAATATCAATATAAAGAACTATTATTTTGTGGTTATCCCTTTGGTTGCTTATGTGAGTAACCACTACCTCATAAACAATTTACAAACTAATCACTATATACAAATTGTTTAAACCTTTTTCTACATAAATCCTCATTTAAAACACTTTACTTACACATCATCCATTTTAATGCTCCAACAGTCAATAACAATTTTACACCTCATTAACAACAAAAAGTGGTAAATATTTGCTTTATTTTTATTGGTCAAAATTAACCTTTGACTATTGAAGTGAATGATGTTTAAGAACAGCCCATTTAAAACACTTTTAAAATGTTTAAGCTCAATTCTCCATGCAAAATCGTTATTAAAAGTTATAAATTTTTTGTATAAATGATTCTATATAGTAGATATTTTCAACATACATTCTAACCACACTAATAGCCCTTACAGGTTCAGAATAACATTTGCAAAACACAGTTTTGTTATTTGAATACCTCAAATAACACAAGGTACCAACTGTTAAGCTTTAAATTGACTCATTTGCCTACTGTAAGACCTGATCATACTCTACCCTTCTGTGGAAACTACGGTGACAATTACAGGCCTCGCATCTCATTTCATCATCTTGGCTGGCCTTGAACTCTCCACATCCATCTTTGGCATGATAGGGAAGTTGAAGCGTGTGATTCTTCCAACATTCCATGTACTCTACCTTTCTGTGGAAACTACAGTGACAATTACAGGCCTCGCATCTCATTTCATCATCTTGGCTAGCCTTGAACTCTCCACATCCATCTTTTCCATGATGGGGAAGCTGAAGGGTGTGATTCTTCTGACATTCCATGTACCACACCCTGTTAATTGATTCATTAATAGCTAAGCCAGAAACAAATTGGGCTTTTGAGGTTTCATTCCTTAGCTCTGAGAGTAGCTCTTTTGGATCCATCCTGACTCTATTCTTACACAGAGAGACCACAATAATATTGAGACCTGCACCCACAAAAGCAAATATTTATCATACTTACATGATGTTTGAGTGTCATATTCAGGTATGTAGCTATTTAGGGTTTTTCTTTTATTATAAACACTAACAAATCACTAGAAATAAATAATAATTTCTCTGAAATAGTTATAGTTAGTGCTTACATTGAACTTTAATATTAAAAAAAATGGAGAACATGATTGTGTAGGGTAATAAATCATAAGCAAAGAATGCAAAGTTAAGCTAATAGGCTCCTTCTACTTCAGATTGTAACATGAAAGAAAACGAAACTATAGTGATGCAAAATCAAACAAAACTCAATATCTTTTCCTTGGGTGTGAATGATGGATCCAAATGATAAAGTGTTGATAATGATTGCTATATTGAATTGCTCTAGTGGACTCACTAGTATGACAGCATGTACCTGCAGATTCTTCTTGATACCTTGGATGAGAGGGAAGCCTAAATTTATAGATTTGAGGTAGAGGAATGGAGGGTTAGTATTCATTTACATTGGATGGCTAGGATTGAATGAGACAAATAAGGGCAAGATTAGAAGCTTCTATGAGGTTCTATAAGGATGAAGGGTTGAGATTAAAGATAGATGGATCACTGGGATTAAATGACAAAAATTAGAGCAAGGATGGAAGCTTCTAAGGAATTCTATAAAGATGAATGGTTGAGATTAAAGATGGATGGATGGATGGATGACTAGGATTAAATGAGGAAAACTAGGAAAAAATGAAAACTTCTATGGATTATCTTTATGTGAATGGTTAGGATTAAAAATATTCATATGTGAATGAATGGTGGAGATATAAATTTACTTTGACTTTTGTGAGATTGTCTAAGTTCAGTGAATCTAAACAACCTTTAGTTGGTCATTTGACTAGTTGAATTTTTAATTCATTTATTTGGGGATAATGGATAAGCATTTGAGTTAATTAGATTAAATAATGGATTGAAATAGGATTTAAAATTTTTAGACTAATTAATTAAACTACCGAGATATCGCACTATATTGAAATTGTTATTGAGAATACATATTTACGCATCTTTTAGATAGATGTATTTAAGATATCTATGTTAGAGTGAGGAGCTTATATATATAATGCTAGTTCTACTTAAACATTTATTTTATATACTTTATAAATTTACATTTAAAGAGAATCACAAAATTTTGTTTTTAATTTAAAGCAAATGATATGAAAAACTTAATTATAATTATAATTGTCTAATGGAATTAATTCCCATAGAAAAAATCTTTAATCTTTTAAAGATTTAATCTTTCCCTTGCCCTTATTTTTCTTTGCTAGCCTTCATTAGACTAAAGTAAATAATTTACCCTGTCTTAATGTTCTTATTTTCCTTTGTGGATGTAGCGACAATTCTAAGTTCTTATAATTTTCAATAATTTAATCCAAATGATAGGAAAGATTTAATTATATTTTTTAAAGAATTAATTCCCATAGTAAAAATCTAAAACAAAGGTCATTAAACTAAATATTAATTTTGTTTGTGGCTTTTAAAGATTGAAGAACCCTAAACCTAGCTCTCAATAATTTACTTGCCGTTAATTTTCTTTGTGGTTTTCAAAGATTTGTTTATGGAAGAAAAATAAAAAATGTTGCATAGTACCCTTACCAATTAGACTTCTCTCCTTATCGATTAAACTTCTTCTCCCAATTCAATTTGCTCTATTTTTATTTGGTTTGATTTTTCTCAAATTTATGTTTAGTACTACTTATATTAATTTATTTCAATATATAGAGTGAGGAGCTAAAATATATACGTATTACTATATAATGCTAGTTTTACTTAAACAATTATTTTATTTACTTTATAAATTTACATTTAAAGATTGAAGAATCCTAAAAATTACTTTTTAATTTAATCCAAATGATATGAGAAACTTAATTATAATTGTCTAATGGAATTAATTCCTATAGAAAAAATCTTTAATCTTTTAAAGATTAAAGAACTATAATCCTAATTAAACTAAATTAATTTATTGTCCAATTACTTTTCTTTGTGGGTATTGAAGGCAATTCTTAGCTCTAACAACTAGTTTTTAATGGAAAATTTTCAATAATTTAATCTACTATAACCCTAATAATTAATTAAACTAGCTAGATATCTTCAATACATCTATCTAAAAGACGCAGAGGCACTATATTGAAATTGTTATTGAGAATACATATTTACGCATCTTTTAGATAGATGTATTTAAGATATCTATGTTAGAGTGACGAGCTTATATATATATATATATATATATATATATATATATATATATATATATATATATATATATATATATATATATATATATAATGCCAGTTGCTCCCATTATTGATACTCTACGTCAAATGATCTAAAATTACAGGTTTGCATTTTTTGATAAAATTCCATATTGGTGAGCTGCCCCGTGGATTCGCTATGGTCAAAATCCTGTTGGGATCCGAGTCATCTAAGTATTTTCTTTGCATTATTCTGCACCATAGTTTCTATGGTTGTTTCACCATTTTCCATACCAATTTTGCTCCCAATGCTTCATTTTGGAGATTCAGTTCCCTCATTCCCATCCCTCCCTTATCTAATGGGCACGTGGCTTTGTCCCATCCAATTAATGGCATTCTTTTAACATCTTTCAATCCCTCCCATAGAAACTTTTTCCATCCACTCTCCAAGTTACTTTTGGCCTTGTTTGGAACTTGAAAACAAGACATCAAATGAATTGGAACTACCCCTAGAACTACTTTTAGCATGGTAATCCTTCCTG
The DNA here is from genome assembly GCA_027924645.1 of Cunninghamia lanceolata. Classification (NCBI taxonomy): domain Eukaryota; kingdom Viridiplantae; phylum Streptophyta; class Pinopsida; order Cupressales; family Cupressaceae; genus Cunninghamia; species Cunninghamia lanceolata. Next base: position 956,647 of record BSBN01000244.1, read on the forward strand.
CTAAGGTTAACCCTCTTCCTTTCCAAGTGTCCATTTTATTCCTAGACTGAGCGATTACTTCCTCTGAAAGCTGGGACTTGACCGGGCCACTGAACAAAGGGGCCCCTAAGTGTTTGGTTGGTAAAGTATCTACTTGGCATCCCAAAATTTGAGATATCTGGTGTTGCCATCTTCGAGAGGTATTGAATAAAAACATTCTTGTCTTTTCTTTGTTTATCAATTGCCCCGACAAATTCATGTAAGTGTCTAATACTCTTCTAATCGCCTCTACTTCTGCTAAATTAGCTTCCCCAAAGACTAAAGTATCATCTGCAAACTAAGTATGTGTTACTGGATCTAATCCATGAGCTACCCTAATGCCTTTCCACCCCCCTGATCTTTCACAATGTTGAATCATTTTCCCCAATGCCTCAGCCATTAGAACGAAACGGCACGGAGATAATGGGTCACCTTGCCTCAAGCCTTGTGATATTTCAAAAAAGCCACACAGTGATCCATTCACTGCTACTGACATTCGTGGAGTGGAGATGCACTGGAAAATGCCTTCGAGCCATGACTTGCCGAAGCCCATTTTCTCTAAAATCCGTAGGAGGAAATTCCATCTAACTCTGTCATACGTCTTGCTCACATCTAATTTAATTAGAATACTCTTCTGTCTATTTTGATTGATCGAGTGGATAACTTCGTTTACTAGGATAATGTTGTCCACAATTTCCCTTCCTGGAGTGAAACCGTTCTGATTTTCTGAGATAATTCTTTCCAATATTGGTTTTAGTCTATTGGTGATTGTCTTGGCGAGGATCTTATAAATCGTGTTACATAATGAGATTGGCCTAAAGTCACTTACCCTCCTGCATTCTGATTTTTTTGGAATTAACGCAATTACTGTATTGTTTATTTATTTTACAAATCTTTTCTTTTTTCTGAAGTTTTCCAGAATGTTCCAGACCTCCTTACCCACAATAGGCCAACACTTTTGATAAAATAGGGTAGGAAATCCATTCGGGCCTGGCGCTTTATCCAGGTGTAATTGGAATGCTGCCTTCCTGACATCCTCCTCTGTGAAAAGCTTTTCTAATTCTTCATTTTCTTCAACGTTTAGTATCTTGTCTATGCAACTTGTGGCTTGTTCTATATTTAGCCAGTCAAAACCCTCCTCCGGCACCAAAAAAGCTTGAAAATAGTTGACTATTTCTTTTTCGATTTCTTCCTTTTTGTTTACTATCATACCATTCCCAATGGTCAACTCTGAGATTTTGTTCACCATTCTTTTGGATTTGACTGAGTTATGAAATTTTTTTGTGTTTTTGTCGCCTATTTCCAGCCACACTTCTCTGGCTTTACTTCTCCAATATTCTTCTTCTCTGGCTAGTAATTCATCCCATTCTGCCATAAGCTCTTTCTCTTTTTTGAAATCATTTTGAAACACTCCATCCTTTATAACTTTCTAATTTAGCTCCTCCAGTTCTCCTTCAACTCTATTTTTTTCTGCAAATATGTCTTTGAATGTGATTTTATTCCATTCCTTCAATCTCTTTTTAACATGTGCTAACCTTTGACAAAAGACAAAGCTTACCGAGCTGCCCCTTCCTGGTATCTCTAACCACCATTTCCCTATACACTCTATCAGTTCCTCTTTTCTCCACCACATTTTTTTGAATTTGAAATATGAATTTTTTGGCTTAATTAATTGGCCTATTTCAAGCTTTATAGGGTAATGATTTGACAAAGAACATGGCAATATGCTTGATTCCATTCCTAAATCTGTTTCCAACCAGTTTGAGCTACAAAGAAATCTATCTAGTCTTTCAGCAATGTTTGTAAAGCCTTCCCTCCTGTTAGTCCATGTAAAGCTTCCCTCTTTAGGAGGGAAATCTATTAACCTTCCTTCTTCTACAAAATCCTTAAGATCTTTCACTGCATTATTTATTGTTCTTAAACCTCCTCTTTTTTCTTCTAGACTTAGAATTGCATTAAAATCTCCTCCCAAAATCACCCTTTGTTCACCAAGCTCCCAAATTTTACCTAGTATGCTATTCCAAACTTCTTTTTTTTCCTCTGTCTTGGTTGGCCCATATACATAGAAAATCCAGAAAGAGATATTGAAATGGTATAAAATAACTTTTCCTTTTATCTAATTTTGACTTGCCTCTACTTCCTTGATATCTACCTTGGAAGGGTTCCACATTAGGCCCACAACTCCTGCAGTACCCCTGGGTTCGCTGAAAACACCTGTTAGAGGCCTACAATGTCGTGCAAATTTCTCCGCTTCTTCCTGCATCAACCTGATTTCCTGTAGTAATATTACATCCAACATTAATTTAGATAGGTGGTGCTTGATTGCGCACCTTTTGTTAGGGGCGTTTAAGCCCCTAACATTCCATGAAAGTATCTTCATGGCTTCCCAAGGGAGGCGCTTCCTTGGATCTTAGCATGTATTTCTTGATGCTCAGGAGTCCCTTGTCTGCCGCATACTCCTCTCTTTTCTCCTTATCAGTTTTCCTTCCTAACTTCTTTCCATTACCCGTGGTACCTCTTGCTCCGGTTTGGCTAATGTGTCGAGGGTCAATAATTCCAATTTCCTCTCTATCCTCCACAGCCTCTTCCTCATCCCACCCATCATCATTTGGCCCTTTTTCTGCTTCCAGCATCTCTCTAACTATCTTTGGGCTGTAATCATCTTTATCATCATGTCTATCACCTCTTGACGACTCCTTTGATTCTGCCAAAGATGCATTCTGCCTCTCCTCAATGTTCTTTGTGAGTTCCAAATGACGACCCTCTAAATTTGTTTCTGTGTCTGCTTTCGAAGGCTCATTTTCCCGGAGAGATGGAGAATTAGGGTTCCTGTTTGAGGATTCTATTGGTATTTCTAGTTCCTCTCCTAGTCCCTTAAACCCTTGCTTTTCTTTTTCTCCTTCTATTTGCTTCGATTTCTCCTTTTTGTCCACATTGTCCTCTATTTTTTTCGCAAGGATTTTAGGGCACCTTTTTTCCATATGTCTTTTGCTTCGAAATTCAAGACAGAAATATTTTTTCTCCTCAATTTCTATAACCTATTCCCAAGTCCCTGCTGAGGTGATCAACATTATCTTTCTTGGAATCTTTTTTATTGCTATCAAACTGATTCTTGCGAAATAAATTGAGTTGTTATCTCCCATATCCAACTCTACTGTGTTTCCTAGAGTATCCCCAATTTGGTATAAACACCCTCCTGACCAATATTCAAATGGTAAATTGTATAATCTTATCCATATTGGTTCCTTATAAGGATCAAAATTATTTGGATTAAAATTCGGTCTCCATTTCTACGTGTAAATATAATCCATCCCTATTTTCCATGGTGAATTTTCTAGAATCTTATCCCTTTCGGCCTCTTCTTGGAAATCAACCACAAAGAATTGTTTGGGTATGAAATGAATCATTTCTGCTTTTGCCCAGTTTTCTTCGATCCATTCCTTTATCTGTTGCTTGGATTTATTTCTTCCTATCACTCTTCCTATCAGAGCTATTTGTTCTAGCACGCCTATGTCTTTATCCACTTTGTTTTTTTACATCAATTATCACCTCTTCCTCCTACTGCGTATCTATCTACCTTTTGGTAATGTCTGAATAACTTCTCCTTATTTTGTTTAAAGGGATTGTGTTTTCTCCTGTCGCGGCGTATGTCGCCTCCTCAGTTTGTTTGCTTATCACTTCTCTTCCTTCGTTTTCTTCGCCACCTTTCACCATGAGAGAATCTCCTCCCTGCTTTTTTGCTCCTTCCTACTTTTTCACTCCTTCCATCTTTTGTAACTCATGTATTTTTTCAAGAATTTTCAGTTTTAAGAGCACAAATGGTTCAGGATAGAGGAGAAAAGGTGGCAGACTATTTCAAAGAAGAGGATGAGGAAGGGATAGTCAGATGGGTGGACCCTAATAAGTACAATGTAGATGCAGATACCAAAAAGAAGTTTGTAGAAATACTCAATGAAAGGAAGATTCAGAAAAACAATGCCTGCGATGAGATCGTCTAGTGTCGTGCAAAGTCTGGGCAATACACGGTGAAGATAGGATATCAATTATTGAAGTTAGGCAGAGATAGCAGCGTATTAGATCACTGGCCAAAAATGATCTGTGGGGATAACCAAGTGCTGCCTAAGGCAGGAGCCTTTCTTTGGACGGTACTTCATAAAAGCATTCTAACATGGGACAGGTTGCAGAAGCTAGGAATTTCCGGCCCAAGTAGATGTATATTATGCAAGCAACATGAAGAGACTCTAGATCATTTGCTTTTAAGATGCCAGGTAGCCGAGAAGGTATGGACGCATTTCCTCAGCCTATTAGAATGGAGAGGAGCCATGAATTTAACAATAGTGGATTTCTTGAAAAGTTGGCCATTGTTACGGAGGAAAGGTTTCTGGGGAAGCATTTGGATCACTTTGCCATCCATGATAGTTTGGTAAATATGGAGGGAAAGGAATCAGTGGATATTTGAAGGGAAAGAAATCTCTACAGACAAGTTAATAAAGAAAACAGAGAATGGCTTAGTGGAAACTCTCAACTCCAAAGCAAGTAGTAGGGGAGGATGTAAGTTTACATGTTGGGATGCAGCAATCATAAAAGTCTAGCTAGACCTTAAAATACCAAAAGGGTTGGGAGGAGGAAAAAAGACAAGAGCTTAAACAAGGTGGTTGGCCCCTCCAAGGGGTAGACTCAAATTGAATTTTGACGGGGCCTCCAAAGGCAACCCAGGAAAAGCAGGGTATGGTTATATTGTCAGGAATGAGAGGGGAGACCTAGTTTGGGCAGAGTCTAGAACTCTGGGAGTGGCTTCAAATAATATGGCAAAATTGGAAGCACTATTTAGAGGGGTGGTCAAATGCGCAAAGAAAGGATGGACAAACATAGACATAGAAGGGGACTCCCAAATAATTATTAATGCTATTCTTAGGAACAATGCAGCGAGTTGGACTTTAAAAAAAGGAGTAAAGAGAGTTAAGGACGTCCTACAAAATCTAGATTTTTCTATCAGGCACATATATAGAGAAGCAAATCAAGCTGCGGATTTCCTGGCAAACCAAGGGGTCATGCGGGGAAGCAAGGACGTCAGTGACTCAGACGTAGCAAGCTGGAATGGGCTAGAGGTGGTACTTTGTTTAGATAAGGAGGACTCGCAGGAGGAAGAGGATCTGAGAAATCAGACATTCGACGGTGGAGTTTAGACAGTTTTTATCTAAACTTTGATAGGATGATTTGCGATTTTCATTAGAATTCATGTATTCAGCTCGGTAATGATGAATGGGTTGGCGAGTTCCTCTATTTTTAGACAGCTGAAGCCTTACCTGGGTATACTGCATTGTTAAGAGGGAGAGATGGCCATAATCATGGGAGTGCAATGCCGATGCCAAGAGGAAGGAAAGGAGTAGCAGGTGGGATGCCTTTTCAAACTGAAAGAAGAAGCAGCTAGGACAGTGATTTTGCAAATCATTGGGGGATGGTCGTGGAGTGGCGGTCATGTGCATGATGGCCAAGTGTATCAACTCTTCTTCGCCAATATCTCTTTGGTCATGGGTGGTTCCTTCTATGGAGTCTGTTGGGGTGCACGATTGGTGGCTTAAGCTAATCACACAGTGGTGATGGGGGAGATTGACTTAGTTGGAGGGGACCTTGCGGAGGAAACACTAAAGGCTACCTATGCAAGGAAAATAGGATCCAAGCAGGCCAGCGACATCCTTACTGCTTATAAAGAAGGCATTGAAAACAGAGACTTGGAAACCTTCCATAAGATGCTTCAGGAAAACAAAGGGGAATTTACAGACGGACATATTGGAAGGCTGTTGGAGATGGCGGAAGGCATTATGATGATAATGCACGAGATCATGTAACATCTTCTACTAATGGTGGAGGGGTTGGTGTGGGTTAAGCTAAAGACATAGTAGTCTTTAGTTTTAGATATGTAAGATGTTTAGTATGGCATTCCCTGATGGAACTAGCCAATAAATAAAATTACATTTTTTCTTGCTCATTTTTATATCAAAGGGAGCCATCCCCAAGATGGCACTTACTATATATATATATATATATAAATTTACATTTAAAAATTGGAGAATCATAAAAAATTATTTTTAATTTAAAGAAAATGATATGAAAAACTTAATTATAATTATAATTGTCTAATGGAATTAGTTCCCATAGAAAAAATCTTTAATCTTTTAAAGATTTAATCTTTCCCTTGCCCTTATTTTTCTTTGCTATCCTTCATTAGACTAAAGTAAATAATTTACCCTGCCTTAATGTTCTTATTTTCCTTTGTGGGATGCAGCGACAATTCTAAGTTCTGTATAATTTTCAATAATTTAATCCAAATGATAGGAAAGATTTAATTATTTTTTAAAGAATTAATTCCCATAGTAAAAATCTAAAACAAAGGTCATTAAACTAAATATTAATTTTGTTTGTGGCTTTCAAATTTTCTTTGTGGTTTTCAAAGATTTGTTTATGCAAGAACAATAAAAAATGTCGCATAGTACCCTTACCAATTAGACTTCTCTCCTCATTGATTAAACTTCTTCTCCCAATTCAATTTGCTCTTTTTTTATTTGGTTTGATTTTTCTCAAATTTATGTTTGAGTACTATTTATATTAATTTATTTCATTATATAGAGTGAGGAGCTAAAATATATATGTATTACTATATAATGCTAGTTTTACTTAAACAATTATTTTATTTACTTTATAAATTTACATTTAAAGATTGAAGTATCCTAAAAATTAGTTTGTAATTTAATCCAAATGATAAGAGAAACTTAATTATAATTGTCTAATGGAATTAATTCCTATAGAAAAATTCTTTAATCTTTTAAAGATTAAAGAACCATAATCCTAATTAAACTAAATTAATTTATTTTCCAATTAGTTTTCTTTGTGGGTATTGAAGGCAATTCTTAGCTCTAACAACTAGTTTTTAATGGAAAATTTTCAATAATTTAATCTACTATAACCCTAATAATTTAATTTCTAATAATTTTATTTGTGGATTTTAAAGATTGAAGAACTATAACCCTAGCCCTCATTAAACTAAAATAAAGTAATTTACCTTGCCATTATTTTTCTTTGCTAGCCTTTCATTAAACTAAAGTAAATACCTTAATTTTCTTATTTTTCTTTGCCGAATGAATTAATTCTCATACTCAAAATCTAAAACAAAGGTCAATAAACTAAATATTGATTTTCTTTGTGGCTTTTAAAGATTGAAGAACACTAACCCTATCTCTCATTAAACTAAAGTAAATAATTTACCCTGCCATTAATTTTCATTGTGGTTTTCAAAAATTTGTTTAATAAATAAAAATATTAAATAAAATTATAATTTATAGGTTCAATAATTTAAGCTACACTTTAACTACATTTTTCTTTTTATAGTTTATTGAGTAGCATGTAGATACAATAAGAGTAAACAATACGCAATGCTAATCTAACCTTCTATAAATAATAGTTGGAGCATTGCATCACTTCATAAATTCATTTTATAAGAAAAATAAAAAAATGGTTTCATAGTACCCTTACCAATGAGACTTATCTCCTTATCGATTAAACTTCTTCTCCTAATTCAATTTACTCTATTTTTATTTGATTTGATTTTTCTGGTTTGAGTACTAATATGTATACACATTATTTTATTAGCTTTATTAAAAAATAAGCCAGCTCTATTTTATTTTTATGTACTATCCAAGTCATCCCTTAATAGGTGCAATTATTTTGAAATGTCGGCTCGTTAACACATTCAGGCTATTACACTCCACCCTTTGGTACCACTATAGTTACACCACTTAATTAATTAGTTTTCTTTATTTAATTAATTAGTGTAGAGGGGTGTGAGAAATTAATTTTAATTAAATAAATATGATTTATTTAATTAATTTAATGATAGAGAGAATATTAATAGGATAATTGTAATTAATTAAATAAATATTAATGATTTGAATGAAAAGAGGGGGATAATGAGGTTGAATGGCTAGATCCTCTTTTCAAGGACATATCAACCAAATTGAATCACACTTTTACAAGAGGATTTACCTACATGTTAGGTTGTCACTTGGAATGATGTGGAAATTAAGAGATTTTCAATTAATGTATCAATTTAATGCTCAAATATCCTTGAAACCCTAATTATGCAAAATAGTAAGTTAAATGATGAATTACAACAAATGCTTGTAGACTAACATAGTAAAAAGAGATTAATTACTTGTCATTTTTTGAAGTTTGAGATGCAGAGTATTCAAGCACACTAGTACTCACGCTCCTATCCAAGGTGTTCTTTTCTTTAGGGAGTCATGATCTCCTTCCGACACTGATGATCACTGTACTTTTCATTTCTGTGTTGGGAGATGTGGAGGACTTTAGAACTAGTGCCCGCATCCAATGCAGGGTGTTCTTAAGGATATCAAAACCTCTTCAGATGCTGATTATTATTGTCAAAATGATTTATTTGTTTTCAACCTCAAAGGACACTGGCACTAGTGCTTGAGTCTAAGGAGTGTTTTTCTTCAAAGATTTGAAATTCTTCTCTAACCTTCCTCTACAACTCCACTCTGTGAAATCTGATACCTGTAACTTACAATCACAAGGAGTGTGGTTGGGGGTTGTCGTGTTTAGAGACTTGCCTCAGTCAAGCCCCGAAAGAACATTCAAGTCTTTTGAATACCGTTGTTAGACAAAGATTGTGTATCCCTATGGGATAGAGGTAAAAACAAATTGATAAAGATTGAAACACAAATAGATATCACCTTAGAGGTGTAGATCTCACATAGATGAATATTCTTCAACACATGAGAAGAGGAAGCTAAATCCACAATCACAAACACAATAACAATGCTCTGCTTTGCAACAATGAATATCTTGAATGCTCTAAAATCATAAGTTTACCAAAAGTTCATATTCATCTTCTAGATTACAAATGCAACCCTAAACATACTTATATATGCAACTAAATACATTCTTGCTTTAAATTTCGTAATTCAAACTTTAAATATCAGCAATGGAACCTCTTAACGGTCACATAACATACATTTAAATTTGGGACCCACCTGAAATAGGGCAAGATAGGGGTGCGAGTGCCCATGTCCTTGGGTCCTCTTTCAAGGTAGGGTTAATTGCAACAATGTCTCTCAAGCCCCATATTCAAATTTGGGACATACCTGAAATAGGGAAGGACAAGGGCATGAGAGCCCATGTCCTCAGGTCCTATTCAGGGCAAGATCAAGTGCAACAATGTCCCTCAAGCCCCATGTGACATGGATTTCATGCCATCTTATTTTAGGAGTCAAAATAAACATGCAATATGCAAAATAAGGGACCTGGGAGATAAACTTACGAGGAAAAAGCCTAGGGAGACATTTTTCAACATAACATTTAGTCCCGACTTTAATGTATGTATGAATTCAAGGCCCATACGTGCATTAAAGTACGGTCAAAACATAGCAAACACACCAAGCACTTGAAGACATTAGAGAAAACACATTATGACACGCCAAACACAGTGAAGACAGTATCAAGCACGTAAAACATAGAGAAGACAACATTGAAGACAAAAAACATGATGAATATAGTGAACGCAATCATTATTTAATTTTCATTTTCATATATAAATGAATGCAGATGCATGGAATGTAAAAATATAACACACAACCCAAAATGTAGGAGGGCCATTTCGCCACGCTCTTTGGACTACATAAGGTGCAACAGACATGCAGTACAAAACCTCAAGTGTAAGCGGAGCACTTCACTACACTCACACAAGAGGGGAAAGCACACCATACAAAGCCCAAGTGGGGGTTAACCACACAAGGGGGAAAACACGTGGAAGACACATGGAAAACATGAGCATCATATAGCATGCCAAAGACATACTATACATATAAAACATGACAAACAAGGTGATCGAAGGAACGTATTGCTAAGCCCCCACCATCTTAGGCACATTATAGGCACACCTAATGGTTGGGCTTATGCCACAACAACCGCCAAATACATTCTTAAGGGAGGATAGTCTCAAATCCAACCCCGCACTAGCTCAAGAGATACACCATCTTTCCTCGGGTAGAGGACTTTTGAATAAACAGATATGCATGATATCCCATCTCCATAGAGGGCTTAATGATTGCAATATAGAATAAAGATGTGCACTCATGCTGGAGATACATCATCCTGCCTCTGCAGAGGGCTTACAAAAATGCTTCGTTAGTACCAAAATTATCATCTACACGTTACCTTTATATGCCCCCACCTTAATTTTTTGATGTCATGTACCAATATCAAGCACATTAAGGTAGAGAGAAAACACACAAGGGAACAAGATATCTCTCAAAGCCCATTCCCCCAAAGGTGACATGTGCTTTGCGATCACTGAATCTTCCCACAAACACATAATTTCTTGCAAGAAGAGAGGTTAGAAATCTTTCTCTAAGATAATAACCACATCACATGATCAAAAGAAATGCATGAAAAACATCACATAAAGAGCCAAGGTTATAGTACAGATTTGGAAACCTAGTATAATCGTGGGTCTATACTACATAGATCTTAGAATCAAGTGTAACCAAGGAGAGACCCAAGAGAAACTAAGTGCACGTAGTAGCTATATTGTTATGGTTTGTTAGAAAATATAAGACATCATCAAAATATCACACGGCATGATTCTACTAGCTAAGCGTAAGATTATATATATCAACCCCATCATCATGTATGGACTAAGTCCATTTTTCCATTATCGTTGAAGGAACACATGGTCCATATCAGTATTATTCATTTTTCATCATCCGCTAGCTAGATATAACCACTAGAAGAAGGTAAACAATAAATCAAGAGAGGAGAACAAGTGCCTTAGGGTTGTCACATAGGAAGGTGCCCCCAAGTAACCAACCACAACGTTGTGTCCCTAAGGCATGTGTAAGGTTATGCGTAGATCCACTGGAACTTTCCCTAGTAATGAATGTTATGATAGGACTTCCTTCAATAATATTTACAAACTTCTTGTTCTCTATGAGATGACATCTCTTGGAGGTTATGTGACTATAGTGCATGATAGTTATATATTTATACTTGAGCTATCTCCGGAGTACTTTTATCAAAATATATTCTATGATATGAAACCCATCCTCAGTAATTACTAACCATATTATTTTGTGTTGATCTAGAATCATATGAGTTGACTTTCATATAATTTTCTTGTATGACTTATTCCATGATGTGGATCTTATGATTCCTATTAATGACTAATTGGTGATAAGGTTAAGTTTGTTTATGGTTGATATGGTTTATGATATATACATATATAACTCATCATCTGATTTCACCTTCCTTTAGGCAATATTGTTGAATGGCATAGACATATGTTCTAAACAGAGATGTGGCAAGATTAACCATTGATATGATCTAATGTTTTATGTTTATATCTTGTGTAGAGATTTAGTTCATGAGGAGAAGCTATGATTTCAATATTATGTGAGAATTTTAAACTTATTTGATGAAATGTCTCTTGACTATTAAATATAATATTGTTACTTTTGTAATGAAGACTTGTTATGGATATACAATGCACATATTGATGTTACTTATTAATGCTTCGGCTATGATATTCATGATAACCACTGACCTCGGAATGAGTGTGTAGGTACATACTAGCTAGTGGAAATGGGGAAAATACAAGGGGACCCTATTTTGTGAAACCAATAGAGCCAACCAAGTCTATGTGGAGAGACTTAGGTCCTTTGTATTGTGAAATGTACTACCATGTCTTTTGTTTTACCTTGTGTTGTATTATGTAGCGTCATATGTCATGGTGTTGTATTATGTAGCGTCATATGTCATGGTTGTTCTTTGTGATGTGTCATGCATTGCTATGTATTGTGTAACTTAAACTAATTAAATTTCCCCTTTAGTCTTTTATAAGGGTGTAAAATAATTTGATATAGTACCTTTGTCTTATAAATAAAACATTAAAACCTAAGTTTACGTCGAGGCACTTTTGGAGGGGAAAATTAACAAAATCAATTATTTTTGAAAACCTTTATTTATTTTTACCCTAAATAGGGTGACCAAAATTAGAGAGGTGTTGAGTCATTAGAGAGGGGGATGTGTGTGTTGTAAAGATTTAAGAGGGTTGCAATAGAAACCATGGAAAATAAAAAAAAAGTGTCCCCAATTGAGGAGACAAGTGTTTGCCTCTCAACAAGAGAGGTGTCAAGGGAGGACATTTTAATCAATTATTTTGGGTAAAAGAAGGGGGGCTTCTCCTTATCCTCCTAGCTATTGTAAATTTTTTTTTTTACCATGGCTAGAACCTTCTGGGAAACCATCTTCTATAATTTTTTGGAATCACTTGAAATTGTGTTTTTAACCTATATTATATGGATCACTTCTTTTACTGGGATTTTTGCACCTTCTAGGTTGTTTAGAAAAAGATACTATAATTTCATTTTTCATCTACAGTAACTGTTGTACCATCAACCAAAAAAAGCTTTCCATCAGCAGTGACTACCTTATCACCTACTGTAATTTTTCTCTATAGACTTGGAGGGTAAATCTTATACATAGAGGTATAGTTGTGGAAAAAGAGTAAGATAGATATCAGTGGGTTTGGATATACCTCATCCAAGTGTTGTGCAAGGATCCAAGTAGGCATCAATCCTTGGTGGAATCCCTAAATTAATAGCACCCTAAATTGCATAGAACATGTTACAGTAAATTGTGTGGGTTTTAAAAGTTGTATTAACTGTCTTATATTGATTTTCAGGAAGAAATTGTTTTCTATTTGTGTTGCGTATTGTATTGTTGAATGTCAAGTAATAATTGGGGTAAAGACAGAGATGTCCTCAGAAGAATTTGAGAGAATGTGGCTGGTTAAGAGTACCCAAAAGTTTCTTGTTCCTTGTCCCTACTTGTTGATGTTTTCTCTTCTCCTCACAAAAAGGGAATTGTTGGAAGATTACTAGGTGCAATATTGTGGCTTGAGGTGCTTATATTGTGCAAGGTTGAGTTGTGATGCTATGTGAAATTGTGTCCTTGCTGTTGAAAAAATGTGTGTTACTATCATGCTATGTAGTTGGTATATCTATTCTACCCAGTCCCCCTATGTTTTCCCCTAGCTCAGGGGTGGACAACTTCTATCCTAGGCTGGGCAGTAAGCATCCCACTAGCTATATCCAAGAATTTTGGTTCCTATGCAGGTCTAAGAAGGCTAAAGAAGAAAAAGAAAAGAAGACTGAAGGGTGTAATGACCTATAGTTATTGATGGCAGATGACTGATACATGTTGAGTGACAAAGGGAAAGAAGAGAGGAAATCATTGCAAGGTCTAGTGTTGAGAGAGGGGTCAAATCCAGGTAATGGGAGTGTATGTTATTGTATACTATTAATGTGTTAGTAGGAAGTATGTCCTCTATAAAATAATGAAATGAAACTACTGTAATCTACCTTTGTATATTTGTTACATACTTGCTCTGATATGAAATGGATTTGTTCTAAGGGAAAAAAAAAAAGAGAAGAACTAACAAGAAAATAAAATGAAAGAAAAATTCTAATTGTATTGTTGTATATGACACCATTGAATCATTTCTAGAATGGAATGCTCCTAATGTAAAATTATAGAAATTAGGACTACTACTATGTGTATATAAACATATTCATCCTTTTGTTACAATACACGGGTTCCTTGATACTAGGAAAGAAGAAAAAAAAATGTTAGACCTAAATTTATTTTAATATCTCTTTTTACATTTTTAGAAAGAAACCCTCCCTCGTCTAGTTGGAATGAGACCTCACTTTGTCCTTCTTTAGTTCTTTTTCAGTGGTTGATCATAAATATGTCAAGTGAAGCAAATTGGGAGGGAGCCTATGTGTCATGCAGAGGTTTTGAATGCCTACTACATGTACTACTTGGAAAAACTTTGTTCCTTGTAGTTAAACCACTAGTATACCCCCCTGCAGCTTTGGTATTTCTCTATTCTATCACAAGGATGAAACATGTCACACCTTTTGAGTTGAGTAAAGATAATAGAATTTTCTTTGAGTAATGAACAAGTATACCTGATCAATACTATCCATTGCCATTTAAAATCATGATCAATAATATTCTAGAAACAAAAGAAAATAGAATATGAATTAAATAAGGGAAACAAACCTTTCTCTACATCGTAGCTCTAATGGTCATTCAAAAGATGCCACAATTACCTACGAGTTGCATAGGACTGTTGTACTCATTTTGGTGGATGATCTGCTCTAGAAGTTCAGACACTACCAAACATAACAATGAAAACAAATTGGTCCCAAGATCAATGATTTTACTCCGTTTCTTTTTGTGTATTCATGCACTGATGGTTTATACCTAGTTTTGGCTCGATCAGCCTCCTTCACACCTGAGATCACCTACGTGTGCTACTATAGACAAAAAAAGAGAGGTTATTCAGGGGCTATTCTAATGATGATGTTTTCTCTTCTTGAAAGAAAATTGCTTCCTACTGCACAATATAAATGAACTATTCATTATGGGAAAGATGCACACATTTTCCCTTAACTAAGTGTCGATATCCCAGTGTTGGAAAGTTAGGCTTCTTGGGCAATAACATCGACAAAATTATATACTGTGTAGAATGATATTTTCACATGATCTAAGCAACAACGTAAGCAAAAAAAATGATAGCAACCCAAAAAACATTACAGTGACCAAAATCATATCCCATGAATGGAATGAGAGAAAAAAAAAATCAATCATCAAGAAAATCACCAAACGGGTGGGAAAAAGTCAATTGAAGGAAGCCATGGGTGTTCATAGAAACTAAAGAATTAGGTTAGGTTCAACTCTGTACCCACACATCAAGAGTCAACTATCAAACAAACCCGAGATCATGCTAACCACTGCCTCATGAAGAGGCCTTGTAATGCAACAAATAGATTGTGCCCAAGGTAAAACAAGATATGGAAATAGAGTAAAGAATTGAGTTTATACTAGATGGTACATCTAGAAGTAATGCAAAAAATATAGAACTGTTAGTTTTCAACCTACCCTGGCCATCGCCACAGTGTTCTCCTACCTAGCAAAAGATGAAGAATCTCAAAAGATGCATCATGTTGGGTGAACAACTAAGAGATTAGGGTAACAATGCTTGAGATGCCTTAGGGTTATGCATATAGGAGAATAAGATCCCCACCATTTATGTGAACTTGGGAATCCTCACTGAAAATATATATATATATTTCACCTCCTTCGCTTTCTACTTTTCTTTTGGGAGTCATATGTTGTTTGGACTTAGTCTAACTTATCATCTTGAGAGGGGTACTAGGTGCCGTAAAACAATAATGTGTGCCCAGTTATGCCAAACATGCTATGGTAGTGAAGTATATGCCATGGGACCTACCTCGAGGTCATATAGTTAGCACTCTAACATATCAAACTCCATGGGAAATCTTAACTTGATTAGATGTTTGATAGTTTTAATATTTAAGTAAATGTGTAGCAATTTATGAGCATACCCCTCCTCCTTAGTCTAGATAGAATTTTGAGAAGGGATTAATACTTTAAAATAGATTTACCATTAGGGAGGCTTAGCTTTCAATATTAGTTCGAACTTAAGATTAAAATTTTTTTAGTCTTGATAGAATAAGGGAACTCTTAACCCTAAAATAGGAAGCTTCCCTTCAAGATATAGTTTTGTCTTAAGGGAAATAACAAGGGTGGTGATTGTAAGAGTAGACATACATATTGTTCTGACTCTTAGAGAAGGATTATATAAAATTTTCTTTGGTGCTCTTACTTCCGCAATGGTTATTAATAGACTAACAAGGTTGAATTGTAGATCTTTAAACCAAAAAGAAAAAATGTTTCATCCTTGCGAGCATGTTTTAGGTGAGGGCATTATAGAGGTATTGGAGCAAGGTGCCCAATTGGTGTAGGGGCACCTAATCCACAGTGGCCCCCATGAGGCCTTTAATTTCATGTTGTGTTTAATGTCATTTTGATGTTTCCAATAAGGTCCTAAAAGACCATTCATGTAATAAGGTCTGTTTGACCAATGCATGTCATTGTAGTTTGTATCTAGGTTCATGTTGTAAGTCCCAAGGACAATTGGCAAATCTGTAATCACAAGGTTGTTAGACAGTTACGAAGTTGTTGAACAGTTGTCTCCCAGCCGCTTGGAGTCAATTCAGTACTACTGAGAGCAAGTAGATAAATACCCCAAGATGATCGAATGCAATCACTAGTAGAGTTGTAATCGGTTGAGTCCAGTTCAGTTGAGTTGTGCAATTGTGAATAGAGCATCTGTGTATTATTATTTTCTAAAAGTATAATAAACAAGGTTCTGCTTGTGTTGTGTATCCTTCTGGCATTCGGTTCCTTTAGTTTCCCTTTGTGCAATCAATTTGTTTTTTTGTGGCCGGATGGATTTCTTAATCCATTCCACTGGTTAGATTTCTCCAAAATCGGTGGAATGGTTATACAGTGCTTTCAATTTGTGTTTTCTATTATATTCGATTTCATGTTTACAGGATCGCATGCAGGGTGCAGATAGATCCTAGCGCCATCATGTGCTAGGTTGGCAAGGTGAAGATCTGTGTTAGGTTGGCGAAGGAATATATCTATGCAGTTTTGGAGCTGCAAGGATTCGAATCGGCAAAGATTTGTATTGTTTCATCGGGTATACTTTTCATGTGTATCTCACAGTTGTATGTTCATGTGTATATCACAAAAGTATCTTGTGAATGGTTAAGTTCTGCATCGGGGTGGCGAAAGGTGTCAGAGTGAGAAAGTTAAAAGCTTTCGATCTGGGAAGTCTGACTGATAGTATATTGGCATACAAAGGAGGTCAATGGTCGGTTCTGTATGCATGTTGAGGAATGCATCTTTAGAATGCATGCTTGAATGTACATTGCGAATGTACATTGAGCTAGTTACAAGGGGTGAACGGCAGCAACGGTAAAAGGTACTGGCATAATAGGTCCAGTGTTGTATGTGCGAAGTTCATTGGTGGGAGATATGGTGATAGTACCGACAGACAAGTAAAACGTGGATATACAAAGAGGAATGCAGGTTAGGGTGTTTGGCTCTGTATCACCAACTCTGGGAGCTTTGGAAATAGATTGTACAAATTGAATTGTTTTATTAAAAAAAAAAACTATTAAGTGCTTTTAGTGGGCCCCATCCTTGCCTTGGTGAATTATGTTAGCAATAGAATATGAGTATGCGGTAACGGGAGTAATGTATTTAGCTAGTGAAATAATAGTGGATTTAATAAAATTTCTATGTGAAATTTTTTTTATCTTAACCTTAGTTTAAATGGTTAAACATGAAGCATTCATGTATTGGACCCATCCTTATGAGCCCCAACATGTATATTTCCATAGTTAATTGTATTGATGAAATTCATAGTATAAATTGTGATGTCTAGTTGCATTGAATTTGTGGAATCTTCATATTATGTTCTTATGAGACTTAAGTTTTAAAACAAATAAGAATGTCTTTCAATTGATTTAAAGTGAGAATTATTTGAATATTTAACTCTCTTTTTGAAAAGTGGTTGGTGCTCTACTAGATTGAGAAACTTCATGGGATGTGATTACTTTGCATATTACGGCTTGGGGTTTGAGAAAAGAAAATTTAGCAGAGAAAAGTGGAAAGAATAGGTTGTTAAATTTTGGTCAACATTACGTTATGAATTCCTACATTTGCTAGTGTTTAAGTGTAATAAATTCTTGTGTATTTTTGTTGTGTGAGTTTAATTGGATAGGATTCAAATCATACTTAGAGAAAAATATGCTCTTACTTGTGTGTTTTCTTGTATTCGTATAGGTGAAATCTAAATGTGAAAAGGGTATTGTAACATATACTAGATGAATTAGATTTAATATTTAGAAATGTGAAAACATTTGTGATATGTTGTGTCAAATAATTTGCTTATATTACCCTTAATAATGTATGCACTTTGTGTATTGTATAAGTATATTATGTGTTGAGAAATTAGGAATGCTCAATAAAACATATTTCAATTTAGGTCATCCTTGCACTTTATCTTGAATGTTGGGTTTACGTGAAGACATAGTTAAAACTTGAAAGCGTAGAAAAATTATTGATTCTAGAAAAAGAGATAAAACTAGGATAGAATGAAGCAAACAATCACTCACCGTATATGGTTTTCAATGCAATAGAATTCAAGTTAAATTAAATGAGTAACACCTAGTGGAGCATAGGAAATGTAGTGCATGGTATGACAATGAATTATAATTACAAGACAAATTAGGGGTCAAAATATGTTTTCTGTGATTGAAATTGAGATTTTTTTTTCTACAAAATGAGGTTGCTATAAATAAAATTAGATATATTTGACTACTAATGAATGAACCTAGTAGTAGGTGCAATAAGTGAGTAATTTTCATGTGGTGTAATGTGATATGCATGTGGAATTTAACATGTGCTGAGATGTGAGAATACTAGTAATGTTGTGATTGTATCTCAAAGTATGTGATATAGGATATCCAACTTGGGAAGAAGAGTTTAGTGGACACAATATATGATCCACTTAAGCATGCCCTTGTGATAATTGTATATATGTGTAAATAACCCTTATGACTTAAAGCGGTGAAATGTTAAAAACATAATATATATTGAAGTGTGTTTTAATGAGATGTGTGAGTCACCCTTCGTGTTCTCATATGATGAGATGTCTAGTGCCACCCCTATTTGAGAGCATTCTCTCATGACCACATTGGAGTATAGTCCCTCTTCTTCCCTAATTAAACAACATTGGTTGGTTTGTGTTGTAAACTGTTTTCTTTCTATTGTTCCAGGGGTTGTAAACATGTTAGACACTCAAAAGACCTATAAATGGGAGAGTTGCATGTGTTGGTGTGTGATTTGGCACATCACAAGGCATCTTTGTTTGGAAATAATTTGGTCACCACTTTTGGGTGGTTTTGGCTCATGGTTTTGTGTATCCATTAGCTTCAAGTGCTTGGCGTGTTTGTTGTGTTTTGACCATACTTTAATGCATGTATGGGACTTGAGTTTATACATACATTAAAGTGGGGGCTAAAAGTTATGTCAAAAAATGTCTCCCTGGACCTTTTCCTCCTAACTTTAGCTCTCAGGTCCCTTATTTTGCATCTTGCATGTTCATTTTGACTCTTAGAAGAAAATGGCCTGAAACCCATGTCACATGGGCCTCGAGGGTTATTCTTGTACTTGATCCTACCTTGAAATAGGACCTGAGGACACGAGTACTCACGCCCTTGTCCTATCGTATTTTAGGGAGGTCCCAAATTTGAATATGGGGCATGAGGGACATTGTTGCACTTAACCCTACCCTGAAATAAGACTTGAGCACATGGGCACTCGTGCCCTTGTACTACCCTATTTCAGGCATGTCCCAAATTTAAATATATGTTATGTGACCATTAAGAGGTTTTGTTGCCAACATTTTAAGTTTGAATTATGAAATTTAAATAGGGAACATATTTAGTTGCATATATAAGCATGTTTAGCATTTCATTTGTAAACTAGAAGATGATTATGAACTTTTGGTGAACTTATGATTTTAGAGCATTCAAGTTATTCACTGTTGCAGAGAAGGGCATTGTTATTGTGTTTGTGATTGTAGATTTAGCGTCATATTCTCATGTGTTGAAGAATATTCATCTATGTTAGATCTACACCTTTGACGTGATATCTATTTGTGTTTGAATCTTTATCAATTTCTTTTTACCTATATCCTGCAGGGATACACACTCTTTATCTAACCACGGTATTCAGAAGACTTGAATGTCCTTCTGGGGCTTGACTAAGGCAAGCCTCTAAACACCACAACCCCCAACCACACTCCTTGTGATTACAGGTTATAGTTATCAGATTTCACGAAGTGGAGTTGTAGAGGAAGGTTGCAGAAGATAAGAATTACAGATCTTTGAAGAAAATTACTACCTGGACTCAGGTGCTAGTGCCAGTGTCCTCCAAGGTTAAAAACATAGAAAACATTGTGATAGTGACAATTAGAATCTTAAGAGGCTTTGACATCCTGAAGAACACCCTACCTTGGACTCGAGCACTAGTACTAGTGTCCTCTACATCTCTCGGGATGGAAATAGAATGAATAGTGATCCTTAGTGTCGCAAGGAGGTCAAGATTCCCTAAGGAAAACACCACCTTGGACAGGGGATGAGTGCAAGTGTCCTCAAATATTCTGCATATCAAACTTCAAAAAATGGTCAGTAATTAATCTCTATTTACTACATCTTTTTTTTAAAATAATACACCTGGTAAACTTTTTAACCGGACCGGTGCCCCTGGTACGACACGTCCTTTGGCTCCACATTAACGGTTTTTCCTGGAGCAATGAACTAGTGAGGCCATAACACAGGGGACCTCATCCCCAAGAAGGAACACTCCAAACCCGCGAGCTCATTGGCCCAGCGAAGGCGTAAAGCCTACGAGCTCATTGGCCTAGCAGAGGTTTGAACTCTAGTCGCCGCCACTACAACCGAGTGACTTAATCACCAAACCACGCCCTTAACAGCTAATCTCTATTTAATACATTACTCTACAAGCATTTGTCATAATTCTTCATTTTACTTACTATTTTTTTATAAATAGGGTTTCAAGGATATTTGAGCATTAAATTAATACATTAATTGACAATCTCTAAATTTCCACATCATTTCAAGTGATAGCCTAACTTGTAGGTGAATCCTTTTATAAAAGTGTGATTCAACTCGATTGATATGTCCTTGGAGGTTTGTAGTGAAAGGAGGATCTAGCCATTCAACCTCATCATCCCCCTCTTTTCATACAAAACATTAATATTTATTTAATTAATTACAATTATCCTTTTAACATTCCCTCAATCATTAAATTAATTAAATAAATCGTATTTATTTAATTAAAATTAATTTCTCACACCCCTCTACAATAATTAATTAAATAATGAAAAGTAATTAGTTAAATAATTATGCTGAGGTGTAACTACAGTGGTAGCTACACTGGGTGGAGTGTAATAGCTTGAATGTGTTAACGAGATGACATATAAAATTAATTACATGTAGAGCAATTATCAGGATGATGACTTTCACAGTACATAAAAATAAAATAGAGCCGACATATTGTTAATAAAGATAATAAAATAATGTGTATAAATATAAATAGTACTGAAACATAAATTTGAGAAAAATCAAATCAAATAAAAAGAAAACAAATTGAATTGGGAGAAGAAGTTTAATCAATAAAGAGATAAGTCTAATTGGTAAGAGTACTATGAAACCATTTTTTTATTTTTCTTACAAAATGAATCTATGAAGTGAGGCAATGTCCTACTATTATTTATAGAAGGTTAGATTAGCATTGTGTATTATTTACTCTTATTCTATCTACATGCTACTCAATAAAATAAAAAGAAAATTATAATTAAAGTGCAACTTAAATTATGGAACCTATAAATTATAATTTATTTAATATTTTTTCTGCATAGACAAATCTTTGAAAACCACAAAGAAAATTAGTCGAAGGGTAAATTATTTACTTTGGTTTAATGAGAGATAGGGTTAGGTTCTTCAATCTTTAAAAGCCACAAAGAAAATTAATACTTAGTTTAATGACCTTTCTTTTAGAATTTTACTATGGGAATTATTTCATAAGAAAATTAAGGCACATAAATTATTTACTTTAGTTTAATGAAGGTTAGCGAAGAAAAATAACGGTAAAGTAAATTACTTTATTTTAGTTTAATGAGGGCTAGGGTTATTGTTCAATCTTTAAAATCCATAAATAAAATTAATATTTTTACTATGAGAATTAATTCTATTAAAAATTATAATTAAGTTTTTCAATCATTTGGATTAAATTATTGAAAATTTTCCATTTAAAACTAGTTGTTAGAGCTAAGAATAGCGGTTGCATACCCACAAAGAAAACTAATTGCACAATAAATTACTTTAGTTTAATTAGGATTATAGTTTTTTAATCTTTAGAAGATTAAATATTTTTTCTATTGGAATTAATTCCATTAGACAATTATAATTAAGTTTCTCATATCATTTGGATTAAATTAAAAACTAATTTTTAGGATTCTTCAATCTTTAAATGTAAATTTATAAAGTAAATAAAATAAATATTTCAGTAAAATTAACATTATATAGTAATATGTATAAAATTATAAAAGTAGCATAGATATCTATTCTCAATAACAATTTCAATATAGGTGCCTCAAGACTCATATATCTCAGCCAATGACTTTCACGGTACATACAAATAAAATAGAGCCCGCATATTTTTTTAATAAAGCTAATAAAATAATGTGTATAAATATAAATAGTACTCAAACATAAATTTGAGAAAAATCAAATCAAATTAAAAGAGAGCAAATTTAATTGGGAGAAGAAGTTTAATGTATAAGACTATGCAACATTTTTTTATTTTTTTCTTGCAAAATGAATTTATGAAGTGATGCAATGTTAAAGTGCAGCGTAAATTATGGAACCTATAAATTATAATTTATTTAATATTTTTCTTGCATAAACAAATCTTTGACAATTAAATTTAAAAACTAATTTTGACAATTCTTCAAATTTTAAATGTAAATTTATAAAGTAAATAAAATGAATATTTAAGTAAAACTAGCATTATATAGTAATATGTAAATATTTTAGCTCCTCACTCTATATATATATTGAAATAAATTAATAAAATTATTAAACTAACATAGATATCTTAAATACATCTATCTAAATGATGCATAGATATGTATTCTCACTAACAATTTCAATATAAGTGCCTCAAGACATATCTCTCAGCATCTTTTAGATAGATGTATTATTTAAGATATCTATGCTAGTTTAATTAATTAGTCTAAAAATATTAAATCCTATTTCAATCCCTTATTTATTTTAATTAGCTCAAATCCTTATCCATTATCCCCAAATAAATGAATTAAAAATTCAACTAGTCACATGACCAACTAAAGGTTGTTTAGATTCACTGAACTTAGAAAATCTCACAAAAGTCAAAGTAAATTTATATCTCCACCATTCATTCACATATGAATTTTTTTAATCCTAGCCATTCACATAAAGATAAGCCATAGATGTTTTCATTTTTTTCCTAATTTTTCTCATTTAATCCTAGTCATCCATCCATCCATCCATCTTTAATCTCAACCATTCATCTTTATAGAAGTCCTTAGAAGCTTCCATGCTTGCCCTAATTTTTGTCATTTAATCCCAGCCATACATTTATCTTTAATCTCAACCCTTCATCCTTATAGAACCCTATCGAAGCTTCTACTCTTTCCCTAATTTGTCTCATTCAATCCTAGCCATCCAATACAAATGAATCCTAACCCTCCATTCCTCTACCTCAAATCTATAAATT
The DNA here is from genome assembly GCA_027924645.1 of Cunninghamia lanceolata. Classification (NCBI taxonomy): domain Eukaryota; kingdom Viridiplantae; phylum Streptophyta; class Pinopsida; order Cupressales; family Cupressaceae; genus Cunninghamia; species Cunninghamia lanceolata. The sequence goes on from BSBN01000244.1 coordinate 980,032, forward strand.
TAGACTTCCCTCTCATCCAAGGTATCAAGAAGAATATGTTTTCATACTAGTGAGTCCACTAGAGCAATTCAACATAGCAATTATTGTCAACACTTTATCATTTAGAGCCATCATTCACATCCAAGGAAAAAGGTAGTGAGTTTTGTTTGATTTTGCATCACTATAGTTTCCTTTTCTTTCATGTTACAATATGAAGTAGAGGCAGCCTGTTAGCTTAACTTTACATTCTTAGCTTATGATTTATTACCCTACACAATCATGTTCTCCATTTTTTTTAATATTAAAGTGTAGTGTAAGCACTTAATATAACTATTTAAGAGAAATTATTGTTTATTTCTAGTGATTTGTTAGTGTTTATAATAAAAAACCCTAAATAGCTACAGACCTGAATATGACACTCAAATGTCATGTAAGTATGATAAATATTTGCTTTTGTGGGTGCAGGTCTCAAAGCATATCAAAAGTTAAGGGAAGTATTGAAAAAGACTCTATTCTGTAATCTATATTCATTGCCATCATTGAACTCCATTTGTTTGGTTGTTTTTCAAATATTATTCCACTCTCTATGTCTAAGAATAGAGTGAGGATGGATCCAAAAGAGCTACTCTCAGAGCCAAGGAATGACACCTCAAAAGCTCAGTTTGTTTCTAGGTTAGCTATTAATGAGTCTAGTAGTAGGGTGTGGTACATGGAATGTCAGAAGAATCACACCCTTGAGCTTCCCTATCATGAAAAAGATGGATGTGGAGAGTTCAAGGCCAGCCAAGATGATGAAATGAGTTGCGAGGCCTGTAATTGTCACCGTAGTTTCCACAGAAAGGTAGAGTACATGGAATGTTGAAAGAATCACACCCTTCAGCTCCCCTATCATGCCAAAGATGGATGTGGAGAGTGTTAAATAATAAATGGTAGAAAAATAAAATAAAGATTTAGAAACAAGAGCAGAACAACACAAATTTACAGTGGTTCACCATAAAGGCTACGTCCACTCTCAAGCAGGGCAATATTATTATTCACTATCTCAGATACATTACAATACACAGCAGTATGCTTTATATAAGCATGCATTATCTAGAATGTGAAGAGTCAAGAGTCATTGGAGGGAAAAGACCAAGTGACTGTTGGGTTTCACATTCAACAATCTCCCACTTGAAACCTAACATTTGTTGCTACAAACTATAATATCCCTTACATTTCCATTCCTATCATCACTTTGAAAACAAGCCCACATTACAAGGCTTTAACTTCTATTCAAAGACACTCTGTCTAAGTCTTTTCCAAGCTTCCCAATCAATTGCAACACCTTCCTTTTGCAAAATTTTGCCTATTGCTTTCTTCCCTTTCTTCACCAAACCAAATGGATCTCCATCCTCTGCTTCCTCCAACTTGAGCCCTTCCTTGGTAGCTGAGACCAAATTCTTTCCATCGTATTCCTTCAGTTGTCCCACCCCATACTCATCGATGGCATCCACCATGAACAACACTTCATAACCTTTCTTCTTTAGCGTCTCCAAAAATGGGGAATTCTTCATTGACTTGTCATTCTTATCTGCCTCTGTCCTCTTCTACAATTCCTCCATGATGGAGTTGTCTAGATTTATTTCCATGGTTTTCTTATTTGACATGTAGTCGTCCATGCTACTGTCTTGCAGAGACTACGCTTTCATTATCTGTTCCATGTTTATATCAACCCATATTCCCCTATTGCAGGTACACACAGAGACTCCAAAATGTGCTCAGACACCACGCTGAGCCCCTCATCCCTCCTGAGCCACTCTTCTCTTTCCTCTTTACTTTCTTTAATCTGGTCCAGAGTCATAACTGTTGCCCCACAACTCTTCATACAAGCACACTCGTCTGCTCTAAAAGGAGTCTGATCACTGGAAAGGTCCACTGCAACAATCTCATTCCCTCTCCTCTCTGTAATAACAACCCTAAAATCTCCTACTCCAATAGCACCAACAGTAGCAGCACCACCATCACTGCTTTGTTCCATCTTAGCCCTTTGTGCAAAGGCCCTCAATTCTTGCTCAGGTTTTTCCTCATCTCGAATAATCAAATCAAGTTCTTTGGCATCATCTAGCTAATCCCCAAAACTTTCACTATCAAATTCCAACATACTAAGGAAATCATTAATAACAGAATCAGTTTCAGCATCTAGTTCATCATCTAATTGATCCAGAAACCTTTCAATCTTTCCATCTTCAATCGACATTGCTTCCACTCAAACTCGAATCTCTCCTACCAAATGATCAAGCACAACCAGCTCTGATAGCAATTGTTAAACAATAAATGGCAGAAAAATAAAATAGAGATTCAGAAACAAGAACACAAAAACACAAATTTACAATGGTTCACCATAAAGGTTACGTCTACTGTCAAGTAGGGCTATATTATTATTCACTATCTCAGATACATTACAATACATAGCAGCATGCTTTATATAAGCAAGCATTATCCAGAATGTGAAGAGTCAAGAGTCATTAGAGGGAAAAGACCAAGTGACTGTTGGGTTTCACATTCAATAGAGAGTTCAAGGCCAACCAAGATGATGAAATGAGATGTGAGGCCAGAAATTGTCACCGTAGTTTCCACAGAAGGGTAGAGTATCATTAGCTCTTACAATAGGCCAATGAGTTAATTTAAAGCTTAATAGTTGGTACCTCATTGTTATTTGAGGCATTCTAAACCTTTAAGGGGCTATTTTTAATAACTATTTTGCATATAGAATTGAGCTTTAACATTTTAGAAGTGTTTTAAATGAGCTATTCCTAAATATTATCCACTTCAAGAGTCAAAGGTTAATTTTGGTCAATAAAAATAAGACAAATATTTACCACTTTTTTTGTGAATGAGGTATAAAATTGCTATTGACTGTTTGAACATTGAAGTGGATGATGTTTAAGTAGAGTGTTTTAAATGAGACTTTATGTAGAAAAAGGTTTAAATAGTTTGTATATAGTCATTAATTTGTGAATTGTTTATGAGAGAGTGGTTGCTCACACAAACAACCAAAGGAATAACCACAACAAAGTAGTTATTTATATTAGATATTTTTTAAAAGTGTAAAGAATAATAAAAATACTAATTTTAAAAATATAGAATACTAACATTATAAAATATTAAGTATTTAAAAAATATATATTAATAAATATTATGTTTACATTAAATCATTTTAGATAACTCTTAAATATTTTTTTTCAGAAAAACTAGTGATATTAAAAAGCATTTAAACTATCTTTTGGGTTCTCATTATATCAAGATGCCCTTCTTAATACTAATAAGTTTTTTGTGAGATGATTCATTTTTTAAATCACAAAATGTGATTAGAAATACCGATGTATAATATTTTTTTTTATAAAAGTTTAAATATTTTATGGTTTTCAATTGATAGTGTAAATTACAAAATCAATAATATTTGTAATGAGAAATAAATTACATTTTAAAAATTGTGATATTTCCTTTAAAAACCCTTTTGTTTTATTGAATCAAGTTTTAAAAAGTCCATTAGTTTAGAGAGTGATAGTACGCTCCCATAAAGCATGCACAATACCCCATTCATCTATCAAGTGGGAACAAGGTTTGTACATAAATAAAAGGTTTTCACATAACTTTTTCCATTAGAATGATAGGAACTTGGATAGCAACATAAGGATTTAAATAAGGTCATTCATGGAATTCCAATTTACCACAATGTCAATAAGGCGACAGGAGCTTAGGTTCCTTACAATTATTTAATGATAATACTACTTCCGCTCTAACAAGCTACAAGAACAAACACCATCAAGCTACAAAATTATTATGAACACAGATTAAACTTTTATTCTATGTAGCCAAATTAGGCTCCATTAACTTTGCTATCATCTATTTGGCCTTCGGTCACATTTGATCTCCTCATTTAGTTCTTTTCATTTGATATCATCTATTTGGCCTTGGGCCACATTTGATCTCCTCATCTCCACTCCGGCTGCCCTTTCTGTCTGCTATGCAAATTTCTCCATTGTCATTTCTCTTTTAACTTTATTCTTTCTATCGGCCTTCACATTCGCCTCTTACAGTCCTTCAACTCCTTTTATATGTATTCTCTTATTCTTTATGGCCAAAACAAATCGACCTCTTGCATTTTCTGTTGCTAGGCTTCCTTCTTTGACACCCCTTAAATCGGCCACCTTTCGTCAGCATTCATACTTGCCAGATATTGATTATTGGCCTTACGGCCTTCTTCACCATCCTTCTCCAATATGTGTGGCCTCTCTAAATTTGGCCTCCTTCCTTTCTTTTTATGCCCTCCTTATCAGCATCGGCCTTCTCTTTTATCAGTCTACATCGAAATCGGCTACTCACTTTTCTAATTTTGGCCTTCCTCTTCATCAATGATGATCCTCAATATGTGTCATGCTCTGATGTTCCTAGATCGACTCCCTCCTAATTTTTCTTATTTCGGCCTTCTCTTTATTTTCATGCAGCCTGCTTTTATTGGTCTTCCACTTGTAACCATTTGCCTGTCCATAATCACCACTAACTATCCTATTTTAAAATCTTCTTTCTATTTTTGGTTTCTGTTATGTTGGCCCTTCGCTCTACAATAACTGCTGGCCTTTATAATAGTTGTTGCCTTTTATCTTCCACCTGTTCATTCGCATGCTCCACCTTTCTCTGCCTTTTCATTTTCTAATCCGTTCTTTCTTGTTTATAGCCATAACGATTGCCTTCTCTAATGATCTTGTTTCCTCTTGCATCTATCATTTTTAATATAAATGTCATCCTTTTATGATATTGCCTACACCATTTTTGTTATTTATTTATTTCTTCTTTCAGCTCCATGCACCACTCAAATCTCTACCAATTAATAATTGACTAATAATGTTCCTATTGCTCTATGTATATCCCATCATTCGACCCTACACATTAGACCCAAATTTAAACAGCCAAGACAAAAATTTGAAAAGTAAAAGATGCCCCTAAATCAGAGAGTAAAGTTGTGGACAATTTCAAGATAAACTAGGCAAGTGATTTTATAAGTTTATGGATTCCTACTTGGCTAAGTCTAAGGTAATCCAAAGATTTTTTATAAAAAGGGAATGGACAAATTTGAGCTTAAAATATTAACACTTTTTTCATCCAAATCTAAATCTAAATCTAAATGTTAGCAAATTTCCACCCATCAAGTATTTTTGTGATTGTCATTTCTTAGCCCAATATGATCTCGCACTTGTCCATATTTTTTCAAGGTATATCTTATGTTTATGATAATTATTCTACTTACATTTCTTTAGATATGTATGTACTTCAATTTCTTCTCCCTAAATTTAATGTGGATTTATGCATAGTTTTATTTCATTTGCTATAAGATCTTGGTTGTTATAGCTTGTTTGATATGTGGGATAATAAGCTATTATTAAACCTTACTCAAATGGGAGATTTATGCAATTGATCTTGTGTTTTCAAGAAGAGAAAATGACAAACACATGGGTAAGTTCACAAAAATGAGGAACCAAAGGGGGTCTTAAGATGCCACTTTTTTTTCTAAAATCAGGAAAGATTGATGTTGGATGAGAAATTGAAGATAGTTACACCCAAAATTTGAAGTTACAAGAAAAACACGAGTTATAATGCTCCGAATCGGTCTTGTTATTCTCAAAAAAATATAACATAGCATCTAGTGTGCTCCCCCTAAAATGTTAACTTTTTTTAGTATTTCAAAAATCACTTTGGTGAGAAATTAGCTAACACCATGTAGTTTATTTCTTTATCGCTTATGTTGTGTTTTGACCATACTTTAATGCATGTATGGGCCTTGCGTTTATACATACATTAAAGTGGGGGCTAAATTTTATGTCAAAAAATGTCTCCCTAGACTTTTTCCTCCTAAGTTTAGCTCTCGGCTCCCTTATTTTGCATCTTGCATGTTCATTTTGACTCTCAGAAGAAAATGGCCTGAAACGCTTGAGGGATATTCTTGCATTTGATTCTGCCTTGAAATAGGACTTGAGGACATGAGCACTCATGCCCTTGTCCTGTCCTATTTCAGGTAGGTCCCAAATTTGAAAATGGGGCTTGAGGGACATTGTTACACTTAACCCTACCCTAAAATAGGACTTCACAACATGGGCACTCATTCCCTTGTACTACCCTATTTAAGATAGCTCCCAAATTTAAATATCTGTTATGTGACCATTAAGAGGTTTAGTTGCCAACATTTTAAGTTTGAATTATGAAATTTAAAGCAGGAATGTATTTAGTTGCATATATAAGCATGTTTAGGGTTTCATTTGTAGACTAGAAGATGATTATGAACTTTTGGTGAACTTATGATTATAGAACATTCAAGATATTCACTATTGTAGAGAAGACCATTGTTATTGTGTATGTGATTGCAGATTTAGCTTCATCTTCTCATGTGTTGAAGAATCTTCATCTATCTCAGATCTACACCTTTGATGTGATATTTGTTTGTGTTTGAAGCTTTATCAATTTGTTTTTGCCTCTATCCCGTAGGGATACCCACACTTTATTTAACCAAGGTATTCGGAAGACTTGAATGTCCTTCTAGGGCTTGACTAAGGAAAGCCTCTAAACACCACAACCCCCAACCACACTCCTTGTAATTATAGGTTAAAGGTATTGGATTTTATATAGTGGAGTTGTAGAGGAAGGTTGTAAAAGATAAGAATTCCAAATCTCTAAAGAAAAGCACTACCTGGACTGGGGCACTAGTGTTAGTGTCATCCAAGGTTGAAAACATAGAAAACATTGTGATAGTGACAATCAGCATCTTAAGAGGCTCCGACATCCTGAAGAACACCCTACCTTAGACTTGAGCACTAGTGCTAGTGTCCTTCACATCTCTCAAGATGGAAACAAAATGTACACTGAACCTCTATGTCGCAAGGAGATCAAGATTCCTTAAAGAAAACACCACCTTGGATAGGGGCATGAGTGCAAGTGTCCTCAAATATTCTGCATCTCGAACTTCAAATGAACTTCAAAAAATTGTCAGTAATTAATCTCTGTTTACTACCTTACTCTGCAAGCATTTGTCGTAATTCTTCATTTTACTTGCTATTTTTATAATGAGGGTCTCTAAATGTAACTTGTAGGTGAATCATCATATAAAAGTGTGATTCAACTTGATTGATATGTCCTTAAATGTTTATAGTGAAAGGAGGATCTAGCCATTCAACCTCATCATCCCCCTCTCTTCATACACAACATTAATATTTATTTAATTAATTATAATTATCCTTTTAACATTCCCTCCATCATTAAATTAATTAAATAAATCATATTTATTTAATTAAAATTAATTAAATAAATCAACTTTTTTTAATTAAAATTAATTACATAAACCATATTTATTTAATTAAAATTAATCTCTCACACCGCTCTACACTAATTATTTAAATAATGAAAACTAATTAATTAAATAATGAAAACTAATTAATTAAATAATTATGCTGAGAGGTGTAATTACAGTAGTAGCTGCAAGGGGTGGAGTGTAATAGTGTGAATGCGTTAATGAACTGACATATAAAATTAATTACACGTAGAGAAGTTTTTGGGATGATGACTTTCACAATACATAAAAATAAAATAGAGCCAACATGTTTTTAATAAAACTAATAAAATAATGTGTATAAATATAAGTAGTACTCTAACATAAATTTGAAGTGCCACATAGTGGCCAGTACCTACCTTATAGTGTTGTTATTATAGTATTTGTTTAGCTGCTTTATAGTGTTGTTATTATAGTATTTGTTTAGTTGTAATTTTTCTTTTGATTAGCTATTGGTTGTATATAGTATTTGTTTAGTTGTAATTTTTTTGTTGATTAGGTATTGGTTGTATCGACAAATTGCATTCCAATAATTGAAAAATTAATTTTTGAAGAGTGTTGAAATGTCTTGGGTAAATAAAATTGAAATCTCAAAAATAATCTAATTCACAAATATTTCAATACTCTAATACTTTTATAATTTAAATGTATTAAAATATTGTATGTTTGAAGAATAAAATAAAAAATGTAATAACGTGGCGAAATATTTTTTGTGATATTGTAGATTTTTAACTTTTGACTAAATAAAATTGAAATACTAGATTTTTAACTCTTACTAAATAAAATTGAAATCCCAAAAATAATCTAATTTCATAAAATCCTAACCCTAGTTGGGTGTGGATAGATTTGAAATGTCTGCCTAAAATATTAAAATGTAATAATATTGAATACTATTACAATTTAAAGAATAATTACATAATATAATAACAATGACATATTCATATTTACATCACTACAATATTTTATCTTACTCATTTTTTTGTTTAGGTAATAATATTAAGTACTTTTAGAGAACATGATTTTAATTATTTTCTTTAATAATTTTGGGTGCATTCATTTAATAAAAGTATGTTGGTTCAGTTCCATTTAATTAGACATCAATGGTTAAGATCAAATGAATAGTTAAGAAATATTTTAGTGAAATTAGGGTATTTATGTGTAGAACCCTAAAGTATAGTTATAAAATAAATAAATAAAAATATGCATGCTTTATAAAAAACAATTTAGTGTTATTTTATTTTACGAAATTAGGTTATTTTTTGGATTTTAGTTTTTTTACTCAAGAGTTAAAAATCTAGTGTCATGAAAAATACTTTTATTTTGGGGATTTCAATTTTATTTGCTCAATAGTTAAAAATCTAGTGTGATGGAAAATATTTAAATGAAGTGATGCCATATTCCTGAAATATAGTTAGTAAAATCTTACTCAACTAGTGGGAGACAAAATTTGTGTTCATAATTTGTTTACTTACCACCCTAAAATAATCTAATTACATAAAATAAAATGTGTAGAACCCTAAAAAACTAAATTAAAATTAACTTACTTTTAGCTAACGAAGCAAAAAATTAATCGCCATCCATTTAGGCATGACTTAACTAGTGGGAGACAAAATTTGTGTTCACAATTTGTTTACTTGCCACGTGCTCCCCTCAAACCACAATTCTTCTGCATTTATAATTTAACCCACATAGAAGAGGTCTTTTTTATGTTGACATAGGTGCTCCTCTCAAACCACAATTCTTCCGCATTTATAGTTTAATCGAAAGAGAAGAGGTCTTTTTTTTTAACCAATGACAATACAGATAAATCATTTTTCAATATTTTTTTGTTAAAAATTTACCATGTTGACATAGGAAAATTACAAATTTAAATCAAATTTACCCCACAAGAAAAATAATCCTTTCTTTTAATTGGTGTACAATCAATAAATTAATAACTATATAAGTGTGAACTCATTGCAATAGTACCTGGTGGAAGGCATGTACTAATAAAAATAAAACAAATTGAATTGGGAGAAGAAGTTTAATGGATAAGGAGATAAGTCTAATTGGTAAGAGTATTATGAAACCATTTTTTTTATTTTTCTTACAAAATTAATTTATGAAGTGATGCAATGTTCCTGCTATTATTTATAGAAGGTTAGATTACCACTACATATTATTTACTCTTATTCTATCTACATGCTATTCAATAAAATAAAAAGAAAATTGTAATTAAAGTGCAACTTAAATTATGGAACCTATAAATTATAATTTATTTAATATTTTTCTTGCATAAACAAATCTTTGAAACCACAAAGAAAATTAATGGAAGGGTAAATTATTTACTTTAGTTTAATGAGAGATAGGGTTAAGGTTCTTCAATCTTCAAAAGTCACAAAGAAAATTAATACTTAGTTTATTCTTTTAGATTTTTACTATAGGAATTCATTCATAACAAAATTAAGGCACAATAAATTATTAACTTTAGTTTAATCAAGGTTAGCAAAGAAAAATAACAGCAAAGTAAATTACTTTATTTTAGTAGGCATGAGTTTTCCACAGTCCATGAGTTAAGTGTAAACTGCTTCTGGATTAAACTGTGTATGTTTTTTCTTCAACGTTTCGGATCATGCTCAATGATCCATCATTAGGAAGAGGAGAAAGTGTGGTTTGGATAGCAATCATGTTCTTAAAAAGGTTAGAGAAGGGTGAGGAACGCAAAATGAGAGGAAGGAGGGGAAGTGTAAAAAAGAAGAAAGAAAGAAAAAGAGAAATAAGATCACCATTAAAAACAAAAACAAAAAATATAAATAAACAAACTATGTGTGTGTGTGTGTCCACAAGCAAACAAAAGAAAAAATAAAAATAAAAATAAAATGTATAAGACCATATGCAAGGAGCTCACAAAACTAACACATGCAAAGACCATCAATTAAAAACACACTAAAATATCAAAAAAGAGACATAAGACGGTTAGAGTAAACAAGTGAAATATATATATATATATATATATATATATATATATATATATATATATATATATATGTGCGAAGAATAAAAATAAACATAAAAAATTATGCAAAATGAAGATAAGAATGGAAAAATGAGCAAAACAAGATGCATACGAACAAAGTACAAGTATGTATAAAACAATAAGTGCAAATAAAAGACGTGAAACATCATGAAACATGTAAAAGTATATAAAAAGAAAAAGAAGTAAGAAAAACACAAGTAGGAAAGAGAGCAAAAATGAAAAAGCAAATTCCAACATAAAAAGAAGGAAAAGGCGAAAGGATATAACGAATGCAAGGACCTCATAACCCATAAAAGAATAGACAAAATTATGAATGACTACTAAGTTTAGAAAAAAGTAGCAAAATACACAAAAGTGAAAGCAATACCAAGAAAACAAAAGTGTGTGAATGTATGCAAGGGGGGAACATACAAGACGGTATGGAAGTGCACAAGTGTGTGAGCAAGGACGTATGCCACCAAGAGCTCCAAGGAGACAGAGAGTCGGAAGCACTAAGTGCAGAGGGGACAAAAGGTAATGAGAAAGGTAAAAAACCACCAAGGGGGGAGGGGGAAGATGAGAGCAAAGACCGGTTATGAGAAGGAGAGGAAAGGGGGGAGGGGAGAGAAAGGAGAAGAAAGGAGGGCAACGATGGAAGGGGGGATAGAGAAGTGTGGGGGCAAACAGATCACGAGGGATTGGGGTGAGATTGGAGGGAGTTTAGTAAAGGTTGCCAGGTAGGGCTAAGTTGCCACCCAACATCATGATTAAGGTTAGAAGGGTGACTATTAATGAAGATCGCCTCTTGGAGTTTTCTCCTATAAAAACAATCTTCCTTCACTAGGACTTGGGTATGCTCCAGACCAATGTGGTGTTTGGTAAGGTATGAGTGTTCAGCTAAGGCCGATTTGGAGACACGATCGTGCCTGATGTCTGCACAATGCTCTTTGATCCTGGTACTAATGGAGCGGCCCGTTTCACCAATGTATGGCAACCCACAGGAACAGACAATCTTATAGACCCCGGAGTTAATAAGATTATTCCTAGGGTCTTTGATAGAAGGGATGAGATGTCTAAGGGTGGAGACAGGTTTGAAGGAGCAACGGAGGTCCCTCTTGCATAGGATTTTAGAGATTTTATTTGAGAGGCCCTCAACGTAAGGGAGGGTGGCAACCCAAGTATCACTTGGGACAATAGGATTAGGTTTGGGGCGAACACTAATCTTAGCCCGGTTAAAGGCGCGAGAGATACACTTATGGCGATAACCATTTAGTTTGAACACCTTGGAAAGGTGGGACAACTCTTGGTCAATGTGTTCATTATCACAAATGCGGTAGGCACGAGTAGCTAGTGTCTTTAGGACACCAGCTTTTTGGGACGGATGGTGGTGAGAAGAAGCATGGAGGTATAAGTCGGTGTGGGTGGCTTTTCTATAGACAGTGCGAGGTACTTTATTTTTACTATGAGAATTAATTCTATTAAAAATTATAATTAAGTTTTTTCATCATCTGGATTAAAGTATTGAAAATTTTCCATTTAAAACTAGTTGTTAGAACTATGGTTTGGGGTTGCATACCCACAAAGAAAACTAATTGCAAAATAAATTACTTTAGGATTTTTAGGATTTTAATCTTACAAAGATTAAAGATTTTTTCTATGGGAATTATTTCCATTACACAATTATAATTAAGTTTCTTATATCATTTGGATTAAATTAAAAACTAATTTTTAGGATTCTTCAATCTTTAAATGTAAATTTATAAAGTAAATAAAATAAATGTTTAAGTAAAACTAGAATTATATAGTAATATGTATATATTTTAGCTCCCCACTCTATATATTCAAATAAATTAATAAAATTATATAAGTAGTACTCAGACATAAATTTGAGAAAAATCAAATGAGAGTAAATTGAATTGGGAGAACAAGTTTAATGGATAAGACTATGCAACATTTTTCTATTTTGCTTGCAAAATGAATTTATGAAGTGATGCAATGCTAAAGTGCAGCTTAAATTATGGAACCTATGAATTATAATTTATTTAATATTTTTCTTGCATAAATAAATCTTTGAAAACCACAAAGAAAATTAAGCAAACAAAAATAAGGGCAAGGTAAAGATTAAAGATTTTTTATATGGGAATTAATTCCATTAGACAATTATAATTATAATTAAGTTTTCATATCATTTGTCTTAAATTTAAAAACCAATTTTTACAATTCTTCAATTTTTAAATGTAAATTTATAAAGTAAATAAAATAAATGTTTAAGTAAAACTAGCATTATATAGTAATATGTAAATATTTTAGCTCCTCACTCTAAATATATTGAAATAAATAAATAAAATTATTAAACCAATAGAGATATCTTAAATATACCTATCTAAAAGATGCATAGATATGTATTCTAACTAACAATCTTAAATACATCTATCTAAAAGATGCCTAGATATGCATTCTAATTAACAATTTCAATATAGGTGCCTCAAGACTTATCTATCAACGTCTTTTAGATAAATGTATTATTTAAGATATCTATGCTAGTTTAATTAATTAGTCTAAAAATCTTAAATCCTATTTCAATAACTTATTTATTCTAATTAGCTCAAATCCTTATCCATTATCCCCGAATAAATGAATTAAAAATTCAACTAGTCACATGACCAACTAAAGGATGTTTAGATTCACTTCACTTAGACACTTTGACCACAGTCAAACTAACTTTATAGCTCCACCATTAATTCACATATGACATTTTCTAATCCTAGTGATTCACATAAAAATAAGCCCTAGAAGTTTTCATTTTTCCCTAGTTTTTCTCATTTAATCCTAGTCATCCATCCATCTTTAATCTCAACCATTCATCTTTATAGAATTCCTTAGAAGCTTACATCCTTGCCCTAATTTTTTTCATTTAATCTCAGCCATCCATCTATCTTTAATCTCAACCCTTCATCTTTATAGAACCTCATAGAAGATTCTAATCTTTCCCTCATTTGTCTCATTCAATCCTAGCCATCCAATGTGTTGATGTGTTTTTTATGCACATGCAAACTCAGAATAAAATACTGAGGTATTCTATCCTCTCTTGAACAAAGTCTCTCAAAGGCTAAACAATGTGATCCAATGAGGCAACTCCAAGGTTCCAGATGTCAGGTCTTGACTTGCAATTGATAGACTCAGTAGTTGATGTGATATGCTGAAAACTCACAAAGGGACTTACCCTGAATTAACTCCTTATTCCAATGAAATATATCTTTTTCCTTGTGAAATGGAACTTCTTCTAACTAGCCATGAAAAGAAAATGCAAAAGGACAAGGGTTTAGAAGGCTAATCTAAGGACAATGAGATAATGAAACATGTCAAGATAGACAAACTCCTCATGAAACCAGACTTCTCTTCACCATGAGAACCAACAACTACACAAAGCCGGTGCAATCTTCTAAGGAAACTCAAGGATTTTCATGTTGTAAATCTCCATCCAAACATCCACAGCTGGTGCGGCTTGAACAAGCATTCACAACCGAACTAAAGAAAATGAAGGTTCAGTCTAACTTTGAAAAGTGGGTCGCCTTAAATATCTCCACATAAAAACATTACATCAATGCACTTCTAATCTATTTCTAAGCTACTTGGAAACATCTCTCCATCATATTCAAGAATTAGAAACCATGCTAACATTCCATCACCATACAAATCACCATGAAGCATTTAACAATGAGCTTGTATTGATTTTAGAAATGTATTTTTTTTTACAAAAATTTCATATGTCTCTTCAATGACTTCGAAAAGTCTCCTCTAATCTACCTCTACTCTAACAGCATCTACTCCTACTGCTTGATTCTGGCTCTCTCCTCTAATAATCCTCCTTACAAATGAGAGGAATGAGCCCTTTTATAGACCTCAAAATTACATGAATGGATAGGATTGATTTGAGAATCAATGGCCAAGATTGAGACAACAAGGCAGTTTGTTACAAAAATTACTATGTTTAGAATCATTGAATGCAGACGGATGATGTGGCAGACTGTGATTGGATCAATGTTGTGCATGTGCCACCTCAACATCAAACAAACTAGTTTGATTTTCTTTGTGTTCATATTGCTCAGAATATCTTCCCAGATTTTGTCATCTTTTGGAGTAGTATTCGAATTTGGATTTTCAGCTTTGGAACTTGACTTCTTCAAACTTGAAACTTGGGAAAATTTGTCAAATTTCTTGTTATCGATCATGCAATTGTCCCTTTGAATGAACTGGCTCATTTCTCTTCTCATCTTCCTGTCTTCTTGCGTAGGATGTCTTCATTCTGATTCTTGTAGGAAGTAGGAGATGCCTTTGTTCATGACTCTTTTTAGTGGATTTCATGATGGATGTCCCTCTTTGCCTGGTACATGGAATGGATGACTTCTGGAAGTGTAGAACTGGACCTTCTCCCTTTAGGATTTCATCACTGGTTCTCCTTAATATGAAGTCTTCTTCATGAACTTGAACAACTTCCCTTTATACCACTCCTCATTAATGCCTATCTGCCTTTTGTGCTCATCGGTCATCGCTCACCTGCATAACCGCTTTATGTCAAAATCTCAAAAATGACATTTAGTAACAAGATAATAGTAACAAAACCTACATTTAATACATGCGGGATTAACTGAATGCAAGATTTTAATTTATCTCACCCCTCTGCTAAAAAAAAAACAATAACGCGATTCCTGTGAGAATAAAATGTCCAAATGTCTCGTAGTTAGTTGTAGATATCAGAGTTAGTGAGTTATGAGTTGCTTAAATAGAAAGAGTTGTGTAGGTGCAAGTGTAGGTGTAAGTGTAGGTGGTGTTAAGGTCATTTTATTCAGATTTTATCGGTACAAATTGTAAAAAGAACTTTTCGGTGTGGTTGGGGGTAAAATATCAAGTAGGTGGTTTGGTGTGTTGGGGGTCCAACTGAAAGTAGGTGGGTTGGTGCGTTGGGGGTCTAATGGATAAAGGTGGTGTGGGGTTCCTCCCGGTGTAAGGTTGGTTGGGGGATGGTTTCTGTTGGTTGTGGGGTTCCTCTCGGTGTAAGGTTGGTTGGGGGATGGTTTCTATTGGTTGTGGGGTGGGGATGTTGTCTGTTGGTTGTGGGTGTTGGTGGGTGGAGGGAATTTTGTGGGTGGTGGGTACTAGTGATTGTAATGGAGGGCATTAACACATTCAGCTCCTATTTGCCTTTGTCGAAGCTAATCTCCTGATGGACCTGCAATGATCTTATGTTGTAATCATGCATGTGTTTAATGGAGGGGAGGTCGATTTCCAAGTAATAGAAGGTGACCTTCCTTAAACTTCTGACGACTCCAGCCAAGGAAGATACTCTTAAACCTGCACTCAGGAAGTTTTGAGCATACAAGGTAGATTATGTAATATTAACTAGCTTAATGTCCGAGTACCTATTCAGAAAGACCTCATAAGGATCCCCTCCTGTAGGCAAAACTCATGAACGTAGTCGGGCTTCTAAATACTGATGCAGGAGGTGAAGCTCACTGTTAGAACAAATGATGAAACACCCTTGAATCCCTATCGTCTCACATAGTGATATCGCCTTCTTTGGAGGATAGTGCATACTACGCATGCTCAGAAAGTTGGCACTGTCATTTAATAATGTTCAAAAAATTTTGCCAGCATAAACAGTACACTCCACCTCTTCTACATCATAAATGACATTACTTGAATCAGTCGTGGGGCTAAGAATAGGACAAGCCAATACTCAAAAGATACGTGTTTCAAAACTCCTGCTAGGAATCCTAATTAATTCACTATCCATGCGTTATTAAGAGTGCAGTGCCTATTTAATTGAATGCTGAGAATAGAATAGAGTCGTTCTGCACATAATCATTCAATGATTCCTTCAATTAGTATCTTCATTATTGCCAAAGAGGTAACGGTATTACAGCAGGTCTGAGCTAAAGTTTTAGATCCCACCACATTTGGCCAAAAAGTATATTTTGTGAACCTAAGACTTATCTCCATCCCGGTGGTCTTTCTATTTCAATGTACACAATGTAGGAATTACAGTGGACTATTAAAAGTCCATCCCTCCATGAATTTACGCGGGTGTGCCATAAGTTTCAAGAAAACCTCACCACGCACTTAATGTTCACCAAGACTCAAGCGATCAACATGGAGCGAATGCTATACTTCACACAAGACGTGATACTGAGAATAGGATGTTTATGTGATGTTTTGAATAATCACCAAAGGTCCATTAATAACCACGCCATGGAAAAGATACCCCACTCAAACGGTCACTCAAGCCCACCAAAGACAAATTCAATCATGAAGAGTTCTTGACGAATCATTAAAATCCGCCCAAAGTGGTCATTTAGATTGATAAGAGAATAGAAAAACAAAAGCAATGCCACCAAGTAAATAAACTCTGCTTAGGTGGAGATCTAGGGAGGAGCGAGCATGTTGTGTAATAAAAGGAACATCCCAATGGTCTGCAGGGTGATTGAAAACGTCCGCCAGTGTGAATATTTGAAAAGAGTGCGCTTCATGCAAAGTTAAGGTATTTTATGCGTTGCAAGTCTTCTACCAATCAATCTCACATGAGTTGGAGTGGGCTTTTGGATGCTCTATACAATCACCAAAATTCAAACCACAAAAACTTTAAAGGATGCGCATGGGCAGGGGCTCTTTGAATTTCCATTTTCATCGATTGACTTGGCATTTTTATGCTTTGAGCGGACTTTTAGATAGCTCATGCGTGACTTTGCAAGAGGACAACAAATTTGCGTCAAACCAGTCCTCGAGTGTTCATTAAACTCACATGATGTTTGAAATTCAATCAATGTTGAAACAAGCTTCTTCACTTAACTCACTCCTCATGACAAAATTCTAATTCAAGCTTCGCTCATGAAGCTGACCACTCATGATCACACCTTTGAAGGCATTGGCACCATAAAAATTCAAACTTGGGCAATTTTCCAATTATATTCTGACTGAGGTATGACTCAATGCGGGAGAAGACCATTGGCATCCTTCAAGCAATAAATGGATTACAATACATCTCCTCGACACTTGTAAACCACCTTGCCTAGACAAGAACCCCCAAACAAGACCACAGCCAAAAACACAAAACTCAGGGGTCCCCATGCTTTATGGGGCGGTGTTGTTGTAACGCCCCGCATGAACACCTTAGAGAACAAACACATCTACGCTAATTAAATAGAATAATTTTTTTTTAAAAGAATAAAGTAACACATTACTACACATCATTAACTATCCACTTGTTACTCTAAGATAACATGGGAGCATTAGTTGACAAATCAAACAACATAATCTGACATACATCATTTACTAACATTAATAGATCATTCTAAACTATTGCATTTAATCAATAAACATTTACATAACATCAGATGAGTAATCATTAGGATCCAGTACAAAGATACAATTTCTTCTCACATACGAGTACATCATTACATTGTTACTTAACACCTTCTGAACACAAACATTATAAATCAACTGATACATAGACAAGTACATGAATACAAATCACTTACTTCATATCTGGTACAAGATCTGACAGCTGATACACAAGATACAACATCCTCGCACATGAACAATAGCAAGGAAAAACCAATGGATAAAAAGCTCTTCCACCTGACCATGTGGAACCCTAAGGTCCACCCCCCGAGCTAGGAGTTAACATAAGGTTCCCACTACAACATATAGTCAGGTATACAGTAGACTATAAGAACAAGACAATACATAACTCCAACACACAAGACAATAACACAAACAACTTAACAACTCTTCCAGAGGCAAGCACATAACCAAAGGGGAGAGTACAACTAGGGAGGACTATGCTGCAGTAGGGAGGAGTGTCATCACATGGCTTGTCATGGGTTGTCTTGGTAAGCCTTCCTAGGCCCCGACCCCCATCTTGGGTTGTCCTGGCAGCCTCTCCCGACTTCCGGCCCCCATACAACGCTCATGCGGAATCAACATACCTTTCATGAAGACAAGGTAGTCGATCTTGCCATTCCAGGCCTTCTCATCTCATCTCAAGCCTAAACGAGCACTTAAGCCATGACTGAGGCATCCACTTATCTTTATTTAGTGTGATTAACTACCCAACCCCCTAATTCATTAATTAGGTTATCACTGAATTAACAAACTCCCACATGGGTTGTCCTGGATGCCACTTTGGGCTCTGGCCCCCATTGAGAGCCACTCCCCTACCTGCAACTAGAAAACCCCACTCAACAAGCATAGAAAACATCATCAGGACAACGAGGATACAGGAACCATGCAAGGAATCAACCATCTTGCACACAATTATCCTCATACCAACAATGCAAGGAATTATCCATCTTGCATATCATCTTAATCACAAGGACAACTAACAAAACCTTGTCCATAACAATGCATAAACATTACTCCTACAAAGTACTCAATGTCTCCCTATAACACAAATCTCAAAATAAGATAATTACAATCAATACATCCACAAAGAGGATTATCACCTCCTCATTATGCATTCACGACATCGAATATTCATCATATCACATTATCAACAAGCGGCAACGTACTTATATAACTTCATGGTCTCGAACACTTATCAACACGTCTCAAGAAATCAAAACACAACTACCTATGCCTCTGGAATAACCCCTCGTCAACTAACCCTTGACCATTCATATACATTCCACTTACAATATGCAATTAGACTCACTATTTAATGCAATACTTATAAATCAAGTTTCCATTACATTATTAATATACCAAATCTATTTTTATCTTATCAAAATGAAAAAAAACATATTAAAACTATGACAATTTAAATTAAATTTCTTTTAACCATTTATATATAGTCACAATGTTTATCTTTTAATCAATTTAACGATGACAACATTATTCTAAACTTCCAATTTTATTTAGCTTATAAGCAATCAACTATACTTTTGAAATAATGAAAATAATAATAATAATAATATCAACTAATTATCTAATTTAATTACACTTCAAAATATAAATATCTCAACAATCTAACAATTACCATTCCGATTTATAACTATTTTTAAACCCTAATTCAACACAAAATAAATATTTTATAACTCCTTACCCTAAAAAAAATTAACTTCCTAATGAAATTATCGGTAACAATATTTAAACACTTATCTACTCAATTGAATGATAAAAGAATTGCAATCAGATTATTAATACTTCTAATAATAATAATAATTACCATAGATGAAAGGATGGTAAATTTTGTAATTATTTTCTGTAGTAAAGTAGGAAGTTTTATTAACTAACAAATCTATATTTTTTTTTTATAAAAGTTTTACCCGAGCTATCCAATAGAAAGTGAATAATAATCCACAAAGATTTACAGGCTCTCTACTTAAATATTACTGAAGGAGATTTGAAAATATTAAAGCCTTATCAATTACAATTAGAATGATTACTTGTTTCTAGATTCAAGAATTTAATTAGGCTAATAACATTTATATCATTATCTAGAATATACTCCTTTAGTAAACCTAAGCCTCAGAGCTAAATGAAATGATCTAAATCACCTTAGGGCAAAACCATTAAGCCTATACTAAATTTTGATTATGTAAAGATACCATCTAAATATGTATGCTATGAAATTAATAAGAATATGCTGCAGGTTGAGTGAATGGGGATTGTACCTAATTCAATCACATCTAAAATCCATGTCACCTACAGTTTACCGTTATGTGTGCATGGTTGAACTTCTTGGCTACGCTGGCCCTTCTTGAGGATGCCCTAAACTTTATCACTGAGATACCTGTTAAATCTATGCTGGATGTATGGATGTGTTTTGTTTGGAATAGATGATGAATCGACACATTCTCTATCTATTTCTAACCGTTTCACACTTTGCCCTCTTTTGTTTCATTCAAAACTCAAACCAAAAACTGGCACTCAGCCATTCAAATTAACCTACCACATTTAATTCTGCCAGCAAAGTTAAATCCCCTTTTACAGGGTGGCAGATCTGATGGAAGGAATCAGATTAGATATTCCAACACCATTTCCCCAGCTACATATCATAACAAAACAATGCCAGATCAGGGTTTAGTGATCGACATCTGTGTCCCCAGAGTCATTAAACCAAGAAAAAAAAATAGTCCAAACACAGTAAATATGGGATATCCCCATCAATATGATTAGATTCCCGGGTCTACATTCAGTACAAGACACAAATAGGATTGAGATTATGGGTGGCCTAAAACTGGAAACACTGATTCTAAATCCCACATCCTGATCATACTAATCAAATGCTCACTATCAGAAAAAAAACCCAGTATCATCAATAGGCAACTCACAATGAACCGTTAATCCCAAACAAAATCCAATACGATATGGTAAATGCATGTCTAACGACATAACAATTGAAGAACATGTATGATTTATACTGTGGAAAGAAATCCAAACCGCATTTATTGAACCATAACAAAATATTTCAAAAAAAAAAACATATATAGAAGTCCACTTACGCTCGTAATTTTTATCAAACTCCCCTGTGCGATGATGGTTCAAAAATGCGGTTTTTCCTCAGTGTCTCCGTCACCAACAAACAAAACATCAAAACTTCGGTAAACTGCGTGCTGGCCCAAAAGAGCCATTTTTCACGATCAAAAGCTCTTCAGATACCCAATTGGACGCCAAATCCAGGAGGACTAGAGGCCTACCGATCCAAACTATTGAAGATGAATACAAAGAAATGAAATAATACTCGACAAGAGGGTTTGACGGTTGACCTACCCAATTGGGCATTGGTTCAAAGAAGTCAGGCTGAGGAACAATTCTACCAATCTATACCTACTTAGGCATTTGAGGAATAGGTCTAACAATCCAAACCTTTAAAACAATAATAAAATTCAGAAAAATTGAGAGAATTGGATATGATCAACATATCAGATGAGACTTTGTGGTCCGTCCCTCATCAAGGGATTGCTCCAAATTATGGCAAAAGGCTCAAGGCTATTAGTAAGAAGCTTGCTCTGCTGTAACTGGGATTGCGAACATTTGTTCTGTAATCTTATGAGATCTTCTGCATAAATAAAACCTTGTTTTAACCCGTATAACATTTCCTATTATTATTTACTATTAATTGACAAAAGGTTTAGTATATTCAGATTTAGAACTACATGCATAATTACTCGATTATACACGGACACAACAGCAAGAAGTTGGATGTGGACATAGATTTATCTGATTTGATAAGTGTAAGGTAAATAAGTTTGGCAGTATACACTAAATGAACACAGTGATTTCAGAATACTCACAAGCTCAACAATCAAAGCATGAATACGACATTCAGTTTTAATTTATTTTCAAAGATAAAACTCTTAAAGAGAATGGAACCTGATTTCTGATTAATTGACTTGCTGCGGGTTGGTGTTGCTGTCTGATTGCAGTTTGCAGCTCTAGTCTCCCAAAATCTTCTGATTTCGGCCCACAGCTCCTCCCCACTTGTAACCCCATCTACCTCTATCCTCCTTTCTCTCCTTCTCTCTGCTTGTTTTATAGTATTCCCCCTCTAGGGCATAAACACACGACCCAATGCCAACCGCCAATGAAAAATATAGCCAAAATACTTTAAAATTATTTTTTTTAATAACTTCACAATATAACCCCGATTCTTTTATTTACTCCAGGGTAACTTTTATTTAATAAAATACAACTCATAATTTTTATTTTATTTAGTTTAGTACTACATATAGATATTAATATATAACAACTCTTAAATACATTTTATTTTATTAAATCATTTATTTACTTTTGTTTTGATTTTATTAATTATAGAACAATTTCACAACTATAATGCCACTTTATAACTAATTTATCTCCTTTAATTATTTTATTTATTTATTTATTTATTATTTAATATATATTTGTTATATAACAACCAATGATTATTTATAAATCTATTTAATAAACATTAATCAAATTTATCTATTTATATACCACAATTAACCAATCATAAATCATGCAATTACTCGACCATCAAGCATGTAGAGAAAGCAAGATGACAACCCAAAGAACAAACGAAACTGAGGACATTGACTAGACGTAAAACTGAAGACTTATCCTCTACAAGGATGATGGATGACTGGGAAACCTTATGTTAACTCCCACCAACAATTCCATTAGCTAGGGCACGCTCAGACCTGCTAGTTCAGGTGGAGTCGATGCCCGGTACCTGCATCCTGCAGCAAACCTCAAGGTTAAACATATATATACAAACATGAAATCATGCACACAGTGAACAGAAATCGCAGCGTGGCAGGGTACTCGGACACGAGTAATGCAACACTATTCTGTTCACATACATCCCTAATTAAATATTCAGTTATCTACAAGAAAATAGAATAATCAATAACAATACGATCAAGTATAACAATTATTGTTAAAGCATCATAACCCTAATTCAATATCACATTAAACTCAGAAATAACATTAATCCATTATATCAAACATGTCCATCAAACAATGAAACATAAAATATCAATAATCTAGTATCATCAATCGTCATCATAGAAATAGGTCCATAAACAACTCAACATACTAACAAAGAATCCATGTCAAGATATCTAATCCTACTAGGAATACTATCAGTCTGACGGAAGCAAGGTGAGGGGCACTACAGTTGTGGATACGTCACAACATCTAGCGCCAATTCGAATAAATGTTCCTAAACATTTCAAAAATAAAGACCCAATCCAAACCCAAAAACATCAGACAATACCTTTAAAGTCATCAACTAGCTAGGAAACACACTCAAAAGGGAAGAAGAATCCTAGATTGGATCAAAACACTTCATAGTTAAACATTTTCTAGAATAGTGATTAAAATAAAATCTCAAGTGTTCCAAAGATAAACAAGAATCAAGACTTCAAAATTCCTATGTATACCCACACATTAGGCCAAATAGACACATATACATGATCAAAGAGTCAAAATCAAAAGCTTAGTACAACCATTCATATCCTGAAGATCCAAGTGTGTGCAGTTGAGTTCATTCCCATCCATTGGCAACTTCAGATTATCTCAGTTCCTTCACATTAAGCTACATGATTGGTACACACCTCATGAACTACCTAGACATGGCCCCGCTACCAGCAGAGTCTGACCAGCACAAGCAGAGCCCTAACTGCTGGTCAGGCGTCCATAGCCCCAGTAAAGATTACTCGATTGTCTATCTAACTGAGTTATAGTCTGATTTGTATTCTTTATATATAATATTTGTATTCACGACGTTGACGGATCAAAAGTCCAAGATTCTTGTATTTCCAATATCAATTGCAAAAGCATAAAATATTTAAACTTTTATAAAAAAAATATTCTGTAAAATATAAAAAATGCATCAATATTTCCAATCACATTTTGTGATATACAAAATGAATCATCTCACATATAACTTATTAATATTAAGAAAGGCATTTGGATATAATGAGAACCCAAAAGATAGTTTTAATGCTTTTCAATATCACTAACATTTTTGAAAAAATATTTAAAAATTATTTGAATCATTTAATGTAAACATAATATCTGTAATGTATTTTATTTTTTTTAAATATGTAATATTTTATAATGTTAATAATCAATATTTTAATAATTCGTATTCTTATTATTCTCTAACCTTTTAAAAAATATCAATATAAAGAACTATTATTTCGTGATTACCCCTTTGGTTGCTTATGTGAGCAACCACTACCTCATAAACAATTTACAAACTAATCACTATATACAAATTGTTTAAACCTTTTTCTACATAAATCCTCATTTAAAACACTTTACTTACACATCATCCTAAAATGCTCCAACAGTCAATAACAATTTTACACCTCATTAACAACAAAAAGTGGTAAATATTTGCCTTATTTTTATTGGCCAAAATTAACCTTTGACTATTGAAGTGAATGATGTTTAAAAACAGCCCATTTCAAACACTTTTAAAATGTTTAAGCTCAATTCTCCATGCAAAATGGTTATTAAAAGTTACAA
The DNA here is from genome assembly GCA_027924645.1 of Cunninghamia lanceolata. Classification (NCBI taxonomy): domain Eukaryota; kingdom Viridiplantae; phylum Streptophyta; class Pinopsida; order Cupressales; family Cupressaceae; genus Cunninghamia; species Cunninghamia lanceolata. The sequence continues at coordinate 1,004,379 of BSBN01000244.1, forward strand.
AATTTTTGTTTCAACATACATGCTAACCACACTAATAGCCCTTACAGGTTCAGAATAACATTTGCAAAACACAGTTTTGTTATTTGAATGCCTCAAATAACACAAGGTACCAACTGTTAAGCTTTAAATTGACTCATTTGCCTACTGTAAGACCTGATCATACTGTAACCCTTCTGTGGAAACTACGGTGACAATTACAGGCCTCGCATCTCATTTCATCATCTTGGCTGGCCTTGAACTCTCCACATCCATCTTTGGCATGATAGGGAAGTTGAAGGGTGTGATTCTTCCAACATTCCATGTACTCTACCTTTCTGTGGAAACTACGGTGACAATTACAGGCCTCGCATCTCATTTCATCATCTTGGCTGGCCTTGAACTCTCCACATCCATCTTTGCCATGATGGGGAAGGTGAAGGGTGTGATTCTTCTGACATTCCATGTACCGCACCCTGTTAATTGATTCATTAATAGCTGAGCCAGAAACAAATTGGGCTTTTGAGGTTTCATTCCTTGGCTCTGAGAGTAGCTCTTTTGGATCCATCCTGACTCTATTCTTACACACAGAGAGCGGAATAATATTTGAAAAACAGTGAAACAAATGGAGTTCAACAATGCCAATGAATAAAGACGACAGAACAGAGTCTTTTTCAACGCTTCCCTTAACTTCTGATCTGCTTTGAGACCTGCACCCAGGAAAGCAAATATTTATCATACTTACATGACGTTTGAGCGTCATATTCAGGTCTGTAGCTATTTAGGGTTTTTCTTTTATTATAAACACTAACAAATCACTAGAAATAAATAATAATTTCTCTGAAATATTTATATTTAGTGCTTACATTGCACTTTAATATTAAAAAAAATGGAGAACATAATTGTGTAGGGTAATAAATCATAAGCAAAGAATGCAAAGTTAAGCTAACAGTCTCCTTCTACTTTAGATTGCAACATGAAAGAAAACGAATCTATAGTGATGCAAGATCAAACAAAACTCAATATCTTTTCCTTGGGTGTGAATGATGGATCCAAATGATAAAATGTTGATAATGATTGCTATATTGAATTGCTCTAGTGGACTCACTAGTATGACAGCATGTACCTGCAGATTCTTCTTGATACCTTGGATGAGAGGGAAGCCTAAATTTATAGATTTGAGGTAGAGGAATGGAGGGTTAGTATTCATTTGCATTGGATGGCTAGGATTGAATGAGACAAATTAGGGCAAGATTAGAAGCTTCTATGGGGTTCTATAAAGATGAAGGGTTGAGATTAAAGATAGATGGATGGCTGGGATTAAATGACAAAAATTAGGGCAAGGATGGAAGATTCTAAGGAATTCTATAAAATGAATGGTTGAGATTAAAGATGGATGGATGGATGGATGACTAGGATTAAATGAGGAAAACTAGGAAAAAATGAAAACTTCAATGGATTATCTTTATGTGAATGGTTAGGATTAAAAATATTCATATGTGAATGAATGGTGGAGATATAAATTTACTTTGAGTTTTGTGAGATTGTTTAAGTTCAGTGAATCTAAACAACCTTTAGTTGGTCATGTGACTAGTTGAATTTTTAATTCATTTATTTGGGGATAATTGATAAGGATTTGAGTTAATTAGATTAAATAATGGATTGAAATAGGATTTAAGATTTTTAGACTAATTAATTAAACTAGCGAGATATCTTAAATACATCTATCTAAAAGACGCGGAGGCACTATATTGAAATTGTTATTATCTTTTAGATAGATGTATTTAAGATATCTATGTTAGAGTGAGGAGCTATTATATATATAATGCTAGTTCTACTTAAACATTTATTTTATTTCCTTTATAAATTTACATTTAATGATTGGAGAATCATAAAAATTTGTTTTTAATTTAAAGCAAATGATATGAAAAACTTAATTATAATTATAATTGTCTAAAGGAATTAATTCCCATAGAAAAAATCTTTAATCTTTTAAAGATTTAATCTTTCCCTTGCCCTTATTTTTCTTTGCTAGCCTTCATTAGACTAAAGTAAATAATTTACCCTGCCTTAATGTTCTTATTTTCCTTTGTGGGATGCAGCGACAATTCTAAGTTTTGTATAATTTTCAATAATTTAATCCAAATGATAGGAAAGATTTAATTATATTTTTTAAAGAATTAATTCCCATAGTAAAAATCTAAAACAAAGGTCATTAAACTAAATATTAATTTTGTTTGTGGCTTTCAAATTTTCTTTGTGGTTTTCAAAGATTTGTTTATGAAATAACAATAAAAAATGTTGCATAGTACCCTTACCAATTAGACTTCTCTCCTTATTGATTAAACTTCTTCTCCCAATTCAATTTGCTCTATTTTTATGTGGTTTGATTTTTCTCAAATTTATGTTTGAGTACTACTTATATTAATTTATTTCAATATATAGAGTGAGGACCTAAACTATATACGTATTACTATATAATGCTAGTTTTACTTAAACAATTATTTTATTTACTTTATAAATTTACATTTAAAGATTGAAGAATCCTAAAAATTAGTTCGTAATTTAATCCAAATGATATGAGAACCTTAATTATGATTGTCGAATGGAATTAATTCCTATAGAAATTTTTTTTAATCTTTTAAAGATTAAAGAACTATAATCCTAATTAAACTAAATTAATTTATTTTCCAATTAGTTTTCTTTGTGGGTATTTAAGGCAATTCTTAGCTCTAACAACTAGTTTTTAATGGAAAATTTGCAGTAATTTAATCTACTATAACCCTAATAATTTAATTTCTAATAATTTTATTTGTGGATTTTAAAGATTGAAGAACTATAACCCTAGCCCTCATTAAACTAAAATAAAGTAATTTACCTTGCCATTATTTTTCTTTGCTAGCCTTTCATTAAACTAAAGTAAATACCTTAATTTTCTTATTTTTCTTTGCTAGATGAATTAATTCTGATACTAAAAATCTAAAGCAAAGGTCAATAAACTAAATATTGATTTTCTTTGTGGCTTTTAAAGATTGAAGAACACTAACCCTATCTCTCATTAAACTAAAGTAAATAATTTACCCTACCATTAACTTTCATTGTGGTTTTCAAAGATTTGTTTAATAAATAAAATTATAATTTATAGGTTCAATAATTTAAGCTGCACTTTAACTACAATTTTCTTTTTATAGTTTATTGAGTAGCATGTAGATACAATAAGAGTAAACAATACGCAATGCTAATCTAACCTTCTATAAATAATAGCTGGAGCATTGCATCACTTCAAAAATTCATTTTATAAGAAAAATAAAAAAATGGTTTCATAGTACCCTTACCAATGAGACTTATCTCCTTATCGATTAAACTTCTTCTCCTAATTCAATTTGCTCTATTTTTATTTGATTTGATTTTTCTAAAATTTATGTTTGAGTACTACTTATATTTATACACATTATTTTATTAGCTTTATTAAAAAATAAGTCAGCTCTATTTTATTTTTATGTACTATCCAAGTCATCCCTTAATAGGTGTAATTATTTTTAAATGTCACTCATTAACACATTGAAGCTATTACACTCCACCCTTTGGTACCACTATAGTTACACCACTAGTTTTCATTATTTAATTAATTAGTGTAGAGGGGTGTGAGAAATTAATTTTAATTAAATAAATATGATTTATTTAATTAATTTAATGATGGAGAGAATATAAAAAGGATAATTGTAATTAATTAAATAAATATTAATGATTTGAATGAAAAGAGGGGGATAATGAGGTTGAATTGCTAGATCCTCTTTTCAAGGACATATCAACCAAGTTGAATCACACTTTTACAAGAGGATTCACCTACATGTTAGGTTATCACTTGGAATGATGTGGAAATTAAGAAATTTTCTATTAATGTATTAATTTAATGCTCAAATATCCTTGAAACCCTAATTATACAAAACAGTAAGTAAAATGATGAATTACAACAAATGCTTGTAGACTAATGTAGTAAAAAGAGATTAATTACTTGTCATTTTTTGAAGTTCAAAATGCAGAATATTCGAGGACACTGGCACTCATGCTCCTATCTAGGGTGTTCTTTTCTTTAGGGAACCTTGATCTTCTTTCGACATTGATGATCACTGTACTTTTCATTTTCATGCCAGTAGATGCAGAGGACATTAGAACTAGTGCCTGGATTCAATGCAGGGTGTTCTTAAGGATGTCAAAACCTCTTCAGATGCTGATTATCATTGTCACAATGATTTATGTGTTTTCAACCTCAGAGGACATTGGCACTAGTGCTTGAGTCCAAGGAGTGCTTTTCTTCAGAGATTCAAAATTCTTATCTTCTGTAACTTTCCTCTACAACTCCACTATGTGAAATATGATACTTGTAACTTACAATCACAAGGAGTGTGGTTGGGAGTTGTGGTGTTTAGAGACTTGCCTTAGTCAAGCCCTGGAAGGACATTCAAGTCTTTTGAATATTGTTGTTAGATAAAGAGTGTGTATCCCTATGGGATAGAGGTAAAAACAAATTGATAAAGATTGAAACACAAATAGATATCACCTCAGAGGTGTAGATCTCACATAGATGAATATTCTTCAACACAAGAGAAGAGGAAGCTAAATCCACAATCACAAACACAATAACAATGCTCTGCTTTGCAACAATGAATATCTTGAATGCTCTAAAATCATAAGTTTACCAAAAGTTCATAATCATCTTCTAGTTTACAAATGGAACCCTAAACATACTTATATATGCAACTAAATACATTCTTGCTTCAAATTTCTGTAATGTCGCCTATTGAAACAATACTAATTTTATCCTAAACATTCAAATACCCCAAACTAAGGTTAGGGCTTTAGAATGACCATTTGGATGATCTTCTAGTTTTATTGATCTTGTGTTGAAGTTACATTCATGAATTCCACTCCATTATAGTAGTGAAGACATGATATTCCTCGGTACATGATGACTCCATGCTGGCCCTTAAGGAGGGCATGGCAGTTCTCATGTTTAGTTCCTCCATACTGGCCCTAAGGGGGCTTGGCAGGTTCAAGTTGTCATACATGGCCTCCAAACTAGCCCTTACAGGGGATATGGTAGGGGTGTAGACCAGATTGCCTCCAAGCTGGCCTTAGGGGGTATGGTTGGTCTGCATAGCCTTAGTCTATCTATCCTTCACTCCTATGAGGGAGGACCAAAAACAACAATAAATTACTTATATAGATTCAAGCTGACATGTTCACTATATTTCTTTCATTGCATAATAAGTGTGGTTACTAGAATATATGTCTGACCTGCAGATCTGAAACTGTATTATACAAATATCACAATGGCTTTCAAGTTTTGAGTCAAGTGCTGTAGTATATTTTCACAATAGTTTATATTGCTGAATAAGTATGTATATTTCTGCAGATGGTGTTTCAATATCTGATATTCTTGCTTGTATGAGTAATATGAATTGGCCAGTTTATTCCATCATGATTCCCCCCTACGATCTCTTCATTTTTAATATGGCATGGAGAGGACCTATTTCTTTTTAAAAGACACATCACTTCACCATTAGACGTTACATCTCACCAAGGGTGACATCCCTTTGTTTACTAATCCTAGATTATCTTTAGTTATCTTCAAATGCTTAATTTTCTTCATAACCCAAGTGCCCTTAATAAGAAATCATTGCTTTTATCTTTTCACAAAATGTACCTCTTTTGCCGCAGGTATTAATTATGATAAGTTAAATAATCCTCAAGCTTTTCCTAAGCTATGTAATGTCAGGGACATTACAGTTCGCCCCGCCCAAGATTGCTTGTCCTCAAGCAACAAAAAGCCATCAATCCTCTTGAAGAATGGTTGTTATTATACGTTTCTCAATCCACCACCCACATTGTGCTATAAGAAAGTAAGGTTGATAACAATCTCTAAGTACAAGGACAATTTATTGTCAAATATCCTTTAGGTCCATGTACTTGTATTTCCCAATATCTCTCAATAATACAACCAAGGGTTGGTAATTGGTAAGGTCCGTAACTTAAGACGAATTTTCTCTCATTCAAGGAGAAGAAACCAAAAACATCAAGTAAATAAAACATTAATTTAGAGACCACTTTCTACATTGTCTATGTTGTTATAGATTCTTGTTTTCATGCTCATTTTCTTGTGGTCCAACTGCTTATCCCTAATTCCTCTTGTATGCAGATTTCTTATGGTTCTTATCTTTCATATGATTGTGTTACTTTGTATATTACATTCATCTTGATTTCAAAATCTAGTTGGTTGTTTAGAAGCTTCTTCTTGAAGGAAACATTATAATGTTTGGGGTGAAACTATTTGTCATATTACCATCACTGTGAGATTTGATAAGTTTGTGTGGAAGCTATATTAAATCTCTTGTTCTATCCTTCGCACATAAATCTGTTACATCCACTTTTGACTACAGACATATGGTTTACCATTAGTTGGGGTTGGATGAGTATAGGGTTAGAGGATCTTTGTGTATCTCTAAACTTTTGGGTACTTCAATACCTCTGTCATAAACACCTGTAGTGGTGTATGTTGTCATTGAGATATTGCTTCTAGATTTAATAGTCATAGTACCAAGCTTTACATAAGTTATCTTTCTTACTACAAAACTATAATGTAGAATCTAGAACCTATAATGATTATGACCAATCTAAGGTTATCACTCATTACCATGTAAGTAAAATATATGAGTTGATAAGGATATGTATACTTGATCTTGTAAACCATTCAGTCCCGTTACAATGGGCCTTGATATTATATCAAATATAGTCTGAAATCAACTTAGGGCTTCTTGGAATAGAATGCAATGTGTCCTTGTAAACCAAATTAATAATTTAGGTTTTAAAGTCTTTTATCTCGCATTGAGTCCTTGGTTTATATTCTAAATTCCCTTATGTGATATGTAATACTTGAATGACCACAACTATTTAACTATTAACTGTATTACTATTGATTCATATTCTGTTGGACACATAAAGTCCATGAAACTACAAGAATATCCTCCTGGGGTAATCATCAATTTCAGTTTGTTGGTCTTATGAATATGTTTTAAGTATTACGTTTAAAATCCAATTAAGTTTGTGAAAAAGAGATTGGTAATGCCAAGGGAAATTTAAGTAGAATAGGAATCCTTGACATTGAACTAAGATATGAAGATTAATAATTGACTAGAAGAATAAACATTAGATCGTTAGATTTTATCATTAACTATATTGAGTTGTTATGATTGTTCCCTCCTTGGAAATATTTTTGGATATTTTGATTGTTTGATTTCTTGAAGGATAGGTGAGTGATGAATGAATTGATTTATCCTTGTACCCCCATTTGGGGACTTATCAATTCCAGAAGTGTTTGACAATAAATTTTTGATAGATTTGGCATTTCCATTAAACATAAAGTAATCTTAAACACACATGGAGTAAATTTGTTGAACAACCCTAGACATGGAGCACATGTCATACATGAAGCATACGTGTTACACAAAGTGTGAAGCATACAAAATATACATACGTAATACACAAGCATGATTCACATAGGATGCAAAGCATGAAGTACAAAGTATACGCATGAATACATGTAGTACATGAAGCATGAAGTATATGAAGTATTCATATGAATATATGTAAGATATGAAATGTGAAACACACACATAAATACACGAGTCACATAAGTCACAAAGCATACGTGCATGAAAATACATAAGTCCTGGAGCATACATGCAAGTCACAAAGTATACACTTGAACACATGTAAGCAACTGAGCATATAAGTCATACACATGAGTCACAGAGTATACACTTGAATATACATAAGTCACAAAGTATACCTACATAAAATGCAAAGTGTTCACATGCATGCAAGTCGCAAAGTATACACATCAACACAAGTAAGTTATAATGAATACACATAAGTCACAAGTATGAATACACAAAGTCATGGAGTATATGCTTGAAATACACGTATACACAAGGTCATAGAGTATACACATGAATACATAGTCATAAAGTATGCACTTGAATACAAAATCATAGAGTATACGCTCGAATACAAATACAAAGTCATAGAGTATACAATTGAACACACAATGTCATGGAGTACACACTTGAATATGAAGTATGTTCTTGAATACAAAGTCATAGAGTATACACTCGAATACAAATACAAAGCCATAGAGTATACATTCGAATAAAAATACAAAGTCATAGATTATACACTCGAATATAAATACAAAGTCATGGAGTATACACTTGAGTACAAAGTCATAGAGTATACACTTGAATACAAATACAAAGTCATAGAGTATACACTCAAATACATAGTCATGAAATATACACTTGAACAAAGTCATAGAATATACACTTGAATACATAGTCATGAAGTATACACTTGAGTACAAAGTCAGTGAATACACTCGAATACATAGTCATGAAGTATATGTAATGCCCCTCGCTTTTGCTTGTGATAGATGTTACTTTCATGATCCCTATGACAGTCCTAGTATAGATGATGGTCTTATAGTGCATGTTACAGTTCCGAGATATTTTGATTTCTATGTTATGGTTTATGTTCTCCTTGATCTTGATGGACACTTGGTTATCATGTGAGATAATTATGGATCTATGTTAGGATGATGCTTGATTACTTGTACTTTGTGCCTTCACAGTTCGATGGACATGATTATAGATTAGTGTCATTTTATGTTTAATGTGTTGTTCGATCATAATTATAATGTATGACTGGTATTGGATGCAATTATTTAATGATGTGTCACTTGAACGGAACAGTGATGCATTACTCATGTCCGAGTACCCTACCACGCTGCGACTTCCGTTCATTCTGTTTATGATGACATGTTTACATATGTATATATGTGCAACCTTGTTGTTTGCTGTAGGATGCAGGTACTGGGCATCAACTCCACCTGGACTAGCAGGTCCGAGCGTGCCCTAGCCAATGGATTCGTTGAACAGAGTTAACATGGGGTTCCTTGTCATTATTGTATGTTGCCTGTATGCCTCCGTGATTGTGGTCTTGTCATCTAATCTTGCTTGTCAGTCAAGTAATGTTCCACAATGAGGTTTAACAAGGTCAGAATTGCCTGTTTTACATTTGGTATATTGAGGCATTCAAACAGATTTATTTGACTGGGAATATAATTTTGATAAATGAATATAAATTGTTCAATATAAAATATGATTAATAAAATTATGTGAAATAATAAATAAATTAATTACTAAATTATCAGTTGTTTGTAAATGACTAAGTTAGTTGTAATGGATAAAATTACAATGGTCATAAATTGTATAAATAAATAAATAGATATAAATGTAAATTGTGTTAAATGAAATACATAGTTAATATTAGATTAATAAAATAATAATATTTCTTGGTATATTCTAAGGTTTAATAAAAAAAAAGTGGGGTGGTTTCCTTATGCCATGTACTCAGTTTTTGGGATGTGCAAATTCATGTCATGTGCCATCGGTTGCAGATTTGAGGCTTGGGAATTCCTTGGTAAAAATAAAATTTTTGTTTCCAACGGGAATGTGGGTTGTTGGAAACAGAGAGGCATGTTTATGCATGACCTAAGGAGTTCATCTGTGTTTTGGGAAAAAGGGCTGTTAGGAAGAGGGGTTGTTCCCTGCCTTTATCTGGGAAGTGAGTCCTGGTATTGAAGGTCAGAAGAAGTTGGAGAAGGGGAAAGCAGCTATAGGATTCAACAGGGCAAACTCTCGAACATTTTAACCAGGTACCTTATTACTTTTTTTCACAGATTTAATATTTTTTTTAGAGGCAGATTTAATGGTGTTTAATGGTTTTGAAGAGTTGTTATGAAGTAATAAGTAGTTTTTGACTCTTAGAACAAGATTGATGTAATGAAAGGCTTCCAGTGTTCCATTCCTGGTTCAAATTTGAAAGTTAAGCTCCTATTACAGCCACCAATTTTTCCCTTGGTGTAAAACTGACTTGATAAAGGTTAAACACCCCTGATTTGTCATTGCAAACATTTCTTGTTCATATTTTAAAATGCCATTGGCAGTTTGACAAAGTTTTAATGCTTTTGGTAAACATATAATGCTTCTAGAAAAGTTTTTTTTGACCTCAGGAAAGCATCAAACACCATCTTTTCTGTTTTCCAAGCCAATGGTAAGCAAGTCGACTAACCATCCACTGTTATTTTAAACAGTAGCAAGCCTTAAAAGGCCTCTCTTTTCAAATGCCCCTGGAACAAATCCAAACATTTTTGCATTATCTTCAATGCCCTTGGCATGCTATTAAAATCCCTATTCATTTCCGAATGACTAATATATATATATATATATATATATATATATATATATATATATTGAAGCTGTATTCTGCCTGAGTCTAGTTGAGATGTTGGTGCCAAAGAAGCAAAGATCAAGGCCTGGCACTATCTACACAAGCCAAGTGTGGTTATACTTCCACGATTTGCATTCCATCATGTCGAATTCCATAGAGATTTAGCAGTTGAATCTTGCTAGACAGATTTCTATATCTTTTCATCCTGTCCATTTCCCATGTATACTGCCATCGATCCAGTTCATGGGACCATGTGCATGTACATACACCTGCAGAGTTCCTTTAATGGCATGGGCAAGAGGCTACGTTGCTTGAGAAAACATAAAGCCTCTCAGCAAATCCATTTCCCCTTATATCCAGCAACCATTGTTTCTATTAGAGGGTATCGCTTGACATAGGAGAAGAACTTAACTCCTGCAGCATTCTTTTGGAAGCCCAAGCGCCCTTGGCTTGGATAAGCACTGTTGTGAGCCCTCACCTACTGAATCAAGCTTTTGACCCATTCTTAAACAATCCACACTGAAACTCCCATCAATTGAATCAAATGCAGTCCCATTGTTTTGAACGCAGTCTTGAGCTCCCTTATTGCGGATGCAGTCCACAAAAGAAATTATTCTCTGCCAGCATCTGGTCACCCAAGCCGCCCCAAATCTCGTACAATTCTTTGAAACTCCTGCAATCCTTTGGAAAGGAGTGCCCACGACCTATTGAAACCAGGCATGTAGGCCCTTCAAGTTTGCGACTTGTTTTCAAATAGGCACACAGGCCTTTAGAAGGTTGCGACCTACATTCACAAGCTCATAGGGCCTATTTTGCTACCTACCTCAGTAATAGACCACTCCAAATCAACCTCTCAGCTTGTTTTTTTGACTTTCTACATCATAAAAATTCACCTAGTATCAACAAATTCACCCAGCTCAGTAGAATCATCAATTTTTTTTTGGAGTTTTTAATTGTAGAGGTAATTGTTTGCCCACACACTACGTTTTTTTTTCTTTTCAGGATGAGGGCTTAATGAGGTTATGCTAGCTTATTTCTGATTTTGTTTGTGGACTTGGAAGTTGTCGGTTTCTTCTGTTTGTGAGCCGCCCTCCCTTATGTTGTATTTAGAATGGTGGATAAGTCCCATTTGGTAGGAATCTGGAATGTTTCTTATTGCAGCATTAGAAATGTTTATATGAAATTTCTATCTAGAAAACTTACAGAATTTAGTAAGCGTTTAGTAAACTTTAGTTGTAAAATTCTTATTATGGCAAATAAGCAGTGTTAGTAAGTCCACATTAACATTGCCAGTGGTTGGCCTAGGAGCGTCTGCACACACACCAGTTGTTTAATTAAATCATTTTGTGCACCACTTAAGATCTATCCATTTCATGAAATTGTAGTTTATGTAGAATCATGATGCTTGTAAGTTCCACGTTGTAGATGTATTACAAGGTACTACAAATTGCATTGTCTGAGTTAACATTTTCACTGACTTGTTGGAATACTAAGGTCCACAAATAGTATGGTCTTCATAAAAGTTATTTTTTTCCAAGTTAGTATTATAGCGCTTCTGAGATTATAACCTTAGGTGATTATATAACAGTCATAATATAGTTAGGTGGGACATAATGCGCATGCTTATAGATATATCTGTGCCATTTGAATGATTGCATATGCATCAATTAATTATTATAAAATTAAAATCCATGCATGGTTAAGTTAAACAATGCGTTTAGATGAATAGTGGGAAATGTATGTATATATTTGATGGAATTATCGAATTATGAAATAAGAATGTAGTTGTAGATTATACAAAGGTCTATCGAACTAAATGATACGATTATTCCATAGTTTTGCATTGATTTTGCTATAATGAATTGTTAGTGGAAATTTAATAAATAGGCTTGGATTTAGAACTATTGTAATTTAGTACTTGATCTATTAGTATTTGCAAGTGATGTTTATGCAGAAGTAATTAAAATTGTTCCCTTCACCTTAAGTTAAATAGTGTATTACGAAATTTAGGGGTTTATTATGGTTTCTATAAATAGGTAACTCCGCAAGAATTGAATTTAGAATCACATTGCAATTATTGAGTTACTCGATCTACAACACGGACAATAATGGTTTGCCTTAGTTAGGGTAATGACACTTGTATCTTGCAAATCAACTAAATAATTGTTTTAATAAATATTTACATGTTGTTTTTTAATGTAATTGTAGATCTATTCTTAACAAGAATACATTCATGTTTTAATATTAATATAATGGCTTTCCTTGCAAATTAAGAATAGAGTAATGTTTCTATTAATTTTGGGTTTGGGAATTAAATGGCAAGTAGATATTTACCCAATTTACATTATAGGTATTATAGTTTTACATTTCGATAAGTTATTATAATTCTACCCTTGTATTCTAATTAATCTAAGTCAATATTAAGGAGAAATCTAAATGTTCTGTTCAATGAGAAGAAGTATAGTTACATTGGGTTATGTATTATAGGACATAACTGTATATATATGGCCAATAATCTTGTTACAAGCTATCTGTGAAATGGATAATGTTAGATCATTTAATCAACATTTTATAGTCAATTAGTGTTTAACATAAACATAAATTATTGTTACAAATAGCTTCTTGTTGAGTACAAATTGCTTGTATAATAGGGTCATGAAACTAGAATTGCGGAAAGTGAATTAGATATGTCATCATGGTCCCTATGTTTGTTACATCTACCTACATGGTTAGTTCTAGAGGCATAAGTTATAACATTTGTTTACATGTATGATGAGTATACCTCATGGTGTGATAATTAAGTCTTTCATGGATGTTGCAAATGTTCTTGTTTTGAGTATGTTGTAAGACATCATGTTGATTCAAGACCATGGGGACACTTTGTCATCGGTATAGAAGAAATCTCTCATGTGTTACTCCGTCTGGAAACCGTGAATAATGTATTGAGAATTTGCCTTGTGATTATGCCATAGTTTGCAAGAGGATTAATGCCGTGCAATCTGTATGTCTAGTTTATTGTTATGGTGATTTGTGCATGATGGATGGGGTCTCCTAGGTGCAGATAGGGGAGTGGCTTCCAATGTGGGGCTGGTGCCCAAAGTGGCCGCCAGGGTAACCCATTGGAAGTTGGTAAACAAGTGATAACCTAATAATTAATCTAGGGGGGGTTGGGTAGTTGTCACACTAACAAGATAATTGGATGCCTCACTCATGCCTGTAGTGCTCGTTCAGGCTAAGGATGAGATGAGAAGGACGTGGTTGGCAAAATCAACTTCCTTGTCCTCATAAAAGGAATTTTGATTCCACATGCGTCACCCTATGGGGCCGGTGCCTAGAGAGGCTGCCAGGGTAACCATAGATGGGGGCCAGCTTCTGGTGATAGATAGCCTGGGTAACCCATGCTATCACCATGCGATGACACTCTCCTTACTGTAGCCTAGCATTCCCTAGTCGTACTCTCCCCAGTTGTTAAGTGTTTCCTCTGGAAGTACTGTTGTGGTGTTGGTGATATGGTCTTGTGAGTTAGTATTAAAAAAAAAACTATTTCCGCTTTGCTTGCATAAAAGTGTTGTCAAACAAGGTGTTCAAGGGTGGGCATTACATCTGGTATTAGAGCCAAGTTTAAACACTGGGTACCTTGGTTATATTGGAGCCCATTATGTAACCTAGTGCTTAAACTCTGTAGAATGATTTAACTCCTGTTGTGACCTTTTTTCGTAATTTAATAATTTGCCCTTTGGTGTTCGGGATAGATGGCTAGACGTAGGGGCCGAGGTCGAGCCAGAGTTAGGGGTCGTGCAAGAGGTGGAGGCGGAGATTCTCCTCCTAGTTCTCCTTATGGGAGTGGCCAGGAAGGCGGGGGTCAGAACATGGAAGGTCAGGGTCAGCCTGATGGAGCCCAGTTGAGACAGATTCTGGAGGAAGCCCTTGCCTGGTTAGGCCCTAGACAGGAGGGTGAGCAGCCCAGAGGTGGTCAGGAGGTAGACCAGTCAGGTCCTAGACAGAGAGAGAGGTCTCCCAGGTGTAGGGAATTGACAGCTGAGCAAGAGGCCACATTAGCTAGCTATATGAGGGAATTACTGAGAGCACACCCTCCCACCTTTGACAAAGCTGGTAGAGGACTTGAGGTAGAGACCTGGTTATTGGACTTAGGCAGGTGTTTCGCCATGCATCTGTATGGCAACAATACAAAAGCCAGATGTGCCATTTTGCATCTTCAAGGGTTTGCTTCGACTTGGTGGGGGCTAGAGGAGTAGAAGCTACATTTGGACATTAACACTGTGTCTTGGGAGTTGTTTGTAGAGAGATTCAGAAGCTGCTTTCTTTCTAACCATTGGAGGCAGCGTCAAGCAGATGAGTTTCATGAGCTAAGGTAGTTGGCCATGACGGTTGAGCAATATGAGCACAGGTTTTATGAGCTCAAATAGTATGCAGGTATCGGAGATGACGAGTCCATGTTGGTGCAGCATTTTATCAGGGGCTTGAATGCCCAGATTAGTGGAGGGGTTCATGTATTCAAACCTAAGACTATGGAGGTTGCCATGGAGAAAGCCCGGCTTGTAGAGGAAAATTTGGTTATGGGCCTCGGTGGACATACCTGTGTGCACATTGGCAGTGCACCCTTGTCAGGATATGGTTCTTGAGGTTGTCACACTCAAGCATTAGGTTCTCATGCACCCTCAAAGGGGGGTCAGCAGCAGCAGTATTCGTAGTCCAAATCGAAGAAACCTCAGCTTTAGCAAGGTAGTAGGGTTCAAAATAAGAAAGACCGGACTTGGCAGCGCAATAAGCACAATCGATTTGATCAGCCAGCCCAGAGTGCGCAGTCTTCAGTGAGCAGGGGTAGTTTCCAGCAGTCTAGTACTTTCTAAGGAAACAGTGGTTTTGGTAGAGGCACCGGATGCTTCTCTTGTGGCCAGCAGGGCCATATAGCCAGACAGTGCCCACAGAAGGGTGCATTAGGATTTGGACATCGACTGGCGGCATCTGAGCCAACGGTTGGTGATGCAAGTAGGTCACACCGAGTCTTCCCAGCGGTGGATGACAAATAGGCAGAGCATCAGGGCACTGTGGTGGAGACTTCTGGTTGCATGCGAGGTATTGATTTTTCTGTTCTATTTGATTCTGGTGCATCTGATTCATTTATATCTCCCTCTCTTGTGGAGCATTGTGGCTTAGTGGCAACAAAGCAAGATGATAGGTGGCAGGTTGAGTTAGCTTCTGGGGCTAAGATTGCAGTTGAGTCTCTAGTTTCAGAGTGTAATTTGATGATTGGTTCTCTATCTACTACTGTGGACCTTCACATTTTACCCCTGGGTTCATATGACATAGTTTTGGGGATAGACTGGTTGGAGGCCCATCAGGCAGTGATAGATTGTCAGCATAAGTCTGTTAGATGTGTAGATGATTCAGGTACCGTGGTTGAGGTCGTAGGAGTTCAGAGACCTATTTCCCTATGTATGATCTCTGCTATGCAACTCAAGAGATGCATGCATCAAGGATGTCAGCTTTTTGCAATAACCATTGGTGATTTGGAGATGGAGGAGAGTCGAGAGCCATCTCTTGACGATCACCCAATCTTGAAGGAGTATGCAGATGTTTTTCCTTCTGACATTCTAGGGATGCCACCTAAGCATGACATTGATTTCAGGATTGATCTAATTCCTGGTGCAGAGCCTATCTCACGAGCTCCATACAAGATGACCACTCAGGAGCTCAAGGAGCTTCGACTACAGTTGGAGGAGCTATTAGCCAAAGGGTTCATTCGACCTAGTGTTTCCCCTTAGGGAGCACCTGTGATCTTTGTGAAGAAGAAGGATGGATCTCTACGGCTATGTATCGACTATAGGCAGCTCAATAAGGTAACAGTGAGAAATAGGTATCCCTTGCCACGGATCGATGATCTGTTTGATCAGATTAAAGGAGCAAAGGTATTCTCTAAAATTGACCTTAAGTCAGGATATCACCAGTTACAGATTTTTGAGGCAGATATTCACAAAACAACATTTCACACCCATTATGGACATTATGAGTTCACAGTGGTGCCGTTCGGGTTGACGAATGTGCCTTCAGTCTTCATGAGCTTAATGAATGGTGTGTTTCGCACTTATCTCGACCAATTTGTCCTCGTATTTCTTGATGATATATTGATCTATTCGAGGACTATGGAGGAACATGAGGAGCAATTGCGTCAGGTGTTGCAGTGCCTGAGAGAAAATTAGCCTTATGCTAATTTGTCAAAATGTGAGTTCTTCTAGACAGAGGTTAAGTATTTGGGTCATGTCATCTCTGGAGAGGGTATTGCGGTGGATCCCTTGAAGATCTAAGCTATTATGGACTGGCCTGCACCCACTAATGTTTCTGAGGTCCATAGTTTTATGTGGTTGGTAGGGTACTATCATCGCTTCATCATGGGGTTTTCGAGAATTGCCCACCCCATTACTTCTCTTTAGAGGAAAGGGAAGAAGTTTGTTTGGTCAGAGCAGTGTCAGGAAGCCTTTCAGACTCTTAAGGAACAGTTGACCAGTGCACCTATATTAGCAGTTCCGGATCCTAATAGGGACTTTGTTGTTTGTACCAATGCTTCCTTAGAGGGTTTGGGAGCAGTTCTGATGTAGGATGGTCGCGTGATTGCCTATGAGTCTTGCAAACTCAAGGATCACAAATTGAACTATCCCACTCATGACCTAGAGTTAGCCATAGTGGTGCATGCCTTGGTGAGATGGAGGCATTTTCTGTTAGGGCATCGGTTCGAGCTGCATAGTGATCATCGTAGTTTGTAGTATATCTTCACGCAGCCAAACTTGAATGCAAGGCAAAGACATTGGATGGAGTTCTTGTGTGAATATGAATTCGAGGTTAGATATATTCAGGGTAAGGAGAATGTGGTAGCAGATGCTCTTAGTCGTCGAAGGCATGAGATCTCAGCAGTTTCTCTTATAGTTGATTTGAGAGGTCCAATTCTTGCTGCTCTTCCTACTGACAGTTGGTGCCAGGAGGTGAGATCCGAGTTTGAGTCTGGTAGACCTTTAGAATGTAGGTTCTCCGGTTAGTCCTTTGAGCCAGATGGTCTTTTGCGACACTTGGGTCATATCTATGTTCCTAATTCTAAGGGTCTTCGCACCCTAGTTTTGTCTGAGGCACATTGGGCACCCTATTCTGCTCATCTGGGTGTCAAAAAGATGCATGCAGATCTACGACAACTGTATTTTTGGAGTGGTATGAAGCGGGATATCGCTGATTTTGTGTCAAGATGTCTTGAGTGTCAGAGGGTGAAGGCAGAACACCAGCACCCTGCAGGTCTTTTATAGCCTCATTTGATTCCTGAGTGGAAGTGGGATATCATTTCGATAGATTTCATTGTTGGTTTGCTAATGTCCTCTCAACAACACGATGCTATTATGGTCACTGTGGATAGGTTGATGAAAGTAGCTCACTTTTCTCCTATCCGTGCATCCTATAATGCCTCTACGGTGGCTAGAGTGTTCATGGAGGACATTGTTAGACTTCATGGGATTCCTTGTAGAATCATCTCTAACAGGGATCCAGTGTTCACTTCCACCCTTTGGACTTCCTTACAGCACGCCCTGGGAACACAACTGAACTTCAGTTCAGCTTATCACCCTGAGACTGATGGTCAGACTGAGAGGGTTAATCAGGTTCTCAAGGATATGTTGAGGATGTACGTTATGGATCAACAGAGCCATTGGGAGGATTACCTCTACCTAGTGGAGTTTACCTATAATAATGGTTATCATAGCTCTATTGGCATGTCTCCCTTTCAGGCCTTGTATGGTTGTCCTTGTAGGACCCCTTTGAGCTGGGATTGTCTAGAGGATAGAGTTCTTCTAGGCCCGGATATGCTTAGAGATATGGAGCAGTAGGTTGAGAGGATTAGAGAGCATTTGGTGGTAGCTCAGGATAGGTAGAAAAAGTATGCAGATGCTCATAGGATCAATCATCAGTTTTCTGTTGGAGACCGGGTGTTCTTGTGTGTGCCACCGCGAAAGAGTCCAATCCACTATGGGAAGGGCTCTAAGCTAGCACTGCACTTTGTCAGACCTTTTAAGGTGTTGGAGAGGATCAGTCTAGTTGCTTATCATCTTGCTTTGCCACCTAGCCTTTCACGCATCCATGATGTGTTTCATGTTTCAGTACTTAGACCTTACTATCCAGATATTGCTCATATTCTTGATTGGACTGCTCTACAGGTAGAGGACGGGTAGCTAGCTTTGGAGCCCATAGGCATTCTTCAGCACAGGAGCCTCGCTCTTAGGGGCAGAGATGTGGTGCAGGTCAGGATCCAATGGGATCCTAATGATGAGACCTCCGCTACCTGGAAGGATGCTACCAGAATGAGGGAGTTATATCCTCACTTATTTGCAGGCTTCCAGGAGTAAGCCTAGTTCTAGGGGGAGGATGTAATGCCCCTCACTTTTGCTTGTGATAGATGTTACTTTCATGATCCCTATGACAGTCCTAGTATAGATGATGGTCTTATAGTGCATGTTATAGTTTCGAGATATTTTGATTTGTATGTTATGGTTTATGTTCTCCTTGATCTTGATGGACACTTGGTTATCATGCGAGATAATTATGGATCTATGTTAGGATGATGCTTGATTACTTGTAGTTTGTGCCTTCACAGTTTGATGGACATGATTATAGATTAGTGTCATTTTATGTTTAATGTGTTGTTCGATCATAATTATGATGTATGACTGGTACTGGATGCAATTATTTAATGATGTGTCACTTGAACGGAACAGTGTTGCATTACTCGTGTCTGAGTACCCTGCCACGCTGCAACTTCCGTTCATTATGTTTATGATAAAATGTTTACATATGTATATATGTGCAACCTTGTTGTTTGCTGTAGGATGCAGGTACCGGGCATCGACTCCACCTGGACTAGCAGGTCTGAGAGTGCCCTAGCCAATGGATTCGTTGAACAGAGTTAACATGGGGTTCCTTGTCATTATTGTCTATTGCATGTCTGCCTCCGTGATTGTGGTCTTATCATCTAATCTTGCTTGTCAGTCAAGTAATGTTCCACAATGAGGTTTAACAAGGTCAGAATTGCCTGTGTTACATTTGGTATATTAATGCATTCAAACAGATTTATTTGACTGGGAATATAATTTTGATAAATGAATATAAATTGTTCAATATAAAATATGATTAATAAAATTATGTGAAATAATAAATAAATTAATTACTAAATTATCAGTTGTTTGTAAATGACTAAGTTAGTTGTAATGGATAAAATTACAATGGTCATAAATTGTATAAATAAATAAATAGATATAAATGTAAATTGTGTTAAATGAAATACATAGTTAATATTAGATTAATAAAATAATAATATTTCTTGGTATATTCTAAGGTTTAGTAAAAAAAAAGTGGGGTGGTTGCCTTATGCCATGTACTAAGTTTTTGGGATGTGCAATTTCATGTCATGTGCCGTCGGTTGCAGATTTGAGGCTTGGGAATTCCTTAGTATAAATAAAATTTTCCAACGGGAATGTGGGTTGTTGGAAACAGAGAGGCATGTTTCTGCATGACCCGAGGAGTTCATCTGTGTTTTGGGAAAATGGGCTGTTGGGAAGAGGGGTTGTTCCCTTCCTTTATCTGGGAAGTGAGTCCTGGTATTGAAGGTCGGAAGAAGTTGGAGAAGGAGAAAGCAGCTACAGGATTCAACAGAGCAAACTCTCAAACATTTTAACCGGGTACCTTATTTCTTTTTTTCACATATTTAATATTTATTTTAGAGGCAGATTTAATGGTGTTTAATGGTTTTGAAGAGTTGTTATGAAGTAATAAGTAGTTTTTGACTCTTAGAACAAGATTGATGTAATGAAAGGCTTCCAGTGTTCCATTCCTGGTTCAAATTTGAAAGTTAAGCTCCTATTACAGCCACCAATTTTTCCCTTGGTGTAAAACTGACTTGATAAAGGTTAAACACCCCTGATTTGTCATTACAAACATTTCTTGTTCATATTTTAAAATGCCATTGGCAGTTTGACAAAGTTTTAATGCTTTTGGTAAACATATAATGCTTCTAAAAAAGTTTTTTTTGACCTCAGGAAAGCATCAAACACCATCTTTTCTGTTTTCCAAGCCAATGGTAAGCAAGTCGACTGACCATCCATTGTTATTTTAAACAGTAGCAAGCCTTAAAAGGCCTCTCTTTTCAAATGCCCCTGGAACAAATCCAAACATTTTTGCATTATCTTCAATGCCCTTGGCATGCTATTAAAATCCTTGTTCATTTCTGAATGACTAAAATATATATATATATTGAACCTGTATTCTGCCTGAGTCTAGTTGAGATGTTGGTGCCAAAGAAGCAAAGATCAAGGCCTGACACTGTCTAAGCAAGCTAAGTGTGGTTATACTTCCACGATTTGCATTCCATCATGTCGAATTGCATAGAGATTTAGTAGTTGAAGCTTGCTAGACAGATTTCTATATCTTTTCATCTTGTCCATTTCCCATGTATACTGCCATCAATCCAGTTCATGGGACCACATGCATGCACATACACTTGCAGAGTTCCTTTAATGGCATGGGCAGGAGGCTACGTTGCTTGAGAAAACGTAAAGCCTCTCAACAAATCCATTTCCCCTTATATCCAGCAACCACTGTTTCTATTAGAAGGTATCGCTTGACATAGGAGAAGAACTTAACTCCTGCAGCGTTCTTTTGGAAGCCCAAGCGCCCTTGGCTTGGATAAGCACTGTTGTGAGCCCTCACCTACTGAATCAAGCTTTCGACCCATTCTTAAACAATCCACACTGAAGCTCCCATCAATTGAATCAAATGTAGTCCCATTGTTCTGAACGCAGTCTTGAGCTCCCTTATTGCGGATGCAGCCCACAAAAGAAATTATTCTCTGCCAGCATCTGGTCACCCAAGCCGCCCCAAATCTCATACCATTCTTTGAAACTCCTACAATCCTTTGGAAAGGAGTTCCCACGACCTATTGAAACCAGGCATGTAGGCCCTTCAAGTTTGCGACTTATTTTCAAATAGGCACACAGGCCTTTAGAAGGTTGCGACCTACATTCACAAGCTCGTAGGGCCTGTTTTGCTACCTACCTCAGTAATAGACCACTCCAAATCAACCTCTTAGCTTATTTTTTTGACTTTCTACATCATAAAAATTCATCTAGTATCAACAAATTCACCCAGCTTAGTAGAATCATCAATTTTTCCTAGAGTTTTTAATTGTAGAGGTAATTGTTTGCCCACACACTATGTTTTTTTTTTGCTTTTCATGATGAGCGCTTAATGAGGTTATGCTAGCTTGTTTCTGATTTTGTTTGTGGACTTGGAAGTTGCCGGTTTCTTCTATTTGTGAGCCGCACTCCCTTATGTTGTATTTAGAATGGTGGATAAGTCCCATTTGGTAGGAATCTGGAATGTTGCTTATTGCAGCATTAGAAATGTTTATATGAAATTTCTATCTAGAAAACTGATAGAATTTAGTAAGCATTTAGTAAACTTTAGTTGTAAAATTCTTATTATGGCAAATAAGCAGTGTTAGTAAGTCCACATTAACATTGCCAGTGGTTGGCCTAGGAGCGTCTGCACACACACCAGTCATTTAATCAAATCATTTTGTGCACCACTTAAGATCTATCCATTTCATGAAATCGTAGTTTATGGAGAATCATGATGCTTGTAAGTTCCATGTTGTAGATGTATTACAAGGTACTACAAATTGCATTGTCTGAGTTAACATTTTCGCCGACTTGTTCAAATAGTAAGGTCCACAAATAGTATGGTCTTCATAAAAGTTATTTTTTTCCAAGTTAGTCTTATAGTGCTTCTGAGATTATAACCTTAGGTGATTATATAATAGTCATAATATAGTTAGGTGGGACATAATGCGCATGCTTATAGATATATCTGTGCCATTCAAATGATTGCATATGCATCAATTAATTATTATAAAATTAAAATCCATGCATGGTTAAGTTAAACAATGTGTTTAGATGAATAGTGGGAAATGTATGTATATATTTGATGGAATTATCAAATTATGAAATAAGAATGTAGTTGTAGATTATACAAATGTCTATCGAACTAATTGATACGATTATTCCATAGTTTTGCATTGATTTTGCTATAATGAATTGTTAGTGGAAATTTAATAAATAGGCTTGGATTTAGAACTGTTGTAATTTAGTACTTGATCTATTAGTATTTGCAAGCGATGTTTATGCAGAAGTAATTAAAATTGTTCCCTTCACCTTAAGTTAAATAGTGTACTATGAAATTTAGGGGTTTATTATGATTTCTATAAATAGGTAACTCCGCAAGAATTGAATTTAGAATCACATTGCAATTATTGAGTTACTCGATCTACAACATGGACAATAATGGTTTGCCTTAGTTAGGGTAATGACACTTGTGTCTTGCAAATCAACTAGATAATTGTTTTAATAAATATTTACATGTTGTTATTTAATGTAATTGTAGATCTATTCTTAACAAGAATACATTCATGTTTTAATATTAATATAATGGCTTTCCTTGCAAATTAAGAATAGAGTAATGTTTCTATTAATTTTGTGGCAAGTAGATATTTACCCAATTTACATTATAGGTATTATAGTTTTACATTTCGATAAGTTATTATAATTCTACCCTTGTATTCTAATTAATCTAAGTCAATATTAAGGAGAAATCTAAATGTTCTGTTCAATGAGAAGAAGTATAGTTACATTGGGTTATGTATTATAGGACGTAACTGTATATATATATATATATATATATATATATATATATATATATATATATATATATATGGCCAATAATCTTGTTACAAGCTATGTGTGAAATGGATAATGCTAGATCATTTAATCAACATTTTATGGTCAATTAGTGTTTAACATAAACATAAATTATTGTTACAAATGGCTTCTTGTTGAGTACAAATTGCTTATATAATAGGGTCATGAAACTAGAATTGCGAAAAGTGAATTAGATACGTCATCATGGTCCCTATGTTTGTTACATCTACCTATGTGGTTAGTTCCAGAGGCATAAGTTATAACGTTTGTTTACATGTATGATGAGTATACCTCATGGTGTGATAATTAAGTCTTTCATGGATGTTGCAAATGTTCTTGTTTTGAGTATGTTGTAAGACATCATGTTGATTCAAGACTATGGGGACACTTTGTCATAGGTATAGAAGAAATCTCTCATGTGTTACTCTGTCTGGAAACAATGAATAATGTATTGAGAATTTGCCTTGTGATTATGCCATAGTTTGCAAGAGGGTTAATGCCCTACAATTTGTATGTCTAGTTTATTGTTATGGTGATTTGTGCATGATGGATGGGGTCTCCTAGGTGTAGATAGGGGAGTGGCTTCCAATGTGGGGCCAGTGCCCAAAGTGGCCGCCAGGGTAACCCATTGGAAGTTGGTAAACAAGTGATAACCTAATAATTAATCTAGGGGTGTTGGGTAGTTCTCACACTAACAAGATAATTGGATGCCTCACTCATGCCTGTAGTGCTCGTTCAGGCTAAGGATGAGATGAGAAGGCCATGGTTGGCAAAATCAACTTCTTTGTCCTCATGAAAGGAATGTTGATTCCGCATGCGTCACCCTATGGGGCCGGTGCCTAGAGAGGCTGCCAGGGTAACCATAGATGGGGGCCAGCTTCTGGTGATAGATAGCCTGGGTAACCCATGCTAGGGCCATGTGATGACACTCTCCTTATTGTAGCCTAGCAGTCCCTAGTCGTACTCTCCCCAATTGTTAAGTGTTGCCTCTGGAAGTACTGTTGTGGCGTTGGTGATATGGTCTTGTGATGTTGGAGTCATGTGTTATCTTTAGTTTACTGTCTACCTGTCTATATGTTGTAGTGGGGACCTTATGTTAACTCCTAGCTCGGGGGGTGGACCTCAGGGTTCCACGTGGTCGGGTGGAAGAGCTATATCCATTGGTTTTCTCCCTTGCTATTGTTCGTGAGCGAGGAGGATACACCTTGTGTACCAGACATCAGACCTTGTACCTATTTATGAAGACAGTTCTTATGCTTATGTACCAGCCTTGTGTATCTATTGTATCACATTGTATATATTCAAATGTAATCAGGATGTTGATAATGTAAATCTCATGATGATGTACTCATTTGTATAAACTTGGAAAATGTGCATGTAATGTTGTCCAAAGTTGATTATCTAATTAATGTCATGGAATGTAGATGTATATGAATAATCAATAATGTAATAGAGTTAGTATGAATTGTCGATGTTAGTTAGCAATGCATGTAAATGATGTTGATTATTGTCAAGTAGTGCATCCATGGCACCTTGGGAGACAAGTTGTTAGTTATTGATGTGTTTTGATCTGCTAAACCTCACTTGTTATCCTATTTAAAAAAAATTATTTCCGTTTTGCTTGCATAAAAGTGTTGTCAAACAAGGTGTTCATGGCTGGGCATTACATTATACACTTGAGTACAAAGTCATAGTGTATACACTTGAACACAAATACGATGTCACATAGTATACACTCCAATACATAGACATGAAGTATACACTTGAATACAAAGTCATAAAGTATACACTCGAATACATAGTCATGAAATATACACTTAAACAAAGTCATAGAGTATACACTTGAATACATAGTCATGAAGTATACACTTGAGTACAAAGTCATAGTGAATACACTCAAATACATAGTCATGAAGTAT
Organism: Cunninghamia lanceolata; assembly: GCA_027924645.1. NCBI lineage: Eukaryota > Viridiplantae > Streptophyta > Pinopsida > Cupressales > Cupressaceae > Cunninghamia > Cunninghamia lanceolata. The sequence continues at coordinate 1,029,421 of BSBN01000244.1, forward strand.
ACACTTGAGTACAAATTCATAGAGAATACACTCAAATACAGTCATGAAGTATACACTCGAGTACAAAGTCATAGAGTATACAATTGAACACAAATATTATGTCACAGAGTATATACTCGAATACATAGACATGAAGTATACACTTGAATACAAAGTCACAAAATATGAATGCACATGAGGTGCACTAATACATGTAAGTATACCGTCGGACAACTGGGAAGGGGATTCAGTGCATCCCATACTACACTGGGATCCATCCACGATCCCAAGGTCACCAAGCATACACATGAGTATACACAGCAAGCATGAAGCATACACACACATACACATAATACACAAAGTATTCACAGGATGGCAGGAAAGATGCTTTGATCATCCAAATGGTCATTCTAAAGCCCTAACCCTAGTTTCGGGTATTTGAATTTTTAGGGTAAAATTAGTATTGTTTCAATAGGGGACATTACAATTTCATAATTCAAACTTAAAATGTCAGCAATGGAACCTCTTAACGGTCACATAACAGACATTTAAATTTGGGCCCCACCTGAAATAGGGCAAGACAGGGGCGCGAGTTACCATGTCCTTGGGTCCTCTTTCAAGGTAGGGTTAAGTGCAACAATGTCTCTCAAGCCCCATATTCAAATTTGGGACATGCCTGAAATAGGGAAGGACAAGGGCACAAGCACCCGTGTCCTCAGGTCCTATTTAGGGCAAGATCAAGTGCAACAATGTCCCTCAAGCCCCATTTGACATGGATTTCAGGCCATTTTCTTTCAGGAGTCAAAATAAACATGCAATATGCAAAATAAGGGACCTGGGAGATAAACTTACGAGGAAAAAGCCTAGGGAGACATTTTTCAACATAACATTTAGTCCCCACTTTAATGTATGTATGAATGCAAGGCCCATACGTGCATTAAAGTATGGTCAAAACATAGCAAACACACCAAGCACTTGAAGACATTAGAGAAAACACATTACGGCACGCCAAACACAATGAAGACAGTATCAAGTACGTAAAACACAGAGAAGACAACATTGAAGACACAGAAAACATGTTGAATATAGTGAACGCAGTCATTATTTAATTTTCATTTTCATATATAAATGAATGCAGATGCATGGAATGTAAAAATGCAACACACAACCTAAAATGTAGGAGGGCCATTTCACCACGCTCTTTGGACTACATATGGTGCAACAGACACACAGTACAAAACCTCAACTGTAAGTGGAGCACTTCACTACACTCAGACAAGGGGGGAAAACACACCATACAAAGCCCATGTGGGGGTTAACCACACAAGGGGGAAAACACATGGAAGACACATGGAAAACACGAGCACCATATAGCATGCCAAAGACATACTATACATATAAAACATGACAAACAAGGCGATCGAAGAAACTTATTGCTAAGCCCCCACCATCTTAGGCACATTATAGACACACCTAATGGTTGGGCTTATGCCACAACAACTGCCAAAGACATGCTTAAGGGAGGATAGTCTCAAATCCAACCCTGCACTAGCTCAAGAGATACACCATCTTGCCTCGGGTAGAGGGCTTTTGAATAAAAGGATATGCACGATATCCCATCTCCATAGAGGGCTTAATGATTGCAATATAGAATAACGATGTGCACTCATGCTGGAGATACATCATCCTACCTCTACAGAGGGCTTACAATAATGCTTCGTTAGTACCAAAATTATCATCTACACCTTACCTTTATATGCCCCCACCTTAAGTTTTTGATGTCATGTACCAATATCAAGCACATTAAGGTAGAGAGAAAACACACAAGGGAACAACAGATCTCTCAAAGCCCATTCCCCCAAAGGTGACATGTGCTTCACGATCACTGAACCTTCCCACAAACACACAATTTCTTGCAAGAAGAGAGGTTAGAAATCTTTCTCTAAGATAATAACCACATCACATGATCAAAAGAAATGCATGAAAAACATCACATAAAGAGCCAATGTTATACTATGGATTTGGAAACCCGGTATAATCATGGGTCTATACTACACAGATCTTAGAACTGAGTGTAACCAAGGTGAGACCCAAAAGAAACTAAGTGCATGTAGTAACTATATTGTTATGGTTTGTTAGCAAATATAAGACATCATCAAAATATCACACGGCATGATTCTACTAGCCAAGCATTAGATTATATATATCAACCCCATCATCATGTATGGACTAGGTCCATTTTTCCTTTCTCTCAGAAGGAACACATGGTCCATATCAATATTATTCATTTTTCATAATCCGTCAGCTACATAGAACCACTAGAAGAAGGTAAACAATAAATCAAGAGAGGAGAACAAGTGCCTTAGGGTTGTCACGTAGGAAGGTTCCCCCAAGTAACCAACCACAATGTTGTGTCCCTAAGGCATGTGTAAGGTCATCCGTAGATCCACTGGAACTTTCCCATGTAATGAATGTTATGATAGGACTTCCTTCGAGAATATTTACAAACTTCTTGTTTTCTATGAGATGACATCTCTTGGAGGTTATGTGACTATAGTGCATGACAGTTATATATTTATGCTTGAGCTATCCCTAGAGTACTTTTATCAAAATATATTCTATGATATTCAACCCATCCTCAGTAATTACTAACCATATTATTTTGTGTTGATCTAGGATCGTATGAGTTGACTTTCGTATAATTTTCTTGTATGACTTATTACATGATGTGGATCTTATGATTCCTATTAATGACTAATTGGTGATAAGGTTAAGTTTGTTTATGGTTGATATGGTTTATGATATATACATATATAACTCATCGTCTGATTTCACCTTCCTTTAGGTAATATTGTTGAATGGTATAGACATATGTTCTAAACAAAGATGTGGCAGGATTAACCATTTATATGATCTGATGTTTTATGTTCATATCTTTTGTAGAGATTTAGTTCATGAGGAGATGCTATGATTTCAATATTATGTGAGAATTTTAAATTTATCTGATGAAATGTCTCTCGACTATTAAATATAATATTGTTACTTTCGTAATGAAGACTTGTTATGGATATACAATGCACATATTGATGTTACTTATTAATGCTTCGGCTATGATATTCGTGATAACCACTGACCTCGAAATGAGTGTGCAGGTGCATACTAGCTAGTGGAAATGGGGAAAATACAAGGGGACCCTATTTTGTGAAACCTGTAGAGCCAACCAAGTCTATGTGGAGTGACTTAGGTCCTTTGTATTGTGAAATGTACTACCATGTGTTTTGTTTTACCTTGTGTTGTATTATGTAGCGTCATATGTCATGGTTGTTCTTTGTGATGTGTCATGCATTGCTATGTATTGTGTAACTTAAACTAATTAAATTTCCCTTTTAGTCTTTTATAGTACCTTTGTCTTAAAAATAAAACATTAAAATCTAAGTTTATGTCTAGGCACTTTTGGAGGGGAAAATTAACAAAATCAATAATTTTTGAAAATCTTTATTTTTTTTTACCCTAAATAGGGTGATCAAAATTAGAGAGGGGGATGTGTGTGTTGTAAAGATTTAAGAGGGTTGTAATAGAAACCATGGAAAATAAAAAAAAGTGTCCCCAACTGAGGAGACAAGTGTTTTCCTCTCAACAAGAGAGGTGTCAAGGGAGGACATTTTTAATCAATTATTTTGGGGAAAAGAAGGGGGGATTCTCCTTATCTTCCTAGCTATTGTAAATTTTCTTTTTTTACCATGGCTAGAACCTTTTGGGAAACCATCTTCTATAATTTTTTGTAATCACTTGAAATTGTGTTTTTGACCTATATTATATGGATCACTTTCTTTTACTAGGATTTCTGCACCTTCCAGGTTGTTTGGAAAAAGATATTATAATTTCATTTTTCATCTATAGTAACTGTTGTACCATCTTCCAAAAAAAGCTTTCCATCAGCAGTGACTAACTTATCACCTGCTGCAATTTTTCTCTATAGACCAGGAGGGTAAATCTTGTAAATAGAGGTATAGCTATGGAAAAAGAGTAAGATAGATATCAGTGGATTTGGATCTACCTCCTCTAAGTGTTGTGCAAGGATCCAAGTAGGCATCAATCCTTCGTGGAATCCCTAAATTGCATAGAACATGTTACAATAAATTGTGTGGGTATTAAAAGTTGTATTAACTGTCTTATATTAATTTCCAGGAACAAATTGTTTTCTATTTCTATTGGGTATTGTATTGTTGAATGTCAAGTAATAATTGGGGTAAAGACAGAGATGTCCTCAGAAGAATTTGAGAGAATATGGCTGGGTAAGAGTACCCAAAAGTTTCTTGTTCCTTGTCCCTACTTGCTGATGTTTGCTCTTCTCCTCTACAAAATGGGAATTGTTGGAAGATTACTTAGGTGCAATATTGTGGCTTGAGGTGCTTATATTGTGCAATCTTGAGTTTTGATACTATGTGAAATTGTGTCCTTGCTATTGAAAAAATGTGTGTTACTGTCATGCTATGTAGTTGGTATATCTGTTCTACCCAGTCCTCCTATGTTTTCCCCTAGCTCAGGGGTGGACAACTTCTATCCTAGGCTAGGAGGTAAGCATCCCACTAGCTATATCCAAGAGTTTTGGTTCCTATGTAGGTCTATGGAGGCTAAAGAAGAAAAAGAAAAGAAGACTGAAGGGTGTAATGACCTATAGTTATTGATGGCAGATGACTGATACATGTTGAGTGACAAAGGGAAAGAAGAGAGGAAATCATTGCAAGGTCTAGTGTTGAGAGAGGGGTCAAATCCAAGTAATGGGAGTGTATGTCATTGTATACTATTAATGTGTTAGTAGGAAGTATGTCCTCTGTAAAATAAAGAAATGAAACTGCTGTAAACTAGCTTTGTATATTTGTTACATACCTACTCTGATATGAAATGGATTTGTGTGAAGGGAAAAAAAAGAGAAGAACTAATAAGAAAATAAAATAAAAGAGAAATGCTAATTGTATTGTTGTATATGAAACCATTGAATCATTTCTAGCATGGAATGCTCCTGATGTAAAATTATAGAAATTAGGACTACTGCTATGTGTATATAAACATATTCATCCTTTTGTTACAATACATGGGTTCCTTGATACCAAGAAAGAAGAAAAAAAGAGATCTTAGACCTAAATTTATTTTAATATCTCTTTTTACATTTTTTAGAAAAAAACCCTCCCTTGTCTAGTTGGAATGAGACCTCACTTTGTCCTTATTTAGTTCTTTTTTAGTGGTTGATCAGAAATATGTCAAGTGAAGAAAACTAGGAGGGAGCCTATGTGTCATGCAGAGGTTTTGAATGCCTACTACATGTACAGGAAAAACTTTGTTCCTTGTAGTTAAACCACTAGTATACCCCCCTGCAGCTCTGGTATTTCTCTATTCTATCACGAGGATGAAACATGTCACACCTTTTGAGTTGAGTAAAGGCAATGCAATTTTCTTTGAGTAATGAACAAGTATACCTGATAATACTATCCATTGCTATTTAAAATCATGATCAATAATATTCTAGAAAAAAAAAGAAAATAGAATCTGAATTAAATAAGGGAAACAAACATTTCTCTACATCGTAGCTCTAATGGTCATTCAAAAGATGCCACAATTACCTATGAGTTGCATAGGATTGTTGTACTCATTTTGGTGGATGATCTACTCTAGAGGTTTAGACACTACCAAACATAACAATAAAAACAAATTGCTCCCAAGATCAATGATTTTACTCCATTTCTTTTTGTGTATTCATGCATTGATGGTTTATACCTAGTTTTGGCTCGATCAACCTCCTTCATCCCTAAGATCAACTACATGTGCTACCATAGATAAAAAAGAGAGGTTATTCAGGGGCTATTCTAATGATGATGTTTCTCTTCTTGAAAGAAACTTGCTTCCTACTGCACAATATAAATGAACTATTCATTATGGGAAAGATGCACACATTTTCCCTTAACTAAGTGTCGATGTCCCAGTGTTGGAAAGTTAGGCTTCTTGGGCAATAACATCGACAACATTATATATTGTGTAGAATGATATTTTCAAATGATCTAAGTAATAACATAGGCAAAAAAAATGATAGCAACCCAAAAAACATTACAGCGACCAAAATCATATCCCATGAATGGAATGAGAGAAAAAAAACAATCAATCATCAAGAAAATCACCAAATGGGTGGGGAAAAGTCAATTGAAGGAAGCCATGGGTGTTCATAGAAACTAAGGCATTAGGTTAGGTTCAACTCTGTACCGACACATTAAGAGTTAACTATCAAACAAACCCCAGATCATGCTAACCGCTGCCTCATGAAGAGGCCTTGTAATGCAACAAACAGATTGTGCCCAAGGTAAAACAAGATATGGAAATAGAGTAAAGAATTGAGTTTATATCAGATGGTACATCTGGAAGTAATGCAGAAAATATAGAACTATTAGTTTTCAACTTGCCCTGCCCATCACCACAGTGTTCTCCTACCCAGCAAAAGATGAAGAATCTCAAAAGATGCATCATGTTGGGCAAGCAACTAAGAGATTAGGGTAACAATGCTTGATATGCCTTAGGGTTATGCATATAGGAGAACAAGATCCGCACCATTTATGTGAACTTGGGAATCCTCACTGAAAATATATATATATATATATTTCACCTCCTTCGCTTTCTACTTTTCTTTTGGGAGTCATATGTTGTTTTAACTTAGTCTAACTTTTCATCTCGAGAGGGGTGATATGTACCCTAAAACAATAATGTGTGCCCAGTTATACCAAACATGCTATGGTAGTGAAGTATATGCCATGGGACCTACCTCAAGGTCATATAGTTAGCACTCTAACATATCAAACTCCATGGGAAATCTTAACTTGATTGGATGTTTGATAGTTTTAATATTTAAGTAAATGTGTAGCAATTTATGAGCATACCCCTCCTCCTTAGTCTAGCTAGAATTTTGAGAAGGGATTAATAATTTAAAATAGATTTACCATTAGGGAGGCTTAGCTTTCAATATTAGTTCAAAATTAAGATTAATTTTTTTTAGTCTTGATAGAATAAGGGGACTCTTAACCCTAAAATAGGAAGCTTCCTTTCAAGATATAGTTTTGTCTTAAGGGAAATAACAAGGGTGGTGATTGTAAGACTAGACATACATATTGTTCTGACTCTTAGAGAATGATTATATGAACTTTTCCCTAGTGCTCTTACTTCCGCAATGGTTATTAATAGACTAACAAGGTTGAATTTTAGATCTTTAAACCAAAAAAAAATGTTTCATCCTTGCGAGCATGTTTTAGGTGACGACGTTATAGAGGTATTGGAGCAAGGTTCCCAACTCTGGGAGCTTTGGGAATAGACTGTACAAATTGAATTGTTTTATTAAAAAAAAAACTATTAAGTGCTTGTACTGGGCCCCATCCTTGCCTTGGTGAATTATGTTAGCAATAGAATATGAGGATGTGGTTACGAGAGTAATGTATTTAGCTAGTGAAATAATAGTGGATTTAATAAAATTTCTAAGTGAAACATTTCCATCTTAACCTTAGTTTAAATGGTTAAACACGAAGCATTCATGTATTGGACCCTGATCATTGTAAATTGAGTTTCCTATTTCTCCTAGGAAACTCAAAATCATAAATTAAATGTAGTTTCCTTATGAGCCCCAACATGTATATTTCCATAGTTAATTGTCTTGATGAAATTCATAGTATAAATTGTGATGTCTAGTTGCATTGAATTGTGGAATCTTCATATTATGTTCTTATGGGACTTAATTTTTAAAACAAATAAGAATGTCTTTCAATTGATTTAAAGTAAGAATTATGTGAATATTTAACTCTCTTTTTGAAAAGTGGTTGGTGCTCTAGTGGATTGAGAAACTTCATGGGATGTGATTACTTTGCATATTATGACTTGGGGGTTAAGAAAAGAAAATTTAGCAGAGAAAAGTGGAAAGAATAGGTTGTTAAATTTTGGTCAACATTACGTTATGAATTCCTACATTTGCTAGTGTTTAAGTATAATAAATTCTTGTGTATTTTTGTTGTGTGAGTTTAATTGGATAGGATTAAAATCATACTTAGAGAAAAATATGCTCTTACTTGTGTGTTTTCTTGTATTCGTATAGGTGTAATCTAAATGCGAAGAGGGTATTGTAACATATACTAGATGAATTAGATTTACTATTTAGAAATGTGAAAACATTTGTGATATGTTGTGTCAAATAATTTGCTTATATTACCCTTAATAATGTATGCACTTTGTGTATTGTATAAGTATATTATGTGTTGAGAAATTAGGAATGCTCAATAAAACATATTTCAATTTAGGTCATCCTTGCACTTTATCTTGAATATTAGGTTTACGTGAAGACATAGTTAAAACTTCAAAGCGTAGTAAAATTATTCATCCTAGAAAAAGAGATAAAACTAGGATAGAATGAAGAAAACAATCACTCACCATATATGGTTTTCAATGCAATAGAATTCAAGTTAAATTAAATGAGTAACACCTAGTGGAGCATAGGAAATGTAGTGCATGGTATGACAATGAATTATAATTACAAGACAAATTAGGGGTCAAAATATGTTTTCTTTGATTGAAATTGAGATTTTTTTTTTCTGCAAAATGAGGTTGCTATAAATAAAATTTGATATATTTGACTACTAATGAATGAACCTAGTAGTAGGTGCAATAAGTGAGAGTAATTTTCATGTGGTGTAATGTGATATGTATGTGGAATTTAACATGTGTTGTGATGTGAGAATACTAGTAATGTTGTGATTGTATCTCAAAGTATGTGATATAGGATATCCAACTTGGGAAGAAGAGTTTAGTGGACATAATGTATGATCCACTTAAGCATGCCCTTGTGATAATTGTATATATGTGTAAATAACCCTTATGACTTAAAGCGATGAAATGTTAAAAACATAACTTGTATTGGAGTGCATTTTATGGAGATGTGTGAGTCACCCTTCATGTTCTCATATGATGAGATGTCTAGTGCCACCCCTACTTGAGAGCATTCTCTCATGGCCACATTAGAGTACAGTCCCTATTCTTCCTTAATTAAACAACATTGGTTGGTTTGTGTTGTAAACCCTTTTCTTTCTATTGTTCCAGGGGTTGTAAACATGTTGGACACTCAAAAGACCTATAAATGGGAGAGTTGCATGTGTTGGTGTGTGATTTGGCACATCACAAGGCATCTTTGTTTGGAAATAATTTGGTCACCACTTTTGGGTGGTTTTGGCTCATCGTTTTGTGTATGCATTAGCTTCAAGTGCTTGGTGTGTTTGTTGTGTTTTGACCATACATTAATGCATGTATGGGCCTTGCATTTATACATACATTAATGTGGAGGCTAAATGTTATGTCAAAAAATGTCTCCCTGGACTTTTTCCTCCTACCTTTAGCTCTCAGGTCCCTTATTTTGCATCTTGCACGTTCATTTTGACTCTCAAAAGAAAATGGCCTGAAACCCATGTCACATGAGGCTTGAGGGTTATTCTTGCACTTGATCCTACCTTGAAATAGGACCTGAGGGCACGAGCACTCACGCCCTTGTCCTGTCGTATTTTAGGGAGGTCCCAATTTTGAATATGGGGCGTGAGGGACATTGTTGCACTTAACCCTACCCTGAAATAGGACTTGAGGACATAGGCACTCGTGCCCTTGTACTACCCTATTTCAGGCATGTCCCAAATTTAAATATCTGTAATGTGACCATTAAGAGGTTTCGTTGCCAACATTTTAAGTTTGAATTATGAAATTTAAATAGGGAACGTATTTAGTTGCATATATAAGCATGTTTAGCATTTCATTTGTAAACTAGAAGATGATTATGAACTTTTGGTGAACTTATGATTTTAGAGCATTCAAGATATTCACTGTTGCAGAGCAGAGTATTGTTATTGTGTTTGTGATTGTAGATTTAGCTTCATCTTCTCATGTGTTGAAGAATATTCATCTATGTCAGATCTACACCTTTGACGTGATATATATTTGTGTTTGAATCTTTATCATTTTGTTTTTGCCTCTATCCTGTAGGGATACACACTCTTTATCTGACCATGGTATTCAGAAGACTTGAATGTCCTTCCAGGGCTTGAATGAGGCAAGCCTCTAAACACCACAACCCCCAACCACACTCCTTGTGATTACAGGTTACAATTATCAGATTTCACGAAGTGGAGTTGTAGAGGAACGTTACAAAAGATAAGAATTACAGATCTTTGAAGAAAAGTACTACCTAGACTCGGGTGCTAGTGCCAGTGTCCTCCAAGGTTAAAAACATAGAAAACATTGTGATAGTGACAATTAGAATCTTAAGAGGCTTTGACATCCTGAAGAACACCCTACCTTGGGCTCGAGCACTAGTACTAGTGTCCTCCGTATCTCTCGGGATGGAAACAAAATGAATAGTGATCCTTAGTGTCACAAGGAGATCAAGATTCCCTAAGGAAAACACCACCTTGGACAGGGGCATGAGTGCAAGTGTCCTCAAATATTCTGCATCTCTGATGCAGCAAACAACATACACTCAACAAAATTGTGCCAATAAACATGAGAGACAAAAATTTGGAAGCTAAAACATAACAAAACTTCTATTCATCAACTCTGCCACTACAATGAGAGAAAACTCTCTTATATCTAAGAAAACAAAAAAAATAAAAAATTACCTTTTTTGGCAGATTTCGACAATTGTCAGATTTTGCCATTTTAGGTAATTTTACAATCAAATCTTGAGAATCCAGTTTTTTTCCCAAAAAGATCATAAAGCTAAGGTAGGATGAAAAACTAACTAACATCCTAAATTCGAAACATGAGTTTCGAGTTATTAAAAAAAGCAACTTTTAAAAAACTAGAAAAAAACACTAATTTGCTATTTTGAGGGCCAAGATGAAAGTTTCAAGCCCCGAAAAAGTGCTAAGATGAGGTCCAACCAATTAGGGTGGGTTGGGAAACCACTTGCCACCTCATAACGCATCCACCTGTAAAATTTCATAGAAAACCCACATCTGAGTCAAAAGTTATGACCTCCGGAAGTCCCTGCAACATGCCTACTTAACGCATCTGCAACCTGATTTTGTTTTCCAGACTTATGCTTCAGCACAAAGTTGTAACCCTACAAGAAAGAGACCCACTTGGCATGCCTACTATTCAACTTTTTCTGTGTGTTCAAGTATCTCAGTGCAATATGATCTATAAACAATAGAAACTCCTGGGGAACTAGATAATTTCTCCAATGCCTCAATGCTTGAACAATTGCATAAAATTCCAAATCATAAGTAGAATAATTCTTTCTCACTGCATTCAGCTTTTCACTAAAGAAAGCTATACGTTTTCCAGCTTGGCTAACCACAGCACCTATTCCCACATGGGAGGCATCACATTCTACTTCAAATACTTTATCAAAATTTGGCAATGCAAGTATAGGTGCTTCTGTTACCTTTTTCTTCAAGTACTTAAAGCTCTCCTCAGCATCCTTGGTCCATGTAAACTCCCTCTCTTTGGTGCAATCTGTTATAGGAGCTACAATACTACTAAAATTTTGAATGAACTTTCGATAGAAAGTGGCCAAGCCATGAAAACTTTTTACCGCTGTGATGCTGCTTGGACTAGGCCATTCTAGAATTGCCCTGACCTTTTCTGGATCCATTCTGACACCATCTTTAGAAATGACAAATCCTAAAAAAACCAAACTGTCCTGCATGAACCTACACTTTTTCAAATTGACATAGAGCTCCTCCTTCCTTAAAACACCAAAGATGATCCTCAAGTGTTGTAGGTGCTCTTCTTTGTTGTTACTAAATACCAAAATATCATCAAAATAAACTACCACAAACTTACCAATGTAAGGGAGTAGTATAGTGTTCATCAATATCATAAATGTGCTAGGTGCATTTGATAACCCGAATGGCATAACCATCCACTCATATAATCCATCTCCAGTCTTAAAGGTTGTCTTCCACTCATCCCCTTCTCGAATCCGGATTTGGTGGTAGCCACTTCGTAGGTCGATCTTGCTGAAATATTTAGCCCCTGCAAGGACATCCATCATGTCCTCCATACGAGGTATAGGAAACTGATACTTGATGGTAATCTTATTAATTGCTCTGCTATCAGTACACATCCTCCATGTTCCATCTTTTTTTGGGGTTAACAATGTAGGTATAGCACATGGGCTCATGCTCTCTCTCACCACACCTTTACTTAGGAGTTATGTTACTTGCTTATTCATCTCTGCATGTTGTGTTGGATTCATCCTATAAGCTGCTTGGTTGGGTAGAGTTGCTCCTGGAATCAAATCAATATGATGTTGAATATCTCTCTTTGGCGGTAGACCATCAGGCAATTCATTAGGTAAAACATCAACAAATTCTTTCAATAGCTCGGCTACTTCTGGGGGAACTGAAATGTCTTCCTCTTCACCTTTTTTCACTACTAATGCATAGCAACACCCTGTCACCTTCATTTCTTTAACAAGATCTCTTTCAGACAACATGGTCTCACCTTTTCCTTCATCCTTGAGAGGCAATAAAATCACCTTAGCGCCATCTTTCCAAAAGGTGTATGTGTTTTTCTCTCCATCATGCATAACTTTTCCATCATACTGCCATGGCCTTCCCAATAACACATGACAGGCATCCATTGGGACAACATCACACCATATCTCATCCTGATAGATCTTCCCTATGCTAAACTTAATTAGGCATCTTTTATCAACAGTGACTTCATTTCCCTTTTTAAACCATGCAATGTGATACGGATGAGGATGTTTTTCACAATGTAAATTCAATTTGTCTACCATTTCTTTAGAAACCATATTTTCACAACTACCTCCATCAACAATGACTTGACATACCTTGCCACCCGAAGTGCATCTGGTTCTGAAGATATTGGTTCGAAGCCATGAACCATCAGAGCTTTTTGCTTGTGTTTTTTCCTTCTCTGGAATCACCATTGCTCTTCTCATCATGAGACTTTCTCCCACATCTAGTGGAACCTCCAGTTCTATTCCTTCCATTTCATGCTGCATTTGAATCATGTTCACCCTAGGTTGTCCTCCTTGATTTCTTTCTTGCATGTTATAATTGGAGCATTCAAATGCCCTATGACCTTCTTCTCCACATCTGAAACAAGTGAAAGGCCTTCTCTGGTTTTCCCATCCTCTACCACTACCATAACCTCTACCTCTTTGAAATCCCCTTCCTTGTTCTTGATTTGGAGGATCTTGCCGAGTGTCTACTTGTTTTTCCAAACCATGGGATGACTCTCCCCTACCATAATTTGAACCTCATCAAAATGGGGTTGATGTACCCCTTCTTCCTCCTCTATTCCTCTGATGGTACTGTCTATTTTATTTTTCTTCAGCCTTTAGAGCCAATTGGTAAGCCTCTTCCATATTGTTGAGTCGATGCATGCTCAATTCATCTTGAATAGAAAATTTCAGGCCATTCACATATCTAGCAGCCATTTGTTCATTAGTTTCATGATGCTCTATATGTATAGACAATGTATAAAACTCATTTGTATAATCTTGCATAGAAGAGAGGTTCTGCTTTAAATTTTGAAACCTACGAAAAAGGGTTTGCGCATAATCTATGGGCAAAAAATTTTCTCTCAATTTCTTCTCCATTTTATTCCATGTCCTAATCTTATCCGTGCCTTTCCTTGTTCGTTCCTTTTGAAGATGATCCCACCAAATCATTGCATGACCCTTTAATTTGGTGCATGCAAATTTTACCTTCTCCTCTGTCATGGATTTCCATTCAAAAAAATTTCTCATGCCATTCAACCAGTCTATCAACTCCTCTGGTTTAAGACTACCTACATAATCTAAAACATCTACCTTGATCCCTTCATTTTTCCCTTCTAAGGCCCTGAGCATCCTCTCTTCAAAACTCATGCCTTCTAATTCTTCTTCTTCATGTTCTGTATCTTGATTTGCACCTCCTTGACCTATCTCTTCATCAGATTCGTCTCCTCCTCTACCCAGTCTTTGGTTTTCCATCCGTGTTGTAAGTTCTGCTATTTGCCTTTGCAGATTTTACATTTCTCTATGCATCTAGGCAAGACCACCTCTTCCTCTTCCTCTCCCAGCCATCTTCCTGCTCTGATACCAAATGATGCAGCACACAACATACACTCAACAGAATTGTGCCAATAAACATGAGAGACAAAAATTTGGAAGCTGAAACATAACAAAACTTCTATTCATCAACTCTACTGCTACAATGAGAGAAAACTCTCTTATATCTAAGAAAACAAAAAAAACAAAAAAATTACCTTTTTTGGCAGATTTCGACAATTGTCAGATTTTGCCATTTTAGGTAATTTTACAATCAAATCTTGAGAATCCTTTTTTTTTCTAAAAAACTCATAAAGCTAAGGTAGGATGAAAAACCAACTAACATCCTAAATTTGAAACATGAGTTTCGAGTTATTAAAAAAAGCAACTTTTAAAAAACTAGAAAAAAAACACTAATTTGCTATTTTGAGGGCCAAGATGAAAGTTTCAAGCCCCGAAAAAGTGCCAAGACGAAGTCCAACTGACTAGGGTGGGTTGGGAAACCACTGGCCACCTCATAACACATCCACCTGTAAAATTTCGTAGAAAACCCACATCTGAGTCAAAAGTTATGACCTCCGGAAGTCCCTTCATCAATCTCGAACTTCAAAAAATGGTCAGTAATTAATCTCTATTTACTACCTTTTTTAAAAAAAATAATGCACCTGGTAAACTTTTTAACATGATCGGTGACTCTAGCATGACACGTCCTTCGGCTCCACATTAATGGTTTTTCCCAGAGCAATGAACTGGTGAGGCCACAACATGGGGGACCTCATCCCTAAGAAGGAACACTTCAAACCCGTGAGCTCATTGGCCCAGCGAAGGTGTAAAGCCTGCGAGCTCGTTGACCCAGTGAGGGTTTGAACTCTGGTGGCTGCCACTACAACCGAGCGACTTAACCACCGAACCACGCCCTTAACAGCTAATCTCTATTTACTACCTTACTCTGCAAGCATTTGTCATAATTTTTTATTTTACTTACTATTTTTTATAATTAGGGTTTCAAGGATATTTGAGCATTAAATTAATACATTAATTGGCAATCTCTAAATGTCCACATCGTTTCAAGTGATAGCCTAACTTGTAGGTGAATCCTTTTGTAAAAGTGTGATTCAACTCGATTGATATGTCCTTGAAGGTTTGTAGTGAAATGAGGATCTAGCCATTCAACCTCATCATCCCCCTCTTTTCATACAAAACATTAATATTTATTTAATTAATTACAATTATCATTTTAACATTGCCTCAATCATTAAATTAATTAAATAAATCATATTTATTTAATTAAAATTAATTTCTCACAGCCCTCTACACTAATTAATTAAATAATGAAAAGTAATTAATTTAATAATTATGCTGAGAGGTGTAACTACAGTGGTAGCTACAATGGGTGGAGTGTAATAGCTTGAATGTGTTAAGGGATGATGACTTTCACAGTACATAAAAATAAAATAGAGCCGACATATTGTTAATAAAGATAATAAAATAATGTGTATAAATATAAATAGTACTGAAACATAAATTTGAGAAAAATCAAATCAAATAAAAAGAAAACAAATTGACTTGGTAGAAGAAGTTTAATCAATAAGGAGATAAGTCTAATTGGTAAGAGTATTATTTATAGAAGGTTAGATTAGCATTGTGTATTATTTACTCTTATTCTATCTACATGCTACTCAATAAAATAAAAAGAAAATTGTAATTAAAGTGCAACTTAAATTATGGAACCTATAAATTATAATTTATTTAATATTTTTTTTGCATAGACAAATCTTTGAAAACCACAAAGAAAATTAGTCGAAGGGTAAATTATTTACATTGGTTTAATGAGAGATAGGGTTAGGGTTCTTCAATCTTTAAAAGCCACAAAGAAAATTAATACTTAGTTTAATGACCTTTGTTTTAGAATTTTACTATGGAAATTATTTCATAAGAAAATTAAGGCACATAAATTATTTACTTTAGTTTAATGAAGGCTAGCAAAGAAAAATAATGGCAAAGTAAATTACTTTATTTTAGTTTAATGAGAACTAGAGTTATAGTTCAATCTTTAAAATCCATAAATAAAATTAATATTTTTACTATGAGAATTAATTCTATTAAAAATTATAATTAAGTTTTTCAATCATTTGGATTAAATTATTGAAAATTTTCCATTTAAAACTAGTTTTTAGAGCTAAGAATAGCGGTTGCATACCCACAAAGAAAACTAATTGCACAATAAATTACTTTAGTTTAATTAGGATTATAGTTCTTTAATCTTTAAAAGATTAAAGATTTATTCTATGGGAATTAATTCCATTAGACAATTATAATTAAGTTTCTCATATCATTTGGATTAAATTAAAAACTAATTTTTAGGATTCTTCAATCTTTAAATGTAAATTTATAAAGTAAATAAAATAAATATTTAAGTAAAACTAACATTGTATATTAATATGTATAAAATTATAAAAGTAGCATAGATATCTATTCTCAATAACAATTTCAATATAGGTGCCTCAAGACTCATATATCTCAGCCAATGACTTTCACGGTACATACAAATAAAATAGAGCCCGGATATTATTTTAATAAAGCTAATAAAATAATGTGTATAAATATAAGTAGTACTCAAAGATAAATTTGAGAAAAATCAAATCAAATAAAAAGAGAGCAAATTTAATTGGGAGAAGAAGTTTAATTGATAAGACTATGCAACATTTTTTTATTTTTCTTACAAAATGAATTTATGAAGTGATGCAATGTTAGAGTGCAGCTTAAATTATGGAACCTATAAATTATAGTTTATTTAATATTTTTCTTGCATAAACAAATCTTTGAAAACCACAAGTAAAGATTAAATCTTTAAAAGATTAAAGATTTTTTCTATGGGAATTAATTCCATTGGACAATTATAATTATAATTAAGTTTTTCATATCATTTGCATTAAATTTAAAAACTAATTCTGATGATTCTTCAATTTCTAAATGTAAATTTATAAAGTAAATAAATTGAATATTTAAGTAAAACTAGCATTATATAGTAATATGTAAATATTTTAGCTCCTCACTCTATATATATTGAAATAAATTAATAAAATTATTAAACTAACATAGATATCTTAAATACATCTATCTAAATGATTAATAGATATGTATTCTCACTAACAATTTCAATATAGGTGCCTCAAGACATATCTATCGCGTCTTTTAGATAGATGTATTATTTAAGATATCTATGCTAGTTTAATTAATTAGTCTAAAAATCCTAAATCCTATTTCAATCCCTTATTTATTTTAATTAGCTCAAATCCTTATCCATTATTCTCAAATAAATGAATTAAAAATTCAACTAGTCACGTGACCAACTAAAGGTTGTTTAGATTCACTGAACTTAGACAATCTCACAAAAGTCAAAGTAAATTTATATCTCCACCATTCATTCACATATGAATTTTTTTAATCCTAGCCATTCACATAAAGATAAGCCATAGAAGTTTTCATTTTTTCCTAGTTTTTCTCATTTAATCCTAGTCATCCATCCATCCATCCATCTTTAATCTCAACCATTCATCTTTATAGAATTCCTTATAAGCTTCCATGCTTGCCCTAATTTTTGTCATTTAATCCCAGCCATCCATCTATCTTTAATCTCAACCCTTCATCCTTATAGAACCCCATCGAAGCTTCTACTCTTGCCCTAATTTGACTCATTCAATCCTAGCCATCCAATGCAAATGAATCCTAACCTGCCATTCCTCTACCTCAAATCTATAAATTTAGACTTCCCTCTCATCCAAGGTATCAAGAAGAATATGTTTTCATACTAGTCAGTCCACTAGAGCAACTCAACATAGCAATTATTGTCAACACTTTATCATTTGGAGCCATCATTCACATCCAAGGAAAAAGGTATTGAGTTTTGTTTGATTTTGCATCACTATAGTTTCCTTTTCTTTCATGTTCCAATCTGAAGTAGAGGTAGCCTGTTAGCTTAACTTTACATTCTTAGCTTATGATTTATTACCCTACACAATCATGTTCTCCATTTTTTTTAATATTAAAGTGTAATGTAAGCACTTAATATAACTATTTAAGAGAAATTATTGTTTATTTCTAGTGATTTGTTAGTGTTTATAATAAAAAACCCTAAATAGCTATAGACCTGAATATGATGCTCAAACATCATGTAAGTATGATACATATTTGCTTTTGTGGGTGTAGGTCTCAAAGCATATCAAAAGTTAAGGGAAGCATTGATAAAGACTCTCTATTCTATAATCTATATTCATTGCCATCATTGAACTCCATTTGTTTGGTTGTTTTTCAAATATTATTCCACTCTCTATGCCTAAGAATAGAGTTAGGATGGATCCAAAAGAGCTACTATCAGAGCCAAGGAAGTACACCTCAAAAGCTCAATTTGTTTCTAGGTTAGCTATTAATGAGTCTAGTAGCAGGGTGCAGTAAATGGAATGTCGGAAGAATCACACCCTTGAGCTTCCCTATCATGGAAAAGATGGATGTGGAGAGTTCAAGGCCAGCCAAGATGATGAAATGAGTTGCAAGGCCTATAATTGTCATTGTAGTTTCCACAAAAAGGTAAAGTACATGGAATGTTGAAAGAATCACACCCTTCAGCTTCCCTATCATGCCAAAGATGGATGTGGAGAGTGTTAAACAATAAATGGTAGAAAAATAAAATAGAGATTCAGAAACAAGAACACAACAACAGAAATTTACAGTGGTTCACCATAAAGGCTACGTCCACTCTCGAGTAGGGCAATATTATTATTCACTATCTCAGATACATTACAATACACAGCAGCATGCTTTATATAAACACGCATTATCTAGAATGTGAAGAGTTAAGAGTCATTGGAGCGAAAAGACCAATTGAATATTAGGTTTCACATTCAACAATCTCCCACTTGAAACCCAACATCTGCTACTACAAACTATAATATCCCCTACATTTCCATTCCTATCGTCACTTTGAAAACAAACCCACATTACAAGGCTTTAACTTCTATTCAAGGACACTCCGTATAAGTCTTTTCCAAGCTTCCCAATCAATTGCAACACCTTCCTTTTGCAAAATTTTGCCTATTGCTTTCTTCCCTTTCTTCACCAAACCAAACGGATCTCCATCCTCTGCTTCCTCCAACTTGAGCCCTTCCTTGGTAGCTGAGACCAAATTCTTTCCATCATATTCCTTTAGTTGTCCCACCCCATACGCATCGATGGCATCCACCATCAACAACACTTCATAACCTTTCTTCTTCAGCCTCTCCAGAAATGGGGAATTCTTCACTGATTTGTCATTCTTATCCACCTCTACCCTCTTCTAGAATTCCTCCATGATGGAGTTGTCTGGATTTATTTCCATGGTTTTCTTATTTGACATGTAGTTGTCCATGCTACTGTCTTGTAGAGACTGTGCTTTCATTATCCATTCAATGTTTACACTCAACCCATACTCCCCTATCGTAGGAACACACGGAGACTCCAAAACGTGCTCAGACACCACGCTGAGTCCCTCATCCCTCCTGAGCCACTCTTCTCTTTCCTCTTTACTTTCTTTAATCTGGTCCAGAGTCATAACCATTGCCCCACAACTCTTCATACAAGCACACTCATATGCTCAAAAAGGAGTCTGATCACTGGAAAGGTCCACCACAACAATCTCATTCCCTCTCCTCTCTGCAATAAAAAACCTAGAATCCCGTACTCCAACAATACCAATAGTAGCAGCGACACCATCACTGCTTTGTTCCATCTTAGCCCTCTGTGCAAAGGCCCTCAATTCTTGCTCATGTTTTTCATCATCTTGAACAATCAAATCAAGTTCTTTGGCATCATCTAGCTAATCCCCAAAACTTTCACTATCAAATTCCAACATTCTAAGGAAATCATTAATAACAGAATTAGTTTCAGCATCTAGTTCATCATCTAATTGATCCAAAAACCTTTCAATCTTTCCATATTCAATCGACATTTCTCCCACTCAAACTCAAATCTGTCCTGCCAAACGATCAAGCACAACTAGCTTTGATACCAGTTGTTAAAAAATAAATGGCAGAAAAATAAAATAGAGATTCAGAAACAAGAACACAACAACACAAATTTACAATGGTTCACCATAAAGGCTATGTCCACTCTCAAGCAAGGAAATATTATTATTCACTATCTAAGATACATTACAATACACAACAACATGCTTTATATAAGCAAGCATTATCCAGAATGTGAAGAGTCAAGAGCCATTGGAGGGAAAAGACCAAGTGACTGTTGGGTTTCACATTCAACAGAGAGTTCAAGGCCAGCCAAGATGATGAAATGAGATGTGAGGCTTGTAATTGTCACCGTAGTTTCCACAGAAGGCTAGAGTATCATTAGCTCTTACAGTAGGCCAATGAGTTAATTTAAAGCTTAACAGTTGGTACCTTGTTGTTATTTGAGGCATTCTAAACCTATAAGGGGCTATTTTTAATAACTGTTTTGCATATAGAATTGAGCTTTAACATTTTAGAAGTGTTTTAAATGAGCTATTCCTAAACATTATCCACTTCAACATTCAAAGGTTAATTTTGGTCAATAAAAATAAGACAAATATTTACCACTTTTGTTTTGTGAATGAGGTATAAAATTGCTATTGACTGTTTGAACATTGAAGTAGATGATGTTTAAGTAGAGTGTTTTAAATGAGGCTTTATGTAGAAAAAATGTTTAAAAAATTTGTATATAGTCATTAATTTGTGAATTAAAAAATAATAATAATAATAATTTGTGAATTGTTTATGAGGGAGTGGTTGCTCACACAAACAACCAAAGGAATAACCACAACATAGTAGTTGTTTATATTAGATATTTTTTAAAAGTGTAAAGAATAATAAAAATACTAATTTCAAAAATATAGAACACTAACATTATAAAATATTAAGTATTTAAAAATATATGTATATTAAGAAATATTATGTTTACATTAAATCATTTTAGATAACTCTTAATTTTTTTTTTTCAGAAAAACTAGTGATATTAAAAAGCATTTAAACTATCTTTTGGGTTCTTATTATATCAAGATGCCCTTCTTAATACTAATAAGTTTTTTGTGAGATGATTCATTTGATAAATCACAAAATGTGATTAGAAATATCGATGTATAATATTTTTTTATTATAAAAGTTTAAATATTTTATGGTTTTGCAATTGATAGTGTAAATACAAGAGTCTTGGACTTTTGATCCATCAACATGGTGAATACAAATATTATATATAAAGAATTTTTATATTCATAGTATAAGATATAATTTGTTGAATAGATCAATATATGCAATATTTTAATTAATTTTTAGTAAATTTCAATTTCTTAGGAATAGGTGTTGTAAACCTTGCAAGTCCTAATGTTGTTGCAATTACTAAATATTTGTCAAATATTGTAAATCTTGGACCTACATGGAAAATAAAATGACACACATAGAGGAAATTTGAAATTCTTATGTTGGCATTCTCTACCATGTATCATTGGTCTTATGATAGGTGTAACAAATCATTGAAGAAGGGGGTTGCAAGTTGGACTATAAGTAACATATTTAACTGGCTATTTTTAGTCATTTGTGTGTGGTGTGTAAGAGGAATGATGAAACCCACATGGAGCACTTGGGAGTTACACTTGACCCCTTTGGTCAAAAAATATGAAATTAAAAACTTTATTTTTTAAAGCTATCAATAAAGCACACAGTATGACATAATTTTTTGATTTAAAAAAATAATACATGTTTGGAATTTATGAGTGTTTCTCAATATATATATATCATTCATGAATTCAAATATAGTTTATGTACAAAATCAATAATATTTGTAATGAGAAATAAATTACATTTTAAAAATTGTGATATTTCCTTTAAAAACCCTTTTGTTTTATTGAATCATGCACAATACCCCATTCATCTATCAAATGAGAACCAGGTTTCTACATAAATAAAAGGTTTTCACATAACTTTTGCCATTAGAATGACATGAACTTGGATAGCAACATAAGCATTTAAATAAGGTCATTCATGCAATTCAAATTTACCACAATGTCAATAAGGCGATAGGAGCTTAGGTTCCTTACAATTATTTAATGATAATACTACTTCCGCTCTAACAAGCTACAAGAACAAACACCATCAAGCTACAAAATTATTATGAACACAGATTAAACTTTTATTCTATGCAGCCAAATCGAGCTCCATTAACTTTTCTATTAGCTATTTGACCTTGGGCCACATTCCTCATTTAGTTCTTTTCTTTTGATATCAGCTATTTGGCCTTGGGCCACATTCAATCTCCTCATCTCCACTCCAACTGCCCTTTCTGTCTACTGTGCAAATTTCTCCATTGTCATTTCTCTTTTAACTTTATTCTTTCTATCGGCCTTCACATTCACCTCTTACAGTCCTTCAACTCCTTTTATTTGCCTTCTCTTATTCTTTATGGCCATAACAGATCAGCCTCTTGCATTTTCTATTGCCAGGCTTCCTTCTTCGACACCCCTTAAATCGGCCACCTTTCATCAACATTCATACTTGCCAGATATTGATTATTAGCCTTACGGCCTTCTTCGCCATCCTTCTCCAACACGTGTGGCCTCTCTAAATTTGGCCTCCTTCCTTTCTTTTTATGCCCTCCTTATCATCATCGGCCTTCTCTTTTATTGGTCTACATCAAAATTGGCTACTCACTCTTCTATTTTTGGCCTTCCTCTTCATTAATGACGATCTTCAATATGCATCATGCTCTGAGGTTCCCAGATCGACTCCCTCCTAATTTTTCTTTTTTTAGCCTTCTCTTTATTTTCATGCAGCCTGCTTTTATCAGCCTTCCACTTGTAACCATTTGCCTATCCATAATCACCACTAACTATCCTATTTTAAAATCTTCTTTCTATTTTTGGTTTATGTTATGTTGGCCCTTCGCTCTACAATAATTGTTGGCCTTTATAATAGTTGTTGCCTTTTATCTTCCACCTGTCCGTTCACATGCTCCACCTTTCTCTGCCTTTTCATTTTCTAACCTGTTCTTTCTTGTTTATAGCCATAACGACTGCCTTCTCTAATGATCTTGTTTCCTCTTGCATCTGTCATTTGTAATATAACTGTCATCCTTTTATGATATTACCTACACCATTTTTGTTATTTATTTATTTCTTCTTTCAGCTCCATGCACCACTCAAATCTCTACTAATTAATATTTGACTAATAATGTTCCTGTCGCTCTGGTGACAGGAACTTCCTACCATCTACATCCCATCATTTGACCCTACACATTAGACCCAAAATTTAATAGCTAACACAAAAATTTGAAAATTAAAAGATGCCCCTACGTCTTAGAGTAAAGTTGTGGACAATTTCAAGATAAACTAGGTAAGTGATTTTATAAGTTTCTGGATTCCCACTTGGCTAAGTCTAAGGTAATCCACATATTTTTTTATAAAAAGGGAATGGACAAATTTGAGCTTAAAATATTAACACTTTTTTCATCCAAATCTAAATGTTAGCAAATTTCCACCCATCAAGTATTTTTGTCATTGTCATTTCTTAGCCCAATATGATCTTGCACTTGTCCATATTTTTCCAAGGTATATCTTATGTTTATGATAATTATTCTACTTACATTTCTTTAGATATGTATGTACTTCAATTTCTTCTCCCTAAATTTAATGTGGATTTATGCATAGTTTTATTTCATTTGCTATAAGATCTTGGTTATTATAGCTTGTTTGATATGTGGGATAATAAGCTATTATTAAACCTTACTCAAATTGGAGATTTATGCAATTGATCTTGTGTTTTCAAGAAGAGAAAATGACAAACACATGGGTAAGTTCACAAAAATGAGGAACCAAAGGGGGTCTTAAGATGCCACTTTTTTTCTAAAATCAGGAAAGACTGATGTTGGATGAGAAATTGAAGATAGTTACACCCAAAATTTGAAGTTACAAGAAAAACACGAGTCATAGTGCTCAGAATCTAGTTTCTAAACTACTAATTTTTTTTCAAAGATGGTTGAGATTAAAGGGTTCGAATAGAGTCAGTACACAAATTGGTCTTGTTATTTGCAAAAAAAAATAACATAGCATCTAATGTGCTCCCCCTAAAATGTTAATTTTTTTAGTATTTCAAAAATCACTTTGGTGAGAAATTACCTAACACCATGTGGTTTATCCCTTATCGCTTATGTTGTGTTTTGACCATACTTTAATGCATGTATGGGCCTTGCATTTATACATACATTAAAGTGGGGGCTAAATTTTATGTCAAAAAATGTCTCCCTAGACTTTTTCCTCCTAAGTTTAGCTCTCAGGTCCCTTATTTTGCATCTTGCATGTTCATTTTGACTCTCAAAAGAAAATGGACCGAAATGCTTGAGGGATATTCTTGCATTTGATTCTGCCTTGAAATAGGACTTGAGGACATGAGCACTCATGCCCTTGTCCTATCCTATTTCACGTAGGTCCCAAATTTGAATAAGGGGCTTGAGGGACATTGTTACACTTTACCCTACCCTGAAATAGGACTTGACAACATGGGCACTCATGCCCTTGTACTACCCTATTTAAGATAGGTCCCAAATTTAAATATCTATTATGTGACCATTAAGAGGTTTAGTTGCCAACATTTTAAGTTTGAATTATGAAATTTAAAGTGGGAATGTATTTAGTTGCATATATAAGCTTGTTTAGGGTTTCATTTGTAGACTAGAAGATGATTATGAACTTTTGGTGAACTTATGATTTTAGAACATTCAAGATATTCACTATTGTAGAGAAGAGCATTGTTATTGTGTATGTGATTGCAGATTTAGCTTCATCTTATCATGTGTTGAAGAATCTTCATCTATCTTAGATCTACACCTTTGATGTGATATATGTTTGTGTTTGAAGCTTTATCAATTTTTTTTTGCCTCTATCCCGTAGGGATACCCACACTTTATCTGACCAAGGTATTCAGAAGACTTGAATGTCCTTCTAGGTCTTGACTAAGGTAATTATAGGTTACAGGTATTGGATTTCACAGAGTGGAGTTGTAGAGGAAGGTTGTAAAAGATAAGAATTCCAAATCTATAAAGAAAAGCCCTACCTGGATTGGAACGCTAGTGCTAGTGTCATCCAAGGTTGAAAACATAGAAAACATTGTGACAGTGACAATCAGCATCTTAAGAGGCTCTGACATCCTAAAGAATACCCTACCTTAGACTTGAGTACTAGTGCTAGTGTCCTTCGCATCTCTCAGGATGGAAACAAAATGTAAAGTGAACCTCAGTGTCGCAAGGAGATCAAGATTCCCTAAAGAAAACACCACCTTGGACAGGGACATGAGTGCAAGTGTCCTCAAATATTCTGCATCTTGAACTTCAAAAAATTGTCAGTAATTAATCTCTGTTTTTCTACCTTACTCTGCAAGCATTTTCCGTATTTCTTCATTTTACTTGCTATTTTTATAATGAGGGTCTCTAAAGATTGATATGTCCTTGAATGTTTGTAGTGAAAGGAGGATCTAGCCATTCAACCTCATCATCCCCCTCTCTTCATACACAACATTAATATTTATTTAATTAATTACAATTATCCTTTTAACATTCCCTCCATCATTAAATTAATTAAATAAATCATATTTATTTAATTAAAATTAATTAAATAAATCATATTTTTTAATTAAAATTAATTACATAAATCATATTTATTTAATTAAAATTAATCTTTCACACCCCTCTACACTAATTACTTAAATAATGAAAACTAATTAATTAAATAATTATGCTCAGAGGTGTAATAGTGTGAATGTGTAAAAATATAAGTAGTACTCAAACATAAATTTGAAGTGCCACGTAGTGGCTAGTACCTACCTTATAGTGTTGTTATTATAGTATTTGTTTAGTTGTAATTTTTTTGTTGATTATTTATTTGTTGTATATAGTATTTGTTTAGTTGTAATTTTTTTTGTTGATTAGGTATTGGTTGTATAAACAAATTGCATTCCAATAATTGAAAAATTAATTTTTGAAGAGTGTTGAAATGTCTTGTGTAAATAAAATTGAAATCTCAAAAATAATCTAATTCACAAATATTTCAATACTCTAATACTTTTATAATTTAAATGCATTAAAATATTGTATGTTTGAAGAATAAAATAAAAAATGTAATAACATTGCAAAATATTTTTGTGATACTCTAGATTTTTAACTTTTGACTAAATAAAATTGAAATACTAGATTTTTAACTCTTACTAAATAAAATTGAAATCCCAAAAATAATCTAATTTCATAAAATAAAATGTGTAGAACCCTAACCCTAGTTGGGTGTGGATAGATTTGAAATGTCTGCCTAAAATATTAAAATGTAATAATATTGAATACTATTACAATTTAAAGAATAATTACATAATATAATAACAATCACATATTCATATTTACATCACTACAATATTTTATCTTACTCATTTTTTTTGTTTATGTAATAATAGTAAGTACTTTTAGAGAACATGATTTTAATTATTTTCTTTAATTTAATATTGTGGTTGAGTAATAATTTTGGGTGCATTCATTTAATAAAAGTATGTCGGTTCAGCTCCATTTAATTAGACATCAATGGTTAAGATCAAATGAATAGTTAAGAAATATTTTAGTAAAATTAGGGTATTTATGTGTAGAACCCTAAAGTATAGTTATAAAACAAATTTAAACCCTAATTATTTTTTTATAAAATAAATAAATAAAAATATGCAGGTTTTGTAAAAAAAATTTAGTGTTATTTTATTTTACGAAATTAGGTTATTTTTTGGATTTTAATTTTTTTACTCAAGAGTTAAAAATCATGGAAAATACTTTTATTTTGGGGATTTCAATTTTATTTTCTCAATAGTTAAAAATCTAGTGTGATGGAAAATATTTAAATGAAGTGATGCCATGTTCCTGAAATATAGTTAGTAAAATCTTTAAAATATAATGCGCTTGGTTATCGTATATTTTTCCCTTTTTATTTGATTTGATAAAAACCTAATAAAATATAGTTATTAAATATTATTAAACATAAATAAAATAATATGCAATATTACCACCATTATTGTAATGGATGTGCATTAATCGCTATTATCATGTAAAAGTTTTCTTTCAATTAGATTAAAGAAAAATAATTTTTAAATTTGTTATAATTTTTACATCTATACAATACCAATAGCTAAATATTTTTTAAATAGAAAAAGTCTTTTAGATCTCATTGGTTGCAAAAATAATTATTAATAATGGCCTACTTATAGTTTCCTTATGGCCTAAGAAAATTTCCAAAGCACTATAATGTTCACATACAAAAGACTATCCCTTAGGATTTTTTATTTGAAGCATTCAAAAACCCTAATGTTAAGATTAAAAATAAAAACCAAGGCCATCAAATATTAAAGTTTGATATTTTAAAATAAACAGCACAATGGATTGAAGAGTCAACCAAAATCAATTGAAAAACCTGACGAGCACGATGGAATAGATAAAATATAATTTAGTATACTATGAACTGTAAAAAAGTTATAGGAAAGATAATGATACTGCTAGATAGAGGGGCTAAAAGGCCCATGAACTAAAAAATAATTTAAAAAAAATTCAAATTCAATTTTTTTTTGCAGATTTGGGGAATGTAGGGTATTTATAAACTTTTGGGGTAAAAGTGGTTTGGGTAGTTGAACGGTAATAGTTCGGTTAACTACACCGATTTTTAATATTTTCAATTTGTTACAAATAGGTTTTGATTTAGGTTTTTAGGTTTGTAAATAATAAATTAAATTCATTAATTTCAATTTACTATTTATACATTTAATTAAATACAAACAAAGTAACCAAATAGTCTTTAAACTCTTGTCACTATTGTTTTATAAAAAAATTATTAGGGTGTATATTTAATATAATAGTAACTTGTTTCCTATGTATTAAATATTCAATGTTCATATTTTCACTTAAAATTTAAATATAAGTTTTCAAAATTAAATATTAAATAATTAAATAATATAATAATAATGATTATAATGATTAAAGAATTAATTAATGTAATAATACTAATAATTTTATAATTTAAAATGCATTAAAATATTGTAAGTTTAAGAACAAAATAAAAATGTAATGAATTTCATGATATGTAGATTTTAAAGTTTTGACTAAATAAAATTGAAATCCCTAAAATAATCTAATTACATAAAATAAAATGTGTAGAACCCTAAAAACAAAATTAAAATTAAATTACTTTTAGCTAATGAAGCAAAAAGTTAATCGCTTGACTTAACTAGTGGGAGACAATTTGTGTTCATAATTTGTTTACTTACCACCCTAAAATAATCTAATTACATAAAATAAAATGTGTAGAACCCTAGAAAAACTAAATTAAAATTAAATTACTTTTAACTAATGAAGAAAAAAATTAATTGCCATCCATTTAGGCATGACTTAACTAGTGGGAGACAAAATTTGTGTTCACAATTTGTTTACTTGCCACGTGCTCCCCTCAAACCACAATTCTTCCACATTTATAGTTTAATCCGCAAAGAAGAGGTCCTTTTTTTAAACCAATGACAATACAGATAAATCATTCTTCAACAATTTTTTATTAAAAATTTACCATGTTGACATAGGTGCTCCTCTCAAACCACAATTCTTCTACATTTATAGTTTAATCCACAGAGAAGAGGTCTTTTTTTTGAACCAATGACAATACAGATAAATCATTTTTCAATAATTTTTTGTTAAAAATTTACCATGTTGACATAGGAAAATTACAAATTTAAATCAAATTTGCCCCACAAGAAAAATAATCCTTTCTTTTAATTGGTTTACAATCAATAGATTAATAACTATATAAGTGTGAACTCATTGCAATAGTACCTGGTGGAAGGCATGTACCAATAAAAACAAAACAAATTGAATTGGGAGAAGAAGTTTAATGGATAGGGAGATAAGTCTAATTGGTAAGAGTATTATGAAACCATTTTTTTTTATTGTTCGTACAAAATTAATTAATGAAGTGATGCAATGTTCCTGCTATTATTTATAGAAGGTTAGATTATTACTCTTATTCTATCTACATACTATTCAATAAAATAAAAAGAAAATTGTAATTAAAGTGCAACTTAAATTATGGAACCTATAAATTATATTTATTTAATATTTTTCTTGCATAAACAAATCTTTGAAAACCACAAAGAAAGTTAATGGAAGGGTAAATTATTTACTTTAGTTTAATGAGAGATAGGGTTAAGGTTCTTCAATTTTTAAAAGTCACAAAGAAAATTAATACATAGTTTATTCTTTTAGATTTTTACTATAGGAATTCATTCATAACAAAATTAAGGCACAATAAATTATTTACTTTAGTTTAATGAAGGTTAGCAAAGAAAAATAACGCAAAGTAAATTACTTTATTTTAGTTTATTGAGGGCTAGGGTTATAATTCAATCTTTAAAATCCACAAATAAAATTAATATTTTTACTATGAGAATTAATTCTATTAAAAATTATAATTAATTTTTTTCATCATTTGGATTAAAGTATTGAAAATTTTCCATTTAAAACTAGTTGTTAGAACTATGGTTTGGGGTTGCATACCCACAAAGAAAACTAATTGCAAAATAAATTACTTTAGTTTTTTTAGGATTTTAATCTTTAAAAGATTAAAGATTTTTTCTATGGGAATTATTTCCATTACGCAATTATAATTAAGTTTCTCATATCATTTGGATTAAATTAAAAACTAATTTTTAGGATTCTTCAATTTTTAAATGTAAATTTATAAAGTTAATAAAATAAATGTTTAAGTAAAACTAGCATTATATAGTAATATGTATATATTTTAGCTCCTGACTCTATATATTCAAATAAATTAATAAAATTATATAAGTAGTACTCAGACATAAATTTGAGAAAAATCAAATGAGAGCAAATTGAATTGGGAGAAGAAGTTTAATTGATAAGACTATGCAACATTTTTCTATTTTGCTTCCAAAATGAATTTATGAAATGATGCAATGTTAAAGTGCAGCTTAAATTATGGAACCTATAAATTATAATTTATTTAATATTTATCTTGTGTAAACAAATCTTTGAAAACCATGAAAAAAATTAAGCAAAGAAAAATAAGGGAAAGGTAAATATTAAATCTTTAAAAGATTAAAGATTTTTTATATGGGAATTAATTCCATTAGACAATTATAATTATAATTAAGTTTTCATATCATTTGCGTTAAATTTAAAAACCAATTTTTACGATTCTTCAAATTTTAAATGTAAATTAATAAAGTAAATAAAATAAATGTTTAAGTAAAACTAGCATTATATAGTAATATGTAAATATTTTAGCTCCTCACTCTAAATATATTGAAATAAATTAATAAAATTATTAAACCAATAGAGATATCTTAAATACATCTATCTAAAAGATGCATAGATGTGTATTCTCACTAACAATCTTAAATACATCTATCTAAAAGATGCCTAGATATGCATTCTCATTAACAATTTCAGTATAGGTGCCTCAAGACTTATCTATCAGCGTCTTTTAGATAAATGTATTATTTAAGATATCTATGCTAGTTTAATTAATTAGTCTAAAAATCTTAAATCCTATTTCAATAACTTATTTATTCTAATTAGCTCAAATCCTTATCCATTATCCCCAAATAAATGAATTAAAAATTCAACTAGTCACATGACCAACTAAAGGTTGTTTAGATTCACTTAGACACTTTCACAAAAGTCAAACTAACTTTATAGCTCCACCATTCATTCACATATGACATTTTTTAATCCTAGTGATTCACATAAACATAAGCCCTAGAAGTTTTCATTTTTCCCTAGTTTTTCTCATTTAATCCTAGTCATCCATCCATCCATCCATCCATCTTTAATATCAACCATTCATCTTTATAGAATTCCTTAGAAGCTTACATCCTTGCCCTAATTTTTGTCATTTAATCCCAGCCATCCATCTATCTTTAATCTCAACCCTTCATCCTTATAGAACCTCATAGAAGCTTCTAATCTTGCTGTCATTTGTCTCATTCAATCCTAGCCATCCAATGCAAATGAATCCTAGCCCTCCATTCCTCTACCTCAAATCTATAAATTTAGGATTCCCTCTCATCCAAGGTATCAAGAAAAATATGCTGTCATACTAGTGAGTCCACTAGAGCAATTCAACATAGCAATTATTGTCAACACTTTATCATTTGGAGCCATCATTCACATCCAAGGAAAAAGGTATTGAGTTTTGTTTGATTTTGCATCACTATAGTTTCCTTTTCTTTCATATTCCAATCTGAAGTAAAGGCAGGCTATTAGCTTAACTTTACATTCTTAGCTTATGATTTATTACCCTACACAATCATGTTCTCCATTTTTTTTTAATATTGAAGTGCAATGTAAGCACTAAATGTAACTATTTAAGAGGAATTATTATTTATTTCTAGTGATTTTTCAGTGTTTATAATTTAAAAAACCCTAAATAGCTACAGACCTGAATATGATGCTCAAACGTCATGTAAGTATGATAAATATTTGCTTTCATGGGTGCAGGTCTCAAAGCAGATCAGAAGTTAAGGGAAGCATTGAAAAAGACTCTCTATTCTGTAATCTATATTCATTTCCATGGTTGAACTCCATTTGCTTGGCTGTTTTCAAATATTATTCCACTCTCTGTGTCTAAGAATAGAGTCAGGATGGATCCGAAAGAGCTACTCTTAGAGCCAAGGAATGAAACCTCAAAAGCTCAAATTGTTTCTAGGTCAGCTATTAATGAGTCTAGTAGCAGGGTGCAGTACATGGAATGTCGGAAGAATCACACCCTTGAGCTTTCCTATCATGGCAAAGATGGATGTCAAGAGTTCAAGGCCAGCCAAGATGATGAAATTAGATGCGAGGCATGTAATTGTCACTGTAGTTTCCACAGAAAGGTAGAGTACATGGAATGTTGGAAGAATCACACCCTTCAACTTCCCTATCATGCCAAAGATGGATGTGGAGAGAGTTCAAAGCCAGCCAAGATGATGAAATGAGATGTGAGGCCTGTAATTGTCACCGTAGTTTCCACAGAAGGGTAGTGTTGTGACGTGGTCCAACATTGCCCCATCAGTCGTGGGGACCGCTGCTTGGTGTTTTTGTCTGTGGTCTTGGTCGAAGTTTCTTATCTGGGCAAGGTAGTTTGCAGGTGTCATTGGGGTACATTGTAATCCATTTATGGGTTGGTAGAGGACTTGAAACACATAGAATGCCCTAACTTTGCATGAATGGCAATCATTTCAAATGCTCACACTGGCGGACATTTTCAATCACCTTGCACTGCACTGAGATGTTCTTTTATTGCACAGCATGCCCGCTCCCCCCTAGATCCCCGCCTAAACGGACTTGATTTACCTTCTGGCATTGCTGTTGATTTCCTATTCCCTTAGCAAGATAAAAGACTGCTTGAGCGGATCTCCATGACTCGTTGAGAACTCTCCATGATTGGGTTAATCTTCGATTGGTTTGAATGATCATTTAGGCGGAGTATCTTTAGATGGCATGATTATTAATGGACCTTTGGCGGTTATGCAGAACATCACAGGTGTTCTACTCTCAGCATCAAGTCTGGTATGAAGCATAACGTCCGCTCCACGTTGATCACTTGAGTCTTGGTGAAGGTTAAGTGTGTGGTAAGGCTTTCTTGAAACTTATGGTGCATCCACGTAAATTCATGGAGGGACAGACTTTTGAGAGTCCACTGCAATTCTAAATTATGCACATTGAAATGAAAAGACCGCCGGGATAGAGATAAGTCTTAGGTTCGCAAAGTATACTTTTTTTGGCCAAATATGGTGGGATCTCAAATGTTCACTCAGACCCACTGAGGGAATCATTGAACATTTTTGTGCAGAGCGAATCTATTCTATTCTTAGCATATAATTAAATAGGCACTGCACTCTGAAAAATGCATGGATAGTGAGTTAATTAGGATTCGTGGCAGGAGTATTGAAGCGCGTATCTTTTGAGTATTGGTTCATCCTATTTTTAGCCCCACGATTTAATTCAAGTAATGTCATTTATGCGGTAGAGGAGGTGGAGCACACTATTTATGCTAGCAAAATCTTTTGAATATTATTGTGAGTAAAGTGCCAACTTTCTGAGCATACGTGGTATGCGCTGTCCTCCAGAAAAGGTGATTTCACTGTGTGAGATGATAGGGATTCGAGGGTGTTTTATCATTTGTTCTAACAGTGAGCTTCACCTCCTGCATCAGTATTTGGAAACCTGACTATGTTCATGAGTTTTGACTGCAAGAGGGGATCCTTATGAGGTCTGTCTGAATGGGTGCTGGGACGTTAAACTAGTTAATATTACATAATCTGCCCGGTGTCCTCAAAGCTTCCTGAGTGCAGGTTTAAGAGTGTCTTCCTTGGTTGAAGTCTTTGAAAGTTTAAGAAAGATCACCTTCTATTGCTTGGAAATTGACCTCCCCTCCATTAAAGCACATAAGGGATTACAACACATGATTATTGCAGGTCCATTAGGAGATCAGATTTGACAGGGGCAAATAGGAACTAAGTGTGTTAGTGAGACATTTGGACATTTTATTCTCACGGGAATCACATTATTGTTTTTTCTTTAGCAGAGGGGTGAGATAAATTAAAATCTTGCATTCAAATAATCCCGTATGTATTAAATGTAGGTTTTGTTACTATTATGTTGTTACTAAATGTCATTTTCAAGATTTTGACATAATGCTGTTGTGCAGGTGAAGGATGAGTGCGAAGGATAGACAAGCATTGATGAAGAGTGACATGAAGGGAACGTGGCCAGAAACAAAGATCACTTTGAAGTGGTGAAACCTCTGTGACACCAATCTGGGGAAGACCAATATGGAAGAGATTCAGCAAAATTTGTACAAACCCAATCCATCAGATCTAGTCAGACGAATGTTGAAGAACGGGATTGTGCAAGCTGCTTGTTTCCCGCCAACAATGCTGTGTCCAGAACTGATGTTAGAATGCGCCAACCATTATAATCATGAAAAGAGATGTATTATTACTAGAGAGGGCAAAGTACTTGCTTATCTGAGAAAGGAGGCGATCGCGGAAGCTTTTGACATCCCCTCATACAAAACTACTACATTCTGTGACAAGGAGTCTGCTTTGCAACTTTATTTGGCTGGACCTGAGAAATGTATGGAGGTAATAAACAATAGCTGGTTGGTGCAACCAAGGCCACATATGAGTAAGGTGCCTAAAAAGCTTCACAAGTCAGACTTTCATCAAGAAATCAACTATATGGTTGTGTTTTTGAACTGCATCATGGGCTGCCCACAATCGGCAAATTTTGAGCCCTGGATGTTCTTCTTCATTGAAGAAATTATAAGTGGAAAAAGAATGATAGATTGGGCTGAAATGATCAGCAGCAACATTGATGATCAATTGAAGGGTTTACAAGAAACGAAAACATTTTACATGAGCTCATATATTATATATATGCTTGCCAGAAGCGAGAGATATCCAGGATTGAACTTCAAGGGGAGAGTTGGAAATGGAGAAGGACAGTTCAAGGTATATGATTGCTATCCTCAGCTGCACTTAAAGGCTATATCCCATTACAGAAGGTTTAATGATGCCTTTTCCATGCATATTGTTAGATTGTTACAAGGTAGCACATGCAGGAGATTGTCGAAGGAGGCCATGAACTTCGTGGCAAAATTCAGAAAAGTGGTTTATTCAGTTTCCAAGATTCACATACATCCGTGTGGAGGGCTTCTCATCATTGCCTTACAGATTGCCTAGATACCCCACTGACAAAATGGTGTTGTTGGAAGTAACACGACAGTCGGTTGCATTCGACAGAGTCCAGAGAAAGAGGAAAAAGACCACAACAGAGTTTCTAATCAGCATCGGGAGGCTTGAGGCTTGCATGTCATTACAAGTTGCTGAAAATTCAGAGATAGAGTTGCAGGCTTACAACTTGGTATGCCACAATGATGCACGCAGTAACTTTGATCCATTTGGCACAGTCAGACAGAAATTTGGGAGAAAATACGAGCACAAACCGCAGCTCGAGGATCACTGGATAGATGCATATGATGACATAGAAATAAGAAAGAAAAGTTGCTACCGATTGTCTTTGGATCTGGTCAGATCAACAAGAGTGATCAACATTCCAGATCAGCTTGAGGAGAATCACAAAAGACTTTCACAAAGTTTGTATGAAGAGAAAAGGGACAGGCCCTTCACCATCAATTGGTCAGAGCAGGAGGCCACACGCAATGATGATTTGATGATGCCAATTGTATCGCATACAAGAATGTATGTAGACTTCCAGATTCGTAGACTTTAAGAGAAAAATGTCCAATTGAATTACAACTTGATGGGAGGAGTTAGTATACATCAGTCCAAGGATACTTCAGGAAGTGGGTCATCCAATAATTCCAATGGTTCAGAGGGAGAAGGTGATGATCCGCATGAGGGGATTCAGCCAAGTAAGAGGGTAAAGACTAATGATCAGCAGGCAGTTAGTGCATTTTCAAGACAGGAGGGTAATAATATAATAAATATTGATGAAGATGAAGTGAGACATGATGAGCAGACAGCTTTGAAAATCCAAGATGATCAGGGAAACAAACAAGGTAATCAAATTGGTGAAGTAGTGTCAAAATTAGCTAAGGAACAAGAAGTGGTCATGATAGAAACAGAAGCTGAAAATCAAGATGACAAAGAGTTCTATGAGTTTGATGAGGAGGCTCTTCCCACTGTTCAGCATAAGGGAGTTCAAGAAGAAAGTCAGGAGGACCTGTCCAATTTGCCTGAGTGGTTAAGAGATCAAGTTAAGGAAAAGTCTGTTATTGAAAGGGAACCCATACTAAGTTTGGAAGACTTGCTGAGTAGGGCCAAAACTGACAATGGGAAGTAGAAAATTACTAAATTCTCGAAGATCACAAGAGGCAGCTCGAGGTGAAGGCAAGTGCATAGTGCTGTCCCAAAAATCAGCAAAGAGGCAGATGATGGCGTTCCGAGTGCATATGACATCAATACTTTTGATTTGGGACTAGCCACAGCAGAGCAGGAGATAGACGAGTTGGAAGATTTAGTTGCTGTCATCAAAGAAAGGCTACAGAAGGAATGAGAATACGGGATTCAGTGAGAGAAGGATAACTTGGCATTTCAGCATTATATTCAGCAATTAATGAGGCCACTAAGCCAGGCTAAAGAGATGGTTGCACCACCAGCATTGCTCTCGCAGGAGTCTATGGTTCATTTGGAAGAAATGAGGTCCTCTTCTCAAGTATTATAGGACTGGGCATCAAATCTCAAGATCAAGGCTGATAGGTTCGTGGATGAGATTGTGAAGTTGTACAAGGAGGCTAATTCAACATTTGATAGAGTTTAGAATATTCTAAATACTCTTCAAAACAGAAGAATTGAGCATGAGGATGTAGCATGTAGATTGTTTCCTTATTCACTGGGTGAAGATGCATACTTTTGGTACATTCATCTACCTGCAGGTTCCATTAATAGTTGGCAAATACTGAAAAACACCTTTCTAGAAAAGTTTAGGATTCCCATCACTCCGTCAGAGCTCTACAAACAGTTTGTTGATGTCAAGAGGCAAGAACATGAACCTATCAGTTCTTTCAATAATCATTTTCATAAGGCTTATACAAGGTTGCAAGCTCTGTATAATGTTGATGATGCAATGGCAAGGGAAGTATATTATGCAGCACTAGACCGCCTTACTTCCATGTTTGTGAAGAGAGCAACTGCACCTCCAACTACTTTAACGGAGGCCTATGCCGAGGCTGTCAAAGTGAATACTGACTTGGACATGAATACTCAAGGACCACTTAATCATATAGGACATCCAGCTATGCCAAATCAGATTCAAGGAATCAACCAAGCTTTGACATAGAATACTCCTGTAATGAATCCAATTCTGGCACCTAGCAATCAGATGGTGTTGCATCCAGGAGCACCCATTTCACAAACTTCACTAGCGCAACCTATGTACTTACAAGGGTCTTCATCCTCTACAAGGAGTCAAGAAGAAAAGGATGAGATGAAAGAGTTAATTGATCAAGTGAAGAGATTATCCACTAAAGTTACACATCTGAGAAATCAAAATAATCATTTACAAAATATGCAAAGAAGTTTTCATGGAAATCAGAGGGATCAAGGAAATCACAATGGATATCAAGGAAATCAGAGAGACCAAGGAAATTATCAAGGTTATAATCAAGGATTTTGAGGGACAAATCAAGGATTCCAAAGACAAAACAAAACATGGAATACATCTCCAAACAATGGAAATGTTCCCTCTCCGTTGGAAAACAATTCAAATTTAGATTCTAGACCAGTAGACAAGGTGTTCTTAGCTGAGGCAGCTTTATCAAGTTGGTGTCAATTGCATAACACAAATCAGCATTCTGAATTGCAGTGTACAGAGTTTAGAATAGCTACTGATATATTTCAAAAGGAGATGCAAAACACGCAAGCTCATGATGCTCCTCAAGCAACGATAGGATATGAGATTGTTCCTACAACAAGGTATGATCAAGCCTTGATCATTGAAGACTTCACATTTCCTCCTGTGATGGATTATGATGCAATGGAATACAATGGAAGGTTCCCTCCAGCATCTGCAAATGGACCAATTGAAAATTCAGATTATTACTCTCCATTCAGTAATGACTTTCAAGCTAAAGCAGCAGGGGAAGTACAAGCATTTCAATAATCAGCTGGGAATCCACCCCTAAAAGTCTATCAAAGAAATCATCAAGTACAGGATCCATTAACCTCTTCAGTTCCTCCAAACAATTTTCAAACTCCACCAAATCCAAATGCGAGTAATAATCCAAAATTTCCAAAGGATTCACCAGAGTATAGACAAAGGGCTGCTGCTCAAAGAACCACTCCAACGTGAGAAGTTCAGCCACGAGACAATCCACAAGGAGCCAATCTTTCACAAGATGGCCCTACGACAAATGATGGATTGAAACGTCTAAGTTTAATTGTTACTGAAGAATTCAAGAAAGTGAAAGTGAGCATGCCTTTGGTTGAAATGATGAGAATCCCTGAGATTAGAAACACAATTTTAAACAGCTTAAATGCTACGGCAGTCCCTTCTAACTCATCCCATGTTCAGAATGCACATGTTGTGGAAAGTGTGCCAGAGGGTGTTTCTCCATATATGAACTCAGTATGTATAGCCCAAGACCCTACAAAGGACATAAAAGAAAGTATTGTTAAAAGTGAAAAGATCATCAAAAATGAGAGGATTGCAAAAGATCAAATCTCACGGTCAAATGATGTGGAAAAGAACGCACATTCCAAGTTACCAAATGAAAAGTCTGTAGTTTTCTATCAAGGAAGAGATGAGCCTACCCCATTCCTATTATCAGTCCGTATTTTTGGGAAAATGTTACATAATTGTTTGATGGATTCAGGAGCATCAAGCAAGGTAATGCCACTCACCATATGTAAAAGATTGCGTTTGATTCCTACTCTGACCACAAAGAAAGTTACACAACTGGATAAGACAGAAGTGCCCGTGGTTGGAGAATTGAATAATATACACATGCAATTGTCATCTGATCCAAGAATCTAAAGCTACATTGATATATCAGTTGTTGATATCCCAGGCGGATATGGCATGCTCCTGAGCAGAGATTGGTCAAGAAGATTGAATGGGTATGTAGCTACCGATTTCTCACACGTGTGGCTACCATGGAAAGGAATTCCAAATCAAATCAGAATTGATAATACTCCAAGATTAAAACTGATGATCACAGAATATGGTGAAGACAATGAGGTCATGTTCCTAGAAACTGGTCTTGGAAATTACAGGCCAAATATGGAAGAAGTCCTCATGCTACAAGGTTCAAGAATGAAAGAAGATGAAGGTTAGAAATCTTTCGATGAAACTAAAATTTTACTTGATCACAATTATGAGTCCACTTCTGATGAAGGAGATGGTACATTTGAAATTTTTTGAAATTTCGTACTCAAGAATGTTCAGCAAGCAACAGAGTTGGGTCAGCAAGCAAATGTCAAAGATCTATTATTACCTAACTGGTGCCGGATACACAGTGCTTTTCATTCCAAAATTTCCTGTGCTATGTGTAAAGTGGCCTTAGAACAAGTATATAGGAGAGTCCCTCAGGCTATAAAACTAGAAATTCTAGAAGTAAGGAAGGAAGATAACCTTGTCAAATTACCCACCATAACTGAAATAATTAAAAAATCTGAAAAAAGTGATAATCAACTGAAGAAGAATCCAATTTCATCGAGGACTCCCAAGAAGGGTAAGAGAAAAGAAAATCCAAACAAAGTTTCAGTTGATCAAGAAGGAAATCAAGTATGGACTTTGTGTTTTGATGGGTCCAAGTCGAAACAAGGAGCTGGTGCTGGGTTTGAGTTAATCAATCCATCAGGTGAATCATTCTTGGCTGCGCATAGACTACAATTTCCATGTACAAATAATGTCGCAGAGTATGAATCATTAGTTCATGGGTTATTGATGGCTATCAAGAAAGGAGCTAAGATTCTACATGTTTACGGAGATTCTAAGTTTATTGTCAAGCAAATAAGAAAGAAGTATGTTTGTCATGATAAGAGATTAAAGAGGTATAGAAATCGTGTTTGGGATTTGATTGAAAGTTTTGATGCATTCAACATCAAATCAGTTTACAGATCAAAGAATCAAGTTGCTAATTCCCTAGCACAGGCTGCAAGTTCACTTACACCACTTGCCATGAATGGGTTGAAAAAGTTCACTGTAGAGTTAGTCTCAGTACCATCAGTCCCTGATAATGTTACAAATTTTCAGGTGTTCAATGATGATAAACACATATTGGATTTCATCACAAATTCTAGGGTTTTTGAGGCTCAAATCATAGATGAAGAAGATTTGGAACAAGTAGAATTTGATGCAGAGGGTATCTTGAACCTAAAAAATAACACAATACCACGAGGGATGGTTGAGTTAGAAAGACTCTTTGATTCAGATCAATTGAGTGCATTGAGAGATCATAAGATTCAAGGAGATAAATGTGAACCTATCAATATGGGAACAGGTAATGAAGAGAGGAATGTGTTAATAGGAAAGGTGTGTAGACCTGAAGAAAAAGAAGGTATACTCAA
This sequence comes from Cunninghamia lanceolata, assembly GCA_027924645.1. Classification (NCBI taxonomy): domain Eukaryota; kingdom Viridiplantae; phylum Streptophyta; class Pinopsida; order Cupressales; family Cupressaceae; genus Cunninghamia; species Cunninghamia lanceolata. The sequence continues at coordinate 1,069,624 of BSBN01000244.1, forward strand.
ATGCATGAAAGAATTTTCAGACATTATAGCATGGAGTTATGATGATTTAAAGACTTATGATACCTCAATCATTAAACACACCATTCCTCTGAAACCCAACAGAAAGCCATTCAAACAAAGGTAGAGGCCTGTCAATCCACTTTTAGAACCATTGATATATAAAGACGTAAAGAAGCTGTTGAACGCAAGGATAATATTTTCAGTAAGGCACTCAATGTGGGTCACCAATCTTGTTCCCGTTCGTAAAAAAAATGGAGAAATAAGATTGTGCGTAGATTTCAAGAATTTGAACAGAGCATTAGAAAAGGACAATTATCCACTTCCTTCATTGGATGAAGTGTTGCAAATTGTAAATGGTTCCCAGATGATGTCTTTCTTAGACAGATATTTAGGATACAACCAAGTGATGGTGGAACCAGAAGACCGATTGAAGACTACGTTCACTTGCAAGTGGGAAAACTATGCATATAGGCGAATGCCATTTGGACTGATTAACACCGGAGCAACCTTTCAGAGAGCTATGGACATTGCTTTTCATGATTTGATCAGAAAATGTATAATCATATACATGGATGATCTCACAATTTTCTCTCGTAGAAGGGAGGATCACCTAGAGGATTTGAGGAAAGTATTTCAAAGATGTAAAAAACATGGAATCTCACTGAATCCAAAAAAGTGTATGTTTGGAGTAACAGAAGGCAAATTATTGGGACATGTGATTTTAGAGAAGGGAATTTCAATAGATCCGAGCAGGATAAAGGCTATTTCCAAGATTGATATGCCTACAAGTAAGAAGGAGCTGAAGTCTTTCTTCGGGAAGATAAACTTCATCAGGAAGTTCATTACAGGATTTGCAGAGATCGTTAAGCCATTGAATGACATGTTGAAGAAAGATACGAAGATAGAGTGGACAATTTCTGCAAGAAAGGCATTTGAAGAAATCAAACAAGCTATTGCTGATGCTCCTGTTTTGATAAGCCCAGACTACACAAGGCCATTTTATCTATATTCGTTTGCTTCAGAGCATACTTGTGCAGCAACTCTCACCCAGAGAAATGAAGAAAAGGATGAACACCCAATAGCTTTCATGAGCACACCATTGAAAGATGCTGAACTGAGATATCTCAATGTGGAAAAGCAAGCTTATGCACTAGTCAAAGTAATTAAGAAATTTAGACATTACATTTTGAGAAGTAAAATACATGCTATTGTTCCAAATGTGGCAGTGAAGACCCTGCTTATGCAGAATGAGTTGGGAGAAAGAAGAGGCAAGTGGGTCGCCACCATTCAAGAATATGATATTGAAATACAACCAATGAAGCTTGTTCAAGGATAAGGACTGACTCAAATGATTGCAATTGATGGACCAGGGTTGGTGCAACAAGTTTATACTCTTGAGGATGTATCACCTGATGAGTGGTACAATGACATTATATATTGTCTGTTAAATCAGAAGTGTCCGGCACATATGACTTCAACCCAGAAGAGAGCTTTGAGAATAAAAAGTCAGTGTTTTATGCTCCAAGGATCAGTCCTATTCAGAAAGAATCATGAAGGGATATATTTGAGATGCCTGGGAAAGGATGAAGCAGGTCAGATAATGGAACACTTCCACGGCAAATTTGGAACATGTCATGGGGGTGGTTTAGCTACAGCACACCAGATTCTGAGGGCAGGCTATTATTGGCCACTTTGTTTCATGATGCATATGACCATGTCAAGAGATGTCACACATGCCAGGTAGCTACTTCAAGGGAAAGAAATCCAGCCATGCGACTTCAACTGGTGATCGAAGTAAGACCTTTTGCTCAATGGGGTTTGGACTTTATTGGTATGATTAACCCACCTTCCTCGGCACAACACAGGTATATTCTGACCGCTACTGATTACTGTACCAGGTGGTCTGAGGCTCATGCTTTAAAATTTTGTACTTCTGATGTTGTGATTAAATTTCTTGAAGAAAATATTATCGCTAGGTTTGGATGTCCACATGCACTTGTTTATGATAATGGTCCTGCTTTTACTTCACTAAAATTTTCTAACTGGGCTTTTGAATATGGCATTACACTGAAATTTTCATCAAACTATTACCCGCAGGGAAATGGCCTAGCAAAATCCACCAACAAAAACTTGCTAGGTGCAATTAAGAAACTATTAGACAAAAACCTGAGAGATTGGCATACGCAACTTAAGTTTGCTCTTTGGGCAGACAGGACAAGAATAAAGCGTTCCCTGGGTACATCCCCTTATCATCTACTTTATGGCCAAGATCCTGTATTCCCAATCCAACTGAGAATTCCTACATTACAATTTATGCAAGATTACATGGAAGAAAATGACAGAGTCCAAACTAGGTTGTCACAACTGCTCCACTTAGAAGAAAAATGGGACATGGCACTTGAAAATTTTGCAAAACATCAAGGACTTGTGAAGAGATGGTTTGATAGACAAGCAAAGATCAAGTCTTTTCATATTTCTGATTTGGTTCTATACTAGGACAAAGCTAAAGAGAGAAAGGGTGGACATGATAAATTTGATAATCTTTGGAAGGGCCCTTACCAGATTGCCGAAATTTTGGGAGAAAATACTTTCAAACTGAAAACACTCATTGGAGAATCTGTTCCATTGCCTGTCAATGGACAATTCTTAAAGCATTATTTCCAACCCTAAGTTCCTTCGGGGACCTATTTGTACATAGTTAGGATAGTTGTTTCTTGCTTTCATTGGTTGGTTTTAGGGTAGGTTTGCTTTATTTTGGGCTTGTCTACTTTTGCTATAGTTTTTGGCTTTCCCTAGGGTCCCGTTTTTGGGTGGTTTTTACAATAAGAGCACTTCTGGTTGACTTCATGAGGTAATGCTAAGTATATTTTGAGAATAAATATTCATGAGATTCTTTGAGTCAGAAGGTAATTCTCTTTAGTCTATCTTTTTGTTAAGATCTGTACTTGACTCGAGAAGGGGATCATGCATTGTATTTTTGACATGAAGGTCTTTGATTATATGTTTAAAATGTTTAATCTTTTGAATACTTTTTGTTTTCTTTTGATAAGCTTGTGTCAGATGGATAGATTCATTGCGGACTCCATTATTGGTGTTCGATAGCATGTTTCTTACTCTAGGAGGATAAATTGACTGTTTAGGGTGACTTGAATTGTTTTGAGATCTTATATCTTTTCACTTTTAAAGTCTAGAAGTACCTAAGTAAATCTTTGTGATCTCGCATTAAGTGAAAAATCTAAAGGTCCACCTTTGCCGCCATCGTAAGTCCACACCCAGCTAGCTGAGTTATCACGTAGCGGTACTGCATTGTACTCTACCAAGCAAAAGCATGTTGAAAATCAAAAGAAAAGAAAAGAAATGAAAGAAAATCACAAATCACACACCATAACTTAGTTAGATGGACGATCGAGTAATCTTTACCGGGGCTATGGACACCTGACCGGCAGTAGGGCTCTGCTCGAGTGGAATTATGAGACAAACCCGTCGGGGCTATAGACGCTCGCTGGCAGCGGGGCCATGTCTAGGTAGTTCATGAGGTGTGCACTAATCACGTAGCTTAATGCGGAGGAACTAAGGTGATCTTAAGTGCTAATGGATGGAAATGAACCCAATTGCACACACTTGGATCTTTCAGGATGAAAATGGTTGTCCTAAGCTTTTGAGTTTGATGCCTTGATTAAGTTTTCATGATTATCTGACCTAATATGTGGGTGCACGCAGGGATTTTGAAGTTTTGATTCTTGCTTATCTCTAGAACACTTGAGGAAGTTTTAAATGAAATTTTTACCCTAAGAAATTGCAGAGATGAAATGTCGTGATACAATTTTTGACTCCTTTCTCCTTTTGAGTGCATCTCTTAACTATTAGATGGACTTGACGAGGTTATTTGATGATTTAGGGTTTTGAATGATTCTTTATTCCTCAAATGTTCAAGAACATTTCTCTTGTGGAGTCGCCAGATGTTGTGACGTGGTCCAACATCGCCCCATCAGCCATGGGGACCCCTGCTTGGTGTTTTTGTCTATGGTCTTGGTCGAAGTTTCTTATCTAGGCAAGGTAGTTTGCAGGTGTCATTGGGGTACTTTGTAATCCATTTATGGGTTGGTAGAGAACTTGAAATGCATAGAATTCCCTGACTTTGCATGAAGCGCAATCATTTCAAATGCTCACACTGGCGGACATTTTCAATCACCTTGCACTGCATTGAGATGTCCTTTTATTGCATAGCATGCCCGCTCCCCCCTAGATCCCCGCCTAAACGGACTTGATTTACCTTCTGGCATTGTTGTTGATTTCCTATTCCCTTAGCAAGCTAAAAGACCGCTTGAGCGGATCTTCATGACTCGTCGAGAACTCTCCATGATTGGGTTAATCTTCGGTAGGCTTGAATGACCGTTTGGGCAGAGTATCTTTGGATGGCGTGATTATTAATGGACCTTTGGCGGTTATGCAGAACATCACAGGCATTCTACTCTCAGCATCAAGTCTGGTATGAAGCATAATATCCACTCCATGTTGATCACTTGAGTCTTGGTGAAGGTTAAGTGCGTGGTAAGGCTTTCTTGAAACTTATGGTGCATCCACGTAAATTCATGGAGGGACAGACTTTTGAGAGTCCACTGCAATTCTAAATTATGCACGTTGAAATGAAAAGACCGCCGGGATGGAGATAAGTCTTCGGTTCGCAAAGTATACTTTTTTTGGCCAAATATGGTGGGATCTCAAATGTTCACTCAGACCCGCTGAGGGAATCATTGAATGTTTTTGTGTAGAGTGAATCTATTCTATTCTTAGCATACAATATAATAGGCACTGCACTCTGAAAAATGCATGGATAGTGAGTTAATTAGGATTCGTGGTAGTAGTATTGAGGCGCGTATCTTTTGAGTATTGGTTCGTCCTCTTTTTAGCCCCACGATTTAATTCAAGTAATGTCATTTATGTGGTAGAGGAGGTGGAGCACACTATTTATGCTAGCAAAATCTTTTGAACATTATTGTGAGTAAAGTGCCAACTTTCTGAGCATACGTGGTATGTGCTGTCCTCCAGAAAAGGTGATTTCACTATGTGAGACGATAGGGATTCGAGGGTGTTTTATCATTTGTTCTAACGGTGAGCTTCACCTCTTGCATCAGTATTTGGAAACCCAACTATGTTCATGAGTTTTGTCTGCAAGAGGGGATCCTTATGAGGTCTGTCTGAATGGGTGCTTGGACATTAAACTAGTTAATATTACATAATCTACCCGGTGTTCTCAAAGCTTCCTGAGTGCAGGTTTAAGAGTGTCTTCCTTGGTTGAAGTCTTCGAAAGTTTAAGAAAGATCACCTTCTATTGCTTGGAAATCAACCTCCCCTCCATTAAAGCACATAAAGGATTACAACACATGATTATTGCAGGTCCATTAGGAGATCAAATTTGACAGGGGCAAATAGGAACTAAGTGTGTTAGTGAGACATTTGGACATTTTGTTCTCACGGGAATCGTATTATTGTTTTTTCTTTAGCAGAGGAGTGAGATAAATTGAAATCTTGCATTCAAATAATCCTGCATGTATTAAATGTAGGTTTTGTTACTATTATGTTGTTACTAAATGTCATTTTCAAGATTTTTACATAATACGGTTGTGCAGGTGAAGGATGAGTGCGAAGGACAGACAAGCATTGATGAGGAGTGACATGAAGGGAATGTGGCTAGAAACAAAGATCACTTTGAAGTGGCGAAACCTCTATGACACCAATCTGGGGAAGACCAATATGGAAGAGATTCGGCAAAATTTGCAAAAACCCAATCCATCGGATCTAGTCAGATGAATGTTGAAGAACGGGATTGTGCAAGCTGCTTGTTTCCCGCCAACAATGTTGTGTCCAGAACTGATGTTAGAATGCGCCAAGCATTATAATCATGAAAAGATATGTATTATGACTAGAGAGGGCAAAGTACTTGCTTATCTGAGAAAGGACGCAATCGCGGAAGCTTTTGACATCCCCTCATACAAAACTACTACATTCTACGAGAAGGAGTCTACTTTGCAACTTTATTTGGCTAGACTTGAGAAATGTATGGAGGTAATAAACAATAGCTGGTTGGTGCAACCAACGCCACATGTGAGTAAGGTGCCTAAAAAGCTTCACAAGTTGGACTTTCATCAAGAAATCAACTAGAAGGTTGTGTTTTTGAACCGCATCATGGGCTGCCCACAATCGGCAAATTTCAAGCCCTGGATGTTCTTCTTCATTGAAGAAATTATAAGTGGAAAAAGAATGATAGATTGGGCTGAAATGATCAGCAGCAACATCGATGATCAATTGCAGGGTTTACAGGAAATGAAAATTTTTTACATGAGCTCATATATTATATATATGCTTGCCAGAAGCGAGAGATATCCAGGATTGAACTGCAAGGGGAGAGTTGGAAATGGAGAAGGACAGTTCAAGGTTTATGATTGCTATCCTCAGCTGCACTTACAGGCTATATCCCATTACAGAAGGTTTAATGATGCCTTTTCCATGCATATTGTTAGATTGTTAAAAGGTAGCACATGCAGGAGATTGTCAAAGGAGGCCATGAACTTCGTGGCAAAATTTAGAAAAGTGGTTTATTCAGTTTCCAAGATTCACATACATCTGTGTGGAGGGCTTCTCATCATTGCCTTATAGATTGCCTAGATACCCCACTGACAGAATGGTGTTGTTGGAAGTAACACGACAGTTAGTTGCATTCGACAGAGTCCAGAGAAAGAGGGAAAAGACCACAACAAAGTTTCCAATCAGCATCGGGAGGCTTGAGGCTTGCATGTCATTACAAGCTGCTGAAAATTCAGAGATAGAGTTGTAGGCTTACAACTTGGTATGCCACAATGATGCATGCAGTAACTTTGATCCATTTGCCACAGTCAGACAGAAATTTGGGAGCAAATACGAGCAGAAACAGCAGCTCGAGGATCACTGGATAGATACATATGATGACATAGAAATAAGAAAGAAAAGTTGCTACCAATTGTCTTTGGATCTGGTCAGATCAACAAGAGTGATCAACATTCCAGATCAGCTTGAGGAGAATCACAAAAGACTTTCACAAAGTTTGTATGAAGAGCAAAGGGACAGGCCCTTCACCATCAATTGGTCAGAGCAGGAGGCCACACGCAATGATGATTTGATGATGCCAATTGTATCACATACAAGAAAATATGTAGACTCCTAGATTCGTAGACTTCAAGAGAAGAATGTCCAATTGACTTACAACTTGATGGGAGGAGTTAGTATACATCAGTCCAAGGATACTTCAGGAAGTGGGTCATCCAATAATTACAATGGTTCAGAGGGAGAAGGTGATGATCCGCATGAGGGTATTCAACCAAGTAAGAGGGTAAAGACTAATGATCAGTAGGTAGTTAGTGCATTTTCAAGACAGGAGGGTAATAATATAATAAATATTGATGAAAATGAAGTGAGACATGATGAGCAGACAGCTTTGAAAATCCAAGATGATCAAGGAAACAAACAAGGTAATCAAATTGGTGAAGTAGTGTCAAAATCAGCTAAGGAACAAGAAGTGGTCATGATAGAAACATAAGGTGAAAATCAAGATGACAAAGAGTTGTATGAGTTTGATGAGGAGGCTCTTCCCACTGTTCAGCATAAGGGAGTTCAAGAAGAAAGTCAGGAGGACCTGTCCAATCTGCCTGAGTGGTTAAGAGATCGAGTCAAGGAAAAGTCTGTTATTGAAAGGGAACCCATACTAAGTTTGGAAGACTTGCCGAGCAGGGCCAAAACTGACAATGGAAAGCAAAAAATTACTAAATTCTTGAAGATCACAAGAGGCAGCTCGGGGTCAAGGCAAGTGCATATTGCTGTCCCAAAAATCAGCAAAGAGGTAGATGATGGCATTCCAAGTGCATATGACATCAATACTTTTGATTTGGGACCAGCCACAACAGAGTAGGAGATAGAAGAGTTGGAAGATTCAGTTGCTATCATCAAAGAAAGGCTACAGAAGGAATGAGAACAGAGGATTCAGTTAGAGAAGGATAACTTGGCATTTCAGCATTATATTCAGCAGTTAATGAGGCCACTAAGCCAGGCTAAAGAGATGGTTGCACCACCGGCATTGCTCTCGCAGGAGTTTGTGATTCATTTGGAAGAAATGAGGTCCTCTTCTCAAGTATTGCAGGACTGGGCAGCAAATATCAAGATCAAGGCTGATAGGTTCGTGGATGAGATTATGAAGTTGTACAAGGAGGCTACTTCAACATTTGACAGAGTTTAGAATATTCTAATTACTTATGCAAAATTTAGAAATGTAAGGGAAGAAGATATGCCTCAGTTGAAAAGGCTGATTTATACTCCAAGTGCCACATTGTTGGATGAAGGGGTGATTGAGCGGGGTCCAACATATAATTTCCATTCTTGGTATTGTGCACTCAGCATAAAGGAGCAAGTTCTGGGAAAGGTTGAGAGTGACTGCACTCAAACAAGAGAGGTACTTCAGGAAATGCAAAACAAAATACTTGTTTTCGTAAACAGGGTAGTTGATTCCAATGAAGAGATTGATGAATACTTGCTGAAAGACAAGATGCATGCAAAGTATTTTCGGCATACACAAGCTGTTTCAAGGGAGTTGTTGGATGAAATTTGCACACTTTCCACTTTCATGGGCATGTTTCATACATCCATGGCTGGTTGGGAAATGATAGTTGTCAAATGTACAGAGGAGCTGCAAATCATGGAGGGCACCATTCAGACTCTGCCAAGTGTTCCTATGGAGGAGGTTGCACATGTCATCACTAGATTTGTGGAGTTTACCACAAAAAGGAAAGGTCATAAATGAGGGTATTCCACTTAGTTGGTGCATCATTAATGTAGGGTCCAATTTTAGTAAAATTTGTAACCACTTGTCTGTGTGGCATAATACGGGCCCTTGATTTAAAGTTTTAATCTTGGCCATCCATTGAGTTTTGGGGCTTATATAACCCATTTTGCTCTCATTTGTAGGGGGAATGCTCTAGGAAATTGTTGCTCAAGACTCTACTGAAATAAATACAAATTCATTGCTGAAATTTTTATGGTGATTTGTGTTGTTTCAAATGAATGCATGGTTTCTAAGTGTTCACTCATAGAATAAGATCCGTTTAGTTTGTTTTCAGCAATTTAGTTTTATGTTTTATGGAAGTTGTTGTTGCTGATTCATGTTTGGTGTCTCCATAGTTCATACCATTTATAATTTGTCGATGGCAGATTGTAGTGCATGGTTAGTCTGAACATCATCTGAGCTTAACTTCAATTACTCTATGCATGGAAGTAATATGAAAATCTTACTTTCCCCTTAAAAGATAGCACCACTTTTGTGTAGTTGTTACCTTATGGCGAAGCAAAGTGTGGTTGAGATTCCGGTGAATCAGTGGTGATTGCTTGCATTTAGATTAGAGCCTTCTAAACTCATTTCCTTTTACATTTTCTTTAAAATCTTGTTAGATTTAGATTCAAGAGCTTCCATTGTCATATCTTAAATTATCGAATTGGTAGACCTTCAAAGAAGCTGTGTTACATGTTATCCAAGAGAAACAACTTTCCTATTGTTGAGCATTTACGTAAGTCACTTTGTGTCAAACAGTAATTCGCATCCTACTGCTAAGTTATCCCAAGTCACAACACAAAAAGTAAGTAATCAAGAACCTTGGAGTCTACTCATCTGATCACTTAGCTTAGCATTTGAGAGATTTTGTTCAAGAGAGGATAGAGTACACCAGTATTTTATTCTGCGTTGTATGTGCAAGGAAAACACATCATCAACAGGTAGAGTATCATTAGCTCTTATAGTAGGCCAATGAGTCAATTTAAAGCTTAACAGTTGGTACCTCTTTGTTATTTGAGGCATTCTGAACCTTTAAGGGGCAATTATTGTGGTTAGTATGTATGTTGAAAATATTTATACAAAATTTTTAGAATTTTTATTAACTGTTTTGTATACAGAATTGAGCTTTAACATTTTAAAAGTGTTTAAAATGAGCTATTTATAAATATCATCTACTTCAACAGTCAAAGGTTAATTTTGGCCAATAAAAATAAGACAAATATTTACCACTTTTTATTATGAATGAGGTATAAAATTGCTATTCACTATTTGAATATTGAATTGGATGATGTTTAAGTAGAGTGTTTTAAATGAGGCTTTATGTAGAAAAATGTTCAAACAATTTGTATATAGTAGTTATTTATATTAGATATTTTTAAAAGTGTAAACAAGTGCCACATAGTGGCCAGTACCTAGTGTTGTTATTATAGTATTTGTTTAGTTGTAAATTTTTTTTGTTGATTAGCTATTGGTTATATATAGTATTTGTTTAGTTGTAATTTTTTTGTTGATTAGGTATTGGTTGTATAGACAAATTGCATTCCAATAATTAAAAAATTAATTTTTGAAGAGTGTTGAAATGTCTTGGGTAAATAAAATTGAACTCTCAAAAATAATCTAATTTGGTAAAAATAAAATAGGACTAAAATATATTCTTAACTATAAAACTAAACTTTACAAAGCCTATTAAATAACACAAATATTTCCTTAAAATTTAATAATACTAATACTTTTATAATTTAAAATGCATTAAAATATTGTAAGTTTGAAGAATAAAATAAAAAATGTAATTCGTAGAGAAATATTTTTTAGAGAACATGATTTTAATTAATCTAATATTGTGGTTTAGTAATATTTTTTTCTAATATTGTTTATCATTTCAAATTTGTAACTATTATATTTCCAGGACTAAATTTATAAGGAAAAATTTATGTGAACTCATTTTGAAATGTCTTGGGTAAATAAAATTGAAATCTCAAAAATAATTTAATTTGATAAAAATAAAATAGCACTAAAATATTTACTTAGCTATAAATTAAACTTTACAAAGCCTACATATTTGTAATAAGTTGAGTGTATAGAGATTTGAAATGTCTTTACTATGATAATTTAAAATGCATTAAAATATTGTATGTTTGAAGAATAAAATAAAAATGTAATAACATGTTGAAATATTTTTCATGATACTGTACATTTTTAACTTTTTAGTAAATAAAATTGAAATACTAGACTTTTAACTCTTAAGTAAATAAAATTGAAATTCCAAAAATAATCTAATTTCATAAAATAAAATGTGTAGAACCCTATATTTTTAGTAGTATTATTAATATTATAACTTTGTCCCTTTGATGTCAAAGTAATTTTTGTAAAAAATTAAATTCATAAAAACTGATGATTCTTGCTCTCATAATTATCGCCATCCATTTAGGCATGACTTAACTAGTGGGAGACAAAATTTGTGTTCATAATTTGTTTACTTGCCAAATCCTCCCCTCAAACCAAAATTCTCTCTGCATTTATAGCTTTTTGTTGCACTCTCTGACGAGAAGATGTCATTTTTTTTTCACCAATGACAATAGAGATAAATTATTTTTCAATAATTTTTTGTTAAAAATTTATCATGTTGACATAGGAAAAGTACAAATTTAAATCAAATCTTTTGATTGGTTTACAATCAATAGATTAATCACTAGATAAGTGTAAACTCATTGCAATAGTACTTGCTGAAGGCAAGGTACTAATAAAAATACTAATTACAAAAATATAGAAAAGTAACATTATAAAATATTAAGTATTTAAAAAAAATACATTAAAGATATTATATTTACATTAAATTATTTAAATAACTCTTAAATATTTTTTGTGAGATGATTCATTTTGTAAATCACAAAATGTGATTTGAAATATCCAAGCACTTTTTATATTTTACATAATATTTTTTTTATAAAAGTTTAAATATTTTATGGTTTTGCAATTGATAGTGTAAATACAACAATCTTGGACTTTTGATCCATCAACATGGTGAATATAAATATTATATATAAAGAATTTTTATATTCTTAATCTAAGATATAATTTGATGAATAGATCAATATATGCAATCATTTAATTAATTTTTAGTAAATACAATTTCTTAGGAATAGGTATAGGGTGATCAAAATTAGAGAGGTGTTGAGTCATCAGAGAGGGGGATGTGTGTGTTGTAAAGATTTAAGAGGGCTGTAATAGAAACCATGGAAAATAAAAACAAGTGTCCCCAACTAAGGAGACAAGTGTTTGCCTCTCAACAAGAGAGGTTTCAAGGGAGGAAATTTTTAATCAATTTTTTTGGGAAAAAAAAAGGGGCCTTCTCCTTATCCTCCTACCTATTGTAAATTTTCTTTTTTTACCATGGCTGGAACCTTTTGGGAAACCGTCTTCTATAATTTTTTGGAATCACTTGAAATTGTGTTTTTGACCCATATTGTATGGATCACTTTCTTTTAATGGGATTTATGCACCTTCTAGGTTGTTTGGAAAAAGATGCATTAATTTTATTTTTCATCTACAGTAATTGTTGTACCATCTACCAAAAAATGTTTTCCATTAGCAGTGACTACCTTATCACATGCTGTAATTTTTCTCTATAGACTAGGAGGGTAAATCTTGTACATAGAGGTCTAGCTGTGGGAAAAGAGTAATCTAGATATCAGTGGATTTGGATCTACCTCCTCCAAGTGTTGTGCAAGGATCCAAGTAGGCATCAATCCTTGGTGGAATCCCTAATTATTAACACCCTAAATTGCATAGAGCATGTTATAGTAAATTGTATGGGTAAAAACAAGTTGTATTAACTATCTTATATTAATTTCCAGGAAGAAATTGTTTTCTATTTGTGTTGGGTATTGTATTGTTTAATGTCAAGTAATGATTGGGGTAAAGAGAGATGTCCTCAAAAGAATTCGAGAGAATATGGCTGGGTAAGAGTACCCAAAAGTTTCTTGTTCATTGTCCCTACATGTTGATGTTTGCTCTTCTCCTCTACAAAAAGGGAATTATTGGAAGATTACTTAGGTGCAATATTGTGGCTTGAGGTGCTTATATTGTGCAAGGTTGAGTTGTGATGCTATGTGAAATTGTGTCCTTGTTGAAAAAATGTGTGTTACTGTCATGCTATGTAGTTCGTATATGTATTCTACCCAGCCCCCCTATGTTTTCCCCTAGCTCAGGGGTGGACAGCTTCTATCCTAGGCTGGGAGGTGAGCATCCCACTAGCTATATCCAAGAATTTTGGTTCCTATGCGGGTCTTAGCAGGCTAAAGAAGAAAAACAAAAGAAGACTGAAGGGTGTAATGACCTATAGTTATTGATGGTAGATGACTGATACATGTTGAGTGACAAAGTGAAAGAAGAGAGGAAATCATTGCAAGGTCTAGTGCTAAGAGAGGGGTCAAATTTGAGTAATGGGAGTGTATATCATTATATACTATTAATGTGTTAGTAGGAAGTATGTCCTCTGTAAAATAAAGAAATGAAACTTCTGTAAACTAGCTTTGTATATTTGTTACATACTTGCTTTGATATGAGAAGGATTTGTGCCAAGGGAAAAAAAAAATAGAAGAACTAACAAGAAAATAAAATGAAAAACAAATGCTAATTATATTGTTATATGAAACCATTGAATCATTTCTAGCATGGAATGCTCCTAATGTAAAATTATAGAAATTAGGACTACTGCTATGTGTATATAAACATATTCATCCTTTTGTTACAATACACAGGTTCCTTGATACCAGGAAAGAAGAAAAAAAAGATCTTAGACCTAAATTTATTTTAATATCTCTTTTTACATTTTTAGAAAGAAACCCTTCCTTGTCTAGTTGGAATGAGACCTCACTTTGTCCTTATTTAGTTCTTTTTCGGTGGTTAATCAAAAATACGTCAAGTGAAGCAAACTGGGAGGGAACCTATGTGTTATGTAGAGGTTTTGAATGGCTACTACATGTACTGCTAGGTAAAACATTGTTCCTTGTACTTAAACCACTAGTTTACTCCCCCTGCAGCTATGGTATTTCTCTTTTCTATCACAAGGATGAAACATGTCACACCTTTTGAGTTGAGTAAAGACAATGGAATTTTCTTTGAGGAATGAACATGTATACCTAATCAATACTATCCATTGCCATTTAAAATCATGATCAATACTATTCTAGAAACAAATTAAAATAGAATATGAATTAAATAAGGAAAACAAACCTTTCTCTATACATCGTAGATCTGAGGGTCATTGAGAAGATGCCACAATTACCTACGAGTTGGATAGGACTGTTGTACTCATTTTGGTGGATGATCTGCTCTAGAATTTTAGACACTACCAAACATAACAATGAAAACAAATTGGTCCCAAGATCAATGATTTTACTCTGTTTCTTTTTGTGTATTCATGCATTGATGGTTTATACCTAGTTTTTGCTCGATCAGCCTCCTTCATCCTTGAGATCACCTACGTGTGCCACTATAGATTAAAAAGAGAGGTTATTCAGGGGCTATTCTAATGATGATGTTTTCTCTTCTTGAAAGAAAATTGCTTCCTATTGCACAATATAAATGAACTATTCATTATGGGAAAGACGCACACATTTTCCCTTAACTAAGTTAATATCCCAATGTTGGAAAGTTGGGCTTCTTGGGCAATAACATTGACAGCATTATATACTGCGCAGAATAAAATTTTCACATGATCTGAGCAACAACATAAGAAAAAAAAATGATAGCGAATGAAAAATCATTACAGCGACCAAAATCATATCCCATGAATGGAATGAGAGAAAAAAAACAATCAATCATTGAGAAAATCACCAAATGGGTGGGAAAAAGTTGATTGAAGGTAGCCATGGGTGTTCATAGAAACTGAAGCATTAGGCTAGGTTCAACTCTATACTAACACATTAAGAGTCAACTATCAAACAAACCCCAGATCATGCTAACTGCTGCCTCATGAAGAGGCCTTATAATGCAACAAATACATTGTGCCCAAGGTAAAATAAGATAAGGAAATAGAGTAAATAAATAGATCATGCTAACCACTGCCTCATGAAGAGGCCTTGTAATGCAACAAATATATTGTGCCCAAGGTAAAAGAAGATAAGGAAATAGATTGTACCCTACATATTGATGTTTTCTCTTCTCCTCTACAAAAAGGGAATTGTTGGAAGATTACTTAGGTGCAATATTGTGGCTTGAGGTGCTTATATTGTGCAAGCTTGAGTTGTGATGCTCTGTGAAATTATGTCGTTGCTATTGAAAAAATGTGTGTTACTGTCATGCTATGTAGTTGGTATATGTATTCTACCCAGGCCCCCTATGTTTTCCCTAAGCTCAGGGGTGGTCAGCTTCTATCCTAGGCTGGGAGGTGAGCATCCCATTGGCTATATCCAAGAATTTTGGTTCCTATGCAGGTCTTAGTAGGCTAAAGGAGAAAAAGAAAAGAAGACTGAAGGGTGTAATGACCTATAGTTATTGATGGCAGAGGACTGATACATGTTGAGTGACAAAGGGAAAGAAGAGAGTAAATCATTGCAAGGTCTAGTGCTAAGAGAGGGGTCAAATCCAAGTAATAGGAGTGTATGTCATTGTATACTATTAATGTGTTAGTAGGAAGTATGTCCTCTGCAAAATAAAGAAATGAATACTGTAAACTAGCTTTGTATATTTGTTACATACCTACTCTGATATGAAATGGATTCGTACCAAGGGAAAAAAAGAGAAGAACTAATAAGAAAATAAAATGAAAGAGAAATGCTAATTGTGTTGTTGTATATGAAACCATTGAATCATTTCTAGCATGGAATGCTCCTGATGTAAAATTATAGAAATTAGGACTACTGCTATGTGTATATAAACATATTCGTCCTTTTGTTACAATACATGGGTTCCTTGATACCAATAAAGAAGAAAAAAAAAGATCTTAGACCTAAGTTTATTTTAATATCTCTTTTTACATTTTTAGAAAAAAACCCTCCCTTGTATAGTTGGAATGAGACCTCACTTTGTCCTTATTTAGTTCTTTTTCGGTGGTTGATCAGAAATATGTCAAGTGAAGCAAATTGGGAGGGAGTCTATGTGTTGTGTAGAGGTTTTGAATGGCTACTACATGTACTTCTAGGCAAAACATTGCTCCTTGTACTTAAACCACTAGTATACTCCCCCTGCAGCTATGGTATTTCTCTTTTCTATCACAAAGATGAAACATGTCACACCTTTTGAGTTAAGACAATGGAATTTTCTTTGCGGAATGAACATGTATACCTGATCAATACTATCCATTGCCATTTAAAATCATGATCAATACTATTCTAGAAACAAAAGAAAATAGAATATGAATTAAATAAGCGAAACAAACCTTTCTCTATACATCATAGATCTGAGGGTCATTCAAAAGATGCCACAATTACCTACGAGTTGCATAGGACTATTGTACTCATTTTGTGGATGATCTGCTCTTGAATTTTAGACACTACCAAACATAACAATGAAAACAAATTGGTCCCAAGATCAATGATTTTACTCCGTTTCTTTTTGTGTATTCATACATTATGGTTTATACCTAGTTTTGGATCGATCGGCCTCCTTCATCCTTGAGATCACCTACATGTGCCACTATAGATTAAAAAAGAGAGGTTATTTAGGGGCTATTCTAATGATGATGTTTTCTCTTCTTAAAAGAAACTTGCTTCCTACTGCACAATATAAATGAACTATTCATTATAGGAAATATGCACACATATTCCCTTAACTAAGTGTCAGTATCCCAGTGTTGGAAAGTTGGGCTTCTTGGACAATAACATTGACAGCATTATATACTACGCAGAACAAGATTTTCACATGATCTAAGAAACAACGTAAGAAAAAAAATGATAGCGACCCAAAAATCATTATAGCTACCAAAATCATATCCCATGAATGGAATGAGAGAAAAAAAAATCAATCATTGATTAAAATCACCAAACGGGTGGGAAAAAGTTGATTGAAGGAAGCCATGGGTGTCCATAGAAACTGAAGCATTAGGCTAGGTTCAACTCTATACTGACACATTAAGAGTCAACTATCAAACAAACCCCAGATCATGCTAACCACTGCCTCATGAAGAGGCCTTGTAATGCAACAAATAGATTGTGCCCAAGGTAAAACAAGATAAGGAAATAGAGTAAAGAATCGAGTTTATACCAGATGGTACATCTAGAAGTAATGCAGAAAATATAGAATTGTTAGTTTTCAACCTACCCTGGCCATCGCCACAGTGTTCTCCTACCTAGCAAAAGATGAAGAATCCCAAAAGATGCATCATGTTGGGCGAGCAGCTAAGAGATTAGGGTAAAAATGCTTGGGATGCCTTAGGGTTATGCATATAGGAGAACAAGATACCCACCATTTAAGTGAACTTGGGAATCCTTACCAAAAATATATAGATAATATATATATATATATATATATATATATATATATATATATATATATACTAAGAGATTAGGGTAAAAATGCTTGGGATGCCTTAGGGTTACGCATATAGGAGAACAAGATACCCACTGTTTATGTGAACTTGGGAATCCTCACCAAATATATATATATATATATATATATATATATATATATATATATATATATATATATATATATATATATATATATATATATCACCTCCTTCGCTTTCTACTTTTCTTTTGGGAGTCGTATGCTGTTTGAACTTAGTCCAACTTATCATCTCAAGAGGGGTGCTAGGTGCCCTAAAACAATAATGTGTGCCCTAAAATAAGAGCTTCCCTTCAAGATATAGTTTTGTCTTAAGGAAAATAACAAGGGTGGTGATTGTAAGAGTAGCCATACATATTGTTCTGACTCTTAGAGAAGGATTATATGAACTTTTCCCTCATGCTCTTACTTCTGCAATGGTTATTAATTGACTAACAAGGTTGAATTTCAGATCTTTAAACCAAAAAAAAAAATGTTTCATCATTGCGAGCATGTTTATGTGAACTTGGGAATCCTCACCAAATATATATATATTTCACCTCCTTCGCTTTCTACTTTTCTTTTGGGAGTCGTATGCTGTTTGAACTTAGTCTAACTTATCATCTCAAGAGGGGTGCTAGGTGCCCTAAAACAATAATGTGTGCCCTATAATAAGAAGCTTCCCTTCAAGATATAGTTTTGTCTTAAGGAAAATAACAAGGGTGGTGATTGTAAGAGTAGCCATACATATTCTTCTGACTCTTAGAGAAGGATTATATGAAATTTCCCTCGTGCTCTTACTTCCGCAATGGTTATTAATTGACTAACAATGTTGAATTTCAGATCTTTAAACCAAAAAAAAAAATTTGTTTCATCATTGCGAGCATGTTTTAGGTGAGGGTGTTACAGAGGTATTGGAGCAAGGTTGCTAACTCTGGGATCTTTGGGAATAGACTTTACAAATTTAATTGTTTTATTAAAAAAAAAAAACTATTAAGTGCTTGTAGTGTGCCCCATCCTTGCCTTGGTGAATTATGTTAGCAATAGAATAGGAGGATGTGGTAACGAGAGTTATGTATTTAGCTAGTGAAATAATAGTGAAACATTTCGATCTTAAACTTAGTTTAAATGGTTAAACAAGAAACATTCATGTATTGGACCCTGATCATTGTAAATTGAGTTTCCTATGTCTCCTAGGATACTCAAAATCATGAATTAAATGTAGTTTCCTTATGAGCCCTGACATGTATATTTCCTTAGTTAATTGTCTTGATGAACTTGATAGTATAAATTGTGATGTCTGGTTCAATTAAATTGTGGAATCTTCATATTATGTTCTTATGAGACTTAAGTTTTAAAACAAATAAGAATGTCTTTCAATTGATTTAAAGTGAGAATTATGTGAATATTTAACTCTCTTTTTGAAAAGTGGTTGGTGCTCTAGTGGATTGAGAAACTTCATGGGATGTGATTACTTTGCATATTATGACTTGGGGGTTAAGAAAAGAAAATTTAGCAGAGAAAAGTGGAAAGAATAGGTTGTTAAATTTTGGTCAACATTACGTTATGAATTCCTACATTTGCTAGTGTTTAAGTGTAATAAATTATTGTGTATTTTTGTTGTGTCAGTTTAATTGGATAGGATTCAAATCATACTTAGAGAAAAATATGCTCTTACTTGTGTGTTTTCTTGTATTTGTATAGGTGAAATCTAAATGTGAAAAGGGTATTGTAACATATAATAGATGAATTAGATTTAATATTTATAAATGTGAAAACTTTTGTGATATGTTGTGTCAAATAATTTGCTTATATTACCCTTAAGAATGTATGCACTTTGTGTATTGTATAGGTATATTAGGTGTTGAGCAATTAGGAATTCTCAATAAAACATATTTTGATTTATGTCATCCTTGCACTTTATCTTGAATATTGGGTTTATGTGAAGACATAGCTAAAACTTGAAAGTGTAGAAAAATTATTCATTCTAGAAAAAGAGATAAAACTAGGATAGAATGAAGAAAAAAATCACTCACCATATATGGTTTTCAACGCAATAGATTTCAAGTTAAATTAAATGAGTAAGACCTAGTGGAGCATAGGAAATATAGTGCATGGTATGACAATGAATTATAATTACAACACAAATTAGGCGTCAAAATATGTTTTGTATGATTGAAATTGAAATTTTTTTTTTCTACAAAATGAGGTTGCTATAAAAAAAAAATTAGATATATTTGACTTGTAATGAATGAACCTAGTAGTAGGTGCAATAAGTGAGATTAATTTTCATGTGGTGTAATGTGATATGTATGTGGAATTTAACATGTGTGGTGATGTGACAATACTAGTAATGTTGTGATTGTATTTCAAAGTATGTGACATAGGATATCCAACTTGGGAAGAAGTGTTTAGTGGACATAATGTATGATCCACTTAAGCATGCCCTTGTGATAATTGTATATATGTGTAAATAACCCTTATGACTTAAAGCAGTGAAATGTTAAAAAAATAATATGTATTGAAGTGTGTTTTATGGAGATGTGTGAGTCACCCTTCATGTTCTCATATGATGAGATGTCTAGTGCCACCCAAATTTGAGAGCATTCTCTCATGACTACATTGGAGTACAGTCCCTCTTCTTCCCTAATTAAACCACATTGGTTGGTTTGTGTTGTAAACCCTTTTCTTTCTATTGTTCTAGGGGTTGTAAACATGTTGGACACTCAAAAGACCTACAAATGGGAGAGTTGCATGTTTTGGTGTGTGATTTGGCACATCACAAGACATCTTTGTTTGGAGATAATTTGGTCACCACTTTTGGGTGGTTTTGGCTCATGGTTTTGTATATCATATATATTAGGAACTTGAGATGGAGGTTGTATGTAAGAGCCTTATAGATGTTGAGTTACCTCCTAGATCTTTAGTTGGTTATATTCATGTTAAAGCCTGCTATGCATGTGTATTGTAATCTTCTTGATTTCTAAATAATATATTGGGCAGCTTTGGAGTGTGGGCTTTTTTACTTGAAAGTGTTTTCCCATGCATATATTGTGTTGTGAGTTTTGCATTTGAATTTTGCTATTATCTTTTTGTTAATGTGCATCTTAATCTGTAACTTAAAAAGTTAAAATTAGTTAAATCTTTCCTCAGTAGATCAATGTAGGAAGCATTTTTTGCATACCTTGCTTCCTTTCAAGAATATTGTTGAAGATTCTAGTCTTGACAATGATTCTCTATATGCTAAAAGAACATTTTATTATTTCAAAAGGAAAAGTGGTTACAAGTTAGTTAGGAGATGAAAAATCTATATATGTACAAGTTAATTCTAATTTTAAGGATCCGTCGATGGGAGGTATTCCTTCTTTCAACATAGTCACTATACAAAAAATGTAAGGAGTCTTTGTGCTCCATTTTTTGAAGAAATTAGAAGAATTTTCTTAAATTTTGTGTCAATATTTCTCTTTTGATCACAAGTTTATTGTATGTTTGATTTGAAATCATTTCTTCATTTTTTTCTTATATTTTTGGTTGGATAGGAAATGGAATAGAGACTTTGTGCTTTGATTTGAAGGAATGAGAAGAATATTTTAGAACTTTGTGTCTCCATATTCTTTTTTTATTGCATATTATTCATGTGTAAAGTGTAATTGACTCCTCATATTTTTCTTGTAGGTTGAAGGTGTAAACCATCAATCATTCTTTTCTCTTTCCTATATGTTGGATGCATAAAATGGAGTTTGTGTCTTCATTAGCTACTATACATTATTCTTAGTTCCCCTTTGTTCTTCCTACATTTTTCCCAAGGAATCTTATGTAGTGTCTTGTATGAGCCTATCTAGGGTTTCTGCTTTTTTTTTTTTTTTCCATTTCCCATTCTTGTGTTCCTTTTGTACTATTTGGCTAAAAGTATACAAAATCCCCATCATCTGAGGGAGATTTCCCTCTCAAACGTAGACGAAAATCATTAATCTAATAATAGTTTCTCCAACTATTATGAACATTTATTTGTATCCATTAGGCGAAATGTATTGAATTTAACAAAATGTTGCAATGAGAAATTTGTTTACTAACACTTCTCTAGATTAAAGTTAGTGTCATTGAACTTCTTGATCTCCATTCTAGATGTTTTTGTCATTTTCTATTCATTAAAACACAAGATCAACTACATAAATTTCCCATTTGAGTAGGGGCTAATAATATCTTATTATCCCACATATCAACCAAGCTATAATAAACAAGATCTTATAACAAATGATATAAAACTAAGCATAAATCCACATTAACTTTAGGGAGAAGCAATTGAGGTACATACATATCTAAAAAATGTAAGTAGAATAATTATAATTAATATAAGATATACATTGGAAAATAATGGACAAGAGAATGATCATAACGGGCCAAGAAATGATAATGACAAAAATACATGATGGATGGAAATCTACTAACATTTGGATTTAGATTTAGATTGGGATGGAAAAAGTGCTAACATTTTAAGCTCAAATTTGTCCATTCCCTTTTTAAAAAATGCCTTGGGATTTCCTTAGACTTAGCCAAGTATCAATCTCAAAAATTTCCAAAAAATTTTAAAATCATTTACCTAGTTTATCTTGAAATTGTCCACAACTTTAATCTTAAAACTAATAGACTTTTTTTAAACCAAATTCCATAAAACAAAAGGGTTTTTAAAGGAAATAATCACAATTTTGAAAATATAATTTGTTCCTCATTACAAATATTATTTATTTTATACATCAATTATATTTGAATTCAAGAATGATATATATATTGAGAAACACTTATAAATTTCAAACATGTAAAAATATTTTTTAAATCAAAAAATTAGGTCATAATTTGGACTTTGTTGGTGATAGCTTTAAAAAATAAAGTTTTTAATTTCATATTTTTTGACCAAAGAGGTCAAGTGTAACTCCCAAGTGCTCCATGTGGGTGTCATCGTTCCTCTTACACAACTCAAATGACTAAAAATAATCAGTCAAATATGTTAGCTATAGTTCAACTTGCAACCCCCTTCTTCAATGATTTCTTACACATATCATAAGACCAATGATACATGGTAGAGAATCCCAACAAAGAATTTCAAAATTCCCTCCATATGTGTCATTTTCTTTTCCATGTGGGTCTAAGATTTACAATATTTGACAAATATTTAGTAATTACAACAACATTAGGACTTGCAAGATTTACAACACCTATTCCTAAAAAATTGTATTTACTAAAAATTAATTAAATGATTGGATATATTAATCTATTCATCAAATTATATCTTAGACTATGAATATACAAATTCTTTATATATAATATTTATATTCATAATGTTGATGGATCAAAAGTCCAAGATTCTTGTATTTGCAATATCAATTGCAAAAGCATAAAATATTTAAACTTTTATTAAAAAAAATATTGTGTAAAATATAAAAAATGCATCAATATTTCTAATCACATTTTGTGATATACAAAATGAATTATCTCACATATCACTAACATTTTTGAAAAATTATTTAAAAATTATTTGAATCATTTAATGTAAACATAATATCTGTAATGCATTTTATTTTTTTAAAATGTGTAATATTTTATAATGTTAATAATCAATATTTTTGTAATTCATATTCTATTATTCTCTTACCTTTTCAAAAATATCAATATAAAGAACTATTATTTTGTGGTTATCCCTTTGGTTGGTTATGTGAGCAACCACTACCTCATAAACAATTCACAAACTAATCACTATATACAAATTGTTTAAACCTTTTTCTACATAAAGCCTCATTTAAAACACTTTACTTAAACATCATCCACTTTAATGCTCCAACAGTCAATAACAATTTTAGACCTCATTCACAACAAAAAGTGGTAAATATTTATCTTATTTTTATTGGCCAAAATTAACCTTTGACTATTGAAGTGAATGATGTTTAAGAATAGCCCATTTAAAACACTTTTAAAATGTTTAAGCTCAATTCTCCATGCAAAATGGTTATTAAAAGTTATAAAATTTTTGTATAAATGATTCTATATAATAGATATTTTCAACATACATGCTAACCACACTAATAGCCCTTACAGGTTCAGAATAACATTTGCAAAACACAGTTTTGTTATTTGAATGCCTCAAATAACACAAGGTACCAACTGTTAAGCTTTCAATTGACTCATTGGCCTACTGTAAGACCTGATCATACTCTACCCTTCTGTGGAAACTACGGTGACAATTACAGGCCTCGCATCTCATTTCATCATCTTGGCTGGCCTTGAACTCTCCACATCCATCTTTGTCATGATGGGGAAGCTGAAGGGTGTGATTCTTTTGACATTCCATGTACCGCACCCTGTTAATTGATTCATTAATAGCTGAGCCAGAAAGAAATTGGGCTTTTGAGGTTTCATTCCTTGGCTCTGAGAGTAGGTCTTTTGGATCCATCCTGACTCTATTTTTACAAACAGAGAGCGGAATAATATTTGAAAAACAACGAAACAAATGGAGTTGAATGATGGCAATGAATAAAGATGACAGAACAGAGAGTCTTTTTCAATGCTTCACTTAACTTCTGATCTGCTTTGAGACCTGCACCCACGAAAGCAAATATTTATCATACTTACATGACGTTTGAGCGTCATATTCAGGTCTGTAGCTATTTAGGGTTTTTCTTTTATTATAAACACTAACAAATCACTAGAAATAAATAATAATTTCTCTGAAATAGTTATATTTAGTGCTTACATTGCACTTTAATATTAAAAAACTGGAGAACATGATTCTGTAGGGTAATAAATCATAAGCTAAGAATCCAAAGTTAAGGTAACAGGCTCCTTCTACTTCAGATTGCAAAATGAAAAAAAAGGAAATTATAGGGATACAAAATCAAACAAAACTCAATACCTTTTCTTTGGGTGTGAATGATGGATCCAAATGATAAAGTGTTGATAATGCTTGCTATATTGAATTGCTTTAGTGGACTCACTAGTATGACAGCATGTACCTGCAGATTCTTCTTAATACCTTGGATGAGAGGGAAGCCTAAATTTATAGATTTGAGGTAGAGGAATGGAGGGTTAGTATTCATTTACATTGGATGGTTAAGATTGAATGAGACAAATTAGGGCAAGATTAAAAGCTTCTATGGGGTTCTATAAGGATGAAGGGTTGAGATTAAAGATAGATGAATGGCTGGAATTAAATAACAAAAATTAGGGCAAGGATGGAAGCTTCTAAGGAATTCTATAAAGATGAATGGTTGAGATTAAAGATGGATGGATGGATGGATGACTAGGATTAAATGAGAAAAACTAGGAAAAAATGAGAACTTCTATGTCTTATCTTTATGTCTTACCTTTGGTCATGTGACTAGTTGAATTGTTAGTTCATTTATTTGGGGATAATGGATAAGGATTTGAGTTAATTAGATTAAATAATGGATTGAAATATGATTTAAGATTTTTAGACTAATTAATTTAACTAGCCTAGATATCTTAAATACATCTATCTAAAAGACGCGCATAGATAAGTCTTGAGGCACCTATATTGAAATTGTTATTGAGAATACATATTTAAGCATCTTTTTGATAGATGTATTTAAGATATCTATGTTAGAGTGACGAGATAATATATAATGCTAGTTCTACTTAAATATTTATTTTATTTAATTTATAAATTTACATTTAAAGATTGAAGAATCATAAAAATTAGTTTTTAATTTAAAGCAAATGAGATGAAAAACTTAATTATAATTATAATTGTCTAATGGAATTAATTCCCATAGAAAAAATCTTTAATCTTTTAAAGATTTAATCTTTCCCTTGCCCTTATTTTTCTTTGCTAGCCTTCATTAGACTAAAGTAAATAATTTACCTTGCCTTAATGTTCTTATTTTCCTTTGTGGGATGTAGGGGCAATTCTTAGTTCTATATAATTTTCAATAATTTAATCCAAATGATATGAAAGATTTAATTATAATTTTTAAAGAATTAATTCCCATAGTAAAAATCTAAAACCAAGGTCATTACACTAAATATTAATTTTGTTTGTGGCTTTTGAAGATTGAAGAACTTTAACCCTAGCTCTCAATAATTTACTTGCCATTAATTTTCTATGTGGTTTTCAAAGATTTGTTTATGCAAGAAAAATAAAAAATGTTGCATAGTACCCTTACCAATTAGACTTCTCTCCTTATCGATTAAACTTCTCCCAATTCAATTTGCTCTATTTTTATTTAGTTTGATTTTTCTCAAATTTATGTTTGAGTACTACTTATATTTATACACATTGTTTTGTTGGCTTTATTAAAAAATATGTGAGCTCTATTTTATTTTTATGTATAGTCAAAGTCATAAATGAGTCTTGAGGCACCTATATTGAAATTGTTATTGAGAATAGAGATCTATGGTACTTTAATAATTTTATTAATTTATTTCAATATATAGAGTGAGGACCTAAAATATATATGTATTACTATATAATGCTAGCTTTACTTAAACAATTATTTCATTTACCTTATAAATTTACATTTAAAGATTGAAGAATCCTAAAAATTAGTTTTCATCCAAATGATATGAGAAATTCTAATGGAATTAATTCCTATAGAAAAAACCTTTAATCTTTTAAAGATTAATGAACTATAATCCTAATTAAACTAAAGTAATTTATTGTACAATTAGTTTTCCTTGTGGGTATTGAAGGCAATTCTTAGCTCTAACAACTAGTTTTTAATAGAAATTTTTCAATAATTTAATCTACTATAACCCTAATAATTTAATTTCTAATAATTTTATTTATTTGTGGATTTTAAAGATTGAAGAACTATAACCCTAGCCCTCATTAAACTAAAATAAAGTAATTTACCTTGCCATTATTTTTCTTTGCTATCGTTTCATTAAACTAAAGTAAATAATTTACCATGCCTTAATTTTCTTCTTTTTCTTTGTGGGATAAATTAATTCTCATACTAAAAATCTAAAACAAAGATCATTAAATTAAATATTGATTTTCATTGTGGCTTTTAAAGATTGAAGAATACTAACCCTATTTCTCATTAAACTAAAGTAAATAATTTACCTTGCCATAATTTAAGCTACACTTTAACTACAAGTTTCTTTTTAGTTTATTGAGTAGCATGTAGATATAATAAGAGTAAATAATACCCAATGCTAATCTAACCTTCTATAAATAATAGCTGGAGCATTGCATCACTTCATAAATTCATTTTATAAGAAAAATTAAAAAAATGGTTTCACAGTACCGTTGCCAATGAGACTTTTTTCCTTATCGATTAAACTTCTTCTCCTAATTCAATTTGCTCTATTTTTATTTGATTTGATTTTTCTCAAATTTATGTTTGAGTACCACTTATATTTATACACATTATTTTATTAGCTTTATTAAAAAATATTTCAACTCTATTTTATTTTTATGTACTGTCCAAGTCATCCCTTAATAGATTTAATTATTTTTAAATGTCGGCTCATTAACACATTCAAGCTATTACACTCCACCCTTTGGTACCACTATAGTTACACCACTAGTTTTCATTATTGAATTAATTAGTTTGAGGGGTGTGAGAAATTAATTTTAATTAAATAAATATTAGTTATTTAATTAATTTAATGATGGAGAGAATATTAAAAGGATAATTGTAATTAATTAAATAAATATTAATGTTTTGAATGAAAAGAGGGGGATAATGAGGTTGAATGGCTAGATCCTCCTTTCAATGACATATCAACCAAGTTGAATCACACTTTTACAAGAGGATTCACCTATAAGCTAGGTTGTCACTTGGAATGATGTGGAAATTAAGAAATTTTCAATTAATGTATTAATTTAATCCTCAAATATCCTTGAAACCCTAATTATGCAAAACAATAAGTAAAATGATGAATTATGACAAATGCTTGCAGACTAACGTAGTAAAAAGAGATTAATTACTTTTTTTTAAAGTTTGAGATGTAGAATATTCAGGGACACTAGTACTCACACCCCTATCCAAGGAGTTGTTTTCTTTAGGGAATCCTGATCTCCTTCCGACACTGATGATCACTATACTTTTCATTTTTGTGTCAGGAGATGCAGAGGACATTAGCACTACTACCCAAGTCCAATGCAGGGTGTTCTTGAGGATGTTGGAACCTCTTCAGATGTTGATTGTCATTGTCACAATAATTTATGTGTTTTCAACATCGAAGGACATTGGCACTAGTCCTCGAGTCCAAGTAGTGCTTTTCTTCAGAGATTCAGAATTCTGATCTTCTGCAACCTTCCTCTGCAACTCCACTCTGTGAAATTTGATACCTATAACCTACAATCACAAGGAGTGTGGTTGGGGGTTGTGGTGTTTAGGGGCTTGCCTCAGTCAAGCCCCGGAAGGACATTCAAGTATTTTGAATACCATTGTTAGATAAAGAGTGTGTATCCCTGTGGGATAGAGGCAAAAATAAAATGATAAAGATTGAAACACATATAGATATCACCTCAGAGGTGTAGATCTCACATAGATGAAGATTCTTCAACACATCAGAAGAGGAAGCTAAATCTACAATCACAAACACAATAACAATGCTCTTCTTTGGAACAATGAATATCTTGAATGCTCTAAAATCATAAGTTTACAAATGGAACCCTAAACATACTTATATATGCAACTAAATACATTCTTTCTTTAAATTTCATAATTAAAACTTAAAATGTTGGCAACGGAACGTTTTAAATGTCACATGATAGACATTTAAATTTGGGACCCACCTGAAATAGTGCAGGATAGGGGCACGAGTGCCCATGTCCTTAGGTCCTCTTTTAGGATAGGGTTAAGTGTAACAATGTCCCTCAAGCCCCATATTCAAATTTGGGACCTACCTGAAATAGGGAAGGACAAGGGTGTGAGCGCCCCTATCCTTAGGTCCTATTCAGGGAAAGATCAAGTGCAACAATGTCCCTTAAGCCCCATGTGACATGGATTAGAGGCCATTTTCTTTCGGGAGTCAAAATAAACATGCAATATGCAATATAAGGGACTTGGGAGCTAAACTTATGAGGAAAAAGCCTAGGGAGACAATTTTTGACATAACATTTAGCCCCCACTTTAATGTATGTATGAACGCAAGGCCCATACATGCATTAAAGTATGGTCAAAACATAGCAAAAATGCCAAGTACTTGAAGACATTAGAGAAAACACATTATAGACACACCAACCACAGTGAAGATAGTATCAGGCATGCAAAACACAGAGAAGACAACATTGAAGACAAGGAAAACATGATGAATATAGTGAAGGTGGTGATTATTTAATTTTTATTTTCATTTATGAATGAATGCAGATGTAGATGCATGGAATGTAAAAATGCAACACACAACCCAAAATGTAGGAGGGCCATTTTGCCATGCTCTTTGGACTACATATGGGGCAATAGACACTTAATACAAAACCTCAAGTGTAAGTGGAGCATGTCACTACACTGATACAAGAGGGGAAAACACACCATACAAAGCCCAAGTGGGGGTTAACCACACAAGGGGGAAAACACATGGAAGACACATGGAAAACATGAGCATCATATAGCATGCCAAAGACATACTATACATCTAAAACATGACAAACAAGGCAATGGAAGGACCTTATTGCTAAGCCCCCACCATCTCAGGGACATTATAGGCACACCTAATGGTTGGGCTTATGCCACAATAACCTCCAAAGAAACGCTTAAGGGAGGATAGTCTCAAATCCAACCCCGCAATACCTCAAGAGATACACCATCTTGACTCACATAGAGGGCTTTTGAATAAAAGGATATGCATGATATCCAATCTATGTAATGCCCCGCATGAACACCTTAGAGAACAACACATCTACACTATGCAAAATAGAATTTTTTTTTTTTAAAGAATAAAGTAACAAAGTATTGTTTAACACATCACTACACATCATTAAACTATCAACTTGTTACTCTAAGATTTTCATGGTTGCATTACTTAGCAAAACAATTAACATAATCTAACACACATCATAAATTAACATCAGTAGATCATTCTAAACCTATTGCATAAAATCAATAAACATTTACATCTCCATAACCTCAGATAAATAATCATCAGGATCTATTACATAGTTACAATTTTCTTCTCACATACGAGTACATCAATACATTGTTACTTAACACCTTCTGAACACATACATTATATTTAAACTGATACACAGACAAGTACATGAATACAAATCACTTACTTCATATCTGGTACAAGAGATGATGGCTGATACATAAGATACAACATCCTCACACATGAACAATAGCAAAGGGAAAAAAACCAATGGATAAAAGCTCTTCCACCTGACCATGTGGAACCCTGAGGTCCACCCCCCGAGCTAGGAGTTAACATAAGGTTCCCACTACAACATACAGTCAGGTAGATAGTAGACTATAGGAACAAGACAAGACATAACTCCAACAACACAAGTCAATATCACAAACAACTTAACAACACTTCCAGAGGCAAGCACATAACGAATGAGGAGAATACAACTAGGGAATGCTAGGCTGCAGTAGGGAGGAGTGTCATCACATGGCTTGTCATGGGTTGTCCTGGTAAGCCTTCCTAGGCCCCGGCCCCCATCTTGGGTTGTCCTGGCAGCCTCTCCCGACTCCCGGCCCCCATACAATGCTCATGCAGAATCAACATACCTTTCGTGAGGACAAGGTAGTTGATATTGCCATTCCAGGCCTTCTCATCTCATCTCAAGCCTAAACGAGCACTTGAGCCATGAGTGAGGCATCCACTTATCTTTATTTATGTGTGATTAACTACCCAACCCCCTAATTCATTATTTAGGTTATCACTGAGTTATCAAACTCCCACATGGGTTGTCCTGGACGCCACTTTGGGCTCCGACCCCCATTGAGAGCCACTCCCCTACCTGCAACTAGAAAACCCCACTCAACAAGCATAGAAAACATCATCAAGACAACGAGGTTACAGGAACCATGCAAGGAATCAACCATCTTGCACACAATTATCCTCATATCAACATGTGTATATAACAATGCAAGGAATTATCCATCTTACATATCAACTTAATCACAAGGACAACTAACAAAACCTTGTCCATAGCAATACATAAACATTACTCCTATTATAGTACTCAATGTCTCCCCATTTCAAAATCTAACACAAATCTCAATATAAGATCATTACAATCAATA
This sequence comes from Cunninghamia lanceolata, assembly GCA_027924645.1. NCBI lineage: Eukaryota > Viridiplantae > Streptophyta > Pinopsida > Cupressales > Cupressaceae > Cunninghamia > Cunninghamia lanceolata. The sequence goes on from BSBN01000244.1 coordinate 1,100,173, forward strand.
CATCCACAAAGGGGATTATCACCTTCTCCTTATGCATTCACGACATCGAATATTCATCATATCACATTATCAAACAAGCGGCAACATACTTTTATAACTTCATGGTCTCGCAACACTTATCAACACGTCTCATGAAATTAAAACACAAACAACCTATGCCCCTGGAACTAACCACTCAGGTACAAGAAATAACATAGGGTCCATGAAGACATATTTAATTTACCTTTGTAAATCAAGTTTTGTAACCTTAATATATAAGCAAATTGCTCTCATCAACATCTATCCAATTTATAAATAATTTTACGTTTTATTTTACAATCAACAATATCATTTAAGTAAATTAGATTTAAACATAACTTACAATTCATTTTTAATTTAGAACAAATTACTTCTATATTTAGTTACACTCTAAAAGTTAAAACACAATATAATTATTATTTAAGATTTAAATAAAATTACGGGAAATTAAATATAATTTCATATCAAAATCCATAATTTTAAAACTATAATAACAACACTAGAAAATAAAGTAAATTAGGTAAATATCTACCTTTAAGTTAAATATCAATCTTAATAATAACATCATTCTATATTTCATTTCCGAGAAAAACTAATATAATTTAATAACAAGAAATACATAATTTAATTCTCACATAAGAGAAAACCTATAAAATATTATTTAACAAACTAAATGTTACATAGACATATATAATTATACATATCTATAAACATTATTTACACGTTAAACTTCACAATTTCCAAGGATAAAACTTTATTACTATTTACCACACCATAATATTTCATAGCTTTATAATAAAGTTTATTTCCAATACCCAGATATATTTCTACCAGAAATTCATAACCTAGAACTAATTTAAATGAGTTCTAACAAAAAACATGGATTATATAAACTTAACTAATTTCTTGTTTAAATATCGTCTCAAAAAAGATATTTACTAAAATACAAACCCTAGATTTTATGATATATCCAATTGATAGTTTCTTATACTAAAGTATGTCATAGTACTTAAAGACTCTATCGCATAGATAATTGTCATAAGAAAATAATTTGTATAAAAGGAGCAGCATAGGCATATGAACCTATTAACAACACAAATATTTGAAAAGATATATGTATGAACATATTTTATAGATTAAATGCAATCTAACCTAATCAATCAAAAGAATACAACTCAGTATAAATTAACCTAGATTAAATATTTGGTTTTTCTGTGAAGACTTCTAAACCAGGAAAGTTGCCAGAGAATTTTCTAAACTCGTCGGCTGTTCTAATCAGCGTATTCTTTGAAATGCATTGATTGCAGGGTATATATGGATTTGTAGAAAAAGGCTTTAGAACCTTTTTAAAATAATGTAATTTGTTTGTTTTCTGGTTTTGTTTCCCCTCAACTCACCACAAATCTTGCAATTTGATATGTTCGCATGAGTTATTTGCTTTCCAGCATGTCAAATAAAATGTCCTATCATGGAATGCAATGGATACAGGATGTACACAATATGGAATTGTTTGAAAGGCTTTAGAAACTTTTAAGCAAATGCAATCGGGCTTTGCCAGACTTTTAATTAACTGGCATATCGAAGATGCAGATGCAGAATCGAGAAAACTCTAAATTTTAATAGCAACAAGCGACCGAAAGAGAGATTTGAGAAGTACATTATAGTTAAGCACACAAGACATTAAGATTGTCCCCAAAAGAAGAGTTAAAAGAAAGAACAAAATTTCTCTCCTCAGGGAATTCCAACGAACTTACAAACTTTTCAGAATCTTGGTTCAACGAAAAACTGTGCTGCCATTTAAGAAGTGAGTTTAGAAAGCTTTTTCAAATTTGTAGGAAGTCAAACATGGGCGTAAGAAAATACTACGAAACCTTTGTCAGAATCCCATAAAATCATGCTACAATGAGAGCTTTGGAACAGGAATGAACATCCATAAAAGTATGCGATGATTGAAGGATATTCACAAATGGATTTGTTGAGGAGGATTTAGAAAACTTTCCAACAAGGCGATTCTTTTCTGATCGTGTACCATTCATCTCACCTCAAATCGTGCAATTGGTTATAGTCGCCTAAGATATTGCTTTCAGCCATTTTGCCTTTCCTTTTCCTTTTAAAAAAATATAATATAATAAAATAGAAATCCTAGCATGACATGAGGCTTTTCCTGACACGGTTTCTATTTTCTAGTGTGAGAACAACAGACGAGTTTGGATAGTTACCGAGTGTGCAGAAAGATGGATTTGTTGAAAAGGCTTTAAAAACTCTTAAGCAAATGTAATTGGCAGGTTCACAACAATCCAATGGCCCTTGTCGACTTGCTCTTGCTGCGTCGTCCTAGATGGAAGAGAATCTTGAATCGAGCATGCAACCCTAACATATGTTCCTTGAGACATCTGTCAGTGCACAATACTACTTAACTTTCAGAAGGCCATCTAATTATTACAAATTGGATATGTTTCCATGATACCATCAAAGAATTATATCACAGTAACTTAACCTCATCTATGAGCTTTTGCCTATGGATGACATGATTCCTATCCGATCGTGATCTCAAGATCGAACCCCCTAACAAATCCAAACCCTAAAAAAAATATTAACTAGTCTTGAAATGCTGCTGCATATAGACTAAGACGATCTCACTTTAAGATCATAGATAAATATATATATGCTTAAGGTATTTAAATTGATGCTACACTACTTTTGTTCTTCTCTCAAACATCCATGCAAAATGGGCAAGAGAGTTAGGGTTAATTAATTTAGGAGATTGGTGAAGGATATAGGGATTCATAAGATATGAAATTGCAATTGATGTGCTAGACATGACTACAAAATATAAAAGAATTGAATTGGCATAGCTGTTTCCCTTAAAACTAATGAGGCTTGCAGGAGCACATCCTAAACTTGTAAGATTTGCTTGATTAAATGCCAAAAAGCCACAGGCTTCAGTCAAGAGGAAAACACAGCACACAAGGCCACATTAAACTATATGAACCAATTTACATCCACAAGCAGAGAGAGAGATCAAATGAGTCATGGAACCTGGTTCCTTTTGCTTGGTTGTCTATGAATTGAATACTGCTCCAAACTTCAATCCTCCAGCTCCTGCCTCCTCCTTCCCACTGATCCAAGCTTCCTCCTCCTCGCCTTCTCTCCTTCTCTCCGCTTGTTTTATAGAATTCCCTACCCTAATTGCTTGTACTCCACTTTTCTAGGGGATAAACACACGATCTTTTCTAGGGGATAAACACACGATCCAATGCCAACCGAAAAAGAAAATACAGCCTACATTCTTTTAATTTTTAATAACATTACAATATAACCCCTATTATTTTATTTACTCAAGGATAACTTACATTTAATATATTACAACTTATAATTTTTATTTTATTTAATTTAGTATTTTACAGATATTTGGTAAATAACAACTCATAAATATATATTACTTTATTAAATCATTTATTTACTTGGCCACGTATATTTACTTTCATGCTTATTTTATTAATTATAAAACAATTCCACAACTTATAATGCCACTATATAACTAATTTAACTCCTTTATTATTTATTTTTATTTATTTAATATTTAATATATATTTGTTATATATCAACCAATAATTATTTATAAATATATTTAATAAACATTAATCAAATTTATCTATTTATATACCACAATTAACCAATCATAATCATGCAATTATTCGACCATCAAGCATGTAGAGAAAACAAGACGACAACCCATGGAGACAAACGAGACTGAGAACAATGACTAAACACAAAACTAAAGACTTATCCTCTACAAGGATGATGGATGATTGGGGAACCTTATTCTAACTCCCATCAACAATCCCATTGGCTAGGGCACGCTCAGACCTGCTAGTTCAGGTGGAGTCGATGCCTGATACCTGCATCCTGCAGCAAACCTCAAGGTTAAACATATATATACAACATGAAGTCATGCACACAGTAAACAGAAATCGCAGCGTGGCAGGGTACTCGGACATGAGTAATGCAACACTGTTCTGTTCACATACATCCACAATTAAATATTCAATTGTCTACAAGAAAATAGAATAATCAATAACAATAGGATCTAGTAAAACAATTATTGTTAGAGCATCATAACCCTGACTAGATATCACTTTAAACTCAGAAATAACATTAATCCATTATATCAAATATGTCCATCAAACTATGAAACATAAAATATCAATAATCCAATATCATCAATCGTCATTATAGAAATAGGTCCATAAACAACTCAACGTAATAACAAGGAATCCATGTCATGATATCTAATCCTACTAGGAATACTATCAGTCTGACGGAAGCAAAGTGAGGGGCACTACATCCTCCCCCCCTAGGATCAGGCTTACTCCTAGAAGCCTGCAACAAGTATGGGTATAATTCTGACATATAGGTTGCATCTTCTAAGGCAACTAAAGCCACGTCATTAGGATCCCATTGGACCCCTACTTATGAGGGTTAGCCCGCAACTTCTTGTGCACTCTCATGAGGGAAACTAGGAGGAGGGCTATTATCAACACCTCTCCCACGACCCCTACCTCGCCCACGACCTCGACCTCGTACCCTAGGCATCTTTCTGGACAACATACCCAAGAACAACTTCAGGTTGCTAGGCGAGGACTACGAATGAATATATCCTTCAGAGTTTAAGCAACTAGTGTAGCTTAATGGGCTAATATAAAACTAGACTACCCAGTGTTAGAAACCCTACTCTGATACCAGATGTAACGCCCCGCATGAAGACCTTAGAGAACAACACATCTACACTATGCAAAACAGAATTTTTTTTTTTTTAAAGAATAAAGTAACAAAGTAATGTTTAACACATCACTACACATCATTAAACTATCAACTTGTTACTCTAAGATTTTCATGGTTGCATTACCTAGCAATACAATTAACATAATCTAACACACATCATAAATTAACATCAGTAGATCATTCTAAACCTATTGCATAAAATCAATAAACATTTACATCTCCATAACCTCAGATAAATAATCATCAGGATCTAGTACATAGTTACAATTTTCTTCTCACATACGAGTACATCAATACATTGTTACTTAACACCTTCTGAACACATACATTATATTTCAACTGATACATAGACAAGTACATGAATACAAATCACTTACTTCATATCTAGTACAAGATCTGACGGCTGATACATAAGATACAACATCCTCGCACACGAACAATAGCAAATGGAAAAAAACCAATGGATAAAAGCTCTTCCACCCGACCATGTGGAACCCTGAGGTCCACCCCCCGAGCTAGGAGTTAACATAAGGTTCCCACTACAACATACAGTCAGGTAGATAGTAGACTATAGGAACAAGACAAGACATAACTCCAACAACACAAGTCAATATCACAAACAACTTAACAACACTTCCAGAGGCAAGCACATAACGAATGGGGAGAATACAACTAGGGAATGCTAGGCTGTAGTAGGGAGGAGTGTCATCACATGGCTTGTCATGGGTTGTCCTGGTAAGCCTTCCTAGGCCCCAGCCCCCATCTAGGGTTGTCCTGGCTGCCTCTCCCGACTCCCGGCCCCCATACAATGCTCATGCAGAATCAACATACCTTTCGTGAGGACAAGGTAGTTGATCTTGCCATTCCAGGCCTTCTCATCTCATCTCAAGCCTAAACGAGCACTTGAGCCATGAGTGAGGCATCCACTTATCTTTATTTATGTGTGATTAACTACCCAACCCCCTAATTCATTATTTAGGTTATCACTGAGTTATCAAACTCCCACATGGGTTGTCCTGGAGGCCACTTTGGGCTCCGGCCCCCATTGAGAGCCACTCCTCTACCTGCAACTAGAAAACCCCACTCAACAAGCATAGAAAACATCATCAAGACAACGAGGTTACAGGAACCATGCAAGGAATCAACCATCTTGCACACAATTATCCTCATATCAACATGTGTATATAACAATGCAAGGAATTATCCATCTTGCATATCAACTTAATCACAAGGACAACTAACAAAACCTTGTCCATAGCAATACATAAACATTACTCCTATTATAGTACTCAATGTCTCCCCATTTCAAAATCTAACACAAATCTCAATATAAGATAATTACAATCAATACATCCACAAAGGGGATTATCACCTTCTCATTATGCATTCACAACATTGAATATTCATCATATCACATTATCAAACAAGTAGCAACATACTTTTATAACTTCATGGTCTCGCAACACTTATCAACACGTCTCATGAAATTAAAACACAAACAACCTATGCCCCTGGAACTAACCACTCAGGTACAAGCAATAATATAGGGTCCATGAAGACATATTTAATTTACCTTTGTAAATCAAGTTTTGTAACCTTAATATATAAGCAAATTGCTCTCATCAACATCTATCCAATTTATAAATAATTTTACGTTTTATTTTACAATCAACAATATCATTTAAGTAAATTAGATTTAAACATAACTTACAATTCATTTTTAATTTAGAACAAATTACTTCTATATTTAGTTACACTCTAAAAGTTAAAACACAATATAATTATTATTTAAGATTTAAATAAAATTACGGGAAATTAAATATAATTTCATATCAAAATCCATAATTTTAAAACTATAATAACAACACTAGAAAATAAAGTAAATTAGGTAAATATCTACCTGTAAGTTAAATCTCAATCTTAATAATAACGTCATTCTATATTTCATTTTCGAGAAAAACTAATATAATTTAATAACAAGGAATACATAATTTAATTCTCACATAAGAGAAAACCCTATAAAATATTATTTAACAAACTAAATGTTACATAGACATATATAATTATACATATCTATAAACATTATTTAAACGTTAAACTTCACAATTTCCAAGGATAAAACTTTATTACTATTTACCACACCATAATATTTCATAGCTTTATAATAAAGTTTATTTCCAATACCCAGATATATTTCTACCAGAAATTCATAACCTAGAACTAATTTAAATGAGTTCTAACAAAAAACATGGATTATATAAACTTAACTAATTTCTTGTTTAAATATCTTCTCAAAAAAGATATTTACTAAAATACAAACCCTAGATTTTATGATATATCCAATTGATAGTTTCTTATACTAAAGTATGTCATAGTACTTAAAAGACTCTATCGCATAGATAATTGTCATAAGAAAATAATTTGTATAAAAGGAGCAGCATAGGCATATGAACCTATTAACAACACAAACATTTGAAAAGATATATGTATGAACATATTTTATAGATTAAATGCAATCTAACCTAATCAATCAAAAGAATACAACTCAGTATAAATTAACCTAGATTAAATATTTGGTTTTTCTGTGAAGACTTCTAAACTAGGAAAGTTGCCAGAGAATTTTCTAAACTTGTCGGCTGTTCTAATCAGCGTATTCTTTGAAATGCATTGATTGCAGGGTATATATGGATTTGTAGAAAAAGGCTTTAGAACCTTTTTAAAATAATGTAATTTGTTTGTTTTCTGGTTGTGTTTCCCCTCAACTCACCACAAATCTTGCAATTTGATATATTCGCATGAGTTATTTGCTTTCCAGCATGTCAAATAAAATGTCCTATCATGGAATGCAATGGATACAGGATGTACACAATATGGAATTGTTTGAAAGGCTTTAGAAACTTTTAAGCAAATGCAATCGGGCTATGCCAGACTTTTAATTAACTGGCATATCGAAGATGCAGATGCAGAATCGAGAAAACTCTAAATTTTAATAGCAACAAGCGACCGAAAGAGAGATTTGAGAAGTACATTATAGTTAAGCACACAAGAGATTAAGATTGTCCCCAAAAGAAGAGTTAAAAGAAAGAACAAAATTTCTCTCCTTAGGGAATTCCAACGAACTTACAAACTTTTCAGAATCTTGGTTCAATGAAAAACTGTGCTACCATTTAAGAAGTGAGTTCAGAAAGCTTTTTCAAATTTGTAGGAAGTCAAACATGGGCATAAGAAAATACTACGAAACCTTTGTCAGAATCCCATAAAATCGTGCTACAATGAGAGCTTTGGAACAGGAATGAACATCCATAAAAGTATGCGATCATTGAAGGATATTCACAAATGGATTTGTTGAGGAGGATTTAGAAAACTTTCCAACAAGGGGATTCTTTTCTGATCGTGTACCATTCATCTCACCTCAAATCGTGCAATTGGTTATAGTCACCTAAGATATTGCTTTCAGCCGTTTTGCCTTTCCTTTTCCTTTTAAAAAAATATAATATAATAAAATAGAAATCCTAGCATGACATGAGGCTTTTCCTAACACGGTTTCTATTTTCTAGTGTGAGAACAATAGACGAGTTTGGACAGTTACCGAGTGTGTACAAAGATGGATTTGTTGAAAAGGCTTTAAAAACTCTTAAGCAAATGTAATTGGCAGGTTCACAACAATCCAACGGCCCTTGTCGACTTGCTCTTGCTGCGTCATCCTAGATAGAAGAGAATCTTGAATCGAGCATGCAACCCTAACATATGTTCCTTGAGACATCTGTCAGTGCACAATACTACTTAACTTTCAGAAGGCCATCTAATTATTACAAATTGGATATGTTTCCATGATACCATCAAAGAATTATATCACAGTAACTTAACCTCATCTATGAGCTTTTGCCTATGGATGACATGATTCCTATCCGATCGTGATCTCAAGATCGAACCCCCTAACAAATCTAAACCCTAAAAAAAATATTAACTAGTCTTGAAATGCTGCTGCATATAGACTAAGACGATCTCACTTTAAGATCATAGATAAATATATATATGCTTAAGGTATTTAAATTGACGCTACACTACTTTTGTTCTTCTCTCAAACATCCATGCAAAATGGGCAAGAGAGTTAGGGTTAATTAATTTGGGAGATTGGTGAAGGATATAGGGATTCATAAGATATGAAATTGCAATTGATGTGCTAGACATGACTGCAGAATATAAAAGAATTGAATTGGCATAGCTGTTTCCCTTAAAACTAATGAGGCTTGTAGGAGCACATCCTAAACTTGTAAGATTTGCTTGATTAAATGCCAAAATGCCACAGGCTTCAGTCAAGAGGAAAACACAGCACACAAGGCCACATTAAACTATATGAACCAATTTACATCCACAAGCAGAGAGAGAGATCAAATGAGTCATGGAACCTGGTTCCTTTTGCTTGGTTGTCTATGAATTGAATACTGCTCCAAACTTCAATCCTCCAGCTCCTGCCTCCTCCTTCCCACTGATCCAAGCTTCCTCCTCCTCGCCTTCTCTCCTTCTCTCCACTTGTTTTATAGAATTCCCTACCCTAATTGCTTGTACTCCACTTTTCTAGGGGATAAACACACGATCCAATGCCAACCGACAAAGAAAATACAGCCTACATTCTTTTAATTTTTAATAACATTACAATATAACCCCTATTATTTTATTTACTCAAGGATAACTTACATTTAATATATTACAACTTATAATTTTTATTTTATTTAATTTAGTATTTTATAGATATTTGGTAAATAACAACTCATAAATATATATTACTTTATTAAATCATTTATTTACTCGGCCACATATATTTACTTTCATGTTTATTTTATTAATTATAAAACAATTCCACAACTTATAATGCCACTATATAACTAATTTAACTCCTTTATTATTTATTTTTATTTATTTAATATTTAATATATATTTGTTATATATCAACCAATAATTATTTATAAATCTATTTAATAAACATTAATCAAATTTATCTATTTATATACCACAATTAACCAATCATAATCATGCAATTACTCGACCATCAAGCATGCAGAGAAAACAAGACGACAACCCATGGAGACAAACGAGACTGAGAACAATGACTAAATGCAAAACTAAAGACTTATCCTCTACAAGGATGATGGATGATTGGGGAACCTTATTCTAACTCCCATCAACAATTCCATTAGCTAGGGCATGCTCAGACCTGCTAGTTCAGGTGGAGTCGATGCTCGGTACCTGCATCCTGCAGCAAACCTCAAGGTTAAACATATATATACAACATGAAGTCATGCACACAGTAAACAGAAATCGCAGCGTGGCAGGGTACTCGGACACGAGTAATGCGACACTGTTCTGTTCACATACATCCACAATTAAATATTCAGTTGTCTACAAGAAAATAGAATACACAATAACAATAGGATCTAGTAAAACAATTATTGTTAGAGCATCATAACCCTGACTAGATATCACTTTAAACTCAGAAATAACATTAATCCATTATATCAAATATGTCCATCAAACTATGAAACATAAAATATCAATAATCCAATATCATCAATCATCATCATAGAAATAGGTCCATAAACAACTCAACGTAATAACAAGGAATCCATGTCATGATATCTAATCCTACTAGGAATACTATCAGTCTGACGGAAGCAAGGTGAGGGGCACTACAATCTGCATAGATGACTTAATGATTGGAATATAGAATAAAGATGTGCACTTATGCTAGAGATACAACATTCTACCTCTGCAGAGGGCTTACAAAAATGCTTTGTTAGTACCAAAATCATCATCTACACCTTACCTTTATATGCCTCCACCTTAAGTTTTTGATGTCATGTACCAATATCAAGCACATTAAGGTAGAGAGAAAACACACAAGGGAACAAGATCTCTCTCAAAGCCCATTCCCCCAAAGGTGACATGTGCTTCACAATCACTGAATCTTCCCACAAACACATAATTTCTTGCAAGAAGAGAGGTTAGAAATCTTTCTCTAAGATAATAACCACATCACATGATCACAAGCAATGCATGAAAAAAATCATATAAAGAGCCAAGGCTATACTACAGATTTGGAAACCTAGTATAATCGTGGGGCTATACTGGACAGATCTTAGAATTGAGTGTAACCAAGGCAAGTCCCAAGAGAAACAAAGTGGATGTATTAGCTATATCGTTATGGTTTGTTAGAAAATAGAAGACATCATCAAAATATTGCATGGAGTGATTCTACTAGCTAAGCGTCAGATAATATATGTCAACCCCATCATCATGTATGGACTAGGTCCATTTTTCCTTACTCACTGAAGGGACACATGTTCTGGTATCAGTATTATTCATTTTTCTTCATCCGCCAGCTAGATAGAACCACTGAAAGAAGGTAAACAATAAATCAAGAGAGGGGAACAAGTGCCTTAGGGTTGTCATGTAGGAAGGTGCTCCCAGGTAACCAACCGCAACGTTGTGTCCCTAAGGCATGTGTAAGGTCATGTGTAGATCCACTGGAACTTTCCCTAGTAATGAATGTTATGATAGGAATTGCTTGGAGAATATTTACAAACTTCTTGTTCTCTATGAGATGACATCTATTAGATGTTATGTGACTATAGTGCATGATAGTTATATGTTTATACTTGAGCTATCTCTGGAGTACTTTTATCAAAATATATTCTATGATATGAGACCCACCCTCAGTAATTACTAACCATATTATTTTGTGTTGGCCTAGGATCGTATGAGTTAAATTTCGTATAATTTGCTTGTATGACTTATTACATGATGTGGATCTTATAATTCCTATTAATGACTAATTGGTGATAAGGTTAAGTTTGTTTATGGTTGATATGGTTTATGATATATACATATATAACTCATCATGTGATTTCACCTTCCTTTAGGCAATATTGTTGAATGGTATAGACATATGTTCTAAACAGAGATGTGGTAGGATTAACCATTGATATGATCTGATGTTTTATGTTGATATCTTGTGTAGAGATTTAGTTGATGAGGAGATGCTATGATTTCAATATTATGTGAGAATTTTAAATTTATTTTATGAAATGTCTTTCAACTATTAAATATAATATTGTTACTTTTGTAATGAAGACTTGTTATGGATATACAATGCACATGTTGATGTTACTTATTAATGCTTGGGCTATGATATTTGTGATAACCACTGACCTCAGAATGAGTGTATAGGTACATACTAGCTAGTGGAAATGGGGAAAATACAAGGGGACCCTATTTTGTGAAACCAATAGAGCCAACCAAGTCTATGTGGACAGACTTAGGTCCTTTGTATTGTGAAATGTACTACAATGTGTTGTGTTTTACTGAGTGTTGTATTATGTAGCATCATATGTCATGGTATTGTATTATGTAGCGTGATATGTCATGGTTGTTCTTTGTGATGTGTTATGCATTGCTATGTATTGTGTAACTTAAACTAATTAAATTTCCCCTTTAGTCTTTTATAAGGGTGTAAAATAATTTTATATAGTACCTTTGTCTTAAAAATAAAACATTAAGACCTAAGTTTATGTCTGCACTTTTGGAGGGGAAAATTAAAAAAATCAATAATTTTTGAAAACCTTTATTTTTTTTACCCTAAATAGGGTGATCAAAATTAAAGAGGTGTTGAGTCATCGAAGAGGGGGATGTGTGTGTATTAAATATTTAAGAGGGATGTAATAGAAACCATGGAAAATAAAAACAAGTGTCCCCAACTAAGGAGACAAGTGTTTGCCTCTCAACAAGAGAGGTGTCAAGGGAGGAAATTTTTAATCAATTATTTTGGGGAAAAGAAAGGGTCCTCCTTATCCTCCTAGCTGTTGTAAATTTTCTTTTTTTAGCATGGTTGGAACCTTTTGGGAAACCATCTTCTATAATTGTTTGGAATCACTTGAAATTATGTTTTTGACCTATATTATATGGATCACTTTCTTTTACTAGGATTTATGCACCTTCTAGGTTGTTTGGAACAAGATGCTATACTTTCATTTTTCATCTACAGTAACTGTTGTACCATCTACCAAAAAATGCTTTTCATCAGCAGTGACTACCTTATCACCTGCTGTAATTTTTCTTTATAGACTAGGAGGGTAAATCTTGTACATAGAGGTTTAGCTATTGGAGAAAAGTAAGCTAGATATCAGTGGATTTGGATCTGCCTCCTCCAATTGTTGTGCAAGGATCCAAGTAGGCATCAATCCTTGGTGGAATCCCTAAATTATTAGCACCCTAAATTGCATAGAACATGTTATGGTAAATTGTGTGGGTAAAAAAAAAATTGTATTAACTGTCTTATATTAGTTTCCAGGAAGAAATTGTTTTCTATTTGTGTTGGGTATTGTATTGTTGAATGTCAAGTAATGATTGGGGTAAAGACAGAGACTTCCTCAGAAGAATTTGAGAGAATATGGTTGGGTAAGAGTACCCAAAAGTTTCTTGTTCCTTGTCCCTACATGTTGATGTTTGCTCTTCTCTTCTACAAAAAGGGAATTGTTGGAAGATTACTTAGGTGCAATATTGTGGCTTGAGGTGCTTATATTGTGCAAGGTTGAGTTGTGATGCTATGTGAAATTATGTCCTTGTTGTTGAAAAAATGTGTGTCACTGTCATGCTATGTAGTTGGTATATGTATTCTACCCAATCCCCCTATGGTTTCCCCTAGCTCAAGGCTGGATAGCTTCTAGAGGTGAGCATCCCACTAGCTATATCCAAGAATTTTGGTTCCTATACATGTCTTAGAAGGCTAAAGAAGAAAAATAAAAGAAGACTGAAGGGTGCAATGACCTATAGTTATTGATGGCAAATGACTGATACATGTTGAGTGACAAAGGGAAAGAAGAGAGGAAATCATTGCAAGGTCTAGTATTGAGAAAGGGGTCAAATTTGAGTAATGGGAGTGTATGTCATTGTATACTATTAATGTGTTAGTAGGAAGTATGTCCTCTATAAAATAAAGAAATGAAACTACTGTAAACTAGCTTTGTATATTTGTTGCATACCTACTATGATATGAAATGGATTTGTGCCAAGGGGAAAAAAAAAAGAGAAGAACTAACAAGAAAATAAAATGAAAGAGAAATGCTAATTGTATTGTTGTATATGAAATCATTGAATCATTTCGAGCATGGAATGCTCCTAATGTAAAATTATAGAAATTAGGACTACTGCTATGTGTATATAAACATATTTATCCTTTTGTTACAATACATGGGTTCCTTGATACCAGGAAAGAAGGAAAAAAAAATCTTAGACCTAATTTTATTTTAATATCTCTTTTTACATTTTTAGAAAGAAACCCTCCCTCATCTAGTTGAAATGAGACCTAACTTTGTCCTTATTTAGTTCTTTTTTAGTGGTTGATCAGAACTATGTCAAGTGAAGCAAATTGGGAGGGAGCCCATGTGTTGTGCAGAGGTTTTGAATGGCTACTACATGTACTGCTAGGCAAAACTTTGTTCCTTGTACTTAAACCACTAGTATACTCCCCCTGCAGCTCTAGTATTTCTCTATTCTATCACAAGGATGAAATATCTCACACCTTTTGAGTTAAGTAAAGACAATGGAGTGTTCTTTGAGGAGTGAACATGTATACCTGATTAATACTTTCCATTGCCATTTAAAATAATGATCAATACTATTCTAGAAACAAAAGAAAATAGAATATCAATTAAATAAGGGAAACAAACCTTTCTCTACATTGTAGATATAAGGGTCATTCAAAAGATGCCACAATCACCTACGAGTTGCATAGAACTGTTGTACTCATTTTGGTGGATAATCTGCTCTAGAAGTTCAAACACTACCAAACATAACAATGAAAACAAATTGGTCCCAAGATCAATTATTTTACTCTGTTTCTTTTTGTGTATTCATGCATTGATGGTTTATACCTAGTTTTGGCTCGATCGGCCTCCTTCATCCCTGAGATCACCTATGTGTCCCACTATAGATTAAAAAAGAGAGGTTATTCAGGGGCTATTCTAATGACGATGTTTTCTCTTCTTGAAATAAATTTGCTTCCTACTGCACAATATAAATGAACTATTCATTATGGGAAAGATGTACACATTTTAACCTTAACTAAGTGTCGATATCCCAGTGTTGGAAAGTTGGGCTTCTTGGGCAATAACATCAACATCATTATATACTGTGTAGAATAAAATTTTCACTTGATCTAAGCAACAATGTAAGCAAAAAAAATGATAGCGACCCAAAAAACATTACAGCCACCAAAATCATATCCCATGAATGGAATGAGAGAAAAAATAATCAATCATTGAAAAAATCACCAAACGGGTGGGAAAAAATCAATTGAAGGAAGCCATGTGTGTTCACAGAAATTGAAGCATTACGCTAGGTTCAACTCTGTACCGACACATTAAGAGTCAACTATCAAACAAAACCCAGATCATGCAGACCGCTACCTCATGAAGAGGCCTTGTAATGTAACAAATAGATTGTGCCCAAGGTAAAAAAAGATAAGGAAATAGATTAAAGAATTGAGTTTATACCAGATGGTACATCTGGAAGTAATGCAAAAAATATAGAACTATTAGTTTTCAACCTGCCCTGGCCATCACCATAGTGTTCTCCTACCCAATAAAAGATGAAGTATCTTAAAAGATGCATCATGTTGGGCAAACAGGTAACAAGTTAGGGTGACAATGCTTGACATGCCTTAGGGTTACGCATATACGAGAACCAAGATCCCCTCCGTTTATGTGAACTTGGGAATCCTCACCGAAAATATATATATATTTCACCTCCTTCACTTTCTACTTTTCTTTTGGGAGGCATATGCTGTTTGAACCTAGTTATCATCCCAAGAGGGGTGCTAGGTGCCCTAAAACAATAATGTGTGCCCAGTTATACCAAACATTCTATGGTAGTGAATTATATGCCATGGGACCTACCTCAAGGTCATATAGTTAGCACTCTAACATATCAACCTCCATGGGAAAACTTAACTTGATTGGAGGTTTGTTAGTTTTAATATTTAAGTAAATATGTAGCAATATATGTGCGTACCCCTCCTCTTTAGTCTAGCTAGAATTTTTAGAAGGGATTATTACTTTAAAATAGATTTACCATTAGGGAGGCTTAGATTTCGATATTAGTTTGAAATTAAGATTAAATTTTTTTTAGTCTTGATAGAATAAGGGGACTCTTAACCCTAAAATAGGAAGCTTCCCTTCAAGATATAGTTTTGTCTTAAGGGAAATAACAAGGGTGGTGATTGTAAGAGTAGACATACATATTTTTCTGACTCTTAGAGAAGGATTATATGAACTTTTCCCTGGTGCTCTTACTTCCACAATGGTTATTAATTGACTAACAAGGTTGAATTTCAGATCTTTAAACCAAAAAAAAAAATTGTTTCATCCTTGTGAGCATGTTTTAGGTGAGGGCATTATAGATGTATTGGAGCAAGGTTCCCAACTCTGGGAGCTTCAGGAATACATTGTACAAATTGAACTAATTTATTTAAAAAAAAAAAACTATTAAGTGCTTGTAGTGTGCCCCAGCCTTGCCTTGGTGAATTATGTTAGCAATAGAATAGGAGGATGTGGTAACGAGAGTAATGTATTTAGCTAGTGAAATAATACTAGATTTAATAAAATTTCTAAGTGAAAAATTTACATCTTAACCTTAGTTTAAATGGTTAAACAAGAAGCATTCATGTATTGGACCATGATCATTGTCAATTGAGTTTCCTATGTCTCCTAGGAAACTCAAAATCATGAATTAAATGTAGTTTCCTTATGAGCTCCGACATGTATATTTCCTTAGTTAATTGTCTTGATGAACTTGATAGTATAAATTGTGATGTCTAGTTGCATTGAATTGTGGAATCTTCATATTATGTTCTTATGAGACTTAAGTTTTAAAACAAATAAGAATGTCTTTCAATTTATTTAAAGTGAGAATTATGTGAATATTTAACTCTCTTTTTGAAAAGTTGTTGGTGCTCTAGTGGATTGTTAAACTTCATGGAATGTGATTACTTCGTATATTATGGCTTGGGGGTTGAGAAAAAAAAATTTAGCAGAGAAAAGTGCAAACAATAGGTTGTTAAATTTTGGTCAACATTATGTTATGAATTCCTACATGTTTAAGTGTAATAAATTCTTGTGTATTTCTGTTGTGTGAGTTTAATTGGATACGATTCAAATCATACTTAGAGAAAAATATGCTCTTACTTGTGTGTTTTCTTGTATTCATATAGGTAAAATCTAAATGTGAAAACGGTATTGGAACATATACTAGATGAATTAGATTTAATATTTAGAAATGTGAAAACCTTTTTGATATGTTCTATCAAATAATTTACTTATATTACCCTTAAGAATGTATGCACTTTGTGTATTGTATAAGTATATTATGTGTTGAGCAATTAGGAATGCTCAATAAAACATACTTCGATTTAGGTCATCCTTGCACTTTATCTTGAATATTGGGTTTACGTGAAGACATAGCTAAAACTTGAAAGCGTAGCAAAATTATTCATTCTAGAAAAAGAGATAAAACTAGGATATAATGAAGAAAACAATCACTCACCATATATGGTTTTGAATGCAATAGAATTCAAGTTAAATTAAATGGGTAAGACCTAGTGGAGCATAGGAAATGTAGTGCATGGTATGACAATGAATTATAATTACAAGACAAATTAGGGATCAAAATATGTTTTCTGTGATTGAAATTCAGATATTTTTTTCTCTAAAATGAGGTTGCTATAAAAAAATTAGATATATTTGACTACTAATGAATGAACCTAGTAGTAGGTGAAATAAGTGAGATTAATTTTCATGTGGTGTAATATGATATGTATGTGGAATTTAACATGTGTTGTGATGTGAGAATACTAGTAATGTTTTGTATCTCAAAGTATGTGATATAGGATATCCAACTTGGGAAGAAGAGTTTAGTGGACATAATTTATGATCCACTTAAGCATGCCCTTGTGATAATTGTATATATGTGTAAATAACCCTTATGAATTAAAGTAGTGAAATGTTAAAAACATAATATGTATTGAAGTGTGTTTTATGGAGATGTGTGAGTCACCCTTCATGTTCTCATATGATGAGATGTCTAGTGCCACCCCTATTTGAGAGCATTCTCTAATGACCACATTGGAGTACAGTCCCTCTTCTTCCCTAATTAAACCACATTGGTTGGTTTGTGTTGTAAACCTTTTTCTTTCTATTGTTCGAGGGGTTGTAAACATGTTGGGCACTCAAAAGACCTATAAATGGGAGAGTTACATTTGTTGGTGTGTGATTTGGCACATCACAAGGCATCTTTGTTTGGAGATAATTTTGTTGCCATTTTTGGGTGGTTTTGGCTCATGGTTTTGTAATTACCATTGTCCGTTTACTATATTGTATATCATATATATTAGGAGCTTGAGATGGAGGTTGTGTGTAAGAGCCTTATAGATGTTGACTTACCTCCTAGATCTTTAGTTGGTTATACTCCTGTTAAAGCCTACTCTACATGTATATTGTAATCTTCTTGATTTCTAAATAATATATTGGGCGGCTTTGGAGTGTGGGCTTTTTTACCTAAACGGGTTTTCCCATGCATATCTTGTCTTGTGAGTTTTGCATTTGAATGCTGCTATCATCTTTTTGTTAATGTGCATCTTAATCTGTAACTGAAAAAGTTAAAATTAGTATAAATCTTTCCTCAGTAGATCACTGTAGGAAGCGTTTTCTGCATACCTTGCTTCCTTTCAACAATATTGTTGAAGATTCTAGTCTTGACAATGATTCTCTGTATGCTAAAAGAACATTTTATTATTTCAAAAGGAAAAGTGGTTACAAGTTAGTAAGGAGATGAAAAATCTATATATGTACAAATTAATTCTAATTGTAAGGATCCCTTGATGGTTGGTATTCCTCCTTTCAACATAGTCACTATACAAAAAATATAAGGAGTCTTTGTACTCCATTTTTTGAAGAAATTAGAAGAATTTTCTTAAATTTTGTGTCAATATTTCTCCTTTGATCACAGGTTTATTGTATGTTTGATTTGAAATCATTTCTTCATTTTTTTCTTATACTTTTGGTTGGATAGGAAATGGAATAGAGACTTTGTGCTTTGATTTGATGGAATGAGAAGAATATTTTAGAACTTTGTGTCTCCATAATCTTTGTTTATTGCATATCATTCATATGTGTAAAGTGTAATTGACTCCTTATATTTTTCTTGTAGGTTGAAGGTGTAAACCATCAATCATTCTTATCTCTTTCCTATATGTTGGATGCATAAAATGGAGTTTGTTTCTTCATTAGCTACTATACATTATTCTTCGTTCCCCTTTATTCTTCCTACATTTTGCCCAAGAAATCTTATGTAGTGTCTTGTATGAGCCTATCTAGGGTTTCTACTTTTTTTTTTATTTCCCATTCTTGTGTTCCTTTTGTACAATTTGGTTAAAAGTATACAAAAATCCCATCATATGAGGGAGCTTTCCCTCTCAAACGTAGAGGAAACTCATTAATCTAATAATAATTTCTCCAACTATTATGAACATTTATTTCTATCCACTAGGCAAGTTGCATTGAATTTAACAAAATGTTGCAATGACAAATTTGTTTACTAACTGTAACAACCCTTCTTTGACCAAATTGATGTCTTTTGAAAGGGGAAGTCGTTGCATGAGAAGTAGGTCAAAATTTGTTTTGCAGAAAATATTTGAGGTAGTGTAGAGAAGGGGATTGCTTTAGTCAACGATTTAGAGGATAGAAAGGATTTATTGATTGAGGAAAATATCTGTCGGGCAGATGAGAAGTTGAAATGTGGGGCTTTAGGATGAATCTATTTTTACTTCAACTTCTTCCTCCTGGCTGCGTTGGGAGAAATTGGTAAAAAGGAGTAAATGCTGCAGCAAAATATCTGATTATTTGGTGTACAAAAAGATCTAGAGCTCGGGTAGTACTATTATTTTGAGAGTAAGCAAGTGAAGAGATTGAATCCCATAATGGCCCCCATTGCTATTGGTGATAAGATTCCAAATGAAACCCTCTCCTATTTTAACGAAGAGGGCAATCTACAGCAAGTCTCGGTTCACTCTCTGGCATCTGGCAAGAAGATCATTCTCTTCAGTGTGCCCAGTGCCTTCACTCCCACCTATACTCTGAAGCATGTTCCGGGGTTTGTTGAGAAGGCCAAGGAGTTAAAGGCCAATGGTGTGGATGGCATAACTCTCATTAGTGGCAGGTAGGGGAAAGAGGAATACATCTTTCTAGAGGGCAAAAACAAAGAATTGCACTAGTGGTGCAGGAGCACCTACCTGACAGCTGGTCTGGATGAGGCAGTTAGTAGTTTAGGTCTTGTTTGTGTTTCCAAGAAGGTCTGTTAGACCAATTGCATGTAATAATGTCACGCTGATCATGATAAGATCATGCTGACCGGGCTTTTGCTATTTTTAGATAGTTAGTTATAACAGCTGTCATGATGTATGTTCGGTGGGATCTCCCAGCCGCCTGGAGAGTTCCCAGCCGCTTGGAGTCGGGTCAGTAGTACTCATAGGGAAATCTTTATAAGCATGGGATCGGTTGATTGTAAATCATCGATCAGACTTTGCGAGAGTGAGACAGAGCGAGAGGAACATCATATTGTAGTTGCATCTTTTGGATTCGAATAAAGTATTCCTGTTTGTGTTCATCCTCTGTTGCATTCCATTGCTTGATCGATTGCTGGTTTGAGAGGTTTTCATGGATATACTGATCCATTCCACCGGTTGACTCATCTGATCGGTGGAATGGCAATGTACAGTAGGTTAGATTGTAGGTTGTTTTCTGTTTGCATGCAGGTGTGCAGGATCGCGGTCAAGAGATGTTGAAGACCCTAGCATCCTCATGTGCTAGGTCAAGTTGAGAAGTTTGAGTTGGAAGATCACCCTGAGACGGGATCGGGTCATCCCTGGAGGATCGGCGAAGGGAGATTTCGCTAAGTGAAGAAGTTCGCGAAAACAACATCATCAGGATATTTCTGCAAATATCCTGCAGTCGGGTTAGGCATCATCATCCGGATAAGTGAAGGAGAGCATGATGTTTTCGAGTGCATGAAGTGCGAGTTCGTCGGGGTGATCATCAGCAGGAGGAGCCGAGGAGCGTATCGGCATCAGGATCATCATATTGGGAGTACCAAACATCCGCATATCGCGAGTAGATGCGGGAGAGAAAGTTCGGATTTTTGACTAAGTATTGAGAAGGTCATCAGGATATTGGGTGACGTCATCGTCATCAGGATATGACGTTATCGTCATCAGGATATTGAGATATCCCCTTGTGCGAGATCATCCTGCTGTCGTAAGGTGCTAAGGTATCGGCGGAAGTCCGTAGCAGGAAGTTGTGTTAACATCATCATCAGGAGGTTTCGAAGAGAACCGGATAATTTATATCATGATGCTGTTGCTTGTATCATCGGGCAGTGGAGCGTCGAAGGCAAGTTGTTGAAGGTGATCGTCATCAGGATATTTGAACAACCGGATATTTGGATATCCTGCTGACGAAGGTGATATTGAATATCATGATGAAGACGTTAGAGTTCGGAGCTTGATGAACAGTGCAACCGGAGGATGTTTGTGCCCGCTGAACATCATGATGATGATGTTAGGAGGAAAGCGGAGGAGGTGAATAGTAGTCGGCAGGAGGATGATTGCGAGTGTCCGCAATATGATGATGCTGTTGGTTTTCGGAAACATGATGCTGACAGAGTAAAGCCGAAATATGATGATGTTGGTAGTTTTAGGGAATATGATGATGATGAGGTTGGTCTGCAGACATTCATGCTATATGCGAATGATATAGTGTGGATGCCTCTGCATCATAGTGGTATCAGAGCTCAGCAAAAGGTCTGGGCTGTTGTGTGTTGATTCTGTCACCGAAAGGGCAGAGGTAGAGATAGAGTTGATTGTGTTGTGTGTTGATTGAGAGGTTGACAAAATGCCTCCTAAAGGTAGTGGTACTGCAAGGGAATTGCAGGAGATGAAGGAGAAACATGCTAGAGAGATGAGGAAGATGAAGGAGCTTGCTAAAGCACTTCAAGCCAGGCTGACAGCCCTGGAAAAGAACAAAAAGAGGGAAGTGGAAGACAGTGAGTCTGAAGAAGATGCAGATACTGTTGAAGAGTATGAAGAGGTAGCTGAAGATCTGGATGCTGAAGACCAGAGGTTGGCAAAACTGTTAAAGGCAGTGCAGAGTGAAAAACCTAAGGTAAAGGTTGATGTTTCCAAATATACTGGAAGCTTGAATGAAGATGAGTTGTTGGATTGGATTGCTGCACTGGATAATCACTTTGAATGTGAAGATGTTGCTGAGGATCAGAAGGTAAAAATTGCAAAGACCAAGTTAGGAGGTCATGCTTTGGTATGGTGGGATTATGTACAATCTGAGAGAAGGAAACAAGGGAAGTCTAAGATCACTTCATGGGATAAGATGGTAGCAAGGATCAAAGGGAAATTCTTGCCAAGGGATTATGAAATCCAGATGTTTAAGAAGCTGCAATTTTTAAAGCAGAAAGACAGGGATGTGAAATCATATACTGAGGAATTTTATCTGTTGAGTATGAGATCTGGTCATCATGAGAATGAGGTAGAAAAGGTGGCTAGGTACTTGGCTGGTTTGAGGTTTAACATACAGGATGAGTTAGTGTTAGCTAACCCTAAGAATGTGGAGGATTGTTATCAAATGGCAATCAGGATTGAAGAAAAGCTGAATAGAGGACATGATAAGTCCATGAGAGGAAGAGGAAACAATAGGGGAAGAGGAGCAGCCCCTGCACAAAAGCAAACCAATGAGGGTCAAGAAGACACTGGTAAAGGACAGGGACAGTCTGATTTCAGAGGTGGATGGAAAGGTAATAGAGGAAGATTTGGAGGTGGTAGAGGTTCTACTACGTTTTCAGGAAAGTGTTACACCTGTGGAGAGTTTGGTCATCCATCTTTCAAATGTCCAGAAAACAAAGGTTCATCATCCAGAAATGATAGAACAAGTGACAAGAGAGTACAACTTGTGCAAGAAGAGAAAGAAGAAAGTGCACAGAGTTCAAACAGAGAACCTGATAATGTTGGATATCCAGAGAGTGGAGAATCACTGATGTTAAGGAGAATTAGTTTGCAGGCATCAAAGGATCTGATGCAAAGGAGAGCTCTCTTCAAAACCACATGCAAGAGCAAAGGTAAGGTATGTAAAGTTGTCATTGATACTGGTTCAACAGACAACATGGTATCTCAGGAAATGGTGGATAAACTGAAGCTGGAAAGGATTCCACATCCACACCCTTACAAGGCATCTTGGGTGAGTGATAGGCAATCACTTTTTGTCTCTGAACAGGCATATGTGGATTTCCAGATTCGACCATATCATGATAGAATTTTGTGTGATATATTGCCTATGGAATGTTGTCACCTACTGCTAGGTAGACCATGGCAATTTGACAGAAGGGTACTGTATGATGGGTATGCTAATACCTACACCATCAAGAAGGATGGGAAGATTATCAAGTTGATGCCATTACAGGCAAAAGCTACAGTACAGAAGGCAGCTCAAATCATTTTAATGGGAAAGAAGGAGTATGTGCAGATGCCTAGAGGAGCAGGCATGCAGGCAGTTCAGGACACTGCAGAGAAAGGAGTTGTTACAGACAACAAGCTGAAGAAAGTTTCAGTTGTGACTGACAGAGGTCAGCAGCAGGTTCAGAAACAGAGGTGCAAACAGCCACCAGTTCAGAAGAATGACAAGGATGTTGTCATAGTTGGGACTATTGTTTGTCCTATAAGAGTTGAAAGGAAGATAGACTTGAACACTTCAGAAGTTCAAGAGGTAGTTCAGCCAGAGGTTCTGGTTAGGCAACCTGACAAACACAGGGTATGTGAGAAGAAGGCCTACATCAACAGGCATGATGATTTACTTGCCAGAAAGCAAGTTACAGTTCAGAAGTCTTGGAGCAGCCAAGAGACAGCAGCAGATAAAGCTGGAGCAGGTCAGACGACTGACAAAGCAAAGTGTAATGGTGGAGGACTTCCACATGCTAAACTCATGGGACATGAGTTCTTTTCTGTTGGGGAGTATGGTGCAGGAGCACCTACCTGACAGCTGGTCTGGATGAGGCAGTTAGTAGTTTAGGTCTTGTTTGTGTTTCCAAGAAGGTCTGTTAGACCAATTGCATGTAATAATGTCACGCTGATCATGATAAGATCATGCTGACCGGGCTTTTGCTATTTTTAGATAGTTAGTTATAACAGCTGTCATGATGTATGTTCGGTGGGATCTCCCAGCTGCCTGGAGAGTTCCCAGCCGCTTGGAGTCGGGTCAGTAGTACTCATAGGGAAATCTTTATAAGCATGGGATCGGTTGATTGTAAATCATCGATCAGACTTTGCGAGAGTGAGACAGAGCGAGAGGAACATCATATTGTAGTTGCATCTTTTGAAATCGAATAAAGTATTCCTATTTGTGTTCATCCTCTGTTGCATTCCATTGCTTGATCGATTGCTGGTTTGAGAGGTTTTCATGGATATACTGATCCATTCCACCGGTTGACTCATCTGATCGGTGGAATGGCAATGTACAGTAGGTTAGATTGTAGGTTGTTTTCTGTTTGTATGCAGGTGTGCAGGATCGCGGTCAAGAGATGTTGAAGACCCTAGCATCCTCATGTGCTAGGTCAAGTTGAGAAGTTTGAGTTGGAAGATCACCCTGAGACGGGATCGGGTCATCCCTGGAGGATCGGCGAAGGGAGATTTCGCTAAGTGAAGAAGTTCGCGAAAACAGCATCATCAGGATATTTCTGCAAATATCCTGCAGTCGGGTTAGGCATCATCATCCGGATAAGTGAAGGAGAGCATGATGTTTTCGAGTGCATGAAGTGCGAGTTCGTCGGGGTGATCATCAGCAGGAGGAGCCGAGGAGCGTATCGGCATCAGGATCATCATATTGGGAGTGCCAAACATCCGCATATCGCGAGTAGATGCGGGAGAGAAAGTTTGGATTTTTGACTAAGTATTGAGAAGGTCATCAGGATATTGGGTGACGTCATCGTCATCAGGATATGACGTTATCGTCATCAGGATATTGAGATATCCCCTTGTGCGAGATCATCCTGCTGTCGTAAGGTGCTAAGGTATCGGCGGAAGTCCGTAGCAGGAAGTTGTGTTAACATCATCATCAGGAGGTTTCGAAGAGAACCGGATAATTTATATCATGATGCTGTTGCTTGTATCATCGGGCAGTGGAGCGTCGAAGGCAAGTTGTTGAAGGTGATCGTCATCAGGATATTTGAACAACCGGATATTTGGATATCCTGCTGACGAAGGTGATATTGAATATCATGATGAAGACGTTAGAGTTCGGAGCCTGATGAACAGTGCAACCGGAGGATGTTTGCGCCCGCTGAACATCATGATGATGATGTTAGGAGGAAAGCGGAGGAGGTGAATAGTAGTCGGCAGGAGGATGATTGCGAGTGTCCGCAATATGATGATGCTGTTGGTTTTCGGAAACATGATGCTGACAGAGTAAAGCTGAAATATGATGATGTTGGTAGTTTTAGGGAATATGATGATGATGAGGTTGGTCTGCAGACATTCATGCTATATGCGAATGATATAGTGTGGATGCCTCTGCATCAACTAGCAAGAGAAATTGTGAAGAATCCAAAGATATTACTGCTGGATAGGCAACCAATGTCCTCGAATCTACTTTGGAGACTCTTGTTCAACTCTCGACGAGCTTATGATAGAGAGAACAATGCTGGTGATAGCACACCACTTCTCTACTATTAAGAACATTGATACCATATCAGTTATGAAAGATGGGTGTATTATTGATATGGGAAGCCATGATCAACTAATGGCGAAAGAAGATGGAGGTACATATTTTTCTCTACTGAAATTACAGGCACTAGATTACTCTAATAACAACACAGTGCAGACAATACAAGTCATTCCAAATTGAAGAGAGGACACCAAAAGGGAGTTCAATGCGTTTTGGGAGAGAGGTAGAGGATTTAAAACACATAAAAGATAGAGAGAGAGGGGAAATAGGAGACAGGAAAAAAAGAGAACAGAGTGGATAACTCAAGCTAAGCATATCAAGTTGAGAGAGGAGAGGAAAAAGGTAGCGTGGGAGAGGACAAAACAATAGAGGACAAAAAAAAAGGAAGAGCTGAGGGGAGTGCGCAAAATCTGAGGTTTTTCCCTCTATTCCTTGTGTTTTTCTAGCATATAAACTAATTCTAGTTGCTGCAATTCCTTTTAAGCATAGAAAATATTGAAACCCCATTACTGCCTTTTGATGAACTAAATTATATGTACTATGTTTTCATTAAACACAAAGAAACTGAAACCTCATTACTGCCTATACAAAAGAGATTAAAATATGCAGTTTCTATTTTCATTAAGTAATAGAAAACTGAAACCCCCTCCTTGAATCGGTCATATATGCCAAAATATATTTTATTGTAAGATATTTACATTCTCTCTTTCCTTGAATCGTCTTCTCTAGGCAGTACGATTTCCTCTTCTTTTGATAAATGGGTTTCTTTTTTTAGAAAAATCATGAGTTCTAATATTTATGTTTTGGGAAAAACAGGGAAGGATCAATTTTATTATAGCAAATTTAAAATGAGTACAGACATACAAATAAACTGGGAAGTAATAATAGAGATTGAAGAGATCTTAGTCCTATGGAACCCTTGTGTTATACGTTGACTCTTTGATGAGATTATCATAGAAACTCTTCTTAATTAAAATTTAGTGTCTCGATTTTGATCATTACAGTCATTTTCTGATTAAATCTCTAGCCTTGTGGAAACCATCGTCTTTAAATTAAAGAATGAAATGACACTAAAATACCTCAGATCCATCAATCTATGTTGTGCATTGAATTTGGTCACGTAAATTCTAATTAGGAAAATTTGCAACACAAGGATCTAAGGAAATACTGTAGGAGGGAAAATTAAGCTTTCCCTTTTGTAAGCCTTTTTAATATTTTATTTTGTTATTTTAAATATGGTAGACACTATGCAAAGTTTAGGGCTGTGAGTAGACTTGCAAGACCAATTATTGTGTTTTCCTATTATATCCATACTTCTTTTGCGAATCGTGACCAAATTGGGGGTAGCGGAAGTTATTACATAACTGATATAACTGGCAAAAGGCCATTTTCAACAAATTACACTGTCCACGAGAGTTTGGTTCTTGTAGACAATATTTTCATCTTTACTAGTTTAAATTATAACTTAGTGTTTTTAGTCATTTTGGATTCCTTGTTGGCTACAGGAGATGAACTAGGTCTAGGCATTACAGTGGTTGTCCGGAGTGGCTCGCTACGGGCTCGGGGCCCGCAAGTGGCTGCCAGGGGAACTAGTAGTAGAGTTACATTAATAAGTGATAACTAAATGGAAACATTAGGGTAAATACATTAATAAGATAATTAGTCCTCGTGCATGGCCTTGAGCACTTGTAAAGGCTAAGGATGCAATGAGAAGGCCTATCCGTCTACAGGGCGTTGAGTCATCCGGCTGTGGGGCGTGGATTTGGGCACAATCGAGTCTCCTCATCTGCATGAGAGGAGCACTTGGTTCCGTGTGGTACCATCCCTTTGAGCACACATGATAACACTCCATATGATTACACTCTAGTATCTAGCACCTTAGCAGTCGTGAGTAGTACTCGACCTATGACTTGGATGAGTACATCTATATTATAACTTTGACTGTATGCACTATTCTCTGTGTCTGCTCTGTGTCTGATGTGAGTGTTGGCCATCTTCTATCCCCTTGTTGTTGTTCATCTGTTTGGGCCTTGTGACTATCTCCGAGCACGGTGGGGTGGTCTCTTTAGGAGTCCACATAGTTGGGAGGCATTGCCACCACCATTGGGGACCGACGAATAGGTTTTGGAGCACCAGTTGGAGATGATCTCTCTTTCCATTACTTCATTCAGCTATTGTAACCATTCAGTCCTTGTATCATACTCAGAACTATGTTATTATACTTGTATCATATTCTGGAATATATCATTGTAATTGTATATGCAGTTATGTAATTGAACTCTCTTAGGAGAGAAGTTGTAATCTTTGTATTTAATGAGAAGAAATGTGATGTTCCTTTATTGCTTTATGGATTCCGGTGTGGGTATCAGATCCGCCTATATTTTATGCTTATAGATTCATGTTTTTTATCAGATGGGATTAGGAACATTTGCTTTGGTGTTTAAAATGAATGTTATCAATCTATCGAATTGACAGCTGAATCTGTGTATGTTGTTTACTTATGTCAAAAAAATTATCTTGTCCTCTTGTGGCTCTTACCCTTCGGGATTACATAGCGGGATGTTACATCTGGTATCAGAGCCCATGTTCACACACTGGGAGCTCTAGCGTACTTGAGCCTTCTATATTTTGTTGTGTTTGACATGTGTGGTGTGAGCTTGTTATATTGTTCTATAGTCATGCTGTTATGCTTTCATGCTTTAGTATGGTACTTAGGTCATCTTTGTGATGATCTATTTTGATGTGTTTTTTGTTCCTTTAGGATGCCTCCTAGGGGTAGAGCCAGAGGCAGAATTAGAGGTATAGCCACTGTTCTTCAATGTAGTACCCAGCATAATGTTGATTAGGGTGGCTCTAGACTTCCTTGTTCATGGTTATGTGTTGGATTTGGGCACCTTCACTACCACAGTGGATCTCCTTGTGTTACCTTTGGGGTCCTACGAGATTGTTTTAGGCATGGATTGGTTGGAGACCTATCTAACCAATATAGATTGTTAGCATAAGTCAGTTCAGTGTGTTGACAATGTTGGAGAGCATGTTGAGTTAGTTGGGGGTTTAGAGACCCATTTCTCTCCGTGTGATTTCAGCTATGCAGCTGAAGCATGCCATGTGGAAAGCTTTTCTGATGTTCGCTATTTCAGTTAATGATCTTGCTAAGGGTGGGATTTAGGAGGTATCTCTTGATGATCATCCTATTCTTTAGGAGTTTGCAGATGTCTTTCTGAGTGATATTCCAAGTATACTATGTAAGCACGACATAGACTTCCATATCAATCTCATTCCTGGTGCAGAGCCTATTTCTCGAGCACCGTATCGTACGACTACTCAGGAGTTGGGTGAGTTACGGTTGCAGTTAGTGGAGTTACTAGAGAAGGGTTTCATTCATCCTAGTGTATCCCCTTGGGGTGCACCTATCATCTTCGTGAAGAAGAAGGACGGATCTCTTCGCTTGTGCATTGATTATCGCCAGTTGAACAAAGTGGCAGTGAAGAATTGATACCCGTTGCCTCGAATTGATGATTTGTTTGATCAGATGAGGGGATCCAAGGTGTTCTCCATGATAGATATGAAGTCAGGATACCATCAGCTTCGCATTCATGAGGCAGACATTCATTGGATAGCATTTCGTACACGCTATGGGCATTATGAGTTCATGGTTGTCCCTTTCAGGTTGACCAATGCTCCATCGGTTTTCATGAGTTTGATGAATGGAGTGTTTCGTACACCTATCTTGATCAGTTTATTCTTGTGTTCCTTGATGATATTTTGATTTATTCGAGGACTATGGAGGAGCATGAAGGCCATTTGTGGCAAGTGTTGCAGTGCTTGCGAGATAATTCGTTGTTTGGCAATTTGGCCAAGTGAGAGTTCTTCTAGACTAAGGTGAGATATTTGGGTCACATCATCTCAAGAGAAGGTATCTCGATGAATCCTTCTAAGATTTAGGCTATTGTGTATTGGCCAGCACCAAGGAATGTGACTGAGGTTCACAGTTTCATGGGATTGTCAGGTTACTATTGCCGATTTGTGAGAGATTTCTCTCGGGTAGCCCATCCCATCACTTCTCCTTAGTGAAAAGGGAAGAAGTTTGTGTGGTTAGATCAGTGTGAGTCAGTATTTCAGGATCTTAAGGAGTGGCTGACTAGTGCACCTATCCTGGTAGTGCCAGATCCTACAGGTGATTTTGTAGTGTGCACTGATGCTTCATTGGAGGGTGTGGGGGTAGTTCTCATGCAGAAGTGACTAGTGATTGCATATGAGTCCTGTAAGCTCAAGGATCATGAGCTGAACTACCCCACCCATGATTTGGATTTAGCGGCTGTTGTCCATGCACTTGTGCAGTAGAGACATTTCCTTTTGGGACATCAGTTTGAGTTGCATAGTGATCATTGTAGTTTGCACTATATCTTCACTCAGCCAAATTTGAATGCTCGACAGTGCCATTGGATGGAGTTCCTCTATGAGTATGACTTCAAGGTTCACTACATTCAAGGTAAGGAGAATGTTGTTGCGGATGCCTCGAGCAGGAGGAGACATGAGATTTTAGTTTTGTCTCTTGGAGTGGATTTGCAGAGTCATATTTTAGAGTCACTTCCTAGTGATACTTGGTATCAGGAGGTGAGAACGGAGATCGAGTCTGGGAGAGTCCTTGAGGGTAGGTTTGTAGGGTTCTCTCTCGAGCCTGATGGACTTTTGCGACATCTTGGTCATATTTATGTTCTAGATTCTGGTGATCTTCATTCCTTGGTTTTATCAGAAGCCCATCGTGTACCCTATTCAGCTCATCTGGGTGTCATGAAGATGCATGCAAATCTTTGACAGTTGTATTATTGGGCAGGTTTACGATGAGATATTGCTGATTTTGTGGCTCGGTGTCTTGAGTGTCAGTGGGTGAAGGCAAAGCATTAGCACCCAGCAGGATTGTTGCAGGCTCATTCCATCCCTGAATGGAAGTGGGATATGATATCTCTTGATTTCATAGTGGGGTTACCTATGTCTTCACATTGTCATGATGCTATTATGGTTATAGAGGACAAGTTGCCCAAGGTGGCAGACTTCTCACCCATGAGATCTTCCTACACTGTAGCATCTATAGCTCAAGTATTTATGGAGGATATTATGCGTCTGCATGGTATTCCTTGTAGGATCATTTTTTATCGTGATCTAGTGTTCACTTCAACTTTGTGGACTTCTCTTTAGCATGCTTTTGGAGCTTAGCTTAATTTTAGCTCTGCATACCATCCCGAGACTGACGGACAAATGGAGCAAGTTAATCATGTCTTAGAGGATATGCTTCGGATGTACATTATGGATTAGCAGTCTCATTGGGAGAACTATTTGTACCTAGTTGAGTTTTCTTATAACAATGGGTATCACAGTTCTCTCATTATGTCTCCCTTCCAGGCCTTGTATGGTAGGTCATGCCGCACTTTATTGACTTGGGATCGCTTAGAGGACCGAGTTCTTTTGGGTCCAGAGATGCATCAGGATATGGAGCAGCAGGTAGTGCGGATCAGAGAGCAGTTGACTACAGCTCAGGATCAGCAAAGGAAGTATGCCGATGCCCGTAGGTTGGATCACCACTTCTCGGTAGGTGACCGTGTGTTTTTGAGAGTTCATCCATGGAAGAACCCCATCCATTATGGGAAAGGCTTGAAGCTGGCACCTCATTTTGTTGGACCTTTTGAGATCCTTGAGAGGATTGGTACTGCTGCCTATCACCTTGAATTACCACCAAGTCTATCATGCATCCACGATGTGTTCCATGTTTTAGTTCTTAGACAGTATATTCCTGATGTGACCCATGTTCTTGATTGCACAGCTTGCAGGTCAAGGCGGATGGGCAGCTTTCTTTGGAACCCATATGCATCCTTCAGCATCGGAGGTTGACCCTTAGAGTTTGGGACATAGAGCAGGTAAGGGTCCAATGGGATCCTGATGGTGAGTCCTCAGCATCTTGGGAAGATGCGAGGAGGATGAGAGACCTTTATCCATATCTTTTTGCAAACTTCTAGGGGATGTAATGACCCCTGTGTTCGTATTATGTTTTTCTTATTCTGATGGACTTGGATGACTGTATACTTTATTTTGGATTACACATCTTGTTATTATTTTGTATTGGCACCGATGATGTGCAATCTAAATACTATTATGATGTGGACATTATTATTACTTATGATGAATTTCATGCTTACATGATTGATGTTGCTTCGGCTATATGATGTATATGTATGCACAGGAACCTTGACGTGTGCTTGGAGTGTTGCAGGTACTGAGTATCAACTTTGCCTTGATTCACAGGCCTAAGCGTACTCTCATTATCCTTGATGGTGGTTACTAGAGATAGTCATAGGCCCTATTCCCTATAGCCTACCCTAGCCCACTACAACCAGTTAGTGTAGTGTTCCTATGTTGTGGTCTTACCATCTAGATTACCTTATGGTCATGTGTAGTTTGTTAGTGTGATGGTTGAGGTTTTCTCCTTGGCTTCCTTTGATTGTATCAAGTTTCTTGGACAAGTGCCTGCTTTGGCTGCATCTTAGCATTTGCAATCTTCCGGGAGTAAGCCTAGTCCTAGTGGGGTAGGATGTAACAACCCTTCTTTGACCAAATTGATGTCTTTTGAAAGGGGAAGTGGTGGCATGAGAAGTAGGTGAAAATTTGTTTTATAGAAAATATCTGAGGCAGCGTAGAGAGGGGATTGCTTCAGTCAACGATTTAGAGGATAGAAATGATTTATTGCTTGAGGAAAATATCTGTTTGGTAGATGAGAAGTTGAAATGTGGGGCTTTAAGATAAGTTTGTTTTTACTTCAACACCTTCCTCCTAGCTGCATTGGGAGAAATAGGTAAAAAGGAGTAAATACTGCAGTAAAATATCTGATTATTTGGTGTGCAAAAAGATCTAGAGCTTGGGTAGTTCTATTATTTTGAGAGTAAGCAGGTGAAGAGATCGAATCCCATAATGGCCCCCATTTCTATTGGTGATAAGATTCCAGACGGAACCCTCTCCTATTTTAACGAAAAGGGCAATCTACAGCAAGTCTCGGTTCACTCTCTGGCATCTGGTAAGAAGATCATTCTCTTCAGTGTGCCCAGTGCCTTCACTCCCACCTACACTCTGAAGCATGTTCCAGGGTTTTCTGAGAAGGATGAGGAGTTAAAGGCCAAGGGTGTGGATGGCATAGTTCTCATTAGTGGCAGGTAGGGGAAAGAGGAATACAGCTTTCTAGAGGGTAAAAACAAAGAATTGCACTAGCAAGAGAAATTGTGAAGAATCCAAAGATATTACTACTGGATAGACAACCAATGTCCCTGAATCTACTTTGGAGAGTCTTGTTCAGCTAGCTGTCGATGAGCTAATGATAGAGAGAACAATGGTGTTGATAGCACACCAGTTGTCTACTATTAAGAACATTGATACCATATCAGTTATGAAAGATGGGTGTATTATTGATATGGGAAGCCATGATCAACTAATGGCCAAAGAAGATGGAGGTGCATATTTTTCTCTACTAAAATTGCAGGCACTAGATTACTCTAATAACAACATAGAGCAGATAGTACAAGTTATTCCAAATTCAAGAGAGGACACCAAAAGGGAGTCAACAAGTTTTGGGAGAGAGGTAGAGGATTTAAAACACAGAAAAGACAGAGAGAGAGAGGGGAAATGGGAGACAGGAAAAAAAGAGAACAGAGCGGATAACTCAAGCTAAGCATATCAAGTTGAGAGAGGAGAGGAAAAAGGTAGCATGGGAGAGGAGAAAACAATAGAGGAAAAAAAAAAGGAAGAGCTGAGGGGAGTGCACCAAATCTAAGGTTTTTCCTCTATTCCTTGTGTTTTTCTAGCATATAAACCAACTCTGGTTGCTGCAATTCCTTTTAAGCATAGAAAATATTGAAACCCCATTACTGCCTTTTGATGAAGTAAATTATGTTTACTATGTTTTCATTAAACACAAAGAAACTGAAATCTCATTACTGCCTATAAAAAAGAGATTAAAATATGTAGTTTTTATTTTCATTAAGCAGTAGAAAATTGAAACCCCCTCCTTGAATCGATCATATATGCCAAAATATATTTTATTGCAAGATATTTACATTCTCTCTTTCCTTGAATCATCTTCTCTAGGCAGAACGATTTCCTCTTCTTTTGATAATTGGGTTTCTTTTTTTTAGAAAGATCATCAGTTCTAATATTTATGTTTTGGGGAAAACAGGGGAGGATCAATTTTGTTATAGTAAATTTACAATGAGTACAGCCATACAAATAAACTGGGAAGTAATAATAGAGATTGAAGAGATCTCAATCCTATGGAACCCCTGTGTTATACGTTGACTCTCTAATGAGATTATCATAGAAAATCTTCTTAATTAAAATTTAGTGTCTTGGTTTTGATCATTACAGTCATTTTTTTATTAAATCTCCAGCCTTGTGGAAACCACCGTCTTTGAATTAAAGAATGAAATGACACTAAAATACCTCAGATGCATAAATCTATGTTGTGGATTGAATTTGGTCACGTAAACTCTAATTAGGAAAATTTGCAACATAGGGACTAAAGAAATACTGTAGGAGGGAAAATTAAGCTTTCTCTTTTGTAAGCCTTTTTAATATTTTATTTTGTTATTTTAAATATGGTAGATACTATGCAAAGTTCAGGGCTATGAGTAGACTTGCAAGACCAATTATCATGTTTTCCTATTATATCCATGCTTCTTTTGTGAATCGTGACCAAATTGGGGGTCGTGGGAGTTATTACATAACTGACCTAACTGGCAAAAGGCCGTTTTCAACAAATTACACTGTCCACGAGAGTTTGGGTCTTGTAGACAATATTTTCATCTTTACTAGTTTAAATTATAACTCAGTGTTTTTAGTCATTTTGGATTCCTCGTTGGCTACACGAGATGAACTAGGTCTAGGCATTATAGTGGTCATCCGGAGTGGCTCTCTATGGGCTTGGGGCCCGCAAGTGGCTGCCACGGGAACAAGTAGCAGAGTTACATTAATAAGTGATAACTAAATGAAAACATTGGGGTAAAAACATTAATAAGATAATTAGTCCTCGTGCATGGACTTGAGCGCTTGTAAAGGATATGGATGCAATGAGAAGGCCTATCCGTATACGAGGTGTTGAGTCATCTGTCTACGAGGCATGGATTCAGGTACAATCAAGTCTCCTCATCTGCATGAGAGGAGCACTTGGTTCTATGTTGTGCCATGCCTTTGAGCACACATGATGACACTCCATATGATTACACTCTAGTATCTAGCACCTTAGCATCCATGAGTAGTACCTGACCTATGACTTGGATGAGTACACCTATATTATAACTTTGATTGTATGCACTATTCTCTGTGTCTTCTCTATGTCTGATGTGATTTTTGGCCATCTTGTATCCCCTTGTTGTTGTTCATCTGTTTGGGCCTTGTGACTATCTTTGAGCATGGTGGGGTGGTCTCTTAGGAGTCCACATAGTTGGGAGGTATTGCCACCACCATTGGGGACTGGCGAATAGGTTTCGGAGCACTAGTTGGAGATGATCTCTCTTTCCATTAGTTCATTCAGATATTGTAACCATTCAATCCTTGTATCATACTCAGGACTATGTTATTATACTTGTATCATATTCTAGAATATATCATTGTAATTGTATATGTAGTTATGTAATTGAACTCTCTTAGGAGAGTTGTAATCATTGTATTTAATGAGAAGAATAATGATGTTCCTTTATTGCTTTATGGATTCC
This sequence comes from Cunninghamia lanceolata, assembly GCA_027924645.1. Taxonomy (NCBI): domain Eukaryota; kingdom Viridiplantae; phylum Streptophyta; class Pinopsida; order Cupressales; family Cupressaceae; genus Cunninghamia; species Cunninghamia lanceolata. Next base: position 1,135,556 of record BSBN01000244.1, read on the forward strand.
AGTGTAGGTATCAGATCCGCCTATATTTTATGCTTATGGATTCATGTTTTTATTAGATGGGATTAGGAACATTTGCTTTGGTGTATAAAATGAATGTTATCAATCTATCGAATTGACAGCTGAATCTGTGTATGTTGTTTACTTATGTCAAAAAAATTATCTTATCCTCTTGTGGCTCTTACCCTTCGGGTTTACGTAGCGAGATGTTACATCTGGTATCAGAGCCCATGTTCACACACTAGGAGCTCTGGCGTACTTGAGCCTTCTATATTTTGTTGTGTTTGACGTGTGTGGTGTGAGCTTGTTATATTGTTCTATAGTCATGCTGTTATGCTTTCATGCCTTAGTATGGTACTTAGGTCATCTTTGTGATGATCTATTTTGATGTGTTATTTGTTCCTTTAGGATGCCTCCTAGGGGTAGAGCCAGAGGCAGAGTTAGAGGTATAGCCACTATTCTTCAAGGTAGCACCTGGTGTAATGTCGATCAAGGTGGCTCTAGACTTCCTTGTTCATGATTGTGTGTTGGATTTGGGCACCTTCACTAGCACAGTGGATCTCCGTGTGTTGACTTTGGGGTCCTACGGGATTGTTTTAGGCATGGATTGGTTGGAGACCCACCTAACCAGTATAGATTGTTAGCATAATTTAGTTCAGTGTGTTGATGATGTTGGAGAGCGTGTTGAGTTAGTTGGGGGTTTAGAGACCCATTTCTCTCCTTGTGATTTCAACTATGCAGCTGAAGCGTGCCATGTGGAAATGTTTTCTGATGTTCACTATTTCAGTTAGTGATCTTGCTGAGGGTGGGATTTAGGGGGTATCTCTTGATGATCATCCTATTCTTCAGGAGTTTGCATATGTCTTTCTGAGTGATATTCTAGGTACGCTGCCTAAGCATGACATAGACTTCCGTATCGATCTCATTCCTGGTGCGGAGCCTATTTCTCAGGCACCGTATCGTATGACTACTCAGGAGTTGGGTGAGTTGCGTTGCAGTTAGAGGAGTTATTGGAGAAGGGTTTCATTCATCTTAGTGTATCCCCTTGGGGTGCACCTATCATCTTTGTGAAGAAGAAGGATGGATCTCTTTGCTTGTGCATTGATTATCGCCAGTTAAACAAAGTGACAGTGAAGAATCGATACCTGTTGCCTCAAATTGATGATTTGTTTGATCAGATGAGGGGAGCCAAGGTATTCTCTAATATAGATCTGAAGTCAAGATACCATCAGCTTCGCATTCATGAGGCAGACATTCATCAGATAGCATTTCATACACGCTATGGGTATTATGAGTTCATGGTTGTCCCTCTGAGGTTGACCAATGCTCCATCGGTTTTCATGAGTTTGATGAATGGGGTGTTTCACACCTATCTTGATCAGTTTATTCTTGTGTTCCTTGATGATATTTTGATTTATTCGAGGACTATGGAGGAGCATGAAGGCCATTTGTAGCAAGTGTTGCAATGCTTGCAGGATAATCAGTTGTTTGGCAATTTGGCCAAGTGTTAGTTCTTCCAGACTGAGGTGAGATATTTGGGTCACATCATCTCAGGAGAAGGTATCTCGGTGGATCCTTCTAAGATTTAGGCTATTGTGGATTGGCCAGTACAAACGAATGTGACTAAGGTTCATAGTTTCATGGGATTGGTAGGTTACTATCACCAATTTGTGAGAGATTTCTCTCAGGTAGCCCATCCCATCACTTCTCTTCAGCGGAAAGGGAAGAAGTTTGTGTGGTCAGATCAGTGTCAGTCAACATTTCTAGCTCTTAAGGAGTGACTGACTAGTGTACCTATCGTAGTAGTGCGAGATCCTATAGGTGATTTTGTAGTGTACACCGATGCTTCATTAGGGGGTGTGCGAGCAGTTCTCATGCAGAAGGGACGAGTGATTGCATATAAGTCCCGTAAGCTCAAGGATCGTGAGCTGAACTACACCACCCATGATTTGGAGTTAGTGGTTGTTGTCCATGCACTTGTGCGTTGGAGACATTTCCTTTTGGGACATCGGTTTGAGTTGCATAGTGATCATTGCAATTTGTAGTATATCTTCACTCAGCCGAATTTGAATGCTCGGCAGCACCGTTGGATGGAGTTCCTCTATGAGTACGACTTCGAGGTTCACTACATTCAGGGTAAGGAGAATGTTGTTGTAGATGCCTTGAGCAGGAGGAGACATGAGATTTTAGTTTTGTCTCTTGGAGTGGATTTGCGGAGTCGTATTTTGGAGTCACTTCCTAGTGATACTTGGTATCAGGAGGTGAGAGCAGAGATCGAGTCTGGGAGAGTCCTTGAGGGCAGGTTTGTAGGGTTCTCTCTCAAGCCTAATGGACTTTTGTGACATCTTGGTCATATTTATGTTCCAGATTCTAGTCATCTTTGTTCCTTTGTTTTATCAGAAGCCCATCGTGCACCCTATTCAGCTCATTCGGGTGTCACGAAGATGCATGCATATCTTCGACAGTTGTATTATTGGGTAGGTTTGCGATGAGATATTGCTGATTTAGTGGCTCAGTGTCTTGAGTGTCAGTGGGTGAAGGCAGAGCATCAGCACCCAGCAGGATTATTGCAGCCTCATTCCATCCCTGGATGGAAGTGGGATACGATATCTCTAGATTTCATAGTTGCCCAAGGTGGCACATTTCTCACCCATGAGATCTTCCTACACTGTAACGTCTATGGCTCAAGTGTTTATGGAGGATATTGTGGGTCTGCATGGTATTCCTTGTAGGATCATTTTTAATCATGATCTAGTGTTCACTTCAACTTTGTGGACTTATCTTCAACATGCTTTGGGAGCTCAGCTTAATTTCAGCTCTACATACCATCCCAAGACTGACGGACAAACGGAGCGAATTAATAAGGTCTTAGAGGATATGCTTTGGATGTATGTTATGGATTAGCTTAGTCTCATTGGGAGGACTATTTGTACCTATTTGAGTTTTCTTATAACAATGGGTATCACAATTCGTTCGGTACGTCTCCCTTCAAGGCAATGTATGGTAGGCCATGCCGCACTCTGTTGAGTTGGGATCTCTTAGAGGACCGAGTTCTTTTGGGTCTAGAGATGCTTCAGGATATGGAGCAGCAGGTAGTGCAGATCAGAGAACAGTTGACTACAGCTCAGGATCGGCAGAGGAAGTATGCCAATGTCCGTAGGTTGGATCGCCACTTCTCGGTAGGTGACCGTGTGTTTTTAAGAGTTCATCCATGGAAGAGCCCTATCCATTATGGGAAAGCCTTGATGCTAGTACCTCATTTTATTGGACCTTTTGAGATCCTTGAGAGGATTGGTCCTTCTACCTATCGCCTTCCATTACCACCAAGTCTATCACGCATCCACGATGTGTTCCATGTTTTAGTTCTTAGACAGTATATTCCTGATGTGACCCATGTTCTTGATTGTACTACTTTGCAGGTCGAGGTGGATGGGTAGCTTTCTTTGGAACCCATACACATCCTTCAGCATCGGAGGGTGATGCTCATGGGTCAGGACATAGAACTGGTAAGGGTCCAATGGGATCTTGATGGTGAGTCCTTAGCATCTTGGGAAGATGCGACGAGGATGAGAGACCTTTATCCATATCTTTTTGCAAACTTCTAGGGGATGTAATGACCCCTATGTTCATATTATGTTTTTCTTATTATGATGGACTTGGATGTCTGTATACTTTGTTTTGGATTATGCATCTTGTTATTATTTTGTATTGGCACCGATGATGTGCAATCTAAATACTATTATGATGTGGACATTATTATTACTTATGATGAATTTCATGCTTACATGATTGATGTTACTTCAGCTATATGATGTATATATATATATGCAGAGGTACCTTGACGTGTGCTTCGAGTGTTGCAGGTACTCAGTATCGACTTCACCTGGATTCATAGGCCTAAGAGTACTCTTATTATCCCTGATGGTGGTTACTGGAGATAGTTATAGGCCCTATTCCCTATAACCTACCCTAGCCCACTACAACCAGTTAGTGTAGTGTTCCTATGTTGTGGTCTTACCATCTAGATTACGTTATGGTCATGTGTAGTTTGTTAGTGTGATGGTTGAGGTTTTCCCCTTGGCTTCCTTTGATTGTATCAAGTTTCTTGGACTAGTGTCTGCTTTGGCTGCATCTTCGCATTTGTAGGCTTCCGAGAGTAAGCCTAGTCCTAGGGGGTAGGATGAAACAACCCTTCTCTGACCAAATTGATGCCTTTTGAAAGGGGAAGTCATGGCATGAGAAGTAGGTGAAATTTTTTTTTGTAAAAAATATCTAGAGCTCAGGTAGTACTATTATTTTGAGAGTAAGCAGGTGAAGAGATCGAATCCCATAATGGCCCCTATTTCTATTTGTGATAAGATTCCAGACAAAACCCTCTCCTATTTTAATGAAGAGGGCAATCTACAGCAAGTCTCAGTTCACTCTTTGGCATCTGGCAAGAAGATCATTCTCTTCAGTGTGCCTGATGCCTTCACTCCCACCTACACTCTAAAGCATGTTCTGGGGTTTGTTGAGAAGGCCGAGGAGTTAAAGGCGAAGGGTGTGGATGGCATAATTCTCATTAGTGGCAAGTAGGGGAAAGAGGAATACAACTTTCTAGAGGGCAAAAACAAAGAATTGCACTGGCAAGAGAAATTGTGAAGAATCCAAAGATATTACTTCTGGATAGGCAACCAATGTCCTCGAATCTACTTTGGAGAGTCTTGTTCAGCTAGCTCTCGACGAGCTTATGATAGAGAGTTACATTAATAACTGATAACTAGTAGAAGAGTTATATTAACAAGTGATAACTAAATGAAAACATTGGGGTAAAAACATTAATAAGATAAGTAGTCCTCGTGGATGTCCTTGAGCACTTGTAAAGGCTATGGATGCAATGAGAAGGCCTATCTGTCTATGAGGTGTTGAGTCATCTGTTTGCGGGGCATGGATTCGGGCACAATTAAGTCTCCTTGTCTGCATGAGAGGAGTACTTGGTTCCATGTGGTGCCATACATTCGAGCACACATGATGACACTCCATATGATTACACTCTAGTATCTAGCACCTTAGCAGTCGTGAGTAGTACCCAACCTATGACTTGGATGAGTGCACCTATATTATAACTTTGACTGTATGCACTGTTCTCTATGTCTACTCTGTGTCTGATGTGAGTGTTGGCCATCTTGTATCCCCTTATTGTTGTTCATCTGTTTGGGCCTTGTGACTATCTCCAAGCATGGTGGGGTGGTCTCTTAGGAGTCCACATAGTTGGGAGGCATTGCCACCACCATTGGGGACTGACGAACAGGTTTTAGAGCACTAGTTGGAGATGATCTCTCTTTCCATTACTTCATTCAGCTATTGTAACCATTCAGTCCCTGTATCATATTCAAGACTATGTTATTATACTTGTATCATATTCTAGAATATATCATTGTAATTGTATATGCAGTTATGTAATTGAACTCTCTTAGGAGAGAAGTTGTAATCATTGTATTTAATGAGAAGAAATGTGATGTTCCTTTATTGCTTTATGGATTCTAGTGTGGGTATTGGATCCACCTATATTTTATGCTTATGGATTTATGTTTTTTTATCAGATGGGATTAGGAACGTTGGCTTTGGTGTTTAAAATGAATGGTATCAATCTATCGAATTGACAGCTGAATCTGTGTATTTTGTTTACTTATGTCAAAAAAATTATCTTGTCCTCTTGTGGCTCCTATCCTTCAGGGTTACGTAGCGGGATGTTACATCTGGTATCAGAGCCCATGTTCACACACTGGGAGGTCTGGCATACTTGAGCCTTCTATATTTTACTATGTTTGACGTGTGTGGTGTGAGCTTGTTATATTGTTCTATAGTCATGCTGGTATGCTTTCATGCCTTAGTATGGTAGTTAGGTCATCTTTGTGATGATCTATTTTGATGTGTTCTTTGTTCCTTTAGGATGCCTCCTAGGGGTAGAGCCAGAGGCAGAATTAGAGTTATAGCCATTGTTCTTCAACGTAGCACCCGGCGTAATGTCGATCAGGGTGGCTCTAGACTTCCTTGTTCGTGGTTGTGTGTTGGATTTGGGCACCTTCACTACCATAGTGGATCTCCATGTGTTGCCTTTAGGGTGCTATGGGATTATTTTAGGCATGGATTGGTTGGAGACCCACCTAACCAGTATAGATTGTTAACGTAAGTCAGTTTAGTGTGTTGACGATGTATTTACTAAAAATTAATTAAATGATTGCATATATTAATCTATTCATCAAATTATATCTTAGACTATGAATATACAAATTCTTTATATATAATATTTGTATGCACGATGTTGATGGATCAAAAGTCCAAGATTCTTGTATTTCTAATATCAATTGCAAAAGCATAAAATATTTAAACTTTTATAAAAAAAATATTCTGTAAAATATAAAAAATGCATCAATATTTCCAATCACATTTTGTGATATACAAAATGAATTATCTCACATATAACTTATTAATATTAAGAAAGGCATTTGGATATAATGAGAACCCAAAAGATAGTTTTAATGCTTTTCAATATCACTAACATTTTTGAAAAAATATTTAAAAATTATTTGAATCATTTAATGTAAACATAATATCTGTAATGTATTTTATTTTTTTTAAATATGTAATATTTTATAATGTTAATAATCAATATTTTTATAATTCGTATTCTTATTATTCTCTAACCTTTTAAAAAATATCAATATAAAGAACTATTATTTCGTGGTTGTCCTTTTGGTTGCTTATGTGAGCAACCACTACCTCATAAACAATTTACAAACTAATCACTATATACAAATTGTTTAAACCTTTTTCTACATAAAGCCTCATTTAAAACACTTTACTTACACATCATCCATTTTAATGCTTCAACAGTCAATAACAATTTTACACCTCATTAACAAAAAAAGTGGTAAATATTTGCCTTATTTTTATTGGCCAAAATTAACCTTTGACTATTGAAGTGAATGATGTTTAAGAACAGCCCATTTGAAACACTTTTAAAATGTTTAAGCTCAATTCTCCATGCAAAATGGTTATTAAAAGTTATAAATTTTTTGTATAAATGATTCTATAGAATAGATATTTTCAACATACATGCTAACCACACTAATAGACCTTACAGGTTCAGAATAACATTTGCAAAACACAGTTTTGTTATTTGAATGCCTCAAATAACACAAGGTACCAACTGTTAAGCTTTAAATTGACTCATTGGCCTGCTGTAAGACCTGATCATACTCTACCCTTCTGTGGAAACTACGGTGACAATTACAGGCCTCGCATCTCATTTCATCATCTTGGCTGGCCTTGAACTCTCCACATCCATCTTTGGCATGATAGGGAAGCTGAAGGGTGTGATTCTTCCAACATTCCATGTACTCTACCTTTCTGTGGAAACTACGGTGAGAATTACAGGCCTCGCATCTCATTTCATCATCTTGGCTGGCCTTGAACTCTCCACATCCATCTTTGCCATGATGGGGAAGCTGAAGGGTGTGATTCTTACATTCCATGTACCGCACCCTGTTAATTGATTCATTAATAGCTGAGCCAGAAAGAAATTGGGCTTTTGAGGTTTCATTCCTTGGCTCTGAGAGTAGCTCTTTTGGATCCATCCTGACTCTATTCTTACAAACAGAGAGCAAAATAATATTTGAAAAATAGCGAAACAAATGGAGTTCAACGATGGCAATGAATAAAGATGACAGAACAGAGAGTCTTTTTCAATGCTTCCCTTAACTTCTGATCTGCTTTGATACCTGCACCCATGAAAGCAAATATTTATCATACTTACATGACGTTTGAGCGTCATATTCAGGTCTGTAGCTATTTAGGGTTTTTCTTTTATTATAAAAACTAACAAATCACTAGAAATAAATAATAATTTCTCTGAAATAGTTATATTTAGTGCATACATTGCACGTTAATATTAAAAAAAATGGAGAACATGATTCTGTAGGGTAATAAATCATAAGCTAAGAATCCAAAGTTAAGCTAACGGGATCCTTCTACTTCAGATTGCATCATGAAAAAAAAGGAAATTATAATGATGCAAAATCAAACAAAACTCAATACCTTTTCTTTGGGTGTGAATGATGGATCCAAATGATAAAGTGTTGATAATGCTTGCTATATTGAATTGCTCTAGTGGACTCACTAGTATGACAGCATGTACCTACAGATTCTTCTTAATACCTTGGATGAGAGGGAAGCCTAAATTTATAGATTTGAGGTAGGGGAATGGAGGGTTAGTATTCATTTGCATTGGATGGATAGGGTTGAATGAGACAAATTAGGGCAAGATTAGAAGCTTCTATGGGGTTCTATAAAGATGAAGGGTTGAGATTAAAGATAGATGAATGGTTGGGATTAAATGACAAAAATTAGGGCAAGGATGGAAGCTTCTAAGGAATTCTATAAAGATGAATGGTTGAGATTAAAGATGGATAGATGGATGGATGACTAGGATTAAATGAGAAAAACTAGGAAAAAATGAAAACTTCTATGGCTTATCTTTATGTGAATGACTAGGATTAAAAAAATTCATATGTGAATGAATGGTGGAGATATAAATTTACTTTGACTTTTGTGAGATTGTCTAAGTTCAGTGAATCTAAACAACCTTTGGTCATGTGACTAGTTGAATTTTTAATTCATTTATTTGGGGATAATGGATAAGGATTTGAGTTAATTAGATTAAATAATGGATTGAAATAGGATTTAAGATTTTTAGACTAATTAATTTAACTAGCCTAGATATCTTAAATACATCTATCTAAAAGGCGCACAAATAAGTCTTGAGGCACCTATATTGAGAATACATATTTACGCATCTTTTTGATAGATGTATTTAAGATATCTATGTTAGAGTGAGGAGATAATATATAATGCTAGTTCTACTTAAATATTTCTTTTATTTACTTTATAAATTTACATTTAAAGATTGAAGAATCATAAAAATTAGTTTTTAATTTAAAGCAAATGATATGAAAAACTTAATTATAATTATAACTGTCTAATGGAATTAATTCCCATAGAAATTTTTTTTAATCTTTTAAATCTTTAATCTTTTAAAGATTTAATCTTTCCCTTGCCCTTATTTTTCTTTGATAGCCTTAATTAGACTAAAGTAAATAATTTACCCTGCCTTAATGTTCTTATTTTCCTTTGTGGGATGTAGTGGCAATTCTTAGTTTTGTATAATTTTCAATAATTTAATCCAAATGATACCAAAGATTTAATTATAATTTTTGAAGAATTAATTCCCATAGTAAAAATCTAAAACCAAGGTCATTACACTAAATATTAATTTTGTTTGTGACTTTTGAAGATTGAAGAACTCTAACCCTAGCTCTCAATAATTTACCTACCATTAATTTTCTTTGTGGTTTTCAAAGATTTGTTTATGCAAGAAAAATAAAAAATGTTTCATAGTACCCTTACCAATTAGACTTCTCTCCACATTATTTTGTTGGCTTTATTAAAAAATATGTGAGCTCTATTTTATTTTTATGTATAGTCAAAGTCATATATGAGTCTTGAGGCACCTATATTGAAATTGTTATTGAGAATAGAGATCTATGCTACTTTAATAATTTTATTAATTTATTTCAATATATAGAGTGAGGACCTAAAATATATAGGTATTACTATATAATGCTAGTTTTACTTAAACAATTATTTTATTTACTTTATAAATTTACATTTAAAGATTGAAGAATCCTAAAACTTAATTTTCATCCAAATGATATGAGAAACTCTAATGGAATTAATTCCTATAGAAAAAATCTTTAATCTTTTAAAGATTAATGAACTATAATCCTAATTAAACTAAAGTAATTTATTGTGCAATTAGTTTTCTTTGTGGGTATTGAAGGCAATTCTTAGCTCTAACAACTAGTTTTTAATAGAAAAATTTCAGTAATTTAATCTACTATAACCCTAATAATTTAATTTCTAATAATTTTATTTATTTGTGGATTTTAGAGATTGAAGAACTATAACCCTAGCCCTCATTAAACTAAAATAAAGTAATTTACCTTGCCATTATTTTTCTTTGCTAGCCTTTCATTAAACTAAAGTAAATAATTTACCGTGCCTTAATTTTCTTATTTTTCTTTGTGGGATGAATTGTAATGTCCCCTTCTAGCAAGCCAAAATTTTCACACCCTTGCAAACAATTTCAACTTACCAAAAGAGAACATTAGTATTCCATTTTTCATTTTCTTTTAATCTTAATGATAATCATAAACATAACCATATACTATTTGCCATTTCATAAATTCATTTTTCCATACATCATGATTCTCCTCGGGTGAGATAATCCTTAGGCCTCTTATTAACCTCACCTTCCACCTTGTGAGAGAAGATTCGTTAGGTAGGTGATGTCATCTCAATCCTATGGGTCCATTAATATTATTCCTTAGTTTTTTCAACCAATGCCTATAATTCCTTAGTTCGTCAACTAAGGCCTATAATTCTTTAGTTCGTCAACTAAGGCCCATTCCTTTGGTACTTAAATCGAAGGTCCATAGTAATACCCTTGATTCGTCAATCATGGCCCATAATATCCTTGATTCATCGATCAAGGCCCATTCCCATGGAATGATCGATACCTACCATAACTATCTATCCCACCTTCTTAGTGTTAGGGGTTAATTAGGAAGTCTCGTATCTACCCTTAGGAATTCATGACTTTATTAATCTTTAGGTTTTACCCTAAAGCCTTCATTAATCTTTAGGTTTTATCCTAGAGCCTTCTCCCTAGGTTTTACCTTAAGGCCTTAATTAATCTTCATCTATACATATACTGTAGTGCCCCTCCATTCGCACCTTGGATGTATAGGTGAACTGGTCAAGGCGCATGAAGGTGAAGGTAAAATAACCAAAATATTCAAGATATGGTAAACAATTGATGTTGTACAATATAGGTAGATGCTTCATCCATGGGTGGTTTCATATGAAAGATAATGTGTTTTATTGATAACCTCTATTGCAGCACTAATGATGCAGGCTTTGATATTGTTTTGCATTCCAATCATTAAGATGTCGATCTTACTACAATTGTTATATATTGAATGGATCTCATGTGACTGATTCTGTTAGATTTATTTGTTATGATGGTACTTCTGACACTTATGATTTCATGCACTTGTATATTAAGTGTAGGGTTCTGTTCAAATTAAGAGATAGATTTGATTTGGTTATAATTGAGCTAATCTAGATTGATATGACGTGGAAGGGATGATGTCGCATCACTCACTTGTGAGCGCCCTACGATGTTGCAATTCCTTTTTCCACCTAGTGCTAGCTTATATGCATCTATACATGCTTGACCATGACATTTGTTGTAGGATGCAGGTACTAGGCATCGACTCCACCTGAATTAATAGGTCTGAGCGTGCCTTGAACCCAATGGATATGTTGTTTCGGAGATAACTTAAGGTCCCACATCCCAAGTCATTATCCTCGATCAGGATGCATGACATGTCTAGTTCAACTTGTCAGTTCTGTTAGTATGTTAGTCTTGCAATTGATTTATATTTGATGGAGCTTGTTGGCTAAGTGTGTTTTGGCCTAACTTGAGAACGTGTTTGATTTGGTTTTTGACAGTTGTCCTACACAATGGGTTATGTTGTATGCCAGATTTCGTTAGATAGTCATACTATGATTTGATCCACTATACTATATTTAACAGGGTTACTTCATATTATCATTATTATTATTAATATTTAATAATATTTAAAATGGTAATTGATTACTACCTAGTTCAAGATAATTAAAGGAAGCAAGTATGGCAGTCAAAACACTTAAAATTCACCACTCCTGCAAAATTCAATGTTGCGGTACACCTGGTCAACCATAGGATTGACATTAGTCATGGCTTGCTTCTTCTGTTCTTCCTTGGGAATTGTATTGGGAACTTGAAGAAGTGAAATTGCCCAAATGATGAGTTAACTTGGTCTCCAATTACTTATGCATATTTAATTGAGAAAAGAGACTGATGCCATACTGGTCAACCCTAAATTATTTAAGATAATGCAGACTGGTCAAGTTAAGCAGATAGGCTAGGCAAATTAAGTAGGTAGGTAAGAGTCAAGACTTCGGATTTGGAAACTTATAAATTACTTTATTTATGATAATCCAAATGCCAAATTTTAATAATTTACGACATTTATAAGTGATTTTTGAAATTAGGCTGTGAGATCAATGGAATCAAGTAATTATCGTACTGATCTATATTTCTTTCAATGTATATGCTGAAAATATAAGGGTGTGATTCTCTTTTTTACTTGGTAGACACGAGATAATACTAAATCCTAACTTACTACAGTGGACGTGAAGCAATCGCTCAGTCTGATCACACAAGGACTTTGGGGTCTACTAAAGACTTAGATGTGAAACATGATCATATGTAGACACGAGACTAGTATTAGATTAGAATTTTTAGGGGCTCTTAGGTCTGACAAAGGTTTGAATCTCTTGTTCCACAAATGTGAGGATGCACATAAATCAAATCTTATAACAGTCTCGGGTCAGAGGATACACTTCTACTTGAAATTTGTTTAGCTTGCGGACTTGAATCTCTTGGTCAGACAAAATTAATTAATTCCTCAGGTCTGCTAAATTCGTGGTAAGGCATGAATTCTAAGACTAGACTAATACATCTTTAAAGCTACTCCAAGACCAATGTCAGGACACCATGATTGTTAGAAAACTTATATGGACAAAAAAATAATAAACTCCAAAATAAAATGTAACTAGAGAACACATAGATTGAAGACTATACGAGATAACTAGAGTTTGGATAAGCATGAAAATAGTAGCAATAAGTATACTGGCAGATAGCTTCCTCAAAAGGAGCGAAGGCCATTCGGATTCTCCACTCACCCACCCCCTTCCACATAATTTTATTTGACCCTGGGGGCCTGTAGAGCCCTGGGAAGTGAGCCAGCATGGGCCTCCTAATACATGACAAAAATGGCAGCTTTAAGAAGCTCTCAAAAACCCTCAAGGCCTCAGAGGGTGCCCTGAATCTCATCGGGAATAGCAGAGCGTTGGGGACAAGACGAATATGTATCGATGAAGATAAGACATAGGGTTTTGGGGTTGCAGGCTGGTGGGCTTGCTAAAATTGGTTTGATAAGGGTTTGCCTTCGAGATATTTATGGGGAGTATGCTTGTTTCCCATAAAAACACCGGAGTGTGATTTGGAGTGTCTCTTTTTCTCTTTGTTTTCCCATGTCGATCAGAGCAATTTTGCTGCAGATGATCAGGAGCAGGGGATTTGGTTTCAGAAGGGACGAATAGAGGGGCAATAAATACTATGGAATCTCCCTTGAAAATTCTCTCTGCTGTTAGATTGTAGAAACTCCTCTGCCTACCTAGTTAACTGTAATATCCCCATCAAAATAAATAGTGCAGAGTTTGAATTTTGTCTAGCCCTTCTACTCACACTGTAAATGTAGAGTATGGACTGAATATGGAGTGGGTTGTGCTCGATAGTTGCTCAAATGTTAGTTTCTCCCCTAATGCACAATGTGTTAAAGCAACACCATCAAGGACGGTGTTCAATGCCAGTGTGAATCTAGCTATGGAGGGGATGGATTTGCAGAGGGAGTTGGATGATTCAAAGGTAAGCCTAACTTAACTTCCATCATTTACTTGACAGTTCACATTTTATGTCTCTAAAAATGTGATTAAAAAGACCTTTGGCTTATACTCCCTATTTGTCATTCATGCTTCATTTAAGCATGCAACTCAAAAACAACTCCATGGGATTCGATAGCAAGACATTTTATTTTGAATCTGTGAAATCCTGGCACTGAATCTAGTTGGGCACTGAATTTGCATACTTTTCTTTTGGGTAGGTAAAAGTTTGAGTTTTTCACTTCAGCTTTGCATATAAATTTTGCATCAATTAATTGTAATCGGGACAGTGGATTTGTGCCTATCAGCTTTGATTTGTGTTTTGTCATACTGTATAATACAAGAAAATTACAAAGCCGCATATTTGACATGCAGCCATGGTGAATGATATTCGATGCAATCTACAATTCTTCATTGGTCTCCAACTTTGAATACCCTACTTTAGAAATACAACCTTTATTGATAAAAATCTGATTCTTTTAGGCCGCCAATAGTCACATTATCTTACAAAACTCGTAGGTCTTATCACTGGTCATTGAACATGGGTATTGTGTAATTTCTCCAAGAAGATCAACTTCTAGAGGAGTCGTTGACAACTCCATTTTAAATATATCCTACAATCGTGGCATTCTATGTGACCATATTTCTTTAGGATCCCATGTTTTACACGCCTGTCCACCAGGGCACTTGCAACTGCCACATCTGACAAAAATTCCCCTCGTGTTATGCTTCGATGAATGTATCACTATCTTCATTATTACTGGAGATCTGATATGGTGCACATTATTATAATGCAAGCTGATTTTTTAGATTGTTTCGTTTAGCATCACTGATAATCTCCACAAGATCATTGTCTCGTGAAAATCTTGAATATAAATTTTGTTGCACTGGGGCAATCAGCACATACTCAAAGGTCTTAACAACTCTAGTAGTTGTTCCATGGGGCATGTTTAACAAACCAAATGCGATTGCCACCATGGTGGCAGGAAAATAATTCCTTTTCCTATTTCTCCACAGTATTAAGTAAATATCTTGAATCTAGAAAATACCTTGCTACCTTCATCTTCCAAGCCAATTTCTCCAACTTTGCATAGATCTATTTCATCTATAGATGTGATCTGTCTACTACACAAAAGCATGTACCATTTTATGCCCTTAAATCCAAGTGCAGCCAGTGATATTTTTAATCCCTTTATCTTTCTTTTATCTTTTTACCAAATTTGACCCTCACCACACCTGTCGACTTATGCATAGATATATGAACCAAGCACACAGATGTATTCTTAATCTACCTTGCCTTTTATTCAATTTATAAATATGTTACAATCCCACCCCATTCAATCTACTCCAGATGGTACTCTTACACTCCTCATGTTTATATCTTCCTTGTCCTGCTATGCCATCACTAACATATTACAATGGCACATATAATGCATCAAATATGTTAAAAAATGCAGAGACATGATTGTTACTCTTGTCTTCTCTCCACCCATGGTTGTAGGTCATGCCTCCAGATGCAGCATGATGTTTCGCAAGCTAAACACTGCCATGATTATGTGTTTTTTGTTATCATTCTTGAGGTGCCAATGGCATAAATGGTAACTCTGCAATATGCTCCTACAGAGAATGTAACCTCCCTCTCCCTATTTGATTTGCATAGAACTATGATTCTTGTTCCTTCCTAAACTTCCCCTTTTGAACACTATTATACAATTATTTGGCTGGATTGACATTTCATTTGTCAAACATTCTTATGGTTAGTATTAAATGCAACTTAAATAATGAAAATCTAGTTTATAAATTGATTTTGCCATTTAAGTTCCTTGTTGCCACAACTTTGGAAACTGGCCACATCTTCATACAAATCGAAGTTCCTTGTGCTGGACTTATGGACCATTTAATCCCATGACATCCATATCCTTTTCCCTTCCATTATTCTTTTTCTTGATAGTGAACTTGATAGATTGACCCCTCTGTGCTAGGAAGTAGTATCGATTAATGTTATGCCATAAACTGAAGCATTATGCACAAGTGTTTTACCGTGTTCCCTAGAACCTGACACCTGGCTGTAAGCTTTCTCTTTATCCCTCTCTATCCCTTGGCAGTCTAACTTTATTCATTTTCATGATCTGCAAGTTTTGGAATTGAAGTATTCTTAGATGGTTTGATGACAATTTATTTTATAAACTCATCTATGTTCTTGAAGCGGATTACGGTTTAATCTTATAAAGGTTAGTGCTAACGTAATTATCATTTAGTTATAAGTGTTTTAATGTATAATTCTTTTGGAAATAGGTTCAATAATTACCTGTGTGTTAGAATTAGGTATGTATCAAATGAAGTTATGTTATTGGTTTACACTACATTGTGTATCAAATCCAATCTCAACCAAGTTTGCATGATTATTATCGGATATGTTTACTAGCTTAATAGATAGATTAGGGAACAATTAGTCCATTGTCTTAGTAAATATAGTGTATGTGGCTATCTTATTGGCGTTGAATTGTTTATTGTATTAAAATATGTTATTAATTAACTATTGTATTGAGATATGTTGGAAGCAAAAATATGAGTTCAAATTAATTATTCTATCTAATAAAAATTGTGTTTAGGATTGAATAAGTGGGAAACCAAGTGTATTATGTTAAAGCTGTTTTAGTATATAATTTGGTTATAATTGCTCTTCATTGCCTTTGAAGAAAGGATGTTGTATTGAGTTTAGACTATGACTTATTCTTATTTTGATTTACTAGAATGGCATCCATACTAGAATTTAACTGGTTGGGAACTCCTTGTGTAAGTAAAGTTTAATGATTGGCATAATAAAGGTTATGCAAGTGATCAAGTTTGAATTCTTGAGACCTAGCTTGTCCATGTTTTAATCCAGGTAATGTTGTTAATAATAATATGTTGGTAGAGTATTATGTCTCCTGTATGAGAACTTTAGTTATCATAAATAAGGTAGGATGTAGGGTTTGGATCTTGAGGTTCTTAGTGAGCATCGCATCTTAGTTTAAAAGTGATATGCTTATCATGTTATTGGATTAAGAATAGAGTCAATTGTGATGTCTTTTAGATAGTTTAGTTCTAAGCGTTGCTCGTCAAGTGTCTTGTCGAGTAATGGTTATTGTTAACTTTTTCCAGTAGTGAATTAAATGTTGAGTATAAGTGCTAACTCGTTGTTATAAGTGTTTTGAACTTTGATGAGTTGTTGTTTGCACTCATAATGAAGTCCACATTCATGGATCTCATTTAATATAATAAATTATGTTGTTGTTTATATCCTCTTAATTACAAGGAATAGTAGAATAATTGAAATGAATGTTGTATTGATTCATGGGCATCTTATGAGTATGGTACTGTTTTGAAGAACCATGGTTAGTATGTCTTATTATATATTGCGCTTAGGGTATGTTAATTGGATTGGTCTAATTGAAGGAGTTGTGCTTTTAAGAGTAAATGTTAATGTGGGATTGTTGTGTTACAGTGGTGTTTAGTGAAAGTTTATTCCAGAGGCCAGTAGGGGTAGTTGTGGGTTTGATCCTTGTATTATTGCATTCTGGTTAAAGGATGAGCATGTTTTTGTTTTATGTGATGCTGACTTCTCTCTGCTTATGGTTTATTTGATTTTAACAGCTGTGCAAGAGGGATAATGCCTTGCTCAGTATATCTAGTCCTATTGTTATGTCTTGAATCCATGTGGTAAAGTCCTTCATAATTGTGGTGGTTCATTACTGTTGTTGGCATGTAATAAATTTCTGGGTTGGTTTATTTTTTGAGATTTTTGGAGCAAGAGGACCCATGTCTTGCTCTGGAATACACCTTGTTATGTTGGAGATGTTGAAGCAAGAGGACCCATGCCTTGCTCTGGTGATTTATTATGTTGTGATTGGTTGCAAGATGGTTGATGCCTTGCATTGTTATGTATATTTGTTGTTATGATGATAGTTGTTATGTGTGATGGATAGGGTTTCTAGGTGCAGGTAGGGGAGTGGCTTCCAATGTGGGGCCGGTGCCCAAAGTGGCTACCAGGGTAATCCATTGGAAGTTGGTAATCAAGTGATAACCTAATAATTAATCTAGGGGTTGGGTAGTTTTCACACTAACAAGGTAATTGGATGCCTCACTCATGCCTATAGTGCTCGTTCAGGCTAAGGATGAGATGAGAAGGCTATGATTGGCAAAATCAACTTCCTTGTCCTCACGAAAGGAATGTTGATTCTGCATGTGTCACCCTATGGGGCCGGTGCCTAGAGAGAGGCTACCAGGGTAACCATAGATAGGGGCCGGCTTCTGGTGATAGATAGCCTGGGTAACCCATGTTAGGACCATGTGATGACACTCTCCCTACTGCAACCTAGAATTCCCTAGCTGTACTCTCCTCATTTGTTAAGTGTTGCCTCTAGAAGTACTATTGTGTTGTTAGTGATATTGACTTGTGTGGTTGGAAGTCATGTGTTGTCTTTGTTCTATAGTCCTCTGTCTACCTGACTATCCGTTGTTGTGGGACCTTATGTTATCTCCTAGCTCAGGGGGTGGACCTCAGGGTTCCACATGGTCGGGTGGAAGAGCTTAATCCATTCGTTTTTTCCCTTGCTAATGATCATGTGCGAGGAGGAGATATCTTATGCATCAGGCATTAGATCTTGTACCTGTTTATGAAGGCAGTTATTATGCTCATGTACTAGCCTGTGTATCAGTTGATTTATAATGTATGTATTCAGATGTATTCAGAAGGTGATTATGTAACAATGTAATGATGTACTCATATGTATAGACTTTTGAATATGCATATGTAATCTTGATCAAGTTGATTATCTAACTGATGTCATGAAATGGGGATGTATATGTATAATCATTAGTGCAATAGATTTAAAGTGATCTACTGATGTTAGTTAATGATGCATGTTAAATTATGTTAATTGATTTGTCAAGTAATGCAACCATGGAACCTTAGAGGAGAAGTTGTTAGTTAATGATGTGTAATGACTTGTTAAACATTACTTTGTTATCTTTTACATTCAAAAAAAAAATATTCCACATTGCATAGCATAGATGTGTTGTCCTCTAAGGTGTTCATGGTGGGGCGTTACATATACATACTTGTTATCTCTCATACATCATTTAATCCATACCTTATTATCTTAGGCTATGATAATTTGCATTATTATTCATCATGTATTCTATTTACTTAATCAATAAGCTTCTAGTCATTTCCAAAGTTCATATGACTCTATCATGACATATCATGTCATAATGCCTATTGTTAAAATCATACATGTACACATATATTTCATCATTTAATTTCATTTTCATACATAAACACATATAATTAGTTCCTACTTAATAATCTTATCATTTATATTTTACAAGTCATAAATTGAATAAGTAATTATAAATTCTTACAAATCATAAATTGAATAAGTAAATATAAATACTTACTTACCTGCTTTACCTGGGATTCCTTACCTATGCTGCAGTAATATAGTCTTTATTGCATTGTTGTTATAAAATGCAGATCTAAATATATGTATTTATCCCATACTCTTTTCATATTTTCTCCCCATGATCCTTTTCCTTAGCTGCCCTCATGTCTTCCTTGTGATATTTTCTTGCTATGTCTTTGATGAATTCAAATGATGTTCCTTCTTTATTACCTTTATTGAATTCACAGCTGTTTATTTATTTCTTTTTATTACTTCATTCTTTCGATGATCATTTCCTTCTATCTCACAACCTTTATTTATTTCCCTTTCAAGGAATATGTTCGAAGAGGTATGTCTCTTATTATTTTTATTACTTTATATTAATTCCTTTTTGTGGTAAAACTAGTTCTAACCATACGTAACTCCCTTATCATAAGAGGATAGGTTAAAAGATGTTTATTATTATTTATTTACCTTATTTGTATTTATATTATATCATTATAATAAATGAGATATTATTTATATTTATATTACAATATAAGATAATAATAATAATAATAATAATAATATTTGTATTTATATTATTAGATATATTTGTAATATATTATTTATTAATGTGTTGCACTTATAAATATCTTCCTTCGACCTCCCCTTAATATATAGTATAAATAAATACTTTTGTTATTAAGTACGGGAGGTCTTTTATTTTATTTCCAAGATATAATATGGTGGTATAATGTTTGTCTTATTATATAAGGCTAACATATTATTTAAATAAACAATTCAATTATAAATCATTATAGGGACATGACAACCCTCCCCACTCAAGATTGCTTGTCCTCAAGCAATTATAATTAGGTATCCTAAAGTAATATTTAATAACATTATATTTTATTAGGTTTCCTTATATAAAATAAGGTTTCACTCACCAATAATATAAAATAACCTCTAGAAAATGTAATAAATTAATATAGCTAATAAACTATAGTGCTATAAATAATATAGGGGCCTAAAATAATAATTTATAAATTTGGGTTTACCTTTTAAAATTTTTAGCACTAAATTTGCATAAAGGCATTTCTATTTATTTAATTATCAAAAATGTTTTAATGACTACTAATATTATTTTAATGCCATGATTAACCAATAGCATCAAATAAACAATCCAAACCAAATAACCAAATGTCAAACACACCTGACACAACCAAAGTGAAAATGGAGGGGCACTACATCCTCCCCACCTAAAACTTGACTTACTCCTGGAAGTCATAGCTAAGGTGGAAACATTACAAGTTAGTAACAACATTAAAGCTGATTCATTTCATACAACAATACACACCAAAATATAAACTTATATACTCCATTTCAAAAATAATCTACACAATCAAAGCTTGCAATTTCAAAAGTGGTTTCATCATGCATAAACCACTCCCAATCCTTACAAGTTAGCATCGACACCCAACCAGTTTCTTCAGAACAAGGAAAACATTGCACCTTTTTATTCCTAACTTGTAAAAATTATCATATCATAAACATATGAAGCATTCTATTTCAAATACACCACCATTCTAATTTCTCTACCAATCTACTGTTAAGCAAAAAATAGGTCAGAATGCTACATTTTCACAAAATATCAACATATTCATACACCTAAAACACACCTTTTTCACTAAATCTCATAGCATCTTCAACAAGATCATGAATTTCTTTCACCTTTTGAAGCATGGAAACACACTTTATCATTTCATAAATCCTTTTTTCATGATTTACCATATATTTTTCACATACACACAAATTAACATTACCGGGATTCACATCACAAGGCTACACAAGGGTTCATCTGGATACCGGAGACAACATACTAATCCATGATACATAATCCATGAGCCAAGAGCCAAAATCCATCTCACATAATCTATACCTCACACGTAGTGGCTTGATGGTGTTAGGCCACACACACATGGTGAGACCATCCAAACAAGACCACAATGACCTATCTCTTGTTGTATAAGGTAGTTAGCCTCCAAGAGATAGTCATCACACATAGGTGGGTAGTGGGTCCTAGCTATGTAACAGCCTCACATACCCCCATCCTCAAGGTTCCCTACGTCTACTTCCTCGTATACACTCATCAAGTACGCCTCATAGGTCCTTGGAGAGGAATCACAATACGACACATGGCCGACATCGAAAATAATAAGGAAAAACTAGTTTAGCCACCAATGTCATAAAGAAAGATCAAATAAAAATTCAATTTCAACAATAAAGAAAGAAATGCGCGCAATTTCAACACTAAATCAAATGTAACCATGATGGCTACATGCAAATAAGATCACAAGGTGTGGCTAAACCATCACAATTAAATATAAACAAAGTGTCAACCTTCACAATCAATAGAAAATCATCAACAACCATAAAGAAAGTCCACAATCTTCAAAATTGCACTGTACAACACTACGTGACTAGATACTAGCCACCAAACGAGGAAGGAGGGAACAACGTCAGGCTATAGCAATAGCCCTCATGTGGTGCGGAGTGAGCATGCCATCCACATGGCTCAAGGTGTACTCCTCAGCTACACCCTACATCGTGTTATCATGCAGCATGGACTAACAAAGTGGCCCACACAATCCTTGGATGCCTGCATGGGACGTGCACCTCGGCCACATCCCGCATCACATCTCAGTGTGGCATGGTCATACGCCAGCCAGAGAAGGTACGTACTGGCCGTATGCTGCATGGTAATGTGTCTGTGGCTTTGCAGAAGTAGGCACGCGCAGAACACACTCCGCATAGTGATACCTTGTGGAAAAGCCACACACATGTACTCACTGTAGCCAGAGGTATACATGGCTAGGACCTACCCATATGCTAACCGACCCAACACTATCGAAAGCAAACATGGGTATCCCTCTACAAGTGTACGAGGCCCCATTACGCTCATCACACAAGTAGGCTATGACATAATCTCATAGTGCACCTTCACGTGGCTATGCACGTGGCATCGTGTCCTCGAGCCCAGCTCGCTACCATCAGCAACACACCATCATCACCAACACTGTGTCGGAACATCAGTGGGGTGTGGCATCGTACCTATTGCATCATGTCGGAACATGTACAGATATGGAATCTATCTCAACATGGGTAACAAATCTCCCTCCACATGCTAGACCTCAAATATACATGGGGCACATGGTCTCACTTGGGTTATCCATGCAGGTCCTAAACCCTGGCCCCCAAATGATGACTCATGTCATCGCATAGTTCTAGCTAGGTTATCCTTACAGGTCCTAGACCCCGGCCCCCAACTGACAACTCATGTGGCATATCATACCTTTCATGAAGACAAGATAAATGATCCTCCAAGAAATACCATCCAGATGCTCAGAAACTATGGGGATTAGGCTAACACATATGAATCAAGTACCCTAATCCATCATAAGGGAAAGTAGTCAGTACGTTTCCTTAGGTTCGGTTGAGCGAGGGACCACTCTGCGCCATCATAAGCGTACGCTGTACACTCTGCCCAAGGAACTTTGTGGCTGCTACTACCCCTTCACAGATTGAGGGACTAGTGAACCAAAAGAAGAGAATCTATGAATCTAACTTTTGGCTACTCTTTTATATATATATTTTCAACCACGCAAGGGTTGGTCCTCAATTAGGTAACAAACATACAAACACACATAATGGTATGGTTGATTCCACACCTAAAATACACATTTCCCCATGGATGGGTACCCAGTATCACCATCTCAAGGGCACACAAAGCAAGTATAGGGTATTCACAACACTCAACCAATGCACAGTTACTGGTTTCACACTTTTACATGGGAAGATTACTTTTATATACACAATTCCATTACTACCAATATGATTCCTATTTGCAAAATCATAACATTACCTGTTATCCACTTCCCTATTCTAGTTTCCTTCCACTCTACTTTTCTGCATATCACACGATGCTAAATCTCAATCTCATGATCATCTATCCAATACATCAATCTAGGTGTATAGATCAAGCATAGTATCCTACTCAAGAGTTTCCAACCACTTGCATAAAAAGTACTACTATAGCTAAACATGGGTGACAACATTAATCCAGAGGTCCCAGTGCTAAAACTTGGCTCTGATACCAAATGTAATGTCCCCTTCTAGCAAGCCAAAATTTTCGCACCCTTGTAAACAATTTCAACTTACCAAAAGAGAACATTAGTATTCCATTTTTCATTTCCTTTTAATCTTGATGATAATCATAAACATAACCATATACTATTTGCCATTTCATAAATTCATTTTCCCATACATCCTGATTCTCCTCGGGTGAGATAATCCTTAGGCCTCTTATTAACCTCACCTTCCACCTTGTGAGAGAAGATTCATTAGGTAGGTGATGTCATCTCAATCCTATGGGTCCATTAATATTATTCCTTAGTTTTTTCAACCAATGCCCATAATTCCTTAGTTCGTCAACTAAGGCCTATAATTCCTTAGTTCATCAACTAAGGCCCATTCCTTCGGTACTTAAATCAAAGGTCCTTAGTAATACCCTTGATTCGTCAATCAAGGCCCATAATATCCTTGATTCATCAATCAAGGCCCATTCCCATGGAATGATCAATACCTACCATAACTATCTACCCCACCTTCTTAGTGTTAGGGGTTAATTAGGAAGTCTCGTATCTACCCTTAGGAATTCATGCCTTTATTAATCTTTAGGTTTTACCCTAAAGCCTTCATTAATCTTTAGGTTTTATCCTAGAGCCTTCTCCCTAGGTTTTACCCTAAGGCCTTAATTAATCTTCATCTATACATATACATACTTGTTATCTCTCATACGTCATTTAATCCATACCTTATTATCTTAGGCTATGATAATTTACATTATTATTCGTCATGTATTCTATTTACTTAATCAATAAGCTTCTAATCATTTCCAAAGTTCATATGACTCTATCATGACATATCATGTCATAATGCCTATTGTTAAAATCATACATGTACACATATATTTCATCATTTAATTTCATTTTCATACATAAACACATATAATTAGTTCCTACTCAATAATCTTATCATTTATATTTTACAAGTCATAAATTGAATAAGTAATTATAAATTCTTACAAATCATAAATTGAATAAGTAAATATAAATACTTACTTACCTGCTTTACCTGGGATTCCTTACCTATGCTGCAGTAATATAGTCTTTATTGCATTGTTGTTATAAAATGCAGATCTAAATATATGTATTTATCCCATACTCTTTTTATATTTTCTCCCCATGATCCTTTTCCTTGGCTGCCCTCGTGTCTTCCTTGTGATATTTTCTTGCTATGTCTTTGATGAATTCAAATGATGTTCCTTCTTTATTACCTTTATTGAATTCACAGCTATTTATTTATTTCTTTTTATTACTTCATTCTTTCAATGATCATTTCCTTCTATCTCACAACCTTTATTTATTTCCCTTTCAAGGAATATGTTCGAAGAGGTATGTCTCTTATTATTTTTATTATTTTATATTAATTCCCTTTTGTGGTAAAACTAGTTCTAACCATACGTAACTCCCTTATCATAAGAGGATAGGTTAAAAGATGTTTATTATTATTTATTTACCTAATTTGTATTTATATTATATCATTATAATAAATGATATATTATTTATACTTATATTACAATATAGGATAATAATAATAATAATATTTGTATTTATATTATTAGATATATTTATAATATATTATTTATTAATGTGCTGCACTTATAAATATCTTCCTTCGACCTCCCCTTAATCTTTTTAAAGTACATTATTTATATAATATATATAGTATAAATAAATACTTTTGTTATTAAGTACGGGAGCTCTTTTATTTTATTTTATTTCCAAGCATATAATATGGTGGGATAATGTTTGTCTTATTAGACTTGTATTTTTATATGATTTTATTTTGAATTTAACCTTTTGTTTAACCGTATTACTTTGTCTTGTTCCAAATTACTTTACTTTCTAACTTTAATAGATAAGACTCTTCATAATATTTATTTTTATATATAATAATATATCTTATTAATTACTCACATAAATATTATATTAAAATATTTATATTTTTAATATATCTAGTTAATTAAAATATAAATATATATGTTTCATATATTTTATAATATTTAAATTATATTAAATTAATAATATTATATATTAAATAATACATATTAAGAATATATTTTAAATAAATATATTATATATTTAGTTTATATAAGGCTAACTTATTATTTAAATAAACAATTCAATTATAAATCATAATAGGGACATGACAACCCTCCCCACTCAAGATTGCTTGTCCTCAAGCAATTACAATTAGGTATCCTAAAGTAATATTTAATAACATTATATTTTATTAGGTTTCCTTATATAAAATAAGGTTTCACTCACCAATAATATAAAATAACCTCTAGAAAATATAACAAATTAATATAGCTAATAAACTATAGTGCTATAAATAATATAGGGGCCTAAAATAATAATTTATAAATTTGGGTTTAGCCTTTTAAATTTTCAGCACTAAATTTGCATAAAGGCATTTCTATTTATTTAATTATCAAAAATGTTTTAATGACTACTAATATTATTTTAATGCCACAATTAACCAATAGCATCAAATGAACAATCCAAACCAAATAACCAAATGTCAAACATACCTGACACAACCAAAGTGAAAACAGAGGGGCACTACATGAATTAATTCTCATACTAAAAATCTAAAACAAAGGTCATTAAATTAAATATTGATTTTTATTGTGGATTTTAAAGATTGAAGAACACTAAACCTATTTCTCTTTAAACTAAAGTAAATAATTTACCTTGCCATTAATTTTCATTGTGGTTTTCAAAGATTTGTTTAATAAAGAAAAATATTAAATAAACTATAATTTATAGGTTCCATAATTTAAGCTGCACTTTAACTACAATTTTATTTTTAGTTTATTGAGTAGCATGTAGATATAATAAGAGTAAATAATACGCAATGCTAATCTAACCTTCTATAAATAATAGCTGGAGCATTGCATCACTTCATAAATTCATTTTATAAGAAAAATAAAAAAAATGGTTTCACAGTACCCTTACCAATGAGACTTATCTCCTTATCGATTAAACTTCTTCTCCTAATTCAATTTTCTCTATTTTTATTTGATTTGATTTTTCTCAAATTTATGTTTGAGTACTACTTATATTTATACACATTATTTTATTAGCTTTATTAAAAAATATGTCAGCTCTATTTTATTTTTATGTACTATTCAAGTCATCCCTTAATAGGTGTAATTATTTTTAAATGTCGGCTCGTTAACACATTGAAGCTATTACACTCCACCCTTTGGTACCACTATAGTTACACCACTAGTTTTCATTATTTAATTAATAGTGTAGAGGGGTGTGAGAAATTAATTTTAATTAAATAAATATTATTTATTTAATTAATTTAATGATGGAGAGAATATTAAAAGGATAATTGTAATTAATTAAATAAATATTAATGTTTTGAATGAAAAGAGGGGAATAATGAGGTTGAATGGCTAGATCCTCCTTTCAATGACATATCAACCAAGTTGAATCACACTTTTACAAGAGGATTCACCTATAGGTTAGGTTGTCACTTAGAATGATGTGGAAATTAAGAAATTTTCAATTAATGCATTAATTTAATCCTAAAATATCATTGAAACCCTAATTATGCAAAACAATAAGTTAAATGATGAATTATGACAAATGCTTGCAGACTAACATAGTAAAAAGAGATTAATTACTTTTTTTTTAAAAGTTCGAGATGTAGAATATTCAGGGACACTGGCACTCACACCCTGATCCAAGGAGTTGTTTTCTTTAGGGAATCCTGATCTCCTTCTGACACTGATGATCACTATACTTTTCATTTTTGTGTCAGGAGATGCGGAGGACATTAGCACTACTACCCAAGTCCAATGCAAGGTGTTCTTGAGGATGTCAAAACCTCTTCATATGTTGATTGTCATTGTCACAATGATTTCTATTTTCAACATCGAAGGACACTAGCACTAGTCCCTGAGTCTAAGTAGTGTTTTTCTTTAGAGATTCGGAATTCTGATCTTCTTCAACCTTCCTCTACAACTCCACTCTGTCAAATCTGATTCCTGTAACCTACAATCACAAGGAGTGTGGTTGGGGGTTGTGGTGTTTAGCGGCTTTCCTCAGTCAAGCCCCGGAAGGACATTCAAGTATTTTGAATACCATTGTTAGATAAAGAGTGTGTATCCCTATGGGATAGAGGCAAAAATAAAATGATAAAAATTGAAACACAAATAGATATCACATCAGAGATGTAGATCTCACATAGATAAAGATTCTTCAACACATCAGAAGAGGAAGCTAAATCTAGAATTACAAACACAATAACAATGCTCTTCTTTGGAACAAAGAATATCTTGAATGCTCTAAAATCATAAGTTTGCAAAAAGTTCATAATCATCTTCTAGTTTACAAATGGAACCCTAAACATACTTATATATGCAACTAAATACATTCTTGCTTTAAATTTTGTAATTCAAACTTAAAATGTCGGCAACAAAACCTTTTAACTATCACATAACAGACATTTAAATTTGGGACCCACCTGAAATAGCGCAGGATAGGGGCACGAGTGCCCATGTCCTTGGGTCCTCTTTTAGGGTAGGGTTAAGTGCAACAATGTCCCTCAAGCCCCATATTCAAATTTGGGACCTGCCTGAAATAGGGAAGGACAAGGGTGTGAGCGTCCCTGTCCTCAGGTCCTATTCAGGGCAAGATCAAGTGCAACAATGTCCCTCAAGCCCCATGTGACATGGATTACAAGCCATTTTCTTTCAGGAGTCAAAATAAACATGTAATATGCAAAATAAGGGACCTGGGAGCTAAACTTATGAGGAAAAAGCCTAAGAAGATATTTTTTCACATAACATTTAGCCCCCACTTTAATGTATGTATGAACGAAAGGCCCATACATGCATTAAAGAACGGTCAAAACATAGTAAACACGCCAAACACTTGAAGACATTAGAGAAAACACATTACAGACACACCAAACACAGTGAAGATAGTATCAGGCACGCAAAACACAGAGAAGACAACATTGAAGACAAGGAAAACAGGATGAATATAGTGAATGTGTTGATTATTTAATTTTTATTTTCATATATAAATGAATGCAGATGCAGATGCATGGAATGTAAAAATGCAACACACAACCCAAAATGTAGGAGGGCCATTTCATCACGCTCTTTGGACTACATATGGGGCAATAGACACTCAATACAAAACATCAAGTGTAAGTGGAGCATGTCACTACACTCACACAAGAGGGCAAAACACACCATACAAAGCCCAAGTGGGGGTTAACCACAGAATGGGGAAAACACATGGAAGACATACGGAAAACACGAGAATCTTATAGCATGCCAAAGATATACTATACATCTAAAACATGACAAACAAGGCAATGGAAGGAACTTATTGCTAAGCCCCCACCATCTCAGGCACATTATAGACACACCTAATGGTTGGCCTTATGCCACAACAACCTCCAATGACACGCTTAAGGGAGGCTAGTCTCAAATCCAACCCCGCACTAGCTCAAGAGATACACCATCTTGACTCGCATAGATGGCTTTTGAATAAAAGGATATGCATGATATCCCATCTCCATAGAGGGCTTAATGATTGCAATATAGAATAAAGATGTGCACTTATGCTGGAGATACAACATCCTGCCTCTGCAGAGGGCTTACAAAAATGCTTCGTTAGTACCAAAATCATCATCTACACCTTACCTTTATATGCCTCCACCTTAAGTTTTTGATGTCGTGTACCAATATCAAGCACATGAAGGTAGAGGAGAAAACACACAAGGGAACAAGAGCTCTCTTAAAGCCCATTCCCCCAAAGGTGACATGTGTTTCACGATCACTAAATCTTCCCACAAACACAAAATTTCTTGCAAGAAGAGAGGTTAGAAATCTTTCTCTAAGATAATAACCACATCACATGATCAAAAGCAATGCATGAAAAAAATCACATAAAGAGCCAAGGTTATACTTCAGATTTGGAAACCTAGTATAATTGTGGGGCTATACTGCATAGATCTTAGAACTGAGTGTAACCAAGGCAAGAGCGAAGATAAACAAAGTGCACATAGTAGCTATATCATTATGGTTTGTTAGAAAATAGAAGACATCATCAAAATATTGCATGGAGTGATTCTACTAGCCAAGCATCAGATAATATATGTTAACCCCATCATCATGTATGGACTAGGTCCATTTTTCCTTACTCACTGAAGGGACACATGGTTTGGTATCAGTATTATTCATTTTTCATCATTTGTCAGCTAGATAGAACCACTAGAAGAAGGTAAACAATAAATCAAGAGAGGGGACCAAGTGCCTTAGGGTTGTCACGTAGGAAGGTAACCAACTGCAACGTTGTGTCCCTAGTTGATGAGGAGATGCTATGATTTCAATATTATGTGAGAATTTTAAATTTATTTTATGAAATGTCTTTCGACTATTAAATATAATATTGTTACTTTTGTAATGAAGACTTGTTATGGATATACAATGAACATATTGATGTTACTTATTAATGCTTCGGCTATGATATTTGTGATAACCACTGACCTCAGAATGAGTGTCTAGGTACATACTAGCTAGTGGAAATGGGGAAAATACAAGGGGACCCTATTTTGTGAAACCAATAGAGGCAACCAAGTCTATGTGGAGAGATTTAGGTCCTTTGTATTGTGAAATGTACTACAATGTGTTGTGTTTTACCTTGTGTTGTATTATGTAGCGTCATATGTCATGGTATTGTATTATGTAGCATGATATGTCATGGTTGTTCTTTGTGATGTGTCATGCATTGCTATGTATTGTGTAACTTAAACTAATAAAATTTCCCCTTTAGTCTTTTATAAGGGTGTAAAATAATTTTATATAGTACCTTTGTCTTAAAAATAAAACATTAAGACCTAAGTTTATGTCCATGCACTTTTGGAGGGGAAAATTAAAAAAAATCAATAATTTTTTAAAACCTTTTTTTTTTAACCCTAAATAGGGTGATCAAAATTAGAGAGGTATCGAGTCATCAGAGAGGGGTATGTGTGTGTTGTAAAGATTTAAGAGGGCTGTAATAGAAATCATGGAAAATAAAAACAAGTGTCCCCAACTAAGGAGACAAGTGTTTGCCTCTCAACAAGAGAGGTGTCAAGGGAGGAAATTTTTAATTAATTATTTTGGGGAAAAGAAAGGATCCTCCTCATCCTCCTAGCTGTTGTAAATTTTCTTTTTTACCATGGCTGGAACCTTTTGGGAAACCATCTTCTATAATTGTTTGGAATCACTTGAAATTATGTTTTTGACTTATATTTTATGGATCACTTTCTTTTACTGCTATTTATGCACCTTCTACGTTGTTTGGAGAAAGATGCTATAATTTCATTTTTCATCTATAGTAACTGTTGTACCATCTACCAAAAAATGTTTTCCATCAGCAGTGACTACCTTATCACCTGCTGTAATTTTTCTCTATAGACTAGGAGGGTAAATCTTGTACATAGAGGTTTAGCTGTCGAAGAAGGGTAAGCTATATATCAGTGGATTTGGATTTGCCTCCTCCAAGTGTTGTGCAAGGATCCAAGTAGGCCTCAATCCTTGGTGGAATCCCTAAATTATAAGCACCCTAAATTGCATAGAACATGTTACGGTAAATTGTGTGGGTAAAAAAAAGTTGTATTAACTATCTTATATTAATCTCCAGGAAGAAATTGTTTTCTATTTGTGTTGCATATTATATTGTTGAATGTCAAGTAATGATTGGGGTAAAGAAAGAGATGTCCTCAGAATAATTTGAGAGAATATGGCTGGGGAAGAGTACCCAAAAGTTTCTTGTTCCTTGTCCCTACATGTTGATGTTTGCTCTTCTCTTCTACAAAAAGCGAATTGTTGGAAGATTACTTAGGTACAATATTGTGGCTTGAGGTGCTTATATTGTGCAAGGTTGAGTTGTGAGGTTCTGTGAAATTGTGTCCTTGCTGTTGAAAAAATTTGTGTTACTGTCATGCTATGTAGTTGGTATATGTATTCTACCCAGTCCCCCTATGTTTTCCCCTAGCTCAAGGGTGGATAGCTTCTAGAGGTGAGCATCTCACTAGCTATATCCAAGAATTTTGGTTCCTATACAGGTCTTAGAAGGCTAAAGAAAATAAAGAAAAGAAGACTAAAGGGTGCAATGACCTATAGTTATTGATGGCAGATGACTGATACATGTTGAGTGACAAAGGGAAAGAAGAGAGGAAATCATTTCAAGGTCTAGTGTTGAGAGAGGGGTCAAATCTGAGAAATGGGAGTGTATGTCATTGTATACTATTAATGTGTTAGTAGGAAGTATGTCCTCTGTAAAATAAAGAAATGAAACTACTGTAAACTAGCTTTGTATATTTGTTGCATACCTACTCTGATATGAAATGGATTTGTGCCAAAGGAAAAAAAAAGAGAAGAACTAACAAGAAAATAAAATGAAAGAGAAATGCTAATTGTATTGTTGTATATGAAACCATTGAATCATTTCTAGCATGGAATGTTCCTAATCTAAAATTATAGAAATTACGACTACTGCTATGTGTCTATAAACATATTCATTCTTTTGTTACAATACATGGATTCCTTGATACTAGGAAAGAAGAAGAAAAAATCTTAGACCTAAATTTATTTTAATATCTCTTTTTACATTTTTAGAAAGAAAGCGTCCCTTGTCTAGTTGCAATGAGACCTCACTTTGTCCTTATTTAGTTCTTTTTCGGTGGTTGATCATAATTATGTCAAGTGAAGCAAATTGGGAGGGAGCCTATGTGTTGTGCAGAGGTTTTGAATGGCTACTACATGTACTTCTAGGCAGAACATTGGTCCTTATAATTAAACCACTAGTATACTCCCCATGCAGCTCTAGTATTTGTCTATTCTATCACAAGGATGAAATATGTCACACCTTTTGAGTTGAGTAAAGACAATGAAATTTTCTTTGAGGAATGAACATGTATACCTGATCAATACTATCCATTGCCATTTAAAATCATGATCAATACTATTCTAGAAACAAAAGAAAATAGAATATGAATTAAATAAGGGAAACAAACCTTTCTCTACATTGTAGATCTGAGGGTCATTCAAAAGATGCCACAATTACCTACAAGTTGCATAGGACTGTTGTACTCATTTTGGTGGATAATCTGCTCTGGAAGTTTAGACACTACCAAACATAACAATGAAAACAAATTGCTCCCAGGATCAATGATTTTACTCCGTTTCTTTTTGTGTATTCATGCATTGATGGTTTATACCTAGTTTTGGCTCGATCGGCCTCCTTCATCCCTAAGATCAGCGACGTGTCCCACTATAGATTAAAAAAGAGAGGTTATTCAGGGGCTATTCTAATGATGATGTTTTCTCTTCTTGAAAGAAATTTGCTTCCTACTGCACAATATAAATGAACTATTCATTATGGGAAAGATGTACACATTTTAACCTTAACTAAGTGTCAATATCCCAGTGTTGGAAAGTTGGGCTTCTTGGGCAATAACATCGACAGCATTATATACAATGCATAATGAAATTTTTAATTGATCTAAGCAACAACGTAAGAAAAAAAAATGATATTGACCCAAAAAACATTACAGTGACCAAAATCATATCCCATGAATGGAATGAGAGAAAAAAACAATCAATCATCGAGAAAATCACCAAATGGGTGGGAAAAAGTCGATTGAAGGAAGCCATGTGTGGTCATAGAAATTGAAGCATTAGGCTAGGTTCAACTATGTACTGACACATTAAGAGTCAACTATCAAACAAACCCTAGATCATGCTAACCGCTTCCTCATGAAGAGGCCTTGTAATGTAACAAATAGATTGTGCCCAAGGTAAAACAAGATAAGGAAATAGATTAAAGAATTAAGTTTATACCAGATGGTACATCTGGAAGTAATGCAGAAAATATAGAACTGTTAGTTTTAAACCTTCCCTGGCCATCACCGTGGTGTTCTCCAACCCAGCAAAAGATGAAGAATCTTAAAAGATGCATCATGTTGGGTGAGCAACTAAGAGATTAGGGTAACAATGCTTGACATGCCTTAGGGTTACATATATACGAGAACCAAGATCCCCACAATTTATGTGAACTTGGGAATCCTCACCGAAAATTTATATTTCACGTGCTTCGCTTTCCACTTTTCTTTTGGGAGGCATATGTTGTTTGAACCTAGTCTAACTTATCATCTCAAGAGGGGTGCTAGGAGCCCTAAAACAATAATGTGTGCCTGGTTATTCCAAAACTACTATGGTAGTGAAGTATATGCCATGGGGCCTACCTCAAGGTCATATAGTTAGCACTCTAACATATCAACCTCCATGGGAAATCTTAACTTGATTGGAGGTTTGTTAGTTTTAATATTTAAGTAAATGTGTAGCAATATATGTGCATACCCCTCCTTCTTAGTCTAGCTAGAATTTTGAGAAGGGATTAATACTTTAAAATAGATTTACCATTAGGGAGGCTTAGCTTTCGATATTAGTTTGAAATTAAGATTAATTTTTTTTAGTCTTGATAGAATAAGGGGACTCTTAACCCTAAAATAGGAAGCTTCCCTTCAAGATATAGTTTTATCTTAAGGGAAATAACAAGGGTGGTGATTGTAAGAGTAGACATACATATTTTTCTGACTCTTAGAGAAGGATTATATGAACTTTTCCTTGGTGCTCTTACTTCTGCAATGGTTATTAATTGACTAACAAGGTTGAATTTCAGATCTTTAAACCAAAAAAAATATTGTTTCATTCTTGTGAGCATGTTTTAGCTGAGGGCGTTACAGATGTATTGGAGCAAGGTTCCCAACTCTGGGAGCTTCAGGAATAGATTGTACAAATTGAACTGTTTTATTTAAAAAAAAAAACTATCAAGTGCTTGTAGTGTGCCCCATCCTTGCCTTGGTGAATTATGTAAGCAATAGAATAGGAGGATGTGGTAACGAGAGTAATGTATTTAGCTAATGAAATAATAATGGATTTAATAAAATTTCTAAGTGAAAAATTTCCATCTTAACCTTAGTTTAAATGGTTAAATAAGAAGCATTCATGTATTGGACCCTGATCATTGTAAATTGAGTTTCCTATGTCTCCTAGGGAACTCAAAATCATGAATTAAATGTAGTTTCCTTATGAGCCCCAACATGTATATTTCCTTAGGTAATTGTCTTGATGAACTTGATAGTATAAATTGTGATGTCTAGTTTCATTGAATTGTGGAATCTTCATATTATGTTCTTATGAGACTAAAGTTTTAAAACAAATAAGAATGTCTTTCAATTTATTTAAAGTGAGAATTATGTGAATATTTAACTCTCTTTTTGAAAAGTGGTTGGTGCTCTAGTGGATTGAAAAACTTCATGGGATGTGATTACTTTGCATATTATGGCTTGGGAGTTGAGAGAAGAAAATTTAGCAAAGAAAAGTGGAAAGAATAGGTTGTTAAATTTTGGTCAACATTACGTTATGAATTCCTACATTTTCTATTGTTTAAGTGTAATAAATTCTTGTGTACTTTTGTTGTGTGAGTTTAATTGGATACGATTCAAATCATACTTAGAGAAAAATATGCTCTTACTTTTGTGTTTTCTTGTATTCGTATAGGTAAAATCTAAATGTGAAAATGATATTGTAACATATACTAGATGAATTAGATTTAATATTTAGAAATGTGAAAACTTTTGTGATATGTTCTGTCAAATAATTTGCTTATATTACCCTTAAGAATGTATGCACTTTGTGTATTGTATAAGTATATTATGTGTTGAGCAATTAGGAATGCTCAATAAAACATACATCGATTTAGGTCATCCATACACTTTATCTTGAATATTGGGTTTATGTGAAGACATAGCTAAAACTTGAAAGCGTAGAAAAATTATTCATTCTAGAAAAAGAGATAAAACTAGGATATAATGAAGAAAACAATCATTCGCCATATATGGTTTTCAATGCAATAGAATTCAAATTAAATTAAATGGGTAAGACCTATTGGAGCATAGGAAATGTAGTGCATGGTATGACAATGAATTATAATTACAAGACAAATTAGGGGTCAAAATATGTTTTGTGTGATTGAAATTCAGATTTTTTTTCTCCAAAATGAGGTTGCTATAAAAAAAATAGATATATTTGACTACTAATGAATGAACCTAGTAGTAGGTGCAATAAGTGAGATTAATTTTCATGTGGTGCAATATGATATGTATGTGGAATTTAACATGTGTTGTGATGTGAGAATACTAGTAATGTTGTGATTGTATCTCAAAGTATGTGATATAGGATATCCAACTTGGGAAGAAGAGTTTAGTGGACATAATTTATGATCCACTTAAGCATGCCCTTGTGATAATTGTATATATGTGTAAATAATCCTTATGAATTAAAGCAGTGAAATGTTAAAAACATAATATGTATTGAAGTGTGTTTTATGGAGATGTGTGAGTCACCCTTTGTGTTCTCATATGATGAGATGTCTAGTTCCACCCCTATTTGAGAGCATTCTCTAATGACCACATTGGTTGGTTTGTGTTGTAAACCCTTTTCTTTCTATTGTTCCAGGGGTTGTAAACATGATAGACACTCAAAAGACCTATAAAAGGGAGAGTTGCATGTGTTGGTGTGTGATTTGGCACATCACAAGGCATCTTTGTTTGGAGATAATTTGGTCACCACTTTTGGGTGCTTTTGGCTCATGGTTTTGTAATTACCATTGACGGTTTACTATATTGTATATCCTATATATTAGGAGCTTGAGATGGAGGTTGTGTGTAAGATCCTTATAGATGTTGAGTTACCTCCTGGATCTTTAGTTGGTTATACTCCTGTTAAAGCCTACTATGCATGTATATTGTAATCTTCTTGATTTCTAAATAATATATTGGGCGGTTTTGGAGTGTCAGCTTTTTTACCTGAAAGGGTTTTCCCATGCATATCTTGTGTTGTGAGTTTTGCATTTGAATGTTGCTATTATCTTTTTGTTAATGTGCATCTTAATCTATAACTGAAAAATTTAAAATTAGCATAAATCTTTCCTCAGTAGATCAGTGTAGGAAGCGTTTTCTGCATACCTTGCTTCCTTTCAACAATATTGTTGAAGATTCTAGTCTTGACAATGATTCTCTGTATGCTAAAAGAACATTTTATTATTTCAAAAGGAAAAGTGGTTACAAGTTAGTTAGGAGATGAAAAATCTATATATGTACAAGTTAATTCTAATTGTAAGGATCCCTTGATGGGAGGTATTCATCCTTTCAACATAGTCACTATACAAAAAATATAAGGAGTCTTTGTGTTCCATTTTTTGAAGAAATTAGAAGAATTTTCTTAAATTGTGTCTCACTATTTCTCCTTTGATCACATGTTTATTGTATGTTTGATTTGAAATCATTTCTTCATTTTTTTCTTATACTTTTGGTTGGATAGGAAATGGAATAGAGACTTTGTGCTTTGATTTGAAGGAATGAGAAGAATATTTTAGAACTTTGTGTCTCCATATTCTTTGTTTATTGCATATTATTCATATGTCTAAAGTGTAATTGACTCCTCATATTTTTCTTGTAGGTTGAAGGTGTAAACCATCAATCATTCTTATCTCTTTCCTATATGTTGGATGCATAAAATGGAGTTTGTTTCTTCATTAGCTACTATACATTATTCTTCGTTCCCTTTTATTCTTCCTACATTTTTCCCAAGAAATCTTATGTAGTGTCTTGTATGAGCCTATCTAGGGTTTCTACTTTTTTTTTCAATTCCCATTCTTGTGTTCCTTTTGTACTATTAGGTTAAAAGTATACAAAAATCCCATCATCTAAGGGAGCTTTCCCTCTCAAATGTAGAGGAAACTCATGAATCTAATAATAATTTCTCCAACTATTATGAACATTTATTTCTATCCATAGGCAAGTTGCATCAAATATAACAAAATGTTGCAATGACAAATTTGTTTACTAACACTTCTAAATATTAAGTTAGTGTCATTGAACTTCTTGATCTCCATTCTAGATGTTTTTGTCATTTTCTATTCATGAAAACATAAGATCAACTACATAAATCTCCCATTTGAGTAAGGGTTAATAATATCTTATTATCCCACATATCAACCAAGCTATAATAAACAAGATCTTATAACAAATGAATTAAAACTAAGCATAAATCCACATTAACTTTAGGGAGAAGCAATTGAGGTACATACATATCTAAAAAAATGTAAGTAGAATAATTATCATTAATATAAGATATACATTGGAAAATAATGGACAAGAGCAGGATCATAATGGGCCAAGAAATGATAATGACAAAAATACATGATGGGTGGAAATCTACTAACATTTGGATTTAGATTTAGATTTGGATGGAAAAAGTGCTCACATTTTAAGCTCAAATTTGTCCATTCCCTTTTTAAAAAATGCCTTGGGATTATCTTAGACTTAGACAAGTGCGAATCTCAAAAATTCCCAAAAAATTATAAAATCATTTACCTAGTTTATCTTGAAATTATCCACAACTTTATACTTAAAACTAATATACTTTTTTTAAACCAAATTCAATAAAACAAAAGGGTTTTTAAAGGAAATACTCACAATTCTGAAAATGTAATTTGTTCCTCATTACAAATATTATTTATTTTATACATAAATTATATTTGAATTCATGAATGATATATATATTGAGAAACACTCATAAATTTCAAACATGTAAAAATATTTTTTAAATCAAAAAATTATGTCATACTTTGGGCTTTGTTAGTGATAGCTTTAAAAAATAAAGTTTTTAATTTCATATTTTTTGACCAAAGAGGTCAAGTGTAACTCCCAAGTGCTCCATGTGGGTGTCATCATTCCTCTTACACAACTCATGTCCAATGTCCAACGTCCAACCCTGTTCTTCAATCAAATATGTTAGCTATAGTCCAACGTCCAACCCTGTTCTTCAATGATTTCTTATATCATAAGACCAATGATACATGGTAGAGAATCCCAACAAAGAATTTCAAAATTCCCTCCATATGTGTCATTTTCTTTTCCACGTGGGTCCAAGATTTACAATATTTGACAAATATTTAGTAATTGCAACAACATTAGGACATACAAGATTTACAACACCTATTCCTAAGAAATTGTATTTAGTAAAAAATAATTAAATAATTTCATATATTAATCTATTCATCAAATTATATCTTAGACTATGAATATAGAAATTCTTTATATATAATATTTGTATTCACGACGTTGATGGATCAAAAGTCCAAGATTCTTGTATTTCCAATATCAATTGCAAAAGCATAAAATATTTAAACTTTTATAAAAAAAAATATTTTGTAAAATATAAAAAATGCATCAATATTTCCAATCACATTTTGTGATATACAAAATGAATTATCTCACATATAACTTTTTAATATTAAGAAAGGCATTTGGATATAATGAGAACCCAAAAGATAGTTTTAATGCTTTTCAATA
The DNA here is from genome assembly GCA_027924645.1 of Cunninghamia lanceolata. Lineage (NCBI taxonomy): Eukaryota > Viridiplantae > Streptophyta > Pinopsida > Cupressales > Cupressaceae > Cunninghamia > Cunninghamia lanceolata. The sequence goes on from BSBN01000244.1 coordinate 1,174,234, forward strand.
TCACTAACATTTTTGAAAAAATATTTAAAAATTATTTGAATCATTTAATGTAAACATAATATCTGTAATGTATTTTATTTTTTTTAAATATGTAATATTTTATAATGTTAATAATCAATATTTTTATAATTCGTATTCTTATTATTCTCTAACCTTTTAAAAAATATCAATATAAAGAACTATTATTTCGTGGTTATCCCTTTGGTTGCTTATGTGAGCAACCACTACCTCATAAACAATTTACAAACTAATCACTATATACAAATTGTTTAAACCTTTTTCTACATAAAGCCTCATTTAAAACACTTTACTTACACATCATCCATTTTAATGCTCCAACAATCAATAACAATTTTACACCTCATTAACAACAAAAAGTGGTAAATATTTGCCTTATTTTTATTGGCCAAAATTAACCTTTGACTATTGAAGTGAATGATGTTTAAGAACAGCCCATTTAAAACACTTTTAAAATGTTTAAGCTCAATTCTCCATGCAAAATGGTTATAAAAAGTTATAAATTTTTTGTTTCAACATACATGCTAACCACACTAATAGCCCTTACAGGTTCAGAATAACATTTGCAAAACACAGTTTTGTTATTTGAATGCATCAAATAACACAAGGTACCAACTGTTAAGCTTTAAATTGACTCATTTGCCTACTGTAAGACCTGATCATACTCTACCCTTCTGTGGAAACTACGGTGACAATTACAGGCCTCGCATCTCATTTCATCATCTTGGCTGGCCTTGAACTCTCCACATCCATCTTTGGCATGATAGGGAAGTTGAAGGGTGTGATTCTTCCAACATTCCATGTACTCTACCTTTCTGTGGAAACTACGGTGACAATTACAGGCCTCGCATATCATTTCATCATCTTGGCTGGCTTTGAACTCTCCACATCCATCTTTGCCATGATGGGGAAGGTGAAGGGTGTGATTCTTCCGACATTCCATGTACCGCACCCTGTTAATTGATTCATTAATAGCTGAGCCAGAAACAAATTGGGCTTTTGAGGTTTCATTCCTTGGCTCTGAGAGTAGCTCTTTTGGATCCATCCTGACTCTATTCTTACACACAGAGAGCGGAATAATATTTGAAAAATAGTGAAACAAATGGAGTTCAACAATGGCAATGAATAAAGACGACAGAATAGAGTTTTTTTCAACGCTTCCCTTAACTTCTGATCTGCTTTGAGACCTGCACCCAGGAAAGCAAATATCTATCATACTTACATGACGTTTGAGCGTCATATTCAGGTCTGTAGCTATTTAGGGTTTTTCTTTTATTATAAACACTAACAAATCACTAGAAATAAATAATAATTTCTGTGAAATATTTATATTTAGTGTTTACATTGCACTTTAATATTAAAAAAAATGGAGAACATAATTGTGTAGGGTAATAAATCATAAGCAAAGAATGCAAAGTTAAGCTAACAGTCTCCTTCTACTTCAGATTGGAACATGAAAGAAAACGAATCTATAGTGATGCAAGATCAAACAAAACTCAATATCTTTTCATAATTGTGTAGGGTAATAAGTCATAAGCAAAGAATGCAAAGTTAAGCTAACAGTCTCCTTCCACTTCAGATTGCAACATGAAAGAAAATGAATCTATAGTGATGCAAGATCAAACAAAACTCAATATCTTTTCCTTGGGTTTGAATGATGGATCCAAATGATAAAGTGTTGATAATGATTGCTATATTGAATTGCTCTAGTGGACTCACTAGTATGACAGCATGTACCTGCAGATTCTTCTTGATACCTTGGATGAGAGGGAAGCCTAAATTTATAGATTTGAGGTAGAGGAATGGAGGGTTAGTATTCATTTGCATTGGATGGCTAGGATTGAATGAGACAAATTAGGGCAAGATTAGAAGCTTCTATGGGGTTCTCTAAGGATGAAGGGTTGAGATTAAAGATAGATGGATGGCTGGGATTAAATGACAAAAATTAGGGCAAGGATGGAAGCTTCTAAGAAATTCTATAAAGTGAATGGTTGAGATTAAAGATGGATGGATGGATGGATGACTAGGATTAAATGAGGAAAACTAGGAAAAAATGAAAACTTCTATGGATTATCTTTATGTGAATGGTGAGGATTAAAAATATTCATATGTGAATGAATGGTGGAGATATAAATTTACTTTGAGTTTTGTGAGATTGTTTAAGTTCAGTGAATCTAAACAACCTTTAGTTGGTCATGTGACTAGTTGAATTTTTAATTCATTTATTTGGGGATAATGGATAAGGATTTGAGTTAATTAGATTAAATAATGGATTGAAATAGGATTTAAAATTTTTAGACTAATTAATTAAACTAGCAAGATATCTTAAATACATCTATCTAAAAGACGCGGAGGCACTATATTGAAATTGTTATAGATAGATTTATTTAAGATATCTATGTTAGAGTGAGGAGCTAATATATATATATATATATATATATATATATATATATATATATATATATATATATATATATATATATATATATATATATATATATATATATAGTTCTACTTAAACATTTATTTTATTTCCTTTATAAATTTACATTTAATGATTGGAGAATCATAAAAAATTGTTTTTAATTTAAAGCAAATGATATGAAAAAATTAATTATAATTATAATTGTCTAATAGAATTAATTCCCATAGAAAAAATCTTTAATCTTTTAAAGATTTAATCTTTCCCTTGCCCTTATTTTTCTTTGCTAGCCTTCATTAGACTAAAGTAAATAATTTACCCTACCTTAATGTTCTTATTTTCCTTTGTGGGATGCAGCGACAATTCTAAGTTTTGTATAATTTTCAATAATTTAATCCAAATGATAGGAAAGATTTAATTATATTTTTTAAAGAATTAATTCCCATAGTAAAAATCTAAAACAAAGGTCATTAGACTAAATATTAATTTTGTTTGTGGCTTTCAAATTTTCTTTGTGGTTTTCAAAGATTTGTTTATGAAATAACAATAAAAAAATGTTGCATAGTACCCTTACCAATTAGACTTCTCTCCTTATTGATTAAACTTCTTCTCCCAATTCAATTTGCTCTATTTTTATGTGGTTTGATTTTTCTCAAATTTATGTTTGAGTACTACTTATATTAATTTATTTCAATATATAGAGTGAGGACCTAAAATATATACGTATTACTATATAATGCTAGTTTTACTTAAACAATTATTCTATTTACTTTATAAATTTACATTTAAAGATTGAAGAATCCTAAGAATTAGTTTGTAATTTAATCCAAATGATATGAGAAACTTAATTATAATTGTCTAATGGAATTAATTCCTATAGAAATTTTTTTTAATCTTTTAAAGATTAAAGAACTATAATCCTAATTAAACTAAATTAATTTATTTTCCAATTAGTTTTCTTTGTGGGTATTTAAGGTAATTCTTAGCTCTAACAACTAGTTTTTAATGGAAAATTTTCAATAATTTAATCTACTATAACCCTAATAATTTAATTTCTAATAATTTTATTTGTAGATTTTAAAGATTGAAGAACTATAACCCTAGCCCTCATTAAACTAAAATAAAGTAATTTACCTTGCCATTATTTTTCTTTGCTAGCCTTTCATTAAACTAAAGTAAATACCTTAATTTTCTTATTTTTCTTTGTTGGATGAATTAATTCTCATACTAAAAATCTAAAACAAAGGTCAATAAACTAAATATTGATTTTCTTTGTGGCTTTTAAAGATTGAAGAACACTAACCCTATCTCTCATTAAACTAAAGTAAATAATTTACCCTGCCATTAATTTTCATTGTGGTTTTCAAAGATTTGTTTAATAAATAAAATTATAATTTATAGGTTCAATAATTTAAGCTACACTTTAACTACAATTTTCTTTTTATAGTTTATTGAGTAGCATGTAGATACAATAAGAGTAAACAATACGCAATGCTAATCTAACCTTCTATAAATAATAGCAGGAGCATTGCATCACTTCATAAATTCATTTTATAAGAAAAATAAAAAAAATGGTTTCATAGTACCCTTACCAATGAGACTTATCTCCTTATCGATTAAACTTCTTCTCCTAATTCAATTTGCTCTATTTTTATTTGATTTGATTTTTCTGAAATTTATGTTTGAGTACTACTTATATTTATACACATTATTTTATTAGCTTTATTAAAAAATAAGTCAGCTCTATTTTATTTTTATGTACTATCCAAGTCATCCCTTAATAGGTGTAATTATTTTTAAATATCGCTCATTAACACATTAACTCCACCCTTTGGTACCACTATAGTTACACCACTAGTTTTCATTATTTATTTAATTAGTGTAGAGGGGTGTGAGAAATTAATTTTAATTAAATAAATATGATTTATTTAATTAATTGAATGATGGAGAGAATATTAAAAGGATAATTGTAATTAATTAAATAAATATTAATGATTTGAATGAAAAGAGGGGGATAATGAGGTTGAATCGCTAGATCCTCTTTTCAAGGACATATCAACCAAGTTGAATCACACTTTTACAAGAGGATTCACCTACATGTTAGGTTGTCACTTGGAATGATGTGGAAATTAAGAGATTTTCAATTAATGTATTGATTTAATGCTGAAATATCCTTGAAACCCTAATTATACAAAATAGTAAGTTTAAAATGTATTGAAACCCTAAATATCCTTGAAACCCTAAATATCCTTGAAACCCTAATTACTTGTCATTTTTTGAAGTTCAAAATGCAGAATATTCGAGGACACTGGCACTCACGCTCCTATCTAGGGTGTTCTTTTCTTTAGGGAACCCTAATCTCCTTTCGACATTGATGATCACTGTACTTTTCATTTTCGTGCCAGTAGATGCGGAGGACATTAGAACTAGTGCCTGGATCCAATGCAGGGTGTTCTTAAGGATGTCAGAACCTCTTCAGATGCTAATTATCATTGTCACAATGATTTATGTGTTTTCAACCTCAAAGGACACTGGCACTAGCGCTTGAGTCCAAGGAGTGCTTTTCTTCAGAGATTCGGAATACTTATCTTCTATAACTTTCCTCTACAACTCCACTATGTGAAATCTAATACCTGTAACTTACAATCACAAGGAGTGTGGTTGGGGGTTGTGGTGTTTAGAGACTTGCCTTAGTCAAGCCCTGGAAGGACATTCAAGTCTTTTGAATATTGTTGTTAGATAAAGAGTGTGTATCCCTATGGGATAGAGGTAAAAACAAATTGATAAAGATTGAAACACAAATAGATATCACCTTAGAGTTGTAGATCTCACATAGATGAATATTCTTCAACACATGAGAAGACGAAGCTAAATCCACAATCACAAACACAATAACAATGCTCTGCTTTGCAACAATGAATATCTTGAATGCTCTAAAATCATAAGTTTACAAAAAGTTCATAATCATCTTCTAGTTTACAAATGGAACCCTAAACATACTTATATATGCAACTAAATACATTCTTGCTTCAAATTTCATAATTCAAACTTAAAATGTCGGCAATGGAACTTCTTAATGGTCACATAATAGACATTTAAATTTGGGACCCACCTAAAATAGGGAAAGATAGGGGCACGAGTTCCCATGTCCTTGGGTCCTCTTTCAAGGTAGGTTTAAGTGCAACAATGCCTCTCAAGCCCCATATTCAAATTTGGGACATGCCTAAAATAGGGAAGGACAAGGGCATGAGCGCCCGTGTCCTCAGGTCCTATTCAGGGCAAGATCAAGTGCAACAATGTCCCTCAAGCCCCATGTGACATGGATTTTAGGCCATTTTCTTTTAGGAGTCAAAATAAACATGCAATATGCAAAATAAGGGACCTGGGAGCTAAACTTACGAGGAAAAAGCCTAGGGAGACATTTTTTAACATAACATTTAGTCCCCACTTTAATGTATGTATGAACGCAAGGCCCATACGTGCATTAAAGTACGGTCAAAACATAGCAAACACACCAAGCACTTGAAGACATTAGAGAAAACACATTATGGCATGCCAAACACAGTGAAGACAATATCAAGTATGTAAAACACAGAGAAGACAACATTGAAGACATAGAAAACATGATGAATATAGTGAACGTAGTCATTATTTAATTTTTATTTTCATATATAAATGAATGCAGATGCATGGAATGTAAAAATGCAACACACAACACAAAATGTAGGAGGGCCATTTCACCACGCTCTTTGGACTACATATGGTGCAACAGACACACAGCACAAAACCTCAACTGTAAGCGGAGCACTTCACTACACTCAGACAAGAGGGGAAAACACACCATACAAAGCCCATGTGGGGGTTAACCACACAAGGGGGAAAACACATGGAAGACACATGGAAAACATGAGCATCATATAGCATGCCAAAGACATACTATACATTTAAAACATGACAAACAAGGTGATCGAAGGAACTTATTGCTAAGCCCCCACCATCTTAGGCACATTATAGACACACCTAATGGTTGGGCTTATGCCACAACAACCGCCAAAGACATGCTTAAGGGAGGATAGTCTCAAATCCAACCTTGCACTAGCTCAAGAGATACACCATCTTGCCTCGGGTAGAGGGCTTTTGAATAAAAAGATATGCATGATATCCCATCCCCATAGAGGGCTTAATGATTGCAATATAGAATAACGATGTGCACTCATGCTGGAGATACATCATCCTGCCTCTGCAGAGGGCTTACAAAAATGCTTTGTTAGTACCAAAATTATCATCTACACCTTACCTTTATATGCCCCCACCTTAAGTTTTTTATGTCATGTACCAATATCAAGCACATTAAGGTAGAGAGAAAACACACAAGGGAACAACAGATCTCTCAAAGCCCATTCCCCCAAAGGTGACATGTGCTTCACGATCACTAAATCTTCCCACAAACACGCAATTTCTTGCAAGAAGAGAGGTTAGAAATCTTTCTCTAAGATAATAACCACATCACATGATCAAAAGAAATGTATGAAAAACATCACATAAAGAGCCAAGGTTATACTATGGATTTGGAAACCCGGTATAATCATGGGTCTATACTACACAAATCTTAGAACCAAGTGTAACCAAGGCGAGACCCAAAACAAACTAAGTGCACATAGTAACTATATTGTTATGGTTTGTTAGCAAATATAAGACATCATCAAAATATCACATGACATGATTCTACTAGCCAAGCATCAGATTATATATATCAACCCCATCATCATGTATGGACTAGGTCCATTTTTCCTTACTCGCTGAAGGAACACATGGTCCATATCAATATTATTCATTTTTCATAATCCGCCAGCTACATAGAACCACTAGAAGAAGGTAAACAATAAATCAAGAGAGGAGAACAAGTGCCTTAGGGTTGTCACGTAGGAAGGTTCCCCCAAGTAACCAACCACAACGTTGTGTCCCTAAGGCATGTGTAAGGTCATGCGTAGATCCACTCGAACTTTCCCAAGTAATGAATGTTATCACAAGACTTCCTTCAAGAATATTTACAAACTTCTTGTTTTCTATGAGATGACATCTCTTGGAGGTTATGTGACTATAGTGCATGACAGTTATATATTTATACTTGAGCTATCTCTAGAGTACATTTATCAAAATATATTCTATGATATTAAACCCATCCTCAGTAATTACTAACCATATTATTTTGTGTTGATCTACGATCGTATGAGTTGACTTTCATATAATTTCTTGTATGACTTATTACATGATGTGGATCTTATGATTCCTATTAATTACTAATTGGTGATAAGGTTAAGTTTGTTTATGGTTGATATGGTTTATGATATATAATATATAACTCATCATCTAATTTCACTTTCCTTTAGGCAATATTGTTGAATGGTATAGACATATGTTCTAAATAAAGATGTGGTAGGATTAACCATTGATATGTTCTGATGTTTTATGTTCATATCTTTTGTAGAGATTTAGTTCATGAGGAGATGCTATGATTTCAATATTATGTGACAATTTTAAATTTATCTGATGAAATGTCTCTCGACTATTAAATATAATATTGTTACTTTTGTAATGAAGACTTGTTATGGATATACAATGCACATATTAATGCTTCAGCTATGATATAAGGGAAATGGGGAAAATACAAGGGGGCCCTATTTTGTGAAACCTGTAGAGCCAACCAAGTCTATGTGGAGAGACTTAGGTCCTTTGTATTGTGAAATGTACTACCATGTGTTTTGTTTTACCTTGTGTTGTATTATGTAGCGTCATATGTCATGGTGTTGTATTATGTAGCGTCATATGTCATGGTTGTTCTTTGTGATGTGTCATGCATTGCTATTTATTGTGTAACTTATACTAATTAAATTTCCCCTTTGTCTTTTATAGTACCTTTGTCTTAAAAATAAAACATTAAAACCTAAGTTTATGTCTAGGAACTTTTGGAGGGGAAAATTAACTAAATCAATAATTTTTGAAAACCTTTATTTATTTTTACCCTAAATAGGGTGATCAAAATTAGAGAGGGGGATGTGTGTGTTGTAAAGATTTAAGAGGGTTGTAATAGAAACCATGGAAAATAAAAAAAAGTGTCCCCAACTGAGGAGACAAGTGTTTTCCTCTCAACAAGAGAGGTGTCAAGGGAGGACATTTTTAATCAATTATTTTGGGGAAAAGAAGGGGGGATTCTCCTTATCTTCCTAGCTATTGTAAATTTTCTTTTTTTTACCATGGCTAGAACCTTCTGGAAACCATCTTCTATAATTTTTTGGAATCACTTGAAATTGTGTTTTTGACCTGTATTATATGGATCACTTTCTTTTACTGGGATTTCTGCACCTTCTAGGTTGTTTGGAAAAAGATTTAATAATTTCATTTTTCATCTTTAGTAACTATTGTACCATCTTCCAAAAAAAGCTTTCCATCAGCAGTGACTACCTTATCACCTGTTGCAATTTTTCTCTATAGACTAGGAGGGTAAATCTTGTAAATAGAGGTATAGCTGTGGAAAAAGAGTAAGATAGATATCATTGGATTTGGATCTACCTCCTCCAAGTGTTGTGCAAGGATCCAAGTAGGCATCAATCCTTCGTGGAATCCCTAAATTATTAGCACCCTAAATTGCATAGAACATGTTACAGTAAATTGTGTGGGTTTTAAAAGTTGTATTAACTATCTTATATTAATTTCCAGGAACAAATTGTTTTCTATTTCTGTTGGGTATTGTATTGTTGAATGTCAAGTAATAATTGGGGTAAAGACAGAGATGTCCTCAGAAGAATTTGAGAGAATATGGCTAGGTAAGAGTACCCAAAAGTTTCTTGTTCCTTGTCCCTACTTGTTCATGTTTGCTGGGTAAGAGTACCCAAAAGTTTCTTGTTCCTTGTCCCTACTTGTTGATGTTTGCTCTTCTCCTCTACAAAACAGGAATTGTTGGAAGATTACTTAGGTGCAATATTGTGGCTTGATTTGCTTATATTGTGCAATCTTGAGTTGTGATGCTATGTGAAATTGTTTCCTTGCTATTGAAAAAATATGTGTTACTATCATGCTATGTAGTTGGTATATCTATTCTACCCAGTCCCCCTATGTTTTCCCTAGCTCAGGGGTGGACAACTTCTATCCTAGGCTGGGAGGTAAGCATCCCACTAGCTATATCCAAGAATTTTGGTTCCTATGTAAGTCTAAGAAGGCTAAAGAAGAAAAAGAAAAGAAGACTGAAGGGTGTAATGACCTATAGTTATTGATGGCAGATGACTGTTACATGTTGAGTGACAAAGAGAAAGAAGAGAGGAAATCATTGCAAGGTCTAGTGTTGAGAGAGGGGTCAAATCCAAGTAATGGGAGTGTATGTCATTGTATACTATTAATGTGTTAGGAGGAATTATGTCCTCTGTAAAATAAAGAAATGAAACTGCTATAAACTAGCTTTGTATATTTGTTACATACCTACTCTAATATGAAATGGATTTGTGTGAAGGGAAAAAAAAGAGAAGAACTAATAAGAAAATAAAATGAAAGAGAAATGCTAATTGTATTGTTGTAGATGAAACCATTGAATCATTTCTAGCATGGAATGCTCCTGATGTAAAAGAAGAAAAAAAGAGATCTTAGACCTAAACTTATTTTAATATCTCTTGTTACATTTTTTAGAAAAAAACCCTCCCTTGTCTAGTTGGAATGAGACCTCACTTTGTCCTTATTTAGTTCTTTTTTAGTGGTTGATCAGAAATATGTCAAGTGAAGTAAACTGGGAGGGAGCCTATGTGTCATGCAGAGGTTTTGAATGCCTACTACATGTACTACTAGGAAAAACTTTGTTCCTTGTAGTTAAACCACTAGTATACCCCCCTGCAGCTCTGGTATTTCTCTATTCTATCACAAGGATGAAACATGTCACACCTTTTGAGTTGACTAAAGACAATGGAATTTTCTTTGAGTAATGAATAAGTATACCTGATCAATACTATCCATTTCCATTTAAAATCATTATCAATAATATTCTAGAAACAAAAGAAAATAGAATCTAAATTAAATAAGGGAAACAAACATTTCTCTACATCGTAGCTCTAATGGTCATTCAAAAGATGCCACAATTACCTATGAGTTGCATAGGACTGTTGTACTCATTTTGGTGGATGATCTGCTCTAGAAGTTCAGACATAGCAAACATAACAATGAAAACAAATTGCTCCCAAGATCAATGATTTTACTCCGTTTCTTTTTGTGTATTCATGCATTGATGGTTTATACCTAGTTTTGGCTCGATCAACCTCCTTCATCCCTGAGATCAGCTACATGTGCTACTATAGATAAAAAAGAGAGGTTATTTAGGGGCTATTCTTATGATGATGTTTTCTCTTCTTGAAAGAAACTTGCTTCCTACTGCACAATATAAATGAACTATTCATTATGGGAAAGATGCACACATTTTCCCTTAACTAAGTGTCGATATCCCAGTGTTGGAAAGTTAGACTTCTTGGGCAATAACATCGACAACATTATATACTGTGTAGAATGATATTTTCAAATGATCTAAGCAATAACATAAGCAAAAAAAATGATAGCAACCCAAAAAACATTACAGCAACCAAAATCATATCCCATGAATGCAATGAGAGAAAAAAACAATCAATCATCAAGAAAATCACCAAATGGGTGGGGAAAAGTCAATTGAAGGAAGCCATGGGTGTTCATAGAAACTAAGGCATTAGGTTAGGTTCAACTCTGTACCAACACATTAAGAGTCAACTATCAAACAAACCCCAGATCATGCTAACCGTTGCCTCATGAAGAGGCCTTGTAATGCAACAAATAGATTGTGCCCAAGGTAAAACAAGATATAGAAATAGATTAAAGAATTGAGTTTATATCAGATGGTACATCTGGAAGTAATGCAAAAAATATAGAATTGTTAGTTTTCAACTTGCCCTGCCCATCACCATAGTGTTCTTCTACCTAGCAAAAGATGAAGAATCTCAAAAGATGCATCATGTTGGGCGAGCAGCTAAGAGATTAGGGTAACAATGCTTGATATGCCTTAGGGTTATGCATATACGAGAACAAGATCCCCACCATTTATGTGAACTTGGGAATCCTGACTAAATATATATATATATATTTCACCTCCTTCGCTTTCTACTTTTCTTTTGGGAGTCATATGTTGTTTTAACTTAGTCTAACTTTTCATCTCGAGAGGGGTACTATGTACCCTAAAACAATAATGTGTGCCCAGTTATACCAAACATGCTATGGTAGTGAAGTATATGCCATGGGACCTACCTCGAGGTCATATAGTTAGCACTCTAACATATCAAACTCCATGGGCAATCTTAACTTGATTGGATGTTTGATAGTTTTAATATTTAAGTAAATGTGTACCAATTTATGAGCATACCCCTCCTCCTTAGTCTAGCTAGAATTTTGAGAAGGGATTAATAATTTAAAATAGATTTACCATTAGGGAGGCTTAGCTTTCGATATTAGTTTGAAATTAGGATTAATTTTTTTTAGTCTTGATAGAATAAGGGGACTCTTAACCCTAAAATAGGAAGCTTCCTTTCAAGATATAGTTTTGTCTTAAGGGAAATAACAAGGGTGGTGATTGTAAGAGTAGACATACATATTGTTCTGACTCTTAGAGAATGATTATATGAAATTTTCCCTAGTGCTCTTACTTCCGCAATGGTTATTAATAGAGTAACAAGGTTGAATTTCATATCTTTCAACCAAAAAAAAAATGTTTCATCCTTGCGAGCATGTTTTAGGTGAGGGCATTATAGAGGTATTGGAGCAACGTTCCCAACTCTGGGAACTTTGGGAATAGAATGTACAAATTGAAATATTTTATTAAAAAAAAAACTATTAAGTGCTTGTAATGGGCCCCATCCTTGCCTTGGTGAATTATGTTAGCAATAGAATATGAGGATGTGGTTACGAGAGTAATGTATTTAGCTAGTGAAATAATAGTGGATTTAATAAAATTTCTAAGTGAAACATTTCCATCTTAACCTTAGTTTAAATGGTTAAACACGAAGCATTCATGTATTGGACCCTAATCATTGTAAATTGAGTTTCCTATTTCTCCTAGGAAACTCAAAATCTTGAATTAAATGTAGTTTCCTTATGAGCCCCAACATGTATATTTCCATAGTTAATTGTCTTGATGAAATTCATAGTATAAATTGTGATGTCTAGTTGCATTGAATTGTGGAATCTTCATATTATGTTCTTATGAGACTTAAGTTTTAAAACAAATAAGAATGTCTTTCAATTGATTTAAAGTGAGAATTATGTGAATATTTAACTCTCTTTTTGAAAAGTGGTTGGTGCTCTAGTGGATTGAGAAACTTCATGGGATGTGATTACTTTGTATATTATGGTTTGGGGGTTGAGAAAAGAAACTTTAACAATGAAAAGTGGAAAGAATAGGTTGTTAAATTTTGGTCAACATTATGTTATGAATTCCTACATTTGCTAGTGTTTAAGTGTAATAAATTCTTGTGTATTTTTGTTGTGTGAGTTTAATTGGATAGGATTCAAATCATACTTAGAGAAAAATATGCTCTTACTTGTGTGTTTTCTTGTATTTGTATAGGTGAAATCTAAATGCGAAAAGGGTATTGTAACATATACTAGATGAATTAGATTTAATATTTAGAAATGTTAAAACATTTGTGATATGTTGTGTCAAATAATTTGCTTATATTACCCTTAATAATGTATGCACTTTGTGTATTGTATAAGTATATTATGTGTTGAGAAATTAGGAATGCTCAATAAAACATATTTCAATTTAGGTCATCCTTGCACTTTATCTTGAATATTCGGTTCACGTGAAGACATAGTTAAAACTTGAAAGCGTAGTAAAATTATTCATTCTAGAAAAAGAGATAAAACTAGGATAGAATGAAGAAAACAATCACTCACCATATATGGTTTTCAATGCAATAGAATTCAAGTTAAATTAAATGAGTAACACCTAGTGGAGCATAGGAAATGTAGTGCATGGTATGATAATGAATTATAATTACAAGACAAATTATGGATCAAAATATGTTTTCTGCGATTGAAATTGAGATTTTTTTTTCTGTAAAATGAGGTTGCTATAAATAAAATTAGATATATTTGACTACTAATGAATGAACCTAGTAGTAGGTGCAATAAGTGAGAGTAATTTTCATGTGGTGTAATGTGATATGTATGTGGAATTTAACATGTGTTGTGATGTGAGAATACTAGTAATGTTGTGATTGTATCTCAAAGTATGTGATATAGGATATCCAACTTGGGAAGAAGAGTTTAGTGGACATAATGTATGATCCACTTAAGCATGCCCTTGTGATAATTGTATATATTTGTAAATAACCCTTATGCCTTAAAGCGGTGAACTGTTAAAAACATAATTTGTATTGGAGTGTATTTTATGGAGATGTGTGAGTCACCCTTCATGTTCTCATATTATGAGATGTCTAGTGCCACACCTACTTGAGAGCATTCTCTCATGACCACATTGGAGTACAGTCCCTCTTCTTCCCTAATTCAACAACATTGGTTGGTTTGTGTTGTAAACCCTTTTCTTTCTATTGTTCCATGGGTTGTAAACATGTTGGACACTCAAAAGACCTATAAATGGGAGAGTTGCATGTTTTGGTGTGTGATTTGGCACATCATAAGGCATCTTTGTTTGGAAATAATTTGGTCACCACTTTTGGGTGGTTTTTGCTCATCGTTTTGTGTATGCATTAGCTTCAAGTGCTTGGTGTGTTTGTTGTGTTTTGACCATACTTTAATGCATGTATGGGCCTTGCGTTTATACATACATTAATGTAGGGGCTAAATGCTATGTCAAAAAATGTCTCCCTGGACTTTTTCCTCCTACCTTTAGCTCTCAGGTCCCTTATTTTGCATCTTGCATGTTCATTTTGACTCTCAAAAGAAAATGGCCTGAAACCCATGTCACATGGGGCCTGAGGGTTATTCTTGCACTTGATCCTACCTTGAAATAGGACCTGAGGGCACGAGCACTCATGCCCTTGTCCTGTCATATTTTAGGGAGGTCCCAAATTTGAATATGGGGTGTGAGGGACATTGTTGCACTTAACCCTACCCTGAAATAGGACTTGAGGACATGGGCACTTGTGCCCTTGTACTACCCTATTTCAGGCATGTCCCAAATTTAAATATCTATTATGTGACCATTAAGAGGTTTTGTTGCCAACATTTTAAGTTTGAATTATGAAATTTAAATAGGGAACGTATTTAGTTGCATATATAAGCATGTTTAGCATTTCATTTGTAAACTAGAAGATGATTATGAACTTTTGCTGAACTTATGATTTTAGAGCATTCATGATATTCACTGTTGCAGAGCAGAGCATTGTTATTGTGTTTGTGATTGTAGATTTAGCTTCATCTTCTCATGTGTTGAAGAATATTCATCTATGTCAGATCTACACCTTTGAAGTGATATATATTTGTGTTTGAATCTTTATCAATTTGTTTTTGCCTCTATCCCGTAGGGATACACACTCTTTATCTGACCACAGTATTTAGAAGACTTGAATGTCCTTTCGGGGCTTGAATGAGGCAAGCCTCTAAACACCACAACCCCCAACCACACTCCTTGTGATTACAGGTTACAGTTATTAGATTTCACGAAGTGGAGTTGTAGAGGAAGGTTACAGAAGATAAGAATTACAGATCTTTGAAGAAAAGTACTACCTGGACTCGGGTGCTAGTGCCAATGTCCTCCAAGGTTAAAAACATAGAAAACATTGTGATAGTGACAATTAGAATTTTAAGAGGCTTTGACATCTTGAAGAACACCCTACCTTGGGCTCAAGCACTAGTACTAGTGTCCTCCGCATCTCTCGGGATGGAAACAAAATGAACAGTGATCATTAGTGTCGCAAGGAGATCAAGATTCCCTACGGAAAACACCACCTTGGACAGGGGCATGAGTGCAAGTGTCCTCAAATATTCTGCATCTCAAACTTCAAAAAATGGTCAGTAATTAATCTCTATTTACTACCTTTTAAAAAAATAATAATGCACCTAGTAAACTTTTTAACATGATCGGTGACACTGGCGTGACATGTCCTTCGGCTCCACATTAATGGTTTTTCCCAGAGCAATGAACCGGTGAGGCCACAACATGGGGGACCTCATCCCTAAGAAGGAACACTTCAAACCCGCGAGCTCATTGGCCCAGCGAAGGTGTAAAGCATGCGAGCTCGTTGACCTAGCGAGGATTTGAACTCTGGTGGCCGCCACTACCACACCCTTAACAACTAATCTCTATTTACTACCTTACTCTGTAAGCATTTGTCGTAATTCTTTATTTTGCTTACTATTTTTTATAATTAGGGTTTCAAGGATATTTGAGCATTAAATTAATACATTAATTGACAATCTCTAAATGTACACATCGTTTCAAGTAATAACCTAACTTGTAGGTGAATCCTTTTGTAAAAGTGTGATTCAACTTGATTGATATGTCCTTGAAGGTTTGTAGTGAAAGGAGGATCCAGCCATTCAACCTCATCATCCCCCTCTTTTCATACAAAACATTAATATTTAATTAATTAATTACAATTATCGTTTTAGCATTCCCTCAATCATTAAATTAATTAAATAAATCATATTTATTTAATAAAAATTAATTTCTCACACCCCTCTACAATAATTAATTAAATAATGAAAAGTAATTAATTAAATAATTATGCTGAGAGGTGTAACTATAGTGGTAGCTACAATGGGTGGAGTGTAATAGCTTGAATGTGTTAAGGGATGATGACTTTCATAGTACATAAAAATAAAATAGAGCCGACATATTGTTAATAAAGATAATAAAATAATGTGTATAAATATAAATAGTACTGAAACATAAATTTGAGAAAAATCAAATCAAATAAAAAGAAAACAAATTGAATGGGCAGAAGAAGTTTAATCTATAAGGAGATAAGTCTAATTGGTAAGAGTATTATTTATAGAAGGTTAGATTAGCATTGTGTATTATTTACTCTTATTCTATCTACATGCTACTCAATAAAATAAAAAGAAAATTGTAATTAAAGTGCAACTTAAATTATGGAACCTATAAACTATAATTTATTTAATATTTTTTTTTGCATAGACAAATCTTTGAAAACCACAAAGAAAATTAGTCGAAGGGTAAATTATTTACATTGGTTTAATGAGAGATAGGGTTAGGGTTCTTCAATCTTTAAAAGCCACAAATAAAATTAATACTTAGTTTAATGACCTTTGTTTTAGAATTTTACTATGGGAATTATTTCATAAGAAAATTAAGGCACATAAATTATTTACTTTAGTTTAATGAAGGCTAGCGAAGAAAAATAATGGCAAAGTAAATTACTTTATTTTAGTTTAATGAGGGCTAGAGTTATAGTTCAATCTTTAAAATCCATAAATAAAATAATATTTTTACTATGAGAATTAATTCTATTAAAAATTATAATAGTTTTTCAATCATTTGGATTAAATTATTGAAAATTTTCCATTTAAAACTAGTTGTTAGAGCTAAGAATAGTGGTTGCATACCCACAAAGAAAACTAATTGCACAATAAATTACTTTAGTTTAATTAGGATTATAGTTCTTTAATCTTTAAAAGATTAAAGATTTTTTCTATGGGAATTAATTTCATTAGACAATTATAATTAAGTTTCTCATATCATTTGGATTAAATTAAAAACTAATTTTTAGGATTCTTCAATCTTTAAATGTAAATTTATAAAGTAAATAAAATAAATATTTAAGTAAAACTAACATTATATATTAATATGTATAAAATTATAAAAGTAGCGTAGATATCTATTCTCAATAACAATTTCAATATAGGTGCCTCAAGACTCATATATCTCAGCCAATGACTTTCACGGTACATACAAATAAAATAGAGCCCGCATATTATTTTAATAAAGCCAATAAAAGAATGTGTATAAATATAAGTAGTACGCAAAGATAAATTTGAGAAAAATCAAATCAAATAAAAAGAGAGAAAATTTAATTGGGAGAAGAAGTTTAATTGATAAGACTATGCAACATTTTTTTATTTTTCTTGCAAAATGAATTTATGAAGTGATGCAATGTTAAAGTGCAGCTTAAATTATGGAACCTATAAATTATAGTTTATTTAATATTTTTCTTGCATAAACAAATCTTTGAAAACCACAAGTAAAGATTAAATCTTTAAAAGATTAAAGATTTTTTCTATGGGAATTAATTCCATTGGACAATTATAATTATAATTAAGTTTTTCATATCATTTGCATTAAATTTAAAAACTAATTTTGACGATTCTTCAATTTCTAAATGTAAATTTATAAAGTAAATAAATTGAATATTTAAGTAAAACTAGCATTATATAGTAATATGTAAATATTTTAGCTCCTCACTCTATATATATATTGAAACAAATTAATAAAATTATTAAACTAACATAGATATCTTAAATACATCTATCTAAATGATTAATAGATATGTATTCTCACTAACAATTTCAATATAGGTGCCTCAAGACATATCTATCGGCGTCTTTTATATAGATGTATTATTTAAGATATCTATGCTAGTTTAATTAATTAGTCTAAAAATCCTAAATCCTATTTCAATCCCTTATTTATTTTAATTAGCTCAAATCCTTATTCATTATTCTCAAATAATTGAATTAAAAATTCAACTAGTCACATGACCAACTAAAGGTTGTTTAGATTCACTGAACTTAGACAATCTCACAAAAGTCAAAGTAAATTTATATCTCCACCATTCATTCACATATGAATTTTTTTAATCCTAGCCATTCACATAAAGATAAGCCATGGAAGTTTTCATTTTTTCCTAGTTTTTCTCATTTAATTCTAGTCATCCATCCATCCATCCATCTTTAATCTCAACCATTCATCTTTATAGAATTCCTTATAAGCTTCCATGCTTGCCCTAATTTTTATCATTTAATCCCAGCCATCCATCTATCTTTAATCTCAACCCTTCATCCTTATAGAACCCCATTGAAGCTTCTACTCTTGCCCTAATTTGACTCATTCAATCCTAGCCATCCAATGCAAATGAATCCTAACCCTCCATTCCGATACCTCAAATCTATAAATTTAGACTTCCCTCTCATCCAAGGTATCAAGAAGAATATGTTTTCATACTAGTCAGTCCACTAGAGCAACTCAACATAGCAATTATTGTCAACACTTTATCATTTGGAGCCATCATTCACATCCAAGGAAAAAGGTATTGAGTTTTGTTTGATTTTGCATCACTATAGTTTCCTTTTCTTTCATGTTCCAATCTAAAGTACAGGCAGCCTGTTAGTTTAACTTTACATTCTTAGCTGATGATTTATTACCCTACACAATCATGTTCTCCATTTTTTTTAATATTAAAGTGTAATGTAAGCACTTAATATAACTATTTAAGAGAAATTATTGTTTATTTCTAGTGATTTGTTAGTGTTTATAATAAAAAACCCTAAATAGCTACAGACCTGAATATGATGCTCAAATGTCATGTAAGTATGTTAAATATTTGCTTTTGTGGGTGCAGGTCTCAAAGCATATCAAAAGTTAAGGGAAGCATTGATAAAGACTCTCTGTTCTATAATCTATATTCATTGCCATCGTTGAACTCCATTTGTTTGGATGTTTTTCAAATATTATTCCACTCTCTATGCCTAAGAATAGAGTTACGATGGATCCAAAAGAGCTACTGTTAGAGCCAAGGAAGGACACCTCAAAAGCTCAATTTGTTTCTAGGTTAGCTATTAATGAGTCTAGTAGCAGGGTGCAGTAAATGGAATGTCAGAAGAATCACACCCTTGAGCTTCCCTATCATGGAAAAGATGGATGTGGAGAGTTCAAGGCTAGCCAAGATGATGAAATGAGTTGTGAGGCCTATAATTGTCATTGTAGTTTCCACAGAAAGGTAGAGTACATGGAATGTTGAAAGAATCACACCCTTCAGCTTCCCTATCATGCCAAAGATGGATGTGGAGAGTGTTAAACAATAAATGGTAGAGAAATAAAATAGAGATTTAGAAACAAGAACACAACAACACAAATTTACAGTGGTTCACCATAAAGGCTACGTCCACTCTCAAGTAGGGCAATATTATTATTCACTATCTCAGATACATTACAATACACAACAGCATGCTTTATATAAGCACGCATTATCCAGAATGTGAAGAGTTAAGAGTCATTGGAGGGAAAAGACCAATTGAATATTGGGTTTCACATTCAACAATCTCCCACTTGAAACCCAAGATCTACTACTACAAACTATAATATCCCCTACATTTCCATTCCTATCGTCACTTTGAAAACAAGCCCACATTACAAGGCTTTAACTTCTATTCAAGGACACTCCGTATAAGTCTTTTCCAAGCTTCCCAATCAATTGCAACACCTTCCTTTTGCAAAATTTTGCCTATTGCTTTCTTCCCTTTCTTCACCAAACCAAACAAATCTCCATCCTCTACTTCCTCCAACTTGATCCCTTCCTTGGTAGCCGAGACCAACTTCTTTCCATCGTATTCCTTCAGTTGTCCCACCCCATACTCATCGATGGCATCCACCATCAACAACACTTCATAACCTTTCTTCTTCAGCCTCTCCAGAAATGGGGAATTCTTCACTGACTTGTCATTCTTATCTGCCTCTACCCTCTTCTAGAATTCCTCCATGATGGAATTGTCTAGATTTATTTCCATGGTTTTCTTATTCCACATGTAGTTGTCCATGCTACTGTCTTGCAGAGACTGTGCTTTCATTATCCATTTTATGTTTACACTCAACCCATACTCCCCTATCGCAGGAACACATGGAGACTCCAAAATGTGCTCAGACACCACGCTGAGTCCCTCATCCCTCCTGAGCCACTCTTCTCTTTCCTCTTTACTTTCTTTAATCTAGTCCAGAGTCATAACCATTGCCCCACAGCTCTTCATACAAGCACACTCGTCTGCTCGAAAAGGAGTCTGATCACTGGAATGGTCCACCACAATAATCTCATTCCCTCTCCTCTCTGCAATAACAACCCTAGAATCCCCTACTCCAACAACACCAGCAGTAGTAGCGGCACCATCACAGCTTTGTTCCATCTTAGCCCTCTCTGCAAAGGCCCTCAATTCTTGCTCATGTTTTTCATCATCTTGAACAATCAAATCAAGTTCTTTGGCATCATCTAGCTAATCCCCAAAACTTTCGCTATCAAATTCCAACATACTAAGGAAATCATTAATAACAGAATCAGTTTCAACATCTAGTTCATCATCTAATTGATCCAAAAACCTTTCAATCTTTCCATCTTCAATTGACATTGCTCCCACTCAAACTCAAATCTCTCCTACCAAACGATCAAGCACAACTAGCTCTGATACCAATTGTTAAACAATAAATGGCAGAAAAATAAAACAGAGATTCAGAAACAAGAACACAACAACACAAATTTACAATGGTTCACCATAATGGCTACGTCCACTCTCAAGCAAGGAAATATTATTATTCACTATCTAAGATACATTACAATACACAACAGCATGCTTTATATAAGCAAGCATTATCCAGAATGTGAAGAGTCAAGAGTCATTGGAGGGAAAAGACCAAGTGACTGTTGGGTTTCACATTCAACAGAGAGTTCAAGGCCAGCCAAGATGATGAAATAAGATGTGAGGCCTGTAATTGTCACCGTAGTTTCCACAGAAGGGTAGAGTATCATTAGCTCTTACAGTAGGCCAATGAGTTAATTTAAAGCTTAACAATTGGTACCTTGTTGTTATCTGAGGCATTCTGAACCTATAAGGGGCTATTATTCTGAACCTATAAGGGGCTATTTTTAATAACTATTTTGCATATAGAATTGAGCTTTAACATTTTAGAAGTGTTTTAAATGAGCTATTCCTAAATATTATCCACTTCAACATTCAAAGGTTAATTTTGGTCAATAAAAATAAGACAAATATTTACCACTTTTTTTTTTGTGAATGAGGTATAAAATTGCTATTGACTGTTTGAAGTGGATGATGTCTAAGTAGAGTGTTTTAAATGAGGCTTTATGTAGAAAAAATGTTTAAACAGTTTGTATATAGTCATTAATTTGTGAATTGTTTATGAGGGAGTGGTTGCTCACACAAACAACCAAAGGAATAACCACAACATAGTAGTTATTTATATTAGATATTTTTTAAAAGTGTAAAGAATAATAGAAATACTAATTTCAAAAATATAGAACACTAACATTATAAAATATTAAGTGTTTAAAAAAATATATATTAAGAAATATTATGTTTACATTAAATCATTTTAGATAACTCTTAAATTTTTTTTTTCAAAAAAACTAGTGATATTAAAAAGCATTTAAACTATCTTTTGGGTTCTTATTATATCAATATGCCTTTCTTAATACTAATAAGTTTTTTGTGAGATGATTCATTTTATAAATCACAAAATGTGATTAGAAATATCGATGTATAATATTTTTTTATTATAAAAGTTTAAATATTTTATGGTTTTGCAATTGATAGTGTAACTACAACAGTCTTGGACTTTTGATCCATCAACATGGTGAATACAAATATTATATATAAAGAATTTTTACATTCATAGTCTAAGATATAATTTGTTGAATAGATCAATATATGCAATATTTTAATTAATTTTTCGTAAATTTCAATTTCTTAGGAATAGGTATTGTAAACCTTGCAAGTCCTAATATTGTTGCAATTACTAAATATTTGTCAAATATTGTAAATCTTGGACCTACATGGAAAAGAAAATGACACACATAGAGGAAATTTGAAATTCTTATGTTGGTATTCTCTACCATGTATCATTGGTCTTATGATAGGTGTAACAAATCATTGAAGAAGGGGGTTGCAAGTTGGACTATAAGTAACATATTTAACTGGCTATTTTTAGTCATTTGTGTGTGGTGTGTAAGAGGAATGATGAAACCCACATGGAGCACTTGGGAGTTACACTTGACCCCTTTGGTCAAAAAATATGAAATTAAAAACTTTATTTTTTAAAGCTATCAATAAAGCACACAGCATGACATAATTTTTTTATTTAAAAAAATAATACATGTTTGGAATTTATGAGTGTTTCTCAATATATATATATATATCATTCATGAATTCAAATATAGTTTATGTACAAAATCAATAATATTTGTAATGACAAATAAATTACATTTTAAAAATTGTGATATTTCCTTTAAAAACCCTTTTGTTTTATTGAATCATGCACAATACCCCATTCATCTATCAAATGAGAACCAGGTTTCTGTATAAATAAAAGGTTTTCACATAACTTTTTCCATTAGAATGACATGAACTTGGATAGCAACATAAGGATTTAAATAAGGTCATTCATGCAATTCAAATTTACCACAATGTCAATAAGGCGACAGGAGCTTAGGTTCCTTACAATTATTTAATGATACTACTACTTCCGCTCTAACAAGCTACAAGAACAAACACCATCAAGCTATAGAATTATTATGAACATAGATTAAACTTTTATTCTATGCAGCCAAATCAAGCTCCATTAACTTTTCTATCAACTATTTGGCCTTGGGCCACATTCAATCTCCTCATCTCCACTCCAACTGCCCTTTCTGTCTACTGTGCAAATTTCTCCATTGTCATTTCTCTTTCAACTTTATTCTTTCTATCGGCCTTCACATTCACCTCTTACAGTCCTTCAACTCCTTTTATTGCCTTCTCTTATTCTTTATGGCCATAACAGATCGGCCTCTTGCATTTTCTGTTGCTAGGCTTCCTTCTTAGACACCCCTTAAATCGGCCACCTTTCATCAGCATTCATACTTGCCAGATATTGATTATTGGCCTTACGGCCTTCTTTGCCATCCTTCTCCAATACGTGTGGCCTCTCTAAATTTGGCCTCCTTCCTTTCTTTTTATGCCCTCCTTATCAGCATCGGCCTTCTCTTTTATCGGTCTACATCAAAATCGGCTACTCACTCTTCTATTTTTGGCCTTCCTCTTCAGTAATGACGATCCTCAATATGCATCATGCTCTGAGGTTCCCAGATCGACTCCCTCCTAATTTTTCTTATTTCAGCCTTCTCTTTATTTTCATGCAGGTTGCTTTTATCGGCCTTCCACTTGTAACCATTTGCCTGTCCATAATCACCACTAACTATCCTATTTTAAAATCTTCTTTCTATTTTTGGTTTATGTTATGTTGGCCCTTCGCTCTACAATAACTATTGGCCTTTATAATAGTTGTTGCCTTTTATCTTCCACCTGTCCATTCGCATGCTCCACCTTTCTCTTCCTTTTCATTTTCTAACCTGTTCTTTCTTGTTTATAGCCATAATGACTGCCTTCTCTAATGATCTTGTTTCTTCTTGCATCTGTTATTTGTAATATAACTATCATCCTTTTATGATATTGCCTACACCATTTTTGTTATTTATTTATTTCTTCTTTTAGCTCCATGCACCACTCAAATCTCTACCAATTAATATTTGACTAATAATGTTCCTGTCGCTCTGGTGACAGGAACTTCCTACCATCTACATCCCATCATTCGACCCTACACATTAGACCCAAAATTTAACAGCTAACACAAAATTTTTAAAATTAAAAGATGCCCCTACATCAGAGAGTAAAGCTGTGGACAATTTCAAGATAAACTAGGCAAGTGATTTTATAAGTTTCTGGATTCCCACTTGGCTAAGTCTATGGTAAACCACAGATTTTTTTATAAAAAGGGAATGGACATATTTGAGCTTAAAATATTAACACTTTTTTCATCCAAATCTAAATCTAAATCTAAATGTTAGCAAATTTCCACCCATCAAGTATTTTTGTCATTGTCATTTCTTAGCCCAATATGATCTTGCACTTGTCCATATTTTTCCAAGGTATATCTTATGTTTATGATAATTACTCTACTTACATTTCTTTAGATATGTATGTACTTCAATTTATTCTCACTAAATTTAATGTGGATTTATGCATAGTTTTATTTCATTTGCTATAAGATCTTGGTTATTATAGCTTGTTTGATATGTGGGATAATAATCTATTATTAAACCTTACTCAAATGGGAGATTTATGCAATTGATCTTGTGTTTTGAAGAAGAGAAAATGACAAACAAATGGGTAAGTTCACAAAAATGAGAAACCAAAGGGGGTCTTAAGATGCCACTTTTTTTCTAAAATTAGGAAAGACTGATGTTGGATGAGAAATTGAAGATAGTTACACCCAAAATTTGAAGTTACAAGAAAAACACGAGTTATAGTGCTCCGAATCTAGTTTCTAAACTACTAATTTTTTTTCAAAGATGGTTGAGATTAAAGGGTTCGAACAGGGGGAGCACACAAATTGGTCTTATTATTTGCAAAAAAATATAACATAGCATCTAGTGTGCTCCCCCTAAAATGTTAATTTTTTTAGTATTTCAAAAATCACTTTGGCGAGAAATTAGCTAACACCATGTGGTTTATCCCTTATCGCTTATGTTGTGTTTTGACCATACTTTAATGCATGTATGGGCCTTGCGTTTATACATACATTCAAGTGGGGGCTAAATTTTATGTCAAAAAATGTCTCCCTAGACTTTTTCCTCCTATGTTTAGCTCTCGGGTACCTTATTTTGCATCTTGCATGTTCATTTTGACTCTCAGAAGAAAATGGACCGAAACGCTTGAGGGATATTCTTGCATTTGATTCTGCCTTAAAATAGGACTTGAGGACATGAGCACTCATGCCCTTGTCCTATCTTATTTCAGGTAGGTCCCAAATTTGAATAAGGGGCTTGAGGGACATTATTACACTTTACCCTACCCTGAAATAGGACTTGACAACACAGGGACTCATGCCCTTGTACTACCCTTTTTAAGATAGGTCCCAAATTTAAATATCTATTATGTGACCATTAAGAGGTTTAGTTGCCAACATTTTAAGTTTGAATTATGAAATTTAAAGTGGGAATGTATTTAGTTGCATATATAAGCATGTTTAGGGTTTCATTTGTAGACTAGAAGATGATTATGAACTTTTGGTGAACTTATGATTTTAGAACATTCAAGATATTCACTATTGTAGAGAAGAGCATTGTTATTGTGTATGTGATTGCAGATTTAGCTTCATCTTCTCATGTGTTGAAGAATCTTCATCTATCTCAGATCTACACCTTTGATGTGATATATGTTTGTGTTTGAAGCTTTATCAATTTGTTTTTGCCTCTATCCCGTAGGGATACCCACACTTTATCTGACCAAGGTATTCAGAAGACTTGAATGTCCTTCTAGGTCTTGACTAAGGTAATTATAGGTTACAGGTATTGGATTTCACAGAGTGGAGTTGTAGAGGAAGGTTGTAAAAGATAAGAATTCCAAATCTATAAAGAAAAGCACTACCTGGACTAGAGTGCTAGTGCTAGTGTCATCCAAGGTTGAAAACATAGAAAAGATTGTGACAGTGACAATCAACATCTTAAGAGGCTCTGACATCCTGAAGAATACCCTACCTTAGCCTCGAGCACTAGTGCTAGTGTCCTTCGCATCTCTCAGGATGGAAACAAAATGTAAAGTGAACCTCAGTGTCGCAAGGAGATCAAGATTCCCTAAAGAAAACACCACCTTGGATAGGGACATGAGTGCAAGTGTCCTCAAATATTCTGCATCTTGAACTTCAAAAAATTGTAAGTAATTAATCTCTGTTTTCTACCTTACTCTGCAAGCATTTTCCGTATTTCTTCATTTTATTTGCTATTTTTATAATGAGGGTCTCTAAATGTAACTTGTAGGTGAATCCTCATATAAAAGTGTGATTCAACTTGATTGATATGTCCTTGAATCTTTGTAGTGAAAGGAGGATCTAGCCATTTAACCTCATCATCCCCCTCTCTTCATACACAACATTAATATTTATTTAATTAATTACAATTATCCTTTTAACATTCCCTCCATCATTAAATTAATTAAATAAATCATATTTATTTAATTAAAATTAATTAAATAAATCATATTTTTTTAATTAAAAGTAATTACATAAATCATATTTATTTAATTAAAATTAATCTTTCACACCCTTCTACACTAATTACTTAAATAATGAAAACTAATTAATTAAATAATTATGCTCAGAGGTGTAATAGTGTGAATGTATAAAAATATAAGTAGTACTCAAACATAAATTTGAAGTGCCACGTAGTGGCTAGTACCTGCCTTATAGTGTTGTTATTATAGTATTTGTTTAGTTGTAATTTTTTTGTTGATTATTTATTTGTTGTATATAGTATTTGTTTAGTTGTAATTTTTTTGTTGATTAGGTATTGGTTGTATAGACAAATTGCATTCCAATAATTGAAAAATTAGTTTTTGAAGAGTGTTGAAATGTCTTGGGTAAATAAAATTGAAATCTCAAAAATAATCTAATTTCATAAAATAAAATGTGTAGAACCCTAACCCTAGTTGGGTGTGCATAGATTTGAAATGTCTGCCTAAAATATTAAAATGTAATAATATTGAATACTATTACAATTTAAAGAATAATTACATAATATAATAACAATGACATATTCATATTTACATCACTACAATATTTTATCTTACTCATTTTTTTGTTTAGGTAATAATAGTAAGTACTTTTAGAGAACATGATTTTAATTATTTTCTTTAATCTAATATTGTAGTTTAGTAATAATTTTGGGTGCATTCATTTAATAAAAGTATGTCAGTTCAGCGCCATTTAATTAGAATCAATGGTTAAGATCAAATGAATAGTTAAGAAATATTTTAGTAAAATTAGGCTATTTGTGTGTAGAACCCTAAAGTATAGTTATAAAACAAATTTAAACCCTAATATTTTTTTTATAAAATAAATAAATAAAAATATGCATGCTTTGTAAAAAAAATTTAGTGTTATTTTATTTTACGAAATTAGGTTATTTTTTGGATTTTAATTTTTTTACTCAAGAGTTAAAAATCATGAAAAATACTTTTATTTTTTGGATTTTAATTTTTTTACTCAAGAGTTAAAAATCATGAAAAATCTTTAAAATATAATGCGCTTGGTTATCGTATATTTTTCCCTTTTTTATTTGATTTGATAAAACCTAATAATATATAGTTATTAAATATTATTAAACATAAATAAAATAATATGCAATATTACCACCATTATTGTAATGGATGCGCATTAATTGCTCTTATCATGTAAAAGTTTTCTTTCAATTAGATTAAAGAAAAATAATTTTTAAATTTGTTATAATTTTTACATCTATACAATACCAATAGCTAAATATTTTTTAAATAGAAAAACTCTTTTAAATCTCATTGGTTGCAAAAATAATTATTAATAATGGCCTACTTATAGTTTCCTTATGGCCTAAGAAAATTTTCAAAGCACTATAATGTTCACATACAAAAGACTATCCCCTTAGGATTTTTTATTTGAAGCATTCAAAAACCCTAATGTTAAGATTAAAAATAAAAACCAAGGCCATCAAATATTAAAGTTTGATATTTTAAAATAAACAGCACAATGGATTGAAGAGTCAACCAAAATCAATTGAAAAACCTGACGAGCATGATGGAATAGATAAAATATAATTTAATATACTATGAACTGTAAAAGAGTTATAGGAAAGATAATGATACTGCTAGATAGAGGGGCTAAAAGGCCCATGAACTAAAAAATAATTTAAAAAAAATTCAATTTTTTTTTGCAATGCCTCCAAACCGAGATATCTCCATAAATCCTATAAACTTTTGGGGTAAAAGTGGTTTGGGTAGTTGAACGGTAATAGTTCAGTGAACTGCACCAATTTTTAATATTTTCAATTTGTTACGAACAGGTTTTGATTTAGGTTTTTAGGTTTCATTAATTTAATTTATTATTTATACATTTAATTAAATACAAACAAAGTAACAAAATAGTCTTTAAACTCTTGTCACTATTGTTTTATAAAAAAATTATTAGGGTGTATATTTAATATAATAGGAAGTTGTTTCCTATGTATTAAATATTCAATGTTCATATTTTCACTTAAAATTTAAATATAAGTTTTCAAAATTAAATATTAAATAATTAAATAATATAATAATAATGATTATAATGATTAAAGAATTAATTAATGTAATAATACTAATAATTTTATAATTTAAAATGCATTAAAATATTGTAAGTTTGAAGAACAAAATAAAAAATGTAATGAATTTCATGATATGTAGATTTTAAAGTTTTGACTAAATAAAATTGAAATCCCTAAAATAATCTAATTACATAAAATAAAAAGTGTAGAACCCTAAAAACAAAATTAAAATTAAAGTACTTTTAGCTAATGAAGCAAAAAGTTAATCGCTTGACTTAACTAGTGGGAGACAAAATTTGTGTTCATAATTTGTTTACTTACCACCCTAAAATAATCTAATTACATAAAATAAAATGTGTAGAAACCTAAAAAAAACTAAATTAAAAATAAATTACTTTTAGCTAATGAAGAAAAAAATTAATTGCCATCCATTTAGGCATGACTTAACTAGTGGGAGACAAAATTTGTGTTCACAATTTGTTTACTTGCCACGTGCTCCCCTCAAACCACAATTCTTCCACATTTATAGTTTAATTCGCAGAGAAGATGTCCTTTTTTTAAACCAATGACAATACAGATAAATAATTCTTTAATAATTTTTTATTAAAAATTTACCATGTTGACATAGGTGTTCCCCTCAAACCACAATTCTTCCGCATTTATAGTTTAATCCACAGAGAAGAGGTCTTTTTTTTGAACCAATGACAATACAGATAAATCATTTTTCAATAATTTTTTGTTAAAAATTTACCATGTTGACATAGGAAAATTACAAATTTAAATCAAATTTGCCCCACAAGAAAAATAATCCTTTCTTTTAATTGGTTTACAATCAATAGATTAATAACTATATAAGTGTGAACTCATTGCAATAGTACCTGGTGGAAGGCATGTCCAAATAAAAACAAAACAAATTGAATTGGGAGAAGAAGTTTAATGGATAAGGAGATAAGTCTAATTGGTAAGAGTATTATGAAACCATTTTTTTTATTGTTCTTACAAAATTAATTAATGAAGTGATGCAATGTTCCTGCTATTATTTATAGAAGGTTAGATTAGCACTGCATATTATTTAATCTTATTCTATCTACATACTATTCAATAAAATAAAAAGAAAATTGTAATTAAGTGCAACTTAAATTATGGAACCTATAAATTATATTTATTTAATATTTTTCTTGCATAAACAAATCTTTGAAAACCACAAAGAAAATTAATGGAAGGGTCAATTATTTACTTTAGTTTAATGAGAGATAGGGTTAAGGTTCTTCAATTTTTAAAAGTCACAAAGAAAATTAATACTTAGTTTATTCTTTTAGATTTTTACTATAAGAATTCATGTAATGCCCCTCACTTTTGCTTATGATAGATGTTAGTTTCATGACTCCTATGATAGTTCTAGTATAGATGATAGTCTTATAGTGCATGTTACAGTTTGAGATATTTTGATTTCTATGTTATGGTTGATGTTCTCCTTGATCTTGATAGACACTTGGTTATCATATGAGCTAGATATGGATTTATGTTCGATGATGCCTGATTACTTGTACTTTGTGCTTTCACAGTTGAAGGACATGATTATGGATTGATGTTACTTTTAGTTTAATATGTTGTTCGATCATGATTATGATGTATGACTGGTATAAGTTATTTAATGATATGTTACTTGAACAGAACAGTGTTGCATTACTCATGTCTGAGTACCCTGCCACTCTGCGACTTCCATTCATTATGCTTGTGATTACATGGTTATATATGTATATATGCACAACCTTGTTGTTCGTTGTAAGATGCAGGTACTGGGCATCGACTCCACCTGAATTACTAGGTCTGAGTGTGCCCTAGCCAATGGAATTGTGGATTGGAGTTGACATGAGGTTCCCCTAATTAGTCAACATCCTCAAGGAGGATGAGCTTTTAGTGTTGTACCCTATCATCACCATCAGTGGGACTGTTGTCATCATTGGTCGTCATTGGTCGCTATGTCCTGTGGCTTCACTTGGGTTAGGTATCACCTTGTGATTAGGATATATCCAATTTAAGTGTCAATTCATGCATGATTAATATTTCATTCAAATAAGG
This sequence comes from Cunninghamia lanceolata, assembly GCA_027924645.1. Taxonomy (NCBI): domain Eukaryota; kingdom Viridiplantae; phylum Streptophyta; class Pinopsida; order Cupressales; family Cupressaceae; genus Cunninghamia; species Cunninghamia lanceolata. The sequence goes on from BSBN01000244.1 coordinate 1,204,882, forward strand.
TTAAATTAAAGCTTAATTAAATAAACATTGCTAGGGATTATGTGTGTGGTTTATTAATTATAAATAATTAATTATTGATAATTGGTAAAACTAATATGAAAAATAGTAATTAATAAATAAACTGGATAAATAATTAAATGAGTAAAAAGAAATAATAAGTCCTAAGTTGTAAGAGGATTTAATTAAAAGAAAGTAAGATTCTTATGTAAGATGATTAAACAATTATCATTTTGATTAAATGAATTGATGGTAGTAAAAGTAATGTTCTAAAGATTAAATAATAAGGATTGTTACTCTATTCCATGTATTCGGTACTTGGGGATATGCAAACAATGCAGGGTGCTAACATTTGCTAATGGGAGGAATTGGGAGTCCTTGGAAATAATTAATTTTGAACTTCTCGAGAATGTGGGCTATGGGAAAATGGAGAGCCATGCCTCCTGCATTTACCCGAGGAGCCCAATCCTTGTTTCAAGAAAGTGGGTGGTTGGTAAGGTAGGCTTGTCTCTGCATATATCCGGGAAGTGAGTCCTGGTTGTAGAAGGGAAGAGATTTCGGGAAGAGGCAGATCTGAAGGAATTGGAGAAGGGAAAACTAGCTATAGGAATCAATAGGGCAGCTCTTGAACATTCTGACCGGGTACTTTATCTTTTCCACAGATTAATAATTACATTTACAGATTCATCATTGATTCTATTAAGAGTAAGTAGAGTGTAGAATTAAAGTTGAAAATTCATTTGTTATGGGAGCACTGTGTTTTGTCCTCATAGTTTGCTTACAGTTGTTTAATGCCATTCATGAAACCATATATTTATATAGGTTCTCTTTGCTATTTGTCATCTTGTTGTACCTTCCAATGTTGTGAGCAACTCTCTGTAACCACCTGTGTCTGTGGGATCCTCTTAAATTGTTTTGTTTGGCAAACATCTACTTATGAGGGAACTTGTCCATTTGAGCTTGTGATTAGTCAAATTTCCTTATTCTGTTTCCTCAAATCCGTTGTGTCTTAGACAAGAATTCCCTAACCATCTGGTACAATGTTATTAGTCCAGTCCTACATTGTGACAAAGGCAAGAGGATAATGCAATTAAAAAAAAAATAGGTTGAATCCAAAATTTAAATATATATATATAACAAAAATATATATACAATGGTATAGAGACAAATGATATGTCATGTGGCAATACAAGCACTAAATGTAAAATTATTGGCTTCTTTTTGTAAGCTCAGATCTATAATAGTAGATTGGCTAGGTTCTACTCAGAGTGGAGGAAGGCCTGGTGAAGATTAACTATAGCCTTATATTGATAACCCTTGTCCATAAGACTCTAAGAGTTGATTCTCAGTCCTCATCTAAACAAGTGCTTGTATAATTTGGGGAAGGACTGGTTTTAAAACATGGTATCGGGGCTAAACCTTCATAAAACCCATGAATTTTTTTGGTGTGATGGTCCTCATAGCCGTTGAGCCTTATTGAGGGAACCCAAGTCGTCACTCACCGGTCATTTTGCTCTGTGGCACTATCATATAGTTCATATGCTGTTGATATTCACACATTCCGCATAGAGATTTCCCCGGGGTGGTCTACTCTTCTTAGAAATAATTCATTCTATTTCTTTTCCGCCTTCTTTCACATTTTATACCATTTTAATGGTGGCATCCATTATGAAGAGCTATGTCTTTTTCAATGAACACAAACCCTCATAAACTCCCACCTCTTCGTTAATACTTTAACAAGCAGGAATTGCTGCCACTACAATTGATCACTGCCATGCCAATTAGATCGCTCCCTTATCAACACTATCCTTAACAAATACTAATCGCTGCCTTTTCTAAGTATCAGCTACATATTATGGACATTAATCCCTCATCATCTTTTGTCTTATTCATAAGTTGTTGGAGTCCAATGTATAAGCAACCTTCTCAGGAAAATGAAACCTGTAATCGTCAAAACAAATTGCACTCCATATGCAATCTCTGGCTTTCTACTACAAATTGCTGTAGTCTTTCTTAACCACTGCAAGAAGGGACATACAATTCCGCTTCTGTTAGTCTCATAGGAGGAAAAAAAAAAGAAATAATAAAATAAAAGATACAAAGCTAAGCTACCTAAGTCATAGAGGAAGCTGGTTAAATAGGGAGTGCATTTTACGCCTACCTCACCCATGCAAAGTATATCTTTTGGAAGCCCTTAAGTCTGGTAAACGAATCTGTATCCTTTTACTGTTTATGCATTACATCTGGACTGTATCATTATTATGCTGCAATCACTGCATTCCATGTGAAAGCTCTCTGTTGATGGCGACTGGTGTTTCCTTTCTGCATTTTATTGTTTACTCTGTGCATTTTATGGTTTACTCTCTACGTTTTATTGTTTACTCTCTGTATTTTGTTGTTTACATTCATCTTACCTTGTATGAGGCAGTCTCCTTTTAGAAGTTCTCATCAAATCGTCCCTATAGGAGTTTGATGGGTAGGTTTCCTTTTTGGCTACGTGGGAAATAGGAAGGTGATCTTTAGAAAGTTCTATTTTTGTTTGAGAGTTTTATCTATTTCTAGTTCAATCTGCCTCCAGCATGACTCCACAAGTCGTAATTAGAATATAATACATGTGGCTACCGTGGAGGCAATCGAGTAGTATTTCTCCATAGATAACAAAAGATATACCTTTTAAATTCTTAGATGATGAATGAAGAAAATGAGGATTAATGTTATAATTTCCTTGAACGTCGTTAGTTTTGGACATTAGTTCATAGCAAGTCTAGTCAAATATTTTAACTATTTCTTGAGTTAATAGGGTCAAGGTTGAAGCTTGTGAGAGTTTAAACTATTAAGTTATGGAATTTCCCAGAAAAGATGACATATTATTATTATTGATAATATTAATATTATTGTTATTAACGTTATTGTTATTAAATCCAAATGGAAAAAATGACATATTATTATCATTAGTAATATTAATATTATTGTTATTAATATTATTATTATTATCAAATCAAAAACAGAAAAAGATGGTATATTGTTATTATCAGTATTAATATTATTATTATTATTATTGATTTTCATGTTGGCCCCGTGATTTATTTAAATTGAATTAACAAGAATTATAGGATCAAATTAATGAGTTTAGTATGTAAATGGATCGTGATAATGAAAGACGATGAATTAGATTTGGGATAAATGAATAATCAATTTGTTGATTCGTAGAATGGATAAATGTATTCAACGTAGTATTTAAATCTATCACCTTCTCTTATTTAATGACTTGTTGAATTAGATTTCGTTTGTCATAAATATATTTGATATTCTCATGAATGTTGTAATACTTAGACAATGATATGTGATCCATAGGTAGTTGTATTCGTTAATTACGTAGATGTGATTTACATTGTTCCTCCTTTGGTTATAAAATTAAATTGGAATACTCATCTTATCCATATGAAATCAATTTAAACTTTCCTTATAATTCATTTAATCAATTTGATTTATATCACTGATAATAGAAGTTTACTTTGGTTACGTCAATGACAATTGTATCATATAGATTAATTAAATGATTATTTTAATACATGTTTAAATGTAATACACTATATTGTAAGTCACAGATTTATCCCTTGCAAGAATTCAATCGAACAACAAGCTTTATCTTGATGATTGATATACTAATGTAACACTTAGTCAAGTGCAAATTACTATAATGGAATTAGTTGTAAGAAGGCATAATTGAGCATAAGTATAATTGATCCTCGTAATGTTTTAATCCAATCTGTGGGTCATAAATCCGTTCTTATAGACTTTGATTGTGTATCTTTCTGTGTGGCTAGAGTTCTAGTGGCTTAGCTTGGGATGTCTTGAATTCATGTGTTGTATTGTTAAAGGTCTTGAGATCATGATGTTATAAGAAGCTTGTCGTCCCTAGTTATGTATGGACTAAATGACAATTGAGTGATAAATGCACTTCTTGTGATTGTATTGTTATCCAACTGGTTGTACTAGTCTTGTATCTAGTTTTGTGGTAAGATATGGGACAAGGTGACATGGAAATCTTAGAGTTGTAATGTATAAGTGTTATTATGGGCAATGGTCTAGGAGTCCTACCATTATAATTATGTTATGGAGGGGCAATGCTTTGTATTATTAGTTGTTATGCAAGATGGTCAATGCCTTGCATGGTTCCGTACCCTCATTGTTGTGATGTCTTGCTATGCTTGTTGTGTAGGGTTTCCTAGTCGTAGGTAAGGGAGTGGCTTCAAATGTTGGGGCCGGTACCAAGTGGCTAGCTAGGGTAACCCACTGGTAGTTGGTAATTCAATGATAACCTAATAAAATACCTAGGGGTTGGATAGTTTTCACATTAACAAGATAATAAGATGTTTGGTTCCTCACTCATACCTATAGTGCTAGTTCAGGCTAAGGATCAGGGGAGAAGGCCGGGATTGGTAGATTTACTTCCTTGTCATTGCGAAAGGAAGGTTGATTACCTCATGCATCATCCTATGGGGCTGGTGTCTAGAGAGAGACTGCCAGGGTAACCATAGATGGGGGCCGGTGTCTAGAGAGAGACTGCCTAGGTAACCCATGATAGGACCATGCAATGACACTCTCCTTACTACAGCCTAGCATTCCCTAGTTGTTCTCTTCCCTTGTTATGTATTTGCCTCTGGATGTACTGTGGTGTTATTGAGGTATTGACTTGTGATGTTGGAGACATGTGTCGTCTTATAGCCTTCGGTCTTCCTGACTATATGTCGTAATGGGAACCTCATGTTAACTCCTAGCTCGGGGGTGGACCTCAGGGTTCCACATGGTCGGGTGGAAGAGCTTTATCCATTGGCCTTTTTCCTTTGCCGTTACTTGTAAGCGAGAGGGGACACTCCTTGTGTATCAGACATCAGATCTTGTACTTGTTTTGAAGACACTTATTGTGCTCATGCTCTAGCCGGTGTATCAATGGATTCAGATTGTATGTATTCAAATGTAATCAGAACAGTAATGATGTAATTTACACAATGATGTACTCATTTGTATAGACTTGGAATATGTGCATGTAATCATGATTAAAGTTGAGTATCTAAATGATGTCATGAAATGGAGATGTATATGTGTAATCAATATTGTAATAGAGTTAGAATGATTTTTCAATGTTAGTTAGTTATGCATGTATACTATGTTGGTTAAATTGCTAAGTAATGCAACCATGGCACCTTGGAAGACAAGATGATAGTTAATGATGTGTAATGATCTGTTAAACCTTACTTGTTATCTTATTCAAAAAAAAAAATTATTCCGCTTTGCATAGCATAGATGTGTTGTTTTCCAAGGTTTTCATGGCGGGGCACTACATCTAGTATCAGAGCACGGTTTAAACACTGGTTACCTTGGTTGAATTTGAGCCCATTATGAAACCTTGTGCTTAAACTTTGTAGTACGATTTAACTGCTGTTGTGACCCTTTTTCTTAATATAATAATTTGCCCTTTTCTATGTAGGGAAGATGCCTAGACATAGGGGCCAAGGTCGGGGTAGAGGAAGGGGTCGTGGGAGAGGTGGTGGCGGTATTCCTCCTCTTAGTTCTCCTCATGGGAGTGGTCATGAAGGTGGGGGTCAAAACATGGAAGGTCAGGGTCAGCCTGATGGAGCCCAGTTGAGACAGATTCTCAAGGAAGCCCTTGCCCGTTTAGGTCCCAGACAGGTGGGTGAGCAGCCCAAAGGTGGTCAGGAGGTAGAGCAGTCAAGTCCCAGAGAGAGAGGAAGGTCTCCCTAGCGTAGGGAATTGTCAGCCGAGTAGGAGGCCATTCAGGCCAACCATATGAGGGACTTACTAAGAGCACATCCTCCCATCTTTGATGAAACTGGTAGAGGACTTGAGGCAGAGACTTGGTTGTAGGACCTAGGCAGATGTTTCACCATGCATCCGTATGACAGCAATACGAAGGCCAGATGTGCTATTTTACACCTTCGAGGGTTTGCTTCGACTTGGTGGAGGCTAGAGGAGCAGAAGCTGCATCTAGACATTGGCACGGTGTCTTGGGAGTTATTTGAGGATAGATTCAGAGCTCGCTTCCTTTCCAACCATTAGAGGCAGCGTCGGGCAGACGAGTTTCATGAGCTAAGGCAGTTGGCCATGACAGTTGAGCAATATGAGCACAAATTTTATGAGCTCAAACAGTATGCAGGTATCGGGGATGACGAACCCATGTTGGTGCAGTATTTTATTAGGGGCTTGAACGCCTGGATTAGTGGAGGGGTTCGTGTATTTGAACCTAAGACCATGGAGGTTGCCATGGAGAAAGCCCGGCTAGTGGAGGAAAACTGGGCTATGGCCCTCGGTGGGCATACAGGAGTGCACATTGGCAGTACACCTTCGTCAGGGCATGGTTCTCGAGGTGGTCACACTCAGGCATCAGGTTCTCATGCACCCTCAAAGGGTGGTTAGCAATACTATTCGCAGTCCAAACTGAAGAATTCTCAGTATCAGCAAGGGAATAGGTTCCAAAATAAGAAAGACCAGTCTTGGCAGCGTAATAAGCACAACCGTTATGATCAGTTAGCTCAGAGTGCGCAGTCTACAGTAAGCAGGGATAGTTTCCAGCCTTCTAGTTCCTTCTAGGGTAAGAGTGGATTTGGTAGAGGCACCGGGTGCTTCTCTTGCGGCCAACAGGGCCATATTGCCAGACAGTGCCCGCAGAAGGGTGCATCAGGATTTGGACATCGACCGGCAGCATCTGAGCCAACGGTTGGTGATGTAGGTAGGTCACATCGAGTCTTTGTAGCAGTAGATGACCGATAGGTAGAATATCAGGGCACCGTGGAGGAGGCTTCTGGTCGCATGAGAGGTATTGATTTTTCTATTATATTTGACTCTGGTGCATCTGATTCATTTATATCTCCTTCCCTCGTGGAGCATTGTGGCTTACTGGCAGCAAAGCAAGTTGATAGGTGGCAGGTTGAGTTAGCTTCCGTGGCTAAGATAGTAGTTGAGTCTCTAATTTCTGAGTGTAAATTGAAGATTGGCTCTCTATCTACTTCTGTGGACCTTCGCATTCTACCCCTGGGTTCATATGACATAGTTTTGGGGATGGATTGGCTGGAGGCCCACCAGGCAGTGATAGATTGTCGGCATAAAACGGTTAGATGCGTGGATGATTCTGGTGTTGAGACTGAGGTTGTAGGAGTTCAAAGACCTATTTCCCTACGTATGACCTCTGCTATGCAACTCAAGAGATGCATGCATCAGGGATGTCAACTTTTTGCAGTGACTGTTAGTGATTTGGAGTTGGAGGAGAGTCGAGAGGCATCTCTTGACGATCACCCACTCTTGAGGGAGTATGTGGATGTTTTTCCTTCTGATAGTCTAGGGATGCCACCTAAGCGTGACATCAATTTTAGGATTGATCTAGTTCCCCGGGCAGAGCCTATCTCACAAGCTCCATACAGAATGACCACTCAGGAGCTCAAGGAGCTTCGACTACAGTTGGAGGAACTATTAGCTAAAGGGTTCATACGACCTAGTGTTTCCCCTTGGGGAGCACCTGTGATCTTTGTGAAGAAGAAAGATGGATCTCTATGGCTATGTATCGACTATAGGCAGCTCAATAAGGTAATGGTGAGAAATAGGTATCCCTTGCCTCGGATCGATGATTTGTTTGATCAAATTAAGGGGGTGAAGCTATTCTCTAAAATTGACCTTAAGTCGGGATATCACCAGTTGCGGATTTTTGAGGCAGACATTCACAAAACAGCATTTCGCACCCATTATGGACATTATGATTTCACAGTGGTACCATTTGGGTTGATGAATGCACCGTCAGTTTTTATGAGCCTAATGAATGGTGTGTTTCGCACTTATCTCAACTGATTTGTTCTCATATTTCTTGATGATATATTGATCTATTCGAGTACTATGGAGGAACATGAGGAACATTTGCGTCAAGTGTTGCAGTGTGAGAGAAAATCAGCTTTATGCTAATTTGTCAAAATGTGCATTCTTCTAGACAGAGGTTAGGTATTTGGGTCATGTTATCTTTGGAGAGGGTATTGCGGTAGATCCCTTGAAGATTGATGCTATTATGGACTGGCTTGCACCCACCAATGTTTTTGAGGTCCGTAGTTTTATGGGGTTGGTAGGTTACTATCGTTGCTTCGTCGTGGGGTTTTCAAGAATTGCTCACCCCATTACTTCTCTTCAGAGAAAAGGGAAAAAGTTTGTTTGGTCAGAGAAGTGTCAGGAAGCCTTTCAGACCCTTAAGGAATAGTTGACCAGTGCACCTATACTTGCAGTTCCTGATCCTGATAGGGACTTTATTGTTTGTACCGATGCTTCCTTGGAGGGTTTGGGAGCAGTTCTTATGCAGGATGGTCGCGTGATTGCCTATGAGTCTCGCAAACTCAAGGATCATGAGTTGAACTATCCCACTCATGACCTGGAGTTGGCAGCAGTTGTGCATGCCTTGGTGAGATGGAGGCATTTTCTTTTAGGGCATCAGTTTGAGCTGCACAGTGATCATTGTAGTTTGCAATATATTTTCACGCAGCCCAACTTGAATGCTAGGCAAAGATGTTGGATGGATTTCTTGTGCGAGTATGACTTCGAGGTCAAATATATTCAAGGCAAGGAGAATGTAGTAGCAGATGCTCTTAGTCGTCAAAGGCATGAGATCTCAGCAGTCTCGCTTACAGTTGATTTGAGAGGACAGATTCTTGCGGCTCTTCCTTTTGACAGTTGGTGCTAGGAGGTGAGATCTGAGATTGAGTCAGGTAGACCTTTAGAAGGTAGATTTTTTGGTTACTCTTTTGAGTCAGATGGACTTTTACGACATTTGGGTCGTATCTATGTTCCTAATTCTGAGGGTCTTCGCACCCTAGTTTTGTCGAAAGCACATCGGGCACCCTATTCTGCTCATCCGGGTGTCAAGAAGATGCATGTGGATCTACGTCAGCTGTACTTTTGGAGTGGTATGAAGTGGGATATTGCTGATTTTGTGTCGAGATGTCTGGAGTGTTAGAGGGTGAAGGTAGAGCACAAGTACCCTGCAAGACTTTTGTAGCCTCATTTGATTCTAGAGTGGAAGTGGGATATCATTTCGATAGACTTCATTGTTGGTTTGCCGATGTCCTCTCGACGACACGATGCTATTATGGTCACTGTGGATAGGTTGACGAAGGTAGCTCACTTTTCTCCTGTCCGTACATCCTATAATGCCTTTACGGTGGCTAGAGTGTTCATGGAGGACATTGTCAGACTACATGGGATTCCTCGTAGGATCATCTTTGATAGGGATCCAGTATTCACTTCCGCCCTGTGGACTTCCTTACAACGTGCCTTGGGGACACAGCTGAACTTTAGTTCAGCTTATCATCCTGAGACTGATGGTCAGACTGAGAGGGTTAATCAGGTTCTTGAGGACAGGTTGCGGGTGTATGTTATGGATCAACAGAGCCATTGGGAGAACTACCTTTACCTAGTGGAGTTTGCCTATAATAATGGTTATCATAGTTCTATCGGCATGTCTCCCTTCTAGGCCTTGTATGGTCGTCCTTGTAGGACCCCCTTGAGTTGGGATCATTTAGAGGATAGAGTTCTTCTAGGTCTGGATATGCTTAGAGATATGGAGCAGCAGGCTGAGAGGATTAGAGAGCATTTAGTGGCAGCTCAGGATAGGCAGAAAAAGTATGCAGATGCTCATAGGACCAATCGTCAGTTTTCTGTTGGAGATCGGGTGTTCTTGCGTGTGCGACCGCAAAAGAGTCCTATCCGCTATGGGAAGGGCTCTGAGCTAGTACCACGCTTTGTTGGACCTTTTGAGGTGTTGGAGAGGATCGGTCTACTTACTTATCATCTTGCTTTGCCACCTAGCCTTGCACGCATCCATGATGTGTTTCATGTTTCTGTACTCAGACCATACCATCTAGATATTGCTCATGTACTTGATTGGACTACCCTACAGGTAGAGGACGGGCAGCTGGCTTTGGAGCCCATAGGCATTCTTCAGCACAGGAGACTCGCTCTTAGGGCAGAGACGTGGAGTAGGTCAGGATCCAGTGGGATCCTAATGATGAGACTTCCGCTACCTGGGAGGATGCTACCAAAATGAGGGAGTTATATCTTCACTTATTTGCAGCTTCCAGGAGTAAGCCTAGTTCTAAGGGGGGAGGATGTAATGCCCCTCGCTTTTTCTTATGATAGATGTTAGTTTCATGACTCCTAAGATAGTTCTAGTATAGATGATAGTCTTATAGTGCATGTTACAGTTCGAGATATTTTGATTTCTATTTTATGGTTGATGTTCTCCTTGATCTTGATAGACATTTGGTTATCATATGAGCTAGATATGGATTTATGTTTGATGATGCCTGATTACTTGTACTTTGTGCTTTCACAGTTGAAGGACATGATTATGGATTGATGTTACTTTTAGTTTAATATGTTGTTCGATCATGATTATGATGTATGACTAGTATAAGTTATTTAATGATGTGTTACTTGAATGGAACAGTGTTGCATTACTCGTGTCCGAGTACCCTGCCACGCTGTGACTTCCATTCATTATGCTTGTGATTACATGGTTATATATGTATATATGCACAACCTTGTTGTTCGTTGCAAGATGCAGGTACCGGGCATCGACTCCACCTGAATTACCAGGTTTGAGCATGCCCTAGCCAATGGAATTGTGGATTGGAGTTGACATGAGGTTCCCCTAATTAGTCAACATCCTCAAGGAGGATGAGCTTTCAGTGTTGTACCCTGTCGTCACCATCAGTGCGACTGTTGTTGTCATTGGTCGTCATTGGTCGTTATGTCCTGTGGCTTCACTTGGGTCAGGTATCACCTTGTGATTAGGGTATATCCAATTTAAGTGTCAATTCATGCATGATTAATATTTCATTCAAATAAGGTTAAATTAAAGCTTAATTAAATAAACATTGCTAGGGATTATGTGTGTGGTTTATTAATTATAAATAATTAATTATTGATAATTGGTAAAACTAATATGAAAAATAGTAATTAATAAATAAACTAGATAAATAATTAATGAGTAAAAAGAAATAATAAGTCCTAAGTTGTAAGAGGATTTAATTAAAAGAAAGTAAGATTCTTATGTAAGATGATTAAACAATTATCATTTTGATTAAATGAATTGACGATAGTAAAAGTAATGTTCTAAAGATTAAATAATAAGGATTGTTACTCTATTCCATGTATTCGGTACTTGGGGATATGCAAACAATGCAGGGTGCTGACATTTGCTAATGGGATGAATTAGGAGTCCTTAGAAATAATGAATTTTGAACTTCTCAAGAATGTGGGGTGTGGGAAAATGGAGAGCCATGCCTCCTGCATTTACCCAAGGAGCCCAATCCTTGTTTCAAGAAAGTGGGTGGTTGGAAAGGCTGGCTTGTCTCCTGCATATATCTGGGAAGTGAGTCCTGGTTGTAGAAGGGAAGAGATTTCAGGAAGAGGCAGATCTAAAGGAATTGGAGAAGGGAAAAGCAGCTATAGGAATCAATAGGGCAGCTCTTGAACATTTTGACTGGGTACTTTATCTTTTCCACAGATTAATAATTACATTTATAGATTCATCATTGATTCTATTAAGAGTAAGTAGAGTGTAGAATTAAAGTTGAAAATTTATTTGTTATGGGAGCACTATGTTTTGTCCTCATAGTTTGCTTACAGTTGTTTAATGCCATTCATGAAACCTTATATTTATATAGGTTCTCTTTGGTGTTTGTCATCTTGTTGTACCTTCCAATGTCGTGAGCAACTCTCTGTAACCACCTGTGTCTGTGGGATCCTCTTAAATTGTTTTGTTTGGCAAACATCTGCTTATGAGGGAACCTGTCTATTTGAGCTTGTGGTCAGTCAAATTTCCTTATTCTGTTTCCTCAAATCTGTTGTGTCTTAGACAAGAATTCCCTAACCATCTGGTACAGTGTTATCAGTCCAGTCCTGCATTGTGACAAAGGCAAGAGGATAATGCAATTAAAAAAAATCAGGTTGAATCCAAAATTTAAATATATATATATATATAACAAAAATATATATACAATGGTATAGAGACAAATGATATGTCATGTGGCAATACAAGCACTAAATGTAAAATTATTGGCTTCTTTTTGTAAGCTCAGATCTATAATAGTAGATTGGCTAGGTTCTACTCAGAGTGGAGGAAGGCCTAGTGAAGATTAACTATAGCCTTATATTGATAACCCTTGTCCATAAGACTCTAAGAGTTGATTCTCAGTCCTCATCTAAACAATTGCTTGTATAATTTGGGGAAGGACTGGTTTTAAAACATGGTATCGGGGCTAAACTTTCATAAAACCCATGAATTTTTTTGGTGTGATGGTCCTCATAGCCGTTGAGCCTTATTGAGGGAACCCAAGTCGTCACTCACCGGTCATTTTGCTCTGTGGCACTATCATATAGTTCATATGCTGTTGATATTCACACATTCCGCATAGAGATTTCCCTGGGGTGGTCTACTCTTCTCAGAAATAATTCATTCTATTTTTTTTCCGCCTTTTTTCACATTTTATACCATTTTAATGGTGGCATCCATTATGAAGAGCTATGTCTTTTTCAATGAACACAAACCCTCATAAACTCCCACCTCTTCGTTAATACTTTAACAAGCAGGAATTGATGCCATTACAATTGATCACTGCCATGCCAATTAGATCGCTCCCTTATGAACACTATCCTTAACAAATACTAATCGCTGCCTTTTCTAAATATCAGCTGCATATTATGGGCATTAATCCCTCATCATCTTTTGTCTTATTCATAAGTCGTTGGATTCCAATGTATAAGCAACCTTCTCAGGAAAATGAAACCTGTAATCATCAAAACAAATTGCACTCCATATGCAATCTCTGGCTTTCTACTACAAATCGCTGTAGTCTTTCTTAACCGCTGCCAGAAGGGACACACAGTTTCACTGCTATTAGTCTCATAGGAGAAAACAAAAGAAATAATAAAATAAAAGATACAAAGCTAAGCTACCTAAATCATAGAGGAAGCTGGTTAAATAGGGAGTGCATTTTATGCCTACCTCATCCCATGCAAAGTATATCTTTTGGAAGCCCTTAAGTCTGGTAAACGAATCTGTATTCTTTTACTGTTTATGCATTACATCTGGACTATATCGTTATTATACTGCAATCACTACATTCCATGTGAAAGCTCTCTGTTGATGGCGACTGGTGTTTCCTTTCTGCATTTTATTGTTTACTCTCTATGTTTTATGGTTTACTCTCTGCATTTTATTGTTTACTCTCTGCGTTTTGTTGTTTACATTCATCTTACCTTGTATGAGGTAGTCTCCTTTTAGAAGTTGTCATCAAATCATCCCTATAGGAGTTCGATGGGTAAGTTTCCTTTTTGGCTACGTGGGAAATAGGAAGGTGGTCTTTAGAAAGTTCTGTTTTGGTTTGACAGTTTTATCTGTTTCTAGTTCGATCTGCCTCCAGCATGATTCCATAAGTCGTAATTAGAATATAATACATGTGGCTACCATGGAGGCAATCGAGTAGTATTTCTCCATAGATAACAAAAGATATACCTTTTAAATTCTTAAATGATGAACGAAGAAAATGAGGATTAATGTTATAATTTCCTTGAACGTCGTTAGTTTTGGACATTAGTTCACAGCAAGTCTGAAATTTCCCGGAAAAGATGACAGATTATTATTATTGATAATATTAATATTATTGTTATTACCGTTGTTGTTATTAAATCCAAATGGAAAAAATGACATATTATTATCATTAGTAATATTAATATTATTGTTATTAATATTATTATTATTATCAAATAAAAAATGGAAAAAGATGGTATATTGTTATTATCAGTATTAATATTATTATTATTATTATTATTGATTTTCATGTTGGCCCCATGATTTATTTAAATTGAATTAACAAGAATTATAGGATCAAATTAATGAGTTTAGTATGTAAATGGATTGTGATAATGAAAGACGATGAATTAGATTTGGGATAAATGAATAATCAATTTGTTGATTCGTAGAATGGATAAATGTATTCAACGTAGTATTTAAATCTATCACCTTCTCTTATTTAATGAATTGTTGAATTAGATTTCGTTCGTCGTAAATATATTTGATATTCTCGTGAATGTTGTAATAGTTAGACAATGATATGTGATCCATAGGTAGTTGTATTCGTTAATTACGTAGATGTGATTTATATTGTTCCTCCTTTGGTTATAAAATTAAATCGGAATACTCATCTTATCCATATGAAATGAATTTAAACTTTCCTTATAATTCATTTAATCAATTTGATTTATATCACTGATAATAGAAGTTTACTTTGGTTACATCAATGAAAATTGTATCATATAGATTAATTAAATGATTATTTTAATACATGTTTAAACGTAATACACTATATTGTAAGTCATAGATTTATCCCTTGCAAGAATTCAATCAAACGACAAGCTTTATCTTGATGATTGATATACCAATGTAACACTTAGTCAAGTGCAAAATACTATAATGGAATTAGTTGTAAGAAAGCATAATTGAGCATAAGTATAATTGATTCTCGTAATGTGTTAATCCAATCTGTGGGTCATAAAACCGTTCTTATAGACTTTGATTGTGTATCTTTCCGTGTGGCTAGAGTTCCAGAGGCTTAGCTTGGGATGTCTTGAATTCATGTGTTGTGTTGTTAAAGGTCTTGAGATCATGATATTATAAGAAGCCTTGTCAACCCTAGTTAGGTATGGACTAAATGACAATTGAGTGATAAATGCACTTCTTGTGATTGTATTGTTATCCAACTAGTTGTACTAGTCTTGTATCCAGTTTTGTGGTAAGATATGGGACAAGGTGACATGGAAATCTTAGAGTTGTAATGTATAAGTGTTATTATGGGCAATGGTCTAGGAGTCCTGCCCTTATAATTATGTTATGGAGGGGCAATGCTTTGTATTATTAGTTGTTATGCAAGATGGTCAATGCCTTGCATGGTTTCGTACCCTCATTGTTGTGATGTCTTGCTATGCTTGTTGTGTAGGGTTTCCTAGTTGTAGGTAAGGGAGTGGCTTCCAATGTGGGGGCCGGTGCCAAGTGGCTAGCCAGAGTAACCCACTGGGAGTTGGTAATTCAGTGATAACCTAATAAAATACCTAGGGGTTGGGTAGTTTTCACATTAACAAGATAATAAGATGTTTGGTTCCTCACTCATACCTGTAGTGTTAGTTCAGGATAAGGATGAGGGGAGAAGGCCGGGATTGGTAGATTTACTTTCTTGTCATCATGAAAGGAAGGTTGATTACCGCATGCGTCATCCTATGGGGCCGGTGTCTAGAGAGAGACTACCAAGGTAACCACAGATGGGGGCCGGTGTCTAGAGAGAGACTGCCTGGGTAACCCATGATAGGACCATGCAATGACACTCTCCTTACTACAGCCTAGCATTCCCTAGTTGTTCTCTTCCCTTGTTATGTATCTACCTCTGGATGTACTATGGTGTTATTGAGGTATTGACTTGTGATGTTGGAGACATGTGTCGTCCTATAGCCTTCGGTCTTCCTGACTGTATGTCGTAATGGGAACCTCATGTTAACTCCTAGCTCGGTGGGTGGACCTCAGGGTTCCACATGGTCAGATGGAAGAGCTTTATCCATTGGCCTTTTTCCTTTGCCGTTACTTGTAAGCAAGAGGGGATACTCCTTGTGTATTAGACATCAGATCTTGTACCTGTTTTGAAGACACTTATTGTGCTCATGCTCTAGCCAGTGTATCAATGGATTCAGATTGTATGTATTCAAATGTAATCAGAACAATAATGATGTAATTTACACAATGATGTACTCATTTGTATAGACTTGGAATATGTGCATGTAATCATGATTAAAGTTGAGTATCTAAATGATGTCATGAAATGGAGATGTATATGTGTAATCAATATTGTAATAGAGTTAGAATGATTTGTCGATGTTAGTTAGTTATACATGTATACTATGTTGGCTAAATTTCCAAGTAATGCAACCATGGCACCTTGGGAGACAAGATGATAGTTAATGATGTGTAATGATCTGTTAAACCTTACTTGTTATCTTATTCCAAAAAAAAAATTATTCTGCTTTGGATAGCATAGATGTGTTGTTTTCCAAGGTTTTCATGGCGGGGCACTACAATTCATTCATAACAAAATTAAGGCACGATAAATTATTTACTTTAGTTTAATGAAGGTTAGCAAAGAAAAATAACAGCAAACTAAATTACTTTAGTTTAGTTTATTGAGGGCTAGGGTTATAGTTCAATCTTTAAAATCCACAAATAAAATTAATATTTTTACTATGAGAATTAATTCTATTAAAAATTATAATTAATTTTTTTCATCATTTGGATTAAAGTATTGAAAATTTTCCATTTAAAACTAGTTGTTAGAACTATGGTTTGGGGTTGCATACCCACAAAGAAAACTAATTGCAAAATAAATTACTTTAGTTTTTTTAGGATTTTAATCTTTAAAAGATTAAAGATTTTTTCTATGGGAATTATTTCCATTACAGAATTATAATTAAGTTTCTCATATCATTTGGATTAAATTAAAAACTAATTTTTAGGATTCTTCAATTTTTAAATGTAAATTTATAAAGTAAATAAAATAAATGTTTAAGTAAAACTAGCATTATATAGTAATATGTATATATTTTAGCTCCCGACTCTATATATTCAAATAAATTAATAAAATTATATAAGTAGTACTTAGACATAAATTTGAGAAAAATCAAATGAGAGCAAATTGAATTGGGAGAAGAAGTTTGATTGATAAGACTATGCAACATTTTTCTATTTTCCTTGCAAAATGAATTTATGAAATGATGCAATGTTAAAGTGCAGCTTAAATTCTGGAACCTATAAATTATAATTTATTTAATATGTATCTTGCATAAACAAATCTTTGAAAACCACAAAAAAAATTAAGCAAAGAAAAATAAGGGCAAGGTAAATATTAAATCTTTAAAAGATTAAAGATTTTTTATATGGGAATTAATTCCATTAGACAATTATAATTATAATTAAGTTTTCATATCATTTGCGATAAATTTAAAAAACAATTTTTACGATTCTTCAAATTTTAAATGTAAATTTATAAAGTAAATAAAATAAATGTTTAAGTAAAACTAGCATTATATAGTAATATGTAAATATTTTAGCTCCTCACTCTAAATATATTGAAATAAATTAATAAAATTATTAAACCAATAGAGATATCTTAAATACATCTATCTAAAAGATGTATAGATGTGTATTCTCACTAACAATCTTAAATACATCTATCTAAAAGATGCCTAGATATGCATTCTCATTAACAATTTCAGTATAGGTGCCTCAAGACTTATCTATCAGCGTCTTTTAGATAAATGTATTATTTAAGATATCTATGCTAGTTTAATTAATTAGTCTAAAAATCTTAAATCCTATTTCAATAACTTATTTATTCTAATTAGCTCAAATCCTTATCCATTATTCCCAAATAAATGAATTAAAAATTCAACTAGTCACATGACCAACTAAAGGTTGTTTAGATTCACTTAACTTAGACACTTTCACAAAAGTCAAACTAACTTTATAGCTCCACCATTCATTCACATATGACATTTTTTAATCCTAGTGATTCACATAAACATAAGCCCTAGAAGTTTTCATTTTTCCCTAGTTTTTCTCATTTAATCCTAGTCATCCATCCATCCATCCATCTTTAATCTCAATCATTCATCTTTATAGAATTCCTTAGAAGCTTACATCCTTGCCCTAATTTTTGTCATTTATTCCCAGCCATCCATCTATCTTTAATCTCAACCCTTCATCCTTATAGAACCTCATAGAAGCTTCTAATCTTGCCCTCATTTGTCTCATTCAATCCTAGCCATCCAATGCAAATGAATCCTAACCCTCCATTCCTCTACCTCAAATGTATAAATTTAGGATTCCCTCTCATCCAAGGTATCAAGAAAAATATGCTGTCATACTAGTGAGTCCACTAGAGCAATTCAACATAGCAATTATTGTCCACACTTTATCATTTGGAGCCATCATTCACATCCAAGGAAAAAGGTATTGAGTTTTGTTTGATTTTGCATCACTATAGTTTCCTTTTCTTTCATATTCCAATCTGAAGTAAAGGCAGCCTATTAGCTTAACTTTACATTCTTAGCTTATGATTTATTACCCTACACAATCATGTTCTCCATTTTTTTTTAATTATGAAGTGCAATGTAAGCACTAAATGTAACTATTTAAGAGGAATTATTATTTATTTCTAGTGATTTTTTCAGTGTTTATAATTTAAAAAACCCTAAATAGCTACAGACCTGAATATGACGCTCAAACGTCATGTAAGTATGATAAATATTGGCTTTCGTGGGTGCAGGTCTCAAAGCAGATCAGAAGTTAAGGGAAGCATTGAAAAAGACTCTCTGTTCTGTAATCTATATTCATTTCCATGGTTGAACTCCATTTGCTTGGCTGTTTTTCAAATATTATTCCACTCTCTGTGTCTAAGAATAGAGTCAGGATGGATCCAAAAGAGCTACTCTCAGAGCCAAGGAATGAAACCTCAAAAGCCCAAATTGTTTCTGGGTCAGCTATTAAAGAGTCTAGTAGCACGGTGCGGTACATGGAATGTCCGAAGAATCACACCCTTGAGCTGTCCTATCATGGCAAAGATGGATGTCAAGAGTTCAAGGCCAGCCAAGATGATGAAATTAGATGCGAGGCCTGATTGTCACCGTAGTTTCCACAGAAAGGTAGAGTACATGGAATGTTGGAAGAATCACACCCTTCAACTTCCCTATCATGCCAAAGATGGATGTGGAGAGAGTTCAAAGCCAGCCAAGATGATGAAATGAGATGCGAGGCCTGTAATTGTCACCATAGTTTCCACAGAAGGGTAGAGTATCATTAGCTCTTATGGTAGGCCAATGAGTCAATTTAAAGCTTAACAGTTGGTACCTCGTTGTTATTTGAGGCATTCTGAACCTGTAAGGGGCTATTATTGTGGTTAGCATGTATGTTGAAAATATTTATACAAAATTTTTAGAATTTTTATTAACTGTTTTGTATATAGAATTGAGCTTTAACATTTTAAAAGTGTTTAAAATGAGCTATTCCTAAATATCATCTATTTCAACAGTCAAAGGTTAATTTTGGCCAATAAAAATAAGACAAATATTTACCACTTTTTATTATGAATGAGGTATAAAATTGCTATTCACTATTTAAATATTGAAGTGGATGATGTTTAAATAGAGTGTTTTAAATGAGGCTTTATGTAGAAAAAGGTTCAAACAATTTGTATATAGTAATTATTTATATTAGATATAACCACAACATAGTAGTTATTTATATTAGATATTTTTAAAAGTGTAAACAATTGCCACATAGTGGCCAGTACCTAGTGTTGTTATTATAGTATTTGTTTAGTTGTAAATTTTTTTTGTTGATTGGTTGTATATAGTATTTGTTTGGTTGTAATTTTTTTGTTGATTAGGTATTGGTTGTATAGACAAATTGCATTCCAATAATTGAAAAATTAATTTTTGAAGAGTGTTGAAATGTCTTGGGTAAATAAAATTGAAATCTAAAAAATAATCTAATTTGGTAAAAATAAAATCGGACTAAAATATATTCTTAACTATAAAACTAAACTTTACAAAGCCTATTAAATAACACAAATATTTCCTTAAAATTTAATAATACTAATACTTTTATAATTTAAAATACATTAAAATATTGTAAGTTTGAAGAATAAAATAAAAAATGTAATTCGTAGCCAAATATTTTTTAGAGAACATGATTTTAATTAATCTAATATTGTGGTTTAGTAATATTTTTTTCTAATATTGTTTATCATTTCAAATTTGTAACTATTATATTTCCAGGACTAAATTTATAAGGAAAAATTTATGTGAACTCATTTTGAAATGTCTTGGGTAAATAAAATTGAAATCTCAAAAATAATTTAATTTGATAAAAATAAAATAGCACTAAAATATTTACTTAGATATAAATTAAACTTTACAAAGCCTACATATTTGTAATAAGTTGAGTGTATAGAGATTTGAAATGTCTTTACTATGATAATTTAAAATGCATTAAAATATTGTATGTTTGAAGAATAAAATAAAAAATGTAATAACATGTTGAAATATTTTTCATGATACTGTACATTTTTAACTTTTTAGTAAATAAAATTGAAATACTAGACTTTTAACTCTTAAGTAAATAAAATTGAAATTCCAAAAATAATCTAATTTCATAAAATAAAATGTGTAGAACCCTATATTTTTAATAGTATTATTAATATTATAATTTTGTCTCTTTGACGTCAAAGTAATTTTTGTAAAAAATTCAATTCATAAAAACTGATGATTCTTGCTCTCATAATTATCGCCATCCATTTAGGCATGACTTAACTAGTGGGAGACAAAATTTGTGTTCATAATTTGTTTACTTGACACATCTTCCCCTCAAACCAAAATTCTCTCTGCATTTATAGCTTTTTGTTGCACTCTCTGACGAGAAGATGTCATTTTTTTTTCAGCCAATGACAATACAGATAAATTATTTTTCAATAATTTTTTGTTAAAAATTTATCATCTTGACATAGGAAAAGTACAAATTTAAATCAAATCTTTTGATTGGTTTACAATCAATAGATTAATCACTAGATAAGTGTGAACTCATTGGAATAGTACTTGTTGAAGGCAAGTTACTAATAAAAATACTAATTACAAAAATATAGCAAGTAACATTATAAAATATTAAGTATTTTAAAAAAATACATTAAAGATATTATGTTTACATTAAATTATTTAAATAACGCTTAAATATTTTTTGTGAGATGATTCATTTTGTAAATCACAAAATGTGATTTGAAATATCCAAGCACTTTGTATATTTTACATAATATTTTTTTTTATAAATTTTTTAAATATTTTATGGTTTTGCAATTGATAGTGTAAATACAACAATCTTGGACTTTTGATCGATCAACATGGTGAATACAAATATTATATATAAAGAATTTTTATATTCATAGTCTAAGATATAATTTGATGAATAGATCAATATATGCAATCATTTAATTAATTTTTAGTAAATACAATTTCTTAGGAATAGGTATAGGGTGATCAAAATTAGAGAGGTGTTGAGTCATCAGAGAGGGGGATGTGTGTGTTGTAAAGATTTAAGAGGGCTGTAATAGAAACCATGGAAAATAAAAACAAGTGTCCCCAACTAAGGAGACAAGTGTTTGCCTCTCAACAAGAGAGGTTTCAAGGGAGGAAATTTTTAATCAATTATTTTGGGCAAAAAAAAGGGGCCTTCTCCTTATCCTCCTACCTGTTGTAAATTTTCTTTTTTTACCATGGCTGGAACCTTTTGGGAAACCGTCTTCTTTAATTTTTTGGAATCACTTGAAATTGTGTTTTTGACCTATATTATATGGATCACTTTCTTTTAATGGGATTTATGCACCTTCTAGGTTGTTTGGAAAAAGATGCATTAATTTCATTTTTCATCTACAGTAACTATTGTACCATCTACCAAAAAATGGTACATAGAGGTCTAGCTGTGGAAAAAAGAGTAATCTAGATATTAGTGGATTTGGATCTACCTCCTCCAAGTGTTGTGCAAGGATCCAAGTAGGCATCAATCCTTGGTGGAATCCCTAATTATTAATACCCTAAATTGCATAGAACACGTTACAATAAATTGTATGGGTAAAAACAAGTTGTATTAACTGTCTTATATTAATTTCCAGGAAGAAATTGTTTTCTATGTGTTGGGTATTGTATTGTTTAATGTCAAGTACTGATTGGGGTAAAGAGAGATGTCCTCAGAAGAATTTGAGAGAATATGGCTGGGTAAGAGTACCCAAAAGTTTCTTGTTCATTGTCACTACATGTTGATGTTTGCTCTTCTCCTCTATAAAAAGGGAATTATTGGAAGATTACTTAAGTGTAATATTGTGGCTTGAGGTGCTTATATTGTGCAAGGTTGAGTTGTGATGATGTGTGAAATTGTGTCCTTGTTGTTGAAAAAATGTGTGTTACTGTCATGCTATGTAGTTCGTATATGTATTCTACCCGGCCCCCCTATGTTTTCCACTAGCTCAGGGGTGGACAGCATCTATCCTAGGCCGGGAGGTGAGCATCCCACTAGCTATATCCAAGAATTTTGGTTCCTATGTGGGTCTTAGCAGGCTAAAGAAGAAAAAGAAAAGAAGACTGAAGGGTGTAATGACCTATAGTTATTAATGGTAGATGACTGATACATGTTGAGTGACAAAGTGAAAGAAGAGAGGAAATCATTGCAAGGTCTAGTGTTGAGAGAGGGGTCAAATTTGAGTAATGGGAGTGTATGTCATTGTATACTATTAATGTTTTAGTAGGAAGTATGTCCTCTGTAAAATAAAGAAATGAAACTTCTGTAAACTAGCTTTGTATATTTGTTACATACCTGCTCTGATATGAAATGGATTTGTGCCAAGGGAAAAAAAAGAGAAGAACTAACAAGAAAATAAAATGAAAAAGAAATGCTAATTGTATTGTTGTATATGAAACCATTGAATCATTTCTAGCATGGAATGCTCCTAATGTAAAATTATAGAAATTAGGACTACTGCTATGTGTATATAAACATATTCATCCTTTTGTTACAATACACAGGTTCCTTGATACTAGGAAAGAAGAAAAAAAAGATCTTAGACCTAAATTTATTTTAATATCTCTTTTTACATTTTTAGAAAGAAACCCTCCCTTGTCTAGTTCGAATGAGACCTCACTTTGTCCTTATTTAGTTCTTTTTCGGTGGTTGATCAGAAATATGTCAAGTGAAGCAAATTGGGAGGGAGCCTATGTGTTGTGCAGAGGTTTTGAATGGCTACTACATGTACTTATAGGCAAAACATTGTTCCTTGTACTTAAACCACTAGTATACTCCCCCTGCAGCTCTGGTATTTCTCTATTCTATCACAAGGATGAAACATGTCACACCTTTTGAGTTGAGTAAAGACAATGGAATTTTCTTTATGGAATGAACATGTATACTTGATCAATACTATCCATTGCCATTTAAAATCATGATCAATACTATTCTAGAAACAAAAGAAAATAGAATATGAATTAAATAAGGGAAACAAACCTTTCTCTATACATCATAGATCTGAGGGTCATTTAAAAGATGCCACAATTACCTATGAGTTGCATAGGACTGTTGTACTCATTTTGTGGATGATCTGCTCTAGAATTTTAGACACTACCAAACATAACAATGAAAACAAATTGGTCCCAAGATCAATGATTTTACTCCGTTTCTTTTTGTGTATTCATACAATGATGGTTTATACCTAGTTTTGGCTCGATCAGCCTCCTTCATCCTTGAGATCACCTACATGTGCCACTATAGATAAAAAAAAGAGAGGTTATTTAGGGGCTATTCTAATGATGATGTTTTCTCTTAAAAGAAAGTTGCTTCCTACTGCACAATATAAATGAAGTATTTATTATAGGAAAGATGCACATATTTTCCCTTAACTAAGTGTCGGTATCCTAGTGTTGGAAAGTTAGGCTTCTTGGAAAATAACATTGATAGCATTATATACTATGCAGAACAAGATTTTCACATGATCTAAGCAACAACGTAAGAAAAAAAAAAATGATAGCGACCCAAAAATCATTACAGCGACCAAAATCATATCCCATCAATGGAATGAGAGAAAAAAAATCAATTATCGAGAAAATCACCAAATGGGTGGGAAAAAGTCGATTGAAGGAAGCCATGGGTGTTCATAGAAACTGAAGCATTAGGCTAGGTTCAACTCTATACTGACACATTAAGAGTCAACTATCAAACAAACCCCAGATCATGCTAACCACTGCCTCATGAAGAGGCCTTGTAATGCAAGAAATAGATTGTGCCCAAGGTAAAACAAGATAAGGAAATAGAGTAAAGAATCAAGTTTATACTAGATGGTACATCTAGAAGTAATGCAGAAAATATAGAATTGTTAGTTTTCAACCTACCCTGGCCATCACCACAGTGTTCTCCTACCCAGCAAAAGATGAAGAATCCCAAAAGATGCATCATGTTGGGCGAGCAGCTAAGAGATTAGGGTAAAAATTCTTGGGATGCCTTAGGGTTATGCATATAGGAGAACAAGATACCCACCGTTTATGTGAACTTGGGAATCCTCACCAAAAATATATAGATATTATATATATATAGCTAAGAGATTAGGGTAAAAATGCTTGGGATGCCTTAGGGTTATGCATATAGGAGAAAAAGATACCCAATGTTTATGTGAACTTGGGAATCCTCACCAAATATATATATATATATATATATATATATATATATATTTCACCTCCTTCACTTTCTACTTTTCTTTTGGGAGTCGTATGCTGTTTGAACATAGTCTAACTTATCATCTCAAGAGGGGTGCTAGGTGCCCTAAAACAATAATGTGTGCCCTAAAATAAGAAGCTTCCCTTCAAGATATAGTTTTGTCTTAAGGAAAATAACAAGGGTGGTGATTGTAAGAGTAGCCATACATATTGTTCTGACTCTTAGAGAAGGATTATATGAACTTTTCCCTTGTACTCTTACTTCCGCAATGGTTATTAATTGACTAACAAGGTTGAATTTCAGATCTTTAAACCAAAAAAAAAAAATGTTTCATCATTGCGAGCATGTTTTAGGTGAGGGTGTTACAGAGGTATTGGAGCAAGGTTGCCAACTCTGGGATCTTTGGGAATAGACTTTACAAATTTAATTGTTTTATTAAAAAAAAAAAACTATTAAGTGCTTGTAGTGTGCCCCATCCTTGCCTTGGTGAATTATGTTAGCAATAGAATAGGAGGATGTGGTAACAAGAGTTATGTATTTAGCTAGTGAAATAATAGTGGATTTAATAAAATTTATAAGTGAAACATTTCCATCTTAAACTTAGTTTAAATGGTTAATCAAGAAGCATTCATGTATTGGACCCTGATCATTGTAAATTGAGTTTCCTATGTCTCCTAGGATACTCAAAATCATGAATTAACTATAGTTTTCTTATGAGCCCTAACATGTATATTTCCTTAGTTAATTGTCTTGATGAACTTGATAGTATAAATTGTGATGTCTAGTTCCATTAAATTGTGGAATCTTCATATTATGTTCTTATGAGACTTAAGTTTTAAAACAAATAAGAATGTCTTTCAATTGATTTAAAGTGAGAATTATGTGAATATTTAACTCTCTTTTTGAAAAGTGGTTGGTGCTCTAGTGGATTGAGAAACTTCATGGGATGTGATTACTTTGCATATTATGACTTGGGGGTTAAGAAAAGAAAATTTAGCAGAGAAAAGTGGAAAGAATAGGTTGTTAAATTTTGGTCAACATTATGTTATGAATTCCTACATTTGCTAGTGTTTAAGTGTAATAAATTCTTGTGTATTTTTGTTGTGTCAGTTCAATTGGATAGGATTCAAATCATACTTAGAGAAAAATATGCTCTTACTTGTGTGTTTGCTTGTATTCGTATAGGTGAAATCTAAATGTGAAAAGGGTATTGTAACATATAATAGATGAATTAGATTTAATATTTATAAATGTGAAAACTTTTGTGATATGTTGTGTCAAATAATTTGCTTATATTACCCTTAAGAATGTATGCACTTTGTGTATTGTATAGGTATATTATGTGTTGAGCAATTAGGAATGCTCAATAAAACATATTTTGATTTAGGTCATCCTTGCACTTTATCTTGAATATTGGGTTTATGTGAAGACATAGCTAAAACTTGAAAGCGTAGAAAAATTATTCATTCTAGAAAAAGAGATAAAACTAGGATAGAATGAAGAAAAAAATCACTCACCATATATGGTTTTCAATGCAATAGATTTCAAGTTAAATTAAATGAGTAAGACCTAGTGGAGCATAGGAACTATAGTGCATGGTATGACAATGAATTATAATTACAAGACAAATTAGGCATCAAAATATGTTTTGTATGATTGAAATTGAAAAAAAAATTTCTGCAAAATGAGGTTGCTATAAAAAAAAATTAGATATATTTGACTTCTAATGAATGAACCTAGTAGTAGGTGCAATAAGTGAGATTAATTTTCATGTGGTGTAATGTGATATGTATGTGGAATTTAACATGTGTGGTGATGTGACAATACTAGTAATGTTGTGATTGTATCTCAAAGTATGTGATATAGGATATCCAACTTGGGAAGAAGTGTTTAGTGCCAATAATGTATGATCCACTTAAGCATGCCTTTGTGATAATTGTATATATGTGTAGATAACCCTTATGACTTAAAGCAGTGAAATGTTAAAAAAATAATATGTATTGAAGTGTGTTTTATGGAGATGTGTGAGTCACCCTTCGTGTTCTCATATGATGAGATGTCTAGTGCCACCCATATTTGAGAGCATTCTCTCATGACCACATTGGAGTACAGTCCCTCTTCTTCCCTAATTAAACCACATTGGTTGGTTTGTGTTGTAAACCCTTTTCTTTCTATTGTTCTAGGGGTTGTAAACATGTTGGACACTCAAAAGACCTATAAATGGGAGAGTTACATGTGTTGGTGTGTGATTTGGCACATCACAAGACATCTTTGTTTGGAGATAATTTGGTCACCACTTTTGGGTGGTTTTGGCTCATGGTTTTGTATATCATATATATTAGGAACTTGAGATGGAGGTTGTATGTAAGAACCTTATAGATGTTGAGTTACCTCCTAGATCTTTAGTTGGTTATACTCATGTTAAAGCCTGCTCTGCATGTGTATTGTAATTTTCTTGATTTCTAAATAATATATTGGGCGGCTTTGGAGTGTGGGATTTTTTACCTGAAAGTGTTTTCTCATGCATATATTGTGTTGTGAGTTTTGAATTTGAATGTTACTATTATCTTTTTGTTAATGTGCATCTTAATCTGTAACAGAAAAAGTTAAAATTAGTTAAATCTTTCCTCACTAGATTAGTGTAGGAAGCATTTTCTGCATACCTTGCTTCCTTTCAACAATATTGTTGAAGATTATAGTCTTGACAATGATACTCTGTATGCTAAAAGAACATTTTATTAATTCAAAAGGAAAAGTGGTTACAAGTTAGTTAGGAGATGAAAAATCTATATATGTACAAGTTAATTCTAATTTTAAGGATCCGTCGATGGGAGGTATTCCTTCTTTCAACATAGTCACTATACAAAAAATGTAAGGAGTCTTTGTGATCCATTTTTTGAAGAAATTAGAAGAGTTTTCTTAAATTTTGTGTCAATATTTCTCTTTTGATCACAAGTTTATTGTATGTTTGATTTGAAATCATTTCTTCATTTTTTTCTTATATTTTTGGTTGGATATGAAATGGAATAGAGACTTTGTGCTTTGATTTGAAGGAATGAGAAGAATATTTTAGAACTTTGTGTCTCCATATTCTTTGTTTATTGCATATTATTCATATGTGTAAAGTGTAAATGACTCATAGTTTTCTTATAGGTTGAAGGTGTAAACCATCAATCATTCTTCTCTTTCCTATATGTTGGATGCATAAAACGGAGTTTGTGTCTTCATTAGCTACTATACATTATTCTTAGTTCCCCTTTATTCTTCCTACATTTTGCCCAAGGAATCTTATGTTGTAACAACCCAACCGGGCACCCAAGCAACAAGAGCCCAAATAAGGGCACAATAATTTTTTTTTTTTTAAACATTAAGATAAACATACAAATATATCAATGCTTTAAACTAACTCAAGCATGAGGTGTAACATCATCCTGATGCCTAGATAGATAAAACTCAAGATTAATACATAAGGGATCAATTACATGCACATGAATAAGCAGCTACACTCTCATTGTGTCATTATATGCATATGACATACAGTGAAGTTAGAGACTAATATTGAGTGGGTATCTAGGATCTTTGATAAGCAATACTTGACATAGTATAACAATGGGAGCATTACATATATCAAGATAGTAGGATAACCACAAAACATTAATAGTGTCAGCAATGATAGTAGCGGAATAGCAAAGAATTCAATAGTTTCTATCTATGACAATAGTGACATCACTAGAACAACAAATATATCAATAGCTTCAGTTGTAACAGCAGTGACATTAGCTAATCAATAATAAATTCAATAGTTTTTAGCTGTGACAGCATTCCCAATACTACTCAAACCAAGAAATACATCAACATCCTGTCGCTGAGGTGGATAAAATAAGCGGAAGATAATCACAATACAACTATTGTTGAAGAGTACATTATGAGCATTTATTACAATGAACTCTAGGTTAGGAGTGTCTCACATAACAAATTTATATTATTACAAGGGTTCAATACATATCACTTGGTTCACCGAGTTGTACAAATACATAACAAAATACATCGAGAAAACAAAAGGGAAGAATGGAACAGTCCATGCCGATGTTGACGCCTAAACTGATGCCGATGACTGGATCCCCAATGGTGGGTGCAACACCACCCTACCATGTGGAACCTCAAAGGTCCACCCCCGTGCTCGGAGATGATCACATGGCCAAACACAAGCTAACTGCAATAGGGACAAGAAGACTCTTATGCACAACCCTAGAAGGGATGCCACATAGACACATAGTTCACTAGAACACATCTTAGGCATGTGGCAGTCATGCCAATGAAACAATATGCAAGGAGGAGGGGTGAGAAGATAGGGGTAGTAGCAAAGAATGACTAGACAAATGTATACTCATCTCAAACACTCACACCATTCACACCTACTAATTTCATGGACAAATTAAAAACAATAAAGTTTAATAAAAATTAATAAGCATAAAAAGGCTTGATGTAGGTTTTTCTGGCTGCATTGTCAGACACC
This sequence comes from Cunninghamia lanceolata, assembly GCA_027924645.1. Lineage (NCBI taxonomy): Eukaryota > Viridiplantae > Streptophyta > Pinopsida > Cupressales > Cupressaceae > Cunninghamia > Cunninghamia lanceolata. The sequence goes on from BSBN01000244.1 coordinate 1,233,792, forward strand.
TTCAACATAACGTGTATGGTATGGCAGCTCATTTAGGCACGAGTGTGGCTCCAATTCCAATAGATGAATCCGGAGTGCCTCACTAAATTATCCATATCCAACTAAAGGCTTTTTACCGTACAAATATAATTTGAGTGATATGTACAAAATTAAATCCAGAATTGAGAACACAACTGATAATTGACAATTCAATGTCATATAGTAGATGCTTTTGGATTGCTTTTGGATTAAATTGTGTGTATTACTTTGCTTCTGTATTCTACTATGGACTGTGGAAAACTCGTGCCTACTAATTCAATGTCAATTGCCAAATATTAAATATAAATCAAAATGGTTTATATTAATGCAACCAAGCATGGAAAATCATTTTTTTTTCTTTGGGACCTAGCATGTTTGGCCAGCCTGCCCTGGGCCTACAGAATACGTTCATAATGCAAGGTTTTGAAAAAAATCCAAGTGGAATAATTGTAATAGATATTGGGATTTTATAGCAAACATAGTAATCTCCAAAAGATTTCTTTTGACAACCTTGTAAGGATTGGGCATTTGCTTCACTTTGTCCATACATGGAAGAAACGCTGACTCTGGTACATGCTGTTTACTAAGTAAAAATTAAAAAGGAGTAACAAACAAAAGAACTCAAAAATTGCATGGTTACATGTGTATGAAAACCGACACAGGAAATGCATAGAGCATCTTCACCAACCTGGGAATAAAAAATATATCAATTTCCCCTGTGAACAAACTTGCATTGAAGCACAATTTAATTACAAGCTTAAAGCAAAATTGTAACTGACAATTTGTCTGCCAAGGAATTATTTTGAACATGAATAAAAATATGGAAGTTTGTTAAATTTCCCAATTCATAGAATGTCTCAATATCGAAGTAGTATAAAAAGAGAATAAGCAGGCAATTTGAAAAAATGAGAAGAATAGAGAATTCAAACCTGTAGACATAGAATATACACAAAACATATAACAAAAAAAACACTCTCAATATTAAAACAAATAGCAGAAAGAGACATTGATATTTTAGACCGACTAAACCTTCCTTTGTTTATTTGCAGTCCCTGATCTTAGTTCGTTCGGTGTTTCTACTCATCACTATAGGACAAATTCATAGTAAAATAATACTTGAGAAGAGACTCAAATAATAATAATACAAAGGCTGAAAAAAGTCTGCTTCTCTTATCCCCGTCTTTTTTTTTACACTACTAATGTTTGTTTCCACCCATCCCAGATTAGGAATGTGTGAACACTCGACCTAGACCGAGCGAGCTTTTACAGATATCTTCTTATGTTAGAGTCAGTAGGACAATGTAAGGATAGACTCATAATAAAATAATAATAATATGTTAGGCTGATTAAAAGTCTACTTCTGTTATCCTTATCATTCTTCCCACTACTAATGTCTGTTTATTCCCATCCTAGAGTAGGTAGTCAACATTCAACCTAAACTCGGCAAGCTTTGATAGATATCTTCTTCTACTTAAATCAAGAGGACAATATAGGAGTGTCCAAACAATTAGGAGCCAAATTCTGCTCGTACAGACTAGAGAACTTCTGAATTAAAGGAAAAAGAAAAATAAAATCAAAATGATAATTACAATTAAACTTAATAGACAATAAAGCTTTGCTCGAGTGAAATAAAACAAGAAGTTGCACGTTGCAGTTACACTTAAATTTGAACAGAGAAACCTTTGTATTTCCACATTCAGAAAAGTTAGAAATGCCATATTTAGTCACTATGCCTAATTGAAGGGCATCCAAACACTAAAGAGTCTATTTGTGTGCAAAAGGAGTTAAGACATTGCTCAACTTAATACATAATAACTTAAGTATTGCTTAAGAAAATTACCTCAGAAGTTGAACTTCAAAAAAATAAAAACTGTCAAACTTGCAGGGGTTATGTGCAATTGAAGAGTACTCATATGCTTGAAGACAAACTGTACACATTCAATAAGGATACAAAATAGCAATTACAGTTATATTTGAAGAAAAAAACCCTCTGCATTTCGATTTCATTAAAGCTAAATGTACCGAACTTACTATGCCTAATTGAAGAGTGTCCATAAACTTAAAGAGCAAAATTATGCACGTAAATAGAAACACTGCTGAATTGAAAAGAAAAAAAAACAAGATATGAAATCATCATTATAGTTAAAACAAAATGCGTCTGCGTATCAATTTTCAGTATGAGAAGAAAATCCTCACAACAAAAGCAAAACACTTACCAAAACCCACAGCAGACTGAAAACAATATTGAAAATTTTGACAGAAGGAGAAGTTCAGAAATTCACAGCATAGCTGCTCAAACGAATTACTGCAGTTCAATATCAACAAACTCTTTGGTGGTCTTACCAAAATTGTTGTTGTGCGCAGGGTTTTGAAAACCATTGGGCTCCTCCGCCTTCAAACCCTGCTCCTTCTGTGAATTCATTTGATACCTAGTTTTGCCAGTTGTGATTTCCAGATGAACACACCCCATCAAAATGTCCTCCCCCAAATCGCATTCCCCCTCTTTTTGCCATCCTCTGTTTTCATCTTTTTTTTTTCTTTCCTCTGCCTCCCATTGTGCCATAGTGAGGCACGTCATCTATTTTCCAAAACTTCCAAAAGGTGTCCTCCCAGGAGAATGCAAAGAATGCCACGTTTTAATCACCGCCAAGAGAACATAATTTACACTCTATTCTAATCACTTAAAAATAATTTAAGATAATTAAGAATTGACCACCCAAACCACAATTATTATTTTTTTTATTACAATAAAGAATCAAAAGTGTCTGCAAAAGTTCAGATATATATAAAAAAAAATATCTTCCACAAGAGTAAGGATGGGAACAAAAAAAAACATAATGGGAAGGTATATCATTTTTCTTAAGTCAACAAAGACCACCCATGTATTATTTTTGGGTTTTTATCTCTTAAAAGTAGATTATGATGGCTTATGAAATCCTTTCAAGAAAATTATATGGAAACTAAGCACAAGGAAAATTTTCTAACACCATGCCAAAATAAAATAATAAATAAGCAAAGCAAACGAAGGCAACCCACACAAATTGACTCAACACCATAACCACACGGGTTAGACTCATAAAGGATGGAATAATCGGACGGTGTTCGAGGGGACTAACACCACATTGGAAACTCATTCCCAATGGAGACGGTGGTGAAACTAAGGTGTATGGCCAATGTGTCATCTCCAACTCGCCACCATTGGGGCATTAGGCACACTCAGACCTGTGAAGCCAGGTGGAGTCGGTGCCTAGTACCTGCACCACTCAAGACACATTATAACATCTGCATATACATATCATATAATAGCCGAAGCAAGAATAGTCCACAACAGAGGATTCCAACATCCGTGATCATTCGCATAGTATGCCAATGTCAAGGTGTCATCCTCTCCACATGTACACCCAATCAATTATGGAATCTAACCTAACAAAATGCTAGTAACACAATATCATGTAAAGCTTGAATTTCATACCTTGGTGTCACCTCGATTAGGCCAGGACCAGGGAGGCATTACATACTCCCCCCCAAGAGCTTGACTTACTCCTGAAAGTCATAATGCTAAATGCAGCCATAACACACATTAGTTCCATAAAATTCAGAAGGATTATAAAAATTTACATTATCGTATTCCCCACAATGCACATAATTACATGTGATAATTTTTTTTTTTTTTTTGGTACACAAGTGAGAAAGATGCAAGGCACTCAATTTGATACAAAATATACATTATCATGCAACTATTTCCTCTAATCACATAAAGAATGAGGCTATAATAATCAGTTTTATTTTCTTTCTTTCAAACATTCACTATTTCAAACAACCTACTAGGTGCTCATAACCATCAATTTATGCATTTATGTTAGAATAAACCACATAATTTTCTCATGAATGTAGCAATCTACATTTTTTTCAATATATAATTTTTTTTTAATTTTCTAACTCTTCACATGTAGTCATCTTTAGAATGAACCACACAACACACACACACACACACACACACAGATATATATATATATATATATATATATATATATATACACACACACACATTTACATGATTTCAATCTCTGTTTTCATAACATGCATGACCATTGTATCACATAATGCAGTAATTTGTCACTTTTTAGGGCATAATGAAACATTTTACTTCTAATATGCAACCACAACACGACAATTGTACAAATTCCACATAGATGCTCTATCACATCACAAGGCCACATTAAGAGGGGTATTATGAGGTGGACAACACTATTAGGCCACTGAGCAATCCATAGTACCATAAACTGAATGATCAATGAGTGAATAACCATGTCGTGTAGTAACCAATGTGTCCATATCCAAAGCAGTGTATCATCATATAATCTCACCTCAAAAGGGAACCCAATATCATCCATACTGTAGTACCAGATAACACATGAATAGTCATGTCATGTAGAATACCACTGTGCCAAGTAGCAGATCATGAAGGATGGTCTCAGGGTCCTCTCTAGGAGCCCTCCAATTATAACTCAGTATGCACAAGATTCCCCAGGCCATCTACTCCCCCAAACAGCCTATCATTGATCCCTCCAGGATATGACAGTATATAATAGTCACAACACTCCACACATACCAGCAGTTGCAAGATTAAAGTGCCTCAACAAGAAAATTAGAGAAGTAAAGCAACTCATAAATTAAGCCTCAATAAAGTAGAAGAAAACAAATATAATGAGTCATAAAAGAAGTAGAAATCAAATAACAATCATTGTATTATTCCAAGTTAGTCTAAGAACATGTCCTTGAGGCAAAAGGACTAAAACATAAAAATGGCCAATTAGCCCAATGTAACAAAACACTGCTGGCTTGCAAGGAAAATATCTAGGACACATAAATATTTCAACAATCTCTCAGAAATTTGCACATTACGAACACCATGCAACCTTGCATCAAGGTCACCTAAGGGGAGGAGGGGAACTGAATAGTGGTCTCTAACCACATAAGATAATAGCATGCAATATCATGGTGGTCTCATACCACAGAATAATATGGTGGTTCTCAAACCACAGAACAATATGGTGGCCACAGAATAGTATGGTGGTTCTCTAACCACGTAATAATATGGTGGTTCTCTAACCATAGAATAATATGGTGGTTCTCTAACCACAAAATAGTTTGGTGGTTCTCTAACCACAAAATAGTATGGTGGTTCTCAAACCACATAATGATCAATGAAGAACTTAGCATATCATAATAGGTGTGTCTCATTATCTGGAACAGTCTGATCGTATATCTGCATGACAAATCCTCATGAATAAGCAAATACCAACATTCCAAGGTCCACTGACAGTATTCCAAGTAAAGAACAATACACCTCATAATCATACCGACAGTCTCATCCAAAAGTCATATCATCCCTCTATCACGGGACCATTCACCTTTATCCCATTATGCACAACTATCACTTCATTAAGATGACATCCCAATTACCACAAATCTGTGATGACACCAATATATCTGCCATATTTCTATAGCGAGGACTGAGTATATGCTTAGGGTTCATTATAGTTTGTCCTCGACCCAAGGAACAAATGGATAGGGTAAAATGGATTATCCACCCACACGTACAAATATCACAAGAGCAATCACATCAAGAAACATAATTCCTTTATTCCTTTTTCTAGTTCACTACTTAGCATTGAAACCAAATTTTTGAAACTAATTATGCAATTGATACTCATTTCAAGGAATTTTCAATCAGTCCTAATGTAATATCAACCAAACTCAACAAATTTATCTGAAGGCAACAATTTTTCTAGATACTATCACATACATACTCATCTTATCTTAAACATTCCACCGAAATTATTTAAGGATACTCACGTTTAACTAGCAATCAATTTCTAAATATAAGTTATCTAATACATCACCAATTTAGCTAAATATTTTCTATGTATGCGCAAGCAATACATTGTAAAGTTACTGAACACACAACAGTCAGTCTAACAACCAAGTATATAAGAGGATAAACCAAGATTATTAGTTCTCATGACATGCACAAAAGAAAGGTTAGACCCTACAAACACTCCCCAGAGTTCCCAGAGTTGTAAAACCTAGGTGCTCTGATACCTATGTAACGACCCAACCGGGCACCCAAGCAACAAGAGCCCAAATAAGGGCACAATAAATTTTTTTTTTTTTAAACATTAAGATAAACATACAAATATATCAATGCTTTAAACTAACTCAAGCATGAGGTGTAACATCATCCTGATGCCTAGATAGATAAAACTCAAGATTAATACATAAGGGATGAATTACATGCACATGAATAAGCAGCTACACTCTCATTGTGTCATTATATGCATATCACATACAGTGAAGTTAGAGACTAATATTGAGTGGGTATCAAGGATCTTTGATAAGCAATACTTGACATAGTATAACAATGGGAGCATTACATATATCAAGATAGTAGGATAACCACAAAACATTAATAGTGTCAGCAATGATAGTAGCGGAATAGCAAAGAATTCAATAGTTTCTAGCTATGACAATAGTGACATCACTAGAACAACAAATATATCAATAGCTTCAGTTGTAACAGCAGTGACATTAGCTAATCAATAATAAATTCAATAGTTTTTAGCTGTGACAGCATTCCCAATACTACTCAAACCAAGAAATACATCAACATCCTGTCGCTGAGGTGGATAAAATAAGCGGAAGATAATCACAATACAACTATTGCTGAAGAGTACATTATAAGCATTTATTACAATGAACTCTAGGTTAGGAGTGTCTCACATAACAAATTTATATTATTACAAGGGTTCAATACATATCACTTGGTTCACCGAGTTGTACAAATACATAACAAAATACATCGAGAAAACCAAAGGGACGAATGGAACAGTCCATGCCGATGTTGACGCCTAAACTGATGCCGATGACTGGATCCCCAATGGTGGGTGCAACACCACCCTACCATGTGGAACCTCAAAGGTCCACCCCCCGTGCTCGGAGATGATCACATGGCCAAACACAAGCTAACTGCAATAGGGACAAGAAGACTCTTATGCACAACCCCAGAAGGGATGCCACATAGACACATAGTTCACTGGAACACATCTTAGGCATGTGGCAGTCATGCCAATGAAACAATATGCAAGGAGGAGGGGTGAGAAGATAGGGGTAGTAGCAAAGAATGACTAGACAAATGTATACTCATCTCAAACACTCACACCATTCACACCTACTAATTTCATGAACAAATTAAAAACAATAAAGTTTAATAAAAATTAATAAGCATAAAAAGGCTTGATGTAGGTTTTTCTGGCTGCATTGTCAGACACCTTCAACATAACGTGTATGGTATGGCAGCTCATTTAGGCACGAGTGTGGCTCCAATTCCAATAGATGAATCCGGAGTGCCTCACTAAATTATCCATATCCAACTAAAGGCTTTTTACCGTTCAAATATAATTTGAGTGATATGTACAAAATTAAATCCAGAATTGAGAACACAACTGATAATTGACAATTCAATGTCATATAGTAGATGCTTTTGGATTGCTTTTGGATTAAATTGTGTGTAGTACTTTGCTTCTGTATTCTACTATGGACTGTGGAAAACTCGTGCCTACTAATTCAATGTCAATTGCCAAATATTAAATATAAATCAAAATGGTTTATATTAATGCAACCAAGCATGGAAAATCATTTTTTTTTCTTTGGGACCCAGCAGATTTGGCCAGCCTGCCCTGGGCCTGCAGAATACGTTCATAATGCAGGGTTTTGAAAAAAATCCAAGTGGAATAATTGTAATAGATATTGGGATTTTATAGCAAACACAGTAATCTCCAAAAGATTTCTTTTGACAACCTTGTAAGGATTGGGCATTTGCTTCACTTTGTCCATACATGGAAGAAACGCTGACTCTGGTACATGCTGTTTACTAAGTAAAAATTAAAAAGGAGTAGCAAACAAAAGAACTCAAAAATTGCATGGTTACATGTGTATGAAAACCGACACAGGAAATGCATAGAGCATGTTCACCAACCTGGGAATAAAAAATATATCAATTTCCCCTGTGAACAAACTTGCATTGAAGCACAATTTAATTACAAGCTTAAAGCAAAATTGTAACTGACAATTTGTCTGCCAAGGAATTATTTTGAACATGAATAAAAATATGGAAGTTTGTTAAATTTCCCAATTTATAGAATGTCTCAATATCGAAGTAGTATAAAAAGAGAATAAGCAGGCAATTTGAAAAAATGAGAAGAATAGAGAATTCAAACCTGTAGACATAGAATATACACAAAACATATAACAAAAAAAACACTCTCAATATTAAAACAAATAGCAGAAAGAGACATTGATATTTTAGACCGACTAAACCTTCCTTTGTTTATTGGTAGTCCCTGATCTTAGTTCGTTCGGTGTTTCTACTCATCACTATAGGACAAATTCATAGTAAAATAATACTTGAGAAGAGACTCAAATAATAATAATATAAAGGCTGAAAAAAGTCTGCTTCTCTTATCCCCGTCTTTTTTTTACACTACTAATGTTTGTTTCCACCCATCCCAGATTAGGAATGTGTGAACACTCGACCTAGACCGAGCGAGCTTTTACAGATATCTTCTTATGTTAGAGTCAGTAGGACAATGTAAGGATAGACTCATAATAAAATAATAATAATATGTTAGGCTGATTAAAAGTCTACTTCTGTTATCCTTATCATTCTTCCCACTACTAATGTCTGTTTATTCCCATCCTAGAGTAGGTAGTCAACATTCAACCTGAACTGGGCAAGCTTTGATAGATATCTCCTTCTGCTTAAATCAAGAGGACAATATAGGAGTGTCCAAACACTTAGGAGCCAAATTCTGCACGTACAGACTAGAGAACTTCTGAATTAAAGGAAAAAGAAAAATAAAATCAAAATGATAATTACAATTAAACTTAATAGACAATAAAGCTTTGCTCGAGTGAAATAAAACAAGAAGTTGCACGTTGCAGTTACACTTAAATTTGAACAGAGAAACCTTTGTATTTCCACATTCAGAAAAGTTAGAAATGCCATATTTAGTCACTATGCCTAATTGAAGGGCATCCAAACACTAAAGAGTCTATTTGTGTGCAAAAGGAGTTAAGACATTGCTCAACTTAATACATAATAACTTAAGTATTGCTTCAGAAAATTACCTCAGAAGTTGAACTTCAGAAAAATAAAAACTGTCAAACTTGCAGGGGTTATGTGCAATTGAAGAGTACTCATATGCTTGAAGACAAATTGTACACATTCAATAAGGATACAAAATAGCAATTACAGTTATATTTGAAGAAAAAAACCCTCTGCATTTCGATTTCATTAAAGCTAAATGTACCGAACTTACTATGCCTAATTGAAGAGTGTCCATAAACTTAAAGAGCAAAATTATGCACGTAAATAGAAACACTGCTGAATTGAAAAGAAAAAAAAACAAGATATGAAATCATCATTATAGTTAAAACAAAATGTGTCTGCGTATCAATTTTCAGTATGAGAAGAAAATCCTCACAACAAAAGCAAAACACTTACCAAAACCCATAGCAGACTGAAAACAATATTGAAAATTTTGACAGAAGGAGAAGTTTAGAAATTCACAGCATAGCTGCTCAAACGAATTACTGCAGTTCAATATCAACAAACTCTTTGGTGGTCTTACCAAAATTGTTGTTGTGCGCAGGGTTTTGAAAACCATTGGGCTCCTCCGCCTTCAAACCCTGCTCCTTCTGTGAATTCATTTGATACCTAGTTTTGCCGGTTGTGATTTCCAGATGAACACACCCCATCAAAATGTCCTCCCCCAAATCGCATTCCCCCTCTTTTTGCCATCCTCTGTTTTCATCTTTTTTTTTTCTTTCCTCTGCCTCCCATTGTGCCATAGTGAGGCACGTCATCTATTTTCCAGAACTTCCAAAAGGTGTCCTCCCAGGAGAATGCAAAGAATGCCACGTTTTAATCACCGCCAAGAGAACATAATTTACACTCTATTCTAATCACTTAAAAATAATTTAAGATAATTAAGAATTGACCACCCAAACCACAATTATTTTTTTTTTATTACAATAAAGAATCAAAAGTGTCTGCAAAAGTTCAGATATATATAAAAAAAAAATATCTTCCGCAAGAGTAAAGGATGGGAACAAAAAAAAACATAATGGGAAGGTATATCATTTTTCTTAAGTCAACAAAGACCACACATGTATTATTTTTGGGTTTTTATCTCTTAAAAGTAGATTATGATGGCTTATGAAATCCTTTCAAGAAAATTATATGGAAACTAATCACAAGGAAAATTTTCTAACACCATGCCAAAATAAAATAATAAATAAGCAAAGCAAACGAAGGCAACCCACACAGATTGACTCAACACCATAACCACACGGGTTAGACTCATAAAGGATGGAATAATCGGACGGTGTTCGAGGGGACTAACACCACATTGGAAACTCATTCCCAATGGAGACGGTGGTGAAACTAAGGTGTATGGCCAATGTGTCATCTCCAACTCGCCACCATTGGGGCATTAGGCACGCTCAGAGCTATGAAGCCAAGTGGAGTCGGTGCCTGGTACCTGCACCACTCAAGACACATTATAACATCTGCATATACATATCATATAATAGCCGAAGCAAGAATAGTCCACAACAGAGGATTCCAACATCCGTGATCATTCGCATAGTATGCCAATGTCAAGGTGTCATCCTCTCCACATGTACACCCAATCAATTATGGAATCTAACCTAACAAAATGCTAGTAACACAATATCATGTAAAGCTTGAATTTCATACCTTGGTGTCACCTCGATTAGGCCAGGACCAGGGAGGCATTACATATGTAGTGTCTTGTATGAGCCTATCTAGGGTTTCTGCTTTTTTTTTTTTCCATTTCCCATTCTTGTGTTCCTTTTGTACTATTTGGCTAAAAGTATACAAAATCCCCATCATCTGAGGGAGATTTCCCTCTCAAACGTAGAGGAAAATGATTAATCTAATAATAGTTTCTCCAACTATTATGAACATTTATTTGTATCCATTAGGCGAAATGTATTGAATTTAACAAAATGTTGCAATGAGAAATTTGTTTACTAACACTTCTAAAGATTAAAGTTAGTGTCATTGAACTTCTTGATCTCCATTCTAGATGTTTTTGTGATTTTCTATTCGTTAAAACACAAGATCAACTACATAAATTTCCCATTTGAGTAGGGGCTAATAATATCTTATTATCCCACATATCAACCAAGCTATAATAAACAAGATCTTATAACAAATGAAATAAAACTAAGCATAAATCCACATTAACTTTAGGGAGAAGTAATTGAGGTACATACATATCTAAAAAATGTAAGTAGAATAATTATAATTAATATAAGATATACATTGGAAAATAATGGACAAGAGAATGATCATAACAGGCCAAGAAATGATAATGACAAAAATACATGATGGATGGAAATCTACTAACATTTGGATTTAGATTTAGATTGGGATGGAAAAAGTGCTAACATTTTAAGCTCAAATTTGTCCATTCCCTTTTTAAAAAATGCCTTGGGATTTCCTTAGACTTAGCCAAGTGTCAATCTCAAAAATTTCCAAAAAATTATAAAATCATTTACCTAGTTTATCTTGAAATTGTCCACAACTTTAATCTTAAAACTAATAGAGTTTTTTTAAACCAAATTCAATAAAACAAAAGGGTTTTTAAAGGAAATACTCACAATTTTGAAAATGTAATTTGTTCCTCATTACAAATATTATTTATTTTATACTTCAATTATATTTGAATTCAAGAATGATATATATATTGAGAAACACTTATAAGTTTCAAACATGTAAAAATATTTTTTAAATCAAAAAATTAGGTCATACTTTGGGCTTTGTTGGTTATAGCTTTAAAAAATAAAGTTTTTAATTTCATATTTTTTGACCAAAGAGGTCAAGTGTAACTCCCAAGTGCTCCATGTGGGTGTCATCGTTCCTCTTACACAACTCATGCAAATGACTAAAAATAACCAGTCAAATATGTTAGCTATAGTTCAACTTACAACCCCCTTCTTCAATGATTTCTTACACATATCATAGGACCAATGATACATGGTAGAGAATCCCAACAAAGAATTTCAAAATTCCCTCCATATGTGTCATTTTCTTTTCCACGTGGGTCCAAGATTTACAATATTTGACAAATATTTAGTAATTACAACAACATTAGGACTTGCAAGATTTACAACACCTATTCCTAAGAAATTGTATTTACTAAAAATTAATTAAATGATTGGATATATTAATCTATTCATCAAATTATATCTTAGACTATGAATATACAAATTCTTTATATATAATATTTATATTCACGATGTTGATGGATCAAAAGTCCAAGATTCTTGTATTTGCAATATCAATTGCAAAAGCATAAAATATTTAAACTTTTATTAAAAAAAATATTGTGTAAAATATAAAAAATGCATTAATATTTCCAATCACATTTTGTGATATACAAAATGAATTATCTCACATATAACTTATTAATATTAAGAAAGGCATTTGGATATAATGAGAACCCAAAAAATAGTTTAAATGTGTTTCAATATCACTAACATTTTTGAAAAAATATTTAAAAATTATTTGAATCATTTAATGTAAACATAATATCTGTAATGCATTTTATTTTTTTAAAATGTGTAATATTTTATAATGTTAATAATCAATATTTTTGTAATTCATATTCTATTATTCTCTAACCTTTTAAAAAATATCAATATAAAGAACTATTATTTCGTGGTTATCCCTTTGGTTGGTTATGTGAGCAACCACTACCTCATAAACAATTCACAAACTAATCACTATATACAAATTGTTTAAACCTTTTTCTACATAAAGCCTCATTTAAAACACTTTACTTAAACATCATCCACTTCAATGTTCCAACAGTCAATAACAATTTTACACCTCATTCACAACAAAAAGTGGTAAATATTTACCTTATTTTTATTGGCCAAAATTAACCTTTGACTATTGAAGTGAATGATGTTTAAGAATAGCCCATTTAAAACACTTTTAAAATGTTTAAGCTCAATTCTCCATGCAAAATGGTTATTAAAAGTTATAAATTTTTTTTATAAATGATTCTATATAATAGATATTTTCAACATACATGCTAACCACACTAATAGCCCTTACAGGTTCAAAATAACATTTGCAAAACACAGTTTTGTTATTTGAATGCCTCAAATAACACAAGGTACCAAATGTTAAGCTTTAAATTGACTCATTGGCCTACTGTAAGACCTGATCATACTCTACCCTTCTGTGGAAACTACGGTGACAATTACAGGCCTCGCATCTCATTTCATCATCTTGGCTGGCCTTGAACTCTCCACATCCATCTTTGTCATCATGGGGAAGCTGAAGGGTGTGATTCTTTTGACATTCCATGTACCGCACCCTGTTAATTGATTCATTAATAGCTGAGCCAGAAAGAAATTGGGCTTTTGAGGTTTCATTCCTTGGCTCTGAGAGTAGGTCTTTTGGATCCATCCTGACTCTATTTTTACAAACAGAGAGCGGAATAATATTTGAAAAACAACGAAACAAATGGAGTTCAATGATGGCAATGAATAAAGATGACAGAACAGAGAGTCTTTTTCAATGCTTCCCTTAACTTCTGATCTGCTTTGAGACCTGCACCCACGAAAGCAAATATTTGTCATACTTACATGACGTTTGAGCGTCATATTCAGGTCTGTAGCTATTTAGGGTTTTTCTTTTATTATAAACACTAACAAATCACTAGAAATAAATAATAATTTCTCTGAAATAGTTATATTTAGTGCTTACATTGCACTTTAATATTAAAAAAAATGGAGAACATGATTCTGTAGGGTAATAAATCATAAGCTAAGAATCCAAAGTTAAGCTAACAGGCTCCTTCTACTTCAGATTGCAAAATGAAAAAAAAGGAAATTATAGGGATGCAAAATCAAACAAAACACAATACCTTTTCTTTGGGTGTGAATGATGGATCCAAATGATAAAGTGTTGATAATGCTTGCTATATTGAATTGCTTTAGTGGACTCACTAGTATGACAGCATGTACCTGCAGATTCTTCTTAATACCTTGGATGAGAGGGAAGCCTAAATTTATAGATTTGAGGTAGAGGAATGGAGGGTTAGTATTCATTTGCATTGGATGGCTAAGATTGAATGAGACAAATTAGGGCAAGATTAGAAGCTTCTATGGGGTTCTATAAGGATGAAGGGTTGAGATTAAAGATAGATGAATGGATGGGATTAAATGACAAAAATTAGGGCAGGGATGGAAGCTTCTAAGGAATTCTATAAAGATGAATGGTTGAGATTAAAGATGGATGGATGGATGGATGACTAGGATTAAATGAGAAAAACTAGGAAAAAATGAAAACTTCTATGTCTTATCTTTATGTCTTACCTTTGGTCATGTGACTAGATGAATTTTTAATTCATTTATTTGGGGATAATGGATAAGGATTTGAGTTAATTAGATTAAATAATGGATTGAAATAGGATTTAAGATTTTTAGACTAATTAATTTAACTAGCCTAGATATTTTAAATACATCTATCTAAAAGATGCGCATAGATAAGTCTTGAGGCACCTATATTGAAATTGTTATTGAGAATACATATTTACGCATCTTTTTGATAGATGTATTTAAGATATCTATGTTAGAGTGAGGAGATAATATATAATCCTAGTTCTACTTAAATATTTATTTTATTTAATTTATAAATTTACATTTAAAGATTGAAGAATCATAATAATTAGTTTTTAATTTAAAGCAAATGATATGAAAAACTTAATTATAATTATAATTGTCTAATGGAATTAATTCCCATAGAAAAAATCTTTAATCTTTTAAAGATTTAATCTTTCCCTTGCCCTTATTTTTCTTTGTTAGCCTTCATTAGACTAAAGTAAATAATTTACCCTGCCTTAATGTTCTTATTTTCCTTTGTGGGATGTAGCGGCAATTCTTAGTTCTATATAATTTTCAATAATTTAATCTAAATGATACGAAAGATTTAATTATAATTTTTAAAGAATTAATTCCCATAGTAAAAATCTAAAACCAAGGTCATTACACTAAATATTAATTTTGTTTTTGACTTTTGAAGATTGAAGAACTCTAACCCTAGCTCTCAATAATTCACCTGCCATTAATTTTCTTTGTGGTTTTCAAAGATTTGTTTATGCAAGAAAAATAAAAAATGTTGCATAGTACCCTTACCAATTAGACTTCTCTCCTTATCAATTAAACTTCTCCCAATTCAATTTGCTCTGTTTTTATTTGGTTTGATTTTTCTCAAATTTATGTTTGAGTACTACTTATATTTATACACATTATTTTGTTGGCTTTATTAAAAAATATGTGAGCTCTATTTTATTTTTATGTATAGTCAAAGTCATATATGAGTCTTGAGGCACCTATATTGAAATTGTTATTGAGAATAGAGATCTATGCTACTTTAATAATTTTATTAATTTATTTCAATATATAGAGTGAGGACCTAAAATATATATGTATTACTATATAATGCTAGCTTTACTTAAACAATTATTTCATTTACCTTATAAATTTACATTTAAAGATTGAAGAATCCTAAAAATTAGTTTTCATCCAAAGGATATGAGAAATTCTAATGGAATTAATTCCTATAGAAAAAACCTTTAATCTTTTAAAGATTAATGAACTATAATCCTAATTAAATTAAAGTAATTTATTGTGCAATTAGTTTTCCTTGTGGGTATTGAAGGCAATTCTTAGCTCTAACAACTAGTTTTTAATAGAACATTTTCAATAATTTAATCTACTATAACCCTAATAATTTAATTTCTAATAATTTTATTTATTTGTGGATTTTAAAGATTGAAGAACTATAACCCTAGCCCTCATTAAACTAAAATAAAGTAATTTACCTTGCCATTATTTTTCGTTGCTATCCTTTCATTAAACTAAAGTAAATAATTTACCGTGCCTTAATTTTCTTATTTTTCTTTGTGGGATGAATTAATTCTCATACTAAAAATCTAAAACAAAGGTCATTAAATTAAATATTGATTTTCATTGTGGCTTTTAAAGATTGAAGAACACTAACCCTATTTCTCTTTAAACTAAAGTAAATAATTTACCCTGCCATTAATTTTCATTGTGGTTTTCAAAGATTTGTTTAATAAAGAAAAATATTAAATAAATTATAATTTATAGGTTCCATAATTTAAGCTGCACTTTAACTACAATTTTCTTTTTAGTTTATTGAGTAGCATGTAGATATAATAAGAGTAAATAATACTCAATGCTAATCTAACCTTCTATAAATAATAGCTGGAGCATTGCATCACTTCATAAATTCATTTTATAAGAAAAATAAAAAAAATGGTTTTGCAGTACCGTTACCAATGATACTTTTTTCCTTATCGATTAAACTTCTTCTCCTAATTCAATTTGCTCTATTTTTATTTGATTTGATTTTTCTCAAATTTATGTTTGAGTACTACTTATATTTATACACATTATTTTATTAGCTTTATTAAAAAATATGTCAGCTCTATTTTATTTTTATGTACTGTCCAAGTCATCCCTTAATAGGTTTAATTATTTTTAAATGTTGGCTCGTTAACACATTCAAGCTATTACACTCCACCCTTTGGTACCACTATAGTTACACCACTAGTTTTCATTATTGAATTAATTAGTTTGAGGGGTGTGAGAAATTAATTTTAATTAAATAAATATGAGTTATTTAATTAATTTAATGATGGAGAGAATATTAAAAGGATAATTGTAATTAATTAAATAAATATTAATGTTTTGAATGAAAAGAGGGGGATAATGAGGTTGAATGGCTAGATCCTCCTTTCAATGACATATCAACCAAGTTGAATCACACTTTTACAAGAGGATTCACCTATAGGCTAGGTTGTCACTTGGAATGATGTGGAATTTAAGAAATTTTCAATTAATGTATTAATTTAATCCTCAAATATCCTTGAAACCCTAATTATGCAAAATAATAAGTAAAATGATGAATTATGACAAATGCTTGCAGACTAACGTAGTAAAAAGAGATTAATTACTTTTTTTTTTAAGTTCGAGATGTAGAATATTCAGAGACACTGGTACTCACGCCCCTATCCAAGGAGTTGTTTTCTTTAGGGAATCCTGATCTCCTTCTGACACTGATGATCATTGTACTTTTCATTTTTGTGTCAAGAGATGTGGAGGACATTAGCACTACTACCCGAGTCCAATACAGGGTGTTCTTGAGGATGTTGGAACCTCTTCAGATGTTGATTGTCATTGTCACAATAATTTATGTGTTTTCAACATCGAAGGACACTGGCACTAGTCCTCAAGTCCAAGTAGTGCTTTTCTTCAGAGATTCAGAATTCTGATCTTCTGCAACTCCACTCTGTGAAATCTAATACCTGTAACCTACAATCACAAGGAGTGTGGTTGGGGGTTGTGGTGTTTAGTGGCTTGCCTCAGTCAAGCCCCGGAAGGACATTCAAGTATTTTGAATACCGTTGTTAGATAGAGTGTGTATCCCTATGGGATAGAGGCAAAAATTAAATGATAAAGATTGAAACACAGATAGATATCACCTCAGAGGTGTAGATCTCACATAGATGAAGATTCTTCAACACATCAGAAGAGGAAGCTAAATCTACAATCACAAACACAATAACAATGTTCTTCTTTGGAACAATGAATATCTTTAATGCTCTAAAATCATAAGTTTGCAAAAAGTTCATAATCATCTTCTAGTTTACAAATGGAACCCTAAACATACTTATATATGCAACTAAATACATTCTTGCTTTAAATTTTGTAATTAAAACTTAAAATGTTGGCAACGGAACCTTTTAAATGTCACATAATAGACATTTAAATTTGGGACCCACCTGAAATAGCGCAGGATAGGGGCATGAGTGCCCATGTCCTTGGGTCCTCTTTCAGGGCAGGGTTAAGTGCAACAATGTCCCTCAAGCCCCATATCCAAATTTGGGACCTACTTGAAATAGGGAAGGACAAGGGCGTGAGCGCCCCTATCCTCAGGTCGTATTCAGGGAAAGATCAAGTGCAACAATGTCCCTCAAGCCCCATGTGACATGGATTAGAGGCCATTTTCTTTCAGGAGTCAAAATAAACATGCAATATGCAATATAAGGGACCTGGGAGCTAAACTTATGAGGAAAAAGCCTAGGGAGACAATTTTTGACATAACATTTAGCCCCCACTTTAATGTATGTATGAACGCAAGGCCCATACATGCATTAAAGTATGGTCAAAACATAGCAAAAATGCCAAGCACTTGAAGACATTAGAGAAAATACATTACAGGCACACCAACCATAGTGAAGATAGTATCAGGCACGCAAAATATAGAGAAGACAACATTGAAGACAAGGAAAACATGATGAATATAGTGAAGGTGGTGATTATTTAATTTTTATTTTCATTTATAAATCAATGCAGATGTAGATGTATGGAATGTAAAAATGCAACACACAACGCAAAATGTAGGAGGGCCATTTTGCCATGCTCTTTGGACTGCATATGGGGCAATAGACACTCAATACAAAACCTCAAGTGTAAGTGGAGCATGTCACTACACTCACACAAGAGGGGAAAACACACCATACAAAGCCCAAGTGGGGGTTAACCACACAAGGGGGAAAACACATGGAAGACACATGGAAAACATGAGCATCTTATAGCATGTCAAAGACATACTATACATCTAAAACATGACAAACAAGGCAATGGAAGGAACTTATTGCTAAGCCCCCACCATCTCAGGCACATTATAGGCACACCTAATGGTTGGGCTTATGCCACAACAACCTCGAAAGACACACTTAAGGGAGGATAGTCTCAAATCCAACCTCGCAATACCTCAAGAGATACACCATCTTGACTTGTGTAGAGGGATTTTGAATAAAAGGATATGCATGATATCCCATCTCCATAGGCAGCTTAATGATTGGAATATAGAATAAAGATGTGCACTTATGCTGGAGATACAACATCCTGCCTCTATAGAGGGCTTACAAAAATGCTTCGTTAGTACCAAAATCATCATCTACACCTTACCTTTATATGCCTCCACCTTAAGTTTTTGATGTCATGTACCAATATCAAGCACATTAGTGTAGAGACAAAACACACAAGGGAACAAGATCTCTCTCAAAGCCCATTCCCCCAAAGGTGACATGTGCTTCATGATCACTGAATCTTACCACAAACACATAATTTCTTGCAAGAAGAGAGGTTAGAAATCTTTCTCTAAGACAATAACCACATCACATGATCACAAGCAATGCATGGAAAAAATCATATAAAGAGCCAAGGCTATACTACAGATTTGGAAACCCAGTATAATCGTGGGGCTATACTACACAAATCTTAGAACCGAGTGTAACCAAGGCAAGTCCCAAGAGAAACAAAGTGGACGTAGTAGCTATATCATTATGGTTTGTTAGAAAATAGAAGACATCATCAAAATATTGCATGGAGTGATTCTACTAGCTAAGCATCAGATAATATATGTCAACCCCATCATCATGTATGGACTAGGTCTATTTTTCCTTACTCACTGAAGGGACACATGTTCTGGTATCAGTATTATTCATTTTTCTTCATCCGCCAGCTAGATAGAACCACTGGAATAAGGTAAACAATAAATCAAGAGAGGGGAATAAGTGCCTTAGGGTTGTCACATAGGAAGGTGCCCCCAGGTAACCAACCGCACCGTTGTGTCCCTAAGGCATGTGTAAGGTCATGTGTAGATCCATTGGAACTTTCCCTAGTAATGAATGTTATGATAGGAATTTCTTGGAGAATATTTACAAACTTCTTGTTCTCTATGAGATGACATCTATTAGATGTTATGTGACTATAGTGCATGATAGTTATATGTTTATACTTGAACTATCTCTGGAGTACTTTTATCAAAATATATTCTATGATATGAGACCCACCCTCAGTAATTACTAACCATATTATTTTGTGTTGGCCTAGGATCGTATGAGTTGAATTTCGTATAATTTTCTTTAATGACTTATTACATGATGTGGATCTTATAATTCCTATTAATGACTAATTGGTGATAAGGTTAAGTTTGTTTATGGTTGATATGGTTTATGATATATACATATATAACCCATCATGTGATTTCACCTTCCTTTAAGCAATATTGTTGAATGGTATAGACATATGTTCTAAATAGAGATGTGGTAGGATTAACCATTGATATGATCTGATGTTTTATGTTGATATCTTGTGTAGAGATTTAGTTGATGAGGAGATGCTATGATTTCAATATTATGTGAGAATTTTAAATTTATTTTATGAAATGTCTTTTGACTATTAAATATAATATTGTTACTTTTGTAATGAAGACTTGTTATGGATATACAATGCACATATTGATGTTACTTATTAATGCTTCGGCTATGATATTTGTGATAACCACTGACCTCAGAATGAGTGTGAAGGTACATACTAGTTGGTGGAAATGGGGAAAATACAAGGGGACCCTATTTTGTGAAACCAATAGAGCCAACCAAGTCTATGTAGACAGACTTAGGTCCTTTGTATTTTGAAATGTACTACAATGTGTTGTGTTATACTGAGTGTTGTATTATGTAGCGTCATATGTCATGGTATTATATTATGTAGCATGATATGTCATGGTTGTTCTTTGTGATGTGTCATGCATTGCTATGTATTGTGTAACTTAAACTAATTGAATTTCCCCCTTAGTCTTTTATAAGGGTGTAAAATAATTTTATATAGTACCTTTGTCTTAAAAATAAAACATTAAGACCTAAGTTTATGTCTATGCACTTTTGGAGGGGAAAATTAAAAAAATCAATGATTTTTGAAAACCTTTATTTTTTTAACCCTAAATAGGGTGATCAAAATTAGAGAGGTGTTGAGTCATCAGAGAGGGGGATGTGTGTGTTGTAAAGATTTAAGAGGGATGTAATAGAAACCATGGAAAATAAAAACAAGTGTCCCCAACTAAGGAGACAAGTGTTTGCCTCTCAACAAGAGAGGTGTCAAGGGAGGAAATTTTTAATCAATTATTTTGGGGAAAAGAAAGGGTCCTCCTTGTCCTCCTAGCTATTGTAAATTTTCTTTTTTTACCATGGCTGGAACCTTTTGGGAAACCATCTTCTATAATTGTTTGGAATCACTTGAAATTATGTTTTTGACCTATATTATATGGATCACTTTCTTTTACTAGGATTTATGCACCTTCTAGGTTGTTTGGAACAAGATGCTATGCTTTCATTTTTCATCTACAGTAACTGTTGTAACATCTGCCAAAAAATGCTTTCCATCAGCAGTGACTACCTTATCACCTACTGTAATTTTTCTCTATAGACTAGGAGGGTAAATCTTGTACATAGAGGTTTAGCTGTGGAAGAAGAGTAAGCTAGATATTAGTGAATTTGGATCTGCCTCCTCCAAGTGTTGTGCAAGGATCCAAGTAGGCATCAATCCTTGGTGGAATCCCTAAATTATTAGCACCCTAAATTGCATAGAACATGTTATGGTAAATTGTGTGGGTAAAACAAAGTGGTATTAACTGTCTTATATTAATTTCCAGGAAGAAATTGTTTTCTATTTGTGTTGGGTATTGTATTGTTGAATGTCAAGTAATGATTGGGGTAAAGACAGAGACGTCCTTAGAAGAATTTGAGAGAATATGGCTAGGTAAGAGTACCCAAAAGTTTCTTGTTCCTTGTCCCTACATGTTGATGTTTGCTCTTCTCTTCTACAAAAAGGGAATTGTTGGAAGATTACTTAGGTGCAATATTGTGGCTTGAGGTGTTTATATTGTTCAAGGTTGAGTTGTGATGCTATGTGAAATTGTGTCCTTGTTGTTGAAAAAATGTGTGTTACTGTCATGCTATGTAGTTGGTATATGTATTCTACCCAGTCCCCCTATGGTTTCCCCTAGCTCAGGGGTGGATATCTTCTAGAGGTGAGCATCCCACTAGCTATATCCAAGAATTTTGGTTCGTATACATGTCTTAGAAGGCTAAAGAAGAAAAATAAAAGAAGACTGAAGGGTGCAATGACCTATAGTTATTGATGGCAGATGACTGATACATGTTGAGTGACAAAGGGAAAGAAGAGAGGAAATCATTGCAAGGTCTAGTGTTGAGAGAGGGGTCAAATTCGAGTAATGGGAGTGTATGTCATTGTATACTATTAATGTGTTAGTAGGAAGTATGTCCTCTGTAAAATAAAGAAATGAAACTACTGTAAACTAGCTTTGTATATTTGTTGCATACCTACTATGATATGAAATGGATTTGTGCCAAGGGAAAAAAAGAGAGAAGAACTAACAAGAAAATAAAATGAAAGAGAAATGCTAATTGTATTGTTGTATATGAAACCATTGAATCATTTCTAGCATGGAATGCTCCTAATGTAAAATTATAGAAATTAGGACTACTGCTATGTGTATATAAATATATTCATCCTTTTGTTACAATACATGGGTTCCTTGATACTAGGAAAGAAGAAAAAAAAATCTTAATATCTCTTTTTACATTTTTACAAAGAAATCCTCCCTCGTCTAGTTGAAATGAGACCTAACTTTGTCCTTATTTAGTTCTTTTTCAATGTTTGATCAGAACTATGTCAAGTGAAGCAAATTGGGAGGGAGCCTATGTGTTGTGCAGAGGTTTTGAATGGCTACTACATGTACTGCTAGGCAAAACTTTGTTCCTTGTACTTAAACCACTAGTATACTCCCCCTGCAGCTTTAGTATTTCTCTATTCTATCACAAGGATGAAATATCTCACACCTTTTGAGTTGAGTAAAGACAATGGAATGTTCTTTGAGGAATGAACATGTATACCTAATCAATACTTTCCATTTCCATTTAAAATCATGATCAATACTATTCTAGAAACAAAAGTAAATAGAATATCAATTAAATAAGGGAAACAAACCTTTCTCTACATTGTAGATATAAGGGTCATTCAAAAGATGCCACAATTACCTACGAGTTGCATAGAACTGTTGTACTCATTTTGGTGGATAATCTGCTCTGGAATTTCAGACACTACCAAACATAACAATGAAAACAAATTGGTCCCAAGATCAATGATTTTACTCCGTTTCTTTTTGTGTATTCATGCATTGATGGTTTATACCTAGTTTTGGCTCGATCGGCCTCCTTCATCCCTGAGATCACCTACATGTCCCACTATAGATTAAAAAAGAGAGGTTATTCAGGGGCTATTCTAATGACTATGTTTTCTCTTCTTGAAAGAAATTTGCTTCCTACTACACAATATAAATGAACTATTCATTATGGAAAGATGCACACATTTTAACCTTAACTAAGTGTCGATATCCCAGTGTTGGAAAGTTGGGCTTCTTGGGCAATAACATCGACAGCATTATATACTGCGTAGAATAAAATTTTCACTTGATCTAAGCAACAACGTAAGAAAAAAAAATGATAGCGACCCAAAAAACATTACAGCGACCAAAATCATATCCCATGAATGGAATGAGAGAAAAAACGATCAATCATCAAGAAAATCACCAAAAGGGTGGGAAAAAGTCGATTGAAGGAAGCCATGTGTGTTCATAGAAATTGAAGCATTACGCTAGGTTCAACTCTGTACCGACACATTAAGAGTCAACTATCAAACAAACCCCAGATCATGCTGACCGTTACCTCATGAAGAGGCCTTGTAATGTAACAAATAGATTGTGCCCAAGGTAAAAAAAGATAAGGAAATAGATTAAAGAATTGAGTTTATACCAGATGGTACATCTTGAAGTAATGCAAAAAATATAGAACTATTAGTTTTTAACCTACCCTGGCCATCACCATAGTGTTCTCCTACCCAACAAAAGATGAAGAATCTTAAAAGATGCATCATGTTGGGCGAACAGCTAAGAGATTAGGGTAACAATACTTGACATGCCTTAGGGTTACGCATATATGAGAACCAATATCCCCACCGTTTATGTGAACTTGGGAATCCTCACCGAAAATATATACATATTTCACCTCCTTCGCTTTCTACTTTTCTTTTGGGAGGCATATGCTGTTTGAACCTAGTTATCATCTCAAGAGGGGTGCTAGGTGCCCTAAAACAATAATGTGTGCCCGGTTATTCCAAACATGCAATGGTAGTGAATTATATGCCATGGGACCTACCTCGAGGTCATATAGTTAGCACTCTAACATATCAACCTCCATGGGAAATCTTAACTTGATTGGAGGTTTGTTAGTTTTAATATTTAAGTAAATGTGTAGCAATATATGTGCATACCCCTCCTCCTTAGTCTAGCTAGAATTTTTAGAAGGGATTAATACTTTAAAATATATTTACCATTAGGGAGGCTTAGCTTTTGATATTAGTTCGAAATTAAGATTAAAATTTTTTTAGTCTTGATAGAATAAGGGGACTCTTAACCCTAAAATAGTAAGCTTCCCTTCAAGATATAGTTTTGTCTTAAGGAAAATAACAAGGGTGGTGATTGTAAGAGTAGACATACATATTTTTATGACTCTTAGAGAAGGATTATATGAACTTTTCCCTGGTGCTCTTACTTCCGCAATGGTTATTAATTGACTAACAAGGTTGAATTTTAGATCTTTAAACCAAAAAAAAAAATATGTTTCATCCTTGTGAGCATGTTTTAGGTGAGGGCATTACAGATGTATTGGAGCAAGGTTCCCAAATCTGGGAGCTTCGGGAATACACTATACAAATTGAACTATTTTTTTTTAAAAAAAAAAAACTAAGTGCTTGTAGTGTGCCCCATCCTTGCCTTGGTGAATTATGTTAGCAATAGAATAGGAGGATGTGGTAACGAGAGTAATGTATTTAGCTAGTGAAATAATACAGGATATAATAAAATTTCTAAGTGAAAAATTTACATCTTAACCTTAGTTTAAATGGTTAAACAAGAAGCATTCATGTATTGGACCATGATCATTGTAAATTGAGTTTCCTATGTCTCCTAGGAAACTCAAAATCATGAATTAAATGTAGTTTCCTTATGAGGCCTGACATGTATATTTCCTTAGTTAATTGTCTTGATGAACTTGATAGTATAAATTGTGATGTCTAGTTGCATTGAATTGTGGAATCTTCATATTATGTTCTTATGAGACTTAAGTTTTAAAACAAATAAGAATGTCTTTCAATTTATTTGAAGTGAGAATTATGTGAATATTTAACTCTCTTTGTGAAAAGTGGTTGGTGCTCTAGTGGATTGAGAAACTTCATGGAATGTGATTACTTTGCATATTATGGCTTGGGGGTTGAGAAAAAAAAATTTAGCAGAGAAAAGTGGAAAGAATAGGTTGTTAAATTTTGGTCAACATTACGTTATGAATTCCTACATGTTTAAGTGTAATAAATTCTTTTGTATTTTTGTTGTGTGAGTTTAATTGGATAGGATTCAAATCATACTTAGAGAAAAATATGCTCTTACTTGTGTGTTTTCTTGTATTCGTATAGGTGAAATCTAAATGTGAAAAGGGTATTGTAACATATACTAGATGAATTAGATTTAATATTTAGAAATGTGAAAACATTTGTGATATGTTGTGTCAAATAATTTGCTTATATTACCCTTAATAATGTATGCACTTTGTGTATTGTATAAGTATATTATGTGTTGAGAAATTAGGAATGCTCAATAAAACATATTTCAATTTAGGTCATCCTCGCACTTTATCTTGAATATTGGGTTTACGTGAAGACATAGTTAAAACTTGAAAGCGTAGAAAAATTATTGATTCTAGAAAAAGAGATAAAACTAGGATAGAATGAAGAAAACAATCACTCACCATATATGGTTTTCAATGCAATAGAATTCAAGTTAAATTAAATGAGTAACACCTAGTGGAGCATAGGAAATGTAGTGCATGGTATGACAATGAATTATAATTACAAGACAAATTAGGGGTCAAAATATGTTTTTTGTGATTGAAATTGAGATTTTTTTTTTCTCCAAAATGAGGTTGCTATAAAAAAATTAGATATATTTGACTACTAATGAATGAACCTAGTAGTAGGTGAAATAAGTGAGATTAATTTTCATGTGGTGTAATGTGATATGTATGTGGAATTTAACATTTGTTGTGATGTGAGAATACTATTAATGTTGTGATTGTATCTCAAAGTATGTGATATAGGATATCCAACTTGGGAAGAAGAGTTTAGTGGACATAATTTATGATCCACTTAAGCATGCCCTTGTGATAATTGTATATATGTGTAAATAACCCTTATGAATTAAAGCAGTGAAATGTTAAAAACATAATATGTATTGAAGTGTGTTTTATGGAGATGTGTGAGTCACCCTTCATGTTCTCATATGATGAGATGTCTAGTGCCACCCCTATTTGAGAGTATTCTCTAATGACCACATTGGAGTACAGTCCCTCTTCTTCCCTAATTAAACCACATTGGTTGGTTTGTGTTGTAAACCCTTTTCTTTCTATTGTTCAAGGGGTTGTAAACATGTTGGACACTCAAAAGACCTATAAATGGGAGAATTACATGTGTTGGTGTGTGATTTGGCACATCACAAGGCATCTTTGTTTGGAGATAATTTGGTCACCATTTTTAGGTGGTTTTGGCTCATGGTTTTGTAATTACCATTGTCCATTTACTATATTGTATATCATATATATTAGGAGCTTGAGATGGAGGTTGTGTGTAAGAGCCTTATAGATGTTGAGTTACCTCCTAGATCTTTAGTTGGTTATACTCCTGTTAAAGCCTACTCTGCATGTATATTGTAATCTTCTTGATTTCTAAATAATATATTGGGCAGCATTTGAGTGTGGACTTTTTTACCTAAATGGGTTTTCCCATGCATATCTTGTGTTGTGAGTTTTGCATTTGAATGTTGCTATTATCTTTTTGTTAATGTGCATCTTAATCTGTAACAGAAAAAGTTAAAATTAGTATAAATCTTTCCTCAGTAGATCAGTGTAGGAAGCGTTTTCTGCATACCTTGCTTCCTTTCAACAATATTGTTGAAAATTCTAGTCTTGACAATGATTCTCTGTATGCTAAAAGAACATTTTATTATTTCAAAAGGAAAAGTGGTTACAAGTTAGTAAGGAGATGAAAAATCTATATATGTACAAGTTAATTCTAATTGTAAGGATCCCTTGATGGGAGGTATTCCTCCTTTCAACATAGTCACTATACAAAAAATATAAGGAGTCTTTGTGCTCCATTTTTTTAAGAAATTAGAAGAATTTTCTTAAATTTTGTGTCAATATTTCTCCTTTGATCACAGGTTTATTGTATGTTTGATTTGAAATCATTTCTTCATTTTTTTCTTATACTTTTGGTTGGATAGTAAATGGAATAGAGACTTTGTGCTTTGATTTGATGGAATGAGAAGAATATTTTAGAACTTTGTGTCTCCATATTCTTTGTTTATTGCATATTATTCATATGTGAAAAGTGTAATTGACTCCTTATATTTTTCTTGTAGGTTGAAGGTGTAAGCCATCAATCATTCTTATCTCTTTCCTATATGTTGGATGCAAAAAATGGAGTTTGTTTCTTCATTAGCTACTATACATTATTCTTCGTTCCCCTTTATTCTTCCTAGATTTTGCCCAAGAAATCTTATGTAGTGTCTTGTATGATCCTATCTAGGGTTTCTACTTTTTTTTTTTCATTTCCCATTCTTGTGTTCCTTTTGTACAATTTGGTTAAAAGTATACAAA
This sequence comes from Cunninghamia lanceolata, assembly GCA_027924645.1. Classification (NCBI taxonomy): domain Eukaryota; kingdom Viridiplantae; phylum Streptophyta; class Pinopsida; order Cupressales; family Cupressaceae; genus Cunninghamia; species Cunninghamia lanceolata. Next base: position 1,261,634 of record BSBN01000244.1, read on the forward strand.
AATCCCATCATCTAAGGGAGCTTTCCCTCTCAAACGTAGTGGAAACTCATTAATCTAATAATAATTTCTCCAACTATTATGAACATTTATTTCTATCCATTAGGCAAGTTGCATTGAATTTAACAAAATGTTGCAATGACAAATTTGTTTACTAACTGTACCAACCCTTCTTTGACCAAATTAATGTCTTTTGAAGGGGGAAGTCATGGCATGAGAAGTAGGTCAAATTTTGTTTTCTAGAAAATATCTGAGGTAGCATAGAGAAGGGGATTGCTTCAGTCAACGATTTAGAGGATAGAAAGGATTTATTGCTTGAGGAAAATATCTGTCGAGCAGATGAGAAGTTGAAACGTGGGGCTTTAAGATAAACCTATTTTTACTTCAACTTCTTCCTTTTGGCTGCATTGGGAGAAATTGGTAAAAAGGAGTAAATACTGCAGTAAAATATCTGATTATTTGGTGTGCAAAAAGATCTAGACCTCAGGTAGTACTATTATTTTGAGAGTAAGCAGGTGAAGAGATTGAATCCCATAATTGCCCCCATTGCTATTGGTGATAAGATTCCAGATGGAACCCTCTCCTATTTTAATGAAGAGGGCAATCTACAGCAAGTCTCAGTTCACTCTCTGGCATCTGGCAAGAAGATCATTCTCTTCAGTGTGCCCGGTGCCTTCACTCCCACCTACACTCTGAAGCATGTTCCAGGGTTTGTTGAGAAGGCCAAGGAGTTAAAGGCCAAGGGTGTGGATGGCATAATTCTCATTAGTGGCAGGTAGGGGAAAGAGGAATACAGCTTTCTAGAGGGCAAAAACAAAGAATTGCACTAGCAAGAGAAATTGTGAAGAATCCAAAGATATTACTGCTAGATAGGCAACTAATGTCCTCGAATCTGCTTTGGAGACTCTTGTTCAACTGGCTCTCAAAGAGCTTATGATAGAGAGAACAATGGTGGTGATAGCACACCACTTCTCTACTATTAAGAACATTGATACCATATCAGTTATGAATGATGGGTGTAATATCGATATGGGAAGCCATGATCAACTAATGGCCAAAGAAGATGGAGGTACATATTTTTCTCTACTGAAATTGTAGGCACTAGATTACTCTAATAACAACACAGAGCAGACAGTACAAGTCATTCCGAATTGAAGAGAGGACACCAAAAGGGAGTTCAACGTGATTTGGGAGAGAGGTAGAGGATTTAAAACACAGAACAGACAAAGAGAGAGGGGAAACATGAGATGGGAAAAAAGAGAACAGAGTGGATAACACAAGCTAAGCATATCAAGTTGAGAGAGGAGAGGAAAAAGGTAGCATGGGAGAAGAGAAAACAATAGAGGACAAAAAAAAAAGGAAGAGCTGAGGGGAGTGCGCAAAATCTGAGGATTTTCCCTCTATTCCTTGTGTTTTTCTAGCATATAAACTAACTCTAGTTGCTGCAATTCCTTTTAAGCATATAAAATATTGAAACCCCATTACTGCCTTTTGATGAACTAAATTATGTTTACTATGTTTTCATTAAACACAAAGAAACTGAAACCTCATTGCTGCCTATACAAAAGAGATTAAAATATGTAGTTTCTATTTTCATTAAGCAATAGAAAACTGAAACCCCCTCCTTGAATCGGTCATATATGCCAAAATATATTTTATTGCAAGATATTTACATTCTCTCTTTCCTTGAATTGTCTTCTCTAGGCAGTACGATTTCCTCTTCTTTTGATAATTGGGTTTCTTTTTTTTAGAAAGATCATGAGTTCTAATATTTATGTTTTGGGGAAAACAGGGGATGATCAATTTTATTATAGCAAATTTAAAATGAGTGCAGCCATACAAATAAACTGGGAAGTAATAATAGAGATTGAAGAGATCTTAGTCCTATGGAACCCTTGTGTTATACGTTGACTCTTTGATGAGATTATCATAGAAACTCTTCTTAATTAAAATTTAGTGTCTCAGTTTTGATCATTACAGTCATTTTCTAATTAAATCTCTAGCCTTGTGGAAACCACCATCTTTGAATTAAAGAATGAAATGGCACTAAAATACCTCAGATGTATCAATCTATGTTGTGCATTGAATTTGGTCACGTAAACTCTAAGTAGGAAAATCTGCAACACAGGGATCTAAGGAAATACTGTAGGAGGGAAAATTAAGCTTTCCATTTTGTAAGCCTTTTTAATATTTTATTTTGTTATTTTAAATATGGTAGACACTATGCAAAGTTCAGGGCTGTGAGTAGACTTGCAAGACCAATTATCGTGTTTTCCTATTATATCCATGCTTCTTTTATGAATCGTGACCAAATTGGGGGTAGCGGGAGTTATTACATAACTGATATAACTGGCAAAAGGCCGTTTTCAACCAATTACACTATCCACGAGAGTTTGGTTCTTGTAGATAATATTTTCATCTTTACTAGTTTAAATTATAACTTAGTGTTTTTAGTCATTTTGGATTCCTCGTTGGCTACATGAGAAGAACTAGGTCTGGGCATTAGAGTGGTCATCTGGAGTGGCTCTCTATGGGCCCGGGGCTCGCAGGTGGCTGCCAAGGGAACTAGTTGCAGAGTTACATTAATAAGTGATAACTAAATGGAAACATTAGGGTAAATACATTAATAAAATAATTAGTCCTCATGCATGGCCTTGAGCACTTGTAAAGGCTAAGGATGCAATGAGAAGGCCTATCCATCTACAGGGCGTTGAGTCATCCAGCTACGGGGCGTGGATTTGGGCACGATCGAGTCTCCTCGTCTGCATGAGAGGAGTACTTGGTTCTATGTGGTGCCATCCCTTCGAGCACACATGATAACACTCCATATGATTACACTCTAGTATCTAGTACCTTAGCAGTTGTGAGTAGTACCTAACCTATGACTTGGATGAGTACACCTATATTACAACTTTGACTATATGCACTGTTCTCTATGTCTGCTCTGTGTCTGATGTAAGTGTTGGCCATATTGTATCCAATTTTTTTTGTTCATCTATTTGGGCCTTGTGACTATCTCTGGGCATAGTGGGGTGGTCTCTTTAGGAGTCCACATAGTTGGGAGGCGTTGCCACCACCATTGGAGACCGACGAACAGGTTTTAGAGCACCAGTTGGAGATGATCTCTCTTTACATTACTTGATTTAGCTATTGTAACCATTCAGTCCTTGTATCATACTCAGGACTATGTTATTATACTTGTATCATATTCTGGAATATATCATTGTAATTGTAAATACAGTTATGTAATTGAACTCTCTTAGGAGAGAAGTTGTAATCATTGTATTTAATGAGAAGAAATGTGATGTTCCTTTATTGCTTTATGGATTCTAGTGTGGGTATCGGATCCGCCTATATTTTATGCTTATAGATTCATGTTTTTTATCAGATGGGATTAGGAACATTTGCTTTGGTGTTTAAAATGAATGTTATCAATCTATCGAATTGACAGCTAAATCTGTGTATGTTGTTTACTTATGTCAAAAAAATTATCTTGTCCTCTTGTGGCTCTTACCCTTCAGGATTACGTAGCAAGATGTTACATCGGGTATCAGAGCCCATGTTCACACACTGGGAGCTCTGGCGTACTTGAGCCTTCTATATTTTGCTATGTTTGACGTGTGGTGTGAGCTTGTTAAATTGTTCTATAGTCATGTTGTTATGCTTTCATGCCTTAGTATGGTACTTAGGTCATCTTTGTGATGAACTATTTTGATGTGTTTTTTGTTCCTTTAGGATGCCTCCTAGGGGTAGAGCCAGAGGCAGAATTAGAGGTATAGCCACTGTTCTTCAATGTAGCACCTGGCGTAATGTCAATCAGGGTGGCTCTAGACTTCTTTGTTCATGGTTATTTGTTGGATTTGGGCACCTTCACTACCACAATGGATCTCCGTTTGTTACCTTTGGGGTCCTACAGGATTGTTTTAGGCATGGATTGGTTGGAGACCTACCTAACCAGTATAGATTGTTAGAGTAAGTCAGTTCAGTGTGTTGACAATGTTGGAGAGCGTGTTGAGTTATTTGGGGGTTTAGAGACCCATTTCTCTCCGTGTGATTTCAGCTATGCAGCTGAAGCGTGCCATGTGGAAAGGTTTTCTGATGTTCGCTATTTCAGTTAGTGATCTTACTTAGGGTGGGATTTAGGAGGTATCTCTTGATGATCATCCTATTCTTTAGGAGTTTGCAGATGTCTTTCTGAGTGATATTCCAGGTATGCTGCCTAAGCACGACATAGACTTCCGTATCGATCTCATTCCCGGTGCGGAACCTTTTTCTCGGGCACTGTATCGCATGACTACTCAGGAGTTGGGTGAGATGCGGTTATAGTTAGAGGAGTTACTAGATAAGGGTTTCATTCATCCTAGTGTATCCCCTTCAGGTGCACCTATCATCTTCGTGAAGAAGAAGGACGGATCTCTTCGCTTGTGCATTGATTATCGCCAGTTGAACAAAGCGACAGTGAAGAATCGATACCCATTGCCTTGAATTGATGATTTGTTCAATCAGATGAGGGGAGCCAAGGTGTTCTCCAAGATAGATATGAAGTCAGGATACCATTAGCTTCGTATTCATGAGGCAGACATTCATCAGATAGCATTTCGTACATGCTATGGCCATTATGAGTTCATGGTTGTCCCTTTCAGGTTGACTAATGCTCAATCAGTTTTCATGAGTTTGATGAATGGGGTGTTTCACACCTATCTTGATCAGTTTATTCTCATGTTCCTTGATGATATTTTGATTTATTCGAGGACTATGGAGGAGCATGAAGGCCATTTAAGGCAAGTGTTGCAGTGCTTGCGGGATAATCAGTTGTTTGGCAATTTGGCCAAGTGTGAGCTCTTCTAGACTAAGGTGAGATATTTGGGTCACATCATCTCAGTAGAAGGTATCTCGATGGATCCTTCTAAGATTTAGGCTATTGTGGATTGGCCAGCACCAAGGAATGTAACTCAGGTTCGTAGTTTCATGGGATTGTTAGGTTACTATCACCGATTTGTGAGAGATTTCTCTCAGGTAGCCCATCCCATCACTTCTCCTCAACGAAAAGGGAAGAAGTTTGTGTGGTTAGATCAGTGTGAGTTAGTATTTCAGGCTCTTAAGGTGTGGCTAACTAGTGCACCTATCCTAGTAGTGCCAGATCCTACAGGTGATTTTGTAGTGTGCACCGATGCTTCATTGGAGGGTGTGGGGGCAGTTCTCATGCAGAAGTGACTAGTGATTGCATATGAGTCCTGTAAGCTCAAGGATCATGAGCTAAACTACCCCACCCATGATTTGGAGTTAGCAGCTGTTGTCCATGCACTTATGCAGTGGAGACATTTCCTTTTGGGACATCGGTTTGAGTTGCATAGTGATAATTGTAGTTTGCAATATATCTTCACTCAACCAAATTTGAATGCTCGGTAGCACTGTTGGATGGAGTTCCTCTATGAGTATGACTTCGAGGTTCACTACATTCAGGGTAAGAAGAATGTTGTTGTGGATGCCTTGAGCAGGAGGAGACATGAGATTTTAGTTTTGTCTCTTGGAGTGGATTTGCAGAGTCGTATTTTGGAGTCACTTCCCAGTGATACTTGGTATTAGGAGGTGAGAGCGGAGATTGAGTCTGGGAGGGTCCTCGAGTGCAGGTTTGCAGGGTTCTCTCTCGAGCCTAATGGACTTTGGCAACATCTTGGTCATATTTATGTTCCAGATTGTGGTGATCTTTGTTCCTTGGTTTTATCAGAAGCCCATCGTGTACCCTATTCAGCTCATCTGGGTGTCATGAAGATGCATGTAGATCTTCGATAGTTGCATTATTGGGTAGGTTTGCGATGAGATATTGCTGATTTTATGGCTCTGTGTCTTGAGTGTCAGTGGGTGAAGGTAGAGCATCAGCACCCAGCAGGATTGTTGCAGCCTCATTCCATCCCTGGATGGAAGTGGGATACGATATCTCTGGATTTCATAGTGGGGTTACCTATATCTTCACATCGTCATGATGCTATTATGGTTACAGTGGACAAGTTGCCCAAGGTGGCACACTTCTCACCCATGAGATCTTCCTACACTGCAGCGTCTATAGCTCAAGTGTTTATGGAGGATATTATGCGTCTGCATGGTATTCCTCGTAGGATCATTTTTTATCATGATCTAGTGTTCACTTCAACTTTGTGGACTTTTCTTCAGCATGCTTTTGGAGCTTAGCTTAATTTCAGCTCTGTATACCATCCCAAGACTGACGGACAAACAGAGCGAGTTAATCATGTCTTAGAGGATATGCTTTGGATGTACGTTATGGATCAGCAGTCTCATTGGGAGAACTATTTGTACCTAGTTGAGTTTTCTTATAACAATGGGTATCACAGTTCTCTCATTATGTCTCCCTTCCAGGCCTTGTATGGTAGGCCATGCCGCACTCTATTGAGTTGGGATCACTTAAAGGACTGAGTTCTTTTGGGTCCAGAGATGCTTTAGGATATGGAGCAGTAGGTAGTGCGGATCAGAGAGCAGTTGACTACAGCTCAGGATCGGCAAAGGAAGTATGCCAATGCCCGTAGGTTGGATCACCACTTCTTGGTAGGTGACCGTGTGTTTTTGAGAGTTCATCCACAAAAGAACCCCATCCATTATGGGAAAGGCTTGAAGCTGGCACCTCATTTTGTTGGACCTTTTGAGATCCTTGAGAGGATTGGTCCTGCTGCTTATCACCTTGCATTACCACCAAGTCTATCACGCATCCACGATGTGTTCCATGTTTTAGGTCTTAGACAGTATATTCCTGATGTGACCCATGTTCTTGATTGCACTACTTTGCAAGTCGAGGTAGACGGGCAACTTTCTTTGGAACCCGTACGCATCCTTCAGTATTAGAGGTCGACCCTTAGAGTTCGAGACATAGAGCAGGTAAGGGTCCAATGGGATCCTGATGGTGAGTCCTCGGCATCTTGGGAAGATGCGACGAGGATGAGAGACCTTTATCCATATCTTTTTGCAAACTTCTAGGGGATGTAATGACCCCTGTGTTCGTATTATGTTTTTCTTATTCTGATGGAATTGGATGACTGTATACTTTATTTTGGATTACACATATTGTTATTATTTTATATTGGCACCGATGATGTGCAATCTAAATACTATTATGATGTGGACATTTTTATTACTTATGATGAATTTCATGCTTACATGATTGATGTTGCTTTGGCTATATGAAGTATATGTATGCACAGGAACCTTGACGTGTGTTTGGAGTGTTGCAGGTACTAAGTATCGACTCTGCCTCGATTCACAGGCCTAAGTGTACTCTCATTATCCCTGATGGTGGTTACTGGAGATAGTCACAAGCCCTATTCCCTATAGCCCACCCTAGCCCACTACAACCAGTTAGTGTAGTGTTCCTATGTTGTGGTCTTACCATCTAGATTACCTTATGGTCATGTGTAGTTTGTCAGTGTGATGGTTGAGGTTTTTCCCTTGGCTTCCTTTGATTGTATGGATTTTCTTGGACTAGTGTCTGCTTTGGCTGCATCTTAGCGTTTGCAGGCTTCCAGAAGTAAGCCTAGTCCTAGGGGGGTAGGATGTAACAACCCTTCTTTGACCAAATTGATGTCTTTTGAAAGGGGAAGTCGTGGCATGAGAAGTAGGTGAAATTTTGTTTTATAGAAAATATCTGAGGTAGCGTAGAGAAGGGGATTGCTTTAGTCAATGATTTAGAGGATAGAAATGATTTATTGCTTGAGGAAAATATCTATTGGGTAGATGAGAAGTTGAAATGTGGGGCTTTAAGATAAGTTTGTTTTTACTTCAACACCTTCCTCTTGGCTCCATTGGGAGAAATAGGTAAAAAGGAGTAAATGCTACAGTAAAATATTTGATTATTTGGTGTGCAAAAAGATCTAGAGCTCAGGTAGTACTATTATTTTGAGAGTAAGGAGGTGAAGAGATTGAATCCCATAATGGCCCCCATTTCTATTGGTGATAAGATTCCAGATGGAACCCTCTCCTATTTTAACAAAAAGGGCAATCTACAACAAGTGTCAGTTCACTCTCTGGCATCTGGCAAGAAGATCATTCTCTTTAGTGTGCCCGGTGCCTTCACTCCCACCTACACTTTGAAGCATGTTCTAGGGTTTTTTGAGAAGGCTAAGGAGTTAAAGGCCAAGGTTGTGGATGGCATAATTCTCATTAGTGGCACGTAGGGGAAAGAGGAATATAGTTTTCTAGAGGGCAAAAACAAAGAATTGCACTAGCAAGAGAAATTGTGAAGAATCCAAAGATATTACTGCTGGATAGGCAACCAATGTCCCTGAATCTACTTTGGAGAGTCTTGTTCAGCTGGCTGTCGATGAGCTTATGATAGAGAGAACAATGGTGGTGATAGCACACCATTTGTCTACTATTAAGAACATTGATACCACATCAATTATGAAAGATGGGTGTATTATTGATATGGGAAGCCATGATCAACTAATGGCCAAAGAAGATGGAGGTGCATATTTTTCTCTACTAAAATTGCAGGCACTAGATTACTCTAATAACAACACATAGTAGATAGTACAAGTCATTCCAAATTCAAGAGAGGACACCAAAAGGGAGTCAACGTGTTTTGGGAGAGAGGTAGAGGATTTAAAACACAGAAAAGATAGAGAGAGAGAGGGGAAACGGGAGACAGGAAAAAAAGAGAATAGAGTGGATAACTCAAGATAAGCATATCAAGTTGAGAGAGGAGAGGAAAAGGTAGTGTGGGAGAGGAGAAAACAATAGAGGAAAAAAAATAGGAAGAGCTGAGGGGAGTGCACCAAATCTAAGGTTTTTCCCTCTATTCCTTGTGTTTTTCTAGCATATAAACCAACTCTAGTTGCTGTAATTCCTTTTAAGCATAGAAAATATTGAAACCCCATTACTGCCTTTTGATGAACTAAATTATGTTTACTATGTTTTCATTAAACACAAAGAAACTGAAATCTCATTACTGCCTATACAAAAGAGATTAAAATATGTAGTTTCTATTTTCATTAAGCAGTAGAAAATTGAAACCCCCTCCTTGAATCGATCATATATGCCAAAATATATTTTATTGCAAGATATTTACATTCTCTCTTTCCTTGAATCATCTTCTCTAGGCAGAACAATTTCCTCTAATTTTGATAATTGGGTTTCTTTTTTTTAGAAAGATCATGAGTTCTAATATTTATGTTATGGGAAAAATAGGGGAGGATCAATTTTGTTATAGCAAATTTAAAATGAGTGCAGCCATACAAATAAACTAGGAAGTAATAATAGAGATTGAAGAGATCTCAATCCTATGGAACCCTTGTGTTATACGTTGACTCTCTGATGATATTATCATAGAAACTCTTCTTAATTAAAATTTAGTGTCTCAGTTTTGATCATTACAGTCATTTTCTGATTAAATCTCCAGCCTTGTGGAAACCATCGTCTTCGAATTAAAGAATGAAATGGCACTAAAATACCTCAGATGCATAAATCTATGTTGTGGATTGAATTTGATCATGTAAACTCTAATTACAAAAATATGCAACACAGGGATCTAAAGAAATACGGTATGAGGGAAAATTAAGCTTTCCCTTTTGTAAGCCTTTTTAATATTTTATTTTGTTATTTTAAATATGGTAGACACTATGCAAAGTTCAGGGCTGTAAGTAGACTTGCAAGACCAATTATCGAGTTTTCCTATTATATCCATGCTTCTTTTGTGAATCATGACCAAATTAGGGGTCACGGGAGTTATTACACAACTGATCTAACTAGCAAAAGGCCGTTTTCAACAAATTACACTGTCCACGAGAGTTTGGGTCTTGTAGACAATATTTTCATCTTTACTAGTTTAAATTATAACTTAGTGTTTTTTGTCATTTTGGTTCCTCGTTGGCTACACGAGATGAACTAGGTCTAGGCATTACAGTGGTCGTGGAGTGGCTCTCTATGGGCCCGGGGCCCACAAGTGGTTGCCAAGGGAACTAGTAGTAGAGTTACATTAATAAGTGATAACTAAATGAAAACATTGGGGTAAAAACATTAATAAGATAATTAGTCCTCGTGTATGGACTTGAGTGCTTGTAAAGGATATGGATGCAATGAGAAGGCCTATCTGTCTACGGGGCATTGAGTCATCTGTTTATGGGGCGTGGATTCGGGCACGATCGAGTCTCCTCATCTACATGAGAGGAGTACTTGGTTCTATGTGGTGCAATGCCTTCAAGCACACATGATGACACTCCATATGATTACACTCTAGTATCTAGCACCTTAGTAGTCATGAGTAGTACCCGACCTATGACTTGGATGAGTACACCTATATTATAACTTTGACTGTATGCACTATTCTCTGTGTCTGCTCTGTGTCTGATGTGAGTTTTGGCCATCTTGTATCCCCTTGTTGTTGTTCATCTGTTTGGGCCTTGTGACTATCTCTGAGCACGGTAGGGGGGTGGTCTCTTAGGAGTCCACATAGTTGGGAGTCGTTGCCACCACCATTGGGGATTGGCGAACAGGTTTTGGAGCACTAGTTGGAGATGATCTCTCTTTCCATTAGTTCATTCAGATATTGTAACCATTCAGTCCTTGTATCATACTCAGGACTATGTTATTATACTTGTATCATATTCTGGAATATATCATTGTAATTGTATATGCAGTTATGTAATTGAACTCTCTTAGGAGAGAAGTTGTAATCATTGTATTTAATGAGAAGAATAATGATGTTCCTTTATTGCTTTATGGATTCCAGTGTAGGTATCAGATCCACCTATATTTTATGCTTATGGATTCATGTTTTTATTAGATGGGATTAGGAACATTTGCTTTGGTGTTTAAAATGAATGTTATCAATCTATCAAATTGACAGATGAATCTGTTTATGTTGTTTACTTATGTCAAAAAAATTATCTTATCCTCTTGTGGCTCTTACCCTTCGGGGTTGCGTAGCGGGATGTTACATCTAGTATCAGAGCCCATGTTCACACACTGCGAGCTCTAGCAAACTTGAGCATTCTATATTTTGCTATGTTTGACATGTGTGGTGTGAGCTTGTTATATCGTTCTATAGTCATGCTGTTATGCTTTCATGCCTTAGTATGGTACTTAGGTCGAGACCGTCTTTGTGATGATCTATTTTGATGTGTTCTTTGTTCCTTTAGGATGCCTCATAGGGGTAGAGCCAGAGGCAGAATTAGAGGTATAGCCACTATTCTTCAACGTAGCACCCGCTGTAATGTCGATCAGGGTGGCTCTAGACTTCCTTTTTCATGGTTGTGTGTTTGATTTGGGCACCTTCACTACCACATTGGATCTCCATGTGTTGACTCTGGGGTCCTACGGGATTGTTTTAGGCATGGATTGGTTGGAGACCCACCTAACCAGTATAGATTGTTAGCATAATTTAGTTCAGTGTGTTGACGATGTTGGAGAGCGTGTTTGTTAGTTGGGGGTTCAGAGACCCATTTCTCTCCTTGTAATTTCAGCTATGCAGCTGAAGCGTGCCATGTGGAAATGTTTTCTGAAGTTCGCTATTTCAGTTAGTGATCTTGCTGAGGGTGGTATTCAGGAGGTATCTCCTAATGATCATCCTATTCTTTAGGAGTTTGTATATGTCTTTCTGAGTGATATTTCAGGTATGCTACCTAAGCACGACATAGACTTCCTTATCGATCTCATTCCTGGTGCGGAGCCTATTTCTCAGGCACCGTATTACATGACTACTCAGGAATTGGGTGAGTTACAGTTGCATTTAGAGGAGTTATTGGAGAAGGGTTTCATTCATCCTAGTGTATCCCCTTGTGGTGCACCTGTCATCTTCGTGAAGAAGAAGGACGGATCTCTTCGCTTGTGCATTGATTATCGCCAGTTAAACAAAGTGACAGTGAAGAATCGATACCTGTTGCCTGAATTGATGATTTGTTCGATCAGATGAGGGGAGCCAAGGTGTTCTCCAATATAGATCTAAAGTCAGGATACCATCAACTTCGTATTCATGAGGCAGACATTCATCGAATAGCATTTTGTACATACTATGGGCATTATGAGTTCATGGTTGTCGCTTTTAGGTTGACCAATGCTCCATCGGTTTTCATCAGTTTGATGAATGGGGTGTTTCACACCTATCTTGATCAGTTTGTTCTCGTGTTCCTTGATGATATTTTGATTTATTCGAGGACTATGGAGGAGCATGAAGGCCATTTGTGGCAAGTGTTGCAGTGCTTGCGGGATAATCAGTTGTTTGGGAATTTGGCCAAGTGTTAGTTCTTCCAGACTGAGGTGAGATATTTGGGTCACATCATCTTAGGAGAAGGTATCTCGGTGGATCCTTCTAAGATTCAGGCTATTGTGGATTAGCTAGTACCAATGAATGTGACTAAGGTTCGTAGTTTCATGGGATTGGCAGGTTACTATCACTGATTTGCAAGAGATTTCTCTCAGGTAGCCCATCCCATCACTTCTCTTCAATGGAAAGGGAAGAAGTTTGTGTGGTTAGATTAGTGTGAGTCAACATTTTAGGCTATTAAGGAGTGACTGACTAGTGTACCTATCCTAGTAGTGCGAGATCCTATAGGTGATTTTGTAGTGTGCACCGATGCTTCATTGGAGGGTGTGCGGGCAGTTCTCATGCAGAAGGGACGAGTGATTGCATATGAGTCCCGTAAGCTCAAGGATCGTGAGCTAAACTACCCCACCCACGATTTGGAGTTAGCGGTTGTTGTCCATGTACTTGTGCGTTGGAGACATTTCCTTTTGGTACATCGGTTTGAGTTGCATAGTGATCATTGTAGTTTGCAGTATATCTTCACTCAGCCAAATTTGAATGCTCGGCAATGCCGTTGGATGGAGTTCCTCTATGAGTACAACTTCAAGGTTCACTACATTCAGGGTAAGGAGAATGTTGTTGCAGATGCCTTGAGCAGGAGGAGACATGAGATTTTAGTTTTGTCTCTTGGAGTGGATTTGCGGAATCGTATTTTGGAGTCACTTCCTAGTGATACTTGGTATCAGGAGGTGAGAGCAGAGATTGAGTCTAGGAGAGTCCTTGAGGGCAGGTTTGTAGGGTTCTCTCTCGAGCCTGATGGACTTTTGCAACATCTTGGTCATATTTATGTTCCAAATTCTGGTGATCTTCGTTCCTTTATTTTATCAGAATCCCATCATGTACCCTATTCAGCTCATTCGGGTGTCATGAAGATGCATGCATATCTTCAACAGTTTTATTATTGGGCAAGTTTGCGATGAGATATTGTTGATTTTGTGGCTCGGTGTCTTGAGTGTCAGCGAGTGAAGGCAGAGCATCAACACCCAGCAGGATTATTGTAGCCTCATTCCATCCCTGGATGGAAGTGGGATACGATATCTCTAGATTTCATAGTTGCCCAAGGTGGCACATTTCTCACCCATGAGATCTTCCTACATTGCAACGTCTGTAGCTCAAGTGTTTATGGAGGATATTGTGGGTCTGCATGGTATTCCTCGTAGGATCATTTTTTATCGTGATCTAGTGTTCACTTCAACTTTGTGGACTTCTCTTCAACATGCTTTAGGAGATCAGCTTAATTTTAGCTCTACATACCATCCCAAGACTGACAGACAAACAGAGCGAGTTAATCAGGTCTTAGAGGATATGCTTTGGATGTATGTTATGGATTAGCTCAGTCTCGTTGGGAGGACTATTTGTACCTAGTTGAGTTTTCTTATAACAATGGGTATTGTATACGCCTAAAAATGACACAAATCATCCTAAATAAATATTCTAAATATTTATTCCATTCTTCTATTAATTAAATAAATATTCCAAATTTATTTAATCAATTCACTTTCTCACAATTAAATAAATTCTATTTATATAATTATAATTCTTCTATTTTTCCTTCACAATTAAATAATCATAAATTATTTAATTAAGCCTAATTCCTCTATCCTAAAGTTCTAAATTCAAAATTCCACATCACTTTTACACCTCACCTTTTCCACCTCACCTTGTCCACCTCATCAGGTTGCACATGTAATTAAATATATTTAATATTTAATTACCTTATTTTCCCTCACCCACATGGCCTATTTCTTCTCCAATCAGAGGTCAGTTAACCAATCAATCAAATCTGTTAACTAACCTGTCAGTTGAGTCAAATCCTCAATCAATCCAGTCAGTTCCACAATCCACTCTTCTAACTGATCAATCAATTCTGTTAACTGTTCAGTCAATGGAGTTAACTCTCCAATCAGTTTTGTCACATCCCACCTTTCATGATGGAGCTGGGACACTTGGCACGTTTCCACAGGTTGCACATTCCTCAACCATCCTCAACCGTTGATCTTCATATCTTCTCTCAACCATTGATTCCTATTCCTCCGAGTCTATAAATGAAGCTTCTTCCCTCCATTCTAACCATCCAGGCTTTTGACATCGTTACTCTGCAGAAATATCACCAGCGCGCCTTTGGCACCCATTTGTCATCCACAAGCTTGAGATCACCATTGTAGCATTGGAGCTCACCTTCATTGCATATCACACCATAGCCGTTCACCATCGACTTCCTCAAACAGCTTTAAAAGATTACACTCTCTGAGGGCACATCTCATCTGCGAAAGGACGATTCGTGATAGGCGAACAACAGAAGTTTCGAAACAGAAGAGGTTTGTTGTGTTTGTTCATTGCTTTGTGTACTTGAATCTTCTTTGTTTCTCTATTCTGTTGATGTTTGGGTCATCTATTATTCATTTGATTGATGCACTATTTTACCCTCACAGGTATCACAGTTCTCTCGGTATGTCTCCCTTCAAGGAAATGTATGGTAGGCCATGCTGCACTCTGTTGAGTTGGGATCACTTAGAGGATCGAGTTCTTTTGGGTCCAGAGATTCTTCAGGATATGGAGCAGCAGGTAGTGCAGATCAGAGAGCAGTTGACTACAGCTCAGGATCGGCAGAGGAAGTATGCCGATGCTTGTAGGTTGGATCACCACTTCTTGGTAGGTGACCATTTGTTTTTAAGAGTTCATCCATGGAAGAGCCCCATCCATTATGGGAAAGGCTTGAAGCTGGCTCCTCATTTTATTAGACCTTTTGAGATCCTTGAGAGGATTGGTCCTGCTGCCTATTGCCTTGCATTACCACCAAGTCTATCACGCATCCACAATGTGTTCCATGTTTCAGTTCTTCGACAGTATATTCCTGATGTGACCCATGTTCTTGATTGGACTGCTTTACAGGTTGAGGCGGATGGGTATCTTTCTTTGGAACCCATACGCATCCTTCAGCATCGAAGGTTGACCCTCAGGGGTCAGGACATAGAGTATGTAAGGGTCCAATGGGATCCTGATTGTGAGTTCTTAGCATCTTGGGAAGATGCAACGAGGATGAGAGACCTTTATCCATATCTTTTTCCAAACTTCTAGGGGATGTAATGACCCCTGTGTTCCTATTATGTTTTTCTTATTATGATGGACTTGGATGACTATATACTTTATTTTGGATTATGCATCTTGTTATTATTTTGTATTGGCACCGATGATGTGCAATCTAAATACTATTATGATGTGGACATTATTATTACTTATGATGAATTTCATGCTTACATGATTGATGTTGCTTCGGCTATATGATGTATATATATATATGCACAGGTACCTTGACGTGTGCTTGGAGTGTTGCAGGTACTGAGTATTGACTCTGCCTGGATTCACAGGCCTGAGAGTACTCTTATTATCCCTGATGGTGGTTACTGGAGATAGTTATAGGCCGTATTCCCTATAACCTACCCTAGCCCACTACAACCAGTTAGTGTAGTGTTCCTATGTTGTGGTCTTACCATCTAGATTACGTTATGGTCATGTGTAGTTTGTTAGTGTGATGGTTGAGGTTTTCCCCTTGGCTTCCTTTGATTGTATTGAGTTTCTTGGACTAGTGTCTGCTTTGGCTACATCTTCATGTTTGTAGGCTTCCAAGAGTAAGCCTAGTCCTAGGGGGGTAGGATGTAACAACCCTTCTTTGACCAAATTGATGTCTTTTGAAAGGGGAAGTCGTGGCATGAGAAGTAGGTGAAATTTTTTTTGCAGAAAATATCTAGAGCTTGGGTAGTACTATTATTTTGAGAGTAAGCAGGTGAAGAGATCGAATCCCATAATGGCCCCCATTTCTATTTGTGATAAGATTCCAGACGGAACCCTCTCCTATTTTCACAAAGAGGGCAATCTACAACAAGTCTCAGTTCACTCTTTGGCATCTGGCAAGAAGATCATTCTCTTTAGTGTGCCCGGTGCCTTCACTCCCAACTACACTCTGAAGCATGTTTCGGGGTTTGTTGAGAAGGTTGAGGAGTTAAAGGCGAAGGGTGTGGATGGCATAATTCTCATTAGTGGCAAGTAGGGGAAAGAGGAATACAACTTTCTAGAGGGTAAAAACAAAGAATTGCACTGGCAAGAGAAATTGTGAAGAATCCAAAGATATAACTTCTGGATAGGCAACCAATGTCCTCAAATCTACTTTGGAGAGTCTTGTTCAGCTAGCTCTTGATGGGCTTATGATAGAGAGTTACAATAATAATTGATAACTAGTAGAAGAGTTACATTAATAAGTGATAACTAAATGAAAACATTGGGGTAAAAACATTAATAAGATAAGTAGTCCTCGTGGATGGCCTTGAGCACTTGTAAAGGCTATGGATGCAATGAGAAGGCCTATCTATCTACGAGGTGTTGAGTCATCTGTCTGCGGGGCGTGGATTCGGGCACGATCGAGTCTCCTTGTCTGCATGAGAGGAGTACTTGGTTCCGTGTGGTGCCATCCCTTCAAGCACACATGATGACACTCCATATGATTACACTCTAGTATCTAGCACCTTAGCAGTCATGAATAGTACCCGACCTATGACTTGGATGAGTACACCTATATTATAACTTTGACTATGTGCACTGTTCTCTGTGTCTACTCTATGTTTGATGTGAGTGTTGGCCATCTTGTATCCCCTTGTTGTTGTTTATCCGTTTGGGCCTTATGACTATCTCCAAGCACAGTGAGGTGGTCTCTTAGGAGTCCACATAGTTGGGAGGCATTGCCACCACCATTGGGGACCGGCAAACAGGTTTTAGAGCACCAGTTGGAGATGATCTCTCTTTCCATTACTTCATTCAGCTATTGTAACCATTGAGTCCTTGTATCATACTTAGCACTATGTTATTATACTTGTATCATATTCTAGAATATATCATTGTAATTGTATATGCAGTTATGTAATTGAACTCTCTTAGGAGAGAAGTTGTAATCATTGTATTTAATGAGAAGAAATGTGATGTTACTTTATTCCTTTATGGATTCTGGTGTGGGTATCAGATCCGCCTATATTTTATGCTTATGGATTTATGTTTTTTATCAGATGGGATTAGGAACATTGGCTTTGGTGTTTAAAATGAATGGTATCAATCTATCAAATTGACAGCTGAATCTGTGTATGTTGTTTACTTATGTCAAAAAAATTATCTTGTCCTCTTGTGGCTCTTACCCTTTAGGGTTACGTAGCGGGATGTTACATCTGGTATCAGAGCCCATGTTCACACACTAGGAGCTCTGGCATACTTGAGCCTTCTATATTTTATTGTGTTTGACGTGTGTGGTGTGAGCTTGTTATATTGTTCTATAGTCATGTTGTTATGCTTTCATGTCTTAGTATGGTACTTAGGTCATCTTTGTGATGATCTATTTTGATGTGTTCTTTGTTCCTTTAGGATGCCTCCTAGGGGTAGAGCCAGGGGCAGAATTAGAGTTATAGCCATTGTTCTTCAACATAGCACCCGGTGTAATGTCAATCAGGGTGGCTCTAGACTTCCTTGTTCGTGGTTGTGTGTTGGATTTGGGCACCTTCACTACCACAGTGGATCTCCATGTGTTGCCTTTGGGGTCCTATGGGATTGTTTTTGGCATGGATTGGATGGAGACCCACCTAACCAGTATAGATTGTCAGCGTAAGTTAGTTCAGTGTGTTGATGATGTATTTACTAAAAATTAATTAAATGATTGCATATATTAATCTATTCATCAAATTATATCTTAGACTATGAATATACAAATTCTTTATATCTAATATTTGTATTCACGATGTTGATGGATCAAAAGTCCAAGATTCTTGTATTTGCAATATCAATTGCAAAAGCATAAAATATTTAAACTTTTATAAAAAAAAATATTCTGTAAAATATAAAAAATGCATCAATATTTCCAATCACATTTTGTGATATACAAAATGAATTATCTCACATATAACTTATTAATATTAAGAAAGGCATTTGGATATAATGAGAACCCAAAAGATAGTTTTAATGCTTTTCAATATCACTAACATTTTTAAAAAAATATTTAAAAATTATTTGAATCATTTAATGTAAACATAATATCTGTAATGTATTTTATTTTTTTTAAATATGTAATATTGTATAATGTTAATAATCAATATTTTTATAATTCGTATTCTTATTATTCTCTAACCTTTTAAAAAATATCAATATAAAGAACTATTATTTTGTGGTTATCCCTTTGGTTGCTTATGTGAGCAACCACTACCTCATAAATAATTTACAAACTAATCACTATATACAAATTGGTTAAACCTTTTTCTACATAAAGCCTCATTTAAAACACTTTACTTACACATCATCCATTTTAATGCTCCAACAGTCAATAACAATTTTACACCTCATTAACAACAAAAAGTGGTAAATATTTGCCTTATTTTTATTGGTCAAAATTAACCTTTGACTATTGAAGTGAATGATATTTAAGAACAGCCAATTTAAAACACTTTTAAAATGTTTAAGCTCAATTCTCCATGCAAAATGGTTATTAAAAGTTATAAATTTTTTGTATAAATGATTCTATATAATAGATATTTTCAACATACATGCTAACCACACTAATAGCCCTTACAGGTTCAGAATAACATTTACAAAACACAGTTTTGTTATTTGAATGCCTCAAATAACACAAGGTACCAACTGTTAAGCTTTAAATTGACTCATTTGCCTACTGTAAGACCTGATCATACTCTACCCTTCTGTGGAAACTACGGTGACAATTACAGGCCTCGCATCTCATTTCATCATCTTGGCTGGCCTTGAACTCTCCACATCCATCTTTGGCATGATAGGGAAGTTGAAGTGTGTGATTCTTCCAACATTCCATGTACTCTACCTTTCTGTGGAAACTACGGTGACAATTACAGGCCTCGCATCTCATTTCATCATCTTGGCTGGCCTTGAACTCTCCACATCCATCTTTGCCATGATGGGGAAGCTGAAGGGTGTGATTCTTCTGACATTCCATGTACCACACCCTGTTAATTGATTCATTAATAGTTGAGCCAGAAACAAATTGGGCTTTTGAAGTTTCATTCCTTGGCTCTGAGAGTAGCTCTTTTGTATCCATCCTGACTCTATTATTACACAGAGAGACCGCAATAATATTGAGACCTGCACCCACGAAAGCAAATATTTATCATA
The DNA here is from genome assembly GCA_027924645.1 of Cunninghamia lanceolata. Classification (NCBI taxonomy): domain Eukaryota; kingdom Viridiplantae; phylum Streptophyta; class Pinopsida; order Cupressales; family Cupressaceae; genus Cunninghamia; species Cunninghamia lanceolata. Next base: position 1,281,105 of record BSBN01000244.1, read on the forward strand.
CTTACATGATGTTTGAGCGTCATATTCAGGTATGTAGCTATTTAGGGTTTTTCTTTTATTATAAACACTAACAAATCACTAGAAATAAATAATAATTTCTCTGAAATAGTTATATTTAGTGCTTACATTGCACTTTAATATTAAAAAAAATGGAGAACATGATTGTGTAGGGTAATAAATCATAAGCAAAGAATGCAAAGTTAAGCTAATAGGCTCCTTCTACTTCAGATTGCAACATGAAAGAAAACGAAACTATAGTGATGCAAAATCAAACAAAACTCAATATCTTTTCCTTGGGTGTGAATGATGGATCCAAATGATAAAGTGTTCATAATGATTGCTATATTGAATTACTCTAGTGGACTCACTAGTATGACAGCATGTACCTGCAGATTCTTCTTGATACCTTGGATGAGAGGGAAGCCTAAATTTATAGATTTGAGGTAGAGGAATGGACGGTTAGTATTCATTTACATTGGATGGCTAGGATTGAATGAGACAAATTAGGGCAAGATTAGAAGCTTCTATGAGGTTCTATAAGGATGAAGGGTTAAGATTAAAGATAGATGGATGGCTGGGATTAAATGACAAAAATTAGGGCAAGGATGGAAGCTTCTAAGGAATTCTATAAAGATGAATGGTTGAGATTAAAGATGGATGGATGGACGGATGACTAGGATTAAATGAGGAAAACTAGGAAAAAATGAAAACTTCTATGGATTATCTTTATGCGAATGGTTAGGATTAAAAATATTCATATGTGAATGAATTGTGGAGATATAAATTTACTTTGACTTTTGTGAGATTGTCTAAGTTCAGTGAATCTAAACAACCTTTAGTTGGTCATGTGACTAGTTGAATTTTTAATTCATTTATTTGGGGATAATGGATAAGGATTTGAGTTAATTAGATTAAATAATGGATTGAAATAGGATTTAAGATTTTTAGACTAATTAATTAAACTAGCGAGATATTGCACTATATTGAAATTGTTATTGAGAATACATATTTACACATCTTTTAGATAGATGTATTTAAGATATCTATGTTAGAGTGAGGAGCTTATATATATATATATATATATATATATATATAATGCTAGTTCTACTTAAACATTTATTTTATTTACTTTATAAATTTACATTTAAAGATTGGAGAATCATAAAAATTTGTTTTTAATTTAAAGCAAATGATATGAAAAACTTAATTATAATTATAATTGTCTAATGGAATTAATTCCCATAGAAAAAATCTTTAATCTTTTAAAGATTTAATCTTTCCCTTGCCCTTATTTTTCTTTGCTAGCCTTCATTAGACTAAAGTAAGTAATTTACCCTGTCTTAATGTTCTTATTTTGCTTTGTGGATGTAGCGACAATTCTAAGTTCTGTATAATTTTCAATAATTTAATCCAAATGATAGGAAAGATTTAATTATATTTTTTAAAGAATTAATTCCCATAGTAAAAATCTAAAACAAAGGTCATTAAACTAAATATTAATTTTGTTTGTGGCTTTTAAAGATTGAAGAACCCTAAACCTAGCGCTCAATAATTTACCTGCCGTTAATTTTTTGTGGTTTTCAAAGATTTGTTTACGCAAGAAAAATAAAAAAATGTTGCATAGTACCCTTACCAATTAGACTTCTCTCCTTATCGATTAAACTTCTTCTCCCAATTCAATTTGCTCTATTTTTATTTGGTTTGATTTTTCTCAAATTTATGTTTAGTACTACTTATATTAATTTATTTCAATATATAGAGTGAGGAGCTAAAATATATACGTATTACTATATAATGCTAGTTTTACTTAAACAATTATTTTATTTACTTTATAAATTTACAATTAAAGATTGAAGAATCCTATAAATTACTTTTTAATTTAATCCAAATGATATGAGAAACTTAATTATAATTGTCTAATGGAATTAATTCCTATAGAAAAAATCTTTAATCTTTTAAAGATTAAAGAACTATAATCCTAATTAAACTAAAATAATTTATTGTCCAATTATCTTTCTTTGTGGGTATTGAAGGCAATTCTTAGCTCTAACAACTAGTTTTTAATGGAAATTTTTCAATAATTTAATCTACTATAACCCTAATAATTAATTAAACTAGCGAGATATCTTCAATACATCTATCTAAAAGACGCGAAGGCACTATATTGAAATTGTTATTGAGAATACATATTTACGCATCTTTTAGATAGATGTATTTAAGATATCTATGTTAGAGTGACGAGCTTATATATATAATGCCAGTTCTACTTAAAGAAAAAAATTATTTACTTTATAAATTTACATTTAAAGATTGGAGAATCATAAAAAGTTGTTTTTAATTTAAAGAAAATGATATGAAAAAACTTAATTATAACTATAATTGTCTAATGGAATTAATTCCCAAAGAAAAAATCTTTAATCTTTTAAAGATTTAATCTTTCCCTTGCCCTTATTTTTCTTTGCTAACCTTTATTAGACTATAGTAAATAATTTACCCTACCTTAATGTTCTTATTTTCCTTTGTGGGATGCAGCGACAATTCTAAATTCTGTATAATTTTCAATAATTTAATCCAAATGATAGGAAAGATTTAATTATTTTTTAGAGAATTAATTCCCATAGTAAAAATCTAAAACAAAGGTCATTAAACTAAATATTAATTTTGTTTGTGGCTTTCAAATTTTCTTTGTGGTTTTCAAAGATTTGTTTATGCAAGAACAATAAAAAATGTTGCATAGTACCCTTACCAATTAGACTTCTCTCCTTATCGATTAAACTTCTTCTCCCAATTCAATTTGCTCTTTTTTATTTGGTTTGATTTTTCTCAAATTTATGTTTGAGTACTATTTATATTAATTTATTTCATTATATAGAGTGAGGAGCTAAAATATATATGTATTACTATATAATGCTAGTTTTACTTAAACAATTATTTTATTTACTTTATAAATTTACATTTAAAGATTGAAGAATCCTAAAAATTAGTTTGTAATTTAATCCAAATGATATGAGAAACTTAATTATAATTGTCTAATGGAATTAATTCCTATAGAAAAAATCTTTAATCTTTTAAAGATTAAAGAACTATAATCCTAATTAAACTAAATTAATTTATTTTCCAATTAGTTTTCTTTGTGGGTATTGAAGGCAATTCTTAGCTCTAACAACTAGTTTTTAATGGAAAATTTTCAATAATTTAATCTACTATAACCCTAATAATTTAATTTCTAATAATTTTATTTGTGGATTTTAAAGATTGAAGAACTATAACCCTATCCCTCATTAAACTAAAATAAAGTAATTTACCTTGCCATTATTTTTCTTTGCTAGCCTTTCATTAAACTAAAGTAAATACCTTAATTTTCTTATTTTTCTTTGCCGGATGAATTAATTCTTATACTCAAAATCTAAAAAAAAGGTCAATAAACTAAATATTGATTTTCTTTGTGGCTTTTAAAGATTGAAGAACACTAACCCTACCTCTCATTAAACTAAAGTAAATAATTTACCCTACCATTAATTTTTATTGTGGTTTTCAAAAATTTGTTTAATAAATAAAAATATTAAATAAAATTATAATTTATAGGTTCAATAATTTAAGCTGCACTTTAACTACAATTTTCTTTTTATAGTTTATTGAGTAGCATGTAGATACAATAAGAGTAAACAATACACAATGCTAATCTAACCTTCTATAAATAATAGTTGGAGCATTGCATCACTTCATAAATTCATTTTATAAGAAAAATAAAAAAATGGTTTCATAGTACCCTTACCAATGAGACTTATCTCCTTATCGAATAAACTTCTTCTCCTAATTCAATTTGCTCTGTTTCTATTTGATTTGATTTTTCTGAAATTTATGTTTGAGTACTATTATTTATACACATTATTTTATTAGCTTTATTAAAAAATAAGTCAGCTCTATTTTATTTTTATGTACTATCCAAGTCATCCCTTAATAGGTGCAATTATTTTTAAATGTCGGCTCGTTAACACATTTAGGCTATTACACTCCACCCTTTGGTACCACTATAGTTACACCACTTAATTAATTAGTTTTCTTTATTTAATTAATTAGTGTAGAGGGGTGTGAGAAATTAATTTTAATTAAATAAATATGATTTATTTAATTAATTTAATGATAGAGAAAATATTAAAAGGATAATTGTAATTAATTAAATAAATATTAATGAGTTGAATGAAAAGAGGGGGATAATGAGGTTGAATGGCTAGATCCTCTTTTTAAGGACATATCAACCAAGTTGAATCACACGTTTACAAGAGGATTTACCTACATGTTAGGTTGTCACTTGGAATGATGTGGAAATTAAGAGATTTTCAATTAATGTATTAATTTAATGCTCAAATATCCTTGAAACCCTAATTATGCAAAACAGTAAGTTAAATGATGAATTACAACAAATGCTTGTAGACTAACGTAGTAAAAAGAGATTAATTACTTGTCATTTTTTGAAGTTTGAGATGCAGAATATTCGAGCACACTAGTACTCACGCTCCTATCCAAGGTGTTCTTTTCTTTAGGGAATCCTGATCTCCTTCTGACACTGATGATCATTGTACTTTTCATTTCCGTGCTGGGAGATGTGGAGGACATTAGAACTAGTGCCCAGGTCCAATGCAGGGTGTTCTTAAGGATGTTGAAACCTCTTCAAATGCTGATTATCATTGTCAAAATGATTTATGTGTTTTCAACATCAGAGGACACTGACACTAGCGCTCAAGTCCAAGGAGTACTTTTCTTTAGAGATTCAAAATTCTTATCTTCTCTAACCTTCCTCTACAACTCCACTCTGTGAAATCTGATACCTGTAACTTACAAACACAAGGAGTGTGGTTTGGGGTTGTCATGTTTAGAGACTTGCCTCAGTCAAGCCCCGAAAGAACATTCAATTCTTTTGAATACCGTTGTTAGATAAAGAGTGTGTATCCCTATGGGATAGAGGTAAAAACAAATTGATAAATATTGAAACACAAATAGATATCACCTCAGAGGTGTAGATCTCACATAGATGAATATTCTTCAACACACGAGAAGAGGAAGCTAAATCCATAATCACAAACACAATAACAATGCTCTGCTTTGCAACAATGAATATCTTGAATGCTCTAAAATCATAAGTTTACCAAAAGTTCATAATCATCTTCTAGTTTACAAATGCAACCCTAAACATACTTATATATGCAACTAAATACATTCTTGCTTTAAATTTCGTAATTCAAACTTAAAATGTCGGCAATGGAACCTCTTAACGGTCACATAACGGACATTTAAATTTGGGACCCACCTGAAATAGGGCAAGATAGGGGCGTGAGTGCCCATGTCCTTGGGTCCTCTTTCAAGGTAGGGTTAACTGCAACAATGTCTCTGAAGCCCCATATTCAAATTTGGGACATGCCTGAAATAAGGAAGGACAAGGGCATGAGGGCCCGTGTCCTCAGGTCCTATTCAGGGCAAGATCAAGTGCAACAATGTCCCTCAAGCCCCATGTGACATGGATTTCAAGCCATTTTCTTTTAGGAGTCAAAATAAACATGCAATATGCAAAATAAGGGACCTGGGAGCTAAACTTACGAGGAAGAAGCCTAGGGAGACATTTTTCAACATAACATTTAGTCCCGACTTTAATGTATGTATGAATGCAAGGCCCATACATGCATTAAAGTACGATCAAAACATAGCAAACACACCAAGCACTTGAAGACATTAGAGAAAACACATTACGACACGCCAAACACAGTGAAGACAGTATCAAGCTAGTAAAACACAGAGAAGACAACATTGAAGACACAGAAAACATGATGAATATAGTGAACGCAGTCATTATTTAATTTTCATTTTCATATATAAATGAATGCAGATGCATGAAATGTAAAAATGCAACACACAACCCAAAATGTAGGAGGACCATTTCACCACGCTCTTTGGACTACATATGGTGCAATAGACACGCAGTACAAAACCTCAAGTGTAAGCGGAGCACTTCACTACACTCACACAAGAGGGGAAAACACACCATACAAATCCCAAGTGGGGGTTAACCACACAAGGGGGAAAACACATGGAAGACACATGGAAAACATGAGCATCATATAGCATGCCAAAGACATACTATACATATAAAACATGACAAACAAGGTGATCGAAGGAACGTATTGCTAAGCCCCCACCATCTTAGACACATTATAGGCACACCTAATGGTTGGGATTATGCCACAACAACCGCCAAAGACATGCTTAAGGGAGGATAGTCTCAAATCCAACCCCGCACTAGCTCAAGAGATACACCATCTTTCCTCGGGTAGAGGGCTTTTGAATAAACAGATATGCATGATATCCCATCTCCATAGAGGGCTTAATGATTGCAATATAGAATAAAGAAGTGCACTCATGCTAGAGATACATCATCCTGCCTCTGCAGAGGGCTTACAAAAATGCTTCGTTAGTACCAAAATTATCATCTACACATTACCTTTATATGCCCCCACCTTAAGTTTTTGATGTCATGTACCAATATCAAGCACATTAAGGTAGAGAGAAAACACACAAGGGAACAAGAGATCTCTCAAAGCCCATTCCCCCAAAGGTGACATGTGCTTCACGATCACTGAATCTTCCCACAAACACACAATTTCTTGCAAGAAGAGAGGTTAGAAATCTTTCTCGAAGATAATAACCACATCACTTGATCAAAAGCAATGCATGAAAAACATCACATAAAGAGCCAAGGTTATACTACAGATTTGGAAACCCGGTATAATCGTGGGTCTATACTACATAGATCTTAGAACCGAGTGTAACCAAGGAGAGACCCAAGAGAAACTAAGTGCATGTAGTAGCTATATTGTTATGGTTTGTTACCAAATATAATACATCATCAAAATATCACACAGCGTGATTCTACTAGCCAAGCGTCAGATTATATATATCAACCCCATCATCATGTATGGACTAGGTCCATTTTTCCTTAATCGCTGAAGGAACACATGGTCCATATCAGTATTATTCAATTTTCATCATCCGCCAGCTAGATATAACCACTAGAAGAAGTTAAACAATAAATCAAGAGAGGAGAACAAGTGCCTTAGGGTTGTCACGTAGGAAGGTACCCCCAAGTAACCAACCACAATGTTGTGTCCCTAAGGCATGTGTAAGGTTATGCGTAGATCCACTGGAACTTTCCCTAGTAATGAATGTTATGATAGGACTTCCTTCAAGAATATTTACAAACTTCTTGTTCTCTATGAGATGACATCTCTTGGAGGTAATGTGACTATAGTGCATGATAGTTATATATTTATACTTGAGCTATCTCTAGAGTACTTTTATCAAAATATATTCTATGATATGAAACCCATCCTCAGTAATTACTAACCATATTATTCTGTGTTGATCTAGAATCGTATGAGTTGACTTTCATATAATTTTCTTGTATGACTTATTCCATGGTGTGGATCTTATGATTCCTATTAATGACTAATTGGTGATAAGGTTAAGTTTGTTTATGGTTGATATGGTTTATGATATATACATATATAACTCATCATGTGATTTCACCTTCCTTTAGGCAATATTGTTGAATGGTATAGACATATGTTCTAAACAAAGATGTGGCAAGATTAACCATTGATATGATCTGATGTTTTATGTTTATATCTTGTGTAGAGATTTAGTTCATGAGGAGATGCTATGATTTCAATATTATGTGAGAATTTTAAACTTATCTGATGAAATGTCTCTCGACTATTAAATATAATATTGTTACTTTTGTAATGAAGACTTGTTATGGATATACAATGCACATATTGATGTTACTTATTAATGCTTCAGCTATGATATTCATGATAACCACTGACCTCGGAATGAGTGTGCAGGTACATACTAGCTAGTGGAAATGGGGAAAATACAAGGGGACCCTATTTTGTGAAACCAATAGAGCTAACCAAGTCTATGTTGAGAGAATTAGGTCCTTTGTATTGTGAAATATACTACCATGTGTTTTTTTTTACCTTGTGTTGTATTATGTAGCATCATATGTCATGGTGTTGTATTATGTAGCATCATATGTCATGGTTGTTCTTTGTGATGTATCATGCATTTCTATGTATTGTGTAACTTAAACTAATTAAATTTCCCCTTTAGTCTTTTATATGGGTGTAAAATAATTTTATATAGTACCTTTGTCTTAAAAATAAAACATTAAAACCTAAGTTTACGTCTAGGCACTTTTGGAGGGGAAAATTAACAAAATCAATTATTTTTGAAAACATTTATTTATTTTTACCCTAAATAGGGTGATCAAAATTAGAGAGGTGTTGAGTCATCAGAGAGGGGGATGTGTGTGTTGTAAAGATTTAAGAGGGTTGTAATAGAAACCATGGAAAATAAAAAAAAGTGTCCCCAACTGAGGAGACAAGTGTTTGCCTCTCAACAAGAGAGGTGTCAAGGGAGGACATTTTTAATCAATTATTTTGGGTAAAAGAAGGGGGCCTTCTACTTATCCTCCTAGCTATTGTAAATTTTCTTTTTTTACCATGGCTAGAACCTTCTGGGAAACCATCTTCTATAATTTTTTGGAATCACTTGAAATTGTGTTTTTAACCTATATTATATGGATCACTTCTTTTACTGGGATTTTTTCACCTTCTAGGTTGTTTGGAAAAAGATACTATAATTTCATTTTTCATCTACAGTAACTATTGTACCATCGACCAAAAAAAGCTTTCCTTCAGTAGTGACTACCTTATCACCTGCTGTAATTTTTCTCTATAGACTTGGAGGGTAAATCTTATACATAAAGGTATAGCTGTGGAAAAAGAATAAGATAGATATCAGTGGATTTGGATATACCTCATCCAAGTGTTGTGCAAGGATCCAAGTAGGCATCAATCCTTGGTGGAATCCCTAAATTATTAGCACCCTAAATTGCATAGAACATGTTACAGTAAATTGTGTGGGTTTTAAAAGTTGTATTAACTATCTTATATTAATTTCCAGGAAGAAATAGTTTTCTATTTGTGTTGCGTATTGTATTGTTGAATGTCAAGTAATAATTGGGGTAAAGATAGAGATGTCCTCAGAAGAATTTGAGAGAATATGGCTGGTTAAGAGTACCCAAAAGTTTCTTGTTCCTTGTCCCTACTTGTTGATGTTTGCTCTTCTCCTCTACAAAAAGGGAATTGTTGGAAGATTACTTAGGTGCAATATTGTGGCTTGAGGTGCTTATATTGTGCAAGGTTGAGTTGTGATGCTATGTGAAATTGTGTGCTTGCTGTTTAAAAAATGTGTGTTACTGTCATGCTATGTAGTTGGTATATCTATTCTACCGAGTTCCCCTATGTTTTCCCCTAGCTCAGGGGTGGACAACTTCTATCCTAGGCTGGGAGGTAAGCATCCCACTAGCTATATCCAAGAATTTTGGTTCCTATGCAGGTCTAAGAAGGCTAAAGAAGAAAAAGAAAAGAAGACTGAAGGGTTTAATGACATATAGTTATTGATGGCAGATGACTGATACATGTTGAGTGACAAAGGGAAAGAAGAGAGGAAATCATCGCAAGGTCTAGTGTTGAGAGAGGGGTCAAATCCAAGTAATGGGAGTGTATGTTATTGTATACTATTAATGTGTTAGTAGGAAGTATGTCCTCTATTAAATAATGAAATGAAACTGCTGTAATCTACCTTTGTATATTTGTTACATACTTGCTCTGATATGAAATGGATTTGTTCCAAGGGAAAACAAAAAAGAGAACAACTAACAAGAAAATAAAATGAAAGAAAAATTCTAATTGTATTGTTGTATATGAAACCATTGAATCATTTCTAGCATGGAATGCTCCTAATGTAAAATTATAGAAATTAGGACTACTGCTATGTGTATATAAACATATTCATCATTTTGTTACAATACATGGGTTCCTTGATACTAGGAAAGAAGAAAAAAAAATGTTAGACCTAAATTTATTTTAATATCTCTTTTTACATTTTTAGAAAGAAACCCTCCCTCGTCTAGTTGGAATGAGACCTCACTTTGTCCTTCTTTAGTTCTTTTTCAGTGGTTGATCATAAATATGTCAAGTGAAGCAAATTGGGAGGGAGCCTATGTGTCATGCAGAGATTTTGAATGCCTACTACATGTACTACTTGGAAAAAGTTTGTTCCTTGTAGTTAAACCACTAGTATACCCCCCTGCAGCTTTGGTATTTCTCTATTCTATCACAAGGATGAAACATGTCACACCTTTTGAGTTGAGTAAAGACAATGGAATTTTCTTTGAGTAATGAACAAGTATACCTGATCAATACTATCCATTGCCATTTAAAATCATGATCAATAATATTCTAGAAACAAAAGAAAATAGAATATGAATTAAATAAGGGAAACAAATCTTTCTCTACATCATAGCTCTAATGGTCATTCAAAAGATGCCACAATTACCTACGAGTTGCATAGGACTGTTGTACTCATTTTGGTGGATGATCTGCTCTAGAAGTTCAGACACTACCAAACATAACAATGAAAACAAATTGGTCCCAAGATCAATGATTTTACTTTGTTTCTTTTTGTGTATTCATGCACTAATGGTTTATACCTAGTTTTAGCTCGATCAGCCTCCTTCACACCTGAGATCACCTACATGTGCTACTATAGATCAAAAAAGAGAGGTTATTTAGGGGCTATTCTAATGATGATGTTTTCTCTTCTCGAAAGAAACTTGCTTCCTACTGCACAATATAAATGAACTATTCATTATGGGAAAGATGCACACATTTTCCCTTAACTAAGTGTCGATATCCTAGTATTGGAAAGTTAAGCTTCTTGGGCAATAACATTGACAACATTATATACTATGCAAAATGATATTTTCACATGATCTAAGCAACAACGTAAGCAAAAAAAATGATAGCGACCCAAAAAACATTACAGTGAGCAAAATCATATCCCATGAATGGAATGAGAGAAAAAGAAATCAATCATCGAGAAAATCACCAAATGGGTGGGAAAAAGTCAATTGAAGGAAGCCATGGGTGTTCATAGAAACTAAAGAATTAGGTTAGGTTCAACTCTGTACCCACACATTAAGAGTCAACTATCAAACAAACCCCAAATCATGCTAACCGCTGCCTCATGAAGAGGTCTTGTAATGCAACAAATAGATTATGCCCAATGTAAAACAAGACATGGAAATAGAGTAAAGAATTGAGTTTATACCAGATGGTACATCTGGAAGTAATGCAAAAAATATAGAACTGTTAGTTTTCAACCTACCCTGGCCATCGCCACAGTGTTCTCCTACCTAGCAAAAGATGAAGAATCTCAAAAGATGCATCATGTTGGGAGAGCAGCTAAGAGATTAGGGTAATAATGCTTGAGATACCTTAGGGTTATGCATATAGGAGAACAAGATCCCCACCATTTATGTGAACTTGGGAATCCTCACTGAAAATATATATATATATATATATATATATATATATATATATATATATATTTCACCTCCTTCACTTTCTACTTTTCTTTTGGGAGTCATATGTTGTTTGGACTTAGTCTAACTTATCATCTTGAGAGGGGTACTAGGTGTCCTAAAACAATAATGTGTGCCCAGTTATGCCAAACATGCTATGGTAGTGAAGTATATGCCATGGGACCTACCTCGAGGTCATATAGTTAGCACTCTAACATATCAAACTCCATGGGAAATCTTAACTTGATTGGAGGTTTGATAGTTTTAATATTTAAGTAAATGTGTAGCAATTTATGAGCATACCCCTCCTCCTTAGTCTAGATAGAATTTTGAGAAGGGATTAATACTTTAAAATAGATTTACCATTAGGGAGGCTTAGCTTTCAATATTAGTTCAAACTTAAGATTAAAATTTTTTTAGTCTTGATAGAATAAGGGGACTCTTAACCCTAAAATAGGAAGCTTCCCTTCAAGATATAGTTTTGTCTTAAGGGAAATAACAAGGGTGGTGATTGTAAGAGTAGACATACATATTGTTCTGACTCTTAGAGAAGGATTATATGAACTTTTCCTTGGTGCTCTTACTTCCGCAATGGTTATTAATAGACTAACAAGGTTGAATTGTAGATCTTTAAACCAAAAAAAAAAATGTTTCATCCCTGCAAGCATGTTTTAGGTGAGGGAATTATAGAGGTATTGGAGCAAGGTTCCCAACTGGTGCAGAGGCACCTAATCCACAGTGGCCCCCATGAGGCCTTTAATTTCATGTTGTGTTTAATGTCATTTTGATTTTTCCAATAAGGTCCTAAAAGACCATTCATGTAATAAGGTCTGTTTGACCAATGCATGTCATTGTAGTTTGTATCTAGGTTCATGTTGTAAGTCCCAAGGACACTTGGCAAATCTGTAAGCACAAGGTTATTAGACAGTTACGAAGTTGTTGAACGGTTGTCTCCCAGCCGCTTGGAATTGTTCTCCCAGCTGCTTGGAGTCAATTCAGTACTACTGAGAGCAAGTAGATAAATACCCCAAGATGATTGAATGTAATCAGTAGTAGAGTTGTAATCGGTTGAGTCTAGTTCAGTTGAGTTGTGCAATTGTGAATAGAGCATCTGTGTATGAGCATTTTCTGAAAGCATAATAAACAAGGTTCTTCTTGTGTTGTGTATCCTTCTGGCATTCAGTTCCTTTAGTTTCCCTCTATGCAATTAATTTGTTTTTTGTGGCCGGATGGATTTCTTAATCTATTCCATCAGTTAGATTTCTCCAAAATTGGTGGAATGGTTGTACAGTGCTTTCAATTTGTGTTTTCTATTTTGTTCAATTTCATGTTTACAAGATCGTGTGCAGGGTGCAGATAGATCCTAGCGCCATCATGTGCTAGGTTGGCAGGGTGAAGATCTGTGTTAGGTTAGCAGAGGAATATATCTATGTAGTTGTGGAGCTCCAGGGATTCGAATCAGCGAAGATTTGTATTGTTTCGTCGGGTATACTTTTCATGTGTATCTCGCAGTTGTATGTTCATGTGTATATCACAAAAGTATCTTGTGAATGGTTAAGTTCTGCATCGAGGTGGCGAAAGGTGTCGGAGTGAGAAAGTTGAAAGCTTCCGATCTGGGAAGTCTGACTGATAGTATATTGGCATACAAAGGAGGTCAATGGTCGATTCTGTACACATGTTGAGGAATGCATCTTTAGAATGCATGTTTGAATGTACATTGCAAATGTACATTAAGCTAGTTACAAGGGGTGAACGGCAGCAACGTTAAAAGGTACCGGCATAATAGGTTGAGTGTTGTATGTGCAAAGTTCATTAGCGGGAGATATGGTGATAGTGTCGATAGGCATGTAAAACGTGGATATACAAAGGGGAATGCAGGTTAGGGTGTTTGGCTCTATATCACCAACTTTGGGAGCTTTGGGAATAGACTATACAAATTGAATTGTTTTATTAAAAAAAAACTATTAAGTGCTTGTAGTGGGCCCCATCCTTGCCTTGGTGAATTATGTTAGCAATAGAATATAAGTATGCGGTAACGAGAGTAATGTATTTAGCTAGTGAAATAATAGTGGATTTAATAAAATTTCTAAGTGAAAATTTTTTATCTTAACCTTAGTTTAAATGGTTAAACATGAAGCATTCATGCATTGGACCCTGATCATCGTAAATTGAGTTTCCTATTTCTCCTAGGAAACCCAAAATCATGAATCAAATGTAGTTTCCTTATGAGCCCCAACATGTATATTTCCATAGTTAATTGTATTGATGAAATTCATAGTATAAATTGTGATGTCTAGTTGCATTGAATTGTGGAATCTTCATATTATGTTCTTATGAGACTTAAGTTTTAAAACAAATAAGAATGTCTTTCAATTGATTTAAAGTGAGAATTATGTGAATATTTAACTCTCTTTTTGAAAAGTGGTTGGTGCTCTACTGGATTGAGAAACTTCATGGGATGTGATTACTTTGCATATTATGGCTTGGGGTTTGAGAAAAGAAAATTTAGCAGAGAAAAGTGGAAAGAATAGGTTGTTAAATTTTGGTCAACATTACGTTATGAATTCCTACATTTGCTAGTGTTTAAGAGTAATAAATTCTTTTGTATTTTTGTTGTGTGAGTTTAATTGGATAGGATTCAAATCATACTTAGAGAAAAATATGCTCTTACTTGTGTGTTTTCTTGTATTCGTATAGGTGAAATCTAAATGTGAAAAGGGTATTGTAACATATACTAGATGAATTAGATTTAATATTTAGAAATGTGAAAACATTTGTGATATGTTGTGTCAAATAATTTGCTTATATTACCCTTAATAATGTATGCACTTTGTGTATTGTATAAGTATATTATGTGTTGAGAAATTAGGAATGCTCAATAAAACATATTTCAATTTAGGTCATCCTCGCACTTTATCTTGAATATTGGGTTTACGTGAAGACATAGTTAAAACTTGAAAGCGTAGAAAAATTATTGATTCTAGAAAAAGAGATAAAACTAGGATAGAATGAAGAAAACAATCACTCACCATATATGGTTTTCAATGCAATAGAATTCAAGTTAAATTAAATGAGTAACACCTAGTGGAGCATAGGAAATGTAGTGCATGGTATGACAATGAATTATAATTACAAGACAAATTAGGGGTCAAAATATGTTTTTTGTGATTGAAATTGAGATTTTTTTTTTCTACAAAATGAGGTTGCTATAAATAAAATTAGATATATTTGACTACTAATGAATGAACCTAGTAGTAGGTGCAATAAGTGAGTAATTTTCATGTGGTGTAATGTGATATGTATGTGGAATTTAACATGTGTTGAGATGTGAGAATATTAGTAATATTGTGATTGTATCTTAAAGTATGTGATATAGGATATCCAACTTGGGAAGAAGAGTTTAGTGGACACAATATATGATCCACTTAAGTATGCCCTTGTGATAATTGTATATATGTGTAAATAACCCTTATGACTTAAAGCGGTGAAATGTTAAAAACATAATATGTATTGAAGTGTGTTTTATGGAGATGTGTGAGTCACCCTTCATGTTCTCATATGATGAGATGTCTAGTGCCACCCCTATTTGAGAGCATTCTCTCATGACCACATCGGAGTATAGTCCCTCTTCTTCCCTAATTAAACTGCATTGGTTGGTTTGTGTTGTAAACTATTTTCTTTCTATTGTTCTAGGGGTTGTAAACATGTTGGACACTCAAAAGACCTATAAATGGGAGAGTTACATGTGTTGGTGTGTGATTTGGCACATCACAAGGCATCTTTGTTTGGAAATAATTTGGTCACCACTTTTGGTTGGTTTTGGCTCAAGGTTTTGTGTATCCATTAGTTTCAAGTGCTTGGCATGTTTGTTGTGTTTTGACCATACTTTGATGCATGTATGGGCCTTGAGTTTATACATGCATTAAAGTGGGGGATAAATGTTATGTCAAAAAATGTCTCCCTGGACTTTTTCCTCCTAACTTTAGCTCTCAGGTCCCTTATTTTGCATCTTGCATGTTCATTTTGACTCTTAGAAGAAAATGGCCTGAAACCCATGTCACATGGGGCTTAAGGGTTATTCTTGTACTTGATCCTACCTTGAAATAGGACCTGAGGACACGAGTACTCATGCCCTTGTCCTATCATATTTTAGGGAGGTCCCAAATTTGAATATGGGGCGTGAGGGACATTGTTGCACTTAACCCTACCCTGAAATAGGACTTGAGGACATGGGCACTCATGCCCTTGTACTACCCTATTTCAAGCATGTCCCAAATTTAAATATCTGTTATGTGACTGTTAAGAGGTTTCATTGCCAACATTTAAAGTTTGAATTATGAAATTTAAATAGGGAACATATTTAGTTGCATATATAAGCATGTTTAACGTTTCATTTGTAAACTAGAAGATGATTATGAACTTTTGGTGAACATATGATTTTAGAGCATTCAAGATATTCACTGTTGCAGAGAAGAGCATTGTTATTGTGTTTGTGATTGTAGATTTAGCTTCATCTTCTCGTGTGTTGAAGAATATTCATCTATGTCAGATCTACACCTTTGACGTGATATCTATTTGTGTTTGAATCTTTATCAATTTCTTTTTGCCTCTATCCCGCAGTGATACACACTCTTTATCTAACCACAGTATTCAGAAGACTTGAATGTCCTTTTGGGGCTTGACTAAGGCAAGCCTCTAAACACCACAACCCCCAACCACACTCCTTGTGATTACAAGTTACAGTTATCAAATTTCACGAAGTGGAGTTGTAGAGGAAGGTTACAGAAGATAAGAATTACAAATCTGTTAGGACAGTAAAAATTTGAAATTTTACTATCTTCTCACTCCATCATATTTGAACAAATTCTGAAAAAAACATCTCAAAAAACTATGATAAAAATTTAATGTATCTCACAAAGTGTCTATAGATGGGCAGTGCCAAATTTCTTCAAGGTCAATCCATCAGCAAGATGTTGTGTTGTTTACATCGATACATAAGGAATCATTTGAAAATAACCATCAGTGTGAGAATATAGATCGGAAGGAGATTTATAGAAGTCACTGATGGAATAAGTAATACCGATGACCTTACATCGACAAGAGAACCAAATAGTCATACCGATTGGTATGACTGATAACCATCGGAGGATCCTTCAAAAGCTACCCTGACGGTATATATCATACCGATAAAGTATTTCGGTAGGAGTTTCACTGAACATCCTGTGAAGGTAGCGAAGCAAATAGCCATCGGCAAGAAATAAATTATCGGGATAAGACACAAATAAGTCTCTGATACTCTATGTCTTGGCGATAAGAGAGCCTTCGGCGAGACTCACAGCGATAGTCATATCTATCGTGATGACTCGATATATCAGGACAAAGGAATTAGGTCTTGCTGATTCACAAGTCACGGCGATCAAAAGGTGTCAGTGACACTTTAATATACTTTGCCTGATAAAGAATATGAAAGGGCCATCAGGGAGATGATTTGGATCGGATTATCTTTTGAAAGCTATCCCGATAGTATATTTCATTCCGATGGGAATAAATTCACACCTGTTGATATTCTAGCGGCAAGACATTAACAAAGTCATTCTGATCCAAAGCAAAGATAACTATCGGTGAGATAACAAAACTCGGGGAAACATAATTATGTTATCCCAATAGTATTAATCACCCTGATAAACAAATTGTATCGGTAAGACGCATTATGTCGGAGAGAAATCTAGATCACACGGTGATGAAACAGGTCTTGTCGATGGTCACGCCGATTGATTGTTTGCGCCATAAAAGCATTAAGGTCACCCAGACATTTTAAAATCACGCCGATAAGAAGAGTCATGGCGATGTGACACTTCACAGTGATGAACATTGAATTGATCAGATAATTAAATACAAACGGCTACGAAATTTCTATGATCATTGTAATTGCAAAGCCGTCTGAGAAGAGAATATAGAGGAACTCTTAAGGCAAAAGCAGAGGATTTTGATTCCAGCCACCGAATGACAAGTACATATATACAAACCACTGTATAGCCTGTATTTAAATTTTCTGCCAAACTTTTAAATATGGAAACTCCGAGAAAGGGAAAAGGAAGAAAGTCACAAGGGGAAACCAGTAAGCCTAAAAACCAAAAAATTGAACAAACCCCTGAGGAGAAAGTGAAAGATAGAAAACTCAATTAGGACTTAATTGACCAATTGCCTAGGTCAACTCCCAATGCCAGAAGGTCTGCTCAACTCAGGGCAGAGGTTGAGAGATTAGAAGATAAACATAAATGCCTGGGAGATATCTGGACCCCAATTCAGGGATATGAGCTTTTTAGATTCCACTATAATAGAAGGTTTAGGAATGCTCCTGTGTCAAACCCATGGCACATGAATTTAGGAAAACTGGTTGTGCCTATTGTATTCCTGAATGTGGAACTCCTTCAGCTGCTTGCCAGGCATTACAATTCAAGCCTGAAAGCTATCTGCAAGCCACAGGGAGAACCAATTGTGCATCTGTCAAAAAATGCTATTTGTGAGGTGTTTGATCTAGATGATTTATGCACTGTCCCTATTGTTTTTGAAGATCTGGATAAAGAATATTGGAGAATGGATACAACTTACAATGGATGGAGGTTGCCCATTCGTAGGCCCAGGGTTGAAGGAGAAGTGATGCCCTTAACTGAAAATGATGACCCTCCCTTTCATGTAGCTATATTTGAACCATATATACAGTATACCTATTTTTTTGTAGGCCAAGTCCTTGGTTCAGAGGTCCCTGAGTTCATGACTATTCCTCTAATGGTCATAGCTTCTGACATTCAGTGTCATAATGCAAGGCAATTTGATTATGCTTCTTATATTGCTAATAGAATGGACTCTGGTCTATCTGTAATAAAAAATAGTGCTCCAGCATGCTCTTTTGAGCATTACTCAATGCTTATGCACATGGTGTTATATTATGGCCAGGAAGTAGGGTTATGGCCAAGTGAGTTTTGAGTTGTTTCTGTAGATAAGAAAGGGGAAAAGATACCCATACAAATGTGGACCAGAATCTGGGATAGTAGATATGCCCACTCCAGCTATGCTTAATTTGAAGAACACTGTGTAAAAGTGCTATATAGGTATTTTAACCACCCCTATGAATATTCAATTTCAACTAAAATAAAAAGATTCCTCAGACCAAAAGATTTTGGTGCCCCCCCCTACTGTCACTCATAATTGGGGAGACTGGTATTGCTTTGAGGATGCTACTATGATCAGAGTTTATGGATTTGAGGATACTCCATTCATATTGCCCAAGACTATCCTTGACAGACTTGCATATTTAGAGATAATTAGGCAAATGCATTGTTTGAATGTGATGCATCTGAGTTCACATGATAAACAATCATTTATTCCCAGCACTTTATGTTTTGGAGATTTTACTGTGGTTTCAAAAGAAGGTTACAATCTCATTTTGGATAAATTAATGCATTATAACATGATGACTACTGAGGCGAGGAAAGGATTTGACCCTGAAGGTTTTATTGACTCTGCAAGAAGAAAACAAAATCTTAGTGGATACATGCACATACATTATCCACATGATGATGTTATTAGAAATTTAGAAGAAGCTGAAGTCGAATTGGTGGTAGAAAATTATAACAGGGATTTAAGTGAAAAGAAAAAGTAGTTAGCAGAGATTGAGGTTGTATCCTCTGAAGATGAAGAACTGACAGAACAAGAGCAGCCACAAGATAAAACAATAGAAATGTCCAAAAGGAAAATGCAACAATATCAGCCTCCAGTTGTGCTACATGATGAGGAGGGGTCTGCTGATGAGGATCCACGCCAAACAGCCTATGATTCTTTCATTTCATATGATCAATTTATTCAGTCAAAAGAATTTAAATCATTCTTATATAAATACAAAGGGAAGGAGATCAGAGAATCAGTAGATGATGTTTCTATTGATAATGAAAAACAATTATTAGATATACTGAGGGAAACAGTAGATAAAGAAATGCAAGACATGACACCTAGCAAGGGTAGACAGTTGCTTAAGGATGCAGGGGTTATGATTTTTCCTAGTCTAGATTTAAATTCTACTTTGGTTTTTGACAGTTTTCTGAATAATGCTGATGATAAGTATAAGCTTACTCCAGAAGGAGTTAAAGAAGTATATATGGGAACAAGATATACTAATGATGAAAATTCCTTAATGATATGGGCATTATACCCTCCCCATAAGAAGACAGCCATCATAGATATTGAAAAGACTTTTGGCCATGTTATGACTTTGAAAGCTCAAATGTTGATCAAGGAAAGAGATGCATACAAATTGAATTGTGAAAGATTGACAAAGGAAAATGATTACTTGAAGGATGCTGTTAAGAGTACTTTTGGCCAATCCACAAAAAGAATAGCTCAAGGTGAGAGCTCACAGGGCATTCAAGTATTATCCCTTGACCAGGCAACACAAATTCAGAAAGATGCATTTGTTACAATACTACAGAGCAGGTATGCAAACATGGTGCGGTGGTTAAACCAGTTTTGGGATAATTACTCAGAGAATCATAAAGCAGTTAAAGAACATGAAAGACTTGAAAAGAGAATACAAGAAAAATTGATTGAGCTACAAAACAGAAGTGCTACTGATAGTATGGATATCTCTGATGCAAGAGCATTGCTCAAACAACACCAAAATTACTATGACAAACTTAAAGCTGATGCTAAGGAAGGAACTGATGCCTCAAACGTAGGAGTGCCTAGATTATTTAAAGACAATGGAGAGGTAAAAGGCAAAGAAGAATGGATTGTTGATTGTCAAGTCATATTACATGAGGCCACATGAGCGCTCAAAGACAAAACTTTTGTATCTGGAGAAGCCTGCAGACACCTGGAAAGAATGGTCACACTTGATGTGATTACCAAGGAAGCTATTGAGCTTACTGATTCTCACCGTGATCAGAAGTATTTAGATCACCTGGCTAAAGTTTATTTATGGCTGAATAGAGCCTAATTAAGATTATGTAATTATTGTTAATGCTTGTTAAGTTCCCAAAAAACTTATTGAGGAGTTATGTCTCTTCATAGAAATATCTATATAAGTTCAAACAATCGATGCTGAAAACTCATCAGTAGTAGAATATATTCATATATATAATATACAATGTTTCAAAATGACTATGTTGCATATTTTATTTGAAGAAGAAGTTTGAAGTTCTCTGATTCAGTGGTTCTGCTTTGGTATCAGTTGTTTGTTAAATTCATTCAATTGTGTGGTTGTCTCCATTTCTACATTTCCTTGTTTATTCAAATTAATGTATCAAGTATATATTTAATCTGTCAATACACATTTGCTGTATCCGTGTGATTAAACAAGTTGGTGTCCATTTGAGGAATTAAACCCTTCTGATTTAGTCACAGTAGCCTGGAAGTGTTAAGTTTGGATTACTAAGTAGAGTCATATAATTAGGATTGCCATTCTGTCTCCAAGACAATACTATCTGTTAATCTTGTTTATTCATTTCATTCAATTCCTTCAAGTAAGGATTAAAAGTACCTTCTGGTGAATTATAAGATATCTGATTATATTGGTTGGATTGTTAAGAAGAGTTTGTCAGTCATTTCCTTGCACGTTTATACAAGTTATAAACTAAAACTATGCCAAACAATTAGAATTATTGCCATTAAAAAACCACTAGTCTTGGTCCTTCAATTGACTCTGCTACCCAACAAGGCACTAGTCTTATTTAACTCATTATTTCCTTTTACCTTGATATTGCTTATACAATTTCTACCAATCACTTATTAAACATTATACATAGAATCAATTAGCAAGCTTTTTCATCTATCCTACATCTTATGCCATTGTAGATAGATTTAATTAGTCCACTCATTCACGCTCAGACTGTTTTAATTTTTCAAGGTTCACCCACCTAGGTGTAACAGGACCTAAAGTGTAGGAAATCATCAAACCTTGAAGGTTGATTTCGTCAAGTTAGTTCAAAAATGTTTCAAATCCAAACATAGAGTCTGGCATCCTCTTAGGATTAGCAACCTGCATTTTTGAGACCTAACAAGATCTTTGAAGAAAAGTACTACCTAGACTCAGGTGCTAGTGCCAGTGTCCTCTAAGGTTAAAAACATAGAAAACATTGTGATGGTGACAATTAGAATCTTAAGAGGCTTTGACATCCTGAAGAACACCCTACCTTGGACTCGAGCACTAGTACTAGTGTCCTCCGCATCTCTCGGGATGGAAATAGAATGAATAGTGATCCTTAGTGTCGCAAGGAGGTCAAGATTCCCTAAGGAAAACACCACCTTGGACAGGGGCATGAGTGCAAGTGTCCTCAAACATTTCGCATATCAAACTTCAAAAAATGGTCAGTAATTAATCTCTATTTACTACCTCTTTTCTTTTAAATAATACGCTTGGTAAACTT
Source organism: Cunninghamia lanceolata (assembly GCA_027924645.1). Lineage (NCBI taxonomy): Eukaryota > Viridiplantae > Streptophyta > Pinopsida > Cupressales > Cupressaceae > Cunninghamia > Cunninghamia lanceolata. Next base: position 1,303,008 of record BSBN01000244.1, read on the forward strand.
TTTAACCAGATTGGTGCCCCTAGTGTGACACGTCCTTTGGTTCCACATTAACAGTTTTTGCCAGAGCAATGAATCGGTGAGGCCATAACACGGGGGACCTCATCCCCAAGAAGGAACACTTCAAACCCGTGAGCTTATTGGCCCAGCGAAAGCGTAAAGCCTGCGAGCTCATTGGCCCAGTGGAGGTTTGAACTCTGGTCACCGCCACTACAACCGAGCAACTTAATCACCGAACCACGCCCTTAATAGCTAATCTCTATTTAATACATTCCTCTGCAAGCATTTGTCATAATTCTTCATTTTACTTACTATTTTTTATAAATAGGGTTTCAAGGATATTTAAGCATTAAATTAATACATTAATTGACAATCTCTAAATTTCCACTTCATTTCAAGTGATAGCCTAACTTGTAGTTGAATCCTTTTGTAAAAGTGTGATTCAACTTGATTGATATGTCCTTGAAGGTTTGTAGTGAAAGGAGGATCTAGCCATTCAACCTCATCATCCCCCTCTTTTCATACAAAACATTAATATTTATTTAATTAATTACAATTATCCTTTTAACATTCCCTCAATCATTAAATTAATTAAATAAATCATATTTATTTAATTAAAATTAATTTCTCACACCCCTCTACACTAATTAATTAAATAATGAAAAGTAATTAATTAAATAATTATGCTGAGTGGTAGCTACACCGGGTGGAGTGTAATAGCTTGAATGTGTTAACGAGCCGACATATAAAATTAATTACACCTAGAGCAATTATCGGGATGATGACTTTCACAGTACATAAAAATAAAATAGAGCTGACATATTGTTAATAAAGATAATAAAATAATGTGTATAAATATAAATAGTACTGAAACATAAATTTGAGAAAAATCAAATCAAATAAAAGGAAAACAAATTGAATTGGGAGAAGAAGTTTAATCGATAAGGAGATAAGTCTAGTTGGTAAGAGTACTATGAAACCATTTTTTTATTTTTCTTACAAAATGAATCTATGAAGTGAGGCAATGTCCTGCTATTATTTATAGAAGGTTAGATTAGCATTGTGTATTATTTACTCTTATTCTATCTACATGCTACTCAATAAAATAAAAAGAAAATTGTAATTAAAGTGTAACTTAAATTATGGAACCTATAAATTATAATTTATTTAATATTTTTTTTGCATAGACAAATCTTTGAAAACCACAAAGAAAATTAGTCGAAGGGTAAATTAATTACTTTGGTTTAATGAGAGATAGGGTTAGGGTTCTTCAATTTTTAAAAGCCACAAAGAAAATTAATACTTAGTTTAATGACCTTTCTTTTAGAATTTTACTATGGGAATTATTTCATAAGAAAATTAAGGCACATAAATTATTTACTTTAGTTTAATGAAGGCTAGCGAAGAAAAATAACGGCAAAGTAAATTACTTTATTTTAGTTTAATGAGGGCTAGGGTTATTGTTCAATCTTTCAAATCCATAAATAAAATTAATATTTTTACTATGAGAATTAATTCTATTAAAAATTATAATTAAGTTTTTCAATCATTTGGATTAAATTATTGAAAATTTTCCATTTAATAATAGTTGTTAGAGCTAAGAATAGTGGTTGCATACCCACAAAGAAAACTAATTGCACAATAAATTACTTTAGTTTAATTAGGATTATAGTTCTTTAATCTTTAGAAGATTAAAGATTTTTTCTATGGGAATTAATTCCATTAGACAATTATAATTAAGTTTCTCATATCATTTGGATTAAATTAAAAACTAATTTTTAGGATTCTTCAATCTTTAAATGTAAATTTATAAAGTAAATAAAATAAATATTTAAGTAAAACTAACATTATATAGTAATATGTATAAAATTATAAAAGTAGCATAGATATCTATTCTCAATAACAATTTCAATATAGGTGCCTCAAGACTCATATATCTCAATGACTTTTATGGTACATACAAATAAAATAGAGCCTGCATATTTTTTTAATAAAGCTAATAAAATAATGTGTATAAATATAAGTAGTAATCAAACATAAATTTGAGAAAAATCAAATCAAATTAAAAGAGAGCAAATTTAATTGGGCGAAGAAGTTTAATTGATAAGACTATGCAACATTTTTTATTTTTCTTGCAAAATGAATTTATGAACTGATGCAATGTTAAAGTGCAGCTTAAATTATGGAACCTATAAATTATAATTTATTTAATATTTTTCTTGCATAAACAAATCTTTGAAAACCACAAGTAAAGATTAAATCTTTAAAAGATTAAAGATTTTTTCTATGGGAGTTAATTCCATTGGACAATTATAATTATAATTAAGTTTTTCATATCATTTGCATTAAATTTAAAAACTAATTTTGACGATTCTTCAAATTTTATAAGTAAATTTATAAAGTAAATAAAATGAATATTTAAGTAAAACTAGCATTATATAGTAATACGTAAATATTTTAGCTCCTCACTCTATATATATATTGAAATAAATTAATAAAATTATTAAACTAACATAGATATCTTAAATACATTTATCTAAATGATGCATAGATATGTATTCTCACTAACAATTTCAATATAGGTGCCTCAAGACATATCTATCAGCGTCTTTTAGATAGATGTATTATTTAAGATATCTATGCTAGTTTAATTAATTAGTCTAAAAATATTAAATCCTATTTCAATCCCTTATTTGTTTTAATTAGCTCAAATCCTTATCCATTATCCCCAAATAAATGAATTAAAAATTCAACTAGTCACATGACCAACTAAAGGTTGTTTAGATTCACTGAACTTAGACAATCTCACAAAAGTCAAAGTAAATTTATATCTCCACCATTCATTCACATATGAATTTTTTTAATCCTAGCCATTCACATAAAGATAAGCCATAGATGTTTTCATTTTTTCCTAGTTTTTCTCATTTAATCCTAGTCATCCATCCATCCATCCATCTTTAATCTCAACCATTCATCTTTATAGAATTCCTTAGAAGCTTCCATGCTTGCCCTAATTTTTGTCATTTAATCCCAGCCATCCATCTATCTTTAATCTCAACCCTTCATCCTTATAGAACCCTATCAAAGCTTCTACTCTTTCCCTAATTTGTCTCATTCAATCCTAGCCATCCAATGCAAATGAATCCTAACCCTCCATTCCTCTACCTCAAATCTATAAATTTAGACTTCCCTCTTATCCAAGGTATCAAGAAGAATATGTTTTCATACTAGTGAGTCCACTAGAGCAATTCAACATAGCAATTATTGTCAACACTTTATCATTTGGAGCCATCATTCACATCCAAGGAAAAAGGTATTGAGTTTTGTTTGATTTTCCATCACTATAGTTTCCTTTTCTTTCATGTTACAATCTAAAGTAGAGGCAGCCTGTTAGCTTAACTTTACATTCTTAGCTTATGATTTATTACCCTACACAATCATGTTCTCCATTTTTTTTAATATTAAAGTGCAATGTAAGCACTTAATATAACTATTTAAGAGAAATTATTGTTTATTTCTAGTGATTTGTTAGTGTTTATAATAAAAAAACCTAAATAGTGACAGACCTAAATATGATGCTCAAACGTCATGTAAGTATGATAAATATTTGCTTTCGTCGGTGCAGGTCTCAAAGCATATCATAAGTTAAGGGAAGTATTGAAAAAGACTCTCTGTTCTATAATCTATATTCATTGCCATCGTTGAACTCCATTTGTTTGGTTGTTTTTCAAATATTATTCCACTCTCTATGTCTAAGAATAGAGTGAGGATGGATCCAAAAGAGCTACTCTCAGAGCCAAGGAATGACACCTCAAAAGCTCAGTTTGTTTCTAGGTTAGCTGTTAATGAGTCTAGTAGCAGGGTGTGGTACATGGAATGATAGAAGAATCACACCCTTGAGCTTCCCTATCATGGAAAAGATGGATGTGGAGAGTTCAAGGCCAGCCAAGATGATGAAATGAGTTACGAGGCCTGTAATTGTCACTGTAGTTTCCACAGAAAGGCAGAGTACATGGAATGTTGAAAGAATCACACCCTTCAGCTTCCCTATCATGTCAAAGATGGATGTGGAGAGTGTTAAACAATAAATGGTAGAAAAATAAAATAGGGATTCAGAAACAAGAGCAGAACAACACAAATTTATAGTGGTTCACCATAAAGGCTACATCCACTCTCAAGCAGGGCAATATTATTATTCACTATCTCAGATACATTACAATACACAGTAGCATGCTTTATATAAGCACGCATTATCCAGAATATGAAGAGTCAAGAGTCATTGGAGGGAAAAGATCAAGTGACTGTTGGGTTTCACATTCAACAATCTCCCACTTGAAACCTAACATTTGCTGCTACAAACTATAATATCCCCTACATTTCCATTCCTATCATCACTTTGAAAACAAGCCCACATTACAAGGCTTTAACTTCTATTCAAAGACACTCCGTATAAGTCTTTTCCAAGCTTCCCAATCAATTGCAACACCTTCCTTTTGCAAAATTTTGCCTATTTCTTTCTTCCCTTTCTTCACCGAACCAAACGGATCTCCATCCTTTTCTTCCTCCAACTTGAGCCCTTCCTTGGTAGCCGAGACCAACTTCTTTCCATCATATTCCTTCAGTTGTCCCACCCCATACTCATCGATGGCATCCACCATGAACAACACTTCATAACCTTTCTTCTTTAGCCTCTCTAGAAATGGGGAATTCTTCATTGACTTGTCATTCTTATCTGCCTCTGCCCTCTTCCGCAATTCCTCCATGATGGAGTTGTCTAGATTTATTTCCATGGTTTTCTTATTTGACATGTAGTCATCCATGCTACTATCTTACAGAGACTACGCTTTCATTATCCATTCCATGTTTATACTCAACCCATATTCCCTTATTGCAGGTACACATGGAGACTCCAAAACATGCTTAGACACCACGCTGAGCCCCTCATCCCTCCTGAGCCTCTCTTCTCTTTCCTCTTTACTTTCTTTAATCTAGTCCAGAGTCATAACTATTGCCCCACAGCTCTTCATACAAGCACACTCATCTACTCTAAAAGGAGTCTGATCACTGGAAAGGTCCACCGCAACAATCTCATTCCCTCTCCTCTCTGCAATAACAACCGTAAAATCCCCTACTCCAATAGCACCAGCAGTAGCAGCGGCACCATCACTGCTTTGTTCCATCTTAGCCCTCTGTGCAAAGGCCCTCAATTCTTGCTCAGGTTTTTCCTCATCTTGAACAATCAAATCAAGTTCTTTGGCATCATCTAGCTAATCCCCAAAACTTTCACTATCAAATTCCAGCATACTAAGGAAATCATTAATAACAGAATTAGTTTCAGCATCTAGTTCATCATCTAATTGATCCAAAAACCTTTCAATCTTTCCATCTTCAATCGACATTCCTCCCACTCAAACTTGAATCTCTCCTGCCAAATGATCAAGCACAACCAGCTCTGATACCAATTGTTAAACAATAAATGGCAGAAAAATAAAACAGAGATTCAGAAACAAGAACACAAAAACACAAATTTACAATGGTTCACCATAAAGGTTACATCCACTCTCAAGTAGGGCTATATTATTATTCACTATCTCAAATACATTACAATACACAGCAGCATGCTTTATATAAGCAAGCATTATCTAGAATGTGAAGAGTCAAGAGTCATTAGAGGGAAAAGACCAAGTGACTGTTGGGTTTTATATTCAACAGAGAGTTCAAGGCCAACCAAGATGATGAAATGAGATGTGAGGCCTGAAATTGTCACCGTAGTTTCCACAGAAGGGTAGAGTATCATTAGCTCTTACAGTAGGCCAATGAGTTAATTTAAAGCTTAATAGTTGGTACCTCGTTGTTATTTGAGGCATTCTAAACTTGTAAGGGGCTATTTTTAATAACTATTTTGCATATAGAATTGAGCTTTAACATTTTAGAAGTGTTTTAAATGAGCTATTCCTAAATATTATCCACTTCAAGAGTCAAAGGTTAATTTTGGTCAATAAAAATAAGACAAATATTTACCACTTTTTTTTGTGAATGAGGTATAAAATTGCTATTGACTATTTGAACATTGAAGTGGATGATGTTTAAGTAGAGTGTTTTAAATGAGACTTTAGGTAGAAAAAGGTTTAAACAGTTTGTATATAGTCATTAATTTGTGAATTGTTTATGAGGGAGTGGTTGCTCACACAAACAACCAAAGGAATAACCACAACATAGTAGTTATTTATATTAGATATTTTTTAAAAGTGTAAAGAATAATAAAAATACTAATTTCAAAAATATAGAACACTAACATTATAAAATATTAAGTATTTAAAAAATATATATTAATAAATATTATGTTTACATTAAATCATTTTAGATAGCTCTTAAATATTTTTTTTCAGAAAAACTAGTGATATTAAAAAGCATTTAAACTATCTTTTGGGTTCTCATTATATCAAGATGCCCTTCTTAATACTAATAAGTTTTTTGTGTGATGATTCATTTTTTAAATCACAAAATGTGATTAGAAATATCGATATATGATATTTTTTTTAATAAAAGTTTAAATATTTTATGGTTTTCAATTGATAGTGTAAATTACAAAATCAATAATATTTGTAATGAGAAATAAATTACATTTTAAAACTTGTGATATTTCCTTTAAAAACCCTTTTGTTTTATTGAATCAAGTTTTTAAAAGTCCATTAGTTTAGAGAGTGATAGTACACTCCCATAAAGCATGCACAATACCCCATTCATCTATCAAGTGAGAACCAGGTTTGTACATAAATAAAAGGTTTTCACATAACTTTTTCCATTAGAATGACAGGAACTTGGATAGCAACATAAGGATTTAAATAAGGTCATTCATGCAATTCAAATTTACCACAATGTTAATAAGGTGACAGGAGCTTAGGTTCCTTACAATTATTTAATGATAATACTACTTCCGCTCTAACAAGCTACAAGAACAAACACCATCAAGCTACAGAATTATTATGAACACAGATTAAACTTTTATTCTATGCAGCCAAATCGGGCTCCATTAACTTTGCTATCATCTATTTGGCCTTGGGTCACATTTGATCTCCTCATTTAGTTCTTTTCATTTGATATCATCTATTTGGCCTTGGGCCACATTTGATCTCCTCATCTCCACTCCGGCTGCCCTTTCTGTCTACTATGCAAATTTCTCCATTGTCATTTCTCTTTTAACTTTATTCTTTCTATCGGCCTTCACATTCACCTCTTACAGTCTTTCAACTCCTTTTATATGCCTTCTCTTATTCTTTATGGCCATAACAAATTGGCCTCTTGCATTTTTTGTTGCCAGGCTTCCTTCTTTGACACCCCTTAAATCAGCCACCTTTTGTCAGCATTCATACTTGCCAGATATTGATTATTGGCCTTACGGCCTTCTTCACCATCCTTCTCCAATACATGTGGCCTCTCTAAATTTGGCCTCCTTCCTTTCTTTTTATACCCTCCTTATCAGCATCGGCCTTCTCTTTTATCGGTCTACATCAAAATTGGCTACTCACTTTTCTAATTTTGGCCTTCCTCTTCATCAATGATGATCCTCAATATGCATCATGCTTTGATGTTCCCAGATCGACTCCCTCCTAATTTTTCTTATTTCAGCCTTCTCTTTATTTTAATGCAGCCTGCTTTTATCGGCCTTCCACTTGTAACCATTTGCCTGTCCATAATCACCACTAACTATCCTATTTTAAAATCTTCTTTCTATTTTCGGTTTCTGTTATGTTGGCCCTTCGACTCTACAATAACTGTTGGCCTTTATAATAGTTGTTGCCTTTTATCTTCCACCTGTCCATTCGCATGCTCCACCTTTCTCTGCTTTTTCATTTTCTAACCTGTTCTTTCTTGTTTATAGCCATAACGATTGCCTTCTCTAATGATCTTGTTTCCTCTTGCATCTATCATTTTTAATATAACTATCATTCTTTTATGATATTGCCTACACCATTTTTGTTATTTATTTATTTCTTCTTTCAGCTTCATGCACCACTCAAATCTCTACCAATTAATAATTGACTAATAATGTTCCTGTTGCTCTAGCAATAGGAACTTCCTACCATGTATATCCCATCATTCGACCCTACACATTAGACCCAAATTTAAACAGCCAACACAAAAATTTGAAAAGTAAAAGATGCCCCTACATCAGAGAGTAAAGTTGTGGACAATTTCAGGCAAGTGATTTTATAAGTTTATGGATTCCTACTTGGCTAAGTCTAAGGTAATCCAAAGATTTTTTTATAAAAAGGGAATGGACAAATTTGAGCTTAAAATATTAACACTTTTTTCATCCAAATCTAAATCTAAATCTAAATGTTAGCAAATTTCCACCCATCAAGTATTTTTGTGATTGTCATTTCTTAGCCCAATATGATCTTGCACTTGTCCATATTTTTCCAAGGTATATCTTATGTTTATGGTAATTATTCTACTTACATTTCTTTAGATATGTATGTACTTCAATTTCTTCTCCCTAAATTTAATGTGGATTTATGCATAATTTTATTTCATTTGCTATAAGATCTTGGTTGTTATAGCTTGTTTGATATGTGGGATAATAAGCTATTATTAAACCTTACTCAAATGGGAGATTTATGCAATTGATCTTGTGTTTTCAAGAAGAGAAAATGACAAACACATGGGTAAGTTCACAAAAATGAGGAACCAAAGGGGGTCTTAAGATGCCACTTTTTTTCTAAAATTAGGAAAGATTGATGTTGGATGAGAAATTGAAGATAGTTACACCCAAAATTTGAAGTTACAAGAAAAACACGAGTTATAGTGCTCCGAATCTAGTTTCTAAACTACTAATTCTTTTTCAAAGATGGTTGAGATTAAAGGTTCGAATAGGGGGAGCACACAAATTGGTCTTGTTATTCACAAAAAAATATAACATAGCATCTAGTGTGCTCCCCCTAAAATGTTAACTTTTTTTAGTATTTCAAAAATCACTTTGGTGAGAAATTAGCTAACACCATGTAGTTTATTCCTTTATCGCTTATGTTGTGTTTTGACCATACTTTAATGCATGTATGGGCCTTGCATTTATACATACATTAAAGTGGGGGCTAAATTTTATGTCAAAAAATGTCTCCCTAGACTTTTTCCTCCTAAGTTTAGCTCTCGGCTCCCTTATTTTGCATCTTGCATGTTCATTTTGACTCTCAGAAGAAAATGGCCCGAAACACTTGAGGGATATTCTTGCATTTGATTCTGCCTTGAAATAGGACTTGAGGACATGAGCACTCATGCCCTTGTCCTGTCCTATTTTAGGTAGGTCCCAAATTTGAATATGGGGCTTGAGGGACATTGTTACACTTAACCCTACCCTAAAATAGGACTTGACAACACGGGCACTCGTTCCCTTGTACTACCCTATTTAAGATAGGTCCCAAATTTAAATATATGTTATGTGACCATTAAGAGGTTTAGTTGCCAACATTTTAAGTTTGAATTATGAAATTTAAAGCGGGAATGTATTTAGTTGCATATATAAGCATGTTTAGGGTTTCATTTGTAGACTAGAAGATGATTATGAACTTTTGGTGAACTTATGATTTTAGAACATTCAAGATATTCACTATTATAGAGAAGAGCATTGTTATTGTGTATGTGATTGCAGCTTTAGCTTCATCTTCTCATGTGTTGAAGAATCTTCATCTATCTCAGATCTACACCTTTGATGTGATATTTGTTTGTGTTTGAAGCTTTATCAATTTGTTTTTGCCTCTATCCTGTAGGGATACCCACACTTTATCTGACCAAGGTATTCGGAAGACTTGAATGTCCTTCTAGGGCTTAACTAAGGAAAGCCTCTAAACACCACAACCCCCAACCACACTCCTTGTAATTACAGGTTACAGGTATTGGATTTTATAGAGTGGAGTTGTAGAGGAAGGTTGTAAAAGATAAGAATTCTAGATCTCTAAAGAAAAGCACTACCTGGACTGGGGCACTAGTGCTAGTGTCATCCAAGGTTGAAAACATAGAAAACATTGTGATAGTGACAATCAGCATCTTAAGAGGCTCTGACATCTTGAAGAACACCCTACCTTAGACTCGAGCACTAGTGCTAGTGTCCTTCACATCTCTCAGGATGGAAATAAAATGTACAGTGAACCTCAGTGTCGTAAGGAGATCAAGATTCCCTAAAGAAAACACCACCTTGGATAGGGGCATGAGTGCAAGTGTCCTCAAATATTCTGCATCTCAAACTTCAAATGAACTTCCAAAAATTGTCAGTAATTAATCTCTGTTTACAACCTTACTTTGCAAGCATTTGTTGTAATTCTTCATTTTACTTGCTATTTTTATAATGAGGGTCTCTAAATGTAACTTGTAGGTGAATCCTCATATAAAAGTGTGATTCAACTCGATTGATATGTCCTTGAATGTTTATAGTGAAAGGAGGATCTAGCCATTCAAACTCATCGTCCCCCTCTCTTCATACACAACATTAATATTTCTTTAATTAATTATAATTGTCCTTTTAACATTCCCTCCATCATTAAATTAATTAAATAAATCATATTTATTTATTTAAAATTAATTAAATAAATCATCTTTTTTTAATTAAAATTAATTACATAAATCATATTTATTTAATTAAATTTAATCTTTCACACCGCTCTACACTAATTAATTAAATAATGAAAACTAATTAATTAAATAATTATGCTGAGAGGTGTAATTACAGTGGTAGCTGCAAGGGGTGAAGTGTAATAGTGTGAATGTGTTGCAAGGAGTGGAGTGGAGTGTAATAGTGTGAATGTGTTAACGAACTAACATATAAAATTAATTACACATAGAGAAGTTTTTGGGATGATGACTTTCACAATACATAAAAATAAATTACAGCCGACATGTTTTTAATAAAGCTAATAAAATAATGTGTATAAATATAAGTAGTACTCAAACATAAATTTGAAGTGCCACATAGTGGCCAGTACCTGCCTTATAGTGTTGTTATTATAGTATTTGTTTAGCTGCCTTATAGTGTTGTTATTATAGTATTTGTTTAGTTGTAATTTTTCTTTTGATTAGCTATTGGTTGTATATAGTATTTGTTTAGTTGTAATTTTTTTGTTGATCAGGTATTGGTTGTATAGACAAATTGCATTCCAATAATTGAAAAAATAATTTTTGAAGAGTGTTGAAATGTCTTGAGTAAATAAAATTGAAATCTGAAAAATAATCTAATTCACAAATATTTCAATACTCTAATACTTTTATAATTTAAATGTATTAAAATATTGTATGTTTGAAGAATAAAATAAAAAATGTAATAACGTCGCGAAATATTTTTTGTGATACTGTAGATTTTTAACTTTTGACTAAATAAAATTAAATACTAGATTTTTAACTCTTACTAAATAAAATTGAAATCCCAAAAATAATCTAATTTCATAAAATCCTAACCCTAGTTGGGTGTGGATAGATTTGAAATGTCTGCCTAAAATATTAAAATGTAATAATATTGAATACTATTACAATTTAAAGAATAATTACATAATATAATAACAATGACATATTCATATTTACATCACTACAATATTTTATCTTACTCATTTTTTTGTTTAGGTAATAATAGTAAGTACTTTTAGAGAACATGATTTTAATTATTTTCTTTAATAATTTTGGATGCATTCATTTAATAAAAGTATGTTGGTTCAGCTCCATTTAATTAGACATCAATGGTTAAGACCAAATGAATAGTTAAGAAATATTTTAGTGAAATTAGGCCATTTATGTGTAGAACCCTAAAGTCTAGTTATAAAACAAATTTAAACCCTAATAATTTTTTTATAAAATAAATAAATAAAAATATGCATGCTTTGTAAAAAACAATTTAGTGTTATTTTATTTTACGAAATTAAGTTTTTTTTTGGATTTTAGTTTTCTTACTCAAGAGTTAAAAATCTAGTGTCATGAAAAAATACTTTTATTTTGGGGATTTCAATTTTATTTGCTCAACAGTTAAAAATCGAGTGTGATGGAAAATATTTAAATGAAGTGATGCCATGTTCCTGAAATATAGTTAGTAAAATCTGACTCAACTAGTGGGAGACAAAATTTGTGTTCATAATTTGTTTACTTACCACCCTAAAATAATCTAATTACATAAAATAAAATGTGTAGAACCCTAAAAAACTAAATTAAAATTAATTTACTTTTAGCTAATGAAGAAAAAAATTAATCGCCATCCATTTAGGCATGACTTAACTAGTGGGAGACAAAATTTGTGTTCACAATTTGTTTACTTGCCACGTGCTCCCCTCAAACCACAATTCTGCCGCATTTATAATTTAACCCGTAGAGAAGAGGTCTTTTTTTAAACCAATGACAATACAGATAAATCATTCTTCAATAATTTTTTGTTAAAAATTTACCATGTTGACATAGGTGCTCCTCTCAAACCACAATTCTTCCACATTTATAGTTTAATCCACAGAGAAGAGGTCTTTTTTTTTAACCAATGAAAATATAAATAAATCATTTTTCAATATTTTTTTGTTAAAAATTTACCATGTTGACATAGGAAAATTACAAATTTAAATCAAATTTGCCCCACAAGAAAAATAATCCTTTCTTTTAATTGGTGTACAATCAATAGATTAATAACTATATAAGTGTGAACTCATTGTAATAGTACCTGGTGGAAGGCATGTACTAATAAAAACAAAACAAATTGAATTGGGAGAAGAAGTTTAATGGATAAGGAGATAAGTCTAATTGGTAAGAGTATTATGAAACCATTTTTTTTATTTTTCTTACAAAATTAATTTATGAAGTGATGCAATGTTGCTGCTATTATTTATAGAAGGTTAGATTAGCACTGCATATTATTTACTCTTATTCTATCTACATGCTATTCAAAAAAATAAAAAGAAAATTGTAATTAAAGTGCAACTTAAATTATGGAACCTATAAATTATAATTTATTTAATATTTTTCTTGCATAAACAAATCTTTGAAACCACAAAGAAAATTAATGGAAGGGTAAATTATTTACTTTAGTTTAATGAGAGATAGGGTTAAGGTTCTTGAATCTTTAAAAGTCACAAAGAAAATTAATACTTAGTTTATTCTTTTAGATTTTTACTATAGGAATTCATTCATAACAAAACTAAGGCACAATAAATTATTAACTTTAGTTTAATGAAGGTTAGCAAAGAAAAATAACAACAAAGTAAATTACTTTATTTTAGTTTATTGAGGGCTAGGGTTATAGTTTAATCTTTAAAATCCAAAAATAAAATTAATATTTTTACTATGAGAATTAATTCTATTAAAAATTATAATTAATTTTTTTCATCATCTAGATTAAAGTATTGAAAATTTTCCATTTAAAACTAGTTGTTAGAACTATGGTTTGGGGTTGCATACCCACAAAGAAAACTAATTGCAAAATAAATTACTTTAGGATTTCTAGGATTTTAATCTTACAAAGATTAAAGATTTTTTCTATGGGAATTATTTCCATTACACATTTATAATTAAGTTTCTTATATCATTTGGATTAAATTAAAAACTAATTTTTAGGATTCTTCAATCTTTAAATGTAAATTTATAAAGTAAATAAAATAAATGTTTAAGTAAAACTAGCATTATATAGTAATATGTATATATTTTAGCTCCCGACTCTATATATTCAAATAAATTAATAAAATTATATAAGTAGTACTCAGACATAAATTTGAGAAAAATCAAATGAGAGCAAATTGAATTGGGAGAACAAGTTTAATGGATAAGACTATGCAACTTTTTTCTATTTTTCTTGCAAAATGAATTTATGAAGTGATGCAATGCTAAAGTGCAGCTTAAATTATGGAACCTATAAATTATAATTTATTTAATATTTTTCTTGCATAAACGAATCTTTGAAAACCACAAAGAAAATTAAGCAAAGAAAAATAAGGGCAGGGCAAGGTAAAGATTAAATCTTTAAAAGATTAAAGATTTTTTATATGGGAATTAATGCCATTAGACAATTATAATTATAATTAAGTTTTCATATCATTTACGTTAAATTTAAAAACCAATTTTTACGATTCTTCAATTTTTAAATGTAAATTTATAAAGTAAATAAAATAAATGTTTAAGTAAAACTAGCATTATATAGTAATATGTAAATATTTTAGCTCCTCACTCTAAATATATTGAAATAAATAAATAAAATTATTAAACCAATAGAGATATCTTAAATACATCTATCTAAAAGATGCATAGATATGTATTCTCACTAACAATCTTAAGTACAGCTATCTAAAAGATGCCTAGATATGCATTCTAATTAACAATTTCAATATAGGTGCCTCAAGACTTATCTATCAGCGTCTTTTAGATAAATGTATTATTTAAGATAGCTATGCTACTTTAATTAATTAGTCTAAAAATCTTAAATCCTATTTCAATAACTTATTTATTCTAATTAGCTCAAATCCTTATCCATTATACCCAAATAAACGAATTAAAAATTCAACTAGTCACATGACCAACTAAAGGATGTTTAGATTCACTTCACTTAGACACTTTGACCAAAGTCAAACTAACTTTATAGCTTCACCATTCATTCACATATGACATTTTCTAATCCTAGTGATTCACATAAACATAAGCCCTAGAAGTTTTCATTTTTCCCTAGTTTTTCTCATTTAATCCTAGTCATCCATCCATCTTTAATCTCAACCATTCATTTTTATAGAATTCCTTAGAAGCTTACATCCTTGCCCTAATTTTTGTCATTTAATCCCAGCCATCCATCTATCTTTAATCTCAACCCTTCATCTTTATAGAACCTCATAGAAGCTTCTAATCTTTCCCTCATTTGTCTCATTCAATCCTAGCCATCCAATGTGTTGTGTTTTTTATGCACATGAAAACTCAGAATGAAATACTGAGATATTCTATCCTCTCTTGAACAAAGTCTCTCAAAGGCTAAACAATGTGATCCAATGAGACAACTCCAAGGTTCTAGATGTCAGGTCTTGACTTGCAATGGATAGACTTAGTAGTTGATGTGATATGCTGAAAACTCACAAAGGGACTTACCCTGAATTAACTCCTTATTCCAATGAAATATGTTTTTTTCCTTGTGAAATGGAACTTCTTGTAACTAGCCATGAAAAGAAAATGCAAAAGGACAAGGGTTTAGAAGGCTAATCTAAGGACAATGAGATAATGAAACATGTCAAGATAGACAAACTCCTCATGAAACCAGAGACCATGAGAACCAACAACTACACGAAGCCGGTGCAATCTTCTAAGGAAACTCAAGGATTTTCATGTTGCAAATCTCCATCCAAACACCCACAGCTGGGCAGCTTGAACAAGCATTCACAACCAAACTCAAGAAAATGAAGGTTTAGTCTAACTTTGCAAAGTGGGTCACCTTAAATATCTCCACATAAAAACATTACATCAATGCACTTCTAATCTATTTCTAAGCTACTTGGAAACATCTCTCCATCATATTCAAGAATTAGAAACCATGCTAACATTCCATCACCATACAAATCACCATGAAGCATTCAACAATGAGCTTGTATTTATTTTAGAAATGTATTTTTTTACAACAATTTCATATGTCTCTTCAATGACTTCGAAAAGTCTCCTCTAATCTACCTCTACTCTAACAGCATCTACTCCTACTGCTTGACTCTAGTTCTCTCCTCTGATAATCCTCCTTACAAATGAGAGGAATGAGCCCTTTTATAGACCTCAAAATTACATGAACGGCCAGGATTGATTTGAGAATCAATCCCCAAGATTGAGACAACAAGGCAGTTTGTTACAAAAATTACTATGTTTAGAATCATTGAATGCAGACGGATGAGGTGGCAGACTGTGATTAGATCAATGTTGTGCGCATGCCACCTCAACATCAAACAAACTGGTTTGATTTTCTTTGTGTTCATATTGCTCGGAATATCTTCCCAGATTTTGTCATCTTTTGGAGTAGTATTTGAATTTGGATTTTCAGCTCTGGAACTTGACTTCTTCAAACTTGAAACTTGGGAAAATTTGTCAAATTTCTTGTTGCCGATCATGCAATTATCCTTTGAATGAGCTGGCTCATTTCTCTTCTCATCTTCCTGTCTTCTTGCTTAGGATGTCTTCATTCTGATTCTTGCAGGAAGTAGGAGATGCCTTTGTTCATGACTCTTTTTAGTGGATTTCATGATGGATGTCCCTCTTTGCCTGGCACATGGAATGGATGACTTTTGCAAGCATAGAACTGGACCTTCTCCCTTTAGGATTCTCATCACTAGTTCTCCTTAATATGAAGTCTTCTTCATGAACTTGAACAACTTCCCTTTATACGGCTCCTCATTAATGCCTATCTGCCTTTCATGCTCATCGCTCACCTGCACAACTGCTTTATGTCAAAATCTCAAAAATGACATTTAGTAACAAGATAATAGTAACAAAACCTACATTTAATACATGCGGGATTAATTGAATGCAAGATTTTAATTTATCTCACCCCTCTGCTAAAAAAAACAATAACGCGATTCCTGTGAGAATAAAATGTCCAAATGTCTTGTAGTTAGTTGTAGATATCGGAGTTAGTGAGTTATGAGTTGCTTAAATAGAAAGAGTTGTGTAGGTGCAAGTGTAGGTGTAAGTGTAGGTGGTGTTAAGGTCATTTTATTCAGATCTTATCGGTACAAATTGTAAAAAAATCTTTTCAGTGTGGTTGGGGGTAAAATATCAAGTAGGTAGTTTGGTGTGTTGGGGGTCCAACTAAAAGTAGGTGGGTTGGTGCATTGGGGGTCTAATGGATAAAGGTGGTGTGGGGTTCCTCCCAGTGTAAGGTTGGTTGGGTGATGGTTTCTATTGGTTATGGGGTTCCTCCTGATGTAAAGTTGGTTGAGGGATGGTTTCTGTTGGTTGTGGGGTGGGGATGTTGTCTATTGGTTGTGGGGCAGGGATGTTGTCTGTTGGTTGTGGGTGTTGGTGGGTGGAGGGCATTTTGTGGGTGGTGGGTGGTAGTGATTGTAATGGAGGGCATTAACACATTCAGCTCCTATTTACCTTTGTCGAAGCTAATCTCCTGATGGACCTGTAATGATCTTATGTTGTAATCATGCATGTGTTTAATGGAGGGGAGGTCGATTTCCAAGTAATAGAAGGTGACCTTCCTTAAACTTCTGAAGACTCCAGCCAAGGAAGATACTCTTAAACCTGCACTCAGAAAGTTTTGAGCATACAAGGTAGATTATGTAATATTAACTAGCTTAACATCTGAGCACCTATTCAGAAAGACCTCATAAGGATCCCCTCCTGTAGGCAAAACTCATGAATGTAGTCGGGCTTCTAAATACTGATGCAGGAGGCGAAGCTCACTATTAGAACAAATGATGAAACACCCTCAAATCCCTATCGTCTCACATAGTGATATCGCCTTCTTTGGAGGATAGTGCATACTATGCATGCTTAGAAAGTTGGCACTGTCATTTAATAATGTTCAAAAGATTTTGCCAGCATAAACAGTGCACTCCACCTCTTCTACATCATAAATGACATTACTTGAATCGGTCGTGGGGCTAAGAATAGGACAAGCCAATACTCAAAAGATACGTTTTTCAAAACTCCTACTAGGAATCCTAATTAATTCACTATCCATGTGTTATTAAGAGTGCAGTGCCTATTTAATTGAATGCTAAGAATAGAATAGAGTCATTCTGCATAGAATCATTCAATGATTCCTTCAATTAGTATCTTCATTATTACTAGAGAGGTAACGGTATTACAGCGGGTCTGAGCTAAAGTTTTAGATCCCACCACATTTGGTAAAAAGGTATATTTTGCGAACCTAAGACTTATCTCCATCCTGGCGGTCTTTCTATTTCAATGTACACAATGTAGGAATTGCAGTGGACTCTTAAAAGTCCATCCCTCCATGAATTTACATGGGTGTGCCATAAGTTTCAAGAAAACCTCACCACGCACTTAACGTTCGCCAAGACTCAAGCAATCAACATGGAGTGAATGCTATACTTCACACCAGACATGATACTGAGAATAGGATGTTTATGTGATGTTTTGAATAACTGCCAAAGGTCCATTAATAACCATGCCATGGAAAAGATACCCCACTCAAATGGTCACTCAAGCCCACCAAAGACAAATACAATCATGAAGAGTTCTCAACAAATCATGAAAATCTGCCCAAGCGGTCATTTAGATTGATAAGAGAATAGAAAAACAAAAGCAATGCCGCCAAGTAAATAAACTCTGCTTAGGCAGAGATCTAGGGAGGAGCGGGCATGCTGTGTAATAAAAGGAACATCCCAATGGTCTGTAGGGTGATTAAAAACGTCTGCCAGCGTGAATATTTGAAAAGAGTGAGCTCCATGCAAAGTTAAGGTATTTTATGTGTTACAAGTGTTCTACCAATCAATCTCACATGAGTTGGAGTGGCCTTTTGGATGCTCTATACAATCACCAAAATTCAAACCACAAAAACTTTAAAGGATGCGCATGGGCAAGGGCTCTTTGAATTTCCATTTTCATCGATTGAATTGGCATTTTTAAGCTTTGAGTGGACTTTTAGATAGCTCATGCGCAAATTTGCAAGAGGACAACAAATTTGCACCAAACCAGTCCTCAAGTGTTCATTAAACTCACATGATGTTTGAAATTCGATCAATGTTGAAACAAGATTCTTCACTTAACTCACTCCTCATGATAAAATTCTGATTCAAGCTTCGGTCATGAAGCTGACCACTCATGATCACACCTTTGAAGGCATTGGCACCATCAAAATTCAGACTTTGGCAATTTTCCAATTATATTCTGACTGAGGTATGACTCAATGCAGGAGAAGACCATCGGCATCCTTCAAGCAATAAATGGATTACAATACATCTCCTCGACACCTATAAACCACCTTGCCCAGACAAGAACCCCCAAACAAGACCACAACAAAAAACACAAAACTCAGGGGTCCCCATGCTTGATGGGGCGGTGTTGTGGATACATCACAACATCTAGCGCCAATTCGAATAAATGTTCCTGAACATTTCAAAAATAAAGACCCAATCCAAACCTAGAAATGTCATACAATACCTTTAAAGTCATCAACTAGCAATGAAACACAATCAAAAGGGAAGAAGAATCCTAGATTGGATCAAAATACTTCATAGTTAAACATTTTCCAGAATAGTGATTAAAATAAAATCTCAGGTGTTCCAAAGATAAACAAGAATCAAGACTTCAAAATTCCTATGTATACCCACACATTAGGCCAAATAGACACACATACTTGATCAAAGAGTCAAAATCAAAAGCTTAGCACAAGCATTCATATCCTGAAGATCCAAGTGTGTGCAGTTGAGTTCATTCCCATCCATTGGCAACTTCAGATCATCTCAGTTCCTTCACATTAAGCTATGTGATTGGTACACACCTCATGAACTACCTAGACATGGCGCCGCTGCCAGCAAGCGTCTATAGCCCCGACAGATTTGTCTCGTAATTCCACTCAAGCAGAGCCCTACTATTGGTCAGGCATCCATAGCCCCGGTAAAGATTACTCGATTGTCCATCTAACTGAGTTATAGTGTGTGATTTGTGATTTTCTTTTCATTTCTTTCCTTTTCTTTTCTTTTTGATTTTCAACATGCCTTTGCTTGGTAGAGTACAATGCAGTACCACTACGTGATAACTCAGCCAGCTAGGTGTGGACTTACGATGGCAGCAAAGGTGGACCTTTAGATTTTTCACTTAATGCGAAATCACAAAGATTCACTTAGGTACCTCTAGATTTTTAAAAGTGAAATATATGAGATCTCAAAACAATTCAAGCTGCCCCAAATAGTCAATTTATCTTCCAGAGCAAGCAACATGCTACTGAATGCCAACAATGGAGTCCACAATGGATCTATCCATCTGACGCAAGCTTCTTAAAGGAAAACTAAGAGGTTAATCAATAGATTAAGATTTGGCATTTTAAACATGATAATCACAAGATGTTGGTGTCAAGACATAATATATGATTCTTTTCCAAGTCAAGTACAAATCTTAGCTAATTGATAAAGCTAAAGAAAATCATCCTCAGATTCCAAAGAATTTTATGAACATTTATCAAAGAAATGAACTAGACATTTGATAAGAATCAGGCTAAATGTGCTTAAAGGATAACATCGCTTATTTCACCAATGGAAAACCCGTGAAAGAAAACCTAAACTAAAGAAACAACCCAAACTACGGAAAGCAAACAAAACCCAAGACAAAACTACTCTAAAGCAACAGAAAAGAAAACCTACTCTAAGCAAGCCATGTACAAAGAGTAGAAACGACTCAAAACACTGAAATATATACAAGACCTCGAATGATTTCTCAAAATGAAGAGCAACAATAAGGCACATGTGATGGTTTGGATTTTGGCAAATTTGTCCTTGAATTTAGAGAAAAATTATCTCACAACACAATCATCGAATTCACAAAAAAAATTGCACAAAATTATAAGCTGTGGCAATTCATTAGGACCATGATTTATCCAAATGCAGGTTGTCTTTCCTAAATTTCCATAGTGAAAATCATATTCTTCAAATTCATTATTTGGAAATTCATGATCTTCAAATTCGTAATATTCATCACTAGGAGCAAGGAAAGATACAACCTGGTGGTCTTCATCCTCCAGTAGTAATTCTCGTTTGCCGCCCATCAACGCATCGGGAGGTCAAAGTTGGTGATGAATCATACCACTTGCATTCGCAACATGCAAATCAACATTATAATCAATAGTGGGGATATCAAAATGAAAAGGTGAAAATAATTGAAATCCAGAAGCATGGAACATTTCACCTGTAAGCTCATCTTGGATTTGCAGCAACAGATCCATCATCAATTCAAATTGCTTTGTATATTTGGCCTCCATTTCTTCAACTTGTTCATTTTGGCATAGCTTTGACAGTACTTCATCTATGAGAGCGTCAAGCGCCCCTTCGAATTGCACTTGATTGTCAGGCTTGTGGATGATGGCTTGTAGCATATCTTCATGATTACCATCTCTTTCAAGGATTCTCGAAACCTCTTGCAATTCACTCTTAATAATCTCTTCTAGCAACACGAATGAGTATGTAGCAAGGAATTCTTCTTCTTGTAATGAACTCGATTCACTTTCTTCTTTGCTGGAAGGATCAACATCTTGTTCTTCAATTATCTTTGTTTGGATGTCTTCTATTACTTTTTCAACTTCTTCTGCAGGAGGCTCATTCTTACTTGGAAGAAGGTATGCAAATGGACTTTCCACTTGATTACCAAGTTCACTTGTGCTATCTTCACTATTGAATAACATGGGAACATCTTCTCCTTTGGGTGGTGAATTGATTTCTTGAAGACATTTGCTCCACAAGTCATCTAATCTCAATTGCACTTTGGATTCTTCTTCCAACCTTAATTCTTCCTTCACTTGATGAACAACTTCCTGACAAGATGAACATGTAAGTTCTGAATAAGTGGTGTTATGAATCCTACACCAACCACCTGGAATCAACATTTCCTCTGCAGGCAGGCCCTTCTCGATACTTAGTCTTTTCTTGATCATTTCCTTAAAACTTATGAAGAACTCTCTTTCATCAAACAAGGTATCAGGAACCACCTTTGTAGAAACAATTGGCTCATGTACCTGTGAGAAAGAAATTTTTTCTTGCAATGCTAGTTCCATTCTTGATAAAAATGTTAGGCAATATATCTCCTCATGTCCATTGGTTTCATGAATTCTACATCCATTTCTTGATGCAAAATCGTCCAAACTCTTAGGATAGAGTTGTGCATTCAAAGTCCACCAAAGCTGAAGAACACCATCTTGATGATGATCATATTTTTGCCTAGAACCATGAAATTGTTTCTCCTATGTTGAGAAATCCATGCCCATTTTTGGTATTTTTCAATTTTTTACTTTTTTGGATTTTTTGACATTTTATACTTTTTGTATTTTTTGGCATAAGAGAGCTCTAGCAAATCTCAAATTTATCTTTGAAAGCTCACTTGGTTCCAATTCCACAATTCAGAGTTTGTCTGCGTGCTCAGAGTGAAAGAAGCAACACAATTCCTTGTTCATGCCCTTTTTATCCTGAGTTGAGATGTATGTACTTCGTTATGGCCTCCTCCTTGCTGAACTTTGTCGAGCGGTATGAAGAGAGGCATGCATAACAGAAATGAATGATAAAACATCAGAATGTCTTTACTATGCTTGGAACAAATGGAGCAGTTCGTTGTTCTAGCCCTCATTCTAGCGCCAATTCTGTTGATGTTTTTTTTGTGCATAGGCAAACTCAGAATAAAGTACTGAGATATTCTATCCTCTCTTGAACAAAGTCTCTCAAAGGCTAAACAATGTGATCTAATGAGACAACTCCAAGGTTCCAGATGTCAAGTCTTGACTTGCAATGGATAGACTCAGTAGTTGATGTGATATGCTGAAAAATCACAAAGGGACTTACGCTGAATTGACTCCTTATTCCAATGAAATATGTTTTTTTCCTTGTGAAATGGAACTTCTTCTAACTAGCCATGAAAAGAAAATGAAAAAGGACAAGGGTTTAGAAGGCTAATCTAAGGACAATGAGATAATGAAACATGTCAAGATAGATAAACTCCTCATGAAACCAGACTTCGCTTCGCCATGAGAACCAACAACTATATGAAGCCGGTGCAATCTTCTAAGGAAACTCAAGGATTTTCATGTTGTAAATCTCCATCCAAACACCCACAGCTGGCGCAGCTTGAACAAGCATTCACAACCGAACTCAAGAAAATGAAGGTTCAGTCTAACTTTGTAAAGTGGGCCGCCTTAAATATCTCCACATAAAAACATTACATCAATGCACTTCTAATCTTTTTCTAAGCTACTTGGAAACATCTCTCCATCATATTCAAGAATTAGAAACCATGCTAACATTCCATCACCATACAAATCACCATGAAGCATTCAACAATGAGCTTGTATTGATTTTAGAAATGTATTTTTTTTACAACAATTTCATATGTCTCTTCAATGACTTCAAAAAGTCTCCTCTAATCTACCTCTACTCTAACAGCATCTACTCCTACTGCTTGATTCTGGCTCTCTCCTCTGATAATCCTCCTTACAAATGAGAGAAATGAACCCTTTTATAGACCTCAAAATGACATGAATGGCCAGGATTGATTTGAGAATCAATGGCCAAGATTGAGACAACAAGGTAGTTTGTTATAAAAATTACTATGTTTAGAATCATTGAATGCAGATGGATGATGTGGCAGACTGTGATTGGATCAATGTTGTGCACGTGCCACCTTAGCATCGAACAAACTAGTTTGATTTTCTTTGTGTTCATATAGCTCAGAATATCTTCCCAGATTTTGTCATCTTTTGGAGTAGTATTCGAATTTGGATTTTCAGCTCTGGAACTTGACTGCTTCGAACTTGAAACTTGGGAAAATTTGTCAAATTTCTTGTTGTTGATCATGCAATTGTCCCTTTGAATGAACTTGCTCATTTCTCTTCTCATCTTCTTGTCTTCTTGCATAGGATGTCTTCATTCTGATTCTTGCAGGAAGTAGGAGATGCCTTTGTTCATGACTCTTTTTAGTGGATTTCATGATGGATGTCCCTCTTTGCCTGGCACATGGAATGGATGACTTTTGCAAGTGTAGAACTGGACCTTCTCCCTTTAGGATTCTCATCACTCACTTGCACAACCGCTTTATGTCAAAATCTCAAAAATGACATTTAGTAACAAGATAATAGTAACAAAAGCTACATTTAATACATGCGGGATTAATTGAATGCAAGATTTTAATTTATCTCACCCCTCTGCTAAAAAAAAAACAATAACGCGATTCATGTGAGAATAAAATGTCCAAATGTCTCATTAACACATTCAGCTCCTATTTACCTTTGTCGAGGCTAATCTCCTGATGGACCTGCAATGATCTTATGTTGTAATCATGCATGTGTTTAATGGAGGGGAGGTCGATTTCTAAGTAATAGAAGGTGACCTTCCTTAAACTTCCGAAGACTCCAGCCAAGGAAGATACTCTTAAACCTACACTTAGGAAGTTTTGAGCATACAAGGTAGATTATGTAATATTAACTAGCTTAACGTCTAAGCATCTATTTAGAAAGACCTCATAAGGATCCCCTCCTGTAGGCAAAACTCAAGAATGTAGTCGGGCTTCTAAATACTGATGCAAGAGGCAAAGCTCACTGTTAGAACAAATGATGAAACACCCTCGAATCCCTATCGTCTCACACAGTGATATCGCCTTCTTTGGAGGACAGTGCATACTACGCATGCTCAGAAAGTTGGCACTGTCATTTAATAATGTTCAAAAGATTTTGCCAGCATAAACAGCGCACTCCACCTCTTTTACATCATAAATGACATTACTTGAATCAGTCGTGGGGCTAAGAATAGGACAAGCCAATACTCAAAAGATCCGTGTTTCAAAACTCTTGCCAGGAATCCTAATTAATTCGCTATCCATGCGTTATTAAAAGTGCAGTGCCTATTTAATTGAATGCTAAGAATAGAATAGAGTCGTTCTGCACATAATCGTTCAATGATTCCTTCAATTAGTATCTTCATTATTTCCAGAGAGGTAACGGTATTACAGCGGGTCTGAGCTAAAGTTTTAGATCCCACCACATTTGGCCAAAAAGTATATTTTGTGAACCTAAGACTTATCTCCATCCCGGCAGTCTTTCTATTTCAATGTGCACAATGTAGGAATTGCAATGGACTCTTAAAAGTCCATCCCTCCATGAATTTATGCGGGTGTGCAATAAGTTTCAAGAAAACCTCACCACGCACTTAACCTTCGCCAAGACTCAAGCGATCAACATGGAGCGAATGCTATACTTCACACCAGACATGATACTGAGAATAGGATGTTTATGTGATGTTTTGAATAACCACCAAAGGTCCATTAGTAACCATGCCATGGCAAAGATACCCCGCTCAAACGGTCACTCAAGCCCACCAAAGACAAATTCAATCATGAAGAGTTCTCGACGAACCATGAAAATCCGCCCAAGCGGTCATTTAGATTGATAAGAGAATAGAAAAACAAAAGCAATGCCACCAAATAAATAAACTCCGCTTAGGCGGAGATCTAGGGAGGAGCGGGCATGCTGTGTAATAAAAGGAACATCCCAATGGTCTGCAGGGTGATTGAAAACGTCCGCCAGCGTGAATATTTGAAAAGAGTGCGCTCCATGCAAAGTTAAGGTATTTTATGCGTTGCAAGTCTTCTACCAATCAATCTCACATGAGTTGGAGTGGGCTTTTGGATGCTCTATACAATCACCAAAATTCAAACCTCAAAAACTCTAAAGGATGCGCATGGGCAGGGGCTCTTTGAATTTCCATTTTCATCGATTGACTTCGCACTTTTAATCTTTGAGCGGACTTTTAGATAGCTCATGCGCGACTTTGCCAAAGCGGTCCTCGAGTGTTCATTAAACTCACTTGATGTTTGAAATTCGATCAATGTTGAAACAAGCTTCTTCGCCTAACTCACTCCTCATGACAAAATTCTGATTCAAGCTTCGCTCATGACGCTGACCACTCGTGATCACACCTTTGAAGGCATTGGCACCATCAAAATTCAGACCTGGGCAATTTTCCAATTATATTCGGACTGAGGTATGACTCAATGCGGGAGAAGACCATCGGCATCCTTCAAGCAATAAATGGATTACAATACATCTCCTCGACACCTGCAAACCGCCTTGCCCAGACAAGAACCCCCAAACAAGACCACAGCCAAAAACACAAAACTCAGGGGTCCCCATGCTTGATGGGGCGGTGTTGTGGATACGTCACAACACAATGCAAATGAATCCTAACCCTCCATTCCTCTACCTCAAATCTATAAATTTAGGCTTCCCTCTCATCCAAGGTATCAAGAAAAATATGCTTTCATACTAGTGAGTCCACTAGAGCAATTCAACATAGCAATTATTGTCAACACTTTATCATTTGGAGCCATCATTCACATCCAAGGAAAAAGGTATTGAGTTTTGTTTGATTTTGCATCACTATAGTTTCCTTTTCCTTCATATTCGAATCTGAAGTAAACGCAGCCTATTAGCTTAATTTTACATTCTTAGCTTATGATTTATTACCCTACACAATCATGTTCTGCATTTTTTTTTAATATTAAACTGCAATGTAAGCACTAAATGTAACTATTTAAGAGGAATTATTATTTATTTCTAGTGATTTGTTAGTGTTTATAATAAAAAAACCCTTAATAGCTATAGACCTGAATATGACGCTCAAACGTCATGTAAGTATGATAAATATTTGCTTTCGTGGGTGCAGGTCTCAAAGCAGATCAGAAGTTAAGGGAAGCATTGAAAAAGACTCTCTGTTCTGTAATGTATATTCATTTCCATAGTTGAACTCCATTTGTTTGGCTATTTTTCAAATATTATTCCACTCTCTGTGTCTAAGAATAGAGTCAGGATGGATCCAAAAGAGCTACTCTCAGAGCCAAGGAATGAAACCTCAAAAGCCCAAATTGTTTCTGGGTCAGCTATTAATGAGTCTAGTAGCAGGGTGCGGTACATGGAATGTCGGAAGAATCACACTCTTGAGCTTTCCTATCATGGCAAAGATGGATGTCAAGAGTTCAAGGCCAGCCAAGATGATGAAATTAGATGTGAGGCCTGTAATTGTCACCGTAGTTTCCACAGAAAGGTAGAGTACATGAAATGTTGGAAGAATCACACCCTTAAACTTCCCTATCATGCCAAAGATGGATGTGGAGAGTTCAAAGCCAGCCAAGATGATGAAATGAGATGCGAGGCCTGTAATTGTCACCGTAGTTTTCACAGAAGGGTAGAGTATCATTATCTCTTATAGTAGGCCAATGAGTCGATTTAAAGCTTAACAGTTGGTACCTCGTTGTTATTTGAGTCATTCTGAACCTGTAAGGGGCTATTATTGTGGTTGGCATGTATGTTGAAAATATTTATACAAAATTTTTAGAATTTTTATTAACTGTTTTGTATACTGAATTGAGCTTTAACATTTTAAAAGTGTTTAAAATGAGCTATTCCTAAATATCATCCAATTCAACAGTCAAAAGTTAATTTTGACCAATAAAAATAAGACAAATATTTACTGCTTTTTATTATGAATGAGGTATAAAATTGTTATTCACTATTTGAATATTGAAGTGGATGATGTTTAAGTAGAGTGTTTTAAATGAGGCTTTATGTAGAAAAAGGTTCAAACAATTTGTATATGGTAGTTATTTATATTAGATATAACCACAACATAGTAGTTATTTATATTAGAGATTTTTAAAAGTGTAAACAAGTGCCACGTAGTGGCCAGTACCTGCCTTGTAGTGTTGTTATTATAGTATTTGTTTAGTTGTAATTTTTTTTGTTGATTAGGTATTGGTTGTATATAGTATTTCTTCAGTTGTAATTTTTTTGTTGATTAGGTATTGGTTGTATAGACAAATTGCATTCCAATAATTGAAAAATTAATTTTTGAAGAGTGTTGAAATGTCTTGGGTAAATAAGATTGAAATCTCAAAAATAATCTAATTTGGTAAAAATAAAATAGGACTAAAATATATTCTTAACTATAAAACTAAACTTTACAAAGCCTATTAAATAACACAAATATTTCCTTAAAATTTAATAATACTAATACTTTTATAATTTAAAATGGATTAAAATATTGTAAGTTTGAAGAATAAAATAAAAAATGTAATTCGTGGCAAAATATTTTTTAGAGAACATGATTTTAATTAATCTAATATTGTGGTTTAGTAATATTTTTTTCTAATATTGTTTATCAGAAAAATTTATGTGAACTCATTTTGAAATGTCTTGGGTAAATAAAATTGAAATCTCAAAAATAATTTAATTTGATAAAAATAAAATAGCATTAAAATATTTACTTAGCTATAAATTAAACTTTACAAAGCCTATTAAATAACACAAATATTTCCATATATGTCTGCTTAAGATATTAAAATGTAATAATATTAATACTATGATAATTTAAAATGCATTAAAATATTGTATGTTTGAAGAATAAAATAAAAAATGTAATAACATGTTGAAATATTTTTCATGATACTGTACATTTTTAACTTTTGAGTAAATAAAATTGAAATACTATATTTTTAACTCTTGAGTAAATAAAATTGAAATTCCAAAAATAATTTAATTTCATAAAATAAAATGTGTAGAACCCTATATTTTTAATAGTATTATTAATATTATAACTTTGTCCCTTTGACGTCAAAGTAATTTTTGTAAAAAATTAAATTCATAAAAACTCATTATCGCCATCCATTTAGGCAAGAATTAACTAGTGGGAGACAAAATTTGTGTTCATAATTTGTTTACTTGTCACAGCCTCCCCTTAAACCAAAATTCTCTCCACATTTATAGCTTTTTGTTGCACTCTGTGACGAGAAGATGTCATTTTTTTTTTCAGCCAGTGACAATACAGAAAAATTATTTTTCAATAATTTTTTGTTAAAAATTTATCATGTTGACATAGGAAAAGTACAAATTTAAATCAAATCTTTTGATTGGTTTACAATCAATAGATTAATTACTAGATAAGTGTGAACTCATTGCAATAGTACTTGTTAAAGGCAAGGTACTAATAAAAATACTAATTACAAAAATATAGAACAGTAACATTATAAAATATTAAGTATTTAAAAAAAATACATTAAAGATATTATGTTTACATTAAATTATTTAAATAACTCTTAAATATCTTTTGTGATGATTCATTTTGTAAATCACAAGATGTGATTTGAAATATCCAAGCACTTTTTATACTTTACTTAATATTTTTTTTTATAAAAGTTTAAATATTTTATGGTTTTGCAATTGATAGTGTAAATACAACAATCTTGGACTTTTGATCCATCAACATGGTAAATACAAATATTATATATAAAGAATTTTTATATTCATAGTCTAAGATATAATTTGATGAATAGATCAATATATTCAATCATTTAATTAATTTTTAGTAAATACAATTTCTTAGGAATAGGTATAGGGTGATCAAAATTAGAGAGGTGTTGAGTCATTAGAGAGGGGGATGTGTGTGTTGTAAAGATTTAAGAGGGCTGTAATAGAAACCATGGAAAATAAAAACAAGTGTCCCCAACTAAGGAGACAAGTGTTTGCCTCTCAACAAGAGAGGTGTTAAGGGAGGAAATTTTTAATCAATTATTTTGGAGAAAAGAAAGGGGCCTTCTCCTTATCCTCCTAGCTGTCGTAAATTTTCTTTTTTTACCATGGCTGGAACCATTTGGGAAACCGTCTTCTATAATTTTTTGGAATCACTTGAAATTGTGTTTTTGACCTATATTTTATGGATCACTTTCTTTTACTGGGATTTATGCACCTTCTAGGTTGTTTGGAAAAAGATGCTATAATTTCATTTTTCATCACAGTAACTGTTGTACCATATACCAAAAAATGTTTTCCATTAGTAGTGACTACCTTATCACATGCTGTAATTTTTCTCTATAGATTAGGAGGGTAAATCTTGTACATAGAGGTCTAGCTGTGGAAAAAGAGTAATCTAGATATCAGTGGATTTGGATCAGTGGATTTGGATCTGCCTCCGTGCAATCCCTAATTATTAACACCCTAAATTGCATAGAACATGTTACAGTAAATTGTATGGGTAAACAAAAGTTGTATTAACTGTCTTATATTAATTTCCAGGAAGAAATTGTTTTCTATTTGTGTTGGGTATTGTATTGTTGAATGTCAAGTAATGATTGGGGTAAAGAGAGAGATGTCCTCAGAAGAATTTGAGAGAATATGGTTGGGTAAGAGTACCCAAAAGTTTCTTGTTCATTGTCCCTACATGTTGATGTTTTCTCTTCTCCTCTACAAAAAGGGAATTATCGGAATATTACTTAGGTATAATATTGTGGCTTGAGGTGGTTATATTGTGCAAGGTTGAGTTGTGATGCTTCGTGAAATTGTGTCCTTGTTGTTGAAAAAATGTCTGTTACTATCATGCTATGTAGTTGGTATATGTATTCTACCCACCCCCCCTATGTTTTTCCTTAGCTCAGGGGTCGACCGCTTCTATCCTAGGCTGGGAGGTGAGAATCCCACTGGCTATATCCAAGAATTTTGATTCCTATGCAGGTCTTAGTAGGCTAAAGAAGAAAAAGAAAAGAAGATTGAAGGGTGTAATGACCTATAGTTATTGATGGTAGATGACTGATACATGTTGAGTGACAAAGGGAAAGAAGAGAGGAAATCATTGCAAGGTCTAGTGCTAAGAGAGGGGTCAAATCTGAGTAATGGGAGTGTATGTCATTGTATACTATTAATGTGTTAGTAGGAAGTATGTCCTCTGTAAAATAAAGAAATGAAACTGTTGTAAACTAGCTTTGTATATTTGTTACATACCTGCTCTGATATGAAATGGATTTGTGCCAAGGGAAAAAAAGAGAAGAACTAACAAGAAAATAAAATGAAAGAGAAATGCTAATTGTATTGTTGTATATGAAACCATTGAATCATTTCTAGCATGGAATGCTCGTAGTGTAAAATTATAGAAATTAGGACTACTGCTATGTGTATATAAACATACTCATCCATTTGTTACAATACACGGGTTCCTTGATACCAGGAAAGAAGAAAAAAAAGATCTTAGACCTAAATTTATTTTAATATCTATTTTTACATTTTTAGAAAGAAACCATCCCTTGTCTAGTTGGAATGAGACCTCACTTTGTCCTTATTTAGTTCTTTTTCGGTGGTTGATCAAAAATACGTCAAGTGAAGCAAACTGGGAGGGAACCTATGTGTTGTGCAGAGGTTTTGAATGGGTACTACATGTACTGCTAGGCAAAACATTGTTCCTTGTACTTAAACCACCAGTATACTCCCCCTACAGCTCTGGTATTTCTCTATTCTATCACAAGGATGAAACAGGTCACACCTTTTGAGTTGAATAAAGACAACAGAATTTTCTTTGAGGAATGAACATGTATACCTTATCAATACTATCCATTGCCATTTAAAATCATGATCAATACTATTCTAGAAACAAAAGAAAATACAATATGTATTAAATAAGGGAAACAAACCTTTCTCTATAGATCGTAGATCTAAGGGTCATTCAAAAGATGCCACAATTACCTATGAGTTGGATAGGACTGTTGTACTCATTTTTGTGGATGATCTATCTAGAATTTTAGACACTACCAAACATAACAATGAAAACAAATTGGTCCCAAGATCAATGATTTTACTCTGTTTCTTTTTGTGTATTCATGCATTGATGGTTTATACCTAGTTTTGGCTCGATCGGCTTCCTTCATCCTTGAGATCACCTACGTGTGCCACTACAAATAAAAAAAGAGAGGTTATTCAGGGGCTATTCTAATGATGATGTTTTCTTTTCTTGAAAGAAACTTGCTTCCTACTGGACAATATAAATGAACTATTCATTATGGGAAAGATGCACACATTTTCCCTTAACTAAGTGTCGATATCCCAGTGTTGGAAAGTTGGGTTTCTTGGGCAATAATGTTGACAGCATTATATACTGCGTAGAACAAAATTTTCACATGATCTAAGCAACAACGTAAGAAAAAAAAATGATAACGACCCAAAAATCATTACAGCGACCAAAATCATATCCCATGAATGGAATGAGAGAAAAAAAACAATCAATCATTAAGAAAATCACCAAACAGGTAGGAAAAAGTTGATTGAAGGAAGCCATGGGTGTTCATAGAAACTGAAGCATTAGGCTAGGTTCAACTCTATACTGACACATTAAGAGTCCACTATCAAACAAACCCCAGATCATGCTAATTGCTGCCTCATGAAGAGGCCTTGTAATGCAACAAATAGATTGTGCCCAAGGTAAAACAAGATAAGGAAATAGAGTAAACAAATAGATCATGCTAACTGCTGCCTCATGAAGAGGCCTTGTAATGCAACAAATATATTGTGCCCAAGGTAAAAGAAGATAAGGAAATAGATTGTGCCCTACATATTGATGTTTGCTCTTCTCCTCTACAAAAAGGGAATTGTTGAAAGATTACTTAGGTGCAATATTGTGGCTTGAGGTGCTTATATTGTGCAAGGTTGAGTTGTTATGCTATGAGAAATTGTGTCCTTGCTATTGAAAAAATGTGTGTTACTGTCATGCTATGTAGTTGGTAAATGTATTCTACCTAGCTCCCCTATGTTTTCCCTTAGCTCAGGGATGGACAACTTCTATCCTAGGCTGGGAGGTGAGCATCCCACTAGCTATATCCAAGAATTTTGGTTCGTATGCAGGTCTTAGTAGGCTATAGAAGAAAAAGAAAAGAAGACTGAAGGGTGTAATGACCTATAGTTATTGATGGCAGATGACTGATACATGTTGAGTGACAAAGGGAAAGAAGAGAGGAAATCATTGCAAGGTCTAGTGCTAAGAGAGGGGTCAAATCCAAGTAATAGGAGTGTATGTCATTGTATACTATTAATGTGCTAGTAGGAAGTATGTCCTCTGCAAAATAAAGAAATGAAACTGCTGTAAACTAGCTTTGTATATTTGTGACATACCTACTCTGATATGAAATGGATTTGTGCGAAGGGAACAAAAAAGAGAAGAACTAATAAGAAAATAAAATGAAAGAGAAATGCTAATTGTATTGTTGTATATGAAACCATTGAATCATTTCTAGCATGGAATGCTCCTGATGTAAAATTATAGAAATTAGGACTACTGCTATGTGTATATAAACATATTCGTCCTTTTGTTACAATACACGGGTTCCTTGATACCAAGAAAGAAGAAAAAAAGAGATCTTAGACCTAAATTTATTTTAATATCTCTTTTTACATTTTTTAGAAAAAAACCCTACCTTGTCTAGTTGGAATGAGACCTCACTTTGTCCTTATTTAGTTCTTTTAGTTCTTTTTTAGTGGTTGATCACAAATATGTCAAGTGAAGCAAACTGGGAGGGAGCCTATGTGTTGTGCAAAGGTTTTGAATGGATACTATGCATACTTCTAGGCAAAACATTGTTCCTTGTACTTAAACCACTAGTATACTCCCCATGCAGCTCTGGTATTTCTCTATTCTATCACAAGGATGAAACACGTCACACATTTTGAGTTGAGTAAAGACAATGGAATTTTATTTGAGGAATGAACATGTATACCTGATCAATACTATCCATTGCCATTTAAAATCATGATCAATACTATTCTAGAAACAAAAGAAAATAGAATATGAATTAAATAAGGGAAACAAACCTTTCTCTATACATCGTAGATCTGAGGGTCATTCAAAAGATGCCACAATTACCTATGAATTGCATAGCACTGTTGTACTCATTTTGGTGGATGATCTGCTCTATAAGTTCAGACACTACCAAACATAACAATGAAAACAAATTGGTCCCAAGATCAATGATTTTACTCCGTTTCTTTTTGTGTATTCATACATTGATGGTTTATACCCAGTTTTGGCTCGATCGGCCTCCTTCATCCTTGAGATCACCTACGTGTACCACTATAGATAAAAAAAGAAAGGTTATTCAAGGGCTATTCTAATGATGATGTTTTCTCTTCTTGAAAGAAACTTGCTTCCTACTGCACAATATAAATGAACTATTGATTATAGGAAAGATGTACACATTTTCCCTTAACTAAGTGTCGATATCCCAGTGTTGGAAAGTTGGTCTTTTTGGGCAATAACATTGACAACAGTATATACTGCGTAGAACAAAATTTTCACATGATCTAAGCAACAACGTAAGAAAAAAAATGATAGCGACCCAAAAATCATTACAACGACCAAAATCATATCCCATGAATGGAATGAGAGAAAAAAAATAATCAATCATCAAGAAAATCACCAAATGGGTGGGAAAAAGTCAATTGAAGGAAGCCATGGGTGTTCATAGAAACTGAAGCATTAGTCTAGGTTCAACTCTATACTGACACATTAAGAGTCAACTATTAAACAAACCCTGGATCATGCTAACCGCTGCCTCATGAAGAGGCCTTGTAATGCAACAAATAGATTGTACCCAATGTAAAACAAGATAAGGAAATAGAGTAAAGAATCGAGTTTATACCAGATGGTACTACAAGTAATGCAAAAAATATAGAACTATTAGTTTTCAACCTACCTTGGCCATCGACACAGTGTTCTCCTACCCAGCAAAAGATGAAGAATCTCAAAAGATGCATCATGTTGGGTGAGTAGCTAAGAGATTAGGGTAAAAATGCTTGAGATTCCTTAGGGTTACGCATATAGGAGAACAAGATCCCCACCGTTTGTGTGAACTTGGGAATCCTTACCAAAAATATATAGATATTATATATATATATATATATATATATATATATCACCTCCTTCGCTTTCTACTTTTCTTTTGGGAGTCGTATGCTATTTGAACTTAGTCTAACTTATCATCTCAAGAGGGGTGCTAGGTGCCCTAAAACAATAATGTGTGCCCACTTATTGCAAACATATCAACCTCCATGGGAAATCTTAACTTGATTGGAGGTTTGATAGTTTTAATATTTAATTAAATGTGTAGCAATTTATGTGCATACCCCTCCTCCTTAGTCTAGCTAGAATTTTGAGAAGGGATTAATACTTTAAAATAGATTTACCATTAGGGAGGCTTAGCTTTTGATATTAGTTCGAATTAAGATTAAATTTTTTTTAGTGTTGATAGAATAAGGGACTCTTAACCCTAAAATAGGAAGCTTCCCTTCAAGATATAGTTTTGTCTTAAGGGAAATAATAAGGTTGGTTATTGTAATAGTAGCCATACATATTGTTCTGACTCTTAGAGAAGGACTATATGAACTTTTCCCTGGTGCTCTTACTTCTGCAATGGTTATTAATTGACTAACAAGGTTGAATTTCAGATCATTAAACCAAAAAAAAATGTTTCATCCTTGCAAGCATGTTTTAGGTGAGGGCGTTATAGAGGTATTGGAGCAAGGTTGCCAACTCTGGGAGATTTGGGAATAGACTTTACAAATTGAATTATTTTATTTAGAAAAAAAAACTATTAAGTGCTTGTAGTGTGCCCCATCCTTGCCTTGGTGAATTATGTTAGCAATAGAATAGGAGGATGTGGTAACGAGAGTTATGTATTTAGGTAGTGAAATAATAGTGGATTTAATAAAATTTCTAAGTGAAACATTTCCATCTTAACCTTAGTTTAAATGGTTAAACAAGAAGCAATCATGTATTGGACCCTGATCATAGTAAATTGAGTTTCCTATGTCTCCTAGTAAACTCAAAATCATGAATTAAATGTAGTTTTCTTATGAGCCCCGACATGTATATTTCCTTAGTTAATTGTCTTGATGAACTTGATAGTATAAATTGTGATGTCTAGTTCCATTAAATTGTGGAATCTTCATATTATGTTCTTATGAGACTTAAGTTTTTTAAAAAATAAGAATGTCTTTCAATTGATTTAAAGTGAGAATTATGTGAATATTTAACTCTCTTTTTGAAAAGTGGTTGGTGCTCTAGTGGATTGAGAAACTTCATGGGATGTGATTACTTTGCATATTATGACTTGGGGGTTAAGAAAAGAAAATTTAGCAGAGAAAAGTGGAAAGAATAGGTTGTTAAATTTTGGTCAACATTACGTTATGAATTCCTACATTTGCTAGTGTTTAAGTGTAATAAATTCTTGTGTATTTTTGTTGTGTCAGTTTAATTGGATAGGATTCAAATCATACTTAGAAAAATATGCTCTTACTTGTGTGCTTGCTTGTATTCATATAGGTGAAATCTAAATGTGAAAAGGGTATTGTAACATATAATAGATGAATTAGATTTAATATTTAGAAATGTGAAAACTTTTGTGATATGTTGTGTCAAATGATTTTCTTATATTACCCTTAAGAATGTATGCACTTTGTGTATTGTATAAGTATACTATGTGTTGAGCAATTAGGAATGCTCAATAAAACATATTTTGATTTAGGTCATCCTTGCACTTTATCTTGAATATTGGGTTTATGTGAAGACATAGATAAAACTTGAAAGTGTAGAAAAATTATTCATTTTAGAAAAAGAGATAAAACTAGGATAGAATGAAGAAAACAATCACTCACCATATATGGTTTTCAATGTAATAGATTTCAAGTTAAATTAAATGAGTAAGACCTAGTGGAGCATAGGAAATATAGTGCATGGTATGACAATGAATTATAATTACAAGACAAATTAGGCATCAAAATATGTTTTGTATGATTGAAATTGAATATTTTTTTTCTGCAAAATGAGGTTGCTATAAAAAAAAATTAGATATATTTGACTACTAATGAATGAACCTAGTAGTAGGTGCAATAAGTGAGATTAATTTTCATGTGGTGTAATGTGATATGTATGTGGAATTTAAAATGTGTGATGATGTGACAATACTAGTAATGTTGTGATTGTATCTCAAAGTATGTGATATAGGATATCCAACTTGGGAAGAAGAGTTTAGTGGACATAATGTATGATCCACTTAAGCATGCCCTTGTGATAATTTTATTTGTGTAAATAACCCTTATGACTTAAAGCAGTGAAATGTTAAAAATGTAATATGTACTGAAGTGTGTTTTGTGGAGATCTGTGAGTCACCCTTCGTGTTCTCATATGATGAGATGTCTAGTGCCACCCCTATTTGAGAGCATTCTCTCATGACCACATTGGAGTATAGTCCCTCTTCTTCCCTAATTAAACCACATTGGTTGGTTTGTGTTGTAAACCCTTTTCTTTCTATTATTCCAGGGGTTGTAAACATGTTGGTCAATCGAAAGACCTATAAATGGGAGAGTTGCATGTGTTGGTGTGTGATTTGGCACATCACAAGACATGTTTGTTTGGAGATTATTTGGTCACCACTTTTGGGTGGTTTTGGCTCATGGTTTTGTAAGTACCATTGACGGCTTACTATATTGTATTGTCCAAGTCATCCCTTAATAGGTGTAATTATTTTTAAATGTCAGCTTATTAACACATTCAAGCTATTACACTCCACCCTTTGGTACCACTATAGTCACACCACTTAATTAATTAGTTTTCATTATTTAATTTATTAGTGTACAGGGGTGTGAGAAATTAATTTTAATTAAATAAATATGAGTTATTTAAACAATTTAATGATAGAGAGAATATTAAAAGGATAATTGTAATTAATTAAATAAATATTAATGTTTTGAATGAAAAGAGGTGGATAATGAGGTTCAATGGCTAGATCCTCCTTTCAATGACATATCAACCAAGTTCAATCATACTTTTACAAGAGGATTCACCTACTGGTTAGGTTGTCACTTGGAATGATGTCGAAATTAAGAAATTTTCAATTAATGTATTAATTTAATGCTCAAATATCCTTGAAACCCTAATTGTGTAAAACAGTAAGTAAAATGATGAATTACAACAAATGCTTGCAGACTAACATAGTAAAAAGAGATTAATTACTTGCTGTTTTTTGAAGTTTGACATGTAGAATATTTGGGGACACTGGCACTCATGCCCCTATCCAAGGTGTTGTTTTCTTTAGGAAATCTTGATCTCCTTCTGACACTGATGATCACTGTACTTTTCATTTTCGAGCTGGGAGATACAGAGGACATTAGCACTACTACCCAAGTCCAATGCAGGGTGTTTTTAAGGATGTCAGAACCTCTTTAGATGTTGATTGTCATTGTCACAATGATTTATGTGTTTTCAACATCGGAGGACATTGACACTAGCAATCGAGTCCAAGCAGTGCTTTTCTTTAGTGATCTAGAATTCTGATCTTTTGCAACCTTTCTCTGCAACTCCACTCTATAAAAATCTGATACCTGTAACCTACAATCACAAGGAGTGTGGTTTGGGGTTGAGGTGTTTAGCAGCTTGCCTCACTCAAGCCCCGGAAGGACATTCAGGTCTTTGGAATACCGTTGTTAGATAAAGAGTGTGTATCCCTATACGATAGAGGCAAAAATAAAATGAGAAAGATTGAAACACAAAAAGATATCACCTTGGAGGTGTAGATCTCACATAGATGAAGATTCTTCAACACATGAGAAGAGGAAGCTAAATCTACAATCACAAACACAATAACAATGCTCTTTTTTGGAATGATGAATATCTTGAATGCTCTAAAATCATAAGTTTGCCAAAAGTTCATAATCATCTTCTAGTTTGCAAATGGAACCCTAATCATACTTATATTGCAACTAAATACATTCTTGCTTTAAATTTTGTAATTCAAACTTAAAATGTCGGCAATGGAACCATTTAACGGTTACATAATGGACATTTAAATTTGGGACCCACCTGAAATAGTGCAGGACAGGGGCGTGAGTGCCCATGTCCTTGGGTCCTCTTTCAGGACAAGGTTAAGTGCAACAATGTCCCTCAAGCCCCATATTCAAATTTGGGACCTACTTGAAATAGGGAAGGACAAGGGAGTGTGTCCTCAGGTCCTATTCAAGGCAAGATCAAGTGTAACAATGTCCCTCACGTCCCATGTGACATGGATTTCAGGCCATTTTCTTTCAGGAGTCAAAATAAACATGCAATATGCAAAATAAGGGACCTGGGAGCTAAACTTACGACAAAAAAGACTAGGGAGACATTTTTTGACATAACATTTATCCCCCACTTTAATGTATGTATGAACGCAAGGCCCATACATGCATTAAAGTATGGTCAAAGCATAGGAAACACGCCAAGCACTTGAAGACATTAGAGAAAACACATTACAGACACACCAAACACAATGAAGATAGTATCAGGCACGCAAAACATAGAGAAGACAACATTCAAGACAAGGAAAACATGATGAATATAGTGAATGTAGTGATTATTTAATTTTCATTTTCATATATAAATGAATATAGATGCAGATACATGGAATGTAAAAATGCAACACACAACCCAAAATGTAGGAGGGCCATTTCGCCACGCTCTTTGGACTACATATGGGGCAACAGACACTTAATACAAAACCTCAAGTGTAAGAGGAGCATGTAACTACACTCACACAAGAGGGGAAAACACACCATACAAAGCCCAAGTGGGGGTTAACCACACAAGGGGGAAAACACATGGAAGACACACAGAAAACACGAGCATCTTATAGCATGCCAAAGACATACTATACATCTAAAACACAACAAACAAGGTGATGGAAGGAACTTACTGCTAAGCCCCCACCATCTCAAGCACATTATAGGCATACCTAATGGTTGGGCTTATGCCACAACAATAGCCAAAGACACGCTTAAGGGAGGATAGTCTCAAATCCAACCCTGCACTAGCTCAAGAGATACACCATCTTGACTCACATAGAGGGCTTTTGAATAAAAGGATATGCATGATATCCCATCTCCATAGAGGGCTTAATGATTGCAATATAGAGTAAAGATGTGCACTCATGCTGGAGATACAACATCCTGCCTCTACAGAGGGCTTACAAAAATGCTTCGTTAGTAATTACTAACCATATTAATTTGTGTTGACCTAGGATCATATGAGTTGAATTTCATATAATTTTCTTGTATGAATTATTACATGATGTGGATCTTTTGATTCCTATTAATGACTAATTGGTGATAAGGTTAAGTTTTTTTATGGTTGATATGATTTATGATATATACATATATAACTCATCATGTGATTTCACCTTCCTTTAGGCAATATTGTTAAATGGTATAGACATATGTTCTAACCAGAGATGTGGTAGGATTAATCATTTATATGATCTGATGTTTTATGTTGATATCTTGTGTAGAGATTTAGTTCATGAGGAGATGCTATGATTTCAATATATGTGAGAATTTTAAATTTATTTTATGAAATGTCTTTCGACTATTAAATATAATATTGTTACTTTTGTAATGAAGACTTGTTATGGATATACAATGCACATATTGATGTTACTTATTAATGCTTCGGCTATGATATTCATGATAACCACTGAGCTTAGAATGAGTGTGCAGGTACATACTAGCTAGTGGAAATGGGGAAAATACAAGGGGACCGTATTTTGTGAAACCAATAGAGCCAACCATGTCTATGTGGAGAGAATTAGGTCCTTTGTATTGTGAAATGTACTAC
Organism: Cunninghamia lanceolata; assembly: GCA_027924645.1. Classification (NCBI taxonomy): domain Eukaryota; kingdom Viridiplantae; phylum Streptophyta; class Pinopsida; order Cupressales; family Cupressaceae; genus Cunninghamia; species Cunninghamia lanceolata. The sequence goes on from BSBN01000244.1 coordinate 1,343,138, forward strand.
CATGTGTTGTGTTTTACCTTGTGTTGTATTATGTAGTGTCATATGTCATGGTATTGTATTATGTAGCATCATATGTCATGGCTGTTCTTTGTGATGTGTCATGCATTGCTTTGTATTGTGTAACTTAAAATAATTAAATTTCCCCTTTAGTCTTTTATAAGGGTGTAAAATAATTTTATATAGTACCTTTGTCTTAAAAATAAAACATTAATACCTAAGTTTATGTTTATGCACTTTTGGAGGGGAAAATTAAAAAAATCAATAATTTTTTAAAACTTGTATTTTTTTTTTTTACCCTAAATAGGGTGATCAAAATTAGAGAGGGGGATGTGTGTGTTGTAAAGATTGAAGAGGGCTGTAATAGAAACCATGGAAAATAAAAACAAGTGTCCCCAACTAAGGAGACAAGTGTTTGCCTCTCAACAAGAGAGGCGTCAAGGGAGGAAATTTTTAATCAATTATTTTGGGGAAAAGAAAGGGTCCTCCTTATCCTCCTAGCTGTTGTAAATTTTCTTTCTTTACAATGGCTAGAACCTTCTGGGAAACCATCTTCTATAATTGTTTGGAATCACTTGAAATTACGTTTTTGACCTATATTATATGGACCACTTTCGTTTACTGGGATTTATGTACCTTCTAGGTTGTTTGGAAAAAGATTCTATAATTTCATTTTTCATCTACAGTAACTGTTGTACCATCTACCAAAAAATGCTTTCCATCAGCAGTGACTACCTTATCATGTACTGCAATTTTTCTCTATAGACTAGGAGGGTAAATCTTGTACATAGAGGTCTAGTTGTGGAAAAAGACTAAGCTAGATATTAGTGGATTTGGATCTGCCTCCTCCAAGTGTTGTGCAAGGATCCAAGTAGGCATCAATCCTTGTTGGAATCCCTAAATTATTAGCACCCTAATATGTATAGAATATGTTACAGTCAATTGTGTGGGTAAAAAAAAGTTGTGTTAACTGTCTTATATTAATTTCCAGGAAGAAATTGTTTTCTATTTGTGTTGGGTACTATATTGTTGAGTGTCAAGTAATGATTGGGGTAAAGACATAGATGTCCTCAGAAGAATTTGAGAGAATATGGCTAGGTAAGAGTACCCAAAAGTTCCTTGTTCCTTGTCCCTACATGTTGATGTTTTCTCTTCTCTACAAAAAGGGAATTGTTGGAAGATTACTTAGGTGCAATATTGTGGCTTGAGGTCCTTATATTGTGCAAGGTTGAGTTGTGATACTATGTGAAATTGTGTCCTTGCTGTTGAAAAAATGTGTGTTACTGTCATGCTATGTAGTTGGTGTATGTATTCTACCCAGTCCCTCTATGTTTTTCCCTAGCTCAAGGGTGGATAGCTTCTAGAGGTGAGCATCCCACTAGCTATATCCAAGAATTTTGGTTCCTATGCAGGTCTTAGAAGGCTAAAAAAGAAAAAGAAAAGAAGATTGAAGGGTGCAATGACCTATAGTTATTGATGTCAGATGACTGATACATGTTGAGTGACAAAGTGAAAGAAGAGAGGAAGTCATTGCAAGGTCTAGTGTTGAGAGAGGGGTCTAATCTGAGTAATGGGAGTGTATGTCATTCTATACTATTAATATGTTAGTAGGAAGTACGTCCTCTATAAAATAAAGAAATGAAACTACTGTAAACTAGCTTTGTATATTTGTTACATACCTACTCTGATATGAAATGGATTTGTGCCAAGGGAAAAAAAAGAGAAGAACTAACAAGAAAATAAAATGAAAGAGAAATGCTAATTGTATTGTTGTATATGAAACCATTGAATCATTTCTAGCATGGAATGCTCCTAATGTAAAATTATAGAAATTAGGACTACTACTATGTGTATATAAACATATTCATCCTTTTGTTACAATACATGGGTTCCTTGATACCAGGAAAGAAGAAAAAAAAATATTAGACCTAAATTTATTTTAATATCTCTTTTTACATTTTTAGAAAGAAACCCTCCCTTGTCTAGTTGAAATGAGACCTCACTTTGCTCTTATTTAGTTCTTTTTCAGTGGTTGATCATAAATATGTCAAGTGAAGAAAATTGGGAGGGAGCCTATGTGTTGTACAGAGGTTTTTAATGGCTACTACATGTACTGCTAGGCAAAACTTTGTTCCTTGGACTTAAACCACTAGTATACTCCCCCTGCAACTCTAGTATTTCTCTATTCTATGAGAAGGATGAAATATGTCACACCTTTTGAGTTGAGTAAAGACAATAGAATTTTCTTTGAGGAATGAAAATGTATACGTGATCAATACTATCCATTGCCATTTAAAATCATGATGAATACTATTCTAGAAACAAAAGAAAATAGAATATCAATTAAATAAGGGAAACAAACCTTTCTCTACATTGTGGATCTGAAGGTCATCCAAAAGATGCCACAATTACCTACGAGTTGTATAGGACTATTGTACTCATTTTGGTGGATGATTTGATCTGGAAGTTCAAACACTACCAAACATAAGAATGAAAACAAATTGGTCCCAAGATCAATGATTTTACTCCGTTTCTTTTTGTGTATTCATGCATTGATGGTTTATACCTAGTTTTGGCTCAATCGGCCTCCTTCATCCCTGAGATCACCTACGTGTACCACTATAGATTTAAAAAGAGAGGTTATTCAGGGGCTATTATAATGATGATGTTTTCTCTTCTTGAAAGAAATTTGCTTCCTACTGCACAATATAAATGAACTATTCATTATGGGAAAGATGCACACATTTTCCCTTAACTAAGTGTTGATATCCCAATGTTGGAAAGTTGGGCTTCTTGGGCAATAACATCGACAGCATTATATACTGCATATAACAAATTTTTCACATGATCTAAGCAACAGCGTAAGCAAAAAAAATTATAGCGACCCAAAAAACATTACAGTGACAAAAATCATATCCCATGAATTGAATGAGAGAAAAAAATAATCAATCATCGAGAAAATCACCAAACGGGTGGGAAAAAGAGGATTGAAGGAACTCATGTGTGTTCATAGAAATTGAAGCATTAGGCTACGTTCAACTCTGTATCAACACATTAAGAGTCAACTATCAAACAAACCCCCGATCATGCTAACCACTGCCTCATGAAGAGGCCTTGTAATGCAACAGATAGATTGTGCCCAAGGTAAAATAAGATACGGAAATAGATTAAAGAATTGAGTTTATACCAGATGGTACATCTAGAAGTAATATAGAAAATATAGAACTGTTAATTTTGAACCTGCCCTGGCCATCACCACAGTGTTCTCCTACCCAACAAAAGATGAAGAATCCGAAAAGATGCATCATGGTGGGAGAGCATCTAAGAGATTAGGGTAACAATGCTTGACATGCCTTAGGGTTACGCATATACGAGAACCAAGATCCCCACCATTTATGTGAACTTGGGAATCCTCACCGAATATATATATATATATAGTTGTTTGAACTTAGTCTAACTTATCATCTCAAGAGGGGTGCTAGGTGCCCTTATATAATAATGTGTGCCCGGTTATGCCAAACATGCTATGGTAGTGAAGTATATGCCATGGGACCTACCTTGAGGTCATATAGTTAGCATTCTAACTTATCAACCTCCATGGGAAATCTTAACTTGATTAGAGGTTTGTTAGTTTTAATATTTAAGTAAATGTGTAGCAATATATGTACGTACCCCTCCTCCTTAGACTAGCTAGAATTTTGAGAAGGGATTAATAATTTAAAATAGATTTATCATTAGGGAGGCTTAGCTTTCGATATTAGTTAAAAATTAAGATTAAATTTTTTTTAGTCTTGATAGAATAAGGGGACTCTTAACCCTAAAATAGGAAGTTTCCCTTCAAGATATAGTTTTGTATTAAGGGAAATAACAAGGGTGGTGATTGTAAGAGTAGACATGTACATATTTTTCTAACTCTTAGAGAAGGATTATATGAACTTTTCCCTGGTGCTCTTACTTCCGCAATGGTTATTAATTGATTAACAAGGTTGAATTTTAGATCTTTAAACCAAAAAAAAAATTGTTTCATCCTTACAAGCATGTTTTAGGTGAGGGCGTTATAGAGGAATTGAAGCAAGGTTCCCAACTCTGGGAGCTTCGAGAATAGACTGTACAAATTGAATTGTTTTATTAAAAAAAAAAAAAAAAACAATTAAGTGCTTGTAGTGTGCCCCATCCTTGCCTTGGTGAATTATGCTAGCAATAGAATAGGAGGATGTGGTAACGAGAGTAATGTATTTAGCTAGTGAAATAATAGTGGATTTAATAAAATTTCTAAGTGAAAAATTTCCATCTTAACTTTAGTTTAAATGGTTAAACAAGAAGCATTCATGTATTGGACCCTGATCATTGTAAATTGAGTTTCCTATGTCTCCTAGGAAACTCAAAATCGTGAATTAAATGTAGTTTCCTTATGAGCCCTAACATGTATATTTCCTTAGTTAATTGTCTTGATGAACTTGATAGTATAAATTGTGATGTCTAGTTGCATTGAATTGTGGAATCTTCATAATATGTTCTTATGAGACTTAAGTTTTAAAACAAATAAGAATGTCTTTCAATTTATTTAAAGTGAGAATTATGTGAATATTTAACTCTCTTTTTGAAAAGTGGTTGGCGCTCTAGTGGATTGAGAAACTTCATCGGATGTGATTACTTTGCATATTATGGCTTGGGGGTTGAGAAAAGAAAATTTATCAGAGAAAAGTGTAAAGAATAGGTTGTTAAATTTTGGTCAACATTACATTATGAATTCCTACATTTTCTATTGTTTAAGTGTAATAAATTCTTGTGTATTTTTGTCGTGTGAGTTTAATTGGATAGGATTCAAATAATACTTAGAGAAAAATATGCTCTTACTTGTGTGTTTTCTTGTATTCGTATAGGTAAAATCTAAATTTGAAAATGGTATTGTAACATATACTAGATGAATTAGATTTAATATTTAAAAATGTGAAAACTTTTGTGATATGTTGTGTCAAATAATTTGCTTATATTACCCTTAAGAATGTATGCACTTTGTGTATTGTATAAGTATATTATGTGTTGAGCAATTAGGAATTCTCAATAAAACATATTTTGATTTAGGTCATCCTTGCTCTTTATCTTGAATATTGGGTTTACGGTTAGACATAGCTAAACTCCAAAATTATTCATTCTAGAAAAAGAGATAAAACTAGGATATAATGAAGAAAACAATCACTTACCATATATGGTTTTCAATGCAATAGAATTCAACTTAAATTAAATGGGTAAGACCAAGTGGGGCATAGGAAATGTAGTGCATGGTATGACAATGAATTATAATTACAAGACAAATTAGGGGTAAAAATATGTTTTGTGTGATGGAAATTGAGATTTTTTTTTCTGCAAAATGAGGTTGCTATAAAAAAAATTAGATATATTTGACTACTCATGAATGAACCTAGTAGTAGGTGCAATAAGTGAGATTAATTTCCATGTGGTGTAATGTGATATGTATGTAGAATTTAACATGTGTTGTAATGTGAGAATAATAGTAATGTTGTGATTGTATCTCAAAGTATGTGATATAGGATATCGAACTTGGGAAGAAGAGTTTAGTGGACATAATTTATGATCCACTTAAGCATGCCCTTGTGATAATTGTATATATGTGTAAATAACCCTTATGACTTAAAATAGTGAAATGTTAAAAACATAATATGTATTGAAGTGTGTTTTATGGAGATGTATGAGTCACCCTTCGTGTTCTCATATGATGAGATGTCTAGTGCCACCCCTATTTGAGAGCATTCTCTAATGACCACATTGGAGTACAGTCCCTCTTCTTCCCTAATTAAACCACATTGGTTCGTTTGTGTTGTAAACCCTTTTCTTTCTATTGTTCCAGGGGTTGTAAACATGTTGGACACTCAAAAGACCTATAAATGGGAGAGTTGCATATGTTGGTGTGTGATTTGGCACATCACAAGGTATCTTTGTTTGGAGATAATTTGGTCACCACTTTTGGGTGGTTTTGGCTTGTAGTTTTGTAATTACGATTGTTACTATATTGTATATCCTATATATTAGGATCTTGAGATGGAGTTTGTGTGTAAGAGCCTTATAGATGTTGAGTTACTTCATGGATCTTTAGTTGGTTATACTCTTGTTAAAGCCTGTTCTGCATGTATATTGCAATCTTCTTGATTTGTAAATAATATATTGGGCGGCTTTGGAGTGTGGGGTTTTTTACCTGAAAGGGTTTTCCAATGCATATCTTGTGTTGTGAGTTTTGCATTTGAATGTTGCTATTATCTTTTTGTTAATGTGCATCTTAATCTGTAACTGAAAAAGTTAAAATTAGCATAAATCTTTCCTTAGTAGATCAGTGTAGGAAGCATTTTCTAGATACCTTGCTTCCTTTCAACAATATTGTTGAAGATTCTAGTCTTGAAAATGATTCTCTGTATGCTAAAAGAACATTTTATTATTTTGAAAGGAAAAGTGGTTACAAGTTAGTTAGGAGATGAAAAATCTATATACGTACAAGTTAATTCTAATTGTAAGAATCCCTCGATGGGAGGGATTCCTCCTTTCAACATAGTCACTATACAAAAAATATAAGGAGTCTTTGTGTTCCATTTTTTTATGAAATTAGAAGAATTTTCTTAAATTTTGTGTCAATATTTCTCCTTTGATCACAGGTTTATTGTATGTTTGATTTGAAATCATTTCTTCATTTTTTTCTTATACTTTTGGTTGGATAGGAAATGGAATAGAGACTTTGTACTTTGATTTGAAGGAATGAGAAGAATATTTTAGAACTTTGTGTCTCCATATTCTTTGTTTATTGCATATTATTCATATGTGTAAAGTGTAATTGACTCCTCATATTTTTCTTGTAGGTTGAAGGTGTAAACCATCAATCATTCTTTTCTCTTTCCTATATGTTGGATGCATAAAATGGAGTTTGTTTCTTCATTAGCTACTATACATTATTCTTTGTTCCCCTTTATTCTTCCTACATTTTGCCCAAGAAATCTTATGTAGTGTCTTCTATGAGCCTATCTAGGGTTTCTGCTTTTTTTTTTTTCCATTTCCCATTCTTGTGTTCCTTTTGTACTATTTGGTTAAAAGTATACAAAAATCCCATCATCTGAGAGAGCTTTCCCTCTCAAACGTAGAGGAATATCATTAATCTAATAATAATTTAACAAAATGTTGCAATGACAAATTTGTTTACTAACACTTCTAAACATTAAAGTTAGTGTCCTTGAACTTCTTGATCTCCATTCTAGATGTTTTTGCCATTTTCTATTCATGAAAACACAAGATCAAGTACATAAATCTCCCATTTGGGTAAGGGCTAATAATATCTTATTATCCCACATATCAACCAAGCTATAATAAATAAGATCTTATAACAAATGAATTAAAATTAAGCATAAATCCACATTAACTTTAGGGAGAAGCAATTGAGGTACATACATATCTAAAAAAATGTAAGTAGAATAATTATCATTAATATAAGATATACATTGGAAAATAATGGACAAGAGGAGGATCATAATGGGCCAAGAAATGATAATGACAAAAATACATGATGGATGGAAATCTACTAACATTTAGATTTAGATTTAGATTTGGATGGAAAAAGTACTAACATTTTAAGATCAAATTTGTCCATTCCCTTTTTAAAAAATGCCTTGGGATTACCTTAGACTTAGACAAGTGCGAATCTCAAAATTTTCCAAAAAATTATAAAATCATTTACCTAGTTTATCTTGAAATTGGCCACAACTTTAATCTTAAAACTAATAGACTTTTTTTTAACCAAATTCAATAAAACAAAAGGGTTTTTAAAGGAAATACTCACAATTCTGAAAATATAATTTTTTCCTCATTACAAATATTATTTATTTTATACATAAATTATATTTGAATTCATGAACGATATATATATTGAGAAACACTCATAAATTTCAAACATGTAAAAATATTTTTTAAATCAAAAAATTATGTCATACTTTGTTCATATTTTTGACCAAAGAGGTCAAGTGTAACTCCCAAGTGCTCCATGTGGGTGTCATCGTTTGTCTTACACAACTCGACTAAAAATAACCAGTCAAATATGTTATCTATAGTCCAACTTGCAACCCCCTTCTTCAATGATTTCTTATACCTATCATAAGACCAATGATACATGGTAGAGAATCCCAACAAAGAATTTCAAAATTCCCTCCATATGTGTCATTTTCTTTTCTACGTGGGTCCAAGATTTACAATATTTGACAAATATTTAGTAATTGCAACAACATTAGGACTTGCAAGATTTACAACACCTATTCCTGAGAAAGTGTATTTACTACAAATTAATTAAATGATTTCATATATTAATCTATTCATCAAATTATATCTTAGTCTATGAATATACAAATTCTTTATATATAATATTTATATTCAAGATGTTGATGGATCAAAAGTCCAAGATTCTTGTATTTCCAATATCAATTGCAAAAGCATAAAATATTTAAACTTTTATAAAAAAAAAATATTATGTGAAATATAAAAAATGCATCAATATTTCCAATCACATTTTGTGATATACAAAATGAATTATCTCACATATAACTTATTAATATTAAGAAAGGCATTTGGATATAATGAGAACCCAAAAGATAGTTTAAATGTTTTTCAATATCACTAACATTTTTGAAAAATTATTTAAAAAGTATTTGAATCATTTAATGTAAACATAATATCTGTAATGTATTTTATTTTTTTAAAATATGTAATATTTTATAATGTTAATAATCAATATTTTTATAAATGGTATTCTTATTATTCTATAACCTTTTAAAAAATATCAATATAAAGAACTATTATTTCGTGGTTATCCCTTTGGTTGCTTATGTGAGCAACCACTACCTCATAAACAATTCACAAACTAATCACTATATACAAATTGTTTAAACCTTTTTCTACATAAAGGCTCATTTAAAACACTTTACTTACACATCATCCATTTCAATGCTCCAAAAGTCAATAACAATTTTGCATCTCATTAACAACAAAAAGTGGTAAATATTTGCCTTATTTTTATTTGCCAAAATTAACCTTTGACTATTGAAGTGAATGATGTTTAAGAACAGCCCATTTAAAACACTTTTAAAATGTTTAAGCTCAATTCTCCATGCAAAATTTTTATTGAAAGTTATAAATTTTTTGTATAAATGATTCTATATAATAGATATTTTCAACATACATGCTAACCACACTAACCACACTAATAGCCCTTACAGGTTCAGAATAACATTTCCAAAACATAGTTTTGTTATTTGAATGCCTCAAATAACACAAGGTACCAACTGTTAAGATTTAAATTGACTCATTGGCCTACTGTAAGACCTGATCATACTCTACCCTTCTGTGGAAACTACGGTGACAATTACAGGCCTCGCATCTCATTTCATCATCTTGGCTGGCCTTGAACTCTCCACATCCATCTTTGGCATGATAGGGAAGTTGAAGGGTGTGATTCTTCCAACATTCCATGTACTCTACCTTCCTGTGGAAACTACGGTGACAATTACAGGCCTCGCATCTCATTTCATCATCTTGGCTGGCCTTGAACTCTCCACATCCATCTTTGCCATGATGGGGAAGGTGAAGGGTGTGATTCTTCCGACATTCCATGTACCGCACCCTGTTCATTGATTCATTACTAGCTGAGCCAGAAACAAATTGGGCTTTTGAGCTTTCATTCCTTGGCTCTGAGACTAGCTCTTTTGGATCCATCCTGACTCTATTCTTACACACAGAGACTGGAATAATATTTGAAAAACAGCGAAACAAATGGAGTTCAACGATGACAATGAATAAAGATGACAGAACAGAGAGTCTTTTTCAACGCTTCCCTTAACTTCTGATCTGCTTTGAGACCTGCACCCACGAAAGCAAATATTTATCATACTTACATGACGTTTGAGCGTCATATTCAGGTCTGTAGCTATTTGGGGTTTTTCTTTTATTATAAAAACTAACAAATCACTAGAAATAAATGATAATTTCTCTGAAATAGTTATATTTAGTGCTTACATTGCACTTTAATATTAAAAAAAATGGAGAACATGATTGTGTAGGGTAATAAATCATATGCTAAGAATGCAAAGTTAAGCTAATAGACTCCTTCTACTTCAGATTGCAACATGAAAGAGAACAAATGATGCAAAATCAAACAAAACTCAATATCTTTTCCTTGGGTGTGAATGATGGATCCAAATGATAAAGTGTTGATAATGATTGCTATATTGAATTGCTCTAGTGGACTCACTAGTATCACAGAATGTACCTGCAGATTCTTCTTATACCTTGGATGAGAGGGAAGCCTAAATTTATAGATTTGAGGTAGAGGAATGGAGGGTTAGTATTCATTTGCATTGGATGGCTAGGATTGAATGAGACAAATTAGGGCAAGATTAGAAGCTTCTATGAGGTTCTATAAGGATGAAGGGTTGAGATTAAAGATAGATGGATGGCTGGGATTAAACGACAAAAATTAGGGCAAGGATGGAAGCTTCTAAGGAATTCTATAAAGATGAATGGTTGAGATTAAAGATGGATGGATGGAAGGATGGATGACTAGGATTAAATGAGAAAAACTAGGAAAAAATGAAAATTTCTATGGCTTATCTTTATGTGAATGGCTAGGATTAAAAAAATTCATATGTGAATGAATGGTGGAGATATAAATTTACTTTGACTTGTGTGAGATTGTCTAAGTTTAGTGAATCTAAACAACCTTTAGTTGGTCATGTGACTAGTTGAATTTTTAATTCATTTATTTGGGGATAATGGATAAGGATTTGAGTTAATTAGACTAAATAATGGATTGAAATAGGATTTAAGATTTTTAGACTAATTAATTAAACTAGCGAGATATCTTAAATACATCTATCTAAAAGATGCAGAGGCACCTATATTGAAATTTTTATTGAGAATACATACTTACGCATCTTTTAGATAGATGTATTTAAGCTATATATGTTAGAGTGAGGAGCTAATATATATATATATATATATATATATATATATATATATATATATATATATATATATATATATATATATATATATATATATATATATATATATATATATATAATGCTAGTTCTACTTAAACATTTATTTTATTTACTTTATAAATTTACATTTAAAGATTGGAGAATCATAAAAATTAGTTTTTAATTTAAAGAAAATGATATGAAAAACTTAATTATAATTATAATTGTCTAATGGAATTAATTCCCATAGAAAAAATCTTTAATCCTTTAAAGATTTAATCTTTCCCTTGCCCTTATTTTTCTTTGCTAGCCTTCATTAGACTAAAGTAAATAATTTACCCTGCCTTAATGTTCTTATTTTCCTTTGTGGGATGTAGCGACAATTCTTAGTTCTGTATAATTTTCAATAATTTAATCCAAATGATAGGAAATATTTAATTATATTTTTTAAAGTATTAATTCCCATATTAAAAATCTAAAACAAAGGTCATTAAACTAAGTATTAATTTTGTTTGTGGCTTTTAAAGATTGAAGAACCCTAAACCTAGCTCTCAATAATTTACCTGCTGTTAATTTTCTGTGGTTTTCAAAGATTTGTTTATGCAAGAAAAATAAAAAATGTTGCATAGTACCCTTACCAATTAGACTTCTCTCCTTATCGATTAAACTTCTTCTCCCAATTCAATTTCCTCTATTTTTATTTGGTTTGATTTTTTCTCAAATTTATGTTTGAGTACTACTTATATTAATTTATTTCTATATATAGAGTGAGGAGCTAAAATATATACGTATTACTATATAATGCTAGTTTTACTTAAACAATTTTTTTTTACTTTATAAATTTACATTTAAAGATTGAAGAATCCTAAAAATTAGTTTTTAATTTAATCGAAATGATATAATTTAATTTCTAATAATTTTATTTGTGGATTTTAACGATTGAAGAACTATAACCCTAGCCCTCATTAAACTAAAATAAAGTAATTTACGTTGCTATTATTTTTCTTTGCTAGCCTTTCATTAAACTAAAGTAAATACCTTGATTTTCTTATTTTCTTTGCGGGATGAATTAATTCTCATACTAAAAATCTAAAACAAAGGTCAATAAACTAAATATTGATTTTCTTTGTGGCTTTTAAAGATTGAAGAATAGTAACCCTATCTCTTATTAAACTAAAGTAAATAATTTACCCTGTCATTAATTTTCATTGTGGTTTTCAAAGACTTGTTTAATAAAGAAAAATATTAAATAAAATTATAATTTATAGGTTCCATAATTTAAGCTGCACTTTAACTACAATTTTCTTTTTATAGTTTATTGAGTAGCATGTAGATGCAATAAGAGTAAACAATACCCAATGCTAATCTAACCTTCTATAAATAATAGCTAGAGCATTGCATCAATTCATAAATTCATTTTATAAGAAAAATAAAAAAAAATGGTTTCATAGTATCCTTACCAATGAGACTTATCTCCTTATCGATTAAACTTCTTCGCCTAATTCAATTTGCTCTATTTTCATTTGATTTGATTTTTCTGAAATTAATGTTTGAGTACTACTTATATTAATACACATTATTTTATTAGATTTATTAAAAAATATGTCAGCTCTATTTTATTTTTATGTACTATCCAAGTCATCCCTTAATAGGTGTAATTATTTTTAAATGTTGGCTGGTTAACACATTCACACTATTACACTCCACCCTTTGGTACCACTATAGTTACACCACTTAATTAATTAGTGTATATGGGTGTGAGAAATTAATTTTAATTAAATAAATATTAATGTTTTTAATGAAAAGAGGGGGATAATGAGGTTGAATGGCTAGATCCTCCTTTCAAGGACATATCAACCAAGTTGAATCACACTTTTACAAGAGGATTCACCTACAAGTTAGGTTGTCACTTGGAATGATGTGGAAATTTAGAGATTTTCAATTAATGTATTAATTTAATGCTCAACTATCCTTGAAACCCTAATTATGCAAAACAGTAAGTAAAATGATGAATTACAACAAATGCTTGTAGACTAACATAGCAAAAAGAGATTAATTACTTCTCATTTTTTTAAGTTTGAGATGCAGAATATTCAGGGACACTGGCTCTCATGCTCCTATCCAAGGTGTTCTTTTCTTTAGGGAATCCTGATCTCCTTCTGACACTGATGATCACTGTACTTTTCATTTCTATGCTGGGAGATGCGGAGGACATTAGAACTAGTGCTCGGGTCTAATGCAGGGTGTTCTTAAGGATGTTGAAACCTCTTCAGATGCTGATTGTCATTGTCACAATGATTTATGTATTTTCAACCTCAGAGGAAATTGACACTAGCGCTCGAGTCCAAGGGGTACTTTTCTTCAGAGATCTGAAATTCTTATATTCTACAACCTTCCTCTACAACTCCACTTCGTGAAATCTAATCCATGTAGCTTACAATCACAAGGAGTGTGGTTGGGGGTTGTGGTGTTTAGAGATTTACCTCAGTCAAGCCTCGGAAGGACATTCAAGTCTTTTGAATACCATTGTTAGATAAAGAGTGTGTATCCCTATGGGATAGAGGCAAAAAACAAATAGATAAAGATTGAAACATAAATAAATATCACCTCAGAGGTGTAAATCTCACATAGATAAAGATTCTTCAACACATGAGAAGAGGAAGCTAAATCTGTAATCACAAACACAATAACAATGCTTTACTTTGCAACAATGAATATCTTGAATGCTCTAAAAACATAAGTTTGCCAAAAGTTCACAATCATCTTCTAGTTTACAAATGGAACCCTAAACATACTTATATATGCAACTAAATACATTCTTGCTTTAAATTTCATAATTCAAAATTAAAATGTCAACAATGGAAACTCTTAACGGTCACATAACAGACATTTAAATTTGGGACCCACCTGAAATAGGGCAGGATAGGGGTGTGAGTGCCCATGTCCTTGGGTCCTCTTTTAGGGTAGGGTTAAGTGCAACAATGTCTCTCAAGCCCCATATTCAAATTTGGGACCTGCCTGAAAAAGGGAAGGACAAAGGTATGAGTGCCCGTGTCCTCAGGTCCTATTTAGGGCAAGATCAAGTGTAACAATGTCCCTCAAGCCCCATGTGAAATGGATTTTAGGCCATTTTCATTCAGGAGTCAAAATAAACATTCAATATGCAAAATAAGGGACCCAGGAGCTAAACTTATGAGGAAAAATCCTAGGAAGACATTTTTGACATAATATTTAGCCCCTACTTTAATGTATGTATGAACACAAGGCTCATACATGCATTAAAGTATGGTCAAAACATATAAAACACACCAATCACTTGAAGACATTAGAGAAAACACATTACAAACATGCCAAACATAGTGAAGACAGTATGAGGCACGTAAAACACAGAGAAGACAACATTGAAGACATGGAAAACATGATGAATATAGTGAACGCAGTCATTAATTAATTTTCATTTTCATATATAAATGCATGTAGATGGAGATGCATAGAATGTAAAAATGCAACACACAACCCAAAATGTAGGAGGGCCATTTCGCCACACTCTCTGGACTACATATGGGGCAACAGACATGCAATACAAAACCTCAAGTGTAAGCGAAGCACTTCACTACACTCACACAAGAGGGGAAAACACACCATAAAAAGCCCAAGTGGGGGTTAACCACACAAGGGGGAAAACACATGGAAGACACATGGAAAACATGAGCATCGTATATCATGCCAAACACATACTATACATATAAAAGACGACAAACAAGGTGATGGAAGGAACTTATTGTTAAGCCCCCACCATCTTAGGCACATTAGAGGCACATCTAATGGTTGGGCTTATGCCACAACAACCACCAAAGACATGCTTAAGGTAGGATAGTCTCAAATCCAACCCCACACTACCTCAAGAGATACACGATCTTGCCTTGGGTAGAGGGATTTTGAATAAAAGGATATGCACGATATCCCATCTCCATAGAGGGATTAATGATTGCAATATAGAATAAAGATGTGCACTCATGCTGGAGATACATCATCCTACCTCTGCAGAGGGCTTACAAAAATGCTTCGTTACTACCAAAATTATCATCTACACCTTACCTTTATATGCCCCCACCTTAAGTTTTTAATGTCATGTACCATTATCAAGCACATTAAGGTAGAGAGAAAACACACAAGGGAACAAGAGCTCTCTCAAAACACATTTCCCCAAAGGTGGCATGTGCTTCATGATCACTAAATCTTCCCACAAACACATAATTTCTTACAAGAAGAGAGGTTAGAAATCTTTCTCTAAGATAATAACCACATCACATGATCAAAAATAATGCATGAAAAACATCACATAAAGAGCCAAGGTTATACTACGGATTTGGAAACCCAGTATAATCGTGGGGCTATACTGTACAGATCTTAGAACTGAGTGTAACCAAGGCAAGACCCAAGAGAAACTAAGTGCACGTAGTAGCTATATTGTTATGGTTTGTTAGCAAATATAAGACATTATCAAAATATCACATGGCATGATTCCACTAGCCAAGCGTCAGATTATATATATCAACCCCATCATCATTTATGGACTAGGTCCATTTTTCCTTCCTCATTGAAGGAACACATGGTCCATATCAGTATTATTTATTTTTCATCATCCGCCAACTAGATAGAACCACTAGAAGAAGGTAAACAATAAATCAAGAGAGGGGAACAAGTGCCCTAGGGTTGTCACGTAGGAAGGTGCCCCCAAGTAACCAACCGCAACGTTGTGTCCCTAAGGCATGTGTAAGGTCATGTGTAGATCCATTGGAACTTTCCCTAGTAATGAATGTTATGATAGGACTTCCTTCAAGAATATTTACAAACTTCTTGTTCTCTATGACGTGACATCTATTAGAGGTTATGTGACTATAGTGCATGATAGTTATATGTTTATACTTGAGCTATCTCTGGAGTACTTTTATCAAAATATATTCTATGATATGAGACCCATCCTTAGTAATTACTAATCGTATTATTTTGTATTGATCTAGGATCGTATGAGTTGACTTTTGTATAATTTTCTTGTATGACTTATTACATGATGTGGATCTTATGATTCCTATTAATGACTAATTGGTGATAAGGTTAAGTTTGTTTATGGTTGATATGGTTTATGATATATACATATATAACTCATCATGTGATTTCACCTTCCTTTAGGCAATATTGTTGAATGGTACAGACATATGTTCTAAATAGAGATGTGACAGGATTAACCATTGATATGATCTGATGTTTTATGTTGATATCTTGTGTAGAGATTTACAATGTTGATTCCTATTAATGACTAATTGGTGATAAGGTTAAGTTTGTTTATGGTTGATATGGTTTATGATATATACATATATAACTCATCATGTGATTTCAATATTATGTGAGAATTTTAAATTTATCTAATGAAATTTCTCTCGACTATTAAATATAATATTTTTACTTTTGTAATGAAGACTTGTTATGGATATACAATGCACATATTGATGTTACTTATTAATGCTTTAGCTATGATATTTGTGATAACCACTAACCTCAGAATGAGTGTGTAGGTACATACTAGCTAGTGGAAATGGGGAAAATACAAGGGGACCCTATTTTGTGAAAACAATAGAGCCAACCAAGTCTATGTGGAGAGGCTTAGGTCCTTTTTATTGTGAGATGTACTACCATGTGTTGTTTTTTACCTTGTGTTGTATTATGTAGCGTCATATGTCATGGTTGTTCTTTGTGATGTGTCATGCATTGCTATGTATTGTGTAACTTAAACTTATTAAATTTCCCCTTTAGTATTTTATAAGGGTGTAAAATAATTTTATATAGTAACTTTGTCTTAAAAATAAAACATTAAAACCTATGTTTATGTTTACGCACTTTTGGAGGGGAAAATTAACAAAATCAATAATTTTTAAAACCTTAATTTTTTTACCCTAAACAGGGTGATCAAAATTAGAGAGGTGTTGAGTCATCAGAGAGGGGGATGTGTGTGTTGTACAGATTTAAGAGTGTTGTAATAGAAACCATGGAAAATAAAAAAAAGTGTCCCCAATTGAGGAGACAAGTGTTTGCCTCTCAACAAGAGAGGTGTCAAGGGAGGACATTTTTAATCAATTATTTTGGGGAAAAGAAGGGGAGCTTCTCCTTATCCTCCTAGTTGTTGTAAATTTTCTTTTTTTACCATGGCTGGAACCTTCTGGGAAACCATCTTCTATAATTTTTTTGAATCACTTGAAATTGTGTTTTGACCTATATTATATGGATCACTTTCTTTTACTGGGATTTCTGCACCTTCTAGGTTGTTTGGAAAAAGATACTATAATTTTATTTTTCATCTACAATAATTATTGTACCATCTACCAACAAAATCTTTCCATCAGCAATGACTACCTTATCACCTGCTGTAATTTTTCTCTATAGACTAGGAGGGTAAATCTTGTACATAGAGGTCTAGTTGTGGAAAAAGAGTAAGCTAGATATCAGTGGATTTGGATCTGCCTCCTCCAAGTGTTGTACAAGGATCCAAGTAGGCATCAATCCTTCATGGAATCCCTAAATTATTAGCACCCTAAATTTCATAGAACATGTTACCGTAAATTGTTTGGGTAAAAAAAGTTGTATTAATTGTCTTATATTAATTTCCAAGAAGAAATTGTTTTCTATTTGTGTTGGGTATTATATTGTTGAATGTCAAGTAATGATTGGGGTAAAGACAGAGATGTCCTTAGAAGAATTTGAGAGAATATAGCTGGGTAAGAGTACCCAAAAGTTTCTTGTTCCTTGTCCCTACATGTTGATATTTGCTCTTCTCCTCTACAAAAAGGGAATTGTTGGAAGATTACTTACGTACAATATTGTGGCTTAAGGTGCTTATCTTGTGCAAGGTTGAGTTGTGATGCTATGTGAAATTGTGTCCTTGCTATTCAAAAAATGTGTGTTACTGTCATGCTATGTAGTTGGTATATCTATTCTACCCAGTCCCCCTATGTTTTCCCCTAGCTTAGGGGTGGATAGCTTCTATCCTAGGCTAGGAGGTAAGCATCCCACTAGCTATATCCAAGAATTTTGGTTCCTATACAGGTCTTAGAAGGCTAAAGAAGAAAAAGAAAAGAAGACTGAAGGGTGTAATGACCTATAGTTATTGATGGCAAATGACTGATACATGTTGAGTGACAAAGGGAAAGACAAGAGGAAATCATTGGAAGGTCTAGTGTTGAGAGATGGGTCAAATTTGAGTAATGGGAGTGTATGTCATTATATACTATTAATGTGTTACTAGGAAGTATGTCCTCTGTAAAATAAAGAAATGAAACTGCTGTAAACTAGCTTTTTATATTTGTTACATACTTGCTCTGCTATGAAATGGATTTGTGCCAAGGGAAAAAAAAAAGAGAACTAACAAGAAAATAAAATGAAAGAAAAATTATAATTGTATTGTTGTATATGAAACCATTGAATCATTTCTAGCATGGAATACTCCTAATGTAAAATTATTGAAATTAGGACTACTGCTATGTGTATATAAACATATTCATCCTTTTGTTAGAATACACGGGTTCCTTGATACTAGGAAAGAAGAAAAAAAAATCTTAGACCTAAATTGATTTTAATATATCTTTTTACATTTTTAGAAAGAAACCCTCCCTCATCTAGTTGGAATGAGACCTCACTTTGTCCTTCTTTAGTTCTTTTTCAGTGGTTGATCAGAAATATGTCAAGTGAAGCAAATTGGGAGGGAGCCTATGTGTTGTGTAGAGGTTTTGAATGTCTACTACATGTACTGCTAGGAAAAACTTTGTTCCTTGTACTAAAACCACCAGTATACTCCCCCTGCAGCTCTAGTATTTCTCTATTCTATCACAAGGATGAAACATGTCACACCTTTTGTGTTGAGTACAGACAATGAAATTTTCTTTGAGTAATGAACATGTATACCTGATCAATACTATCCATTGCCATTTCAAATCATGATCAATAATATTCTAGAAACAAAAGAAAATAGAATCTGAATTAAATAAGGGAAACAAACCTTTCTCTACATCATAGCTCTGATGGTCATTCAAAAGATGCCACAATTACCGACGAGTTGCAGAGGACTGTTGTACTCATTTTGGTGGATGAGCTGCTCTAGAAGTTTAGACACTACCAAACATAACAATGAAAACAAATTGGTCCCAAGATCAATGATTTTACTCCGTTTCTTTTTGTGTATTCATGCATTGATGGTTTATACCTAGTTTTGGCTTGATCGACCTCCTTCATCCCTAAGATCACCTACGTGTGCCACTATAGATCAAAAAAGAGAGGTTATTTAGGGGCTATTCTAATGATGATGTTTTCTCTTCTTGAAAGAAACTTGCTTCCTACTGCACAATATAAATGAACTATTCATTATGGGAAAGATGCACACATTTTCCCTTAATTAAGTGTTAATATCCCACTGTTGGAAAGTGAGACTTCTTGGGCAATAACGTTGACAACATTATATACTATGTAGAATGATATTTTCACATGATCTGAGAAACAACATAAGAAAAAAAATGATAGCAACCCAAAAAACATTAGAGCGACCAAAATCATATCCCATGAATGGAATGAGAGAAAAAAAATCAATCATCGAGAAAATCACCAAACATGTGTGAAAAAGTCAATTAAAGGAAGCCATGGGTGTTCATAGAAACTAAAGAATTAGGTTAGGTTTAACTCTGTACTGACACATTAAGAGTCAACTATCAAACAAACCCGAGATCATGCTAACCGCTGCCTCATGAAGAGGCCTTGTAATACAATAAACAGATTGTGCCCAAGGTAAAACAAGATATGGAAATAGAGTAAAGAATTGAGTTTATACCAAATGGTACATCTGGAAGTAATGAAGAAAAAATAGAACTGTTAGTTTTCAACTTACCCTAGCCATCGCCACAGTGCTCTCCTACCCAGCAAAAGATGAAGAATCCCAAAAGATGCATCATGTTGGGCGAGCAGCTAAGTGATTAGGGTAACAATGCTTGAGATGCCTTATGGTTATGCATATAGGAGAAGAAGATCCCCACCATTTATGTGAACTTGGGAATCCTAACCAAAAATATATATATATTTCACCTCCTTCGCTTTCTACTTTTCTTTTGGGAGTCATATGCTATTTGAACTTAGTCTAACTTATCATCTCGAGAGGGGTACTAGGTGCCCTAAAACAATAATGATTGCCCAGTTATGCCAAACATGCTATGGTAGTGAAGTATATGCCATGGGAGCTACCTCGAGGTCGTATAGTTAGCACTCTAGCATATCAAACTCCATGGGAAATCTTAACTTGATTGGAGGTTTGATAGTTTTAATATTTAAGTAAATGTGTAGCAATTTATGAGCATACCCCTCTTCCTTAGTCTAGCTAGAATTTTGAGAAGGGATTAATACTTTAAAATAGATTTACCATTAGGGAGGCTTAGATTTCGATATTAGTTCAAAATTAAGGTTAATTTTTTTTTAGTCTTGATAGAATAAGGGGACTCTCAACCCTAAAATAGGAAGCTTCCCTTCAAGATATAGTTTTGTCTTAAGGGAAATAACAAGGGTGGTGATTGTACGAGTAGACATACATATTGTTCTGACTCTTAGAGAAGGATTATATGAACTTTTCCCTGGTGCTCTTACTTCCGCAATGGTTATTAATAGACTAACAAGGTTGAATTTCAGATCTTTAAACCAAAAAAAAATGTATTTCATCCTTGCGAGCATGTTTTAGGTGAAGGCATTACAGAGGTATTGGATCAAGGTTCCCAACTCTGGGAGGTTCAGGAATAGACTGTACAAATTGAATTGTTTTATTTAAAAAAAAAACTATTAAGTGCTTGTAGTGGGCCCCATCCTTGCCTTGGTGAAATATGTTAGCAATAGAATAGGAGGATGTGGTAACGAGAGTAATGTATTTAGCTAGTGAAATAATAGTGGATTTAATAAAATTTCTAAGTGAAAAATTTCTATCTTAACCTTAGTTTAAATGGTTAAACATGAAGCATTCATGTATTGGACCCTGATCATTGTAAATTGAGTCTCCTATGTTTCCTAGGAAACTCAAAATCATGAATTAAATTTAGTTTCCTTCTGACCCTCGACATGTATATTTCCATAGTTAATTGTCTTGATGAAACTTAAGTTTTAAAACAAATAAGAATGTCTTTCAATTGATTTAAAGTGAGAATTATGTGAATATTTAACTCTATTTTTGAAAAGTGGTTGGTTCTCTAGTTGCATTGAATTCTGGAATTTTCATATTATGTTCTTATGAGACTTATGTTTTAAAACAAATAAGAATGTCTTTCAATTGATTTAAAGTGACAACTATGTGAATATTTAACTCTCTTTTTGAAAAGTGGTTAGTTCTCTAGTGGATTGAGAAACTTCATGGGATGTGATTACTTTGCATATTATGGCTTGGGGGTTGAGAAAAGAAAATTTAGCAGAGAAAAGTGGAAAGAATGGGTTGTTAAATTTTGGTCAACATTACGTTATGAATTCCTACATTTGCTAGTGTTTAAGTGTAATAAACTCTTGTGTATTTTTGTTGTGTGAGTTTAATTGGATAGGATTCAAATCATACTTAGAGAAAAATATGCTCTTACTTGTGTGTTTTCTTATATTCAAATAGGTGAAATTGAAATGTGAAAAGGGTATTGTAACATATACTAGATGAATTAGATTTAATATTTAGAAATGTGAAAACTTTTGTGATATGTTGTGTCAAATAATTTTCTTATATATTTTTTTTTGATTGGTAAAAGGCTGAGGCCGTTAATATATAAAATTAGTTATAAAATATAGCTCTGTTCAGTGTGGGCACCGGTGGGAAAGAAAAGAGCAAAGAAAACCTCCGGTCTAGCCCGGGACTTTTGTAGTCTAGTACATGCTGTTTATTTATAGAACTTATACGGGGTCAAGCCCCACAAGGAAACATATATACTTCTACAATTACAGACATCACCCTTATCCATGGCCTTTCTTTTGATATCCACTTGTTGTATGTCTTTTGGTTCTTCAACTCCTGAGATAACCTCCAAGGCTTATAACCTTTGAGAAACTATCCATTATCCAATTAAGAGGGCTTCTTCTATCTTGCTCCTACCAGTGTACCTATTTAACCTGAAACCACAGGAGAACTACCACTTCTTTTCGCATGTTAGCTATACACAAATCCTAAAAATCTTTCTCCTATACCCAACTGTTAGCTCTTTAAAACCTTTGCCTGAGAAGAAAGAGAAAAAATACTTGCTATTTCCAAGCTTTTCAAAATTAATCAAGCACACTTGCTTTACTGTTAACTTAAATCTGATTATGTGGGGCATCCCATTCTAGTTGACTGATCCACTGTATGCCAACATCTATATATATAAACTGTAAAAATACTAATATATATATCTACATGTGGGAAAAAGTAAGTGATCAACCATTTCACTGATTAATGTTGAAGAACCAAAATATCCCGTTCCTACTCAATTCTGTCCCATCATAGAAAATGTTGTTACCTGACAAAACATATTAATTAGATCGGCATAGGAAAGCACTATCAGAGACAACTCTGCAAGCCCTCCCGATAGTGAAAGTCATGTCGTTGGAGGAGATCAATAAGACTCTCACTGAAGCATCCACTCAAGCGAAGTGAGCTAGCCATCTTCGGCAGGAGATTCTCATCGGAAAGAAAGATCAGGGGGTTTTTGATACTCTAAAGTCCCACCGATTGAAGAAAAGAGCTACGGTGAGGCTTACACCAATATGCATGAGGATCCAAATTTGATGAATTTTCATAGAATCAAACCCGACATAGCTAACAGTTTAAAGAAATAGTTCGTCAAGTCTGACGGAAAATTTTGAGTTTGGCAAAGGAGATATACAAGAAGATATACATAGCTATATGCATGTCACGGAACCGAAAGATTATAGAATGAAGTTTAATTTTTGTATATTTTGAACATTGTATGTGTGGTTAATACATACATACAATGCGGAATTCAAGAAAGGTTGAGATTTGGTTAAAATGATGCATCATGACTAGATGCATTACACTTTATATCCAACGTGGAGCCAAAAATTAAGTAAATTTTGGTTTATAATATAAGTCCGAAGGGGTGATACAAAGGGGTTTGTATGCATTCGGCTTTGTATACCATCCAAAAAGTGATGTGGGCTCCACTGGATGCATGTCAAGTTTGTATAAATTCATATACAAATGGCAATATACAAAGAAAATATACAAGAGAGGGTTTGTATAAGATGCTTTGTATGTGCGCTTATACAAGATAACATACAATTGCCAATATACAAAGAAAATATACAAGCGAAGGTTTGAATAAGATGCTTTGTATGTTCGCTTATACAAGATAACATACAAGCGGCAATATACAAAGAAAATATACAAGAGAATATTATACAAAACCAGACATCATTGGAGATATAAATAAGGGAAACATACAAGATGATCTGCAAAGCCATATGCATGTCGCGGAGCCGAAAAGATTATGAAATGAGGTTTCATTGTTGTATGTTTCGTGCATTGAGTGTATGTTCAGGTTATACAATTCAATACTCATACAATGCATATCGGGCTTGTATCAGTAACAATGTATATGATATATAAGCCGATATACAAGAAGCTTTGTATATTGAGATGTATAACATAACAATGTATATCTTTGATATTCATGCAGATATACAAGAAGCTTGTATAAATAACAATGTATATCTTCGATATACAAGCCAATATAACATAAGATGCTTGTATAAATAACAATGTATATCTTCTATATACAAGCCGATATACAAGAAGCCTTGTGTATTTCAATATAGAAGCTGATATATCAGGCTTGTTTAAATAACAATGTGGGCTCCACCGTTTGCATATCGTCTTGTATAAGTAACAATTGAAAAACAAGATGATTGAAAAGTATAGCATTACAATGTATATCTTCGAAATGCATGCCGATATACAAGATGCTTGTATAAATAACAATGTATCTCTTCGATATACAAGCTGATGCTTGTATAGGTACAAATGTATGTCTTCGATATACAAACCGATATACAAGATGCTTTGTATATTACAATATACAAGCCGATATATAAGGTTTGTATAATAACGATGAGGGCTCCACCTATTGCATATCGGCTTGTATGAATAACAATGTATATTTCTGATATACAAGATGCTTTGCATATTCAAATGTTTAACATAACATTGAATATCTTTGTTATATACAAGCCGATATATCAGGCTTGTATAAATAACAATGTGGGCTCTACCAATTGCATATCGGCTTATATAAATAACAATCGATATACAAGCCGATATACAAGATGCTTTATATATTGACATGTATAACATACCAATTGATATACATGCCGATATACAAGAGGCTTTGTATAAATAACAATGTATCTCTTCAATATACAAGCCTATATACAAGATGCTTTGTATATTTCAATATACAATCTAATCTATCAGGCTTGTATAAATAACAATGAGTGCTCCACCGATTGCATATCGGCTTGTAATGTATATTTCTGATATACAAGATGCTTTGTATATTGAAATGAATAACATAACAATGAATATCTTTGATATATACAAGCTGATATATCGGCCTTGTATAAATAACAATGTGGGCTCCACCGATTGCATCTCAGCTTGTATAAATAACACTCGATATACAAGCCGATATACAAGATGCTTTGTATATTGACATGTAACATAACACTTGATATACATGCCGATATTCAAGAGGCTTTGTATCAATAACAATGTATCTCTTCGATATACGAGCTGATATAACATGAGATGCTTGTATAAATAACAATGTATATCTTTGATATACAAGCCGATATACAAGATGCTTTGTATATTTCAAAATACAAGCCGATATATCGGGCTTTTATAAATAACAATGAGGGCTTTACCGATTGTATATCAGCTTGTATAAAGAACATTGTATATCTTCGATAAACAAGCCGATATACAAGATGCTTTGTATATTTAATGTGTAACATAACAATGTAAATCTCCAATTTACAAGATGCTTGTATAAATAACAATGTATATTTTTGGTATACAAGCCTATATAACATAAGATGCTTGTATAAACAACAATGTATAACTTTGATATACAAGCCGATAAAACATAAGATGCTTGTATAAATGACAATGTATATCTATGATATTCAAGCCAAAATAATAGATGCTTTCAACATACAAGTCGATCTACAAGAAGCCTTGTATATTTCAAAATACGAGCCGAAGTACATGTATACAGAGAGGATTTGTATAAGATGCTTTGTATGTATTTTGAGTAGAAGCTTTCAACATATAAGCCGATATACAAGAAGCCTTGTATATTTCAAAATACAAGCCGAAGTACATGTATACAGAGAGGATTTGTATAAGATGCTTTGTATGTATTTTGAGTTTGTATGTTTGGCTACATAAAGGTTAGTGTCTTATGTTTGATGATTGAAGTAGTGGATATCTTATTGGCTACATAAAGGTTGGTGTCTTATGAGACTGAAAGAAGATCTAAATAGAGAAGTGAGCCTCCCTCCTTCAGATTTTTAGGAGTTTAAAATTCCTTCCTTAGGGTTGACCTTTAGTAGAAAGGCATATGCCATCAACCCCTTTATTAGCCAAGGAGTTAGCTTTACTATTACCTTCCCTGTAAATATGGTTAAATGTGCAACTTTTAAAAGAAGAAGTTAAGTCTAGGGCAATAGTCAGAAGGGAATTTAGTCTCCAATTGGGCATACTCCCTTTACGTAAGGCATTAATGATGATTACGGAGTCATCTTCGACTTCAATTTTTTCAATTTTCAAGTCTTTCAAGATTTTTAGAGCTTCAATCAGAGCAGTCAGTTCTGCTATATTGTTTGTTGCTTCTCCTAATGGTTTGGCTAAGGTAGTGATTACTCTCTCTTCATAATCATGAACTATACAGCCTATACCTGCTGCTCCCGGGTTGCCCCTAGAAATCCCATCGAAATTAAGCTTGAACCAACCTTCTTTAGGTGGTTACCACTTACATTCCTGTCTCTTATTTGTGGTGTTCGGCTATCTTGTCCCACATAGGAGGGCAGTTTTAATCCAACCCATAACCTGCGCATCTTATCATCCCAGTGAGACATTGAGGTATCTTTTTTAGGGTTACTAAGCACCCTGCTGTTGACAATTTCTATGATAACGGCTTCAATCTTACTAATCATCTATTCAAAAGTCAATTTTCTATCCTTAAATATTCTTCTATTCCTTTCTTTCCAAACTTCCCATATCATAATCGAAGGGGTAATTGTGCATAACATATTATAAATGCTTTATTTGTGCATATCAAGCCAACACTAGAATAGGTTTACTATGTTATTAGGAAGAGCTGTAATCCATCCCAACTTATTGCTTAGCCAGTTCCAACATTTATTAGAAAGTTGACAATCGAGGAGAATATGATCTGTTGTTTCTTGCTTCTTTTCACATAGGGGGCATCTGCTAGGCGCTTCATAACCCATCCTCGTGAACCTATCCGTTGTTAATATTTTCTTTTGTAGGGCCATCCATGCAAACACACCAGCTTTTGGAAGATAGTTCTTATCCCAACAGAGTCTCAGTGGGATCTCTGATTTTGGTCTGAGCTGTTGTTTGATTAAAATTTTGTAACTATCCTTAGTTTTATAGTTTCCTGATTTGGCCCCATCCTAAACTAATCTATTTGAGCCTCCTCTGAGGGATACCTTCATGCTATTAAGGATGTCAGACAATTTCTTTTTTACATTATTCGGGAGGTTCAAATTTTCCAGGGATTTCCAATTCCAACCCTGACTCTCCCCATTATTCAGGAATTCTATGTAATCTTTTACTTTCTTTCCCCATCAGGATTCTAGGATTCTTTTGGCATTTTCAAAGTTACCCAAGCTACTTAACGTCTCAAACCCCCTCTAAGAGTCATCCCAAAAAAGTGCTTGATTTCCATCACCAAGACTCCAAGTTAGTTTGTCCATAATGAGCTTTCTGCAATCCATCATAAAATTCCAGAGGCGAAAGCCTCTAGGGGGATTGGCCATTCTGAATAGGAAGGCTGGTTCCTCACCTCTAAGATATTTGTATCTAAGGATTTTAACCCACTTTAAATTAGGCTACTGATACATTTTCCAAATGAGTTTAGCACCTAATGCCATGCTCTGCTCCTTGAAGTTTTTCAAACCCAAGCCACCTTCTTCTTTTGGTCTATAGATTTTATCCTAGGAAACAAGTGCCATTATCTTTTTATCCTCTGAACCCTGCCAAAGGAAAGTTATTAGAGTTTTGTTGATTTCTTCATGTTTTTCTGCTGGCAAATTCATACAAGATAATTGGTATACTGGGATAGCTGAGAGAACCAAATTTAGCATTGTAACTTTGCCTACTGAGGATAGCCACTTGCCTTTCCATGATTCTGCTTTTTTCCTGATCTTAGAAGTGATATGGTCCTAGAGAGCATTAGTCTTGTTACTTTTACCCAAAGGTATACCTAAATATTTACAAGGCATCTCCCCTCTTTTAAGGGATAAAATTTTGCAAATTTTCCTTTCAGTTTTCGGCTCTGTATTGAAAAAATAAATTGCTGATTTATCAGCATTAACCTCTTGTCCAGAGGCCCTGCAATATGAGTCCAAGATTTCTTTGAATGCCTTAGCTTCTTCCATGCATCTCATACCAAAAAGCATAGTATCATCAACAAACTGTTGATGAGTTGTAGGATCTACACCCGAAGTGATTTTGATTCTTTAAACCTTTCCTTCTACCCTTTCCTTGGTGATCATTCTCCCTAGAACTTCTGCCATTATAATAAAGAGAAAAGGGGAGATAGGGTCCCCTTGTCTCAATCCTCTGGATATACTAAAGAAACCTTCAAGGGTCCCATTGACTAAAACTAAAAACTTGGAGCTGGAAATGCATGCATAAATGAGGTTTATCCATTGTTTAGAAAATCCAAAGGCTTCTAAATTTTTGCAAAGGAAAAGCCAGTCAACCTTGTTGTAGGCTTTACTAATATGTAATTTAATCAACATACTAGGTTTTTTATTCTTTTGTATGGAGTGGATGGCTTCTTGGGCTATAATAATTTCGTCAAATATGGATCTTCTTGGGACAAACCCTGTTTGCTCATCACTTATGATGTCAGGTAGAATTGTCTAAATTCTATTTGCTAAGGTTTTATTGAGGATCTTATATATGGTATTACAAAGAGAAAAGGACCACAAATCCCCCAGATTTTATGTCTTCTCTTTTTTTTGGTATGAGAGAGAGAAAAGTATTATTTACTTCTTTTAGAAGGCTGCCCGAATTTCTTACCCCTTCTAATGCATCGACTATCTCATCTCCTATGAAGTGCCAGCATTTCTGAAAGAAGAATGCTGGGAAGACATTTGGTCTTGGAGCTTTGTCTGGCTGCATTAGAGAGATTGCTAGTTCAACCTTAGTTTTAGTAAATTTACCATTGAGGTCTTTATTTTGATCCTCTAAGATAGTCCTTGGAATATCTTTCAATATGGATTGTTGGTGCAACCAATTAGATCCTTCCTGATTGTTCAGAATATCCTCAAAGTACCTAACCATTTCATATGTAATGTGTTGAGGATCTTCCATCCATACATTCTTTAATTTTAAGGATCATGTTTACATTTCTATATGCTCTCGTGCTATTGTGTAAGAACTTAGTGTTCTTGTCACCTGCTTCCAGCGAAGTCTCTCTAGACTTTTGTCGCCAAAAGATTTCCTCTTTGGCTAGGATATCTTCATATTCCATTTTTAGCTATTTTTCTTTTCCATATTTTTTTGCGTCCATGCCTTTAGTTATTACACTTTTATTGAGGTTTTCAATTTCCTCTTCTAACTTAGTTTTGATTTCGAAGATATTACTAAAGTTAGTCTTATTCCAACTAAGAAGCTTACATTTGATAGTTTTTAATTTGGATACTAAACAGAAAAGCTTAGATCCAGAAACTCTAGTTTCTTTCCATGATTTCTCCATTAAGATTAAAAGGTTATTATCTTTGACCCACATTTGTTTAAATTTGAAGGGGCACTGTTTGGGTTGGCAGTCTTCTGATATACTTAGCTGGACTGGGTAGTGATTAGAGCCTGATTATGGTAAGATCTTAGCCTTCAAAATATAAGAGAGTTGAGCCCAGTTTCCCCTGACCAGGAATCTATCCAATTTTTCTGCAATATTGCTAAAGCCCTTCCTTCTATTGTTCCATGTAAAACCTTCTTGTGCAGTTTTGATTTCCAATAAATTGTTCTTATGAACCTAGTCCTTAAAGTCAATTGTTGTTGTGTATAACCTGACAGATCCTCCCATCTTTTCTTTAGGGTCTAGGATCGCATTGAAATCTCTACCCAGAATACAAACCTGATCTTGTAAGGTTCCCAAGAATTGTTTTATTTTTGTCCAAACTGATCTCTTGTCTTGGTTCTAGGCAGGACCATAGATGTTAATAAGAAATAAGTTTAGATTGGTTTTGATGCTCCTGAAGTTCCCACCATCCAATTTTTTTTACAACTTGTTACTGAAAATGAAACCATTCTTGGGTCCCAGATTACCCCAAGGCCCTCCGAGGCACCCTCTGCTAGGACTCCTACTAGTTCCCATATTCCTAGCTTCTTATTTAGAGTGTCTATCTCATCTTTATTTAGTTTGGTTTCTTGGAGAATCAGTATGTTTGGTTTTGTGTTAGTTATATAGCGTTTTATAATTCACTGTTTGTTAGGGGTGTTAAGTCCCCTAACATTCCAAGTGTATACTCTCATGGCGCTGTGGGAAGGTCCTTCCCCTTCCCTGCATTAAACAATGTGGTGATCTTGGTTTGATTAGTTGCCTCACTTGCCTTCTCTCTTAGCTCCAATAGTGATTTCCTACTCCTTTTCTTATTACTTTTGGCACAGTCTGGGATATCCCTGTTGAAATCAGTTATGGCAATTCCCAACCTCAGATCTGCTTCATCCCCTTCTCTACCTCCCTGATCTTTTGGGTCCTCTTTCTTTCTAACCTACCTTTCCTCTTCTTCTTCAAGTTCTATAATCTTGGTGATGAGTTTTTCCTTCTCTTTGTTAACTTCCTTGATTACCACTTCCTCTAATGCCTTATCGAAGATCTCATTGCAGATTTCTTCTATAACCGAATGGCTGAGCTTGTCTGTAGATTTCTTTTGAATCTCAGAATCTTTATATTTTTCTTCTATTTTGAAAGTGTTTGGAACCCAATTTGGGTTTCTAAAACCTTTGGGTTTATACTTCCTTCTGCTGCTGTGGGGTTATTGTCTCTAGAAGCTTCTGATGGAACTTCCCCTTCCTCTAGTTCCATCCTCTCTTTACCTATCTGTGGTTCATAATTCTGATTCGGAGGCTTAACCATTGTGATTGTTAGTTTCCCCAAGCTGACCTGATCGGGATTCTTGTTTTGTGTAGTAACCTCATTACTATGATTCAGGGTGTTTTCTTTGTCATTTTGGGAAGATTTAGGGCTTCTCTTAGGCTAAGCTATTACCATACTCAGGTTCTGATTTTGCCCAGACAATTCCTTGGTACCACTAAGGTGCTTCTTGAGGGAAGAAGAGCTAATCCTCTGATAGTCCACAATAAATCCACCTATATTATCATTAAATCTGATGTTAACACCTCCAGACTGGGAAATGGGGTGCACCTTAGCGGGCATATTTGGAATTCTGTTATTAGTGTTTCTAAGGATAGGTCCATGGTGGAGAGCTGGCTTGATGCAGTAATTAGCTAGGTTAGTATTAATTTCAATAGGTTCAAGGTCTTTGGTGCTAATATCCAATTTTACTAATAGGAAAACATCTGAGTAAGATAAAAAATCCTTCTCCATTCCCATGAATTGTCCCAGGTGATTCCCTATCTCCCTCAAAATTTTACTATGGATGAGCTCGACCGAGAGATTCGGTAGCTTGACCCACCTAACTATTTTAAGTTTCAGTTTACTAGGGTCGAAATTAGGTATCCAGTCTAAGTACTCGAAATTATGCCCTTTGTAAAACAAGCTTCTGCTGTTTAAATTTTTTTTTTTAGGTTTACACTCTTATAGACAATGAATATGAACTCTTCAAAGGTGATAGTGATACTTACCTAGTCTTTGTAGAGGGTTTGGACCCATTCTGTAATTTCCTTCATAGGCTGCCCTATCCCACACCATTGAATAGAAAAATTGTGGGTTCTACAATTCAACCCCAGACCATCTGTGTAGATATTTTTGATATCGATTGATGCTTTCTTTTCCATGGCCTCAAAATTTTGATGATATATTGAATTTATTTTTGGTCTTGACCTAGGGGTTCTAGGGTTTGCCTGTTCACAGAGTGTTGCCTAGTCTAAGCCCTTCCAAAGAGTGTTAGGAGCTGAGTTGCCAAATTTAGGGTTTTTGGAGATTTGCCACTGGTGGGGTACCTTGAAATTTGAAATGCTGCCTAATTGGAAATTTTCCCTTACATGAATGAGCCTGGGGGGTGGTTTTGAAAAACCCTCCACATATCCTTGTCTTGGATAGGAAGGATAGGAGACAACAGTGGGTTGTCGAGCACTTCAGCTTCTTTCCTGACCTAGATTGGTGCGGTTTGCTCCAGTTACAAATGTTGGGGTTGCTAAGGTTATTGGGATAGCCCACATTCCTGCCACCCTAGCTTGAGCTGTTACTCTTGCTGTTGCCTCTACCCTAACTCCCCTCTACTACCTCCTACTCTTCACCGTTTGCCAGCCCTGTTCATCCTGAGGATGCGGAGGCGGAGCCCCGCACTCATAGAAAACCTTCTTCTTCCCCTCTAAAATGCTACACAAGTGCTCTTCCCTTGATTCATTTCTTGCATTCTTAATAAGATTTCTTTGTAGCTGATTGCCTGCTCTTTTTCACATTTTTGCCTAAAATAATTTAATTATTATTTTGAGAATGAAATCCTTTTACAATAATTTGCTTATATTACCCTTAAGAATGTGTGTTTTCTTGTATTCATATAGGTGAATTCTAAATGTGAAAATGGTATTGTAACATATACTAGATGAATTAGATTTAATATTTAGAAATGTGGAAACTTTTGTGATACGTTGTGTCAAATAATTTGCTTATATTACCCTTAAGAATGTATGCACTTTGTGTATTGTATAAGTATATTATGTGTTGAGAAATTAGGAATGCTCAATAAAACATATTTCAATTTAGGTCATCCTTGTTTATCTTGAATATTGGGTTTACATGAAGACATAGCTAAAACTTGAAAGCATAGCAAAATTATTCATTCTAGAAAAACAGATAAAACTAGGATAGAATGAAGAAAACAATCACTCACCATATATGGTTTTCAATGCAATAGAATTCAAATTAAATTAAATTAGTAAGACCTAGTAAAGCATAGGAAATGTAGTGCATGGTATGACAATGAATTATAATTACAAGACAAATTAGGGGTCAAAATATGTTTTCTGTGACTGAAATTGAGATTTTTTTTTTCTGCAAAATGAGGTTGCTATAAAAAAAATTAGGTACATTTGACTACTAATGAATGAACCTAGTAGTAAGTGAAAAAAGTGAGATTAATTTTCATGTGGTGTAATGTGATATGTATGTGGAATTTAACATGTGTTGTGATGTGAGAATACTAGTAATGTTGTGATTGTATCTCAAAGTATGTGATATCTAGGATATCCAACTTGGGAAGAAGAGTTTAGTGGACATAATGTATGATCCACTTAAGCATGCCCTTGTGATAATTGTATATATTTGTAAATAACCCTTATGACTTAAAGCGGTAAAATGTTAAAAACATAATATGTATTGAAGTGTGTTTTATGGAGATATGTGAGTCACCATTCATGTTCTCATATGATGAGATGTCTAGTGCCACCCCTATTTGAGAGCATTCTCTCATGACCACATTGGAGTATAGTCCCTCTTCTTCCCTAATTAAACAACATTGGTTGGTTTGTGTTGTAAACCCTTTTCTTTCTATTGTTCCAGGGGTTGTAAACATGTTGGACACTCAAAAGACCTATAAATGGGAGAGTTACATGTGTTGGTGTGTGATTTGGCACATCACAAGACATCTTTGTTTGGAGATAATTTGGTCACCACTTTTGGGTGGTTTTGGCTAATGGTTTTGTAATTACCATTGACAGTTTACTATATTTTATATCCTATATATTAGGAGCTTGAGATGGATTTTGTGTGTAAGAGCCTTATAGATGTTGAGTTACCTCCTAGATCTTTAGTTGGTTATACTCCTATTAAAGCCTACTCTGCATTTATATTGTAATATTCTTGATTTTTAAATAATATATTGTTCGGCTTTGGAGTGTGGGGTTTTTTACCTGAAAGGGTTTTCCCATGCATATCTTGTGTTATAAGTTTTGTATTTGAATGTTGCTATTATCTTTTTGTTAATGTGCATTTTAATCTGTAACTGAAAAATTTAAAATTTGCATAAATCTTTCCTCAGTAGATCAGTGTAGGAAGCATTTTCTTCATACCTTGCTTCCTTTCAACAATATTGTTGAAGATTCTAGTCTTGACAATGATTCTCTGTATGCTAAAAGAACATTTTATTATTTCAAAAGGAAAAGTGGTTACAATTTAGTTAGGAGATGAAAAATCTATATATAGAAGTTAATTCTAATTGTAAGGATCCCTTGATGGGAGGTATTCCTCCTTTCAAAATAGTCACTATACAAAAAATGTAAGGAGTCTTTGTGCTCCATTTTTTGAAGAAATTAGAAGAATTTTCTTTAAATTTTGTGTCAATATTTCTCCTTTGACCACATGTTTATTGTATGTTTGATTTTAAATTATTTCTTCATTTTTTTCTTATACTTTTGATTGAATAGGAAATTTGATAGAGACTTTGTGCTTTGATTTGAAGGAATGAGAAGAATCTTTTAGAACTTTGTGTCTCCGTATTCTTTGTTTATTACATATTATTCATATGTCTAAAGTGTAATTGACTCCTCATATTTTTCTTCTAGGTTGAAGGTGTAAACTGTTTGTAATGAAACAACTTGCACAATATCTGAATATAATAGCAAATATGTTGTAAACACTTGATAATAATATGCCACTTCGAGGGGGCAACCTCCAAAACCACTTCAAGGGGGATACCTCCAATAGTCTTCAATGAGAACACAATACTGAATATGATGAAACAAGACTCACTACCTCCTATATATATACCTATTTATGCGTAGGATATCACCTAGGCTGACTTAGATGGACCTATATAAGCCTTAGGCCGACCTAAACAACTAAATAACAATAAAATAATGATAATATGACTTAATTAAGAGTTAAGATAGCCACAAGCTGACTATTCATAACCCTATACACACTATAGGATTAAGGGCATAGCATGCCCCCCCTCTTCAAAGAAGCATTGTCCTCAATGTTGACCGAATGTGGATGCTTTTGCATGAATTCCTCATTCTCCCATGTAGCTTCCTCAACTGGAGAGTTCTTCCATTTAATTAGATATTCTATGATTTCCCTTGTCCTTAGCTTCTTGGTGCGTGTTTGAATAATTCTCTCAGGATCCACAACTATTCTTCCCTCCTCATCAAGCTCAGGTAACTTAGTCTGTGCTACCACTTTATTCCCAATAACCTTCTTCAAGCAGGAAACATGAAAAACTGGATGAATTTTTGTTGATATGGGAAGCTCCAATTTATATGCTACATTGCCAATCTTCTGCAACACCTTATAAGGAACATAGTACTTGGGTGCCAGCTTGTTAGCTTTATGTTGTTGTTTTAGAGACATTTGCTTGTATGGTTGTAGTCGCACAAAGACCCAATCTCCCACTTCAAAAGTTCTTTCACTACGGTGTTGATCAGCTTGTTGCTTCATTCTATTTCGTGCCATTGCCAAGTTCTCTTGAAGACTAGCCAATACCTCTTGTTGATGATGGATGTGTTCTTCGACTGTGTGAACCTTTGGTTGTCCCGTAATGAAGAGATGATTGATGGTGGGTGGTAACCATATAGTGCTAAAAATGGAGACATCTTGGAAGAAGTATGGAAAGAAGTGTTGTACCACCATTCTGCTAGTGGTAGCCATTGCACCCATCTCTCTTGTTTATCTGAAGCAAAACAATGGAGATAGCCTTCCAAGCATTTGTTGACCACTTCTATCTGTCCATCTGACTGGGGGTGATATGATGAACTACGAGCAAGCTGAGTGCCCAAGTATGAAAACAAGTCAGTCCAAAAATTACTTGTAAATATAGGGTCACGATCACTGACTATAACTTTTGGAGTCCCATGCAGTTTCTGAATAGTATTCATAAAATCTATTGCTACAGTGCTTGCTGCCAATGGTTGTGCCAAAGCACAAAAGTGACCATATTTGGTGAGACGATCCACAACAACCATGATGACATTTTTTCCTTCAGATCTAGGCAAACTTGTGATGAAATCCATAGATACCTCCTCCCACCTTTGACTTGGGATACATAAGGGTTGTAGAAGACCCGGAGTCTTAACTGTCTTCCCTTTATATTGTTGACATACCATGCATTCAGCTACAAATTTTTGAACATCCCCTTTCAGCCCTTCCCAAAAGAAATCTTGCTTGATTCTATGATAAGTTTTGAAAATGTAATTTGTTCCTCATTACAAATATTATTTATTTTATACATAAATTATATTTGAATTCATGAATGATATATATATTGAGAAACACTCATAAATTTCAAACATGTAAAAATAATTTTTAAATCAAAAAATTATGTCATACTTTGGGCTTTGTTGGTGGTAGCTTTAAAAAATAAAGTTTTTAATTTTATATTTTTTGACCAAAGAGGTCAAGTGTAACTCCCAAGTGCTCCATGTGGGTGTCATCATTCCTCTTACACAACTCATCTAAATGACTAAAAATAACTAGTTAAATATGTTAGCTATAGTCCAACTTGCAACCCCCTTCTTCAATGATTTCTTACACCTATCATAAGACCAATGATACATGGTAGAGAATCCCAACAAAGAATTTCAAAATTCCCTCCATATGTGTCATTTTATTTTCCATGTGGGTCCAAGATTTACAATATTTGACAAATATTTAGTAATTGCAACAATATTAGGACTCGCAAGATTTACAACACCTATTCCTAAGAAATTGTATTTACTAAAAATTAATTAAATGATTGCATATATTAATCTATTCATCAAATTATATGTTAGACTATGAATATACAAATTCTTTATATTTAATATTTGTATTCACAATGTTGATCTATCAAAAGTCCAAGATTCTTGTATTTCCAATATCAATTGCAAAAGCAAAAAATATTTAAACTTTTATAAAAAAAAATATTATGTAAAATATAAAAAATGCATCAATATTTCCAATCACATTTTGTGATATACAAAATGAATTATCTCACATATAACTTATTAATATTAAGAAAGGCATTTGGATATAATGAGAACCCAAAAGATAGTTTAAATGCTTTTCAATATCACTAACATTTTTGAAAAATTATTTAAAAATTATTTGAATCATTTAATGTAAACATAATATCTATAATGTATTTTATTTTTTTAAAATATGTAATATTATATAATGTTAATATTCAATATTTTTGTAATTCGTATTCTTATTATTCTTTAACCTTTTAAAAAATATCAATATAAAGAACTATTATTTAGTGGTTATCCCTTCGGTTGCTTATGTGAACAACCACTACCTCATATACAATTCACAAACTAATCACTATATACAAATCGTTTAAACCTTTTTCTACATAAGGCCTCATTTAAAACACTTTACTTACACATCATCCATTTCAATGTTCCAACAGTCAATAACAATTTTACACCTTATTCACAACAAAAAGTGGTAAATATTTGCCTTATTTTTATCAATAAACCTTTGACTATTGAAGTAAATGATGTTTAAGAATATCCTATTTAAAACACTTTTAACATGTTTAAGCTCAATTCTCCATACAAAATGGTTATTAGAAGTTATAAAAATTTTGTATAAATGATTCTATATGATAGATATTTTCAACATACATGCTAACCACCCTAATAGCCCTTACAGGTTCAGAATAACATTTGTAAAACACAGTTTTGTTATTTGAATGCCTCAAATAACACAAGGTACCAACTGTTAAGCTTTAAATTGACTCATTGGCCTACTGTAAGACCTGATCATACTCTACCTTTCTTTGGAAACTACGGTGATCTACCCTTCTGTGGAAACTACGGTGACAATTACAGGCCTCGCATCTCATTTCATCATCTTGGCTGGCCTTGAACTCTCCACATCCATCTTTGGCATGATAGGGAAGCTGAAGGGTGTGATTCTTCCAACATTCCATGTACTCTACCTTTCTGTGGAAACTACGGTGACAATTACAGGCCTCGCAACTCATTTCATCATCTTGGCTGGCCTTGAACTCTCCACATCCATCTTTGCCATGATCGGGAAGCTGAAGGGTGCGATGCTTCCGACATTCCATGTACCGCACCCTGTTAATTGATTCATTAATAGCTGACCCAGAAACAAATTGGGCTTTTGAGGTTTCATTCCTTAGCTCTGAGAGTAGCTCTTTTGGATCCATCCTGACTCTATTCTTACACACAGAGAGCGGAATAATATTTGAAAAACAGCGAAACAAATGGAGTTCAACGATGGCAATGAATAAAGATGACAGGACAGAGAGTCTTTTTCAATGCTTTCGTTAACTTCTGATCTGCTTTTAAACCTTCACCCACAAAAGCAAATATTTATCATACTTACATGACGTTTGAGCATCATATTCAGGTCTGTAGCTATTTAGGGTTTGTCTTTTATTATAAACACGAACAAATCAGTAGAAATAAATAATAATTTCTCTGAAATAGTTGTATTTAGTGCTTACATTGCACTTTAATATTAAAAAAAATGGAGAACATGATTGTGTAGGGTAATAAATCATAAGCTAAGAATGCAAAGTTAAGCTAACAGGCTCCTTCTACTTCAGATTGCAACATAAAAGAAAAGGAAACTATAGTGATGCAAAATCAAACAAAACTCAAAATACCTTTTCCTTGGGTGTGAATGATGGATCCAAAGTGTTGATAATGATTGCTATATTGAATTGCTCTAGTGGACTTACTAGTATGACAACATGTACCTGCAGATTCTTCTTGATACCTTGGGTGAGAGGGAAGCCTAAATTTATAGATTTGAGGTAGAGGAATGGAGGGTTAGTATTCATTTGCATTGGATGGCTAGGATTGAATTAGATGAATTAGGGCAAGATTAGAATCTTTTATGGGGTTCTATAAGGATGAATGGTTGAGATTAAAGATAGATGGATGGTTGGGACTAAATGAAAAAAATTAGGGCAAGGATGGAAGCTTCTAAGGAATTCTATAAAGATGAATGGTTGAGATTAAAGATGGATGGATGGATGGATGACTAGGATTAAATGAGAAAAACTAGGAAAAAATGAAAACTTCTATGACATATCTTTATGTGAATGGCTAGAATTAAAAAAATTCATATGTGAATGAATGGTGGAGATATAAATTTACTTTGACCTTTGTGAGATTGTCTAAGTTCAGTGAATCTAAACAACCTTTAGTTGGTCATGTGACTAGTTGAATTTTTAATTCATTTATTTGGGGATGATGGATAAGGATTTGAGTTAATTAGATTAAATAATGGATTGAAATAGGATTTAAGATTTTTAGACTAATTAATTGAACTAACCTAGATATCTTAAATACATCTATCTAAAAGATGCGCCTAGATAGATGTATTTAAGATATACTAGTTCTACTTAAACATTTATTTTATTCACTTTATAAATTTACATTTACAGATTGAAGAATCATAAAAATTGGTTTTTTATTTTAAACAAATGATATGAAAAACTTAATTATAATTATAAGTGTTAATGGAAATAATTCCCATAGAAAAAATCTTTAATCTTTTAAAGATTTAATCTTTCCCTTGCCCTTATTTTTCTTTGCTAGCCTTCATTAGACTAAAGTAAATAATTTACCCTGCCTTAATGTTCTTATTTTCCTTTGTGGGATGTAGTGGCAATTCTTAGTTCTGTATAATTTTCAATAATTTAATCCAAATGATATGAAAGATTTAATTATAATTTTTAAACAATTAATTCTCATAGTAAAAATCTAAAACCAAGGTCATTAAACTAAATATTAATTTTGTTTGTGGCTTTTAAAGATTGAAGAACCCTAACCCTAGCTCTCAATAATTTACCTGCTATTAATTTTCTTTGTAGTTTTCAAAGATTTGTTTATGCAAGAAAAATAAAAAATGTTGCATAGTACCCTTACCAATTAGACTTGTCTCCTTATCGATTAAACTTCTTCTCCCAATTCATTTTGCTCTGTTTTTATTTGGTTTGATTTTTCTCAAATTTATGTTTGAGTACTACTTATATTTATACACATTATTTTGTTGGCTTTATTAAAAAAAATATGTGAGCTCTATTTTATTTTAATGTACAGTCAAAGTCATATATGAGTCTTGAGGCACCTATATTAAAATTGTTATTGAGAATAGAGATCTATGCTACTTTTATAATTTTATTAATTTATTTCAATATATAGAGTGAGGACCTAAAATATATACGTATTACCATATAATGCTAGTTTTACTTAAACAATTATTTTATTTACTTTATAAATTTACAATTAAAGATTGAAGAATCCTAAAAATTAGTTTTTAACTTAATCCAAATGATATATGAGAAAATTAATTATAAATGTCTAATGGAATTAATTCCTATAGAAAAAATCTTGAATGTTTTAAAGATTAAAGAACTACAATCCTAATTAAACTAAAGTAATTTATTGTGCAATTAGTTTTCTTGGTAGGTATTGAAGGCAATTTTTAGCTCTAACAACTAATTTTTAATGGAAAATTTTCAATAATTTAATCTACTATAACCCTAATAATTTAATTTTTGCTAATTTTATTTGTTGATTTTAAAGATTGAAGAACTATAACCGTATCCCTCATTAAACTAAAATAAAGTAATTTACCTTACCATAATTTGTCTTTGCTAGCCTTTCATTAAACTAAAGTAAATACCTTAATTTTCTTATTTTTCTTTGTGAGATGAATTAATTCTCATACAAAAAATCTAAAACAAAGGTCATTAAACTAAATATTGATTTTCTTTGTGGCTTTTAAAGATTGAAGAACACTAACCCTATCTCTTGTTAAACTAAAGTAAATAATTTACCCTGCCATTAATTTTCATTGTGGTTTTCAAAGATTTGTTTAATAAAGAAAAATATTAAATAAATTATAATTTATAGGTTCCATAATTTAAGCTACACTTTAACTACTATTTTCTTTTTAGTTTATTGAGTAGCATGTAGATACAAAAAGAGTAAGTAATACGCAATGCTAATCTAACCTTCTATAAATAATAGATGGAGCATTGCATCACTTCATAAATTCATTTTATAAAAAAAATTAAAAAAATGGTTTCATAGTACCCTTACCAATGAGACTTATCTCCTTATCGATTAAACTTCTTCTCCTAATTCAATTTTCTCTATTTTTATTTGATTTGATTTTTCACAAATTTATATTTGAGTACTACTTATATTTATACACATTATTTTATTAGCTTTTTTAAAAAATATGTCAGCTCAATTTTATTTTTATGTACTGTCCAAGTCATCCCGCTATTACACTGCACCCTTTGGTACCACTATAGTTACACCACTTAATTAATTAGTTTTCATTATTTAATTAATTATTGTAGAGGGGTGTGAGAAATTAATTTTAATTAAATAAAGATGATTTATTTAATTAATTTAATGAGGGAGAGAATATTAAAAGGATAATTGTAATTAATTAAATAAATATTAATGTTTTGAATGAAACGAGGGGGATAATGAGGTTGAATGGCTAGATCCTCCTTTCAAGGACATATCAACCAAGTTGAATCACACTTTTACAAGAGGATTCACCTATAGGTTAGGTTGTCACTTGGAATGATTTGGAAATTAAGAGATTTTTAATTAATGTATTAATTTAATGCTGAAATATCCTTGAAACCGTAATTATGCAAAACAGTAAGTAAAATGATGAATTACGACAAATGCTTGTAGACTAATGTAGTAATAAGAGATTAATTACATGTAATTTTTTGAAGTTTGAGATGTAGAATATTCGGGGACACTGGCACTCTCGCCCATATCAAGGTGTTGATTTCTTTAGGGAATCTTGATCTCCTTCCCACACTGATGATCATTGTACTTTTCATTTCCATGCCGGGAGATACGGAGCACATTAGCACTACTACCAGGGTCCAATGCAGAGTGCTCTTAAGGATGTCAGAACCTCTTCAAATGCTGATTGTCATTGTCGCAATGATTTATGTGTTTTCAACCTTGGAGGACACTGGCACTAGCGCTCAAGTCTAAGCAGTGCTTTTCTTCAGAGATCCAAAATTCTAATCTTTTGCAACCTTCCTCTGCAACTCCACTCTGTGAAATCTAATGCCTATAACCTACAATCACAAGGAGTGTGGTTGGGGGTTGTGGTGTTTAGAGGCTTGCCTCAGTCAAGCCCCAGAAGGATATTCAAGTCTTTTGAATACTGTTGTTAGATAAAGAGTGTGTATCCCTATGGGATAGAGGCAAAAACAAATTGATAAAGATTGTGTAACGCCCCGCATGAACACCTTAGAGAACAACGCATCTACGCTATGCAAAACGGAATAATATTATTATTTTTTTTAATGAATAAAGTAATGAAGTAATGTTTAACACATCACTACACATCATTAAACTATCAACTTGTTACTCTAAGATTTCATGGTTGCATTACTTGACAAAACAATTAACATAATCTAACACACATCATAAATTAACATCAGTAGATCATTCTAAACCTATTGCATTAAATCAATAAACATTTACATCTCCATAACATCAGATAAGTAATCATCAGGATCTAGTACATCATTACGTTGTTACTTAACACCTTTTGAACACATACATTATAAATCAACTGATACACAGACAAGTACATGAATACAAATCACTTACTTCATATCTGGTACAAGATCTGATGGCTGATACACAAGATACAACATCCTCGCACACGAACAATAGCAAGGGAAAAACCAATGGATAAAAGCTCTTCCACCCGACCATGTGGAACCCTAAGGTCCACCCCCCGAGCTAGGAGTTAACATAAGGTTCCCACTACAACATACAGTCAGGTAGACAGTAGACTATAAGAACAAGACAAGACATAGCTCCAACAACACAAGTCAATATCACAAACAACTTAACAACACTTCCAGAGGCAAGCACATAATGAATGGAGAGAGTACAACTAGGGAATGCTAGGTTGCAGTAGGCAGGAGTGTCATCACATGGCTTGTCATGGGTTGTCCTGGTAAGCATTCCTAGGCCCCAGCCCCCATCTTGGGTTGTCCTAGCAACCTCTCCCGACTCCCGGCCCCCATACAATACTCATGCGGAATCAACATACCTTTCGTGAGGACAAGGTAGTTGATTTTGCCATTCCAGGCCTTCTCATCTCATCTCAAGCCTAAACGAGCACTTGAGCCATGAGTGAGGCATCCACTTATCTTGTTTAGTGTGCTTAACTACCCAACCCCCTAATTCATTATTTAGGTTATCACTGAGTTATCAAACTCCCACATGGGTTGTCCTGGACACCACTTTGGGCTCCAGCCCCCATTGAGAGCCACTCCCTTACCTACAACTAGAAGACCCTACTCAACAAGCACAACCAACATCATCACGACAACGATGATACATGAACCATGCAAGGCATTATCCATCTTACATAACAATTATCTTGATATGAACATGTATATGTAATACTGCAAGGCATTCACCATCTTGCATATCAACTTAATTACAAGGACATACTCTCAATACATTTTCCATAACTCCAAGTGAAGCAATCCACTAAACTCTCACACATAACAAAAGACAACGTACTTTTATAATTTCATTTCCTCGAAACACTTATCAACCCAATGCATGAAGTCAAGACATAACCATCCTATGCCTCTGGAACTAACCACCCTGGTAAATGCAATAACATAGGGTCCATGAAGACATATTTAATTTACTTTTGTAAATCAAGTTTTGTAACCTTAATATATAAGCAAATTGCTCTCCTCAACATCTACCCAATTTATAAATAATTTACGTTTATTTTACAATTAACAATATCATTTAAGTAAATTAGATTTAAACATAACTTACAATTCATTTTTTTAATTTAGAACAAATTACTTCTATATTTAGTTACACTCTAAAAGTTATAACACGATATAAGTATTATTTAAGATTTAAATAAAATTACGGGAAGGTAAATATAATTACATATCAAAATCCATAATTTTAAAACTATAATAACAACACTAGAAGATAAAGTAAATTGGGTAAATATCTAGCTATAATTTAAACCTCAACCTTAATAATAACATCATTCTATATTTCATTTCCGAGGAAAACTAATATAATTAATAAAAAAAACACATAATTTAATTATCATATAAGAGGAAAACCTATAAAATATTATTTAATCCACTCACTTAATATATATAAGATTTTGACCAATTATATATATATATATATATATATATATATATATATATATATATATATATATATATATATATATATATATATATAGTAAACCAATCATTGACAACCAACGCCCTTATGGAAGCATGGAGTGATGGACAAAGTTCATGAACTATTTCACACAGTGTCTTCTTCAAAGGTGTTCTTTCATGAAATGGACTATAAATAAAGACTTTAACCTTCGAGTAAGTAACTGGTAAGTGCTAGATAAATTATATCACGGCTATTCTTAAATATCAACCACTTCAACAATCAAAATCTTATTTAAAGCCATAAATAAATAATAGTAATATCCAATTATTTAGCACTAGTTTGCAAACCAATTAGTAACTGCTGT
The DNA here is from genome assembly GCA_027924645.1 of Cunninghamia lanceolata. Classification (NCBI taxonomy): domain Eukaryota; kingdom Viridiplantae; phylum Streptophyta; class Pinopsida; order Cupressales; family Cupressaceae; genus Cunninghamia; species Cunninghamia lanceolata. Next base: position 1,387,191 of record BSBN01000244.1, read on the forward strand.
GCTCTCAAGATTTATGCTATTTTAAGCTAAGATTATAGGATTGGGTCGATGTAAGAAGTAAAGTTTCTAAATTAGTTGCTTCGAAAGAATTGATGAGGATATATGCACCGAAGAAGTTTCCATCTTGACGCTTACAAAGAAATCGATGAGGATCAAAACCCTTATGGGGCAATAACACTAAAAGTAGCAGTATGAAATGAAAATATGCTTCCACTGGAAACAAAAAAGATGGAAAGACAAGGCAAATGTTCTCAGCAACAAACATGCATTGACAGATGGAATGGTAACTGGTAACAATTGAAGGACATGCACAAAATAAATCTGATAAGCTTAAACACTTTCCAGCAAATGCGACTAGCGGGTTCGAGGAATCCATTGATAGAGACAACCGACGAGTTAAGAGATTTCTGGCGTGGATGTAATATAGTAAGACAATGCTGAGCGCCATATCACTCTCATGTCTGATAGGTATAGCCACGAATTAGATGTTTTCTGGCTTATATATTCAGGGCATGAAACATTACCAAGCACTATAATGCTCATATGCACTAGGCGACATGGTGCCAGATATGAACAAAATGGATTTTGCAAGTAACACACTTGAATCACATTTGCAACCCTTATCTCACTATGCCTGTAGTCGATTATTTAGAAGCAGAATTAAAATGAGTGACTAGATCATCATTCATAGAACAACACTGATCTATGGCAAATAGAACACAAAATTTGATTTATTTCCCCGGGCTAAATGTCCAAAGGTCTGATTTACAATAGATAAATTCACAGAGACTTACACTTTTATATCAACTCATGTAATTTATCCAATTTATACCCCGCCTTCTTTAGTACATAATAGAAACTGATCCTGAGTTCATCCTTTGTTAGGAAAAAGGAAACAAAAGACATGGTAATGAAAGCAAGGTGGTCACCACATTGAGCTATATCGATCCATGGTGAAGAACATGCAAGTCTTGATTCGTTTCCCCAAACAAAACTAGTGCAGCTCTGATTTCATAACTTATTAACCAATGACTATGAGTTATAATTCTAAACCCAATAATCTAAACGTACACTGAGGCATAGTTGTATGTCCAAGAGCTAACTTATTGCATTCACTCAGTGCAAATTTTCCTTAATTATCTTTAACCAAGAGCAATGAGTGATCCTGAGTTGATTATTATGTATACATGGTTGACCTTCTAGCCCGTGCGGCTATCTTGAAGACACCATAAACTTTATCATTGCGATAACTGTTAAATCTGTAGGGCATTTTCTTGGTTCCTATCGATCACATATGTATATCAGTTTAGGAGTATTTACAGGAACACTACATTTTGACTGCACAGTTTATGTTCTTTCCTCAAACATCGATGCAGAAGTGGGCTAGTGTAGTGCATTTTCAAATGGTAATGAGAATCGATGAAAGATAGAGGAATTAATAAGATCTCTGTGTGCGGTTGAATTTTCAGGCTGTAAAATGATATGCACTTTTCATGTAGCAGACATATCACATCCATAGGCGTAGGAATTTTATGCAAAGTTGGGGAAATTAGCTGGGAAGATGAAGGTAGCCGTCATCATACGGAATGCAATAGAAGCAGGATATACACATGATAAATTCGTTGTAAAGGCTTTTGAGGCTTCCTTACAAATGGGATTGGTAGAAACAACAATATTTTTGATAGAAAACATTTTAAAAGTAAAGATTGCAAGATCTGTGGAAATGGATTCAAAGAAAAGGCTTTGGAAGCTTTCTAGCAATGATACCGGTAGGTATAAATGTAAATGACACTACCGTTACCAGCATCCCTTAGATCGCCCTGAAATGGGAGCTTTAGAATAGGAATAATCATCCATCAAAACATAATCGAGGAACAACATGATTCATTACACTAGCCTTACAAATTTTAAAGCAAATGCACTCGGCAGGAATGAATTAGATTTGACAGAATTTTAGAATATAATAACTACAGAATATACTTAAAAATGATTTGAATGAGTAGGCATTGAAAGGGATCAAGAACAAAAAACAATGCTCTGGTAGAGGAATGCACAGAACAAGAATTTCATTAAGGAAACCCTAGGTATAATCTTTTAATGCACGATGAGAAAATAACATTAACACAATTAAAAGAACCTGTATACGCTGCAATGACCTCAATCTATTCCTCGCAGCTCCATCTTTGTTCCCAGATCTCCAATTCTACTTTTTCCTTCCCCCTTCTCTCCTTCTCTCTGCTTATTTTATAGAATTCCCTACCCTAATTGTTTGTACTCCACCTTTTTAGGGGATAAACACACGATCCAATGCCAACCGTCAAAGAAAATACAGCTTACTTTCTTTTAATTTTTTTTAATAACATTACAATATAACCCCTATTCTTTTATTTACTCAAGGATAACTTACATTTAATATATTACAACTTATAATTTTTATTTTATTTAATTTAGTATTTTATAGATATTTGGTATATAACAACTCATAAATATATATTACTTTATTTAATCATTTATTTACTTGGCCACATATATATACTTTCATGTTTATTTTATTAATTATAAAACAATTCCACAACTTATAATGCCACTTTATAACTAATTTATCTCCTTTATTATTTATTTTTATTTATTTAATATTTAATATATATTTGTTATATAACAACTAATAATTATTTATAAATCTATTTAATAATCAATAATCAAATTTATCTGTTTATATACCACAATTAACCAATCATAATCATGCAATTACTTGACCATCAAGCATGCAGAGAAAGCAAGACGACAACCCATAGAGACAAACGAAACTGAGAACAATGACTAGACGCAAAACTGAAGACTTATCCTCTACAGGGATGACGGATAACTAGGGAACCTTACGCTAACTCCCATCAACAATTCCATTGGCTAGGGCATGCTCAGACCTGCTAGTTCAGGTGGAGTCGATGCCCGGTACCTGCGTCCTGCAGCAAACCTCAAAGTTAAACATATATATACAAACATGAAGTCATGCACATAATAAACAGAAATTACAGCGTGGCAGGGTAGTCGAACACGAGTAATGTGACACTGTTCTGTTCACATAAATACATCAACAATTAAGTATTCAGTTGTCTACAAGAAAATAGAGTAATCAATAACAATACGATCTAGTATAACAATTATTGTTAAAGCATCATAACCCTGATTAAATATCACATTAAACTCAGAAATAACATTAATCCATTATATCAAATATGTCCTTCAAACTATGAAACATAAAATATCAATAATCCAATATCATCAATCGTCATCATAGAAATAGGTCCATAAACAACTCAACGTAATAACAAAGAATCCCATGTCATGATGCTTAATCCTACTAGAAATACTATCAGTCTGACAGAAGCAAGGTGAGGGGCACTACATATTGAAACACATAGATATCACCTCGGAGGTGTAGATATCACATAGATGAAGATTCTTTAACACATGAGAAGAGGAAGCTAAATCTGCAATCACAAACACAATAACGATGCTCTACTTTGCAACAATGAATATCTTGAATTCTCTAAAATCATAATTTTTCCAAAAGTTCATAATCATCTTCTAGTTTACAAATGGAACCCTGAACATACTTATATATGCAACTAAATACATTCTTTCTTTAAATTTTGTAATTTGAATTTAAAATGTCGGCAACGGAACATCTTAATGGTCACACAATGAACATTTAAATTTGGGACCCACCTGAAATAGGGCAGGACAGGGGCGTGAGTGCCCATGTCCTTGGGTCCTCTTTTAGGGTAGGGTTAAGTGCAATAATGTCCCTCAGGCCCCATATTCAAATTTGGGACTTGCCTGAAATAGGGAAGGACAAAGGCATGAGCGCCCATGTCCTCAGGTCCTATTTAGGGCAAGATCAAGTGTAACAATGTCCCTCAAGCCCCATGGGACATGGATTTCAAGCCATTTTCTTTCAGGAGTCAAAATAAACATGCAATATGCAACATAAGGGAACTGAGAGCTAAACTTACGAGGAAAAAGCCTAGGGAGACATTTTTTGATGTAACATTTAGCTCCCACTTTAATGTATATATGAACACAAGGCCCATACATGCATTAAAGTACAGTCAAAACATAGCAAACACACCAAGCACTTGAAGACATTAGAGAAAACACATTACAGACATGCCAAACATAGTGAAGACAATATCAGGCATGCAAAACATAGAAAACAACATTGAAAACACGAAAAACATGATGAATATAGTGAATACAGTGATTATTTAATTTTCATTTTCATATATAAATGAATGCAGATGTAGATGCATGGAATGTAAAAATGCAACACACAACCCAAAAAGTAGGAGGGCCATTTCGCCATGCTCTTTGGACTACAGATGGGGCAACAGACACGCAATACAAAACCACAAGTGTAAGTGGAGCACGTCACTACACTCACACAAGAGGGGAAAACACACCATACCAAGCCCAAGTGGGGGTTAACCACACAAGGGGGAAAACACACGAAAAACACGAGCATCCTATAGCATGCCAAAGACATACTATACATCTAAAACATGTAAAACAGGGTGATGGAAGGAACTTATTGCTAATCCCTCACCATCTCAGGCACATTATAGGCACACCTAATGGTTGGGTTTATGCCACAACAACTGCCAAAGACACGCTTAAGGGAGGATAGTCTAAAATCCAACCCCACACTAGCTCAAGAGATACACCATCTTGCCTCACATAGAGGGCTTTTGAATAAAAGGATATGCACGATATCCCATCTCCATAGAGGGCTTAATGATTGTATAAGAGAATAAAAATGTGCACTCATGCTAGAGATACAACATCCTGCCTCTGCAGAAGGCTTACGAAAACACTTCGTTAGTACCAAAATTATCATCTACACCTTACCTGTATATGCCCCCACCTTAAGTTTTTGATGTCATGTACCAATATCAAGCACATTAAGGTAGAGAGAAAACACACAAGGGAACAAGAGCTCTCTAAAAGCTCATTCCCCCGAAGGTGACATGTGCTTCATGATCATTGAATCTTCCCACAAAAACACAATTTCTTGCAAGAAGAGAGGTTAGAAATATTTCTCTAAGATAATAACCACATCACATGACCAAAAGAAATGCATTAAAAAAATCACATAAAGAGCCATGGTTATACTAAGGATTTGGAAACCCAGTATAATCGTGGGGCTATACTGCATAGATCTTAGAACTGAGTGTAACCAAAGTGAGATCCAAGAGAAAAAAAGTGCACGTAGTCGCTATATTGTTATGGTTTGTTAGTATATATTAGACATCATCAAAATATCGCATGGAGTGATTCTACTAGCCAAGCGTCAGATAATATATATCAACCCCATCATCATGTATGGACTAGGTCCATTTTTCCTTACTCGTTGAAGGGAAACATGGTCCGTATCAGTATTTTTTTTTTCCATCATCTGCCAGCTAGATAGAACCACCAAAGAAGGTAATCAATAAATCAAGAGAGGGTAACAAGTGCCTTATGGTTGTCAGGTAGGAAGGTGCCCCCAAGTAACCAACCGCAACATTGTGTCCCTAAGGCATGTGTAAGGTCACGTGTAGATCCACTAGAAATTTCCCTAGTAATGAATGTTAAGATAGGACTTGCTTAGAGAATATTTACAAACTTCTTGTTCTCTATGAGATGACATCTATTGGAGGTTAGGTGACTATAGTGCATGACAGTTATATGTTTATGCTTGAGCTATCTCCGGAGTACTTTTATCGAAATATATTCTATGATATGAGACCCACCCTCAGTAATTACTAACCATATTATTTTGTGTTAATCTAGGATCGTATGAGTTGACTTTCGTATAATTTTCTTGTATGACTTATTACATGATGTGTATCTTATGATTCCTATTAATGACTAATTGATGATAAGGTTAATTTTGTTTATGGTTGATATGGTTTATGATATATACATATATAACTCATCATGTGATTTCACCTTCCTTTAGGCAATATTGTTGGATGATATAGACATATGTTCTAAACAGAGATGTGGTAGTATTAACCATTGATATGATCTGATGTTTTATGTTGATATCTTGTGTAGAGATTTAGTTGATGAGGAGATGCTATGATTTCAATATTATGTGAGAATTTTAAATTTATCTTATGAATTGTCTCTCAACTATTAAATATAATATTGTTACTTTTGTAATGAAGACTTGTTATGGATATACAATGCACATATTGATGTTACTTATTAATGCTTTGGCTATGATATTCGTGATAACCACTGACCTCAAAATGAATGTGCAAGTACATACTATCTAGTGGAAATGGGGAAAATACAAGGGGACCTTATTTTGTGAAACCAGTAGAGCCAATCAAGTCTATGTGGAGAGACTTAGGTCCTTTGTATTGTGAAATGTACTACGATGTGTTGTGTTGTACCATCTACCAAAAAATGCCTTCCATCAGCAGTGACTACCTTATCACCTGCAGTAATTTTTCTCGATAGACTAGGAGGGTAAATCTTTTACATAGAGGTCTAGCTGTGGAAAAAGATTAAGCTAGATATCAGTGGATTTGGATCTGCCTCCTCCAAGTGTTGTGCAAGGATCCAAGTAGGCATCAATCCTTGGTGGAATCGCTAAATTATTAGCACCCTAAATGGCATAGAACATGTTACAGTAAATTGTGTGGGTAAAAAAAAGTTGTATTAACTATCTTATATTAATTTCTAGGAAGACATTGTTTTCTATTTGTGTTGGGTATTGTATTGTTGAATGTCAAGTAATGATTGGGGTAAAGAGAGAGATGCCTTCAGAAGAATTTGAGAGAATATGGCTGGGTAAGAGTACCCAAAAGTTTCTTGTTCCTTGTCCCTACATGTTGATGTTTTCTCTTCTCCTCTACAAAAGGGAATTGTTGTGAGATTACTTAGGTGTAATATTTTGGCTTGAGGTACTTATATTGTGCAAGGTTGAGTTGTGATGCTATGTGAAATTGTGTCCTTGTTGTTGAAAAAATGTGTGTTACTGTCATGCTATGTAGTTGGTATATCTATTCTACCCGGTCCCCCTATGTTTTCCCCTAGCTCAGGGGTGGACAACTTCTATCCTAGGCTGGGAGGTGAGCATCCCACTAGCTATATCCAAGAATTTTGGTTCCTATGCAGGTCTTAGTAGGCTAAAGAAGAAAAAGAAAAGAAGACTGAAGGGTGTAATGACCTATAGTTATTGATGGCAGATGACTAATACATGTTGAGTGATAAAGGGAAAGAAGAGAGGAAATCATTGCAAGGTCTAGTGCTAAGAGATGGGTCAAGTCTGAGTAATGGGAGTGTATATCATTGTATATTATTAATGTATTAGTAGGAAGTATGTCCTTCTATAAAATAAATAAATGAAACTATTGTAAACTAGCTTTATGTATTTGTTACATACCTGCTCTGATATGAAATAGATTTGTGCCAAGGGAAAAAAAAGAGAATAACTAACAAGAAAATAAAATGAAAGAGAAATGCTAATTATATTGTTGTATATGAAACCATTGAATCATTTCTAGCATGGAATGCTCCTAATGTAAAATTATAGAAATTAGGACTACTGCTATGTGTATATAAACATATTCATCCTTTTGTTACAATACACAGGTTCCTTGATACTAGGAAAGAAGAAGAAAAAAAGATCATAGACCTAAATTTATTTTAATCTCTTTTTACGTTTTTAGAAAGAAACTCTCCCTCGTCTAGCTGGAATGAGACCTCACTCTGTCCTTATTTAATTCTTTTTCAGTGGTTGATCATAAATATGTCAAGTGAAGGAAATTGGGAGGGAGCCTATGTGTCGTACAGAGGTTTTGAATGGCTACTAGTTGATACTGCTATGCAAAACTTTGTTGCTTGTATTTAAACCACTAGTATACTCCCCCTACAGCTTTCATATATCTCTATTCTATCACAAGGATGAAACATGTCACACCTTTTGAGTTGAGTAAAGACAATGGAATTTTCTTTGAGGAATGAACATGTCTACCTGATCAATACTATCCATTGCCATTTAAAATGACGATCAATACTATTCTATAAACAAAAGAAAATAGAATCTGAATTAAATAAGGGTAACAAACCTTTTTCTACATCATAGCTCTAAGGGTCATTCAAAAGATGCCACAATTACCTATGAATTGCATAGGACTGTTGTACTCATTTTGGTGGATGATCTACTCTAGAAGTTTAGACACTACCAAACATAACAATGAAAATAAATTGGTCCCAAGATCAATGATTTTACTCCATTTATTTTTGTGTATTCATGCATTGATGGTTTATACCTAGTTTTGGCTCAATTGGCCTCCTTCATCCCTGAGATCACCTATGTGTGCCACTACAAATAAAAAAAGAGAGGTTATTCAAGGACTATTCTAATGATGATGTTTTCTCTTATTGAAATAAACTTTCTTACTACTGCACAATATAAATAAATTATTCATTATGGGAAAGATGCACACATTTTCCCTTAACTAAGTGTCAATATCCCAGTGTTGGAAAGTTGGGCTTCTTGGCAATAACATCGACAACATTATATACTGTGCAGAACAAAATTTTCACATGATCTAAGTAACAACATAAGAAAAAAAAATGATAGCGACCCAAAAATCATTACAGTGACCAAAATCATATCCCATGAATGGAATGAGAGAAAAAAACAATCAATCATCGAGAAAATCACCAAACAGGTGGGAAAAAGTCAATTGAAGGAAGCCATGGGTGTTCATAGAAAATGAAGCATTAGCCTAGGTTCAACTCTATACCGACACATTAAGATTAAACTATCAAACACACTCCAGATCATGCTAACCTCTGCCTCATGAAGAGGCCTTGTAATGCAACAAATAGATTGTGCCCAAGGTAAAACAAGATAAGGAAATAGAGTAAAGAATCAAGTTTATACCAGATGGTACATCTGGAAAATAATGTAGAAAATATAGGACTGTTAGTTTTCAACCTGCCCTGGCCATCACCATAGTGTTCTCCTACCCAACAAAAGATGAAGAATCTCAAAAGATGCATCATGTTGGGCGAGCAGCTAAGAGATTAGGGTTACAATGCTTCATATGCCTTAGGGTTACGCATATAGGAGGACAAGATCCCCACTGTTTATGTGAACTTGGGAATCCTCACCAAATATATATATATATATATTTCACCTCCTTCACTTTCTACTTTTCTTTTGGGAGTCGTATGCTGTTTGAACTTAGTCTAACTTATCATCTCAAGAGGGGTGCTAGGTGCCCTAAAACAATAATGTGTGTCCGCTTATCGCAAACATATCAACCTCCATGGGAAATCTTAACATGATTGGAGGTTTGATAGTTTTAATATTTAATTAAATGTGTAGCAATTTATGTGCATACCCCTCCTCCTTAGTCTAGCTAGAATTTTGAGAAGGGATTAATACTTTAAAATAGATTTACCATTAGGGAGGCTTAGCTTTTGATATTAGTTCAAATTAAGATTAAATTTTTTTTAGTGTTGATAGAATAAGGGACTCTTAACCCTAAAATAGGAAGCTTCCCTTCAAGATATAGTTTTGTCTTAAGGGAAATAATAAGGCTGGTTATTGTAATAGTAGCCATACATATTGTTCTAACTCTTAGAGAAGGATTATATGAAATTTTCCCTAGTGCTCTTACTTCTGCAATGGTTATTAATTGACTAACAAGGTTGAATTTCAGATCATTAAACCAAAAAAAAAATGTTTCATCCTTGCAAGCATGTTTTAGGTGAGGGCGTTACAGAGGTATTGGAGCAAGGTTGCCAACTCTAGGAGATTTGGGAATAGACTTTACAAATTGAATTATTTTATTTAGGAAAAAAAAACTATTAAGTGCTTGTAGTGTGCCCCATCCTTGCCTTGGTGAATTATGTTAGCAATAGAATAGGAGGATGTGGTAACGAGAGTTATGTATTTAGGTAGTGAAATAATAGTGGATTTAATAAAATTTCTAAGTGAAACATTTCCATCTTAACCTTAGTTTAAATGGTTAAACAAGAAGCAATCATGTATTGGACCCTGATCATTGTAAATTGAGTTTCCTATGTCTCCTAGGAAACTCAAAATCATGAATTAAATGTAGTTTTCTTATGAGCCCTGACATGTATATTTCCTTAGTTAATTGTCTTGATGAACTTGATAGTATAAATTGTGATGTCTAGTTCCATTAAATTGTTGAATCTTAATATTATGTTCTTATGAGACTTAAGTTTTTTAAAAAATAAGAATGTCTTTCAATTGATTTAAAGTGAGAATTATGTGAATATTTAACTCTCTTTTTGAAAAGTGGTTGGTGCTCTAGTGGATTGAGAAACTTCATGGGATGTGATTACTTTGCATATTATGACTTGGGGGTTAAGAAAAGAAAATTTAGCAGAGGAAAGTGGAAAGAATAGGTTGTTAAATTTTGGTCAACATTACGTTATGAATTCCTACATTTGTTAGTGTTTAAGTGTAATAAATTCTTGTGTATTTTTGTTGTGTCAGTTTAATTGGATAGGATTCAAATCATACTTAGAGAAAAATATGCTCTTACTTGTGTGCTTGCTTGTATTCATATAGGTGAATTCTAAATGTGAAAATGGTATTGTAACATATAATAGATGAATTAGATTTAATATTTAGAAATGTGAAAACTTTTGTGATATGTTGTGTCAAATGATTTTCTTATATTACCCTTAAGAATGTATGCACTTTGTGTATTGTATAAGTATATTATGTGTTGAGCAATTAGGAATGCTCAATAAAACATATTTTGATTTAGGTCATCCTTGCACTTCATCTTGAATATTGGGTTTATGTGAAGACATAGATAAAACTTGAAAGTGTAGAAAAATTATTCATTTTAGAAAAAGAGATAAAACTAGGATAGAATGAAGAAAACAATCACTCACCATATATGGTTTTCAATGTAATAGATTTCAAGTTAAATTAAATGAGTAAGACCTAGTGGAGCATAGGAAATATAGTGCATGGTATGACAATGAATTATAATTACAAGACAAATTAGGCATCAAAATATGTTTTGTATGATTGAAATTGAATATTTTTTTTCTGCAAAATGAGGTTGCTATTAAAAAAAATTAGATATATTTGACTACTAATGAATGAACCTAGTAGTAGGTGCAATAAGTGAGATTAATTTTCATGTGGTGTAATGTGATATGTATGTGGAATTTAAAATGTGTGGTGATGTGACAATACTAGTAATGTTGTGATTGTATCTCAAAGTATGTGATATAGGATATCCAACTTGGGAAGAAGAGTTTAGTGGACATAATGTATGATCCACTTAAGCATGCCCTTGTGATAATTTTATGTGTGTAAATAACCATTATGACTTAAAGCAGTGAAATGTTAAAAACATAATATGTATTGAAGTGTGTTTTATGGAGATGTGTGAGTCACCCTTCGTGTTCTCATATGATGATATGTCTAGTGCCACCCCTATTTGAGAGCATTCTCTCATGACCACATTGGAGTACAGTCCCTCTTCTTCCCTAATTAAACCACATTGGTTGGTTTGTGCTGTAAACCCTTTTCTTTCTATTATTCCAGGGGTTGTAAACATGTTGGACAATCAAAAGACCTATAAATGGGAGAGTTGCATGTGTTGGTGTGTGATTTGGCACATCACAAGACATCTTTGTTTGGAGATAATTTGGTCACCACTTTTGGGTGGTTTTGGCTCATGGTTTTGTAAGTACCATTGACGGCTTACTATATTGTATTGTCCAAGTCATCCCTTAATAGGTGTAATTATTTTTAGATGTCAGCTCATTAACACATTCAAGCTATTACACTCCACCCTTTGGTACCACTATAGTCACACCACTTAATTAATTAGTTTTCATTATTTAATTAATTAGTGTACAGGGGTGTGAGAAATTAATTTTAATTAAATAAATATGAGTTATTTAAACAATTTAATGATAGAGAGAATATTAAAAGGATAATTGTAATTAATTAAATAAATATTAATGTTTTGAATGAAAAGAGGTGGATAATGAGGTTCAATGGCTAGATCCTCCTTTCAATGACATATTAACCAAGTTCAATCATACTTTTACAAGAGGATTCACCTACTGGTTAGGTTGTCACTTGGAATGATGTCAAAATTAAGAAATTTTCAATTAATGTATTAATTTAATGCTCAAATATCCTTGAAACCCTAATTGTGTAAAATAGTAAGTAAAATGATGAATTACAACAAATGCTTGCAGACTAACATAGTAAAAAGAGATTAATTACTTGTTGTTTTTTGAAGTCCGACATGTAGAATATTTGGGGACACTGGCACTCACGCCCCTATCCAAGGTGTTGTTTTCTTTAGGAAATCTTGATCTCCTTCTGACACTGATGATCACTGTACTTTTCATTTTCATGTTGGGAGATATGGAGGACATTAGCACTACTACCTGAGTCCAATGCAGGGTGTTCTTAAGGATGTCAAAACCTCTTCAGATGTTGATTGTCATTGTCACAATGATTTATGTGTTTTCAACATCGGAGGACACTGACACTAGCAATCAAGTCCAAGCAATACTTTTCTTTAGTGATCTAGAATTCTAATCTTCTGCAACCTTTCTCTGCAACTCCACTCTATAAAAATCTGATACCTGTAACCTACAATCACAAGGAGTGTGGTTGGGGGTTGTGGTGTTTAGCAGCTTGCCTCACTCAAGCCCCAGAAGGACATTCAGGTCTTTGGAATACCATTGTTAGATAAAGAGTGTGTATCCCTATAGGATAGAGGAAAAAATAAAATGAGAAAGATTGAAACACAAAAAGATATCACCTCGGAGGTGTAGATCTCACATAGATGAAGATTCTTCAACACATGAGAAGAGGAAGCTAAATCTACAATCACAAACACAATAACAATGCTCTTCTTTGGAATGATGAATATCTTGAATGCTCTAAAATCATAATTTTGCCAAAAGTTCATAATCATCTTCTAGTTTGTAAATGGAACCCTAATCATACTTATATTGCAACTAAATACATTCTTGCTTTAAATTTTGTAATTCAAACTTAAAATGTCGGCAATGGAACCATTTAATGGTCACATAATGGACATTTAAATTTGGGACCCACCTAAAATAGCGTAGGACAGGGGCGTGAGTGCCCATGTCCTTGGGTCCTCTTTCAGGACAAGGTTAAGTGCAACAATGTCCCTCAAGCCCCATATTCAAATTTGGGACCTACTTGAAATAGGGAAGGACAAGGGAGTGAGTGCCCGTGTCCTCAGGTCCTATTCAGGGTAAGATCAAGTGTAACAATGTCCCTCAAGTCCCATGTGACATGGATTTCAGGCCATTTTCTTTCGAGAGTCAAAATAAACATGCAGTATGCAAAATAAGGGACCTGGGAGCTAAACTTACGACAAAAAAGCCTAGGGAGACATTTTTTGACATAACATTTATCCCCCACTTTAATGTATGTATGAACACAAGGCCCATACATGCATTAAAGTATGGTCAAAGCATAGGAAACACGCCAAGCACTTGAAGACATTAGAGAAAACACATTACAGACACACCAAACACAATGAAGATAGTATCAGGCACGCAAAACATAGAGAAGACAACATTCAAGACAAGGAAAACATGATGAATATAGTGAATGCAGTGATTATTTAATTTTCATTTTCATATATAAATGAATATAGATGCAGGTACATGGAATGTAAAAATGCAACACACAACCCAAAATGTAGGAGGGCCATTTCGCCACGCTCTTTGGACTACATATGGGGCAACAGACACTTAATACAAAACCTCAAGTGTAAGAGGAGCATGTAACTACACTCACACAAGAGGGGAAAACACACCATACAAAGCCCAAGTGGGGGTTAACTACACAAGGGGGAAAACACATGGAAGACACAAAGAAAACATGAGCATCTTATAGCATGCCAAAGACATACTATACATCTAAAACACAACAAACAAGGCGATGGAAGGAACTTACTGCTAAGCCCCCACCATCTCAAGCACATTATAGGCATACCTAATGGTTGGGCTTATGCCACAACAATAGCCAAAGACATGCTTAAGGGAGGATAGTCTCAAATCCAACCCTGCACTAGCTCAAGAGATACACCATCTTGACTCACGTAGAGGGATTTTGAATAAAAGGATATGCATGATATCCCATCTCCATAGAGGGCTTAATGATTGTAATATAGAGTAAAGATGTGCACTCATGCTGGAGATACAACATCCTGCCTCTACAGAGGGCTTACAAAAATGCTTTGTTAGTAATTACTAACCATATTAATTTGTGTTGACCTAGGATCGTATGAGTTGAATTTCATATAATTTTCTTGTATGAATTATTACATGATGTGGATCTTATGATTCCTATTAATGACTAATTGGTGATAAGGTTAAGTTTGTTTATGGTTGATATGATTTATGATATATATATATAACTCATCATGTGATTTCACCTTCCTTTAGGCAATATTGTTAAATGGTATAGACATATGTTCTAGCCAGAGATGTGGCAGGATTAATCATTTATATGATCTGATGTTTTATGTTGATATCTTGTGTAGAGATTTAGTTCATGAGGAGATGCTATGATTTCAATATATGTGAGAATTTTAAATTTATTTTATGAAATGTCTTTCGACTATTAAATATAATATTGTTACTTTTATAATGAAGACTTGTTATGGATATACCACATATTGATGTTACTTATTAATGCTTCGGCTATGATATTCATGATAACCACTAAGCTTAGAATGAGTGTGCAGGTACATACTAGCTAGTAGAAATGGGGAAAATACAAGGGGACTGTATTTTGTGAAACCAATAGAGCCAACCATGTCTATGTGGAGAGAATTAGGTCCTTTGTATTGTGAAATGTACTACCATGTGTTGTGTTTTACCTTGTGTTGTATTATGTAGTGTCATATGTCATGGTATTGTATTATGTAGCGTCATATGTCATGGTTGTTCTTTGTGATGTGTCATGCATTGCTTTGTATTGTGTAACTTAAACTAATTAAATTTCCCCTTTAGTCTTTTATAAGGGTGTAAAATAATTTTATATAGTACCTTTGTCTTAAAAATAAAACATTAATACCTAAGTTTATGTTTATGCACTTTTGGAGGGGAAAATTAAAAAAATCAATAATTTTTTAAAACCTGTATTTTTTTTTACCCTAAATAGGGTGATCAAAATTAGAGAGGTCTTGAGTCATCAGAGAGGGGGATGTGTGTGTTGTAAAGATTGAAGAGGGCTGTAATAGAAACCATGGAAAATAAAAACAAGTGTCCCCAACTAAGGAGACAAGTGTTTGCCTCTCAACAAGAGAGGTGTCAAGGGAGGAAATTTTTAATCAATTATTTTGGGGAAAAGAAAGGGTCCTCCTTATCCTCCTAGCTGTTGTAAATTTTCTTTCTTTACAATGGCTGGAACCTTCTGGGAAACCATCTTCTATAATTGTTTGGAATCACTTGAAATTACGTTTTTGACCTATATTATATGGATCACTTTCCTTTACTGGGATTTATGTACCTTCTAGGTTGTTTGGAAAAAGATTCTATAATTTCATTTTTCATCTACAGTAACTGTTGTACCATCTACCAAAAAATGCTTTCCATCAGCAGTGACTACCTTATCATGTACTACAATTTTTCTTTATAGACTAGGAGGGTAAATCTTGTACATAGAGGTCTAGCTGTGGAAAAAGACTAAGCTAGATATTAGTGGATTTGGATCTACCTCCTCCAAGTGTTGTGCAAGGATCCAAGTAGGCGTCAATCCTTGTTGGAATCCCTAAATTATTAGCACCCTAATATGTATAGAATATGTTACAGTAAATTGTGTGGGTAAAAGAAAGTTGTGTTAACTGTCTTATATTAATTTCCAGGAAGAAATTGTTTTCTATTTGTGTTGGGTACTATATTGTTGAATGTCAAGTAATGATTGGGGTAAAGACATAGATGTCCTCAGAAGAATTTGAGAGAATATGGCTAGGTAAGAGTACCCAAAAGTTCCTTGTTCCTTGTCCCTACATGTTGATGTTTTCTCTTCTCTACAAAAAGGGAATTGTTGGAAGATTACTTAGGTGCAATATTGTGGCTTGAGGTCCTTATATTGTGCAAGGTTGAGTTGTGATACTATGTGAAATTGTGTCCTTGCTGTTGAAAAAATGTGTGTTACTGTCATGCTATGTAGTTGGTGTATGTATTCTACCCAGTCCCTCTATGTTTTTCCCTAGCTCAAGGGTGGATAGCTTCTAGAGGTGAGCATCCCACTGGCTATATCCTTTTGGTTCCTATGCAGGTCTTAGAAGGCTAAAAAAGAAAAAGAAAAGAATATTGAAGGGTGCAATGACCTATAGTTATTGATGCCAGATGACTGATACATGTTGAGTGACAAAGGGAAAGAAGAGAGGAAGTCATTGCAAGGTCTAGTGTTGAGAGAGGGGTCTAATCCGAGTAATGGGAGTGTATGTCATTCTATACTATTAATGTGTTAGTAGGAAGTACGTCCTCTATAAAATAAAGAAATGAAACTACTGTAAACTAGCTTTGTATATTTGTTACATACCTACTCTGATATGAAATGGATTTGTGCCAAGGGAAAAAAAAGAGAAGAACTAACAAGAAAATAAAATGAAAGAGAAATGCTAATTGTATTGTTGTATATGAAACCATTGAATCATTTCTAGCATGGAATGCTCCTAATGTAAAATTATAGAAATTAGGACTACTGTTATGTGTATATAAACATATTCATCCTTTTGTTACAATACATGGGTTCCTTGATACCAGGAAAGAAGAAAAAAAAATATTAGACCTAAATTTATTTTAATATCTCTTTTTACATTTTTAGAAAGAAACCCTCCCTCGTCTAGTTGAAATGAGACCTCACTTTGCTCTTATTTAGTTCTTTTTCAGTGGTTGATCATAAATATGTCAAGTGAAGAAAATTGGGAGGGAGCCTATGTGTTGTATAGAGATTTTTAATGGCTACTACATGTACTGCTAGGCAAAACTTTGTTCCTTGGACTTAAACCACTAGTATACTCCCCCTGCAGCTCTAGTATTTCTCTATTCTATGAGAAGGATGAAATATGTCACACCTTTTGAGTTGAGTAAAGACAATAGAATTTTCTTTGAGGAATGAAAATGTATACGTGATCAATACTATCCATTGCCATTTAAAATCATGATGAATACTTTTCTAGAAACAAAAGAAAATAGAATATCAATTAAATAAGGGAAACAAACCTTTCTCTACATTGTGGATCTGAAGGTCATTCAAAAGATGCCACAATTACCTACGAGTTGTATAGGACTATTGTACTCATTTTGGTGGATGATCTGATCTTGAAGTTCAAACACTACCAAACATAACAATGAAAACAAATTGGTCCCAAGATCAATGATTTTACTCCTTTTCTTTTTGTGTATTCATGCATTTATGGTTTATACCTAATTTTGGCTCAATCAGCCTCCTTCATCCCTGAGATCAACTACGTGTACCACTATAGATTTAAAAAGAGAGGTTATTCAGGGGCTATTATAATGATGATGTTTTCTCTTCTTGAAAGAAATTTGCTTCCTACTGCACAATATAAATGAACTATTCATTATGGGAAAGATGCACACATTTTCCCTTAACTAAGTGTTGATATCCCAGTGTTGGAAAGTTGGGCTTCTTGGGCAATAACATCGACAGCATTATATACTGCGTATAACAAATTTTTCACATGATCTAAGCAACAGCGTAAGCAAAAAAAATTATAGCGACCCAAAAAACATTACAGTGACCAAAATCATATCCCATGAATTGAATGAGAGAAAAAAAATAATCAATCATCGAGAAAATCACCAAACAGGTGGGAAAAAGAGGATTGAAGGAACTCATGTGTGTTTATAGAAATTGAAGCATTAGGCTACGTTCAACTCTGTATCAACACATTAAGAGTCAACTATCAAACAAACCCCCGATCATGCTAACCGCTGCCTCATGAAGAGGCCTTGTAATGCAACAAATAGATTGTGCCCAAGGTAAAATAAGACACGGAAATAGATTAAAGAATTGAGTTTATACCAGATGGTACATCTAGAAGTAATATAGAAAATATAGAACTGTTAATTTTCAACCTGCCCTGGCCATCACCACAGTGTTCTCCTACCCAGCAAAAGATGAAGAATCTGAAAAGATGCATCATGGTGGGCGAGCATCTAAGAGATTAGGGTAACAATTCTTGACATGCCTTAGGGTTACGCATATACGATAACCAAGATCCCCACCATTTATGTGAACTTGGGAATCCTCACCGAATATATATATATATATATATATATATATATATATATATATATATATATATATATATATAGTTGTTTGAACTTAGTCTAACTTATCATCTCAAGAGGGGTACTAGGTGCCCTTATATAATAATGTGTGCCCGGTTATGCCAAACATGCTATGGTAGTGAAGTATATGCCATGGGACCTACCTTGATGTCATATAGTTAGCATTCTAACTTATCAACCTCCATGGGAAATCTTAACTTGATTGGAGGTTTGTTAGTTTTAATATTTAAGTAAATGTGTAGCAATATATGTATGTACCCCTCCTCCTTAGACTAGCTAGAATTTTGAGAAGGGATTAATAATTTAAAATAGATTTATCATTAGGGAGGCTTAGCTTTCGATATTAGTTCAAAATTAAGATTAATTTTTTTTTAGTCTTGATAGAATAAGGGGACTCTTAACCATAAAATAGGAAGTTTCCCTTCAAGGTATAGTTTTGTATTAAGGGAAATAACAAGGGTGGTGATTGTAAGAGTAGACATGTACATATTTTTCTAACTCTTAGAGTAGGATTATATGAACTTTTCCCTGGTGCTCTTACTTCCGCAATGGTTATTAATTGATTAACAAGGTTGAATTTTAGATCTTTAAACCAAAAAAAAAAATTGTTTCATCCTTACAAGCATGTTTTAGGTGAGGGCGTTATAGAGGAATTGAAGCAAGGTTCCCAACTCTAGGAGCTTCAAGAATAGACTGTACAAATTGAATTGTTTTATTTAAAAAAAAAAACAATTAAGTGCTTCTAGTGTGCCCCATCCTTGCCTTGGTGAATTATGTTAGCAATAGAATAGGAGGATGTGGTAATGAGAGTAATGTATTTAGCTAGTGAAATAATAGTGGATTTAATAAAATTTCTAAGTGAAAAATTTCCATCTTAACTTTAGTTTAAATGGTTAAACAAGAAGCATTCATGTATTGGACCCTGATCATTGTAAATTGAGTTTCCTATGTCTCCTAGGAAACTCAAAATCATGAATTAAATGTAGTTTCCTTATGAGCCCTAACATGTATATTTCCTTAGTTAATTGTCTTGATGAACTTGATAGTATAAATTGTGATGTCTAGTTGCATTGAATTGTGGAATCTTCATAATATGTTCTTATGAGACTTAAGTTTTAAAACAAATTAGAATGTCTTTCAATTTATTTAAAGTGAGAATTATGTGAATATTTAACTCTCTTTTTGAAAAGTGGTTGGTGTTCTAGTGGATTGAGAAACTTCATCGGATGTGATTACTTTGCATATTATGGCTTGGGGGTTGAGAAAAGAAAATTTATCAGAGAAAAGTGTAAAGAATAGGTTATTAATTTTTGGTCAACATTACATTATGAATTCCTACATTTGCTATTGTTTAAGTGTAATAAATTCTTGTGTATTTTTGTCGTGTGAGTTTAATTGGATAGGATTCAAATAATACTTAGAGAAAAATATGCTCTTACTTGTGTGTTTTCTTGTATTCGTATAGGTAAAATCTAAATTTGAAAATGGTATTGTAACATATACTAGATGAATTAGATTTAATATTTAAAAATGTGAAAACTTTTGTGATATGTTGTGTCAAATAATTTGCTTATATTACCCTTAAGAATGTATGCACTTTGTGTATTGTATAAGTTAATTATGTGTTGAGCAATTAGGAATTCTCAATAAAACATATTTTGATTTAGG
The DNA here is from genome assembly GCA_027924645.1 of Cunninghamia lanceolata. Lineage (NCBI taxonomy): Eukaryota > Viridiplantae > Streptophyta > Pinopsida > Cupressales > Cupressaceae > Cunninghamia > Cunninghamia lanceolata. Next base: position 1,407,258 of record BSBN01000244.1, read on the forward strand.
TCATCCTTGCTCTTTATCTTGAATATTGGGTTTACGGTTAGACATAGCTAAACTTGAAAGCGTATCAAAATTATTCATTCTAGAAAAAGAGATAAAACTAGGATATAATGAAGAAAACAATCACTTACCATATATGGTTTTCAATGCAATAGAATTCAACTTAAATTAAATGGGTAAGACCAAGTGGGGCATAGGAAATGTAGTGCATGGTATGACAATGAATTATAATTACAAGACAAATTAGGGGTAAAAATATGTTTTGTGTGATGGAAATTGAGATTTTTTTTTCTGCAAAATGAGGTTGCTATAAAAAAAATTAGATATATTTGACTACTCATGAATGAACCTAGTAGTAGGTGCAATAAGTGAGATTAATTTCCATGTGGCATAATGTGATATGTATGTAGAATTTAACATGTGTTGTAATGTGAGAATAATAGTAATGTTGTGATTGTATCTCAAAGTATGTGATATAGGATATCAAACTTGGGAAGAAGAGTTTAGTGGACATAATTTATGATCCACTTAAGCATGCCCTTGTGATAATTGTATATATGTGTAAATAACCCTTATGACTTAAAATAGTGAAATGTTAAAAACATAATATGTATTGAAGTGTGTTTTATGGAGATGTATGAGTCACCCTTCGTGTTCTCATATGATGAGATGTCTAGTGCCACCCCTATTTGAGAGCATTCTCTAACGACCACATTGGAGTACAGTCCCTCTTCTTCCCTAATTAAACCACATTGGTTGGTTTGTGTTGTAAACCCTTTTCTTTCTATTGTTCCAGGGGTTGTAAACATGTTGGACACTCAAAAGACCTATAAATGGGAGAGTTGCATATGTTGGTGTGTGATTTGGCACATCACAAGGTATCTTTGTTTGGAGATAATTTGGTCACCACTTTTGGGTGGTTTTAGCTTGTAGTTTTGTAATTACGATTGTTACTATATTGTATATCCTATATATTAGGATCTTGAGATGGAGTTTGTGTGTAAGAGCCTTATAGATGTTGAGTTACCTCATGGATCTTTAGTTGGTTATACTCCTGTTAAAGCCTGCTCTGCATGTATATTGCAATCTTCTTGATTTGTAAATAATATATTGGGCGGCTTTGAGTGTGGGGTTTTTTACCTGAAAGGGTTTTCCTATGCATATCTTGTGTTGTGAGTTTTGCATTTGAATGTTGCTATTATCTTTTTGTTAATGTGCATCTTAATCTGTAACTGAAAAAGTTAAAATTAGCATAAATCTTTCCTTAGTAGATCAGTGTAGGAAGCATTTTCTAGATACCTTGCTTCCTTTCAACAATATTGTTGAAGATTCTAGTCTTGACAATGATTCTCTATATGCTAAAAGAACATTTTATTATTTCGAAAGGAAAAGTGGTTACAAGTTAGTTAGGAGATGAAAAATCTATATACGTACAAGTTAATTCTAATTGTAAGAATCCCTCGATGGGAGGGATTCCTCCTTTCAACATAGTCACTATACAAAAAATATAAGGAGTCTTTGTGCTCCATTTTTTTATGAAATTAGAAGAATTTTCTTAAATTTTGTGTCAATATTTCTCCTTTGATCACAGGTTTATTGTATGTTTGATTTGAAATCATTTCATCATTTTTTTCTTATACTTTTGGTTGGATAGGAAATGGAATAGAGACTTTGTACTTTGATTTGAAGGAATGAGAAGAATATTTTAGAACTTTGTGTCTCCATATTCTTTGTTTATTGCATATTATTCATATGTGTAAAGTGTAATTGACTCCTCATATTTTTCTTGTAGGTTGAGGTTTAAACCATCAATCATTCTTTTCTCTGTGCAATATGTTGGATGCATAAAATGGAGTTTGTTTCTTCATTAGCTACTATACATTATTCTTTGTTCCCCTTTATTCTTCCTACATTTTGCCCAAGAAATCTTATGTAGTGTCTTCTATGAGCCTATCTAGGGTTTCTTTTTTTTTTTCCATTTCCCATTCTTGTGTTCCTTTTGTACTATTTGGTTAAAAGTATACAAAAATCCCATCATCTGAGGGAGCTTTCCCTCTCAAATGTAGAGGAATATCATTAATCTAATAATAATTTAACAAAATGTTGCAATGACAAATTTGTTTACTAACACTTCTAAACATTAAAGTTAGTGTTGTTGAACTTCTTGATCTCCATTCTAGATGTTTTTGTCATTTTCTATTCATGAAAACACAAGATCAAGTACATAAATCTCCCATTTGGGTAAGGGCTAATAATATCTTATTATCCCACATATCAACCAAGCTATAATAAATAAGATCTTATAACAAATGAATTAAAATTAAGCATAAATCCACATTAACTTTAGGGAGAAGCAATTGAGGTACATACATATCTAAAAAAATGTAAGTAGAATAATTATCATTAATATAAGATATACATTGGAAAATAATGGACAAGAGGAGGATCATAATGGGCCAAGAAATGATAATGACAAAAATACATGATGGATGGAAATCTACTAACGTTTAGATTTAGATTTAGATTTGGATGGAAAAAGTACTAACATTTTAAGATCAAATTTGTCCATTCCCTTTTTAAAAAATGCCTTGGGATTACCTTAGACTTAGACAAGTGCGAATCTCAAAATTTTCCAAAAAATTATAAAATCATTTACCTAGTTTATCTTGAAATTGGCCACAACTTTAATCTTAAAACTAATAGACTTTTTTTTAACCAAATTCAATAAAACAAAAGGGTTTTTAAAGGAAATACTCAGAATTCTGAAAATGTATTTTTTTCCTCATTACAAATATTATTTATTTTATACATAAATTATATTTGAATTCATGAACGATATATATATTGAGAAACACTCATAAATTTCAAACATGTAAATATATTTTTTAAATCAAAAAATTATGTCATACTTTGTGCTTTGTTGGTGATAGCTTTAAAAATTAAATTCATATTTTTTGACCAAAGAGGTCAAGTGTAACTCCCAAGTGCTCCATGTGGGTGTCATCGTTCCTCTTACACAACTCGACTAAAAATAACTAGTCAAATATGTTATCTATAGTCCAACTTGCAACCCCCTTCTTCAATGATTTCTTATACCTATCATAAGACCAATGATACATGGTAGAGAATCCCAACAAAGAATTTCAAAATTCCCTCCATATGTGTCATTTTCTTTTCCACGTGGGTCCAAGATTTACAATATTTGACAAATATTTAGTAATTGCAACAACATTAGGACTTGCAAGATTTACAACACCTATTCCTGAGAAAGTGTATTTACTACAAATTAATTAAATGATTTCATATATTAATCTATTCATCAAATTATATCTTAGTTATGAATATACAAATTCTTTATATATAATATTTATATTCAAGATGTTGATGGATCAAAAGTCCAAGATTCTTGTATTTCCAATATCATAAAATATTTTAACTTTTATAAAAAAAAAATATTATGTAAAATATAAAAAATGCATCAATATTTCCAATCACATTTTGTGATATACAAAATGAATTATCTCACATATAACTTATTAATATTAAGAAAGGCATTTGGATATAATGAGAACCCAAAAGATAGTTTAAATGTTTTTCAATATCACTAACATTTTTGAAAAATTATTTAAAAAGTATTTGAATCATTTAATGTAAACATAATATCTGTAATGTATTTTATTTTTTTAAAATATGTAATATTTTATAATGTTAATAATCAATATTTTTATAATTGGTATTCTTATTATTCTATAACCTTTTAAAAAATATCAATATAAAGAACTATTATTTCGTGGTTATCCCTTTCGTTGCTTATGTGAGCAACCACTGCCTCATAAACAATTCACAAACTAATCACTATATACAAATTGTTTAAACCTTTTTCTACATAAAGGCTCATTTAAAACACTTTACTTACACATCATCCATTTCAATGCTCCAAAAGTCAATAACAATTTTGCATCTCATTAACAACAAAAAGTGGTAAATATTTGCCTTATTTTTATTTGCCAAAATTAACCTTTGACTATTGAAGTGAATGATGTTTAAGAACAGCCCATTTAAAACACTTTTAAAATGTTTAAGCTCAATTCTCCATGCAAAATTTTTATTAAAAGTTATAAATTTTTTGTATAAATGATTCTATATAATAGATATTTTCAACATACATGCTAACCACACTAATAGCCCTTACAGGTTGAGACTAACATTTGCAAAACATAGTTTTGGTATTTTAATGCCTCAAATAACACAAGGTACCAACTGTGAAGATTTAAATTGACTCATTGGCCTACAGTAAGACCTGATCATACTCTACCCTTCTGTGGAAACTACGGTGACAATTACAGGCCTCGCATCTCATTTCATCATCTTGGCTGGCCTTGAACTCTCCACATCCATCTTTGGCATGATAGGGAAGTTGAACGGTGTGATTCTTCCAACATTCCATGTACTCTACATTTCTGTGGAAACTACGGTGACAATTACAGGCCTCGCATCTCATTTCATCATCTTGGCTGGCCTTGAACTCTCCACATCCATCTTTGCCATGATGGGGAAGGTGAAGGGTGTGATTCTTCCGACATTCCATGTACCGCACCCTGTTCATTGATTCATTACTAGCTGAGCCAGAAACAAATTGGGCTTTTGAGCTTTCATTCCTTGGCTCTGAGACTAGCTCTTTTGGATCCATCCTGACTCTGTTCTTACACACAGAGACTGGAATAATATTTGAAAAACAGCGAAACAAATGGAGTTCAACGATGGCAATGAATAAAGATGACAGAACAGAGAGTCTTTTTCAACGCTTCCCTTAACTTCTGATCTGCTTTGAGACCTGCACCCACGAAAGCAAATATTTATCATACTTACATGACGTTTGAGCGTCATATTCAGGTCTGTAGCTATTTAGGGTTTTTCTTTTATTATAAAAACTAACAAATCACTAGAAATAAATAATAATTTCTCTGAAATAGTTATATTTAGTGCTTACATTGCACTTTAATAATAAAAAAAATGGAGAACATGATTGTGTAGGGTAATAAATCATATGCTAAGAATGCAAAGTTAAGCTAACAGACTCCTTCTACTTCAGATTGCAATATGAAAGAGAACAAATGATGCAAAATCAAACAAAACTCAATATCTTTTCCTTGGGTGTGAATGATGGATCCAAATGATAAAGTGTTGATAATGATTGCTCTATTGAATTGCTCTAGTGGACTCACTAGTATCATAGAATGTACCTGCAGATTCTTCTTGATACCTTGGATGAGAGGGAAGCCTAAATTTATAGATTTGAGGTAGAGGAATGGAGGGTTAGTATTCATTTGCATTGGATGGCTAGGATTGAATGAGACAAATTAGGGCAAGATTAGAAGCTTCTATGAGGTTCTATAAGGATGAAGGGTTGAGATTAAAGATAGAGGGATGGCTGGGATTAAACGACAAAAATTGGGGCAAGGATGGAAGCTTCTAAGGAATTCTATAAAGATGAATGGTTGAGATTAAAGATGGATGGATGGATGGATGGATGACTAGGATTAAATGAGAAAAACTAGGAAAAAATGAAAATTTCTATGGCTTATCTTTATGTGAATGGCTAGGATTAAAAAAATTCATATGTGAATGAATGGTGGAGATATAAATTTACTTCGACTTTTGTGAGATTGTCTAAGTTTAGTGAATCTAAACAACTTTAGTTGGTCATGTGACTAGTTGAATTTTTAATTCATTTATTTGGGGATAATGGATAAGGATTTGAGTTAATTAGACTAAATAATGGATTGAATTAGGATTTAAGATTTTTAGACTAATTAATTAAACTAGCGAGATATCTTAAATACATCTATCTAAAAGATGCGGAGGCACCTATATTGAAATTGTTATTGAGAATACATATTTACGCATCTTTTAGATAGATGTATTTAAGATATATATGTTAGAGTGAGGAGCTAATATATATATATATATATATATATATATATATATATATATATATATATAATGCTAGTTCTACTTAAACATTTATTTTATTTACTTTATAAATTTACATTTAAAGATTGGAGAATCATAAAAATTAGTTTTTAATTTAAAGAAAATAATATGAAAAACTTAATTATAATTATAATTGTCTAATGGAATTAATTCCCATAGAAAAAATCTTTAATCCTTTAAAGATTTAATCTTTCCCTTGCCCTTATTTTTCTTTGCTAGCCTTCATTAGACTAAAGTAAATAATTTACCCTGCCTTAATGTTCTTATTTTCCTTTGTGGGATGTAGTGACAATTCTTAGTTCTGTATAATTTTCAATAATTTAATCCAAATGATAGGAAAGATTTAATTATATTTTTTAAAGAATTAATTCCCATATTAAAAATCTAAAACAAAGGTCATTAAACTAAGTATTAATTTTGTTTGTGGCTTTTAAAGATTGAAGAACCCTAAACCTAGCTCTCAATAACTTACCTGCTGTTAATTTTTTGTGGTTTTCAAAGATTTGTTTATGCAAGAAAAACAAAAAATGTTGCATAATACCCTTACCAATTAGAATCGATTAAACTTCTTCTCCCAATTCAATTTCCTCTATTTTTATTTGGTTTAATTTTTTCTCAAATTTATGTTTGAGTACTACTTATATTAATTTATTTCTATATAGAGAGTGAGGAGCTAAAATATATACGTATTACTATATAGTGCTAGTTTTACTTAAACAATTTTTTTTTACTTTATAAATTTACATTTAAAGATTGAAGAATCCTAAAAATTAGTTTTTAATTTAATCGAAATGATATAATTTAATTTCTAATAATTTTATTTGTGGATTTTAACGATTGAAGAACTATAACCCTAGCCCTCATTAAACTAAAATAAAGTAATTTAATTCTCATACTAAAAATCTAAAAAAAAGGTCAATAAACTAAATATTGATTTTCTTTGTGGCTTTTAAAGATTGAAGAATAGTAACCCTATCTCTTATTAAACTAAAGTAAATAATTTACCTTGTCATTAATTTTCATTGTGGTTTTCAAAGACTTGCTTAATAAAGAAAAATATTAAATAAAATTATAATTTATAGGTTCCATAATTTAAGCTGCACTTTAACTACAATTTTCTTTTTATAGTTTATTGAGTAGCATGTAGATGCAATAAGAGTAAACAATACCCAATGCTAATCTAACCTTCTATAAATAATAGCTGGAGCATTGCATCAATTCATAAATTCATTTTATAAGAGAAATAAAAAAAAATGGTTTCATAGTATCCTTACCAATGAGACTTATCTCCTTATCGATTAAACTTCTTCGCCTAATTCAATTTGCTCTATTTTTATTTGATTTGATTTTTCTGAAATTTATGTTTGAGTACTACTTATATTAATACACATTATTTTATTAGATTTATTAAAAAATATGTCAGCTCTATTTTATTTTTATGTACTATCCAAGTCATCCCTTAATAGGTGTAATTATTTTTAAATGTTGGCTGGTTAACACATTCACACTATTACACTCCACCCTTTGGTACCACTATAGTTACACCACTTAATTAATTAGTGTATATGGGTGTGAGAAATTAATTTTAATTAAATAAATATGATTTATTTAATTAATTTAATGATGGAGAGAATATTAAAAGGATAATTGTAATTAATTAAATAAATATTAATGTTTTTAATGAAAAGAGGGGGATAATGAGGTTGAATGGCTAGATCCTCCTTTCAAGGACATATCAACCAAGTTGAATCACACTTTTACAAGAGGATTCACCTACAGGTTAGGTTGTCACTTGGAATGATGTGGAAATTTAGAGATTTTCAATTAATGTATTAATTTAATGCTCAAATATCCTTGAAACCCTAATTATGCAAAACAGTAAGTAAAATGATGAATTACAACAAATGCTTGTAGACTAACATAGCAAAAAGAGATTAATTACTTGTCATTTTTTTAAGTTTGAGATGCAGAATATTCGGGGACACTGGCTCTCACGCTCCTATCCAAGGTGTTCTTTTCTTTAGGGAATCCTGATCTCCTTCTGACACTGATGATCACTGTACTTTTCATTTCTATACTGGGAGATGCGGAGGACATTAGAACTAGTGCCCGGGTCTAATGCAAGGTGTTCTTCAGGATGTTGAAACCTCTTCAGATGCTAATTGTCACAATGATTTATGTATTTTCAACCTCAAAGGAAATTGACACTAGCGCTCGAGTCCAAGGGGTACTTTTCTTCAGAGATATGAAATTCTTATCTTCTACAACCTTCCTCTACAACTCCACTCCGTGAAATCTAATCCATGTAACTTACAATCACAAGGAGTGTGGTTGGGGGTTGTGGTGTTTAGAGATTTACCTCAGTCAAGCCTCAGAAGGACATTCAAGTCTTTTGAATACCATTGTTAGATAAAGAGTGTGTATCCCTATGGGATAGAGGCAAAAAACAAATAGATAAAGATTGAAACACAAATAAATATCACCTCAGAGGTGTAAATCTCACATAGATAAAGATTCTTCAACACATGAGAAGAGGAAGCTAAATCTACAATCACAAACACAATAACAATGCTTTACTTTGCAACAATGAATATCTTGAATGCTCTAAAATCATAAGTTTGCCAAAAGTTCACAATCATCTTCTAGTTTACAAATGGAACCCTAAACATACTTATATATGCAACTAAATACATTCTTGCTTTAAATTTCATAATTCAAAATTAAAATGTCAACAATGGAAACTCTTAATGGTCACATAACAGACATTTAAATTTGGGACCCACCTGAAATAGGGCAGGATAGGGGTGTGAGTGCCCATGTCCTTGGGTCCTCTTTTAGGGTAGGGTTAAGTGCAACAATGTCTCTCAAGCCCCATATTCAAATTTGGGACCTGCCTGAAAAAGGGAAGGACAAAGATATGAGCGCCCGTGTCCTCAGGTCCTATTTAGGGCAAGATCAAGTGTAACAATGTCCCTCAAGCCCCATGTGAAATGGATTTTAGGCCATTTTCATTCAGGAGTCAAAATAAACATTCAATATGCAAAATAAGGGACCCAGGAGCTAAACTTACGAGGAAAAATCCTAGGAAGACATTTTTGACATAATATTTAGTCCCCACTTTAATGTATGTATGAACACAAGGCTCATACATGCATTAAAGTATGGTCAAAACATAGAAAACACACCAATCACTTGAAGACATTAGAGAAAACACATTACAAACATGCCAAACACAGTGAAGACAGTATGAGGCACGTAAAACACAGAGAAGACAACATTGAAGACACGGAAAACATGATGAATATAGTGAATGCAGTCATTAATTAATTTTCATTTTCATATATAAATGCATGTAGATGGAGATGCATGGAATGTAAAAATGCAACACACAACCCAAAATGTAGGAGGGCCATTTCGCCACACTGTTTGGACTACATATGGGGCAACAGACATGCAATACAAAACCTCAAGTGTAAGCAAAGCACTTCACTACACTCACACAAGAGGGGAAAACACACCATAAAAATCCCAAGTGGGGGTTAACCACACAAGGGGGAAAACACATGGAAGACACACGGAAAACATGAGCATCGTATATCATGCCAAACACATACTATACATATAAAAGACGACAAACAAGGTGATGGAAGGAACTTATTGTTAAGCCCCCACCATCTTAGGCACATTAGAGGCACATCTAATGGTTGGGCTTATGCCACAACAACCACCAAAGACATGCTTAAGGTAGGATAGTCTCAAATCCAACCCCACACTACCTCAAGAGATACACCATCTTGCCTTGGGTAGAGGGATTTTGAATAAAAGGATATGCACGATATCCCATCTCCATAGAGGGATTAATGATTGCAATATAGAATAAAGATGTGCACTCATGCTGGAGATACATCATCCTACCTCTGCAGAGGGCTTACAAAAATGCTTTGTTACTACCAAAATTATCATCTACACCTTACCTTTATATGCCCCCACCTTAAGTTTTTAGTGTCATGTACCATTATCAAGCACATTAAGGTAGAGAAAACACACAAGGGAACAAGAGCTCTCTCAAAACACATTTCCCCAAAGGTGACATGTGCTTCATGATCACTAAATCTTCCCACAAACACATAATTTCTTGCAAGAAGAGAGGTTAGAAATATTTCTCTAAGATAATAACCACATCACATGATCAAAAATAATGCATGAAAAACATCACATAAAGAGCCAAGGTTATACTACGGATTTGGAAACCCAGTATAATCGTGGGGCTATACTACACAGATCTTAGAACTGAGTGTAACCAAGACAAGACCCAAGAGAAACTAAGTTCACGTAGTAGCTATATTATTATGGTTTGTTAGCAAATATAAGACATTATCAAAATATCACACGGCGTGATTCCACTAGCCAAGCATCAGATTATATATATCAACCCCATCATCATTTATGGACTAGGTCCATTTTTCCTTACTCATTGAAGGAACACATGGTCCATATCAGTATTATTTATTTTTCATCATCTACCAACTAGATAGAACCACTAGAAGAAGGTAAACAATAAATCAAGAGGGGAACAAGTGCCCTAGGGTTGTCACGTAGGAAGGTGCCCCCAAGTAACCAACCGCAACGTTGTGTCCCTAAGGCATGTGTAAGGTCATGTGTAGATCCACTGGAACTTTCCCTAGTAATGAATGTTATGATAGGACTTCCTTCAAGAATATTTACAAACTTCTTGTTCTCTATGACGTGACATCTATTAGAGGTTATGTGACTATAGTGCATGATAGTTATATGTTTATACTTGAGCTATCTCTGGAGTACTTTTATCAAAATATATTCTATGATATGAGACCCATCCTTAGTAATTACTAACCGTATTATTTTGTATTGATCTAGGATCGTATGAGTTGACTTTTGTATAATTTTCTTGTATGACTTATTACATGATGTGGATCTTATGATTCCTATTAATGACTAATTGGTGATAAGGTTAAGTTTGTTTATGGTTGATATGGTTTATGATATATACATATATAACTCATCATGTGATTTCACCTTCCTTTAGGCAATATTGTTGAATGGTACAGACATATGTTCTAAACAGAGATGTGGCAGGATTAACCATTGATATGATCTGATGTTTTATGTTGATATCTTGTGTAGAGATTTAGTTCATGAGGAGATGCTATGATTTCAATATTATGTGAGAATTTTAAATTTATCTAATGAAATGTCTCTCGACTATTAAATATAATATTTTTACTTTTGTAATGAAGACTTGTTATGGATATACAATGCACATATTGATGTTACTTATTAATGCTTTAGCTATGATATTTGTGATAACCACTGACCTCGAAATGAGTGTGTAGGTACATACTAGCTAGTGGAAATGGGGAAAATACAAGGGGACCCTATTTTGTGAAACCAATAGAGCCAACCAAGTCTATGTGGAGAGACTTAGGTCCTTTTTATTGTGAGATGTACTACCATGTGTTGTTTTTTACCTTGTGTTGTATTATGTAGTGTCATATGTCATGGTGTTGTATTATGTAGCATCATATGTCATGGTTGTTCTTTGTGATGTGTCATGCATTGCTATGTATTGTGTAACTTAAACTAATTAAATTTCCCCTTTAGTATTTTATAAGGGTGTAAAATAATTTTATATAGTAACTTTGTCTTAAAAATAAAACATTAAAACCTATGTTTATGTTTACGCACGTTTGGAGGGGAAAATTAACAAAATCAATAATTTTTTAAAACCTTTATTTTTTTTACCTTAAACAGGGTGATCAAAATTAGAGAGGTGTTGAGTCATCAGAGAGGGGGATGTGTGTGTTGTAAAGATTTAAGAGTGTTGTAATAGAAACCATGGAAAATAAAAAAAAGTGTCCCCAATTGAGGAGACAAGTGTTTGCCTCTCAACAAGAGAGGTGTCAAGGGAGGACATTTTTAATCAATTATTTTGGGGAAAAGAAGGGGAGCTTCTCCTTATCCTCCTAGCTGTTGTAAATTTTCTTTTTTTACCATGGCTGGAACCTTCTGGGAAACCATCTTCTATAATTTTTTTGAATCACTTGAAATTGTGTTTTGACCTATATTATATGGATCACTTTCTTTTACTGGGATTTCTGCACCTTCTAGGTTGTTTGGAAAAAGATACTATAATTTTATTTTTCATCTACAATAACTATTGTACCATCTACCAACAAAATCTTTCCATCAGCAATGACTACCTTATCACCTGCTGTAATTTTTCTCTATAGAATAGGAGGGTAAATCTTGTACATAGAGGTCTAGTTGTGGAAAAGGAGTAAGCTAGATATCAGTGGATTTGGATCTGCCTCCTCCAAGTGTTGTACAAGGATCCAACTAGGCATCAATCCTTCATGGAATCCCTAAATTATTAGCACCCTAAATTTCATAGAACATGTTACCGTAAATTGTTTGGGTAAAAAAAGTTGTATTAATTGTCTTATATTAATTTCCAAGAAGAAATTGTTTTCTATTTGTGTTGGGTATTATATTGTTGAATGTCAAGTAATGATTGGGGTAAAGACAGAGATGTCCTTAGAATAATTTGAGAGAATATGGCTGGGTAAGAGTACCCAAAAGTTTCTTGTTCCTTGTCCCTACATGTTGATATTTTCTCTTATCCTCTACAAAAAGGGAATTGTTGGAAGATTACTTAGGTGCAATATTGTGGCTTAAGGTGCTTATCTTGTGCAAGGTTGAGTTGTGATGCTATGTGAAATTGTGTCCTTGCTATTCAAAAAATGTGTGTTACTGCCATGCTATGTAGTTGGTATATCTATTCTACCTAGTCCCCCTATGTTTTCCCCTAGCTTAGGGGTGGATAGCTTCTATCCTAGGCTAGGAGGTAAGCATCCCACTAGCTATATCCAAGAATTTTGGTTCCTATACAGGTCTTAGAAGGCTAAAGAAGAAAAAGAAAAGAAGACTGAAGGGTGTAATGACCTATAGTTATTGATGGCAGATGACTGATACATGTTGAGTGACAAAGGGAAAGACAAGAGGAAATTATTGGAAGGTCTAGTGTTGAGAGATGGGTCAAATTTGAGTAATGGGAGTGTATGTCATTATATACTATTAATGTGTTACTAGGAAGTATGTCCTCTGTAAAATAAAGAAATGAAACTGCTGTAAACTAGCTTTTTATATTTGTTACATACTTGCTCTGATATGAAATGGATTTGTGCCAAGGGAAAAAAAAAGAGAACTAACAAGAAAATAAAATGAAACAAAAATTATAATTGTATTGTTGTATATGAAACCATTGAATCATTTCTAGCATGGAATGCTCCTAATGTAAAATTATAGAAATTAGGACTACTGCTATGTGTATATAAACATATTCATCCTTTTGTTAGAATACACGGGTTCCTTGATACTAGGAAAGAAGAAAAAAAAAATCTTAGACCTAAATTTATTTTAATATATCTTTTTACATTTTTAGAAAGAAACCCTCCCTCATCTAGTTGGAATGAGACCTCACTTTGTCCTTCTTTAGTTCTTTTTCAGTGGTTGATCAGAAATATGTCAAGTGAAGCAAATTGGGAGGGAGCCTATGTGTTGTGTAGAGGTTTTGAATGTCTACTACATGTACTGCTAGGAAAAACTTTGTTCCTTGTACTTAAACCACAAGTATACTCCCCCTGCAGCTCTGGTATTTCTCTATTCTATCACAAGGATGAAACATGTCACACCTTTTGTGTTGAGTAAAGACAATGAAATTTTCTTTGAGTAATGAACATGTATACATGATCAATACTATCCATTGCCATTTCAAATCATGATAAATAATATTCTAGAAACAAAAGAAAATAGAATTTGAATTAAATAAGGGAAACAAACCTTTCTCTACATTGTAGCTCTGATGGTCATTCAAAAGATGCCACAATTACCGACGAGTTGCAGAGGACTGTTGTACTTATTTTGGTGGATGAGTTGTTCTAGAAGTTTAGACACTACCAAACATAACAATGAAAACAAATTGGTCCCAAGATCAATGATTTTACTCTGTTTCTTTTTGTGTATTCATGCATTGACGGTTTATACCTAGTTTTGGCTTGATCGACCTCCTTCATCCCTGAGATCACCTACGTGTGCCACTATAGATCAAAAAAGAGAGGTTATTTAGGGGCTATTCTAATGATGATGTTTTCTCTTCTTGAAAGAAACTTGCTTCCTACTGCACAATATAAATGAACTATTCATTATGGGAAAGATGCACACATTTTCCCTTAACTAAGTGTTAATATCCCACTATTGGAAAGTGAGACTTCTTGGGCAATAACGTCGACAACATTATATACTGTGTAGAATGATATTTTCACATGATCTAAGAAACAAAATAAGAAAAAAAAATGATAGCAACCCAAAAAACATTAGAGCGACCAAAATCATATCCCATGAATGGAATGAGAGAAAAAAAATCAATCATCGAGAAAATCACCAAACATTTGTGAAAAGTCAATTAAAGGAAGCCATGGGTGTTCATAGAAACTAAAGAATTAGGTTAGGTTCAACTCTGTACTGACACATTAAGAGTCAACTATCAAACAAACCCGAGATCATGCTAACCGCTGCCTCATGAAGAGGCCTTGTAATACAATAAACAGATTGTGCCCAAGGTAAAACAAGATATGGAAATAGAGTAAAGAATTGAGTTTATACCAAATGTTACATCTGGAAGTAATGAAGAAAATATAGAACTGTTAGTTTTCAACCTACCCTAGCCATCACCACAGTGCTCTCCTACCCAGCAAAAGATGAAGAATCCCAAAAGATGCATCATGTTGGGCGAGCAACTAAGAGATTAGGGTAACAATGCTTGAGATGCCTTAGGGTTATGCATATAGGAGAAGAAGATCCCCACCATTTATGTGAACTTGGGAATCCTGACCAAAAATATATATATATATATTTCACCTCCTTCACTTTCAACTTTTCTTTTGGGAGTCATATGCTGTTTGAACTTAGTGTAACTTATCATCTCGAGAGGGGTACTAGGTGCCCTAAAACAATAATGACTGCCCAGTTATGCCAAACATGCTATGGTAGTGAAGTATATGCCATGGGAGCTACCTCGAGGTCATATAGTTAGCACTCTAGCATATCAAACTCCATGGGAAATCTTAACTTGATTGGAGGGTTGATAGTTTTAATATTTAAGTAAATGTGTAGCAATTTATGAGCATACCCCTCTTCCTTAGTCTAGCTAGAATTTTGAGAAGGGATTAATACTTTAAAATAGATTTACCATTAGGGAGGCTTAGCTTTCGATATTAGTTCAAAATTAAGGTTAATTTTTTTTTAGTCTTGATAGAATAAGGGGACTCTCAACCCTAAAATAGGAAGCTTCCCTTCAAGATATAGTTTTGTCTTAAGGGAAATAACAAGGGCAGTGATTGTAAGAGTAGACATACATATTGTTCTGACTCTTAGAGAAGGATTATATGAACTTTTCCCTGGTGCTCTTACTTCCGCAATGGTTATTAATAGACTAACAAGGTTGAATTTCAGATCTTTAAACCAAAAAAAAATGTATTTCATCCTTGTAAGCATGTTTTAGGTGAAGGCATTACAGAGGTATTGGATCAAGGTTCCCAACTCTGGGAGGTTCAGGAATAGACTGTACAAATTGAATTGGTTTATTTAAAAAAAAACTATTAAGTGCTTGTAGTGGGCCCCATCCTTCCCTTGGTGAAATATGTTAGCAATAGAATAGGAGGATGTGGTAACGAGAGTAATGTACTTAGCTAGTGAAATAATAGTGGATTTAATAAAATTTCTAAGTGAAAAATTTCTATCTTAACCTTAGTTTAAATGGTTAAACATGAAGCATTCATGTATTGGACCCTGATCATTGTAAATTGAGTTTCCTATGTTTCCTAGGAAACTCAAAATCATGAATTAAATGTAGTTTCCTTCTGACCCTCGACATGTATATTTCCATAGTTAATTGTCTTGATGAAACATAAGTTTTAAAACAAATAAGAATGTCTTTCAATTGATTTAAAGTGACAATTATGTGAATATTTAACTCTCTTTTTGAAAAGTGGTTAGTTCTCTAGTGGATTGAGAAACTTCATGGGATGTGATTACTTTGCATATTATGGCTTGGGGGTTGAGAAAAGAAAATTTAGCAGAGAAAAGTGGAAAGAATGGGTTGTTAAATTTTGGTCAACATTACATTATGAATTCCTACATTTGCTAGTGTTTAAGTGTAATAAACTCTTGTGTATTTTTGTTGTGTGAGTTTAATTGGATAGGATTCAAATCATACTTAGAGAAAAATATGCTCTTACTTGTGTGTTTTCTTATATTCAAATAGGTGAAATTGAAATGTGAAAAGGGTATTGTAACATATACTAGATGAATTAGATTTAATATTTAGAAATGTGAAAACTTTTGTGATATGTTGTGTCAAATAATTTGCTTATATATTTTTTTTTGATTGGTAAAAGGCCGAGGCCGTTAATATATAAAATTAGTTATAAAATATAGCTCTGTTCAGTGTGGGCACTGGTGGGAAAGAACAGAGCAAAGAAAACCTCTGGTCTAGCCCGGGACTTTTGTAGTCTAGTACATGTTGTTTATTTATAGAACTTATACAGGGTCAGGCCCCACAAGGAAACATATATACTTCTACAATTACAGACATCACCCTTATCCATGGCCTTTCTTTTGATATCCACTTGTTGTATGTCTTTTGGTTCTTCAACTCCTGAGATAACCTCCAAGGCTTATAACCTTTGAGAAACTGTCCATTATCCGATTAAGAGGGCTTCTTCTATCTTGCTCCTACCAGTGTACCTATTTAACCTGAAACCACAGGAGAACTACCACTTCTTTTCGCATGTTAGCTATACACAAATCCTAAAAATCTTTCTCCTGTACCCAACTGTTAGCTCTTTAAAACCTTTGCCTGAGAAGAAAGAGAAAAAATACTTGCTATTTCCAAGCTTTTCAAAATTAATCAAGCACACTTGCTTTACTGTTAACTTAAATCTTATTATGTGGGGCATCCCATTCTAGTTGACTGATCCACTGTATGCCAACATCTATATATATAAACTGTAAAAATACTAATATATATATCTACATGTGGGAAAAAGTAAGTGATCAACCATTTCACTGATTAATGTTGAAGAACCAAAATATTCTGTTCCTACTCAATTCTGTCCCATCATAGAAAATGTTGTTACCTGAAAAAACATATTAATTAGATCAGCATAGGAAAGCACTATCGGAGACAACTCTGCAAGCCCTCCTGACAGTGAAAGTCATGTCGTTGGAGGAAATCAATAAGACTCTCGCCGAAGCATCCACTCAAGCGAAGTGAGCTAGCCGTCTTCGGCAGGAGATTCTCATCAGAAAGAAAGATCAGGGGGTTTTTGATACTCTAAAGTCCCACCGATTGAAGAAAAGAGCTACGGCGAGGCTTACACCAATATGCATGAGGACCCAGATTTGACGAATTTTCATAGAATCAGACCCGACATAGCTAACAGTTTAAAGAAATAGTTCGTCAAGTCCGACGGAAAATTTTGAGTTTGGCAAAGGAGATATACAAGAAGATATACATAGCTATATGCATGTCATGGAACCGAAAGATTATAGAATGAAGTTTAATTGTTGTATATTTTGAACATTGTATGTGTGGTTAATACATACATACAATGCGGAATTCAAGAAAGGTTGAGATTTGGTTAAAATGATGCATCATGACTAGATGCATTACACTTTATATCCAACGTGGAGCCAAAAATTAAGTAAATTTTGGTTTATAATATAAGTCCGAAGGGGTGATACAAAGGGGTTTGTATGCATTCAGCTTTGTATACCATCCAAAAAGTGATGTGGGCTCCACCGGATGCATGTCGAGTTTGTATAAATTCACATACAAATGGCAATATACAAAGAAAATATACAAGAGAGGGTTTGTATAAGATGTTTTGCATGTGTGCTTATACAAGATAACATACAATCGCCAATATACAAAGAAAATATACAAGCGAAGGTTTGAATAAGATGTTTTGTATGTTCGCTTATACAAGATAACATACAAGCGGCAATATACAAAGAAAATATACAAGAGAATATTATACAAAACCTGACATCATTGGAGATATAAATAAGGGAAACATACAAGATGATCTGCAAAGCCATATGCATGTCGCGGAGCCGAAAAGATTATGAAATGAGGTTTCATTGTTGTATGTTTCATGCATTGAGTGTATGTTCAGGTTATACAATTCAATACTCATACAATGCATATCAGGCTTGTATCAGTAACAATGTATATGATATATAAGCCGATATACAAGAAGCTTTGTATATTGAGATGTATAACATAACAATGTATATCTTTGATATTCATGCCGATATACAAGAAGCTTGTATAAATAACAATGTATATCTTCGATATACAAGCCAATATACCATAAGATGCTTGTATAAATAACAATGTATATCTTCTATATACAAGCTGATATACAAGAAGCCTTGTGTATTTCAATATACAAGCCGATATATCAGGCTTGTTTAAATAACAATGTGGGCTCCACCGTTTGCATATCGTCTTGTATAAGTAACAATTGAAAAACAAGATGATTGAAAAGTATAGCATTACAATGTATATCTTCGAAATGCATGCTGATATACAAGATGCTTGTATAAATAACAATGTATCTCTTCGATATACAAGCTGATGCTTGTATAGGTACAAATGTATGTCTTCGATATACAAACTGATATACAAGATGCTTTGTATATTACAATATACAAGCCAATATATAAGGTTTGTATAATAACAATGAGGGCTCCACCTATTGCATATCAGCTTGTATGAATAACAATGTATATTTCTGATATACAAGATGCTTTGCATATTCAAATGTTTAACATAACATTGAATATCTTTGTTATATACAAGCCGATATATCGGGCTTGTATAAATAACAATGTGGGCTCTACCAATTGCATATCGGCTTATATAAATAACAATCGATATACAAGCCGATATACAAGATGCTTTATATATTGACATGTATAACATACCAATTGATATACATGCCGATATACAAGAGGCTTTGTATAAATAACAATGTATCTCTTCGATATACAAGCCTATATACAAGATGCTTTGTATATTTCAATATACAATCTGATCTATCAGGCTTGTATAAATAACAATGAGTGCTCTACTGATTGCATATCGGCTTGTAATGTATATTTCTGATATACAAGATGCTTTGTATATTGAAATGAATAACATAACAATGAATATCTTTGATATATACAAGCTGATATATCGGCCTTGTATAAATAACAATGTGGGCTCCACCGATTGCATCTCGGCTTGTATAAATAACACTCGATATACAAGCTGATATACAAGATGCTTTGTATATTTACATGTAACATAACACTTGATATAGATGCCGATATTCAAGAGGCTTTGTATAAATAACAATGTATCTCTTCGATATACGAGCTGATATAACATGAGATGCTTGTATAAATAACAATGTATATCTCTAATATACAAGCCGATATACAAGATGCTTTGTATATTTCAAAATACAAGCCGATATATCAGGCTTTTATAAATAACAATGAGGACTTTACCAATTGTATATCAGCTTGTATAAAGAACATTGCATATCTTCGATAAACAAGCCGATATACAAGATGCTTTGTATATTGAATGTATAACATAACAATGTAAATCTCTGATTTACAAGATGCTTGTATAAATAACAATGTATATTTTTGGTATGCAAGCCTATATAACATAAGATGCTTGTATAAACAACAATGTATAACTTTGATATACAAGCCGATAAAACATAAGATGCTTGTATAAATGACAATGTATATCTACGATATTCAAGCCAAAATAATAGATGCTTTCAACATACAAGTCGATCTACAAGAAGCCTTGTATATTTCAAAATACGAGCCGAAGTACATGTATACAAAGAGGATTTGTATAAGATGCTTTGTATGTATTTTGAGTAGAAGCTTTCAACATATAAGCCGATATACAAGAAGCCTTGTATATTTCAAAATACAAGCCGAAGTACATGTATACAGAAAGGATTTGTATAAGATGCTTTGTATGTATTTTGAATTTGTATGTTTGGCTACATAAAGGTTAGTGTCTTATGTTTGATGATTGAAGTAGTGGATATCTTATTGGCTACATAAAGGTTGGCATCTTATGAGACTGAAAGCAGATCTAAATAGAGAAGTGAGCCTCCCTCCTTCAGATTTTTAGGAGTTTAAAATTCCTTAGGGTTGACCTTTAGAAGAAAGGCATATGCCATCAGCCCCTTTATTAGCCAAGGAGTTAGCTTTACTATTACCTTCCTTGTAAATATGGTTAAATGTGCAACTTTTAAAAGAAGAAGTTAGGTCTAGGGCAATAGTCAGAAGGGAATTTAGTCTCCAATTGGGCATACTCCCTTTACGTAAGGCATTAATGATGATTGCGGAGTCATCTTCGACTTCAATTTTTTCAATTTTCAAGTCTTTCAAGATTTTTAGAGCTTCAATCAGAGCAGTCAGTTCTGCTATATTGTTTGTTGCTTCTCCTAATGGTTTGGCTAAGGTAGTGATTACTCTCTCTTCATAATCATGAACTATACAGCCTATACCTGCTGCTCCCGGGTTGCCCCTAGAAACCCCATCGAAATTAAGCTTGAACCAACCTTCTTCAGGTGGTTGCCACTTACATTCCTGTCTCTTATTTGTGGTGTTATGGCTGTCTTGTCCCACATAGGAGGGTAGTTTTAATCCAACCCATAACCCACGCATCTTATCATCCCAGTGAGACATTGAGGTATCTTTTTTAGGGTTACTAAGCACCCTGCTGTTGACAATTTCTATGATAACGGCTTCAATCTTACTAATCATCTGTTCAAAAGTCAATTTTCTATCCTTAAATATTCTTCTATTCCTTTCTTTCCAAACTTCCCATATCATAATCAAAGGGGTAATTGTGCATAACATATTGTAAATGCTTTATTTGTGTGTATCAGGCCAACACTAGAATAGGTTTAGTATGTTATTAGGAAGAGCTGTAATCCATCCCAACTTATTGCTTAGCCAGTTCCAACATTTATTAGAAAGTTGACAATCGAGGAGAATATGATCTGTTGTTTCTTGCTTCTTTTCACATAGGGGGCATCTGCTAGGCCCTTCATAACCCATCCTCGTGAACGTATCCGTTGTTAATATTTTCTTTTGTAGGGCCATCCATGCAAACACACCAGCTTTTGGAAGATAGTTCTTATCCCAACAGAGTCTCAGTGGGATCTCTGATTTTGGTCTGAGCTGTTGTTTGATTAAAATTTTGTAACCATCCTTAGTTTTATAGTTTCCTGATTTGGCCCCATCCTAAACTAATCTATTTGAGCCTCCTCTGAGGGATACCTTCATGCTATTAAGGATGTCAGACAATTTCTTTTTTACATTATTCGGGAGGTTCAAATTTTCTAGGGATTTCCAATTCCAACCCTAACTCTCCCCATTATTCAGGAATTCTATGTAATCTTTTACTTTCTTTCCCCATTAGGATTCTAGGATTCTTTTGGCATTTTCAAAGTTACCCAAGCTACTTAACGTCTCAAACCCCCTCCAAGAGTCATCCCAAAAAAGTGCTTGATTTTCATCACCAAGACTCCAAGTTAGTTTGTCCATAATGAGCTTTCTGCAATCCATCATAAAATTCCAAAGGCGAGAGCCTCTAGGGGGATTGGCCATTCTGAATAGGAAGGCTAGTTCCTCACCTCTAAGATATTTGTATCTAAGGATTTTAACCCACTTTAAATTAGGCTGCTGATACATTTTCCAAATGAGTTTAGCACCTAATGCCATGCTCTGCTCCTTGAAGTTTTTCAAACCCAAGCCACCTTCTTCTTTTGGTCTACCGATTTTATCCTAGGAAACAAGTGCCATTATCTTTTTATCCTCTGAACCCTGCCAAAGGAAAGTTATTAGAGTTTTGTTGATTTCTTCATGTTTTTCTGCTGGCAAATTCATACAGGATAATTGGTATACTAGGATAGCTGAGAGAACCAAATTTAGCATTGTAACTTTGCCTGCTAAGGATAGCCACTTGCCTTTCCATGATTCTACTTTTTTCCTGATCTTAGAAGTGATATGGTCCTAGAGAGCATTAGTCTTGTTACTTTTACCCAAAGGTATACCTAAATATTTACAAGGCATCTCCCCTCTTTTAAAGGATAAAATTTTGCAAATTTTCCTTTCAGTTTTCGGCTCTGTATTGAAAAAATAAATTGCTGATTTATCAGCATTAACCTCTTGTCCAGAGGCCCTGCAATATGAGTCCAAGATTTCTTTGAATGCCTTAGCTTCTTCGATGCATCCCATACCAAAAAGCATAGTATCATCAACAAACTGTTGATGAGTTGTAGGATCTACACCCGAAGTGATTTTGATTCCTTAAACCTTTCCTTCTACCCTTTCCTTGGTGATCATTCTCCCTAGAACTTCTTCCATTATAATAAAGAGAAAAGGGGAGATAGGGTCACCTTGTCTCAATCCTCTGGATATACTAAAGAAACCTTCAGGGGTCCCATTGACTAAAACTAAAAACTTGGGGTTGGAAATGCATGCATAAATGAGGTTTATCCATTGTTTAGAAAATCCAAAGGCTTCTAAATTTTTGCAAAGGAAAAGCCAGTCAACCTTGTCATAGGCTTTACTAATATGTAATTTAATCAACATACTAGGTTTTTTATTCTTTTGTATCGAGTGGATGGCTTCTTGGGCTATAATAATTCCGTCAAATATGGATCTTCCTGGGACAAACCCTGTTTGCTCATCACTTATGATGTCTGGTAGAATTGTCTAAATTCTGTTTGCTAAGGTTTTATTGAGGATCTTATATATGGTATTACAAAGAGAAAAGGACCACAAATCCCCCAGATTTTATGTCTTCTCTTTTTTTGGTATGAGAGAGAGAAAAGTATTATTTACTTCTTTTAGAAGGCTGCCCGAATTTCTTACCCCTTCTAATGCATCGACTATCTCATCTCCTATGAAGTGCCAGCATTTCTGAAAGAAGAATGCTAGGAAGACATCTGGTCTTGGAGCTTTGTCTGGCTGCATTAGAGAGATTGCTAGTTCAACCTCAGTTTTAGTAAATTTACCATTGAGGTCTTTATTTTGATCCTCTAAGATAGTCCTTGGAATATCTTTCAATATGGATTGTTGGTGCAACCAATTAGATCCTTCCTGATTGTTTAGAATATCCTCAAAGTACCTAACCATTTCATATGTAATGTGTTGAGGATCTTCCATCCATACATTCTTTAATTTTAAGGATCATGTTTACATTTCTATGTGCTCTCATGCTATTGTGGAAGAACTTAGTGTTCTTGTCACCTGCTTCCAGTGAAGTCTCTCTAGACTTTTGTCGCCAAAATATTTCCTCTTTGGCTAGGATATCTTCGTATTCCATTTTTAGCTATTTTTCTTTTGCATATTTTTTTGCATCCATGCCTTTAGTTATCACACTTTTATTGAGGTTTTCAATTTCCTCTTCTAACTTAGTTTTGATTTCGAAGATATTACCAAAGTTAGTCTTATTCCAACTAAGAAGCTTACATTTGATAGTTTTTGATTTGGATACTAAACAAAAAAGCTTAGATCCATAAACTCTAGTTTCTTTCCACCATTTCTCCATTAAGATTAAAAGGTTATTATCTTTGACCCACATTTGTTTAAATTTGAAGGGGCACCGTTTGGGTTGGCAGTCTTCTGATATACTTAGCTGGACTGGGTAGTGATTAGAGCCTGAGTATGGTAAGATCTTAGCCTTACAGAATATAAGAGAGTTGAGCCCAGTTGCCCCTGACCAGGAATCTATCCAGTTTTTCTGCAATATTGCTAAAGCCCTTCCTTCTATTGTTCCATGTAAAACCTTCTTGTGCAGTTTTGATTTCCAATAAATTGTTCTTATGAACCTAGTCCTTAAAGTCAATTGTTGCTGTGGATAACCTAACAGATCCTCCCAGCTTTTCTTTAGGGTCTAGGATCGCATTGAAATCTTTGCCCAGAATACAAACCTGATCTTGTAATGTTCCCAAGAATTGTTTTATTTTTGTCCAGGCTAATCTCTTGTCCTGGTTCTGGGCAAGACCATAGATGTTAATAAGAAATAAGTTTAGATTGGTTTTGATGCTCCTGACATTCCCCACCATCCAATTTTTTTTACAACTTGTTACTAAAAATGAAACCATTCTTGGGTCCCAGATTACCCCAAGGCCCTCCGAGGCACCCTCTGCTAGGACTCCTACTAGTTCCAATATTCCTAGCTTCTTATTTAGAGTATCTATCTCATCTTTATTTAGTTTGGTTTCTTGGAGAATCAGTATGTTTGGTTTTGTGTTAGTTATATAGCGTTTTATAATTCACTATTTGTTAGGGGTGTTAAGTCCCCTAACATTCCAAGTGTATACTCTCATGGCGCTGTGGGAAGGTCCTTCCCCTTCCCTGCATTAAACAATGTGGTGATCTTGGTTTGATCAGTTGCCTCACTTGCCTTCTCTCTTAGCTCCAATAGTGATTTCCTACTCCTTTTCTTATTACTTTTGGCACAGTCTGGGATATCCCTGTTGAAATCAGTTATGGCAATTCCCAACCTCAGATCTGCTTCATCCCCTTCTCTATCTCCCTGATCTTTTGGGTCCTCTTTCTTTCTAACCTGCCTTTCCTCTTCTTCTTCAAGTTCTATAATCTTGGTGATGAGTTTTTCCTTCTCTTTGTTAACTTCCTCGATTACCACTTCCTCTAATGCCTTATCAAAGATCTCATTACAGATTTCTTCTATAACAGAATGGCTGAGCTTGTCTGTAGATTTCTTTTGAATCTCAGAATCTTTATATTTTTCTTCTGTTTTGAAAGTGTTTGGAACCCAATTTGGGGTTTCTAAAACCTTTGGGTTTATACTTCCTTCTGCTACTGTGGGGTTATTGTCTCTAGAAGCTTCTGATGGAACTTCCCCTTCCTCTAGTTCCATCCTCTCTTTGCCTATCTGTGGTTCATAATTCTGATTCGGAGGCTTAACCATTGTGATTGTTAGTTTCCCCAAGCTGACCTGATCGGGATTCTTGTTCTGTGTAGTAACCTCATTACTATGATTCAGGGTGTTTTCTTTGTTATTTTGGGAAGATTTAGGGCTTCTCTTAGGCTAAGCTATTACCATACTTAGGTTCTGATTTTGCCCAGACAATTCCTTGGTACCACTAAGGTGCTTCTTGAGGGAAGAAGAGCTAATCCTCTGATAGTCCACAATAAATCCACCTATATTATCATTAAATCTGAGTTAACACCTCCAGACTGGGAAATGGGGTGCACCTTAGTGGGCATATTTGGAATTCTGTTATTAGTGTTTCTAAGGATAGGTCCATGGTGGAGAGCTGGCTTGATGCAGTAATTGGCTAGGTTAGTATTAATTTCAATAGGTTCAAGGTCTTTGGTGCTAATATCCAATTTTACTAATAGGAAAACATCTGAGTAAGATAAAAAATCCTTCTCCATTCCCATGAATTGTCCCAGGTGATTCCCTATCTGCCTCAAAATTTTACTATGGATGAGCTCGACCGAGAGATTCGGTAGCTTGGCCCACCTAACTATTTTAAGTTTCAGTTTACTAGGGTTGAAATTAGGTATCCAGTCTAAGTACTCAAAATTATGCCCTTTGTAAAACAAGCTTCTACTGTTTAAATTTTTTTTTTTAGGTTTACACTCTTACAGACAATGAATATGAATTCTTCAAAGGTGATAGTGATACTTACCTAGTCTTTGTAGAGGGTTTGGACCCATTCTGTAATTTCCTTCACAGGCTGCCCTATCCCACACCATCAAATATAAAAATTGTGGGTTCTACAATTCAACCCCAGACCATCTGTGTAGATATTTTTGATATCGATTGATGCTTTCTTTTCCATGGCCTCAAAATTTTGATGATATATTGAATTTATTTTTGGTCTTGACCTAGGGGTTCTGGGGTTTGCCCGTTCACAGAGTGTTGCCTAGTCTAAGCCCTTCCAAAGAGTGTTAGGAGCTGAGTTGCCAAATTTAGGGTTTTTAGAGATTTGCCACTGGTGGGGTGCCTTGAAATTTGAAATGCTGCCTGAATGGAAATTTTCCCTTACATGAATGAGCCTGGGGGGTGATTTTGAAAAACCCTCCACATATCCTTGTCTTGGATAGGAAGGATAGGAGACAACAGTGGGTTGTCGAGCACTTCAGCTTCTTTCCTAACCTAGATTGGTGCGGTTTGATCCAGTTACAAATGCTGGGGTTGCTAAGGTTATTGGGATAGCCCACATTCCTGCCACCCTGGCTTGAGCTGTTACTCTTGCTATTGCCTCTACCCTAACTCCCCTCTACTACCTCCTACTCTTCACTATTTGCCAGCCCTGTTCATCCTGAGGATGCGGAGCGGGAGCCCCGCACTCATAGAAAACCTTCTTCTTCCCCTGTAAAATGCTACACGAGTGCTCTTCCCTTGATTCATTTCTTGCATTCTTAATAAGATTGCTTTGTAGCTGATTGCCTGCTCTTTTTCGCATTTTTGCCTAAAATAATTTAATTATTATTTTGAGAATGAAATCCTTTTACAATAATTTGCTTATATTACCCTTAAGAATGTGTGTTTTCTTGTATTCATATAGGTGAATTCTAAATGTGAAAATGGTATTGTAACATATACTAGATGAATTAGATTTAATATTTAGAAATGTGGAAACTTTTGTGATACGTTGTGTCAAATAATTTGCTTATATTACCCTTAAGAATGTATGCACTTTGTGTATTGTATAAGTATATTATGTGTTGAGAAATTAGGAATGCTCAATAAAACATATTTCAATTTAGGTCATCCTTGTTTATCTTGAATATTGGGTTTACATGAAGACATAGCTAAAACTTGAAAGCATAGCAAAATTATTCATTCTAGAAAAATAGATAAAACTAGGATAGAATGAAGAAAACAATCACTCACCATATATGGTTTTCAATGCAATAGAATTCAAGTTAAATTAAATTAGTAAGACCTAGTGGAGCATAGGAAATGTAGTGCATGGTATGACAATGAATTATAATTACAAGACAAATTAGGGGTCAAAATATGTTTTCTGTGACTGAAATTGAGATTTTTTTTTTCTACAAAATGAGGTTGCTATAAAAAAAATTAGATACATTTGACTACTAATGAATGAACCTAGTAGTAGGTGAAAAAAGTGAGATTAATTTTCATATGGTGTAATGTGATATGTATGTGGAATTTAACATGTGTTGTGATGTGAGAATACTAGTAATGTTGTGATTGTATCTCAAAGTATGTGATATCTAGGATATCCAACTTGGGAAGAAGAGTTTAGTGGACATAATGTATGATCCACTTAAGCATGCCCTTGTGATAATTGTATATATTTGTAAATAACCCTTATGACTTAAAGCGGTGAAATGTTAAAAACATAATGTGTATTGAAGTGTGTTTTATGGAGATATGTGAGTCACCTTTCGTGTTCTCATATGATGAGATGTCTAGTGCCACCCCTATTTGAGAGCATTCTCTCATGACCACATTGGAGTATAGTCCCTCTTCTTCCCTAATTAAACAACATTGGTTGGTTTGTGTTGTAAACCCTTTTCTTTCTATTGTTCCAGGGGTTGTAAACATGTTGGACACTCAAAAGACCTATAAATGGGAGAGTTACATGTGTTGGTGTGTGATTTGGCACATCACAAGACATCTTTGTTTGGATATAATTTGGTCACCACTTTTGGGTGGTTTTGGCTCATGGTTTTGTAATTACCATTGACAGTTTACTATATTTTATATCCTATATATTAGGAGCTTGAGATGGATTTTGTGTGTAAGAGCCTTATAGATGTTGAGTTACCTCCTAGATCTTTAGTTGGTTATACTCCTATTAAAGCCTACTCTGCATTTATATTGTAATATTCTTGATTTTTAAATAATATATTGGTCAGCTTTGGAGTGTGGGGTTTTTTACCTGAAAGGGTTTTCCCATGCATATCTTGTGTTATAAGTTTTGTATTTGAATGTTGCTATTATCTTTTTGTTAATGTACATTTTAATCTGTAACTGAAAAATTTAAAATTTACATAAATCTTTCCTCAGTAGATCAGTGTAGGAAGCATTTTCTTCATACCTTGCTTCCTTTCAACAATATTGTTGAAGATTCTAGTCTTGACAATGATTCTCTGTATGCTAAAAGAACATTTTATTATTTCAAAAGGAAAAGTGGTTACAAGTTAGTTAGGAGATGAAAAATCTATATATAGAAGTTAATTCTAATTGTAAGGATCCCTTGATGGGAGGTATTCCTCCTTTCAAAATAGTCACTATACAAAAAATGTAAGGAGTCTTTGTGCTCCATTTTTTGAAGAAATTAGAAGAATTTTCTTTAAATTTTGTGTCAATATTTCTCCTTTGAGCACATGTTTATTGTATGTTTGATTTTAAATTATTTCTTCATTTTTTTCTTATACTTTTGGTTGGATAGGAAATTTGATAGAGACTTTGTGCTTTGATTTGAAGGAATGAGAAGAATCTTTTAGAACTTTGTGTCTCCGCATTCTTTGTTTATTACATATTATTCATATGTCTAAAGTGTAATTGACTCCTCATATTTTTCTTCTAGGTTGAAGGTGTAAACCATTTGTAATGAAACAACTTGCACAATATCTGAATATAATAGTAAATATGTTGCAAACACTTGATAATAATATGCCACTTCGAGGGGGCAACCTCCAAAACCACTTCGAGGGGGATACCTCCAATAGTCTTCAATGAGAACACAATACTGAATATGATGAAACAAGACTCACTACCTCCTATATATATACCTATTTATGCCTAGGATATCACCTAGGCTGACTTAGATGGACCTATATAAGCCTTAGGCCGACCTAAACAACTAAATAACAATAAAATAATGATAAGATGACTTAATTAAGAGTTAAGATAGCCACAAGCTGACTATTCATAACCCTATACACACTATAGGATTAAGGGCATAGCATGCCCCCCCTCTTCAAAGAAGCATTGTCCTCAATGTTGACCAAATTTGGATGCTTTTGCATGAATTCCTCATTCTCCCATGTAGCTTCCTTAACTGGAGAGTTCTTCCATTTAATTAGATATTCTATGATTTCCCTTGTCCTTAGCTTCTTGGTGCGTGTTTGAATAATTCTCTCAGGATCCACAACTATTCTTCCCTCCTCATCAAGCTCAGGTAACTTAGTCTGTGCTACCACTTTATTCCCAATAACCTTCTTCAAGCAAGAAACATGAAAAACTGGATGGATTTTTGTTGATATGGGAAGCTCCAATTTATATGCTACATTGCCAATCTTCTGCAACACCTTATAAGGAACATAGTACTTGGGTGCCAGCTTGTTAGCTTTATGTTGTTGTTTTAGAGACATTTGCTTGTATGGTTGTAGTCACACAAAGACCCAATCTCCCACTTCAAAAGTTCTTTCACTACGGTGTTGATCAGCTTGTTGCTTCATTCTATTTTGTGCCATTGCCAAGTTCTCTTGAAGACTAGCCAATACCTCTTGCTGATGATGGATGTGTTCTTTGACTGTGTGAACCTTTGGTTGTGCCCGCAATGAAGAGATGATTGATGGTGGGTGGTAACCATATAGTGCTAAAAATGGAGACATCTTGGAAGAAGTATGGAAAGAAGTGTTGTACCACCATTCTGCTAGTGGTAGCCATTGCACCCATCTCTCTTGTTTATCTGAAGCAAAACAATGGAGATAGCCTTCCAAGCATTTGTTGACCACTTCTATCTGTCCATCTGACTGGGGGTGATATGATGAACTACGAGCAAGCTGAGTGCCCAAGCATGAAAACAAGTCAGTCCAAAAATTACTTGTAAATATAGGGTCACGATCACTGACTATAACTTTCGGAGTCCCATGCAGTTTCTGAATAGTATTCATAAAATCTATTGCTACAGTGCTTGCTGCCAATGGTTGTGCCAAAGCACAAAAGTGACCTATTTGGTGAGACGATCCACAACAACCATGATGACATTTTTTCCTTCAGATCTAGGCAAACTTGTGATGAAATCCATAGATACCTCCTCCCACCTTTGACTTGGGATACATAAGGGTTGTAGAAGACCTGGAGTCTTAACTGTCTTCCCTTTATATTGTTGACATACCATGCATTCAGCTACAAATTTTTGAACATCCCCTTTCAGCCCTTCCCAAAAGAAATCTTGCTTGATTCTATGATAAGTTTTGAAAATGTAATTTGTTCCTCATTACAAATATTATTTATTTTATACATAAATTATATTTGAATTCATGAATGATATATATATTGAGAAACACTCATAAATTTCAAACATGTAAAAATAATTTTTAAATCAAAAAATTATGTCATACTTTGGGCTTTGTTGGTGGTAGCTTTAAAAAATAAAGTTTTTAATTTTATATTTTTTGACCAAAGAGGTCAAGTGTAACTCCCAAGTGCTCCATGTGGGTGTCATCATTCCTCTTACACAACTCATCTAAATGACTAAAAATAACTAGTAAAATATGTTAGCTATAGTCCAACTTGCAACCCCCTTCTTCGATGATTTCTTACACCTATCATAAGACCAATGATACATGGTAGAGAATCCCAACAAAGAATTTCAAAATTCCCTCCATATGTGTCATTTTATTTTCCATGTGGGTCCAAGATTTACAATATTTGACAAATATTTAGTAATTGCAACAATATTAGGACTTGCAAGATTTACAACACCTATTCCTAAGAAATTGTATTTACTAAAAATTAATTGAATGATTGCATATATTAATCTATTCATCAAATTATATGTTAGACTATGAATATACAAATTCTTTATATTTAATATTTGTATTCACAATGTTGATCGATCAAAAGTCCAAGATTCTTGTATTTCCAATATCAATTGCAAAAGCAAAAAATATTTAAACTTTTATAAAAAAAAATATTATGTAAAATATAAAAAATGCATCAATATTTCCAATCACATTTTGTGATATACAAAATGAATTATCTCACATATAACTTATTAATATTAAGAAAGGCATTTGGATATAATGAGAACCCAAAAGATAGTTTAAATGCTTTTCAATATCACTAACATTTTTGAAAAATTATTTAAAAATTATTTGAATCATTTAATGTAAACATAATATCTATAATGTATTTTATTTTTTTAAAATATGTAATATTATATAATGTTAATATTCAATATTTTTTAAATTCGTATTCTTATTATTCTTTAACCTTTTAAAAAATATCAATATAAAGAACTATTATTTAGTGGTTATCCCTTCGGTTGCTTATGTGAGCAACCACTACCTCATAAACAATTCACAAACTAATCACTATATACAAATCGTTTAAACCTTTTTCTACATAAGGCCTCATTTAAAACACTTTACTTACACATCATCCATTTCAATGTTCCAACAGTCAATAACAATTTTACACCTTATTCACAACAAAAAGTGGTAAATATTTGCCTTATTTTTATCAATAAACCTTTGACTATTGAAGTAAATGATGTTTAAGAATATCCTATTTAAAACACGTTTAACATGTTTAAGCTCAATTCTCCATACAAAATGGTTATTAAAAGTTATAAAATTTTTGTATAAATGATTCTATATGATAGATATTTTCAACATACATGCTAACCACACTAATAGCCCTTACAGGTTCAGAATAACATTTGTAAAATACAGTTTTGTTATTTGAATGCCTCAAATAACACAAGGTACCAACTGTTAAGCTTTAAATTGACTCATTGGCCTGCTGTAAGACCTGATCATACTCTACCTTTCTGTGGAAACTACGGTGATCTACCCTTCTGTGGAAACTACGGTGACAATTACAGGCCTCGCATCTCATTTCATCATCTTGGCTGGCCTTGAACTCTCCACATCCATCTTTGGCATGATAGGGAAGCTGAAGGGTGTGATTCTTCCAACATTCCATGTACTCTACCTTTCTGTGGAAACTACGGTGACAATTACAGGCCTCGCAACTCATTTCATCATCTTGGCTGGCCTTGAACTCTCCACATCCATCTTTGCCATGATCGGGAAGCTGAAGGGTGCGATGCTTCCGACATTCCATGTACCGCACCCTGTTAATTGATTCATTAATAGCTGACCCAGAAACAAATTGGGCTTTTGAGGTTTCATTCCTTAGCTCTGAGAGTAGCTCTTTTGGATCCATCCTGACTCTATTCTTACACACAGAGAGCGGAATAATATTTGAAAAACAGCGAAACAAATGGAGTTCAACGATGGCAATGAATAAAGATGACAGAACAGAGAGTCGTTTTCAATGCTTTCGTTAACTTCTGATCTGCTTTGAGACCTTCACCCACAAAAGCAAATATTTATCATACTTACATGACGTTTGAGCATCATATTCAGGTCTGTAGCTATTTAGGGTTTGTCTTTTATTATAAACACGAACAAATCAGTAGAAATAAATAATAATTTCTCTGAAATAGTTGTATTTAGTGCTTACATTGCACTTTAATATTAAAAAAAATGGAGAACATGATTGTGTAGGGTAATAAATCATAAGCTAAGAATGCAAAGTTAAACTAACAGGCTCCTTCTACTTCAGATTGCAACATAAAAGAAAAGGAAACTATAGTGATGCAAAATCAAACAAAACTCAAAATACCTTTTCCTTGGGTGTGAATGATGGATCCAAAGTGTTGATAATGATTGCTATATTGAATTGCTCTAGTGGACTCACTAGTATGACAACATGTACCTGCAGATTCTTCTTGATACCTTGGGTGAGAGGGAAGCCTAAATTTATAGATTTGAGGTAGAGGAATGGAGGGTTAGTATTCATTTGCATTGGATGGCTAGGATTGAATTAGATGAATTAGGGCAAGATTAGAATCTTCTATGGGGTTCTATAAGGATGAATGGTTGAGATTAAAGATAGATGGATGGTTGGGACTAAATGAAAAAAATTAGGGCAAGGATGGAAGCTTCTAAGGAATTCTATAAAGATGAATGGTTGAGATTAAAGATGGATGGATGGATGGATGACTAGGATTAAATGAGAAAAACTAGGAAAAAATGAAAACTTCTATGACATATCTTTATGTGAATGGCTAGAATTTAAAAAATTCATATGTGAATGAATGGTGGAGATATAAATTTACTTTGACCTTTGTGAGATTGTCTAAGTTCAGTGAATCTAAACAACCTTTAGTTGGTCATGTGACTAGTTGAATTTTTAATTCATTTATTTGGGGATGATGGATAAGGATTTGAGTTAATTAGATTAAATAATGGATTGAAATAGGATTTAAGATTTTTAGACTAATTAATTGAACTAGCCTAGATATCTTAAATACATCTATCTAAAAGATGCGCCTAGATAGATGTATTTAAGATATACTAGTTCTACTTAAACATTTATTTTATTTACTTTATAAATTTACATTTACAGATTGAAGAATCATAAAAATTAGTTTTTAATTTAAAGCAAATGATATGAAAAACTTAATTATAATTATAAGTGTTAATGGAAATAATTCCCATAGAAAAAATCTTTAATCTTTTAAAGATTTAATCTTTTAAAGATTTAATTATAATTTTTAAACAATTAATTCTCATAGTAAAAATCTAAAACCAAGGTCATTAAACTAAATATTAATTTTGTTTGTGGCTTTTAAAGATTGAAGAACCCTAACCCTAGCTCTCAATAATTTACCTGCTGTTAATTTTCTTTGTAGTTTTCAAAGATTTGTTTATGCAAGAAAAATAAAAAATGTTGCATAGTACCCTTACCAATTAGACTTGTCTCCTTATCGATTAAACTTCTTCTCCCAATTCATTTTGCTCTATTTTTATTTGGTTTGATTTTTCTCAAATTTATGTTTGAGTACTACTTATATTTATACACATTATTTTGTTGGCTTTATTAAAAAAAATATGTGAACTCTATTTTATTTTAATGTACAGTCAAAGTCATATATGAGTCTTGAGGCACCTATATTAAAATTGTTATTGAGAATAGAGATCTATGCTACTTTTATAATTTTATTAATTTATTTCAATATATAGAGGGAGGAGCTAAAATATATACGTATTACCATATAATGCTAGTTTTACTTAAACAATTATTTTATTTACTTTATAAATTTACATTTAAAGATTGAAGAATCCTAAAAATTAGTTTTTAACTTAATCCAAATGATATGAGAAACTTAATTATAATTGTCCAATGGAATTAATTCCTATAGAAAAAATCTTTAATCTTTTAAAGATTAAAGAACTATAATCCTAATTAAACTAAAGTAATTTATTGTGCAATTAGTTTTCTTTGTGGGTATTGAAGGCAATTCTTAGCTCTAACAACGAGTTTTTAATGGAAAATTTTCAATAATTTAATCTACTATTACCCTAATAATTTAATTTCTAATAATTTTATTTATTTGTCGATTTTAAAGATTGAAGAACTATAACCCTAGCCCTCATTAAACTAAAATAATGTAATTTACCTTGCCATTATTTTTCTTTGCTAGCCTTTCAGTAAACTAAAGTAAATAATTTACCGTGCCTTAATTTTCTTATTTTTTCTTTGTGGGATGAATTAATTCTCATACTAAAAATCTAAAACAAAGGTCATTAAACTAAATATTGATTTTTTTTGTGGGTTTTAAAGATTGAAGAACACTAACCCTATTTCTCATAAACTAAAGTAAATAATTTACCGTGCCATTAATTTTCATTTTGCATTTCAAAGATTTGTTTAATAAAGAAAAATATTAAATAAATTATAATTCATAGGTTCCATAATTTAAGCTGCACTTTAACTACAATTTTCTTTTTATTTTATTGAGTAGCATGTAGGTTCCATAATTTAATCTAACCTTCTATAAATAATAGCTAGAGCATTGCATCACTTCATAAATTCATTTTATAAGAAAATTAAAAAAATGGTTTCATAGTACCCTTACCAATGACACTTATCGATTAAACTTCTTCTCTTGATTCAATTTGCTCTATTTTTATTTGATTTGATTTTTCTCAAATTTATGTTTGAGTACTACTTATATTTATACACATTATTTTATTAGCTTTATTAAAAAATATGTCAGCTCTATTTTATTTTTATGTACTGTCCAAGTCATCCCTTAATAGGTGTAATTATTTTTAAATGTCAACTCGTTAACACATTCAAGCTATTACACTCCACCCTTTGGTACCACTATAGTTACACCACTTAATTAATTAGTTTTCATTATTTAATTAATTAGTGTACAGGGGTGTGAGAAATTAATTTTAATTAAACAAATATGAGTTATTTAAATAATTTAATGATAGAGAGAATATTAAAAGGATAATTGTAGTTAATTAAATAAATATTAATGCTTTGAATGAAAAGAGGGGGATAATGAGGTTGAATGGCTAGATCGTCCTTTCAATGACATATCAACCAAGTTGAATCACACTTTTACAAGAGGATTCACCTAGAGGTTAGGTTGTCACTTGGAATGATGTGGAAATTAAGAGATTTTCAATTAATGTATTAATTTAATGCTCAAATATCCTTCAAATCCTAATTATGTAAAACAGTAAGTAAAATGATTAATTACGACAAATGTTTGCAGACTAACATAGTAAAAAGAGATTATTACTGGTTGTTTTTTGAAGTTTGAGATGTACAATATTCAGGGACACTGGGACTCATGCCCCTATCCAAGGTGTTGTTTTCTTTAGGGAATCCTGATCTCCTTCCGACACTGATGATCACTGTACTTTTCATTTTTGTGCCAGGAGATGCAGAGGACATTAGCACTACTACCCAAGTGCAATGCAGGGTGTTCTTGAGGATGTCGAAACCTCTTCAGATGTTGA
The DNA here is from genome assembly GCA_027924645.1 of Cunninghamia lanceolata. Classification (NCBI taxonomy): domain Eukaryota; kingdom Viridiplantae; phylum Streptophyta; class Pinopsida; order Cupressales; family Cupressaceae; genus Cunninghamia; species Cunninghamia lanceolata. The sequence goes on from BSBN01000244.1 coordinate 1,443,243, forward strand.
TTGTCATTGTCACAATGATTTATGTATTTTCAACATCGAAGGACACTGGCACTAGTGCTCGAGTCCAAGCAGTGCTTTTCTTTAGAGATCCAGAATTCTTATCTTCTTAACCTTCCTCTACAACTCCACTCTGTGAAATCTGATACATGTAACCTACAATCACAAGAAGTGTGGTTGGGGGTTGTGGTGTTTAGCGTCTTGCCTCAGTCAAGCCCTGGAAGGACATTTAAGTCTTTTGAATACTGTTGTTAGATAAAGAGTGTGTATCCCTATGGGATAGAGGAAAAAATAAAATGATAAAGATTGAAACACAAATAGATATTGCCTTGGAGGTGTAGATCTCACATAGATGAAGATTCTTCAACACATGAGAAGAGGAAGCTAAATCTACAATCACAAACACAATAACAATGCTCTTCTTTGGAACAATGAATATCTTGAATGCTCTAAAATCATAAGTTTGCCAAAAGTTCATAATCATCTTCTAGTTTACAAATGGAACCCTAAACATACTTATATATGCAACTAAATACATTCTTTCTTTAAATTTCACAATTCAAACTTAAAATGTCAGCAACGGAACCTTTTAATAGTCACTTAACAGACATTTAAATTTAGGACCCACCTGAAATAGTGTAGGATAGGGGCGCGAGTGCCCATGTCCTTGGGTCCTCTTTCAGGGTAGGGTTAAGTGCAACAATGTCCCTCAAGCCCCATATTCAAATTTTGGACCTGCCTGAAATAGGGAAGGACAAGGGCGTGAGTGCATATGTCCTCAGGTCCTATTCAAGGCAAGATCAAGTGCAACAATATCCCTCAAGTCCCATGTGACATGGATTTTAGGCCATTTTGTTTCAGGGGTCAAAATAAACATGCAATATGTAAAATAAGGGACCTGGGAGCTAAACTTACAAGGAAAATTCCTAGGGAGACATTTTTTGACATAACATTTAGCCCCCACTTTAATGTATGTATGAACACAAGGCCCATACATGCATTAAAGTATGGTCAAAACATAGCAAACATGCCAAGTACTTGAAGACATTAGAGAAAACACAATACAGACACACCAAACACAGTAAAGATAGTATCAGGCACACAAAACACAGAGAACATAACATTGAAGACAAGGAAAACATGATGAATATAGTGAATGCAGTGATTATTTAATTTTCATTTTCATATATAAATGAATGCAGATGCCGGACATGTAAAAATGCAACTCACAACCCAAAATGTAGGAGGGCCACTTCGCCACGCTCTTTGGACTACATATGGGGCCACAGACACTCAATACAAAACCTCAAGTGTAAGTGGAGCATGTCACTACACTCACACAAGAGGGGAAAACACACCATACAAATCCCAAGTGGGGGTTAACCACACAAGAGGGAAAACACATGGAAGACACACGAAAAACACGAGCATCTTATAGCATGCCCTAGACATACTATCCATCTAAAAAATGATAAACAAGGTGATGGAAGGAACTTATTGCTAAGCTCCCACCATCTTAGGCACATTATAGGCACACCTAATGGTTGGGGTTATGCCACAACAACCGCCAAAGACACGCTTAAGGGAGGATAGTCTCAAATCCAACCCCGCACTAGCTCAAGAGATACACCATCTTGACTTGCGTAGAGGGCTTCTGAATAAAAGGATATGCATGATATCCCATCTCCATAGAGGGCTTAATGATTGCAGTATAGAAAAAAGATATGCACTTATGAAGGAGATACAACATCCTGCCTCTGCAGACGGCTTACAAAAATGCTTTGTTAGTACCAAAATCATCATCTACACCTTACCTTTATATGCCCCCACCTTAATTTTTTGATGTTGTGTACCAATGTCAAGTACAGTAAGGTAGAGAGAAAACACACAAGGGAACAAGATCTCTCTCAAAGCCCATTCCCCCAAAGGTGACATGTGTTTCACGATCACTGAATCTTCCCACAAACACACAATTTCTTGCAAGAAGAGAGGTTAGAAATCTTTCTCTACGATAATAACCATATCACATGATCAAAAGCAGTGCATGAAAAAAATGATATAAAGAGCCAAGGTTATACTATGGATTTGGAAACACAGTATAATCACAAGGCTATACTGCACAGATCTTAGAACCGAATGAAACCAAGGCAAGACCCAAGAGAAACAAAGTGCACGTAGTAGCTATATCATTATGGTTTGTTAGCAAATACAAGACATCATCAAAATATTGCATGGAGTGATTCTACTAGCCAAGCGTTAGATAATATATGTCAACCCCATCATCATGTATGGACTAGGTCCATTTTTCCTTACTCACTGAAGGGACACATGGTCTGGTATCAGTATTATTCATTTTTCATCATCCACCAGCTAGATCGAACCACTGGAAGAAGGTAAACAATAAATCAAGGGAGGGGAACAAGTGCCTTCGGGTTGTCACGTAGGAAGGTGCCCCTAGGTAACCAACTGCAACGTTGTGTCCCTAAGGCATGTGTAAGGTCATGTGTAGATCCACTGGAACTTTCCCTAGTAATAATTGTTATGATAGGAATTGCTTGGAGAATATTTACAAACTTCTTGTTCTCTATGAGATGACATCTATTAGAGGTTATGTGACTATAGTGCATGATAGTTATATGTTTATACTCGCACTATCTCTAGAGTACTTTTATCAAAATATATTCTATGATATGAGACCCACCCTCAGTAATTACTAACCATATTATTTTGTGTTGACCTAGGATCATATGAGTTGAATTTCGTATAATTTTCTTGTATGACTTATTACATGATGTGGATCTTATGATTCCTATTAATGACTAATTGGTGACAAGGTTAAGTTTGTTTATGGTTGATATGGTTTATGATATATACATATATAACTCATCATGTGATTTCACCTTCCTTTAGGCAATATTGTTGAATGGTATAGATATATGTTCTAAACAGAATGTGACAGGATTAACCATTGATATGATCTGATGTTTTATGTTGATATCTTGTGTAGAGATTTAGTTGATGAGGAGATGCTATGATTTCAATATTATGTGAGAATTTTAAATTTATTTTATGAAATGTCTTTCGACTATTAAATATAATATTGTTACTTTTGTAATGAAGACTTGTTATGGATATATAATGCACATATTGATGTTGCTTATTAATGCTTTGGCTATGATATTCGTGATAACCACTGAGCTCAAAATGAGTGTGTAGGTACATACTAGCTAGTGGAAATGGGGAAAATACAAGGGGACCCTATTTTGTTAAACTAGTAGAGCCAACCAAGTCTATGTGGTGAGACTTAGGTCCATTGTATTGTGAAATGTACTACCATGTGTTGTGTTTTACCTTGTGTTGTATCATGTAGCATCATTTGTCATGGTATTGTATTATGTAGCATCATATGTCATGGTTGTTCTTTGTGATGTGTCATGCATTGCTATGTATTGTGTAACTTAAACTAATTAAATTTTCCCTTTAGTCTTTTGTAAGGGTGTAAAATAATTTTATATAGTACCTTTGTCTTAAAAATAAAACATTAAGACCTAAGTTTATGTCTATGCACTTTTGGAGGGGAAAATTTAAAAAATCAATAATTTTTTAAAACCTTTATTTATTTTTACCCTAAATAGGGTGATCCAAATTACAGTGGTGTTGAGTCATCAGAGAGGGGGATGTGTGTGTTGTAAATATTTAAGAGGGCTGTAATAGAAACCATGGAAAATAAAAACAAGTGTCCCCAACTAAGGAGACAAGTGTTTGCCTCTCAACAAGAGAGGTGTCAAGGGAGGAAATTTTTAATCAATTATTTTGGGGAAAAGAAAGGGTCCTCCTTATCCTCCTAGCTGTTGTAAATTTTCTTTTTTTACCATGGTTGGAACCTTCTAGGAAACCATCTTCTATAATTGTTTGGAATCATTTGAAATTATGTTTTTGACCTATATTATATGGATCACTTTCTTTTACTGGGATTTATGCACCTTCTAGGTTGTTTGGAAAAAGATTCTATAATTTCATTTTTCATCTACAGTAACTGTTGTACCATCTACCAAAAAATCCTTTCCATCAGCAGTGACTACCTTATCACGTACTGTAATTTTTCTCTATAGACTAGGAGGGTAAATCTTGTACATAGAGGTCTAGTTGTGGAAAAAGACTAAGCTAGATATCAGTGGATTTGGATCTGCCTCCTCCAAGTGTTGTGCAAGGATCCAAGTAGGCATCAATCCTTGGTGGAATCCCTAAATTATTAGCACCCTAAATTACATAGAACATGTTACAGTAAATTGTGTGGGTAAAAAAAAGTTGTATTAACTGTCTTATATTAATTTCCAGGAAGAAATTGTTTTCTATTTGTGTTGGGTATTGTATTGTTGAATGTCAGGTAATGATTGGGGTAAAGACATAGATGTCCTCAGAAGAATTTGAGAGAATTAATTAGGTGCAATATTGTGGCTTGAGGTGTTTATATTGTGCAAGGTTGAGTTGTGATGTTTTGTGAAATTGTGTACGTGCTATTGAAAAAATGTGTGTTACTGTCATGCTATGTAGTTGGTATATGTATTCTACGCAGTCCCCCTATTTTTTCCCCTAGCTCAGGGGTGGACAGCTTCTAGAGGTGAGCATCCCACTGGCTATATCCAAGAATTTTGGTTCCTATGTAGGTCTTAGAAGGCTAAAGAATAAAAAGAAAAGAAGACTAAAGGGTGCAATGACCTATAGTTATTGATGGCAGATGACTGATACATGTTGAGTGACAAAAGGAAAGAAGAGAGGAAATCATTGCAAGGTCTAGTGTTGAAAGAGGGGTCAAATCCTAGTAATGGGAGTGTATGTCATTGTATACTATTAATGTGTTAGTAGGAAGTATGTCCTCTGTAAAATAAAGAAATGAAACTACTGTAAACTAGCTTTGTATATTTGTTGCATACCTACTCTGATATGAAATGGATTTGTGCCAAGGGAAGAAAAAAGAAGAGAAGAACTAACAAGAAAATAAAATGAAAGAGAAATGCTAATTGTATTGTTGTATATGAAACCATTGAATCATTTCTAGCATGGAATGCTCCTAATGTAAAATTATAGAAATTAGGACTACCGCTATGTGTATATAAACATATTCATCCTTTTGTTACTATACATGGGTTCCTTAATACCAGGAAAGAAGAAAAAAAAATCTTAGACCTAAATTTATTTTAATATCTCTTTTTACATTTTTAGAAAGAAACCCTCCCTCGTCTAGTTGCAATGAGACCTCACTTTATCCTTATTTAGTTCTTTTTCAGTGGTTGATCAGAAATATGTCAAGTGAAGAAAATTGGGAGGGAGCCTATGTGTTGTGCAGAGATTTTGAATGGCTACTACATGTACTGCTAGGCAAAACTTTGTTCCTTGTACTTAAACTACGAGTATACTCCCCCTGCAGCTCTAGTATTTCTCTATTCTATCACAAGGATGAAATATGTCACACCTTTTGAGTTGAGTAAAGATAATGAAATTTTATTTGAGGAATGTACATGTATACCTGATCAATACTATCCATTATGATTTAAAATCATGATCAATACTATTCTAGAAATTAAAAAAAATAGAATATCAATTAAATAAGGGAAACAAACCTTTCTCTACATTGTTGATCTAAGGGTCATTTAAAAGATTTCACAATTACCTACAAGTTGCATAGGACTATTGTACACATTTTGGTGGATGATCTTCTCTGGAAGTTTAGACACTACCAAACATAACAATGAAAACAAATTCATCCCAAGATGAATGATTTTACTCAGTTTCTTTTTGTGTATTCATGGGTTGATGGTTTATACCTAGTTTTGGCTCGATCGACCTCCTTTATCCCTAAGATCACCTACGTGTGCCACTATAGATTAAAAAAGAGAGGTTATTCAGGGGTTATTCTAATGACTATGTTTTCTCTTCTTGAAAGAAATTTACTTCCTACTGCACAATATAAATGAACTATTCACTATGGGAAAGATGTACACATTTTCCCTTTATTAAGTGTTGATATCCCAGTGTTGGAAAGTTGGGCTTCATGGGCAATAACATCGATAGCATTATATACTGTGCAGAACAAAATTTTCACATGATCTAAGGAACAGCATAAGAAAAAAAAATGATAGCGACCCAAAAAACATTACAGCGACCAAAATCATATCCCATGAATGGAATGAAAGAAAAAAAATAATCAATCATTGAGAAAATCACCAAACAGGTGGGAAAAAGTTGATTGAAGGAAGCCATGTGTGTTCATAGAAATTGAAGCATTAGGCTAGGTTCAACTCTTTACCAACACAAAAAGAGTCAACTATCAAACAAACCCCAGAGCATGTTAACCGCTGCCTCATGAAGAGGGCTTGTAATGCAACAAATAGATTGTGCCCAAGGTAAAACAAGATAAGGAAATAGATTAAAGAATTGAGTTTATACCAGATTGAGGTTTTCTACTTTTCTTTTAGTAGGCATATGCTATTTGAACCTAGTCTAACTTATCATCTCAAGAGGGGTACTAGGTGCCCTGAAACAATAATATGTGCCCGGTTATGCCAAACATGCTATGGTAGTGAAGTATATGCCATGGGACCTACCTCGAGGTCATATAGATAGCACTCTAACATATCAACCTCCATGGGAAATCTTAACTTGAATGGAGGTTTGTTAGTTTTAATATTTAAGTAAATGTCTAGCAATATATGTGCGTACCCCTCCTCCTTAATCTAGCTAGAATTTTGAGAAGCGATTAATACTTTAAAATAGATTTACCATTAGGGAGGCTTAGCTTTCGATATTAGTTCAAAATTAAGATTAAATTTTTTTAGTCTTGATAGAATAAGGGGACTTTTAACCCTAAAATAGGAAGCTTCTGTTCAAGATATAGTTTTGTCTTAAGGGAAATAACAAGGGTGGTGATTGTAAGAGTAGACATACATATTTTTCTGACTCTTAGATATGGATTATATGAACTTTTCCCCGGTGCTCTTACTTTCGTAATGGTTATTAATTGACTAACAAGGTTGAATTTAAGATCTTTAAAACAAAAAAAAAAAGTGTTTCATCCTTGTGAGCATGTTTTAGGTGAGGGCATTACAGAGGTATTGGAGCAAGGTTCCCAACTCTGGGAGCTTCGGGAATAGACTGTACAAATTGCATTGTTTTATTTAAAAAAAAAAAAAACTATTAAGTGCTTGTAGTGTGCCCCATCCTTTCCTTGGTGAATTATGTTAGCAATAGAATAGGAGGATGTGTTAATGAGAGTAATGTATTTAGCTAGTGAAATAATAGTGGATTTAATAAAATTTCTAAGTGAAAAATTTCCATCTTAACCTTAGTTTAAATGGTTAAACAAGAAGCATTCATGTATTGGACCCTTATCATTTTAAATTGAGTTTCCTATGTCTCTTAGGAAACTCAAAATCATGAATTTAATGTAGTTTCCTTATGAGCCCTGACATGTATATTTCCTTAGTTAATTGTCTTGATGAACTTGATAGTATAAATTGTGATATCTAGTTGCATTGAATTGTGGAATCTTCATATTATGTTCTTATGAGACTTAAGTTTTAAAACAAATAAGAATGTCTTTCAATTTATTTAAAGTGAGAATTATGCGAATATTTAACTCTCTTTTTGAAAAGTGGTTGGTGCTCTAGTGGATTGAGAAACTTCATGGGATGTGATTACTTTGCATATTATGGCTTGGGGGTTGAGAAAAGAAAATTTAGCAGAGAAAAGTGGAAAGAATAGGTTGTTAAATTTTGGTCAACATTACGTTATGAATTCCTACATTTGCTATTGTTTAAGTGTAATAAATTCTTGTGTTTTTTTGTTGTGTGAGTTTAATTGGATAGAATTCAAATCATACTTAGAGAAAAATATGCTCTTACTTGTGTGTTTTCTTGTATTCGTATAGATAAAATATAAATGTGAAAGTGGTATTGTAACATATACTAGATGAATTAGATTTAATATTTAGAAATGTGAAAATTTTTGTGATATGTTGTGTCAAATAATTTGCTTATATTACCCTTAAGAATGTATGCACTTTGTGTATTGTATAAGTATATTATGTGTTGACCAATTAGGAATGTTCAATAAAACATATTTCAATTTAGGTCATCCTTGCACTTTATCTTGAATATTGGGTTTACGTGAAGACATAGCTAAAACTTGAAAGCATAGCAAAATTATTGATTCTAGAAAAAGAGATAAAACTAGGATATAATGAAGAAAAAAATCACTCACCATATATGGTTTTCAATGCAATAGAATTCAAGTTAAATTAAATAGGTAAGACCTAGTGGAGCATAGGAAATGTAGTGCATCGTATGACAATGAATTATAATTACAAGACAAATTAGGGGTAAAGATATGTTTTGTGTGATTGAAATTGAGATTTTATTTTTCTGCAAAATGAGGTTGCTATAAAAAAAAATTAGATAAATTTGACTACTAATGAATGAACCCAGTAGTAGGTGCAATAAGTGAGATTAATTTTCATGTGGTGTAATGTGATATGTATGTGGAATTTAACATGTGTTGTGATGTGAGAATACTAGTAATGTTGTGATTGTATCTCAAAGTATGTGATATAGGAAACCCAACTTGGGAAGAATAGTTTAGTGGACATAATTTATGATCCACTTAAGCATGCCCTTGTGATAATTGAATATATGTGTAAATAACCCTTATGACTTAAAGCAGTGAAATGTTAAAAACATAATATGTATTGAAGTGTGTTTTATGGAGATGTGTGAGTCACCCTTCATGTTCTCATATGATGAGATGTCTAGTGCCACCCCTATCTAAGAGCATTCTCTAATGACCACATTGGAGTACAGTTCCTCTTCTTCCCTAATTAAACCACATTGGTCGGTTTGTATTGTAAACCCTTTTCTTTCTATTGTTCCAGGGGTTGTAAACATGTTGGACACTCAAAAGACCTATAAATGGGAAAGTTGCATGTGTTGGTGTGTGATTTAGCACATCACAAGGCATCTTTGTTTGGAGATAATTTGGTCACCACTTTTGGGTGGTTTTAGCTCATGGTTTTGTAATTACCATTGATAGTTTACTATATTGTATATCCTATATATTAGGAGATTGAGATGGAGGTTGTGTGTAAGAGCCTTATAGATGTTGAGTTACCTCATGGATCATTAGTTGGTTATACTCATGTTAAAGCCTACTCTGCATGTATATTGTAATCTTCTTGATTTCTCAATAATATATTGGGCAGCTTTGGAGTGTGGGCTTTTTAACCTGAAAGGGTTTTCCCATGCATATCTTGTGTTGTGAGTTTTACATTTGAATGTTTCTATTATCATTTTGTTAATGCGCATCTTAATCTGTAACTCAAAAAGTTAAAATTAGCATAAATCTTTCCTCAGTAGATCAGTGTAGGAAGCATTTTTTGCTTACCTTGCTTCCTTTCAAGAATATTGTTGAAGATTCTATTCTTGACAATGATTCTCTGTATGCTAAAAGAACATTTTATTATTTCAAAAGGAAAAGTGGTTACTAGTTAGTTAGGAGATGAAACATCTATATATGTACAAGTTAATTCTAATTGTAAGGATCCCTCGATGGGAGCTATTCCTCCTTTCAACATAGTCACTATACAAAAAATATAAGTCTTTGTGCTCCATTTTTTGAAGAAATTAGAAGAATTTTCTTAAATTTTGTGTCAATATTTCTCCTTTGATCACAGGTTTATTGTATGTTTGATTTGAAATCATTTCTTCATTTTTTTCTCATAATTTTGGTTGGATAGGAAATGGAATAGACACTTTGTGCTTTGATTTGAAGGAATGAGAAGAATATTTTAGAACTTTATGTCTCCATATTCTTTGTTTATTACATATTATTCATATGTGTAAAGTGTAATTCACTCCTCATATTTTTCTTGTAGGTTGAAGGTGTAAACCATCAATCATTCTTTTCTCTTTCCTATATGTTGGATGCATAAAATGGAGTTTGTTTCTTCATTAGCTACTATACATTATTCTTTGTTCCCCTTTATTCTGCCTACATTTTGCCCAAGAAATCTTATGTAGTGTCTTGTATGAGCCTATCTAGGGTTTCTACTTTTTAGTTTTCCATTTGCCATTGTTGTGTTCCTTTTGTACTATTTGGTAAAAAGTATACAAAAATCCCATCGTCTGAGGGAGCTTTCCCTCTCAAATGTAGAGGAAAATCGTTAATCTAAAAATAATTTCTCCAACTATTATGAACATTTATTTCTATCCATTAGGCAAGTTGCATTGAATTTAACAAAATGTTGCAATGACAAATTTGTTTACTAACACTTCTAAACATTAATGTTAGTGTCATTGAACTTCTTGATCTTCATTCTAGATGTTTTTGTCATTTTCTATTCATGAAAACACAAGATCAACTACATAAATCTCTCGTTTGAGTAAGGGCTAATAATATCTTATTATCCCACATATCAACCAAGTTATAATAAACAATATCTTATAACAAATGAATTAAAACTAAGCATAAATCAACATTAACTTTAGGGAGAAGCAATTGAGGTACATACATATCTAAAAAAATATAAGTAGAATAATTATCATTAATATAAGATATACATTGAAAAATAATGGACAAGAGCAGGATCATAATGGGCCAAGAAATGATAATGACAAAAATACATGATGGATGGAAATCTACTAACATTTGGATTTAGATTTAGATTTGGATGGAAAAAGTGGTAACATTTTAAGCTCAAATTTTTCCATTCCATTTTTAAAAAATGCCTTGGGATTACCTTAGACTTAGACAAGTACGAATCTCAAAAATTTCCAAAAAATTATAAAATCATTTACCTAGTTTATCTTGAAATTGTCCACAACTTTAATCTTGAAACTAATAGACTTTTTTTTTAACCAAATTCAATAAAACAAAATGGTTTTTAAAGGAAATACTCACAATTCTAAAAATGTAATTTATTCCTCATTGCAAATATTATTTATTTTATATATAAATTATATTTGAATTCATGAATGATATATATATTGATAAACACTCATAAATTTCAAACATGTAAAAATATTTTTTAAATCAAAAAATTATGTCATACATTGGGATTTGTTGGTGATAGATTTAAAAAATATAGTTTTTAATTTCATATTCTTTAACCAAAGAGGTCAAGTGTAACTCTGGTGCAAGAGCACCTAACACCAGGGAGCCTTCGTGAGGCATTTAAGTTCATGTTTTGTTTTAAATCAAGTTTTGTGTTGTAATAAGGTCTATTTGACAAATGCATGTCATTTCTATTTGTATCTAGGCTCTTCAAGACCTACAACCAATGTTTGTAAGTCCCAAGTAATTAGGTTGCATTTGTCTAGATGTTAGATGGTTGGTCTCCCAACCGCTTGGAGACAGTTAGTTTTCTCCCAGCTGCTTGGAATAGGGTTGGCGTTCCTCTGGTGAGTTTATAAAACCAGGGGAATGAATAGAATAAAGCATATATTGTAAGCATTATAATCAAATCGAAGAGGAGAGGTTGAATGTAATCATGCATTTTGTTAAGGAGAAATTGAACTATTATGTGTTGTCAATTTGTTCTCCATTCTCTGTAATTACAAATTGCATAGCTGTAGATTTCCTTTCCTTTCTGTGTTTTCCCATTGCTGTGATATGGCAATATGAAGCATTCCACTGATAAGATTTCTATGAAAATCAGTGGAATGACTTCGTTGTATACATATTTTTTTTGGTTTCCTATTTTGTTTTCCAGTTTGGCGACATAGAGGACTAAATTGGAGTGTGCACTGTAGATCACCTAGCATCTCCATGTGCTAAGGTTTGGATCAGAGGAGTTGGAGCTGTTATCAGTGAGACAGTCGCCATCGACAAAACATTTCTCGCTCAGGGCGATAAGGGTAGTCTAGCCGAAGAGAGGTTCAAGCTGTTGAATAGAAGTCACGGCCTGAGATCCATCGGGAGCAGTCGGCTAGCGACAAGAGATTTTAGGATTTGGCTGAATGCATTCATCACACCGATGAGTAGTTGGACCATCGGTGCATCACCTAAGTGTATGAGCGTTCATTGATGACAGAAGTCTCACCGAATGTATATTGCAAATGCATATCGCAAAAGCATGTTGGGAATGTATATTGAGAAGGTACCTTTCATCGGATGCAAATAGTAACCAGTTGCAATGGTGAATTAGGGTATATCCACCAGTAATAGCATGTCACCCCAAGCATATACTAAGTTGGTGTATCAGCGTATGGGTGGATCTTGGTCAGGCTTCACCGATAGTGGTCCGTCTTGCCGATAGGAGTTAAATTTTGATCAGTTGTGCATTCCCGCTGTGCACTCCACGTCATATTGGTATTAGAGCTAGTGAAAGCTCTGGGCAGAGGTATTATGTATTTGATTTCTGTCACTGAGAAGGCAGATGACGAGTTGCTTAACCCACCAAGTTGCAAGAAGGAATAGGACTCCTGTAGTGTGTGGGCAGATGATGATGAGGACTGTCAAGACCATTCACTAATAGAGGTTTAGCTGGAAGAGGGTGCAGAGTGAGGCCACTGTGAGAGAGAGTGGTAGTGCATCTCTAGCATATGATGTTGGACGAGAGGAATGGGTCTATAGCAGCATGTAGGATGGACATCTGATTGAGCATTGTGGTGTAGTCAAATTAAGGATTTGTAGGAGTTTTGGTGTTTGGGTGCTGTCTGTGAATGTTTATGTCAGACAGAGAGAGCGAAGGAGAGGCTAGAAATATACCTCCAAAGGGGATGACCACCAAAGTGGTCAAGAAATTTCAAGAGATGGAAGAGATGATCAAAACTAGAGTCAGGGAAGCACTCCAAGCAGAATTGAAGGCAATGAAGATAGGCAAAAGGATAGAGGAAGATTTGGATGAATAAGAGGAGAAAGAGGAAGAAGCAAAAGCACAAGAAGGGGAAAAGATACCAGCTGAGCAAAAACAATTCCTGGAAGCCATCAAGGCAATTGGCAAGGACTCTTTAGAGGCTTGGATAGATATCCCCATGTTCAGTGGAAAGATGAATGCTAACAAAGCCATGGAATGGATTGAGGCTCTAAACAACTACTTCGAATTGCTAAAAGTAAGAGGGTTAAGTTTGCAAAAACTAAACTCAAAGGTGCTGCCCTTACATGGTGGAATTACACCCAAGGAGAGAGGGTGAAGAATGGGAAAAGTATGATCTCTTCATGGAGCAGAATGCTAGAGAAGATCAAGTTCCAGTTCCTTCCATCTGACTATGAGGTACAGATTTACAGGAAAATGCAGAACCTCAAGCAAAAAGATATGGATGTGGCTACTTACACCGAGGAGTTTCACAAATATACTCTTCATTCTGGGTACATGGAGGATGAAAAAGCCAAGCTAGAAAGGTATTTAAATGGTCTAAGGATCAATATTCAAGATGAGATATGTTTATTTACCCCTAAAACCATGGAAAAATGCTTTCAAGTAGCATTAAGAGCTAAAGAGAAGCTGAAGAGGAAAGGTGAGCAGCAAAGTAAAGGAAGAGGTGACAAAAATTTTAGAGGCAGTTTTGGACGAAGAAGCCCTAACCAGAGGCCTAGTGGTGAGTCTAGCCAAGAAGAGCAAGTTAGAGACTCAAGTAGCAGAGGAGGCTACCAAGGAAGAAGGCCTAATGGTAGAGGATCCAACTTCTCCAACATGAGATGTTGTAACTGCAATCAGATAGGGCACCTGGCTTATAAGTGTCTAGAGAAGGCCTCTACTTCCCATGATAATGAAAGAAGAACCACATTGACTCAAGAAGATGCAGGGAGTGTGACATCACCTGAAGTGAATTTGGCATTAGAGGTGGGAGAAAATCTGATGATCAAGAGGACACTACTCAAGGAACTAGTGAATATTGAACCGTCACAAAGGAGATCACTTTTTAGGATGAATTGCAAAAGCAAAGGTAAAATATGCAAGATAGTCATAGATTTTGGTTCAACATATAATATGGTGTCTAGGGAAATGGTGGATAAATTGAACATAGAATGGATTCCTCATCAAACTCCTTACAAGGCATCTTGGGTAAGTGATAGTCAATCACTTTTGGTAGATGAACGAGCATATGTTGATTTTTAGATTGGAGAATATAAGGATAGAGTTTTATGTGACATTTTGCCCATGGAATGTTGTCACCTACTTCTAGGTAGGCCATGGAAATTTGATAGGAAAGCATTACATGATGGATATGCTAACACATACACCATCAAGAAGGATGGGAAGACTTTTGTGATGACACCATTGCAAGAGGGTGCTGCACCACAGTAGGCAACCAAGATCATTTTGGTGGGTAAGAAAGAGTTTGTGAAGATCAATGAAGAAGAGACAAGGAATGTTGAGGATACCTCAAGGAGTGAGGTTACCAAAGATCACAGTTTGAAGGTGATTTCAGTTTTGAATGATGAAGATCAGATGGTAATGTCTGAGATGGAATAGTAGAAGGCCAAAGAGCAGGTCTATACACAGCCACAAGTTGATTGGAAAGAAGAAGATGCTATCATAGTAGGGACCATTATTTATCCTCTAGAGCCAATAAGAGTTGAAAGGCAACATATTCTACCATAACAATAGTACAAGAAGCATCAAACAAGGTTTTGAATGCAAGTGTTCAGGTAGAGATGACCGTAAGGAAGACTGGCGACCAAAGTATGGGTTTGGTTGCAAGCACTCACTCATGGCAAGATGTGAGTAGAGCCTACAATGCTAGGCATGAATTTTTGATTCCATGGAAGCAAGTTGCAGTCCAAAGATCATGGGGAAGGCATGATGTAGCAAAGGATAATGGTGGTGCAAGACAAAGAATCAACTCATGGGTCATGAGTTCTTTTCAAGGTGGGATGTATGGTGTAAAAGCACCTAACACCAGGTGGCCTCCGTGAGGCATTTAAGTTCATGTTTTGTTTTAAATCAAGTTTTGTGTTGTAATAAGGTCTATTTGACCAATGCATGTCATTTCTAATTGTATCTAGGTTCTTCAAGACCTAGAACCAATGTTTGTAAGTCCTAAGTAATTAGGTTGCATTTGTCTAGTTGTTAGATAGTTGGTCTCCCAGCCACTTGGAGACGGTTAGTTTTCTCCCATCCACTTGGAATTATTCTCCCAGCCACTTGGAATAGGGTTGGTGTTCCTCTGGTGAGTTTATAAAACTAGGGGAATGAATATAATCAAGCATATATTGTAAGCATTATAATCAGATTAAAGAGGAGAGGTTGAATGTAATCGTGCATTTTGTTAAGGAGAAATTGAACTATTCTATGTCATCAATTTGTTCTCCATTCTCTGTAATTACAAATTGCATAGTTCTAGATTTCCTTTTCTTTCTATTTTTTCCTGTGCTGTGATATGTAAATATGAAGCATTCCACTGATAAGATTTCTATCGAAATCAGTGGAATGGCTTCATTGTACAGATATTTGTTTTTGTTTCCTATTTTGTTTTCCAGTTCAGTGGCGCAGAGGACCAAATTGGAGTGTACACAGTAGATCACCTAGCATCTCCATGTGCTAGGGTTTGGATCGAAGGAGTTGGATCTGTTATCGGTGAGACAATGGCCATCGACAAAACATTTCTTGCTTAGGGCGATAAGGGTAATCTGGCCGAAGAGAGGTTCAAGCTGTTGAACAGAAGCCATGGCCTGAGATCCATTGGGAGGAGTCAGCTAGCGACAAGAGATTTTAGGGTTTGGCCGAAGGCATTCATCACATCGATGAGTAGTTGGACCATCGGCGCATCAGCCTAAGTGTATGAGTGTTCGCCGATGACAGAAGTCTCACCGAATGTATATTGTGAATGCATATCGCAAAAGCATGTTGGGAATGTATATTGAGAAGGTACCTTTCATCAGATATAAATGGTAACCGGTCGTAATGGTGAATCAGGGTATATCCACCAGTAATACCAAGTCACCCCAAGCATATACTAAGTTGGTGTATCGGCGTATCGGTGGATCTTGGTCAGGGTTCACCAATAGTGGTCCGTCTTCCCGATAGGAGTCAAATTTTGATCCATTATGCGTTCTTGTTGTGCACTCCGCATCAAACTCCCAAGTGTTCCATGTGGTTGTCATCGTTCCTCTTACACAACTCATGCAAATGACTAAAAATAACTAGTCAAATATGTTAGCTATAGTCCAACTTGCAACCCAATTCTTCAATGATTTCTTATACCTATCATAAGACCAATGATACATGGTAGAGAATCCCAACAAAGAATTTCAAAATTCCATCCATATGTGTCATTTTCTTTTCCATGTGGGTCCAAGATTTACAATATTTGACAAATATTTAGTAATTGCAACAACATTAGGACTTGCAAGATTTACAACACCTATTCCTAAGAAAGTGTATTTACTAAAGAATAATCAAATGATTGCATTTATTAATGTATTCATCAAATTATAACTTAGACTATGAATATGCAAATTCTTTATATATAATATTTGTATTCACAATGTTGATGGATCAAAAGTCCAAGATTCTTGTATTTCCAATATCAATTACAAAAGCATAAAATATTTAAACTTTTATAAAAAAAAAATATTATGTAAAATATAAAAAATGCATCAATATTTCCAATCACATTTTGTGATATACAAAATGAATTATCTCACATATAACTTATTAATATTAAGAAAGGCATTTGGATATAATGAGAACCCAAAAGATAGTTTAAATGCTTTTCAATATCACTAACATATTTGAAAAATTATTTAAAAAGTATTTGTATCATTTAATGTAAACATAATATTTGTAATGTATTTTATAATGTTAATAATCAATATTTTTATAATTCGTATTCTTATTATTCTCTAACCTTTTAAAAAATATCAATATAAAGAACTATTATTTTGTGCTTATCCCTTTGGTTGATTATGTGAGCAACCACTACCTCATAAACAATTCACAAACTAATCACTATATACAAATTGTTTAAACCTTTTTCTACATAAAGTCTCATTTAAAACACTTTACTTACACATCATCCATTTCAATGCTCCAACAGTCAATAATCATTTTTAACCTCATTAACAACAAAAAGTGGTAAATATTTGCCTTATTTTTATTGGCCAAAATTAACCTTTGACTATTAAAGCGAATGATGTTTAAGAACAGTCCATTTAAAACACTTTTAAAATGTTTAAGCTCAATTCTCCATGCAAAATGGTTATTAAAAGTTATAAAATTTTTGTATAAATTATTCTATATAATAGATATTTTCAACATACATGCTAACCACACTAATAGCCCTTACATGTTTAGAATAACATTTGCAAACAAAGTTTTGTTATTTGAATGCCTCAAATAACACAAGGTACAAATTGTTAAGCTTTAAATTGACTCATTGGCCTACTGTAAGACCTGATCATACTCTACCCTTGTGTGGAAACTATGGTGACAATTACAGGCCTCGCATCTCATTTCATCATCTTGGCTGGCCTTGAACTCTCCACATCCATCTTTGGCATGATAGGGAAGTTGAAGGGTGTGATTCTTCCAACATTCCATGTACTCTACCTTTCTGTGGAAACTACGGTGACAATTACAGGCCTCACATCTCATTTCATCATCTTGGCTGGCCTTGAACTCTCCACATCCATCTTGGCCATGATGGGGAAGGTGAAGGGTGTGATTCTTCCAACATTCCATGTACCGCACCCTCTTAATTGATTCATTAATAGCTAAGCCAGAAACAAATTGGGCTTTTGAGGTTTCATTCCTTGGCTCTGAGAGTAGCTCTTTTGGATCCATCTTGACTCTATTCTTACAAACAGAGAGCGGAATAATATTTGAAAAACAATGAAACAAATGGAGTTCAATGATGGCAATGAATAAATATGACAGAACAGAGAGTCTTTTTCAATGCTTCCCTTAACTTCTGATCTGCTTTGAGACCTGTAACCACAAAAGCAAATATTTATCATACTCACATGATGTTTGAGCGTTATATTAAGGTCTGTAGCTATTTAGGGTTTTTCTTTTATTATAAACACTAACAAATCACTATAAATAAATAATAATTTCTCTTAAATAGTTATATTTAGTGCTTACATTGCACTTTAATATTAAAAAAAATGGAGAACATGATTATGTAGGGTAATAAATCATAAGCTAAGAATGCAAAGTTAAGCTAACAGGCTCCTCCTACTTCAGATTGCAACATGAAAGAAAACGAAACTATAGTGATGCAAAATCAAACAAAACTCAATATCTTTTCCTTGGGTGTAAATGATGGATCCAAATGATAAAGTGTTGATAATGATTGCTATATTGAATTGCTCTAGTGGACTCACTAGTATGATAGCATGTACCTGCAAATTCTTCTTGATACCTTGGATGAGAGGGAACCCTAAATTTATAGATTTGAGGTAGAGGATTGCAGGGTTAGTATTCATTTGCATTGAATGGTTAGGATTGAATGAGACAAGTTAGGGCAAGATTAGAAGCTTCTATGGGGTTCTATAAGGATGAAGGGTTGAGATTAAAGAATGATGGATGGCTGGAATTAAATGACAAAAATTAGGGCAAGGATGGAAGCTTCTAAGGAATTCTATAAAGATGAATGGTTGAGATTAAAGATGGATGGATGGATGGATGACTAGGATTAAATTAGAAAAACTAGGAAAAAATGAAAAATTATGTGGCTTATCTTTATGTGAATGGCTAGGATTAAAAAAATTCGTATGTGAATGAATGGTGGAGATATAAATTTACTTTGACTTTTATGAGATTGTCTAAGTTTAGTGAATCTAAACAACCTTTAGTTGGTCATGTGACTAGTTGAATTTTCAATTCATTTATTTGGGGATAATGGATAAGGATTTGAGTTAATTAGATTAAATAATGGATTGAAATAGGATTTAAGATTTTTAGACTAATTAATTAAACTAGCAAGATATCTTAAATACATCTATCTAAAAGACGCGGAAGCACCTATATTGAAATTGTTATTGAGAATACATATTTATGCAGATAGATGTATTTAAGATATCTACGTTAGAGTGAGGAGCTAATATATATATATATATATATATATATATATATATATATATATATATATATATATATATATATATATATATATAATTCTAGTTCTACTTAAACATTTGTTTTATTTACTTTATAAATTTACATTTAAAGATTGAAGAATCATAAAATTAGTTTTTAATTTAAAGGAAATGATATGAAAAACTTAATTATAATTATAATTGTCTAAAGGAATTAATTCCCATAGAGAAAATCTTTAATCTTGTAAAGATTTAATCTTTCCCTTGCCCTTATTTTTCTTTTCTAGCCTTCATTAGACTAAAGTAAATGGTTGATCAAGAACTAAAGAAGGATAAAGTGAGGTCTCATTCCAACTAGACGAGGGAGGGTTTCTTTCTAAAAATGTAAAAAGAGATATTAAAATAAATTTAGGTCTAAGATTTTTTTTTCTTCTTTCCTGGTATCAAGGAACCCGTGTATTGTAACAAAAGGATGGATATGTTTATATACACATAGTAGTAGTCCTAATTTCTATAATTTTACATTAGGAGCATTCCATGCTAGAAATGATTCAATGGTTTCATATACAACAATACAATTATAATTTTTGTTTCATTTTATTTTCTTGTTGTTTCTTCTCTTTTTTTTTTTTCCCTTGGCACAAATCCATTTCATATCAGAGCAAGTATGTAACAAATATACAAATATATCAAAGTACAAAGTCACTATTCCATTTCCTATCCAACCAAAAGTATAAGAAAAAAATGAAGAAATGATTTCAAATCAAACATACAATAAACATGTGGTCAAAGGAGAAATATTGACACAAAATTTAAGAAAATTCTTCTAATTTTTTCAAAAAAGGGAGCACAAAGACTCGTTACATTTTTTGTATAGTTACTATGTTTAAAGGAGGAATACCTCCAATCCAAGTATCCTTACAATTAGAATTAACTTGTATATATAGATTTTTCATCTCCTAACTAACTTGTAACCACTTTTCCTTTTGAAATAATAAAATGTTCTTTTAGCATACAGAGAATCATTGTCAAGATTAGAATCTTCAACAAAATTGTTGAAAGGAAGCAAGGTATGCAGAAAATGCTTCCTACACTGATTTATGCAAGTTTTAACTTTTTCAGTTACAGATTAAGATGGGAAATGTAACGAACCAACCGGGCACCCAAGGAACAAGAGCCTCGAAAATGCACAATTTTTTTTTCTTTTTCACAAGGTAAACATAAACTACAAGTATTAAAAAAAATTACTCAAGGCATGGAAAGAAAACATCATATTGCCAAGATAGATAATATGGGCGGAGGAATATCACAATACAACTATTGCTAAAGAGTACAACATGAGTATTTATTACAATGAACTCCAACTTAGGAGTGTCTTACATAACAAATTTGCATTAATACATTATTACATTACATATTCTCAGATCACTAAGTTGTACAATACGTATGAGGATATATATATCCAAGAATCCAAAGAGAAGAATGGGGCAGCCTTTGCCAATGTCATCGCCAAGACTGATGTCGATATCTAGATCCCCAATGGTGGGTGCAACACCACCCTACCATGTGGAACCTCAAGGTCCACCCCCCGTGCTCAGAGATGATCACATGGCCACACACAAGCATAAAAACAATAGGGACCATAAGGCATGTATACTCAGTCACACAAGAGATACCATGAGTCTCATAACTCACAAGAGCACATCACAAACACATGGATGATGAAGGCATAAATAAGACACTTGGAAGTCAAGCCCATGAAGCACTACTCAGATAAGGGGTTAAGAGGATAGGGTCAGCAAGACGAAAGTAGCTAAACAAATGTACTCATCTCTACCACGAGCCCTTTCTAGGCATAAATATAAGTTACATCCAATAGGCCAAGCAAAGAGCATCTTATTTTAAGGTATAATAACATGGCTACATGTTATGTACTTGTAATTAATGGGGTTGCAAATTAATGTTCTAAACCTAGTCATAGTTAAGAAAACTATGTATCGCTTTATGTATTTGTAATTAGAAAGGTCCCAACAGTATGTAAAAACCTAGTCACAGATAAAGCTTCTCAAGTTATGGTATGTGTATGTGATGAGCATCTAACTTACATGTACTGTGAATTTATCTAAATGCTTGAAGTGTCTCATTGTACATACAAGGATAGGAAATAATTATGAAAAGTAGTCCTAGTGCACTTTCTCAAAATAAATAATTAGAATTCATATTTGTGAAGGAGAAACAATGGAAGCAAGGACAGGATAAAATACACAGGCAGATGGTTGTGATATTTAGGCACTTACCCTGGCAAGGATCCTCTAGGATTTTAAGACTAATAGCATATTCATTTTCAACCCTATCATACATGGCAAATGGATTAAGTGTTTTTCACTATAGCCAACGATGATGATAGTTGGAGACCATTCAAGTGGTGTCTCTCATACTCTCCATAGAATATGGAACCCCACAACACTTAACCAATGCATGTGTAGAGTCAATTTTCATCGCATTTAGTCTGGCTCAGCAGACATACCAGTATCACCAATTTGTTGTTCTCTTATAAGATATTTTTGGCCAAACTAGAGGACCTTTTATTATATCCTCCAATAGCCTTTTGCAGCTAGGATTATATATTTTTATAACTTGTAAGTTTTCCTTCCTTTTGGTAAATGTAACATTTTATTTTTCTGTATATAAAATTTCTCACTGTAACTTCAGAGAAACTAGCTACTATAGTATATTGTAATCTACCTCTAATGAAGCAAAACAAACTTCAAGAGACATTGATTTTATGAGAATTAACAAGACAAGCATTACAACTACGGTTAATTGATCATGGTGCAGCATTTATTAGACAACTGATCAATATTAATAAAGGCAGATGTATGGACCGAGGACAATCTTCACATGCTGCCCTGACATAACAATTTCCTACAAGCTGATAGGAAAGTTGCATGAACAGAAAATCAAGCTTAGAGAACCCTTATTATATATAGATATAACCTGGAACACTTCAATGAATTTGCTGATTACGATTAAATAACTGTATTTAGTGTGATGTACAGCAATATCACTCAGGCTCTGAATATTTAAACAACTGTGATTGGTAGTTGTAAATTCCAATTCCACATCCTTTGCCAGTATCCTCCCCATCTATGCCAAAATGGGAACTTATCGAACAAGGTACAAGACTGTCTTTTAATTTTCTAGATTGCACTAAGTGCAGGAAAAGATCATACAACAGCTTGAAGACTCCTTAGAATGCTCTAAGACTCCAAACTCTAATGATCTCAAATGAGTCTCTGATCATTCAATGAGCCCTTGATCCCTCTGGTGCCACCAATGAGCCTCAAAGCATCCTTTTATAATACATTCAAGACCTATAGAGTAGGTAAGAGAAAATCTGACTAGGACTACTAGGTAAACCTATTTAAAGTGGAGGAAAAAGAATGTACAATCCACCACACTGCTACGCTATCAAAGCTTCAACCATGGTTTGAAGGATATCTGGCAGGAGATTGAGGGTAGGTGGGTCTGATGTAGTGGCAAAATCCATAATATATTCATAAGCATAGTAATGCTTAATCTTTTGCTTTGCATATATTGCTGTGCCTGGCAGGTACCATTCGCCAAAAACCTTAGTACTAGTGCCACTCCAGATGATTGCAAGGGAATTCAGTGCAAAGATGTAGTATGTGTAGGATTGTTTTATGAGCAGTTCAGGCCTTGAATGGGGTCATCTGAGATAGCAGGGTTTTGGCATGAGGATTAAGCATACCAATTAGAAAATCTAACTCATGGTGGTTAGAGCGGTACATCCCATAAGGAAGATTTTGTACAACTACTCTACAACTAATCCTAACTAAAGCACACTTATATCTCCTAGCTAAAGCTCTTAACATAATAATATTACTGCCTATAATTGCAGAAGTCCAAACCATTATCTCCTTCTGTTCCAGATCTGTAGTGAGATTATTCCATGCAAAATTTAATCTCCAAAATAGAGGGATAGCCATGATGATAGAGATAAAACTCTATAATTTTCTTCTGACAATTTTCTGGGAGATCTTTTATTCTTCTAAGGGTAGCATGTAACGGATCTTCAGTGATAGGATTCCCTTGCTCATCAAAACTCATGATCATACGATTTTAAGTTTTAAGGGAATGCCTAAAAAGGTTTACTTTTTAGATATCCCTCAGTCTAAGCGTTTTGTCAAGAGGACAACTGATAACCTAGTCAAAGCCTAAGGTATAAAAGCTATTTATAAGGTACTTATCTTTTGAGAAAAGAAATGCAAGATAGATATTTCAATGAATAATGTTGAAATAATTTACTTATATGCCGTATTCTTCAAATACTAAGCAATGGCATGCAACGAAATCAATTGAAATATCAAAATCTTAACACTATTATGGTTTATAAAGAGGTCAGCTGGATATTTACGCTACAACAGTTAACAACATATTCACTGACGAAAATAAATAAAAAGCATTTACCAGGGAAAAGCTGAAACTAAGACCAATTCTTCACTAAATCTAACCCCTAATTCCCCCACAAATCCTAAACCAGAAAATATATATATATATACAGCCATAGGAAACCAGTTCAAGGTATCATGCAGTGGGGGGAACAATAAAAACATACCTTTCTCCTTTAACTCATTTGGGTCATCGTGGCTTAAAAACAAATTCAGAGCTTAAGTTCATCCACCTGATGCATCTGGCAGCTGTAAACCTAGACGCCACAACCTTAGCTAGCATCCTTACTACTTGAGCCAATATGGGAGTGATCGAACAAGGTACGTATATCCAATTAGGCATAATGGAGAGAAGATTTCTGTCAGATATTATAGTTGGAAATTCTCTGGTAGACATCTATGCAAAATGTGGAAGCAAAAAAGATAAGAATTCCAGCCATGACCTCCAAGAATTCATAAATTATTGAGGGTAGAGCAAAGCAGACATGATTACAGATGACATCTGTAGAAGCAGGGAAATTGCATCATGCAGATACAACTTTTAAAGAAAGCCCAACCAACGCCATAGGGATTTAAATATTGCATTTTAACATTCTATTCAATTTTACCTAAAAGAAAACATATTATTTTTTTCTGCCCTGGGACTAAACAGGGATGTAAATCACTCTTCTGCCCTTCTTTCTATTCTTTCTAAAGTGTCTCAAGTTGGCTACTCCCCATCATATAAAACCACTAGCAGTTATCTTCCAGAAGAGTGAAACTGACACCAAAACTCAACACTTATATGAGAGTGATTTCCTTAAAAAGAGAGTTAAATGTTTAAGGGAAAAACAATTAAGGATCCACAGAAAATAACCCCCAAGTTTTTTTTTAAAACCCTAATACAAAATACAGAAAACCAAAATTAAACATACCCACGGAAAAGAAGAGAATTCAGCTATGCTGATTTCTTTTCCACATTTAGTATCTATCCATGTACATACAATACGGGCCATATGAAATGCACCCCCCCTCTCTTCGATCGCATCCCCCTGTTAAACTTCCCCTAAATTTCCTCCCCCCCAAAAAAAGGTCGTTCATGCATGCATTTGTGGTAGCAATGATGGGGCACGTGGCCTATTTGGCAGAGAGCCTCCAAGAGGTGTCGTCTCATCGAATGCACATAATAAGGCTAAGGAATTGACATAAAATAATTTGGTTGTTATATATAGCTAGAGATTTAACACACAACCCAGTTAAATAATACTACTCACCTTATAATATATATACTCACTTTTTACCTCATTATTTTTCTCACAGAACAAATCATTTAATTTCTACTCACTTCACTCTTGTCTCAAAGCAGTGATTCCTTTGATTAATTATTTTCTCTACACACATACTTTTTACCGCTCTTATAAAATATATCCTCTACATATACTCTTATCTTTATCTTTTTATTCCTTTATAACACTATATTTAATTTCCTATCATCTTTATTATTATTATTATTATATTTTTTTTTTCTTATTTGTTCATTTATATCTAAAGAAGGTATGAAATTCCTCTCTTGCCTTAACTTGCGTATCACTAAGGATGTACTAAACATGTGTCCTCCACTTTATTACGTGATTGGATTATCCATACAAATAGGTAAGTTATCTAGATGTTGATCAAATATAATTACTAAGCACATTACATACTATAAGCCAAATGGTCGCTATCTACCATGACCCAAACACTAGTGTAACACCACAAGGGACTGACTCAACACCCTATCCACATAGTACTGACTCACCAAGGATGGAATAATCAGACGGTGTCCGAGGGGACCAACACCACATTGGAAAACTCATTCCCAAAGGAGACAGTGCTGAAACTAAGGTGTATGGCCAATGTGTCATCTCCAACTCACCACCATTGGGGCATTAGGCACGCTCAAACCTGTGAAGCCAGGTGGAGTCAGTGCCTGGTACCTGCACCACTCAAGACACATTATAACATCTGCATATACATATCATATAATAGCCAAAGCAAGAATAGTCCACAACGGAGGATTCCAACATCCATGACCATTCGCATAGTTTGCCAATGTCAAGGTGTCATCTTCTCCATATGTACACCCAATCTAATTATGGAATCTAACCGAACAAAATGTTAGTAACACAATATCTTGTAAAGCTTGAATTTCATACCTTGGTGTCACCTCGATTAGGCCAGGACCAGGGAGGCACTACATACTCCCCCCCAAGAGCTTGACTTACTCCTGAAAGTCATAATACTAAATGCAGCCATAACACACATTAGTTTTATAAAA
Source organism: Cunninghamia lanceolata (assembly GCA_027924645.1). Taxonomy (NCBI): domain Eukaryota; kingdom Viridiplantae; phylum Streptophyta; class Pinopsida; order Cupressales; family Cupressaceae; genus Cunninghamia; species Cunninghamia lanceolata. Next base: position 1,469,043 of record BSBN01000244.1, read on the forward strand.
TTGAGACTATCACATTCCCCACAGTACACACAATTACATGTGATAATTTTTGGTACACAAGTGAGAAAGATGCAAGGCACTCAATTTCATACAAAATATACATTATCATGCAACTATTTCCTCTAATCACATAAAGAATGAGGCTATAATAATCAATTTTATTTTCTTTCTTTCAAACAACCTACTAGGTGCTCATAACCATCAATTTATGCATTTATGCTAGAATAAACCAAATAATTTTCTCATGAATGTAGCAATCTACATTTTTCAATATATAAAATTTTCAATTTTCTAACTCTTCACATGTAGTCATCTTTAGAATGAAGCACACAACACACACACATACACACACGGATATATATATATATGCACATTTACATGATTTCAATCTCTGTTTTCATAACATGCATGACCATTGTATCATATAATGCAGTAATTTGTCACTTTTTAGGGCATAAGGAAACATTTTACTTCTAAAATGTAACCACAAACATGACAAAATGCCCAACTTACACATTGATGCTCTTTCACATCACCGGGGATTCACATCACAAGGCTACATCAAGAGGGGTATTACGAGGAGGACAACACTAATAAGACACTGAGCAATCCATAGTGTCATAAAGATGAATGATAAATGAGTGAATAACCATGCTGTGTAGTAACCGCTATGTCCATATCCAAAGTACTGTATCATCATATAATCTCACCTCAAAAGGGAACCCAATATCATCCATACTGTAGTACCAGATAACACATGAATAGTCATGTCATGTGAAATACCACTGTGCCAAGTAGCAGATCATGAATGATGGTCTGAGGGTCCTCTCTAGGAGCCCTCCAATTATAACTCAGTATGTACAAGATTTCCCCAGGCCATCTACTCCCCTACACAACCTGTCAATGATCCCTCTAGGATATGACAGTATACAATAGTCACAACACTCTACACATACTAGCAGTTGCAACATTAAAGTGCCTCAAACGAGAAAGTTAGAGAAGTAAAGCAACTCATAAATTAAACCTTAATAAAGTAGAAGAAAACAAATATAATCAATCATAAAAGAAGTAGAAATCAAATAACAATCATTGTATTATCCCAAGTTAGTCCAAGAACATGTCCTTGAGGCAAAAGGACTAAAACATAAAAATAGCCAATTAGCCCAATGTAACAAAACATTGCTGCCTTGCAAGCAAAATATCCAATAGATAAATAAATATTCCAACAATCCCTCAAAAATTTGCACATTACGAACACCATTCGACCTTGCATCAAGGTCACCTAAGGGGAGGAGGAGAATCAAATAGTGGTCTCTAACCACATAAGATAATAAATAGCATGCAATATCATGGTGGTCTTATACCACATAATAATATGGTGATTCTCAAACAACAAAATAATATGGTGGCCACATAATAGTATGGTGGTTCTCAAACCACATAATGATCAATGAAGAATTTACCATATCATAATGAGTGTATCCCACACAATCCATAATAGTCTAATCATATAGCTGCATAACAAATCCACTTGAATAGGCACCTACCAACATACCAAGGTCCACTGACAGTATTCCATGTGAATAACAATACGCCTCATACTCATACCGGGGGTCTCATCAAAAGTCATATCATCCCTATATCATAGTACCATTCACTATTATCCCTTTACACACAACTATCACTTCATCAAACTGCCATCCCAAATACCAAAAATCTATGATGAAATCAATATATCTACCATATGTCTGTAGCTAGGACTGAGTATATGCTCAGGGTACATTATGGTCCGTCCTCAACCCAAGGAACAAATGGATAGGGAAAAAGGGTTATCCACCCACATGTACAAATATCACAAGGGAAATCACAACAAGAAACATAACTCCTTTATTCTTTTCTTTTTCTAGTTCACTACTTAATATTGAAACCATATTTTTGAAATAAATTATAGAATTGGTACTCATTTCAAGGAATTTTCAGTATTTCATGATGCAATATCCATTGAACGCAAAAATCTATTTCAAGGAAACAAATTTCCAATTACTATGCCACATATAATCAATTCATCTTAAAATTTCCACCGAAATCATTCTCAAGGGCACACACATTTAACTAATAATTATGTTCTAATTACAAGTTATCTAATACATCACCAATTTAGCTAAATCTTTTCTACGTATGCAAGAGCAATACATTTGTAAAGTTACTAAACACACTACAGTCAGTCTAACAATCATGTATATAAAAGGATAAACCATAATCCTAGTCTACAACCATCAGGTTGAACTCACATAAGACTATTATTTCTCATGACATGCACAAACAAAAGATTATACCCTACAACCACTCCCCAGAGTTACCAGAGTTATAAAACCAGGGTGCTCTGATACCTATGTAACGAACCAACTGGGCACCCAAGGAACAAGAGCCTCGAAAGTGCACAATTTTTTTTTCTTTTTCACAAGGTAAACATAAACTGCAAGTATTAAAAAAAATTACTCAAGGCATGGAAAGAAAACAACATCCTATTGCCAAGATAGATAATATGGGCAGAGGAATATCACAATACAACTATTGCTAAAGAGTACAACATGAGCATTTATTACAATGAACTCCAGCTTAGGAGTGTCTTACATAACAAATTTGCATTAATACATTATTACATTACATATTCTCAGATCACTAAGTTGTACAATATGTATGAGGATATATATATCCAAGAATCCAAAGAGAAGAATGGGGCAGCCTTTACCAATGTCGTCACCAAGATTGATGTCGATATCTGGATCCCCAATGGTGGGTGCAACACCACCCTACCATGTGGAACCTCAAGGTCCACCCCCCGTGCTCGGAGATGATCACATGGCCACACACAAGCATAACAACACCATAAGGCATGTATACTCAGTCACACAAGAGATACCATGAGTCCCATAACTCACAGGAGCACATCACAAACACACGAATCATGAAGGAATAAATAAGACACTTGGAAGTCAAGCCCATGAAGCACTACTCAGATAAGGGGTTAAGAGGATAGGGCCAGCAAGATGAAAGTAGCTAAACAAATGTACTCATCTCTACCACGAGCCCTTTCTAGGCATAAATACAAGTTACATCCAATAGGCCAAGAAAAGAGCATCTTATTTTAAGGTATAATAACTTGGCTACATGTTATGTACTTGTAATTAATGAGGTTGCAAATTAATGTTCTAAACCTAGTCATAGTTAAGAAAACTATGTATCACTTTATGTATTTGTAATTAGAAAGGTCGCAACAGAATGTAAAAACCTAGTCACAGATAAAGCTTCTCAAGTTATGGTATGTGTATGTGATGAGCATCTAACTTACACAGACTGTGCATTTATCTAAATGCTTGAAGTGTCTCATTGTACATACAAGGATAGGAAATAATTATGAAAAGCAGTCCTATTGCACTTTCTCAAAATCAATAATTAGAATTCATATTTGTGAAGGAGAAACAACGGAAGCGAGGACAAGATAAAATACACAGGTAGATGGCTGTGCAATTTAGGCACCCACCCTGGCAAGGATCCTCTAGGATTTTAAGACTAATAGCATATTCATTTTCCACCCTATCATACATGGAAAATGGATTAAGTGTTTTTCACTATAGCCAACGATGATGATAGTTGGAGACCATTCAAGTGGTATCTCTCATACTCTCCACAGAATATGGATCCCCACAACCCTTAACCAATGCATGTGTAGAGTCAATTTTCATCGCATTTAGTCTGGCTTAGTAGACATACTAGTATCATCAATTTGTTGTTCTCTTATAAGATATTTTTGGCCTTGAAACCTGAAATGAGGATTACTCTATGATTGACAATTCTACACACTCTCTGACTGAGGATGACACTCGTGACTAGCGGACCTTTGATTATATCCTCCAATAGCCTTTCGCAGCTAGGATTATATATTTTTATAACTTGTAAGTTTTCCTTCCTTTTGGTAAACATAACATTTTATTTTTCTGTATATAAAATTTCTCACTGTAACTTCAGAGAAACTAGCTACTGTAGTATATTGTAATCTGCATCTAATGAAGCAAAACAAACTTCAAGAGACATTGATTTTATGAGAATTAACAAAACAAGCATTACAACTACGGTTAATTGATCATGGTGCAGCATTTATTAGACAACTAATCAATATTAATAAAGGTAGATGTATGGACTGAGCACAATCTTCACATGCTACCCTGACATAACAATTTCCTGCAAGCTGATACGAAAGTTGCATGAACAGAAAATCAAGCTTAGACAACCCTTATTATATATAGATATAACCTGGAACACTTCAATAAATTTGTTGATTACGATTAAATAACTATATTTAGTGTGATGTACAACAATATCACTCAAGGTCTAAATATTTAAACAACTGTGATTGGTAGGTGTAAATTCCAATTCCACATCCTTTGCCAGTATCCTCCCCATCTGTGCCAAAACGGGAACTTATCGAACAAGGTACAAGACCGTCTTTTAATTTTCTAGATTGCACTAACTGTAGGAAAAGATCATACAACAGCTTGAAGACTCCTTAGAAAACTCTAAGACTCCGAACTCTGATGATCTCAAATGAGTCTCTGATCATTCAATGAGCCTTTGATCCCTCTGATGCCACCAATGAGCCTCAAAGCATCCTTTTATAATACATTGAAGACCTATAGAGTAGGCAAGAGAGAATCTGACTAGGACTGCTTGGTAAACCTATTTAAACTGGAGGAAAAAGAATGTACAATCCACCACACTGCTACGCTATCAAAGCTTCAACCATGGTTTGAAGGATACCTGGCAGGAGATTGAGGGTAGGTGGGTCTGATGTAGTGGCAAAATCCATAATATATTCATAAGCATAGTAATGCTTAATCTTTTGCTTTGCATATATTGTTGTGCCTGGCAGGTACCATTCACCAAAAACCTTAGTACTAGTGCCACTCTAGATGATTGCAAGGGAATTCAGTGCAAAGATGCAGTATGTGTAGGATTGTTTTATGAGCAGTTCGGGCATTGAATGGGGTCATCTGAGATAGCAAGGTTTTGGCATGAGGATTAAGCATACCAATTAGAAAATCTAACTCATGGGGGTCAGAGTGGTACATCCCATAAGGAAGATTTTGTACAACAACTCTACAACTAATCCTAACTAAAGCACACTTATATCTCCTAGCTAAAGCTCTTAACAGAATAATATTACTGCCTGTAATTGCAAAAGTCCAAACCATTATCTCCTTCTGTTCCGGATCTGTAGTGAGATTATTCCATGCAAAATTTAATCTCCAAAATAGAAGGATAGCCATGATGATAGAGATAAAACTCTATAATTTTCTTCAGACAATTTTCTGGGAGATCTTTTATTCTTCTAAGGGTAGTATCTGACAGATCTTCAGGGATAGGATTCCCTTGCTCATCAAAACTCATGATCATACGATTTTAAGTTTTAAGGGAATGCCTAAAAAGGTTTACTTTTTAGATATCCCTCAGTCTAAGCATTTTGTCAAGAGGACAACTGATAACCTAGTCAAAGCCTAAGGTATAAAAGCTATTTATAAGGTACTTATCTTTTAAGAAAAGAAATGCAAGATAGATATTTCAATGAATAATGTTGAAATAATTTACTTATATGCAGGATTCTTCAAATACTAAGCAATGGCATGCAACGGAATCAATTGAAATGTCAAAATCTTAATACTATTATGGTTTATAAAGAGGTTAGCTGGATATTTACGCTACAGCAGTTAACAACATATTCACTGACCAAAATAAATAAAAAGCATTTACCAGGGAAAAGCTGAAACTGAGACCAATTCCTCAATAATCTAACCCCTAATTCCCCCACAAATCCTAAACTAGAAAATATATATATATATATATATATATATATATACAGCCATAGGAAAACCAATTCAAGGTATCATGCGGTGGGGGTAACAATAAAAACATACCTTTCTCCTTTAACTCATTTCGGTCACCATGGCTTAAAAACAAATTGAGAGCTTAAGTTCACCCACCTGATGCATCTGGCAACTGTAAAGCCAGACGCCACAACCTTAGCTAGCATCCTTACTGCTTGAGCCAATATGGGAGCGATGGAACAAGATACGTATATCCAATTAGGCATAATGGAGAGAAGATTTCTGTAAGATATTATAGTTGGAAATTCTCTGGTGGACATCTATGCAAAATGTGGAAGCAAAAAAGACCAGAATTCCAGCCATGACCTCCAAGAATTCATAAATTATTGATGGTAGAGCAAAGCAGACATGATTACAGATGACATCTATAGAAGTAGGGTAATTGTATCATGCAGATACAACTTTTAAAGAAAGCCCAACCAATGCCATAGGGATTTAAATATTGCATTTTAACATTCTATTCAATTTTACCTGAAAGAAAACATTTTTTTTTTCTGCCCCGGGACTAAACAGGGATCTAAATCACTCTTCTCCCCTTCTTTCTATTCTTTCTAAAGTGTCTGAAGTTGGCTACTCCCCATCATATAAAACCACCAGCAGTTATCTTCCAGAAGAGTGAAACTGACACCAAAACTCAACACTTATGTGAGAGTGACTTCCTTAAAAAGAGAGCTAAATGTTTAAGGGAAAAACAATTAAGGATCCACAAAAAATAACACCCAAGTTTTTTTTTTAAAACCCTGATACAAAATACAGAAAACCAAAATTAAACATACCCACAGAAAAGAAGAGAATTCAGTTGTGCTGATTTCTTTTTCACATTTAGTATCTGTCCATGTACATACAGTACGGGCCATATGAAATGCACCCCCCCTCTCTTTGATCGCATCCCCCTGTCAAACTTCCCCTAAATTTCCTCCCCCCCCCCCAAAAAGGTTGTTCACGCATGCATTTGTGGTAGCAGTGATGGGACACATGGCCTATTTGGCAGAGAGCCTCCAAGAGGTGTCGTCTCATCGAATGCACATAATAAGGCTAAGGAATTGACATAAAATAATTTGGTTGTTATATACAGCTAGAGATTTAACACACAACCCAGTTAAATAATACTACTCACCTTATAATATATATACTTACTTTTCACTTCATTATTTTTCTCACAGAACAAATCATTTAATTTCTACTCACTTCACTCTTGTCTCAAAGCAGTGATTCCTTTGATTAATTATTTTCTCTACACACATACTTTTTACCACTCTTATAAAAGTTGTCCTCTACATATACTCTTATCTTTATCTTTTTATTCCTTTATAACACTATATTTAATTTCCTATCATCTTTATTATTATTATTATTATAGATTTTTTTTCTTGTTTGTTCATTTATATCTAAAGAAGGTATGAAATTCATCTCTTGCCTTAACTTGCATATCACTAAGGATGTACTAAACCATGTGTCCTCCACTTTATTACGTGATTGGATTATCCATACAAATAGGTAAGTTATCTAGATGTTGATCAAATATAATTACTAAGCACATTACATACTATAAGCCAAATGGTCGCTATCTACCATGACCCAAACACTAGTGTAACACCACAAGGGACTGACTCAACACCCTATCCACATAGTACCGACTCACCAACGATGGAATAATCAGACGGTGTCCGAGGGGACCAACACCACATTGGAAAACTCATTCCCAATAGAGACGGTGGTGAAACTAAGGTGTATGGCCAATGTGTCATCTCCAACTCACCACCATTGGGGTATTAGGCATGCTTAGACCTGTGAAGCTAGGTGGAGTTAGTGCCTGGTACCTACACCACTCAAGACACATTATAACATCTGCATATACATATCATATAATAGCCGAAGCAAGAATAGTCCACAATGGAGGATTCCAACATCCGTGATCATTTGCATAGTATGCCAATGTCAAGGTGTCATCCTCTCCATATGTACACCCAATATATTTATGGAATCTAACCTAACAAAATGTTAGTAACATAATATCTTGTAAAGCTTGAATTTCATACCTTGGTGTCACCTCGATTAGGCCAGGACTAGGGAGGCACTACATGAAAACCCTTTCAGGTAAAAAACCCCATTGGCCAATAAACTAAATATTAATTTTGTTTGTGGCTTTTAAAGATTGAAGAACCCTAAACCTAGCTGTCAATAATTTACCTGCCATTAATTTTCTTTGTGGTTTTCAAAGATTTGTTTATTCGATTAAACTTCTTCTCCCAATTCAATTTGCTCTATTTTTATTTGGTTTGATTTTTCTCAAATTTATGTTTGAGTACTACTTATATTAATTTATTTCAATATATAGAGTGAGGAGCTAAAATATATACGTATTACTATATAATGCTAGTTTTACTTAAACAATTATTTTATTTACTTTATAAATTTACATTTAAAGATTGAAGAATCCTAAAAATTAGTTTTTAATTTAATCCAAATGATTTGAGAAACTTAATTATAATTGTCTAATGGAATTAATTCCTATAGAAAAAATCTTTAATCTTTTAAAGATTAAAGAACTATAATCCTAGATAAAATCGCACTCAATTATATTATTGAAGTTTTTTTTCTAATGAACTTCCTTGTGAGAGGATGATGGCGTTTGAGTCTGCATTTTCGAGGGCCGAGCTAAGGCATCTGATCCCTAGCTCATGATTGATTTTCTGTGATTCCTACGCTGTCTGGGTGGGGTTTCTCTATGCCTTCAGGGGGGTTGCTCTTTTTTTTCTACTGTGTGCATGATTTCCAGGGCTTTGCGGCCAGAGGTTGGTCTTTTTCTGAGTTTCTTTGCCGGACCGGGGGTATCCTTGGTGCCCTTCATGGAGTGTTCGACCCTGGTACTTCTCTGGTGGTGTGTGCCTATTCTTGCAGGGGTTTGGATGTAGTAGGGAGCTACGGTAGGGTACGTGGGGCGTTTAGAGCACAGGATTGTTGTTTAAGGTTTTCTCTCATTTCCTGGCGCAAGTGTGGGTAGGTTTAGGAGGTGGGTTTTTGTGCAGAGAGCAAGCAGGGGAGGTGGGGTTGGGCTGTCCCACTCTTTACCTTTTGAAGGTTGTACTTACCCATCTAGGGTTTGATGGCCTTCTTGAAGGGTGAGGCTTCAAGGGTGTCTCCCCACATGGACTTCCGGGCAGCGATAGGCTCAAAGTCTCCAGATCAAGGCATGAAAACTTTCGACAATAATCTTTTCACTCTGGATTCAGGGTTCAGTGGAGCGGGTGCACCGAAAGGTGTGTGGATCTCAAAGGTTAACGGCTATCTTGAGCACTACAAGGAGAGGCCAAAGCTGGTCATTCCACTTGAGATGATTGTTGAAGACATTGAATATTATTCGAATCACTCCTTGTATTGCAAATTTTTGGGAATGAGGACTTCACTTCAGTTTTTGGAGTCTTGGGCCTAGAGAACTTGGGCACCGGAGGGTGAAATGGACATCATGCTACTCGCAAATAGTTATTTTATGGTCACTTTTAACTACTTGGCTGATCGCAATAAAGTATTTATCGGAGGCCCTTATTTTCATAACCAGGTGGGGTTGTTTATCAAGCCATGGCATGTTGGCTTTATCCCCTCAGAGGAGATGCCAAATAGTATGCCGATGTGGGTCTGTTTACCCCAGTTTCTAGTAGAATGTTGTTAGGAGGATACTTTGCAGTTGCTTGCTTCGCTGCTGGGAAAGCTAGTTGGTTCTTCAATGTCAACCTTAGGGAAAAAGGTAATGACTTTTGCTCGTATCTGTGTTGAAATTGATCTTAGCAAGCCCTTGCCCGATGCTGTGGAAATGTGTGCATGATCTTTCTCTTGGGTATAGTAGTTGGACTATGAAACCCTCCCTTTTTGATGCCATCTTTGTCACGCTTACGGTCATCTGCAATGAATGTGCCCTAAATATAAGCCCATGGACTCTCATCCTTCACAACCTACTCGCAACCCCTTGGGGCTGATAAGGGAAAGGGCATTGTCCCTAGTGCGGGGGTAGATGCTGAGGGTTTTGTTCCGGTCACGGCTCGTAACAAGAATAGGGGTCAAAAGTGGACCTTAAAGGAAAGACAGGATGAGGATTCGTTTAACAGGTTTGAGGTTCTGGATGACCTCCATCAGCAGGAAGTAAACCCAGGGTTGATGAGTTTTGAGCAGGGGGTTGAGGGGTCAACTCTGGAGATCAAGACTTCTGGTGTGTCTATAGAACCATAGGTTGATGAGGCTTTGCATATGGATATGGATCAGCAGATGGTGGTTTCAGTGGTGCCGGTGCCTTCTGCGGAAGCCCCAAAAGTGGGTGGGGACTTTTCTCTTTCTGGGAGGCCCTTGGGCTCAATTGCAGCTAGGAGTAGTAAACCTTCTCCTCATTTGGGCCTTATGCAACGAGACCTTAAGAAGGGTGGGGTAGAGAAATCTGTCAAACCTGGTAGAAAGAAGGATCTGGAAAAGATCAAAATGATGGGTGAGACTTTGGTGGAGTCAGGGTCAATAAAGACATTGGATTCTCACTTTTCAAGCCCCTTGAAATGATTGTGTTATCATGGAATACAAGGGGCTTGAACAGCAGCCCTAGACAAAAAGTTGTTCATGATTTGGTTAAAAATCAAGGTCTTGATGTTCTTATTCTGCAGGAGACCAAGCTTACAGTTGAGTCTATGTTCAGTCTGGTGCCTAAGTTGTGGAGGAATGGGGATTGCCAATGCATTGGGGCCCATGGATCTTCAGGGGGTTTGGCTTGCTTTTGGAACCCGTGGAAGATCTATCCTCTTTGGTGGTTGTCTTCTAAGTTTGCTATGACTATGATTGCTTCTAGTTTTGAGACGGGGGGAATCTTACTCCTCTCTAATATCTATGCTCCTACTGACTTGCATGGTAAACACTCTCTTTGGGCCCATATCAGTTTTATCCGCAGTTTGGTTCCTCTCCATCCTTGGATTTTGGTTGGAGATTTTAACGCTATTTTAGAGTTGGCTGAAAAGTGAGGTGGTATGGCAAGACTGGATCCCTCTACACTACTTTTGCATAATTAAATTGATGATTTGAATTTAGTTGATATTAAGCCTAGTAATGGTCAGTTTACTTGGAACAATCGCAGGGTTGGGGATAATTGTATTGCTGAGAGATTGGATCATTTTTTAGTTTCCTAATATTGGGTTGGTGGTATGTGGTCTTCGTGTTCTGAAATCCTAGACTGGAGGGGATTCGATCACTGGGCTATCAAGCTTAGTAGTGTGTCAACTTATGTGGCCCATTCTCCTTCCTTTAGATTTCAACTCATGTGGTTGCAGGACCAGTCTCTATTTGATTGTGTGGCCAATTGGTGGAGGTGGGGCAGACCTGCTTATGGTACAGTGATGTATACCTTTGCTAAATTGCTGCAGTATGTGAAATATAAGCTCAAGTGGTGGAATCACCAATGCTTTGGGAATGTTTTTCACATTAAGGTAGCTGCTCAGGCTAAGTTGGATGGTATCATGAGACTGATAAGGGAGGATGGGGTGACTGAAGAATTACTTCATGACGAAGCTTAGGCTCTGAAAGCTCTGGAGGAGTGTGAGCTTCAGGAGGAACTGTTTTGGAAGAAGAAGGCCCAGATAGAATGGTTTCAGGAAGGGGACAAAAATACGGCCTTTTTGTTCAATTCGGTGAAAGCCAGGAGGCATGGAAATTCTATCTTGGTTCTGGTTAATAATAGGGGTGAGCAGCTTTCTTCCTATCCTGAAATGTCAGAAGAGGCAGTTCAGTACTTCTCCTCTCTTTTTAGGGAAGCTTCACATGGGGGGTCACCTGAAGAAGCCCAGGTCCTATCCTGTATTTCCCCTCTGGTGACTAGAGAAATGAATGAGCTTTTTATGAAGGATATCACTCTTGAGGAGCTTGAGGAGACTATTTTCCAGATGAAGAAAGGGAAAGTCCTTGGCCCTGATGGCTTCCCAATTGAGTTTTACCAAGAATTCTGGGACATTATCAGGTTGGACCTCTTAGCAGTTGTCCAAGAATCTCAACGGAATAAGCAAATGCTTAGGGCTTCAAATATGACCTTTCTCGCCCTCATACCCAAGTGTGAAGGGGCAGATAGGCTAAGTCAATTCTGCCCCATCTCTCTTTGCAATGTTATTTATAAAATTATTTCTAAGATTATTGTTGACAGATTAAAAAGGGGGCTAAAAGAGCTGATTTCTAAGGAGCAGAGTGGCTTTGTGGAGGGTGGGCAAATTTTGGATGGTATTGTTATTGCTACTGGGTCCATTTACTCTATGGCTAGCTCCAAAGATAAGGCGATGTTTATTAACTTGGATATGGCTAAGGCCTATGATAGGGTCAGGTGGTCCTTCCTTCGGAAGACTCTCAGTGGCTTTGGTTTTGGGGAAGAATGGATTCAGTGGGTTATGAGTTGCATTACTTTAGTTTCCTTCTCGGTGCTTACTAATGGGGAACACATGGATTTATTTGGTGCTTCTAGGGGGCTTCATCAGGGAGATCCCTTGTCTCCATATTTGTTTCTTCTCCTTGCTGAAGGTTTGGGGAGGCTGATTAGAAGAAACCTGGAGGATAGTCTTATTCAGGGTTGGCGGTGGGGTGGTGATTTGCCTCCACAGTCTCACTTGCAGTTTGTGGATGACACTGCTCTGATGGGCATGGCTACAATGAGAGAAGCTATTAATTTGCACAGGGTGTTGGATGTTTACCTAATTGCTTCAGGTCAAATGATCAATGAAGACAAGTCTTTCATCTTCTTCTTCAATACTCTGGGCCCCATCCAGCAGAGGATTGCTTAGACTTTGTATTTTCAGATTGGGACTCTCCCTTTGGTCTACCTGGGTATTCCTATCTCGGTTGGTCGTTTACCCAGGGAGTCTTGGCAGAATATTTTGGATAAATTTTGGGTGAAAGTTAATCACTAGACTCATCAGTGGTTATCTTTTGCTGGGCATGTTTAGTTAATTATGTCGGTGGTACAGGCTTTACCCATTTAAAGATGTATGCTCCAGGTTGCCCCGATGGGATTTGTTAAGGAGTTAGATTTGTTTGCTAGACAATTTTTATGGACTGGTAATCTGGCGTATTCCAAATGGAGTTTGGTTAGATGGGAGGTAGTTTGTAGCCCCAAACAGCAAGGGGGTCTTGGGTTATGGCAGTCAGACTTGACTGGAGTTGCTCTGGCTACGAAGCTGTACTGGCGTTGGTGCACTGAAAAAAATAAGGCCTGGGCCAGGATTCTTTCTCAAAAGTACTTTCCGGGGATCCCTCAATGTTATATTCCTTGCTACCCCCTTATGGGGAAAGGCTCGATGATTTGGGGTACTCTCAAAAAAGAGGCTGCTCTTATTAAGGAAGGCTTATTCTGGATTTGTAAACGGGGGTCCAAGGCTCTTTTCTGGAGTGATTCTTGGGATGGTTATCCTCCCATGATCTCTCACTCTCCTAATTTATTGCCTCTTTGCCAGAGATTTCTTGAGGTTCATTGGTCTTGGGTGAGCGACTTTAAATCCTTTACTTCCTGCAGGCAACTAGAGATGGCTAGCTGGAAGTCTCCTGAGGCTTGGCCGGTTGTTGGTTTGCATGAGGAACGTGCTGAGTTGCTCAGTATCCTCTCTAGTCGGCAGTGTAGTTCCCTCCTGGAAGATGATGTGCTGGCTTGGTCTCCCAATCCTAAGGGAGTCTATACTGTAGCCTCTGGATATCAGGTTTTGCTATCTCATAGAATGGATGGGGAGGAAGTTCAGTGGTGGAGGAAGGTTTGGAACAAGTTCTCCTGGCTAAAGTGCAACTGCTTTGTTTGGATGCTGGCATGGAATAGATGTTTGACCTGGGACAATATCCAAAAGAGAGGCTTCCAGGGCCCTTTTGTTTGTGTTATGTGTGGGGCAGCCGAGGAAGACTTTGCTCACTTGTTTTTCTGTTGTCCTTTTGCTACTCAGATTTGGCAGTTTTGGTGGGATCTCAGGCAGAGTCCCTGTTTTCATGCTTCCTCCTTGATTGATTATTGGAATGGTGTGGGTAAATCCCCTTCTATGGCTTCTTTCTTGCAGGACGTGTGGGTTGGGGGGCCTATCTTCATGTTGTGGCAACTTTGGCTTAAGAAGAATCGACAGATTTTTCGTTGCGAGAAGAAGATGGTGCAACAAGTTTGGCAGAAAATCTTGGGAATGATTCAGGAGACGGTGGAGGCTAAGAGTGAGGTGAGTTTTCCTTTAATTAAGTAGGATGTTGAGGTGGTGGTGCATCTGGGGTTGCAAGGGCTATCTGTGACTTTGGCTTGTGTCAGGAGAGGTCGGAAGGCTAATAAGAGAATTCATAGGATTGGTCAGTGGTAGCTTCCTCCTGATGGGATTCTTAAGATTAATACTGATGGTTCCTCCAGGGGCAATCCTGGGCTTGCTGGTATTGGGAGGATAGGCAGGGATTCTGTAGGCTCGGTGATCTTCTTCTTTTCGGTCCCTGAGGGGATGCAGACCATCAACATGATGGAAGGGCAGGCTATTCTCTATGCTTTTGAGAAGGCTCATGCTTTGGGTTGGAGACGGATTATTTGTGAATCTGATTCCCAAGTTTTGATCAATTTGCTTATTAAGTGGAAAGTGTTGGATGTCAGTTGGCATTTGGCATTGATTGTGCAACAAATTCTATAGGTTAGTATGTTAATGGATATGGTCACCTTTGTGCATATTCCACGTGAATGGAATAGGGTTGTGGATTAATTGGCGAAATGGGCATCTAAACATTTAGATGGTGGGAGAACTGAGGAGTGGGAGTTGGCTCCTCTGGTGCTTCGCCTTGATTTGGAGAGAATTCTGGATGAGGATAGGGAGGTTATGGTGATGGTTAACTTCGGTCTTGTTTCGCTAATTTTGCTTTTGTTGTTTCAATAAAGTTTTTACCCCCTTTTTTTAAAAAAAAAAGAACTATAATCCTAATTAAACTAAATTAATTTATTGTCCTATTAGTTTTCTTTGTGGGTATTGAAGGCAATTCTTATCTCTAACAACTAGTTTTTAATGGAAAATTTTCAATAATTTAATCTACTATAACCCTAATAATTTAATTTCTAATAATTTTATTTGTGGCTTTTAAAGATTGAAGAACTATAACCCTACCCTCATTAAACTAAAATAAAGTAATTTACCTTGCAATTATTTTTATTTGCTAGCCTTTCATTACACTAAAGTAAATACCTTAATTTTCTTATTTTTCTTTGCGGGATGAATTAATTCTCATACTAAAAATCTAAAACAAAGGTCAATAAACTAACTCTCATTATTTTATGTACTATCCAAGTCATCCCTTAATAGGTGTAATTATTTTTAAATGTCGGCTCATTAACACATTCAGGCTATTACACTCCAGCCTTTGGTACCACTATAGTTACACCACTTAATTAATTAGTTTTCATTATTTAATTAATTAGTGTAGAGGGGTTTGAGAAATTAATTTTAATTAAATAAATATGATTTATTTAATTAATTTAATGATTGAGAGAATATTAAAAGGATAATTGTAATTAATTAAATAAATATCAATGTTTTGAATGAAAAGAGGGGGATAATGAGGTTGAATGGCTAGATCCTCCTTTCAAGGACATATCAACCAAGTTGAATCACACTTTTACAAGAGGATTCACCTACATGTTAGGTTCTCACTTGGAATGATGTGGAAATTAAGATATTTTCAATTAATGTATTAATTTAATGCTCAAATATCCTTGAAACCCTAATTATGCAAAACAATAAGTAAAATGATGAATTACAACAAATGCTTGTAGACTAACGTAGTAAAAAGAGATTAATTACTTGTCATTTTTTGAAGTTCAAGATGCAGAACATTCGGGGACACTGGCACTCATGCTCCTATCCAAGGTGTTCTTTTCTTTAGGGAATTCTGATCTCCTTCCGACACTGATGATCACTGTACTTTTTATTTCTGTGCCAGGAGATGCGGAGGACATTAGAAGAAGTGCCCAGGTCCAATGCAGGGTGTTCTTAAGGATGTCAGAACCTCTTCAGATGTTGATTGTCATTGTCACAATGATTTATGTGTTTTGAACCTCAAAGGACACTGGCAATAGTGCTCGAGTCTAAGGAGTGCTTTTCTTCAAAGATTCAAAATTCTTATCTTTTGCAACCTTCCTCTACAACTCCACTCTATGAAATCTGATACCTGTAACTTACAATCACAAGGAGTGTGGTTGGGGGTTGTGGTTTTTAGAGACTTGCCTCAGTCAATCCCCTGAAGGACATTCAAGTCTTTTGAATATTGTTGTTAGATAAAGAGTCTGTATCCCTATGGGATAGAGGCAAAAACAAATTGATAAAGATTGAAACACAAATAGATATCACCTCAGAGGTGTAGATCTCACATAGATGAATATTCTTCAACACATGAGAAGAGGAAGCTAAATCCGCAATCACAAACACAATAACAATGCTCTTCTTTGTAACAATGAATATCTTGAATTCTCTAAAATCATAAGTTTTCAAAAAGTTTATAATCATCTTCTAGTTTACAAATGGAACCCTAAACATATTTATATATGCAACTAAATACATTCTTTCTTTAAATTTTGTAATTCAAACTAAAAATGTCGGCAATGGAACCTCTTAACGGTCACATAACAGATATTTAAATTTGGGACCCACCTAAAATAGGGCAGGATAGGGGCACGAGTACCCATGTCCTTGGGTCCTCTTTCACGGTAGGTTTAAGTGCAACAATGTCTCTCAAGCCCCATATTCAAATTTGTGACATCCCTGAAATAGGGAAGGACAAGGGCATGAGTACCCATGTCCTCAGGTCTTATTCAGGGCAAGATCAAGTGCAACATTGTCCCACAAGCCCCATGTGACATGGATTTTAGGGCATTTTCTTTTAGGAGTCAAAATAAACATGCAATATGCAAAATAAGGGAGACATTTTTCAACATAACATTTAGCCCCCACTTTAATGTATGTATGAATGCAAGGCCCACACATGCATTAAAGTACAGTCAAAACATAGCAAATAGACCAAGCACTTGAAGACATTAGAGAAAACACATTACAGACATGCCAAACACAATGAAGATAGTATCAGGCACGTAAAACACAAAGAAGACAACATTGAAGACACAAAAAACATGATGAATATAGTGAACGCAGTCATTATTTAATTTTCATTTTCATAGATAAATGAATGTAGATGTAGATGCATGGAATGTAAAAATGCAACACACAACCCAAAATGTAGGAGGGCCATTTCGCCACGCTCTTTGGACTACATATGGGGCAACAAACATGCAATACAAAACCTCAAGTGTAAGCGGAGTACTTCACTACACTCACACAAGAGGCAAAAACACACCATACAAAGCCCAATTGTGGGTAAAACACATGGAAGACACACGGAAAACACGAGCATCATATAGCATGCCAAAGACATACTATACATATAAAAAACGACAAAAAAGGTAATGGAAGGAACTTATTGCTAAGCCCCCACCATCTTAGGCACATTATAGGCACACCTAATGGTTGGGCTTATGCCACAACAACAACCAAAGACATGCTTAATGGAGGATAGTCTCAAATCCAACCCTGCACTAGCTCAAGAGATACACCATCTTGCCTTGGGTAGAGGGATTTTGAATAAAAGGATATGCACAATATCCCATCTCCATAGATGGCTTAATGATTGCAATATAGAATAAAGATGTACACTCATGTTGGAGATACATCATCCTGCCTTTGCAGAGGGCTTGCAAAAATGCTTCGTTAGTACCAAAATTATCATCTACACCTTACCTTTATATGCCCCCACCTTAAGTTTTTGATGTCATGTACCAATATCAAGCACATTAAGGTAGAGAGAAAACACACAAGGGAACAAGAGATCTCTCAAAGCCCATTCCCCCAAAGGTGACATGTGCTTCATGATCACTGAATCTTCCCACAAACACATAATTTCTTGCAAGAAGAGAGGTTAGAAATCTTTCTCTAAGATAATAACCACATCACATGATCAAAAGCAATGCATGAAAAACATCACATAAAGAGCCAAGGTTATACTACGGATTTGGAAACCTAGCATAATCATGGGGCTATACTCCACAGATCTTAGAACTAAGTTTAACCAAGGCGAGACCCAAGAGAAACTAAGTGCACATAGTAGCTATATTGTTATGGTTTGTTAGAAAATATAAGACATCATCAAAATATCACACGGCATGATTCTACTAGCCAAGCGTCAAATTATATATATCAACCCCATCATCATCTATGGACTAGGTCCATTTTTCCTTACTCGCTGAAGGAACACATGGTCCATATCAGCATTATTCATTTTTCACCATCCGCCAGCTAGATAGAACCACTAGAAGAAGGTAAAGAATAAATCAAGAGAGGGGAACAAGTGCCTTAGGGTTGTCACGTAGGAAGGTGCCCCTAAGTAACCAACTGCAACGTTGTGTCCCTAAGGCATGTGTAAGGTCATGTGTAGATCCACTAGAACTTTCCCTAGTAATGAATGATATGATAGGACTTTCTTCGAGAATATTTACAAACTTCTTGTTGTCTATGAGATGACATCTATTGGAGGTTATGTGACTATAGTGCATGATAGTTATATGTTTATACTTGAGCTATCTCTGGAGTACTTTTATCAAAATATATTCTATTATATGAGACCCATCCTTAGTAATTACTAACCATATTATTTTGTGTTGATCTAGGATCGTATGAGTTGACTTTAGTATAATTTTCATGTATGACTTATTACATGATGTGGATCTTATGATTCTTATTAATAACTAATTGGTGATAAGGTTAAGTTTGTTTATGGTTGATGTGGTTTATGATATATACATATATAACTCATCATGTGATTTCACCTTCCTTTAGGCAATATTGTTGAATGGTATAGACATATGTTCTAAACAGAGATGTGGTAGGATTAACCATTGATATGATCTGATGTTTTATGTTGATATCTTGTGTAGAGATTTAGTTCATGAGGAGATGCTATGATTTCAACATTATGTGAGAATTTTAAACTTATCTGATGAAATGCCTCTCGACTATTAAATATAATATTGTTACTTTTGTAGTGAAGACTTTTTATGGATATACAATGGACATATTGATGTTACTTATTAATGCTTTGGCTATGATATTCGTGATAACCACTGACTTCGGAATGAGTGTGCAGGTACATACTAGCTAGTGGAAATGGGAAAAATAAAAGGGAACCCTATTTTGTGAAACCAATAGAGCCAACCAAGTCTATGTGGAGAGACTTAACTCCTTTGTATTGTGAAATGTACTACCATGTGTTTTGTTTTACCTTGTGTTGTATTATGTAGCGACATATGTCATGGTGTTGTATTATGTAGTGTCATATGTCATTGTTGTTCTTTGTGATGTGTCATACATTGCTATGTATTGTGTAACTTAAACTAATTAAATTTCCCCTTTAGTCTTTTATAAGGGTGTAAATTAACTTTATATAGTACCTTCATCTTAAAAATAAAACATTAAAACCTAAGTTTATGTCTAGGCACTTTTAGAGGGGAAAATTAACAAAATCAATAATTTTTGAAAACCTTTATTTTTTTTTACCCTAAATATGGTGATCAAAATTAGAGAGGTGTTGAGTCATCAGAGAGGGGGATGTGTGTGTTGTAAAGATTTAAGAGGGTTGTAATACAAACCATGGAAAATAAAAAAATGTGTCCCCAACTGAGGAAACAATTGTTTGCCTCTCAACAAGAGAGGTGTCAAGGGAGGACATTTTTAATCAATTATTTTGGGGAAAAGAAGGGGGGCTTCTCCTTATCCTCCTAGCTATTGTAAATTTTCTTTTTTTACAATGGCTGGAACCTTCTGGGAAACCATCTTCTATATTTTTTTGGAATCACTTGAAATTGTGTTTTTGACCTATATTATATACATCACTTTCTTTTATTGGGATTGTTGCACCTTCTAGGTTGTTTGGAAAAAGATACTATAATTTCATTTTTCATCTACAGTAACTATTCTACCATCTACCAAAAAAAGCTTTCCATCAGTAGTGACTACCTTATCACCTGTTGTATTTTTTTCTCTATAGACTAGGAGGGTAAATCTTGTACATAGAGGTCTAGCTATGGAAAAAGACTAAGCTATATATCAGTGGATTTGGATCTGCCTTCTCCAAGTGTTGTGCAAGGATCCAAGTAGGCATCAATCCTTGGTGGAATCCCTAAATTACTAACACCCTAAATTTCGTAGAACATGTTACAGTAAATTTTTTGGGTTTTAAAAGTTGTATTAACTATCTTATATTAATTTCCAGGAAGAAATTGTTTTCTATTTGTGTTGGGTATTGTATTGTTGAATGTCAAGTAATGATTGGGGTAAAGACAGAGATGTCCTCAAAAGAATTTGAGAGAATATGGCTGGGTAAGAGTACCCAAAAGTTTCTTGTTCCTTGTCCCTACATGTTGATGTTTGCTCTTCTCCTCTACAAAAAGGGAATTGTTGGAAGATTACTTAGGTGTAATATTGTGGCTTGAGGTGCTTATATTGTACAAGGTTGAGTTGTGATGCTATGTTAAATTATGTCCTTGCTATTGAAAAAATGTGTGCTACTGTCATGCTATGTAGTTGGCATATCTACTCTACGCAGTCCCCCTATGTTTTCCCCTAGGCTACGAGGTAAGTATCCCACTAGCTATATCCAAGAATTTTGGTTCCTATGCAGGTTTTAGAAGGCTAAAGAAGAAAAAGCAAAGAAGACTAAAGGGTGTAACGACCTATAGTTATTAATGGCAGATAACCGATACATATTGAGTGACAAAAGGAAAGAAGAGAGGAAATCATTGCAAGGTCTAGTGTTGAGAGAGGGGTCAAATCCATGTAATGGGAGTGTATGTCATTGTATACTACTAATGTGTTAGTAGGAAGTATGTCCTCTATAAAATAAAGAAATGAAACTGCTATAAACTAGCTTTGTATATTTGTTACATACTTTCTCTGATATGAAATGGATTTGTGCCAAGGGAAAAAAAAAAGAGAAGAACTAACAAAAAAATAAAATGAAAGAAAAATTCTAATTGTATTATTGTATATGAAACCATTGAATCTTTTTTGGCATGGAATGCTCCTAATGTAAAATTATAGAAATTAGGACTACTGCTATGTGTATATAAACATATTCATCCTTTTGTTAGAATACACGGGTTCCTTGATACTAGGAAAGAAGAAAAAAAATGTTAGACCTAAATTTATTTTAATGTCTCTTTTTACATTTTTAGAAAGAAACCCTCCCCCGTCTAGTTGGAATGAGAGCTCACTTTGTGCTTCTTTAGTTCCTTTTCAGTGGTTGATCGGAAATATGTCAAGACAAACAAATTAGGAGGGAGCCTATGTGTCATGCAAAGGTTTTGAATGCCTACTACATGTACTATAAGGAAAAACTTTGTTCCTTTTACTTAAACCACTATTATACTCCCCCTGCAGCTTTGGGATTTCTCTATTCTATCACAAGGATGAAACATTTCACACCTTTTGAGTTGAGTAAAGACAATGGAATTTTCTTTGAGTAATGAACATGTATACCTGATCAATACTATCCATTGCCATTTTAAATCATGATCAATAATATTCTAGAAACAAAATAAAATAGAATCTGCATTAATAAAGGAAACAAACCTTTCTCTACATTGTAGCTTTGATGGTCATTGAAAAGATGCCACAATTACCTACGAGTTGAATAGGACTGTTGTACTCATTTTGGTGGATGATCTACTCTAGAAGTTCAGACACTACCAAACATAACAATGAAAACAAATTGGTCCCAAGATCAATGATTTTACTCTGTTTCTTTCTGTGTAGTCATGCATTGATGGTTTATACCTAGTTTTGGCTCAATCAGCCTCCTTCATCCCTGAGATCACCTACATGTGCTACTATAGATCAAAAAAGAGAGGTTATTTAGGGGCTATTCTAATGATGATGTTTTCTCTTCTTGAAAGAAATTTGCTTCCTATTGCACAATATAAATGAACTATTCATTATGGGAAAGATGCACACATTTTCCCTTAACTAAGTGTCGATATCCTAGTGTTGGAAAGTTAGGCTTCTTGGGCAATAATGTTGACAACATTATGTACTATGTAGTATGATATTTTCACATGATCTAAGCAACAACATAAGAAAAAAAAATGATAGCAACCCAAAAAACATTACAGCGACCAAAATCATATCCCATGAATGGAATGAGATAAAAAAAACAATCAATCATCAAGAAAATCACCAAACGGGTGGGAAAAAGTCAATTGAAGGAAGCCATGGGTGTTCATAGAAACTAAAGCATTAGGTTAGGTTCAACTCTGTACTGACACATTAAGAGTCAACTATCAAACAAACCCCAGATCTTGCTAATCCCTACCTCATGAAGAGGCCTTGTAATGCAACAAATAGATTGTGCCCAAGGTAAAACAAGATATGGAAATAGAGTAAAGAATTGAGTTTATACCAGATGGTACATCCGGAATTAATGCAAAAAATATAGAACTGTTAGTTTTCAACCTGCCCTGGCCATCACCATAGTGTTCTCCTAACCAGTAAAAGATGAAGAATCTCAAAAGATGCATCATGTTGGGTGAGCAGCTAAGAGATTAGGGCAACAATTCTTGAGATGCCTTAGGGTTATGCATATAGGAGAACGAGATCCCCATTGTTTATGTGAACTTGGGAATCCTCACTGAAAATATATATATATTTCACCTCCTTCGCTTTCTACTTTTCTTTTGGGAGTCATATGCTGTTTGAACTTAGTCTAACTTATCATCTCGAGAGGGGTACTAGGTGCCCTAAAACAATAACATGTGCCCAGTTATGAGAAACATGCTATGGTAGTGAAGTATAGACCATGGGACCTACCTCGAGGTCATATAGTTAGCACTCTAACATATCAAACTCCATGGGAAATATTAACTTGATTAGAGGTTTGATAGTTTTAATATTTAAGTAAATGTGTAGCATATTATGAGCATACCCCTCCTCCTTAGTCTAGCTAGAATTTGGAGAAAGGATTAATACTTCAAAATAGATTTACCATTAGGGAGGCTTAGCTTTCGATATTAGTTCAAAATTAAGATTAAATTTTATTTAGTCTTGATAGAATAAGGGGACTCTTAACCCTAAAATAGGAAGCTTCCCTTCAAGATATAGTTTTGTCTTAAGGGAAATAACAAGGGTGGTGATTGTAACAGTAGACATACATATTGTTCTGACTCTTAGAGAAGGATTATATGAACTTTTCCCTGGTGCTCTTACTTCCGTAATGCTTATTAATAGACTAACAAAGTTGAATTTCAAATCTTTAAACCCAAAAAAAAATGTTTCATCCTTGCGAGCATGTTTTAGGTGAGGGCGTTACAGAGGTATTGAAGCAAGATTCCCAACTCTGGGAGCTTCAGGAATAGACTGTACAAATTCTAAGTAAAAAATTTCCATCTTAACCTTAGTTTAAATGGTTAAACACGAAGCATTCATGTATTGGACACTGATCATTGTAAATTGAGTTTCCTATGTCTCCTAGGAAACTCAAAATCATGAATTAAATGTAGTTTCCTTATGGGTCCCAACATGTATATTTCCATAGTTAATTGTCTTGATGAACTTGATAGTATAAATTGTGATGTCTAATTGAATTGTGGAATCTTTATATTATGTTCTTATGAGACTTAAGTTTTAAAACAAATAAGAATGTCTTTCAATTGATTTAAAGTGAGAATAATGTGAATATTTAACTCTCTTTATGAAAAGTGGTTGGTGCTCTAGTGGATTGAGAAACTTCATGGGATGTGATTACTTTGCATATTATGGCTTGGGGGTTGAGAAAAGAAAATTTAACAGAGAAAAGTGGAAAGAATAGGTTGTTAAATTTTGGTCAACATTACGTTATGAATTCCTACATTTTCTAGTGTTTAAGTGTAATAAATTATTTTGTATTTTTTTTGTGTGAGCTTAATTGGATAGGATTCAAATCATACTTAGAGAAAAATATGCTCTTACTTGTGTGTTTTCTTGTATTCATATAGGTGAAATCTAAATGTGAAAAGGGTATTGTAACATACACTAGATGAATTAGATTTAATATTTAGAAATGTGAAAACTTTTGTGATATGTTGTGTCAAATAATTTCCTTATATTACCCTTAAGAATGTATGGACTTTGTGTATTGTATAAGTATATTATGTGTTGAGAAATTAGGAATGCTCAATAAAACATATTTCAATTTAGGTCATCCTTGCACTTTATCTTGAATATTGGGTTTATGTGAAGACATAGCTAAAACTTGAAAGCGTAGAAAGATTATTCATTCTAGAAAAAGAGATAAAACGAGGATAGAATGAAGAAAACAATCACTCACCATATTTGGTTTTCAATGAAATAGAATTCAAGTTAAATTAAATGAGTAAGACCTAGTGGAGCATAGGAAATGTATTGTATGGTATGATAATGAATTATAATTACAAGATAAATTAGCGGTCAAAATATGTTTTGTGTGATTGAAATTGAGATTTTTTTTTCAGCAAAATGAGGTTGCCATAAATAAAATTAGATATATTTGACTACTAATGAATGAACCTAGTAGTAGGTGCAATAAGTGAGATTAATTTTCATGTGGTGTAATGTGATATGTATGTGGAATTTAACATGTGTTGTGATGTGAGAATACTAGTCATGTTGTGATTGTATCTCAAAGTATATGATATAGGATATCCAACTTGGGAACAAGATTTTAGTGGACATAATTTATGATCCACTTAAGCATGTCCTTGTGATAATTGTATATATGTGTAAATAACCCTTATGACTTAAAGCGGTGAAATGTTAAAAACATAATATGTATTGAAGTGTGTTTTATGGAGATGTGTGAGTCACCCTTCGTGTTCTCATATGATGAGATGTCTAGTGCCACCCCTATTTGAAAGCATTCTCTCATTACCATGTTGGAGTACAGTCCCTCTTCTTCCCTAATTAAACAATATTGGTTGGTTTGTGTTGTAAACCCTTTTCTTTCTACTATTCCAGGGGTTGTAAACATGTTGGACACTCAAAAGACCTATAAATGGGAGAGTTGCATGTGTTGGTGTGTGATTTGGCACATCACAAGGCATCTTTGTTTGGAGATAATTTGGTCACCACTTTTGGGTGGTTCTGGCTTATGGTTTTGTAATTACCATTGATAGTTTACTATATTGTATATCCTATATATTAGGAGCTTGAGATGGAGGTTGTGTGTAAGATCCTTATAGATGTTGAGTTACCTCCTGGATCTTTAGTTGGTTATACTCCTGTTAAAGCCTGCTCTGCATGTATATTTTAATATTCTTGATTTCTAAATAATATATTGGCTGGCTTTGGAGTGTGGGGTTTTTTACCTGAAAGGGTTTTCCCATGCATATCTTGTTTTGTTAGTTTTGCATTTGAATGTTGCTATTATCTTTTTGTTAATGTGCATCTTAATCTATAACTGAAAAAGTCAAAATTTGCATAAATCTTTCCTCAGTAGATCAGTGTAGGAAGCATTTTCTGCATACCTTGCTTCCTTTCAACAATATTGTTGAAGATTCTAGTCTTGACAATGATTCTTTGTATGCTCAAAGAACATTTTATTACTTCAAAAGGAAAAGTGGTTACAAGTTAGTTAGGAGATGAAAAAATATATATACAAGTTAATTCTAATTGTAAGGATCCCTCGATGGGAGGTATTCCTCCTTTCAACATAGTCACTATACAAAAAATGTAAGGAGTCTTTATGCTCCATTTTTTGAAGAAATTAGAAGAATTTTCTTAAATTTTGTGTCAATATTTCTCCTTTGACCACATGTTTATTGTATGTTTGATTTGAGATCATTTCTTCATTTTTTTTCTTATACTTTTGGTTGGATAGGAAATGGAATAGAGACTTTGTGCTTTGATTTGAAGGAATGAGAAGAATATTTTAGAACTTTGTGTCTCCATATTCTTTGTTTATTGCATATTATTCATATGTCTAAAGTGTAATTGACTCCTCATATTTTTCTTGTAGGTTGAAGGTGTAAACCATCAATCATTCTTTTCTCTTTCCTATATGTTGGATGCATAAAATGGAGTTTGTGTGTTCATTAGCTACTATACATTATTCTTCGTTCCCCTTATTCTTCCTACATTTTGCCCAAGAAATCTTATGTAGTGTCTTGTATGAGCCTATCTAGGGTTTTTGCTTTTTTTTTTCATTTCCCATTCTTGTGTTCCTTTTGTACTATTTGGTTAAAAGTATACAAAAATCCCATCATCTAGGGAGATTTCCCTCTCAAACGTAGAGGAAAATCATTAATCTAATAATAATTTCTCCAACTTTTATGAACATTTATTTCAATCCATTAGAAAAGTTGCATTGAATTTAACAAAATGTTGCAATGACAAATTTGTTTACTAACACTTCTAAAGATTAAAGTTAGTGTCATTGAACTTCTTGATCTCGATTCTATATTTTTTTGTCATTTTCTATTCGTGAAAACACAAGATCAACTACAGAAATCTCTCATTTGAGTAAGAGCTAATAATATCTTATTATCCCACATATCAACCAAGCTATAATAAACAAGATCTTATAACAAATGAAATAAAACTAAGTATAAATCGACATTAACTTTAGGGAGAAGGAATTGAGGTACATACATATCTAAAAAAATGTAATAGAATAATTATCATTAATATAAGATATACATTGGAAAATAATGGACAAGAGCAAGATCATAATGGGCCAAGAAATGATAATGACAAAAATACATGATGGATGGAAATCTACTAACATTTGGATTTAGATTTAGATTTGGATGGAAAAAGTGCCAAAATCTCAATTTTGTCCATTCCCTTTTCAAAAAGAGCCTTGGGATTACCTTAGACTTAACCAAGTGTGAATGTCAAAAATTTTCAAAAAATTATAAAGTCATTTACCTAGTTTATCTTGAAATTGTCCACAACTTTAATCTTAAAACTAATAGACTTTTTTTAACCAAATTCAATAAAACAAAAGCATTTTTAATGGAAATACTGACAATTTTGAAAATGTAATTTGTTCCTCATTACAAATATTATTTATTTTATACATAAATTATATTTGAATTCATGAATGATATATATATTGAGAAACACTCATAAATTTCAAACATGTAAAAATATTTTTTAAATCAAAAAATTATGTCATACTTTGGGCTTTGTTTGTGATCGCTTTAAAAAATAAAGTTTTTAATTTCATATTTTTTGACCAAAGAGGTCAAGTGTAACTCCCAAGTGCTCCATGTGGGTGTCATCATTCCTCTTACACATGTAATGACCCTTGTTCTTTTTCATTGTTTCTCCATGCCTTACATGGGTTCTTGGACAAAATAGTTTGGTGAGGATGCTAATTACTGCTAGAAAATATCTTGGGAGCAGCTCATTGGTGAGACTGGGGGTCATTCATTTTAGGGAGGTTGGTAAATGATAAATGAGGGGGAGAAATATCTATGCAGGTAGTTGTGCAAAGAGATGTGGGTAGAAAGAAAATCTGGAATGGTAAAATAGAGCGTGGAGAGTCAAAGACGTCTCATATTTGGAGGCTCTTAAAACAAAAAATAAAACAGAGGACAAAAAAAAAAGATAAGAAAACAGGGGAGGGCAGCGTAGGAGAGAAAACAAATATCTTAGGCAAGCATATCAGTTGCAAGGTTTGAGCTGAGGAGAGGGAGTGCGAATAGAGCTATTTACATCAGTTCTTGTTTTTCCAGCAATTAAAACTATACTCTGTTTGCTGTAATTTTTAGCCACACAAAAACTAAACCCACTGCTATGTTGGAAATCCTATGTCAATATTTATTTCAATGCAAGACATTTACAGCGCCTCTTCCCTTGGATTTATTCTTTAGCATATAGAACTATTTCCTGAACTCATTAGATAAAGGGTTTTTTTTTTAAAGAAAGATCATGTATTTCTAATTTCTATTTTAGGGTAAAACCAAGGTTCGATTCTATATAGAATATGATGAGGGAAGCTATACAATAACTGGGATACAATGGTAGAAAATGAAGAGATCTAAGTCCCGTGAAACCTTTATGTTATACGATGCCTTCTCTGAAAGAATTTTCACTACAACTCTTCTTAAGACTGCTGAGTGCCCTTCTGTTTGGTCATTACAGTCATTTATTTTCTATAAAATAGTTCGTGTGCCTTCTCTTTGCTTTTGTTTTGGCACATGTAGTGAGGAGGTGGCAAAGATTGTGGAGTCTGGCTTTCCAACCGCATGTTGCTATTGCTTAAAAGTTCTAAAGACTTTTCAACAAATCCATTATGTGCATATCATGAAATTTCTGTAGTTCATGAGACCTAATGCTTTGAGGCATTCTGTTAAATAGATCGTGCCTTGTCTATGCTTCCACTTTTTGCATACACGTATACTGGGCATTTACAACTACAACATCTGATAAAAATATCCCCTTTCTATTATGCTTTGATGAATGCCATACCCTGTTCCCAAGTTCCCATTTGGGTGATCAAGGAGGATGTTGGCCACGGCTATGGTATTTGGCCATATGCCTGCCAATTGCATTTGCTCGAAAGTTCAAAAGCCTTTTCAACAAATCCATCTCGTGAAATCCTATAGTCATTGTATTCCATGAGATAACATCTGATTCTGCAATTCTGTCAAACAGATAGAGACTTGTCCTTACTTCCACATTTTCATACATGTCTACCATAGCAGTTCCATTTATAACATTTGATAAAATTCCCCTCCCATTACACTTGATGGTTGTTCCTTCAACATTACTGGAGATCAATACGGCACATTATGATAGTGCAAACTTAAAATTCAGATTGCTTCATTTGGCACCACCAATAATCTCTACAAGAATATTGCCCCTGTTTAAAATGATGGAAACGTTTTACAGTCCTCACCACAATTTCTCTTGCAACAATCTCTTAAATTTATTATTGTTGAAATGTGGCAACCAATACATACTCAAAGGTTCTTATGACTCTAATAGTTGCTCAATGGGGCACTTTTTAAAAAAACCAAATGCAATTGCCAACTGATTCAATGTGAGGGTAGAGATATAATTCATTGTTTTTTTTTTTTACAGCATTATTAAATGTCATGAATTCAGAAAATACCTTGTTGCTTATACCTTCCTATTGTGGCACTTGTGAGATTGGATCCATTTTAAAATGCGTTTGCTAGCCTTGTTTGAGATATTTGTATGTTTTTATTAATTATTGAATCTAGCTAATGGGAAGGATGCCGAGAAAGGTTGTCTTTTATTCATCTATCTGTGCTTGCTTGCTGAGCATCTAAATTTTTTTTCGGCAGCTATTTACTTGGTCTTTAATTTCACTATTGATATGCTTTCACGGCCATGTTGTAGTTGGCTATTTTTCACCCTATCTATGGTAAATAGCGTGTTTGTTGATTTCGATATACTATGCTTTAGGTTGTCCCTTGACTTGTGTATGCTCATATTGAGACTCTTGGATGTGTGCTATACTCAGCTTGACATGTCCTTGATTTCTTAATGCCTAGTCTCTGGTGCGGTACCTTGAGTAGTATCCGAGGAGTGGTTAGAGTCCCCTCGGGACACTGTGCTTGTGGGGTTGTTTACTATGTTTGCACTGTGCTTTGTATGCTGTGTCTACTCCGTGACTGATGTAAGTGTTGACTATTGTATTTCTTACCTTTATTCTCCTGTTTGAGCCTTGTGACTACCTCTGAGCATGGTGGGGTGGTCTCTTATGAGTCCACATGGTTGGGAGGTGTTGCCACCACCATTGGGGATTGGCGAACAGGTTATCAGAGCACCAGCTTGAAGATGTTATGTTTCTTTCTGTTACTTTATCAGTCATATACCCATTCAGTTATTGTATCTTTCATGGCTATGCCATTATTCTTGTTTATTCCTTTATATAATTTGTACTCTCTTGTGAGAGATAATGTAAATTATAGTAATGAGAAGATATGTGATGTTGCCTCTTATTTGACTTACGGATTCCGGTGTGGGTATCGGATCCACTTGTACTATGGTGTTTATAGATTCATGTTTATATTTGGAAATGGGATTAGGAACATTTGAATTGGTGTTTAAAATGAATGTAGTTTTATAATATTTTCATCTAGAGGGTGAATTAGTCCCCTCCTTTGGGTTGTACTTTTGGCCATACTTGGCCATGATTGTTGTTGACATATTGAATCGGCAACCATATCTTGTGCATGTTATCTATGATGTTAAAACAAACAAAAAAATTATGCTGTCTTCTTTTGGCCCTTGCCCTTCGAGGTTCTCGGGGTGGGATGTTACAACACAACTCATGCAAATGTCTAAAAATAACTAGTCCAATATGTTAGCTATAGTCCAACTTGTAACCTCCTTCTTCAATGATTTCTTACACATATCATAAGACCAATGATACATGGTAGAGAATCCCAACAAAGAATTTCAAAATTCCCTCCATATGTGTCATTTTCTTTTCCACATGGGTCCAAGATTTACAATATTTGACAAATATTTAGTAATTGCAACAACATTAGGACTTGCAAGATTTACAACACCTATTCCTAAGAAATTGTATTTACTAAAAATTAATTAAATGATTGCATATATTAATCTATTCATCAAATTATATCTTAGACTATCAATATACAAATTCTTTATATATAATATTTATATTCACGATGTTGATGGATCAAAAGTCCAAGATTCTTGTATTTGCAATATCAATTGCAAAAGCATAAAATATTTAAACTTTTATTAAAAAAATATTGTGTAAAATATAAAAAATGCATCAATATTTCCAATCACATTTTGTGATATACAAAATGAATTATCTCATATATAACTTATTAATATTAAGAAAGGCATTTGGATATAATGAGAACCCAAAAGATAGTTTAAATGCTTTTCAATATCACTAACATTTTTGAAAAAATATTTTAAAATTATTTGAATCATTTAATGTAAACATAATATTTGTATTTTTTTTTTTTTTAAATATGTAATATTTTATAATGTTAATAATCAATATTTTTGTAATTCGTATTCCTATTATTCTCTAACCTTTTATAAAATATCAATATAAAGAACTATTATTTCGTGGTTATCCCTTTTGTTTCTTATGTGAGCAACCACTACCTCATAAACAATTCACAAACTAATCACTATATACAAAATGTTTAAACCTTTTTCTATATAAAGCCTCATTTAAATCACTTTGCCTACACATCATCCATTTCAATTCTCCAACAGTCAATAGCAATTTTACACCTCATTCACAACAAAAAGTGGTAAATATTTACCTTATTTTGATTGGCCAAAATTAACCTTTGACTATTGAAGTGAATGATGTTTAAGAATAGCCTATTTAAAACACTTTTAAAATGTTTAAGTGCAATTTTCCATGCAAAATGGTTATTAAAAATTATAAATTTTTTGTATAAATGATTCTATATAATAGATATTGTCAACATATATGCTAACCACACTAATAGCCCTTCAGAATAACATTTCCAAAACACAGTTTTGTTATTTGAATGCCTTAAATAACACAAGGTACGAACTGTTAAGCTTTAAATTGACTCATTGGCCTACTGTAAGACCTGATCATACTCTACCCTTCTGTGGAAACTACGGTGATCTACCCTTCTGTGGAAACTACGTTGACAGTTACAGGCCTCGCGTCTCATTTCATCATCTTGGCTGGCCTTGAACTCTCCACATCCATCTTTGGCATGATAGGGAAGCTGAAGGGTGTGATTCTTCCAACATTCAATGTACTCTACCTTTCTGTGGAAACTACGGTGACAATTACAGGCCTCGCAACTCATTTCATCATCTTGGCTGGCCTTGAACTCTCCACATCCATCTTTGCCATGATCTTTACCATGATGGGGAAGCTGAAAGTTGTGATTCTTCCAACATTCATGTACCGCACCCTGTTAATTGATTCATTAATAGCTGAGCCAGAAACAAATTGGGCTTTTGAGGTTTCATTCCTTGGCTCTGAGAGTAGCTCTTTTGGATCCAACCTGACTCTATTCTTACAAACAGAGAGCGGAATAATATTTGAAAAACATCGAAACAAATGGAGTTCAACGATGTCAATGAATAAAGATGACAGAACAGAGAGTCTTTTTCAATGCTTCCGTTAACTTATGATCTGCTTTGAGACCTGCACCCACGAAAGCAAATATTTATCATACTTACATGACGTTTGAGTGTCATATTCAGGTCTGTAGCTATTTAGGGTTTGTCTTTTATTATAAACACTAACAAATCACTAGAAATAAATAATAATTTCTCTGAAATAGTTATATTTAGTGCTTACATTGCACTTTAATATTAAAAAAAATGGAGAACATGATTGTGTAGGGTAATAAATCATAAGCTAAGAATGCAAAGTTAAGCTAACAGGCTCCTTCTACTTCAGATTGCAACATAAAAGAAAAGGAAACTATAGTGATGCAAAATCAAACAAAACTCAATACCTTTTCCTTGGGTGTGAATGATGGATCCAAATGATAAAGTGTTGATAATGATTGCTATATTGAATTGCTCGAGTGGACTCACTATTATGACAGCACGTACCTGTAGATTCTTCTTGATACCTTGGGTGAGAGGGAAGCCTAAATTTATAGATTTGAGGTAGAGGAATGGAGGGTTAGTATTCATTTGCATTGGATGGTTAGGATTGAATTAGACAAATTAGGGCAAGATTAGAAGCTTCTATGGGGTTCTATAAGGATGAAGGGTTAAGATTAAAGATAGATGGATGGCTGGGATTAAATGACCAAAAATAGGGCAAGGATGGAAGCTTCTAAGGAATTCTATAAAGATGAATGGTTGAGATTAAAGATGGATGGATGGATGGATGACTAGGATTAAATGAGAAAAAATAGGAAAAAATGAAAACTTATATGGCTTATCTTTATGTGAATGACTAGGATTAAAAAAATTTATATGTGAATGAATGGTGGAGATATAAATTTACTTTGACTTTTGTGAGATTGTCTAAGTTTAGTGAATGTAAACAACCTTTGGTCATGTGGCTAGTTGAATTTTTAATTCATTTATTTGGGGATAATGGATAAGGATTTGAGTTAATTAGATTAAATAATGGATTGAAATAGGATTTAAGATTTTCAGACTAATTAATTAAACTAGCCTAGATATCTTAAATACATCTATCTAAAAGACGTGCATAGATAAATCTTGAGGCACCTATATTGAAATTGTTATTGAGAATACATATTTATAAATCTTTAAGATAGATATATTTAAGATATCTATGTTAGAGTGAGGAGCTAATATATAATGCTAGTTCTACTTAAATATTTATTTTATTTACTTTATAAATTTACATTTAAAGATTGAAAAACTTAATTATAATTATAATTGTCTAATGGAATTAATTCCCATAGAAAAAATCTTTAATCTTTTAAAGATTTAATCTTTCCCTTGCCCTTATTTTTCTTTGCTAGCCTTCATTAGACTAAAGTAAATAATTTAACCTACCTTAATGTTCTTATTTTCCTCTGTGGGATGTAGTTCTGTATAATTTTCAACAATTCAATCCAAATGATAGGAAAGATTTAATTATAATTTTTAAAGAATGAATTCCCATAGTAAAAATCTAAAACCAAGGTCATTACACTAAATATTAATTTTGTTTGTGGCTTTTGAAGATTGAAGAACCCTAACCCTAGCTCTCAATAATCTACCTGCTGTTAATTTTCTTTGTGATTTTCAAAGATTTGTTTATGCAAGAAAAATAAAAAATGTTGCATAGTACCCTTACCAATTAGACTTCTCTCCTTATCGATTAAACTTCTCCCAATTGAATTTGCTCTGTTTTTATTTGGTTTGATTTTTCTCAAATTTATGTTTGAGTACTACTTATATTTATACACATTATTTTGTTGGCTTTATTAAAAAAATATGTGAGCTCTATTTTATTTTTATGTATAGTCAAAGTCATATATGAGTCTTGAGGCACCTATATTGAAATTGTTATTGAGAATAGAGATCTATGCTACATTAATAATTTTATTAATTTATTTCAATATATAGAGTGATGAGCAAAAATATATACGTATTACTGTAAAATGCTAGTTTTACTTAAACAATTATTTTATTTACTTTATAAATTTACATTTAAAAATTAGTTTTTAATTTAATCCAAATGATATGAGAAACTTAATTATAATTGTCTAATGGAATTAATTCCTATAGAAAAAATCTTTAATCTTTTAAAGATTAAAGAACTATAATCCTAATTAAACTAAAGTAATTTATTGTGCAATTAGTTTTCTTTGTGGATATTGAAGGCAGTTCTTAGCTCTAACAACTAGTTTTTAATGGAAAATTTTCAATAATTTAATCTACTATAACCCTAATAATTTAATTTCTAATAATTTTATTTATTTGTGGATTTTAAAGATTGAAGAACTATAACCCTAGCCCTCATTAAACTAAAATAAAGTAATTTACCTTGCCATAATTTTTCTTTGCTAACCTTTCATTAAACTAAAGTAAATAATTTACCATGCCTTAATTTTCTTATTTTTCTTTGTGGGTTGAATTAATTCTCATACTAAAAATCTAAAACAAAGGTCATTAAACTAAATATTGATTTTCTTTGTGGCTTTTAAAGATTGAAGAACACTAGCCCTATTTCTCTTAAACTAAAGTAAATAATTTACCCTGCCATTAATTTTCATTGTGGTTTCCAAAGATTTGTTTAATAAATAAAAATATTAAATAAATTATAATTTATATGTTCCATAATTTAAGCTGCACTTTAACTACAATTTTCTTTTTAGTTTATTGAGTAGCATGTAGATATAATAAGAGTAAATAATATGCAATGCTAATCTAACCTTCTATAAATAATAGTTGGAGCATTGCATCACTTCATAAATTTATTTTATAAGAAAAATTAAAAAAATGGTTTCATAGTACCCTTACCAGTGAGACTTATCTCCTTATCAATTAAACTTCTTCTCCTAATTCAATTTGCTCTGTTTTTATTTGATTTGATTTTTCTCAAATTTATGTTTGAGTACTACTTATATTTATACACATTATTTTATTAGAATTATTAAAAAATATGTCAGCTCTATTTTATTTTTATGTACTGTCTAAGTTATCCCTTAATAGGTGTAATTATTTTTAAATGTTGACTCATTAACACATTGAAGCTATTACACTCCACCCTTTGGTACCACTATAGTTACAACACTTAATTAATTAGTTTTCATTATTTAATTAATTAGTGTAGAGGGGTGTGAGAAATTAATTTTAATTAAATAAATATGAGTTATTTAATTAATTTAATGATGGAGAGAATATTAAAAGGATAATTGCAATTAATTAAATAAATATTAATGTTTTGAATGAAAAGAAGGGGATAATGAGGTCGAATGGCTAGATCCTCGTTTCAATGACATATCAACCAAGTTGAATCACACTTTTACAAGAGGATTCACCTATAGGTTAGGTTGTCACTTGGAATGATGTGGAAATTAAGAGATTTTCAATTAATGTATTAATTTAATGCTCAAATATCCTTGAAACCCTAATTATGCAAAACAGTAAGTAAAATGATGAATTACGACAAATGCTTGCAAACTAACGTAGTGAAAAGAGATTAATTACTTTTTGTTTTTTGAAGTTTGAGATGTGGAATATTCGGGGACACTGGCACTCACGCCCCTATCCAAGGTGTTGATTTCTTTAGGGAATCATGATCTTCTTCCAGCATTAATGATCACTGTACTTTTCATTTTCATGTCGGGAGATGTCGAGGACATTAGCACTACTACCCAAGTCCAATGCAAGGTGTTCTTGAGGATGTCAGAACCTCTTCAGATGTTGATTGTCATTGTCACAATGATTGATGTATTTTATACATCGAAGGACACTGGCAATAGCACTCGAGTCCAAGCAGTGCTTTTCTTCAGAGATCTGGAATTCTTATCTTCTGCAACCTTCATCTACAACTCCACTATGTGAAATCTGATACCTATAACCTAAAATCACAAGGAGTGTGGTTGGGGGTTGTGGTGTTTAGCGGCTTGCCTCAGTCAAGCCCCAGAAGGACATTCAAGTCTTTTGAATACTGTTGTTAGATAAAGAGTGTGTATCCCTATGGGATAGAGGAAAAAATAAAATGATAAATATTGAAACACAAATAGATATCACCTCAGAGGTGTACATCTCACATAGATGAAGATTCTTCAACACATGAGAAGACGAAGCTAAATCTACAATCACAATAACAATCCTCTTCTTTGGAACAATGAATATCTTGAATGCTCTAAAATAATAAGTTTGTCAAAAGTTCATAATCATCTTCTAGTTTACAAATGGAACCCTAAACATACTTATATATGCAAGAAGAGAGGTTAGAAATCTTTCTCTAAGATAATAACCACATCACATGATCAAAAGCAATGCATGAAAAAAATCACATAAAGAGCCAAGGTTATACTACGGATTTGGAAACCCAGTATAATCGTGGGGCTATACTGCACAGATCTTAGAACCGAGTGTAACCAAGGCAAGACCCAAGAGAACCAAAGTGCACGTAGTAGCTATATCTTTATGGTTTGTTAGTAAATAGAAGACATCATCAAAATATTGCATGGAGTGATTCTACTATCCAAGTGTCAGATAATATATGTCAACCCCATCATCATGTATGGACTAGGTCCATTTTTCCTGTAACATCCACCAAGTAATAACAAGAAGTAACTAAGTTTTCACAACGGTAATAATTTTTTTTTACTGGGAAAACACATGCAAAAGCTACTCATCTAAAAACCAATACAACATTTTCCATTATAACATACGCATGTTTTCATTTCACAAAGCTGAAAGAAATGATATGCATTAAACATTTTGTTTCCTAACAAATGAAATTTTCTTGAAACAACATAAATTGGAAACATACCATTAACATGCATCTCAATTGTCGATCCATCTCATTCAAGACTCGGCATTCCTCGGTATTAGGAAGAGAAAGTATCTTCAAGGAGCTTAACCTCCAACCACAGACTGTCGGTCTCCCGCACTCCTTCCTAACCGGAAGTGGCCCTACCCTACTCAAGAGGATAGACTTAGGATAACCATCGGTGTTTTCCATCTGAGCTCTGGTGTTGTAACCTACGTGTCTTGTTATCGCGCAGATCCCTAGATTCCCTCTAGTCATACACGACACTCCACAAGAAACGCCATCCAGTTACGGTGAACATTCGATGCACTTGAGGATAGTACATCACCTTGGCCAAAGGGTTTGTTTTTTTTAATTAGCGTTCTAAGAACGCATGAACTTGGTTCACCCACCCTACTTGACTTGAACTGGTCGAAAATCCTACAGTTTCCTATCTGTGTTATTTTTAACTATTTGACGATCTTGATGACCTCAAGGGTTTAGGATATCCTCCTACAATAGTGCATGGTGCAACTTTACTCTTATCTGGAGTTTAGAGTTTCATAATCCATTTTCATGTAATAACATTTCTTAAAGCGCCCACTCCTAAGTGGTTTCCTAATCATTACTAAATTTTATCCTCCTACTCCTCTTTCTGTGTCATGAATTTCACATGGTTCAATCAAGATGAAAGTCATAAATAAAATATAAATGATGATGGAATCTTCTTATGTCAATAAAGATGACCAATGCATGGTCGACCTTTAGTTAAAGATGTATGATGGTTAGGACATCAGCTGTTCACAGCTGCATTATCTGGCTATTAAACACTCTAATTTTTACGTCAAGACGTGCTTAAAACTGTGGTTTTTGACTTCTACGCAACATGCACGCAGAGCAACATGTTTACTCGCTGCGGAGTCATCGTT
Organism: Cunninghamia lanceolata; assembly: GCA_027924645.1. Classification (NCBI taxonomy): domain Eukaryota; kingdom Viridiplantae; phylum Streptophyta; class Pinopsida; order Cupressales; family Cupressaceae; genus Cunninghamia; species Cunninghamia lanceolata. The sequence continues at coordinate 1,506,892 of BSBN01000244.1, forward strand.
CAAGGAAGGTATATTGCATCTTGGATCAAAATAAGTTCGTTCCTAAATGGATATGCATTAGAAAACTGCGTTCTTTTATTACACCGCTTAATTCATGGCAAAAATGCTACAATTTCTGAGTTTACGAATTCAAGAAAACAGCATACTACTTTTTCTGAGTTTTTAAATTACAAACACAGTGATGAGACAGCAAAACTTCTATTTCTGAGTCTTCAAACCTCAAACACAGCAATGATACTATTACGTGGATTTTTCGCATACATATATCATACTAGGTTTACGTTGTCGTACATTTCTTCTCATTTAAACGCATTGATCTTTTGCAAAGTGAGTCTTACTTACAGATCTAAACTGAGAAGAATAACGAAGGAAATGAACCTGTTGATAAAAATGGAGGTTGCTGTTGTAACTCCACATCCTCCTCTATTTTTCTTCGAAGCTTTTTCTTTTATCTTCACCTAAAAATAATGACAGTCCACTCTAACCAGATTCCTCTCTCTGCCGGACACTATTAAAGACAATGCAGGCACCTTACTTAGAAAACGTCCACCCACAGACAACTACAGGCTTCTTAGTTACCTCTCCCTCTACTTTCTACTCAGAAGAATGGATCACTCCCTAGAAATAACCTATCACTCCTTCCTTCACTCTCGTTTGCTCATTCCATCAGAAACTTACTTCCTCTACTAAAACTCCCAAAACTCTCTCTCCCTTGCTGCCGTTTTCTCTACTCTTCACAGAGCCGGGCTCTCCTCCATCTCTCTCTGCTCGTTCTAACTCATAACCCACAGTTTTTTTTAACCTCCCAACACTCCTTCTTTCCTCGCGATGATCGCTCTTTCTCCTCTACTGCCTTTTTTTCTTTTCTCCACTGTAGCTACACCCTATCCATCGAGGTCTCCCTCAACTCTACTTCGCAATTACTATTACCTCCTCCTTCGTAGTTTCTCCCGCCATTTTGCCCTCAACGATGGCTACTCCATCCTCTCTTACACCTTGCGAAGGAGAATCTCCCATTCCACTCTTCATTCACATTCTCACCTCTCCTACTGCCCGCGAGGAAGGTTCTAACAACTCCATCCGCCTTCCATGAATCTCTCTACTTTGACAACTACCTCTGACTTCTCCTAACCTCCGCAGTTCTATCTTCTTTCACACAACACCACCGAACCTCTCCACCTTCCAAGATAATGGAGTAACATCATTAAATATCCGTTACTCTCCTTCATAACTGCAAACTACCTTCCTCCCACGTTTTGGAAAAAAAAGAATCTCTCCAAAGAGTTCTCGGTCTGCATGATTTAATCATATGGGTCGGCACAATTGATTTTAAACCCAACTTCCCATTTATCACAACCAATCAAAAGGTGGTGGTTTCTAAGGTGACGTGGCTTGCTAGAAGACATTACGACTCCGCCTTCACTCGAATACCAAGTTATCTAATTCAATCCAGAAGCCACCATAAGAGGTATTGTGGAGTTAAGCTCAGCTTGGCGGTGGTTTAGGAAATGACTAAAGCATCGTTTTGGTCGAAAAGGGACAAGAGGCAAAGACCAACTTATTAAGAAAGCTCAAAGTTAGATTGACAACTACTCGCGGTCAATGACAGAATAAAAGACTCACGTTAATCGACGACCAAATAAATTATTTCACGCTATAGCTTCAAATCGACATTTGTCAATCTTCAAGAATAGAATAACTTCACAATACAAGTTCGACGCGTTTTACGACAATCACGACGGATTGGTCATAACACGAACGAGTTCTTACGACGTTAGACGCACAAAGCTGACTTCTCGCGTCTTTCGACTACGAGACTAGATTTACAATTTCGCTACAAGATGGTTCAATAAACACTTATAAATGAAAATATTAAACGTATAAATAAGTCAACTTGCTATGATAGACTTACAACGACATCGACGACTCCAAGATTCAACATGACGTCGACATCTAGTTAACTAACCCAACCGACAAACAAGACTAATTGGTTGGTTCCAAGGTTTATCTACCTGTTTGGCAACCTCAGTAACAAATGCCTATGGTTAATTTCCAGAGTCTATACTCTCTCTTGAAGATACTTTCTCTTCCCGTCGAACACGGTCCACCTGTTCCTGCATCGACAGACTCACATACCATTTTGTGGTCAAAGCACCTATGTTCAAATCAAAACATAATATATCCAAACATCATTGCATTTATTATAAAGACATTTAGTCTACAATATCACCTTGATCGTAATCATTAGATTCCACAATTCAATATAACAACTTTGTAAGATAAATCATCAATTTCCATGTCATTCACAACATATTAAATTACTAAAATTTGCAAGAAAGTAAATAGCATAATTGTTTTCAAAAAGAGGGATGTGACATATCCTTCCCCTTTAAAAATCATCATCCCCGATGATTAAGTTTATCAAGCAAAAACTTAAACTTAAAACAAACTTTCTATAATGCAACATTAATGTCTTTAAAAAGTTTTTGAAATCTTTGGTAAATATCTTTGTAATCTTCCCAAGTGGCGCTATCCTCGCCATATTGGTCCCACTGTATTTTGCATTGCAAAACTTCTCAATTACGTAAACAGAGTTTACGCATTTCGAGCACCTTGAGTGGCTCGATCACAACCACCCCGGGTTCTTGCATCTGTAAGGAATTCTAGTTTAGGATGTGGTTATTACCTACATAATATTTCTTTAAATACGAAACGTGAAAAACATTATGCATCTTAGACAAGGCTGGAGGTAGAGCAACTTTGTATGCAACCAGATTGATAATTTCAAGAACTTTGAAAGGTCCGACATAATGAGGAGCCAATTTCGAAGATTTGCCAAACTTTATAGAACTCTTTTGGGGTTTCACTCACAAAAGCACCTTCTCGCCAACAGAGAAGTGTCTAGGCACTCGCTTGCGATCTGCATAACTCTTTTGCCTGTCATTGGCTTTTGCCAATCTCTTCCTAATCACTTTAACTTTTTCTTCCATATCAGCAAGCATTTCAGGTCCAATGCTTATCCTATCTTCCAGCTTATCCCAGCTTATAGGAGTTCTGCATTTCCTTCCATATAATGCTTCAAATGGCACCATCTTAATGGCAGAATGATAGGAATTGTTATAGGTAAATTTGATAAGAGGTAGATACTCCTCCCATCTGTATTGCTGATCCATGCAATACATTCTCAAAAGGTCTTCTAATACCTGATTTACTCTTTCCGTCTGTCCATCAGTTTCAGGGTGATAAGCAGTACTTACATTTAGTTTAGTCCCTAAGGCAGAAAATAAGGTTTGCCAAACTGTGATGTTATCCGTGCATCTCTATCAGATATTATCTTCTCAGGCACCCCATGCAATCTAAAAATTTCTTGCACAAATTTGCGAGCCAAAAGATGTGCTCCATCGGTCAGGTTTCCCAGTATGAAATGTGCAACCTTGGTTAGTTTATCCACAACAACCAATATTGCATCATGCCTATTCTTAGACATAGGTAGCTCTTGGACAAAATCCATACTAATAACTTGCCATTTCCATTCCGGAATATCATGTGGGTACAACAACCCAGCAGGATGTTGGTGTTCTGCCTTAACTCTCTGACATTCCAAACAACTAGCTACAAACTTTGCAGCATCACTTTTCATTCCCTTCCAGAAATATAGCGGCTTTACATCCGCTAACAGTTTAGTTACACCAGGGTGTCCAGAGTAAGGAGCACAGTGAACTTCCTTCCACACAAGGTTTCTAAGTTCAACTGAATAAGGAACATATATTCTTCCCTTGAATCTCATCGATCCATTGGATTCAAAACTGAATCCGTCATATCTTGGGTCCTTAGGGTTTGAGTACAGCGCCTATTTCACTTGTTCATAATATTCATCCCTAGATAAGTTTTGCAATACTAAGTCTTTAAAGTTAGCATGTATGGAAATTATAGAGGCTATATGCTTTCTTCTGCTTAAGGCATCCGCTACTCGGTTTTCCTTGCCCTTGATATAAGAAATTTCAAAGTCATAGTCAGCTATTAGTTCCAACCATCTCCTTTGCCTTGCATTGAGATTAGGTTGTGTTAATATGTAGCGAAGGCTTTGGTGATCTAATTTTAAAATAAAAGTCCTTCCCAACAAATAATGTCGCCACATCTGAAGGGCGTGAACCACTGCTGCCATCTCTAGGTCATGAGGAGCGTAGTTCTGCTCATAATTTTTTAGCTTCCTAGACTCATAGGCTACTACCCTGCCATCTTGCATAAGCACACCTCCCAATCCTTCCCCCGAGGCATCAGTGATAACCTCAAACTTTCCCTCAGGATCAGGAACTTTCAGAATTGGAGCGGTTGTTAAGTTTTCTTTTAACAAATCAAAAGCCTTTTTACATGCATCCGTCCACACAAATTTTTTTCCTTTTCTCTGCAAAGAGGTAATGGAGCTAGCTATGCTTGAGAAATTCAACACAAATTTCCTGTAATACCCTGCTAATCCCATGAAACTTCGTACCTCTGACACATTGGTAGGTTCAGGCCATTCCATAATAGCTTTTATTTTGGCCGGATCAACTGATATCCCATCGGCTGATATTATGTGCCCTAAGTACTGTACTTCTTTTTGAAAGAAAGTGCACCTAGAGAGTTTTGCATACAATTTATGTTCTCTCAACCGTTGCAAGACTATTTGAAGATGTCGCGCATGCTCCTCTTCATCCTTGGAATAGATCAGAATATCATCAATGAAGACTAGTACAAACTTATCAAGACAATCTCTGAATACACTATTCATGAGATTCATGAATGTAGCAGGTGCATTGGTCAATCCAAACGGCAGCACCGTAAACTCATAATGACCATACCTCGTTCTAAAAGCTGTCTTAGGAATGTCTTCATCTTTCAGCCTTAACTGATGATATCCAAATCTCAGATCTATCTTGGAAAAGACCGATGCGCCACGCATTTGGTCAAATAGATCATCAATCCGCGGCAAGGGATACTTATTCTTTATAGTTGCCTTGTTAAGCATCCTATAATCTATGCACAGCCTTAAAGTTCCATCTTTCTTTTTGACAAAGATAACTGGGGCTCCTCATGGTGATACACTTGGCCTAATCAAATTCTTAGACAAAAGCTCCTGCAACTGAGCTTTTAATTCCATAAGTTCTGTGGTAGTCATATGATACAGAGCTTTAGAGATTGGCTCCGATCCTAGTTTAATATCTATGCCAAAGTAAAATGTTCTCTTTGGAGGTAAGCCTGGTAACTCCTCGGGAAATACATCCCTGAAGTTGCACAAAAATGGATATCTTTCTTCAAAAGATTGCTTCTCCGAGGTTTCCTCCACTAGGTCCATCTTGACTACAAAGAGTTGGCATCCCTTTCACCTAGCCCGCTTTAGTTGTTTAGAAGAAATGGATCTAACCCTTATTTCCCTTTGAATTCCTTGGAGATTCACTATTTTGCCCGTCTGATCCAGACACTCAATGGTTTTATGATAGCAATCTACTTTGGCTCGATGTTTCCACAACCAGCTCATTCCTAGGATGACATCGTAGGACCCTAAAGGCGCTATGTATAAGTTTGCCTCTGTGGTGAAGTTAGAAACATCAATCCTAGCTTCGAACAAACATTGCTCTACCTGAGCCTTTGAATTATTTGCATACTCTACTGTCTAAGGTTTTGACATAAAACCAGCTTTTCTAGAAAATTTACCTAAGACTCTAGGTGACACAAAATTTTTTGTTGCACCAGTATCAAATAGAAGAGAAACAGGAACTCCAAATAAGGTACCTGTCATCTCAATAGGAGTGATTTGATACTCCGCTTGCTGATTGTCAAGAGTGGCATGAATCCTTTGCTGAAAAGCTTCCTGTTGTGAAGGAAGCTCCGTGTTCCTAGGCCTCCCATTCGGCTTCTTGTTGGGGCAACGGTTGGCGTAATGATCTCCTCCACAAGAAAAGCATCCCCCTATAGGTCCTCGCTTCTCAAATGGCCTACTTACAGAATCACCATTCTTCTTAAAATTTGTATTTCTCTTAAAATCTTTGCCTCTGCGCTCATTACCAAATCCTCCTTGATTCTTTCAATTTCCCCTATCAAACCTCCTATTTCCATACCCCTTATCATTTTTCCTTTTAAAAGACTGATCATTGTAGTTCTTGTCAAACTTCTTGCGTTTCTTGTCACGGTAAGCAGAGATAGATTTAATCTTCTGCTCCTGTTTTATTGCCTTTTCATAAACTTGATCCATTGTGCTTGGACCATGCACCTCCACCTCACCACCGATCTGAGGATTGAGTCCCATGATGATCTGATTCAGAACCTTTCGTCCTTTTGGTATTGGGAAACATACTTCAGTAACCTAGTGAATTTTTCTACGTACTCGACCACAGATAGTTCACCTTGCCTGAGGTTTTGGAAGTCCATTAACTTCTGATCAAAGTATAATTGAGTTAACCACCGTTTTCGGAATAGTTCCACGAACTCATCCCATGTCACTTTCAAGGGACTTAATTCCAACTCCATTTTCTTATTCATCCACCAAGTGGATGCTTCCCCAGACAGCTGATAGGCTCCCCACACGGCTTTAGTAACCTCAGAGTAGTTCCTAATCTCAAAATATTTCTCTATCTCCATCAACCATGCTTCAGCTGCATCTCCAGTTTTCGTTCCGTCAAACTTTGGAGGGTTAACCTTCTTCATATCCTTAGATAACTCTAAGGCAAGTTTATCCTTGGTTCTCCTCTGGGCTTCACTGTCATCAAGACGCTCACTCATCGTGCCATCATCCCAATGTTTACTCTTGCTTGTGTAATGAGAGTTCTCGTTTTCACCCTCTGTATTGCCAGTTTCATCCATTTTCCTTTCCAGTTTGTTCAATCTTTCCTTGGTTTCCGTGAGCATGTTGAGGATTCTATCCAACTTGTCAGTGGAGTTTTCCCGAGAGTTATGACCTTCCCAATCCTCCCCCTCATTAAACCCTGATTGGTCCATGCTAGTTTAATTTCACACCTGTTTAAACATATACTAATCAGTTTTGTGCTTATTAAATTGAACAACATCAAAAGAACACATCATTTGATCATAATCATAATTGTTCTCAAACCAAAATTTTATCTTTATTCACTTTGCAAAATTGTTTCAACATCATTAGAGATAGACAAATCTCATGTTTCTACATAGTGTTATCTAGTGGAGTGTAACCTTCGGATTCATTGTCCGACACATAATCATGAGGTGTATACCCCTCAGACTCACTATCAGAAGATAACTCAATAATCTCAGCTCTAGGTACTACACGTGGATCTCTAGTGATCATGGGTATAGTACTAGGTACACTAACATGTACACTATCAGTTACAATCCAAGAGCAGCGGTTGATCATAGTTCAAACCACCATCGCTGCTCCCTCTAGAAGTTCTCTCCTCACTCGCTTAAGTCGTGACATAGCATTGGCTAAGGTTTCCACATCGTCAAGCCATAGGTCATTTTCGTCATTGGTTTTCTCTATGGTCTTGATCATCGCAAGTCGTTTCTGCTTAGCTTGCAGATAATGCTTCTTACTCGCGAAAGATTTTCTTGCGGTTTTCTTGGTGTATACCATCCTGGCACAATAAACCAAATCATTAGCTACCCGCATAATGATGATTTCCTAATCAGGTTAGTGGACTCATCAGCCCTAGTGCTGAACCTGGTTAGCTCTGATACCATATGTAACATCCACCAAGTAATAACAAGAAGTAACTAAGTTTTCACAACGGTAATAAATTTTTTTTTACTAGGAAAACACATGCAAAAGTTACTCATCTAAAAACCAATACAACATTTTCCATTATAACATACGCATGATCTCATTATCATAAAGCTGAAAGAAATGATATACATTAAACATTTTGTTTCCTAACAAATGAAATTTTCTTGAAACAACATAAATTGGAAACAAACCATTAACATGCATCTCGATTGTCGATCCATCTCATTCAAGACTTGGCATTCCTCGGTATTAGGAAGAGAAAGTATCTTCAAGGAGCTTAACCTCCAACCACAGACTGTCGGTGTTTTAGGAAATGACTAAAGCATCGTTTTGGTCGAAAAGGGACAAGAGGCAAAGACCAACTTATTAAGAAAGCTCAAAGTTAGATTGACAACTACTCGCGGTCAATGACAGAATAAAAGACTCACGTTAATCGATGACCAAATAAATTATTTCATGCTATGCCTTCAAATCGACATTTGTCGATCTTCAAGAATAGAATAACTTCACAATACAAGTTCGACGCGTTTTACGACAATCACGATGGATTGGTCGTAACGCGAACGAGTTCTTACGACGTTAGACGCACAAAGCCGACTTCTCGCATCTTTCAACTACGAGACTAGATTTACAATTTCGCTACAAGATGGTTCAATAAACACTTATAAATGAAAATATTAAACGTCTAAATAGGTCGACTTGCTATGATAGATTTACAACGACATCGACGACTCCAAGATTCTACATGACGTAGACATCTAGTTAACTAACCCAACCGACAAACAAGACTAACTGGTTGGTTCCAAGGTTTATCTACCTGTTTGGTGACCTCAGTAACAAATGCCCATGGTTAATTTCTAGAGTCTATACTCTCTCTCGAAGATACTTTCTCTTCCCGTCGAACACGGTCCACCTGTTCTGCATCGACAGACTCACATACCATTTTGTGGTCAAAGCACCTATGTTCAAATCAAAACATAATATATCCAAACATCATTGCATTTATTATAAAGATATTTAGTCTACAATATCACCTTGATCGTAATCATTAGATTCCACAATTCAATATAACAACTTTCTAAGATAAATCATCAATTTCCATGTCATTCACAACATATTAAATTACTAAAATTCACAAGAAAGTAAATAGCATAATCATTTTCAAAAAGAGGGATGTGACATTTCCTTACTCACTGAAGGGACACATGGTCTTATATCAGTATTATTCATTTTTCATTATCTGCCAGCTAGATAGAACCACTAGAAGAAGGTAAACAATAAATCAAGAGAGGAGAACAAGTAACTTAGGGTTGTCATGTAGGAAGGTGCCCCCAGGTAACCAACCACAACGTTGTGTTCCTAAGGCATGTGTAAGGTCATGTGTAGATCCACTGGAAATTTCCTTAGTAATGAATGTTATGATAGGACTTGCTTGGAGAATATTTACCAACTTCTTGTTCACTATGAGATAACATCTATTAGAGGTTATGTGACTATAGTGCATGACAGTTATATGTTTATACCTGAGCTATCTCTGGAGTACTTTTATCAAAATATATTCTATGATATGAGACACACCCTCAGTAATTACTAACCATATTATTTTGTGTTGACCTAGGATCGTATGTGTTGAATTTAGTATAATTTTCTTGTATGACTTATTACATGATGTGGAGCTTATGATTCCTATTAATGACTAATTGGTGATAAGGTTAAGTTTGTTTATGGTTGATATGGTTTATGATATATACATATATAACTCACCATGTGATTTCACCTTCCTTTAGGCAATATTGTTGAATGGTATAGACATATGTTCTAAATAGAGATGTGGCAGGATTAACCATTGATGTGATCTGATGTTTTATGTTGATATCTTGTGTAGAGATTTAGTTCATGAGGAGATGCTACGATTTCAATATTATGTGAGAATTTTAAATTTATTTTATGAAAAGTGTTTCGACTATTAAATATAATATTGTTACTATTGTAATGAAGACTTGTTATGGATATACAATGCACATATTGATGTTACTTATTAATGCTTTGGCTATAATATTCGTGATAACCAATGACCTCAGAATGAGTGTCCAGGTACATACTAGCTAGTGGAAATGGGGAAAATGCAAGGGGACCCTATTTTGTGAAACTAGTAGAGCCAACCAAGTCTATGTGGAGAGACTTTGGTCATTTGTATTGTGAAATGTACTACCATGTGTTGTATTATGTAGTGTCATATGTCATGGTATTGTATTATGTAGCATCATATGTCATGGTTGTTCTTTGTGATATGTCATGTATTGCAATGTATTGTGTAACTTAAACTAATTAAATTTCCCCTTTAGTCTTTTATAAGGGTGTAAGATAATTTTATATAGTACCTTTGTCTTAAAAATAAAACTTTAAGACCTAAGTTTATGTCTATGCACTTTTGGAGGGGAAAATTTAAAAAATCAATAATTTTTGAAAACCTTTTTTTTTTACCCTAAATAGGGTGATCAAAATTAGAGAGGTGTTGAGTCATCAGAGAGGGGGATGTGTGTGTTGTAAAGGTTTAAGAGGGCTGCAATAGAAACCATGGAAAATAAAAACAAGTGTCCCCAACTAAGGAGACAGGGGTTTGCCTCTCAACAAGAGAGGTGTCAAGGGAGGAAATTTTTAACCAATTATTTTGGGGAAAAGAAAGGGTCCTCGTTATCCTCCTAGCTATTGTAAATTTTATTTTTTTCCATGGCTAGAACCTTCTAGGAAACCATCTTGTATAATTGTTTGGAATCACTTGAAATTATGTTTTTGACCTATATTATATGGATCACTTTCTTTTATTGGGAGTTATGCACCTTCTAGGTTGTTTGGAAAAAGATGCTATAATTTCATTTTTCATCTACAGTAACTATTGTACCATCTACCAAAAAATGCTTTCCATCAGTAGTGACTACCTTATCACCTACAGTAATTTTTCTCTATAGACTAGGAGGGTAAATCTTTTACATAGAGGTCTAGCTGTGGAAAAAGAGTAAGCTAGATATCAGTGGATTTGGATCTGCCTCCTCCAAGTGTTGTGCAAGGATCCAAGTAGGCATCAATCCTTGGTGGAATCCCTAAATTGCATAGAACATGTTATAGTAAATTTTGTGGGTAGAAAAAAGTTGTATTAACTATCTTATATTAAATTCTAGGAAGAAATTGTTTTCTATTTGTGTTGGGTATTTTATTGTTGAATGTCAAGTAATGATTTGGGGTCAAGATAGAGATGTCCTCAGAAGAATTTGAGAGAATATGGCTGGGTAAGAGTACCCAAAAGTTTCTTGTTCCTTGTCCCTACATGTTGATGTTTGCTCTTCTCCTCTATAAAAAGGGAATTGTTGGAAGATTTTTTAGGTTCAATATTGTGGCTTGAGGTGCTTATATTGTGCAAGGTTGAGTTGTGATGCTGTGTGAAATTGTGTCCTTGCTGTTGAAAAAATGTGTGTTACTATCATGCTATGTAGTTGTTATATTTATTCTACCTAGTCCCCCTATGTTTTCCCCTAGCTCAGGGGTGGAAATATTATAGAGGTGAGCATCCGACTGACTATATCTAAGAATTTTGGTTCCTATGCAGGTCTTAGAAGGCTAAATAAGAAAAAGAAAAGAAGACTGAAGGGTGCAATGACCTATAGTTATTGATGGCATATGATTGATACATGTTGAGTGACAAAGGGAAAGAAGAGAGGAAATCATTGCAAGGTCTAGTGTTGAGAGAGGGGTCAAATCTAAGTAATGCGAGTGTATGTCATTGTATACTATTAATGTGTTAGTAGGAAGTATGTCCTCTGTAAAATAAAGAAATGAAACTACTGTAAACTAGCTTTTTATATTTGTTGCATACCTACTCTGATATGAAATGGATTTGTTCCAAGGGGGAAAAAAAAGAGAAGAACTAACAAGAAAATAAAATGAAAGAGAAATGCTAATTGTATTGTTGTATATGAAACCATTGAATCATTTCTAGCGTGGAATGCTCCTAATGTAAAATTATAGAAATTAGGACTACTGCTATGTGTATATAAACATATTCATCATTTTGTTACAATACATGGGTTCCTTGATATCAGGAAAGAAGAAAAAAAAAATCTTAGACCTAAATTTATTTTAATATCTCTTTTTACATTTTTAGGAAGAAACCCTCCCTCGTCTAGTTGCAATGAGACCTCACTTTGTCCTTATTTAGTTCTTTTTTAGTGGTTGATCAGAAATATGTCAAGTGAATCAAATTGGGAGGGAGCCTATGTGTTGTGTAGAGGTTTTGAATGGCTACTAGATGTACTTCTAGGAAAAACTTTGTTCCTTGTACTTAAAACACTAGTATACTCCCCCTACAGCTCTAGTATTTCTCTATTCTATCACAAGGATGAAATATGTCACACCTTTTGAGTTGAGTAAAGACAATGGAATTTTCTTTGAGGAATGAACATGTATACCTGATCAATACTATCCATTGCCATTTAAAATCATGATCAATACTATTCTAGAAATAAAAGAAAATAGAATATCAATTAAATAAGTGAAACAAACCTTTCTCTACATTGTAGATCTGAGGGTCATTCAAAAGATGCCACAATTACCTACGAGTTACATAGGACTGTTTTACTCATTTTGGTGGATGATCTGCTGTGGAAGTTCAGACACTACCAAACATAACAATGAGAACAAATTGGTCCCAAGATCAATGATTTTATTCCATTTCTTTTTGTGTATTCATGAATTGATGGTTTATACCTAGTTTTGGCTCGATTGGCCTCCTTCATCCCTGTGATCACCTACGTGTGCCACTACAGATTAAAAAAGAGAGGTTATTCATGGGCTATTCTAATGACGGTGTTTTCTCTTCTTGAATGAAATTCGCTTCCGACTGCACAATATAAATGAACTATTCATTATGAGAAAGATGCACACATTTTCCCTTTACTAATTGTCGATATCCCAATGTTGGAAAGTTAGGCTTCTTGGGAAATAGCATCAACAGCATTATATACTGTGCAGAAAAAAATTTTCACATGATCTAAGCAACAGCGTAAGCAAAAAAAATTATAGTGACCCAAAAAACATTATAGTGACCAAAATCATATCCCATGAATGGAATGAGAGAAAAAAAACAATCAATCATCGAGAAAATCACCAAACAGGTGGGAAAAAGTCAATTGAAGGAAGCCATGTGTGTTCATAGAAATTGAAGCATTAGGCTAGGTTCAACTCTGTACTGACACATTAAGAGTCGACTATCAAACAAACCCCAGATCATGCTAACCATTGCCTCATGAAGAGGCTTTGTAATGCAACAAATAGATTGTGCCCAAGGTAAAACAAGATAAGGAAATAGATTAAAGAATTGAGTTTATAACAGATGGTACATCTAGAAGTAATGTAGAAAATATAGAACTGTTAATTTTCAACCTGCCCTAGCCATCACCACAGTGTTCTCCTACGCAGCAAAAGATGAAGAATCTCAAAAGATGCATCATGTTGGGCGAGTAGCTAAGAGATTAGGGTAACAATGCTTGACATGCCTTAGGGTTACACATATACGAGAACCAAGATCCCCACCATTTATGTGATCTTGGGAATCCTCACTATATATATATGTGAATGAATGGTGGAAATATAAATTTACTTTGACTTTTGTGAGATTGTCTAAGTTCAGTGAATCTAAACATCCTTTAGTTGGTCATGTGACTAGTTGAATTTTTAATTCATTTATTTGGGGATAATGGATAAGAATTTGAGTGAATTAGATTAAATAATGGATTGAAATAGGATTTAATATTTTTAGACTAATTAATTAAACTAGCAAGATATCTTAAATGCATGTATCTAAAAGACACGGAGGCATCTATATTGAAATTGTTATTGAGAATACATATTTACGCATCTTTTAGATAGATGTATTTAAGATATCTATGTTAGAGTGAGGAGCTAATATATATATATATATATATATATATATATATATATATATATATATATATATATATATATATATATATATATATATATATATATATATATATATAATGCTAGTTCTATTTACACATTTATTTTATTTACTTTATAAATTTACATTTAAAGATTGCAGAATCATAAAAATTAGTTTTTAATTTAAAGCAACTGATATGAAAAACTTAATTATAATTATAATTGTCTAATGGAATTAATTCCCATAGAAAAAATCTTTAATCTTTTAAAGATTTAATCTTTTCCTTGCCCTTATTTTTCTTTGCTAGCATTCATTAGACTAAAGTAAATAATTTACCCTACCTTAATGTTCTTATTTTCCTTTGTGGGATGTAGCGACAATTCTTAGTTATGTAAAATTTTGAATAATTTAATCCAAATGATAGGAAAGATTTAATTATATGTTTTAAAAAATTAATTCCCATAGTAAAAATTTAAAACAAAGGTCATTAAACTAAATATTAATTTTGTTTGTGGATTTTAAAGATTCAAGAACCCTAAACCTAGCTCTGAATAATTTACCTGCCGTTAATTTTCTTTGTGGTTTTCAAATATTTGTTTATGCAAGGAAAATAAAAAATGTTGCATAGTACCCTTACCAATTAGACTTCTCTCCTTATCGATTAAACTTCTTCTCCCAATTCAATTTGCTCTATTTTTATTTGGTTTGATTTTTATCAAATTTATGTTTGAGTACTACTTATATTAATTTATTTCAATATATAGAGTGAGGAGCTAAAATATATACGTATTACTATATAATGCTAGTTTTACTTAAAGAATTATTTTGTTTACTTTATAAATTTCAATTTAAAGATTGAAGAATCCTAAAAATTAGTTTTTAATTTAATCCAAATGATATGAGAAAATTATAATTGTCTAATGGAATTAATTCCTATAGAAAAAATCTTTAATCTTTTAAAGATTAAAGAACTATAATTCTAATTAACGTAAATTAATTTATTGTCCGATTAGTTTTCTTTGTGGGTATTGAAAGCAATTCTTAGCTCTAACAACTAGTTTTTAATGGCAAATTTTCAATAATTTAATCTACTATAACCCTAATAATTTAATTTCTAATAATTTTATTTGTGGATTTTAAAGATTGAAGAACTATAACCCTAGCCCTCATTAAACTAAAATAAAGTAATTTACCTTGCCATTATTTTTCTTTGCTAGGCTTTCATTAAACTAAAGTAAATACCTTATTTTTCTTATTTTTCTTTGCGGGATCAATTAATTCTCATACTAAAAATCTAAAACAAAGGTCAATAAACTAAATATTGATTTTCTTTGTGGCTTTTAAAGATTGAAGAACACTAACCCTATCTCTCATTAAACTAAAGTAAATAATTTACCCTACCATTAATTTTCATTGTGGTTTTCAAAGATTTGTTTAATAAAGAAAAATATTAAATAAAATTATAATTTATAGGTTCCATAATTTACGCTGCACTTTAACTACAATTTTCTTTTTATAGTTTATTGAGTAGCATGTAGATACAATAAGAGTAAACAATACGCAATGCTAATCTAACCTTCTATAAATAATAGCTGGAGCATTGCATCACTTCATAAATTCATTTTATAAGAAAAATTAAAAAAATCATTTCATAGTACCCTTACCAATGAGACTTATCTCCTTATTGATTAAACTTCTTCTCCTAATTCAATTTGCTCTATTTTTATTTGATTTGATTTTTCTAAAATTTATGTTTGAGTACTACTTATATTTATACACATTATTTTATTAGCTTTATTAAAAAATATGTTAGCTCTATTTTATTTTTATGCACTATCCAAGTCATCCCTTAATAGTTGTAATTATTTTTATATGTCAGCTCGTTAACACATTCACGCTATTACACTCCACACTTTGGTACTAGTATAGTTACACAACTTAATTAATTAGTTTTCATTATTTAATTAATTAGTGTAGAGGGGTGTGAGAAATTAATTTTAATTAAATAAATATGATTTATTTAATTAATTTAATGATGGAGAGAATATTAAAAGGATAATTGTAATTAATTAAATAAATATTATTGTTTTGAATGGAAAGAGGGGGATAATGAGGTTGAATGGCTAGATTCTCCTTTCAAGGACATATCAACCAAGTTGAATCACACTTTTACAAGAGGGTTCACCTACAGGTTAGGTTGTCAATTGGAATTATGTGGAAATTAAGAGATTTTAAATTAATGTATTAATTTAATGCTCAAATATCCTTGAAACCCTAATTATGCAAAACAGTAAGTAAAATGATGAATTACAACAAATGCTTGTAGACTAACGTAGTAAAAAGAGATTAATTACTTGTCATTTTTTGAAGTTTGAGATGCAAAATATTCGGGGGTACTGGCACTCACGCTCCTATCCAAGGTGTTCTTTTCTTTAGGGAATCCTGATCTCCTTCCAACATTGATGATTATTGTACTTTTCATTTCCATGTCAGGAGATGCGGAGGACATTACAACTAGTGCCGAGTCAAATGCAAGGTGTTCTTAAGGATGTCAGAACCTCTTCAGATGTTGATTGTCATTGTCACAATGATTTGTGTGTTTTCAACCTCAGAGGACACTAGCACTAGCACTCGAGTCCAAGGAGTGCTTTTCTTCAGAGATCTAAAATTCTTATCTTCTGCAACCTTCCTCTAAAACTCCACTCTGTGAAATCTGATACCTATAACTTACAATCACAAGGAGTGTGGTTGGGGGTTGTGGTGTTTAGAGACTTGCCTCAGTCAAGCCTCGGAAGGATATTTGAGTCTTTTGAATACCATTGTTAGATAAAGAGTGTGTATCCCTATGGGATAGAGGCAAAAACAAATTGATAAAGATTGAAACATAAATAGATATCACCTCAGAGGTGTAGATCTTACATAGATGAAGATTCTTCAACACATGCGAAGAGGAAGCTAAATCCGTAATCACAAACGCAATAACAATGTTCTGCTTTGCAACAATGAATATCTTGAATGCTCTAAAATCATAAGTTTGCCAAAATTTCATAATCATCTTCTAGTATACAAGTGGAACC
This sequence comes from Cunninghamia lanceolata, assembly GCA_027924645.1. Lineage (NCBI taxonomy): Eukaryota > Viridiplantae > Streptophyta > Pinopsida > Cupressales > Cupressaceae > Cunninghamia > Cunninghamia lanceolata. Next base: position 1,523,660 of record BSBN01000244.1, read on the forward strand.
CTAAACATACCTATATATGCAATTAAATACATTCTTGCTTTAAATTTCGTAATTCAAACTTAAAATGTCAGCAATGGAACCTCTTAACGGTCACATAACAAACATTTAAATTTGGGACCCACCTGAAATAGGGTAGGATAGGGGCGCGAGTGCCCATGTCCTTGGGTCCTTTTTCAAGGTAGGGTTAAGTGCGATAATGTTTCTGAAGCCCTATATTCAAATTTGGGACCTGCCTAAAATAGGGAAGTACAAGGGCATGAGCGCTCGTGTCCTCAAGTCCTCTTTAGGGCAAGATCAAGTGCAACAATGTCCCTCAAGCCCCATATGACATGGATTTCAGGCCATTTTCTTTTAGGAGTCAAAATAAACATGCAATATGCAAAATAAGGGACCCAAGACCTAAACTTATGAGGAAAAAGCCTAGGGAGACATTTTTTGACATAACATTTAGCCCCCACTTTAAAGTATGTATGAACGCAAGGCCCATACGTGCATTAAAGTATGGTGAAAACATAGCAAACACACCAAGCACTTGAAGACATTAGAGAAAACACATTATAGACATGGCAAACACAGTGAAGATAGTATCAAGCACGTAAAACACAGAGAAGACAACATTGATGACATGAAAAACATGAAGAATATAGTGAATGCAGTCATTATTTAATTTTTATTTTCATATATAAATGAATGCAAATGGAGATGCATGGAATGTAAAAATGCAACACAACCCAAAATGTAGGAGGGCCATTTCACCATGCTCTTTGGACTACATATGGGGCAACAGACACGCAATACAAAACCTCAAGTGTAAGCGGAGCAATTCACTACACTCACACAAGAGGGGAAATCACACCATAAAAATCCCAAGTGGGTTTAACCACACAAGGGGGAAAACACATGGAAGACACATGGAAAACACGAGCATCGTATAGCATGCCAAAGACATACTATACAGATAAAACATGACAAACAAGGCGATGGAAGGAACTTATTGCTAAGCCCCCACCATCTTAGGCACATTATAGGCACACCTAATGGTTGGACTTATGCCACAACAACCGCCAAAGACATGCTTAAGGGAGGATAGTCTCAAATCCAACCCCACACTAGCTCAAGAGATACACCATCTTGCCTCGGGTAGAGGGATTTTGAATAAAAGGATATGCACGATATCCTATCTCCATAGAGGGCTTAATGATTGCAATATAGAATAAATATGTGCACTCATGCTAGAGATACATCATCTTGCCTCTGTAGAGGGCTTTCAAAAATGCTTCTTTAGTACCAAAATTATCATCGACACCTTACCTTTATATGCCCCCACCTTAAGTTTTTGATGTCATGTACCAATACCAAGCACATTAAGGTAGAGAGAAAACACACAAGGGAACAAGAGCTCTCTCAAAGCTCATTCCCCCAAAGGTGACATGTGCTTCACGATCACTAAATCTTCCCACAAACACACAATTTCTTGCAAGAACAGACGTTACAAATCTTTCTCTAAGATAATAACATCACATGATTAAAAGCAATGCATGAAAAACATCACATAAAGAGCCAAGGTTATACTACAGATTTGGAAACCCAGTATAATCGTGGGGGTATACTACATAGATCTTAACCAAGGAAAGAGCCAAGAGAAACTAAGTGCACGTAGTAGCTATATTGTTATGGTTTGTTAGCAAATATAAGACATCATCAAAATATCACATGGCGTGATTCTACTAGCCAAGCATCAGATTATATATATCAACCCCATCATCATGTATTGACTGGGTCCATTTTTCCTTACTCGCTGAAGGAACACATGGTCCATATCAGTATTATTCATTTTTCATCATCCACCAGCTAGATAGAACCACTAGAAGAAGGTAAACAATAAATCAAGAGAGGGGAACAAGTGCCTTAGGGTTCTCATGTAGGAAGGTGCCCCCAAGTAACCAACTACAACATTGTGTCCCTAAGGCATGTGTAAGGTCATGTGTACATCCACTGGAACTTTCCCTAGTAATGAATGTTCTGATAGGACTTCCTTCAAGAATATTTACAAACTTCTTGTTCTCTATGAGATGACATCTATTGGAGGTTATGTGACTATAGTGCATGACAGTTATATGTTTATACTTGAGCTATCTCTGCAGTACTTTTATCAAAATATATTCTATGATATGAGACCCATCCTCAGTAATTACTAACCATATTATTTTGTGCTGATCTAGGATCATATGAGTTGACTTTCGTATAATTTTCTTGTATGACTTATTACATGATGTGGATGTTATGATTCCTATTAATGACTAATTGGTGATAAGGTTAAGTTTGTTTATGGTTGATATGGTTTATGATATATACATATATAACTCATCATGTGGTTTCACCTTCCTTTAGGAAATATTATTGACTGGTATAGACATATGTTCTAAACAGAGATGTGGTAGGATTAACCATTGATATGATCTGATGTTTTATGTTGATATCGTGTGTAGAGATTTAGTTCATGAGGAGATCCTATGATTTCAATATTATGTGAGAATTTTAAATTTATCTGATGAAATGTCTCTCGACTATTAAATATAATATTGGTACTTTTGTAATGAAGACTTGTTATGGATATACAATGCACATATTGATGTTACTTATTAATGCTTCTACTATGATATTCATGATAACCATTAACCTCAGAATGAGTGTGTCGATACATACTAGCTAGTGGAATTGGGGAAAATACATTTATTTTATTTACTTTATAAATTTACATTTAAAGATTGGAGAATCATAAAAATTAGTTTTTAATTTAAAGCAACTGATATGAAAAACTTAATTATAATTATAATTGTCTAATGGAACTAATTCCCATAGAAAAAATCTTTAATCTTTTAAAGATTTAATCTTTTCCTTGCCCTTATTTTTCTTTGCTAGCATTCATTAGACTAAAGTAAATAATTTACCCTGCCTTAATGTTCTTATTTTCCTTTGTGGGATGTAGCGACAATTCTTAGTTATGTAAAATTTTGAATAATTTAATCCAAATGATAGGAAAGATTTAATTATATGTTTTAAAAAATTAATTCCCATAGTAAAAATCTAAAACAAAGGTCATTAAACTAAATATTAATTTTGTTTGTGGATTTTAAAGATTGAAGAACCCTAAACCTAGCTCTCAATAATTTACCTGCCATTAATTTTCTTTGTGGTTTTCAAATATTTGTTTATGCAAGGAAAATAAAAAATGTTGCATAGTACCCTTACCAATTAGACTTCTCTCCTTATCGATTAAACTTCTTTTCCCAATTCAATTTGCTCTATTTTTATTTGGTTTGATTTTTATCAAATTTATGTTTGAGTACTACTTATATTAATTTATTTCAATATATAGAGTGAGGAGCTAAAATATATACGTATTACTATATAATGCTAGTTTTACTTAAAGAATTATTTTGTTTACTTTATAAATTTCAATTTAAAGATTGAAGAATCCTAAAAATTAGTTTTTAATTTAATCCAAATGATATGAGAAACTTAATTATAATTGTCTAAAAAAGATTAAAGAACTATAATTCTAATTAACCTAAATTAATTTATTGTCCGATTAGTTTTCTTTGTGGGTATTGAAAGCAATTCTTAGCTCTAACAACTAGTTTTTAATCGCAAATTTTCAATGATTTAATCTACTATAACCCTAATAATTTAATTTCTAATAATTTTATTTGTGGATTTTAAAGATTGAAGAACTATAACCCTAGCCCTCATTAAACTAAAATAAAGTAATTTACCTTGCCATTATTTTTCTTTGCTAGGCTTTCATTAAACTAAAGTAAATACCTTATTTTTCTTATTTTTCTTTGCGGGATCAATTAATTCTCATACTAAAAATCTAAAACAAAGGTCAATAAACTAAATATTGATTTTCTTTGTGGCTTTTAAAGATTGAAGAACACTAACCCTATCTCTCATTAAACTAAAGTAAATAATTTACCCTACCATTAATTTTCATTGTGGTTTTCAAAGATTTGTTTAATAAAGAAAAATATTAAATAAAATTATAATTTATAGGTTCCATAATTTACGCTGCACTTTAACTACAATTTTCTTTTTATAGTTTATTGAGTAGCATGTAGATACAATAAGAGTAAACAATACGCAATGCTAATCTAACCTTCTATAAATAATAGCTGGAGCATTGCATCACTTCATAAATTCATTTTATAAGAAAAATTAAAAAAATCATTTCATAGTACCCTTACCAATGAGACTTATCTCCTTATTGATTAAACTTCTTCTCCTAATTCAATTTGCTCTATTTTTATTTGATTTGATTTTTCTAAAATTTATGTTTGAGTACTACTTATATTTATACACATTATTTTATTAGCTTTATTAAAAAATATGTTAGCTCTATTTTATTTTTATGCACTATCCAAGTCATCCCTTAATAGGTGTAATTATTTTTATATGTCAGCTCGTTAACACATTCACGCTATTACACTCCACACTTTGGTACTAGTATAGTTACACAACTTAATTAATTAGTTTTCATTATTTAATTAATTAGTGTAGAGGGGTGTGAGAAATTAATTTTAATTAAATAAATATGATTTATTTAATTAATTTAATGATGGAGAGAATATTAAAAGGATAATTGTAATTAATTAAATAAATATTATTGTTTTGAATGGAAAGAGGGGGATAATGAGGTTGAATGGCTAGATTCTCCTTTCAAGGACATATCAACCAAGTTGAATCACACTTTTACAAGAGGGTTCACCTAAAAGTTAGGTTGTCAATTGGAATTATGTGGAAATTAAGAGATTTTAAATTAATGTATTAATTTAATGCTCAAATATCCTTGAAACCCTAATTATGCAAAACAGTAAGTAAAATGATGAATTACAACAAATGCTTGTAGACTAACGTAGTAAAAAGAGATTAATTACTTGTCATTTTTTGAAGTTTGAGATGCAAAATATTCGGGGGCACTGGCACTCACGCTCCTATCCAAGGTGTTCTTTTCTTTAGGGAATCCTGATCTCCTTCCAACATTGATGATTATTGTACTTTTCATTTCCATGTCAGGAGATGCGGAGGACATTACAACTAGTGCCGAGTCAAATGCAAGGTGTTCTTAAGGATGTCAGAACCTCTTCAGATGTTGATTGTCATTGTCACAATGATTTATGTGTTTTCAACCTCAAAGGACACTAGCACTAGCACTCGAGTCCAAGGAGTGCTTTTCTTCAGAGATCTAAAATTCTTATCTTCTGCAACCTTCCTCTAAAACTCCACTCTGTGAAATCTGATACCTATAACTTACAATCACAAGGAGTGTGGTTGGGGGTTGTGGTGTTTAGAGACTTGCCTCAGTCAAGCCTCGGAAGGATATTTGAGTCTTTTGAATACCATTGTTAGATAAAGAGTGTGTATCCCTATGGGATAGAGGCAAAAACAAATTGATAAAGATTGAAACACAAATAGATATCACCTCAGAGATGTAGATCTTACATAGATGAAGATTCTTCAACACATGCGAAGAGGAAGCGAAATCCGTAATCACAAACACAATAACAATGTTCTGCTTTGCAACAATGAATATCTTGAATGCTCTAAAATCATAAGTTTGCCAAAATTTCATAATCATCTTCTAGTATATAAGTGGAACCCTAAACATACTTATATATGCAATTAAATACATTCTTGCTTTAAATTTTGTAATTCAAACTTAAAATGTCAGCAATGGAACCTCGTAACGGTCACATAACAAACATTTAAATTTGGGACCCACCTGAAATAGGGTAGGATAGGGGCACGAGTGCCCATGTCCTTGGGTCCTTTTTCAAGGTAGGGTTAAGTGTGATAATGTCTCTGAAGCCCTATATTCAAATTTGGGACCTGCCTAAAATAGGGAAGGACAAGGGCATGAGCGCTCATGTCCTCAAGTCCTCTTTAGGGCAAGATCAAGTGCAACAATGTCCCTCAAGCCCCATATGATATGGATTTCAGGCCATTTTCTTTTAGGAGTCAAAATAAACATGCAATATGCAAAATAAGGAACCCAGGAGCTAAACTTACGAGGAAAAAGCCTAGGGAGACATTTTTTGACATAACATTTAGCCCCCACTTTAATGTATGTATGAACGCAAGGCCCATACATGCATTAAAGTATGGTGAAAACATAGCAAACACACCAAGCACTTGAAGACATTAGAGAAAACACATTACAGACATGGCAAACACAGTGAAGATAGTATCAAGCATGTAAAACACACAGAAGACAACATCGATGACACGACAAACATGATGAATATAGTGAATGGAGTCATTATTTAATTTTCATTTTCATATATAAATGAATGCAGATGTAGATGCATGGAATGTAAAAATGCAACACAACCCAAAATGTAGGAGGGCCATTTCACCATGCTCTTTGGACTACATATGGGGCAACAGACACGCAATACAAAACCTCAAGTGTAAGCGGAGCAATTCACTACACTCACACAAGAGGGGAAATCACACCATAAAAATCCCAAGTGGGGTTTAACCACACAAGGGGGAAAACACATGGAAGAGACATGGAAAACATGAGCATCGTATAGCATGCCAAAGACATACTATACAGATAAAACATGACAAACAAGGCGATGGAAGGAACTTATTGCTAAGACCCCACCATCTTAGGCACATTATAGGCACACCTAATGGTTGGACTTATGCCACAACAACTGCTAAAGACATGCTTAAGGAAGTATAGTCTCAAATCCAACCCCACACTAGCTCAAGAGATACACCATCTTTCCTCAGGTAGAGGGATTTTGAATAAAAGGATATGCACAATATCTCATCTCCATAGAGGGCTTAATGATTGCAATATAGAATAAATATGTGCACTCATGCTAGAGATACATCATCTTGCCTCTGTAGAGGGCTTTCAAAAATGCTTCTTTAGTACCAAAATTATCATCGACACCTTACCTTTATATGCCCCCACCTTAAGTTTTTGATGTCATGTAGCAATATCAAGCACATTAAGGTAGAGAGAAGACACACAAGGGAACAAGAGCTCTCTCAAAGCTCATTCCCCCAAAGGTGACATGTGCTTCACGATCACTAAATCTTCCCACAAACACACAATTTCTTGCAAGAACAGATGTTACAAATCTTTCTCTAAGATAATAACATCACATGATTAAAAGCAATGCATGAAAAACATCACATAAAGAGCCAAGGTTATACTACGGATTTGGAAACCCAGTATAATCGTGGGGGTATACTACATAGATCTTAACCAAGGAAAGAGCCAAGAGAAACTAAGTGCACGTAGTAGCTATATTGTTATGGTTTGTTAGCAAATATAAGACATCATCAAAATATCACATGGAGTGATTCTACTAGCCAAGCGTCAGATTATATATATCAACCCCATCATCATGTATTGACTGGGTCCATTTTTCTTACTCGCTGAAGGAACACATGGTCCATATCAGTATTATTCATTTTTCATCATCCACCAGCTAGATAGAACCACTAGAAGAAGGTAAACTATAAATAAAGAGAGGGGAACAAGTGCCTTAGGGTTCTCATGTAGGAAGGTGCCCCCAAGTAACCAACTGCAACATTGTGTCCCTAAGGCATGTGTAAGGTCATGTGTACATCCACTGGAACTTTCCCTAGTAATGAATGTTCTGATAGGACTTCCTTCAAGAATATTTACAAACTTCTTGTTCTCTATGAGATGACATCTATTGGAGGTTATGTGACTATAGTGCATGACAGTTATATGTTTATACTTGAGCTATCTCTGCAGTACTTTTATCAAAATATATTCTATGATATGAGACCCATCCTCAATAATTACTAACCATATTATTTTGTGCTGATCTAGGATCATATGAGTTGACTTTCGTATAATTTTCTTGTATGACGTATTACATGATGTGGATGTTATGATTCCTATTAATGACTAATTGGTGATAAGGTTAAGTTTGTTTATGGTTGATATGGTTTATGATATATACATATATAACTCATCACATGGTTTCACCTTCCTTTAAGAAATATTATTGACTGGTATAGACATATGTTCTAAACAGAGATGTGGTAGGATTAACCATTGATATGATCTGATGTTTTATGTTGATATCGTGTGTAGAGATTCAGTTCATGAGGAGATCCTATGATTTCAATATTATGTGAGAATTTTAAATTTATCTGATGAAATGTCTCTCGACTATTAAATATAATATTGGTACTTTTGTAATGAAGACTTGTTATGGATATACAATGCACATATTGATGTTACTTATTAATGCTTCTACTATGATATTCATGATAACCACTAACCTCAAAATGAGTGTGCCGATACATACTAGCTAGTGGAAATGGGGAAAATACAAGGGGACCCTATTTTGTGAAACCAGTAGAGACAACCAAGTCTATGTGGAGATACTTAGGTCCTTTGTATTGTGAAATGTACTACCATGTGTTGTGTTTTACCTTGTGTTGTATTATGTAGTGTCATATGTCATGGTGTTTTATTATGTAGCGTCATATGTCATGGTTGTTCTTTGTGATGTGTCATGCATTGCTATGTATTGTGTAACTTAAACTAATTAAATTTCCCCTTTAGTCTTTTATAAGGGTGTAAAGTAATTTTATATAGTATCTTTGTCTTAAAAATAAAACATTAAAACCTAAGTTTATGTCTAGGCAATTTTGGTTGTAAAGATTTAAGAGGGTTGTAATAGAAACCATGGAAAATAAAAAAAAGTGTCCCCAACTGAGGAGATAAGTGTTTTCCTCTCAACAAGAGAGGTGTCAAGGGAGGACATTTTTAATCAATTATTTTGGGGAAAATAATGGGGGCTTCTCCTTATGCTCCTAGTTGTTGTAAATTTTCTTTTTTTACCATTGCTGGAACCTTCTGGGAAACCATCTTCTATAATTTTTTGGAATCACTTGAAATTGTTTTTCTGACCTATATTATATGGATCACTTTCTTTTACTAGGATTTCTACACATTCTAGGTTGTTTGGAAAAAGATACTATAATTTTATTTTTCATCTACAGTAACTATTGTACCATCTACCAAAAAAAGCTTTCCATCAGCAGTGACTATCTTATCACCTACTGTAATTTTTCTCTATAGACTAGGAGGGTAAATCTTTTACATAGAGGTCTACCTATGGAAAAAGAGTAAGCTAGATATAAGTTGATTTGGATCTTCCTCCTCCAAGTGTTGTGCAAGGAACCAAGTAGGCATCAATCCTTGGTGGAATCCCTAAATTATTAGCAATCTAAATTTCATAGAACATGTTACTGTAAATTGTGTGGGTAAGAAAGGTTGTATTAACTGTCTTATATTAATTTCCAGGAAGAAATTGTTTTCTATTTGTGTTGGGTATTTTATTGTTGAATGTCAAGTAATGATTGGGGTAAAGACATAGATGTCCTTAGAAGAATTTGAGAGAATATGGCTGGGTAAGAGTACCCAAAAGTTTCTTGTTCCTTGTCCCTACATGTTGATGTTTGCTCTTCTCCTCTACAAAAAGGGAATTGTTGGAAGATTACTTAGGTGCAATATTGTGGCTTGAGGTGCTTATATTGTGCAAGGTTGAGTTATGATGCTGTGTGAAATTGTGTCCTTGTTGTTGAAAAAATGTGTGTTACTGTCATGCTATGTAGTTGGTATATCTATTCTACCCAGTCACCCTATGTTTTCCCCTAGCTCAGGGGTGGACAGCTTCTATCCTAGACTGGGAGGTAATCATCCCACTAGCTATATCCAAGAATTTTGGTTCCTATGCAGGTCTTAGAAGGCTAAAGAAGAAAAAGAAAAGAAGATTGAAGGGTGTAATGATCTATAGTTATTGATGGAAGATGACTGATACATGTTGAGTGACAAAGGGAAAGAAGAGAGGAAATCATTGCAATGTCTAGTGTTGAGAGAGGGGTCAAATCCAAGTAATGGGAGTGTATGTCATTGTATACTATTAATGTGTTAGTAGGAAGTATGTCCTCTGTAAAATAAAGAAATGAAACTACTGTAAACTAGCTTTGTATATTTGTTACATACTTGCTCTGATATGAAATGAATTTGTGCCAAGGGAAGAAAAAAAGAGAAGAACTAACAAGAAAATAAAATGAAAAAAAATTCTAATTGTATTGTTGTATATGAAACCATTGAATCATTTCTAGCATGGAAGGTTACTAATGTAAAATTATAGAAATTAGGACTACTGCTATGTGTATATAAACATATTCATCCTTTTGTTACAATACACAGGTTCCTTGATACTAGGAAAGGAAAAAAAATCTTAGACCTAAATTTATTTTAATATCTCTTTTTGCATTTTTAGAATGAAACCCTCCCTCGTCTAGTTGGAATGAGACCTCACTTTGTGCTTCTTTAGTTCTTTTTCGGTGGTTTATCTGTCAAGTGAAGCAAATTGGGAGGGAGCCTATGTGTCATGCAGAGGTTTTGAATGCCTACTACATGTACTACTAGGAAAAACTTTGTTCCTTGTACTTAAACCACTAGTATACTCCCCCTGCAGCTTTGGTATTTCTCTATTCTATCACGAGGATGAAACATGTTACACCTTTTGAGTTGAGTAAAGACAATGGAATTTTCTTTGAGTAATGAACATGTATACCTAATCAATATTATCCATTTCCATTTAAAATCATGATGAATAATATTCTAGATACAAAACGAAATAGAATCTAAATTAAATAAGGGAAACAAACCTTTCTCTACATCGTAGCTCTGATGGTCATTCAAAAGATGCCACAATTACCTACGAGTTGCATAGGACTATTGTACTCATTTTGGTGGATGGTCTATTCTGGAAGTTCAGAGACTACCAAACATAACAATGAAAAAAAATTGGTCCCAAGATCAATGATTTTACTCTATTTCTTTTTGTGTATTCATGCATTGATGGTTTATACCTAGTTTTGGCTCGATCGGCCTCCATCCCTGAGATCACCTACGTGTGCCACTATAGAAAAAAAAGAGAGGTTATTCAGGGGCTATTCTAATGATAATGTTTTCTCTTCTTGAAAGAAAATTGCTTCCTACTGCACAATATAAATGAACTATTCATTATGGGAAAGATGTACACATTTTCCCTTAACTAAGTGTCGATATCCCAGTGTTGGAAAGCTAGGCTTCTTGGGCAATAATGTCGACAACATTATATACTGTGCAGAATGATATTTTCACATGATCTGATAAACAACGTAAGGAAAAAAAATGATAGCAACCCAAAAAACATTACAGCGACCAAAATCATATCCCATGAATGGAATGAGAGAAAAAAAAACAATCAATCATCGAGAAAATCACCAAACGGGTGGGAAAAAGTCAATTGAAGGAAGACATGGGTGTTCATACAAACTAAAGAATTAGGTTAGGTTCAACTCTGTACCGACACATTAAGAGTCAACTATCAAACAAACCCCAGATCATGCTAACCGTTGCCTCATGAAGAGGCCTTGTAATGCAACAAACAGATTGTGCCCAAGGTAAAACAAGATATGGAAATAGAGTAAAGAATTGAGTTTATAGCAGATGGTACATCTGGAAGTAATGTAGAAAATATAGAACTATTAGTTTTCAACCTGTCCTGGCCATTGCCACAGTGTTCTCCTACCCAGCAAAAGACGAAGAATCTCAAAAGATGCATCATGTTGGGCGAATAGCTAAGAGATTAGGGTAACAATGCTTGAGATGCCTTAGCTTTATGCATATAGGAGAACGAGATCCCCACCATTTATGTGAACTTGGGAATCCTCACCAAATATATATATATATATATATATATATATATATATATATATATATATATATATATATATATTTCACCTCCTTCACTTTCTACTTTTCTTTTGGGAGTCATATGCTATTTGAACTTAGTCTAACTTATCATCTTGAGAGGGGTACTAGGTGCCCTAAAACAATAATGTGTGCCCAATTATGCCAAACATGCTATGGTAGTGAAGTATGTGCCATGGGACCTACCTTGAGGTCATATAGTTAGCACTCTAACATATCAAACTCCATGGGAAATCTTTACTTGATTAGAGGTTTGATAGTCTTAATATTTAAGTAAATGTGTAGCAATTTATGAGCATACCCCTCTTCCTTAGTCTAGGTAGAATTTTGATAAGGGGTTAATACTTTAAAATAGATTTACCATTAGGGAGGCTTATCTTTTGATATTAGTTTGAAATTAAGATTAAAATGTTTTTAGTCTTGATAGAATAAGGGGACTCTTAACTCTAAAATAGGAAGCTTCCCTTCAAGATATAGTTTTGTCTTAAGGGAAATAACAAGGGTGGTGATTGTAAGAGTAGACATACATATTGTTCTGACTCTTAGAGAAGGATTATATGAACTTTATCCTGGTGCTCTTACTTCCGTAATGGTTATTAATGGACTAACAAGGTTGAATTTCAGATCTTTAAACCAAAAAAAAAATTGTTTCATCCTTGCGAGCATGTTTTAGGTGAGTGCGTTACAAAGGTATTGGAGCAAGGTTCCCAACTCTGGGAGCTTTGGGAATAGACTTTATAAATTGAATTCTTTTATTTAAAAGAAAAAACTATTAAGTACTTGTAGTGGGCCCCATCCTTGCCTTGGTGAATTATGTTAGCAATAAAATAGGAGGATGTGATAATGAAATTAATGTATTTATCTAGTGAAATAATAGTGGATTTAATAAAATTTCTAAGTGAAAAATTTCCATCTTAACCTTAGTTTAAATGGTTAAACATGAAGCGTTCATGTATTGGACATTGATCATTGTAAATTGAGTTTCCTATGTCTCCTAGGAAACTCAAAATCATGAATTAAATGTAGTTTCCTTATGAGCCCCAACATGTATATTTCCATAGATAATTGTCTTGATGAACTTGATAGTATAAATTGTGATGTCTAGTTGCATTGAATTATGGAATCTTCATATTATGTTCTTATGAGACTTAAGTTTTAAAACAAATAAGAATGTCTTTCAATTGATTTAAAGTGAGAATTATGTGAATATTTAACTCTCTTTTTGAAAAGTGGTTGGTGCTCTAGTGGATTGAGAAACTTCATGGGATGTGATTACTTTGCATATTATGGCTTGGGGGTTGAGAAAAGAAAATTTAGTAGAGAAAAGTGGAAAGAATAGGTTGTTAAATTTTGGTCAACATTACGTTATGAATTCCTACATTTGCTAGTGTTTAAGTGTAATAAATTCTTGTGTATTTTTATTGTGTGAGTTTAATTGGATAGGATTCAAATCATGCTTAGAGAAAAATATGTTCTTACTTGTGTGTTTTCTTGTATTCATATAGGTGAAATCTAAATGTGAAAAGGGTATTGTAACATATACTAGATGAATTAGATTTAATATTTAGAAATGTGAAAACTTTTGTGATATGTTGTGTCAAATAATTTTCTTATATTACCCTTAAGAATGTATGCACTTTGTGTATTGTATAAGTATATTACGTGATGGGAAATTAGGAATGCTTAATAAAACATATTTCAATTTAGGTCATCCTTGTACTTTATCTTGAATATTGGGTTTACGTGAAGACATAGCTAAAACTTGAAAGTGTAGAAAAATTATTCATTCTAGAAAAAGAGATAAAACTAGGATAGAATGAAGAAAACAATCACTCAACATATATGGTTTTCAATACAATAGAATTCAAGTTAAATTAAATGAGTAAGACCTAGTGGAGCATATGAAATGTAGTGCATGGTATGACAATGAATTATAATTACAAGACAAATTAGGGGTCAAAATATGTTTTCTGTGATTGAAATTAAGATTTTTTTTTTGCAAAATGAGGTTGCTATAAATAAAATTAGATATATTTGACTACTAATGAATGAACCTAGTAGTAGGTGCAATAAGTGAGATTAATTTTCATGTGGTGTAATGTGATATGTATGTGGAATTTAACATGTGTTGTGACGTGAGAATACTAGTAATGTTGTGATTGTATCTCAAACTATGTGATATAGGATATCCAACTTGGGAAGAAGAGTTTAGTGGACATAATGTATGATCCACTTAAGCATGCCCTTGTGATAATTGTATGTATGTGTAAATAACCCTTATGACTTAAAGTGGTGAAATGTTTAAAACATAATATGTATTGAAGTGTGTTTTATGGAGATGTGTGAGTCACCCTTCGTGTTCTCATATGATGAGATGTCTAGTTCCACCCCTATTTGATAGCATTCTCTCATGACCACATTGGAGTACGTTCCCTCTTCTTCCCTAATTAAACAACATTGGTTGGTTTGTGTTGTGAACCCTTTTCTTTCTATTGTTCCAGGGGTTGTAAACATGTTGGACACTCAAAAGACCTATAAATGGGAGAGTTACATGTGTTAGTGTGTGATTTGGCACATCACAAGGCATCTTTGTTTGGAGATAATTTGGGCACCACTTTTGGGTGGTTTTGGCTCATGGTTGTGTAATTACCATTGACAGTTTACTATATTTTATATCCTATCTATTAGGAGCTTGAGATGGAGGTTGTGTGTAAGTGCCTTATAGATGTTGAGTTACCTCCTGTATCTTTAGTTGGTTATACTCCTATTAAATCCTGTTCTACATGTATATTGTAATATTCTTGATTTCTAAATGATATATTGGCTGGCTTTGGAGTGTGGGGTATTTCACCTGAAAAGGTTTTCCCATGCATATCTTGTGTTGTGAGTTTTGCATTTGAATTTTGATATTATCTTTTTGTTAATGTGCATCTTAATCTGTAACTGAAAAAGTTAAAATTTGCATAAATCTTTCCTCAGTAGATCAGTGTAGGAAGCATTTTCTGCATACCTTGCTTCCTTTCAACAATATTGTTGAAGATTCTAGTCTTGACAATGATTCTTTGTATGCTCAAAGAACATTTTATTATTTCAAAAGGAAAAGTGGTTACAAGTTAGTTAGGAGATGAAAAATCTATATATACAAGTTAATTCTAATTGTAAGGATCCCTCGATGGGAGGTATTCCTCCTTTCAACAAAGTCACTATACAAAAAATATAAGGAGTCTTTGTGCTCCATTTTTTGAAGAAATTAGATGAATTTTCTTAAATTTTGTGTCAATATTTCTCCTTTGACCACATGTTTATTTTATGTTTGATTAGAAATCATTTCTTCATTTTTTTCTTATACTTTTGGTTGAATAGGAAATGGAATAGAGACTTTGTGCTTTGATTTGAAGGAATGAGAAGAATATTTTAGAACTTTGTGTCTCCATATTCTTTGTTTATTGCATATTATTCATATGTCTAAAGTGTAATTGACTCCTCATATTTTTCTTGTAGGTTGAAGGTGTAAACCATCAATCATTCTTTTCTCTTTCCTATATGTTGGATGCATAAAATGGAGTTTGTGTCTTCATTAGCTACTATACATTATTCTTTGTTCTCCTTTATTCTTCCTACATTTTGCCCAAGAAATCTTATGTAGTGTCTTGTATGAGCCTATCTAGGGTTTTTTCTTTTTTTTCCATTTCCCATTCTTGTGTACCTTTTGTACTATTTGGTTAAAAGTATACAAAAATCCCATCATCTGAGGGAGATTTCCCTCTCAAACGTAGAGGAAAATCATTAATCTCATAATAATTTCTCCAACTATTATGAACATTTATTTCTATCCATTAGGCAAGTTGCATTGAATTTAACAAAATGTTGCAATGAGAAATTTATTTACTAACACTTCTAAAGATTAAATTTAGTGTCATTGAACTTATTGATCTCAATTCTAGATGTTTTGGTCATTTTCTATTCATGAAAACACAATATCAACTACATAAATCTCTCATTTGAGTAAGGGCTAATAATATCTTATTGTCCCACATATCAACCAAGATATAATAAACAAGATCTTATAACAAATGAAATAAAACTAAGCATAAATCCATGTATTAACTTTAGGGAGAAGCAATTGAGGTACATACGTATCTAAAAAAATGTAAATAGAATAATTATCATTAATATAAGATATACATTGGAAAATAATGGACAAGAGCAAGATCATAATGGGCCAAGAAATGATAATGACAAAAATACATGATGAATGGAAATCTACTAACATTTGGATTTAGATTTAGATTTGGATGGAAAAAGTGCCAACATTTCAAGCTCAAATTTGTCCATTCCCTTTTTTAAAAATGCCTTGGGATTACCTTAGACTTAGCCAATTGGGAATATCAAAAATTTCCAAAAAATTATAAAATCATTTACCTAGTTTATCTTGAAATTGTCCAGAACTTTAATCTTAAAACTAATAAACTTTTTTTAACCAAATTCAATAAAACAAAAGGGTTTTTAAAGGAAATACTCACAATTTTGAAAATGGAATTTGTTCCTCATTACAAATATTATTTATTTTATACATAAATTATATTTGGATTCATGAATGATATATATATTGAGAAACACTCATAAACTTCAAACATGTAAAAATATTTTTTAAATCAAAAAATTATGTCATACTTTGGGCTTTGTTGGTCATAGATTTAAAAAATAAAGTTTTTAATTTCATATTTTTTGACCAAAGAGGTCAAGTGTAACTCCCAAGTGCTCCATGTGGGTGTCATTATTCCTCTTACACAACTCATGCAAATGACTAAAAATAACTAGTCAAATATGTTAGCTATAGTCCAACTTGCAACCCCCTTCTTCAATGATTTCTTACACCTATCATAAGACCAATGATACATGGTAGAGAATCCGAAAAAATAATTTCAAACTTCCCTCCATATGTGTCATTTTCTTTTCCATGTGGGTCCAAGATTTACAATATTTGACAAATATTTAGTAATTGAAACAACATTAGGACTTGCAAGATTTACAAGACATGTTCCTAAGAAATTGTATTTACTAAAAATTAATTAAATGATTGCATTTATTAATCTATTCATCAAATTATATGTTAGACTATGAATATACAAATTCTTTATATATAATATTTGTATTCACAATGTTGATCGATCAAAAGTCCAAGATTCTTGTATTTCCAATATCAATTGCAAAAGCAAAAAAATTTAAACTTTTATAAAAAAAATATTATGTAAAATATAAAAAATGCATCAATATTTCCAATCACATTTTGTGATATACAAAATGAATTATCTCACATATAAATTATTAATATTAAGAAAGGCATTTGGATATAATGAGAACCCAAAAGATAGTTTAAATGCTTTTCAATATCACTAACATTTTTGAAAAGTTATTTAAAAATTATTTGAATCATTTAATATAAACATAATATCTATAATGTATTTTATTTTTTTTAAAATATGTAATTATTTATAATGTTAATATTCAATATTTTTTAATTCGTATTCTTATTATTCTTTAACCTTTTAAAAAATATCAATATAAAGAACTATTATTTCATGGTTATCCCTTTGGTTGCTTATGTGAGCAACCACTACCTCATAAACAATTCACAAACTAATCACTATATACAAATTGTTTAAACCTTTTTCTACATAAAGCCTCATTTTAAACACTTTACTTACACATCATTCATTTCAATGTTCCAACAGTCAATAACAATTTTACACCTCATTCACAACATTTCCCTTATTTTTATCAATAAACCTTTGACTATTGAAGTAAATGATGTTAAAGAATATCCCATTTAAAACACTTTTAAAATGTTTAAGCTCAATTCTCCGTACAAAATGGTTATTAAAAGTTATAAAATTTTTGTATAAATGATTCTATATAATAGATATTTTCAACATACATGCTAACCACACTAATAGCCCTTACAGGTTCAGAATAACATTTCCAAAACACAGTTTTGTTATTTGAATGCCTCAAATAATACAATGTACCAACTGTTAAGCTTTAAATTGACTCATTGCTCTACTGTAAGACCTAATCATACTCTACCCTTCTGTGGAAACTACGTTGACAATTACAGGCCTCGCATCTCATTTCATCATCTTGGCTGGCCTTGAACTCTCCACATCCATCTTTGGCATGATAGGGAAGCTGAAGGGTGTGATTCTTCCAACATTCAATGTACTCTACCTTTCTGTGGAAACTACAGTGACTATTAGAGGCCTGGCAACTCATTTCATCATCTTGGCTGGCCTTGAACTCTCCACATCCATCTTTGCCATGATGGGGAAGCTGAAGGTTGTGATTCTTCTGACATTCCATGTACCGCACCCTGTTAATTGATTCATTAATAGCTGAGCCAGAAACAAATTGGGCTTTTGAGGTTTCATTCCTTGGCTCTGAGAGTAGCTCTTTTGGATCCATCCTGACTCTATTCTTACACACAGAGAGAGGAATAATATTTGAAAAACAGCGAAACAAATGGAGTTCAACGATGGCAATGAATAAAGATGACAGAATAGAGAGTCTTTTTCAATGCTTCCGTTAACTTATGATCTGCTTTGAGACCTGCACCCACGAAAGCAAATATTTATCATACTTACATGACGTTTGAGCGTCATATTCAGGTCTGTAGCTATTTAGGGTTTGTCTTTTATTATAAACACTAACAAATCACTAGAAATAAATAATAATTTCTCTGAAATAGTTATATTTAGTGCTTACATTGCACTTTAATATTAAAAAAAATGGAGAACATGATTGTGTAGGGTAATAAATCATAAGCTAAGAATACAAAGTTAGGCTAACAGGCTCCTTCTACTTCAGATTGCAACATAAAAGAAAAGGAAACTATAGTGATGCAAAATCAAACAAAACTCAATACCTTTTCCTTGGGTGTGAATGATGGATCCAACTGATAAAGTGTTGATAATGATTGCTATATTGAATTGCTCTAGTGGACTCACTAGTATGACAGCATGTACCTGCAGATTCTTCTTGATACCTTGGGTGAGAGGGAAGCCTAAATTTATAGATTTGAGGTAGAGGAATGGAGGGTTAGTATTCATTTACATTGGATGGCTAGGATTGAATTAGACAAATTAGGGCAAGATTAGAAGCTTCTATGGGGTTCTATAAGGATGAAGGGATGAGATTAAAGATATATGGATGGCTGGGACTAAATTAGAAAAATTAGGGCAAGGATGGAAGCTTCTAAGGAATTCTATAAAGATGAATCGTTGAGATTAAAGATGGATGGATCGATGGATGACTAGGATTAAATGAGAAAAACTAGGAAAAAATAAAAACTTCTATGACTTATCTTTATGTGAATGGATATGATTAAAAAAAATTCATATGTGAATGAATGGTGAAGATATAAATATACTTTGACTTTTGTGAAATTGTCTAAGTTCATTGAATCTAAACAACCTTTAGTTGGTCATGTGACTAGTTGAATTTTTAATTCATTTATTTGGGGATGATGGATAAGGATTTGAGTTAACTAGATTAAATAATGGATTGAAATGGGATTTAAGATTTTTAGACTAATTAATTAAACTAGCCTAGATATCTTAAATACATCTATCCAAAAGATATCTTACATTTAAAGATTGAAGAATCATAAAAAATAGTTTTTAATTTAAGGCAAATGATATGAAAAACTTAATTATAATTAGAATTGTCTAATGGAATTAATTCCCATAGAAAAAATCTTTAATCTTTTAAAGATTTAATCTTTCCCTTGCCCTTATTTTTCTTTGCTAGCCTTCATTAGACTAAAGTAAATAATTTACCGTGCCTTAATGTTCTTATGTTCCTTTGTGGGATGTAGCAGCAATTCTTAGTTCTGTATAATTTTCAATAATTTAATCCAAATGATATAAAAGATTTAATTATAATTTTTAAAGAATTAATTCCCATTTGAAAAATCTAAAACCAAGGTCATTAAACTAAATATTAATTTTGTTTGTGGCTTTTAAAGATTGAAGAACAGTAACCCTAGCTCTCAATAATTTACCTGCTGTTAATTTTGTTTGTAGTTTTCAAAGATTTGTTTATGCAAGAAAAATAAAAAATGTTGCATAGTACCCTTACCAATTAGACTTCTCTCCTTATCGATTAAACTTCTTCTCCCAATTCAATTTGCTCTGTTTTTATTTGGTTTGATTTTTCTCAAATTTATGTTTGAGTACTACTTATATTTATACACATTATTTTGTTGGCTTTGTTAAAAAAAATATGTGAGCTCTATTTTATGTTTATGTACAGTCAAAGTCATATATGAGTCTTGAGGCACCTTTATTAAAATTGTTATTGAGAATAGAGATCTATGCTACTTTTATAATTTTATTAATTTATTTCAATATATAGACTGAGGAGCTAAAATATATATGTATTACCATATAATTCTAGTTTTACTTAAACAATTATTTTATTTACTTTATAAATTTACATTTAAAGATTGACGAATCCTAAAAATTAGTTTTTAATTTAATCCAAATGATATGAGAAAGTTAATTATAATTGTCTAATGGAATTAATTCCTATAGAAAAAATCTTCAATCTTTTAAAGACTAAAGAACTATAATCCTAATTAAACTAAAGTAATTTATTGTGCAATTAGTTTTGTTGGTGGGTATTGAAGGCAATTCTTAGCTCTAACAACTAATTTTTAATGGAGAATTTTCAATAATTTAATCTACTATAACCCTAATAATTTAATTTTTAATAATTTTATTTGTGGATTTTAAGGATTGAAGAACTATAACCGTAGCCCTCATTAATCTAAGATAAAGTAATTTACCTTGCCATAATTTTTCTTTGCTAGCCTTTCATTAAACTAAAGTAAATAAATTACTGTGCCTTAATTTTGTTATTTGGATAAATTAATTCTCATACTAAAAATCTAAAACAAAGGTCGTTAAACTAAATATTGATTTTCTTTCTGGCGTTTAAAGATTGAAGAACACTAACCCTATCTCTCATTAAAATAAGTAAATAATTTACCCCACCATTAATTTTCATTGTGGTTTTCAAAGATTTTTTTAATAAAGAAAAATATTAAATAAATTATTATTTATATGTTCCATAATTTAAGCTGCACTTTAACTACAATTTTCTTTTTAGTTTATTGAGTAGCATGTAGATACAATAAGAGTAATTAATACACAATGCTAATATAACCTTCTATAAATAATAGATGGAGCATTGCATCACTTCATAAATTCATTTTATAAGAAAAAATTTTTAAAAATGGTTTCATAGTACCCTTACCAATTAAACTTCTTCTCCTAATTCAATTTTCTCTGTTTTTATTTGATTTGATTTTTCTCAAATTTATGTTTGAGTACTACTTATATTTATACACATTATTTTATTAGCTTTATTAAAAAAACATTTCAGCTCTATTTTATTTTTGTGTACTGTCCAAGTCATCCCTTAATAGGTGTAATTATTTTTAAATGTCGGCTCATTAACACATTCACACTATTACACTCCACCCTTTGGTACCACTATAGTTACACCACTTAATTAATTAGTTTTCATTATTTAATTAATTAGTGTAGAGGGGTGTGAGAAGTTATTTTTAATTAAATAAATATGATTTAATTAATTAATTTAATGATGGAGAGAATATTAAAAGGATAATTGTAATTAATTAAATAAATATTAATGTTTTGAATGAAAAGAGGGGGATAATGAGGTTGAATGGCTAGATCCTCCTTTCAAGGACATATCAACCAAGTTGAATCACACTTTTACAAGAGGATTCACCTATAGGTTAGGTTGTCACTTGGAATGATGTTGAAATTAAAAGATTTTAAATTAATATATTAATTTAATGCTCAAATATCTTTGAAATCATAATTATGCAAAACAATAAGTAAAATGATGAATTATGACAAATGCTTGCAGACTAACGTAGTAAAAAGAGATTAATTACATGTCATTTTTTGAATTTCAAGATGCAGAATATTTGGGGACACTAGCACTCTCGCCCATATCCAAGGTGTTGGTTTCTTTAAGGAATCCTGATCTCCTTCCCACATTGATGATCACTATACTTTTCATTTCCATGCCGGGAGATGTGGAGGACTTTAACAATCCTGCCAGGGTCCAATGCAAGTTGTTCTTAAGGATGTCAGAACCTTTTAGATGCTAATTGTCATTGTCACAATGATTTATGTGTTTTCAACCTCAGAGGACACTGGCACTAGTGCTCAAGTCCAAGCAGTGCTTTTATTCAGAGATCCAAAATTCTTATCTTCTGCAACCTTCCTCTGCAACTCCACTCCATGAAATCTGATACCTATAACCTACAATCACAAGGAGTGTGGTTGGAGGTTGTGGTGTTTAGAGGCTTGCCTCAGTCAAGCCTCGGAAGGATATTCAAGTCTTTTGAATACCGTTGTTAGATAAAGAGTGTGTATCCCTATGGGATAGAGGTAAAAATAAATTGATAAAGATTGAAACACAAATAGATATCGCCTCGGAGGTGTAGATCTCACATAGATGAATATTATTCAATACATGAGAAGAGGAAGCTAAATCCGCAATTACAAACACAATAACAATGCTCTGCTTTGCAACAATGAATATCTTGAATGCTCTAAAATCATAATTTTCCCAAAAGTTCATAATCATCTTCTAGTTTAAAAATGGAACCCTAAACATACTTATATATGCAACTAAATACATTGTTGCTTTAAATTTTTTAATTCAAACTTAAAATGTCGGCAACGGAACATCTTAATGGTCACATAATGGACATTTAAATTTGGGACCCACCTAAATCAGGGCAGGACAGGGGCGCGAGTGCCCATGTCCTTAGGTCCTCTTTCAGGGTAGGGTTAAGTGCAACAATGTCCCTCAAGCCCCATATTCAAATTTGGGACCTGCCTGACATTTGACTTGGGATCTTGGTTATGTTTTGTTATGGGCATGTGATTTTCTTGAGGCCATGCTACTTTGTATAGGTTTATTCTTACCCGTGGTATCTTATTTGAGTGGATGCGAAGCATCCTAGAGACATTTAGATTATGATGATGATGTGTACCTTTGAGAAGGGCACAATATACTATACTGATGACGTGTTACCTTTGAGAAGGCCACGATTCCACGTAAGAGTATGTGAAGGTGCATTGATAATACATACCTACATGATGTTAATGCATTGGTTATGTTTGCATAACACATGTAGTGATCGTGTTTCCCTCCTTCCTTATTGGTGACTTGATGTTAGTCACATAGTGTTGTAATGTGCACCTTCTTGGATTACGATTATTTCTTTCAGTTGTTTGGTGGCCTTATTTTATCTTGATTATGTGGACTAGCCATGTTATTTTATATTGTTTGAGAGTACCTTAGCCACAGTCTTTTATTCTTCCTTTTTCGCGTGACTCTTATGGTTACGTTGTTTTAATGCTGAAATTGCGCACATTTCTTTATTTATTTAGTTATCTATTTATTTAATTATTTTATTTTGGCTTTGGAAACTTCTCCTTTTGACTTTTATGGAACCCTGTGTTGGTTAAGCTAGGCCCTTTCTATCTTCTAGTGTTGGTCTTGTGGTGTGTTGTTCTTCTCGCCATGTCGATGGAGCGACCTCTGGTGGAGTGTATATAAGGAAGAAGACGTGGGAAACTTATGAGGATGGAGGTAGGTGTGGACTAGTATGGGCTAGTCATTAGCCACTTACTTTCCTAGTGATCTTGTTCATATGTTGGCTATCTCTTGGAGGCTAAACCCCTTATACAAACAAGAGGTAGGCCATTGTGGGAATGTATGGCGAGGCCCCCATGCGCGTGGGCTCGAGGCCATCATTCCACTTGGTTCTTTGATCATTGGTTACTTTGCACTGGTATTTGGTTATGTGGTTCTATGATGAGACTATGACATCCCTCTAGACCTTATGTGAACCTTGTGAAGTTAACACCTATAATGTGGATGGATTAAAATGTGTGTTTAGTGTAAGCTCTACATTGATGTATTTGCATATGAGTTGACATTTTCTCTATAAACCTATTGTTCGATGTATGAATTTCTCTATGCATGTGTTAAAACAAGTAATGATCTTGAGATTAGTAGTGCTGAGTTTCAATCCATAGAATTTGTTTTGTGAAAAGAATTATGCTTTTATTGTATTTTGTTACCCTGCTTATATTCTGGAGAGGTCTTTATTGCATGTGTTATCTTCTATACTTACCTTGTCTAGTGCAAGGAAGTTTAGGAGAGTGCTTCTATCCTCCTTTGGATGACTTCCAAGAGTAAATCATATCCTAGTAGGGTAGGATGTAGTGCCTACCCTTGTCTAATTGGTGCGTACCCTATGATTCTTATAGTTCTAGGTTAAATGATAAAATGATTGGATTATTCTATAACATAGTTGTGAGATGGATTTATGCCATGTTAGGTCACACACACACACACACACACACACACACACACACATCCTCATTGTTCTTTGGTGTTGTTTTGACTATGATTGCAATGTTGGAATTGATGTTTTGGTTTGAGTGCGCAGGGTATATGTATGCAGGTGTTTGATCAATGGATGGATGTGGAGGAGGAGATAGGGAACCACTAGGCCACCTCATCTTACCCAGTCCTTCGGTCGAGTGTTGGACCTTGTGTTCATGATGTTTGTCAGTCATTTAACTATCCTATTTGATTGTGAATAGAGGTGTAATTTTATTGTTTTCCCTTTTGCGTCCAACTAGAATCCTTCACGAGTTTGATCCCTATTGTTGTGTGTAGCCTCATGAAATGTCTATGCTATTTGCATGATGTTTAGTGGTCTTGACTTCTCATGCACTTTATTGGTTTACTCTATGGTTGGTCATGGTGTGCTTGCAATAACCTTCTTGCTTTCGATGCAAAGTCGATTTAGTTTAACGACTAGTGTGGTTTGGTCCTTTGCTTTTAATGTCATATTATGACTTACCGTAATGGTCGCGAAGGTGTGTTGCTTTTATTCCTTATGCTTTTAAATACGAGGTCAAAGTAGTGCAACTACCTTTGTAGGGCAGTTCTTGCATTTTAATGGTTGTTTTCTCCAATTAAGTTTTGAGGTAAACTATAATGTGGAAAGTAAGAAAATAGTCAGAATTGTTTAATCCAATTATTAAATCTAGTATGTAAATATTAGTCAAATTGTTTTATGTTATGGAATATAGGCAATCCTAACAATCCCTTATTTGTAAAATTACCTTGCGAATAGTAGCATTGATACTAGTTAGAGTTTAAATAAACTTCTTGGGGTAAAGTTGATTAAGTTTATATTCATTTTTTTTGCAAATCATGTTGTAGCTTACGAATAGGAAATTGTTTTTTTGGGAATCGGGTAATGTTTCTAATGAAAACATACTTCGCTTTAGTGTTTTTTTTTTTAATTGGCCTTGCAAATTAATTTTATTTCAAGTTTATTATTGTTGTTAAATGACGGTATGTTAAGCATTCAGTTGTAAGAGAGATTTATGAAATGTATTGTGTTCACCAAATTCCCTTCTGCGAAAGCTTGTTAGGATTCGTATAATTGCAACAAAAGTTAGATTAGAGATTAATGAAATAGTTAAATTAGTTAATTCTAATGTAATTTAAATTCGTTAGAGTCACTCATTGCTATCGATTGAAAATTTAATTGACCTTGGTTGTCAAGTAATTTCTTTTATATAATAGTGGTCTTTCCAACGATGCCCTTAAAAATACTATGGCATACCTTAGTAAGAGTAAATTCGATGAGAACCATATATATTTATGTATCATCATAATCTTATATAATTTTGACCGGTTATCTAAAATCCCTCCTTTTGATATGATACGACTTATTTAAGATTGCCAGAGTATGTGTTTTAGGTGGGGAATGTGGCCTTTTTATTGATATCTCGAGAATATGTTTGTAGCGGATCTTTTTCTTTATTTTAATTTTAATTTTTAGGATGGGAGTGGCGTTAAAACGGGGGATTAGGGTTTAGAAGAGCGGGGGGAGTTAGTTGTGGTTTTGGGGGAAAAAAGGTGGATGTGCGGGGCCTACAGGCACAAACATTGAGCCTTCTTTCCAAAAACTTGCACAGAGCTTTTGTTAAGGTATGGTGGTGAAGTGCAATAGGGGAACCCTAGTGACCACCATGCTTGGAGGAAGATCAGAGTGACGGAGAGAGGTCATGGGTGCCACACCGTTCTCAATGGGTTTTCAATGATTCAGGGGCCGCTATGTAATCACAGTGAGATTGTTATTATTCTTTAGGAATTCCTACCCATGGGAACCCCAAGAGAGCATGCCATGAAGTTAGGCCATAGGGAGGCCATGAATAGGGAAAGAAAATCATAATGTGTTCTGATTTTTATGAGATTTAGTTGCTGCATTTGTGGGAAAAGATTTTTGGCATAGAGCCGGAAAAGTGGCACTTGGATCTCACTTTGGAAATATTTTTTTGGACTCCATTTACCTTGTTGTTCAACCCTGCACAATTCTGCACTCTTAGGTTTTGGATTTGTGTGACACAGAGCTTTTAGTAGGGCATGCTTTAGCGGGAAGTCATGGATTTGTGGAATGCAGCTTCAATGCCCATCTCTGGTCCTCAAATGCAGGAGGAGGTCATGGTACACCCACAGATCTCAAGGTATGTTTCCTCTCAAATTTACTCAGAGAAACAATGCATCGGGGAGGTTTTCATAGAAGAACTGTTTGAACAAGAAGAAAACAACAAATGGGCTGCAAAGCGCTTTTTTTTTAGGTAGTATAGTTTGCTTGAGTTGTATGTAGTTAGCAACCTGGTATGCTCCTCATTGGTAATATTTGGTATGCCCATCAGAGATGCATTATCCTCGAGCCTGTTTGAGAGTATGTCTTATCTATTTTTTTTGGGTCATTGATGATAGTCAGTTCAGGCATAGGATAGTAATGTAAATATGAGTTCTATGTGTGCCATTAATATATACCATAAAACTCAAGTTGTGTTTTGGGTATGAACAAATGACTTTAAATGTGACCTGGTTGTAAGCATTTGGATAGGTAGCTACATTTTAATTGCTAAGGTGGATGAGAACAAACTCTTTCCTTCATTATCTATTCATTCTGGTGCCTTCTCTATCATTAATTAGTGTCTTAGCAAGTACAAAGGGGGGGATGAATGTTGAAGACTGGATAATTGGAGGGTCTACTATTTAAGCTTGTAGGAGGTATTTGAATTACCTTTTCTTTTTAAATTTTACAATGGTTTTTCTATTCATGTGGATGAGAGGGCATGGATCTATTGAATGTTGTCCTTTTCGTGCTCTGTCTCACAATAGAATTATGACAAATCCACCTTCATATTTTGTATGATCTTTCTATTTTATTGTTTTGTGAGCTTATGCTGGTAAAGATTGGTGAATTTCTTAGCTTACAGAGAAATGAAAATGCTAGGGTTGTGGGTTGCTTTGTCTGACTAAAATAACAATTTTATTTGGATTATTATTCAAAACATAGACACTTGGAAACTTCAATGTCTAGTGTTACCCCCTATTTCATTACTCTCATACCTTGACTAGGAATGGTATCCTATTTGATATAAATTGATCTTTAGATTTGAGATGTTGCAGTCATATTTTGAGTGCTATGCATAAGCTATGTTTGCAAAATAATTCAACTATATCAATCAAGGAGATAGGAGTTGCCATGTAAATTTTGTTTAGAAAATGCACACTTTGGGTTCTACTTATTTCTGCACATCAAGTTATTAATTGTGTAGTGCCCTTCATCTCGTCGTCCATTAGATTGATGTTTGCTTAAACTTTATAGTGTCCTAGACCGTAGATGATGGATCTCTTGATATCTTGTTACTTCATTGTGAACCTGATTGTTATGATAACAGTTGTTGATGTTGGATTTTATCATTTTATGTTTTAGAATTTGATAAATGAACTAGATGTTACAGATGTTTTGATGTTAATTGCGATATTGGATTGAATGTTTTGTGTTGTTGATTAATATCAGATACCTTGTTCAACGTAGTTAATTGTCTATGCATAAACGTGAATGGAACAGTGTTGTATTACTCGCTTTCGAGTACCCTACACCACTGCGATTTCCATTCACTATAGGACTGTATGTGGATATATATCGTGAATGTTTAACCGTGCGTTGTTGCAGGAATGCAGGTACTAGGCATCGACTCCACCTGATTACAGGTCCGAGCGTGCCTTCGCCAATGGATTAGTTGTTGGAGTTAACGTGAGGTCCCATGTCAGTGTGGTTTGGTTGTCAATTTATCCTCTTGGTCATTGTCTGTCATTCGATCATGATTTGCGGACAAGTAATATTGCACCTTGGAGTCTAACTAGGTTAGAAAGTGTCTGAATGTGTAAGGTGTCATTGTGCTTTAATTAGAATCATATTACGGAAAGTATAATGTCGATAATTGTTGATTATTGTTGTAAATAAATTATTATTTTATTAGAAGTATAGTTGTTAAATAAAGATTGTAAGAGGTTTTGTATTATTTAATATAATATTATTTACAATAAATATTTAAATAAATAAAATAGTTGTAAGTTATATTGTAATTAGTGATTTACAACTAAATTAATAAAATAAATTAAAATATATATAGTTGTACTATTATAGATAGTTGTAATATTATAACTTTATTAAATAAAATATGCTTGGTCGGCTATAAAGTCATTAAGTGTTGTCAGAAATTATGTGTTTTCATTTAAAAAAGAAATACAATAAAATAAATAAAGAACGTCTTTGGGATTATTAAATTAAATAAAAATATTAGTAGAGGAGGGGGATGCACGGGATCACGTGCCGAGTCCCTTGGAAGAAGGAAGGGGCTGTGTTATAAAAGAAAAGGTTTTGTTGAGGCAAAGGAGAGGATTGCAGGTAGAGGAAAAAGTGAAGAAGATCAGGGAAAAGGCTTGGACTGCAGCAGTTGAACCGGAATTGTCGAATCGGCATCGCAGCCAGGTTCCATTAAAAGTTTAATTTACTCCTCTGCTTCTTTTTCTGGTTCTACAAATGTTGTTGGTTGTTTAATCTTCCAAATGATTGTTTGGGTTAAATTTATGCTTTAAGATGTGATTCAATCTGCAATCGAGTTGCATTCTGAGATTTCACCACCAAATCCTAAACCCGGTGCTCATTTTCTGTTGGCTGTCCTCTCTACGTTTAAACAATAACATCTCTTAGGGTTTAAATCATTTCTGCCAAGGAATTCGTTGTGTAATTGTCTTCCTCCCACTCTATTTACCGGCAGCCATAGTGTATTTCCTTGGATCTTAGCTTGAAGGCAGTGACATCACAACATTCTGCAGAAAATGTTTTACCAATTGCAATCATAGCCATACAACTCCCGCAGCTTTAACTGTTATCTCAATGAAAAAGTTTTGGGTGTCCTCAAGTTAGCCAGCAAAGGCAAGACGGTCAACCTCGCTCACATAATGTTCGAATGTAGGTGAAATGCAATGATTGCAGGGTACTGCGCGACGTCACAATATACTTTTATCGTCGTTTGATTTTCTTGCACGACATCCATACATTTTCTCCGCCTAAGCTTAGGAGCAAATTTAAGACAACCAAACGTGACGTGATGTCATTACGAGTTCACCTTATTTAGAGCATACCTTTTCTCACTGACAAACCCTCCCAAAATTGAACATCTGTTTCGGGGAGCTTCTCATCATTAATTTACAGCTGCTTTAGCGCGACTAGAAATCGGAGTGCAATTTCGTACACCAGGCGTAGTATACTGCAGATCTTTTATTTCATGGAACAAATTGGAGCTCGCTGGCTGAAGATTTGACTGTGTACAGAAAATGAGGGGGTCGGACATAGGGGCGCTTGCCCCCGTCTTCCTTCTTACAGCTGCATTGCTCGATTGGAGTTTGATCTCACTTCTACTTTTGTTTGCCTTTCTTATCGTTCAGGACATTATTACACAAAGAGGTTGAATCCATGGAAAGGAGCTTCTTTCGTTTATATTCTTTTCGCCACACAACTAGCAGTTGTTTTGGTTGCTACAATTGCATTACATGCCAGTAAAATAAACCATTTATCATTGTGTGAATCATCTTGGAATACCGTCGAGGGGATCGTCAGATTAATGGTGTAAATATTTCTAAATAAGAGAGTTGTAGAAGACATGGAGGTGTCGTCATTTTCTGCAGAAAGGGCTTTAGCTGTGGCGGCAGAATGATTCTAGAGCAGGGCGAATGCAAAATGCAGATATTCATGAAAACATGAGTCTGAAATTATTTGCGAGTAGAGGCCATACCTAATTGGTTTAGTTAAGGGCTATAGCCAAATCTATCGGTGGTCTATCTGTTGTAATACCAACAAAACTGGGTGCCTAACCAAAATGCATTTCGTGTCATTTATACTAGATGTGGTTATATTTGTTAGGTTTACTAAACTGTATATCAGTTTGGATTGGAAAGAAATAATGTATTGCTTTGTCCACATTATTTTGTTTAATTTATGCCAATAATACTAATGACGGTTAAGCCATTATTAGATTTAGCCCATCAGTTCTTCTTGCTCTCCTCTGAGGAGAAGATGAAGTACGGGAATAGGGATGTTTCTGATCCAGTGAGATATGGAACCAGCTTCAATGCACGTGATTATTATTCAGGTCGAGGAGCCTCTGGACATTTTTATTTCACACGATTGGCCTCGTGGTATAGCTGCTTTTGGAAACTCGGAGCAACTGCTTCGTCATAAGCTTGTTTTTGAATCTGAGGTACTATTGTTTGATCTGTAAGATATTTTTAGATCACCATTTTTGCATAAAAGGGAAGGAAACAAACAATTGAGGTTTTGCTGTTAGTGCACAAGTTGACCAATTTTTCGGTTGGAGAGATTATTTGAGGCATTTCTGCCATCCTGTACTGCAGACTCCAGATAATTCCCCAAATTATAGGTAGTATTTTTCTCTACTTTACTATCAGATGAAATAGACTCGTATTAATAAAAAGGGAAGTCCAGATTTTAATATTTTGTATATTTTCTAGATCAGTACATCCAATAATGAAATTGGGTACAAACTGAAATGACAGAGGAATTTAAAAAAAAAATGTTCCTGTTTCATGTAGCATAAATGTGTAATTCTTTGAGGTGTACAAGGTGGGTGTTACAAATTGTTTGTTTAGAATCTGTCCACTTGTCAAAGGACCTACCTTGAAAAATCATCGAGCCTTGTCTTTAACTGCATATATGACTAAATGACTTAGAAGTTATTTTTTTAGGCACAAACAGCTACATTTTCCATTTTCTTGTAACACTATAAACATTTTGTTGGTGTTTCAACTTCTTGAATTTAGGAAGTTTCCACAAATAGCCTCCACTCGCCGTACTTTAGCTTCTGTGGCTTAAATGCAGATAGTTTAAATAAAATGATCTTGTATGACCTGTTTGACTCAATTTTGGGTCACTATTATTATTATTATTTTCATATATATGGTAAAGTTTTATACATATCATGGTTTAGTATATTTGACTAATAAGTACATGTTGTATTTATAGTTATAGTAATGAAAGGTGCATGTCATCACTTAGATTTATTTTTGCTTAATATATATATTACAACTAGTTCTGTAGTTGTTTACATATGAATTCATGTTCTTACGAAGATTTGTGTGCAATTAGAGTATATAGATAGAATGGAAAATAAAAGTATTAAAGATTTCAATCTTAGTAATATTAGTATTATTATTAAATTTCCATGGTTTCCTTATCGTGGAAAAAGGTTAAGATAATTGTAGTCGATTTAAGATTTAAGCATGGTTAGTGATTATCGTTTTAGATCTAGTTCATCGTGGGCAAGAAATTAATACAAGAAATTAATATGATAAATTTCATTATTGTTTTGGTCAGAGATTTATTGTCTTATGGGAAGTAGTTTTACCTTGCTTGAATATAAAAATAATAATGTCATATGTTTGCATCTATTAAAATAACATAGTTATGAACATGGTAACTTGAATTACCTACTTGAAATATGTGGTTGAAATAGTTTGACCTAATTAGATCATAAATGTTACATTCCTCAATAAGACCAAGAACGGATGATTTATAATGAGTTGATTAGATTAATAGAAGTATAAATCTTTTATTAAGTCAACTTAATAGTATAAGAATGTTTTGTTGTATCTAATGTGGTCTCTTATTCCAAGCCATAGCATATTAAAGACCTTAGATTAGACTAATTTTATAGATAGAAAATTCAATCTATTAGATATGAATTAGTAAGGTGTTTCATTTTCTTTAGAATTAGTAATAATTGGAGCAACAAGATTGAGTTACTCAAGCTTGTTTGAGAAATTTTATGAGAGTTTTGTAAACCTCTTATGTCAACTGTCTTTAAGATAGAAAAGAAAATGTGCATCTAAGTTGTGAATATATTGATATCCTGTAGAAATTATGTTTTGTATTCAAGTTGTTGAACTACGAAGCCTCTGCGCGTTACGTAGGCAAGGCCATCTTGGATGAGCCCCCAAGGCCTAGGTCGGGTCCTTTGGACCTATGTCTTCCATCTTACATCTAACCATGTTAATTTCTATATTGTATTTCAAACTTTTGAGAGCTATAACCTAGTTTTGGAAACAGATTGTAATGTATTGTGAACTATCGTGGTCATTTTATCTCGCACCTTGTTTGACTTCGCCGCCTTTATGCGACGGGGTTTTAAGGATAGGTGGAAAAGTTTTTGGTTGTTCATGTCATGACCACATGGCAAATGTGGACATGACATGTTGTTTTCTATGTTATGGCCACACGACAAAAGTGGGCATGACATGGCTCTCCCTACCTTACGCTAGCCAAACTCCTATCCATTCCTGTCAGCTGTAGCAAATGGATGTGACTGCTTCATCTACGGTGTGCCCAAAGAAAGTCAATTTGATCACCTAGTGCATAGATATTTTCTAAAGCATTTATGTCTCTGCAGTCGCTCCCTGCAAAGGCCTTCAATTCTCCACCAAAACAAATATTTTCTTGCCACCTCCATAAGCCACGACCCCCTCACAAAACATAAATTTGGTCAATGCAGGGTTGTTACACTACCAATTTGAGTTGTAGGTGAGAAATTGGTAATACAGACTTTTCTCCCTTAAGTGTGTCTTTGCTGGTTGTTGTAGCATAAGCCCAACTCTCAGGTGTGCCTATAATATGCCTGAGATGGTGGGGGCTTAGCAATAAGTTCCTTACATCACCTTGTTTATCATGTTTTAGACGTATAGTATGTCTTTGGTATGCTATATGATGCTCATGTTTTCCGCGTGTCTTCCATGTGTTTTCCCATTTATGTGGTTAACCCCCGCTTGGGCTTTGTATGGCATGTTTCCCCTCATGTGTGAGTGTAGCGATGTGCTCCACTTACACTTGAGGTTTTGTATTGCATGTCTGTTGCCCCATGTGTAGTCCAAGGAGTGTGGCGAAATGCTCCTCCTACATTTTAGGTTGTGTGTTGCATTTTTACTTTCTATGCATCTGCATCTACATTCATTTATATAAGAAAATGAAAAAGAAATAATCATTGCATTCATTGTATTCATCGTGTTTTGCATGTATTCAAATCTATCTTCTTCATGTTTTACGTGCTTGATACTATCTTCACTATGTTCGGCGTGTCTGTAATGTGTTTTCTTTAATGTCTACCTGAGACTTGGGACTAGAAATAGTTTATCAATCTTTGTGTATGCATTAGCTTCAAGTGCTTGGCATGTTTGTTGTATTTTGACCATACTTTAATGCATGTATGGGCCTTGCATTTATACATACATTAAAGTGGGGGCTAAATGTTATGTCAAAAAATGTCTCCTTGGACTTTTTCCTCCTAACTTTAGCTCTCAGGTCCCTTGCATCTTGCATGTTCATTTTGACTCTCGAAAGAAAATGGCCTAAAACCCATGTCACATGGGGCTTGAGGGTTATTCTTGCACCTAATCCTACCTTGAAATAGGACTTGAGGACACGAGCACTCATGCCCTTGTCCTGTCATATTTTAGGGAGGTCCCAAATTTGAATATGGGGCATGAGGGACATTGTTGCACTTAACCCCACCTTGAAATAGGACTTGAGGACATGGGCACTCGTGCCCTTGTACTACCCTATTTCAGGCATGTCCCAAATTTAAATATCTATTATGTGATGGTTAAGAGGTTTCATTGCCAACACTTTAAGTTTGAATTATGAAATTTAAATAGGGATTGTATTTAGTTGCATATATAAGTATGTTTAGCATTTCATTTGTAAACTCGAAGATGATTATGAACTTTTGGTGAACTTATGATTTTAGAGCATTCAAGATATTCACTGTTGCAGAGTAGAGCATTGTTATTGTATTTGTGATTGTAGTTTTAGCTTCATCGTCTCATGTGTTGAAGAATATGCATCTATGCCAGATCTACACCTTTGACGTGATATCTATTTGTGTTTAAATCTTTATCAATTTGTTTTTGCCTCTATCCTGTAGGGATACACACTCTTTACCTGACCACGGTATTTAGAAGACTTGAATGTCCTTCTGGGGCTTGACTGAGGCAAGCCTCTAAACACCACAACCCCCAACCACACTCCTTGTGATTACAGGTTACAGTTATCAGATTTCACGAAGTGGAGTTGTAGAGGAAGGTTGCAGAAGATAAGAATTATAGATCTTTGAAGAAAAGTACTACCTGGACTCGGGCGCTAGTGCCAGTGTCCTCCAAGGTTAAAAACATAGAAAACATTGTGATAGTGACAATTTGAATCTTAAGAGGATCTGACATCCTGAAGAACACCGTACCTTGGACTCGAGCACTAGTGCTAGTGTCCTCTGTATCTCTCAGGATGGAAATAGAATGAACAGTGATCCTTAGTGTTGCAAGGAGATCAAGATTCCCAAAGGAAAACACCACCTTTGATAGGGGCATGAGTGTAAGTGTCCTCAAATATTTTGCATTTTGAACTTCAAAAAATGGTCAGTAATTAATCTCTATTTACTACCTTTTTTAAAAAAATAATGCGCCTAGTAAACTTTTTAACGTGACCGGTGACGCTGGCATAACATGTCCTTCGGCTCCACATTAACACTTTTGCCCAGAGAAATGAACCAGTGAGGCCACAACATGGGGGACCTCATCCCCAAGAAGGAACACTTCAAACTCGTGAGCTCATTGGCCCAGCGAAGGCATAAAGCCTGCGAGCTCATTGGCCCAGCGGGAGTTTGAACTCTGGTGGCCACAACTACAATCGAGTGACTTAACCACTGAACCACGCCCTTAATAGCTAATCTCTATTTACTACCTTACTCTGCAAGCATTTGTCGTAATTCTTCATTTTACTTACTATTTTTTATAATTAGGGTTTCAAGGATATTTGAGCATTAAATTAATGCATTAATTGACAATCTCTAAATTTCCACACCATTTCAAGTGATAGCCTAACTTGTAGGTGAATCCTTTTGTAAAAGTGTGATTCAACTTGATTGATATGTCCTTGAAGGTTTGTAGTGAAAGGAGGATCTAGCCATTCAACCTCATCATCCCCCTCTTTTCATACAAAGCATTAATATTTATTTAATTAATTACAATTATCCTTTTAACATTCCCTCAATCATTAAATTAATTAAATAAATCATATTTATCTAATTAAAATTAATTTCTCACACTCCTCTACACTAATTAATTAAATAATGAAAAATAATTAATTAAATAATTATGTTGAGAGGTGTAACTACAGTGGTAGCTGCAATGGGTGGAGTGTAATAGCTTGAATGTGTTAACGAGCCGACATATAAAATTAATTAAACCTAGAGCAATTATCAGGATGATGACTTTCACAGTACATAAAAATAAAATAGAGCCGACATATTGTTAATAAACATAATAAAATAATGTGTATAAATATAAGTAGTACTGAAACATAAATTTGAGAAAAATCAAATCAAATAAAAAGAAAAAAAAATTGAATTGGGAGAAGAAGTTTAATCGATAAGGAGATAAGTGTAATTGGTAAGAGTACTATTGAACCATTTTTTTACTGCTATTATTTATAGAAGGTCAGATTAGCATTGTGTATTATTTACTCTTATTCTATCTACATGCTACTCAATAAAATAAAAAGAAAATTGTAATTAAAGTGCAACTTAAATTATGGAACCTATAAATTATAATTTATTTAATATTTTTTTTGCATAGACAAATCTTTGAAAACCACAAAGAAAATTAGTGAAGGGTAAATTATTTAGTTTGGTTTAATGAGAGATAGGGTTAGGGTTCTTCAATCTTTAAAAGCCACAAAGAAAATTAATACTTAGTTTAATGACCTTTGTTTTAGAATTTTACTATGGGAATTATTTCATAAGAAAATTAAGGCACATAAATTATTTACTTTAGTTTAATGAAGGCTAGTGAAGAAAAATGATGGCAAAGTAAATTGCTTTATTTTAGTTTAATGAGGGCTAAGGTTATAGTTAAATCTTTAAAATCCATAAATAAAATTAATATTTTTACTATGAGAATTAATTCTATTAAAATTTATAATTAAGTTTTTCAATCATTTGGATTAAATTATTGAAAATTTTCCATTTAAAACTACTTGTTAGAGCTAAGAATAGTGGTTGCATACCCACAAAGAAAACTAATTGCACAATAAATTACTTTAGTTTAATTAGGATTATAGTTCTTTAATTTGTAAAAGATTAAAGATTTTTTCTATGGGAATTAATTCCATTAGACAATTATAATTAAGTTTCTTATATCATTTGGATTAAATTAAAAACTAATTTTTAGGATTCTTCAATCTTTAAATGTAAATTTATAAAGTAAATAAAATAAATATTTAAGTAAAACTAGCATTATATAGTAATATCTATATATTTTAGCTCCTGACTCTATATATTCAAATAAATTAATAAAATTATAAAAGTAGCATAGATATATTCTCAATAACAATTTCAATATAGGTGCCTCAAGACTCATATATCTCAGCCAATGACTTTCACGGTAGATACAAATAAAATAGAGCCTGCATATTTTTTAATAAAGCCAATAAAATAATGTGTATAAATATGAGTAGTACTCAAACATAAATTTGAGAAAAATCAAATCAAATAAAAAGAGAGCAAATTTAATTGGGAGAAGAAGTTTAATTGATAAGACTATGCAACATTTTTTTATTTTTCTTGCAAAATGAATTTATGAAGTGATGCAATGCTAAAGTGCAACTTAAATTATGTAACCTATAAATTATAATTTATTTAATATTTTTCTTGCATAAACAAATATTTGAAAACCACAAGTAAAGATTAAATCTTTAAAAGATTAAAGAGTTTTTCTATGGGAATTAATTCCATTGGACAATTATAATTATAATTAAGTTTTTCATATCATTTGCATTAAATTTAAAAACTAATTTTTATGATTCTTTAATTTTTAAATGTAAATTTATAAAGTAAATAAAATGAATATTTAAGTAAAACTAGCATTACATAGTAATATGTAAATATTTTATCTCCTCACCCTCTATATATATTGAAATAAATTAATAAAATTATTAAACTAACATAGATATCTTAAATACATCTATCTAAATGATGCATAGATATGTATTCTCACTAACAATTTAAATATAGGTGCCTCAAGACATATCTATTGGCGTCTTTTAGATAGATTTATTATTTAAGATATCTATGCTAGTTTAATTAATTAGTCTAAAAATCTTAAATCCTATTTCAATCCCTTATTTATTTTAATTAGCTCAAATCCATTATCCCTAAATAAATGAATTAAAAATTCAACTAGTCACATGACCAAATAAAGGTTGTTTAGATTCACTAAACTTAGACAATCTCACAAAATTCAAAGTAAATTTATATCTCCACCATTCATTCACATATGAATTTTTTTAATCCTAGCTATTCACATAAAGATAAGCCATTAAAGTTTTCATTTTTTCCTAGTTTTTCTCATTTAATCGTAGTCATCCATCCATCCATCCATCTTTAATCTCAACCATTCATCTTTATATAATTCCTTAGAAGCTTCCATGCTTGCCCTATTTTTTGTCATTTAATCCCAGCCATCCATCTATCTTTAATCTCTCAACCCTTCATCCTTATAGAACCCCATCGAAGCTTCTACTCTTGTCCTAATTTGTCTCATTCAATCCTAGCCATCCAATGCAAATGAATCCTAACCCTCCATTCCTCTACCTCAAATCTATAAATTTAGACTTTCCTCTCATCCAAGGTATCAAGAAGAATATGTTGTCATACTAGTGAGTCCACTAGAGAAATTCAACATAGCAATTATTGTAAACACTTTATCATTTGGAGCCATCATTCACATCCAAGGAAAAAGGTATTGAGTTTTGTTTGATTTTGCATCACTATAGTTTCCTTTTCTTTCATGTTCCAATCTGAAGTAGAGGCAACCTATTAGCTTAACTTTACATTCTTAGCTTATGATTTATTACCCTACACAATCATGTTCTCCATATTTTTTAATATTAAAGTGCAATGTAAGCACTTAATATAACTATTTAAGAGAAATTATTGTTTATTTCTAGTGATTTGTTAGTGTTTATAATAAAAAACCCTAAATAGCTACCTGAATATGACGCTCAAATGTCATGTAAGTATGATAAATATTTGCTTTCGTGGGTGTAGGTCTTAAAGTAGATAAGAAGTTAAGGGAAGCATTGAAAAAGACTCTGTTTTGTAATCTATTTTCATTGCCATCATTGAACTCCATTTGTTTGGCTATTTTTCAAATATTATTCCACTCTCTGTGTCTAAGAATAGAGTGAGGATGGATCCAAAAGAGCTACTCTCAGAGCCAAGGAATGAAACCTCAAAAGTTCAATTTGTTTCTGGGTTAGCTATTAATGAGTCTAGTAGCAGGGTACGGTACATGGAATGTTGGAAGAATCACACCCTTGAGCTTCCCTATCATGGAAAAGATGGATGTCAAGAGTTCAAGGCCAGCGAAGATGATGAAATTAGATGCGATGCCTGTAATTGTCACCGTAGTTTCCACAGAAAGGTAGAGTACATGGAATGTTGGAAGAATCAAACCCTTCAGCTTCCCTATCATGCCAAAGATGCATGTGGAGAGTGTTAAACAATAAATGGTAGAAAAAAAAAATAGATATTCAGAAACAAGAACAAAACACAAATTTACAGTGGTTCACCATGAAGGCTATGTCCACTCTCAAGCAGGGCAATATTATTATTCACTATCTCAGATACATTACTATACACAGCAGCATGCTTTATATAAGCAAGCATTATCTAGAATGTGAAGAGTCAAGAGTCATTGGAGGGAAAAGACCAAGTGACTATTGGGTTTCACATTCAACAATCTCCCACTTGAAACCCAACATCTGCTGCTACAAACTATAATATCCCCTACATTTCCATTCTTATTGTCACTTTGAAAACAAGCCCACATTACAAGGCTTTAACTTCTGTTCAAGGACACTCCATGTAAGTCTTCTCCAAGCTTGCCAATCAATTGCAACACCTTCCTTTCAAACATTTTTGCCTATTGCTTTCTTCCCTTTCTTCACCAAACCAAACAGATCTCCATCCTCTGCTTCCTCCAACTTGAGCCCTTCCTTGTTAGCCAAGAGCAACTTCTTTCCATCGTATTCCTTTAGTTTTCCCACCCCATACTCATCGATGGCATCCACCATGAACAACACTTCATAACCTTTCTTCTTCAGCCTCTCCAGGAATGGGGAATTCTTCACTGACTTGTCATTCTTATCTACCTCTGCCCTCTTCCGCAATTCCTCCATGATGGAGTTGTCCAGATTTATTTCCATGGTTTTCTTATTTGACATGTAGTTGTCCATGTTACTGTCTTACAGAGACTGTGCTTTAATTATCCGTTCCATGTTTGCACTCAACTCATACTTCCCTATCATAGGCACATACAGATACACCAAAACACACTCAGACACCATGCTGAGCCCCTCATCCCTCCTGAGCCGCTCTTCTCTTTCCTCTTTACTTTATTTAATCTAGTCTAGAGTCATAACCATTGCCCCACAGCTCTTCACAGGAGCACACTCGTCTACTCTAAAAGGAGTCTGATCACTAGAAAGGTCCACCACAACATTCTCATTCCCTCTCCTCTCTGCAATAACAACCCTAGAATCCCCTACTCCAACAACACCAGCAATAGTAGCGGCACCATCACTGCTTTGTTCCATCGTAGCCCTCTATGCAAAGGCCCTCAATTCTTGCTCAGGTTTTTCCTCATCTCGAACAATCAAATCAAGTTCTTTGGCATCATCTAGTTGATCCCCGAAACTTTCACTATCAAATTCCAACATACTAAGGAAATCATTAATAACATAATCAGTTTCAGCATCTAATTCATCATCTAATTGATTTGAAAACCTTTCAATCTTTCCATCTTCAATCGACATTGCTCCCACTCAAACTTGAATCTCTCCTGCCAAACGATCAAGCACAACCAGCTCTGATACCAATTGTTAAACAGTAAATGGTAGAAAAATAAAACAAAGATTCAGAAACAAGAACACAACAACACAAATTTACAGTGGTTGACCATAAAGGCTACATCCACTCTCAAGCAAGGCAATATTATTATTCACTATCTCAGATACATTACAATACACAGTAGCATGCTTTATATAAGCAAGCATTATCCAGAATGTGAAGAGTCAAGAGTCATTGGAGGGAAAAGACCAAGTGACTGTTGGGTTTCACATTCAATAGAGAGTTCAAGGCCTACATAGATGATGAAATGAGATGCAAGGCATGTAATTGTCACCGTAGTTTCTACAGAAGTGTAGAGTATCATTAGCTCTTACAGTAGGC
Organism: Cunninghamia lanceolata; assembly: GCA_027924645.1. Taxonomy (NCBI): domain Eukaryota; kingdom Viridiplantae; phylum Streptophyta; class Pinopsida; order Cupressales; family Cupressaceae; genus Cunninghamia; species Cunninghamia lanceolata. The sequence goes on from BSBN01000244.1 coordinate 1,564,352, forward strand.
CAATGAGTTAATTTAAAGCTTAACAGTTAGTACCTCGTTGTTATTTGAGGCATTCTGAACCTACAAGGGGCTATTTTTAATAACTATTTTGCGTACAAAATTGAGCTTTAACATTTTAGAAGTGTTTTAAATGAGCTATTCCTAAATATTATCCACTTCAACAGTCAAAGGTTAATTTTTGTCAATAAAAATAAGACAAATATTTACCATTTTTTGTTGTGAATGAGGTATAAAATTGGTATTGACTGTTTGAACATTGAAGTGGATGATGTTTAAGTAGAGTGTTTTAAATGAGGCTTTATGTAGAAAAATGTTTAAACAATTTGTATATATTCATTAATTTGTGAATTGTTATGAGGGAGTGGTTGCTCACACAAACAACCAAAGGAATAACCACAACATAGCAGTTATTTATATTAGATATTTCTTAAAAGTGTAAAGAATAATAAAAATACTAATTTCAAAAATATAGAACACTAACATTATAAAATATTATGGATTTTAAAAAATATATATTAAGAAATATTATGTTTACATTAAATCATTTTAGATAACTCTTAAATATTTTTTTTCAGAAAAACTAGTGATATTAAAAAGCATTTAAACTATCTTTTGGGTTCTCATTACATCAAGATGTCCTTCTTAATACTAATAAGTTTTTTGTGAGATGATTCATTTTGTAAATCACAAAATGTGATTATAAATATTGATGTATACTATTTTTTTTTATAGAAGTTTAAATATTTTATGGTTTTGCAATTGATAGTGTAAATACAACAATCTTGGACTTTTGATCCATCAACATGGTGAGTACAAATATTATATATAAAGAATTTTTATATTCATAGTCTAAGATATAATTTGATGAATAGATCAATATATGCAATCATTTAATTAATTTTTAGTAAATACAATTTCTTAGGAATAGGTATAGGGTGATGAAAATTAGAGAGGTGTTGAGTCATCAGAGAGGGGGATGTGTGTGTTGTAAAGATTTAGGAGGGCTGTAATAGAAACCATGGAAAATAAAAACAAGTGTAAATCTTGGATCTACATGGAAAAGCAAATGACACACATAGAGGAAATTTGAAATTCTTATGTTGGCATTCTCTACCATGTATCATTGGTCTTATGATAGGTGTAAAAAATCATTGAAGAAGGGAGTTGCAAGTTGGACTATAACTAACATATTTAATTGGCTATTTTTAGTCATTTGTATGTGGTGTGTAAGAGGAATGATGACACCCACATGGAGAACTTGGGAGTTACACTTGACCCCTTTGGTCAAAAAATATGAAATTAAAAACTTTATTTTTTAAAGCTATCAACAAAGCATAGAGTATGACATATATATATATATATATATATATATATATATATATATATATATATATATATATATATATATATATATATATATATATCATTCATGAATTCAAATATAGTTATGTACAAAATCAATAATATTTGTAATGAGAAATAAATTACATTTTAAAAATTGTGATATTTCCTTTAAAAACCCTTTTGTTTTAATGAATCGGGTTTTAAAAAGTCCATTAGTTTAGAGAGTGATAGCACGCTCCCATAAAGCATGCACAATACCCCATTCATCTATCAAGTGAGAACTAGGTTTCTAGGTTTCTGCATAAATAAAAGATTTTCACATAACTTTTGCCATTAGAATGACAGGAACTTGGATAGCAACATAAGGATTTAAATAAGGTCATTCATGCAATTCAAATTTACCACAATGTCAATAAGGTGACAGGAGCTTAGGTTCCTTACAATTATTTAATGATAATAATACTTCCACTCTAACAAGCTACAAGAACAAACACCATCAAGCTACATAATTATTATGAACACAGATTAAACTTTTATTCTATGCAGCCAAATCAGGCTCCATTACAAGACAACAAAAACCTTTGCAAATTACATCCATTCAATGATCCTTATGCTAATCTATCAATGCCTATAGGTTGGAGCAGTTCCTTAACTTTTCTGACCTCTAGAATTAGTTCTTTTCATTTGATATCTGCTATTTGGCCTTGGGCCACACTCGATCTCCTCATCTCCACTCCGGCTGCCCTTTCTGTCTACTGTGCAAATTTCTGCATTGTCATTTCTCTTTTAACTTTATTCTTTCTATCGGCCTTCACATTCACCTCTTACAGTCCTTCAACTCCTTTTATTTTCCTTCTCTTATTCTTTACGACCATAATAGATCAGCCTCTTACATTTTTTGTTGCCAGGCTTCCTTCTTTGACACCTCTTAAATTGACCACATTTCATCAGCATTCATACTTGCCAGATATTTGATTATTGGCCTTACGGCCTTCTTTGTCATCCTTCTCCAATATGTGTGGCCTCTCTAAATTTGTCCTCCTTCCTTTCTTTTTGGGCCCTCCTTATCAGCATCGGCCTTCTCTTTTATCGACCTACATCGAAATTGGCTACTCACTCTTCTATTTTTGACCTTCCTCTTCATTAATGATGGCCCTCAATATGCATCATGCTCTAATGTTCCCAGATCGACTCCCTCCTAATTTTTCTTATTTTGGCCTCCTCTTTATTGTCATACATCCTGCTTTTATCAGCCTTCCACTTGTAACCATTTACCTGTCCATAATCATCACTAACTATACTATTTTAAAATCTTCTTTCTATTTTCAATTTCTTTTATGTTGGCCCTTCACTCTACAGTAACTATTAGCCTTTATAATAGTTTCCTTTTATCTTCCACCTGTCCGTTCGCATGCTCCACCTTTCTCTGCCTTTTCATTTTCTAACCTATTCTTTCTTGTTTATAGCCATAACGTTTGCCTTCTCTAATGATCTTGTTTCCTCTTACATCTGCCATTTATAATATAACTGTCATCCTTTTATGATATTGCCTACACCATTTTTGTTATTTATTTATTTCTTCTTTTAGCTCCATGCACCACTCAAATCTCTACCAATTAATAATTGACTAATAATGTTCCTATCGCTCTGGCGATAGGAACTTCCTACCATCTACATCCCATCATTTAACCCTACACATTAGACCCAAAATTTAACAGCTAGTTAACACAAAAATTTGAAAATTAAAAGATCCCCTACATCAGAGAGTAAAGTTGTGGACAATTTCAAGATAAACTAGGCAAGTGATTTTATAAGTTTTTGGATTCCCACTTGGCTAAGTCTAAGGTAATCCAAAGATTTTTTTATAAAAAGGGAATGGACAAATTTGAGCTTAAAATATTGACACTTTTTTATCCAAATCTAAATCTAAATCTATGTTAGAAAATTTCCATCCATCAAGTATTTTTGTCATTGTCATTTATTAGCCCAATATGATCTTGCGCTTGTCCATATTTTTCCAAGGTATATCTTATGTTTATGATAATTATTCTACTTACATTTGTTTAGATATGTATGTACTTCAATTTCTTCTCCCTAAATTTAATGTGGATTTATGCATAGTTTTATTTCATTTGCTATAAGATCTTACTTATTATAGCTTGTTTGATATGTGGGATAATAAGATATTATTAACCCTTACTCAAATAGGAGATTTATGCAGTTGATCTTGTGTTTTCAAGAAGAGAAAATGACAAACACATGGGTAAGTTCACAAAAATGAGGAACCAAAGGGGGTCTTAAGATGCCACTTTTTTTCTAAAATCAGGAAAGACTGATGTTGGATGAGAAATTGAAGATAGTTACACCCAAAATTTGAAGTTACAACAAAAACACGAGTCATAGTGCTCCGAATCTAGTTTCTAAACTACTAATTTTTTTTCAAAGATGGTTGAGATTAAAGGGTTCGAAAAGGGGGAGCACACAAATTGGTCTTGTTATTCACAAAAAAATATAACATAGCGTCTAGTGTGCACCCCTAAAATGTTAACTTTTTTTAGTATTTCAAAAATCACTTTGGTGAGAAATTAACTAACACCATGTAGTTTATCCCTTATCGCTTATGTTGTGTTTTGACCATACTTTAATGCATGTATGGGCCTTGCGTTTATACATACATTAAAGTGGGGGCTAAATTTTATGTCAAAAAATGTCTCCCTGGACTTTTTCCTCCTAAGTTTAGCTCTCAGGTTCCTTATTTTGCATCTTGCATGTTCATTTTGACTCTCAAAAGAAAATGGCCTGAAACGCTTGAGGGATATTCTTGCATTTGATTCTTCCTTGAAATAGGACTTGAGGACATGAGCACTCGTGCCCTTGTCCTGTCTTATTTTAGGTAGGTCCCAAATTTTAATATGGGGCTTGAGGGACATTGTTGCACTTAACCCTATCCTGAAATAGGACTTGACAACACGGACACTCGGGCCCTTGTACTACCCTATTTAAGATAGGTCCCAAATTTAAATATTTGTTATGTCACCATTAAGAGGTTTAGTTGCCAACATTTTAAGTTTGAATTATGAAATTTAAATCAAGAATGTATTTAGTTGCATATATAAGCATGTTTAGGGTTTCATTTGTAGACTAGAAGATGATTATGAACTTTTGGTGAACTTATGTTTTTAGAACATTCAAGATATTCACTATTGTAGAGAAGAGCATTGTTATTGTGTATGTTATTGTAGATTTAGCTTCATCTTCTCATTTGTTGAAGAATCTTCATCTATCTTAGATCTACACCTTTGATGTGATATCTGTTTGTGTTTGAAGCTTTATTAATTTGTTTTTGCCTCTATCCCGTAGGGATACCCACACTTTATCTGACCAAGGTATTTGGAAGACTTGAATGTCCTTCTAGGGCTTGACTAAGGCAAGCCTCTAAACACCACAACCCCCAACCACACTCCTTGTAATTACAAGTTACAGGTATCAGATTTCACATAGTGGAGTTGTAGAGGAAGGTTGTAAAATATAAGAATTCCAGATCTCTAAAGAAAAGAACTACCTGGACTTGGGTGCTAGTGCTAGTATCATCTAAGGTTGAAAACATAGAAAACATTGTGATAGTGACAATCAGCATCTTAAGAGGCTCTGACATCCTGAAGAACACCCTACCTTAAACTCGAGCACTAGTGCTAGTGTCCTTCGTATCTCTCAGGATGGAAACAGAATGTACTGTGAACCTCAAGTGTCGCAAGGAGATCAAGATTCCCTAAAGAAAACACCACCTTAGATAGGGGCATGAGTGTAAGTGTCCTCAACTATTTTGCATCTTGAACTTCAAACAAACTTCAAAAAATTGTCAGTAATTAATCTCTTTTTACTACCTTACTCTGCAAGCATTTGTCATACTTCTTCATTTTACTTGCTATCTATTTTTATAATGAGGGTCTCTAAATGTAACTTGTAGGTGAATCCTCATGTAAAAGTGTGATTCAAATAGATTTATGTGTCCTTGAATGTTTGTAGTGAAAGGAGGATCTAGCCATTCAACCTCATCATCCCCCTCTCTTCATACACAACATTAATATTTATTTAATTAATTACAATTATCCTTTTAACATTCCCTCCATCATTAAATTAATTAAATAAATCATATTTTTTAATTAAAATTAATTACATAAATCATATTTATTTAATTAAAATTAATTTCTCACACCCCTCTACACTAATTAATTAAATAATGAAAACTAATTAAATAAATAATTATGTTGAGAGATGTAATTACAGTAGTAGTTGCAAGGGGTGGAGTGTAATAGTGTGAATGTGCTGCAAGGAGTGGAGTGTAATAGTGTGAATGTGTTAACGAACTGACATATAAAATTAATTACACGTAGAGAAGTTTTTTGGATGATGACTTTCACAGTACATAAAAATAAAATAGAGCCAACATATTTTTAATAAAGCTAATAGAAAAATGTGTATAAATATAAGTAGTACTCAAACATAAATTTGAAGTGCCACATAGTGGCCAGTACCTGCCTTATAGTGTAGTTATTATAGTATTTGTTTAGTTGTAATTTTTTTGTTGATTAGCAATTGGTTGTATATAGTATTTGTTTAGTTGTAATTTTTTTGTTGATTAGGTATTGGTTGTATAGACAAATTGTATTCCAATAATTGAAAAATTAATTTTTGAAGAGTGTTGAAATGTCTTGGGTAAATAAAATTGAAATCTCAAAAATAATCTAATTCACAAATATTTCAATACTCTAATACTTTTATAATTTAAATGCATTAAAATATTGTATGTTTGAAGAATAAAATAAAAAATGTAATAACATGGCAAAATATTTTTTGTGATACTGTAGATTAACTCTTACTAAATAAAATTGAAATCCCAAAAATAATCTAATTTCATAAAATAAAATGTGTAGAACCCTAACCCTAATTGGGTGTGGATAGATTTGAAATGTCTACCTAAAATATTAAAATGTAATAATATTTAATACTATTACAATTTAAAGAATAATTACATAATACAATAACAATGACATATTCATATTTACATCACTCCAATATTTTATCTTACTCATTTTTTTGTTTAGGTAATAATAGTAAGTACTTTTAGAGAACATGATTTTAATTATTTTATTTAATCTAATATTGTGGTTTAGTAATAATTTTAAGTGCATTCATTTAATAAAAGTATGTTGGTTCAGCTCCATTTAATTAGACATCAATGGTTAAGATCAAATGAATAGTTAAGAAATATTTTAGTGAAATTAGGCTATTTATGTGTAGAACCCTAAACTATAGTTGTAAAAAAAATTTAAACCCTAATAATTTTTTTATAAAATAAATAAATAAAAATATGCATGCTTTGTAAAAAAAAATTTAGTGTTATTTTATTTTACGAAATTAGGTTATTTTTTAGATTTTTATTTTTTTACTCAAGAGTTAAAAATCTAGTGTCATGAAAAATACTTTTATTTTGGGGATTTCAATTTTATTTTCTCAATAGTTAAAAATCTAGTATGATGGGAAATATTTAAATGAAGTGATGTCATGTTCCTGAAATATAGTTAGTAAAATCTTTAAAATATAATGTGCTTGCTTATTGTATTTTTTTCCCCTTTTTTATTTGATTTGATAAAACCCTAATAAAATATACTTATAAAATATTATTAAACATAAATAAAATAATATGCAATATTACCACCATTATTGTAATGATGCTCGCCCTTATCATGTAAAAGTTTTCTTTCAATTAGATTAGAGAAAAATAATTTTTAAATTTGTTATAATTTTTGCATCTATACAATAGAAATAGCTAAATATTTTTTAAATAGAAAAACTATTTCAGATCTCATTGGTTGCAAACAAAATTATTAATAATGACCTACTTATAGTTTCCTTATGGCCTGAGAAAAATTTCAAAGCACTATAATGTTCACATAAAAAAGACTATCGGCTTAGGATTTAACCCAAATCAATTGAAAAAAAACCTGCATGGTATTAAATATTCATTGTTCATATTTTCACTTAAAATTTAAATATAAGTTTTCAAAATTAAATATTAAATATTTAAATAATATAATAACAATGATTATAATGATTAAAGAATTAATTAATGTAATAATACTAATACTTCTATAATTTAAAATGCATTAAAATATTGTATGTTTGAAGAATAAAATAATAATAAATTTCATGATATGTAGATTTTAAAGTTTTGACTAAATAAAATTGAAATCCAAGATCTTTAACTTTTGAGTAAATAAAATTGAAATCCTTAAAATAATCTAATTACATAAAATAAAATGTGTAGAACCCTAAAAACTAAATTAAAATTAAATTACTTTTAGCTAATGAAGCAAAAAATTAATCGCCATCCATTTAGGCATGACTTAACTAGTGGGAGACAAAATTTGTGTTCACAATTTGTTTACTTGCCACGTGCTCCACTCAAACCGCAATTCTTCTGCATTTATAATTTAATCCGCAGAGAAGAGGTCCTTTTTTTAAACCAATGACAATACAGATAAATCATTTTTCAATTATTTTTTTGTTAAAAATTTACCATGTTGACATAGGTGCTCCCCTCAAACCACAATTCTTCCGCATTTATAGTTTAATCCACATAGAGGTCTTTTTTTTTAACTAGTGACAATATAGATAAATCATTTTTCAATAACTTTTTGTTAAAAATTTACCATGTTGACATAGGAAAAGTACAAATTTAAATCAAATTTGCCCCACAAGAAAAATAATCCTTTCTTTTGATTGGTTTACAAGATTAATAACTATATAAGTGTGAACTCATTGCAATAGTACCTGGTGGAAGGCATGTACTAATAAAAACAAAACAAATTGAATTGGGAGAAGAAGTTTAATGGATAAGGAGATAAGTCTTATTGGTAAGAGTATTATGAAACCATTTTTTTTAATTTTTCTTACAAAATTAATTTATGAAGTGATGCAATGTTCCTGCTATTATTTATAGAAGGTTAGATTAGCATTGCATATTATTTACTCTTATTCTATCTACATGCTACTCAATAAAATAAAAAGAAAATTGTAATTGAACCTATAAATTATAATTTATTTAATATTTTTCTTGTATAAACAAATCTTTGAAAACCACAAAGAAAATTAATGGAAGGGTAAATTATTTACATTAGTTTAATGAGAGATAGGGTTAAGGTTCTTCAATCTTTAAAAGTGACAAAGAAAATTAATACTTAGTTTATTCTTTTAGATTTTTACTATAGGAATTCATTCATAAGAAAATTAAGGCACAATAAATTATCTACTTTTGTTTAATGAAGGTTAGCAAAGAAAAATAACAACAAAGTAAATTACTTTATTTTAGTTTAATGAGGGCTAGGGTTATAGTTCAATATTTATAATCCACATATAAAATTAATATTTTTACTATGAGAATTAATTCTATTAAAAATTATAATTAAGTTTTTTCATCATTTGGATTAAAGTATTGAAAATTTTCCATTTAAAACTAGTTGTTAGAGCTATGATTTGGGGTTGCATACCCACAAAGAAAACTAATTGCAAAATAAATTACTTTAGTTTTTTTAGGATTTTAATCTTTAAAAGATTAAAGTTTTTTCTACGGGAATTATTTCCATTAGACAATTGTAATTAAGTTTCTCATATCGTTTGGATTAAATTAAAAACTAATTTTTAGGATTCTTCAATCTTTAAATGTAAATTTATAAAGTAAATAAAATAAATGTTTAAGTAAAACTAGAATTATATAGTAACATGTATATATTTTAGCTCCCGACTCTATATATTCAAATAAATTAATAAAATTATATAAGTAGTACTCAGACATAAATTTGAGAAAAGGCAAATGAGAGAAAATTGAATTGGGAGAAGAAGTTTAATCGATAAGACTATGCAACATTTTTCTATTTTTCTTGAAAAATGAATTTATGAAGTGATGCAATGTTAAAGTGCAGCTTAAATTATGGAACCCAGAAATTATAATTTATTTAATATTTTTGTTGCATAAACAAATCTTTGAAAACCACAAAGAAAATTAAGCAAAGAAAAATAAGGGCAAGGTAAAGATTAAATCTTTAAAAGATTAAAGATTTTTTCCATGGGAATTAATTCCATTAGACAATTATAATTATAATTAAGTTTTCATATCATTTGTGTTAAATTTAAAAACTAATTTTTACGATTCTTCAATTTTTAAATGTAAATTTATAAAGTAAATAAAATAAATGTTTAAGTAAAACTAGCATTATATAGTAATATGTAAATATTTTAGCTCCTCACTCTAAATATATTGAAATAAATCAATAAAATTATTAAACCAATAGAGATATCTTAAATACACCGATCTAAAAGATGCATAGATATGTATTCTCACTAACAATCTTAAATACATCTATCTAAAAGATACCTAGATATGCATTCTCATTAACAATTTCAATATAGGTGCCTCAAGACTTATCCATTAGCGTCTTTTAGATAAATGTATTATTTAAGATAAATGTATTGTTTAAGATATCTATGCTAGTTTAATTAATTAGTCTAAAAATCTTAAATCCTATTTCAGTAACTTATTTATTCTAATTAGCTCAAATCCTTATCCATTATCCCCAAATAAATTAATTAAAAATTCAACTAGTCACATGACCAACTAAAGGTTGTTTAGATTCACTTAACTTAGACATTTTCACAAAAGTCAAACTAACTTTATAGCTCCACCATTCATTCACATATGACATTTTTTAATCCTAGCAGTTCACATAAACATAAGCCCTAGAAGTTTTCATTTTTCCCTAGTTTTTCTCATTTAATACTAATCATCCATCCATCCATCCATCTTTAATCTCAACCATTCATCTTTATAGAATTCCTTAGAAGCTTACATCCTTGCCCTAATTTTTGTCATTTAATCCCAGCCATCCATCTATCTTTAATCTCAACCCTTCATCCTTATAGAACCTCATAGAAGCTTCTACTCTTGCTCACATTTGTCTCATTCAATCCTAGCCATCCAATGCAAATAAATCCTAATTCTCCATTTCTCTACCTCAAATCTATAAATTTAGGCTTCCCTCTCATCCAAGGTATCAAGAAAAATATGCTATCATACTAGTGAGTCCACTAGAGCAATTCAACATAGCAATTATTGTCAACACTTTATCATTTGGAGCCATCATTCACATCCAAGAAAAAAGGTATTGAGTTTTGTTTGGTTTTGCATCACTATAGTTTCCTTTTCTTTCATATTCCAATCTAAAGTAGAGGCAACCTATTAGCTTAACTTTACATTCTTAGTTTATGATTTATTACCCTACACAATCATGTTCTCCATTTTTTTTTAATATTAAAGTGCAATGCAAGCACTAAATGTAACTATTTAAGAGGAATTATTATTTATTTCTAGTGATTTGTTAGTGTTTATAATAAAAAACCCTAAATAGCTACTGACCTGAATATGACACTCAAACGTCATGTAAGTATGATAAATATTTGCTTTCGTGGGTGCAGGTCTCAAAGCAGATCAAAAGTTAAGGGAAGCATTGAAAAAGACTCTTTGTTCTGTAATCTATATTCATTGCCATCGTTGAACTCCATTTGTTTGGCTGTTTTTCAAATATTATTCCACTCTCTGTGTCTAAGAATAGAGTCAGGATGGATCCAAAAGAGCTACTCTCAGAGCCAAGGAATGAAACCTCAAAAGTCCAAATTGTTTCTGGGTCAGCTATTAATAAGTCTAGTAGCAGGGTGCGGTGCATGGAATGTCAGAAGAATCACACCCTTGAGCTTCCCTATCATGGCAAAGATGGATGTCAAGAGTTCAAGGCCAGCCAAGATGATGAAATTAGATGCGAGGCCTGTAATTGTCACCATAGTTTCCACAGAAAGGTAGAGTACATGGAATGTTGGAAGAATCACACCCTTTATGTAACGCCCGCCTTGAACGCCTTAAAGAATACACACTTATGCAATATGAAACAGGAAATTTTTTTTTTTTTTTTAAAATGTTTAAGTAACGTTAACACAACTAATTACGACATATTCTTTAAGGGTCCAAGGCTGCATCACTTAACAATCAACTAACATAAATTAACATACATCAGTAATTGATCCAAATTCCTTTTCAAATAAACAACTCATTCACATTCATTGCAAACATCAGATAACGGAATCAGCATGATGAAATACATAACTGAAATGCTTTCATATAAGTACATCAAGACATCATTACATTGCCACTTTTAGTCTACGTCAAAAGTTACATACATAAGGAATATTCTGTTACACAAATCTGGTACAAGGTTATACACTTACATCATCATCATTGAAACAAGTACAACTGAAACAAATCCTTTTCTGCATAAGATCCTGACAAGAGAACCAATGGATAAAATAGCTCTTCCACCCGACCATGTGGAACCCTAAGGTCCACCCCCTGAGCTAGGAGTTAACATGAGGTCCCAAACACTGACAGTCAGGTAGACGAAAGACAAACAAGAACAAAGGACGACCAAATGCCAATACAACACATGGCAATATCAATACAACACAACATAACTTAACTTAACTTTCACTTCCAGAGGTGACACAAAACAAATGAGGAGAGACCGAACAAGGGATGCTAGGTTGTAGTAGGGAGAGTGTCATCGCACGGTCCTAACATGGGTTATCCTGACAGCCTCTCACTAGGTGCCGGCCCCCATCTATGGTTATCCTGATAGCCTCTCACTAGGCGCCGGCCCCATAGGGTGACACATGCGGAATCGATCTTCCTTTCATGAGGACAAGGAAGTCAATCATGCCGACCAGGCCTTCTCTACCCATCCTTAGTCTAAACAAGCACTACAGGCCATGGGAGAGGAATCCATTAATCTTATTAATGTGAAATCTACCCTTAACCCCCTAGTTAATTTTAGGTTATCACTTGATTAATCTACTTTCAACGGGTTATCCTAACTGCCACTTTGGGCGCCGGCCCCACGTTGAAAGCCACTCTCCTTCCTAACACCTAGTAAACCTTAAAACATCATGCAATACTTAATAACAACACACGTATAATTACACTGCAAGGCATAAACCTTCTTGCATCAAAATAGAATCATAACATCAATTGTTATCCAACACTATTAACATTGCAATACTTTATCCTCTTACAGATTTCAGATCTCTCCTTGCGACAAAATGGTACAATACGAGCACAAGAGGTTTGATACTTCATCCTGAGACAAGACACAACATTCAACCTTGACAGAACCTCATTATACTTCATACTTTGTTTGATACACATAAACGCTATTACGTCATAATTATAAAAACAACAATACACAAGTTGCGAATACTTAACAACGACAACTTAGCCTCTGGAATACAAGTTTGAACAAACTCAATACGACTCATTACAACACTCATACAATTCAAATCAATTCAGATTCAGAAGATAAAATACTACAACTCATTCTCAGTTTAATGCAAACAACTTCTGAAATAAGATCAACATTATATTATAACACTTGCAACTAAATCTCTAACTAATCCTTATTTTGCTTCAAAAGATAAATAAATTGATTACTAAATCATTACAATAATTGATGTAAGAACCACTTAATTCCAGATACGATCTTATATACTTTCCTTCAATCTTGAGGCGAATTCAATCACGAAATGTTTGTTATCCTTCATACGGTCTTGCAGACATTCTAGCGAGCTCAATCAAATGGATTCTTTTATGATGGTTTGAAGATGTCTCTGAAACTGATTTTATCCGTGATGATTTAATTCCTTAAGGAGAATGATCGTAAAAGTGCCCTATGCGAACAGCTTGGATTACTTTACTACTGAGATGTAAAATTGCTATTGACTGTTTAATCACTGACGTGAATGATATGCATCCGGTCTGACGACTTCCGGCTATGTTCACTAAACTTGCAAATTTTACTGCGTTGACGGTATCCACGAAAATCGTTTGCTCATTTTCTAACGAATAGCAATGATCGCAAAAGATGGTGAAAATCTGGTACGGAATAACTGGAGAATGTTTATGATGTGATAAAAGAAGACCACGGTTTTGCCCACACAGCAATCTCATTTCAACTCAGTAAGTGAACTGCATTCGTTAGTTTACTGGAATGGCTTTTTGCCTGTAAGAAGAGCTATGTCGATGATTTTTCTATCACACTGCTACTGCCGAGTCTGTTATTAGATTTCTGAGATATTCAGATGTTGAGGATTAACCAAAACAAGACAGTAGCTATCAGAAACAGACAGCTTCTCAAATTACATTTGGAACTATTACTACATTATACCAACAGTTGGTTATTGACCATCTTGCCCTCACTAGCTATCTTGAGGTCACCCCAAACTTTTTCAGACGTGCACCAGCTAAGACAACGGCAGTCTACAGATTAAACCTAACTAAGTTTAGATTTTCACCTCTAGCAACTGCAGTAAGCATAAACTCTTAAGACATTATTACTGCTATATAAGCTATGAGTGCGGTCAGAGATTGATGTATGACAAATACCCTAATCAACTTCGATATTGAATGCTACAGCCTCCATCATCTTCCAGGGTTAATGATGTTCGCTTAGCGTGTTTGAAAGCCAGTGAAATCGCGGTATCCCAAGCTATAAGATGGCTGGTGTACAAAGAATCATCGTCCCAAAACTGACAATGACTGACGGAGGCCATAAAATGGTCATATTGAAAAGACTTCTGTGACTTCAACAAGAGCGAATAACAAGAAGGCCACGGTAGCGAGCATCTCAACCTTGCAGCGTTACCTGATATCCTGATCCACTAATAACCAATACCAACCGCAACTAAAATACATAGAATCTTAGACAAGTTTGCTCACCAGTTTTTTTTTTTTAAAGCAAGCAGAACTTCAATCGAGAGTGAATGGTAAGACAAGACGGCAGCGAGCTACCCGACTCATCACCTCCCATCACGCCCTGACTTAACAATATGCAGCGTCTCCAACATTAATGATCCACTGCTAAACATTACCAAACGCTATGAGGCATAACGAATAGAATCTCCGGCCAGATCGCTAAACTAGGTTTAATCAGCAACGAACAGCCTATCAAAAGTATGCATTCAACCTCTCTGGAAAGAATCTGCACTTTACACGTTTGGAAATTCGCACAAATCTAGGCATTTTTGTAAATTTTGATTTGCACCAGGTGTATAAGATCGAGCTGGCTGTTGGAACACATTGTCCTTGAAAGACTCCTCTTATACTTTCATGGAGATCCATGACAAGATGACACTGACGCGTGTGCAGAAAGGTATCAAAACAAGAAGAAACTCCAGCTAAGGAATACGCTAGACAATGGAAAATGGAACCCGTGGGTTTAACCCCCAAACACAACACAACCTGGCCATTCAGCTATAAAGAACAAGAGAGAGATTTTTTTTGTTCCTCTCGATAGCCAGAATTCGCAAGTAACCAATCTCTAAAGTAGGGATGACGTATTATGGAGAACCGTATCTGAGCCAAAGACGACATTCATCCCTAATAACTAGCATTTACCGTCACAACCTAGATGCTTCATTCTATTTACAAAATCATATATTGTAAAGACAAAATGGTATAAATCCCCTTACCACGCAATAAGATTCTAAAGAAACCATTGTTTGCTTAAATCTGAGACTACTGAGATACTGAAGTTGAATTCCCTTCTTCTATGGCAAATCTGCCAATTAAAAATTTCCCGACAACCCTCTCAAGACCATCCAACCTACAGAAATGAAACCAACAGCCCAGGTTTTTCCAAAACGCAATCCAGGAACGACAAATTTGGCCGAACCCCAATTGCCTCCATTTCCTTCATTTATGCTGGAAGGAAAATTTCAATGCATCGTGCTCGTTGAGCCCTACAGTTTCAGTTTCTTGCATGCTCAGCAGTCAATCTCCAGTAACAATCGCTATATAGGTTTCTGAGCCAAAAGAATTTCCAGTTGCAGATGTGGGAGGGCAGGTTAAAAAGGTACGTGACCGAGAAAATCAAATGAATACAAAGCGACTTACAGAGAAGGAAACAATAACAACATTAATCTGATCTTACAGGAACAACTAGCTGTGGCCAACAGTGATTTACGGCAATTCTATCGAGGTGTCCTACAAACCCTACCAAGATCACACCGGTTTGAGAATGCATGCAGAATAATTCGGCAACCAGTGGAAGGAAAAACATTTGACTTACAGAATCCTTGAGCAAAAATGATGTATTTAAACCCTAAGAGAAGATGCTGATTACACACAGAGAAAACAGTCTATAGAACTATTTGGAATCCAATAACCTATAACAACATTTGCAGATTTGAAATGGAGTTCAGAGATAAGACATTCAACGGAACCTGGTTTCGTAATCGACTCGACGAATCTACTTCAATCACTGCAGTCCCAAGCTGCTTCTTCCCTTTCACCTGTGATGTTCTCCCTGATGCCCCTACAGCTCTTTTATAACACAGCCTCTCTCCTCTCCAAGGGCTTGGCACGCGATCCCGTGCAAACTCCTTTTAAAGAATATGTATTTTTTTTATATTTAATTTAATGATTCCCAATTATTATTTATTTTATTTTTTTATTATATTTCTTTATAACCGACCTTATATATTGTTTTTAAATAGAATAGTACTTTTTCAACTATCTAAAATTTTGTACTATCCTATAATTTATTTTATTAATCCAGTTGTGAAACACAATTTACAAGCGTGGCTATATCTATTTATTTATTTAAATATTTATTATAAATAATATTATGTCGAATAATACAAACTTCTTACAACTTTATTTATCAACAACACTTCTATTAAAATAATAATTTATTTATAGCTAAAATCGACAGCTAACGACATTATGCCCATTTAACAACACTTATACTCTTCCGTAGAATAATTCTAATTAAAGCACAACATTACCACACATACTTAGACACCTTCAAACTTGATTTGACTCCAAGATACAATATTACCTGACAGTAAGACATGGGCGAATGACAACCAATAACCACAAGGGTAAACTGACGATGAAGGAACACTGACTAGGGGCCTCATGTTAACTCCAACCAACTAATCCATTGGTGAAGGCACGCTCAGACCTGTAATCAGGTGGAGTCGATGCCTAGTACCTGCATCCTGCAGCAACGCATAGTTAACCATAACAAGATATACATATACATCACATGCAGTCCTATCGTGAATGGAAATCGCAGTGAGGTAGGGTACTCGAGAACGAGTAATACAACACTGTTCCATTCACGTTTATAAATAATAATCAACTAAATTGAGCAAGATATCAGATTACTAATCTATGACATAAAATGATCAACTAACTTCCAATCCCATATAATGAATAACATCAAAGCATTTAAAACATCAGTTCATTTATCAAATTGTAAAGCATATAATGACATAATCCAACATCAACATCTGTTATCATAATAATTAGGTTCATACTGAAATAGCAAAATAACTAGAAATCCATCATCAACGACCTAAAAATACTGTCAAAATGTCCAGTACTACTAAGCAAACATCAGTCCATAAGACGATAAGTTGAGGGGCACTACATCCTCCCCCCCTAGGATCAGGCTTACTCCTGGAAGCCTGCGAACAAATATGGATATAGCTCTCGCATACGGGAAGTATCTTCCCAGGTCGCTGAAGTCTCATCATTAGGATCCCATTGGACCCTTACCTGCTCTATGACTCTGCCCCTGAGAGTGAGTCGCCGGTGCTCTAAAATGCCTACGGGCTCCAAAGCTAGCTGCCCGTCCTCTACCTGTAAAGCATTCCAATCAAGGACATGTGAAATATATGGATGGTAAGGTCTAAGAACATAAACATGAAATACGTCATGGACGCGTGACAAGCTAGGCGGCAAAGCAAGACAGTATGCAATAGGACCGATTCTCTCCAAAACCTCAAATGGCCCCACAAAGCGTGGCGCGAGCTTAGAGCCTTTTCCGTAACGGATCGGACTCTTTCACGGACGCACCCACAAGAACACCCGATCACCAACTAAAAACTGACGATCAAGTCTGTGAGCATCTGCATATTTCTTCTGTCTATCCTGAGCTACTACCAGATGCTCTCTGATACGATCAACCTGCTGCTCCACCTCTTGGAGCATCTGTGGACCTAGGAGAACTCTATCCTCAAGGCAATCCCAACTCAATGGGGTACGACAAGGACCACCATAAAGGGCCTGAAAAGGAGACATGCCAATGGAACTGTGGTACCCATTATTGTACGCAAACTCCACCAAATACAAATAATCTTCCCATCGGTTTTGCTGATCCATCACATACATACGGAGCATATCCTCGAGGACCTGATTGACCCTCTCAGTTTGCCCATCAGTCTCTGGATGATAAGCTGAACTGAAGTTCAATTGAGTCCCCAAAGCATGCTGAAGAGATGTCCAAAGAGCTGAAGTAAAAACTAGATCACGATCAGAGATAATCTTGCGAGGAATCCCGTGCAATCGGACTATATTCTCCATAAAAATTTTGGCCACAGATGAGGCATTATATGAAGATCGGACAGGAGAAAAGTGTGCTACTTTCGTAAGCCTGTCTACAATGACCATTATCGCATCATGGCGACGAGAAGACATGGGTAAACCAACTATAAAGTCTATTGAAATGATGTCCCATTTCCATTCCGGAATAAGATGTGGCTGAAGAAGACCTGCGGGATGCTGATGTTCTGCCTTAACCCTCTGACATTCTAAGCATCTCGAAACAAAATCAGCAATATCCCTCTTCATTCCAGCCCAAAAATATATCTGACGAAGGTCTGCATACATCTTCTTGACACCTGGATGCGCAGAATAAGGTGCCCGATGAGCCTCAGTCATGATTAGGGTGCGGAGACCCTCTGTAGAAGGCACATAAATGCGATCTAAATGTCGCAAGAGACCATCCGACTCGATAGAATACCCAGCATATCTACCCTCCAAGGCTCTACCAGACTCCACTTCAGCTTTCACTTCCTGATACCATCTATCTGCAGGGAGTGCTGCAAGAACCTGCCCTCTCAAATCCACTCCAAGAGTGATAGATGAAAGTTCATGTCTTCGACGACTAAGGGCATCCGCCACCACATTCTCCTTACCTTGGATATATTTTACCTCAAAGTCATATTCACATAGAAACTCCATCCATCGCCTCTGTCTCGCATTCAGGTTTGGCTGAGTAAAGATATACTATAAACTTCGGTGATCACTGTGCAGCTCAAACCGATGCCCCAGCAAGAAGTGTCTCCATCTTACCAATGCATGAACAACTGCAGCTAACTCTAGGTCATGTGTAGGATAATTCAACTCATGATCTTTGAGTTTACGGGACTCGTAAGCTATCACACGACCCTCCTGCATTAAAACTGCTCCTAAACCTTCCAAAGATGCATCAGTACAAACCACAAAATCTCCGGCAGGATCCGGCACTGCTAGAATAGGTGCACTGGTTAACCTCTCCTTAAGACTCTGAAAGGCTGCTTGACACTGTTCTGACCAAATGAACTTCTTTCCTTTTCTCTGAAGAGAAGTTATAGGGTGAGCTATCTTTGAAAATCCTTCCACAAATCACCGATAATAGCCTGCTAAACCCATGAAACTACGAACCTCCGAAACATTGGTAGGAGCCGGCCAATCCATGATGGCTTGAATCTTTGAAGGATCCACTGCAATACCCTTGTCCGAAATAACATGCCCCAAATATCTTACTTCAGTTTGAAAGAAATCACATTTAGCCAAATTTGCATACAACTGATTTTCTCTTAAACACTGCAAAACCTGCCGCAAATGCTCTTCATGCTCCTCCATAGACCTTGAATAAATCAATATATCATCTAAGAAGACAAGAACAAATCTATCCAGATAGGTACGGAACACACCATTCATCAGGCTCATAAATACTGATGGCACATTTGTCAATCCAAAAGGTACAACAGTGAACTCATAATGCCCATAGCGAGTGCGAAATGCTGTCTTGTGGATGTCAGCCTCAAAAATGCGCAACTGATGATATCCCGATTTAAGGTCTATCTTGGAAAATATCTTAGCTCCCTTGATCTGATCAAAAAGGTCATCAATTCGTGGAAATGGGTACCTGTTCTTCACAGTCACCTTATTAAGCTGCCGATAGTCGATGCACAAATGCAGAGATCCATCCTTCTTCTTCACAAAAATCACAGGTGCTCCCCATGGAGAGACACTTGGATGAATGAATCCCTTCGCTAATAACTCTTCTAGCTGCAAGCGAAGCTCCTTAAGTTCCTGAGTAGTCATCCGATATGGAGCTCGTGAGATAGGTTCTGCTCCAGGAACAAGGTCTATCTTGAAATCAATATCACGCTTCGGTGGCATACCTGGAATCTCGCTAGGAAAGACATCCTCATACTCCTTGAGAATAGGATAATCATCAAGGGATGCCTCCCTATTTTCCCCAAAATCTGAGTCATTAACTGTTACAGCAAACAACTTGCATCCTTGACGCAGACATCTCTTCAATTGCATAGCAGAAATCATGTGCAAGGAGATGGGTCTCTGAATCCCAACCACTTCTACTTCTCTGCCCGAATCATCAACACACCTTACTAATTTGTGGCGACAGTCTATCACTGCTCGATGAGCATCTAACCAATCCATTCCCAACACTATGTCATAGGATCCTAATGGTATAATGCGAAGATCCGCTGTGGTAGATAAAGGTCCTATCCTCAACTCGCAACCATGCACAAGAGAGTCTACTGATACTCTAGATCCCGAGGCCAATTCCACCTGCCACTTAACATCTTGCTTTGCTGCCACTAATTTGCAGCATTCCACTATAGAAGGGGAAATAAAAGAATCTGAAGCACCAGAGTCAAAAAGAATAGAAATGGTAATACCTCGCAAGACACCTGTAGTCTCCACAACGGTACCTTGGTGCTCCGCTTGGCGATTATCCACCGCCGCAAACACTCTATGTGACCTCCCTGCATCACCAACAGTGGGCTCTGAAACTGCGGGCCTCTGACCAAATCCTGAAGTATTCTTATGCAGGCACTGTCTAGCAATGTGGTCCTGCTGGCCGCAAGAAAAACATCCTGTTCCCCTGCCAAAACCTCCACCGCCTACAGGAGCATTAGATTGCTGAAAACTACCTCTACTTGCTGCAGATTGTGTACTCTGTGCGGGTTGACTGGCACGATCACGTTTAACTCTCTGCCAACTTCGATCCTTTCTGGAATGAAATCTGTTGCTTTGCTGATACTGAGAGTTTCTTGATTTCGTCTGGGAAAACTGTTGTTGCTGCTGTCCACTCTTAGAAGGTACCTATTGACTCCTCGAGTTACCTGCTGCATGAGACTGACCACCTCAGAAACCTGAACCTGCTCGAGATGAGCTACCAATCTGTACACCTGTATGACCCCCTAGGGCCATGCTCAAGTTCTCTTCCACCAATCTAGCCTTCTCAACTGCTACCTCCATGGTCTTCGGCTCAAACACACGAACTCCTCCACTGATGCGTGCATTCAGACCTCTAATAAAATGCTGAACTAACATGGCCTCGTCGTTTCCAATCCCTGCATACTGCTTGAGTTCATAAAACCTGCGCTCATACTGTTCCACTGTCATGGCCATCTGTCTCAACCCATGGAATTCGTCTGCTCGTCGTTGCCTCCAGTGATCAGATAAAAATCGAGCTCTGAACCTTTCCAGAAATAGTTCCCATGAAATTGTCGCAATATCTAGATGCAACTTTTGTTCCTCAAGACGCCACCAAGTAGAGGCGAATCCTCTTAGATGCATGATGGCGCATCTTGCCTTAGTGTTGCTGCCATATGGATGCATAGCAAAGCATCTCTCCAAATCAGTTAGCCATGTTTCTGCTTCCAAACCACTACCGGAGCCATCGAATGTAGGAGGACGGGCTCTCATCAAGTCTCTCATGTGGCCCGCAAGAATGGTTTCTTGTTCAGCTGTGATCTCTCTCCTTCTAGGAGATCGTTCTCTTTCTCTCTCTTCTGGTTGCACCACCTCCTGCCTTGGACCAAGACGAGCAAGCACCTCCTCAAGGAGCTGGCGTAGTTGAGCACCCTCGGGCTGACCCTGATTCTCTTGATTCTCACTTCCACCTTCTTGTGTACTTCCGTGAGGGGAACTAGGAGGAGGGCTGATTTCAACACCTCTCCCATGACCCCTACCTCGACCACGTCCTCGGCCTCGTACCCTAGGCATCTTCCTAGACAACACATCCAAGAACAAACTTCAGGTTGTTAGACAAGGACTATGAATGAATATGTCCTTCAGAGTTTAAGCAACTAGCATAGCTTAATGGGCTAATTATAAAACCAGAGTACCTAGTGTTAGTAACCTGGCTCTGATACTTTAGCTTCCCTATCATGCCAAAGATGGATGTGGAGAGTTCAAAGGCAGCCAAGATGATGAAATGAGATGCCAGGCCTGTAATTGTCACCGTAGTTTCCACAGAAGGGTAGAGTATCATTAGCTCTTACAGTAGGCCAATGAGTCAATTTAAAGCTTAACAGTTGGTACCTCGTTGTTATTTGAGGCATTCTGAACCTGTAAGGGGCTATTATTGTGGTTAGCATGTATGTTGAAAATATTTATACAAAAGTTTTAGAATTTTTAATAACTGTTTTGCATACAGAATTGAGCTTTAACATTTTAAAAGTGTTTAAAATGAGTTATTCCTAAATATCATCCACTTCAACAGTCAAAGGTTAATTTTGGCCAATAAAAATAAGACAAATATTTACCACTTTTTGTTATGAATGAGGTATAAAATTGCTATTTACTATTTGAATATTGAAGTGGATGATGTTTAAATAGAGTGTTTTAAATGAGGCTTTATGTAGAAAAAGGTTCGAACAATTTGTATATAGTCGTTATTTATATTAGATATAACTACAACATAGTAGTTATTTATATTAGATATTTTTAAAAGTGTAAATAAGTGCCACGTAGTGGCTAGTACTTGCCTTGTAGTGTTGTTATTATAGTATTTGTTTAGTTGTAATTTTTTTTGTTGATAATTTTTTTTTGTTGATTAGCTATTAGTTGTATATAGTATTTGTTTAGTTGTAATTTTTTTGTTGATTAGGAATTGGTTGTATAGACAAATTGCATTCCAATAATTGAAAAATTAATTTTTGAAGAGTGTTGAAATGTCTTGGGTAAATAAAATTGAAATCTCATAAATAATCTAATTTGGTAAAAATAAAATAGGACTAAAATATATTCTTAAGTATAAAACTAAACTTTACAAAGCCTATTAAATAACACAAATATTTCCTTAAAATGTAATAATACTAATACTTTTATAATTTAAAATGCATTAAAATATTGTAAGTTTGAAGAATAAAATAAAAAATGTAATTCGTGGTGAAATATTTTTTAGAGAACATGATTTTAATTATTTTAATTAATCTAATATTGTGGTTTAGTAATTTTTTTTCTAATATTATTTATCATTTCAAAATTGTAACTATTATATTTCCAGAACTAAATTTATAAGGAAAAATTTATGTGAACTTGTTTTGAAATGTCTTGAGTAAATAAAATTGAAATCTCAAAAATAATTTAATTTGGTAAAAATAAAATAGCACTAAAATATTTACTTAACTATAAACTAAACTTTACAAATCCTATTAAATAACACAAATATTTCCATAACTATAAAAATAAACTTTACAAAGCATACATATTTGTAATAAGTTGAGTGTATAGAGATTTGAAATGTCTGCTTAAGATATTAAAATGTAATAATATTAACACTATGATAATTTAAAATGCATTAAAATATTGTATGTTTGAAGAATAAAATAAAAAATCTAATAAAATGTTGAAATATTTTTCATGATACTGTAGATTTTTAACATAAATAAAATTGAAATACTAGATTTTTAACTCTTTAGTAAATAAAATTGAAATTCCAAAAATAATCTAATTTCATAAAATAAAATGTGTAGAACCCTATATTTTTAATAGTATTATTAATATTATAACTTTGTCCTTTTAACAAAAAGTAATTTTTGTAAAAACTTAAATTCATAAAAATTGATGATTTTTCGCTCTCATAATTATCGTCATCCATATAGGCATGACTTAACTAGTGGGAGACAAAATTTTTGTTCATAATTTGTTTACTTGCCACATCCTCCCCTCAAACCAAAATTCTCTCTGCATTTATCGCTTTTTGTTGCACTCTCTGATGAGAAGATGTCATTTTTTTTTCAGCCAATGACAATATAGATAAATTATTTTTCAATAATTTTTTGTTAGAAATTTATCATGTTGAGATAGGAAAAGTACAAATTTAAATCAAATCTTTTGATTGGTTTACAATCAATAGATTAATCACTAGATAAGTGTGAACTCATTGCAATAGTACTTGTTGAAGGCAAGGTACTAATAAAAATACTAATTACAAAAATATAGAACAATAACATTATAAAATATTAAGTATTTAAAAAAAATACATTAAAGATATTATGTTTACATTAAATTATTTAAATAACTCTTAAATATTTTTTGTGAGATGATTCATTTTGTAAATCACAAAATGTGATTTGAAATATCCAAGCACTTTTTATATTTTACATAATATTTTTTTTATAAAAGTTTAAATATTTTATGGTTTTGCAATTGATAGTGTAAATACAACAATCTTGGACTTTTGATCCATCAACATGGTGAATACAAATATTATATATATAAAAAATTTATATTCATAGTCTAAGATATAATTTGATGAATAGATCAATATATGCAATCATTTAATTAATTTTTAGTAAATACAATTTCTTAGGAATAGGTATAGGGTGATGAAAATTAGAGAGGTGTTGAGTCATTAGAGAGGGGGATGTGTGTGTTGTAAAGATTTAAGAGGGCTGTAATAGAAACCATGGAAAATAAAAATGAGTGTCCCCAACTAAGGAGACAAGTGTTTGCCTCTCAACAAGAGAGGTGTCAAGGGAGGAAATTTTTAATCAATTATTTTGGGAAAAAAAAGGGCCTTCTCCTTATCCTCCTAGCTGTTGTAAATTTTCTTTTTTTACCATGGTTGGAACCTTTTTGGAAACCGTCTTCTATAATTTTTTGGAATCACTTGAAATTGTGTTTTTGACCTATATTATATGGATCACTTTCTTTTACTGGGATTTATGCACCTTCTAGGTTGTTTAGAAAAAGATGCTATAATTTCATTTTCAATCTACAGTAACTGTTGTACCATCTACCAAAAAATGTTTTCCATTAGCAGTGACTACCTTATCACATACTATAATTTTTCTCTATAGACTAGGAGGGTAAATCTTGTACATAGAGGTCTAGCTATGGAAAAAGTGTAATCTAGATATGTGGATTTGGATCTACCTCCTCCAAGTGTTGTGCAAGGATCCAAGTAGGCATCAATCCTTGGTGGAATCCCTAATTATTAGAACCCTAAATTGTATAGAACATGTTACAATAAATTGTATGGGTAAAAAAAAGTTGTATTAACTGTCTTATATTAATTTCCAAGAAGAAATTGTTTTCTATTTGTGTTGGGTATTGTATTTTTTAATGTCAAGTAATGATTGGGGTAAAGAGAGATGTCCTCAGAAGAATTTGAGAGAATATGGCTGGGTAAGAGTACCCAAAAGTTTCTTGTTCATTGTCCCTACATGTTGATGTTTGCTCTTCTCCTGTACAAAAAGGGAATTATTGGAAGATTACTTAGGTGCAATATTGTGTCTTGAGGTGCTTATATTGTGCAAGGTTGAGTTGTGGTGTTGTGTGAAATTGTGTCCTTGTTGTTGAAAAAATGTGTGTTACTGTCATGCTATGTAGTTGGTTTATGTATTCTAACCGGCCCCCCTATGTTTTCCCCTAGCTCAGGGCTGGATAGCTTCTATCCTAGGCTAGGAGGTGAGCATCCCACTGGCTATATCCAAGAATTTTGGTTCCACTGATACATGTTGAGTGACAAAGGGAAAGAAGAGAGGAAATCATTGCAAGGTCTAGTTTTGAGAGAGGGGTCAAATCCGAGTAATGGAAGTGTATGTCATTGTATACTATTAATGTGTTAGTAGGAAGTATGTCCTCTGTAAAATAAAGAAATGAAATAAACTAGCTTTGTATATTTGTTACATACATGCTCTAATATGAAATGGATTTTTGCCAAGGGAAAAAAAAGAGAAGAACTAACAAGAAAATAAAATGAAAGAGAAATGCTAATTGTATTGGTGTATATGAAACCATTGAATCATTTCTAGCATGGAATGCTCCTAATGTAAAATTATAGAAATTAGGACTACTGTTATGTGTATATAAATAAATTCATCCTTTTGTTACAATACACGTGTTCCTTGATACTAGGAAAGAAGAAAAAAAAAGATCTTAGACATAAATTTATTTTAATATCTCTTTTTACATTTTTAGAAAGAAACCCTCCTTTGTCTAGTTGGAATGAGACCTCACTTTTTCCTTATTTAGTTCTTTTTTGGTGGTTGATCAGAAATATGTCAAGTGAAGCAAACTGGGAGGGAGCCTATGTGTTGTGTAGAGGTTTTGAATGGCTACTACATGTACTACTAGGTAAAACATTATTCATTGTACTTAAACCACTAGTATACTCCCCGTGCAGCTCTGGTATTTCTCTATTCTATCACAAGGATGAAACATGTCACACCTTTTGAGTTGAGTAAAGACAATGGAATTTTCTTTGAGGAATGAACATGTATACCTGATCAATACTATCCATTTCCATTTAAAATCATGATCAATACTATTCTAGAAACAAACAAAAATAGAATATGAATTAAATAAGGGAAACAAAACTTTCTCTATACATCGTAGATCTAAGGGTCATTCAAAGGATGCCACAATTACCTACGAGTTGGATAGGATTGTTGTACTCATTTTGGTGGATGGTATGCTCTAGAATTCAAAGACTACCAAACATAAAAATGAAAACAAATTGGTCCCAAGGTCAATGATTTTACTCCATTTCTTTTTGTGTATTCATGCATTCATGGTTTATACCTAGTTTTGGCTTGATCGACCTCCTTCATCCTTGAGATCACCTACGTGTGCCACTATAGATAAAAAAAGAGAGGTTATTCATGGGCTATTCTAATGATGATTTTTTCTCTTCTTGAAAGAAAATTACTTCCTACTGCACAATATAATTGAACTATTCATTATAGGAAAGATGCACACATTTTCCTTTAACTAAGTGTCGATATCCCAGTGTTGGAAAGTTGGGCTTCTTGGGCAATAACGTTGACAGTATTATTGTAACAACCATGCTCTAAAAACTTAGTAACAACCAAAAATTTAACATAAAGTAATTTAACAAAGTAAAAATGAGATAGAGAAAAATTTTTATTCAACAAATAATCAAGTAACTACAATTTACAAGATTTCTCACCACAAAATACAATACCATATTGTATTTCTCAAGTATAATGTTTACAAAATAGACATCTTGTCATTGAATTTACAATACATAAGTGCACTCAGCATAAAGAATAGTTTTACCTCATAAACGTGACTATCAAAGCCATAACATGGGGTACACTACATCTGGAATATTGATAACTATCTTTACAAGACTTGGAGAATCATCTACTATAGAGAGAGAGAGCATCTTCCAAGTGATTTACCTCCAACCACAAACCATCAGTCTCCTACACTCCTTCCTAACTGGAAGTGGCCCTACCCTTCACGAAGGGTATAGATACATGGAACCAACAAGTTTTTTTTTCCATATGAGTTCTAGTGGTGTGTTTTACAAAACTCAATTGACCATACAACTCTAGACTCCTAGCTACGTATGATCATTCTGATAGGTCATGCCATCTAGAAACACACTACTGAATCGTCTCATAAACTATCTCATTCTATAGTTTGAAATCCATCATTTAATAACTTTAGACACAAACCTATCTACAATGCAAAATTCTTTATAATCAGTCTGACTTAGAACAATCCCTCAATGTAGGGTAATCATGTAAAATATAAATAGGTAATTATAACCTTTTAGAGTTACCCTCTTTGCAAAACTTGCAATTTCTAGGGTTTATGGCTTCCTGTAGTTTTACTCTCTGTCTCAAGTATCAAGCATTTTCGATGTATCAATACAAGCTTGACATTATCATAGAATCACTTAAATTTGATAAGGTACCACTAAGACTCTTTCTTGTCTTGTTTTATGGTGCTCTTAACCTTTCAATGTCGACCAGATGGTCTTCTCAACTTTTAACTATCGATCAAATATGGTTATCTTGATCTTTCACCATTGACCAAAATATAAATATATTTAAGCAATGTTATACCTACCGTAAGAGTTATAGGATTCATGTGTCCTCCTAATCTTAATACTAGGGTTTGACTTTTCTAACCCAATACGTGGAATTATCAACACCCTTCTTTTCCAAAAACAACATAAATATTTGTTATAACATTGAAACAAATACCTATTGTCTTCCTTGACCACTTGGCATTGTTTTGAATTCTCATTTTACATATCATGAGTAAGCATAGTATTCTGGGTATATCCTCACCATATAATACTATCATTTCACATCTATTCTTTTGATCTAGGTCAATCTTTCAATCCTAAAAGGTTTGAATCATAAGGGATAATAATCTACTTTCAAGCCCTTGGTCTACTTGAGTCTTCTAACTTTCAACATAAGTTAGGTTCATTTATAACCTCCTTGTGAATAAATGTCATATAAACCTTTACCAATCTTGATATTTTACAAAAATCATGTAGGGAATGAGTTACAAAATTCTCAACGTACCCAACCCTGGAATAAATCGCTCCAGTGATGCCCAACTTAGAGTTAACATTGTCTTCTATGCACTTAGAACTAAAATAAGTTCTATAGAACAAAAGCTACGAGATCTATATCTTTGCTTTGTCTACATTACTCGTCCTCTCGAGATAACATAATATAAACAACAAATGTTAACAAAGGCTCTATATGGTTCCACATTCTTGGATCACCTATTCCCTTGGATTTGTACTATAATATAACAAGAGGAAAAAGTGTTTCTCATAATAAAATCTATACCTTTGTCATTATATAGCCATTTCAATATCACAATGACCTTATCTCATTTTACATATATACTATATGAGATATTATCCTCTATTAGAATCATGATAATAGTACCATTGCAAGTACTCTTGATCAAAATCAAGTTTTCAAAATTAAATGGGTTTTGAGATATAAATAATTTATCATTTCTAACCTAATGGTCTCTTTTCTTACATGTAGAAGTTCTATCCAAAAACACTACCTTTGAAACTTTTTACAAGTCCTCCTCATAACTTCTAAGTTTGGGATTGAGTTTCTATGGTTTAGAAACAAATGTCGATCATATATTTATCCAAACTTGAATCTAACTAAGAAATAGGCTCTCTATAGTTTCAAGAACACAATATAATCAACATAAATTAGAACTTCTATAGTTTCTCAGTTATAACTTGATACTCTCTATGGTTTAACCACTGTAGTTTATGCTACTATTCAAAGACTTCATATCTACAGATGGAAGCCTTTAAAATAACAATGATGTCACAAACCCCCCTTTTTTTTATCAAATAAGGTTTTTACCAAAAGACAAGATGACTACCTGTTTACACTATGAACTTAATGATACAGTGACAACTTTAAAAAGACTTAACATCTGTGTTTTAATAGTGTATAGAATCCTCTATAAGTTTGAAGACTTCAAACAATGGATAGAAGGTATATAATAAAGTACATCCTATCGTTATGCTATGCTTTTTTATATCTATAAAGATATTCCTAAACATGATTTCAAACTCTGAAAATTTCGTGTGCCTTGAGTCCTACTAGGAAGATTCATAACAAAAAGGGTACAACTTTAATCAAATTATATTATGCTTCCATAGACGCAAGAACTTAATCTCTTTGCTTGGATAATTCTAAATGAAACTATGTAGAATCTTCCATGCTAGTTTATAAGAGATTGATGTATTGTAAAGAAATAAAGAAACAAAGTTTTGGAAGTATGAACACTTACCTCATCATTATCTTTCCTACAAATTGCTGAGGAGTAAGCTCTTGGTTTTCTCCTTTAACTAAGTGTGCTTCCATGAATAATATCACATTACTCAATGAGAATGCTTCAAGCAGATCAATTCACAGTCCTTATTGTGTATGCTTCTCGCATATACTTTCATAGTCCTCACTATTGTTCCACCGTTGCCTTTCTTATTCTTCTAATGTTCATTAGAGTTGGTAATCGCATTTGCTTAAAATAGTTTAAGGGTTTTTCCACAAATCCATTTTGCGCATTCTTGTAATCATTGTGTTCCATGAGTTTACATCTCTTTGAGGCGTGTTGTCTTATAGTTCTCGTGCTGTGTTGAACCTCCCTTCTCAGAGTACAAATGAGATGCTTCACCTATTCTTTCTATGAACTCATAAAACCATTTGTTTCCAAAACTTGTCAGAATCTTAGTTTTTATTTTTCACCACCAAGAAAATCTATAGAAGTTTTTGCTCCCTACAATGGACCTCCCTTTAGCAATACCCCAAAGAGCATAGATACATAGGGAGTGCTAGTTGAAAAAGTAGGACTCCCTAAATGTCGAGAATACTTCCTCTATATAAGCCTCCATGTGCTCTCAACTCGAGCATGCAGAGTTTAGAGGGGAGTGTGGTATTAACTACCACTCTTCTCACAAATGACCACTCCCTCAAAAAAAATTGAATTTAACGACCATGTCTCTTCTTCATCAAGACCCATCAATAAATCATTATTCATCTCCTATAAAGCCGTGGGTCTCTTTACTCAAAATCATTAAGCTAACTACCCACAACATCCCAAGGCTAACCTCCCGTAATAAGCTTGTAAAAACTCTCCACAAAGACATACAAATAAAGGAGATTTATGGTCATTAATTACCACTAAGAAAAATAGTTAAAAACATGCCACTTCTCTCTCTCAACCCTCGGTGAATAAGGCAGAGAAGGTGCCTAAAGGAATCCCACAAAGGTTGTTAAGAGAACTACCCAAATGCGATGGATCTCTCCATTTTTTTAAGCTGTGAGTATCTCCACAATACATGCCTCTCAATGGTCTTATCTTGAGCATGCAACGAGGAAAGAAACATGGGTATTAAAACACCACTCCTCATGTATACAACAACTCTCTTCAAGCATTCTAAGTTGTTGAGTCGGTTAAGAAGGTAGTTAACATTTAAGACTATACGCCAACTTATCATCAAAATTCTTGACAACCAACATAATACAACCTACAAGTCGCATTAGATGCATCGATTTATGTTTTCTACGTAAAACAATGAATGTGACCAATACGTTGTTTAAGAAGCAATTCGTCGATCGTTACATCATGACGACGTCGAATTTGATTAGTTGACTTGACTGACGTCACAATACGCCAAAAGGTTCTAGTTCGACATCGACAACTCGTCGTGTCGAAACTTGACTTGACCACAATGTGAAAACACACACATGACTTACCCTAGTCCGCTAGTGTTCACTGGACATTACTACACTATACTCAAATGTCAATTTAACTATTCAATCCATGTGTCTATACTCTTCTCCCTAGAAGATACTCTCTCTCCTTTCTAGAGAGTGAACAAACTTGTGTTCCTGTATTCAACTTGCAACCATGTAAATAGGATTAGCGTATCGTTAATCCATTCATAACCTTATGAATAACAAATTCAAAAGTACCCTCTAGATTAATTACATCACATGCATTTATTCACATGACTAAAATCTAGGAAGCTAATGATTTATCCCGACATTATACCTTAATGCCAAATCATTTATCCAAAGAATTCACTTCTATTTACGTAAAAGTAAAAAGTAATTTCAAGTCAAAATTAGGGATGTGACAATTATATACTACACAGAACAAAATTTTCACATGATCTGAGCAACAACGCAAGCAAAAAAAATGATAGCGACCCAAAAATCATTACAGCGACCAAAATCATATCCCATGAATGGAATGAGAGAAAAAAAATAATCAATCATCGAGAAAATCACCAAATGGGTGGGAAAAAGTTGATTGAAGGAAGCCATGGGTGTTCATAGAAACTAAAGCATTAGGCTAGGTTCAACTCTATACTGACACATTAAGAGTCAACTATCAAACAAACCCTAGATCATGCTAACCACTGCCTCATGAAGATAAGGAAATAGAGTAAAGAATCAAGTTTATACCAGATGGTACATTTGGAAGTAATGCAGAAAATACAGAACTATTAGTTTTCAACCTACCCTCGCCATCACCACAGTGTTCTCCTACCCAGCAAAAGATGAAGAATCTCAAAAGATGCATTATGTAGGTATATATATATGAATGCCTAGGATTAAAAAAATTCATATGTGAATGAATGGTGGAGATATAAATTTACTTTGACTTTTGTGAGATTGTCTAAGTTCAGTGAATCTAAACAACCTTTAGTTGGTCATGTGACTAGTTGAATTTTTAATTCATTTATTTGGGGATAATGGATATGGATTTGAGTTAATTAGATTAAATAATGGATTGAAATAGGATTTAAGATTTTTAGACTAATTAATTAAACTAGAAAGATATCTTAAATACATCTATCTAAAAGACGTGGAGGCACCTATATTGAAATTGTTATTGAGAATACATATTTACGCATCTTTTAGATAGATGTATTTAAGATATCGATGTTAGAGTGAGGAGCTAATATATATATATATATATATATATATATATATATATATATATATATATATATATATATATATATATATATATATATATATATATATATATATATATATATATATATATATAATGCTAGTTCTACTTAAACATTTATTTTATTTACGTTATAAATTTACATTTAAAGATTGGAGAATCATAAAAATTAGTTTTTAATTTAAAGCAAATGATATGAAAAACTTAATTATAATTATAATTGTCTAATGGAATTAATTCCCATAGAAAACATATTTAATCTTT
The DNA here is from genome assembly GCA_027924645.1 of Cunninghamia lanceolata. Classification (NCBI taxonomy): domain Eukaryota; kingdom Viridiplantae; phylum Streptophyta; class Pinopsida; order Cupressales; family Cupressaceae; genus Cunninghamia; species Cunninghamia lanceolata. Next base: position 1,596,732 of record BSBN01000244.1, read on the forward strand.
TAAAGATTTAATCTTTCCCTTGCCCTTATTTTTCTTTGCTAGCCTTCACTAGACTAAAGTAAATAATTTACCCTACCTTAATGTTCTTATTTTCACGACAATTCTTAGTTCTCTATAATTTTCAATAATTTAATCCAAATGATATGAAAGATTTAATTATATTTTTTAAAGAATTAATTCCCATAGTAAAAATCTAAAACAAAGGTCATTAAACTAAATATTAATTTTGTTTGTGGCTTTTAAAGATTGAAGAACTCTAAACCTAGCTCTCAATAATTTACCTGCCATTAATTTTCTTTGTGGTTTTCAAACATTTGTTTATGCAAGAAAAATAAAAAATGTTGCATAGTACCCTTACCAATTAGACTTCTCTCCTTATCGATTAAACTTCTTCTCCCAATTTAATTTGCTCTATTTTTATTTGGTTTGATTTTTCTCAAATTTATGTTTGAGTACTACTTATATTAATTTATTTCAATATATAGAGTGAAGAGCTAAAATATATACGTATTACTATATAATGCTAATTTTAATTAAACAATTATTTTATTTACTTTATAAATTTACATTTAAAGATTGAAGAATCCTAAAAATTAGTTTTTAATTTAATCCAAATGATATGAGAAACTTAATTATAATTGTCTAATGAAATTAATTCCTATAGAGAAAATCTTTAATCTTTTAAAGATTAAAGAACTATAATCCTAATTAAACTAAATTAATTTATTGTCCAATTAGTTTTCTTTGTGGGTATTGAAGGCAATTCTTAGCTCTAACAACTAGTTTTTAATGGAAAATTTTCAATAATTTAATCTACTATAACCCTAATAATTTAATTTCTAATAATTTTATTTGTGGATTTTAAAGATTGAAGAACTATAATCCTAGCCCTCATTAAACTAAAATAAAGTAATTTACCTTGCCATTATTTTTCTTTGCGGGATGAATTAATTCTCATACTAAAAATCTAAAACAAAGGTCAATAAACTAAATATTGATTTTATTTGTGGCTTTTAAAGATTGAAGAACACTAACCCTATCTCTCATTAAACTAAAGTAAATAATTTACCCTGTCATTAATTTTCATTGTGGTTTTCAAAGATTTGTTTAATAAAGAAAAATATTAAATAAAGTTATAATTTATAGGTTCCATAATTTAAGCTGCACTTTAACTACAATTTTCTTTTTAGTTTATTAAGTAGCATGTAGATACAATAAGAGTAAACAATACACAATGCTAATCTAACCTTCTATAAATAATAGCAGGAGTATTGCATCACTTCATAAATTTATTTTATAAGAAAAATAAAAAAAGTGGTTTCATAGTACCCTTACCAATGAGACTTATCTCCTTATCAATTAAACTTCTTCTCCTAATTCAATTTGCTCTATTTTTATTTGATTTGATTTTTCTAAAATTTATGTTTGAGTACTACTTATATTTATACACATTATTTTATTAGCTTTATTAAAAATATGTCAGCTCTATTTTATTTTTATGTACTATCCAAGTCATCCCTTAATAGGTGTAATTATTTTTAAATGTCAGCTAGTTAACACATTCACGCTATTACACTCCACCCTTTGGTACCACTATAGTTACACCACTTAATTAATTAGTTTTCATTATTTAATTAATTAGTGTAGAGGGGTGTGAGAAATTAATTTTAATTAAATAAATATGATTTATTTAATTAATTTAATGATGGAGAGAATATTAAAAAGATAATTGTAATTAATTAAATAAATATTAATGTTTTGAAGGAAAAGAGGGGGATAATGAGGTTGAATGGCTACATCCTCCTTTCAAGGACATATCAACCAAGTTGAATCACACTTTTAGAAGAGGATTCACCTACAAGTTAGGTTGTCACTTGGAATCATGTGGAAATTAAGAGATTTTCAATTAATGTATTAATTTAATGCTCAAATATCCTTGAAACACTAATTATGCAAAACATTAAGTAAAATAATGAATTACAACAAATGCTTGTAGACTAACGTAGTAAAAAGAGATTAGTTACTTGTCATTTTTTGAAGTTTGAGATGCAGAATATCCGGGGACACTAGCACTCACGCTATTATCCAAGGTGTTATTTTCTTTAGGTAGTCCTGATCTCCTTCCAACACTAATGATCACTGTACTTTTCATTTCCGTGCCGAGAGATGTGGAGGACATTAGAACTAGTGCCCGGGTCCAATGCAAGGTGTTCTTCAGGATGTCAGAGCCTCTTCAGATGCTGATTATCATTTTCATAATGATTTATGTGTTTTCAACCTCATATGACACTAGTACTAGCGCTCGAGTCCAAGCAGTGCTTTTCTTCAGAGATCTGGAATTCTTATCTTCTGCAACCTTCCTCTGCAACTCCACTCTGTGAAATATGATACCTATAACTTACAATCACAAGGAGTGTGATTGGGGGTTGTGGTGTTTAGAGACTTGCCTCAGTCAAGCCCCGGAAGGACATTCAAGTCTTTTGAATACCGTTGTTAGATAAAGAGTGTGTATCCCTATGGGATAGAGGCAAAAATAAATTGATAAAGATTGAAACACAAATAGATATCACCTCAGAGGTGTAGATCTCACATAGATCAAGATTCTTCAACACATGAGAAGAGGAAGCTAAATCCTCAATCACAAACACAATAACAATGCTCTGCTTTGCAACAATGAATATCTTGAATGCTCTAAAATCATAAGTTTTCCAAAAGTTCCTAATCATCTTCTAGTTTACAAATGGAACCCTAAACATACTTATATATATGCAACTAAATACATTCTTTCTTTAAATTTTGTAATTCAAACTTAAAATGTCAGCAATTGAACCTCTTAATGGTCACATTACATACATTTGAATTTGGGACCCACCTAAAATAGGGCAAGATAGGGGCATGAGTGCCCATGTCCTTGGGTCCTCTTTCAAGGTAGGGTTAAGTGCAACAATGTCTCTCAAGCCCCATATTCAAATTTGGGACCTGCCTAAAATAGGGAAGGACAAGGGCATGAGTGCCCATGCCCTTAGGTCCTATTCAGGGCATGATCAAGTGCAACAATGTCCCTCAAGCCCCATGTGACATGGATTTTAGGCCATTTTCTTTCAAGAGTCAAAATAAACATGCAATATACAAAATAAGGGACCTAGGAGCTAAACTTATGAGGAAAAAGCCTATGGAAACATTTTTTGACATAACATTTAGTCCCCACTTTAATGTATGTATGAACGCAAGGCCCATACATGCATTAAAGTACAGTCTAAACATAGCAAACACACCAAGCACTTGAAGACATTAGAGAAAACACATTACAGACATGCCAAACACAGTGAAGATAGTATCAGGCATGTAAAACATAGAGAAGGCAACATTGAAGACATGGAAAACATGAGGAATATAGTGAATGCAATCATTATTTAATTTTCATTTTCATATATAAATGAATGCAGATGCAGATGCATGGAATGTAAAAATGCAACACACAACCCAAAATGTAAGAGGGCCATTTCGCCACACTCTTTGGACTACATATAGGTAAATAGACACGCAATACAAAACCTCAAGTGTAAGAGGAGCACTTCACTACACTCACACAAGAGGGGAAAACACACCATACAAAACCCAAGTAGGGATTAACCACACAAGGGGGAAAACACATGGAAGACAAAGGGAAAACATGAGCATCGTATAGCATGCCAAAGACATACTATACATATAAAACATGACAAACAAGGTGATGGAAGGAACTTATTGCTAAGCCCCCACCATCTCAAGCACATTATAGGCACACCTAATGGTTGGGATTATGCCACAACAACCGCCAAAGACATGCTTAAGGGAGGATAGTCTCAAATCCAACCTTGCACTAGCTGAAAAGATACACCATCTTGCCTCGGGTAGAGGGCTTTTGAATAAAAGGATATGCACGATATCCCATCTCCATAGACGGCTTAATGATTGCAATATAGAATAAATATGTGCACTCATGCTGGAGATACATCATGCTACCTCTACAGAGGGCTTACAAAAATGCTTCATTAGTACCAAAATTATCATCTACACCTTACCTTTATATGCCCCCACCTTAAGTTTTTGATGTCGTGTACCAATATCAAGCACATTAAGGTAGAGAGAAAACACACAAGGGAACAAGAGCTCTCTCAAAGCCCATTCCGCCAAAGGTGACATGTGTTTCACGATCACTGAATCTTCCCACAAACACACAATTTATTGCAAGCAGAGAGGTTAGAAATCTTTCTCTAAGATAATAACCACATCACATGATCAAAATAAATGCATGAAAAACATCACATAAAGAGCCAAGGTTATACTATGGATTTGGAAACCTAGTATAATCATGGGGCTATACTGCACAGATCTTAGAACCAAGTGTAACCAAGATGAGACCCAAGAGAAACTAAGTGCACGTAGTAGCTATATTGTTATGGTTTGTTAGCAAATATAAGACATCATCAAAATATCACACGGTGTGATTCTACTAGCCAAGCGTTAGATTATATATATCAACCCCATCATCATGTATGGACTAGGTCCATTTTTCCTTACTCGCTGAAGGAACACATGGTCCATATTAGTATTACTCATTTTTCATCATCCGCCAGCTAGATAGAACCACTAGAAGAAGGTAAACAATAAATCAAGAGAGGGGAACAAGTGCCTTAGGGTTGTCACGTAGGAAGGTGGCCCCAAGTAACCAATCGCAACGTTGTGTCCCTAAGGCATGTGTAAGGTCATGTGTAGATCTACTAGAACTTTCCCTAGTAATGAATGTTATGATAGGACTTCCTTTGAGAATATTTACAAACTTCTTGTTCTCTATGAGATGACATCTATTGGAGGTTATGTGACTATAGTGCATGATAGTTATATGTTTATACTTGAGCTACCTTTGGAGTACTTTTATCAAAATATATTCTATGATATGAGACCCACCCTCAGTAATTACTAACCATAATATTTTGTGTTGATCTAGGATCGTATGAGTTGACTTTCATATAATTTTCTTGTATGACTTATTACATGATGTGGATCGTATGATTCCTATTAATGACTAATTGGTGATAAGGTTAAGTTTTTTTATGGTTGATATGGTTTATGATTTATACATATATAACTCATCATGTGATTTCACCTTCCTTTAGGCAATATTGTTGAATGGTGTAGACATATGTTCTAAACAGAGATGTGACAGGATTAACCATTGATATGATCTGATGTTTTATGTTGCTATCTTGTGTAGAGATTTAGTTCATGAGGAGATGCTATGATTTAAATATTATGTGAGAATTTTAAATTTATCTGATGAAATGTCTCTCGACTATTAAATATAATATTGTTACTTTTTTAATGAAGACTTGTTATGGATATACAATGCGCATATTGCTGTTACTTATTAATGCTTTGGCTATGATATTCATGATAACCACTGACCTCAGAATGAGTGTGTAGGTACATACTAGCTAGTGGAAATGGGGAAAATACAAGGGGACCCTATTTTGTGAAACCAGCAGAGCCAACCAAGTCTATGTAGAGAGACTTAGGTCTTTTGTATTGTGAAATGTACTACCATGTGTTGTGTTTTACCTTCTGTTGTATTATGTAGCGTCATATGTCATGGTGTTTTATTATGTAGCATCATATGTCATGGTTGTTATTTGTGATGTGTCATGCATTGCTATGTATTGTGTAATTTAAACTAATTAAATTTCCCCTTTAGTCTTTTATAAGGGTGTAAAATAATTTTATATAGTACCTTTGTCTTAAAAATAAAACATTAAAACCTAAGTTTATGTCTAGGCACTTTTGGAGGGGAAAATTAACAAAATCAATAATTTTTTAAAACCTTTATTTTTTTTACCGTAAATAGGGTGATCAAAATTAGAGAGATGTTGAGTCATCAGAGAGGGGGAAGTGTGTGTTGTAAAGATTTAAGAGGGTTGTAATAGAAACCATGGAAAATAAAAAATAGTGTCCCCGACTGAGGAGACAAGTGTTTGCCTCTCAACAAGAAAGGTGTCAAGGGAGGACATTTTTAATCAATTATTTTAGGGAAAAGAAGGGGGGTTTCTCCTTATCCTCCTAGCTATTGTAAATTTTCTTCTTTTACCATGGCTAGAACCTTATGGGAAACCATCTTCTATAATTGTTTGGAATCACTTTAAATTGTGTTTTTGACCTATATTATATGGATCACTTTCTTCTACTAGGATTTCTGCACCTTCTAGGTTGTTTGGAAAAAGATACTATAATTTCATTTTTCATCTACAGTAACTGTTGTACCATCTACCAAAAAATGCTTTCCATCAGCAGTGACTATCTTATCACCTGCTATAATTTTTCCCTATAGACTAGGAGGGTAAATATTGTACATAGAGGTCTAGCTATGGAAAAAGAGTAAGCTAGGTATCAGTGGATTTGGATCTGCCTCCTCCAAGTGTTGTGCAAGGATCCAAGTAGGAATGAATCCTTGGTGGAATCCCTAAATTATTAGCACCCTAAATTGCATAGAACATGTTACAGTAAATTGTGTGGGTAAAAAAAGTTGTATTAACTGTCTTATACTAATTTCTAGGAAGAAATTGTTTTCTATTTGTGTTGGGTATTGTATTGTTGAATGTCAAGTAATGATTGGGGTAAAGACAAAGATTTCCTTAGAAGAATTTGAGAGAGTATGGCTGGGTAAGAGTACCCAAAAGTTTCTTGTTCCTTGTCCCTACATGTTGATGTTTGCTCTTCTCCTCTACAAAAAGGGAATTGTTGGAAGATTACTTAGGTGCAATATTGTGGCTTGAGGTGCTTATATTGTGCAAGGTTGAGTTGTGATGCTATGTGAAATTGTGTCCTTGCTGTTGAAAAAATGTGTGTTATTGTCATGCTATGTAGTTGGTATATCTATTCTACCCAGTCTCCCTATGTTTTCCCCTAGCTCAGGGGTTGATAGCTTCTATCCTAGGCTGGGAGGTAAGAATCCCACTAGCTATATCCAAGAATTTTGGTTCCTATATAGGTCTTAGAAGGCTAAAGAAGAAAAAGAAAAGAAGACTGAAGGGTGTAATGACCTATAGTTATTAATGGCAGATGATTGATACATGTTGAATGACAAGGGGAAAGAAGAGAGGAAATCATTGCAAGGTCTAGTGTTGAGAGAGGGGTCAAATCCAAGGAAAGGGAGTGTATGTCATTGTATACTATTAATGTGTTAGTAGGAAGTATGTCCTCTATAAAATAAAGAAATGAAACTGCTGTAAACTAGCTTTGTATATTTGTTACAAACTTGCTCTGATATGAAATGGATTTGTGCCAAGGGAAAAAAAAAGAGAACTAACAAGAAAATAAAATGAAAGAAAAATTCTAATTGTATTGTTGTATATGAAACCATTGAATCATTTCTAGCATGAAATGCTCCTAATGTAAAATTATAGAAATTAGGACTACTGCTATTTCTATATAAACATATTTATCCTTTTGTTACAATACACGGGTTACTTGATACTAGGAAAGAAGAACAAAAATCTTAGACCTAAATTTATTTTAATATCTTAGACCTAAGTGAAGCAAATTGGGAGGGTGATGCAGAGCCAAAACACTCTGACCTACATTACCCCTTGTATGTCTATATTTTACTTGCCTATCAGCTAGACATCACACCATCGGCTTAACCTTAAACTAATCTCTTGCCGATGAACTTTGCACGTACAACACTTGACCTATTATGCTGGTACCTTTTACCATTACTGCCAGTCACCCCTTGTAACTAGCTCAATGTACATTCACAATGTACATTCAAACATGCATTCTAAAGATGCATTCCTCAACATGCATACAGAACCGACCATTGACCTCCTTTGTATGCCGATACACTATTAGTCAGACTTCCCAGATCGGAAGCTTTCAACTTTCTCACTCTGACACCTTTCGCCACCGTGATGCAGAACTTAACCGTTCACAAGATACTTTTGTGATATACACATGAAAAGTATACCCAATGAAACAATATGAATCTTCACCGATTCGAATCCTTGCAGCTCCACAATTGCACAGATCTATTCGTTTGCCAACCTAACACAGATCTTCACACTGCCAACCTAGCACATGATGGTGCTAGGATCTATCTGCACCCTGCACGCGATCCTGCAAACATGAAATCAAAGAAAATAGGAAACACAAAAATGAACTGTATAGCCATTCCACTGATTTCAAAGAAATCTAATCGGTGGAATGGATTAAGAATCCATCTCAGCCACAAAACAGCAAATTGATTGCACAGAGTAAATCTAATGAATTCAAATGACAGAAAGATGCACAACATAGAACTTTTTTATTATACTTTCTAGAAAATGTGCATACAGATGCTCTGTTTCTCAATTACACAACTAACCTCTCTACAATCCAATCTGATCTTGGGGTATTTATCTACTCATGGTGAGTAGTACCAACTCGACTCCAGGTGGCTGGGAGATCTAACAACCTCCAACTGCCTAACAACCCTCGTGAATACAAATTTGCCAAGTGTCCAGTGGGACTTACAACATGAACCTAGATACAAACTAAATTAGCATGCATTGGTCAAATGGACCTTATTACATTAAATGGTCTACTAGGACCTTATTGGAAACAACAAACATGAACATAAAATAGTTAAATGCCTTAAGGAGGCCACAGTGGATTAGGTGCCCCTACACCATACTCCCCACTGTGAAAAGAACTCATGCCCCATGAGTTAATTCTTTGACTTGATCCACCTTTATCCTCTGCTGCTTCATGCCTTCCCCATGATCTCTAAACTACAACCTGCTTCTTTGGAATCAAAGACTCATGCCTAGCATTGTAGGCTTTTCTCACACCTTGCTGGTCACTCTTTCTTACCATCATCTATGTCTAAACATCTGCATTGGGAACCTTATTTACTGCAATGGCAGAATGTGTTTACCTTTCAACTCTTACAGGACAAACAATAGTCCCTACTATGATTGCATCCTTGTCTTTCCAATCAGCTTGTGGCTATGTACAAACCTACTCCTTAACCTTCTTCTGATCCACCTGATCTCTGTCAGTCAAAACTAAAATCTTCTTCAAATTGTGATCTCCACTCCTTGAGATATCTGCAACTTCCTTTGACTCTACTGTAGACATCTTCACAAACTCCTTACCTACCAAAATAATCTTTGCTGTCTTATTTGCTTCAGCATCCTCCTGCAATGGTGTCATCACAAAAATCCTCCCATCCTTCTTGATGGTGTAGGTGTTAGCATAACCATCATACAATGCTCTCCTATCAAATTGCCATGGCCTACCCAAAAGTAGGTGACAACATTCCATGGGTGAAATGTCACATAAAACCCTATCCTGATATTCTCCAATCTAAAAATCAACATATACCTATTCATATACCAAAAGTGATTGACTATCACTTACCCAAGATGCTTTGTATGGACTTTGATGTGGAATCCTTTCCAGTTTTAGTTTATCCACCATTTCCTGAGATACCATATTATCTATGGAACCAGAATCAATTACTACCTTGCATAGCTTACCTTTGCTTTTGCACTTGGTTCTAAAAAATGCTCTCCTTTGTAACATGTCCTTGGATGTCTTCAAGATTGTTCTCCTTAGCATCAATGATTCTCCATCTTGAGCTGGGGCTACACTCCCCATTGGAGGATTAACACTCTCAGCTACCTCCTCTTCTTGTACATATTGAACTCTCTTTTCATTCTTCCTATCACCTCTTGATGATGAACCTTGCCTTTCTGGACATTTGAAAAATGGGTGACCAATTTCATTACAATGATAACATCTCCCAGTAAAAACATTAGAACCTCTACCACCTCCAAATCTACCTTTTGTACCTCTCCATCCACCCCTGAAATCAGACTGCTCTTGTCCTTTACTAGCCTCTTCTTGGCTAAACTCACCACTAGGCCTCTGGTTAGGACTTCTTCCTCCAAAATTACCTCTAAAATTTCTATCACCTCTTCCTCTATTCTACAGCTCACCTTTCCTCTTCAGCTTCTCTTCAGCCCTTAAGGCCAATTGGAAACACTTGTTCACTGTTTTTGGTGCTAAGATGTTGATCTCATCTTGGATGTTCATCCTTAGGCCATTCAAGTACCTAGCCACCTTCTCTGACTCTTCTTCCTGTCTCTTTGATCTAAGAGTGAGTTTATGAAACTCTTGTGTGTATGCATTCACATCAAGATCTATCTGCCTGAGATTCTGCAACTTCTTGTACATCTGCATGTTATAGTCCAGGGGTAAGAACTGTGCCTTGAGCTTGGTCTTCATCCTTTCCCAGGAGGTTATCATATTTTTTACCTCCTTGACTCTCTCTCCTTGTTCATAATTCCACCATGCAAGAGTAGATCCCTTTAGTCTTGCCTTTACCAACTTAATTCTCTTGTCTTCAGGGATTTCTTTGTATTTGAAATGATTGTTCAATGCCTCAATCCAATCAATCACCTCTTCAGCTTCCATACTTCCACTATACATAGGTAACCCATCTATGGTGTCCCTATTGACTAACTTCAATGCATTTAAAAATGCCCTCTGATATGCTGGTATCTCCTCTACCTTTTTACTAGTTTCAGCAATTTCTATATCGCCTTCATCACTGTCACTTTCAGCTTCCTTATCTTTGCTTTTGGTCTGCTTGAACTCTCCCAACTTGGACTAAAGCATCTCTTCGATCAGCTTCTTGATGGCATCCTATGACATGCTTTTGGGAGGCATCCTCTCTGCCTCTGTATCGCTTTCTTTGTCTGACATAAACATACACAGACAACACCCAAACACCAATACTCCTGCAGATCCTCAATTCAACCTGCCACCCAAATCTTTTGCTAAGCTATGATACCACTATGATGCAGAGCCAAAATACTCTAACCTACATTACCCTTTGCATGCCTATATTTTACTTGCCTATTGGCTAGACATCACACCATCAGCTTAACCTTAAACTAATCTCCCGCCGATGAACTTTGCACGTACAACACTTTACCTGTTATGACGGTACCTTTTACCGTCGCTGTTGGTCACCCCTTGTAACTAGCTCAATGTACATTCACAATGTACATTCAAACATGCATTCTAAAGATGCATTCCTCAACAGGCATACAGAACCGACCATTGACCTCCTTTGTATGCCGATACACTATCGGTCAGACTTCCCAGATCAGAAGCTTTCAACTTTCTCACTCTGACACCTTTTGCCACCCCGATGCAGAACTTAACCGTTCACAAGATACTTTTGTGATATACACATGAACATACAACTGTGAGATACACATGAAAAGTATACCCGACAAAATAATACGAATCTTCACCGATTCGAATCCCTGCAGCTCCACAACTGCACAGATCTGTTCCTCCGCCAACCTAACAAAAATCTTCACCCTGCCAACCAAGCACATGATGGCACTAGGATCTATCTGCACCTTGCACGCGATCCTGTAAACATGAAATTGAACAAAATAGAAAACATAAAAACAAACTGTATAGCCATTCCACCGATTTCAAAGAAATCTAACTGGTGCAATGGATTAAGAATCCATCTCGGCCACAAAATAGCAAATCGATTGCACAGAGTAAATCTAATGAATTTGAATGATAGAAAGATGCACAACATAGAACTTGTTTATTATACTTTCCAGAAAATGTGTATACAGATTCTTTGTTCCTCAAATACACAACTGACCTCTCTACAATCCAATCTGTCTACCATATGATCTCAATCGATTTGATCTTGGGGTATTTATCTACTCATGGTGAGTAGGATGTTATTGGAAACAACAAACATGAACATAAAACAGTTAAATGCCTTAAGGAGAACACGATGGATTAGGTGCCCCTGCACCAGATGGAGCCTATGTGTCGTGTAGAGGTTTTGAATGTCTACTACATGTACTGCTAGGAAAAACTTTGTTCCTTGTACTTAAACCCCTAGTATACTCCCCCTGCAGCTCTGGCATTTCTCTATTCTATCACAAGGATGAAACATGTCACACCTTTTGAGTTGAGTAAAGACAATGGAATTTTGTTTGAGTAATGAACATGTATACCTGATCAATAGTATCCATTTCCATTTAAAATCATGATCAATAATATTCTAGAAACAAAAGAAAATAGAATCTGAATTAAATAAGGGAAACAAACCTTTCTCTACATCATAGCTCTGATGGTCATTCAAAAGATGTCACAATTACCTACGAGTTGCATAGGACTATTGTACTCATTTTGGTGGATGATCTGCTCTGGAAGTTCAAACACTACCAAACATAACAATGAAAATAAATTGGTCCCAAGATCAATGATTTTACTCCGTTTCTTTTTGTGTATTCGTGCATTGATGGTTTATACCTAGTTTTAGCTCGATCGACCTCCTTCATCCCTGAGATCACCTACGTGTGCCACTATAGATTAAAAAAAGAGAAATTATTCAGGGGCTATTCTAATGACGATGTTTTCTCTTTTTGAAAGAAAATTGCTTCCTACTACACAATATAAATGAACTATTCATTATGGGAAAGATGCACACATTTTCCCTTAACTAAGTGTCGATATCCCAGTGTTGGAAAGTTAGACTTCTTGGGCAATAATGTTGACAACATTATATACTGTACAGAATGATATTTTCACATGATCTGAGCAATAACATAATTAAAAAAATGATAGCGACCCAAAAAACATTAGAGCGACCAAAATCATATCCCATGAATCGAATGAGAGAAAAAAATAATCAATCATCGAGAAAATCAACAAATGGGTGGGAAAAAGTCAATTGAAGGAAGCCATGGGTGTTCATAGAAACTAAAGCATTAGGTTAGGTTCAACTCTGTACCGACACATTAACAGTCAACTATCAAACAAACCCCAGATCATGCTAACCGCTCCCTCATGAAGAGGCCTTGTAATGCAACAAACAGATTATGCCCAAGGTAAAACAAGATATGGAAATAGAGTAAAGAATTGAGTTTATACCAAATGGTACATCTAGAAGTAATCCAAAAAATATAGAACTGTTAGTTTTCAACCTACCCTGGCCATCGCCACAGTGTTCTCCTACCCAGTAAAAGAAGAAGAATCTCAAAAGACGCATCATGTTGGGCGAGCAGCTAAGAGATTAAGGTAACAATGCTTGAGATGCCTTAGGGTTATGCATAGAGGAGAACAAGATCCCCACCGTTTATGTGAACTTGGGAATCCTCACCAAATATATATATATATATATATATTTCACCTCCTTTGCTTTCTACTTTTCTTTGGGGAGTGATATGCTGTTTGAACTTAGTCTAACTTATCATCTCGAGAGGGGTACTAGGTCCCCTAAAACAATAATGTGTACCCAGTTATTGCAAACATGCTATGGTAGTGAAGTATATGCCATGGGACCTACCTCGAGGTCATATAGTTAGCACTCTAACATATCAAACTCCATGGGAAATATTAACTTGATTGGTGGTTTGATAGTTTTAATATTTAAGTAAATGTGTAACAATTTATGAGCATACCCTGTTGGCAAGAGACACTGTGTGGCTTCATGAGTGTTGTCATTGATTGCAACAAAGTCTATCCCACTCATCCGCAGCACATAGTATGTCTATACAAGAAGTCAGATTGAAGAATATCTTGGTCTAGTAAGCAAGAACAGAGCATGCAACAAGGTCCGACAGTCAAGTCTGGATCTCTCAAAGGAAGTATCTCAGCAAAGTGCAGACTTGGGGAAGTCAAGAGGAGTACCATGACTGCTACATTCCAGAGATTGAGCCTCTGGTGATGAAAGAGTGAAAAGATATGAGCACCTAAGTGTTGGGTTTTTGTTTGGCAGAGTAGATTGACCGACAGAGCATCAGACCTTAATCCAGATAAGGAATTGATGGTGATCAAGTTTCTGGAGGGAACATTCATAGTTGGTCGACATAATTGATGACTCATATAACTATCTTTTTGATACGCATCACTTAGTAAGCATGGATTCAGCTGACAGATAAGAGTTTGGGAAAATCTTGAGTATTCTGGATACCAACTAGAAAGATGTTGAAATCCTTGGTGCGGGTATATATACCAGATGGATTTCAATGTGAAGGTATGAATGGTATGTTGTGAAGTGCGAAGAAAAGTAGAGAGGAGTGTGGAAATAGAAATACAGGTCCGGTATGTGACAGAAGAACATCACTAAAGCAGAGGAAGAATGAAGTGCAACAGATCAGTATATTGAGCCTAACCGGAACTGAACCTTAGCATATGTGGATGTTTCTCATAAGTTCAAACACCTAGTTACTTTCCTTATACCTTGTAGATAGTGAGTCTCTTGTAGGCAATGAGCCTCTTGTGAGTAGTGTGCTTGGGCAGTGAACCCTAATTGGCAAGTGCCATTTTGTACTTCTATTCTTTTAACAGAGAATACAATCTTGGGTTAGTCACCCCGTGGTTTTTCCCTTAACAGGGTTTTCCAAGTAAAAATCCTTTTGTTATGTGTGTTGATTTCATTTTTGCTTTCATGTTCATTTATGCTTATAAGTTTTGATATTGCACTAATTGTCAAAGAAGAAAAGAAAGTTAAATAATTAAGATAACTAATTCACCCCCCTCTCAGTTATCAACAATTGGTATCAGAGCTAATTTCCTCCAAATAGAGCCTATCAGCTTGAGGAAGATCTGGGAATCTTAATGGATATGTATGGCATGAGGTAACAACTTCAGTCTGCCATAGATGATCTTGAGCAATCTCACTTTGAAGTCAACACGCTAAGGGAAAGACTCAAACAAGCTGATGATTTCATAAATGAACTCAAAGAAAAATTGAGTATCTCTATGAAAAAGAGAAAGGAACTACTTCAACATTTAGCAAGTCAGAGTGAAGCCAATGATACTAATAAAGATTTAAATGAGAAAAACAAGTTATGTGAGAAGCTATCAAAAGAAATCATTATAGTAAGACATGAAATGGAATCAAGGGTTATGAAATTCACCCAAGAAATTGAAGAGAAAAGAAAAATTGAAGATAATCTAAAACAATCTCTCAAGGAGAAGTTAGAAGACTGCCACAAAATGGATAAAATAATCAGGCATTTGGAATTTGATCTTGAAGATGCTAGAGATAATGAAGAACAACTTGAGAATCAAATAGACACTCTTAAAAAAGATCTTCAAACAACAAATGAATACAAAGAGAAATTCAAGATAAGCTCTGCTCAACTTGAAGTTCTTCTTGAAAGCCAAAAGAGGGTAGATGACAAGCATCACTTGGGATATGAGAAAGGTGAAAGCTTTGGATCTAGTCAGAAGAACTTTGGATCAGGAAATCCAAGGAACATGCCTAGAAGACCTCCGGTAAGGCAACCAAATGCTCAAAGATATCCATCCTTCAATGGATACTACCACAACTGCAATAACTTCAGTCATAAAGCAAATTAGTGCAGAAAGAGAATGAATTAGACTAATTCATCCTTCTCCAGACAGTGTTTCAACTGCAAAAGGTATGGTCACAAATCTAATGAATGCAGAAATATGCAAATGAACAATTCATTCAATGGTAGATGCTTTGCATGCAATAGAATGGGACATATGGCTAATCAATGCAGATTAAGAGGATATCAATCAAAAATGCAAAGAAATGTTGTTTGCTACAATTGCAATAGATCCGGTCATATTGCCAAATTCTGCAGAAGTAAGAATCAGGATAAGACAAAGGAAAAGTGAATGCGAATGAAGTTCAAAGGGAGATAAACAAGATTTGGGTAAAGAGAAGTATAGAAAATGTTGGGGATGGATCCGCACCAGAATCTGGTGCTGATATTCCTTCCAGAAACTAAATAGATGAGCTCTGGCTCAGGGGGAGTCTCAAAGGAAAACAAATTCCCTCAGCCAGTCATTTGGTGCCTAAAATTGGCACATAGAAAGTTACAGATTAAAGGGTTCTCATAGAAATATCTAAAGAAGCCTCGGTAAAGATATGGAAGATCTGTAAGAAGATTTAAAGAATCTAATCTTCCAAGATTAATCTGGTTTGACAGCGTTCTAGTAGAAGCAGGACTTTCACAGTTTGATCCGGTGTGATTCTAAATTAAAACATCTTGATCTACGGATAAATGGGATGATTTGAGGAAAGGAGAGACATTGTAATTCATCACTAAAAACAACTCTAAGTGCATCTTAGTGATCCAAAAAAATCTCTCTCAGAATAAGGCAACCGGAATAACTTAAGTTGTGCATTTATTACAAAATGAAATTAGGGTTTGCATAGAGATAAAAAGGTTCCTTTGCTCATCATTTGCACATTTGCATTGAAGAAAAAGATAGAAAGAGCTCTGTAAACAATTTTGCTTCATCCCTCTCAACGATCAACCGTAGAATTCGAGTCAACCGGTGATCTTTTCGGCTCATTTCGTGAACCCTAGAGGTGTAAAAAGGTATTTTCGCTCTTGAAAATCTCTCTCTGAATATTTTGAAAGATGGCAACTCTGAATGTTGTCAAAATCACTGATAGGCCACACCCTAAGTTCAAGAAGCACCCTTACAAATCTCTAGATGTTGATCCTTTAGGTGCCTTCTCTAGCATTTTGGATGGGGTTTTGCATATAGAAGATGTTAGGGCATACATTCATGTGAATATTGAAGAATTTAGGGAATCCAAGCTGATGGATATCTATCACAAGTAGTTAATAGATGAATCATTTGAACTCAAACCTTAGTACAAGGCCATCTTGGACAAGCATTTTGGACATTGCATCCATTTCCCCTGTTTTGCAGAAGATGAATGGGTCCGGTATGTTTTGAGCAGAATGCATGACAACTTCATGTGGTTAATGCGACCATTTAAGATCAAAAAAGATGCCATTAGGGCAGTAATCAGATTGCACTCATCTGGTGGGTTGAATGCTCTCAAATCAGTCAAAAACCAAACTATGAGTGAGGCTATTGGATCAAAATTTGATAAAAGAGCAATGACAATTGAGGATATCATAGATCTGGATATCAAGTTTGCCTCCATGATAATTGGCTACAAGATATATCACTCCAGCAAGGAGAATTCTGTATCTGGAACAGCAATTTACACTGCTTATGAAATGCTAAGGAAAAATGCTGACTATGATCTTTGTGAGCTCCTCCTGAACCAACTATTAGAGAATTTATAGAAAATAAAGAAGGATAACAAGAATTCTTTTAAGTACGATGGCTTGATACTCTGTCTATTCTTTTACGACATGAATGAGCTACCCAGATCCAGTGGTTGGGTATGGCAAAATGACAGACCGGTTGCCATACAAATCAGAGATTACATGTATGGGCTTGGTGATGCCAAGGCTCAAAATACAACACTCTGGGGATACTTCAAGAACTTTTAAAGTATGATGCAGGCCAGAGAAAGAATCCCCCAATCATTGGTTAAGAAATACAAGGATACAGTGTGCTTTATGGTAGACACTGATCAATGCCTAATGGAGGCAGTGGAGACAAGGATAGTCTAGATTATGCCAATGGGTTATGAAGTAGATGAGAAAATTGTGGAGCTACATGTTTAACACATGCTAAGTCAGCCTAAGGACCCTAAGGCAGAAAGGTTTGGCACCTTCCAAGAGTTGAGTGTAAAAATTCATGTTGAACTGAGACAGCCTGAAATCAAGAGAAAGGTGAGAAGAGAAGTAGAGGAAGTTGTGAAAAGATTTGGCATTTCTACAGAAGCAGTCGATGCAAATAGAGAGAAGGTGGAAAAGACAGAGAAAGAAAGGCAAGAAGCAGAAAAAGAAAGTGCTCCGGTGGAAGCCCCCTCCCGAACCAGATCTAAGAGCCCAAAAGCATCAAAACCAAAAGCAAAGTCATCCAGAAAAGGAGAAAAGAGAACAAAAACCAAGGCCACAAGGTCCTATACAAGTCAAAAATATGATGAAGAGATAGAAACAGATGAGGAAGTCAAGAAAATGAAGAAGAAGAAGAAAAAAACATCAGGTGGATCTTCTACCGGTGCAAACAAAGAAGAAGAGATAGAACAATTTGTTGAAAGGTCCACTCCTTTTGTTGATAATATTATCAAGGCAGACATAGTGGATGGAAATCTGTAACCTTTAACAGAATTTTATGATGAGTATAGTGATACTAACAAGAAAATCCTGGAAGATGCTATAGTCAAGTACTTAAACATATATAATAAAGCTTTCATTGAAATCATCTCTCTAATCCCCAAGAGTTTAGAGAAGGAACTTGAAATGAGAAAGAACAACACTAAGGAAAAGGATATGGAGATCTAGGAACAAATAGCTATTCAGGTCTATCATTCCATCACTCCTAAACAAATGAACATGATCTTCAAGGATTGCAAGGATGAGTTCTAGAGCAAAGCAAGAATGAATCAGCTTATGTTTGGAGAGACTGATAATGTGGCAAAAGAAACTGAAGACATCCTTCGGAATGCCTTCATGAGATTCAATATCCCCATTATAGAGGACATAAGTGATGAACCTTCTACCATGGATGTCGAAGGACTAAGCATATAAAAGGAAGATCCTACAAAGAAAATTGCAGAAGAATCAAAGGAGATAGGTGAGGAGAGGACTAAAGACTTGGATTCCTCTATTCTGGAAGAGGAAGTGCATGAAGAAGAAAATATCTCTCTTCCAGATCCCCCTGCAGACTCTGAAACTAAGGGAGAAGAAAGAAAAGCTGAGAAAATTAGTCAAGAAGAAGAGGTCAAGGAAAGAGAAAAAGATAAAACAGAGAAAACCCCAGATGACAGTTCTAAGGCCACAGAAGGAAAGAAAACTTTATCTCCGGCAAGAGACGCTGCAGAAGTAGTGAAAAATTTCCTGACCAAGGAAATGATGGAATTAGATGAACCGGAGCCAATTCAAGGTCCATTCAATTTTGATTCTGTCTCACCGGTTCAGACAATGAAGATAGCATCCTTTGCCCAAGCAAAGGCAAAAGAAATCGAAAGTCTCACATGGAAGACTGTGAGCTGATAGAGATTACATCTGGTGTGTTGGAGAAGATCATACCATCCTTTTAGAAGGATCTTTCAGCCTCTTCATCTGGTAATCTCAAATCTCTTATTAATTCTGTTAGCACACATTTTGATTCTTTGGAGAAATCAGCTGAGGAGAAAGTCTGGAAAGAGTTTTTGGGTAAAAGATTCTCTGAAGTACAGGGGCACATAGCAAATGATAGGAGAAATCTGAATATTGGAATAAAGAGCCTAGAAAATGCTCTTAAAGATGGTGGAGATCTCTACAAATTTTGTCTATCTTGGTCCACCGTGACAGCAGACATTACCAAGAAGGTGGAAGAACAAGAGAACAAACTATCAAGCTTATCTCAAATTTTTGATCCTCTCTCCTCTTCCATAATGAATCAAGAGTGCTAGACTATTGTAGCTATAAATGAAATAAAGAAGCTTGAGAAGGAGAAGAAAAATATGATAAGCAGGCTAAGTGAACTAAGAGGGATAATTATCCCTAAGTTAGAGGCAATGCATGAGGATCTAACTGATGCTCATGCTACAGCCCGGACCAGTGATCTAGCTGACCTAAAGAGGGTAGAAGCTTTTGCATTTTAGTTGAGTGGTCACATCTTAATTTTGGACAGGATGAAGTAGAGTTGGGCAACAAAATTTGTCCAGTTGAAGACAACTTTTGCAGATATACTTAAATATATGTAAGTACAACTTGTATAAATACTTATGCGGCAATATATATTGATTTTTGGAAATTTTGGTGTGTGGATTCTACCCTCTGCCATTGATGTCAAAGGGGGAGTGAGGAGTAGTGAAAAATATTGAATCTAGCTAAGGGGGAGCTCCGGTAAAAGTGTACATAAGATAGAACATCAGCCAAGAGGGAGTGTGTTATAACACTTAATCATTTTTCACTAAGTGTTGCCATCAATGCCAAAGGGGGAGATTGTTGGAAAGAGACACTGTGTGGCTTCATGAGTGTTGTCATTGATGGCAACAAAGTCCATCCCACTCATCCGCAGCACATAGTATGTCTATACCGGAAGTCAGATTGAAGAAGATCTTGGTCCACTAAGCAAGAACAGAGCATGCAACAAGGTCCGACAGTCAGGTCCAGATCTCTCATAGGAAGTATCTCAACAAAGTACGGACTTGGGGAAGTCAAGAGGAGTACCATGACTACTACATTCCAGAGATTGACCCTCTGGTGATGAAAGAGTGAAAAGATATGAGCACCTAAGTGTTGGGTTCCTTTTTGGCAGAGTAGACTGACCGGCAGAGCATCAGACCTTAATCCAGATAAGGAATTGATGGTGATCAAGTTTCTAGAGGGAACATTCATAGTTGGCTGACATAATTGATGACTCCTATAACTATCTTTTTGATACGCATCACTTAGTAAGCATGGATTCAGCCGACAGACAAGAGTTTGAGAAAATCTTGAGTATTTCGGATGCTGACTAGAAAGATGTTGAAATCCTTGGTGCGGATATATATACCAGATGGATTTCATTGTGAAGGGGAATGGTATGTTGTGAAGTGCAAAGAAAAGTAGGAGTGTGGAAGTAGAAATATAGGTCCGGTATGTGATAGAACAACAGCACTAAAGCAGAGGAAGAATGAAGTGCAATAGATTAGTATATTGAGCCTAACCAGAACTAAACCTCAACATATGTGGATGCTTCTCATCAGTTCAAACACCTGGTTACTTTTCTTATACCTTGTAGATAGTGAGTCTCTTGTAGGCAGTGAGCCTCTTGTGAGCAGTGTGCTTGGGTAGTGAACCCTAATTGGCAAGTGCCATTTTGTACTTCTATTCTTTTAATAGAGAATACAATCTTGGGTTAGTCACACCGTGGTTTTTCCCTTAATAGGGTTTTCCATGTAAAAATCCTTGTGTTATGTGTGTTGATTTAATTTCTTCTTTCATGTTCATTTATGCTTATAAGTTTTGATACTGCACTAATTGTCAAAGAAGAAAAGAAAGTTAAATAATTAAGATAACTGATTCAACCCCCCCCTTAGTTATCAACATACCCCTCCTCCTTAGTCTAGCTAGAATTTTGAGAAGGAATTAATACTTCAAAATAAATTTACCATTAGGGAGGCTTAGCTTTCGATATTAGTTTGAAATTAAGATTAATTTTTTTTTAGTCTTGATAGAATAAGGGGACTCTTGACCCTAAAATAGGAAGATTCCCTTCAAGATATAGTTTTGTCTTAAGGGATATAACAGGGGTGGTGATTGTAAGAGTAGACATACATATTGTTCTGACTCTTAGAGAAGGATTATATGAACTTTTCCTTGGTGCTCTTACTTGCACAATGGTTATTAATAGACTAACAAGGTTGAATTTTAGATCTTTAAACCAAAAAAAAATTTGTTTCATCCTTGTGAGCATGTTTTAATAGGTGAGGGCATTACAAAGGTATTGGAGCAAGGTTCCCAACTCTAGGAGCATCAGGAATAGATTGTACAAATTGAATTATTTTATTTAAAAAAATAACTATTAAGTGCTTGTAGTGGGCCCCATCCTTGCCTTGGTGAATTATGTTAGCAATAGAATAGGAGGATGTGGTAACAAGAGTAATGTATTTATCTAGTGAAATAATAGTGGATTTAATAAAATTTCTAAGTGAAAAAATTCCATCTCAACCTTAGTTTAAATGGTTAAACACGAAGCAATCATGTATTGGACCCTGATCATTGTAAATTGAGTTTCCTATGTTTCCTAAGAAAGTCAAAATCATGAATTAAATGTAGTTTTCTTTATGAGCCCCGACATGTATATTTCCATAGTTAATTGTCTTGATGAACTTGATAGTATAAATTGTGATGTCTAGTTGCATTGAATTGTGGAATCTTCATATTATGTTCTTATGAGACTTAAGTTTTAAAACAAATAAGAATGTCTTTCAATTGATTTAAAGTGAGAATTATGTGAATGTTTAACTCTCTTTTCAAAAAGTGGTTGGTGCTCTGGTGGATTGAGAAACTTCATGGGATGTGATTACTTTGCATATTATGGCTTGGGGGTTGAGAAGAGAAAATTTAGTAGAGAAAAGTGGAAAGAATAGGTTGTTAAATTTTGGTCAACATCATGTTATGAATTCCTACATTTGCTAGTGTTTAAGTGTAATAAATTCTGGTGTATTTTTGTTGTGTTAATTTAATTGGATAGGATTCAAATCATACTTAGAGAAAAATATGCTCTTACTTGTGTGTTTTCTTGTATTCATATAGGTGAAATCTAAATGTGAAAAGGGTATTGTAACATATACTAGATGAATTAGATTTAAGATTTAGAAATGTGAAAACTTTTGTGATATGTTGTGTCAAATAATTTTCTTATATTACCCTTAAGAATGTATGCACTTTGTGTATTGTATAAGTATATTATGTGTTGAGAAATTAGGAATGCTCAATAAAACATATTTCAATTTAGGTCATCCTTGCACTTTATCTTGAATATTGGGTTTACGTGAAGACATATCTAAAACTTGAAAGAATAGCAAAATTATTCATTCTAGAAAAAGAGATAAAACTAGGATAGAATGAAGAAAACAATCACTCACCATATATGGTTTTCAATGCAATAGAATTCAAGTTAAATTAAATGAGTAAGACCTAGTGGAGCATAGGAAATGTAGTGCATGGTATGACAATGAATTATAATTACAAGACAAATTAGGGGTCAAAATATGTTTTCTGTGATTGAAATTGATATTTTTTTTTCTGCAAAATGAGGTTGCTATAAATAAAATTAGATATATTTGACTACTAATGAATGAACCTAGTAGTAGGTGAAAAAAGTGAGACTAATTTTCATGTGGTGTAATGTGATATGTATGTGGAATTTAACATGTGTTGTGATGTGAGAATACTAGTAATGTTGTGATTATATCTCAAAGTTTGTGATATAGGATATCCAACTTGGGAAGAAGAGTTTAGTGGACATAATGTATGATCCACTTAAAAATGCCTTTGTGATAATTGTATATATGTGTAAATAACCCTTATGACTTAAATCGGTGAAATGTTAAAAACATAATATGTATTGAAGTGTGTTTTATGGAGATGTGTGAGTCACCCTTCATGTTCTCATATGATGAGATGTCTAGTGCCACCCCCATTTGAGAGCATCCTCTCATGACCACATTGGTTTGTTTTTGTTGTAAACCCTTTTCTTTCTATTGTTCCAGGGGTTGTAAACATGTTGGACACTCAAAAGACCTATAAATGGGAGAGTTGCATGTGTTGGTGTGTGATTTGGCACATCACAAGGCATCCTTGTTGGGAGATAATTTGGTCACCACTTTTGGGTGTGGTTTTGGCTCATGGTTTTGTAATTACCATTGACAGCTTACTATATTGTATATCATATATATTAGGAACTTGAGATGGAGGTTGTGTGTAAGAGCCTTATAGATGTTGAGTTACCTCCAGGATCTTTAGTTGGTTATACTCCTGTTAAAGCCTGCTCTGCATGTATATTGTAATCTTCTTGATTTCTAAATAATATATTGGGCGGGTTTGGAGTGTGGACTTTTTTACCTGAAAGTGTTTTCCCATGTATATATTGTATTGTGAGTTTTAAATTTGAATGTTGCTATTATCTTTTTGTTAATGTCCATCTTAATCTATAACTGAAAAAGTTAAAATTAGCTAAATATTTCCTCAGTAGATCAGTGTAGGAAGCATTTTCTGCATATCTTGCTTCCTTTCAAGAATATTGTTGAATATTCTAGTCTTGACAATGATTCTTTGTATGCTAAAAGAACATTTTATTATTTCAAAAGGAAAAGTGGTTACAAGTTAGTTAGGAGATGAAAAATCTATATATGTACAAGTTAATTCTAATTGTAAGGATCCCTCGATGGGAGGTATTCCTTCTTTCAACATAGTCACTATACAAAAAATGTAAGGTGTCTTTGTGCTCCATTTTTTGATGAAATTAGAAGAATTTTCTTAAATTTTGTGTCAATATTTCTCTTTTGATCACAAGTTTATTGTATGTTTTATTTGAAAACATTTCTTCATTTTTTCTTGTACTTTTGGTTGGGTAGGAAATGGAATAGACTTTGTGCTTTGATTTGAAGGAATGAGAAGAATATTTTAGAACTTTGTGTCTCCATATTCTTTGTTTATTGCATATTATTCATATGTGCAAATTGTAATTGACTCCTCATGTTTTTCTTGTAGGTTGAAGGTGTAAACCATAGAGCATTCTTTTCTCTTTCCTATATGTTGGATGCATAAAATGGAGTTTGTGTCTTCATTATCTACTATAAATTATTCTTCGTTCCCCTTTATTCTTCCTAGATTTTGCCCAAGGAATCTTATGTAGTGTCTTGTATGAGCCTATCTAGGGTTTCTGCTTTTTTTTTTCCATTTCCCGTTCTTGTGTTCCTTTTGTACTATTTGGTTAAAAGTATACAAAAATCCCATCATCTGAGCGAGCTTTCCCTCTCAAACATAGAGGAAAACCATTAATCTAATAATAATTTCTCCAACTATTATGAACATTTATTTCTATCCATTAGGCAAAATGTATTGAATTTAACAAAATGTTGCAATGACAAATTTGTTGACTAACACTTCTAAACATTAAAGTTAGTTTCATTGAACTTCTTGATGTCCATTCTAGATGTTTTTGTCATTTTCTATTCGTTAAAACATAAGATGAACTACATAAATCTCCCATTTGAGTAGGGCCTAATAATATCTTATTATCCCACATATCAACCAAGCTATAATAAACAAGATCTTATAACAAATGAAATAAAACTAAGCATAAATCCACATTAACTTTAGGGAGAAGCAATTGAGGTACATACATATCTAAAAAACTGTAAGTAGAATAATTATAAATAATATAAGATATACATTGGACAATAATGGACAAGAGAAGGATCATAATGGGCCAAGAAATGATAATGACAAAAATACATGATGGATGGAAATCTCAAAAGGGTTTTTAAAGGAAATACTCACAATTTTGAAAATGTAATTTGTTCCTCATTACAAATATTATTTATTTTATACATAAATTATATTTGAATTCAAGAATGATATATATATTGAGAAACACTCATAAATTTCAAATGTGTAAAAAAAAATTAAATCAAAAAATTAGGTCATACTTTGGGCTTTGTTGGTGATAGCTTCAAAAAATAAAGTTTTTAATTTCATATTTTTTGACCAAAGAGGTCAAGTGTAACTCCCAAGTTCTCCATGTGGGTGTCATCATTCCTCTTACAAAACTCATGCAAATGACTAAAAATAACCAGTCAAATATGTTAGCTATAGTCCAACTTGCAACCCCCTTCTTCAATGATTTCTTACACATATCATAAGACCAATGATACATGGTACATAATCCCATAAAAGAATTTCAAAATTCCCTCCATATGTGTCATTTTCTTTTCCATGTGGGTCCAAGATTTACAATATTTGACAAATATTTAGTAATTGCAACAACATTAGTACTTGCAAGATTTACAACACCTATTCCTAAGAAATTGTATTTAATAAAAATTAATTAAATGATTGCATATATTAATCTATTCATAAAATTATATCTTAGACTATGAATATACAAATTCTTTATATATAATATTTATATTCACGATGTTGATTGATCAAAAGTCCAAGATTCTTGTATTTGCAATATCAATTGCAAAAGCATAAAATATTTAAACTTTTATTAAAAAAAATTTATGTAAAATATAAAAAATTCATCAATAATTCTAATCACATTTTGTGATATGCAAAATGAATTATCTCACATATAACTTATTAATATTAAGAAAAGCATTTGGATATAATGAGAACCCAAAATATAGTTTAAATGCTTTTCAATATCACTAACATTTTTGAAAAAATATTTAAAAATTGTTTGAATCATTTAATGTAAACATAATATCTGTAATGTATTTTATTTTTTTAAAATATGTAATATTTTATAATGTTAATAATCAAGATTTTTGTAATTTGTTTTCCTATTATTCTCTAACCTTTTAAAAAATATCAATATAAAGAACTATTATTTCATGGTTATCCCTTTGGTTGCTTATGTGAGAAACCACTACCTCATAAACAATTCACAAACTAATCACTATATACAAATTGTTTAAACCTTTTTCTACATAAAGCCCCATTTAAAACACTTTACTTACACATCATCCATTTCAATGCTCCAACAGTCAATAAAAATTTTACACCTCATACACAACAAAAAGTGGTAAATATTTACCTTATTTTTATTGGCCAAAATTATCCTTCGACTATTGAAGTGAATGATGTTTAAGAATAGCCCATTTAAAACACTTTTAAAATGTTTAAGTTCAATTCTCCATGCAAAATGGTTATTAAAAGTTATAAAATTTTTGTATAAATAATTCTATATAATAGATATTTTCAACATACATGCTAACCACACTAATAGCCATTACAGGTTCAGAATAACATTTGCAAAACACAGTTTTGTTATTTGAATGCCTCAAATAACACAAGCTACCAACTGTTAAGCTTTAAATTGACTCATTGGCCTACTGTAAGACCTGATCATACTCTACCCTTCTGTGGAAACTACGGTGACAATTACAGGCCTCGCATCTCATTTCATCATCTTGGCTGGCCTTGAACTCTCCACATCCATCTTTGGCATGATAGGGAAGTTGAAGGGTGTGATTCTTCCAACATTCCATGTACTCTACCTTTCTGTGGAAACTACGGTGACAATTACAGGCCTTGCATCTCATTTCATCATCTTGGCTGGCCTTGAACTCTCCACATCCATCTTTGCCATGATGAGGAAGCTGAAGGGTGTGATTCTTCCGACATTCCATGTACAGCACCCTGTTAATTGATTCATTAATAGCTGAGCCGGAAAAAAATTGGGCTTTTGAGGTTTCATTCCTTGGCTCTGAGAGTAGCTCTTTTTGATCCATCCTGACTCTATTCTTACACACAGAGAGCGTAGTAATATTTGAAAAACAGTGAAACAAATGGAGTTCAACGATGGCAATAAATAAAGATGACAGAATAAAGAGTCTTTTTAGACTCTTCCCTTAACTTCTGATCTGCTTTGAGACCTGCACCCACGAAAGCAAATATTTATCATACTTACATGACGTTTGAGCGTCATATTCAGGTCTGTAGTTATTTAGGGTTTTTCTTTTATTATAAACACTAACAAATCACTAGAAATAAATAATAATTTCTCTGAAATAGTTATATTTAGTGCTTACATTGCACTTTAATATTAAAAAAAATGGAGAACATGATTGTGTAGAGTAATAAATCATAAGCTAACAATGCAAAGTTAAGCTAACAGGCTCCTTCTACTTCAGATTGCAACATGAAAGAAAACGAATCTATAGTGATGCAAAATCAAACAAAACTCAATATATTTTCCTTGGGTGTGAATGATGGATCCAAATGATAAAGTGTTGATAATGATTGCTATATTGAATTTCTCTAGTGGACTCACTAGTATGACAACATGTACCTGCAGATTCTTCTTGATACCTTGGATGAGAGGGAAGCCTAAATTTATAGATTTGAGGTAGAGGAATGGAGGGTTAGTATTCATTTGTATTGGATGGCTAGGATTGAATGAGACAAATTAGGGCAAGATTAGAAGCTTCTATGGGGTTCTATAAGGATGAAGGGTTGAGATTAAAGATTGATGGATGGTTGGGATTAAATGACAAAAATTAGGGCAAGGATGGAAGCTTCTAAGGAATTCTATAAAGATAAATGGTTGAGATTAAAGATGGATGGATGGATGGATGACTAGGACTAAATGAGAAAAACTAGGAAAAAATGAAAACTTCTATGGCTTATCTTTATGTGAATGGCGAGGATTAAAAAAATTCATATGTGAATGAATGGTGGAGATATAAATTTACTTTGACTTTTGTGAGATTGTCTAAGTTCGGTGAATCTAAACAACCTTTAGTTGGTCATATGACTAGTTGAATTTTTAATTCATTTATTTGGGGATAATAGATAAGGATTTGAGTTAATTAGATTAAATAATGGATTGAAATAGGATTTAAGATTTTTAGACTAATTAATTAAAATAGAGAGATATCTTAAATACATCTATCTAAAAGACGCGGAGGCACCTATATTGAAATTGTTATTGAGAATACATATTTACGCATCTTTTAGATAGATGTATTTAAGATATCTATGTTAGAGTGAGGACCTATAATATATATATATATATAGTTCTACTTAAACCTTTATTTTATTTACTTTATAAATTTACATATAAAGATTGAAGAATCATAAAAATTAGTTTTTAATTTAAAGCAAATGATAATAAAAACTTAATTATAATTATAATTGTCTAATGGAATTAATTCCCATAGAAAAAAACTTTAATCTTTTAAAGATTTAATCTTTCCCTTGCCCTTATTTTTCTTTGCTAGCCTTCATTAGACTAAAGTAAATAATTTACCCTGCCTTAATGTTCTTATTTTCCTTTGTGGGATGTAGCGACAATTCTTAGTTTTGTATAATTTTCAATAATTTAATCCAAATGATAGGAAAGATTTAATTATATTTTTTAAAGAATTAATTCCCATAGTAAAAATCTAAATAATGTCATTAAACTAAATATTAATTTTGTTTGTGGCTTTTAAAGATTGAAGAACCCTAAACCTAGCTGTCAATAATTTACTTGCCGTTACTTTTCTTTGTGGTTTTCAAAGATTTGTTTATGCAAGAAAAATAAAAAATGTTGCATAGTACCCTTACCAATTAGACTTCTCTCCTTATTGATAAAACTTCTTCTACCAATTCAATTTACTCTATTTTTATTTGGTTTGATTTTTCTCAAATTTATGTTTGAGTACTACTTATATTAATTTATTTCAATATAGAGTGAGGAGCTAAAATATATACGTATTACTATATAATGCTAGTTTTACTTAAACAATTATTTTATTTATTTCATAAATTTAAATTTAAAGATTGAAGAATCCTAAAAATTAGCTTTTAATTTAATCCAAATGATATGAGAAACTTAATTATAATTGTCTAATGGAATTAATTCCTATAGAAAAAATCTTTAATCTTTTAAAGATTAAAGAACTATAATCCTAATTAAACTAAATTAATTTATTGTCCAATTAGTTTTCTTTGTGGGTATTGAAGGCAATTCTTAGCTCTAACAACTAGTTTTTAATGGAAAATTTTCAATAATTTAATCTACTATAAACCTTAATAATTTAATTTCCAATAATTTTATTTGTGGATTTTAAAGATTGAAGAAGTATAACCCTAGCCCTCATTAAACTAAAATTAAGTAATTTACCTTGCCATTATTTTTGTTTGCTAGCCTTTCATTAAACTAAAGTAAATACCTTAATTTTTTTTTTTGCGGGATGAATTAATTGTCATAATAAAAATCTAAAACAAAGGTCAATAAATTAAATATTGATTTTCTTTGTGGCTTTTAAAGATCGAAGAACACTAACCCTATCTCTCATTAAACTAAAGTAAATAATTTGCCCTACCATTAATTTTTATTGTGATTTTCAAATATTTGTTTAATAAAGAAAAATATTAAATAAAATTATAATTTATAGGTTCCATAATTTAAGTTGCACTTTAACTACAATTTTCTTTTTAGTTTATTGAGTAGCATGTAGATACAATAAGAGTAAACAATATGCAATCCTAATCTAACCTTCTATAAATAATAGCTAGAGCATTGCATCACTTCATCAATTCATTATATAAGAAAAATAAAAAAAATGGTTTCATAGTACCCTTAACAATGAGACTTATCTCCTTATCGATTAAACTTCTTCTCCTAATTCAATTTGCTCTATTTTTATTTGATTTGATTTTTCTAAAATTTATGTTTGACTACTACTTATATTTATACACATTATTTTATTATCTTTATTAAAAAATATGTCATCTCTATTTTATTTTTATGTACTATCCAAGTCATCCCTTAATAGGTGTAATTATTTTTAAATGTCGGCTCATTAGCTATTACACTCCACCTTTTGGTACCACTATAGTTACACCACTTAATTAATTAGTGTAGAGGGGTGTGACAAATTAATTTTAATTAAATAAATATGATTTATTTAATTAATTTAATGATGGAGGTAATATTAAAAGGATAATTGTAATTAATTAATTAAATATTAATGTTTTGAATAAAAAGAGGGGGATAATGAGGTTGAATGGCTACATCCTCCTTTCAAGGACATATCAACCAAGTTGAATCACACTTTTACAAGAGGATTCACCTATAGGTTAGGTTGTCACTTGGAATGATGTGGAAATTAAGAGATTTTCAATTAATATATTAATTTAATGCTCAAATATCTTTGAAACCCTAATTATACAAAGCAGTAAGTAAAATGATGAATTACAACAAATGCTTGTAGACTAATGTAGTAAAAAGAGATTAATTACTTGTGATTTTTTGAATTTTGAGATGTAGAATATTCAGGGACATTGGCACTCATGCTCTTATCAAAGGTGTTCTTTTCTTTAGGTAATCTTGATCTCCTTCTGACACTGATGATCACTGTATTTTTCATTTCCATGCTAGGAGATGCAGAGGACATTAGAACTAGTGCCCGGGTCCGATGCAAGGTGTTCTTCAGGATGTCAGAACCTCTTCAGATGTTGATTGTCATTGTCACAATGATTTATGTGTTTTCAACCTCAGAGGACACTGGCACTAGCTATCGAGTCGAAGCAGTGCTTTTCTTCAGAGATCTGGAATTCTTATCTTCTGCAACCTTCCTCTGCAACTCCACTCTGTGAAATCTCATACCTGTAACATACAATGACTAGGAGTGTGGTTGGGGGTTGTGGTGTTTAGAGACTTGCCTCAGTCAACCCCAAAAGGACATTCAAGTCTTTTGAATACCGTTGTTAGATAAAGAGTGTATATCCCTATGGGATAGAGGCAAAAACAAATTGATAAAGATTGAAACAAAAATAGATATGACCTCAGAGGTGTAGATCTCACATACATGAAGATTCTTCAACACATGAGAAGAGGAAGGTAAATCCAGAATCACAAACACAATAACAATGCTCTGCTTTGCAACAATGAATATCTTGAATGCTCTAAAATCATAAGTTTGCCAAAAGTTTGTAATCATCTTCTAGTTTACAAATGGAACCCTAAACATACTTATATATATGCAACTAAATACATTCTTGCTTTAAATTTTGTAATTCAAACTTAAAATGTCAGCAATGGAATCTCTTAACGGTCACATAATGGACATTTAAATTTGGGAGCCACCTTGAAATAGGGTAGGACAGGGGCGCAAGTGCCCATGTCCTTGGGTCCTCTTTCAGGGTAGGGTTAAGTGCAACTTTCCTCTCAAGCCCCATATTCAAATTTGGGACCTGCCTAAAATAGGGAAGGACAAGGGCATGAGCGCCTATGCCCTCAGGTCCTATTCAGGGCAAGATCAAGTGCAACAATGTCCCTCAAGCCCCATGTGACATAGATTTCAGGCCATTTTCCTTCAGGAGTCAAAATAAACATGCAATATGCAAAATAAGGGACCCGGGAGCTAAACTTACGAGGAAAAAGCCTAGGGAGACATTTTTTGACATAACATTTAGCCCCCACTTTAATGTATGTATGAACACAGGGCCCATACATGCATTAAAGTACGGTCAAAACATAGCAAACACACCAAATACTTGAAGACATTAGAGAAAACACATTACAAACACACCAAACATAGTGAAGATAGTATCAGGCACACAAAACACAGAGAAGACAACATTGAAGACATGGAAAACATGATGAATATAGTGAATGCGGTGATTATTTAATTTGCATTTTCATATATAAATGAATGCAGGTGCAAATGTATAGAATGTAAAAATGCAACACACAATCCAAAATGTAGGAGGGCCATTTTGCCACGCTCTTTGGACTACATATGGGGCAATAGACACTCAATACAAAACCTCAAGTGTAAGTGGAGCAAGTCACTACACTCACACAAGAGGGGGAAACACACCATACAAAGCCCAAGTGGGGGTTAACCACACAAGGGGGAAAACACATGGAAGACACATGGAAAACACGAGCATCATATAGCATGGCAAAGACATACTATACATATAAAACATGACAAACAAGGTGATGGAAGGAACTTATTGCTAAGCCCCCACCATCTTAGGCACATTATAGGCACACCTAATGGTTGGGCTTATGCCACAACAACCACCAAAGACATGCTTAAGGGAGGATAGTCTCAAATCCAACCCTGCACTAGCTCAAGAGATACACCATCTTGCCTCGGGTAGAGGGCTTTTGAATAAAAGGATATGTATGATATCCCATCTCCATAGAGGGCTTAATGATTGCTATATAAAATAAAGATCTGCAGTCATGCTAGAGATACATCATCCTGCCTCTGTAGAGGGCTTACAAAAATGCTTCGTTAGTACAAAAATTATCATCTACACCTTACCTTTATATGCCCCCACCTTAATTTTTTGATATCATGTACCAATATCAAGCACATTAAGGTAGAGAGAAAACACACAAGGGAACAAGAGCTCTCTCAAAGACCATTCCCCCAAAGGTGACATGTGTTTCACGATCACTGAATCTTCCCACAAACACGTAATTTCTTGCAAGAAGAGAGATTAGAAATCTTTCTCTAAGATAATAACCACATCACATGATCAAAAGCAATGCATGAAAAACATCACATAAAGAGCCAAGGTTATACTATGGATTTGGAAACCCAGTATAATTGTGGGGCTATACTGCACAGATCCTAGAACCGAGTGTAACCAAGGCGAGACCCAAGAGAAACTAAGTGCATGTAGTAGCTATATTGTTATGGTTTGTTAGCAGATATAGACATCATCAAAATATCAAACAACATGATTGTACTAGCCAAGTGTCAGATTATATATATCAACCCCATCATCATGTATGGACTAGGTCCATATTTCCTTACTCATTGAAGGAACACATGGTCCATATTAGTATTATTCATTTTTCATCATCTGCCAGCTAGATAGAACCACTAGAAGAAGGTAAACAACAAATCAAGAGAGTGGAACAAGTGCCTTAGGGTTGTCATGTAGGAAGATGCCCCCAAGTAACCAAGTGCAATGTTGTGTCCCTAAGGCATGTGTAAGGTCATGTGTAGATCCACTGGAACTTTCCCTAGTAATGAATGTTATGATAGGACTTCCTTCGAGAATATTTACAAACTTCTTTTTCTCTATGAGATGACATCTATTGGAGGTTATGTGACTATAGTGCATGATAGTTATATGTTTATACTTGAGCTATCTCTGGAGTACTTTTATCAAAATATATTCTATGATATGAGACCCACCCTCAGTAATTACTAACCCTATTATTTTGTGTTGATCTAGGATCGTATGAGTTGACTTTCATATTATTTTCTTGTATGACTTATTACATGATGTGTATCTTATGATTCTTATTAATGACTAATTGGTGATAAGGTTAAGTTTGTTTATTGTTGATATGGTTTATGATATATACATACATAACTCATCATGTGATTTCACCTTCCTTTAGGCAATATTGTTGAATGGTATAGACATATGTTCTAAACAGAGATGTGGGAGGATTAACCATTGATATGATCTGATGTTTTATGTTGATATCTTGTGTAGAGATTTAGTTCATGAGGAGATGCTATGATTTCAATATTATGTGAGAATTTTAAATTTATCTGATGAAATGTCTCTCGACTATTAAATGTAATATTTTTACTTTTGTAATGAAGACTTGTTATGGATATACAATGCACATATTGATGTTACTTATTAATGCTTCGGCTATGATATTAGTGATAACCACTTACGTCAAAATGAGCGTGCAGGTACATACTAGCTAGTGGAAATGGGGAAAATATAAGGGGACCCTATTTTGTGAAACTAGTAGAGCCAACCAAGTCTATGTGGAGAGACTTAGGTCCTTTGTATTATGAAATGTACTACCATGTTTTGTGTTTTACCTTGTGTTGTATTATGTAGCATCATATGTCATGGTTGTTCTTTGTGATGTGTCATGCATTGCTATGTATTGTGTAACTCAAACTAATTAAATTTCCCCTTTAGTGTTTTATAAGGGTGTAAAATAATTTTATATAGTACCTTTGTCTTAAAAATAAAACATTAAAACCTAAGTTTATGTCTAGGCACTTTTGGAGGCGAAAATTAAAAAAATCAATAATTTTTTAAAACCTTTTTTTTTACCCTAAATAGGGTGATCAAAATTAGAGAGGTGTTGAGTCATTATAGAGGGGGATGTGTGTGTTGTAAATATTTAAGAGGGTTGCAATAGAAACCATCGAAAATAAAAAAAAGTGTCCCAACTGAGGAGACAAGTGTATGCCTCTCAAAAAGAGAGGTATCAAGGGAGGACATTTTTAATCAATTATTTTGGGGAAAAGAAGGAGGGGTTATCCTTATCCTCCTAGCTTTTGTAAATTTTCTTTTTTTACCATGGCTGGAAACTTCTGGGAAACCATCTTCTATAGATTTTTGGAATCATTTGAGATTGTGTTTTTGACCTATATTATATGGATCACTTTCTTTTATTGAAATTTCTGTACCTTCTAGGTTGTTTGGAAAAAGATACTATAATTTCATTTTTCATCTACAGTAACTATTGTACCATCTACCAAAAAAATATTTCCATCAACAGTGACTACCTTATCACCTACTGTAATTTTTCTCTATAGACTAGGAGGGTAAATCTTGTACTAAGACGTCTAGTTGTGGAAAAAGAGTAAGCTAGATATTAGTGGATTTGGATCTGCCTCCTCCAAGTGTTGTGCAAGGATCCAAGTAGGGATCAATCCTTGGTGGAATCCCTAAATTATTAGCACCCTAAATTGCATAGAACATGTTACACTAAATTGTGTGGGTAAAAAAAGTTGTATTAATTGTCTTATATTAATTTCCAGGAAGAAATTGTTTTCTATTTGTGTTGGATATTGTATTGTTGAATGTCAAGTAATGATTGGGGTAAAGATAGAGATGTCATCAGAAGAATTTGAGAGAATATGGCTAGGTAAGAGTACCCAAAAGTTTCTTGTTCCTTGTCCCTACATGTTGATGTTTGTTCTTCTCCTCTACAAAAAGGGAATTGTTGGAAGATTACTTAGGTGCAATATTGTGGCTTGATGTGCTTATATTGTGCAAGGTTGATTTGTGATGCTATGTGAAATTGTCTCCCTGCTGTTGAAAAAATGTGTGTTACTGTCATGCTATGTAGTTGGTATATCTATTCTACCTAGTACCCCTATGTTTTCCCCTAGCTCAGTGGTGGACAACTTCTATCCTAGGCTGGGAGGTAAGCATCCAACTAGATATATCCAAGAATTTTGGTTCCTATACAGGTCTTAGAAGGCTAAAGAAGAAAAAGAAAAGAAGACTAAAGGGTGTAATGACCTATAGTTATTGATGGCAGATTACTGATACATGTTGAGTGAAAAACCAAAAGAAGAGAGGAAATTATTGCAAGGTCTAGTGTTCAGAGAGGGGTCAAATCCAAGTAATGAGATTGTATGTCATTGTATACTATTAATGTGTTAGTAGGAAGTATGTCCTCTCTAAAATAAAGAAATGAAACTGCTGTAAACTAGCTTTGTATATTTGTTACATACTTGCTCTGATATGAAATGGATTTGTGCGAAGGGAAAAAAAAGAGAGGAAATAACAAGAAAATAAAATAAAAGAGAAATTCTAATTGTATTGTTGTATATGAAACCATTGAATCATTTCTAGCATGGAATGCTCCTAATGTAAAATTATAGAAATTAGGACTACTGCTTTGTGTATATAAACATATTAAAATCCTTTTGTTACAATACACAGGTTCCTTGATATCAGGAAAGAAGAAAAAAAATCTTAGACCTAAATTTATTTTAATATCTCTTTTTACATTTTTAGAAAGAAACCCTCCCTCGTCTAGTTGGAATGAGACCTCACTCTGTCCTTCTTTAGTTCTTTTTCAATGGTTGATCAGAAATATGTCAAGTGAAGCAAATTGGGAGGGAGCCTATGTGTCGTGCAGAGGTTTTGAATGCCTACTACATGTACTACTAGGAAAAACTTTGTTCCTTGTACTTAGACCACTAGTATACTCCCCCTGCAGCTCTGGCATTTCTCTATTCTATCACAAGGATGAAACATGTCACACCTTTTGAGTTGAGTAAAGACAATGGAATTTTATTTGAGTAATGAACATGTATACCTAATCAATACTATCCATTTCCATTTAAAATCATGATCAATACTATTCTAGAAACAATAGAAAATAGAATCTGAATTAAATAAGGGAAACAAACCTTTCTCTACATCGTAGCTCTGATGGTCATTCAAAAGATGCCACAATTGCCTACGAGGTGCATAGGACTATTGTACTCATTTTGGTGGATGATCTTCTCTGGAAGTCCAGACACTACCAAACATAACAATGAAAACAAAGTGCTCCCAAGATCAATGACTTTACTCCATTTCATTTTGTGTATTCATGTATTGATGGTTTATACCTAGTTTTGGCTTGATCGACCTCCTTCATCCCTGAGATCACCTACGTGTGCCACTATAGATCAAAAAAGAGAGGTTATTCAAGGGCTATTCTAATGATGATGTTTTCTCTTCTTGAAAGAAAATTGCTTCCTACTGTACAATATAAATGAACTATTCATTATGGGAAAGATACACACATTTTCCCTTAACTAAGTGTCAATATCCCAGTGTTGGAAAGTTAGGCTTCTTGGGCAATGACGTCGACAATATTATATACTATGCAGAACGATATTTTCACACGATCTGAGCAACAACGTATAAAAATAAAATGATAGCGACCCAAAAAACACTACAGTGACCACAATCATATCCCATGAATGGAATGAGAGAAAAAAAATAATCAATTATCAATAAAATCACCAAACGGGTGGGAAAAAGTCAATTGAATGAAGCCATGGGTGTTCATAGAAAATAAAGTATTAGGTTAGGTTCAACTCTGTACCAACACA
Organism: Cunninghamia lanceolata; assembly: GCA_027924645.1. Taxonomy (NCBI): domain Eukaryota; kingdom Viridiplantae; phylum Streptophyta; class Pinopsida; order Cupressales; family Cupressaceae; genus Cunninghamia; species Cunninghamia lanceolata. The sequence continues at coordinate 1,633,753 of BSBN01000244.1, forward strand.
TTAAGAGTCAACTATCAAACAAACTCCAGATCATGCTAACCGCTGCCTCATGAAGAGGCCTTGTAATGCAACAAACAGATTGTGCCCAAGGTAAAACAAGATATGGAAATAGAGTAAAGAATTAAGTTTATACCATATGGTACATCTGGAAGTAATGCAGAAAATGTAGAGCTGTTAGTTTTCAACCTGCCTCGGCCATCACCACAGTGTTCCCCTACCCAGCAAAAGACGAAGAATCTCAAAAGATTCCTCATGTTGGGTGAGTAGCTAAGAGATTAGGGTAACAATGCTTGAGATGCCTTAGGGTTATGCATATAGGAGAACAAGGTCCCCACAACTTATGTGAATTGGGAATCCTCATATATATATATCACCTCCTTTGCTTTCTACTTTTCTTTTGGGAGTTATATGATGTTTGAACTTAGTCTAGCTTATCATGTTGAGAGGGGTACTAGGTGCCCTAAAACAATAATGTGTGCCCAGTTATGAGAAACATGCTATGGTAGTGAAGTATATGCCATGGGACCTACCTTGAGGTCATATAGTTAGCACTCTAATATATCAACCTCCATGGGAAATCTTAACTTGATTGGAGGTTTGATAGTTTTAATATTTAAGTAAATGTGTAGCAATTTATGTTCGTACCCCTCCTCCTTAGTCTAGCTAGAATTTTGAGAAGGGATTAATACTTTAAAATAGATTTACCATTAGGGAGGCTTAGCTTTTGATATTAGTTCGAAATTAAGATTAAATTTTTTTTAGTCTTGATAGATTAAGGGGATGCTTAACCCTAAAATAGGAAGCTTCCCTTCAAGATATAGTTTTGTCTTAAGGGAAATAATAAGGGTGGTGATTGTAAGAGTAGACATACATATTTTTATGACTCTTAGAGAAGGATTATATGAACTTTTCCCTGGTGCTCTTACTTCTGCAATGGTTATTAATTGACTAACAAGGTTGAATTTCAGATCTTTAAGCCAAAAAAAAAATTGTTTCATCCTTGCAAGCATGTTTTAGGTGAGGGCGTTACAGATGTATTGGAGCAAGGTTCACAACTCTGGGAGCTTCGGTAATAGACTATACAAATTGAATTGTTTTATTTAAAAAAAAAAACTATTAAGTGCTTGTAGTGTGCCCCATCCTTGCCTTGGTGAATTATGTTAGCAATAGAATAGAAGGATGTGGTAATGTGAGTAATGTATTTAGCTAGTTAAATAATAGTGGATTTAATAAAATTTCTAAGTGAAAAATTTCCATCTTAATCTTAGTTTAAATGGTTAAACAAGAAGCATTCATTTATTGGACCCTGATCATTGTAAATTTCGTTTCCTATGTCTCCTAGGAAACTCAAAATCATGAATTAAATTTAGTTTCCTTATGAGCCCCGACATGTACATTTCCTTAGTTAATTGTCTTGATGAACTTGATAGTATAAATTGTGATGTCTAGTTGCATTTAATTCTGGAATCTTCATATTATGTTCTTATGAGACTTAAGTTTTAAAACAAATAAGAATGTCTTTCAATTAATTTAAAGTGAGAATTATGTGAATATTTAACTCTCTTTTTGAAAAGTGGTTGGTGCTCTAGTGGATTCAGAAACTTCATGGGATGTGATTATTTTGCATATTATGGCTTGGGTTTGAGAAAAGAAAATTTAGCAAAGAAAAGTGGAAAGAATAGGTTGTTAAATTTTGGTCAACATTATGTTATGAATTCCTACATTTTCAATTGTTTAAGTGTAATAAATTCTTGTGTATTTTTGTTTTGTGAGTTTAATTGGATAGGATTCAAATCATACTTAGAGAAAAATATGCTCTTACTTGTGTGTTTTCTTGTATTCATATAGGTGAAATCTAAATGTGAAAATAGTATTGTAACATATACTAGATGAATTAGATTTAATATTTAGAAATGTGAAAACTTTTGTGATACGTTGTGTCAAATAATTTTCTTATTTTACCCTTAAGAATGTATGCACTTTGTGTATTGTATAAGTATATTATGTGTTGACCAATTAGGAATGCTCAATAAAACATATTTTGATTTAGGTCATCCTTGAACTTTATCTTGAATATTGGGTTTACGTGAAGACATAGCTAAAACTTGAAAGCGTAGCAAAATTATTCATTCTAGAAAAAGAGATAAAACTAGGATATAATGAGGAAAACAGTCACTCACCATATATGGTTTTCAATGCAATAGAATTCAAGTTAAATTAAATGGGTAAGACCTAGTGGAGGATAGGAAATGTAGTGCATTGTATGACAATGAATTATAATTACAAGAAAAATTAGGGGTCAAAATATGTTTTGTGTGATTGAAATTGAGAATTTTTTTTTCTGCAAAATGAGGTAGCTATAAAAAAAATTAGATCTATTTGACTACTAATGAATGAACCTGGTAGTAGTTGCAACAAGTGAGATTAGTTTTCATGTGGTGTAATGTGATATGTATGTGGAATTTAACATGTGTTGTGATGTGAGAATACTAGTAATGTTGTGATTGTATCTCAAAGTATGTGATATAGGATATCCAACTTGGGAAGAAGAGTTTAGTGGACATAATGTATGATCCACTTAAGCATGCCCTTGTGATAATTGTATATATGTGTAAATAACCCTTATGACTTAAAGTAGTGAAATGTTCAAAACATAATATGTATTGAAGTGTGTTTTATGGAGATGTTTGAGTCACCCTTCGTGTTCTCATATGATGAGATGTCTAGTGCCACCCATATTTGAGAGCATTCTTTCATGACCACATTGGAGTACAGTCCATCTTCTTCCCTAATTAAACCACATTGGTTGGTTTGTGTTGTAAACCCTTTTCTTTCTATTGTTCCAGGGGTTGTAAACATGTTGGACACTCCAAAGACCTATAAATGGGAGAGTTGCATGTGTTGGTGTGTGATTTGGCACATCACAAGGCATCTTTGTTTGGAGATAATTTGGTCACCACTTTTGGGTGGTTTTGGCAAATGGTTTTGTAATTACCATTGACGGTTTACTATATTGTATATCCTATATATTCAGAGCTTGAGATGGAGGTTGTGTAAGAGCCTTATAGATGTTGAGTTACCTCCTAGATCTTTAGTTGGTTATACTCCTGTTAAACCCTGCTTTGCATGTATATTGTAATCTTCTTGGCTTCTAAATAATATATTGGGTGGCTTTCGAGTGTCAGCTTTTTACTGGAAAGGGTTTTCCTATGCATATCTTGTGTTGTGAGTTTTGTATTTGAATGTTGCTATTATCTTTTTGTTAATGTGCATTTTAATTTGTAGCTTAAAAAGTTAAAATTAGCATAAATCTTTCCTCAGTAGATCATTGTAGGAAGCGTTTTCTGCATACCTTGCTTCTTTTCAAGAATATTGTTGAAGATTCTATTCTTGAAAATGATTCTTTGTATGCTAAAAGAACATTTTATTATTTCAAAAGGAAAAATGGTTACAAGTTAGTTAGGAGATGAAAAATCTATATATGTACAAGTTAATTCTAATTGTAAGGATCACTCGATGGGAGGTATTCCTCCTTAAAACATAGTCACTATACAAAATAGATAAGGAGTCTTTGTGCTCCATTTTTTGAAGAAATTAGAAGAAGTTTCTTAAATTTTTTGTCAATATTTCTCCTTTGATCACAGGTTTATTGTATGTTTGATTTGAAATCATTTCTTCATTTTTTTCTTATACTTTTGGTTGGATAGGAAATGGAATAGAGACTTTGTGCTTTGATTTGAAGGAATAAGAAGAATATTTTAGAAATTTGTGTCTCCATATTCTTTGTTTATTGCATATTATTCATATGTGTAAAGTGTAATTGACTCCTCATATTTTTCTTGTAGGTTGAAGGTGTAAACCATCAATCATTCTTTTCTCTTTCCCGTATGTTGAATGCATAAAATGGAGTTTGTTTCTTCATTAGCTACTATACATTATTCTTTGTTCTCCTTTATTCTTCCTACATTTTTCCCAAGAAATATTATGTAGTGTCTTCTATGAGCCTATCTAGGGTTTCTACTTTTTTTTTTTCCATTTCCCATTCTTGTGTTCCTGTTGTACTATTTGGTTAAAAGTATACAAAAATCCCATCATCTGAGAGAGCTTTCCCTCTCAAACGTAGAGGAAAATCATTAATCTAATAATAATTTCTCCAACTATTATGAATATTTATTTCTATCCATTAGGCAAGTTGCATTGAATTTAATAAAATGTTGCAATGACAAATGTGTTTACTAACACTTCTAAACATTAAAGTTAGTGTCATTGAACTTCTTGATCTCCATTCTAGATGTTTTTGTCATTTTCTATTCGTGAAAACACAAGATCAACTACATAAATCTCCCATTTGAGTAAGGCCTAATAATATCTTATTATCCCACATATCTACCCAGCTATAATAAACAATATCTTATAACAAATGAATTAAAACTAAGCATAAATCCACATTAACTTTAGGGAGATACATATCTAAAAAAATGTAAGTAGAATAATTATCATTAATATAAGATATACATTGGAAAATAATGGACAAGAGCAGTATCATAATGGGCCAAGAAATGATAATGACAAAAATACATAATGGATTAAAATCTACTAACATTTGGATTTAGATTTAGATTTGGATGGAAAAAGTGCTAACATTTTAAGCTTAAATTTGTCCATTTCCTTTCTAAAAAATGCCTTGGAATTACCTTAGACTTAGACAAGTGTGAATCTAAAAAATTTCCAAAAAATTATATAATCATTTACCTAGTTTATCTTGAAATTCTCCACAACTTTAATCTTAAAACTAATAGAGTTTTTTAAAACTAAATTCAATAAAACAAAAGGGTTTTTAAAGGAAATACTCACAATTCTGAAAATGTAATTTGTTCCTCATTAAAAATATTACTTATTTTATACATAAATTATATTTGAATTCATGAATGATATATATATTGAGAAACACTCATAAATTTCAAACATGTAAAAATATTTTTTAAATAAAAAAATTATGTCATACTTTGGGCTTTGTTGGTGATAGCTTTAAGAATTAAAGTTTTTAATTTCATATTTTTTTACCAAAGAGGTCAAGTGTAACTCACAAGCGCTGCATGTGGGTGTCATCGTTCCTCTTACACAACTCATAAAAATGACTAAAAATAACCGGTCAAATATGTTAGCTATAGTCCAACTTGCAACCCCCTTCTTCAATGATTTCTTATACCTATCATAAGACCAATGCTACATGGTAGAGAATCCCAACAAAGAATTTCAAAATTCCCTTCATATGTGTCATTTTCTTTTCCACGTGGGTCCAAGATTTACAATATTTGAGAAATATTTAGTAATTGCAACAACATTAGGACTTGCAAGATTTACAACACCTATTCCTAAGAAAGTGTATTTAATAAAAATTAATTAAATGATTGCATATATTAATCTATTCATCAAATTATATCTTAGACTATGAATATACAAATTCTTCATATATAATATTTGTATTCACGATGTTGATGGATCAAAAGTCCAAGATTCTTGTATTTCCAATATCAATTGCAAAAGCATAAAATATTTAAACTTTTATAAAAAAAAATATTATGTAAAATATAAAAAATGCATCAATAATTCTAATCACATTTTATGATATACAAAATGAATTATCTCAAATATAACTTATTAATATTAAGAAAGGCATTTGGATATAATGAGAACCCAAAAGATAGTTTAAATGCTTTTCAATATCACTAACATTTTTGAAAAATTATTTAAAAAGTATTTGACTCATTTAATGTAAACATAATATCTGTAATGTATTTTATTTTTTTAAAATATGTAATATTTTATAATGTTAATAATCAATATTTTTATAATTCGTATTTTTATTATTCTCTAACCTTTTAAAAAATATCAATATAAAGAATTATTATTTCGTGGTTATCCCTTTGGTTGCTTATGTGAGCAACCACTACCTCATAAACAATTCATAAACTAATCACTATATACAAATTGTTTAAACCTTTTTCTACATAAAACCTCATTAACAGTCAATAACAATTTTACATCTCATTAAAAACAACCAAAATTAACCTTTGACTATTGAAGTGAATGATCTTTAAGAACAGCCCATTTAAAACATTTTTAAAATGTTAAGCTCAATTCTCCATGCAAAACGGTTATTAAAAGTTATAAATTTTTCGTATAAATAATTCTATATAATAGATATTTTCAACATACATGCTAACCACACTAATAGCCCTTACAGGTTCAGAATAACATTTGCAAAACACAGTTTTGTTATTTGAATGCCTCAAATAACACAAGCTACCAACTGTTAAGCTTTAAATTGACTCATTGGCCTACTGTAAGACCTGATCATACTCTGCCCTTCTGTGGAAACTACGGTGACAATTACAGGCCTCGCATCTCATTTCATCATCTTGGCTGGCCTTGAACTCTCCACATCCATCTTTGGCATGATAGGGAAGTTGAAGGGTGTGATTCTTCCAACATTCCATGTACTCTACCTTTCTGTGGAAACTACGGTGACAATTGCAGGCCTCGCATCTCATTTCATCATCTTGGCTGGCCTTGAACTCTCTACATCCATCTTTGCCATGATGGGGAAGGTGAAGGGTGTGATTCTTCCGACATTCCATGTACCGCACCCTGTGAATTGATTCATTAATAGCTGAGCCAGAAACAAATTGGGCTTTTGAGGCTTCATTCCTTAGCTCTGAGAGTAGCTCTTTTGGATCCATCCTGACTCTATTCTTAGACACAGAGAGCGGAATAATATTTGAAAAACAGCGAAACAAATGGAGTTCAACGATGGCAATGAATAAAGATGACAGAACAGAGAGTCTTTTTCAACGCTTCCCTTAACTTCTGATCTGCTTTGAGACCTGCACCCACGAAAGCAAATATTTGTCATACTTACATGACGTTTGAGTGTCATATTCAGGTCTGTAGCTATTTAGGGTTTTTCTTTTATTATAAACACTAACAAATCACTAGAAATAAATAATAATTTCTCTGAAATAGTTATATTTAGTGCTTACATTGCACTTTAATATTAAAAAAAATGGAGAGCATGATTGTGTAGGGTAATAAATCATACGCTAAGAATGCAAAGTTAAGCTAACAGGCTCCTTCTACTTCAGATTGCAACATGAAAGAAAACGAAACTATAGTGATGCAAAATCAAATAAAACTCAATATCTTTTCCTTGGGTGTGAATGATGGATCCAAATGATAAAGTGTTGATAATGATGGCTATATTGCATTTCTCTAGTGGACTCACTAGTATGACAGCATGTACCTGCAGATTCTTCTTAAGAGAGGGAAGCCTAAATTTATAGATTTGAGGTAGAGGAATGAAGGGTTAGTATTCATTTGCATTGGATGGCTAGGATTGAATGAGACAAATTAGGGCAAGATTAGAAGCTTCTATGGGGTTCTATAAGGATGAAGGGTTGAGATTAAAGATAGATGGATGGCTGGGATTAAATGAAAAAAATTAGGGCAAGGATGGAAGCTTCTAAGGAATTCTATAAAGATGAATGGTTGAGATTAAAGATGGATAGATGGATGGATGACTAGGATTAAATGAGAAAAAATAGGAAAAAATGAAAACTTCCATGACTTATCTTTATGTGAATGGTTAGGATTAAAAAAATTCATATGTGAATGAATGGTGGAGATATAATTTTACTTTGAATTTTGTGAGATTGTCTAAGTTCAGTGAATCTAGACAACCTTTAGTTGGTCATGTGACTAGTTGAATTTTTAATTCATTTATTTGGGGATAATGGATAAGGATTTGAGTTAATTAGATTAAATAATGGATTGAAATAAGATTTAATATTTTTAGATTAATTAATTAAACTAGTGAGATAATGCTAGTTCTACTTAAACGTTTATTTTATTTACTTTATAAATTTACATTTAAAGATTGGAGAATCATAAAAATTAGTTTTTAATTAAAAGCAAATGATATGAAAAACTTAATTATAATTATAATTGTCTAATGGAATTATTTCCCATAGAAAAAATCTTTAATATTTCCCTTGCCCTTATTTTTCTTTGCTAGCCTTCAGTAGACTAAAGTAAATAATTTACCCTGCCTTAATGTTCTTATTTTCCTTTGTGGGATGTAGCTGTATAATTTTCAATAATTTAATACAAATGATAGGAAAGATTTAATTATATTTTTTAAAGAATTATTTCCCATAGTAAAAATCTAAAACAAAGGTCATTAAACTAAATATTAATTTTGTTTGTGGCTTTTAAAGATTGAAGAACCCTAAACCTAGCTCTCAATAATTTACCTGCCATTAATTTTCTTAGTGGTTTTCAAATATTTGTTTATGCAAGAAAAATTAAAAATGTTGCATAGTAACCTTACCAATTAGACTTCTCTCCTTATCGATTAAACTTCTTCTCCTAATTCAATTTGCTCTATTTTTATTTGGTTTGATTTTTCTCAAATTTATGATTGACTACTACTTATATTAATTTATTTCAATATATAGAGTGAGGAGCTAAAATATATACGTATTACTATATAATGCTAGTTTTACTTAAACAATTATTTTATTTACTTTATAAATTTACATTTAAACATTGAAGAATCCTAAAAATTAGTTTTTATTGTAATCCAAATGATATGAGAAGCTTAATTATAATTGTCTAATGGAATTAATTCCTATAGAAAAAATCTTTAATCTTTTAAAGATTAAAGAACTATAATCCTAATTAGACTAAATTAATTTATTGTCCAATTAATTTTCTTTGTGGGTATTGAAGGCAATTCTTAGCTCTAACAACTAGTTTTTAATGGAAAATTTTCAATAATTTAATCTACTATAACCCTAATAATTTAATTTCTAATAATTTTTTTTGTGGATTTTAAAGATTGAAAAACTATAACCCTAGCCCTCATTAAACTAAAATAAAGTAATTTACCTTGCCATTATTTTTCTTTACTAACCTTTCATTAAACTAAAGTAAATACCTTAATTTTCTTATTTTTCTTTGCGGGATGAATTAATTCTCATAGTAAAAATCTAAAGCAAATGTCAATAAACTAAATATTGATTTTCTTTATGGATTTTAAAGATTGAAGAACACTAACCCTATCTCTCATTAAACTAAAGTAAATAATTTACCCTGCCATTAATTTTCATTGTGGTTTTCAAAGATTTGTTTAATAAATAAAAATATTAAATAAAATTATAATTTATAGGTTCCATAATTTAAGCTACACTTTAACTAAAATTTTCTTTTTTATAGTTTATTGAGTAGCATGTAGATACAATATGAGTAAACAATACGCAATGCTAATCTAACCTTCTATAAATAATAGTTGGAGCATTGCATCACTTCATAAATTCATTTTATAAGAAAAATAAAAAAAATGTTTTCATAGTACCCTTACCAATGAGACTTATCTCCTTATCAATTAAACTTCTTCTCCTAATTCAATTTGCTCTATTTTTATTTGATTTGATTTTTCTAAAATTGATGTTTGAGTACTACTTGTATTTATACACATTATTTTATTAGCTTTATTAAAAAATATGTCAACTCTATTTTATTTTTATGTACTATCCAAGTCATCCCTTAATAGGTGTAATTATTTTTAAATGTTAGCTTGTTAACACATTCAGGCTATTACACTCCACCCTTTGGTACCACTATAGTTACACCACTTAATTAATAATTTTCATTATTCAATTAATTAGTGTAGAGGGGTGTGAGAATGGTCTCAAATTAACCCCCCTTAGCTTACATATTCCAAACAACAATTCTTCCCCTTATTACAACCTATCAATAACTTCTGTGCAATCGACTTGGATTGCCATATTACTTTTAGGAAGAGGAGAAACGGAGATGGTTTTGATCGAGCAGCTAACATTTCCTTTTGTTTTGGATCCCTATCTTTCACTTGTTCCATTATAAGTCCTAGCCGTTTTGGCTGGGCACACATCTGACAGAGGCTGTTAATGAAGATCACACCCTTAGTGCAGTTCAGCATTTGTTTTTCTCTTGTCTAGTGATCATTTCAGACTTTAACCTGCAGTCACTCCAATCATATGGATCGATGTGCCCAGCTAGTCGCACATTGGAAGGGTGCTCTATACAGGTCGCACCCTGTAATGCAAGTTCATTGCAGATTAATTAACGAGCCAAGTGATATGTAGTGCGAACATAACTCATAGGATAGGTTTGCCTGACAGCCACTGTCTAATGGATTTCTGCTTTATAAGTTGGGTGTATAATAAGATGTTCCAATGCCTTATCATTAACAAACCTTGAGTTGTAGTGCAACAAGACATTACTTTCTAATAATCTTAGCCTACCGGTGTGCAGCCCCACGTAGACAGATAACTGGGGTATCATATTTGGTTTATACATTCAGTTTATGAGCAAATATCTGGTGAACAATGACCCAACGCTGCACCTTGAAATTCATACTTACATTGTATGTAAACTGTAATCAGATCATCTCCAGAAATAGTTGCTGTATCATAGCGCTCTTACCAGATTTGATTTCAGTTTAACGGAGTTTAAAACATTCCTTATAACCAGTACAGTATCCAGCGCAGCAAGGTGAACAACTCAGCATAAACAACAAATAATGGTTAGCATTCTGTGATCATAGTTACAAGAAAGATTAAACATTGTAACCTTCTGTCAGACCATATAAAACAAGGCACCTCTATAGTATTTGAAATGTTAATCATACCTTTATGTTTGGAAATCTGCACAACCGTAAAAAGAATCATTTTTGGCTTTGGGAACAAGAAGAACGCTGTTAGAAGCCATAAGTAGTCTTTTCAACAACTCCAGTTTGTCTTTTCCTGATTATCATTGTCTTCTTGTGATTATTGCTTTTCGTTAGAGAAAGAGAAACCTATTTTCGTGGATACCGTCAATGCAATAAATGTGCAAGTTTATTGAACTTGGCCAGAAGTCGTTAGACTAGGTACATATCATTCACGTCAATGGTAAAACAGTCAATAACAATTTTACATCTCATCAGTAAAATATCCCAAGCTGTTCGCATAGGATGCATTTATGATCGTTCTCCTTGACAAAATTAAATCACCATAGATAAAATCAATTTCAGAGACATCTTCAAATCTGGTTGAGCTCACTAGAATGTCTGAAAGACCGTATGAAGGCAGAACCTTGAGGAATAACAAACATTAATGTTTGTGATTGAATTTTCCTCGTGTAATTACCGTCCAATCGTAAGACATCCATCCTAGCGTTATTATTCCTTTCATCATTTGAATGAGTAGAATTAATCAGTCAAGGGTGAAAGAAAGATAACATAGAATGTATTATAATTTTTCCGAGAGGTTCTTTAAGATTGAGTTGTTGTAGTTATTTAGTTAATCATGAATGTAATTTATTCAGATAACTAGTTGTATTGTATCAATTTAATTATTGTATTAATTTAAAAGCAATTGTTTGGAAAAAGAGTTATTCCACTGTTGATTTTATTACCGAGTTGTTTACATTAAACAGAGAAGAAATTGTAGTGTTAACTCTAGAACTGTATTAAACTGTATGAGTTAAGTATTTCTATTGTTGTAATGAGTCGAATTGAGGGTGGTTAAACTCGAATTCCAGAGGCTAAGTTGTCGTAGTTGAGTACTTGCAACTTGTGTATAGTTGTTTTTGTAATTACGATGTAATAACGATCATGTGGATCAAACATAGTATGAAATATAATGAGGTATTGTCAAAGTTGATTATGTGTGTTGTAAAGTAATAATCTCTGGATGAGATCTTTATCCAGTTGTGATTATCCTGTGTCCGTTTTGTCGTAATTGTGGTATGGAGAGACCTAGAATCTGTAAAAGAGTAAAGTGTTGTAATGTTATAGGCAATGGATAACAACTAGTGTTATGATTCTGTTTGTAATGCAAGAGGGTTTATACCTTGCAGTGAACATGTATGTGTACTATTACAATGCCTTGTATAATGTTTAAGGTTTACTAGGTGTTAGGAAGGAGAGTGGCTTTCAACGTGGGGCCGGCGCATAAAGTGGCAGTCAGGATAACCCGTTGAAAGTAGATTAATCAAGTGATAACCTAAAATGAACTAGGGGGTTAAGGGTAGATTTCACATTAAACAAGATTAATGGATTCCTCTCCCATGGCCTGTAGTGCTTGTTTAGACTAAGGATGGGTAGAGAAGGCCTGGTCAGCATGATTGACTTCCTTGTCCTCATGAAGGGAAGGTCGATTCCGCATGTGTCACCCTATGGGGCTGGTGCCTAGTGAGAGGCTGTCAGGATAACCATAGATGGGGGCCGGCGCCTAGTGAGAGGCTGTCAGGATAACCCATGCTAGGACCGTGTAATGACACTCTCCCTACTACAACCTAGCATCCCTTGTTCGGTCTCTCCTCATTTGTTAAGTGTTGTCTATGGAAGTTGTGTTGTGTTGCTATGTTATTGCCATGTGTTGTATTGGTGTTTGGTCATCATTTGTTCATGTTAGTCTTTGTTTACCTGACAGTCATTGTTTGGGACCTCATGTTAACTCATAGCTCGGGGGGTGGACCTTAGGGTTCCACATGGTCAGGTGGAAGAGCTTTATTATCTATTGGTTATTCTCGTCGAAGTTCATGTGCAGAAAAGATTTATTCTAGTTTTCCAACAATTGTACCTATACCAGTTGATGTATGTGTATAATCTTGTACCAGACTTGTGTAACAGAACATTCATTATGTATGTAATTCTGATGTAGTCTGAAAATGGCAATGTAATGATGTCATAATGTACTTATGTGTAATGAAAGCATTTTAGTTATGTTTTTTTTAATCATGTAGATTAGAATATACGATGTCATGCAATGAATAAAATTATGTTATTTAATTGTGCATTGGATTCAGATCAGTTACTGATGTATGTTAAATCATGTTAGTTAGTTTGTAAAGTAATGCAGCCTTGAATCCGTAGAGAATATGTCGTAACTAGTTATGTTAACATTACTTGTTATCTTAAACATTTTAAAGAAAAAAAAAAAAATTTCCTGTTTCATATAGCATAAATGTGTATTTCTTTAAGGTGTTCAAGGCGGGCATTACATCTGATTTGCTTTAAGATAGATGTATTTAAGATATTTATGTTAGAGTGAGGAGCTTTTATATATATATATATGCTTGTTCCACTTAAACATTTATTTTATTTACTTTATAAATTTACATTTAAAGATTGAAGAATCATAAAAATTAGTTTTTAATTTAAAGAAAATGATATGAAAAACTTAATTATAATTATAATTTTCTAATGGAATTAATTCCCATAGAAAAAATCTTTAATCTTTAAAGATTTAACCTTTCCCTTGCCCCTATTTTTCTTTGCTAGCCTTCACTAGAATAAAGTAAATAATTTACCCTGCCTTAATGTTCTTATTTTCCTTTGTGGGATGTAGCGGCAATTCTTAGTTCTATATAATTTTCAATAATTTAATCCAAATGATACGAAAGATTTAATTATAATTTTTAAAGAATAGGGTGGCTGGGTGGGCACCCAATCCAAGAACACTTGGATGGGTCAATGCCATACAAAGTTATAATGGCTTCCTCTGTGTAAACGAATAATTATTGTGGCTTTTATGATTTGGAGATGGAGATCCTCCCTTACGGATTTCACAGGCCTTCAACTTGAGCCTTCTCACGCCTCACTCTGGTAAACCTTTCTTTGCATTGATTATAAGCTCAGGTTAAATGAATGTGACATTTCTTATGCACAGCCAGAAAGATATATCCAGAGTTCATTCCATTTTCACAGTTTCGAGCGATTCTCTGCTAGTGTGGACGGTGGCAGTAGCAGTCAGCATGGAGAAGGGCTCAAGCTACATTACGAAGATCTCGGTGCATGGGCTGATAAATCTAGGGGCTTCGACTCCTCTACAGCTGGAGAGTTCAGTTAGGCAGATGGCATTCAAGGGAGCGGTCATAGACTTAAGGTTAAAATGCATCCTGTGAAGGCATGAGGGCTTACTCCTCCCGGCGGTCAAAATAATCTTGGGGACGGGTTTCTTGGTAGCAGATGAGTTCTACAGGGTCGACTCCCACATTTCTTCCCGTTTCCTTGCCTCAATTCTAGATATCGGGGTGTCTACAATGGTGGTGAAATCTGTCATGGTGAAAGTATTCAAAGCGGAATTCCTTTAGGGCATCGATTCCATTTTGGAGGCAGCCATTCTAGGGTGGGCATTCCCCGACCAAAAGATATTGCCTCAAACAAGGACCCTCTGGAGGTGACGAAGGTTCTGCCCTTCATCCTTGATCTGAAAGGCCTAGCGTTGGAGGAACATCAGGATCGTGTCACCCAGGCCTACGGCTTCCTCCAGAATATGCTGCAAGAGAATGTGGAGCTCGGGGAAGAGGTATGGGTTGATAGGCTTCATGCCATGGCTGTCAAGCTCAGCCTCTTTTGACATCTTGTTTAGTTAAATCCTTAGTTTCAGTAGGTTTGTAAATGATATAGTTAACATTAGACCAGTAAGCCTAGAGGCTAATTTTGGATAGCATGGTCTCCCATATCAGACCAAAAAGCCTAGTAGCTGATTTTGTAAAGCACTGTAAAATCTATAGTCTCAAGGAAGGGCTTAGGAGTCTTTTGTTATCTGGCTGTGGCAGGTAAATGGCTTATAGGCACCTGCATGTTCATACTTTCTTAGGATTCATACAAACCTTTATATTTACGTAGCAAAAAAAAAATTATAATTTTTAAAGAATTAATTCCCATATTAAAAATATAAAACCAAGATCATTAAACTAAATATTAATTTTCTTTGTGGATTTTAAAGATTGAAGAACCCTAACCCTAGCTCTTAATAATTTACTTGCTGTTAATTTTCTTTGTAGTTTTCAAAGATTTGTTTATGCAAGAAAAATAAAAAATGTTGCATAGTACCCTTACCAATTAGACTTCTCTCCTTATCGATTAAACTTCTTCTCCCAATTCAATTTGCTCTATTTTTATTTGGTTTGGTTTTTCTCAAATTTATGTTTGAGTACTACTTATATTTATACACATTATTTTGTTGGCTTTATTAAAAAAAATATGTGAGCTCTATTTTATTTTTATGTACAGTCAAAGTCATATATGAGTCTTGAGGCATCTATATTAAAATTGTTATTGAGAATAGAGATCTATGCTACTTTTATAATTTTATTAATTTATTTCAATGTATAGAGTGAGGAGCTAAAATATATACGAATTACCATATAATGCTAGTTTTACTTAAACAATTATTTTATTTACTTTATAAATTTACATTTAAAGATTGAAGAATCCTAAAAATTAGTTTTTAATTTAATCCAAATGATCTGAGAAACTTAATTATAATTGTCTAATGGAATTAATTCCTATGGAAAAAACCTTCAATCTTTTAAAGATTAAAGAACTATAATCCTAATTAAACTAAAGTAATTTGTTGTGCAATTAGTTTTCTTGGTCGGTATTGAAGGCAATTCTTAGCTCTGACAACTAATGTTTAATGGAAAAATTTCAATAATGTAATCTACTATAACCCTAATAATTTAATTTTTAATAATTTTATTTGTGGATTTTAAAGATTGAAGAACTATAACCGTAGCCCTCATTAAACTAAAATAAAGTAATTTACATTGCCATAATTTTTCTTGGCTAGCCTTTCATTAAACTAAAGTAAATAATTTACCATGCCTGAATTTTCTTATTTTTCTTTGTGGGATGAATTAAATCTCATACTAAAAATCTAAAACAAAGGTCAGTAAACTAAATATTGATTTTCATTGTGGCTTTTAAAGATTGAAGAACACTAACCCTATCTCTCTTTAAACTAAAGTAAATAATTTACCCTGCCATTAATTTTTATTGTGGTTTTCAAAGATTTGTTTAATAAAGAAAAATATTAAATAAATTATAATTTATAGGTTCCATAAATTTTTTTAGTTTATTGAGTAGCATGTAGATACAATAAGAGCAAGTAATACGCAATGCTAATCTAACCTTCTATAAATAATAGATGGAGCATTGCATCACTTCATAAATTCATTTTATAAGAAAAATTTAAAAAATGGTTTCATAGTACCCTTACCAATGAGACTTATCTCCTTATCAATTAAACTTCTTCTCCTAATTCAATTTTCACTATTTTTATTTGATTTGATTTTTCTCAAATTTATGTTTGAGTACTAATATTTATACACATTATTTTATTAGCTCTATTAAAAAATATGTCAGCTCTATTTTATTTGTATGTACTGTCCAAGTCATCCCTTAATAGGTGTAATTATTTTTAAATGTCAGCTAGTTAACACATTCACGCTATTACACTCCACCCTTTGGTACCACTATAGTTACACCACATAATTAATTAGTTTTCATTATTTAATTAATTAGTGTAGAGGGGTGTGAGAATTTAATTTTAATTAAATAAATATGATTTATTTAATTAATTTAATGATGGAGAGAATATTAAAAGGATAATTGTAATTAATTAAATAAATATTAATGTTTTGAATGAAAAGAGGGGGATAATGAGGTTGAATGGCTAGATCCTCCGTTCAAGGACATATCAACCAAGTTGAATCACACTTTTACAAGAGGATTCACCTATAGTTTAGGTTGTCACTTAGAATGATGTGGAATTTAAGAGATTTTGAATTAATGTATTAATTTAATGTTCAAATATTCTTGAAACCCTAATTATGCAAAACAGTAAGTAAAATGATGAATTATGACAAATGCTTGCAGACTAACGTAGTAAAAAGAGATTAATTACATGTCATTTTTTGAAGTTCAAGATGCAGAATATTTAGGGATACTGGCACTCTCGCCTATATCCAAGGTGTTGCTTTGTTTAGGGAATCTTGATCTCCTTCCCACATTGATGATCACTGTACTTTTCATTTCCATGCCGAGAGATGCAGAGGACATTAGCACTACTACCAGGGTCCAATGCAGGGTGTTCTTAAGGATGTCAGAACCTCTTCAGATGTTGATTGTCATTGTCACAATGATTTATGTGTTTTCAAGCTTAGAGGACACTGGTACTAGTGCTCGAGTCCAAGCAGTGCTTTTCTTCAGAGATCCAAAATTCTGATATTCTGCAAACTTCCTCTACAACTCCACTCTGTGAAATCTGATACCTATAACCTACAATCACAAGGAGTGTGGTTGGGGGTTGTGGTATTTAGAGGCTTGCCTCAGTCAAGCCCCGGAAGGATATTCAAGTCTTTTGAATACCGTTGTTAGATAAAGAGTGTATATCCCTATGGGACAGAGGAAAACAGAAATTGATAAAGATTGAAACACAAATAGATATCGCCTCAGAGGTGTAGATCTCATAGAAGAAAATTCTTCAACACATGAGAAGAGGAAGCTAAATCCACAATCACAAACACAATAACAATGCTCTGCTTCACAACAATGAATATCTTGAATCCTCTAAAATCATAATTTTTCCAAAAGTTCATAATCATCTTCTAGTTTACAAATGGAACCCTAAACATACTTATATATACAACTAAATACATTCTTACCTTAAATTTTGTAATTCAAACTTAAAATGTCAGCAACGGAACATCTGAATGGTCACATAACAAACATTTAAATTTGGGACCCACATGAAATAGGGCAGGATAGGGGCGCAAGTACCCATGTCCTTGGGTCCTCTTTTAGGGTAGGGTTAAGTGTAACAATGTCGCTCAAGCCCCATATTCAAATTTGGGACCTACCTAAAATAGGGAAGGACAAGGGCATCAGCGCCCATGTCCTCAGGTCCTATTTAGGGCAAGATCAAGTGTAACAATGTCCCTCAAGCCCCATGGGACATGGATTTCAAGCCATTTTCTTTCAGGAGTCAAAATAAACATGCAATATGCAAAATAAGGGACCCGAGAGCTAAACTTACAATGAAAAGGCCTAGGGAGACATTTTTTGACATAACATTTAGCCCCCACTTTAATATATATATGAACGTAAGGCCCATACATGCATTAAAGTATCAAGCACTTGAAGATATTAGAGAAAACACATTACAGACATGCCAAACACAATGAAGACAGTATTAGGCACGCAAAACATAGAGAAAACAACACTGAAGACATGGAAAACATGATGAATATAGTGAATGCAATGATTATTTAATTTTCATTTTCATATATAAATGAATGCAGATGTAGATGCATGGAATGTAAAATTGCAACACACAACACAAAATGTAGGAGGGCAATTTTGCCATGCTCTTTCGACTACATATGGGGCAACAGACACGCAATACAAAACCTCAAGTGTAATTGGAGCACGTGAATACACTCACACAAGAGGGGAAAACACACCATACAAAGCCCAAGAGGCGGTTAACCACACAAGGGGGAAAACACATGGAAGACCACGAAAAACATGAGCATCATATAGCATGCCAAAGACATACTATACATGTAAAACATTACAAACAAGGTGATGGAAGGAACTTATTGCTAATCCCCCACCATCTCAGGCACACGTAATGGTTGGGCTTATGTCACAACAACTGCCAAAGACACACTTAAGGGAGGATAGTCTCAAATCCAACCCCACACTAGCTCAAGAGATACACCATCTTGCCTCGAATAGAGGGATTTTGAATAAAAGGATATGCATGATATCCCATCTCCATAGAGGGCTTAATGATTACATAAGAGAATAAAAACATGCACTCATCCTGGAGATACAACATCCTGCCTCTGCAGAGGGCTTACAAAAATGCTTTGTTAGTACCAAAATCATCATATACACCTTACCTGTATATGCCCCCACCTTAAGTTTTTGATGTCGTGTACCAATATCAAGCACATTAAGGTACAGAGAAAACACACAAGGGAACAAGAGCTCTCTCAAAGCCCATTTCCCCAAAGGTGGCATGTACTTCACGATCACTAAATCTTCCCAGAAACACACAATTTCTTGCAAGAAGAGAGGTTAGAAATCTTTCTCTAAGATAATAGCCACATCACATGATCAAAAGCAATGCATGAAAAAAATCACATAAAGAGCCAAAGTTATACTACGGATTTGGAAACCTAGTATAATCGTGGGGCTATACTGCATAGATCTTAGAACCAAGTGTAACCAAGGCGAGATCCAAGAGAAACAAAGTGTACGTAGTAGCTATATTGTTATGGTTTGTTAGCAAATATAAGACATCATCAAAATATCACATGGAGTGATTATACTAGCCAAACGTCAAATAATATATATCAACCCCATCATCATGTATGGACTAGGTCCATTTTTCCTTACTCGCTGAAGGGAAACATGGTCCGTATCAGTATTATTTGTTTTTCATCATCCGCCAACTAGATAGAACCACTAGAAGAAGGTAAACAATAAATCAAGAGAGGGGAACAAGCACCTTAGGGTTGTCATGTAGGAAGGTGCCCCCAAGGAACCAACCGCAACATTGTGTCCCTAAGGCCTGTGTAAGGCCACGTGTAAATCCACTAGAAATTTCCCTAGTAATGAATGTTAGGATAGGACTTGCTTGGAGAATATTTACAAACTTCTTGTTCTCTATGAGATGACATCTATTGGAGGTTATGTGACTATAGTGCATGAGAGTTATATGTTTATGCTTGAGCTATCTCTGGAGTACTTTTATTGAAATATATTCTATGATATGAAACCCACCCTCAGTAATTACTAACCATATTATTTTGTGTTAATCTATGATCGTATGAGTTGACTTTCGTATAATTTTCTTGTATGACTTATTACATGATGTGGATCTTATGATTCCTATTAATGACTAATTGGTGATAAGGTTAAGTTTATGGTTTATGATATATACATATATAACTCATCATGTAATTTCACCTTCCTTTAGGCAATATTGTTGAGTGGTATAGACATATGTTCTAAACAGAGATGTGGTAGGATTAACCATTGATATGATCTGATGTTTTATGTTGATATATTGTTTAGAGATTTAGTTCATGAGGAGATGCTATGATTTCAACATTATGTGAGAATTTTAAATTTATCTTATGAAATGTCTCTCGACTATTAAATATAATATTGTTACTTTTGTAATGAAGACTTGTTATGGATATACAATGCAGATATTGATGTTACTTATTAATGCTTTGGCTATGATATTCGTGATAACCACTGACCTTAGAATGAGTGTGCAGGTACATACTAGCTAGAGGAAATGGGGAAAATACAAGGGGATCCTATTTTTTGAAACCAGTAGAGCCAACCAAGTCTATGTGGAGAGACTTAGGTCCTTTGTATTGTCAAATGTACTACCATGTTTTGTGTTTTACCTTGTGTTGTATTATGTAGCGTCATATGTCATGGTTGTTCTATGTGATGTGTCATGCATTGCTATGTATTGTGTAACTTAAACTAATTAAATTTACCCTCTAGTCTTTTATAAGGGTGTAAAATAATTTTATATAGTACCTTTGTCTTAAAAATAAAACATTAAGACCTAAGTTTATTTCTAGGCACTTTTGGAGGGAAAAATTAACAAAATCAATAATTTTTGAAAACCTAATTTTTTTTTAACCTAAATAGGGTGATCAAAATTAGAGAGGTGTTGATTCATCAGAGAGGGGGATGTGTGTGTTGTAAAGATTTAAGAGGGCTGTAATAGAAACTATGGAAAATAAAAACAAGTGTCCCCAACTGAAGAGACAAGTGTTTGCCTCTCAACAAGAGAGGTGTCAAGGGAGGAAATTTTTAATCAATTATGTTGGGGAAAAGAAGGGGAACTTCTCCTTATCCTCCTAGCTGTTGTAAATTTTCTTTTTTTACCATGGCTGGAGCCTTCTCGGAAACCATCTTCTATAATTTTTTGGAATCACTTGAAATTGTGTTTTTGACCTATATTATATGGATCACTTTCTTTTACTAGGATTTCTACACCTTCTGGTTTGTTTGGTAAAAGATGCTATAATTTCATTTTTCATCTACAATAAGTGTTGTACCATCTACCAAAAAATGCTTTCCATCAGCAGCGACTACCTTATCGCCTGCAGTAATTTTTCTCTATAGACTAGGAGGGTAAATCTTGTACATAGAGGTCTAGCTATGGAAAAAGAGTAAGCTAGATATTAGTGGATTTGGATCTGCCTCTTCAGAGTGTTGTGCAAGGATCCAAGTAGGCATCAATCCTTGGTGGAATCCCTAAATTATTAGCACCCTAAATTGCATAGAACATGTTACAATAAATTGTGTGGGTAGTAAAAAGTTGTATTAACTGTCTTATATTAATTTCCAGGAAGAAATTGTTTTCTATTTATGTTCAGTATTGTATTGTTGAATGTCAAGTAATGATTAGGGTAAAGAGAGACATGTCTTCAGAAGAATTTGAGAGAATATGGCTAAGTAAGAGTACCCAAAAGTTTCTTGTTCCTTGTCCCTACATGTTGATGTTTTTTCTTCTCCTCTACAAAAATGGAAATGTTGGAAGATTACTTAGGTGCAATATTGTGGCTTGAGGGTCTTATATTGTGCAAGGTTGAGTTGTGATGCTGTGTGAAATTGTGTCCTTGTTGTTGAAAAAATGTTTTTACTGTCATTCTATGTAGTTGGTATATCTATTCTACCCGGTTCCCCTATGTTTTCCCCTAGCTCAGGGATGGACAGCTTCTATCCTACGCTGGGAGGTGAGCATCGCACTGGCTATATCCAAGAATTTTGGTTCATTAGTAGGCTAAAGAAGAAAAAGAAAAGAAGACTGAAGGGTGTAATGACCTATAGTTATTGATGGCAGATGACTGATACATGTTGAGTGACAAAGGGAAAGAAGAGAGTAAATCATTTCAAGGTCTAGTGCTAAGAGGGGTCAAATTTGAGTAATGGGAGTGTATGTCATTATATACTGTTAATGTGTTAGTAGGAAGTATGTCCTCTATAAAAAAATGAAATGAAACTGTTGTAAACTAGCTTTGTATATTTGTTACATACCTTCTTTGATATGAAATTGATTTGTGCCAAGGGAGAAAAAAAAGAGAAGAACTAACAAGAAAATAAAATGAAAGAGAAATGCTAATTGTATTGTTGTATATGAAACCATTGAATCATTTCTAGCATGGAATGCTCCTAATGTAAAAATATAGAAATTACGACTACTGCTATGTGTATATAAACATATTCATCCTTTTGTTACAATACATAGGTTCCTTGATACCAGGAAAGAAGAAGAAAAAAAGATCTTAGACCTAAATTTATTTTAATATCTCTTTTTACATTTTTAGAAAGAAACACTCCCTCGTCTAGTTGGAATGAGACCTCACTTTGTCCTTATTTAATTCTTTTTCATTGGTTGATCATAAATATGTCAAGTGAAGGAAAATTGGAGGGAGCCTATGTGTTGTACAAAGGTTTTGAATGGCTACTACATGATACTGCTAGGCAAAACTTTGTTCCTTGTACTTAAACCACTAGTATACTCCCCCTGTAGCTCTGGTATTTCTCTATTCTATCACAACGATGAAATATGTCACACCTTTTGAGTTGAATAAAGACAATGGAATTTTCTTTGAGGAATGAACGTGTATACCTCATCAATACTATCAACTACCATTTAAAATCACGATCAATACTATTCTAGAAACAAAGGAAAATAGAATCTGAATTGAATAACGGAAACAAACCTTTCTCTACATCGTAGCTCTGAGGGTCATTCAAAAGATGCTACAATTACCTATGAGTTGCATAGGACTATTGTACTCATTTTGGTGGATGATCTACTCTAGAAGTTTAGACACTACCAAACATAACAATGAAAATAAATTGGTCCCAAGATCAATGATTTTACTCTGTTTCTTTTTGTGTATTCATGCATTGATGGTTTATACCTAGTTTTGGCTTGATCGACCTCCTTCATCCCTGAGGTCACCTACATGTGCCACTATAGATAAAAAAAAGAGAGGTTACTCAGGGGATATTCTAATGACGATGTTTTCTCTTCTTGAAAGAAACTTGCTTCCTACTGCACAATATAAATGAACTATTCATTATGGGAAAGATGCACACATTTTCCCTTAACTAAGTGTCGATATCACATGATCTGAGCAACAACATAAGCAAAAAAAATGATAGCGACCCAAAAATAATTACAGCGACCAAAATCATATCCAATGAATGGAATGAGAGAAAAAAACAATCAATCATTGAGAAAATCACCAAATGGGTGGGAAAAAGTCAATTGAAGGAAGCCATGGGTGTTCATAGAAACTGAAGCATTAGGCTAGGTTCAACTCTATACCGACACATTAAGAGTCAACTATCAAACAAACCCCATATCATGCTAACCACTGCCTCATGAAGAGGCCTTGTAATGTAACAAATAGATTGTCCCCAAGGTAAAACAAGATAAGGAAATAGACTAAAGAATCAAGTTTATACGAGATGGTACATCTGGAAATAATGTAGAAAATATAGAACTGTTAGTTTTCAACCTGCCCTGGCCATCGCCACAGTGTTCTCCTATCCAACAAAAGATGAAGAATCTCAAAAGATACATCATGTTGGGTGAGCATCTAAGACATTAGGGTAACAATGCTTGAGATGCCTTAGGGTTACACATATAGGAGAACAAGATCCACACCATTTATGTGAACTTGGGAATCCTCATCGAATATATATATATATACTATATATATATTTCACCTCTTTCGCCTTCTACTTTTCTTTTGGGAGATATATGTTGTTTGAACTTAGTGTAACTTATCATCTCCAGAGGGGTGCTAGGTGCCCTAAAACAATAATGTGTGCCCAGTTATGCCAAACATGCTATAATAGTGAAGTATATGCCATGGAACCTACCTCGATGTCATATAGTTAGCACTCTAACATATCAACCTCTATGGGAAATCTTAACTTGATTGGAGGTTTGATAGTTTTAATATTTAAGTAAAAGTTTAGCAATTTATGTGTGTACCCCTCCTCCTTAGTCTAGCTAGAATTTTGAGAAGGGATTAATACTTTAAAATAGATTTACCATTACGGAGGCTTAGCTTTCGATATTAGTTTGAAATTAAGATTAAATTTTTTTTAGTCTTGATAGAATAAGGGGACTCTTAACCCTAAAATAGGAAGCTTCCCTTCAAGGTATAGTTTTGTCTTAAGGGAAATAACAAGGGTGATGATTGTAAGAGTAGACATACATATTGTTCTGACTCTTAGAGAAGGATTATATGAATTTTTCCCTGGTGATCTTACTTCCGCAGTGGTTATTAATTGACTAACAAGGTTGAATTTCAGATCTTTAAACCAAAAAAAAATTGTTTTATCCTTGCGAGCATGTTTTAGGTGAAGGCATTACATAGGTATTGGAGGAAGGTTTCCAACTTTGGGAGGTTTGGGAATAGACTGTACATATTGAATTATTTTATTATAAAAAAAAAAACTATTAAGTGCTTGTAGTGTGGCCCATCCTTGCCTTGGTGAATTATGTTAGCAATAGAATAGGAGGATGTGGTAACGAGAGTAATGTATTTATCTAGTGAAATAATAGTGGATTTAATAAAATTTCTAAGTGAAAATTTTCCATCTTAATATTAGTTTAAATGGTTAAACAAGAAGCATTCATGTATTGGACCCTGATCATTGTAAATTGAGTTTCCTATGCCTCCTAGGAAACTCAAAATCATGAATTAAATGTAGGTTCCTTATGAGCCCCAACATGTATATTTCCTTAGTTAATTGTCTTGATGAACTTGATAGTATAAATTGTGATGTCTAGTTGAATTGAATTGTGGACTCTTCATATTATGTTCTTATGAGGCTTAAGTTTTAAAACAAATAAGAATGTCTTTCAATTGATTTAAAGTGAGAAATATGTGAATATTTAACTCTCTTTTTGAAAAGTGGTTGGTGCTCTAGTGGATTGAGAAACTTCATGGGATGTGATTACTTTGCATATTATGGCTTGGGGGTTGAGAAAAGAAAATTTAGTAGAGAAAAGTGGAAAGAATAGGCTGTTAAATTTTGGTCAACATTACATTATGAATTGCTACATTTGCTAGTGTTTAAGTGTAATAAATTCTTGTGTATTTTTGTTGTGTGAGTTTAGTTGGATAGGATTCAAATCATACATACAGAAAAATATGCTCTTACTTGTGTGTTTTCTTGTATTAGTATAGGTGAAATCTTAATGTGAAAAGGGTATTGTAACGTAAAATAGATGAATTAGATTTAATATTTAGAAATGTGAAAACTTTCGTGATATGTTGTGTCAAATAATTTGTTTATATTACCCTTAATAATGTATGCACTATGTGTATTGTATAAGTATATTATGTGTTGAGCAATTAGGACTGCTCAATAAAACATATTTTGATTTAGGTCATCCTTGCACTTTATTTTGAATATTGGGTTTAAATGAAGACATAGCTAAAACTTGAAAGCGTAGAAAAATTATTCATTCTAGAAAAAGAGATAAAACTAGCATAGAATGAAGAAAACAATCACTCACCATATATGGTTTTCAATGCAATAGAATTCAAGATAAATTAAATGAGTAAGACCTAGTGGAACATAGGAAATGTAGTACATGGTATGACAATGAATTATAATTACAAGAAAAATTAGGGGTCAAAATATGTTTTATGTGATTGAAACTAAGATTTTTTTTTCTACAAAATGAGGTTGCTATAAAAAAAATTAGATATATTTGACTACTAATGAATTAACCTAGTAGTAGGTGCAATAAGTGAGATTAATTTTCATGTGGTGTAATGTGATATGTATGCGGAATTTAACATGTTTTGTGATGTGAGAATACTAGTAATGTTGTGATTGTATCTCAAAGTATGTGATATAGGATATCCAACTTGGGAAGAAGAGTTTAGTTGACATAATGTATGATCCACTTAAGCATGCCCTTGTGATAATTGTATATATGTGTAAATATCCCTTATGACTTAAAGCAGTGAAATGTTAAAAAAATAATATGTATTGAAGTGTGTTTTATGGAGATGTGTGAGTCACCCTTCGTGTTCTCATATGATGAGATGTCTAGTGCCACCCCTATTTGAGAGCATTCTCTCATGACCAAATTGGAGTACAGTCCCTCTTCTTCCCTAATAAAACAACATTGGTTGGTTTGTGTTGTAAACCCTTTTATTTCTATTGTTCCAAGGGTTGTAAACATGTTGGACACTCAAAAGACATATAAATGGGAGAGTTGCATGTGTTGGTGTGTGATTTGGCACATCACAAGGCATCTTTGTTTGGAGGTAATTTGGTCACCACTTTTGGGTGTTTTTGGCTCATTGTTTTGTAATTACCATTGACGGTTTACTATATTGTATATCCTATATATGAGAAGCTTGAGATGGAGGTTGTGTGTAAGAGCCTTATAGATGTTGAGTTACCTCCTGGATCTTTAGTTGGTTATACTCCTGTTAAAGCATGCTCTGTATGTATATTTTAATCTTATTGATTTGTAAATAATATATTGGGCAGCATATCTTGTGTTGTGAGTTTTCCATTTGATTGTTTCTATTATCTTTTTGTTAATGTGCATCTTAATCTGTAACTGAAAAAGTTAAAATTTGCATAAATCTTTCCTCAGTAGATCAGTGTAGAAAGCATTTTCTGCATACCTTGCTTCCTTTCAACAATATTGTTGAAGATTCTAGTCTTGACAATGATTCTCTATATGCTAAAAGAACATTTTATTATTTCAAAAGGAAAAGTGGTTGCAATTTAGTTAGGAGATGAAAAATCTATATATAAAAGTTAATTCTAATTGTAAGGATCCCTCGATGGGAGCTATTCCTCCTTTCAACATAGTCACTATACAAAAAATGTAACGGGTCTTTGTGCTCCATTTTTTGAAGAAATTAGAAGAATTTTCTTAAATTTTGTGTCAATATTTCTCCTTTGATGACAGGTTTATTGTATGTTTGATTTGAAATCATTTCTTCATTTTTTTCTTATACTTTTGGTTGGATAGGAAATGGAATAGAGACTTTGTGCTTTGATTTGAAGGAATGAGAAGAATATTTTAGAACATTGTGTCTCCATATTCTTTGTTTATTGCATATTATTCATATGTCTAAAGTGTAATTGACTCCTCATATTTTTCTTGTAGGTTGAAGGTGTAAACCATCAATTATTCTTTTCTCTTTCCTATATGTCGAATGCATAAAATGAAGTTTGTGTCTTCATTAGCTACTATACATTATTCTTCATTCCCCTTTATTCTTCCTACATTTTGTCCAAGAAATCTTATGTAGTGTCTTGTATGAGCCTATCTAGGGTTTCTACTTTTTTTTTCCATTTCCCATTCTTGTGTTCCTTTTGTACTATTTGGTTAAAAGTATACAAAAATCCCATCATCTAAGGGAGCTTTCCCTCTCAAACGTAGAGGAAAATCATTAATCTAATGATAATTTCTCCAACTATTATGAACATTTATTTCTATCCATTAGGCAAGTTGCATTGAATTTAACAAAATGTTGCAATGACAAATTTGTTTACTAACACTTCTAAAGATTAAAGTTAGTGTCATTGAACTTCTTGATCTCCATTCTAGATGTTTTTATCATTTTCTACTCTTGAAAACACAAGATCAACTACATAAATCTCCAATTTGAGTAAGGGCTAATAATATTTTATTATCCCACATATCAACCAAGCTATAATAAATAAGATCTTATAAGAAATTAAATAAAACTAAGCATAAATCCACATTAACTTTAGGGAGAAGCAATTGAGGTACATACATATCTAAAAAAATGTAAGTAGAATAATTATCATCAATATAAGATATACATTGGAAAATAATAGACAAGAGCAGGATCATAATGGGACAAGAAATGATAATGACAAAAATACATGATGGATAGAAATCTACTAACATTTAGTTTTAGATTTAGATTTAGATGGAAAAAGTGCTAACATTTTAAGCTCAAATTTGTCCATTCCCTTTTTTAAAAATGCCTTGGGATTACCTTAGACTTAGCCAAGTGCAAATCTCAAAAATTTCCAAAAAGTTATAAAATCATTTACCTAGTTTATCTTGAAATTGTCCATAACTTTAATCTTAAAACTAATAGACTTTTTTTAACCAAATTCAATAAAACAAAAGGGTTTTTAAAGGAAATACTCACAATTTTGAAAATGTAATTTGTTCCTCATTACAAATATTATTTATTTTATACATAAATTATATTTGAATTCATGAATGATATATATATTGAGAAACACTCATGCATTTCAAACATGTAAAAATATTTTTTAAATCAAAAAATTATGTCATACTTTGGGCTTTGTTAGTGATAGATTTAAAAAATATAATTTTTAATTTCATATTTTTTGACCAAAGAGGTCAAGTCTAACTCCCAAGTTCTCCATGTGGGTGTCATCATTCCTCTTACACAACTCATGCAAATGACTAAAAATAACCAGTCATATATGTTAGCTATAGTCCAACCTGCAACCCCCTTCTTCAATGATTTCTTACACCTATCATAAGACCAATGATACATGGTAGAGAATTCCAACAAAGAATTTCAAAATTCCCTCCATATGTGTCATTTTCTTTTCCATATGGGTCCAAGATTTACAATATTTGACAAATATTTAGTAATTGCAACAACATTAGGACTTGCAAGATTTATAACAACATTAGGACATAAAGTTTAAATATTTTATGCAATTGTGTTGGTGTTGGAAATAAGCCACACCTGGACCGACGATGGACTGGTCCAATAGGGGCCAGTAGCTCAGTGGTAGAGCACTCCAGCAGTGTTATGGAAAGTCCTAGGTTTGAGTCCCAGCTGGTCCATGTCTCAACATGGTATTAGAACCAGACCCAGGCTAGGAGCCCCAATCCATGTCTCAACATGGTATTAGAACCAGACCCAGGCTAGGAGCCCCAAGCACATGAGAGGTGTGGCTTAAGGGGGGGTGTTGGTGCCACACCTAGCACATGAGAGGTGTGGCTTAAGGGGGGGTGTTGGTGCCACACCTAGACCGATGATGGACTGGTTCTAATACCATGTTGAGACATGGACCAGCTAGGACTCGAACCTAGGACCTTCCATAACACTGCTGGAGTGCTCTACCACCAACACAATTGTAAAAGCATAAAATATTTAAACTTTTATAAAAAAAATGTTATGTAAAATATAAAAAATGCATCAATATTTCCAATCACATTTTGTGATATAAAAAATGAATTATCTCACATATAACTTATTAATATTAAGAAAGGCATTTGGATATAATGAGAACCCAAAATATAGTTTACATGCTTTTCAATATCATTGGCATTTTTGAAAAATTATTTGAATCATTTAATGTAAACATAATATATGTAATGTATTCTTTTCCTAAATATGTAATATTTTATAATGTTAATATTCAATAGTTTTGTAATTCGTATTCTTATTATTCTTTAACATTTTTAAAAATATCAATATAAAGAACTATTATTTGGTGGTTATCCCTTTGGTTGCTTATGTCAGCAACCACTACCTCATAAACAATTCACAAACTAATCACTATATACAAATTATTTAAACCTTTTTCTACATAAAGCCTCATTTAAAACACTCTACTTACACATCATCCATTTCAATGCTCCAACAGTCAATAACAATTTTACACTTCATTCACAACAAAAAGTGGTAAATATTTGCCTTATTTTTATGAATAAAAATTAACCTTTGACTATTGAAGTGAATGATGTTTAAGAATAGCCCATTTAAAACACTTTTAAAATGTTTAAGCTCAATTCTCCATGCAAAATGGTTATTAAAAGTTATAAATTTTTTTATAAATATTTCTATATAATAGATATTTTCAACATACATGCTAACCACACTAATAGCCCTTATAGGTTCAGAATAACATTGGCAAAACATAGTTTTGTTATTCGAATGCCTCAAATAACACAAGGTACCAACTGTTAAGCTTTAAATTGACTCATTGGCTTACTGTAAGACCTGATCATACTCTACCCTTCTGTGAAAACTACGGTGATCTGCTGTTCTGTGGAAACTACGGTGACAATTACGGGCCTCGCATCTCATTTCATCATCTTGGCTGGCCTTGAACTCTCCACATCCATCTTTGGCATGATAGGGAAGCTCAAGGGTGTGATTCTTCCAACATTCCATGTATTCTACCTTTCTGTGGAAACTACGGTGACAATTACAGGCCTCGCATCTCATTTCATCATCTTCGCTGGCCTTGAACTCTCTACATCCATCTTTGCCATGATGGGGAAGCTGAAGGGTGTGATTCTTCTGACATTCCATGTACCGCACCCTGTTAATTGATTCATTAATAGCTGAGCCAGAAACAAATTGGGCTTTTGAGGTTTCATTCCTTGTCTCTGAGAGTAGCTCTTTTGGATCCATCCTGACTCAATTCTTACACAGAGAGAGAAGAATAATATTTGAAAAACAGCGAAACAAATGGAGTTCAACGATGGCAATGAATAAAGATGACAGAACAGAGAGTCTTTTTCGATGCTTCCCTTAACTTTTGATCTGCTTTGAGATCTGCACCCACGAAAGCAAATATTTATCATACTTACATGACGTTTGAGCGTGTAGCTATTTAGGGTTTTTCTTTTACTATAAACACTAACAAATCACTAGAAATAAATAATAATTTCACTGAAATAGTTATATTTAGTGCTTACATTGCACTTTATTAAAAAAAAAATGGAGAACATGATTATGTAGGGTAATAAATCATAAGCTAGAATGCAAAGTTAAGCTAACAGGCTCCTTCTACTTCAGATTGCAACATGAAAGAAAACGAAACTATAGTGATGCAAAATCAAACAAAACTCAATACCTTTTCTTTGGGTTTGAATGATTGATCCAAATGATAAAGTGTTGATAATGATTGCTATATTGTATTGCTGTAGTGGACTCACTAGTATGACAGCATGTACCTGCAGATTCTTCTTGATACCTTCGATGAGAGGGAAGCCTAAATTTATAGATTTGAAGTAGAGGAATGGAGGGTTAGTATTCATTTGCATTGGATGGCTAGGATTGAATGAGACAAATTAGGGCAAGATTAGAAGCTTCTATGGGGTTCTATAAGGATGGAGGGTTGAGATTAAAGATAGATGGATGTCTGGGATTAATTGACAAAAATTAGGGCAAGGATGGAAGCTTCTAAGGAATTCTACAAAGATGAATGGTTGAGATTAAAGATGGATGGATGGATGAATGAATAGGATTAAATGAGAAAAACTAGGAAAAAATGAAAACTTCTATGGCTTATCTTTATGTGAATGGTTAGGATTGAAAAAATTCATATGTGAATGAATGGTGTTGATATAAATTTACTTTGATAGATGTATTTAAGATATCTATGTAAAAAGATTTAAAAATTAATTTTTAATTTAAAGCAAATGATATGAAAAAACTTAATTATAATTATAATTGTCTAATGGAATTAATTCCCATAGAAAAAATCTTTAATCTTTTAAAGATTTAATCTTTCCCTTGCCCTTATTTTTATTTGGTAGCCTTCATTAAACTAAAGTTCATAATTTACCCTGCCTTAATGTTCTTATTTTCCTTTGTGGGATGTAGCTGCAATTCTTAGTTCTGTATAATTTTCAATAATTTAGTGCTTAATGTTCTTATTTTCCTTCTTGGGATGTAGCTACAATTCTTAGTTCTGTATAATTTTAAATAATTTAATCCAAATGATACGAAATATTTAATTATAATTTTTAAAGAATTAATTCCCATAGTAAAAATCTAAAACCAAGGTCATTAAACTAAATATTAATTTTGTTTGTGGCTTTTAAAGATTGAAGAGCCCTAACCCTAGCTCTCAATAATTTACCTGCTATTAATTTTCTTTGTGGTTTTCAAAGATTTGTTTATGCAAGAAAAATAAAAAATGTTGCATAGCATCCTTACCGATTAGACTTCTCTCCTTATCGATTAAACTTCCTCTCCCAATTCAATTTGCTCTGTTTCTGTTTGGTTCGATTTTTTAGAATAGAGATCTATGCTACTTTAGTAATTTTATAAATTTATTTCAATATATAGAGTGAGGAGCTAAAATATATACGTATTTACATTTAAAGATTGAAGAATCCTAAAAATTAATTTTTAATTTAATCCAAATGATATGAGAAACTTAATTATAATTGTCTAATGGAATTAATTCCTATAGAAAAAATCTTTAATCTTTTAAAGATTAAAGAATTATAATCCTAATTAAACTAAAGTAATTTATTGTGCAATTAGTTTTCTTTGTGGGTATTGAAGGCAATTCTTAGTTCTAACAACTAGTTTTTAATCAAATTTTTTTAATAATTTAATCCACTATAAGCCTAATAATTTTATTTCTAATAATTTTATTTGTGGATTTTAAAGATTGAAGAACTATAACCCTAGCCCTCATTAAACTAAAACAAAGTAATTTACCTTGCCATTATTTTTCTTTGCTAGCCTTTCATTAAACTAAAGTAAATAATTTACGGTGCCTTAATTTTCTTATTTTTCTTTGTGGGATAAATTAATTCTCATACTAAAAATCTAAAACAAAGGTCATTAAACTAAATATTGATTTTCTTTGTGGCTTTTAAAGATTGAAGAACACTAACCCTATCTCTCATTAAACTAAAGTAAATAATTTACCCTACCATTAATTTTCATTTTAGTTTTCAAAGATTTGTTTAATAAAGAAAAATATTAAATAAATTATAATTTATAGGTTCCATAATTTAAGCTGCACTTTAACTACAATTTTATTTTAGTTTATTGAGTAGCATGTAGATACAATAAGAGTAAATAATACACAATGCAAATCTAACCTTCTATAAATAATAGCTGGAGCATTGCATCACTTCATAAATTCATTTTATAATAATAATAAAAAAAATGGTTTCATACTACCCTTACCAGTGAGACATATCTCCTTATCGATTAAACTTCTTCTCCTAATTCAATTTGCTCTATTTTTATTTGATTTGATTTTTCTCACATTTATGTTTGAGTACTCCTTATATTTATACACATTATTTTATTATCTTTATTAAAAAATATGTCAGGTCTATTTTATTTTTATGTACTGTCCAAGTCATCCCTTAATAGGTGTAATTATTTTTAAATGTCGGCTCATTAACACATTCACGCTATTATAGTCCACCCTTTTGTACCACTATAGTTACAACACTTAATTAATTAGTGTAGAGGGGTGTGAGAAATTAATTTTATTTAAATAAATTTGATTTATTTAATTAATTTAGTGATGGAGAGAATATTAAAAGGATAATTGTAATTAATTAAATAAATATTATTGTTTTGAATGAAAAGAGGGGGATAATGAGGTTGAATGGCTAGATCCTCCTTTCAAGGACATATCAACCAAGTTGAATGGTTGTCACTTGGAATGATGTGGAAATTAAGAGATTTTCAATTAATGTATTAATTTAATGCTCAAATATCCTTGAAACCCTAATTATACAAAACAATAAGTAAAATGATGAATTACGACAAATGCTTGCAGACTAACATAGTAAAAAGAGATTAATTACTTGTCATTTTTTGAAGTTCAAGATGTAGAATATTCAAGGACACTGGCACTCACGCCCCTATTCAAAGTGTTGTTTTCTTTAGGGAATCCTGATCTCCTTTCGACACTAATGATCACTATACTTTCCATTTTTGTGCCGAGAGATATGGAGGACATTAGCACTAGTGCCTAGGTCCAGTGTAGGGTGTTCTTCAAGATGTCAGAACCTCTTCAAATGCTGAATGTCATTATCACAATGAGTTATGTGTTTTCAACCTTGGAGGACACTGGCACTAGTGGTCGAGTCCAAGCAGTGCTTTTCTTCAGAGATCTAGAATTCTTATCTTCTATGAACTTCCTCTGCAAGTCCACTCTGTGAAATCTGATACCTATAACGTACAATCACAAGAAGTGTAGTTGGGGGTTATGGTGTTTAGAGGCTTACCTAAGTCAAGCCCCTGAAGGATATTCAAGTCTTTTGAATACCGTTGTTAGATAAAGAGTGTGTATCCCTATGGGATAGAGGTAAAAACAAATTGATAAAGATTGAAACACAAATAGATATCAACTCAGAGGTATAGATCTCACATAGATGAAGATTCTTCAACACATGAGAAGAGGAAGCTAAATCCACAATCACAAACACAATAACAATGCTCTTCTTTGTAACAATGAATATCTTGAATGCTCTAAAATCATAAGTTTGCCCAAAGTTCATAATCATCTTCTAGTTTATAAATGGAACCCTAAACATACTTATATATGCAACTAAATACATTATTGCTTTAAATTTCTTAATTCAAACTTAAATTGTTAGCAGTGGAACCTCTTAACGGTCACATAACGAACATTTAAATTTGGGACCCACTTGAAATAGGGGAGGACAGGTGCATGAGTGCCCATGTACTTGGGTCCTCTTTTAGGGAAGGGTTAAGTGCAACAATGTCCCTCAAGCCCCATATTCAAATCTAGGACCTGCCTGAAATGTGGAAGGACAAGGGCCTGAGTGCCCATGTCCTTAGGTCCTATTCAAGGCAAGATCAAGTGCAACAATGTCCCTCAAGCCCCATGTGACATGGATTTCAGGACATTTTCTTTTGGGAGTCAAAATAAACATGCAATATTTAAAATAAGGGACCTGGGAGCTAAACTTACAAGGAAAAAGCCTAGAGAGACATTTTTTGACATAACATTTAGCCCACACTTTAATGTATTTATGAATGCAAGGCCCATAGATGCATTAAAGTATGGTCAAAACATAGCAAACACACCAAGCACTTGAAGACATCAGAGAAAACACATTACAGACACATCAAACACAGTGAAGACAGTATCAGGTATGCAAAACATAGAGAAGACAACATTGAAGACATGGAAAACATGATGAATATAGTGAATGCAGTGATTATTTAATTTTCATTTTCATATATAAATGAATGCAAATGCAGATGGATGGAATGTAAAAATGCAACACACAACCCAAAATGTAGGAGGGCCATTTCACCACGCTCTTGGGACTACATATGCGGAAACAGACACGTAATACAAAACCTCAAGTGTAAGTGGAGCATGTCACTACATGAAGAAAAGAGGGGAAAACACACCATACAAAGCCCAAGTGGGGGTTAACCACACAAGGGGGAAAACACATGGAAGACACACGAAAAACATGAGCATCGTATAGTATGACAAAGACATACTATACATCTAAAACACTACAAACAATGTGATGGAAGGAACTTATTGCTAAGCCCCTACCATCACAGACACATTATAGGCACACCTAATGGTTGGGCTTATGCCACAACAACCGCCAAAGACACGCTTAAGGGAGGATAGTGTCAAATCCAACCCCGCACTAGCTCAAGAGATACACCATCTTGCCTCGCGTAGAGGGCTTTTGAATAAAAGGATATGCACGATATCCCATCTCCATAGAGGGCTTAATGATTACAATATAGAATAAATATGTGCACTCATGCTGGAGATACATCCTGCCTCTGCAAAAGGCTTACAAAAATGCTTTGTTAGTACCAAAATCATCATCTACACCTTACCTTTATATGCCCCCACCTTAAGTTTTTGTGTCATGTACCAATATCAAGCACATTAAGGTAGAGAGAAAACACACAAGGGAACAAGAGCTTTCTCAAAGCCCATTCCCCCAAAGGTGACATGTGCTTCACGATCACTGAATCTTCCCACAAACACACAATTTCTTTTAAGAAGAGAGGTTAGAAATATTTCTCTAAGATAATAACCACATCACATGATCAAAATAAATGCATGAAAAAAATCACATAAAGAGCCAAGGTTATACTACAGATTTGGAAAACCAGTATAATCGTGGGGCTATACTACACAGATCTTAGAACTGAGTGTAACCAAGGCGAGTCCCAAGAGAAACAAAGTGCATGTAGTAGCTATATTGTTATGGTTTGTTAGAAAATATAAGACATCATCAAAAGATCACACGGAGTGATTCTACTAGCCAAGCGTCAATATATATCAACCCCATCATCATGTATGGACTAGGTCCATTTTTCCTTACTCGCTGAAGGGACACATGGTCTGTATTAGTATTATTCATTTTCATTATCTGCCAGCTAGATAGAAGCACTAGAAGAAAGTAAACATTAAATCAAGATAGAGGAACAAGTGCCTTAGGGTTGTCACATAGGTAGGTACCCCCAGTTAACCAACCGCAATGTTGTGTCCCTAAGGCATGTGTAAGGTCATGTGTAGATCCACTGGAACTTTCCCTAGTAATGAATGTTATGATAGGACTTGCTTGGATAATATTTACAAATTTCTTGTTCTCTATGAGATGACATTTATTGGAGGTTATGTGACTATAGTGCATGACAGTTATATTTTTATGCTTGGGCTATCTGTAGAGTAGTTTTATCAAAATATATTCTACGATATGAGACCCACCCTCAGTGATTACTAACCATATTATTTTTTGTTGATCTAGGATCGTATGAGTTGACTTTCATATATTTTTATTTTATGACTTATTACATGATGTGGATCTTAGGATTCCTATTAATGATTGATTGGTGATAAGGTTAAGTTTGTTTATGGTTGATATGGTTTATGATATATACATATATAACTCATCATGTGATTTCACCTTCCTTTAGGCAATATTATTGAATGGTGTAATGCCCCTCCGTTTTCACCTTGGTTGAGTAGGTAGTCTGGCTAAGGAATCTGCAGATGAAAATGGAATATGAGCTTCTGTAAGTAAAAATATAGATTGTTATGTTAATATTATAGTTGGATGATGCAGTAGTATATTGTTAGGTTAGGTGGAAAGGGCAACATCGTACCATTGAACGTATGGACATACGGAATGAGATATGAATGTTACAGATCCTTTCCAATGCTTTGGCTATTATGTGTATTCTAATTGGCATGTTTGAGTGAATAGGTATCAGGCATCGACTCCACCTCAATCGACAGATGTGAGTGTGCCTTAACCAATGGAAAACTGTTGAATGGAGTTAACGTAAGGTTTCCCTTGGCTCGTTGCCATCCTCGAAGAGGATGAGTTTTCAGTCCTTTGTCCTATCGGTAAGGTCAGTTCGACATGTTTGTCAGTCACCTTTGTTGTGGTCATGTGTTGTTCAGGCTTGGTTGTCAGGTTTTGTTGGCATTGGATAGCGTAAGTCGTGATTGTTTGATTATGTTTTATTTAATCATAGTTGTAGCTTAAGTTTTGGGTCTTGTGAGCTCATTGATATAATAATAATATATAGATAAGTAATGATTTGTGTAGTGGCAACAAAAAAATAAATAAATAAATTTATTTATCCTTGAGTTGTCATAAAATGTATATTAAGTAAATACTAAAATAGGAAAAATCAGAAAGTAATGATCGTCTATTTGTAAATGGCTTTAATAGCAAGTTGTAAGATAGTGTCTTAGGAGAATTTATTATTTTGTGGGGGAATCATAGAAATTATTGCTTCCTTGCAATAAGAGACTAATTTTAGTAATTGCTTTTGGGGGTAAGGGAGTAATGAAGGCCTAAATTTATTGCCTTTTCCACGTTATTGCTGCTGAGCTACATTGCATATAAGTTTTCTGCCACCTATTCATAAGGAGAGGATGTTCAGGATCCATACTCGAGGGGGGGGCGGGGGTCTACCTTTTTGGATGGAAAAAAAGAGAAATTAGAGGCCAGACCACAATCTCTTACCAAAAAATCAACACATGCCTAGGGAGGACTTCTCTGGAGGTGGCAAGAGCTGGAAAACAAAGAAGGAATGAGAAGAATTCAAAGAAGAAAGTTGGGTATGTTTGCTTGTTTTGTTAATTCATGTAAGTTTGATTATGCAGCTAGTTTTAAGTTAAATCTGCAATAGTTTCATACCTGTGAAAGCATCCCCTAGCACAATTTTTCATACTTCCTCTTGACTGCATGTATACCTGAGGTGGATGCCCATACCTTGTCCAAGTGCCCATTTTGGTGCATGCTGGAATGGATGTCGGCAAAGGTTGTGAGTCTAGCTTTTTGCTTGACTATTCCTAGAGTCTTTCCAATGAATCCATCTAGTGCATGCCCTGCAATCCTTGAAATTCTTGAAATAAAGTCTCTTTGGGGATGACTGTCATATAGTGCATACACCTTGCCTATGCGTTCCAAAAGATTACCTCTATGAGGCATCGATTTAACAGTTGGTACACCATATCTCGGTCTTCAAGCTTGACTACCAATTAAACCACTTCACTCTTGCCCACCTCTACGTAGATGTTTGAGATATGAACACTAGGCGTGCAACATTTTAGGAAATCCAAAACAAAAAAAATAGAATCGCTACAAATACTCTTAAGTCTGTATTCGTATATGATCTATTTAAACACACACCTTGCACCCATTTGCAATTGAGGACCCTTTATTAAGCGCAGTGATAACATTCTTCATTCTCTAGACCTATATGGAAACATGCAAGAAAAACACAAAGTTAGGTGCCATGGTCTGAACACATACCAAGTTGTAGAAGGAATCACCACCGGTTGTATTTCGATGTTGGTTATGCAATTTTGTTCTATCAGATCAGAATTCAATGTTTAGATTGGCCCATTTTTGAGTTTCTGGCCATTTGATTTGTAAAAATTATGGAATTAGGGCAATTTCTTCACTGCGGGTTGGCTTAATTAGTCACCATTGGTTGTAATTTACATCTTCTTTATTATCGATAGTTTTAGCAGACTTGGTCTTAGTTTGTTTTAGAGGTTTTCGAAAGGTTCTTTTTCTAAGTCTTGTGGTTTACTTTTTAAACAACAATGCTTTGTACCCATGTTGTATAGTTTGATTTAACTGATGTTTCTTTTTTATCGAAGTCCTCTTTTCATTTTCCGCTCTCTCACTCTTTACTGGGATTTTTGTTTGGTTAATTATACACATCTTTTGGTAGCAAAACTGCTCTCTAACCTTCGTTGGTTCCTTTACCATCTGGTTTCTTTTTGGATTTCAAATTTCTAAATGCATCTGAGTCGTCATTCATTCTTTGAAGGATTGCAATGATAACAGATTAATGGCAAGTTATTTTGAGATGTTATTTCTTTAGACATCTTCCCAAGCAAATCGTATTCCTTGTTGTGTCTTTTTCCCATCTTGTATTCATGTCCATTAGAGTTGTAATGTGCATGTTGTTATTGAGATTGCTATTTTTAGCATGTTATTGTTCTTAGCTGCGGCCTCTATCTTCACTTGACCTTCTTGCATTACCGTGCCAAATTCTCTCTCTGGTATTTAAATTTAGAAGTTCTTAGTGTCGATTCCAAAGCATTTTCATTAAATCCGTTTCTGTAGTAATAATGCAACTGTAGCAATCTTTGAGACCACATGTAGTTGAGATAATGGAGATACTTGTGTTGTCATGTTTGTTCTGTGTGTCCACTTTTCTCTGCATCTGTGTCAACCAAGGCATTTGTATCTGCAACATTTGACAAGATCCACCTCTATTTATGGTTGATAGATGGCTATACTCTATTGCAAAACTCACTTTTTGGCAGAGGTAGGGAAGATGCGGGCAAATTGTGGAGTCGGGCTTAGTACTCACCCGTTGCTTTTTTCTTAGAAGTTTCTAAGGGTCTTTTCGACTAATCCATATTGTGCATATCATGTCATCGTTGTGTCCCATGAGTGACATTTCTTTGAGGCACTATGTCAAAGTTTAGGCACCTAGTATTTATTTCAATTAGTTTTTCCAGCTTCGCATATATATTGCAATAGTGCTATATCCTTGAAATTTTGTTAGCCATTCCAATGTTTCAATACTTATGATGGTGCCCATCTTTCTTATTGTAATTGTCACTTCTAATTCCATTGTGCCATATGGCATGTTTACCTTTAATTCTGTTTTTAGATCTTCAAGACTAAAATGGAATTCCTCATAGATAACTCAAGAAATATCTTTCTTTATATTTACCTTTTCTTTTTGTCTTATGTCATATTAATTCCTTATGTTAGTATCAAATTTTATTTTTAGAAAATAAAGTTTTCTATTGAAATTTACGTTATGGTGTAATAAAGTAAGAATTAGTAGTAATTGGTTTTTGCAATAAAATAATAATTTTAGACTATTTGATTAAGGTAATGTTGTAATATGTGTTATTATAGTCATTTGGAAGGTAGATTGTTGTTGGTAAGAAGTAATATTAATAGTATTTTATAAATAGGAATGTTTTGTATTATTGTTTTACACTACACTAGTTATCAAATTCAATCTTAACCAAATTTGCACTTAATATTATCGAATAAGTTTAGTAGCTTGATAGATAGATTATGGACAATTTAGTCTATTGTCTTAGTGAATATAGCGAAAGTTGCTATCGTATTTGCGTTTTGTTGGCTATTGTATTGAAACATGTTATTAATTAATGATTGTATTGATATACATTGGGAACGAAAAATAGGAGTTTTAGATAAATTCAAGGTTATTTAAATAATGAGATTTGTCATAGTTCTTTTATGGATTTATTTGTTAGTATCAATTTGAATGGGAGGATGGTGTTGTTTGGTCTTTTGATGTTGTTGTGCATTTGAGAGAGAATGTCGATGTGGGGCCACTATGTTTAGTGGTGTCTAGTTTTTGCGTCATCGGGAAAGTTATTCTAGAGGCCAAGAAGGGTAGCCATGTATATGTGATTTTGTAATGGTTGTATATGTATTGGCTTTATGTGATGTTGACTCCTTTACATTTATGGTTTCTTATTCATGTTGAAAGGTTACATGTGCAAGATGGATTATGCCTCATTTAGAGTACTTAATTCATGTGGCTATGTTGTGATCATGTCATGATAAGGTTGTTAAGTCCATCTTGAAAGTTGTAATAATTACTGCATTGGTTTAAGTAAAAGATTGAACTTGTTTGGTTTTATGTAATGTTTACCTTTCATTATCTTTGGTTCTTGTGGATGTGACGATCGAGCAAGAGGACCCATGCCTTGCTCTGGATTACACCTTGCTTATGATTGAAAACTTTGGAGTAGGAGGACTCATGCCTTGCTCTGTTGATATCTTATGTTGAGACTTGTATGCAAGAAGGTAAATGTCTTGCATGGTTTATGGATACTTGTTATGATGCTTGATGGATAGGATCTTCTAGATGTAGGTAGGGGAGTGGCTTTCAATGTGGGACCGGGGCCCAAAGTGGCTGCCAGGGTAATCCATTGGAAGTTATTAACTAGTGATAACTTAATACTAAATTTGAGGGGTGGGAGAGCTTTCACATTAATCAAGATAATTGGATGCCTCACTCATGCCTATAATGCTCGTCTAGGCTAAGGATGAGATGGTAAGGTCGTGGTTGGCAAAATCAACTTCCTTGTCCTCATGAAAGGGATGTTGAATCTGCATGTGTCACCCTATGGGGCCGGCGTCTAGTGAGAGACTGTCAGGGTAACCATAGATGGGGGCCGGTGCCTAGCGAGAGACTGTCAGGGTAACCCATGGATGGGGGCCGGCGTCTAGCTAGAGACGGTCAGGGTAACCCATGCTTGGACCATGCGATGACACTCATCCCTATTGTAGTTTAGCATTCCCTCTTTGTTATTCTTTCTTATGTTGTGTGAATGCCTCTGGAAGTTCTGTTAAGTGAGGAAGTGTTGTTTATGTTGTTTGTGTTGTCTTGTTGACCCATGTTGTACTTGAGTCATGTGTAGTCCTTGCAACTGTCAGTCTTCTATCTTATTGTCTGTTGTTGCTGCACAGAGGGGTGGACCTTAGGGTTCCACATGGTCGGGTGGTAGTGGTATTTTCTCCATTGGTTCTTCCTTGCTGATGTTCGTTTGCGAGAAGAATGGATCTTGTGATGCAGATTCCAGATTTTGCTCCAGATTATTGAGGCAACTATTTATTCTTTTGAGCTAGTTTTGTGTATCAGATTTATCATATTGTAAGTATTCCAATGTAATTCAGAACGAGATAGTGGGAATGATGTGACGATTGAGCAAGAGGACCCATGCCTTTCTCTAGATTACACCTTGCTTGTGATTGAAAACTTTGGAGCAAGAGGACCCATGCCTTGCTCTGTTGATATCTTATGTTGAGACTTGTATGCAAGAAGGTAAATGCCTTGCATGGTTTATGGATACTTGTTATGATGCTTGATGGATAGAGTCTTCTAGATGCAGGTAGGGGAGTGGCTTTCAATGTGGGGCTGAGGCCCAAAGTGGCTGCTAGGGTAACCCATTGGAAGTTATTAATCCAGTGATAACTTAATACTAAATTTGAGGGGTGGGAGAGATTTCACATCAATCAAGATAATTGGATGCGTCACTCATGCCTATAGCGCTCGTCTAGGCTAAGGATGATATGGGAAGGCCGTGGTTGGTAAAATCAACTTCCTTGTCCTCATGAAAGGGATGTTGAATCTGCATGTGTCACCCTATGGGGCCGATGTCTAGTGAGAGACTATCAGGGTAACCATAGATGGGGGCCGGCGCCTAGCGAGAGACTGTCAGGGTAACCCATGGATGAGGGTAGGCATCTAGATAGAGATGGTTAGGGTAATCCATGCTTGGACCATGTGATGACACTCATCCCTACTATAGTTTAGCATTCCCTCTTTGTTGTTCTTTCTTATGTTGTGTGAATGCCTCTGGAAGTTCTATTAAGTGAGGAAGTGTTGTTTATGGTGTTTGTGTCATCTTGTTGACCCATGTTGGACTTAAGTCATGTGTATTCCTTGCAACTGTCAGTCTTCTATCTTCTTGTCTGTTGTTGCTGTGGAACCTTATGTTATCTCCTAGCACAGAGGGGTTGACCTTAGGGTTCCACATGGTTGAGTAGTAGTGCTATTTTCTCCATTGGTTCTTCCTTGCTGATGCTCGTGTGCGAGAAGAATGGATCTTGTGATGCAAATTACAGATTTTGCTCCAGATTGTTGAGGCAGCTATTTATTCTCTTGAGCTAGTTTTGTGTATCAGATTTATCATATTGTAAGTATTCCAATGTAATTCAGAACGAGATAGTGGGAATGATGTAATGATGTACCCTTATGTATGGGAGATTGTACATGTACTTGTAATTCTAATTATATGATCTTGTTGATTACTTATCTAATGTTTATCATGAAAATGTTTGTGTTCATTCATGTGAAGCAATAGTTTAGAATTGAATTATTGATGATGTTAGTTAATTCTTGACCCTGTAAATAGTTTAGAAAGTAATGCAGTTGTGGAACCTCAGAGGACAAGTTAGTTTAGTGATATGTATTGATGTGTTGACAGGATTTTGTTATTTCTCTCTTTAAAAAAAAAAATTATCCTGTTGTTTAGCATAGTTGTGTTGTCCTCTGAGGTTTCCTAGCGGGGCGTTACAAATGGTATAGACATATGTTCTAAACAGAGATGTGGCAGGATTAACCATTGATATGATTTGATGTTATATGTTGATATTTTGTGTAGAGATTTAGTTCATGAGGAGATGCCATGATTTCAATATTATGTGAGAATTTTAAATTTATCTTATGAAATGTCTCTTGACTATTAAATATATTATTGTTACTTTTGTAATGAAGACTTGTTATGGATATACAATGCA
Source organism: Cunninghamia lanceolata (assembly GCA_027924645.1). Taxonomy (NCBI): domain Eukaryota; kingdom Viridiplantae; phylum Streptophyta; class Pinopsida; order Cupressales; family Cupressaceae; genus Cunninghamia; species Cunninghamia lanceolata. Next base: position 1,677,318 of record BSBN01000244.1, read on the forward strand.
CATATTGATGTTACTTATTAATGCTTCAACTATGATATTCATGATAACCACTGACCTTGAAATGAGTGTGTAGGTACATACTAGCTAGTGGAAATGGGGAAAATACAAGGGGACCCTATTTTGTGAAACCAGTAGAGCCAACCAAGTCTATGTAGAGAGACTTAGGTCCTTTGTATTGTGAAATGTACTACCATGTGTTGTGTTTTACCTTGTGTTGTATTATGTAGTGTCATATGTCATGGTGTTGTATTATGTAGTGTCATATGTCATGGTTGTTCTTTGTGATGTGTCATGCATTGCTATGTATTGTGTAACTTAAACTAATTAAATTTCCCTTTTAGTCTTTTATAAGGGTGTAAAATAATTTAATATAGCACCTTTGTCTTAAAAATAAAACATTAACACCTAAGTTTATGTCTAGGCATTTTTGGAGGGGAAAAGTAACAAAATCAATAATTTTTGAAAACCTTTATTTTTTTTACCCTAAATAGGGTGATCAAAATTAGAGAGGTGTTGAGTCATTAGAGAGGGGGATGTGTGTGTTGTAAAGATTTAAGAGGGCTGCAATAGAAACCATGGAAAATAAAAACAAGTGTCCCCAACTGAAGAGACAAGTGTTTGCCTCTCAACAAGAGAGGTGTCAAGGGAGGAAATTTTTAATCAATTATTTTGGGGAAAAGAAGGGGGGCTTCTCCTTATCCTCCTAGCTGTTGTAAATTTTCTTTTTTTACCATGGCTGGAACCTTATGGGAAACCATCCTCTATAATTTTTTAGAATCACTTGAAATTGTGTTTTTGACCTATATTATATGGATCACTTTCTTTTACTACGATTTATGCACCTTCTAGGTTGTTTCGAAAAGGATGCTATAATTTCATTTTTCATCTATAGTAACTATTGTACCATCTACCAAAAAATGCTTTCCATCAGCAGTGACTACTTTATCACCTGCTATAATTTTTCTCTATATAATAGGAGGGCAAATCTTGTACATAGAGGTCTAGCTGTGGAAAAAGAGTAAGCTAGATATCAATGGATTTGGATCTGCCTCCTCCAAGTGTTGTGCAAGGATCCAAGTAGTATTAGCACCCTAAATTGCATAGAACATGTTACAGTAAATTGTGTGGGTAAAAAAAAGTTGTATTAACTGTCTTATATTAATTTCTAGGAAGAAATTATTTTCTATTTCTGTTGGGTATTGTATTGTTGAATGTCAAGCAATGATTGGGGTAAAGAGAGAGATGTCCTCAGAATAATTTGAGAGAGGCTAGGTAAGAGTACCCAAAAGTTTCTTGTTCCTTGTCCCTACATGTTGACGTTTGCTCTTCTCCTCTACAAAAAGGGAATTGTTGGAAGATTACTTAGGTGAAATATTGTGGCTTGAGGTACTTATATTTTACAAGGTTGAGTTGAAATGCTGTGTGAAATTATGTCCTTGCTGTTGAAAAAATGTGTGTTACTGTCATGCTATGTAGTTGGTATATCTATTCTACCCGGTCCCCCTATGTTTTCCCCTAGCTTAGGGGTGGACAGCTTCTATCCTAGGCTGGAAGGTGAGCATTCCACTAGCTATATGCAAGAATTTTGGTTCCTATGGAGGTCTTAGTAGGCTAAAGAAGAAAAAGAAAAGAAGACTGAAGGGTGTAATGAGATATAGTTATTGATGGCAGATGACTGATACATGTTGAGTGACAAAGGGAAAGAAGAGAGGAAATCATTGCAAGGTCTAGTGCTGAGAGAGGGGTCAAATCTAAGTAATGGGAGTGTATGTCATTGTATACTATTAATGTGTTAGTAGATAGTATGTCCTCTGTAAAATAAAGAAATGAAACTACTGTAAACTAGCTTTGTATATTTGTTACATACCTACTCTGATATGAAATGGATTTGTGCCAAGGGAAAAAAAAAAGAGAAGAACTAACAAGAAAATAAAATGAAATAGAAAGGCTAATTGTATTGTTGTCTATGAAATCATTGAATCATTTCTAGAATTGAATTCTCCTAATGTAAAATTATAGAAATTACGACTACTGCTATGTGTGTATAAACATATTCATCCTTTTGTTACAATACACGGGTTCCTTGATACTAGGAAAGAAGAAAAAAAAAGATCTTAGACCTAAATTTATTTTAATATCTCTTTTTACATTTTTAGAAAGAAACCCTCCCTTGTCTAGGTGGAATGAGACCTGACTTTGTCCTTCTTTAGTTCATTTTCGGTGGTTGATCAGAAATATGTCAAGTGAGGCAAATTGGGAGGGAGCCTATGTGTCGGGCACAGGTTTTGAATGGCTACTACATGTACTGCTAGGCAAAACTTTGTTCCTTTTACTTAAACTACTAGTATACTCCCCCTAGAGCTCTGGTATTTCTCTATTCTGTCACAAGGATGAAACATGTCACACCTTTTGAGCTAAGTAAAGATAATGGAATTTTGTTTGAGGAATGAACATGTATACCTTATTAATACTATCGATTGCCAATTAAAATCACAATCAATACTATTCTAAAAATAAAAGAAAATAGAATCTGAAATAAATAAGGGAAACAAATCTTTCTCTACATCGTAGCTCTGAGGGTCATTCAAAAGATACCACAATTACCTATGAGTTGCATAGGACTGTTGTACTCATTTTGGTGGATGATCTACTCTGGAAGTTTAGACACTACCAAACATAACAATGAAAAGAAATTGGTCCCAAGATCAATGATTTTACTCCATTTCTTTTTGTGTATTCATGCATTGATAGTCTATACCTAGTTTTGGGTTGATCGGCCTCCTTCATCGTTAAGATCACCTACATGTGCCACTACAGACAAAAAATGAGAGCTTATTCAGGGGCTATTCTAATGATGATGTTTTCTCTTCTTGAAAGAAACATGCTTCCTACTGCACAATATAAATGAACTATTCATTATGGGAAAGATGCACACATTTTCCCTTAACTAAGTGTCGATATCCTAGTGTTGAAAAGTTGGGCTTCTTGGGCAATAACATCGACATCATTATATACTGTGTAGAACAAAATTTTCACATGATCTGAGCAACAACGTAAGAAAAAAAATCATAGCGACCCAAAAATAATTACAGCGACCAAAATCATATCCCATGAATGGAATAGGAGAAAACAAACAATCAATCATCGAGAAAATCACCAAACGGGTGGGAAAAAGTTGATTAAAGGAAGCCATGAGTGTTCATAGAAATTGAAACATTAGGCTAGGTTCAACTCTGTACTGACACATTAAGAGTCAACTATCAAATAAACCCCAGATCATGCTAACTGCTCCCTCATGAAGTGGCCTTGTAATGCAACAAATAGATTGTGCCCAAGGTAAAACAAGATAAGGAAATAGGTAAAGAATTGAGTTTATACCAAATGATAGATCTGGAAGTAATGCAGAAAATATATAACTATTAGTTTTCAACGTACCCTAGCCATCGCCATAGTGTTCTCCTACCCAACAAAACACAAAGAATCTCAAAAGATGCATCATGTTGGGCGAGCAGCTAAGAGATTATGGTAACAATGCTTGAGATACCTTAGGGTTATGCATATAGGAGAACAAGATCCCCACCGTTTATGTGAACTTGGGAATCCTCACTGAATGTATATATATATATATATATATCACCTCATTCACTTTCTACTTTTCTTTTGGGAGTCATATGTTGTTTGAACTTAGTCTAACTGATCATCTCGAGTGGGGTGCTAGGTGCCCTAAAACAATAATGTGTGCCCAGTTATGCCAAACATGCTATGGTAGTGAATTATATGCCATGGGACCTACCTCGAGGTCATATAGTTAGCACTCTAACATATCAACCTCCATGGGAAATCTTAACTTGATTGGAGGTTTGATAGTTTTAATATTTAAGTAAATGTGTAGCAATTTATGTGCATACCCCTCCTCCTTAGTCTAGCTAGAATTTTGAGAAGGGATTACTACTTTTAAAATAGATTTACCATTAGGGAGGCTTGGCTTTCGATATTAGTTCAAAATTAAGATTAAATTTTTTTACTCTTGATAGAATAAGGGGACTCTTAACCCTAAACTAGCAAGCTTCCCTTCAAGGTATAGTTTTGTCTTAACTTAAATAACAAGGGTGGTGATTGTAAGAGTAGACATACATATTGTTTTGACTCTTAGAGAAGGATTATATGAACTTTTCCCTGGTGCTCTTACTTCCACAATGGTTATTAATTGACCAAGAAGGTTGAATTTCAGATCTTTAAACCAAAAAAAAAATTGTTTCATCCTTGCGAGTATGTTTTAGGTGAGGGCGTTACATAGGTATTGGAGCAAGGTTCCCAACTCTGGGAGCTTTGGGAATAGACTGTACAAATTGAATTGTTTTATTTAAAAAAAAAAAAAACTATTAAGTGCTTGTAGTGTGCCCCACCTTTGCCTTGGTGAATTATGTTAGCAATAGAATAGGAGGATATGGTAATGAGAGTAATGTATTTATCTAGTGAACTAATAGTGGATTTAATAAAATTTCTAAGTGAAAAATTTCCATCTTAACCTTAGTTTAAATGGTTAAAAAAGAAGCATTCATGTATTGGACCCTGATCATTGTAAATTGAGTTTCCTATGTCTCCTAGGAAACACAAAATCATGAATTAAATGTAGTTTCCTTATAAGCCCCGACATGTATATTTCCTTAGTTAATTGTCTTGATGAACTTGATAGTATAAATTGTGATGTCTAGTTGAATTGAATTATGGAATCTTCATATTATGTTCTTATGAGACTTAAGTTTTAAAACAAATAAGAATGTCTTTCAATTGATTTAAAGTGAGAATTATGTGAATATGTAATTCTCTTTTTGAAAAGTGGTTGGTGCTCTAGTGGATTGAGAAACTTCATGGGATGTGATTACTTTGTATATTATGGCTTGGGGGTTGAGAAAAGGAAATTTAGCAGAGAAAAGTGGAAAGAATGGGTTGTTAAATTTTGGTCAACATTACGTTATGAATTCCTACATTTGCTAGTGTTTAAGTGTAATAAATTCTTGTGTAATTTCGTTTAAAGATTTAATCTTTCCCTTGCCCTTATTTTTCCTTGCTAGCCTTCATTAGACGAAAGTTCATAATTTGCCCTGTCTTAATGTTCTTATTTTCCTTTGTGGGATGTAGCCCCAATTCTTAGTTTTGTATAATTTTCAATAATTTAATCCAAATGATACAAAAGATTTAATTATAATTTTTAAAGAATTAATTCCCATAGTAAAAATCTAAAACAAAGGTCATTAAACTAAATATTAATTTTGTTTGTGGCTTTTAAAGATTGAAGAGCTAGCTCTCAATAATTTACTTGCTATTAATTTTCTTTGTGGTTTTCAAAGATTTGTTTATGCAAGAAAAATAAAAAATGTTGCATAGTACCCTTACCAATTAGACTTCTCTCCTTATCAATTAAACTTCTTCTCCCAATTTAATTTGCTCTGTTTTTATTTGGTTTGATTTTTCTCAAATTTATGTTTTAGTATTGCTTATATTTATACACATTATTTTGTTGGCTTTATTAAAAAAATATGTGAGCTCTCTTTTCTTTATGTACAATCAAAGTCATATATGAGTCTTGAGGCACTTATATTGAAATTGTTATTGAGAATAGAGATCTATGCTACTTTAATAATTTTATTAATCTATTTCAATATATAGGGTCAGGAGCTAAAATATATATGTATTACTATATAATGCTAGTTTTACTTAAACAATTATATTATTTACTTTATAAATTTATATTTAAAGATTGAAGAATCCTAAAAATTAGTTTTCATCCAAATGATATGAGAAACTTAATTATAATTGTCTAATGGAATTAATTCCTATAAAAAAAACTTTAATCTTTTAAAGATTAAAGAACTATAATCCTAATTAAAAAAATGTAATTCATTGTGCATTTAGTTTTCTTTGTGGATATTGAAGACAATTCTTAGCTCTAACAACTAGTTTTTAATGGAAAATTTTCAATAATTTAATCTACTATAACCTTAATAATTTAATTTCTAATAATTTTATTTGTGGATTTTAAAGATTGAAGAACTATAACGCTATCCCTCATTGAACTAAAATAAAGTAATTTACGTTTCCATTATTTTTCTTTGCTAGCCTTTCATTAAACTAAAGTAAATAATTTACCCTACCTAAAATTTTCTTATTTTTCTTTGCGGGATGAATTAATTCTCATACTAAAAATATAAAACAAAGGTCATTAAACTAAATATTGATTTTATTTGTGGCTTTTAAATATTGAAGAACACTAACCCTATCTCTCATTAAACTAAAGTAAATAATTTACCCTGCCATTAATTTTCATTGTAGTTTTCAAAGATTTGTTTAATAAAGAAAAATATTAAATAAAATTATAATGCACTTTAACTACAATTTTCTTTTTAGTTTATTGAGTAGCATGTAGATACAATAAGAGTAAATAATATGCAATGGTAATATAACCTTCTATAAATAATAGCTGGAGCATTGCATCACTTCATAAATTCATTTTATAAGAAAAATAAAAAAATGGTTTCATAGTACCCTTACCAATGAGACTTATCTCCTTATCGATTAAACTTCTTCTTGTAATTCAATTTGCTCTGTTTTTATTTGATTTGATTTTTCTCAAATTTATGTTTGAGTACTACTTATATTTATACAAATTATTTTATTAGCTTTATTAAAAAATATGCCATCTCTACTTTATTTCTATGTACTGTCTAGGTCATCCCTTAATAGGTGTAATTATTTTTCAATGTTGGGTCGTTAACACATTCACGCTATTACACTCGACCCTTTGGTACCACTATAGTTACACCACTTAATTAATTAGTGTAGAGGGGTGTGAGAAATTAATTTTAATTAAATAAATATGATTTATTTAATTAATTTAATGATGGAGAGAATATTAAAAGGATAATTGTAATTAATTAAATAAATATTAATGTTTTGAATGAAAAGATGGGGATAATGAGGTTGAATGGCTAGATCCTCCTTTCAAGGACATATCAACCAAGCTGAATCACACTTTTACAAGAGGATTCACCTACAGGTTAGGTTATCACTTGGAATGATGTGGAAATTAAGAGATTTTCAATTAATATATTAATTTAATGTTCAAATATCCTTAAAACCCTAACTATACAAAACGCTAAGTAAAATGATGAATTACGATAAATGCTTGCAGACTAATGTAGTAAAAAAAGATTAATTACTTGTCATTTTTTGAAGTTGGAGATGTAGAATAGTTGGGGACACTAGCACTCATGCCCCTATCCAAGGTGTTGTTTTCTTTAGGGAATCCTGATCTCCTTCTAACACTAATGATCACTGTACTTTTCATTTCCGTGCCAGGAGATGTGGACATTAGCACTAGTGCTCGGGTCTAATGCAGGGTGTTCTTCAGGATGTCAGAACCTCTTTAGATGCTGATTGTCATTGTCACAATGATTTATGTGTCTTCAACCTCAAAGGACACTGGTACTAGCACTCTATTCCAAGCAGTGGTTTTCTTCAGAGATCTAGAATTCTTATCTTCTGCAACCTTCCTCTGCAAGTCCAGTCAGTGAAATTTGATACTTGTAACCTACAATCACAAGGAATGTGGTTAGGGGTTGTGGTTTTTAGAGGCTTTCCTCAGTCAAGCCCCGAAAGGACATTGAAGTCTTTTAAATACCGTTGTTATATAAAGAGTGTGTATCTTTATGGGATAGAGGCAAAAATAAATTGATAAAGATTGAAACACAAATAGATATCACCTCAGAGGTGTAGATCTCACATAGATGAAGATTCTTCAACACATGAGAAGAGAAAGCTAAATCCTCAATCACATTCACAATAACAATGCTCTACTTTGCAACAATGAATATCTTGAATTCTCTAAAATCATAAGTTTGTGAAAAGTTCATAATCATCTTCTAGTTTACAAATGGAACCCTAAACATACTTATATATGCAACTAAATACATTCTTGCTTTAAATTTTGTAATTCAAACTTAAAATGTCGGCAATGGAACCTCTTAATGGTCACATAACAGACATTTATATTTGGGACCCACTTAAAATAGGGTAGGACAGGGGCGTGAGTGCCCATGTCCTTGTGTCCTCTTTCAGGGTAGGGTTAAGTGCAACAATGTCCCTCAAGCTCCATATTCAAATTTGGGACCTGCCTGAAATAGGGAAGGACAAGGGCATGAACACCTATGTCCTCAGGTTCTATTCAGGGCAAGATCAAGTGCAACAATGTCACTCAAGCCCCATGTGACATGGATTTCAGGCCATTTTCTATCGGGAGTCAAAATAAACATGCAATATGCAAAATAAGGGACTCGGGAGCTAAACTTACGTGGAAAAAGCCTAGGGAGACATTTTTTGACATAACATTTAGCCACCACTTTAATGTATGTATGAATGCAAGGCCCATACATGCATTAAAGTATGGTCAAAACATAGAAAACACACCAAGCACTTGAAGACATTAGAGAAAACATATTATAGACACGCCAAACATAGTGAAGACAGTATCAGGCACGCAAAACACAGAGAAGACAACATTGAAGACATAGAAAACATGATGAATATAGTGAATGCAGTGATTATTTTATTTTCATTTTCATATATAAATGAATGTAGATGCAGATGCATGGAATGTAAAAATGCAACACACAACCCAAAATGTAGGAGGGCCATTTCGCCATGCTCGTCAGGCTACATATGGGGCAACAGACACGTAATACAAAACCTCAAGTGTAAGTGGAGCACATCACTACACTCACACAAGAGGGGAAAACACACTAGATAAAGCCCAAGTGGGGGTTAACCACACAAGGGGGAAAACACATGGAAGACACACGAAAAACATAAGCATCGTATAGCATGCCAAAGACATACTATACATATAAAACATTACAAACAAGGCGATGGAAGGAACTTATTGCTAAGCTTCCACCATCTCAGGCACATTATAGCCACACCTAATGGTTGGGCTTATGCTGCAACAACCACCAAAGACACATTTAAGGGAGGATCGTCTCAAATCCAACCCCGCACTATCTCAAGAGATACACCATCTTGCCTTTCGTAGAGGGCTTTTGAATAAAAGCATATGCATGATATCCCATCTCCATAGAGGGCTTAGTGATTGCAATATAGAATGAAGATGTGCACTCATGCTAGAGATACAACATCCTACCTCTACAGAGGGCTTACAAAAATGCTTCGTTAGTACCAAAATCATCATCTACACCTTACCTTTATATGTCCCCACCTTAAGTTTTTTATGTCGTGTACCAATATCAAGCACATTAAGGTAGAGAGAAAACACACAAGGGAACAAGAGCTCTCTCAAAGCCCATTCCCCCAAAGGTGACATGTGCTTAACGATCACTGAATTTTCCCACAAACAGACAATTTCTTACATGAAGAGAGGTTAGAGATCTTTATCTACTTGATAATAACCACATCACATGATCAAAAGAAATGCATGAAAAAAATCACATAAAGAGCCAAGGTTATATTACGGATTTGGAAACCCAGTATAATTGTGGGGCTATACTGCACATAGCTTAGAACCGAGTGTATCCAAGGCTAGACCCAAGAGAAACAAAGTACACATAGTAGCTATATTGTTATGGTTTGTTAGCAAATATAAGACATCATCAAAATATTGCACGACGTGATTCTACTAGCCAAGCATCAGATAATATATATCAACCCCATCGTCATGTATGGCCTAGGTCCATTTTTCCTTACTCGCTGAAGGAACACATGGTTTGTATTAGTCTTATTCATTTTTCATCATCCGCCAGCTAGATAAAACCACTAGAAGAAGGTAAACAATAAATCAAGAGAGGGGAACAAGTGCCTTAGGGTTGTCACGTAGGAAGGTGCCCCCAAGTAACCAACCGCAATGTTGTGTCCCTAAAGCATGTGTAAGGTCATGTGTAGATCCACTGGAACTTTCCCTAGTAATGAATGTTATGATAGGACTTGCTTGGAGAATATTTACAAACTTCTTATTCTCTATGAGATGACATCTATTCGAGGTTATGTTACTATAGTGCATGACAGTTATATGTTTATGCTTGAGCTATCTCCGGAGTACTTTTATCAAAATTTATTCTATGATATGAGACCCATATGGTCAGTAATTACTAACCATATTATTTTGTGTTGATCTAGGATCGTATGAGTTGACTTTCGTATATTTTTCTTGTATGACTTATTACATGATGTGGATCTTATGATTCCTATTAATGACTAATTGGTGATAAGGTTAAGTTTGTTTATGGTTGATATGGTTTATGATATATACATATATAACTCATCATGTGATTTCACCTTCAGTTAGGCAATATTATTGAAAGGTATAGACATATGTTCTAAACAGAGATGTGGCAGGATTAACCATTGATATGATATGATGTTTTATGTTAATATCTTGTGTAAAGATTTAGTTCATGAGGAGATGCTATGGTTTCAATATTATGTGAGAATTTTAAATTTATCTTATGAAATGTCTCTCAACTATTAAATATAATATTGTTACTTTTGTAATGAATACTTGTTATGGATATACAATGCACATATTGATGTTACTTATTAATGCTTCAGCTATGATATTTGTGATAACCACTAACCTCGGAATGAGTGTACAGGTACATACTAGCTAGTGGAAATGGGGAAAATACAAGCGGACCCTATTTTGTGAAACCAGTAGAGCCAACCAAGTCTATGTGGAGAGAATTAGGTCATTTGTATTGTAAAATGTACTACCATGTGTTGTGTTTTACCTTGTATTGTATTATGTAGCGTCATATGTCATGGTGTTGTATTATGTAGTGTCATATGTCATGGTTGTTCGTTGTGATGTGTCATGCATTGCTATGTATTGTGTAACTTAATTTAATTAAATTTCCCCTTTAGTCTTTTATAAGGGTGTAAAATAATTTTATATAGTACCTTTGTCTTAAAAATAAAACATTAAGACCGAAGTTTATGTCTAGGCACTTTTGGAAAAATTAACAAAATCAATAATTTTTGAAAAGCTTTATTTTTTTTTACCCTAAATAGGGTGATCAAAATTAGAGAGGTGTTGAGTCATTAGAGAGGGGGATGTGTGTTGTAAAGATTTAAGAAGGTTGTAATACAAACCATGAAAAATAAAAAAAAGTGTCCCCAACTGAGGAGACAAGTGTTTGCCTCTCAACAAGAGAGGTGTCAAGGGAGGAAATTTTTAATCAATTATTTTAGGGAAAAGAAGGGAAGCTTCTCCTTATCCTCCTAGTTGTTGTAAATTTTATTTTTTAGCATGGCTGGAACCTTTTGGGAAACCAACTTCTATAATTTTTTTGAATCACTTGAAATTGTGTTTTTGACCTATATTATATGGATCACTTTCTTTTACTGGGATTTCTGTACATTCTAGGTTGTTTGGAAAAATATGCTATAATTTCATTTTTCATCTATAGTAACTGTTGTACCATCTACCAAAAAATGCTTTCCATCAGTAGTGACTACCTTATCACCTATTGTAATTTTTCTCTATAGACTGGGAGGGTAAATCTTGTACATAGAGGTCTAGCTGTGGAAAAAGAGTAAGCTAGATATTAGTGGATTTGGATCTACCTCCTCTAAGTGTTGTGTAAGAATCCAAGTCGGCATCAATCCTTGGTGGAATCCCTCAATTATTAGCACCCTAAATTGAAAATAACATGTTACAGTAAATTGTGTGGATAAAAAAAGTTGTGTTAACTGTCTTATATTAATTTCCAGGAAGAAATTATTTTTGATTTCTATTGGGTATTTTATTGTTGAATGTCAAGTAATGATTGGGGTAAAAATAGAGATGTCCTCAGAAGAATTTGAGATAATATGGTTGGGTAAGAGTACCCAAAAGTTTCTTGTTTCTTGTCCCTACATGTTTATGTTTGCTCTTCTCCTCTACAAAAAGGGAATTGTTGGAAGATTACTTAGGTGCAATATTGTGGCTTGAGGTGCTTATATTGTGCAAGGTTGAGTTGTGATGTTGTGTGAAATTGTGTCCTTCCTGTTGAAAAAATGTGTGTTACTATCATGCTATGTAGTTTGTATATCTATTCTACCTAGTCCCCCTGTGTTTTCCCCTAGCTCCGGGGTGGACAACTTCTATCCTAGCCTAGGATGTAAGCATCCCACCAGCTATATCTAATAATTTTGGTTCCTATGCAAGTCTTAGCAGGCTAAAGAAGAAAAAGAAAAGAAGATTGAAGGGTGTAATGACCTATAGTTATTGATGGCAAATGACTGATACATGTTGAATGACAAAGGGAAAGAAGAGAGGAAATCATTGCAAGGTCTAGTGCTGAGAGAGGGGTCAAATCCGAGTAATGGGAGTGTATGTCATTGTATAGTACTAATGTGTTAGTAGGAAGTATGTCCCCTATAAAATAAAGAAATAAAACTGCTATAAACTAGCTTTGTATATTTTTTACATACCTTCTCTGATATGAAATGGATTTCTGCCAAGGGAAAAAAAAGAGAACTAACAAGAAAATAAAATGAAAGAGAAATGCTAATTGTATTGTTGTATATGAAACCATTGAATCATTTCTAGCATGGAATGCTCCTAATGTAAAATTATAGAAATTAGGACTACTGCTATGTGTATATAAACATATTCATCCTTTTGTTACAATACACAGGTTCCTTGATACTAGGAAAGAAGGGAAAAAAAAGATCTTAAACCTAAATTTATTTTAATATCTCTTTTTACATTTTTAGAAAGAAACCCTCCCTCGTCTAGTTGGAATGAGACCTCACTTTGTCCTTCTTTAGTTCTTTTTTGGTGGTTAATCAGAAATATGTCAAGTGAAGCAAATTGGGAGGGAGCTTATGTGTTGTTTAGAGGTTTTGAATGGCTACTACATGTATTGCTAGGCAAAAGTTTGTTCCTTGTACTTAAACCACTAGTATACTCCCCCTGCAGCTCTAGTATTTATCTATTCTATCACAAGGATGAAACATGTCGCACCTTTTGAGTTGAGTAAAGATAATGGAATTTTGTTTGAGTAATGAACATGTATACCTGATCAATACTATCCATTTCCATTCAAAATAATGATTAATACTATTCTAGAAACAAAAGAAAATAGAATCTAAATTAAATAAGGGAAACAAACCTTTCTCTGCATCGTAGCTCTGAGGGTCATTCAAAAGATACCACAATTACCTACAAGTTGCATAGGACTATTGTACTCATTTTGGTGGATGATCTTCTCTGGAAGTTCAGACACTAACAAACATAACAATGAAAACAAATTGGTCCCAAGATCAATGATTTTACTCCGTTTCTTTTTGTGTATTCATGCATTGATGGTTTATACCTAGTTTTGGGTCTATCAGCCTCCTTCATCCCTGAGATCACCTACCTATGCCACTATAGGTAAAAAATGAGTGGTCATTCAAGGGCTATTCTAATGACGATGTTTTCTCTTCTTGAAAGAAACTCGCTTCCTACTGCACAATATAAATGAACTATTCATTATGGGAAATATGCACACATTTTCCCTTAACTAAGTGTCGATATCCCAGTGTTGGAAAGTTGGGCTTCTTGGGAAATAATGTCAAAAACATTATATATTGTGCAGAATGAAATTTTCACATGACCTGAGCAACAACGTAAGCAAAAAAAATGATAGCGACCCAAAAAACATTACAGCGACCAAAACCATATACCATGAATGGAATGAGAGAGAAAAAACAATCAATCATCAGGAAAATCACCAAATGGGTGGCAAAAAGTCAATTGGAGGAAGCCATGGGTGTTCATAGAAACTGAAGCATTAGGCTAGGTTGACCCCTATACTGACACATTAAGAGTCAACTATTAAACAAACCCTAGATCATGCTAACCACTTCCTCATGAAGAGGCCTTGTAATGCAACAAATAGATTGTGCCCAAGGTAAAACAAGATATGAAAATAGAGTAAAGAATCAATTTTATACTAGATGATATATCTGGAAGTAATGCAGAAAATATACAAATGTTAGTTTTCAACTTGTCCTGGCCATCACCATAGTGTTCTCCTACCTAGCAAAAGATGAAGAATCTCAAAAGATGCACCATGTTGGGCAAGAAGCTAAGAGATTAGGGTAACAATGCTTGATATGCCTTAGGGTTATCATATAGGAGAACAAGATCCCCACCATTTATGTTAACTTGGGAATCCTCACCGAATATATATATTTATATTTCACCTCCTTTGCTTTCTACTTTTCTTTTGGGAGTCATATGCTATTTGAACTTAGTCTAACTTATCATCTCGAGAGGGGTGCTAGGCGCCCTAAAACAACAATGTGTGCCCGGTTATGCCAAACATGCTATGGTAGTGAAGTATATGCCATGGGACCTACCTCGAGGTCACATAGTTAGTACTCCAACATATCAACCTCCATGGGAAATCTTAACTTGATTGGAGGTTTGATAGTTTTCATATTTACGTAAATGTGTAGCAATTTATGTGCGTACCCCTCCTCCTTAGTCTAGCTAGAATTTTGAGAAGGGATTAATACATTAAAATAGATTTATCATTAGGGAGGCTTAGCTTTCAATATTAGTTGAAAAATTAAGATTAAAATTGTTTTAGTCTTGATAGAATAAGGGGACTCTTAACCCTAAAATAGGAAGCTTCCCTTCAAGATATAGTTCTGTCTTAAGGGAAATAACAAGGTCTGTGATTCTAAGAGTAGACATAAATATTGTTCTGACTCTTAGAGAAGGATTATATGAACTTTTCCTTGGTGCTCTTACTTCCGCAATGGTTATTAATTGACTAACAAGGTTGAATTTCAGATCTTTAAACCAAAAAAATATATCATTTCATCCTTGCGAGCATGTTTTAGGTGAGGGCATTACATAGGTATTGGAGCAAGGCTCACAACTCTGGGAGCTTCGGGAATAGACTGTACAAATTGAATTGTTTTATTAAAAAAAAAAACTATTAAGTGCTTGTAGTGTGCCCCATCCTTGCCTTGGTGAATTATGTTAGCAATAGAATAGGAGGATGTGGTAACAAGAGTAATGTATTTAGCTAGTGAAATAATAGCGGATTTAATAAAATTTATAAGTGAAAATTTCCATCTTAACCTTAGTTTAAATGGTTAAAAAAGAAGCATTCATGTATTGGACCCTGATCATTGTAAATTGAGTTTCCTATGTCTCCTAGGAAACTCAAAATAATGAATTAAATGTAGTTTCCTTATGAGCCCCGACATGTATATTTCCATAGTAAATTGTCTTGATGAACTTGATATTACAAATTGTGATGTCTAGTTGCATTGAATTGTGGAATCTTCATATTATGTTCTTATGAGACTTAAGTTTTAAAATAAATAAGAATGTGTTTGAATTGATTTAAAGTGAGAATTATGTGAAAATTTAACTCTCTTTTTGAAAAGTGGTTGGTGCTCTAGTGGATTGAGAAACTTCATGGGATGTGATTACTTTGCATATTATGGCTCGGGGGTTGAGAAAAGAAAATTTAGTAGAGAAAATGGAACGAATAGGTTGTTAAATTTTGGTCAACATTACGTTATGAATTCCCACATTTGCTAGTGTTTAAGTGTAATAAATTCTTGTGTATTTTCTTTAATTGGATATGATTCAAATCATACTTGGAGAAAAATATGCTCTTACTTGTGTGTTTTCTTGTATTCATATAGGTGAAATCTAAATGTGAAAAGAGTATTGTAACATATATTAGATGAATTAGATTTAATATTTAGAAATGTGAAAACCTTTGTGATATGTTGTGTCAAATAATTTGCTTATATTACCCTTAAGAATGTATGCACTTTGTGTATTGTATAAGTATATTATGTGTTGAGGAATTACGAATGCTCAATAAAACATATTTCAATTTAGATCATCCTTGCACTTTATCTTGAATATTGGGTTTACATGAAGACATAGCTAAAACTTGAAAGCGTAGCAAAATTATTCATTCTAGAAAAAGAGATAAAACTAGGATAGGATGAAGAAAACAATCACTAACCATATATGGTTTTCAATGCAATAGAACTCAAGTTAAATTAAATGAGTAAGACCTAGTGGAGCATAGGAAATGTAGTGCATGGTATCACAATGAATTATAACTACAAGACAAATTAGGGGTTCAAATATGTTTTGTGTGATTGAAATTGAGATTTTTTTTTCTGCAAAATGAGGTTGCTATAAAAAAAATTAGATATATTTGACTACTAATGAATGAACCTAGTAGTAGATGCAATAAGTGAGCTTAATTTTCATGTGGTGTAATGTGATATGTATGTGGAATTTAACATGTGTTGTGATGTGAGAATACTAGTAATGTTGTGATTGTATCTCAGAGTATGTGATATAGGATATCCAACTTGGGAAGAAGAGTTTAGTGGACATAACGTATGATCCACTTAAGCATGCCCTTGTGATAATTGTATATATGTGTAAATAACCCTTATGACTTAAAGCAGTGAAATTTTAAAAACATAATTTGTATTGAAGTGGATTTTATGGAGATGTGTGTCACCCTTCGTGTTCTCATATGGTGAGATGTCTAGTGCCACCCCTATTTGAGAGCATTCTCTCATGACCACATTGGAGTACAGTCCCTCTTCTTCCCTAATTAGACCACATTGGTTGGTTTGTGTTGTAAACCCTTTTCTTTCTATTGTTCCAGGGGTTGTAAACATGTCAGACACTCAAAAGACCTATAAATGGGAGAGTTGCATGTGTTGGTGTGTGATTTAGCACATCACAAGGCATTTTTATTTGGAGATAATTTGGTCACCACTTTTGGGTGGTTTTGGCTCATGGTTTTGTAATTACCATTGACAGTTTACTATATTGTATATCCTATATATTAGGAGCTTGTGATGGAGGTTGCGTGTAAGAGCCTTATAAATGTTGAGTTACCTCCTAGATCTTTAGTTGGTTATACTCCTGTTAAAGCCTGCTCCGCATGTATATTGTAATCTCCTTGATTTCTAAATAATATATTGGGCAGCTTTGGAGTGTGGGGTTTTTTACCTGAAAGGGTTTTCCCATGCATATCTTGTGTTGAGAGTTTTGCATTTGAATGTTGCTATTATTTTTTTGTTAATGTGCATCTTAATCTGTAACTAAAAAAGTTAAAATTTGCATAAATCTTTCCTCAGTAGATTAGTGTAGGAAGTGTTTTCTGCATACCTTGCTTCCTTTCAACAATATTTATGAAGATTCTAGTCTTGACAATGATTCTCTGTAAGCTAAAAGAACATTTTATTATTTCAAAAGGCAAAGTGGTTACATGTTAGTTAGGAGATGAAAAATCTATATATACAAGTTAATTCTAATTGTAAGGATCCCTCGATTGGAGGTATTCCTCCTTTCAACATAGCCACTACACAAAAAATGTAAGGAGTCTTTGTGCTCCATTTTTTTAAGAAATTAGAAGAATTTTCTTAAATTTTGTGTCAATATTTCTCCTTTGATCACAGGTTTATTGTATGTTTGATTTGAAATCATTTCTTCATTTTTTTATTATACTTTTGGTTGGATAGGAAATGGAATAGACACTTTGTTCTTTTATTTGAAGGAATGAGAAGAATATTTTAGAACTTTGTGTCTCCTTATTCTTTGTTTATTGCATATTATTCATATGTCTAAAGTGTAATTGACTCCTCATATTTTTCTTGTAGGTTGAAGGTGTAAACCATTAATCATTCTTTTCTCTTTCCTATATGGTGGATGCATAAAATGGAGTTTGTGTCTTCATTAGCTACTATACATTATTCTTTGTTCCCCTTTATTCTTCCTACATTTTGCCCAAGAAATCTTATATAGTGTCTGGTATGAGCCTATCTAGGGTTTCTACTTTTTTTTTTTCATTTCCCATTCTTGTGTTCCTTTTGTACTATTTGGTTAAAAGTATTCAAAAATCCCATCATCTGAGGGAGATTTCCCTCTCAAACGTAGAGGAAAATCATTAATTTAATAATAATTTCTCCAACTATTATGAACATTTGTTTCTATCCATTAGGCAAGTTGCATTGAATTTAACAAAATGTTGTAATGAAAAATTTGCACTTCTAAAGATTAAAGTTAGTGTCATTGAACTTATTGATCTCCATTCTAGATGTTTTTGTCATTTTCTATTCATGAAAACACAAGATCAACTACATAAATCTCCCATTTGAGTAAGGGCTAATAATATCTTATTATCCCACATATCAACCAAGCTATAATAAACAAGATCTTATAACAAATGAAATATTACTAAGCATGAATCCACATTAACTTTAGGGAGAAGCAATTGAGGTACATACATATCTAAAAAAAATGTAAGTAGAATAACTATCATTAATATATGGTATACATTGGAAAATAATGGACAAGAGCAGGATCATAATGGGCCAAGAAATGATAATGACAAAAATACATGATGGATGGAAATCTACTAACATTTGTATTTAGATTTAGATTTAGATGGAAAAAGTGCTAACATTTTAAGCTCAAATTTGTCCATTCCCTTTTTAAAAAATGCCTTGGGATTACCTTAGACTTAGCCAAGTGCGAATCTCAAAAATTTCCAAAAAATTATAAAATCATTTACCTAGTTTATCTTGAAATTGTCCACAACTTTAATCTTAAAACTAATAGACTTTTTTTTAACCAAATTCATTAAAATAAAAGGGTTTTTAAAGGAAATAATCACAATTTTGAAAATGTAATTTGTTCCTCATTACAAATATTATTTATTTTATACATAAATTATATTTGAATTCATGAATGATATATATATTGAGAAACACTCATAAATTTCAAACATGAGAAAATAGTTTTTAAATCAAAAAATTGTGTCATACTTTGGGCTTTGTTGGTCATAGCTTTAAAAAATAAAGTTTTTAATTTCATATTTTTTTTACCAAAGAGGTCAACTGTAACTCCCAAGTGCTCTATGTGGGTATCATCATTCCTCTTACACAACTCATGCAAATGACTAAAAATAAATAGTCAAATATGTTAGCTATAGTCCAACTTGCAACCCCCTTCTTCAATGATTTCTTACATCTAGTATAAGATCAATGATACATGGTAGAGAATCCCAACAAAGAATTTCAAAATTCCCTCCATATGTGTCATTTCTTTTCCATGTGGGTCTAAGATTTACAATATTTGACAAATATTTAGTAATTGCAACAACATTAGGACTTGTAAGTTTTACAACACCTATTCCTAAGAAATTGTATTTACTAAAAATTAATTAAATGATTGCATCTATTAATCTATTCATCAAATTATATCTTAGACTATGACTATACAAATTCTTTATATATAATATTTGTATTCACGATGTTGATGGATCAAAAGTCCAAGATTCTTGTATTTCCAATATCAATTGCAAAAGCATAAAATATTTAAACTTTTATAAAAATAAATATTATGTAAAATATAAAAAAATGCATCAATATTTCCAATCACATTTTGTGATATACAAAATGAATTATCTCACAAAATAATTCATAAAATAATCAGTATATACAAATTGTTTAAACCTTTTTCTACATAATTATCTCATTTAAAACACTTTACTTACACATCATCTATTTCAATGTTCCAACAGTCAATAACAATTTTACACCTCATTCACAATTAAAAGTGGTAAATATTTGCCTTATTTTTATTGGCCAAAACCAACCTTTGACTATTGAAGTGAATGATGTTTAAGAATAGCCCATTTAAAACACTTTCAAAATGTTTAAGCTCAATTCTCCATGCCTAATGGTTATTAAAAGTTATAAAATTTTTGTATAAATGATTCTATATAATAGATATTTTCAGCATACATGCTAACCACACTAATAGCCCTTACATGTTCAGAATAACATTTGCACAAGGTACCAAGTGTTCAGCTTTATATTGACTCATTGGCCTACTATAAGACCTGATCATACTTTACCATTCTATGGAAACTACGGTGATCTACCCTTCTGTGGAAACTATGGTGACAATTACAGGCCTCACATCTCATTTCATCATCTTGGCTAGCCTTGAACTATCCACATCCATCTTTGGCGTGATAGGGAAGCTGAAGGGTGTGATTCTTCCAACATTCCATGTACTCTACCTTTCTGTGGAAACTACGGTGACAATTGCAGGCCTCACATCTCATTTCATCATCTTGGCTAGGCTTGAACTCTCCACATCCATCTTTTCCATGATGGGGAAGCTAAAGGGTGTGATTCTTTTGATATTCCATGTACCGCACCATGTTAATTGATTCATTAATAGCTGACCCAAAAACAAATTGGGCTTTTGAGGTTTCACTCCTTGGCTCTGAGAGTAGCTCTTTTTGATCCATCCTAACTCTATTCTTACAGATAGAGAGCAGAATAATATTTGAAAAATAGTGAAACAAATGGAGTTCAACGATGGCAATGAATAAAGATGACAGAACAGAGAGTCATTTTCAATGCTTCCCTTAACTTCTGATCTGCTTTGAGACCTGCATGCACGAAATCAAATATTTATCATACTTACATGATGTTTGAGCATGATATTCAGGTTTGTAGCTATTTAGGGTTTTTCTTTTATTATAAACACTAACAAATCACTAGAAATACAGAATAATTTGTCTGAAATAGTTATATTTAATGCTTACATTGCACTTTAATATTAAAAAAAATGGAGAACATGATTGTGTAGGATAATAAATCATAAGCTAAGTGATTGTGTAGGGTAATTGTTGCAAGGTGTGACCCTTGGTCTCCTTGTTCAGCGTTGCACTGCGGTGGTTTACGACAAGGACTTAACTGCCTCCCATGCTTGTTAAGTCAAGTGGTTTCATCGAGCATTAATAGGTTGATCTTTTGGTGCAATGGCATCTAACAATTGGTATTAGAGCCAAGTTCCTCCAAACAAAGCCTAACAGCTTGAGGAAGATCTGGGAATTAAAATGGATGTGTATGGTATGAGGGAGCAACTTCAGTCTGCCCTAGATGATCTTGAGCAATCTAATTCTGAAGTCAATGAATTGAAGGAAAGACTCAAACAGGTTTGATGATTTCATAAATGAAATAAAAGGGAAACTAAGTCTCTCTATGAAAAAGAGAAAGGATCTACTTCAGCAATTGGCAAGTCAAGGTGAAGAAAATGATACAAATGGAGATCTGAAGGAGAAAACCAAGTTATGTGAAAAGTTATCAAAAGAGATCATTAGGGTAAGACATGAAATGGAATCAGGAGTTATGAAATTTACCCAAGAAATTGAAGAGAAAACAAGAACTGAAGATGATCTAAGACAATCTCTCAAGGAGAAATCAGAGGATTTCCACAAGATGGATAGAATAATCAGACATCTTGAATCTGATCTTGAAGATGCTAGAGATAATGAAGAAAAACTTGACGATCAAATTGACACTCTTAAAAAGGATCTTCAAACATCAAATGAATACAAAGAGAAATTCAAGATAAGTTCTGTTCAACTTGAAGTTCTTCTTGAAAGACAAAAGAGGGTAGATGACAAGCGTGGCTTGGGATATGAGAAAGGTGAAAGCTCCAAATCCGATCAGAAGAATTTTGGATCAGGAAATCCAAGGAACGGGCCTAGAAGACCTCCGATAAGGCAACCTAATGCTCAAAGATATCCATCCTTCAATGGATACTGCCACAACTGCAATAACTTTGGTCATAAAGCTAATCAGTGCGGAAAGAGAATAAATCAGACTAATACATCCTTCTCCGGACAGTGTTTCAACTGCAAAAGGTATGGTCACAAATCTCATGAATGCAGAAATATGCAAATGAACAATTCATTCAATGGTAGATGCTTTGCATGCAATAGAATGGGACATATGGCTAATCAATGCAGATCAAGAGGATATCAATCAAATATGCAAAGAAATGTTGTTTGACACAATTGCAATAGATCTAGTCATATTGCCAAATTCTGTAGAAGCAAGAATCAACATAAAAGGGGTCTGGTGCATCATCATTAGAATCAAGACAAAGGAAAAGGAAAAGTGAATGCGGATGAAGTTCAAAGGGAGATGAACAAGATTTGGGTGAAGAGAAGTACAGAAAACGTTGGGGATGGATCCGCACCAGAATCTGGTGCTGATATTCCTTCTGGAAATTAAAAAGTGAGCTCTGGCTCAGGGGGAGACACAAGGAAAAACATTTTCCCCCAGCCAGTTAATTGGTGCCGGAATTGGCACAAGGAAAGTTGCGGATTAAAGGGTTCACAAAGGGACATCTAAATAAGCTTTAGTAAAGAGATGAAAGATCCGCAAGAAGTTTTGAACAGGTTAAAGACTAATCTGGTTCATCAGTCATCTGGTGAGAAGTAGGTTTTTCACAGTTGAATCTAATATGATTCAAACTGAGGAATCTTGATCTGTGGATAGATGAAATGTTTGGGGAAAGGAAGATAGATTGTCAATCATCACCAAGAACAATTCTAAATGCTTATTAGTGATCCAGAAAAGATTTTTTCTTAGAACAAGGAGAACAAGGCAACCAGAATAACATAAGTTGTCCATTTATTGCATTATGAAATTAGGGTTTGCAGAGAAATATAAGGGATTTCCTATTAGTCATTTGCTCATTCAACATTAGAGAAGAAGAGGAAAAGAGCTCTGCAACTAATCACCTCAAACATCTCAAGGATCAACTACAAAAATCGATTCATCTAGCAATCCGATCTGGCTCATTGTGCGAACCCTAGAAGCTAAAAGGTATTTCCCGTTCTTTGATATCTCATTTTGAATCTTTGAAAGATGGCTACTCCAAATGTGGTAAAGATTTCTGATAGGGCTCGCCCCAAATTTAAGAAACATCCCTACAAATCTCTAGAAGTGGATCCCTTAGGGGCATTTTCTAGCATTCTGCATGGGGTTTTGCATATTGAAGATGTTAGGGAATATATTCATGTGAACATTGAAAATTTTGGTCAATCCAAGCTGGCAGATATCTATCACAATCAGTTAATAGATGATGCTTTGGAACTCAAACCATAGTACCAGGCCATCCAGGATAAACATTTTGGTCAGTGCATTCATTTCCCCTATTTTGAAGAAGATGAATGGGTCCGGTATGTGTTGAGAAGAGTGCATGATAATTTCTTATGGCTGAATAGACCATTTAAGATCACCAAGGATGCAATCAGGGCTGTAACCAGTTTGCACTCATCCGGAGGGGTACCTGTTCTCAAATCTGTCAAAAACCAAACCGTAAGTGAGGCTACCAGATCAAAATTTGACAAGAGAGCAATGACAATAGAAGACATCATAGATCCAGATGTCGAGTTTGCCTCCATGATAATTGGTTACAATATATATCACTCCAGCAGGGAAAATTCAGTACCCAGAACTGCAATTTACACTGCCTATCAGATGTTGAAAGAGAATGTAGATTATGATCTTTGTGAACTTCATCTAAGCCTACTATTGGAAAACCTTCAAAGGATCAAAAAGGACAAGAAGAATTCATTCAAGTATGGAGGGCTAATACTATGTTTGTTTTTCTACTTTATGAATGAGCTGCCCGGATCCAGTGGTTGAGTATGGCAAAATGATAGACCTATTGCCATTCAAATCAAAGACTATTTGCATGGGCTTGGGAATGCTAAGGCAAGAAATACAACTCTGTGGGGTTATTTCAAGAACTTTCAGAGTATGATGCAAGAAAGAGAGAGAATTCCCAAATCTCTAGTTGAAAAGTATAAGGATACAGTTTGCTTTATGGTAGAAACTGATCAGTGCCTAATGGAGGTTGTGGAGCCAAGGATAGTCTGGATCATGCCAATGGGGTATGAAGTAGATGAGAAAATTGTAGAGCTACATGTTTAACACATGCCTAGTCAACCCAAGGATCCCAAGGCAGAAAGGTTTGGAACCTTTGAAGAGTTGAGTGTAAAAATTCATGTGGAACTTAGACAACTGGAGATAAAGAGAAAAGTGAGAAGAGAAGTAGAGAATGTTGCCAAAAGATATGGCATAAAAAAAGAGGCACTTGATGCCAATAGAGAGAAAATAGAAAGGGTAAAGAAAGAAAAAGAAAAAGCAGAGAAAGAAGGTGCTCCGATGGAAGTCCCCTCCTGGACCAGATCCTCTAAGACCTTTGCACCAACAACTACTAAAAGCTCAAAGGCATCAAAACTGGAAGCAAAATCATCCAGTAAAATAGAGAAAAGAACTAAGACAAAGGCCACAAGGTATTACATCAGTCAGAAGGATGATGAAGAGACTGAGTCAGATGAGGAGGTAAGGAAAATGAGGAAAAAGAAGAAAGTATTCGGTGAACCCTCTACCGGTGAAGACAAGGAAGAGATGGTAGAAGAATTTGTTGAAAGGCCCACTCTGTCCATTGATGATGTAGTCAAATCAGTCACTGTGGATGGGAACCTAAAACCAATGACTGAATTCTATGATGATTATAATGAAGCTAACCAGAAGATCTTGCAAGAAGCTATAGTCAGGTATCTAAATATCTAAATAAGGCTTTTATTGAAATCATTTCTCTCATTCCCAAAAGCCTAGAGAAGGAATTAGAAATAAGGAAGAATAATGCCAAGGCAAAAGATATTGAGATCCATGAATAGATAGCTATTCAACTATATCCTTCAATCACTCTGAAGCAAATGAATATGATTTTCAAAGATTGCAAGGATGAGTTTTGGAGCAAAGCTAGAATGAATCATCTTATGCTTGGAGAAACTGACAAAATAGCTAAAGAAACTGAATAAATCCTCCAGAATGCCTACAAAAGATTCAACTTTCCTATCATAGAGGACATAAGTGATGAACCCTTTGTCATGGATGACAAAGAAGAATCTACTGAAACAGTGGGAGAAGAGGAAAAGGAGTCAAATAAAGAGAAAGCTAAAGACTTAGATTCCTCTATTCCGAAAGAGGAACCTCAAGGAGAAGTAAATCCGAATTATCCAACAGTCTCTGGACCTAAAGGAGAAGAAAGAATAGAGGAGAAAGAAGAAGAAGTGAAAGGAAAAGAAGAAGGTCAAACAGAAAAGACCACAAATGATAGTGCTAAGGCTACAAAAGGGGAGAAAATCCTGTCACCGGCAAGAGACACAACAGAAGCAGTCAAGGAGTTCCTGACTAAAGAAATGATGGAGATTGATGAACCAGAGTTACTTCAAGGACCATTTGACTTTGATTCTCTCTCCCCAGTACAAACAATGAAGATAGCATCCTTTGCCCAAGCAAAGGCTAAAGAGAAACTTCTAAAGTCTCACATGGAAGACTGTGAGCTACTAGAAATTGCATCTAGTGTGCTTGAAAAGATCATACCATCCTTTCAGAAGGATTCCTCAGCTTCTTCATCTGGTAATCTCAAGTCTCTTGTTATCTCTGTTAGCACTCATTTTGAGTCTTTAGAGAAATCGGCTGAGGAGAAGGTCTGGAAAGAGTTTTTTAGGAAAGAGATTCTCTGAAGTACAAGGTCTAATTTCAAATGATAGGAGAGTTATGGATATTGGGATAAAGAGCTTAGAAAATGCTCTTAAAGATGGCAAAGATATATATAAATTATGTTTATCCTAGACTAAAGTAACGAAGGAAATTGAGAAGAAAGTAAAAGAGAAAGAGGATAAACTGACAAGTCTATCTCAAAGTTTTGACCCTCTCTCCTCTTCCATAGTAAATCAAGAGTGCCTAACTCTTGCAACTATAAATGAAATAAAGAATCTTGAGAAGGAGAAGAAAATAAGAATAGGTAGGCTAAGTGAACTAAGAGGGATTATTATCCCTAAGTTAGAGGCCATGCATGAGGCTCTAACTGATGCTTAGACCACAGCCCAGGCCAGTGATCCAACAAATCTCAAGAGGGCAGAAGCCTTTACATTCCTATTGAGTGGTCACAGCTCAATTTTGGATAGGATGAAGCAGAGTTGGGCAACATAACTTATCCAGTTGAAGACAACTTTTGCAAACATACTACAGTATATGTAAGTATAACCTGTTTATATACTTATGTAGCTAAGTATAGTTGAATTTTTGGGAATTTTGGTGTGCGGACCCTACCCTTTGCCATTGATGTCAAAGGGGAAGGAGTAAGGAATAGTGAAAAATGTTGAATCCAACTAAGGGGGAGCTCCGGTAAAGTGTACATTAGAACAAAGCATCAACCAAGGGGGAGTATAGTATAACACTTAGTCATTTTTCACTAAGTGTTGCCATCAATGCCAAAGGGGGAGATTGTTGGAAAGAGAAACATTGTAGCTTCATGATTATTGTCATTGATGGCAACAAAGTTCATCCCACATATTTGCAGGACATGGTGTGTCTATACCAGAAGTCAGATTGAAGAGTGTTGTGGTCCGGTAAGCAAGAACAGAGCATGTGGCAAGATCTGACAGTCAGGTCCGGATCTCTCAGAGGAAGTATCTTAGTAAAGTGTGGACTTGGGGAAGTCAAGAAGAGTACCTTGACTGATATATTCTAGGGATTGAGCCTCCGGTGATGAAAGAGTGAAGAGATATGAGCATCTAAGTATTGGGGTCCTGTTTGATAGAGGAAGAACTAACTGGCAGAGCATCAGACATTATTTTGGATGAGATATTGATGGTGATCAAGGTTCTTAAGGTATCATTCATAATTGGTCGACATGTTAGATGACTTCTATGTGTATCTCTTTGATACGCATCACGTGGTAAGCAAGGATTCAGCCGATAGACTAGAGTTTGGGAAAATACTGACTATTCTGGATGCCAACTAAAAAGAGGATGAAATCCTTTGTGTGGATATATATACCAGATGGACTTCGATGAGGTGTTGAGTTGTGTTGTGTGAAGTGCAAAGAAAAGTAGAAGAGCAATGTGGAAGCAATAAGGTAGGTCCGGTATGTGAAAGGATAGTAGCACAAAAGAAGAGAAAGGATAAAGTGTTGTAGATCAGTATACTGAGCCTAACTGGAATTGAACTCCAGCATATGTGGATGCTTCTTATCAGTTCAAGTATCTTGTTACTCTCTTTATAACTTGTAGACAGTGAGTCTCTTGTAGGCAGTGAGCCTCTTGTGAGCAGTGTGCTCGGGCAGTGAGCCCTAATTGGCAAGTGCCATTTTGTACTTCTATTCTTGTAACAGAGAATACATTCTTGGGTTAGTCATCCTGTGGTTTTTTCCCTTGACAAGGTTTTCCACATCAAAATCATTGTGTTATGTGCATTGACTTTGTTTCTACTTTCATGCTTATGGATGCTTATTTGCTTTGATGCTGCACTAGTTGTTAAAGAAGAACAGAAAGTTAAATTAATTAAGATAACTGATTCACCCCCCCTCTCAGTTATCAACAATTGGTATCAGAGCTGAGGTCACGGGTTCAAACCCTAGGCTTGCGCTGGGGGGATTGTTGCAAGGTGTGACCCTTGGTCTCCTTGTTCAGCGCTACGCTGTGGTGGTTTGCGACAAGGGCTTAACCACCTCCCGTGCTTGTTAAGTCAAGTGGTTGTATCAGGCATTAATAGGTTGATCTTTTGGTGCAATGGTAGCTAATAATAATAAATCATAAGCTAAGAATGCAAAGTTAAGCTAACAGGCTCCTTCTACTTTAGATTGCAACATGAAAGAAAAGGAAACTATAGTGATGCAAAATCAAACAAAACTCAATACCTTTCCTTGGGTGTAAATGATGGATCCAAATGATAAAGTGTTGATAATGATTGCTATATTAAATTGCTCTAGTGGACTCACTAATATGACAACATGTACCTGCAGATTCTTCTTGATACCTTAGATGAGAGGGAAGCCTAAATTTATAGATTTGAGGTATAGGAAAGGAGGGTTAGTAGCCATTTGCATTGGATGGCTAGGATTGAATGAGACAAATTAGGGCAAGATTAGAAGCTTCTATGGGTTTCCATAAGGACGAAGGGTTGAGATTAAAGATAGATGGATGGCTCGGATTAAATGACAAAAATTAGGGTAAGGATGGAAGCTTCTAAGAAAATCTATAAAGATGAATGGTTGACATTAAAGATGGATGGATGGATGGATGACTAGGATTAAATGAGAAAAACTAGGAAAAAATGAAAACTTCTATGGCTTATCTTTATGTGAACGGTTAGGATTAAAAAAATTCATATGTGAATGAATGGTGGAGATATAAATTTACTTTGACTTTTGTGAGATTGTCTAAGTTCAATGAATCTAAACAACCTTTAGTTGGTCATGTGACTAGTTGAATTGTTAATTCATTTATTTGGGGATAATGGATAAGGATTTGAGTTAATTAGATTAAATAATGGTTTGAAATAGGATTTAAGATTTTTAGACTAATTAATTAAACTAGCCTAGATATCTTAAATACATCTATCTGAAAGACGTGCAAAGATAAGTCTTGAGGTGCCTATATTGAAATTGTTATTGAGAATACATATTTACGAATCTTTTAGATAGATGTATTTAAGATATCTATGTTAGAGTGAGGAGCTATATATATATATATATATATATATATATATATATATATATATATATATATATATATATATATATATATATATATATATATATATATATATATATATATATATATATATATATAATGCTAGTTCTACTTAAACATTTATTTTATTTACTTTATAAATTTACATTTAAAGATTGAAGAGTCATAAAAATTAGTTTTTAATTTCAAGCAAATGATATGAAAAACTTAATTATAATTATAATTGTCTAATGCAATTAATTCCCATAGAAAAAATCTTTAATCTTTTAAAGATTTAATCTTTCTCTTGCCCTTATTTTTCTTTGCTAGCCTTCATTAGACTAAAGTAAATAATTTACCCTACCTTAATGTTCTTATTTTCCTTTGTGGGATGTAGTGGCAATTCTTAATTTTGTATAATTTTCAATAATTTAATCCAAATGATACGAAAGACTTAATTATAATTTTTAAAGAATTAATACCTACCATTAATTTTGTTTGTGGTTTTCAAAGATTTGTTTATGCAAGAAAAATAAAAAATGTTGCATAGTACCCTTACCAATTAGACTTCTCTCCTTATCGATTAAACTTCTTCTCCCAATTTAATTTGCTATGTTTTTATTTGGTTTTGATTTTTCTCAAATTTATGTTTGAGTACTACTTATATTTATACACATTATTTTGTTGGCTTTATTAAAGAAATATGTGAGCTCTATTTTATTTTTATATACAATCAAAGTCATTTATGAGTCTTGAGGCACCTATATTGAAATTGTTATTGAGAATAGAGATCTATGCTACTTTAATAATTTTATTAATTTATTTCAATATATAGAGTGAGGAGCTAAAATATATACGTATTACTATATAATGCTAGTTTTACTTAAACAATTATTTTATTTTCTTTATAAATTTACATTTAAAGATTGAAGAATCCTAAAAATTAGTTTTTAATTTAATCCAAATGATATGAGAAACTTAATTATAATTGTCTAATGGAATTAATTCCTATAGAAAAAATCTTTAATCTTTTAAAGATTAAAGAACTAGAATCCTCATTAAACTAAAGTAATTTATTGTGCAATTAGTTTTCTTTGTGGCTATTGAAGGCAATTCTTAGCTCTAACAACTAGTTTTTAATGGAAAATTTTCAATAATTTAATCTACTATAACCCTAATAATTTAATTTCTAATAATTTTATTTGTGGATTTTAAAGATTGAAGAACTATAAACCTAGCCCTCATTAAAGTAAAATAGAGTAATTTACCTTGCCATTATTTTTCATTGTAGTTTTCAAAGATTTGTTTAATAAAGAAAACTATTAAATAAATTATAATTTATAGGTTCTATAATTTAAGCTGCACTTTAACTACAATTTTCTTTTTAGTTTATTGACTAGCATATAGATACAATAAGAGTAAATAATATGCAATGCTAATCTAACCTTCTAGAAATAATAGCTGGAGCATTGCATCACTTCATAAATTCATTTTATAAGAAAAAAAAAATGGTTTCATAGTACCCTTACCAATGAGACTTATCTCCTTATCGATTAAACTTCTTCTCCTAATTCAATTTGCTCTATTTTTATTTGATTTGATTTTTCTCAAATTTATGTTTGAGTACTACTTATATTTATATACATTATTTTATTAGCTTTATTAAAAAATATGTCAGCTCTATTTTATTTTTATGTATTGTCGAAGTCATCCCTTAATAGGTGTAATTAGTTTTAAATGTGGTCTCGTTAACTCATTCACGCTATTACACTCCACCCTTTGGTACCACTATAGTTACACCTCTTAATTAATTAGTTTTCATTATTTAATTAATTAGTGTAGAGGGGTGTGAGAAATTAATTTTAATTAAATAAATATGATTTATTTAATTAATTTAATAATGGAGAGAATATTAAAATGATAATTGTAATTAATTAGATAAATATTAATGTTTTAAATGAAAAGTAGGGGATAATGAGGTTGAATGGCTAGATCCTCCTTTCAAGGACATATCAACCAAGTTGAATAACACTTTTACAAGAAGATTCACTTACAGGTTAGAGTGTCACTTGGAATGATGTGGAAATTAAGAGATTTTCAATTAATGTATTAATTTAATGCTCAAATATCCTTGAAACCCTGATTACGCAAAACAGAGAGTAAAATGATGAATTATGACAAATGCTTATAGACTAACGTAGTAAAAAGAGATTAATTACTTGTCATTTTTTGAAGTTTGAGATGCAGAATATTCATAGGCGCTGGCACTCATGCCCCTATCCAAGGTATTGTTTTCTTTAGGGAATCCTAATCTCCTCCTAACACTGATGATCACTGTACTTTTCATTTCTTTGCCAGGAGATGCGGAGGACATTAGCACTAGTGCCTACGTCTAATGCAGGATGTTCTTTAGGATTTCAGGACCTCTTTAGATGTTGATTGTCATTGTCACAATGATTTATGTGTTTTCAACCTCAGAGGACACTGGCACTAGGGCTCGAGTCCAAGCATTACTTTTATTCAGAGATCTAGAATTCTTATCTTCTGCAACCTTCATCTGCAACTCCACTCTGTGAAATATGATACCTGTAACCTATAATCACAAAGAGTGTGGTTGGGGGTTGTGGTGTTTAGAGACTTGCCTCAGCCAAGCCCTGGAAGGATATTCAAGTCTTTTGAATATCATTGTTAGATAAAGAGTGTGTATCCCTATGGGATAGAGGCAAAAACAAATTGATAAAGATTGAAACACAAATAGATATCACCTCAGAGGTGTAGATCTCACATAGATGAAGATTCTTCAACACATGAGAAGAGGAAGCTAAATCCACAATCACAAACACAATAACAATGATCTTCTTTGCAAAAATGAATATCTTGAATGCTCTAAAATCATAAGTTTGCTAAAAGTTCATAATCATCTTCTAGTTTACAAATGGAACCCTAAACATACTTATATATGCAACTAAATACATTTTTACTTTAAATTTCATAATTCAAACATAAAATGTCGGCAACAGAACCTCTTAATGGTCACATAATGAACATTTAAATTTGGGACCCACCTAAAATAGGGAAGGATAAGGGTGTGAGTGCCCATGTCCTTGTGTCCTCTTTCAGGGCAGGGTTAAGTGCAACAATGTCCCTCAAGCACCATATTCAAATTTGGGACCTGCCTAAAATAGGGAAGGACAAGGGTGTGAGCGCTCATGTCCTAAGGTCCTATTAAAGGCAAGATCAAGTACAACAATGTCCCTCAAGCCCCATGTGACATGGATTTCAAGCCATTTTCTTTCGAGAGTCAAAATAAACATGCAATATGCAAAATAAGGGACTCGGGAGCTAAACTTATGAGGAAAAAGCCTAGGGAGACATTTTTTGACATAATATTTAGCCCCCACTTTAATGTATGTATGAACGCAAGGCCCATACATGCATTAAAGTACAATAAAAACATAGAAAACACACCAAGCACTTGAAGACATTAGAGAAAACACATTATAGACATGCCAAACACATTGAAGAGAGTATTAGGCACGCAAAACATAGAGAAGACAACATTGAAGACATGAAAAACATGATGAATATAGTGAATGTAGTGATTATTTAATTTCCATTTTCATAGATAAATGAATGCAGATGCAGATGCATGGAATGTAAAAATGCAACACACAACTCAAAATGTAGGAGGGCCATTTCACCACGCTCTTTGGACTACATATGGGGCAATAGACATGCAATACAAAACCTCAAGTGTAAGTGGAGCACATCACTACACTCACACAAGAGGGGAAAACACACCATACAAAGCCCAAGTGGGGGTTAACCACACAAGGGGGAAAACACATGGAAGACACATGGAAAACATGAGCATCATATAGCATGCCAAAGACATACTATACATCTAAAACACGACAAACAAGGCGATGGAAGGAACTTATTGCTAAGTCCCCACCATCTCAGGCACATTATAGGCATACCTAATGGTTGGGCTTATGCCACAACAACCACCAAAGACAGGCTTAAGGTAGGATAGTCTCAAATCCAACATCACACTAGCTCAAGAGATACACCATCTTGCCTCGCGTAGAGGGCTTTTGAATTAAAGGATATGCATGATATCCCATCTCCATAGAGGGCTTAATGATTGCAATATAGAATAAAGATGTGCACTCATGCTGGAGATACAACATCCTACCTCTACAGAGGGCTTACAAAAGTGCTTCGTTAGTACCAAAATCATCATCTACACCTTACCTTTATATGCCCCCACATTAAGTTCTTGATGTCATGTACTAATATCAAGAACATTAAGGTAGAGAGAAAACACACAAGGGAACAAGAGCTCTCTCAAAGCCCATACCCCCAAAGGTGACATGTGCTTCACGATCACTGAATCTTCCCACAAACACACAATTTCTTGCAAGAAGAGAGGTTAGAAATCTTTCTCTAAGATAATAACCACATCACGTGATCAAAAGAAATGCATGAAAAAAATCACATAAAGAGCCAAGGTTATACTATGTATTTGGAAACCCAATATAATCGTGGGGCTATAATGCACAGATCTTAGAACTGAGTGTAACTAAGGTGAGACCCAAGAGAAACAAAGTGCATGTAGTAGCTATATGGTTATGGTTTCTTAGAAAATATAAGATATCATCAAAATATCACACAGAGTAATTCTACTAGCCAAGCTTCCCTTCAAGATATAGTTTTGTCTTAAGGGAAATAATAAGGGTGGTGATTGTAATAGTAGCCATACATATTGTTTTGACTCTTAGAGAAGGATTATATGAACTTTTCCCTAGTGCTCTTACTTCTGCAATGGTTATTAATTGACTAACAAGGTTGAATTTCAGATCATTAAACCAAACAAAAATGTTTCATCCTTTCGAGCATGTTTTAGGTGAGGGCATTACAGAGGTATTGGAGCAAGGTTGCCAACTCTGGGAGATTTGGGAATAGACTTTACAAATTGAATTGTTTTATTTAGAAAAAAAAACTATTAAGTGCTTGTAGTGTGCCCCATCCTTGCCTTGGTGAATTATGTTAGCAATAGAATAGGAGGATGTGGTAATGAGAGTTATGTATTTAGGTAGTGAAATAATAGTGGATTTAATAAAATTTCTAAGTGAAACATTTCCATCTTAACCTTAGTTTAAATGGTTAAACAAGAAGCATTCACGTATTGGACCCTGATCATTGTAGATTGAGTTTCCTATGTCTCCTAGGAAACTCAAAATCATGAATTAAATGTAGTTTGCTTATGAGCCCTGACATGTATATTTCCTTAGTTAATTGTCTTGATGAACTTGATAGTATAAATTGTGATGTCTAGTTCCATTAAATTGTGGAATCTTCATATTATGTTCTTATGAGACTTAAGTTTTTTAAAAAATAAGAATGTCTTTCAATTGATTTAAAGTGAGAATTATGTGAATATTTAACTCTCTTTTTGAAAAGTGGTTGGTGCTCTAGTGGATTGAGAAACTTCATGGGATGTGATTACTTTGCATATTATGACTTGGGGGTTAAGAAAAGAAAATTTAGTAGAGAAAAGTGGAAAGAATAGGTTGTTAAATTTTGGTCAACATTACGTTATGAATTCCTACGTTTGCTAGTGTTTAAGTGTAATAAATTCTTGTGTATTTTTGTTGTGTCAGTTTAATTGGATAGGATTCAAATCATACTTAGAGAAAAATATGCTCTTACTTGTGTGCTTTTTTGTATTCGTATAGGTGAAATCTAAATGTGAAAAGGGTATTGTAACATATAATAGATGAATTAGATTTAATATTTAGAAATGTGAAAACTTTTGTGATATGTTGTGTCAAATGATTTTCTTACATTACCCTTAAGAATGTATGCACTTTGTGTATTGTATAAGTATATTATGTGTTGAGCAATTAGGAATGCTCAATAAAACATATTTTGATTTAGGTCATCCTTGCACTTTATCTTGAATATTGGGTTTATGTGAAGACATAGATAAAACTTGAAAGCATAGAAAAATTATTCATTTTAGAAAAAGAGATAAAACTAGGATAGAATGAAGAAAACAATCACTCACCATATATGGTTTTCAATGTAATAGATTTCAAGTTAAATTAAATGAGTAAGACCTAGTGGAGCATAGGAAATATAGTGCATGGTATGACAATGAATTATAATTACAAGACAAATTAGGTGTCAAAATATGTTTTGTATGATTGAAATTGAATATTTTTTTTCTGCAAAATGAGGTTGCTATAAAAAAAAATTAGATATATTTGACTACTAATGAATGAACCTAGTAGTAGGTGCAATAAGTGAGATTAATTTTCATGTGGTGTAATGTGATATGTATGTGGAATTTAAAATGTGTGGTGATATGACAATACTAGTAATGTTGTGATTGTATCTCAAAGTATGTGATATAGGATATCCAACTTGGGAAGAAGAGTTTAGTGGACATAATGTATGATCCAGTTAAGCATGCCCTTGTGATAATTTTATGTGTGTAAATAACCCTTATGACTTAAAGCAGTGAAATGTTAAAAACATAATATGTATTGAAGTGTGTTTTATGGAGATGTGTGAGTCACCCTTCGTGTTCTCATATGATGATATGTCTAGTGCCACCCCTATTTGAGAGCATTCTCTCATGACCACATTGGAGTACAGTCCCTCTTCTTCCCTAATTAAACCACATTGGTTGGTTTGTGTTGTAAACCCTTTTCTTTCTATTATTCCAGGGGTTGTAAACATGTTGGACAATCAAAAGACCTATAAATGGGAGAGTTGCATGTGTTGGTGTGTGATTTGGCACATCACAAGACATCTTTGTTTGGAGATAATTTGGTTACCACTTTTGGGTGGTTTTGGCTCATGGTTTTGTAAGTACCATTGACAGCTTACTATATTGTATTGTCAAAGTCATCCCTTAATAGGTGTGATTATTTTTAAATGTCAGCTCATTAACACATTCAAGCTATTACACTCCACCTTTTGGTACCACTATAGTTACACCACTTAATTAATTAGTTTTCATTATTTATTTAATTAGTGTACAGGGGTGTGAGAATTTAATTTTAATTAAATAAATATGAGTTATTTAAATAATTTAATGATAGAGAGAATATTAAAAGGATAATTGTAATTAATTAAATAAATATTAATGTTTTGAATGAAAAGAGGTGGATAATGAGGTTCAATGGCTAGATCCTCCTTTCAATGACATATCAACCAAGTTCAATCATACTTTTACAAGAGGATTCACCTACAGGTTAGGTTGTCACTTGGAATGATGTGGAAATTAAGAAATTTTCAATTAATGTATTAATTTAATGCTCAAATATCCTTGAAACCCTAATTGTGTAAAACAGTAAGTAAAATGATGAATTACGACAAATGCTTGCAGACTAACATAGTAAAAAAAGATCAATTACTTGTTGTTTTTTGAAGTTCGACATGTAGAATATTCAGGGACACTGGCACTCATGCCCCTGTCCAAGGTGTTGTTTTCTTTAGGAAATCTTGATCTCCTTCTGATACTGATGATCACTGTACTTTTCATTTTCGTGCCGGGAGATACGGAGGACATTAGCACTACTACCCGAGTCCAATGCAGGGTGTTCTTAAGGATGTCAGAACCTCTTCAGATGGTGATTGTCATTGTCACAATGATTTATGTGTTTTCAACATCAGAGGACACTGACACTAGCAATCGAGTCCAAGCAGTGCTTTTCTTCAGAGATCTGGAATGCTGATCTTCTGCAACCTTTCTCTGTAACTCCACTCTGTAAAAATCTGATACATGTAACCTACAATCACAAGGAGTGTGGTTGGGGGTTGTGGTGTTTAGCAGCTTGCCTCACTCAATCCCCGGAAGGACATTCAGGTCTTTGGAATACCGTTGTTAGATAAAGAGTGTGTATCCCTATAGGATAGAGGCAAAAATAAAATGAGAAAGATTGAAACACAAATAGATATCACCTTGGAGGTGTAGATCTCACATAGATGAAGATTCTTCAATACATGAGAAGAGGAAGCTAAATCTACAATCACAAACACAATAACAATGCTCTTCTTTGGAACGATGAATATCTTGAATGCTCTAAAATCATAAGTTTGCCAAAAGATCATAATCATCTTCTAGTTTGCAAATGGAACCCTAATCCTACTTATATATGCAACTAAATACATTCTTGCATTAAATTTTGTAATTCAAACTTAAAATGTTGGCAACGAAACCATTTAACGGTCACATAATGGACATTTAAATTTGGGACCCACCTGAAATAGCACAGGACAGGGGCGTGAGTGCCCATGTCCTTGTGTCCTCTTTCAGGATAGGGTTAAGTGCAACATTGTCCCTCAAGCGCCATATTCAAATTTGGGACCTACTTGAAATAGGGAAGGACAAGTGAGTGAGCACCCATGTCCTCAGGTCCTATTCAGGGCAAGATCAAGTGCAACAATGTCCCTCAAGTCCCATGTGACATGGATTTCAGGCCATTTTCTTTCGGGAGTAAA
Source organism: Cunninghamia lanceolata (assembly GCA_027924645.1). Classification (NCBI taxonomy): domain Eukaryota; kingdom Viridiplantae; phylum Streptophyta; class Pinopsida; order Cupressales; family Cupressaceae; genus Cunninghamia; species Cunninghamia lanceolata. Next base: position 1,714,280 of record BSBN01000244.1, read on the forward strand.
AATAAACATGCAATATGCAAAATAAGGGACCTAGGAGCTAAACTTACAACAAAAAAGCCTAGGGAGACATTTTTTGACATAAAATTTATCCCCCACTTTAATATATGTATGAACGCAAGGCCCATAGATGCATTTAAAGTATGGTCAAAGCATAGCAAACATGCCAAGCACTTGAAGAGATTAGAGAAAACACATTACAAACACACCAAACACAGTGAAGATAGTATCAGGCACGCAAAACACAAAGAAGACAACATTCAAGACAAGGAAAACATGATGAATATAGTGAATGCGGTGATTATTTAATTTTCATTTTCATATATAAATGAATATAGATGCAGATACATGGAATGTAAAAATGCAACACACAACCCAAAATGTAGGAGGGCCATTTCACCACGCTCTTTGGACTACATATGGGGCAACAGACACTTAATACAAAACATCAAGTGTAAGAGGAGCATGTAACTACACTCACACAAGAGGGGAAAACACACCATACAAAGCCCAAGTGGGGGTTAACCACACAAGGGGGAAAACACATGGAAGACACACAGAAAACACGAGCATCTTATAGCATGCCAAAGACATACTATACATCTAAAACACAACAAACAAGGTGATGGAAGGAACTTACTGCTAAGCCCCCACCATCTCAAGCACATTATAGGCATACCTAATGGTTGGACTTATGCCACAACAATAGCCAAAGACACACTTAAGGGAGGATAGTCTCAAATCCAACCCTGCACTAGCTCAAGAGATACACCATCTTGACTCATGTAGAGGGCTTTTGAATAAAAGGATATGCATGATATCCCATCTCCATAGAGGGCTTAATGATTGCAATATAGAATAAAGATGTGCACTCATGCTGGAGATACAACATCCTGCCTCTGCAGAGGGCTTACAAAAATGCTTTGTTAGTAATTACTAACCATATTAATTTGTGTTGACCTAGGATCATATGAGTTGAATTTCGTATAATTTTCTTGTATGAATTATTACATGATGTGGATCTTATGATTCCTATTAATGACTAATTGGTGATAAGGTTAAGTTTGTTTATGGTTGATATGATTTATGATATATACATATATAACTCATCATGTGATTTCACCTTCCTTTAGGCAATATTGTTAAATGGTATAGACATATGTTCTAACTAGAGATGTGGCAGGATTAATCATTTATATGATCTGATGTTTTATGTTGATATCTTGTGTAGAGATTTAGCTCATGAGGAGATGCTATGATTTCAATATATGTGAGAATTTTAAATTTATTTTATGAAATGTCTTTCGACTATTAAATATAATATTGTTACTCTTGTAATGAAGACTTGTTATGGATATACAATGCACATAATTATGTTACTTATTAATGCTTCAGCTATGATATTCATGATAACCACTGAGCTCAGAATGAGTGTGCAGGTACATACTAGCTAGTGGAAATGGGGAAAATACAAGGGGACCGTATTTTGTGAAACCAATAGAGCCAACCAAGTCTATGTGGAGAGAATTAGGTCCTTTGTATTGTGAAATGTACTACCATGTGTTGTGTTTTACCTTGTGTTGTATTATGTAGTGTCATATGTCATGGTATTGTATTATGTAGCGTCATATGTCATGGTTGTTCTTTGTGATGTGTCATGCATTGCTTTGTATTGTGTAACTTAAACTAATTAAATTTCCCCTTTAGTCTTTTATAAGGGTGTAAAATAATTTTATATAGTACCTTTGTCTTAAAAATAAAACATTAATACCAAAGTTTATGTTTATGCACTTTTAGAGGGGAAAATTAAAAAAATCAATAATTTTTTAAAACCTATATTTTTTTTAACCCTAAATAGGGTGATCAAAATTAGAGAGGTCTTGATTCATCAGAGGGGGGGATGTGTGTGTTGTAAAGATTGAAGAGGGATGTAATAGAAACCATGGAAAATAAAAACAAGTGTCCCCAACTAGGGAGACAAGTGTTTGCCTCTCAACAAGAGAGGTGTCAAGGGAGGAAATTTTTAATCAATTATTTTGGGGAAAAGAAAGGGTCCTCCTTATCCTCCTAGATATTGTAAATTTTCTTTCTTTACAATCGCTGGAACCTTCTAGGAAACCATCTTCTATAATTGTTTGAAATCACTTGAAATTATGTTTTTGACCTATATTATATGGATAGATTTCCTTTACTGGGATTTATGCACCTTCTAGGTTGTTTGGAAAAAGATTCTATAATTTCATTTTTCATCTATAGTAACTGTTGTACCATCTACCAAAAAATGCTTTCCATCAGCAGTGACTACCTTATCATGTACTGTAATTTTTCTCTATAGACTAGGAGGGTAAATCTTGTACATAGAGGTCTAGCTATGGAAAAAGACTAAGCTAGATATTAGTGGATTTGGATCTGCCTCCTCCAAGTGTTGTGCAAGGATCCAAGTAGGCATCAATCCTTGTTGGAATCCCTAAATTATTAGCACCCTAATATGTATATAATTGTTACAGTAAATTGTGTGGGTAAAAAAAAGTTGTGTTAACTATCTTATATTAATTTCCAAGAAGAAATTGATTTCTATTTGTGTTGGGTATTGTATTGTTGAATGTCAAGTAATGATTGGGGTAAAGACATAGATGTCCTCAGAAGAATTTGAGAGAATATGGCTAGGTAAGAGTACCCAAAAGTTCCTTGTTCCTTGTCCTTACATGTTGATGTTTTCTCTTCTCCTCTACAAAAAGGGAATTGTTGGAAGATTACTTAGGTGCAATATTGTGGCTTGAGGTCCTTATATTGTGCAAGGTTGAGTTGTGATACTATGTGAAATTGTGTCCTTGCTATTGAAAAAATGTGTGTTACTGTCATGCTATGTAGTTGGTGTACATATTCTACCCAGTCCCTCTATGTTTTCCCCTAGCTCAAGGGTGGATAGCTTCTAGAGGTTAGCATCCCACTAGCTATATCCAAGAATTTTGGTTCCTATGCAGGTCTTAGAAGGCTAAAAAATAAAAAGAAAAGAAGATTGAAGGGTGCAATGACCTATAGTTATTGATGGCAGATGACTGATACATGTTGAGTGACAAAGGCAAAGAAGAGAGGAAGTCATTGCAAGGTCTAGTGTTGAGAGAGGGGTCAAATCTGAGTAATGGGAGTGTATGTCATTATATACTATTAATGTGTTAGTAGGAAGTACGTCCTCTGTAAAATAAAGAAATGAAACTATTGTAAACTAGCTTTGTATATTTGTTACATATCTACTCTGATATGAAATGGATTTGTGCCAAGGGAAAAAAAAGAGAAGAACTAACAAGAAAATAAAATGAAAGAGAAATGCTAATTGTATTGTTGTATATGAAACCATTGAATCATTTCTAGCATGGAATGCTCCTAATGTAAAATTATAGAAATTAGGACTACTGCTATGTGTATATAAACATATTCATCATTTTGTTACAATACATGGGTTCCTTGATACCAGGAAAGAAGAAAAAAAAATATTAGACCTAAATTTATTTTAATATCTCTTTTTACATTTTTAGAAAGAAACCCTCCCTCGTCTAGTTGAAATGAGACCTCACTTTGCTCTTATTTAGTTCTTTTTCAGTGGTTGATCATAAATATGTCAAGTGAAAAAAATTGGGAGGGAGCCTATGTGTTGTGTAGAGGTTTTTAATGGCTACTACATATACTGCTAGGCAAAACTTTGTTCCTTGGACTTAAACCACTAGTATACTCCCCCTGCAGCTCTAGTATTTCTCTATTCTATGAGAAGGATGAAATATGTCATGTAGTGCCCCTCACCTTGCCTTCTATTAGACTGATGGTTCTCCTAGTAGGATTGGACATTATGATGTTCTGTTGGTTGATGGATTCTTTATTAGTATGCTAGTTGATTATGGACCTATTGATATGATGACGTTTGATGATGTTCTATGTTTTCACAGTTTGATGCACATATCAGATGTTATAGATTATTTTAATTTCAGCTCTATGTGTTATTTCATTATGATTATGATGCATTTGTGGTAATGGATGTATTAGATCATTATGTAATTAAATATTTTATCTTGTTGAAAAATAATAGAAGATTATGTGTAATATAGTCATTTATTGATGTGTTTATGCGAACGAAACAGTGTTGCATTACTCATGTTTGAGTACCCTGCCACACTGCGACTTCCGTTCACTGGGCATCGACTCCACCTGAACTAACAGGTCTAATCGTGCCGTAGCTAATGGAATTGTTGATCGGAGTTAACCTAAGGTCCCCTACTTAGTCAACATCCTCGAAGAGGATGAGTATCTGGTATCACATTTAGTCATTATCGTTTGTTGAATTCTTTGTTCCTGTGTCGTGGTCATATTTTGTGGTCTTGTAAGAAGGTCAGGTATCAGGTTGTAGGTTGTGTTTATCCAATTAGTAATGGTTGATTTAAGTCTAGTTAGTGTTTCATTAAAATCAAGATTAATTTCAAGATGAAGTTAAATAGTTATTTATTAAAGGAAAATTATGAATTATTGGTTAAACACAAACAATTCAATTAGGATGTATTGTAAAAATTAAAATGCAAATAAATTTGATAAATTAAAGTAAATAAGTAATCAAATGTAAATAAATTTGATAAGAAATTATTATGAGTTGTTTATTAACAATAAAGTATTTAATTAGTTGTAATGGATAAGATTAATATAAAAACAAATAAATATACATAACGCATAAATAAATAAATAAATATAAACAACTATAAATGTGTTAAAAGTAATATATAGTTAATATTAAAATAATAAAATAATAATATTATTAAGTATATTGGAAGAGAAGTTAGGGTTGTCACTTTGGATCTTGTGTCCAGTTCCTAGAGAGGTGGAGGAAGAAGGTTCTAGAGAATTTAGGGATCTCGTTTTTAAAGAGGAAGTGGGAGAATGGATGGGAATGAGTTTTGGAAGAGCTGAGGGAGTGATTCTGGCACCAAATCTTCAGGGCAGCCAAGCACAAGCATTCAATCTAGTTGAGATGAGGGAGATTGGAGGTCTGGTGTTGCTGTGGTAGGAGTGATCCCGGCATCAAATTTTTAGCGTGGTGAAGCCAGGTTCCATCATTATTTGTATTTATTTATGGTTTGAACAAGTTTGTTATAAGTTTGTCAGATATATTGATTGATTGTTCTTAAAGTCTTTAAATCCTGCTAATTGCCTTTGCTTGAAAGCCTCTTAAAAACCTTTTTTTTCTGCAAACCCATTTCATGCATCTTCTACAATCATTGCATTCCAAATGACGCTAGACAGTTTTAATGAATGAATGAATATCACATTCTAGGCTGAAATTTATTTACTGTCAAGTTCTCATTTTCTTGATCCTTTCTCCACATTAAGGATTCATAGATGGATTTTAGCCTTGTAAAGTCTTCCCTACAAAACTATGTTGTGCACTTGCTACAATCATTGAATTTTTCCATAGAGGTGTTTTCAGGAAGACCCGCTATTACATTTGCCAATTGCATTTGTCTCAAGTTTCTAAAACTTCCTCATCAATCCCATTCTGTGTGTATCCTGAAATTATTGAATCCATTTTGTGTATGTCTGCAAACATGACATTCCAAGAAAACATCCGCACCTTCATCGCAGGTTTAACTGGGTTGTTATGTGACTATTGATGGCCATAGTTTTGCCTGCTGTCATTCTTCTAATATTCTTCATCATGTTATATTTGTCATTGACATATCAGGCTCTATGGGCTCCGACGATATAATGCCAACAATGGAAATGTTTGATGAGCATAATTCTAGGCTTGGCTGTGTCTTTGAGGCTATTCTGACTATTGAAGGAACCGCCTTACATCTGTTATTGATGACTCTATATCATTTGTTCTATTCAATCAATCGTCTATCGTAGCTCTTGCATCCAGGCCGCCAGTTGCATCTTGGATGTAAGCAACCAGATGGCTTAGCAATGTTTATCTTTCCTTGTGTCTTCTGTGTTATCCTTTACATGTTTTGGTTATAGGGTTTATACAATGTAATCATCGGTCTGTGTTTTAGTCTTGTCTTAGTCCCCAAGATAATGCATCATTTAACCAGCACAGATTTAACAGTTATCTCCTTGTCAAGTTTAGGATATCTTTTAAATCACCCATTACCGGTCAATCTAGATTACAAATGTGATCGAAGTACTTCCAGTTCTCATGCTTCAACCTCCCGGGGTTTAACTTGCCCAATCGCTTTGCTTGAAAGTTTTTAAATCTTATTAATTATTTTATTTGAGAACTTATCAAACTGCCTTCCTTTTTAAATTTAATTGTGTTGGCGTTGATGGCGATGCGTCGCAGATGTGCAGCGCATAGACAGCATTAAAGCACAAATATTTCCAAACCCATTGGCCCACTCCCAACACTAATCCATGGATTTCACTTTTAAGTTTATTCTTCTTCAAAAGTCATGCCGTGCATCTATCATAAACTATATTCTTAAAATTCCTTATGATTGAAATGAGGATTGTATTTCTGTTATGCGTTTGATATCAGGATAAGTAAAAGCACATTAATGCCTTAAGAAATTAAATTTCCTGTACTTAGTGAACATTAAAATCTAAAATTAAGTCAATATAACTTAATATGCCCTTGCAAATATGCGCAGTAGGAAATGAGTGTAACGCATATCGTTGTGGCTATTTTCACATTCAAAAGAATAGCTTATATAAATGTTCATAATTTAGGTTTGTTAGTAAATTAATATTACCAACAGTTTTATAGCTGTACTTAGAAATTTATCTGTAAAATACAACTGAAATTTCAAAGGACTGTATCATATAAAAATAATAATTTTAAACAATCTGTTAATATTTATATAGGATTATGAGGATATATATATTAGGTTTTTATATTTGGTTTTCATACAGTATTTTAAAAATATTATTGAATAGATAATTGTCATGAAAAATATATATATATATATATATAATAAACTAGATTGTTTTTCAATGCCCGTTAATTCCCTTTGGATGAAAATAATTACTATCCAATGATCCATGGTCTTTGTATTTAATATTTTTATTATGGATTATCAATAATAATAATAAAAATTAGATATAAATTTAATATTTTAATTAAGTTATTTGAATTAATAAAGAAATATTAAATACAATAGTTTAATTAGAATTGTTAGGTAATATAATTACTTAAACATTATTATTGAAAGTAATAGTAAAATTTTAAGTGGGTGGAAAATATTTTTACTAACCAAAGATTTAAGATTTAAGGTTTAAGGTATTTTATTACTATAATTATTATTTTAACCATAGTAGTTGAGTTTAATGCCTAAAATATTTAGAAATCCATAATATTTTTATGGAAAAAAATCATTAAGTTAAGTTGAGAAATTAGGGTTATTTTCTTAAAATAAACATTAGCACTTTTATTGTAAATTGTTATTGGCTATTTGACCATAGAAAGAATGATGTTAATGTAGAGTAATTAGAGTTGGTTCTTTTTACTTTTAAGTTAAATATGTTATTAAGAGATTTTAGGGTTTCTTATATATAAACTCAATGGTTTAAATAATATTACTTAGGGTTTCTATTATGTGAGAGTTAATTATGTGATCCATTTTATTATAATAATAATAGTTTTCTTTGCAAATTAAATATAGAATGCTGTTATTATTAATATTAGGGTTGGGATTTAAATTTACAAAGTAGTTATTTACCTAATTTACATTATTTTCTAGTGTTTGTTGTCTAATAGGTATTATAGGTTTATAATTATGCATTTTGATAACAAAGTTTATGCCTTCGAAATTAAATATTCTTTTATAATAAGAAGAAGTATATTTATATTGTGTTTATATCTTTTAGAATGTAACTAAATATAGATTTAGCAGTTAATCTTATTATGTTATTTAAATGTAAATTGTTGATTTATTCTAAATAAAAATAAATAAATTGTAAGTTATGTTTTAAATTTGATAATGTTAATTTACTTAAATGACATTGTTAATTGTAATCAGGTATAGTCAATTAGTGTTTAAAATAAACATAAATTGTTTTAAGATGGGTTGTTGTTGACATAATAAGGTTACGAAACTTGAATTGTGGAAAGTGAATTAGATATGTCGTCATGGTCCCTATGTTAGTACATCTACCTAAGTGGTTAGTTCTAGAGGCATAGGATGGTTATGTCTTGACTTCATGCATTGGGTTGATAAATGTTTCGAGAAAATGAAGTTATAAAAGTATGTTGCCGCTTGTTATGTATGAGAGTTTGGTAAGTGATAATGTGAATGATGCATGATCTGAGTTGTCAATGTATCTTGAGGAGGTAATAACTCCCTTGTGGATGTAGTGATTGTTCATTTGATTTTATTTATCTTGTATTGAGTTTTGTGAAATGGGGAGACATTGAATACTGTAACGGAGTGATGTTTATGGACAATATTTTGTGAGTTGTCCATGTGATTAAGTTGATATGCAAAAGGATTAATGCCTCACATTGTTATATATACATGTTGATATGAGGATAATGTTGATGCAAGATGGTTAATGCCTTGCATGGTTCATGTATCCTCATTGTCATGATGATGTTTGCTATGCTTGTTGAGTGGGGTTTTCTAGTTGCAGGTAGGGGAGTGGCTCTCAATGGGGGCCGGAGCCCAAAGTGGCATCCAGGACAACCCATGTGGGAGTTGGATAACTCAGTGATAACCTAAATAATGAATTAGGAGGGGTTGGGTAGTTAATCACACTAATTAAAGATAAGTGGATGCCTCACTCATGGCTCAAGTGCTTGTTTAGGCTTGAGATGAGATGAGAAGGCTTGGAATGGCAAGATCAACTACCTTGTCCTCATGAAAGGTATGTTGATTCTGCATGAGCATTGTATGGGGGCCGGGAGTCAGGAGAGGCTACCAGGACAACCCAAGATGGGTGCTGGGGCCTAGGAAGGCTTACCAGGACAACCCATGACAAGCCATGTGATGACACTCCTTCCTACTGCAGCATAGCACTCCCTAGTTGTACTCTCCCCATTTGTTAAGTCTTTGCCTCTGGAAGTGATGTTGAGTTGTTTGTGATATTGACTTGTGGAGTTATATGTTGACTTTGTTCTTATAGTTTTCTATCTACCTGACTGCATGTTGTAGTGGGGACCTTATGTTAACTCCTAGCTCGGAGGGTGGACCTCAGGGTTCCACATGGTCGGGTGGAAGAGCTTTTATCCATTAGTTTTTCCCTTACCGATGTCCAAGTGCGAGAGGAGACATCTTGTGTATCAGGCATCAGATCTTGTACCAGTTATGAAGGAAGTGATTTATATTCATGTACTAGTCTTGTGTATCAATTGTATCACATTGTATATATTCAGATGTAATCAGGATGGTGATAATGTAAACTACATAATGATGTACTCATATGTATAGGCTTTTGAATATGTACATGTAATCTTGATTCAAGTTGATTATCTAATTGATGTCATGAAATGGAGATGTAAATGTTGATTGATTTAATGCAATAGGTGTAGAATGATCTATTGATGTTAGTTAATGATGTATGTTAGATTATGTTATTTGATTATGTCAAGTAATGCAGCCATGGAACCTTAGAGAAACAAGTTGATAGTTTAATGGTGAGTATAGATTTGTTAAACAATCTATGTTATCTTATTCATTTAAAAAAAAAAATTATTCTACTTTGCATAGCATAGATGTGTTGTTCTCTAAGGTGTTCATGGCGGGGCGTTACATGTCACACCTTTTGAGTTGAGTAAAGACAATAGAATTTTCTTTGAGGAATGAAAATGTATACGTGATCAATACTATCCATTGCCATTTAAAATCATGATGAATACTATTCTAGAAACAAAAGAAAATAGAATATCAATTAAATAAGGGAAACAAACCTTTCTCTACATTGTGGATCTGAAGGTCATTCAAAAGATGCCACAATTACCTATGAGTTGTATAGGACTATTGTACTCATTTTGGTGGATGATCTGATTTGGAAGTTCAGACACTACCAAACATAATAATGAAAACAAATTGGTCCCAAGATCAATGATTTTACTCCGTTTCTTTTTGTGTATTCATGCATTGATGGTTTATACCTAGTTTTGGCTCAATCGGCCTCCTTCATCCCTAAGATCACCTACGTTTACCACTATAGATTTAAAAAGAGAGGTTATTCAGGGGCTATTATAATGATGATGTTTTCTCTTCTTGAAAGAAATTTGCTTCCTACTGCACAATATAAATGAACTATTCATTATGGGAAAGATGCACACATTTTCCCTTAACTAATTGTTGATATCCTAGTGTTGGAAAGTTGGGCTTCTTGGCCAATAACATCGATAGCATTATATACTACGTATAACAAATTTTTCACATGATCTAGGCAACAGCGTAAGTAAAAAAAATTATAGCGACCCAAAAAACATTACAGTGACCAAAATCATATCCCATGAATGGAAAGAGAGAAAAAAAATAATCAATCATCAAGAAAATCACCAAACGGGTGGGAAAAAGTGGATTGAAGGAACTCATGTGTGTTCATAGAAATTGAAGCATTAGGCTAGGTTCAACTCTGTATCAACACATTAAGAGTCAACTATCAAACAAACCCTCAATCATGCTAACTGCTGCCTCATGAAGAGGCCTTGTAATGCAACAAATAGATTGTGCCCAAGGTAAAATAAGATAATGAAATAGATTAAACAATTGAGTTTATACTAGATGGTACATCTAGAAGTAATATAGAAAATATAGAACTGTTAATTTTCAACCTGCCTTGGCCATCACCACAGTGTTCTCCTACCCAGCAAAAGATGAAGAATCCGAAAAGATGCATCATGGTGGGTGAGCATCTAAGAGATTAGGGTAACAATGCTTGACATGCCTTAGGGTAATGCATATATGAGAACCAAGATCCCCACTGTTTATGTGAACTTGGGAATCCTCACTGAATATATATATATATATATATAGTTGTTTGAACTTAGTCTAACTTATCATCTCAAGAGGGGTGCTAGGTGCCCTTATATAATAATGTGTGCCCGGTTATGACAAACATGCTATGGTAGTGAAGTATATGCCATGGGACCTACCTCGAGGTCATATAGTTAGCATTCTAACTTATAAACCTCCATGGGAAATCTTAACTTGATTGGAGGTTTGTTAGTTTTAATATTTAAGTAAATGTGTAGCAATATATGTATGTACCCCTCCTCCTTAGACTAGCTAGAATTTTGAGAAGGGATTAATAATTTAAAATAGATTTATCATTAGGGAGGCTTAGCTTTCGATATTAGTTCAAAATTAAGATTAATTTTTTTTAAGTCTTGATAGAATAAGGGGACTCTTAACCCTAAAATAGGAAGTTTCCCTTCAAGATATAGTTTTGTCTTAAGGGAAATAACAAGGGTGGTGATTGTAAGAGTAGACATGTACATATTTTTCTAACTCTTAGAGAAGGATTATATGAACTTTTCGCTGGTGCTCTTACTTCCGCAATGGTTATTAATTGATTAACAAGGTTGAATTTTAGATCTTTAAACCAAAAAAAAAAATTTGTTTCATCCTTACAAGCATGTTTTAGGTGAGGGCGTTATAGAGGAATTGAAGCAAGGTTCCCAACTCTGGGAGATTCGAGTATAGACTGTACAAATTGAATTGTTTTATTTAAAAAAAAAAACAATTAAGTGCTTGTAGTGTGCCCCATCCTTGCCTTGGTGAATTATGTTAGCAATAGAATAGGAGGATGTGGTAACGAGAGTAATGTATTTAGCTAGTGAAATAATAGTGGATTTAATAAAATTTCTAAGTGAAAAATTTCCATCTTAACTTTAGTTTAAATGGTTAAACAAGAAGCATTCATGTATTTGCCCCTGATCATTGTAAATTGAGTTTCCTATGTCTCCTAGGAAACTCAAAATCATGAATTAAATGTAGTTTCCTTATGAGACCTAACATGTATATTTCCTTAGTTAATTGTCTTGATGAACTTGATAGTATAAATTGTGATGTCTACTTGCATTGAATTGTGGAATCTTCATATTATGCTCTTATGAGACTTAAGTTTTAAAACAAATAAGAATGTCTTTCAATTTATTTAAAGTGAGAATTATGTGAATATTTAACTCTCTTTTTGAAAAGTGGTTGGTGCTCTAGTGGATTGAGAAACTTCATGGGATATGATTACTTTTCATATTATGGCTTGGGGGTTGAGAAAAGAAAATTTAGCAGAGAAAAGTGTAAAGAGTAGGTTGTTAAATTTTGGTCAACATTAAATTATGAATTCCTACATTTGCTATTGTTTAAGTGTAATAAATTCTTGTGTATTTTTGTTGTGTGAGTTTAATTGGATAGGATTCAAATAATACTTAGAGAAAAATATGCTCTTACTTGTGTGTTTTCTTGTATTCGTATAGATAAAATCTAAATTTGAAAATGGTACTGTAACATATACTAGATGAATTAGATTTAATATTTAAAAATGTGAAAAATTTTGTGATATGTTGTGTCAAATAATTTGCTTATATTACCCTTAAGAATGTATGCACTTTGTGTATTGTATAAGTATATTATGTGTTGAGCAATTAGGAATTCTCAATAAAACATATTTTGATTTAGGTCATCCTTGCACTTTATCTTGAGTATTGGGTTTACGTGAAGACATAGCTAAACTTGAAAGCGTAGCAAAATTATTCATTCTAGAAAAAGAGATAAAACTAGGATATAATGAAGAAAATAATCGCTCACCATATATGGTTTTCAATGCAATAGACTTCAACTTAAATTAAATGGGTAAGACCAAGTGGGGCATAGGAAATGTAGTGCATGGTATGACAATGAATTATAATTACAAGACAAATTAGGGGTAAAAATATGTTTTGTGTGATGGAAATTGAGATTTTTTTTTCTACAAAATGAGGTTGCTATAAAAAAAAATTAGATATATTTGACTACTCATGAATGAACCTAGTAGTAGGTGCAATAAGTGAGATTAATTTCCATGTGGCGTAATGTGATATGTATGTAGAATTTAACATGTGTTGTAATGTGAGAATAATAGTAATGTTGTGATTGTATCTCAAAGTATGTGATATAGGATATCCAACTTGGGAAGAAGAGTTTAGTGGACATAATTTATGATCCACTTAAGCATGCCCTTGTGATAATTGTATATATGTGTAAATAACCCTTATGACTTAAAATAGTGAAATGTTAAAAACATAATATGTATTGAAGTGTGTTTTACAGAGATGTATGAGTCACCCTTCGTGTTCTCATATGATGAGATGTCTAGTGCCACCTCTATTTGAGAGCATTCTCTAATCACCACATTGGAGTACAATCCCTCTTCTTCCCTAATTAAACCACATTGGTTGGTTTGTGTTGTAAACCCTTTTCTTTCTATTGTTCTAGGAGTTGTAAACATGTTGGACACTCAAAAGACCTATAAATGGGAGAGTTGCATATGTTGGTGTGTGATTTGGCACATCACAAGGTATCTTTGTTTGGAGATAATTTGGTCACCACTTTTGGGTGGTTTTGGCTCGTAGTTTTGTAATTACGATTGTTACTATATTGTATATCCTATATATTAGGATCTTGAGGTGGAGTTTGTGTGTAAGAGCCTTATAGATGTTGAGTTACCTCATAGATCTTTAGTTGGTTATACTCCTGTTAAAGCCTGCTCTGCATGTATATTGCAATCTTCTTGATTTCTAAATAATATATTGGGCGGCTTTGGAGTGTGGGGTTTTTTACCTGAAAGGGTTTTCCCATGCATATCTTGTGTTGTGAGTTTTGCATCTGAATGTTGCTATTATCTTTTTGTTAATGTGTATCTTAATCTATAACTGAAAAAGTTAAAATTAGCATAAATCTTTCCTTAGTAGATCAGTGTAGGAAGCATTTTCTAGATACCTTGCTTCCTTTCAACAATATTGTTGAAGATTCTAGTCTTGACAATGATTCTCTGTATGCTAAAAGAACATTTTATTATTTCGAAAGGAAAAGTGGTTACAAGTTAGTTAGGAGATGAAAAATCTATATACGTACAAGTTAATTCTAATTGTAAGAATCCCTCGATGGGAGGGATTCCTCCTTTCAACATAGTCACTATACAAAAATATAAGGAGTCTTTGTGCTCCATTTTTTTTATGAAACTAGAAGAATTTTCTTAAATTTTGTGTCAATATTTCTCCTTTGATCACAGGTTTATTGTATGTTTGATTTGAAATCAGTTCTTCATTTTTTTCTTATACTTTTGGTTGGATAGGAAATGGAATAGAGACTTTGTACTTTGATTTGAAGGAATGAGAAGAATATTTTAGAACTTTGTGTCTCCATATTCTTTGTTTATTGCATATTATTCATATGTGTAAAGTGTAATTGACTCCTCATATTTTTCTTGTAGGTTGAAGGTGTAAACCATCAATCATTCTTTTCTCTGTGCAATATGTTGGATGCATAAAATGGAGTTTGTTTCTTCATTAGCTACTATACATTATTCTTTGTTCCCCTTTATTCTTCCTACATTTTGCCCAAGAAATCTTATGTAGTGTCTTGTACGAGCCTATCTAGGGTTTCTGCTTTTTTTTTTCCATTTCCCATTCTTGTGTTCCTTTTGTACTATTTGGTTAAAAGTATACAAAAATCCCATCATCTAAGGGAGCTTTCCCTCTCAAACGTAGAGGAATATCATTAATCTAATAATAATTTAACAAAATGTTGCAATGACAAATTTGTTTACTAACACTTCTAAACATTAAAGTTAGTCGTTGAACTTCTTGATCTCCATTCTAGATGTTTTTGTCATTTTCTATTCATGAAAACACAAGATCAACTACATAAATCTCCCATTTGGGTAAGGGCTAATAATATCTTATTATCCCACATATCAACCAAGCTATAATAAATAAGATCTTATATCAAATGAATTAGAATTAAGCATAAATCCACATTAACTTTAGGGAGAACCAATTGAGGTACATACATATCTAAAAAAATGTAAGTAGAATAATTATCATTAATATAAGATATACATTGGAAAATAATGGACGAGAGGAGGATCATAATGGGCCAAGAAATGATAATGACAAAAATACATGATGGATGGAAATCTACTAACATTTAGATTTAGATTTAGATTTGGATGGAAAAAGTACTAACATTTTAAGATCAAATTTGTCCATTCCCTTTTTAAAAAATGCCTTGGGATTACCTTAGACTTAGACAAGTGCGAATCTCAAAATTTTCCAAAAAATTATAAAATCATTTACCTAGTTTATCTTGAAATTGTCGACAACTTTAATCTTAAAACTAATAGACCTTTTTTTAACCAAATTCAATAAAACAAAAGGGTTTTTAAAGGAAATACTCACAATTCCGAAAATGTAATTTTTTCCTCATTACAAATATTATTTATTTTATACATAAATTATATTTGAATTCATGAATGATATATATATTGAGAAACACTCATAAATTTCAAACATGTAAAAATATTTTTTAAATCAAAAAATTATGTCATACTTTGTGCTTTGTTGGTGATAGCTTTAAAAAATAAAGTTTTTAAATTCATATTTTTTGACCAAAGAGGTCAAGTGTAACTCCCAAGTGCTCCATGTGGGTGTCATTGTTCCTCTTACACAACTCATGCAAATGACTAAAAATAACCAGTCAAATATGTTATCTATAGTCCAACTTGCAACCCCCTTCTTCAATGATTTCTTATACCTATCATTTCTTCAATGATTTCTTATACCTATCATAAGACCAATGATACATGGTAGAGAATCCCAACAAAGAATTTCAAAATTCCCTCCATATGTGTCATTTTCTTTTCCACGTGGGTCCAAGATTTACAATATTTGACAAATATTTAGTAATTGCAACAACATTAGGACTTGGAAGATTTACAACACCTATTCCTGAGAAAGTGTATTTACTAAAAATTAATTAAATGATTTCATATATTAATATATTCATCAAATTATATCTTAGTCTATGAATATACAAATTCTTTATTTATAATATTTATATTCACGATGTTGATGGATCAAAAGTCCAAGATTCTTGTATTTCCAATATCAATTGCAAAAGCATAAAATATTTAAACTTTTATAAAAAAAAAATATTATGTAAAATATAAAAAATGCATCAATATTTCCAATCACATTTTGTGATATACAAAATGAATTATCTCACATATAACTTATTAATATTAAGAAAGGCATTTGGATATAATGAGAACCCAAAAGATAGTTTAAATGTTTTTCAATATCACTAACATTTTTGAAAAATTATTTAAAAAGTATTTGAATCATTTAATGTAAACATAATATCTGTAATGTATTTTATTTTTTTAAAATATTTAATATTTTATAATGTTAATAATCAATATTTTTATAATTGGTATTCTTATTATTCTATAACCTTTTAAAAAATATCAATATAAAGAACTATTATTTCGTGGTTATCCCTATGGTTGCTTATGTGAGCAACCACTACCTCATAAACAATTCACAAACTAATCACTATATACAAATTGTTTAAACCTTTTTCTACATAAAGGCTCATTTAAAACACTTTACTTACACATCATCCATTTCAATGCTCCAAAAGTCAATAACAATTTTGCATCTCATTAACAACAAAAAGTGGTAAATATTTGCCTTATTTTTATTTGCCAAAATTAACCTTTAACTATTGAAGTGAATGATGTTTAAGAACAGCCCATCTAAAACACTTTTAAAATGTTTAAGCTCAATTCTCCATGCAAAATTTTTATTAAAAGTTATAATTTTTTTTAATAAATGATTCTATATAATAGATATTTTCAACATACATGCTAACCACACTAATAGCCCTTACAGGTTCAGAATAACATTTGCAAAACATAGTTTTGTTATTTGAATGCCTCAAATAACACAAGGTACCAACTGTTAAGATTTAAATTGACTCATTGGCCTACTGTAAGACCTGATCATACTCTACCCTTCTGTGGAAACTACGGTGACAATTACAGGCCTCGCATCTCATTTCATCATCTTGGCTGGCCTTGAACTCTCCACATCCATCTTTGGCATGATAGGAAAGTTGAAGGGTGTGATTCTTCCAACATTCCATGTACTCTACCTTTCTGTGGAAACTACGGTGACAATTACAGGCCTCGCATCTCATTTCATCATCTTGGCTGGCCTTGAACTCTCCACATCCATCTTTGCCATGATGGGGAAGGTGAAGGGTGTGATTCTTCCGACATTCCATGTACCGCACCCTGTTCATTGATTCATTACTAGCTGAGCCAGAAACAAATTGGGCTTTTGAGCTTTCATTCCTTGGCTCTGAGAGTAGCTCTTTTGGATCCATCCTGACTCTATTCTTACACACAGAGACCGGAATAATATTTGAAAAACAGCGAAACAAATGGAGTTCAACGATGGCAATGAATAAAGATGACAGAACAGAGAGTCTTTTTCAACGCTTCCCTTAACTTCTGATCTGCTTTGAGACCTGCACCCACGAAAGCAAATATTTATCATACTTACATGACGTTTGAGCGTCATATTCAGGTCTGTAGCTATTTAGGGTTTTTCTTTTATTATAAAAACTAACAAATCACTAGAAATAAATAATAATTTCTCTGAAATAGTTATATTTAGTGCTTACATTGCACTTTAATATTAAAAAAAATGGAGAACATGATTGTGTAGGGTAATAAATCATATGCTAAGAATGCAAAGTTAAGCTAACAGGCTCCTTCTAATTCAGATTGCAACATGAAAGAGAACAAATGATGCAAAATTAAACAAAACTCAATATCTTTTCCTTGGGTGTGAATGATGAATCCAAATGATAAAGTGTTGATAATGATTGCTATATTGAATTGCTCTAGTGGACTCACTAGTATCACAGAATGTACCTGCAGATTCTTCTTGATACCTTGGATGAGAGGGAAGCCTAAATTTATAGATTTGAGGTAGAGGAATGGAGGGTTAGTATTCATTTGCATTGGATGGCTAGGATTGAATGAGACAAATTAGGGCAAGATTAGAAGCTTCTATGAGGTTCTATAAGGATGAAGGGTTGAGATTAAAGATAGATGGATGGCTGGGATTAAACGACAAAAATTAGGGCAAGGATGGAAGCTTCTAAGGAATTCTATAAAGATGAATGGTTGAGATTAAAGATGGATGGATGGATGGATGGATGACTAGGATTAAATGAGAAAAACTAGGAAAAAATGAAAATTTCTATGGCTTAGCTTTATGTGAATGGCTAGGATTAAAAAAAATCATATGTGAATGAATGGTGGAGATATAAATTTACTTCGACTTTTGTGAGATTGTCTAAGTTTAGTGAATCTAAACAACCTTTAGTTGATCATATGACTAGTTGAATTTTTAATTCATTTATTTGGGGATAATGGATAAGGATTTGAGTTAATTAGACTAAATAATGGATTGAAATAGGATTTAAGATTTTTAGACTAATTAATTAAACTAGCGAGATATCTTAAATACATCTATCTAAAAGACGCGGAGGCACCTATATTGAAATTGTTATTGAGAATACATATTTATGCATCTTTTAGATAGATGTATTTAAGATATATATGTTAGAGTGAGGAGCTAATATATATATATATATATATATATATATAATGCTAGTTCTACTTAAACATTTATTTTATTTACTTTATAAATTTACATTTAAAGATTGGAGAATCATAAAAATTAGTTTTTAATTTAAAGAAAATGATATGAAAAACTTAATTATAATTATAATTGTCTAATGGAATTAATTCCCATAGAAAAAATCTTTAATCCTTTAAAGATTTAATCTTTCCCTTGCCCTTATTTTTCCTTGCTAGCCTTCATTAGACTAAAGTAAATAATTTACCCTGCCTTAATGTTCTTATTTTCCTTTGTGGGATGTAGCGACAATTCTTAGTTCTATATAATTTTCAATAATTTAATCCAAATGATAGGAAATATTTAATTATATTTTTTAAAGAATTAATTCCCATAGTAAAAATCTAAAACAAAGGTCATTAAACTAAGTATTAATTTTGTTTGTGGCTTTTAAAGATTGAAGAACCCTAAACCTAGCTCTCAATAATTTACCTGTTGTTAATTTTCTTTGTGGTTTTCAAAGATTTGTTTATGCAAGAAAAATAAAAAATGTTGCATAGTACCCTTACCAATTAAACTTCTCTCCTTATCGATTAAACTTCTTCTCCCAATTCAATTTCCTCTATTTTTATTTGGTTTGATTTTTTCTCAAATTTATGTTTGAGTACTACTTATATTAATTTATTTTTATATATAGAGTGAGGAGCTAAAATATATACGTATTACTATATAATGCTAGTTTTACTTAAACAAATTTTTTTTTTACTTTATAAATTTACATTTAAAGATTGAAGAATCCTAAAAATTAGTTTTTAATTTAATCGAAATGATATAATTTAATTTCTAATAATTTTATTTGTGGATTTTAACGATTGAAGAACTATAACCCTAGCCCTCATTAAACTAAAATAAAGTAATTTACGTTGCTATTATTTTTCTTTGCTAGCCTTTCATTAAACTAAAGTAAATACCTTAATTTTTCTTATTTTTCTTTGTGGGATGAATTAATTCTCATACTAAAAATCTAAAACAAAGGTCAATAAACTAAATATTGATTTTCTTTGTGGCTTTTAAAGATTGAAGAATAGTAACCCTATCTCTTATTAAACTAAAGTAAATAATTTACCCTGTCATTAATTTTCATTGTGGTTTTCAAAGACTTGTTTAATAAAGAAAAATATTAAATAAAATTATAATTTATAGGTTCCATAATTTAAGCTGCACTTTAACTACAATTTTCTTTTTATAGTTTATTGAGTAGCATGTAGATGCAATAAGAGTAAACAATACCCAATGCTAATCTAACCTTCTATAAATAATAGTTGGAGCATTGCATCAATTCATAAATTCATTTTATAAGAGAAATAAAAAAAAATGGTTTCATAGTATCCTTACCAATGAGACTTATCTCCTTATCGATTAAACTTCTTCGCCTAATTCAATTTGCTCTATTTTTATTTGATTTGATTTTTCTGAAATTTATGTTTGAGTACTACTTATATTTATACACATTATTTTATTAGATTTATTAAAAAATATGTCAGCTCTATTTTATTTTTACGTACTATCCAAGTCATCCCTTAATAGGTGTAATTATTTTTAAATGTCGGCTGGTTAACACATTCACACTATTACACTCCACCCTTTGGTACCACTATAGTTACACCACTTAATTAATTAGTGTAGAGGGGTGTGAGAAATTAATTTTAATTAAATAAATATGATTTATTTAATTAATTTAATGATGGAGAGAATATTAAAAGGATAATTGTAATTAATTAAATAAATATTAATGTTTTTAATGAAAAGAGGGGGATAATGAGGTTGAATGGCTAGATCCTCCTTTCAAGGACATATCAACCAAGTTGAATCACACTTTTACAAGAGGATTCACCTATAGGTTAGGTTATCACTTGGAATGATGTGGAAATTTAGAGATTTTCAATTAATGTATTAATTTAATGCTCAAATATCCTTGAAACCCTAATTATGCAAAACAGTAAGTAAAATGATGAATTACAACAAATGCTTGTAGACTAACGTAGTAAAAAGAGATTAATTACTTGTCATTTTTTTAAGTTTGAGATGTAGAATATTCGGGGACACTGGCTCTCATGCTCCTATCCAAGGTGTTCTTTTCTTTAGGGAATCCTGATCTCCTTCTGACACTGATGATCACTGTACTTTTCATTTCTATGCTAGGAGATGTGGAGGACATTAGAACTAGTGCCCAGGTCTAATGCAGGGTGTTCTTAAGGATGTTGAAACCTCTTCAGATGCTGATTGTCATTGTCACAATGATTTATGTATTTTCAACCTCAGAGGAAATTGACACTAGCGCTCGAGTCCAAGGAGTACTTTTCTTCAGAGATCTGAAATTCTTATCTTCTACAACCTTCCTCTACAACTCCACTCCGTGAAATCTAATCCCTGTAACTTACAATCACAAGGAGTGTGGTTGGGGGTTGTGGTGTTTAGAGACTTGCCTCAGTCAAGCCTCGGAAGGACATTCAAGTCTTTTGAATACCATTGTTAGATAAAGAGTGTGTATCCCTATGGGATAGAGGCAAAAAACAAATAGATAAAGATTGAAACACAAATAAATATCACCTAGGAGGTGTAGATCTCACATAGATGAAGATTCTTCAACACATGAGAAGAGGAAGCTAAATCTACAATCACAAACACAATAACAATGCTTTACTTTGCAACAATGAATATCTTGAATGCTCTAAAATCATAAGTTTGTCAAAAGTTCACAATCATCTTCTAGTTTACAAATGGAACCCTAAACATACTTATATATGCAACTAAATACATTCTTGCTTTAAATTTCATAATTCAAAATTAAAATGTCAGCAATGGAACCTCTTAACGGTCACATAACAGACATTTAAATTTGGGACCCACCTGAAATAGGGCAGGATAGGGGTGTGAGTGCCCATGTCCTTGGGTCCTCTTTTAGGGTAGGGTTAAATGCAACAATGTCTCTCAAGCCCCATATTCAAATTTGGGACCTGCCTGAAAAAGGGAAGGACAAGGGTATGAGTGCCCGTGTCCTCAGGTCCTATTTAGGGCAAGATCAAGTGTAATAATGTCCCTTAAGCCCCATGTGAAATGGATTTTCGGCCATTTTCATTCAGGAGTAAAAATAAACATTCAATATGCAAAATAAGGGACCTAGGAGCTAAACTTACGAGGAAAAATCCTAGGAAGACATTTTTGACATAATATTTAGTCCCCACTTTAATGTATGTATGAACACAAGGCTCATACATGCATTAAAGTATGGTCAAAACATAGAAAACACACCAATCACTTGAAGACATTAGAGAAAACACATTACAGACATGCCAAACACAGTGAAGATAGTATGAGGCACGTAAAACATAGAGAAGACAACATTGAAGACACGAAAAACATGATGAATATAGTGAATGCAGTCATTATTTAATTTTCATTTTCATATATAAATGCATGCAGATGGAGATGCATGGAATGTAAAAATGCAACACACAACCCAAAATGTAGGAGGGCCATTTCGCCACACTCTTTGGACTACATATGGGGCAACAGACATGCAATACAAAACCTCAAGTGTAAGCGGAGCACTTCACTACACTCACACAAGAGGGGAAAACACACCATAAAAGCCCCAAGTGGGGGTTAACCACACAAGGGGGAAAACACATGGAAGACACACGGAAAACATGAGCATCGTATATCATGCCAAACACATACTATGCATATAAAAGATGACAAATAAGGTGATGGACGGAAATTATTGCTAATCCCCCACCATCTTAGGCACATTAGAGGCACATCTAATGGTTGGGCTTATGCCACAACAACCACCAAAGACATGCTTAAGGTAGGATAGTCTCAAATCCAACCCCACACTACCTCAAGAGATACACCATCTTGCCTTGGGTAGAGGGATTTTGAATAAAAGGATATGCATGATATCCCATCTCCATAGAGGGATTAATGATTGCAATATAGAATAAAGATGTGCACTCATGCTGGAGATACATCATCCTACCTCTGTAGATGGCTTACAAAAATGCTTCGTTAGTACCAAAATTATCATCTACACCTTACCTTTATATGCCCCCACCTTAAGTTTTTAATGTCATGTACCATTATCAAGCACATTAAGGTAGAAAGAAAACACACAAGGGAACAAGAGCTCTCTCAAAACACATTCCCCCAAAGGTGACATGTGCTTCACGATCACTAAATCTTCCCACAAACACATAATTTCTTGCAAGAAGAGAGGATAGAAATCTTTCTCTAAGATAATAACCACATCACATGATCAAAAATAATGCATGAAAAACATCATATAAAGAGCCAAGGTTATACTACGGATTTGGAAACCCAGTATAATCATGAGGCTATACTGCACAGATCTTAGAACTAAGTGTAACCAAGGTGAGACCCAAGAGAAACTAAGTGCACGTAGTAGCTATATTGTTATGGTTTGTTAGCAAATATAAGACATTATCAAAATATCACACGGCATGATTCCACTAGCCAAGCGTCAGATTATATATATCAACCCCATCATCATTTATGGCCTAGGTCCATTTTTCCTTACTCATTGAAGGAACACATGGTCCATATCAGTATTATTTATTTTTCATCATCCACCAACTAGATAGAACCACTGGAAGAAGGTAAATAATAAATCAAGAGAGGGGAACAAGTGCCTTAGGGTTGTCATGTAGGAAGGTGCCCCCAAGTAACCAACCACAACGTTCTGTCCCTCAGGCATGTGTAAGGTCATGTGTAGATCCACTGGAACTTTCCCTAGTAATGAATGTTATGATAGGACTTCCTTCGAGAATATTTACAAACTTCTTGTTCTCTATGACGTGACATCTATTAGAGGTTATGTGACTATAGTGCATGATAGTTATATGTTTATAATTGAGCTATCTCTAGAGTACTTTTATCAAAATATATTCTATGATATGAGACCCATCCTTAGTAATTACTAACAATATTATTTTGTATTGATCTAGGATCGTATGAGTTGACTTTTGTATAATTTTCTTGTATGACTTATTACATGATGTGGATCTTATGATTCCTATTAATGACTAATTGGTGATAAGGTTAAGTTTGTTTATGGTTGATATAGTTTATGATATATACATATATAACTCATCATGTGATTTCACCTTCCTTTAGGCAATATTGTTGAATGGTACAAACATATGTTCTAAACAGAGATGTGGCAGGATTAACCATTGATGTGATCTGATGTTTTATGTTGATATCTTGTGTAGAGATTTAGTTCATGAGGAGATGCTATGATTTCAATATTATGTGAGAATTTTAAATCTATCTAATGAAATGTCTCTCGACTATTAAATATAATATTTTTACTTTTGTAATGAAGACTTGTTATGGATATACAATGCACATATTGATGTTTCTTATTAATGCTTTAGCTATGATATTTGTGATAACCACTGACCTCGGAATGAGTGTGCGGGTACATACTAGCTAGTGGAAATGGGGAAAGTACAAGGGGACCCTATTTTGTGAAACCAATAGAGCCAGCCAAGTCTATGTGGAGAGACTTAGGTCCTTTTTATTGTGAGATGTACTACCATGTGTTGTGTTTTACCTTGTGTTGTATTATGTAGCGTCATATGTCATGGTGTTGTATTATGTAGCGTCATATGTCATGGTTGTTCTTTGTGATGTGTCATGCATTGCTATGTATTGTGTAACTTAAAATAAATAAATTTCCCCTTTAGTATTTTATAAGGTTGTAAAATAATTTTATATAGTAACTTTGTCTTAAAAATAAAACATTAAAACCTAAGTTTATGTTTACGCACTTTTGGAGGGGAAAATTAACAAAATCAATAATTTTTTAAAACCTTTATTTTTTTTACGCTAAATAGGGTGATCAAAATTAGAGAGGTGTTGAGTCATCAGAGAGGGGGATGTGTGTGTTGTAAAGATTTAGGAGTGTTGTAATAGAAACCATGGAAAATAAAAAAAAGTGTCCCCAACTGAGGAGACAAGTGTTTGCCTCTCAACAAGAGAGGTGTCAAGGGAGGACATTTTTAATCAATTATTTTGGGGAAAAGAAGGGGAGCTTCTCCTTATCCTCCTAGCTGTTGTAAATTTTCTTTTTTTACCATGGCTGGAACCTTCTGGGAAACCATCTTCTATAATTTTTTTGAATCACTTGAAATTGTGTTTTTGACCTATATTATATGGATCACTTTCTTTTACTAGGATTTCTGCACTTTCTAGGTTGTTTGGAAAAAGATACTATAATTTCATTTTTCATCTACAGTAACTATTGTACCATCTACCAACAAAAGCTTTCCATCAGCAAGGACTACCTTATCACCTGCTGTAATTTTTCTCTATAGACTACGAGGGTAAATCTTGTACATAGAGGTCTAGTTGTGTAAAAGGAGAAAGCTAGATATCAGTGGATTTGGATCTGCCTCCTCCAAGTGTTGTGCAAGGATCCAAGTAGGCATCAATCCTTGGTGGAATCCCTAAATTATTAGCACCCTAAATTGCATAGAACATGTTACTATAAATTGTTTGGGTAAAAAAAGTTGTATTAATTGTCTTATATTAATTTCCAAGAAGAAATTATTTTCTATTTGTGTTGGGTATTATATTGTTGAATATCAAGTAATGATTGGGGTAAAGACAGAGATGTCCTTAGAAGAATTTGAGAGAATATGGCTAGGTAAGAGTACCCAAAAGTTTCTTGTTCCTTGTCCCTACATGTTGATATTTGCTCTTCTCCTCTACAAAAAGGGAATTGTTGGAAGATTACTTAGGTGCAATATTGTGGCTTAAGGTGCTTATCTTGTGCAAGGTTGAGTTGTGATGCTATGTGAAATTGTGTCCTTGCTGTTCAAAAAATGTGTGTTACTGTCATGCATTGTAGTTGGTATATCTATTCTACCCAGTCCCCCTATTTTTTCCCCTAGCTCAGGGGTGGATAGCTTCTATCCTAGGCTGGGAGGTAAGCATCCCACTAGCTATATCCAAGAATTTTGGTTCCTATACATGTCTTAGAAGGCTAAAGAAGAAAAAGAAAAGAAGACTACAGGGTGTAATGACCGATAGTTATTGATGGCAGATGACTGATACATGTTGAGTGACAAAGGGAAAGATGAGAGGAAATCATTGGAAGGTCTAGTCTTGAGAGATGGGTCAAATTTGAGTAATGGGAGTATATGTCATTATATACTATTAATGTGTTACTAGGAAGTATGTCCTCTATAAAATAAAGAAATGAAACTACTGTAAACTAGATTTTTATATTTGTTACATACTTGCTCTAATATGAAATGGATTTGTGCCAAGGGAAAAAAAAAAAGAGAACTAACAAGAAAATAAAATGAAAGAAAAATTATAATTGTATTGTTGTATATGAAACCATTGAATCATTTCTAGCATGGAATGCTCCTAATGTAAAATTATAAAAATTAGGACTACTGCTATGTGTATATAAACATATTCATCCTTTTGTTAGAATACATGGGTTCCTTGATACTAGGAAAGAAGAAAAAAAAATCTTAGACCTAAATTTATTTTAATATCTCTTTTTACATTTTTAGAAAGAAACCCTCCCTCTTCTAGTTGGAATGAGACCTCACTTTGTCCTTCTTTAGTTCTTTTTCAGTGGTTGATCAGAAATATGTCAAGTGAAGCAAATTGGGAGGGAGCCTATGTGTTGTGCAGAGGTTTAAAATGTCTACTACATGTACTGCTAGGAAAAACTTTGTTCCTTGTACTTAAACCACTAGTATACTCCCCTTGCAGCTCTAGTATTTCTCTATTCTATCACAAGGATGAAACATGTCACACCTTTTGTGTTGAGTAAAGACAATGAAATTTTCTTTGAGTAATGAACATGTATACCTGATCAATACTATCCATTTCCATTTCAAATCATGATCAATAATATTCTAGAAACAAAAGAAAATAGAATCTGAATTAAATAAGGGAAACAAACCTTTCTCTACATCGTAGCTCTGATGGTCATTCAAAAGATGCCACAATTACCGACGAGTTGCAGAGGACTGTTGTACTCATTTTGGTGGATGAGCTGCTCTAGAAGTTTAGACACTGCCAAACATAACAATGAAAACAAATTGGTCCCAAGATCAATGATTTTACTCCGTTTCTTTTTGTGTATTCATGCATTGATGGTTTATACCTAGTTTTGGCTCGATTGACCTCCTTCATCCTTGAGATCACCTACGTGTGCCACTATAGATCAAAAAAGAGAGGTTATTTAGGGGCTATTCTAATGATGATGTTTTCTCTTCTTGAAAGAAATTTGCTTCCTACTGTACAATATAAATGAACTATTCATTATGGGAAAGATGCACACATTTTCCCTTAACTAAGTGTTAATATCCCAGTGTTGGAAAGTGAGACTTCTTGGGCAATAACGTCGACAACATTATATACTATGTAGAATGATATTTTCACATGATCTGAGAAACAACGTAAGAAAAAAAAATGATAGCAACCCAAAAAACATTTGAGTGACCAAAATCATATCCCATGAATGGAATGAGAGAAAAAAAATCAATCATCGAGAAAATCACCAAACATGTGTGAAAAAGTCAATTAAAGGAAGCCATGGGTGTTCATAGAAACTAAAGCATTGGGTTAGGTTCAACTCTATACCGACACATTAAGAGTCAACTATCAAACAAACCCCAGATCATGCTAACTGCTACCTCATGAAGAGGCCTTGTAATACAATAAACAAATTGTGCCCAAGGTAAAACAAGATATGGAAATAGAGTAAAAAATTGAGTTTATACCAAATGGTACATCTAGAAGTAATGAAGAAAATATAGAACTATTAGTTTTCGACCTACCCTAGCCATCGCCACAGTGCTCTCCTACCTAGCAAAAGATGAAGAATCCCAAAAGATGCATCATGTTGGGCGAGCCGCTAAGAGATTAGGGTAACAATGCTTGAGATGCCTTAGGGTTATGCATATAGGAGAACAAGATCCCCACCATTTATGTGAACTTGGGAATCCTCACCAAAAATATATATATATTTCACCTCCTTCGCTTTCTACTTTTCTTTTGGGAGTCATATGCTGTTTGAACTTAGTCTAACTTATCATCTCGAGAGGGGACTAGGTGCCCTAAAACAATAATAAGTGCCTAGTTATGCCAAACATTGTATGGTAGTGAAGTATATGCCATGGGAGCTACCTCAAGGTCATATAGTTAGCACTCTAGCATATCAAACTCCATGGGAAATCTTAACTTGATTGGAGGTTTGATAGTTTTAATATTTAAGTAAATGTGTAGCAATTTATGAGCATACCCCTCTTCCTTAGTCTAGCTAGAATTTTGAAAAGGGATTAATACTTTAAAATAGATTTACCATTAGGGAGGCTTAGCTTTCGATATTAGTTCAAAATTAAGGTTAATTTTTTTTTAGTCTTGATAGAATAAGGGGACTCTTAACCCTAAAATAGGAAGCTTCCCTTCAAGATATAGTTTTGTCTTAAGGGAAATAACAAGGGTGGTGATTGTAAGAGTAGACATACATATTGTTCTAACTCTTAGAGAAGGATTATATGAACTTTTCCCTGGTGCTCTTACTTCCGCAATGGTTATTAATAGACTAACAAGGTTGAATTTCAGATCTTTAAACCAAAAAAAAAATGTATTTCATCCTTGCGAGCATGTTTTAGGTGAAGGAATTACAGAGGTATTGGATCAAGGTTCCCAACTCTGGGAGCTTCGAGAATAGACTGTACAAATTGAATTGTTTTATTTAAAAAAAAAATATTAAGTGCTTGTAGTGGGCCCCATCCTTGCCTTGGTGAATTATGTTAGCAATAGAATAGCAGGATGTGGTAATGAGAGTAATGTATTTAGCTAGTGAAATAATAGTGGATTTAATAAAATTTCTAAGTGAAAATTTTCTATCTTAACCTTAGTTTAAATGGTTAAACATGAAGCATTCATGTATTGGACCCTGATCATTGTAAATTGAGTTTCCTATGTTTCATAGGAAACTCAAAATCATGAATTAAATGTAGTTTCCTTCTGACCCTCGACATGTATATTTCGATAGTTAATTGTCTTGATGAAACTTAAGTTTTAAAACAAATAAGAATGTCTTTCAATTGATTTAAAGTGAGAATTATGTGAATATTTAACTCTATTTTTGAAAAGTGGTTGGTTCTCTAGTTGCATTGAATTATGGAATTTTCATATTATGTTCTTATGAGACTTAAGTTTTAAAACAAATAAGAATGTCTTTCAATTGATTTAAAGTGACAATTATGTGAATATTTAACTCTCTTTTTGAAAAGTGGTTAGTTCTCTAGTGGATTGAGAAACTTCATGGGATGTGATTACTTTTCATATTATGGCTTGGGGGTTGAGAAAAGAAAATTTAGCAAAGAAAAGTGGAAAGAATGGGTTGTTAAATTTTGGTCAACATTACGTTATGAATTCCTACATTTGCTAGTGTTTAAGTGTAATAAACTCTTGTGTATTTTTGTTGTGTGAGTTTAATTAGATAGGATTCAAATCATACTTAGAGAAAAATATGCTCTTACTTGTGTGTTTTCTTATATTCAAATAGGTGAAATCGAAATGTGAAAAGGGTATTGTAACATATAGTAGATGAATTAGATTTAATATTTAGAAATGTGAAAACTTTTGTGATATGTTGTGTCAAATAATTTGCTTATATTTTTTTTTTGATTGGTAAAAGGCCGAGGCCATTAATATATAAAATCAGTTATAAAATATAGCTCTGTTTAGTGTGGGCACCAGTAGGAAAGAACAAAGCAAAGAAAACCTCTGGTCTAGCCCGGGACTTTTGTAGTCTAGTACATGCTGTTTATTTATAGAACTTATATGGGGTCAAGCCCCACAAGGAAACATATATACTTCTACAATTACAGACATGGCCCTTATCCATGGCCTTTCTTTTGATATCCACTTGTTGTATGTCTTTTGGTTCTTCAACTCCTGAGATAACCTCCAAGGCTTATAACCTTTGAGAAACTATCCATTATCCAATTAAGAGGGCTTCTTATATCTTGCTCCTACTAGTGTACCTATTTAACCTGAAACCACAAGAGAACTACCACTTCTTTTTGTATGTTAGCTATACACAAATCCTAAAAATCTTTCTCCTGCACCCAACTGTTAGCTCTTTAAAACCTTTGCCTGAGAAGAAAGAGAAAAAATACTTTCTATTTCCAAGCTTTTCAAAATTAATCAAGCACACTTGCTTTACTGTTAACTTAAATCTAATTATGTGGGGCATCCCATTCTAGTTGACTGATCCACTGTATGCCAACATCTATATATATAAACTGTAAAAATACTAATATATATATCTACATGTGGGAAAAAGTAAGTGATCAACCATTTCACTGATTAATGTTGAAGAACCAAAATATCCCGTTCCTACTCAATTCTGTCCCATCATAGAAAATGTTGTTACCTGACAAAACATATTAAATAGATCGGCATAGGAAAGCACTATCGGTGACAACTCTGCAGGCCCTCCCGACAGTGAAAGTCATGTCGTTGGAGGAGATCGATAAGACTCTTGCCGAAGCATCCACTCGAGTGAAGTGAGCTAGCCATCTTCGGCAGGAGATTCTCATCAGAAAGAAAGATCAGGGGGTTTTTAATACTCTAAAGTCCCATCAATTGAAGAAAAGAGCTACGGCGAGGCTTACACCAATATGCATGAGGATCCAGATTTGACAAATTTTCATAGAATTAGACCCGACAGAGCTAATAGTTTAAAGAAATAGATGGTCAAGTCCGACGGAAAATTTTGAGTTTGGAAAAGGAGATATACAAGAAGATATACATAGCTATATGCATGTCGTGGAACCGAAAGGTTATAGAATGAAGTTTAATTGTTGTATATTTTGAACATTGTATGTGTGGTTAATACATACATACAATGCGGAATTCAAGAAAGGTTGAGATTTGGTTAAAATGATGCATCATGACTAGATGCATTGCACTTTATATCCAACATGGAGCCAAAAATTAAGTAAATTTTGGTTTATAATATAAGTCCGAAGGGGTGATACAAAGGGGTTTGTATGCATTCGGCTTTGTATACCATCCAAAAAGTGATGTGGGCTCCACCGGATGCATGTCGGGTTTGTATAAATTCACATACAAATGGCAATATACAAAGAAAATATACAAGAGAGGGTTTGTATAAGATGCTTTGTATGTGCGCTTATACAAGATAACATACAATCGCCAATATACAAAGAAAATATACAAGCAAAGGTTTGAATAAGATGCTTTGTATGTTCGCTTATACAAGATAACATACAAGCGGCAATATACAAAGAAAATATACAAGAGAATATTATACAAAACCCGACATCATTGGAGATATAAATAAGGGAAACATACAAGATGATCTGCAAAGCCATATGCATGTCGCGAAGCCGACAAGATTATGAAATGAGGTTTCATTGTTGTATGTTTTGTGCATTGAGTGTATGTTCAGGTTATACAATTCAATACTCATATAATGCATATCGGGCTTGTATCAGTAACAATGTATATGATATATAAGCTGATATACAAGAAGCTTTGTATATTGAGATGTATAACATAACAATGTATATCTTTGATATTCATGCCGATATATAAGAAGCTTGTATAAATAACAATGTGTATCTTCGATATACAAGCCGATATACCATAAGATGCTTGTATAAATAACAATGTATATCTTCTATATACAAGCTGATATACAAGAAACCTTGTGTATTTCAATATACAAGCCGATATATCAGGCTTGTTTAAATAACAATGTGGGCTCCACCATTTGCATATTGTCTTGTATAAGTAACAATTGAAAAATAAGATGATTGAAAAGTATAGCATTACAATGTATATCTTCGAAATGCATGCCGATATACAAGATGCTTGTATAAATAACAATGTATCTCTTCGATATACAAGTTGATGCTTGTATAGGTACAAATGTATGTCTTCGATATACAAGCCAATATACAAGATGCTTTGTATATTACAATATACAAGCCGATATATAAGGTTTGTATAATAGCGATGAGGGCTCCACCTATTGCATATTGGCTTGTATGAATAACAATGTATATTTCTGATATACAAGATGCTTTACATATTCAAATGTTTAACATAACATTAAATATCTTTGTTATATACAAGATGATATATCGGGCTTGTATAAATAACAATGTGGGCTCTACCGATTGCATATCGGCTTATATAAATAACAATCGATATACAAGCCAATATACAAGATGCTTTATATATTGACATGTATAACATACCAATCGATATACATGCCGATATACAAGAGGCTTTGTATAAATAACAATGTATCTCTTCGATAGACAAGCCTATATACAAGATGCTTTGTATATTTCAATATACAAGCTGATCTATTAGGCTTGTATAAATAACAATGAGGGCTCCACTGATTGCATATCGGCTTGTAATGTATATTTCTAATATACAAGATGCTTTGTATATTGAAATGAATAACATAACAATGAATATCTTTGATATATACAAGCCAATATATCGGCCTTGTATAAATAACAATGTGGGCTCCACCGATTGCATCTCGGCTTGTATAAATAACACTTGATATACAAGCCGATATACAAGATGCTTTGTTTATTGACATGTAACATAACACTTGATATACATGCTGATATTCAAGAGGCTTTGTATAAATAACAATGTATCTCTTCGATATACGAGCTGATATAACATGAGATGCTTGTATAAATAACAATATATATCTTTGATATACAAGCCGATATACAAGATGCTTTGTATATTTCAAAATACAAGCCGATATATCGAGCTTTTATAAATAACAATGAGGGCTTTACCGATTGTATATCAGCTTGTATAAAGAACATTGCATATCTTCGATAAACAAGTCAATATACAAGATGCTTTGTATATTGAATGTATAACATAACAATGTAAATCTCCAATTTACAAGATGCTTGTATAAATAACAATGTATATTTTTGGTATACAAGCCTATATAACATAAGATGCTTGTATAAACAACAATGTATAACTTTGATATACAAGCCAATAAAACATAAGATGCTTGTATAAATGACAATGTATATCTACGATATTCAAGCCGAAATAATAGATGCTTTCAACATACAAGCCGATCTACAAGAAGCCTTGTATATTTCAAAATATGAGACGAAGTACATGTATACAGAGAGGATTTATATAAGATGCTTTGTATGTATTTTGAGTAGAAGCTTTCAACATATAAGCCGATATACAAGAAGCCTTGTATATTTCAAAATACAAGCTGAAGTACATGTATACAGAGAGGATTTGTATAAGATGCTTTGTATGTATTTTGAGTTTGTATGTTTGGCTACATAAAGGTTAGCGTCTTATGTTTGATGATTGAACTAGTGGATATCTTATTGGCTACATAAAGGTTAGCGTCTTATGAGACTGAAAGTAGATCTAAATAGAGAAGTGAGCCTCCCTCCTTCAGATTTTCAGGAGTTTAAAATTCCTTCCTTAGGGTTGACCTTTAGTAGAAAGGCATATGCCATCAGCCCCTTTATTAGCCAAGGAGTTAGCTTTACTATTACCTTCCCTATAAATATGGTTAAATGTGCAACTTTTAAAAGAAGTTAAGTCTAGGGCAATAGTCAGAAGGGAATTTAGTCTCCAATTGGGCATACTCCCTTTACGTAAGGCATTAATGATGATTGCGGAGTCATCTTCGACTTCAATTTTTTCAATTTTCAAGTCTTTCAAGATTTTTAGAGCTTCAATCAGAGCAATCAGTTCTGCTATATTGTTTGTTGCTTCTCCTAATGGTTTGGCTAAGGTAGCGATTACTCTCTCTTCATAATCATGAACTATACAGCCTATACCTGCTGCTCCCGGGTTACCCCTAGAAGCCCCATCAAAATTAAGCTTGAACCAACCTTCTTTAGGTGGTTGCCACTTACATTCCTGTCTCTTATTTGTGGTGTTATGGCTGCCTGGTCCCACATAGGAGGGCAGTTTTAATCCAACCCATAACTTGCGCATCTTATCATCCCAATGAGACATTGAGGTATCTTTTTTAGGGTTACTAAGCACCCTGCTGTTGACAATTTCTATGATAACGGCTTCAATCTTACTAATCATCTGTTCAAAAGTCAATTTTCTATCCTTAAATATTCTTCTATTCCTTTCTTTCGAAACTTCCCATATCATAATCGAAGGGGTAATTCTGCATAACATATGGTAAATGCTTTATTTGTGCGTATCAGGCCAACACTGGAATAGGTTTAGTATGTTATTAGGAAGAGCTGTAATCTGTCCCAACTTATTGCTTAGCTAGTTCCAACATTTATTAGAAAGTTGACAATCGAGGAGAATATGATCTGCTGTTTCTTGCTCCTTTTCACATAGGGGGCATCTGCTAGGCCCTTCATAACCCATCCTCGTGAACCTATCCGTTGTTAATATTTTCTTTTGTAGGGCCATCCATGCAAACACCCCAGCTTTTGGAAGACAGTTCTTATCCCAACAGAGTCTCAGTGGGATCTCTGATTTTGGTCTGAGCTGTTGTTTGATTAAAATTTTGTAACCATCCTTAGTTTTATAGTTTCCTGATTTGACCCCATCCTAAACTAATCTATTTGAGCCTCCTCTGAGGGATACCTTCATGCTATTAAGGATGTCAGACAATTTCTTTTTTTCATTAATCAAGAGGTTCAAATTTTCCAGGGATTTCCAATTCCAACCCTAACTCTCCCCATTATTCAAGAATTCTATGTAATCTTTTACTTTCTTTCCTCATCAGGATTCTAGGATTCTTTTCGCATTTTCAAAGTTACCCAAGCTACTTAACATCTCAAACCCCCTCCAAGAGTCGTCCCAAAAAAGTGCTTGATTTCCATCACCAAGACTCCAAGTCAGTTTGTCCATAATGAGCTTTCTGCAATCCATCATAAAATTCCAAAGGTGAGAGCCTCTAGGGGGATTGGCCATTCTGAATAGGAAGGCCGGTTCCTCACCTCTAAGATATTTGTATCTAAGGATTTTAACCCACTTTAAATTAGGCTGCTGATACATTTTCCAAATGAGTTTAGCACCTAATGCCATGCTCTGCTCCTTGAAGTTTTTCAAACCCAAGCCACCTTCTTCTTTTGGTCTACAGATTTTATCAACATACTAATATGTAATTTAATCAACATACTAGGTTTTTTATTCTTTTGTATGGAGTGGATGGCTTCTTGGGCTATAATAATTCCATCAAATATGGATCTTCCTATGACAAACCCTGTTTACTCATCACTTATGATGTCTGGTAGAATTGTCTAAATTCTGTTTGCTAAGGTTTTATTAAGGATCTTATATATGGTATTACAAAGAGAAAAGGACCGCAGATCCCCCAGATTTTATGTCTTCTCTTTTTTTGGTATGAGAGAGAGAAAAGTATTATTTACTTCTTTTAGAAGGCTGCCCGAATTTCTTACCCCTTCTAATGCATCGACTATCTCATCTCCTATGAAGTGCCAGCATTTCTGAAAGAAGAATGCTAGGAAGACATCTGGTCTTGGAGCTTTGTTTGGCTGCATTAGAGAGATTGCCAGTTCAACCTCAGTTTTAGTAAATTTACCATTGAGGTCTTTATTTTGATCCTCTAAGATAGTCCTTGGAATATCGTTCAATATGGATTGTTGGTGCAACCAATTAGATCCTTCCTGATTGTTCAGAATATCCTCAAAGTACCTAACCATTTCATATGTAATGTGTTGAGGATCTTCCATCCATACATTCTTTAATTTTAAGGATCATGTTTACATTTCTGTATGCTCTCGTGCTATTGTGGAAGAACTTAGTGTTCTTGTCACTTGCTTCCAGCAAAGTCTCTCCGGACTTTTGTCACCAAAAGATTTCCTCTTTGGCTAGGATATCTTCATATTCCATTTTTAGCTATTTTTCTTTTGTATATTTTTCTGCGTCCATGCCTTTAGTTATCACACTTTTATTGAGGTTTTCAATTTCCTCTTCTAACTTAGTTTTGATTTCGAAGATATTACCAAAGTTAGTCTTATTCCAACTAAGAAGCTTACATTTGATATTTTTAAATTTGGATACTAAATAGAAAAGCTTAGATCCAGAAACTCTAGTTTCTTTCCACCATTTCTCCATTAAGATTAAAAGGTTATTATCTTTGACCCACATTTGTTCAAATTTGAAGGAGCACCGTTTGGGTTGGCAGTCTTCTGATATACTTAGCTAGACTGGGTAGTGATCGGAGCCTGAGTATGGTAAGATCTTAGCCTTCAGAATATAAGAGAGTTGAGCCCAGTTGCCCCTGACCAGAAATCTATCCAATTTTTCTGCAATATTACTAAAGCCCTTCCTTCTATTGTTCCATGTAAAACCTTCTTGTGCAGTTTTTATTTCCAATAAATTGTTCTTATGAACCTAGTCCTTAAAGTCAATTGCTACTGTGGATAACCTAACAGATCCTCCCAGCTTTTCTTTAGGGTCTAGGATTGCATTGAAATCTCTGCCCAGAATACAAACCTGATCTTGTAAGGTTCCCAAGAATTGTTTTATTTTTGTCCAGACTGATCTCTTGTCCTGGTTCTGGGCAGGATCATAGATGTTAATAAGAAATAAGTTTAGATTGGTTTTGATGCTCCTGACGTTCCCCACCATCCAATTTTTTTTACAACTTGTTACTGAAAATGAAACCATTCTTGGGTCCCAGATTACCCCAAGGCCCTCTGAGGCACCCTCTGCTGGGACTCCTACTAGTTCCCATATTCCTAGCTTCTTATTTAGAGTGTCTATCTCATCTTTATTTAGTTTGGTTTCTTGGAGAATCAGTATGTTTGGTTTTGCGTTAGTTATATAGCATTTTATAATTCACTATTTGTTAGGGGTGTTAAGTCCCCTAACATTCCAAGTGTATACTCTCATGGCGTTGTGGGAAGGTCCTTCCCCTTCCCTGCATTAAACAATGTGGTGATCTTGGTTTGACCAGTTGCCTCAGCTACCTTCTCTCTTAGCTCCAATAGTGATTTCCTACCCCTTTTCTTATTACTTTTGGCACAGTCTGGGATATCCCTATTGAAATTGGTTATGGCAATTCCCAACCTCAGATCTACTTCATCACCTTCTCTATCTCCTTGATCTTTTGGGTCCTCTTTCTTTCTAACCTACCTTTCCTCTTGTTCTTCAAGTTCCATAATCTTGGTGATGAGTTTTTCCTTCTCTTTGTTAACTTCCTTGATTACCACTTCCTCTAATGCCTTATCGAAGATCTCATTGTAGATTTCTTCTATAACCGAATGGCTGAGCTTGTCTGTGGATTTCTTTTGAATCTCAGAATCTTTATATTTTTCTTCTATTTTGAAAGTGTTTGGAACCCAATCTGGGGTTTCTAAAACCTTTGGGTTTATACTTCCTTCTGCTGCTGTGGGGTTATTGTCTCTAGAAGCTTCTGATGGAACTTCCCCTTCCTCCAGTTCCATCCTCTCTTTGCCTATCTATGGTTCATAATTCTGATTTGGAGGCTTAACCATTGTGATTGTTACTTTCCCTAGGCTGACCTGATCAAGATTCTTGTTCTGTGTAGTAACCTCATTACTATGATTCAGGGTGTTTTCTTTGTTATTTTGGGAAGATTTAGGGCTTCTCTTAGGCTAGGCTATTACCATACTCAGGTTCTGATTTTGCCCAGACAATTCCTTGGTACCACTAAGCTGCTTCTTGAGGGAAGAAGAGCTAATCCTTTGATAGTCCACAATAAATCCACCTATATTATCATTAAATCTGATGTTAACACCCCCAGGCTGGGAAATGGGGTGCACCTTAGCGGGCATATTTAGAATTCTGTTATTAGTGTTTCTAAGGATAGGTCCATGGTGGAGAGCTGGCTTGATGCAATAATTGGCTAGGTTAGTATTAATTTCAATACGTTCAAGGTCTTTGGTGCTAATATCCAATTTTACTAATAGGAAAACATTTGAGTAAGATAAAAAATCCTTCTCCATTCCCATGAATTGTCCCAGGTGATTCCGTATCTCGCTCAAAATTTTACTATGGATGAGCTCGACTGGGAGATTCAGTAGCTTGACCCACCTAGCTACTTTAAGTTTCAGTTTACTAGGGTCGAAATTAGGTCTCCAGTCTAAGTACTCAAAATTATGCCCTTTGTAAAACAAGCTTCTGCTGTTTAAATTTTTTTTTTTTAGGTTTACACTCTTGCAGACAATGAATATGAATTCTTCAAAGGTGATAGTGATACTTACCTAGTCTTTGTAGAGGGTTTGGACCCATTCTGTAATTTCCTTCACAAGCTACCCTATCCCACACCATCGAATATAAAAACTGTGAGTTCTGCAATTCAACCCCAGACCATCTGTGTAGATATTTTGGATATCGATTGATGCTTTCTTTTCCATGGCCTCAGAATTTTGATGATATATTGAATTTATTTTTGGTCTTGACCCAGGGGTTCTGGGGTTTGCTCATTCACAGAGTGTTACCTGGTCTAAGCCCTTCCAAAGAGTGTTAGGAGCCGAGTTGCCAAATTTAGGGTTTTTAGAGATTTGCCACTGGTGGGGTGCCTTGAAATTTGAAATGCTGCCTAAATGGAAATTTTCCGTTACATGAATGAGCCTGGGGGGTGGTTTTGAAAAACCCTCCACATATCCTTGTCTTGGATAGGAAGGATAGGAGACAACAGTGGGTTGTCGAGCACTTCAGCTTCTTTCTCGACCTAGATTGGTGCGGTTTGCTCCAGTTACAAATGCTGGGGTTGCTAAGGTTATTGGGATAGCCCACATTCTTGCCACCCTGGCTTGAGCTATTACTCTTGTTGTTGCCTCTACCCTAACTCCCCTCTACTACCTCCTACTCTTCATCGTTTGCCAGCCCTGTTCATCCTGAGGATGCGGAGGGGGAGCCCCGCACCCATAGAAAACCTTCTTCTTCCCCTGTAAAATGCTACATGAGTGCTCTTCCCTTGATTCATTTCTTGCATTCTTAATAAGATTGCTTTGTCATTGATTGCCTGCTCTTTTTCGCATTTTTGCCTAAAATAATTTAATTATTATTTTGAGAATGAAATCCTTTTACAATAATTTTCTTATATTACCCTTAAGAATGTGTGTTTTCTTGTATTCATATAGGTGAATTCTAAATGTGAAAACGGTATTGTAACATATACTAGATGAATTAGATTTAATATTTAGAAATGTGGAAACTTTTATGATACGTTGTGTCAAATAATTTGCTTATATTACCCTTAAGAATGTATGCACTTTGTGTATTGTATAAGTATATTATGTGTTGAGAAATTAGGAATGCTCAATAAAACATATTTCAATTTAGGTCATCCTTGTTTATCTTGAATATTGGGTTTACGTTAAGACATAGCTAAAACTTGAAAGCATAGCAAAATTATTCATTCTAGAAAAAGAGATAAAACTAGGATAGAATGAAGAAAACAATCACTCACCATATATGGTTTTCAATGCAATAGAATTCAAGTTAAATTAAATTAGTAAGACCTAGTGGAGCATAGGAAATGTAGTGCATGGTATGACAATGAATTATAATTACAAGACAAATTAGGGGTCAAAATATGTTTTCTGTGATTGAAATTGAGATTTTTTTTTTCTGCAAAATGAGGTTGCTATAAAAAAAATTAGATTCATTTGACTACTAGTGAATGAACCTAGTAGTAGGTGAAATAAGTGAGATTAATTTTCATGTGGTGTAATGTGGTATGTATGTGGAATTTAACATGTGTTGTGATGTGAGAATACTAGTAATGTTGTGATTGTATCTCAAAGTATGTGATATCTAGGATATCCAACTTGGGAAGAAGAGTTTAGTGGACATAATGTATGATCCACTTAAGCATGCCCTTGTGATAATTGTATATATTTGTAAATAACCCTTATGACTTAAAGTGGTGAAATGTTAAAAACATAATATGTACTGAAGTGTGTTTTATGGAGATATGTGAGTCACCCTTCGTGTTCTCATATGATGAGATGTCTAGTGCCAACCCTATTTGAGAGCATTCTCTCATGACCACATTGGAGTATAGTCCCTCTTCTTCCCTAATTAAACAACATTAGTTGGTTTGTGTTGTAAACCCTTTTCTTTCTATTGTTCCAGGAGTTGTAAACATGTTGGACACTCAAAAGACCTATAAATGGGAGAGTTACATGTGTTGGTGTGTGATTTGGCACATCACAAGACATCTTTGTTTGGAGATAATTTGGTCACCACTTTTAGGTGGTTTTGGCTCATGGTTTTGTAATTACCATTGACAGTTTACTATATTTTATATCCTATATATTAGGAGCTTGAGATGGATTTTGTGTGTAAGAGCCTTATAGATGTTGAGTTACCTCCTAGATCTTTAGTTGGTTATACTCCTATTAAAGCCTACTCTGCATTTATATTGTAATATTCTTGATTTCTAAATAATATATTGGTCGGCTTTGGAGTGTGGGGTTTTTTACCTGAAAGGGTTTTCCCATGCATATGTTGTGTTATGAGTTTTGTATTTGAATGTTGCTATTATCTTTTTGTTAATGTGCATTTTAATCTGTAACTGAAAAATTTAAAATTTGCATAAATCTTTCCTCAGTAGATCAGTGTAGGAAGCATTTTCTTCATACCTTGCTTCCTTTCAACAATATTGTTGAAGATTCTAGTCTTGACAATGATTCTCTGTATGCTAAAAGAACATTTTATTATTTCAAAAGGAAAAGTGGTTACAAGTTAGTTAGGAGATGAAAAATCTATATATAGAAGTTAATTCTAATTGTAAGGATCCCTTGATGGGAGGTATTCCTCCTTTCAAAATAGTCACTATACAAAAAATGTGAGTCTTTGTGCTCCATTTTTTGAAGAAATTAGAAGAATTTTCTTTAAATTTTGTGTCAATATTTCTCCTTTGACCACATGTTTATTGTATGTTTGATTTTAAATTATTTCTTCATTTTTTTCTTACACTTTTGGTTGGATAGGAAATTTGATAGAGACTTTGTGCTTTGATTTGAAGGAATGAGAAGAATCTTTTAGCACTTTGTGTCTCTGTATTCTTTGTTTATTACATATTATTCATATGTCTAAAGTGTAATTGACTCCTCATATTTTTATTCTAGGTTGAAGGTGTAAACCGTTTGTAATGAAACAACTTGCACAATATCTGAATATAATAGTAAATATGTTGTAAACACTTGATAATAATATGCCACTTTGATGGGGCAACCTCCAAAACAACTTCAAGGGGGATACCTCGAATAGTCTTCAATGAGTACACAATACTGAATATGATGAAATAAGACTCACTACCTCCTATATATATACCTATTTATGCCTAGGATATCACCTAGTTTGACTTAGATGGACCTATATAAGCCTTAGGCTGACCTAAACAACTAAATAACAATAAAATAATGATAATATGACTTAATTAAGAGTTAAGATAGCCACAAGCTGACTATTCATAACCCTATACACACTATAGGATTAAGGGCATAGCATGCCCCCCCTCTTCAAAGAAGCATTGTCCTCAATGCTAACCAAATGTGGATGCTTTTGCATGAATTCCTGATTCTCCCATGTAGCTTCCTCAACTGGAGAGTTCTTCCATTTAATTAGATATTCTATGATTTCCCTTGTCCTCAGCTTCTTGGTGCGTGTTTGAATAATTCTCTTAGGATCCACAACTATTCTTCCGTCCCCATCAAGCTCAGGTAACTGAGTCTGTGCTACCACTTTATTCCCAATAACCTTCTTCAAGCAGGAAACATGAAAAACTGGATGAATTTTTGTTGATATGGGAAGCTCCAATTTATATGCTACATTGCCAATCTTCTACAACACCTTATAAGGACCATAGTACTTGGGTGCCAGCTTTTTAGCTTTATGTTGTTGTTTTAGAGACATTTGCTTGTATGGTTGTAGTCACACAAAGACCCAATCTCCCACTTCAAAAGTTCTTTCACTACGGTGTTGATCAGCTTGTTGCTTCATTCTATTTTGTGCCATTGCCAAGTTCTCTCGAAGACTAGCCAATACCTCTTGTTGATGATGGATGTGTTCTTCGACTGTGTGAACCTTTGGTTGTGCCTACAATGAAGAGATGATTGATGGTGGGTGGTAACCATATAGTGCTAAAAATGGAGACATCTTGGAAGAAGTATGGAAAGAAGTGTTGTACCACCATTCTGCTAGTGGTAGCCATTGCACCCATCTCTCTTGTTTATCTAAAGCAAAACAACGGAGATAGCCTTCCAAGCATTTGTTGACCACTTCTGTCTGTCCATCTGACTAGGGGTGATATGATGAACTATGAGCAAGCTGAGTGCCCGAGCATGAAAACAAGTCAGTCCAAAAATTACTTGTAAATATAGGGTCATGATCACTGACTATAACTTTCAGAGTCCCGTGCAGTTTCTGAATAGTATTCATAAAAGCTATTGCTATAGTGCTTGTTGCCAATGGTTGTGCCAAAGTACAAAAGTGACCATATTTGGTGAGATGATCCACAACAACCATGATGACATTTTTTCCTTCAGATCTAGGCAAACTTGTGATGAAATCCATAGATACCTCCTCCCACCTTTGGCTTGGGATACATAAGGGTTGTAGAAGACCCGGAGTCTTAACTGTCTCCCCTTTATATTGTTGACATACCATGCATTTAGCTACAAATTTTTGAACATCCCCTTTCACCCATTCCCAAAAGAAATCTTGCTTGATTCTATGATAAGTTTTGAGGAATCCTGAGTGCCCACCTATTGGAGAAGCATGTAGTTCTTCCAACACCTTAAGCTTAAGAGTTGAATCTTTGCAAAGGTATAACCTCTCCTTGTACCATAAACTATTTCCTTTCCATGAAAATTTGTCAGACACACTTGATTCCTATTGGAGTTTCTCAATGAGCCTTAGAGTATCTATGTCCTTCTCCCACTCTTCTCTTGCCTCATTTACCCAGTCTGCTTGTAACATGGAAATGGCAAATAAAAATGACTCTGTGGGTTCATCACGCCTTGATAGAGCATCAGCCACAACATTCTCCTTGCCTGGAGTTTTTCCCGGTGTGGTAACATTCTTTTTGCCCCTTGTTGAAGGACCCGTCATGATTGGAAAAAATAATTTTGTAATAAATCACACAAAACAAATCAAATCAATCTAAAATTTTTACTGTAA
Source organism: Cunninghamia lanceolata (assembly GCA_027924645.1). Classification (NCBI taxonomy): domain Eukaryota; kingdom Viridiplantae; phylum Streptophyta; class Pinopsida; order Cupressales; family Cupressaceae; genus Cunninghamia; species Cunninghamia lanceolata. The sequence continues at coordinate 1,757,178 of BSBN01000244.1, forward strand.
CTTACCATGGCCAAGATCTCACTTCCTTGAAAAAATTGTGAAGAAATTCAAAATTGTGCAGCTTGGAGAGAGAAATTGGTGGAAACCCTAATTTATAAATAACTCCCCTTATTCTACTCCAATTGTTCTCAAATCTGTACTGTAGTAGCTTCACTATTATATTGAAAAACCCACAAAAAATCTTTCAGAGATTAGACAAAATAAGAGAGATATACGTTTTTCAAAAAATAAGGGCAGAAACCCTAATGCTCCTATAACTCACTTAATTTTGCTCCAAATGCTCTGAATTCTGGACTATAGCAGCTTCAATATGTTCTTCAAAAACCCTTTTAAAATCAGAAAAAAATTCTCCAAAATTTGAAAGTTATGCGCTTTCCAAAATGACCTCCAAATTGGAAAAAAAATCGCCTAGTTTTTGTCTTCACGGTGCCAAGATCATGCTCTGATACCACTTGTAATGAAACAACTTGCACAATATCTGAATATAATAGTAAATATGCTGCAAACACTTGATAATAATATGCCACTTCGAGGGGGCAACCTCCAAAACCACTTCGAGGGGGATACCTCCAATAGTCTTCAATGAGAACACAATACTGAATATGATGAAATAAGACTCACTACCTCCTATATATATACCTATTTATGCCTAGGATATCACATAGGCCGACTTAGATGGACCTATATAAGCCTTAGGCTGACCTAAACAACTAAATAACAATAAAATAATGATAATATGACTTAATTAAGAGTTAAGATAGCCACAAGCTGACTATTGATAACCCTATAAACACTATAGGATTAAGGGCGCAGCACCATAAATCATTCTTTTCTCTTTCCTATATGTTGGATGCATAAATTGGAGTTTGTGTCTTCATTCGCTACTATACATTACTCTTCGTTCCCCTTTATTCTTCCTACATTTTTCCCAAGAAATCTTACGTAGTGTTCCCATTCTTGTGTTGCTTTTATACTATTTGGTTAAAAGTATACAAAAATCCCATCATCTGAGGGAGATTTCCCTCTCCATCATCTGAGGGAGATTTCCCTCTCAAACGTAGAGGAAAATCATTAATCTAATAATAATTTCTCCAACTATTATGAACATTTATTTCTATCCATTAGGCAAGTTGCATTGAATTTAACAAAATGTTACAATGACAAATTTGTTTACTAACACTTCTAAAGATTAAAGTTAGTGTCATTGAACTTCTTGATCTCGATTCTAGATGTTTTTTTCATTTTCTATTCGTGAAAACACAAGATCAACTACATAAATCTCTCATTTGAGTAAGGGCCAATAATATCTTATTATCCCACATATCAACCAAGCTATAATAAACAAGATCTTATAACAAATGAAATAAAACTAAGAATAAATTGACATTAACTTTAGGGAGAAGCAATTGAGGTACATACATATCTAAAAAAATGTAAGTAGAATAATTATCATTAATATAAGATATACATTGGAAAATAATGGACAAGAGCAAGATCATAATGGGCCAAGAAATGATAATGACAAAAATACATGATGGATGGAAATCTACTAACATTTGGATTTATATTTAGATTTGGATGGAAAAAGTGCCAACATTTCAAGCTCAAATTTGTCCATTCCCTTTTTAAAAAATGCCTTGGGATTACCTTAGACTTAGCCAAGTGCCAATCTCAAAAATTTCCAAAAAATTATAAAATCATTTACCTAGCTTATCTTAAAATTGTCCACAACTTTAATCTTAAAACTAATAGATTTTTTTTAACCAAATTCAATAAAACAAAAGGGTTTTTAAAGGAAATACTCGGAATTTTGAAAATATAATTTGTTCCTCATTACAAATATTATTTATTTTATACATAAATTATATTTGAATTCATGAATGATATATGTATTGAGAAACACTCATAAATTTCAAACATGTAAAAATAATTTTTAAATCAAAATATTATGTCATACTTTGGGCTTTGTTGGTGATAGCTTTAAAAAATAAAGTTTTTAATTTTATATTTTTTGACCAAAGAGGTCAAGTGTAACTCCCAAGTGCTCCATGTGGGTGTCATCATTCCTCTTACACAACTCATGTAAATGACTAAAAATAACTAGTCAAATATGTTAGCTATAGTCGAACTTGCAACCCCCTTCTTCAATGATTTCTTACACCTATCATAAGACCAATGATACACGGTAGAGAATCCCATCAAAGAATTTCAAAATTCCCTCCATATGTGTCATTTTATTTTCCATGTGGGTCCAAGATTTACAATATTTGACAAATATTTAGTAATTGCAACAATATTAGGACTTGCAAGATTTACAACACCTATTCCTAAGAAATTGTATTTACTAAAAATTAATTAAATGATTGCATATATTAATCTATTCATCAAATTATATGATAGACTATGAATATACAAATTCTTTATATATAATATTTGTATTCACAATGTTGATCGATCAAAAGTCCAAGATTCTTGTATTTCCAATATCAATTGCAAAAGCAAAAAATATTTAAACTTTTATTAAAAAAAAATATTATGTAAAATATAAAAAATGCATCAATATTTCCAATCACATTTTGTGATATACAAAATGAATTATCTCACATATAACTTATTAATATTAAGAAAGGCATTTCGATATAATGAGAACCCAAAAGATAGTTTAAATGCTTTTGAATATCACTAATATTTTTGAAAAATTATTTAAAAATTATTTGAATCATTTAATGTAAACATAATATCTATAATGTATTTTATTTTTTTAAAATATGTAATATTTTATAATGTTAATATTCAATATTTTTGTAATTCGTATTCTTATTATTCTTTAACCTTTTAAAAAATATCAATATAAAGAACTATTATTTAGTGGTTATCCCTTCGGTTGCTTATGTCAGCAACCACTACCTCATAAACAATTCACAAACTAATCACTATATACAAATCGTTTAAACCTTTTTCTACATAAGGCATCACTTAAAACACTTTACTTACACATCATCCATTTCAATGTTCCAACAGTCAAATAACAATTTTACACCTTATTCACAACAAAAAGTGGTAAATATTTGCCTTATTTTTATCAATAAACCTTTGACTATTGAAGTAAATGACGTTTAAGAATATCCTATTTAAAACACTTTTAACATGTTTAAGCTCAATTCTCCATACAAAATGGTTATTAAAAGTTATAAAAATTTTGTATAAATGATTCTATATGATAGATATTTTCAACATACATGCTAACCACACCAATAGCCCTTACAGGTTCAGAATAACATTTGTAAAACACAGTTTTGTTATTTGAATGCCTCAAATAACACAAGGTACCAACTGTTAAGCTTTAAATTGACTCATTGGCCTACTGTAAGACCTGATCATACTCTACCTTTCTGTGGAAACTACGGTGATCTACCCTCTGTGGAAACTACGGTGACAATTATAGGCCTCGCATCTCATTTCATCATCTTGGCTGGCCTTGAACTCTCCACATCCATCTTTGGCATGATAGGGAAGCTGAAGGGTGTGATTCTTCCAACATTCCATGTACTCTACCTTTCTGTGGAAACTACGGTGACAATTACAGGCCTCGCAACTCATTTCATCATCTTGGCTGGCCTTGAACTCTCCACATCCATCTTTGCCATGATCGGGAAGCTGAAGGGTGCGATTCTTCCGACATTCCATGTACCGCACCCTGTTAATTGATTCATTAATAGCTGACCCAGAAACAAATTGGGCTTTTGAGGTTTCATTCCTTAGCTCTGAGAGTAGCTCTTTTGGATCCATCCTGACTCTATTCTTACACACAGAGAGCGGAATAATATTTGAAAAACAGCGAAACAAATGGAGTTCAACGATGGCAATGAATAAAGATGACAGAACAGAGAGTCTTTTTCAATGCTTTCGTTAACTTCTGATCTGCTTTGAGACCTTCACCCACGAAAGCAAATATTTATCATACTTACATGACGTTTGAGCATCATATTCAGGTCTGTAGCTATTTAGGGTTTGTCTTTTATTATAAACACGAACAAATCAGTAGAAATAAATAATAATTTCTCTGAAATAGTTGTATTTAATGCTTACATTGCACTTTAATATTAAAAAAAATAGAGAACATGATTGTGTAGGGTAATAAATCATAAGCTAAGAATGCAAAGTTAAGCTAACAGGCTCCTTCTACTTCAGATTGCAACATAAAGGAAAAGGAAACTATAGTGATGCAAAATCAAACAAAACTCAAAATACCTTTTCCTTGGGTGTGAATGATGGATCCAAATGATAAAGTGTTGATAATGATTGCTATATTCAATTGCTCTAGTGGACTCACTAGTATGACAACATGTACCAGCAGATTCTTCTTGATACCTTGGGCGAGAGGGAAGCCTAAATTTATAGATTTGAGGTAGAGGAATGGAGGGTTAGTATTCATTTGCATTGGATGGCTAGGATTGAATTAGGCAAATTAGGGCAAGATTAGAATCTTCTATGGGGTTCTATAAGGATGAAGGGTTGAGATTAAAGATAGATGGATGGTTGGGACTAAATGAAAAAAATTAGGGCAAGGATGGAAGCTTCTAAGGAATTCTATAAAGATGAATGGTTGAGATTAAAGATGGATGGATGGATGGATGACTAGGATTAAATGAGAAAAACTAGGAAAAAATGAAAACTTCTATGACATATCTTTATGTGAATGGCTAGAATTAAAAAAATTCATATGTGAATGAATTGTGGAGATATAAATTTACTTTGACCTTTGTGAGATTGTCTAAGTTCAGTGAATCGAAACAACCTTTAGTTGGTCATGTGACTAGTTGAATTTTTAATTCATTTATTTGGGGATGATGGATAAGGATTTGAGTTAATTAGATTAAATAATGGATTCAAATAGGATTTAAGATTTTTAGACTAATTAATTGAACTAGCCTAGATATCTTAAATACATCTATCTAAAAGATGCACCTAGATAGATGTATTTAAGATATACTAGTTCTACTTAAACATTTATTTTATTTACTTTATAAATTTACATTTATAGATTGAAGAATCATAAAAATTAGTTTTTAATTTAAAGCAAATGATATGAAAAACTTAATTATATTTATAAGTGTTAATGGAAATAATTCCCATAGAAAAAATCTTTAATCTTTTAAAGACTTAATCTTTCCCTTGCCCTTATTTTTCTTTGCTAGCCTTCATTAGACTAAAGTAAATAATTTACCCTGCCTTAATGTTCTTATTTTCCTTTGTGGGATGTAGTGGCAATTCTTAGTTCTATATAATTTTCAATAATTTAATCCAAATGATATGAAAGATTTAATTATAATTTTTAAACAATTAATTCCCATAGTAAAAATCTAAAACCAAGGTCATTAAACTAAATATTAATTTTCTTTGTGGCTTTTAAAGATTGAAGAACCCTAACCCTAGCTCTCAATAATTTACCTGCTGTTAATTTTCTTTGTAGTTTTCAAAGATTTGTTTATGCAAGAAAAATAAAAAATGTTGCATAGTACCCTTACCAATTAGACTTGTCTCCTTATCGATTAAACTTCTTCTCCCAATTCATTTTGCTCTATTTTTATTTGGTTTGATTTTTCTCAAATTTATGTTTGAGTACTACTTATATTTATACACATTATTTTGTTGGCTTTATTAAAAAAAATATGTGAGCTCTATTTTATTTTAATGTACAGTCAAAGTCATATATGAGTCTTGAGGCACCTATATTGAAATTGTTATTGAGAATAGAGATCTATGCTACTTTTATAATTTTATTAATTTATTTCAATATGTAGAGTGAGGAGCTAAAATATATACGTATTACCATATAATGCTAGTTTTACTTAAACAATTATTTTATTTACTTTATAAATTTACATTTAAAGATTGAAGAATCCTAAAAATTAGTTTTTAACTTAATCCAAATGATATATGAGAAACTTAATTATAAATGTCTAATGGAATTAATTCCTATAGAAAAAATCTTGAATGTTTTAAAGATTAAAGAACTATAATCCTAATTAAACTAAAGTAATTTATTGTGTAATTAGTTTTCTTGGTAGGTATTGAAGGCAATTCTTAATTCTAACAACTAATTTTTAATGGAAAATTTTCAATAATTTAATCTACTATAACCCTAATAATTTAATTTTTGCTAATTTAATCCCCTATAACCCCTTTCATTAAACTAAAGTAAATACCTTAATTTTCTTATTTTTCTTTGTGAGATGAATTAATTCTCATACAAAAAATCTAAAACAAAGGTCATTAAACTAAATATTGATTTTCTTTGTGGCTTTTAAAGTTTGAAGAATACTAACCCTATCTCTCATTAAACTAAAGTAAATAATTTACCTTGCCACTAATTTTCATTGTGGTTTTCAAAGATTTGTTTAATAAAGAAAAATATTAAATAAATTATAATTTATAGGTTCCATAATTTAAGCTACACTTGAACTACTATTTTTTTTTAGTTTATTGAGTAGCATGTAGATACAAAAAGAGTAAGTAATACGCAATGCTAATCTAACCTTCTATAAATAATAGATGGAGCATTGCATCACTTCATAAATTCATTTTATAAGAAAAATTTAAAAAAATGGTTTCATAGTACCATTACCAATGAGACTTATCTCCTTATCGATTAAACTTCTTCTCCTAATTCAATTTTCTCTATTTTTATTTGATTTGATTTTTCAGAAATTTATATTTGAGTAATACTTATATTTATACACATTATTTTATTAGCTTTTTTAAAAAATATGTCAGCTCAATTTTTTTTTATGTACTATCCAAGTCATCCCTCTATTACACTGCACCCTTTGGTACCACTATAGTTACACCACTTAATTAATTAGTTTTCATTATTTAATTAATTATTGTAGAGGGGTGTGAGAAATTAATTTTAATTAAATAATGATGATTTATTTAATTAATTTAATGATGGAGAGAATATTAAAAGGATAATTGTAATTAATTAAATAAATATTAATGTTTTGAATGAAAAGAGGGGGATAATGAGGTTGAATGGCTAGATCCTCCTTTCAAGGACATATCAACCAAGTTGAATCACACTTTTACAAGAGGATTCACCTATAGGTTAGGTTGTCACTTGGAATGATTTGGAAATTAAGAGATTTTTAATTAATGTATTAATTTAATGCTCAAATATCCTTGAAACCATAATTATGCAAAATAGTAAGTAAAATGATGAATTACAACAAATGCTTGCAGACTAATGTAGTAAAAAGAGATTAATTACATGTAATTTTTTGAAGTTTGAGATGTAGAATATTCGGGGACACTGGCACTCTCGCCCATATCCAAGGTGTTGCTTTCTTTAGGGAATCCTGATCTCCTTCCCACACTGATGATCACTGTACCTTTCATTTCCATGCCGGGAGATACAGAGGACATTAGAACTACTACCAGGGTCCAATGTAGAGTGTTCTTAAGGATGTCAGAACCTCTTCAAATGCTGATTGTCATTGTCACAATGATTTATGTGTTTTCAACCTTGGAGGACACTGGTACTAATGCTCAAGTCCAAGCAGTGCTTTTCTTCAGAGATCCAAAATTCTAATCTTCTGTAACCTTCCTCTACAACTCCACTCTGTGAAATCTAATGCCTGTAACCTACAATCACAAGGAGTGTGGTTGGGGGTTGTGGTGTTTAGAGGCTTGCCTCAGTCAAGCCCCAGAAGGATATTCAAGTCTTTTGAATACCGTTGTTAGATAAAGAGTGTGTATCCCTATGGGATAGAGGCAAAACCAAATTGATAAAGATTGAAACACATAGATATCACCTCGGAGGTGTAGATATCACATAGATGAAGATTCTTTAACACATGAGAAGAGGAAGCTAAATCTGCAATCACAAACACAATAACAATGCTCTACTTTGCAACAATGAATATCTTGAATTCTCTAAAATCATAATTTTTCCAAAAGTTCATAATCATCTTCTAGTTTACAAATGGAACCCTGAACATACTTATATGTGCAACTAAATACATTCTTTCTTTAAATTTTGTAATTCAAACTTAAAATGTCGGCAACAGAACATCTTAATGGTCACACAATGAACATTTAAATTTGGGAGCCACCTGAAATAGGGCAGGACAGGGGCGTGAGTGCCCATGTCCTTGGGTCCTCTTTTAGGATAGGGTTAAGTGCAATAACGTCCCTCAGGCCCCATATTCAAATTTGGGACTTGCCTGAAATAGAGAAGGACAAAGGCATGAGGACCCATGTCCTCGGGTCCTATTTAGGGCAAGATCAAGTGTAACAATGTCCCTCAAGCCCCATGGGACATGGATTTTCAGCCATTTTCTTTTAGGAGTCAAAATAAACATGCAATATGCAACATAAGGGACCTGAGAGCTAAACATACAAGGAAAAAGCCTAGGGAGACATTTTTTTATGTAACATTTAGCTCCCACTTTAATGTATATATGAAAACAAGGCCCATACATGCATTAAAGTACAGTCAAAACATAGCAAACACACCAAGCACTTGAAGACATTAGAGAAAACACATTACAGACACGCCAAACATAGTTAAGACAATATCAGGCACGCAAAACACATAGAAAACAACATTGAAGACACAGAAAACATGATGAATATAGTGAATGTAGTGATTATTTAATTTTCATTTTCATATATAAATGAATGCAAATGCAGATGCATGGAATGTAAAAATGCAACACACAACCCAAAATGTAGGAGGGCCATTTCACCACGCTCTTTGGACTATAGATGGGGCAACAGACACGCAATACAAAACCACAAGTGTAAGTGGAGCACGTCACTACACTCACACAAGAGGGGAAAACACACCATACCAATCCCAAGTGGGGGTTAACCACACAAGGGGAAAAACACATGAAAAACACGAGCATCCTATAGCATGCCAAAGACATACTATAGATCTAAAACATGTAAAACAGGGTGATGGAAGGAACTTATATCTAATCCCTCACCATCTTAGGCACATTATAGGCACACCTAATGGTTGGGTTTATGCCATAACAACCGCCAAAGACACGCTTAAGGGAGGATAGTCTCAAATCCAACCCCGCACTAGCTCAAGAGATACACCATCTTGCCTCACATAGAGGGCCTTTGAATAAAAGGATATGCATGATATCCCATCTCCATAGAGGGCTTAATGATTGTATAAGAGAATAAAAATGTGCACTCATGGTGGAGATACAACATCTTGCCTCTGCAGAAGGCTTACAAAAACACTTTGTTAGTACCAAAATCATCATCTACACCTTACCTGTATATGCCCCCACCTTAAGTTTTTGATGTCATGTACCAATATCAAGCACATTAAGGTAGAGAGAAAACACACAAGGGAACAAGAGCTCTCTCAAAGCTCATTCCCCCGAAGGTGACATGTGCTTCACGATCATTGAATCTTCCCACAAAAACACAATTTCTTGCAAGAAGAGAGGTTAAAAATATTTCTCTAAGATAATAACCACATCACATGATCAAAAGAAATGCATTAAAAAAATCACATAAAGAGCCATGGTTATACTAAGGATTTGGAAACCCAGTATAATCGTGGGGCTATACTGCATAGATCTTAGAACTGAGTGTAACCAAGGTGAGATCCAAGAGAAAAAAAGTGCACGTAGTAGCTATATTGTTATGGTTTGTTAGTAAATATAAGACATCATCAAAATATCTCATTGAGTGATTCTACTAGCCAAGCATCAGATAATATATATCAACCCCATCATCATGTATGGACTAGGTCCATTTTTCCTTACTCGCTGAAGGGAAACATGGTCTGTATCAGTATTATTTTTTTTTCATCATCTGCCAGCTAGATAGAACGACAAAAGAAGGTAATCAATAAATCAAGAGAGGGTAACAAGTGCCTTATGGTTGTCACGTAGGAAGGTGCCCCCAAGTAACCAACCACAACATTGTGTCCCTAAGGCATGTGTAAGGTCACGTGTAGATCCACTGGAAATTTCCCTAGTAATGAATGTTAAGATAGGACTTGCTTAGAGAATATTTACAAACTTCTTGTTCTCTATGAGATGACATCTATTGGAGGTTATGTGACTATAGTGCATGACAGTTATATGTTTATGCTTGAGCTATCTTCGGAGTACTTTTATCGAAATATATTCTATGATATGAGACCCACCCTCAGTAATTACTAACCATATTATTTTGTTTTAATCTAGGATCGTATGAGTTGACTTTTGTATAATTTTCTTGTATGACTTATTACATGATGTGTATCTTATGATTCCTATTAATGACTAATTGATGATAAGGATAATTTTGTTTATGGTTGATATGGTTTATGATATATACATATATAACTCATCATGTGATTTCACCTTCCTTTAGGCAATATTGTTGGATGGTATAGACATATGTTCTAAACAGAGATGTGGCAGTATTAACCATTGATATGATCTGATGTTTTATGTTGATATCTTGTGTAGAGATTTAGTTGATGAGGAGATGCTATGATTTCAATATTATGTGAGAATTTTAAATTTATCTTATGAATTGTCTCTCGACTATTAAATATAATATTGTTACTTTTGTAATAAAGACTTGTTATGGATATACAATGTACATATTGATGTTACTTATTAATGCTTCGGCTCTGATATTCGTGATAACCACTAACCTCAAAATGAGTGTGCAGGTACATACTATCTAGTGGGAATGGGGAAAATACAAGGGGACCTTATTTTGTGAAACCAGTAGAGCCAATCAAGTCTATGTGGAGAGACTTAGGTCCTTTGTATTGTGAAATTTACTACGATGTGTTGTGTTTTCCCTTGTGTTCTATTATGTAGCATCATATGTCATGGTGTTGTATTATGTAGCGTCATATGTCATGGTTGTTCTTTGTGATGTGTCATGCATTGCTATGTATTGTGTAACTTAAACTAATTAAATTTACCCTTTAGTATTTTATAAGGGTGTAAAATAATTTTATATAGTACCTTTGTCTTAAAAATAAAACATTAAGACCTAAGTTTATGTCTAGGCACTTTTGGAGGGGAAAATTGACAAAATCAATAATTTTTGAAAACCTAATTTTTTTTTTACCCTAAATAGGGTGATCAAAATTAGTGAGGTGTTGAGTCATCAAAGAGGGGGATGTGTGTGTTGTAAAGATTTAAGAGGGCTGTAATAGAAACCATGGAAAATAAAAACAAGTGTCCCCAACTAAAGAGACAAGTGTTTGCCTCTCAATAAGAGAGGTGTCAAGGGAGGAAATTTTTAATCAATTATTTTGGGGAAAAGAAGGGGGGCTTCTCCTTATCCTCCTAGCTATTGTAAATTTTCTTTTTTACCATGGCTGGAACCTTCTGGGAAACCATCTTCTATATTTTTTTGGAATCACTTGAAATTGTGTTTTTGACCTATATTATATGGATCACTTTCTTTTTTGCTGATTTTTGCACCTTCTAGGTTGTTTGGAAAAAGATGCTATAATTTCATTTTTCATCTACAGTAAGTGTTGTACCATCTACCAAAAAATGCCTTCCATCAGTAGTGACTACCTTATCACCTGCAGTATTTTTTCTCGATAGACTAGGAGGGTAAATCTTATACATAGAGGTATAGCTGTGGAAAAAGATTAAGCTAGATATCAGTGGATTTGGATCTGCCTCCTCCAAGTGTTGTGCAAGGATCCAAGTAGGCATCAATCCTTGGTGGAATTGCTAAATTATTAGCACCCTAAATTGCATAGAACATGTTACAGTAAATTGTGTGGGTAAAAAAAAGTTGTATTAACTATCTTATATTAATTTCTAGGAAGACATTGTTTTCTATTTGTGTTGGGTATTGTATTGTTGAATGTCAAGTAATGATTGGGGTAAAGAGAGAGATGCCTTCAGAAGAATTTGAGAGAATATGGCTGGGTAAGAGTACCCAAAAGTTTCTTGTTCCTTGTCCCTACAAGTTGATGTTTTCTCTTCTCCTCTACAAAAGGGAATTGTTGTAATATTACTTAGGTGTAATATTGTGGCTTGAGGTGCTTATATTGTGCAAGGTTGAGTTGTGATACTGTGTGAAATTGTGTCCTTGTTGTTGAAAAAATGTGTGTTACTGTCATGCTATGTAGTTGGTATATCTATTCTACCCGGTCCCCCTATGTTTTCCCCTAGCTTAGGGGTGGACAGCTTCTATCCTAGGCTGGGAGGTGAGCATCCCACTAGCTATATCCAAGAATTTTGGTTCCTATGCAGGTCTTAGTAGGCTAAAGAAGAAAAAGAAAAGAAGACTGAAGGGTGTAATGACCTATAGTTATTGATGGCAGATGATTGATACATGTTGAGTGATAAAGGGAAAGAAGAGAGGAAATCATTGCAAGGTCTAGTGCTAAGAGATGGGTCAAATATGAGTAATGGGAGTGTATATCATTGTATATTATTAATGTGTTAGTAGGAAGTATGTCCTTCTATAAAATAAATAAATGAAACTGTTGTAAACTAGCTTTGTATATTTGTTACATACCTGCTCTGATATGAAATGGATTTGTGCCAAGGAAAAAAAAATAGAATAACTAACAAGAAAATAAAATGAAAGAGAAATGCTAATTATATTGTTGTATATGAAACCATTGAATCATTTCTAGCATGGAATGCTCCTAATGTAAAATGATAGAAATTAGGACTACTGCTATGTGTATATAAACATATTCATCCTTTTGTTACAATACACAGGTTCCTTGATACGAGGAAAGAAGAAGAAAAAAAATCTTAGACCTAAATTTATTTTAATCTCTTTTTATGTTTTTAGAAAGAAACTCTCCCTCGTCTAGTTGGAATGAGACCTCACTTTCTCCTTATTTAATTCTTTTTCAGTGGTTGATCATAAATATGTCAAGTGAAGGAAATTGGGAGGGAGCCTATGTGTTGTACAGAGGTTTTGAATGGCTACTAGTTGATACTGCTATGCAAAACTTTGTTCCTTGTATTTAAACCACTAGTATATTCCCCCTACAGCGTTCGTATTTCTCTATTCTATCACAAGGATGAAACATGTCACACCTTTTGAGTTGAGTAAAGACAATGGAATTTTCTTTGAGGAATGGACATGTCTACCTGATCAATACTATCCATTGCCATTTAAAATGATGATCAATACTATTCTATAAACAAAAGAAAATAGAATCTGAATTAAATAAGGGTAACAAACCTTTTTCTACATCGTAGCTCTAAGGGTCATTCAAAAGATGCCACAATTACCTATGAATTGCATAGGACTGTTGTACTCATTTTGGTGGATGATCTACTCTAGAAGTTCAGACACTACCAAACATAACAATGAAAATAAATTGGTCCCAAGATCAATGATTTTACTCCGTTTATTTTTGTGTATTCATGCATTGATGGTTTATACCTAGTTTTGGCTCGATCGGCCTCCTTCATCCTTGAGATCACCTATGTGTGCCACTATAGATAAAAAAAGAGAGGTTATTCATGGACTATTCTAATGATGGTGTTTTCTCTTATTGAAATAAACTTTCTTCCTACTGCACAATATAAATAAATTATTCATTATGGGAAAGATGCACACATTTTCCCTTAACTAAGTGTCAATATCTCAGTGTTGGAAAGTTGGGCTTCTTGGCAATAACATCGACAGCATTATATACTGTGCAGAATGAAATTTTCACATGATCTAAGTAACAACATAAGAAAAAAAATGATAGCGACCCAAAAATCATTACAGTGACCAAAATCATATCCCATGAATGGAATGAGAGAAAAAAATAATCAATCATCGAGAAAATCACCAAACAGGTGGGAAAAAGTTAATTGAAGGAAGCCATGGGTGTTCATAGAAAATGAAGCATTAGCCTAGGTTCAACTCTACACCAACACATTAAGATTAAACTATCAAACACACTCCAGATCATGCTAACCGCTGCCTCATGAAGAAGCCTTGTAATGCAACAAATAGATTGTGCCCAAGGTAAAACAAGATAAGGAAATAGAGTAAAGAATCAAGTTTATACCAGATGGTACATCTGGAAATAATGTAGAAAATATAGGACTGTTAGTTTTCAACCTGCCCTGGCCATCGCCATAGTGTTCTCCTACCCAACAAAAGATGAAGAATCTCAAAAGATGCATCATGTTGGGCAAGCAGCTAAGAGATTAGGGTTACAATGCTTCATATGCCTTAGGGTTACGCATATAGGAGAACAAGATCCCCACTGTTTATGTGAACTTGGGAATCCTCACCAAATATATATATATATATATATATATATATATATATATATATATATATATATATATATATATATATATATATATATATATATTTCACCTCCTTCGCTTTGTACTTTTCTTTTGGGAGTCATATGCTGTTTGAACTTAGTCTAACTTATCATCTCAAGAGGGGTGCTAGGTGGCCTAAAACAATAATGTGTACCTGGTTATGCTAAACATATCAACCTCCATGGGAAATCTTAACTTGATTGGAGGTTTGATAGTTTCAATATTTAAGTAAATGTGTAGAAATTTATGTGCTTACCCCTCCTCCTTAGTCTAGCTAGAATTTTGAGAAGGGATTAATACTTTAAAATAGATTTACCATTAGGGCTACTTAGCTTTTGATATTAGTCCAAAATTAAGATTAATTTTTTTTTAGTCTTGATAGAATAAGGGGACTCTTAACCCTAAAATAGGAAGCTTCCCTTCAAGATATAGTTTTGTCTTAAGGGAAATAACAAGGGTGGTGATTGTAAGAGTAGCCACGCATATTGTTCTGACTCTTAGAGAAGGATTATATGAACATTTCCCTCATGTTCTTACTTCCGCAATGGTTATTAATTGACTAACAAGGTTGAATTTCAGATCTTTAAACCAAAAAAAAATATTGTTTCATCCTTGCGAGCATGTTTTAGGTGAGGGCGTTACAGATGTATTGGAGCAAGGTTACCAACTCTGGGAGCTTTGGGAATAGACTATAAAAATTGAATTGTTTTACTTAAAAAAAAAAACTATTAAGTGCTTGTAGTGTGCCCCATCCTTGCCTTGGTGAATTATGTTAGCAATAGAATAGGAGGATGTGGTAACGAGAGTTATGTATTTAGCTAGTGAAATAATAGTAGATTTAATAAAATTTCTAAGTGAAAAATTTCCATCTTAACCTTAGTTTAAATGGTTAAACAAGAAGCATTCATGTATTAGACCCTGATCGTTGTAAATTGAGTTTTCTATGTCTCCTAGGAAACTCAAAATCATGAATTAAATGTAGTTTCCTTATGAGCTCCGACATGTATATTTCCTTAGTTAATTGTCTTGATGAACTTGATAGTATAAATTGTGATGTCTAGTTCCATTAAATTGTGGAATCTTCATATTATGTTCTTATGAGACTTAAGTTTTAAAACAAATACGAATG
Organism: Cunninghamia lanceolata; assembly: GCA_027924645.1. NCBI lineage: Eukaryota > Viridiplantae > Streptophyta > Pinopsida > Cupressales > Cupressaceae > Cunninghamia > Cunninghamia lanceolata. The sequence continues at coordinate 1,772,604 of BSBN01000244.1, forward strand.
TCTTTCAATTGATTTAAAGTGAGAATTATGTGAATATTTAGCTCTCTTTTTGAAAAGTGGTTGGTGCTCTAGTGGATTGAGAAGCTTCATGGGATGTGGTTACTTTGCATATTATGACTTGGGGATTGAGAAAAGAAAATTTAGCAGAGAAAAGTGGAAAGAATAGGTTGTTAAATTTTGGTCAATATTACGTTATGAATTCCTACATTTGCTATTGTTTAGGTGTAATAAATTCTAGTGTATTTTTGTTGTGTGAGTTTAATTGGATAACATTCAAATCATACTTAGAGAAAAATATGCTCTTACTTGTGTGTTTCCTTGTATTCGTATAGGTGAAATCCAAATGTGAAAAGGGTATTGTAACATATAATAGATGAATTAGATTTAATATTTAGAAATGTGAAAATATTACCATTAATAATGTATGCACTTTGTGTATTGTATAAGTATATTATGTGTTGAGAAATTAGGAATGCTCAATAAAACATATTTTGATTTAGGTCATCCTTGCACTTTATCTTGAATATTGGATTTACGTGAAGACATAGCTAAAACTTAAAAGCATAGCAAAATTATTTATTCTAAAAAAAGAGATAAAACTAGGATAGAATGAAGAAAACAATCACTTACCATATATGGTTTTCAATGTAATAGATTTCAAGTTAAATTAAATGAGTAAGACCTAGTGGAGAATAGGAAATGTAGTGTATGGTGTGACAATGAATTATAATTACAAGACAAAATAGGGGTCAAAATATGTTTTGTGTGATTGAAATTGATATATTTTTTTTCTACAAAATGAGGTTACTATAAAAAAAATTAGATATATTTGACTACTAATGAATGAACCTAGTAGTAGGTGCAATAAGTGAGATTAAGTTTCATGTGGTGTAATGTGATATGTATGTGGAATTTAACATGTGTGGCGATGTGACAATACTAGTAATGTTGTTATTGTATCTCAAAGTATGTGATATAGGATATCCAACTTGGGAAGAAGAGTTTAGTGGACATAATGTATGATCCAGTTAAGCATGCCCTTGTGATAATTGTATATATGTGTAAATAACCCTTATGACTTAAAGAAGTGAAATGTTAAAAACATAATATGTATTGAAGTGTGTTTTGTGGAGATGTGTGAGTCACCCTTCGTGTTCTCATATGATGAGATGTCTAGTGCCACCCCTATTTGAGAGCATTCTCTCATGACCACATTGGAGTACAGTCCCTCTTCTTCCCTAATTAAACCACATTGATTGGTTTGTGTTGTAAACCCTTTTCTTTCTATTGTTCCAGGGGTTGTAGACATGTTGGACACTCAAAAGACCTATAAATGGGAGAGTTACATGTGTTGGTGTGTGATTTGGCACATCATAAGGCATCTTTGTTTGGAGATAATTTGGTCACCACTGTTGGGTGGTTCTGGCTCATGGTTTTGTAATTACCATTGACGACTTACTATATTGTATATCATCTATATTAGGAGCTTGAGATGGAGGTTGTGTGTAAGAGCCTTATAGATGTTGAGTTACCTCCTAGATCTTTAGTTGGTTATACTCCTGTTAAAGCCTGCTCTGCATGTATATTGTAATTTTCTTGATTTCTAAATAATATATTAGGCAGGTTTGGAGTGTGGGATTTTTTACCTGAAAGTGTTTTGCCATGCATATATTGTGTTGTGAGTTTTGCATTTGAATTTTGCTATTATCTTTTTGTTAATGTGCATCTTAATCTGTAACTAAAAAAGTTAAAATTAGCTAAATCTTTCCTAAGTAGATCAGTGTAGGAAGCGTTTTCTACATACCTTGCTTCCTTTCAAGAATATTGTTGAAGATTAAGTCTTGACAATGATTCTCTGTATGCTAAAAGAACATTTTATTATTTCAAAAGGAAAAGTGGTTACAAGTTAGTTAGGAGATGAAACATCTATATATGTACAAGTTAATTCTAATTGTAAGGATCCCTCAATGGGAGGTATTCCTTCTTTCAACATAGTCACTATACAAAAAATCTAAGGAGTCTTTGTGCTCCATTTGATGAAGAAATTAGAAGAATTTTCTTAAATTTTGTGTCAATATTTCTCTTTTGATCACACGTTTATTGTATGTTTAATTTGAAATCAATTCTTCATTTTTTTCTTATACTTTTGGTTGGATAGGAAATGGAATAGAGACTTTGTGCTTTGATTTGAAGGAATGAGAAGAATATTTTAGACCTTTGTGTCTCCATATTCTTTGTTTATTGCATATTATTCATATGTGTAAAGTGTAATTGACTCCTCATATTTTTCTTGTAGGTTGAAGGTGTAAACCATCAATAATTCTTTTCTCTTTCCTATATGTTGGATGCATAAAATGGAGTTTGTTTCTTCATTAGCTACTATACATTATTCTTCGTTCCCCTTTATTCTTCCTACATTTTGCCCAAGTAATATTATGTAGTGTCTTGTATGAGCCAATCTAGGGTTTCTGCTTTTTTTTTCCATTTCCCGTTCTTGTGTTCCTTTTGTACTATTTGGTTAAAAGTATACAAATATCCCATCATCTAAGCGAGCTTTCCCTCTCAAACCTAGAGGAAAACCATTAATCTAATAATAATTTCTCCAACTATTATGAACATTTATTTCCATCCATTAGGAAAAATGTATTAAATTTAACAAAATGTTGCAATGACAAATTTGTTTACTAACACTGCTAAAGATTAAAGTTAGTGTCATTGAACTTCTTGATCTCCATTCTAGATGTTTCTGTCATTTTCTATTCGTTAAAACATAAGATCAACGACATAAATATCCCATTTGAGTAGGGGCTAATAATATCTTATTATCCCACATATCAACCAAGCTATAATAAATAAGATCTTATAACAAATGAAATAAAACTAAGCATAAATCCACATTAACTTTAGGGAGAAGCAATTGAGGTACATACATATCTAAAAAAATGTAAGTAGAATAATTATAATTAATATAAGATATACATTGGAAAATAATGGACAAGAGGAGGATCATAATGGGCCAAGAAATGATAATGACAAAAATACATGATGGATGGAAATCTACTAACATTTGGATTTAGATTTAGATTGGGATGTAAAAAGTGCTAACATTTTAAGCTCAAATTTGTCCATTCCCTTTTTAAAAAATGCCTTGGGATTACCTTAGACTTAGCCAAGTGCGAATCTAAAAAAATTTCAAAAAATTATAAAATCATTTACCTAGTTTATCTTGAAATTGTCCACAACTTTAATCTTAAAACTAATAGACTTTTTTTTTAACCAAACTCAATAAAACAAAAGGGTTTTTAAAGGAAATACTCACAATTTTGAACATGTAATTTGTTCCTCATTACAAATATTATTTATTTTATACATAACTTATATTTGAATTTAAGAATGATATATATATATTGATAAACACTCATAAATTTCAAACATGTAAAAATATTTTTTAAATCAAAAAATTAAGTCATACTTTGGGCTTTGTTGGTGATAGATTTAAAAAATAAAGTTTTTAATTTCATACTTTTTGACCAAAGAGGTCAAGTGTAACTCCCAAGTGCTCCATGTGGGTGTCATCGTTCTTCTTACACAACTCATGCAAATGACTAAAAATAACCAGTCAAATATGTCAGCTATAGTCCAAATTGTAACCCCCTTCTTCAATGATTTCTTACACATATCATAAGACCAATGATACATGGTAGAGAATCCCAACAAAGAATTTCAAAATTCCCTCCATATGTGTCATTTTCTTTTCCATGTGGGTCCAAGATTTACAATATTTGACAAATATTTAGTAATTGCAACAACATTAGGACTTGTAAGATTTACAACACCTATTCCTGAGAAATTGTATTTACTAAAAAATAATTAAATGATTGCATATATTAATCTATTCAACAAATTATATCTTAGACTATGAATATAAAAATTCTTTATATATAATATTTATATTCATGATGTTGATGGATCAAAAGTCCAAGATTCTTGTATTTGCAATATCAATTACAAAAGCATAAAATATTTAAACTTTTATTAAAAAAAATATTATGTAAAATATAAAAAATGCATCAATATTTCCGATCACATTTTGTGATATGCAAAATGAATTATCTCACATATAACTTATTAATATTAAGAAAGGCATTTGGATATAATAAGAACCCAAAAGATAGTTTAAATGCTTTTCAATATCACTAACATTTTTGAAAAAATATTTAAAAATTGTTTGAATCATTTAATGTAAACATAATATCTATAATGTATTTTATTTTTTTAAAATATGTAAAATTCTATAATGTTAATAATCAAGATTTTTGTAATTTGTATTCCTGTTATTCTGTAACCTTTTAAAAAATATCAATATAAAGAACTATTATTTCGTGGTTATCCCTTTGGTTGCTTATGTGAGTAACCACTACCTCATAAACAATTCACAAACTAATCACTATATACAAATTGTTTAAACCTTTTTCTACATAAAGCCTCATTTAAAACACTTTACTTACACATCATCCATTTCAATGCTCCAACAGTCAATAACAATTTTAGACCTCATTCACAACAAAAAGTGGTAAATATTTACCTTAATTTTTATTGGCCAAAATTAACCTTTGACTATTGAAGTGAATGATGTTTAAGAATAGCCCATTTAAAACACTTTTAAAATGTTTAAGCTCAATTCTCCAAGCAAAATGGTTATTAAAATTTATAAATTTTTTGTATAAATGATTCTATATAATAGATATTTTCAACATACATGCTAACCACACTAATAGCTCTTACAGGTTCAGAATAACATTTGCAAAACACAATTTTGTTATTTGAATACCTCAAATAACACAACGTTCCAACTGTTAAGCTTTAAATTGACGCATTGGCCTACTGTAAGACCTGATTATACTCTACCCTTCTGTGGAAACTACGATGACAATTACAGGCCTCGCATCTCATTTCATCATCTTGGCTGGCCTTGAACTCTCCACATCCATCTTTGGCATGATAGGGAAGCTGAAGGCTATGATTCTTCCAACATTCCATGTACTCTACTTTTCTGTGGAAACTACGGTGACAATTACAGGCCTCGCATCTCATTTCATCATCTTGGCTGGCCTTGAACTTTCCACATCCATCTGTGCCATGATGGGGAAGATGAAGGGTGTGATTCTTCCGACATTCCATGTACCGCACCTTGTTAATCGATTCATTAATAGCTGAGCCAGAAACAAATTGAGCTTTTGAGGTTTCATTCCTTGGCTCTGAGAGTAGCTCTTTTGGATCCATCCTGACTCTATTCTTACACACAGAGAGCGGAATAATATTTGAAAAAAAGCGAAACAAATGGAGTTCAACGATGGCAATGAATAAAGATGACAGAACACAGAGTCTTTTTCAATGCTTCCGTTAACTTCTGATCTGCTTTGAGACCTGCACCCACGAAAGCAAATATTTATCATACTTACATGACGTTTGAGCGTCATATTCAGGTCTGTAGCTATTTAGGGTTTTTCTTTTGTTATAAACACTAACAAATCACTAGAAATATATAATAATTTCTCTGAAATAGTTATATTTTATCTTACATTACACTTTAATATTAAAAAAAATGGAGAACATGATTCTGTAGGGTAGTAAATCATAAGCTAAGAATCCAAAGGTAAGCTAACAGGCTCCTTCTACTTCAGATTGCAACATGAAAGAAAAGGAAATTATAGTGATGCAAAATCAAAGAAAACTCAATACTTTTTCTTTGGGTGTGAATGATGGATCCAAATGATAAATTGTTGATAATGATTGCTATATTGAATTGCTCTAGTGGACTTACTAGTATGACAGCATGTACCTGCAGATTCTTCTTAATACCTTAGATGAGAGGGAAGTCTTAATTTATAGATTTGAGGTAGAGGAATGGAGGGTTAGTATTCATTTGCATTGGATGGTTAGGATTTAATGAGACAAATTAGGGCAAGATTAGAAGCTTCTATAGAATTCTATAAAGATGAATGGTTGAGATTAAAGATGGATGGATGGATGGATGACTAGAATTAAATGAGAAAAAATAGGAAAAAATGAAAACTTCTATGGCTTATCTTTATGTGAATGACTGGGATTAAAAAAATTCATATGTGAATGAATGGTGGAGATATAAATTTACTTTGACTTTTGTGAGATTGTCTAAGTTCAGTGAATGTAAACAACCTTTGGTCATGTGACTAGTTGAATTTTTAATTCATTTATTTGGGGATAATGGATAAGGATTTGAGTTAATTAGATTAAATAATGGATTGAAATAGGATTTAAGATTTTTATACTAATTAATTAAACTAGCCTAGATATCTTAAATACATCTATCTAAAAGACGTGCATAGATAAGTTTTGAGGCACCTATATTGAAATTGTTATTGAGAATACATATTTACGCATCTTTTAGATAGATGTATTTAAGATATCTATGTTAGAGTGAGGAGCTAGTATATAATGCTAGTTCTACTTAAATATTTATTTTATTTACTTTATAAATTTACATTTGAAGATTGAAGAATTATAAAAATAAGTTTTTTATTTAAAGCAAATGATATGAAAAACTTAATTATAATTATAATTGTCTAATGGAATTAATTCCCATAGAAAAAATCTTTAATCTTTTAAAGATTTAATCTTTCCCTTGCCCCCCCTTTTTTTTGCTAGCCATCATTAGACTAAAGTAAATAATTTACCCTCCCTTAATGTTCTTATTTTTCATTGTGGGATGTAGCGGAAATTCTTAGTTCTGTATAATTCTCAATAATTTAATCCAAATGATATGAAAGAAGTAATTATAATTTTTAAAGAATTAATTCCCATACTAAAAATCTAAAACCAAGGTCATTACACTAAATATTAATTTTGTTTGTGGCTTTTGAAGATTGAAGAACCCTAACCCTAGCTCTCAATAATTTACCTGCAGTTAATTTTCTTTGTGGTTTTCAAAGATTTGTTTATGCAAGAAAAATAAAAAATGTTGCATAGTACCCTTACCAATTAGACTTCACTCCTTATCGATTAAACTTCTCCCAATTCAATTTGCTTTTTTTTATTTGGTTTGATTTTTCTCAAATTTATGCTTGAGTACTACTTATATTTATACACATTATTTTGTTGGCTTTATTAAAAAAATATGTGAGCTCTATTTTATTTTTATGTATTGTCAAAGTCATATATGAGTCTTGAGGCACCTATATTGAAATTGTTATTGAGAATAGAGATCTATGCTACTTTAATAATTTTATTAATTTATTTCCATATATAGAGTGAGGAGCTAAAATATATACGTATTACTATATAATGCTAGTTTTACTTAAACAATTATTTTATTTACTTTATAAATTTACATTTAAAGATTGAAGAATCCTAAAAATTAGTTTTTAATTTAATCCAAATGATACGAGAAACTTAATTATAATTGTCCAATGGAATTAATTCCTATAGAAAAAATCTTTAATCTTTTAAAGATTAAAGAACTATAATCCTAATTAAACTAAAGTAATTTATTGTGCAATTAGGTTTCTTTGTGCGTATTGAAGGCAATTCTTAGCTCTAACAACTAGTTTTTAATGGAAAATTTTCAATAATTTAATCTACTATTACCCTAATAATTTAATTTCTAATAATTTTATTTATTTGTGGATTTTAAAGATTGAAGAACTATAACCCTAGCCCTCATTAAACTAAAATAATGTAATTTACCTTGCCATTATTTTTCTTTGCTAGCCTTTCAGTAAACTAAAGTAAATAATTTACCGTGCCTTAAGTTTCTTATTTTTTCTTTGTGGGATGAATTAATTCTCATACTAAAAATCTAAAACAAAGGTCATTAAACTAAATATTGATTTTTTTTGTGGCTTTTAAAGATTGAAGAACACTAACCCTATTTCTCATAAACTAAAGTAAATAATTTACCCTGCCATTAATTTTCATTTTGCGTTTCAAAGATTTGTTTAATAAAGAAAAATATTAAATAAATTATAATTCATAGGTTCCATAATTTAAGCTGCACTTTAACTACAATTTTCTTTTTAGTTTATTGAGTAGCATGTAGGTTCCATAATTTAATCTAACCTTCTATAAATAATAGCTAGAGCATTGCATCACTTCATAAATTCATTTTATAAGAAAATTAAAAAAATGATTTCATAGTACCCTTACCAATGAGACTTATCTCCTTATCAATTAAACTTCTTCTCTTGATTCAATTTGCTCTATTTTTATTTGATTTGATTTTTCTCAAATTTATGTTTGAGTACTACTTATATTTATACACATTATTTTATTAGCTTTATTAAACAATATGTTAGCTCTATTTTATTTTTATGTACTGTCCAAGTCATCCCTTAATAGGTGTAATTATTTTTAAATGTCGACTCGTTAACACATTCAAGCTATTACACTCCACCCTTTGGTACCACTATAGTTACACCACTTAACTAATTAGTTTTCATTATTTAATTAATTAGTGTATAGGGGTGTGAGAAATTAATTTTAATTAAATAAATATGAGTTATTTAAATAATTTAATGATAGAGAGAATATTAAAAGGATAATTGTAATTAATTAAAGAAATATTAATGTTTTGAATGAAAAGAGGGGGATAATGAGGTTGAATGGCTAGATCGTCCTTTCAATGACATATCAACCAAGTTGAATCACACTTTTACAAGAGGATTCACCTAGAGGTTAGGTTGTCACTTGGAATGATGTGGAAATTAAGAGATTTTCAATTTATGTATTAATTTAATGCTCAAATATCCTTCAAATCCTAATTATGTAAAACAGTAAGTAAAATGATGAATTACGACAAATGTTTGCAGACTAACGTAGTAAAAAGAGATTAATTACTATTTTTTTTAAAGTTTGAGATGTACAATATTCAGGGACACTGGTACTCACGCCCCTATCCAAGGTGTTGTTTTCTTTAGGGAATCCCGATCTCCTTCCGACACTGATGATCACTGTACTTTTCATTTTTGTGCTAGGAGATGCGGAGGACATTAGCACTACTACCCGAGTGCAATGCAGGGTGTTCTTGAGGATGTCAAAACCTCTTCAGATGTTGATTGTCATTGTCACAATGATTTATGTATTTTCAACATCGGAGGACACTGGCACTAGTGCTTGAGTCCAAGCAGTGCTTTTCTTCAAAGATCTAGAATTCTTATCTTCTCAACCTTCCTCTACAACTCCACTCTGTGAAATCTGATACATGTAACCTACAATCACAAGAAGTGTGGTTGGGGGTTGTGGTGTTTAGCGGCTTGCCTCAGTCAAGCCCTGGAAGGACATTTAAGTCTTTTTAATACCGTTGTTAGATAAAGAGTGTGTATCCCTATGGGATAGAGGCAAAAATAAAATGATAAAGATTGAAACACAAATAGATATCACCTTGGAGGTGTAGATCTCACATAGATGAAGATTCTTCAACACATGAGAAGAGGAAGCTAAATCTACAATCACAAACACAATAACAATGCTCTTTTTTGGAACAATGAATATCTTGAATGCTCTAAAATCATAAGTTTGCCAAAAGTTCATAATCATCTTCTAGTTTACAAATGGAACCTTAAACATACTTATATATGCAACTAAATACATTCTTGCTTTAAATTTCACAATTCAAACTTAAAATGTCGGCAACAGAACCTTTTAATAGTCACTTAACAGACATTTGAATTTAGGACCCACCTGAAATAGCGTAGGATAGGGGCGCGAGTGCCCATGTCCTTGGGTCCTCTTTCAGGGTAGGGTTAAGTGCAACAATGTCCCTCAAGCCCCATATTCAAATTTTGGACCTACCTAAAATAGGGAAGGACAAGGGCATGAGTACCTATGTCCTTAGGTCCTATTCAGGGCAAGATCAAGTGCAACAATATCCCTCAAGCCCCATGTGACATGGATTTTAGGCCATTTTGTTTTAGGGGTCAAAATAAACATGCAATATGTAAAATAAGGGACCTGGGAGCTAAACTTACAAGGAAAAAGCCTAGGGAGACATTTTTTGACATAACATTTAGCCCCCACTTTAATGTATGTATGAACACAAGGCCCATACATGTATTAAAGTATGGTCAAACCATAGCAAACATGCCAAGTACTTGAAGACATTAGAGAAAACACATTACAGACACACCAAACACAGTAAAGATAGTATCAGGCACACAAAACACAGAGAACATAACATTGAAGACAAGGAAAACATGATGAATATAGTGAATGCAGTGATTATTTAATTTTCATTTTCATATATAAACGAATGCAGATGCCGGACATGTAAAAATGCAACTCACAACCCAAAATGTAGGAGGGCCACTTCGCCACGCTCTTTGGACTACATATGGGGCAACAGACACTCAATACAAAACCTCAAGTGTAAGTGGAGCATGTCGCTACACTCACACAAGAGCGAAAAACACACCATACAAAAACCAAGTGGGGGTTAACCACACAAGGGGGAAAACACATGGAAGACACACGAAAAACACGAGCATCTTATAGCATGCCCTAGACATACTATCCATCTAAAAAATGATAAACAAGGTGATGGAAGGAACTTATTGCTAAGCCGCCACCATCTTAGGCACATTATAGGCACACCTAATGGTTGGGCTTCTGCCACAACAACTGCCAAAGACACACTTAACAGAGGATAGTCTCAAATCAAACCCCACACTAGCTCAAGAGATACACCATCTTGACTCACGTAGAGGGCTTTTGAATAAAAGGATATGCATGATATCCCATCTCCATAGAGGGCTTAATGATAGAAAAAAGATATGCACTTATGATGGAGATACAACATCCTGCCTCTGCAGACGACTTACAAAAATGCTTCGTTAGTACCAAAATCATCATCTACACCTTACCTTTATATGCCCCCACCTTAATTTTTTTATGTCGTGTACCAATGTCAAGCACAGTAAGGTAGAGAGAAAACACACAAGGGAACAAGATCTCTCTCAAAGCCCATTCCCCCAAAGGTGACATGTGCTTCATGATCACTGAATCTTCGCACAAACACACAATTTCTTGCAAGAAGAGAGGTTAGAAATCTTTCTCTAAGATAATAACCACATCACATGATCAAAAGCAGTGCATGAAAAAAATATATAAAGAGCCAAGGTTATACTATGGATTTGGAAACACAGTATAATCACAGGGCTATACTGTACAGATCTTAGAACCGAATGAAACCAAGGCAAGACCCAAGAGAAACAAAGTGCACGTAGTAGCTATATCATTATGGTTTGTTAGCAAATAGAAGACATCATCAAAATATTGCATGGAGTGATTCTACTAGCCAAGCGTCAGATAATATATGTCAACCCCATCATCATGTATGGACTAAGTCCATTTTTCCTTACTCACTGAAGGGACACATGGTCTGGTATCAGTATTATTCATTTTTTATCATCCGCCAGCTATATAGAACCACTGGAAAAAGGTAAACAATAAATCAAGAGAGGGGAACAAGTGCCTTAGGGTTGTCACGTAGGAAGGTGCCCCTAGGTAACCAACCGCAACGTTGTGTCCCTAAGGCATGTGTAAGGTCATGTGTAGATCCACTGGAACTTTCCCTAGTAATGAATGTTATGATAGGAATTGCTTGGAGAATATTCACAAACTTCTTGTTCTCTATGAGATGACATCTATTAGAGGTTATGTGACTATAGCACATGAGAGTTGTATGTTTATACTTGAGCTATCTCTAGAGTACTTTTATCAAAATATATTCTATGATATGAGACCCACCCTTAGTAATTACTAACCATATTATTTTGTGTTGACCTAGGATCATATGAGTTGAATTTCGTATAATTTTTTTGTATGACTTATTACATGATGTGGATCTTATGATTCCTATTAATGACTAATTGGTGACAATTTTAAGTTTATTTATGGTTGATATGGTTTATGATATATACATATATAACTCATCATGTGATTTCACCTTCGTTTAGGCAATATTGTTGAATGTATAGACATATGTTCTAAACAAAGATGTGATAGGATTAACCATTGATATGATCTGATGTTTTATGTTGATATCTTATGTAGAGATTTAGTTGATGAGGAGATGCTATGATTTCAATATTATGTGAGAATTTTAAATTTATTTTATGAAATGTCTTTCGACTATTAAATATAATATTGTTACTTTTGTAATGAAGACTTGTTATGGATATACAATGCACACATTGATGTTACTTATTAATGCTTCGGCTATGATATTCGTGATAACCACTGAGCTCAGAATGAGTGTGTAGGTACATACTAGCTAGTGGAAATGGGGAAAATACAAGGGGACCCTATTTTGTTAAACTAGTAGAGCCAACCAAGTCTATGTGGTGAGACTTAGGTCCATTGTATTGTGAAATGTACTACCATGTGTTGTGTTTTACCTTGTGTTGTATTATGTAGCGTCATTTGTCATGGTATTGTATTATGTAGCATCATATGTCATGGTTGTTCTTTGTGATGTGTCATGCATTGCTATGTATTGTGTAACTTAAACTAATTAAATTTCCCCTTTAGTCTTTTATAAGGGTGTAAAATAATTTTATATAGTACCTTTGTCTTAAAAATAAAACATTAAGACCTAAGTTTATGTCTATGGACTTTTGGAGGGGAAAATTAAAAAAATCAATAATTTTTGAAAACCTTTATTTATTTTTACCCTAAATAGGGTGATCAAAATTAGAGAGGAGTTGAGTCATCAGAGAGGGGGATGTGTGTGTTGTAAATATTTAAGAGGGCTGTAATAGAAACCATGAAAAATAAAAACAAGTGTCCCCAACTAAGGAGACAAGTGTTTGCCTCTCAACAATAGAGGTGTCAAGGGAGGAAATTTTTAATCAATTATTTTGGGGAAAAGAAAGGGTCCTCTTTATCCTCCTAGCTGTTGTAAATTTTCTTTTTTTACCATGGTTGGAACCTTCTGGGAAACCATCTTCTATAATTGTTTGGAATCATTTAAAATTATGTTTTTGACCTATATTATATGGATCACTTTCTTTTACTAGGATTTATGCACCTTCTAGGTTGTTTGGAAAAAGATTCTATAATTTCATTTTTCATCTACAGTAACTGTTGTACCATCTACCAAAAAATGCTTTCCATCAGCAGTGACTACCTTATCACGTACTGTAATTTTTCCCTATAAACTAGGAGGGTAAATCTTGTACATAGAGGTCTAGCTGTGGAAAAAGACTAAGCAAGATATCAGTGGATTTGGATCTGCCTCCTCCAAGTGTTGTCCAAGGATCCAAGTAGGCATCAATCCTTGGTGGAATCCCTAAATTATTAGCACCCTTAATTACATAGAACATGTTATAGTAAATTGTGTGGGTAAAAAAAAGTTGTATTAACTGTCTTATATTAATTTCTAGGAAGAAATTGTTTTCTATTTGTGTTGGGTATTGTATTGTTTAATGTCAAGTAATGATTGGGGTAAAGACATAGATGTCCTCAGAAGAATTTGAGATAATTACTTAGGTGCAATATTGTGGCTTGAGGTGTTTATATTGTGCAAGGTTGAGTTGTGATGTTTTGTGAAATTGTGTACTTGCTATTGAAAAAATGTGTGTTACTGTCATGCTATGTAGTTGGTATATGTATTCTACCCAGTCCCCCTATGTTTTCCCCTAGCTCAGGGGTGGACAGCTTCTAGAGGTGAGCATCCCACTGGCTATATCCAAGAATTTTGGTTCCTATGTAGGTCTTAGAAGGCTAAAGAAGGAAAAGAAAAGAAGACTAAAGGGTGCAATGACCTATAGTTATTGATGGCAGATGACTGATACATGTTGAGTGACAAAAGGAAAGAAGAGTGGAAATCATTGCAAGGTCTAGTGTTGAAAGAGGGGTCAAATCCTAGTAATGGGAGTGTATGTCATTGTATACTATTAATGTGTTAGTAGGAAGTATGTCCTTTGTAAAATAAAGAAATGAAACTACTGTAAACTAGCTTTGTATATTTGTTGCATACCTACTCTGATATGAAATGGATTTGTGCCAAGGGAAAAAAAAAAGAGAAGAACTAACAAGAAAATAAAATGAAAGAGAAATGCTAATTGTATTTTTGTATATGAAACCATTGAATCATTTCTAGCATGGAATGCTCCTAATGTAAAATTATAGAAATTAGGACTACCGCTATGTGTATATAAACATATTCATCCTTTTGTTGCAATACATGGGTTCCTTGATACCAAGAAAGAAGAAAAAAAAATCTTAGACCTAAATTTATTTTAATATCTCTTTTTACATTTTTAGAAAGAAACCTTCCCTCGTCTAATTGCAATGAGACCTCACTTTATCCTTATTTAGTTCTTTTTCAGTGGTTGATCAGAAATATGTCAAGTGAAGAAAATTGGGAGGGAGCCTATGTGTTGTGCAGAGGTTTTGAATGGCTACTACATGTACTGCTAGGCAAAACTTTGTTCCTTGTACTTAAACTACGAGTATACTCCCCCTGCAGCTCTAGTATTTCTCTATTCTATCACAAGGATGAAATATGTCACACCTTTTGAGTTGAGTAAAGACAATGAAATTTTCTTGGAGGAATGCACATGTATACCTGATCAATACTATCCATTGCGATTTAAAATCATGACCAATACTATTCTAGAAATAACAAAAAATAGAATATCAATTAAATAAGGGAAACAAACCTTTCTCTACATTGTTGATCTAAGGGTCATTTAAAAGATTTCACAATTACCTACAAGTTGCATAGGACTATTGTACACATTTTGGTGGATGATCTGCTCGGGAAGTTCAGACACTACCAAACATAACAATGAAAACAAATTCATCCCAAGATGAATGATTTTACTCAGTTTCTTTTTGTGTATTCATGGATTGATGGTTTATACCTAGTTTTGGTTCGATCGACCTCCTTTATCCCTAAGATCACCTACTTGTGCCACTACAGATTAAAAAAGAGAGGTTATTCAGGGGTTATTTTAATGACTATGTTTTCTCTTCTTGAAAGAAATTTGCTTCCTACTGCACAATATAAATGAACTATTCACTATGGGAAAGATGTACACATTTTCCCTTTACTAAGTGTTGATATCCCATGAATGGAATGAAAGAAAAAAAATAATCAATCATTGAGAAAATCACCAAACGGGTGGGAAAAAGTTGATTGAAGGAAGCCATGTGTGTTCATAGAAATTGAAGCATTAGGCTAGGTTCAACTCTTTACCGACACAAAAAGAGTCAACTATCAAACAAACCCCAGAGCATGTTAACCATTGCCTCATGAAGAGGGCTTGTAATGCAATAAATAGATTGTGCCCAAGGTAAAACAAGATAAGGAAATAGATTAAAGAATTGAGTTTATACCAGATGGTACATCTGGAAGTAATGCAGAAAATATAGAACTGTTAGTTTTCAACTTGCCCTGTTAGTTGACATGCCTTAGGGTTATGCATATAGGAGAACCAAGATCCCCACCATTTATGTGAACTTGGGAATCCTCACTAAAAATATATATTAATACACAAGGGAACTTATGTCGACTGGAAACAATTATGTTTTAATACACACACATTCAGCCGACTTATCAGCACAAGTGAATTTAAGTATTTCTAACTAAAAATCAATTTTGGTCAAACATATGATCTTGTAAGATTAATTGTAGCTAAGTTAGATATGTGCACAACTTTTACAACTAAAATTGTTGGCTAAATGCATATGTAGCACCATGATGAGGCCAATTTACCAAAAATATAAAATTATTTAAAAAACTTGATATTTCAACAACTTCTACTCGTGTAAATAACATTTTTAAAAAAAATATAAAAATACCCTTTTGTAGATCTATAAGTTTAGTTTTCAAAAAAATATATATTTTAATAGTTTAATTATTATTTATATTTTACTTTTTATTTTTACTAAAAGTAGGTTATCAGTACAAAATATTAAGTCAATTACCATGTCAAGGAAAAACAGTAAAACTTATTTAAAAAAATAGAAAAAAATATGATGCCTTAGATAAAAGAATCTATATCAAGATGGTCTAATTTTTTTTTCTATTTTAGATAAATAGTTAATATGAAAGTTGACGTCGACTGGAAACAATTATGTTTTAATACACATACATTTTAATATTTGTTTAAAAATATATGTTTATCAAAATTGAAAAAATATATATCCATGCCCTAAAGTTTCAAGTTATAAATACAGACAAAAAATTGAAGAAAAATAAATAAAATTTACTGTATAAAGATTGACGTCTCATGTAACATCATTTTTCAGTGTTTTATCAGTGACTAAATTATAGTGTCAATTTATTAAAAACTATATTCAAATAATTTTTTAATTTTTTCAAAAAAATAGAAACATAAAATATACTAAAAAATAAATATTTTATTAATTTACATCATTTCAAAATTTAAAACATATATGTCACTTTTTAGTGATTCAAATTTAAAAGTTGGATCAGCATTGGCCATTTCCTTTATAAAAGTGTGACACAACTTTGTGCTTTTACCTGTTTTCTACTTTTCTTTTAGTAGGCATATGCTATTTGAACCTAGTCTAACTTATCATCTCAAGAGGGGTACTAGGTGCCCTGAAACAATAATGTGTGCCCGATTATGCCAAACATTCTATGGTAGTGAAGTATATGCCATGGGACCTACCTCGAGGTCATAGAGTTAGCACTCTAACATATCAACCTCCATGGGAAATCTTAACTTGATTGGAGGTTTGTTAGTTTTAATATTTAAGTAAATGTGTAGCAATATATGTGCGTACCCCTCCTCCTTAGTCTAGCTAGAATTTTGAGAAGGGATTAATACTTTAAAATAGATTTACCATTAGGGAGGCTTAGCTTTCGATATTAGTTCAAAATTAAGATTAAATTTTTTTTAGTCTTGATAGAATAAGGGGACTCTTAACCCTAAAATAGGAAGCTTCCCTTCAAGATATAGTTTTGTCTTAAGGGAAATAACAAGGGTGGTGATTGTAAGAGTAGACATACATATTTTTCTGACTCTTAGATATGGATTATATGAACTTTTCCCCGGTGCTCTTACTTTCACAATGGTTATTAATTGACTAACAAGGTTGAATTTAAGATCTTTAAACCAAAAAAAAAAATTGTTTCATCCTTGTGAGCATGTTTTAGGTGAGGGCGTTACAGAGGTATTGGAGCAAGGTTCCCAACTCTGGGAGCTTCGGGAATAGACTGTACAAATTGCATTGTTTTATTTAAAAAAAAAAAACTATTAAGTTCTTGTAGTGTGCCCCATCCTTGCCTTGGTGAATTATGTTAGCAATAGAATAGGAGGATGTGGTAAAGAGAGTAATGTATTTAGCTAGTGAAATAATAGTGGATTTAATAAAATTTCTAAGTGAAAAATTTCCATCTTAACCTTAGTTTAAATGGTTAAACAAGAAGCATTCATGTATTGGACCCTTATCATTTTAAATTGAGTTTCCTATGTCTCTTAAGAAACTCAAAATCATGAATTAAATGTAGTTTCCTTATGAGCCCTGACATGTATATTTCCTTAGTTAATTGTCTTGATGAACTTGATAGTATAAATTGTGATATCTAGTTGCATTGAATTGTGGAATCTTCATATTATGTTCTTATGAGACTTAAGTTTTAAAACAAATAAGAATGTCTTTCAATTTATTTAAAGTGAGAATTATGTGAATATTTAACTCTCTTTTTGAAAAGTGGTTGGTGCTCTAGTGGATTGAGAAACTTCATGGGATGTGATTACTTTGCATATTATGGCTTGGGGGTTGAGAAAAGAAAATTTAGCAGAGAAAAGTGGAAAGAATAGGTTGTTAAATTTTGGTCAACATTACATTATGAATTCCTACATTTGCTATTGTTTCAGTGTAATAAATTCTTGTGTATTTTTGTTGTGTGAGTTTAATTGGATAGAATTCAAATCATACTTAGAGAAAAATATGCTCTTACTTGTGTGTTTTCTTGTATTCGTATAGGTAAAATATAAATGTGAAAATGGTATTGTAACATATACTAGATGAATTAAATTTAATATTTAGAAATGTGAAAATTTTTGTGATATCTTGTGTCAAATAATTTGCTTATATTACCCTTAAGAATGTATGCACTTTGTGTATTGTATAAGTATATTATGTGTTGACCAATTAGGAATGTTCAATAAAGCATATTTCAATTTAGGTCATCCTTGCACTTTATCTTGAATATTGGGTTTACATGAAGACATAGCTAAAACTTGAAAGCATAGAAAAACTATTGATTCTAGAAAAAGAGATAAAACTATGATATAATGAAGAAAAAAATCACTCACCATATATGGTTTTCAATGCAATAGAATTCAAGTTAAATTAAATGGGTAAGACCTAGTGGAGCATAGGAAATGTAGTGCATGGTATGACAATGAATTATAATTACAAGACAAATTAGGGGTAAAAATATGTTTTGTGTGATTGAAATTGAGATTTTTTTTCTGCAAAATGAGGTTGCTATAAAAAAAAATTAGATAAATTTGACTACTAATGAATGAACCTAGTAGTAGGTGCAATAAGTGAGATTAAGTTTCATATGGTGTAATGTGATATGTATGTGGAATTTAACATGTGTTGTGATGTGAGAATACTAGTAATGTTGTGATTGTATCTCAAAGTATGTGATATAGGATACCCAACTTGGGAAGAAGAGTTTAGTGGACATAATTTATGATCCACTTAAGCATGCCCTTGTGATAATTGTATATATGTGTAAATAACCCTTATGACTTAAAGATGTGAAATGTTAAAAACATAATATGTATTGAAGTGTGTTTTATGGAGATGTGTGAGTCACCCTTCGTGTTCTCATATGATGAGATGTCTAGTGCCACCCCTATCTAGGAGCATTCTCTAATGACCACATTGGAGTACAGTTCCTCTTCTTCCCTAATTAAACCACATTGGTCAGTTTGTATTGTAAACCCTTTTCTTTCTATTGTTCCAGGGCTTGTAAACATGTTGGACACTCAAAAGACCTATAAATGGGAAAGTTGCATGTGTTGGTATGTGATTTAGCACATCACAAGGCATCTTTGTTTGGAGATAATTTGGTCACCACTTTTGGGTGGTTTTAGCTCATGGTTTTGTAATTACCATTGACAGTTTACTATATTGTATATCCTATATATTAGGAGATTGAGATGGAGGTTGTGTGTAAGAGCCTTATAGATGTTGAGTTACCTCATGGATCTTTAGTTGGTTATACTCACGTTAAAGCCTGCTCTGTATGTATATTGTAATCTTCTTGATTTCTCAATAATATATTGGGCAGATTTTTTGCATACCTTGCTTCCTTTCAAGAATATTGTTGAAGATTCTATTCTTGACAATGATTCTCTGTATGCTAAAAGAACATTTTATTATTTCAAAAGGAAAAGTGGTTACAAGTTAGTTAGGAGATGAAACATCTATATATGTACAAGTTAATTCTAATTGTAAGGATCCCTCGATGGGAGGTATTCCTCCTTTCAACATAGTCACTATATAAAAAATATAAGTCTTTGTGCTCCATTTTTTGAAGAAATTAGAAGAATTTTCTTAAATTTCATGTCAATATTTCTCCTTTGATCACAGGTTTATTGTATGTTTGATTTGAAATCATTTCTTCATTTTTTTCTTATACTTTTGGTTGGATAGGAAATGGAATAGAGACTTTGTGCTTTGATTTGAAGGAATGAGAAGAATATTTTAGAACTTTGTGTCTCCATATTCTTTGTTTATTGCATATTATTCATATGTGTAAAGTGTAATTCACTCCTCATATTTTTCTTGTAGGTTGAAGGTGTAAGCCATAAACCATTCTTTTCTCTTTCCTATATGTTGGATTCATAAAATGGAGTTTGTTTCTTCATTAGCTACTATACATTATTCTTTGTTCCCCTTTATTCTTCCTACATTTTGCCCAAGAAATCTTATGTAGTGTCTTGTATGAGCCTATCTAGGGTTTCTACTTTTTATTTTTCCATTTGCCATTCTTGTGTTCCTTTTGTACTATTTGGTAAAAAGTATACAAAAATCCCATCATCTGAGGGAGCTTTCCTTCTCAAACGTAGAGGAAAATCGTTAATCTAAAAATAATTTCTCTAACTATTATGAACATTTATTTCTATCCATTAGGCAAGTTGCATTGAATTTAACAAAATGTTACAATGACAAATTTGTTTACTAACACTTCTAAACATTAATGTTAGTGTCATTGAACTTCTTGATCTTCATTCTAGATGTTTTTGTCATTTTCTATTCGTGAAAACACAAGATCAACTACATAAATCTCTCATTTGAGTAAGGGCTAATAATATCTTATTATCCCACATATCAACCAAGCTATAATAAACAATATCTTATAACAAATGAATTAAAACTAAGCATAAATCAACATTAACTTTAGGGAGAAGCAATTGAGGTACATACATATCTAAAAAAATATAAGTAGAATAATTATCATTAATATAAGATATACATTGAAAAATAATGGACAAGAGCAGGATCATAATCGGCCAAGAAATGATAATGACAAAAATACATGATGGATGGAAATCTACTAACATTTGGATTTAGATTTAGATTTGGATGGAAAAAGTGGTAACATTTTAAGCTCAAATTTTTCCATTCCCTTTTTAAAAAATGCCTTGGGATTACCTTAGACTTAGACAAGTACAAATCTCAAAAATTTCCAAAAAATTATAAAATCATTTACCTAGTTTATCTTGAAATTGTCCAGAACTTTAATCTTAAAACTAATAGACTTTTTTTTAACCAAATTCAATAAAACAAAATGGTTTTTAAAGGAAATACTCACAATTCTAAAAATGTAATTTGTTCCTCATTGCAAATATTATTTATCTTATATACAAATTATATTTGAATTCATGAATGATATATATATTGATAAACACTCATAAATTTCAAACATGTAAAAATATTTTTTAAATCAAAAAATTATGTCATACTTTGGGATTTGTTGGTGATAGATTTAAAAAATAAAGTTTTTAATTTCATATTTTTTGACCAAAGAGGTCAAGTGTAACTCTGGTGCAAGAGCACCTAACACCAGGTAGGCTCCTGGAGGCATTTAAGTTCATGTTTTATTTTAAATCAAGTTTTGTGTTGTAATAAGGTCTATTTGACCAATGCATGTCATTTCTATTTGTATCTAGGTTCTTCAAGACCTAGAACCAATGTTTGTAAGTCCCAAGTAATTAGGTTGCATTTGTCTAGTTGTTAGATGATTGGTCTCCCAACCACTTGGAGACAGTTAGTTTTCTCGCAGCTGCTTGGAATAGGGTTGGCGTTCCTCTGGTGAGTTTATAAAACTAGGGGAATGACTAGAATAAAGCATATATTGTAAGCATTATAATCAAATCGAAGAGGAGAGGTTGAATGTAATCATGCATTTTGTTAAGGAGAAATTGAACTATTCTATGTCATCAATTTGTTCTCCATTCTCTCTAATTACAAATTGCATAGCTATAGATTTCCTTTCCTTTCTATGTTTTTCCGTTGCTGTGATATGGCAATATGAAGCATTCCACTGATAAGATTTCTATGAAAATTAGTGGAATGGCTTCATTGTATACATATTTGTTTTGGTTTCCTATTTTGTTTTCCAGTTTGGCGGCACAGAGGACTAAATTGGAGTGTGCACTGTAGATCACCTAGCATCTCCATGTGCTAAGGTTTGGATCAGAGGAGTTGGAGCTATTATCGGTGAGACAGTGGCCATGCTCAGGGTAATAAGGGTAGTCTAGCCGAAGAGAGGTTCAAGCCGTTGAACAGAAGTCACGGCCTGAGATCCATCGGGAGCAGTCGGCTGGTGACAAGAGATTTTAGGATTTGGTTGAACGCATTCATCACACCGATGAGTAGTTGGACCATCGGCGCATCGCCTAAGTGTATGAGTGTTCGCCAATGATAGAAGTCTCACCGAATGTATATTGCAAATGCATATCGCAAAAGCATGTTGGGAATGTATATTGAGAAGGTACCTTTCATCGGATGCAAATAGTAACCAGTCGCAATGGTGAATCGGGGTATATCCACTAGTAATAGCATGTCACCCCAAGCATATACTAAGTTGGTGTATCAGCGTATGGGCAGATCTTGGTCAAGCTTCACCGATAGTGGTCTGTCTTGCCGATAGGAGTTAAATTTTGATCAATTGTGCATTCCCATTGTGCACTCCACATCATATTGGTATCAAAACTAGTGAAAGCTTTGGGCGGAGGTGTTATGTATTTGATTTCTATCACTGAGAAGGCAGATGACGAGTTGCTCAACCCACCGAGTTGCAAGAAGGAATAGGATTCCTGTAGTGTGTGGGCAGATGATGATGACGACTGTCAAGACCATTCACTAATAGAGGTTTGGTTGGAAGAGGGTGCAGAGTGAGGCCACTGCGAGAGAGAGTGGTAGTGCATCTCCAGCATATGATGTTGGATGAGAGGAATGGGTCTATAACAGCATGTAGGATGGACATCTGATTGAGCATTGTGTTGTAGTCAAATTGAGGATTTGTAGGAGTTTTGGCGTTTGGGTGCTGTCTGTGAATGTTTATGTCAGACAAAGAGAGTGAAGGAGAGGCTAGAAATATGCCTCCAAAGGGGATGACCACCGAAGTGGTCAAGAAATTTCAAGAGATGGAAGAGATGATCAAAACTAGAGTCAGGGAAGCACTCCAAGCAGAATTGAAGGCAATGAAGATAGGCAAAAGGATAGAGGAAGATTCGGATGAAGAAGAGGAGAAAGAGGAAGAAGCAGAAGCACGAGAAGGGGAAAAGATACCGGCTGAGCAAAAACAATTCCTAGAAGCCATCAAGGCAATTGGCAAGGATTCTTTAGAGGCTTGGATAGATATCCCCATGTTCAATGGAAAGATGAATGCTGACAAAGTCATGGAATGGATTGAGGCTCTGAACAACTACTTTGAATACAAGGAAGTTCCTGAAAGTAAGAGGGTTAAGTTTGCAAAAACTAAACTCAAAGGTGATGCCCTTACACGGTGGAATTACACCCAAGGAGAGAGGGTGAAGAATGGGAAAAGTATGATCTCTTCATGGAGTAGAATGCTGGAGAAGATGAAGTTCCAGTTCCTTCCATCTAACTATGAGGTGCAGATTTATAGGAAAATGTAGAACCTCAAGCAAAAAGATATGGATGTGGCTACTTACATCGAGGAGTTTCACAAATATACTCTTCATTGTGGGTACATGGAGGATGAAAAAGCCAAGCTAGAAAGGTATTTAAATGGTCTAAGGATCAATATTCAAGATGAGATATGTTTATTTACCCCTAAAACCATGGAAAAATGCTTTCAAGTAGCATTAAGAGCTAAAGAGAAGCTAAAGAGGAAAGGTGAGCAGCAAAGTAAAGGAAGAGGTGACAGAAATTTTAGAGGCAGTTTTGGACGAAGAAGCCCTAACCAGAGGCCTAGTGGTGAGTCTAGCCAAGAAGAGCAAGTTAGAGACTCAAGTAGCAGAGGAGGCTATCGAGGAAGAAGGCCTAATGGTAGAGGATCCAAGTTCTCCAACATGAGATGTTATAACTGCAATCAGATAGGGCACCTAGCTTATAAGTGTCCAGAGAAGGCCTCTACTTCCCATGATAATGAAAGAAGAACCACATTGACTCATGAAGATGCAGGGAGTGTGACATCACCTGAAGTGAATTTGGCATCAGAAGTGGGAGAAAATCTGATGATCAAGAGGACACTACTCAAGGAACTAGTGAATATTGAACTGTCACAAAGGAGATCACTTTTTAGGATGAATTGCAAAAGCAAAGGTAAAATATGCGAGATAGTCATAGATTTTGGTTCAACAGATAATATGGTGTCTAGGGAAATGGTGGATAAATTGAACATAGAAAGGATTCCTCATCAAACTCCTTACAAGACATCTTGGGTAAGTGATAGTCAATCACTTTTGGTAGATGAACGAGCATATGTTGATTTTCAGATTGGAGAATATAAGGATAGAGTTTTATGTGACATTTTGCCCATGGAATGTTGTCACCTACTTCTAGGTAGGCCATGGCAATTTGATAGGCAAGCATTACATGATGGATATGCTAACACATACACCATCAAGAAGGATGGGAAGACTTTTGTGATGACACCATTGCAAGAGGGTTCTACACCACAACAGGCAACCAAGATCATTTTGGTGGGTAAGAAAGAGTTTGTGAAGATCAATGAAGAAGAGACAAGGAAAGTTGAGGATACCTCAAGGAGTGAGGTTACCAAAGATCATAGTTTGAAGGTGATTTTAGTTTTGAATAATGGAGATCAAATGGTAATGTCTGAGATGGAATAGTAGAAGGCCAAAGAGTAGGTCTATACACAGCCACAAGTTGATTGGAAAGAAGAAGATGCTATCATAGTAGGGACCATTGTTTATCCTCTAGAGCCAATAAGAGTTGAAAGGCAAACATATTCTACCATTACAACAGTACAAGAAGCATCAAACAAGGTTTTGAATGTAGGTGTTCAAGCAGAGATGACCATAAGGAAGACTGGCGACCAAAGTATGGGTTTGGTTGCAAGCACTCACTCATGGCAAGATGTGAGTAGAGCCTACAATGCTAGGCATGAATTTTTGATTCCATGGAAGCAACTTGCAGTCCAGAGATCATGGAGAAGGCATGATGTAGCAAAGGATAATGGTGGTGCAAGACAAAGAATCAACTCATGGGTCATGAGTTCTTTTCAAGGTGGGGTGTATGGTGTAAGAGCACCTAACACCAGGTGGCCTCCGTGAGGCATTTAAGTTCATGTTTTGTTTTAAATCAAGTTTTGTGTTGTAATAAGGTCTATTTGACCAATGCATGTCATTTCTAATTGTATCTAGGTTCTTCAAGACCTAGAACCAATGTTTGTAAGTCCTAAGTAATTAGGTTGCATTTGTCTAGTTGTTAGACAGTTAGTCTCCTAGCCACTTGGAGACGGTTAGTTTTCTCCCATCCACTTGGAATTATTCTCCCAGCCACTTGGAATAGGGTTGATGTTCCTCTGGTGAGTTTATAAAACTAGGGGAATGAATAGAATCAAGCATATATTGTAAGCATTGTAATTAGATTGAAGAGGAGAGGTTGAATGTAATCGTGCATTTTGTTAAGGAGAAATTGAACTATTCTGTGTCATCAATTTGTCTCCATTCTCTGTAATTACAAATTGCATAGTTGTAGATTTCCTTTCCTTTCTATGTTTTCCCATTGCTGCGATATGGAAATATGAAGCATTCCACTGATAAGATTTCTGTCAAAATCAGTGGAATGGCTTTGTTGTACAGATATTTGTTTTTGTTTCCTATTTTGTTTTCCAGTTCGGCGGTGTAGAGGACCAAATTGGAGTGTACACAGTAGAACACTAGCATCTCCATGTGCTAGGGTTTGGATCGGAGGAGTTGCATCTGTTATCGGTGAGACAGTGGCCATCGACAAAACATTTCTCACTCAGGGCGATGAGGGTAATCTGGCTGAAGAGAGGTTCAAGCTGTTGAACATAAGTCATGGCTTGAGATCCATCGAGAGGAGTCAGCTGGCGACAAGAGATTTTAGGGTTTGGCCGAAGGCATTCATCACACCAATGAGTAGTTGGACCATCGGCGCATCGGCCTAAGTGTATGAGTGTTCGCCGATGACAGAAGGCTCACCGAATGTATATTGTGAATGCATATCGCAAAAGCATGTTGGGAATGTATATTGAGAAGGTACCTTTCATTAGATATAAATGGTAACCGGTCATAATGGTGAATCAAGGTATATCCATCGGTAATAGCAAGTCACCCCAAGCATATACTAAGTTGGTGTATCGGCGTATCATCAGATCTTGGTCAGGCTTTGCCAATAGTGGTCCGTATTGCTGATAGGAGTTAAATTTTGATCCATTGTGCATTCTCATTGTGCGCTCCGCAACAAACTCCCAAGTGCTCCATGTGGGTGTCATCATTCCTCTTACACAACTCATGCAAATGACTAAAAATAACCAGTCAAATATGTTAGCTATAGTCCAACTTGCAACCCACTTCTTCAATGATTTCTTATACCTATCATAAGACCAATGATACATGATAGAGAATCCCAACAAAGAATTTCAAAATTCCCTCCATATGTGTCATTTTCTTTTCCACGTGGGTCCAAGATTTACAATATTTGACAAATATTTAGTAATTGCAACAACATTAGGACTTGCAAGATTGACAACACCTATTCCTAAGAAAGTGTATTTACTAAAAAATAATTAAATGATTGCATATATTAATGTATTCATCAAATTATATCTTAGACTATGAATATGCAAATTCTTTATATATAATATTTGTATTCACAATGTTGATGGATCAAAAGTCCAAGATTCTTGTATTTCCAATATCAATTACAAAAGCATAAAATATTTAAACTTTTATAAAAAAAAATATTATGTAAAATATAAAAAATGCATCAATATTTCCAATCACATTTTGTGATATACAAAATGAATTATCTCACATATAACTTATTAATATTAAGAAAGGCATTTGGATATAATGAGAACCCAAAAGATAGTTTAAATGCTTTTCAATATCACTAACATATTTGAAAAATTATTTAAAAAAGTATTTGTATCATTTAATGTAAACATAATATCTGTAATGTATTTTATTTTTTTAAAATATGTAATATTTTATAATGTTGATAATCAATATTTTTATAATTCGTATTCTTATTATTCTCTAACCTTTTAAAAAATATCAATCTAAAGAACTATTTATTCATGCTTATCCCTTTGGTTGATTATGTGAGCAACCACTACCTCATAAACAATTCACAAACTAATCACTATATACAAATTGTTTAAACCTTTTTCTACATAAAGCCTCATTTAAAACACTTTACTTACACATCATCCATTTCAATGCTCCAACAGTCAATAACAATTTTACACCTCATTAACAACAAAAAGTGGTAAATATTTGCCTTATTTTTATTGGCCAAAATTAACCTTTGACTATTAAAGTGAACGATGTTTAAGAACAGTCCATTTAAAACACTTTTAAAATGTTTAAGCTCAATTCTCCATGCAAAATGGTTATTAAAAGTTATAAAATTTTTGTATAAATGATTCTATATAATAGATATTTTTAACATACATGCTAACCACACTAATAGCCCTTACAGGTTCATAATAACATTTGCAAACATAGTTTTGTTATTTGAATGCCTCAAATAACACAAGGTACCAATTGTTAAGCTTTAAATTGACTCATTGGCCTACTGTAAGACCTGATCATACTCTACCCTTCTGTGGAAACTATGGTGACAATTACAAGCCTCACATCTCATTTCATCATCTTGGCTGGCCTTGAACTCTCCACATCCATCTTTGGCATGATAGGGAAGTTGAAGGGTGTGATTCTTCCAACATTCCATGTACTTTACCTTTCTATGGAAACTACGGTGACAATTACAGGCCTCACATCTCATTTCATCATCTTGGCTTTCCTTGAACTCTCCACATCCATCTTGGCCATGATGGGGAAGGTGAAGGGTGTGATTCTTCCAACATTCCATGTACCGCACCCTCTTAATTGATTCATTAATAGCTGAGCCAGAAACAAATTGGGCTTTTGAGGTTTCATTCCTTGGCTCTAAGAGTAGCTCTTTTGGATCCATCCTAACTCTATTCTTACAAATAGAGAGCGGAATAATATTTGAAAAACAATGAAAAAAATGGAGTTCAATGATGGCAATGAATAAAGATGACAGAACAGAGAGTCTTTTTCAATGCTTCCCTTAACTTCTGATCTGCTTTGACACCTGTAACCACGAAAGAAAATATTTATCATACTTACATGATGTTTGAGTGTTATATTCAGGTCTGTAGCTATTTAGGGTTTTTCTTTTATTATAAACACTAACAAATCACTATAAATAAATAATAATTTCTCTTAAATAGTTATATTTAGTGCTTACATTGCACTTTAATATTAAAAAAAATGGAGAACATGATTGTGTAGGGTAATAAATCATAAGCTAAGAATGCAAAGTTAAGCTAACAGGCTCCTCCTACTTCAGATTGCAACATGAAAGAAAATGAAACTATAGTGATGCAAAATCAAACAAAACTCAATATCTTTTCCTTGGGTGTAAATGATGGATCCAAATGATAAAGTGTTGTTACTGATTGCTATATTGAATTGCTCTAGTGGACTCACTAGTATGATAGCATGTACCTAGAAATTCTTCTTGATACCTTGGATGAGAGGGAACCCTAAATTTATAGATTTGAGTTAGAGGAATGGAGGGTTAGTATTCATTTGCATTGGATGGTTAGGATTGAATGAGACAAGTTAGGGCAAGATTAGAAGCTTCTATGGGGTTCTATAAGGATGAAGGGTTGAGATTAAAGAATGATGGATGGCTGGGATTAAATGACAAAAATTAGGGCAAGGATGGAAGCTTCTAAGGAATTCTATAAAGATGAATGCTTGAGATTAAAGATGGATGGATGGATGGATGACTAGGATTAAATTGGGAAAACTAGGAAAAAATGAAAACTTCTATGGCTTATCTTTATGTGAATGGCTAGGATTAAAAAAATTCATATGTGAATGAATGGTGGAGATATAAATTTACTTTGACTTTTATGAGATTGTCTAAGTTCAGTGAATCTAAACAACCTTTAGTTGGTCATGTGACTAGTTGAATTTTTAATTCATTTATTTGGGGATAATGGATAAGGATTTGAGTTAATTAGATTAAATAATGGATTGAAATAGGATTTAAGATTTTTAGACTAATTAATTAAACTAGCGAGATATCTTAAATACATCTATCTAAAAGACGTGGAAGCACCTATATTGAAATTGTTATTGAGAATACATATTTATGCAGATAGATGTATTTAAGATATTTACGTTAGAGTGAGGAGCTAATATATATATATATATATATATATATATATATATATATATATATATATATATATATATATATAAAATTCTAGTTCTACTTAAACATTTGTTTTATTTACTTTATAAATTTACATTTAAAGATTGAAGAATCATAAAATTAGTTTTTAATTTAAAGGAAATGATATGAAAAACTTAATTATAATTATAATTGTCTAAAGGAATTAATTCCCATAGAAAAAATCTTTAATCTTTTAAAGATTTAATCTTTCCTTTGCCCTTATTTTTCTTTGCTAGCCTTCATTAGACTAAAGTAAATGGTTGATCAAGAACTAAAGAAGGATAAAGTGAGGTCTCATTCCAACTAGACGAGGGAGGGTTTCTTTCTAAAAATGTAAAAAGAGATATTAAAATAAATTTAGGTCTAAGAATTTTTTTTCTTCTTTCCTGGTATCAAGGAACCCATGTATTGTAACAAAAGGATGGATATGGTTATCTACACATAGTAGTAGTCCTAATTTCTATAATTTTACATTAGGAGCATTCCATGCTAGAAATGATTCTATGGTTTCATATACAACAATACAATTATAATTTTTGTTTCATTTTATTTTCTTTTTATTTCTTCTCTTTTTTTTTTTCCCTTGGCACAAATCCATTTCATATCAAAGCAAGTATGTAACAAATATACAAATATATCAAAGTACAAAGTCTCTATTCCATTTCCTATCCAACCAAAAGTATAAGAAAAAAATGAAGAAATGATTTCAAATCAAGCATACAATAAACATGTGGTCAAAGGAGAAATATTGACACAAAATTTAAGAAAATTCTTCTAATTTTTTCAAAAAAGGGAGCACAAAGACTCCTTACATTTTTTGTATAGTTACTATGTTGAAAGGAGGAATACCTCCAATCCAAGTATCCTTACAATTAGAATTAACTTGTATTTATATATTTTTCATCTCCTAACTAACTTGTAACCACTTTTCCTTTTGAAATAATAAAATGTTCTTTTAGCATACAGAGAATCATTGTCAAGATTAGAATCTTCAACAATATTGTTGAAAGGAAGCAAGGTATGCAGAAAATGCTTCCTACACTGATTTATGCAAATTTTAACTTTTTCAATTATAGATTAAGATGGGAAATGTAATGAACCAACTGGGCACCCAAGGAACAAGAGCCTCAAAAGTGCACAATTTTTTTTCTTTTTCACAAGGTAAACATAAACTGTAAGTATTAAAAAAAATTACTCAAGGCATGGAAAGAAAACAACATCTTATTGCCAAGATAGATAATATGGGCGGAGGAATATCACAATACAACTATTGCTAAAGAGTACAACATGAGCATTTATTACAATGAACTCCAGCTTACGAGTGTCTTACATAACAAATTTGTATTAATACATTATTACATTACATATTCTCAGATCACTAAGTTGTACAATACATATGAGGATATATATATCCAAGAATCCAAAGAGAAGAATGGGGCAGCCTTTGCCAATGTCATTGCCAAGACTAATGTCAATATCTAGATCCCCAATGGTGGGTGCAACACCACCCTACCATGTGGAACCTCAAGGTCCACCCCCCGTGCTCGGAGAAGATCACATGGCCACACACAAGCATAACAAGAATAGGGACCATAAGGCATGTATACTGAGTCACACAAGAGATACCATGAGTCTCATAACTCATAGGAGCACATCACAAACACACGGATCCTGAAGGCATAAATAAGACACTTGGAAGTCAAGCCCATGAAGCACTACTCAGATAAGGGGTTAAGAGGATAGGGTCAACAAGACGAAAGTAGCTAAACAAATGTACTCATCTCTACCACGAGCCCTTTCTAGGCATAAATACAAGTTACATCCAATAGGCCAAGCAAAGAGCATCTTATTTTAAGGTATAATAACCTGGCTACATGTTATGTACTTGTAATTAATGAGGTTGCAAATTAATGTTCTAAACCTAGTCATAGTTAAGAAAACTATGTATCAATTTATGTATTTGTAATTAGAAAGGTCCCAACAGAATGTAAAAACCTAGTCACAGATAAAGCTTCTCAAGTTATGGTATGTGTATGTGATGAGCATCTAACTTATACTGACTGTGCATTTATCTAAATGCTTGAAGTCTCTCATTGTACATACAAGGATAGGAAATAATTATGAAAAGTAGTCCTATTGCACTTTCTCAAAATAAATAATTAGAATTCATATTTGTGAAGGAGAAACAACGGAAGCAAGGACGGGATAAAATACACAGGCAGATGGCTGTGACATTTAGGAACCCACCCTGGCAAGGATCCTCTAGGATTTTAAGACTAATAGCATATTCATTTTCCACCCTATCATACATGGCACATGGATTAAGTGTTTTTCACTATAGCCAACGATGATGATAGTTGGAGACCATTCAAGTGGTATCTCTCATACTCTCCATAGAATATGGAACCCCACAACCCTTAACCAATGCATGTGTAGAGTCAATTTTCATCGCATTAAGTCTTGCTCAGCAGACATACCAGTATCACCAATTTAGTATTCTCTTATAAGATATTTTTGGCCTTGAAACCTGAAATGAGGATTACTGTATGATTGACAATTCTACACACTCTCTGATTGAGGATGACACTCGAGACTAGCGGACCTTTGATTATATCCTCCAATAGCCTTTTGCAGCTAGGATTATATATTTTTATAACTTGTAAGTTTTCCTTCCTTTTCGTAAACGTAACATTTTATTTTTCTGTACATAAAATTTCTCACTATAACTTTAGAGAAACTAGCTACTGTAGTATATTGTAATCTGCCTCTAATGAAGCAAAACAAACTTCAAGAGACATTGATTTTATGAGAATTAACAAGACAAGCATTACAACTACGGTTAATTTATCATGGTGCAGCATTTATTAGACAACTGATCAATATTAATAAAGGCAGATGTATGGACTGAGGACAATCTTCACATGCTGCCCTGACATAACAATTTTCTGCAAGCTGATAGGAAAGTTGCATGAATAGAAAATCAAGCTTAGACAACCCTTATTATATATAGATATAACCTGGAACACTTCAATGAATTTGCTGATTACGATTAAATAACTGTATTTAGTGTGATGTACAGCAATATCACTCAGGCTCTAAATATTTAAACAACTATGATTGGCAGGTGTAAATTCCAATTCCACATCCTTTGCCAGTATCCTCCCCGTCCGTGCCAAAATGGGAACTTATCAAATAAGGTACAAGACTGTCTTTTAATTTTCCAGATTGCACTAAGTGCAGGAAAAGATCATATAATAGCATGAAGACTGCTTAGAATGCTCTAAGACTCTAAACTCTGATGATCTCAAATGAGTCTCTCCTCTCAAATGAGTCTCTGATCATTCAATGAGCCTTTGATCCCTCTGATGCCACTAATGAGCCTCAAAGCATCCTTTTATAATACATTCAAGACCTGTAGAGTAGGTAAGAGAGAATCTGACTAGGACTGCTGGGTAAACCTATTTAAAGTGGAGGAAAAAGAATGTACAATCCACCACACTACTACGCTGTCAAAGCTTCAACCATGGTTTGAAGGATATCTGGCAGGAGATTAAGGGTAGGTGGGTCTGATGTAGTGGCAAAATCCATAATATATTCATAAGCATAGTAATGCTTAATCTTTTTCTTTGCATATATTGCTGTGCCTGGCAGGTACCATTCACCAAAAACCTTAGTACTAGTGCTACTCTAGATGATTGCAAGGGAATTCAGTGCAAAGATGAAGTATGTGTAGGATTGTTTTATGAGCAGTTCAGGCCTTGAATGGGGTCATCTGAGATAGTAGGGTTTTGGCATGAGGATTAAGCATACCAATTAGAAAATCTAACTCATGGGGGTCAGAGCGGTACATCCCATAAGGAAGATTTTGTACAACAACTCTACAACTAATCCTAACTAAAGCACACTTATATCTCCTAGCTAAAGCTCTTAACATAATAATATTACTACCTGTAATTGTAGAAGTCCAAACGATTATCTCCTTCTATTCTGGATCTGTAGTGAGATTATTCCATGCAAAATTTAATCTCCAAAATAGAAGGATAGCCATGATGATAGAGATAAAACTCTATAATTTTCTTCTGACAATTTTTTGGGAGATCTTTTATTATTCTAAGGGTAGTATTTGATGGATCTTCAGGGATAGGATTCCCTTGCTCATCAAAACTCATGATCATACGATTTTAAGTTTTAAGGGAATGCCTAAAAAGGTTTACTTTTTAGATATCCCTTAGTCTAAGCATTTTGTCAAGAGGACAACTGATAACCCAGTCAAAGCCTAAGGTATAAAAGCTATTTATAATGTACTTATCTTTTAAGAAAAGAAATGCAAGATAGATATTTCAATGAATAATGTTGAAATAATTTACTTATATGCAGGATTCTTCAAATACTAAGCAATGGCATGCAACGGAATCAATTTAAATATCAAAATCTTAATACTATTATGGTTTATAAAGAGGTCAACTGGATATTTACACTATAGCAGTTAACAACATATTCACTGACCAAAATAAATAAAAAGCATTTACCAGGGAAAAGCTGAAACTGAGACCAATTCTTCACTAAATCTAACCCCTAATTCCCCCACAAATACTAAACCAGAATATATATATATATATATATATATATATATATATATATATATATATATATATATATATAGCCATAGGAAAACCAGTTCAAGGTATCATGCGGTGGGGGTAACAATAAAAACATACCTTTCTCCTTTAACTCATTTGGGTCACCGTGGCTTAAAAACAAATTGAGAGCTTAATTCACCCACCTGATGCATCTGGTAGCTGTAAAGCCAAACGCCACAACCTTAGCTAGCATCCTTACTGCTTGAGCCAATATGGGAGTGATGGAACAAGATACGTATATCCAATTAGGCATAATGGAGAGAAGATTTTTGTTAGATATTATAGCTAGAAATTCTCTGGTGGACATCTATGCAAAATGTGGAAGCAGAAAAGACTAGAATTCCAGCCATGACCTCCAAGAATTCATAAATTATTGATGGTAGAGCAAAGCAGACATGATTACAGATGATGTCTGTAGAAGCAGGGTAATTACATCATGCAGATACAACTTTTAAAGAAAGCCCAACCAACGCCATAGGGATTTAAATATTGCATTTTAACATTCTATTCAATTTTACCTAAAAGAAAACATATTATTTTTTTCTGCCCCGGGACTAAATAGGGATCTAAATCACTCTTCTCCCCTTCTTTCTATTTTTTCTAAAGTGTCTCAAGTTGGCTACTCCCCATCATATAAAACCACCAGCAGTTATCTTCCAGAAGAGTGAAACTGACACCAAAACTCAACACTTATATGAGAGTGATTTCCTTAAAAAGAGAGCTAAATGTTTAAGGGAAAAACAATTAAGGATCCACAAAAAATAACCCCCAAGTTTTTTTTTAAAAACCCTGATACAAAATACAGAAAACCAAAATTAAACATACCCACGGAAAAGAAGAGAATTCAGTTGTGCTGATTTCTTTTTCACATTTAGTATCTGTCCATGTACATATAGTATGGGCCATATGAAATACACCCCTCCTCTCTTCGATCGCATCCTCCTATTAAACTTCCCCTGAATTTCCTCCCCCCCAAAAAAAGGTTGTTCATGCATGCATTTGTGGTAGCAATGATGAGGCACGTGGCCTATTTGGCAGAGAGCCTCCAAGAGGTGTCATCTCATCGAATGCACATAATAAGACTAAGGAATTGACATAAAATAATTTGGTTGTTATATACAGCTAGAGATTTAACACACAACCCAGTTAAATAATACTACTCACCTTATAATATATATACTCACTTTTCACTTCATTATTTTTCTCATAGAACAAATCATTTAATTTCTTCTCACTTCACTCTTGTCTCAAAGCAGTGATTCCTTTGATTAATTATTTTCTCTACACACATACTTTTTACCACTCTTATAAAAGCTATCCTCTACATATACTCTTATCTTTATCTTTTTATTCCTTTATAACACTATATTTAATTTCCTATCATCTTTATTATTATTATTATTATATTTTTTTTCTTATTTGATCATTTATATCTAAAGAAGGTATGAAATTCCTCTCTTGCCTTAACTTGCGTATCACTAAGGATGTACTAAACCATGCGTCCTCCACTTTATTACGTGATTGGATTATCAATACAAATAGGTAAGTTATCTAGATGTTGATCAAATATAATTACTAAGCACATTACATACTATAAGCCAAATGGTCGCTATCTACCATGACCCAAACACTAGTGTAACACCACAAGGGACTGACTCAATACCCTATCCACATAGTACCGACTCACCAAGGATGGAATAATTGGACGGTGTCTGAGGGGACCAACACCACATTGGAAAACTCATTCCCAATGGAGACGGTGGTGAAACTAAGGTGTATGGCCAATGTGTCATCTCCAACTCGCCATCATTGGGGTATTAGGCACGCTCAGACCTGTGAAGCCAGGTGGAGTCAGTGCCTGGTACCTGTACCACTCAAGACACATTATAACATCTACATATACATATCATATAATAGCCAAAGCAAGAATAGTCCACAACAGAGGATTCCAACATCCATGATCATTCGCATAGTATGCCAATGTCAAGGTGTCATCCTCTCCATATGTACACCCAATCTAATTATGGAATCTAACCTAACAAAATGTTAGTAACACATTATTTTGTAAAGCTTGAATTTCATACCTTGGTGTCACCGCGATTAGGCCAGGACCAGGGAGGCACTACATACTCCCCCCCAAGAGCTTGACTTACTCCTGAAAGTCATAATACTAAATGCAGCCATAACACACATTAGTTTTATAAAATTCAAGACAATTATAAAATTCAGACTATCACATTCCCCACAGTACACACAATTACATGTGATAATTTTTGGTACACAAGTGAGAAAGATGCAAGGCACTCAATTTCATACAAAATATACATTATCGTGCAACTATTTCCTCTAATCACATAAAGAATGAGGCTATAATAATCAGTTTTATTTTCTTTCTTTCGAACATTCACTATTTCAAACAACCTACTAGGTGCTCATAACCATCAATTTATGCATTTATGCTAGAATAAACCACATAATTTTCTCATGAACGTAGCAATCTACATTTTTCAATATATAAAATTTTCAATTTTCTAACTCTTCACATGTAGTCATCTTTAGAATGAAGCACACAACACACACACACACACACACGGATATATATATATGTGCACATTTACATGATTTCAATCTCTGTTTTCATAACATGCATGACCATTGTATCATATAATGCAGTAATTTGTCACTTTTTAGGGCATAAGGAAACATTTTACTTCTAAAATGTAACCACAAACATGACAAAATGCACAACTTACACATTGATGCTCTTTCACATCACCGGGGATTCACATCACAAGGCTACATCAAGAGGGGTATTACGAGGAGGACAACACTAATAAGACACTGAGCAATCCATAGTGTCATAAAGATGAATGATAAATGAGTGAATAACCATGCCGTGTAGTAACCACTATGTCCATATCCAAAGTAGTGTATCATCATATAATCTCACCTCAAAAGGGAACCCAATATCATCCATACTGTAGTACCAGATAACACATGAATAGTCATGTCATGTAAAATATCACTGTGCCAAGTAGCAGATCATGAAGGATGGTCTTAGGCTCCTCTCTAGGAGCCCTCCAATTATAACTCAGTATGTACAATATTTCCCCAGGCTATCTACTCCCCTACACAACCTGTCAGTGATCCCTCTAGGATATGACAGTATACTGATATGACAGTATACAATAGTCACAACACTCTACACATACCAATAGTTGCAACATTAAAGTGCCTCAAACAAGCAAGTTAGAGAAGTAAAGTAACTCATAAATTAAACCTCAATAAAGTAGAAGAAAACAAATATAATCAATCATAAAAGAAGTAGAAATCAAATAACAATCATTGTATTATCCCAAGTTAGTCCAAGAACATGTCCTTGAGGCAAAAGGACTAAAACATAAAAATGGCCAATTAGCCCAATGTAACAAAACACTGCTGGCTTGCAAGCAAAATATCCAATAGGTAAATAAATATTCCAACAATCCCTCAGAAATTTGCACATTACAAACACCATGCAACCTTGCATCAAGGTCACCTAAGGGGAGGAGGAGAATCAAATAGTGGTCTATAACCACATAAGATAGTAAATAGCATGCAATATCATGGTGGTCTCATACCACATAATAATATGGTGGTTCTCAAAACACAGGATAATACGGTGGCCACATAATAGTATGGTGGTTCTCAAACCACATAATAGTAGGGTGGTTCTCAAACCACATAATGATCAATGAAGAATTTACCATATCATAATGAGTGTATCCCACACAATCCATAATAGTCTGATCATATAGCTGCATAACAAATCCACTTGAATAGGCACCTACCAACATACCAAGGTCCACTGACAGTATTCCATGTGAATAAAAATACACCTCATACTCGTACCAGGGGTCTCATCAAAAGTCATATCATCCCTATATCATAGTACCATTCACTATTATCCCTTTACACACAACTGTCACTTCATCAAACTACCATCCCAAATACCAAAAATCTATGATGAAATCAATATATCTACCATATGTCTGTAGCTAGGACTGAGTATATGCTCAGGGTACATTATGGTTTGTCCTCAACCCAAGGAACAAATGGATAGGGAAAAAGGGTTATCCACCCACATGTACAAATATCACAAGGGAAATCACAACAAGAAACATAACTCCTTTATTCTTTTCTTTTTCTAGTTCACTACTTAATATTGAAACCATATTTTTGAAATAAATTATAGAATTGGTACTCATTTCAAGGAATTTTCAGTATTTCATGATGCAATATCCATTGAACGCAAAAATCTATTTCAAGGAAACAAATTTCCAATTACTATGCCACATATAATCAATTCATCTTAAAATTTCCACTGAAATCATTCTCAAGGGCACACACATTTAACTAATAATTATGTTCTAATTACAAGTTGTCTAATACATCACCAATTTAGCTAAATCTTTTCTACGTATGCAAGAGCAATACATTTGTAAAGTTACTAAACACACTACAGTCAGTCTAACAATCAAGTATATAAAAGGATAAACCATAATCCTAGTCTACAACCATCAGGTTGAACTCACAGAAGACTATTATTTCTCATGACATCCACAAACAAAAGATTATACCCTACAACCACTCCCCAGACTTCCCAGAGTTGTAAAACCTGGGTGCTCTGATACCTATGTAATGAACCAACTGGGCACCCAAGGAACAAGAGCCTCGAAAGTGCACAATTTTTTTTTCTTTTTCACAAGGTAAACATAAACTGCAAGTATTAAAAAAAATTACTCAAGACATGGAAAGAAAACAACATCTTATTGCCAAGATAGATAATATGGGCGGAGGAATATCACAATACAACTATTGCTAAAGAGTACAACATGAGCATTTATTACAATGAACTCCAGCTTAGGAGTGTCTTACATAACAAAATTGCATTAATACATTATTACATTACATATTCTTAGATCACTAAGTTGTACAATACGTATGAGGATATATATATCCAAGAATCCAAAGAGAAGAATGGGGCAGCCTTTGCCAATGTCGTTGCCAAGACTGATGTCAATATCTGGATCCCCAATTGTGGTGCAACACCACCCTACCATGTGGAACCTCAAGGTCGACCCCCCGTGCTCAGAGATGATCACATGGCCACACACAAGCATAACAACAATAGGGACCATAAGGCATGTATACTCAGTCACACAAGAGATACCATGAGTCTCATAACTCACAGGAGCACATCACAAACACACAGATCATGAAGGCATAAATAAGACACTTGGAAGTCAAGCCCATGAAGCGCTGCTCAGATAAGGGGTTAAGAGGATAGGGTCAGCAAGACGAAAGTAGCTAAACAAATGTACTCATCTCTACCACGAGCCCTTTCTAGGCATAAATACAAGTTACATCCAATAGACCAAGCAAAGAGAATCTTATTTTAAGGTATAATAACCTGGCTACATGTTATGTACTTGTAATTAATGAGGTTGCAAATTAATGTTCTAAACCTAGTCATAGTTAAGAAAACTATGTATCACTTTATGTATTTGTAATTAGAAAGGTTGCAATAGAGTGTAAAAACCTAGTCACAGATAAAGCTTCTCAAGTTATGGTATGTGTATGTGATGAGCATCTAACTTACACGGACTGTGCATTTATCTAAATGCTTGAAGTGTCTCATTGTACATACAAGGATAGGAAATAATTATGAAAAGTAGTCCTATTGCACTTTCTCAAAATCAATAATTAGAATTCATAATTTTGAAGGAGAAAAAACAGACGCAAGGACATGATAAAATACACATGCAAATGGCTGTGACATTTAGGCACCCACCCTGGCAAGGATCCTCTAGGATTTTAAGACTAATAGCATATTCATTTTCCACGCTATCATACATGGCAAATGGATTAAGTGTTTTTCACTATAGCCAACGATGATGATAGTTGGAGACCATTCAAGTGGTATCTCTCATACTCTCCACAGAATATGGAACCCCACAACCCTTAACCAATGCATGTGTAGAGTCAATTTTCATCGCATTTAGTCTGGCTCAGCAGACATACCAGTATCATCAATTTTCTATTCTCTTATAAGATATTTTTGGCCTTGAAACCTGAAATGAGGATTACTCTATGATTGACAATTCTACACTCTCTTACTGAGGATGACACTCGTGACTAGTGGACCTTTGATTATATCCTCCAATAGCCTTTTGCAGCTAGGATTATATATTTTTATAACTTGTAAGTTTTCCTTCCTTTTGGTAAACGTAACATTTTATTTTTCTGTATATAAAATTTCTCACTATAACTTTAGAGAAACTAGCTACTGTAGTATATTGTAATCTGCCTCTAATGAAGCAAAACAAACTTCAAGAGACATTGATTTTATGAGAATTAACAAAACAAGCATTACAACTACGGTTAATTGATCATGGTGCAGCATTTATTAGACAACTGATCAATATTAATAAAGGCAGATGTATGGACTGAGCACAATCTTCACATGCTGCCCTGACATAACAATTTCCTACAAGCTGATAGGAAAGTTACATGAACAGAAAATCAAGCTTAGACAACCCTTATTATATATAGATATAACCTAGAACACTTCAATGAATTTGCTGATTACGATTAAATAACTATATTTAGTGTGATGTACAACAATATCACTCAGGCTCTGAATATTTAAACAACTGTGATTAGTAGGTGTAAATTCCAATTCCACATCCTTTGCCAGTATCCTCCCCATCCATGCCAAAATGGGAACTTATCGAACAAGGTACAAGACTGTCTTTTGATTTTCCAGATTGCACTAAGTGTAGGAAAAGATCATACAACGGCTTGAAGACTCCTTAGAATGCTCTAAGACTCCGAACTCTGATGATCTCAAATGAGTCTCTGATCATTCAATGAGCCTTTGATCCCTCTGATGCCACCAATGAGCCTCAAAGCATCCTTTTATAATACATTCAAGACTTGTAGAGTAGGTAAGAGAGAATCTGACTAGGACTGCTGGGTAAACCTATTTAAAGTGGAGGAAAAAGAATGTACAATCCACCACACTCCTACGCTGTCAAAGCTTCAACCATGGTTTGAAGGATATCTGGCAGGAGATTGAGGGTAGGTGGGTCTGATGTAGTGGCAAAATCCATAATATATTCGTAAGCATAGTAATGCTTAATCTTTTTCTTTGCATATATTGCTGTGCCTGGTAGGTACCATTCACCAAAAACCTTAGTACTAGTGCTACTCCAGATGATTGCAAGGGAATTCAGTGCAAAGATGCAGTATGTGTAGGATTGTTTTATGAGCAGTTTGGGCCTTGAATGGGGTCATCTGAGATAGCAGGGTTTTGGCATGAGGATTAAGCATACCAATTAGAAAATCTAACTCATGGGGGTCAGAGCGGTACATCCCATAAGGAAGATTTTGTACAACAACTCTACAACTAATCCTAACTAAAGTACACTTATATCTCCTAGCTAAATCTCTTAACATAATAATATTACTGCCTGTAATTGCAGAAGTCCAAACCATTATCTCCTTCTGTTCCGGATCTGTAGTGAGATTATTCCATGCAAAATTTAATCTCCAAAATAGAAGGATAGCCATGATGATAGAGATAAAACTCTATAATTTTCTTTTGACAATTTTCTGGGAGATCTTTTATTCTTCTACGGGTAGTATCTAACGGATCTTTAGGGATAGGATTCCCTTGCTCATCAAAACTCATGATCATACGATTTTAAGTTTTAAGGGAATGCCTAAAAAGGTTTACTTTTTAGATATCCCTCAGTCTAAGCATTTTGTCAAGAGGACAACTGATAACCCAGTCAAAGCCTAAGGTATAAAAGCTATTTATAATGTACTTATCTTTTAAGAAAAGAAATGCAAGATAGATATTTCAATGACTAATGTTGAAATAATTTACTTATATGTGGGATTCTTCAAATACTAAGCAATGGCATGCAACGGAATCAATTGAAATATCAAAATCTTAATACTATTATGGTTTATAAAGAGGTC
Source organism: Cunninghamia lanceolata (assembly GCA_027924645.1). Taxonomy (NCBI): domain Eukaryota; kingdom Viridiplantae; phylum Streptophyta; class Pinopsida; order Cupressales; family Cupressaceae; genus Cunninghamia; species Cunninghamia lanceolata. Next base: position 1,814,270 of record BSBN01000244.1, read on the forward strand.
AGCTGGATATTTACGCTACAGCAGTTAACAACATATTCACTAACCAAAATAAATAAAAAGCATTTACCAGGGAAAAGCTGAAACTGAGACCAATTCTTCACTAAATCTAACCCCTAATTCCTCGACAAATCCTAAACTAGAATATATATATATATATATATATATATATATATATATATACAGCCATAGGAAAACCAGTTCAAGGTATCATGCGGTGGGGGTAACAATAAAAACATACCTTTCTCCTTTAACTCATTTCGGTCACTATGGCTTAAAAACAAATTGAGAGCTTAAGTTCACCCACCTGATGCATCTGGTAGCTGTAAAACCAGACGCCACAACCTTAGCTAGCATCCTTACTGCTTGAGCCAATATGGGAGCGATGGAACATGATATGTATATCCAATTAGGCATAATGGAGAGAAGATTTCTGTCAGATATTATAGTTGGAAATTCTCTGGTGGACATCTATGCAAAATGTGGAAGCAAAAAAGACCAGAATTCTAGCCATGACCTCCAAGAATTCATAAATTATTGATGGTAGAGCAAAGTAGACATGATTACAGATGACGTCTGTAGAAGCAGGGTAATTTCATCATGCAGATACAACTTTTAAAGAAAGCCCAACCAACGCCATAGGGATTTAAATATTGCATTTTAACATTCTATTTAATTTTACCTAAAAGAAAACATATTATTTTTTTCTTCCCCGGGACTAAACAGGGATCTAAATCACTCTTCTCCCCTTCTTTCTATTCTTTCTAAAGTGTCTCAAGTTGGCTACTCCCCATCATATAAAACCACCAGCAGTTATCTTCCAGAAGAGTGAAACTGACACCAAAACTCAACAATTATATGAGAGTGATTTCCTTAAAAAGAGAGCTAAATGTTTAAGGGAAAAACAATTAAGGATCCATAGAAAATAACCCCCAAGTTTTTTTTTTAAAACCCTGATACAAAATACAGAAAACCAAAATTAAACATACCCACGGAAAAGAAGAGAATTTAGTTGTGCTGATTTCTTTTTCACATTTAGTATCTATCCATGTACATATAGTATGGGCCATATGAAATGCACCCCCCTCTCTTCGATCGCATCCCCCTGTTAAAGTTCCCCTAAATTTCCTCCCCCCAAAACAAAGCTTGTTCATGCATGCATTTGTCGTAGCAGTGATGGGGCACGTGGCCTATTTGGCAGAGAGCCTCCAAGAGGTGTCGTCTCTTCGAATGCACATAATAAGGCTAAGAAATTGACATAAAATAATTTGGTTGTTATATACAGCTAGAGATTTAACACACAACCCAGTTAAATAATACTACTCACCTTATAATATATATACTCACTTTTCACTTCATTATTTTTCTCACAGAACAAATCATTTAATTTCTACTCACTTCACTCTTGTTTCAAAGCAGTGATTCCTTTGATTAATTATTTTCTCTACACATACTTTTTACCGCTCTTATAAAAGCTGTCCTCTACATATACTCTTATCTTTATCTTTTTATTCCTTTATAACACTATATTTAATTTCCTATCATCTTTATTATTATTATAATTATTATATTTTTTTTCTTATTTGTTCATTTATATCTAAAGAAGGTATGAAATTCCTCTCTTGCCTTAACTTGCGTATCACTAAGGATGTACTAAACCATGCATCCTCCACTTTATTATGTGATTGGATTATCCATACAAATAGGTAAGTTATCTAGATGTTGATCAAATATAATTACTAAGCACATTACATACTATAAGCCAAATGGTCGCTATCTACCATGACCCAAACACTAGTGTAACACCACAAGGGACTGATTCAACACCCTATCCACATAGTACCGACTCACCAAGGATGGAATAATTGGACGGTGTCTGAGGGGACCAACACCACATTGGAAAACTCATTCCCAATGGAGACGGTGGTGAAACTAAGGTGTATGGCCAATGTGTCATCTCCAACTCGCCATCATTGGGGTATTAGGCACGCTCAGACCTGTGAAGCCAGGTGGAGTCAGTGCCTGGTACCTGTACCACTCAAGACACATTATAACATCTACATATACATATCATATAATAGCCAAAGCAAGAATAGTCCACAACAGAGGATTCCAACATCCATGATCATTCGCATAGTATGCCAATGTCAAGGTGTCATCCTCTCCATATGTACACCCAGTCTCATTATGGAAGCTAACCTAACAAAATGTTAGTAACACAATATCGTGTAAAGCTTGAATTTCATACCTTGGTGTCACCTTGATTAGGCCAGGACTAGGGAGGCACTACATGAAAACCCTTTCAGGTAAAAAACCCCACTGGTCAATAAACTAAATATTAATTTTGTTTGTGGCTTTTAAAGATTGAAGAACCCTAAACCTAGCTCTCAATAATTTACCTGCTGTTAATTTTCTTTGTGGTTTTCAAAGATTTGTTTATTTGATTAAACTTCTCCCAATTCAATTTGCTCTATTTTTATTTGGTTTGATTTTTCTCAAATTTATGTTTGAGTACTACTTATATTAATTTATTTCAATATATAGAGTGAGGAGCTAAAATATATACGTATTACTATATAATGCTAGTTTTACTTAAACAATTATTTTATTTACTTTATAAATTTACATTTACAGATTGAAGAATCCTAAAATTTAGTTTTTAATTTAATCCAAATGATTTGAGAAACTTAATTATAATTGTCTAATGGAATTAATTCCTATAGAAAAAATCTTTGATCTTTTAAAGATTAAAGAACTATAATCCTAGATAAAATCGCACTCAATTATATTATTGAAGTTTTTTTTCTAATGAACTTCCTTGTGAGAGGATGATGGCGTTCGAGTCTGCATTTTTGAGGGCCGAGCTAGGGCATCCGATCTCTAGCTCGTGATCGATTTTCTATGGTTCCTGCGCTGTCTGGGTGGGGTTTCTCTATGCCTTCGGGGGGGTTTCTCTTTTTTTTTCTACTGTGTGCATGATTTCCAGGGGTTTGCGGCCAGAGGTTGGTCTTTTTCTGAGTTTCTTTGCCAGACCGGGGGTATCCTTGGTGCTCTTCATGGAGTGTTCGACCCTGGTACTTCTCTGGTGGTGCATGCCTATTCTTGCAGGGGTTTGGATGTAGTAGGGAGCTACGATAAGGTGTGTAGGGCATTTAGAGCACAGGATTGTTGTTGAAGGTTTTCTCTCGTTTCTTGGCGCGAGTGTGGGTAGGTTCAGGAGGTGGGTTTTTGTGCAGAGAGCGAGCAGGGGAGGTGGGGTTGGGCTGTCCCACTCTTTGCCTTTTGAAGGTTGTACTTACCCATCTAGGGTTTGATGGCCTTCTCGAAGGGTGAGGCTTCAGGGGTGTCTCCCAACATGGACTTCCGGGCAGCGATAGGCTCGAAGTCTCCAGATCAAGGCATGAAAACTTTCGACAATAATCTTTTCACTCAGGATTTAAGGTTCAGTGGAGTGGGAGCACCTAAAGGTGTGTGGATCTCGAAGGTTAATGGCTGTCTTGAGTGCTACAAGGAGAGGCCAAAGCTGCTCATTCCGCTTGAGATGATTGTTGAAGAAATTGAATATTATTCGAATCACATCTTGTATTGCAAATTTTTTGGAATGAGGACTTCGCTTTAGTTTTTGGAGTCTTGGGCCTAGAGAACTTGGGCACTGGAGGGTGAAATGGACATCATGCTGCTCAGAAATAGTTATTTTATGGTCACATTTAACTGCTTGGCTGATCGCAATAAAGTCTTTGCCGGAGGCCCTTATTTTCATAACCAGGTGGGGTTGTTTATCAAGCCATGGCATGTTGGCTTTATCCCCTCAGAGGAGATGCCAAATAGTATGCCGGTGTGGGTCTGTTTACCCCAGTTTCTGGTAGAATGTTGTCGGGAGGATACTTTGCAGTTGCTTGCTTCACTGCTGGGAAAGCTAGTTGGTTCTTCAATGTCAACCTTAGGGAAAAAGGTAATGACTTTTGCTCGTATCTGTGTTGAAATTGATCTTAACAAGCCCTTGCCTGATGCTGTGGAAATGTGTGTGTGATCTTTCTCTTGGGTACAGCAGTTGGACTATGAAACCCTTCCTTTCTAATGCCATCTTTGTCATGCTTATGGTCATCTGCAATGAATGTGCCCTAAATATAAGCCCATGGACTCTCATCCTTCACAACCTACTCGCAACCCCCTGGGGGTGATAAGGGAAAAGGCCTTGTCCCTGGTGCGGGGGTAGATGCTAAGGGTTTTGTTCCGGTCATGGTTCGTAACAGGAATAGGGGTCAAAAGTGGACCTTAAAGGAAAGACAGGATGAGGATTTGTTTAATAGGTTTGAGGTTCTGGATGACTTCCATCAGTAGGAAGTGAACCCCGGGTTGATGAGTTTTGAGCAGGGGGTTGAGGGGTCAACTCTGGAGATCAAGACTTCTGATGCGTCTATAGAACCATAGGTTGATGAGGCTTTACATATGCATATGGATCAGTAAATGGTGGTTTCAGTGGTGCTGGTGCCTTTTACGGAAGCCCCAAAAGTGGGTGGGGACTTTTCTCTTTCTGGGAGGCCCTTGGGCTCAGTTGCAGCTAGGAGTAGTAAACCTTCTCCTCATTTGGGCCTTATGCAACGGGACCTTAAGAAGGGTGGGGTAGAGAAATCTGTCAAACCTGGTAGAAAGAAGGATCTGGAAAAGATCAAAATGATGGGTGAGACTTTGGTGGAGTCAGGGTCAGTAAAGACTCTAGATTCTCACTTTTCAAGCCCCTTGAAATGATTGTGTTATCATGGAATACAAGGGGCTTGAACAGCAGCCCTAGACAAAAAGTTGTTCATGATTTGGTTAAAAATCAAGGTCCTAATGTTCTTATTCTGCAGGAGACCAAGCTTACAGTTGAGTCTATGTTCAGTCTGGTGCCTAAGTTGTGGAGGAACAGTCATTGCCAATGCATTGGGGCCCATGGATCTTCAGGGGGTTTGGCTTGCTTTTGGAACCTACAAAAGATCCATCCTCTTTGGTGGTTGTCTTCTAAGTTTACTATGACTATGATTGCTTCTAGTTTTGAGATAGGGGAAATCTTACTCCTCTCTAATATCTATGCTCCTACTGACTTGCATGGTAAACACTCTCTTTGGGCCCATATCAGTTTTATCCGCAGTTTGGTTGCTCTCCATCCTTGGATTTTGGTTGGAGATTTTAACGCTATTTTAGAGTTGGCTAAAAAGTGAGGTGGTACGGCAAGACTGGATCCCTTTGAACTGCTTTTGCACAATTACATTGATGATTTGAATTTAGTTGATATTAAGCCCAGTAATGGTCAGTTTACTTGGAACAATTACAGGGTTGGGGATAATTGTATTACTGAGAGATTGGATCATTTTTTAGTTTCCTATTACTGGGTTGGTGGTATGTGGTCTTCGTGTTCTGAAATCCTAGACTGGAGGGGATTCGATCACTGGCCTATCAAGCTTAGTAGTGTGTCAACTTATGTGGCCCGTTCTCCTTCCTTTAGATTTCAACTCATGTGGTTGCGGGACCAGTCTCTGTTTGATTGTGTGGCCAATTGGTGGAGGTGGGGCAGACCTGCTTATGGTACAGTGATGTATACCTTTGTTAAATTGCTGCAGTATGTGAAATATAAGCTCAAGTGGTGGAATCACCAATGCTTTGGGAATGTTTTTCATGTTAAGGCAGCTGCTCAGGCTAAGTTGGATGGTATCACGAGACTGATAATGGAGGATGGGGTGACTGAAGAATTACTTCATGATGAAGCTCAGGCTCTGAAAGCTCTGCAGGAGTGTGAGCTTCAGGAGGAACTATTTTGGAAGAAAAAGGCCCAGATAGAATGGTTTCAGGAAGGGGACAAAAATACGGCCTTTTTGTTCAATTCGGTGAAAGCCAGGAGGCATGGAAATTCTATCTCAGTTCTGGTTAATAATAGGGGTGAGCAGCTTTCTTCCTATCTTGAAATGTCGAAAGAGGCGGTTCAGTACTTCTCCTCTCTTTTTAGGGAAGCTTCGCATGGGGGGTCACCTGAAGAAGCCTAGGTCCTATCCTGTATTCCCCCTCTGGTGACTAGAGAAATGAATGAACTTTTTATGAAGGATATCACTCTTGAGGAGCTTGAGGAGACTATTTTCCAGATGAAGAAAGGGAAAGCCTTTGGTCCTGATGGCTTCCCAATTAAGTTTTACCAAGAATTCTGGGACATTATCAGGTTGGACCTCTTAGCTGTTGTCCAAGAATCTCAACAGAATAAGCAGATGCTTAGGGCTTCAAATATGACCTTTCTCACCCTCATACCCAACTATGAAGGGGCATATAGGCTAAGTCAATTCTGCCCCATCTCTCTTTGCAATGTTATTTATAAAATTATTTCTAAGATTATTGCTGACAGGTTAAAAAGGGGGCTAAAAGAGCTGATTTCTTAGCAGAGTGGCTTTGTGGAGGGCAGGCAAATTTTTGATGGTATTGCTATTGCTACTGAGTCCATTTACTCCATGGCTAGCTCCAAAGATAAGGCGATGTTTATTAACTTGGATATGGCTAAGGCCTATGATAGGGTTAGGTGGTCCTTCCTTCGGAAGACTCTTAGTGGCTTTGGTTTTGGGGAAGAATGGATTCAGTGGGTTAAGAGTTGCATTACTTTAGTTTCCTTCTCGGTGCTTATTAATGGGGAACACACGGAGTTATTTGGTGCTTCTAGAGGGCTTCGTCAGGGAGATCCCTTGTCTCCGTATTTGTTTCTTCTCCTTGCTGAAGGTTTGGGGAGGCTGATTAGAAGAAACCTGGAGGATAGTCTTATTCAGGGTTGGTGGTGGGGTGGTGATTTGCCTCCACAGTCTCACTTGCAGTTTGTGGATGATACTACTCTAATGGGCATGGCTACAATGAGAGAAGCTGCTAATTTGCGTAGGGTGTTGGATGTTTACCTAATTGCTTCAGGTCAAATGATCAATGAAGACAAGTCTTTCATCTTCTTCTTCAATACTCTGGGCCCCATCCAACAGAGGATTGCTCAAACTTTGTATTTTTAGATTGGGACTCTCCCTTTGGTCTACCTGGGTATTCCTATCTCGGTTGGTCGTTTACCCAGGGAGTCTTGGTAGAATATTTTGGATAAATTTTGGGTGAAAGTTAATCACTAGACTCATCGGTGGTTATCTTTTGCTGGGCATGTTCAGTTAATTAAGTCGGTGGTACAGGCTTTACCCATTTAAAGATGTATGCTCCAGGTTGCCCCGATGGGATTTGTTAAGGAGTTAGATTTGGTTGCTAGACAATTTTTATGGACTGGTAATCTGGCTTCTTCCAAATAGAGTTTGGTTAGATGGGAGGTAGTGTTGATGACTGTTTTGATGCAATCATAACAATAAGTTAAAATTCACATATAATGAACTGAAACTATACTTGAAAGACAAGAAGGAATCATTTGGTGATTCAACTAATCCCAAGTCTACAATGGTTCGGTTGGTCAAGTTCAGTTGGTCAATGTGAAGCTATAATGTTCAAGGGGCCTTACGTAGTTTAGGTTTATTTTGTGGTTTACTGGACTAAGAATATGCAAAGAGGTCATAGATTTCAACAAGTATTCTGTTCATTTGCATACAAGTGTTACCGGGCTGCAAGTTTCAGAGGGTTTTCTTGGATTTTTTTGCAGCTTTCTTCTTTATCTATTTATGAAAACTGTCTACTTATAGCTCTGTTATGCATGCTTCTTCAAATTTGAGACAATTTCCTCTGGATTTCTACGTTTTCAGCTAAATATTTCAGATGGGTTGGGAAAAGTTAGAAAGATCTAAACTATACCTCATTTAATCTACCGAAGGATCTAAGTGTTTCTGTTATGCACTATGTAAACACTACAGTAATTTGATCAAATCCACAGTAAAAACCCTAAATGTAAGTTCTGAGCATTTTCACAAACATACATTTAAAATTGCAAGCTCTCAAAGAAGATATTTCAAAACACAAAGAAGAGCAGGAGAACACTCAGAAGATAGATGCAGAACTCCAGATTCTATTGCATTAGAAACGAATAGCCATACATGATTTACAATGTAAGAATGACTCTTAGTTTCATTGATCATACTACAGAGAACTTACAAGCTTTACAGATACAGTAAGGCAGCCAGACATTCCACGCGCACCTTACTGCAGACAAACAGGCGACCTCCTTCTTCTACTTCTAAACTATGCCCAGAAAGACTCTACAATTTTGGCAAAAATCCTAAAATCCCTGTGTGTAGGCCCTAAAAATCCCTGTTGTGTAGCCCCTGTTGTAAAGTATTACAGTGTAGAGAGGCACAATATAAAGACATTCTGATTGTCCTCACTACAGCAAAAACCTAACTGAACCCCTGGTTCAAACCCCTAGTTACAGCAATAAATGCAGGTGAACCAGTTCTCAAAAATATCTTAGAGCAGTGGTCAAATCTGGGTGAAATATTGCCCCTTCTGAGAAGTTCCGGCAGCTGGGTAATAACTTCTGTTTGTCTTTTGTGATAATACCTTCAGCTGCAACCTTCTGTTTCACTTGAATGGCCTTGACTTTTCGCATTTCAGCCTTATCTTCTTGCTCCTGAGATCAGATCTTCTGCCTCCATGAGGTCACTGTGTTGACTTTCCAGCTGCTTCCTCAACTGCAAGCCTGCAAGACAAGACAAGCAATAAGTTTCACATTTATCACAAAAAACAGCATGAAATTAAAATAAGCGTTTAAATCCAGGTGACAGCGCAAGATTGAGAAAATTGGATCAGAATGCACTCAAAAACGCGTCCAAAATGCGCTCAGACTGCCCAAACTTCATCGGGTCAACCATCGCTGACCGAAAAATGCCAGAGGCGCCAAAAAAAATGCTTTAAAATTCCACCGCCTCATTTCCCGCCCATCAGCATGACTATCCCTGTCGGTGCGTAAAAAAAAAATATGTTAGCCGACATACTTCATCATCATGATATTTCGCTTCTGCATATTGGAGAAAAGAACAACATCATCATCATCATCATGTTGAAGAAGAATAGGAGGATATGAATATAATCATGCTGCCGAGGAAAGGAAGATGATGGTGACGTCATCATGATATTCGGGCTTCATTGAAATGCTAAGGATGACGTCATCATCATGTTCGGTTAAGATCAGGGGGATATTTGTGATATCGGGTCACCTAAGGAGCATGATCAGGATGATGAAGTGAATATGACCCTTTCACGGCCAAGGTAACCCTCTCGAAAGATCAGGATGATGATGAAGTTGTCAGGATATTTGCTTTTGTTGAACTTAGAATAAGACATCATCATCATATTTCACGAACCAGATCGTGTTTGAAAAATATCATGTTGAAAGAAAAAATGATGATGCTGATCATCAGGATATTAGCTTCTTCGTTTATCAGATCGGGATGACGTCATCATGATATCCGGGGCCTTTGTGAAACTTAAAACATGACGTCATCATGATATTTCGCCAACCGGATCATGTTTGGGAAAAAATCCTGCCGAAGGGAAAATGTGATGATGATGATCATCAGGATATTTGCAAAAGGTTGTATTTCATCGGCAGGAGGACTTGGCGAAATATCGGGCGTACAAACAAGATCATGATGATCTTGACAATAGGACAGGATAAAAAATAATATGATGATGATGTCATCATCATATTTCGTTTTCGGAGCACAAGGATGAGTTGAGGTCATCATGATATTTGCGCCAGGGTGATATTGCAAAATATGATGATGCTGTTGAGAAATGCAATATCGACCCCCTCTGAATAGATAGGGTGATCATCATTATATTCGCTAACCGGAGATCAGGAAGATATAAAGATGATGATCCTCCTCGTCGAATTATGATGATGATGCTTCCATCACTTAGCGAATTTCAACAAATGACTCGTGAAAGATCAAGATGATATGGAGTCGTCATCATCATAATTCGAAGTTCAGCAAATATCATGATGATGACCTTGCGATAGGATTATAACACGCGCACGCAAATATGCCGAAGGTGGACTTTTCTAAGTCTGGGTGATCAGCATGATAATATAAGATCAGGTAATGTTGAATTATCATGATGATGCTTGCGATACAAAAGACCACTTCGACGGGGAACTTACCTTGACTTAAAGCCGATGTCATCATGATATTTGAACCTCAGGGTATTGTCGGGGGGGTGCGTTTCAAATATGATGATGATGTCCTCATACAGCAAAACCAAGCTCATAAAATATGACGCTCCTAAGAAAATCATGATGCTGATGATGCGCCTGAGGCCATTTGACCGGTAAAGGGAACTACCACCTAAAATTGACGTCCGGATATTGCGACTGCATGATTTTTAGCGGGTGATAGACCAAGATCATGATGATCCTGTCAACATGACTTAGGATATAAAAAGATGATGATCCTCCTGCGAATATCAGGTTTGACCAAGAATTTGACCGTGCATAACTTCCACATATGGACGAATTTTCAAGTAAAAGGCAAACTTGCATGGAATTTCAAGCTCTTTTAAAATATGAGGTCACAGAAACAAAATATGAACTTTGACAAACAGACCTCATGATGATGACCTACCTTATCATATATCATGATGATGATGCACCTGACCTTCATTTTTACCAGACCGCCAGGAAGCAGAAAAAACACAAGCAGAAGCAAAAAGCAAGACATCAGCAGGGGTCCCCATTTTGCTAAGGAGCATAATGGGGCGTGTTGTGAACATCACAACAACTAGCAACCAAAACAAAACAATTAAATTCAGAGTGTTCAAGGAAACTAGGTGAAATGAACTCATAACTTCCAACTATCTTTCCTGCAAATTACTATTCAGCTTGAGGCTCAAAGTGTTCAATAAAGATGCATGAATTTCCATTTTCAGTTTAGTTGTGTGCATGTGATTAATTATCCTCATCTTGAAGATCGGTTGAACAAACCAGTGACTGACATTAGCCTACGTAGGTGAGGATATTCCCTCATAGCCGACCGGATAGAGCCTTGCTGCCAGCGAGTGTTTATAGCCCCGGCAAGGTTATCGTTACAATTCTCCTAAGTAGAGCCCCACTGCCAGCGAGCGTCCATAGCCCCGGTAGAGTTACTTAGATGGCTTAATCTAGATTTTCAGTATAATCCACTTTATTCATTTATTTATTTATTTATTTGTTTTCTAATTTTGAAAGATTTCATAAGATATAGCAATTTGTAACTTCATGATGCAAGGAGTGGGCACTTGCTGAAATTAAGCTGAGAATTGTAATGGTAGCAAGGGTGACCTCTGATTTTTCACCTAATATCTACACTGGTAGGTTCAACAAACCCAAGGATTTTAGGTGTGTCATCGTGAGAAACCTGCTTCGAATTCTCAATCACATTTATTGAATACGAAACTTCAGAAGATGAACAACTCTCTACATTCATGACAGTGACAAGTTATGTGTAAATTGCAAATGGTTAACCTGAATATCCTAAATTATATACTGTTTTGAATGGTTGCTAGTTCTGCTCCTTAATACTCTACAGTAAAATAAAGATCCCTGCTGAGGAGACAACAAACAAACCAAACAAACAGGCTGTACAAACAACACAACAACAGAAAAAACTGTACAAATAGACAGAAACAAAAAGCAAAAAACAAACAGAAAGGAACTATACAAACAACTAACCTAAAAAGAAAACAGCAAAAGAAGAACACAAAAAAATAAAAAACAACTACCCTACCAGACTATATACAAGCCTCCACGAGGCAATTAGAAACCCAGAAAAAGGACCCAAAAACACCCCTACTTGCATATTTCTTTAGGTTGTGCAGGAGTAACAGGGTACTAGTTATGGTCCTCATCATAGCAGATTTATCTTTGAATTCTGAAAAAAATTCTGATATTCTAAATTCATTGTGTTTATCAGAATAGCTCTTAATGACTAGTAACTGAGGCAGCTCATCAGGGTTATGATTAATCCATAGGCATGTCCTATCTCTTGAATTTGCATAATCAAAATAGCATTTATCATCATTTACTAAGGAAAGGAAAGAGACAACCTGATGTGCCTTTAGCTCTGTGGAACACACTTGTTTATTAATAGCTGGCTCTTCATTTAGCTCTGCATTTTCATTGCCCAGCTCTATATCTAGTCCTTTTTCAAGTTGAAAGATGAATGACTCTAGATGTATCATTTCTTCATCTTCATCCAGCTCTGTTCCTTCATTATGGATGTTCAGTTTATCCTCAAATTTAGCACACCTCTCAATGTTCTCATTAGTTTCCTGCACATCAGCACTTAAGTAAGTATCTTCATCATCATAATCTGACATACATAATTTAATCATTTCTAAATCACTTGAGAGTAAAGGTGGGACAACATCTTTTGATTGACAGGAATACTCCCCTGTTTTACTTTCAACATGGTGCTGGGGCGATGTCTGATTATGCACAGCAGCTCCATGATCTTCTGTATTTTCAATTTTTAAGAATTGATCATCAACTGACTCACATTTATTGTCCAGTGTGGAGTCTGCTTCTATTAACCTGCAACAATCCGGAACTTGGTCATTCAATTCAGAGAAATCAGTCATGGGATTGGGATTTACTTTCTCCTCTATGACTTCACTAGTTTTTATAGTAGGGATCTGATCAATTTCAGTGCACTCTAATTTTTTCATTTGCCCACATTTCTCCTTTCCATAAAATGACTTAAGGAAAGATGTTTTACTGTCTTTACCAAAAGCATTAGGGTCAGCAATAAAAACCTTATCTTGACAAATGGTTTCCTCTCTACAAGATTTAAAAGACTTATACTTGCACTCCCCTTTTCCTGTATTAGGAAGTAGAGACCTACTATCAATCCCTCCATAATATGACCTAAGAAAAGATGCTCTGTTATCATTCCCTTCCAGAATTGATTTTTCTATTGTATTTTCTAACCACCTATTAGTTTCTAGTTTTGTATTAGCTTGTTGCTGCAAAATTTCTTTTCCCTGCCAGCTTTCAGCCCTGAACACATCTGAAAAAATAATTAGTCCTTTCAAATATGAATCTATCCTAGTGAGGAATGTTAAACATTTAAGTTCATTGTGTTCAATAGTCCGGTGTATCCTGCAACAACTGGACAAACAAAAATTAGATAAACTTTGAGAATAAAACTGTTCATTCAAAGCTCCCTAGAATAAAGGACTGTTAACTTGAAAACTGTCCCCATATGTGTCCATTAAAAAAAAAATGGGACCTTCTTTTCACCCTTTTAGGCCTTTTGAAATTTTATGAGATCTAACATATCTCAGAATATAGCATTTAAACTCAGAAAATTAACCCTAAACCAAATCAGGCCCTCCTTCTAGCGCCAGAAAACTGTTGATGACTGTTTTGATGCAATCATAACAATAAGTTAAAATTCACATATAATGAACTGAAACTATACTTGAAAGACAAGAAGGAATCATTTGGTGATTCAACTAATCCCAAGTCTACAATGGTTCGGTTGGTCAAGTTCAGTTGGTCAAGGTGAAGCTGTAATGTTCAAGGGGCCTTACGTAGTTTAGGTTTATTTTGTGGTTTACTGGACTAAGAATATGCAAAGAGGTCATAGATTTCAACAAGTATTCTGTTCATTTGCATACAAGTGTTACCGGGCTGCAAGTTTCAGAGGGTTTTCTTGGATTTTTTTGCAGCTTTCTTCTTTATCTATTTATGAAAACTGTCTACTTATAGCTCTGTTATGCATGCTTCTTCAAATTTGAGACAATTTCCTCTGGATTTCTACGTTTTCAGCTAAATATTTCAGATGGGTTGGGAAAAGTTAGAAAGATCTAAACTATACCTCATTTAATCTACCGAAGGATCTAAGTGTTTCTGTTATGCACTATGTAAACACTACAGTAATTTGATCAAATCCACAGTAAAAACCCTAAATGTAAGTTCTGAGCATTTTCACAAACATACATTTAAAATTGCAAGCTCTCAAAGAAGATAATTCAAAACACAAAGAAGAGCAGGAGAACACTCAGAAGATAGATGCAGAACTCCAGATTCTATTGCATTAGAAACGAATAGCCATACATGATTTACAATGTAAGAATGACTCTTAGTTTCATTGATCATACTACAGAGAACTTACAAGCTTTACAGATACAGTAAGGCAGCCAGACATTCCACGCGCACCTTACTGCAGACAAACAGGCGACCTCCTTCTTCTACTTCTAAACTATGCCCAGAAAGACTCTACAATTTTGGCAAAAATCCTAAAATCCCTGTGTGTAGGCCCTAAAAATCCCTGTTGTGTAGCCCCTGTTGTAAAGTATTACAGTGTAGAGAGGCACAATATAAAGACATTCTGATTGTCCTCACTACAGCAAAAACCTAACTGAACCCCTGGTTCAAACCCCTAGTTACAGCAATAAATGCAGGTGAACCAGTTCTCAAAAATATCTCAGAGCAGTGGTCAAATCTGGGCGAAATATTGCCCCTTCTGAGAAGTTCCGGCAGCTGGGTAATAACTTCTGTTTGTCTTTTGTGATAATACCTTCAGCTGCAACCTTCTGTTTCACTTGAATGGCCTTGACTTTTCGCATTTCATCCTTATCTTCTTGCTCCTGAGATCAGATCTTCTGCCTCCATCAGGTCACTGTGTTGACTTTCCAGCTGCTTCCTCAACTGCAAGCCTGCAAGACAAGACAAGCAATAAGTTTCACATTTAGCACAAAAAATAGCATGAAATTAAAATAAGCGTTTAAATCCAGGTGACAGCGCAAGATTGAGAAAATCGGATCAGAATGCACTCAAAAACGCGTCCAAAATGTGCTAAGACTGCCCAAACTTCATCGGGTCAACCATCGCTGACCGAAAAATGCCAGAGGCGCCCAAAAAAATGCTTTAAAATTCCACTGCCTCATTTCCCGCCCATCGGCATGACTATCCCTGTCGGTGCGTAAAAAAAAAACATGTTAGCCGACATACTTCATCATCATGATATTTCGCTTCTGCATATTGGAGAAAAGAACAACATCATCATCATCATCATGTTGAAGAAGAATAGGAGGATATGAATATAATCATGCTGCCGAGGAAAGGAAGATGATGGTGACGTCATCATGATATTCAGGCTTCATTGAAATGCTAAGGATGACGTCATCATCATGTTTGGTTAAGATCAGGGGGATATTTGTGATATCGGGTCACCTAAGGAGCATGATCAGGATGATGAAGTGAATATGACCCTTTCGCGGCCAAGGTAACCCCTTTCGAAAGATCAGGATGATGATGAAGTCGTCAGGATATTTGCTTTTGTTGAACTTAGAATAAGACATCATCATATTTCACGAACTAGATCGTGTTTGAAAAATATCCTGTTGAAAGAAAAAATGATGATACTGATCATCAGGATATTAGCTTCTTCGTTTATCAGATCGGGATGATGTCATCATGATATCCAGGGCCTTTGTGAAACTTAAAACATGATGTCATCATGATATTTCGCCAACCGGATCATGTTTGGGAAAAAATCCTGCCGAAGGGAAAATGTGATGATGATGATCATCAGGATATTTGCAAAAGGTTGTATTTCATCGGCAGGAGGACTTGGCGAAATATCGGGCGTACAAACAAGATCATGATGATCTTGACAATAGGACAGGATAAAAAATAATATGATGATGACGTCATCATCATATTTCGTTTTCGGAGCACAAGGATGAGTTGAGGTCATCATGATATTTGCGCCAGGGTGATATTGCAAAATATGATGATGCTGTTGAGAAATGCAATATCGACCCCCTCTGAATAGATAGGGTGATCATCATGATATTCGCTAACCGGAGATCAGGAGGATATAAAGATGATGATCCTCCTCGTCGAATTATGATGATGATGCTTCCATCACTTAGCGAATTTCAACAAATGACTCGTGAAAGATCAAGATGATATGGAGTCGTCATCATCATAATTCGAAGTTCAGCAAATATCATGATGATGACCTTGCGATAGGATTATAACACGCGCACGCAAATATGCCGAAGGTGGACTTTTCTAAGTCTGGGTGATCAGCATGATAATATAAGATCAGGTAATGTTGAATTATCATGATGATGCTTGCGATACAAAAGACCACTTCGACGGGGAACTTACCTTGACTTAAAGCCGATGTCATCATGATATTTGAACCTCAGGATATTGTTGGGGGGGTGCGTTTCAAATATGATGATGATGTCCTCATACAGCAAAACCAAGCTTATAAAATATGACGCTCCTAAGAAAATCATGATGCTGATGATGCGCCTGAGGCCATTTGACGGTTAAAGGGAACTACCACCTAAAATTGACGTCCGGATATTGCAACTGCATGATTTTTAGCGGGTGATAGACCAAGATCATGATGATCCTGTCAACATGACTTAGGATATAAAAATATGATGATCCTCCTGCGAATATCAGGTTTGACCAAGACTTTGACAGTGCATAACTTCCACATATGGACGAATTTTCAAGTGAAGTAAAAGGCAAACCTGCATGGAATTTCAAGCTCTTTTAAAATATGAGGTCACAGAAACAAAATATGAACTTTGACAAACAGACCTCATGATGATGACCTACCTTATCATATATCATGATGATGATGCACCTGACCTTCATTTTTACCAGACCGCCACGAAGCAGAAAAAACACAAGCAGAAGCAAAAAGCAAGACATCAGCAGGGTTCCCCATTTTGCTAAGGAGCATAATGGGGCGTGTTGTGAACATCACAACAGGTAGTTTGTAGCCCCAAACAACAAGGGGGTCTTGGGTTTCTGTAGTCAGACTTGACTGGAGTTGCTCTGGCTGCGAAGCTGTACTGGCGTTGGTGCACTAAAAAAAATAAGGTCTGGGCCATGATTCTTTCTCAAAAGTACTTTCCAGGGATCTCTCAATGTGATATTCCTCGCTACCACCTTATGGGGAAAGGCTCGGTGATTTGGGGTACTCTCAAAAAAGGGGTTGCTCTTATTAAGGAAGGCTTATTCTGGATTTGTAAATGGGGGTCCAAGGCTCTTTTCTGGAGCGATTCTTGGGATGGTTATCCTCCCATTATCTCTCACTCTCCTAATTTGTTGCCTCTTTGCCAGAGATTTCTTGAGGTTCGTTGGTCTTAGGTGAGCGACTTTAAATCCTTTACTTCCTACAGGCAACTAGAGATGGCTAGCTGGAAGTCTCCTGAGGCTTGGCTGGTTGTTGGTTTGCATGAGGAACGTGCTGAGTTGCTCAGTATCCTCTCTAGTCGGCAGTGTAGTTCCCTCCTGGAAGATGATGTGTTGGCTTGGTCTCCCAATCCTAAGGGAGTCTATACTGTAGCCTCCGGATATCAGGTTTTACTATCTCATAGAATGGATGGGGAGGAAGTTCAGTGGTGGAGGAAGGTTTGGAACAAGTTCTCTTGGCCAAAGTGCAACTGCTTTGTTTGGATGCTAGCCTGGAATAGATGTTTGACCTGGGACAATATCCAGAAGAGAGGCTTCCAGGGCCCTTCTATTTGTGTTATGTGTGGGGCAGCCGAGGAAGACTCTGCTCACTTGTTTTTCTGCTGTCCTTTCGCTACTTAGATTTGGCAGTTTTGGTGGGATGTCTAGCAGAGTCCCTATTTTCATGCTTCCTCCTTGATTGATTATTGGAATGGTGTGGGTAAATCCCCTTCTATGGCTTCTTTCTTGTAGGACATGTGGGTTGGGGGACCTATCTTCATGTTGTGGCAACTTTGGCTTAAGAAGAATCGACAGATTTTTCATGGCGAGAAGAAGATGGTGCAACAAGTTTGGCAGAAAATCTTGGGAATGATTCAAGAGATAGTGGAGGCTAAGAGTGAGGTGAGTTTTCCTTTAATTAAGTAGGATGTTGAGGTGGTGGTGCATCTGGGGCTGTAGGGGCTATCTGTGACTTCGGCTTGTGTCAGGAGAGGTCAGAAGGCTAATAAGAGAATTCATAGGATTGGTTAGTGGCAGCTTCCTCCTGATGGGATTCTTAAGATTAATACTGATGGTTCCTCCAGGGGCAATCCCAGGCTTGCTGGTATTGGGAGGATAGGCAGGGATTCTGTAGGCTCGGTGATCTTCTTCTTTTCGGTCGCTGAGGGGATGCAGACCATCAACATGATGGAAGGGTAGGCTATTCTCTATGCTTTTGAGAAGGCTCATGCTTTGGGTTGGAGACGGATTATTTGTGAATCTGATTCCCAAGTTTTGATCAATTTGCTTATTAAGCGGAAAGTGTTGGATGTCAGTTGGCATTTGGCATTGATTGTGTAACAAATTCTATAGGTTAGTATGTTAATGGATATGGTCACCTTTGTGCATATTCCACGTGAATGGAATAGGGTTGTGGATTACTTGGCGAAATGGGTGTTTGAACATTTAGATGGTGGGAGAACTGAGGAGTGGGAGTTGGCTCCTCTGGTGTTTCGCCTTGATTTGGAGAGAATTCTGGATGAGGATAGGGAGGGTTATGGTGATGGTTAACTTCGGTCTTGTTTCACTATTTTTGCTTTTGTTGTTTCAATAAAGTTTTTACCCCCTTTTAAAAAAAAAAAAAAAAAACTATAATCCTAATTAAACTAAATTAATTTATTGTCCTATTAGTTTTCTTTGTGGGTATTGATGGCAATTCTTATCTCTAACAACTAGTTTTTAATGGAAAATTTTCAATAATTTAATCTACTATAACCCTAATAATTTAATTTCTAATAATTTTATTTGTGGCTTTTAAAGATTGAAGAACTATAACCCTACCCTCATTAAACTAAAATAAAGTAATTTACCTTGCAATTATTTTTATTTGCTAGCCTTTCATAAAACTAAAGTAAATACCTTAATTTTCTTATTTTTCTTTGCGGGATGAATTAATTCTCATACTAAAAATATAAAACAAAGGTCAATAAACTAACTCTCATTAAACTAAAGTAAATAATTTACCCTACCATTAATTTTCATTGTGGTTTTCAAAGATTTGTTTAATAAAAAAAAATATTAAATAAAATTAGAATTTATAGGTTCCATAATTTAAGCTGCACTTTAACTACAATTTTCATTTTATAGTTTATTGAGTAGCATGTAGATACAATAAGAGTAAACAATACGCAATGCTAATCTAACCTTCTATAAATAATAGCTGGAGCATTGCATCACTTCATAAATTCATTTCATAAGAAAAATAAAAAAAAATGGTTTCATAGTACCCTTACCAATGAGACTTGTCTCCTTATCGATTAAACTTCTCCTAATTCAATTTGCTCTATTTTTATTTGATTTGATTTTTCTAAAATTTATGTTTGAGTACTACTTATATTTATACACATTATTTTATTAGCTTTATTAAAAAATAAGCTAGCTCTATTTTATTTTTATGTACTATCAAGTCATCCCTTAATAGGTGTAATTATTTTTAAATGTCAGCTCATTAACACATTCAGGCTATTACACTCCACCCTTTGGTACCACTATAGTTACACCACTTAATTAATTAGTTTTCATTATTTAATTAATTAGTGTAGAGGGATTTGAGAAATTAATTTTAATTAAATAAATATGATTTATTTAATTAATTTAATGATTGAGAGAATATTAAAAGGATAATTGTAATTAATTAAATAAATATTAATGTTTTGAATGAAAAGAGGGGGATAATGAGGTTGAATGGCTAGATCCTCCTTTCAAGGACATATCAACCAAATTGAATCACACTTTTACAAGAGGATTCACCTACATGTTAGGTTCTCACTTGGAATGATGTGGAAATTAAGATATTTTCAATTAATGTAATAATTTAATGCTCAAATATCCTTGAAACCCTAATTATGCAAAACAATAAGTAAAATGATGAATTACAACAAATGCTTGTAGACTAATGTAGTAAAAAGAGATTAATTACTTGTCATTTTTTGAAGTTCAAGATGCAGAACATTCGGGGACACTGGCACTCATGCTCCTATCCAAGGTGTTCTTTTCTTTAGGGAATTCTGATCTCCTTCCGACACTGATGATCACTGTACTTTTCATTTCCATGCCAGGAGATGCAGAGGACATTAGAACAAGTGCCCAGGTCCAATGTAGGGTGTTCTTAAGGATGTCAGAACCTCTTCAGATGTTGACTGTCATTGTCACAATGATTTATGTGTTTTGAACCTCATAGGACACTGGCACTAGTGCTCAAGTCTAAGGAGTGCTTTTCTTCAAAGATTCAAAATTCTTATCTTTTGCAACCTTCCTCTACAACTCCACTCTATGAAATCTGATACCTGTAAGTTACAATCACAAGGAGTGTGGTTGGGGGTTGTGGTGTTTAGAGACTTGCCTCAGTCAAGCCCCTGAAGGACATTCAAGTCTTTTGAATATTGTTGTTAGATAAAGAGTTTGTATCCCTATGGGATAGAGGCAAAAAAAAATTGATAAAGATTGAAACACAAATAGATATCACCTCGGAGGTGTAGATCTCACATAGATGAATATTCTTGAACACATGAGAAGAGGAAGCTAAATCCACAATCACAAACACAATAACAATGCTCTTCTTTGTAACAATGAATATCGTGAATTCTCTAAAATCATAAGTTTTCAAAAAGTTTATAATCATCTTCTAGTTTACAAATGGAACCCTAAACATATTTATATATGCAACTAAATACATTCTTTCTTTAAATTTTGTAATTCAAACTAAAAATGTCAGCAATGGAACCTCTTAACGGACACATAACAGAGATTTAAATTTGGGACCCACCTAAAATAGGGCAGGATAGGGGCACGAGTACCCATGTCCTTGGGTCCTCTTTCAGGGTAGGTTTAAGTGCAACAATGTCTCTCAAGCCCCATATTCAAATTTGTGACATGCCTAAAATAGGAAAGGACAAGGGTATGAGTGCCCATGTCCTCAGGTCCTATTCAGGGCAAGATCAAGTGCAACATTGTCCCGCAAGCCCCATGTGACATGGATTTTAGGGCATTTTCTTTCAGGAGTCAAAATAAACATGCAATATGCAAAATAAGGGAGACATTTTTCAACATAACATTTAGCCCCCACTTTAATGTATGTATGCAAGGCCCATACATGCATTAAAGTACAGTCAAAACATAGAAAACACACCAAGCACTTGAAGACATTAGAGAAAACACATTACAGACATACCAAAAAGAATGAAGACAGTATCAGGCACATAAAACACAAAGAAGACAACATTGAAGACACAAAATACATGATGAATATAGTGAACGCAGTCATTATTTAATTTTCATTTTCATAGATAAATGAATGCAGATGTAGATGCATGGAATGTAAAAATGCAACACACAACCCAAAATGTAGGAGGGCCATTTCGTCACGCTCTTTGGACTACATATGGGGCAATAGACATGCAATACAAAACCTCAAGTGTAAGAGGAGCACTTCACTACACTCACACAAGAGGCAAAAACACACCATACAAAGCCCAATTGTGGGTAAAACACATGGAAGACACACGGAAAACACGAGCATCATATAGCATGCCAAAGACATATTATACATATAAAACACGACAAAAAAGGCAATGGAAGGAACTTATTGCTAAGCCCCCACCATCTTAGGCACATTATAGGCACACCTAATGGTTGGGCTTATGCCACAACAACCACCAAAGACATACTTAATGGAGGATAGTCTCAAATCCAACCCTGCACTAGCTCAAGAGATACACCATCTTGCCTTGGGTAGAGGGCTTTGGAATAAAAGGATATGCATGATATCCCATCTCCATAGATGGCTTAATGATTGTAATATAGAATAAATATGTACACTCATGTTGGAGATACATCATCCTGCCTCTGCAGAGGGCTTGCAAAAATGCTTCGTTAGTACCAAAATTATCATCTACACCTTACCTTTATATGCCCCCACCTTAAGTTTTTGATGTCGTGTACCAATATCAAGCACATTAAGGTAGAGAGAAAACACACAAGGGAACAAGAGATCTCTCAAAGCCCATTCCCCCAAAGGTGACATGTGCTTCACGATCACTGAATCTTGCCACAAACAAATAATTTCTTGCAATAAGAGAGGTTAGAAATCTTTCTCTAAGATAATAACCACATCATATGATCAAAAGCAAGGCATGAAAAACATCACATAAAGAGCCAAGGTTATACTACAGATTTGGAAACCCAGTATAATCATGGGGCTATACTACACAGATCTTAGAACTGAGTGTAACCAAGGTGAGACCCAAGAGAAACTAAGTGCACGTAGTAGCTATATTGTTATGGTTTGTTAGCAAATATAAGACATCATCAAAATATCACACGGCATGATTCTACTAGCTAAGCATCAGATTATATATATCAACCCCATCATCATGTATGGACTAGGTCCATTTTTCCTTACTCGCTGAAGGAACACATGGTCCATATCAGTATTATTCATTTTTTATCATCCGCCAGCTAGATAGAACCACTAGAAGAAGGTAAACAATAAATCAAGAGAGGGGAACAAGTGCCTTAGGGTTTTCACGTAGGAAGGTGCCCCCAAGTAACCAACCGCAACATTGTATCCCTAAGGCATGTGAAAGGTCATGTGTAGATCCATTGGAACTTTCCCTAGTAATGAATGTTATGTTAGGACTTTCTTTGAGAATATTTACAAACTTCTTGTTCTCTATGAGATGACATCTATTGGAGGTTATGTGACTATAGTGCATGACAGTTATATGTTTATACTTGAGCTATCTCTGGAGTACTTTTATCAAAATATATTCTATTATATGAGACCCATCCTTAGTAATTACTAACCATATTATTTTGTGTTGATCTAGGATCGTATGGGTTGACTTTAGTATAATTTTCTTGTATGACTTATTACATGATGTGGATCTTATGATTCCTATTAATAACTAATTGGTGATAAGGTTAAGTTTGTTTATGGTTGATGTGGTTTATGATATATACATATATAACTCATCATGTGATTTCACCTTCCTTTAGGCAATATTGTTGAATGGTATAGACATATGTTCTAAACAGAGATGTGGTAGGATTAACCATTGATATGATCTGATGTTTTATGTTGATATCTTGTGTAGAGATTTAGTTCATGAGGAGATGCTATGATTTCAACATTATGTGAGAATTTTAAACTTATCTGATGAAATGTCTCTCGACTATTAAATATAATATTGTTACTTTTGTAATGAAGACTTGTTATGGATATACAATGGACATATTGATGTTACTTATTAATGCTTCGGCTATGATATTCATGATAACCACTGACTCGGAATGAGTGTGCAGGTACATACTAGCTAGTGGAAATGGAAAAAATAAAAGGGAACCCTATTTTGTGAAACCAATAGAGCCAACCGAGTCTATGTGGAGAGACTTAACTCCTTTGTATTGTGAAATGTACTACCATGTGTTTTGTTTTACCTTGTGTTGTATTATGTAGCGTCATATGTCATGGTGTTGTATTATGTAGCATCATATGTCATTGTTGTTCTTTGTGATGTGTCATACATTGCTATGTATTGTGTAACTTAAACTAATTAAATTTCCCCTTTAGTCTTTTATAAGGGTGTAAATTAATTTTATATAGTACCTTCATCTTAAAAATAAAACATTAAAACCTAAGTTTATGTCTAGGAACTTTTAGAGGGGAAAATTAACAAAATCAATAATTTTTGAAAACCTTGATTTTTTTTTACCCTAAATAGGGTGATCAAAATTAGAGAGGTGTTGAGTCATCAGAGAGGGGGATGTGTGTGTTGTAAAGATTTAAGAGGGTTGTAATACAAACCATGGAAAATAAAAAAATGTGTCCCCAACTGAGGAAACAATTGTTTGCCTCTCAACAAGAGAGGTGTCAAGGGAGGACATTTTTAATCAATTATTTTGGGGAAAAGAAGGGGGGGTTCTCCTTATCCTCCTAGCTGTTGTAAATTTTCTTTTTTTACAATGGCTGGAACCTTCTGGGAAACCATCTTCTATAATTTTTTGGAATCACTTGAAATTGTGTTTTTGACCTATATTATATGCATCACTTTGTTTCATTGAGATTTTTGCACCTTCTAGGTTGTTTGGAAAAAGATACTATAATTTCATTTTTCATCTACAGTAATTGTTCTACCATCTACCAAAAAAAGCTTTCCATCAGTAGTGACTACCTTATCACCTGTTGTATTTTTTCTCTATAGACTAGGAGGGTAAATCTTGTACATAGAGGTCTAGCTATAGAAAAAGACTAAGCTATATATCAGTGGATTTGGATCTGCCTCCTCTAAGTGTTGTGCAAGGATCCAAGTAGGCATCAATCCTTGGTGGAATCCCTAAATTATTAACACCTTAAATTTCATAGAACATGTTACAGTAAATTTTTTGGGTTTTAAAAGTTGTATTAACTGTCTTATATTAATTTCTAGGAAGAAATTGTTTTCTATTTGTGTTGGGTATTGTATTGTTGAATGTCAAGTAATGATTGGGGTAAAGACAGAGATGTCCTCAGAAGAATTTGAGAGAATATGGCTGGGTAAGAGTACCCAAAAGTTTCTTGTTCCTTGTCCCTACATGTTGATGTTTGCTCTTCTCCTCTACAAAAAGGGAATTGTTGGAAGATTACTTAGGTGCAATATTGTGGCTTGAGGTGCTTATATTGTACAAGGTTGAGTTGTGATGCTATGTTAAATTATGTCCTTGCTATTGAAAAAATGTGTGTTACTGTCATGCTATGTAGTTTGTATATCTACTCTACGCAGTCCCCCTATGTTTTCCCCTAGCTCAGGGTTGGATAGCTTCTATCCTAGGCTGCGAGGTAAGTATCCCACTAGCTATATCCAAGAATTTTGGTTCCTATGCAGGTTTTAGAAGGCTAAAGAAGAAAAAGAAAAGAAGACTAAAGGGTGTAATGACCTATAGTTATTGATGGCAGATAATCGATACATGTTGAGTGACAAAAGGAAAGAAGAGAGGAAATCATTGCAAGGTCTAGTGTTGAGAGAGGGGTCAAATCCATGTAATGGGAGTGTATGTCATTGTATACTACTAATGTGTTAGTAGGAAGTATGTCCTCTATAAAATAAAGAAATGAAACTGCTATAAACTAGCTTTGTATATTTGTTACATACTTTCTCTGATATGAAATGGATTTCTGCCAAGGGAAAAAAAAGAGAAGAACTAACAAGAAAATAAAATAAAAGAAAAATTCTAATTGTATTATTGTATATGAAACCATTGAATCTTTTTTGTCATGGAATTCTCCTAATGTAAAATTATAGAAATTAGGACTACTGCTATGTGTATATAAACATATTCATCCTTTTGTTAGAATACACGGGTTCCTTGATACTAGGAAAGAAGAAAAAAATGTTAGACCTAAATTTATTTTAATGTCTCTTTTTACATTTTTAGAAAGAAGCCCTCCCCCGTCGAGTTGGAATGAGACCTCACTTTGTCCTTCTTTAGTTCCTTTTCGGTGGTTGATCAGAAATATGTCAAGAGAAGAAAATTGGGAGGGAGCCTATGTGTCATGCAGAGGTTTTGAATGCCTACTACATGTACTACGAGCAAAAACTTTGTTCCTTTTACCTAAACCACTATTACACTCCCCTTGCACCTCTGGTATTTCTCTATTCTATCACAAGGATGAAAAATGTCGCACCTTTTGAGTTGAGTAAAGACAATGGAATTTTCTTTGAGTAATGAACATGTATACCTGATCAATACTATCCATTGCCATTTAAAATCATGATCAATAATATTCTAGAAACAAAATAAAATAGAATCTGCATTAATAAAGGAAACAAACCTTTCTCTACATCATAGCTCTGATGGTCATTCAAAAGATGCCACAATTACCTACGAGTTGAATAGGATTGTTGTACTCATTTTGGTGGATGATCTGCTCTAGAAGTTCAGACACTACCAAACATAACAATGAAAACAAATTGGTCCCAAGATCAATGATTTTACTCCGTTTCTTTTTGTGTAGTCATGCATTGATGGTTTATACCTAGTTTTGGCTCGATCAGCCTCCTTCATCCCTGAGATCACCTACATGTGCTACTATAGATCAAAAAAGAGAGGTTATTTAGGGGCTATTCTAATGATGATGTTTTCTCTTCTTGAAAGAAAATTGCTTCCTACTGCACAATATAAATGAACTATTCATTCTGGGAAAGATGCACACATTTTCCATTAACTAAGTGTCGATATCCTAGTGTTGGAAAGTTAGGCTTCTTGGGCAATAACATCGACAACATTATATACTATGTAGTATGATATTTTCACATGATCTGAGCAACAACGTAACCAAAACAAATGATAACAACCCAAAAAACATTATAGCGACCAAAATCATATCCCATGAATGGAATGAGATAAAAAAAATAATCAATCATCAAGAAAATCACCAAACAGGTGGGAAAAAGTCAATTGATGGAAGCCATGGGTGTTCATAGAAACTAAAGCATTAGGTTAGGTTCAACTCTGTACCGACACATTAAGAGTCAACTATCAAACAAACCCTAGATCTTGCTAATCCCTACCTCATGAAGAGGCCTTGTAATGCAACAAACAGATTGTGCCCAAGGTAAAACAAGATATGGAAATAGAGTAAAGAATTGAGTTTATACCAGATGGTACATCTAGAATTAATGTAGAAAATAGAGAACTGTTAGTTTTCAACCTGCCCTGGCCATCACCATAGTGTTCTCCTAACCAGCAAAAGATGAAGAATCTCAAAAGATGCATCATGTTGGGTGAGCAGCTAAGAGATTAGGGTAACAATTCTTGAGATGCCTTAGGGTTATGCATATAGGAGAACGAGATCCCCACCGTTTATGTGAACTTGGGAATCCTCACCAAAAATATATATATTTCACCTCCTTCACTTTCTACTTTTCTTTTGGGAGTCATGTGCTATTTGAACTTAGTCTAACTTATATTCTCGAGAGGGGTACTAGGTGCCCTAAAACAATAACGTGTGCCCAGTTATGAGAAACATGCTATGGTAGTGAAGTATAGACCATGGGACCTACCTCGAGGTCATATAGTTAGCACTCTAACATATCAAACTCCATGGGAAATATTAACTTGATTAGAGGTTTTATAGTTTTAATATTTAAGTAAATGTGTAGCATATTAGAAGCATACCCCTCCTCCTTAGTCTAGCTAGAATTTGGAGAAAGGATTAATACTTCAAAATAGATTTACCATTAGGGAGGCTTAGCTTTTGATATTAGTTCAAAATTAAGATTAAATTTTATTTAGTCCTGATAGAATAAGGGGACTCTTAACCCTAAAATAGGAAGCTTCCCTTCAAGATATAGTTTTGTCTTAAGGGAAATAACAAGGGTGGTGATTGTAACAGTAGACATACATATTGTTCTAACTTTTAGAGAAGGATTATATGAACTTTTCCCTGGTGCTCTTAATTCCACAATGCTTATTAATAGACTAACAAAGTTGAATTTCAGATCTTTAAACCAAAAAAAAAAAATGTTTCATCCATGCGATCATGTTTTAGGTCAGGCCGTTACAGAGGTATTGGAGCAAGATTCCCAACTCTGGGAGCTTTGGGAATAGACTGTACAAATTCTAAGTAAAAAATTTCCATCTTAACCTTAGTTTAAATGGTTAAACACGAAGCATTCATGTATTGGACACTGATCATTGTAAATTGAGTTTCCTATGTCTCCTAGGAAACTCAAAATCATGAATTAAATGTAGTTTCCTTATGGGTCCCGACATGTATATTTCCATAGTTAATTGTCTTGACGAACTTGATAGTATAAATTGTGATGTCTAGTTGCATTGAATTGTGGAATCTTCATATTATGTTCTTATGAGACTTAAGTTTTAAAACAAATAAGAATGTCTTTCAATTGATTTAAAGTGAGAATTATGTGAATATTTAACTCTCTTTATGAAAAGTGGTTGGTGCTCTAGTGGATTGAGAAACTTCATGGGATGTGATTACTTTGCATATTATGGCTTGGGGGTTGAGAAAAGAAAATTTAACAGAGAAAAGTGGAAAGAATAGGTTGTTAAATTTTGGTCAACATTACGTTATGAATTCCTACATTTTCTAGTGTTTAAGTGTAATAAATTCTTTTGTATTTTTGTTATGTGAGCTTAATTGTATAGGATTTGAATCATACTTAGAGAAAAATATGCTCTTACTTGTGTGTTTTCTTGTATTCGTATAGGTGAAATCTAAATGTGAAAAGGGTATTGTAACATACACTAGATGAATTAGATTTAATATTTAGAAATGCGAAAACTTTTGTGATATGTTGTGTCAAATAATTTTCTTATATTACCCTTAAGAATGTATGGACTTTGTGTATTGTATAAGTATATTATGTGTTGAGAAATTAGGAATGCTCAATAAAACATATTTCAATTTAGGTCATCCTTGCACTTTATCTTGAATATTGGGTTTACGTGAAGACATAGCTAAAACTTGAAAGCGTAGAAAAATTATTCATTCTAGAAAAAGAGATAAAACGAGGATAGAATGAAGAAAACAATCACTCACCATACTTGGTTTTCAATGCAATAGAATTCAAGTTAAATTAAATGAGTAAGACCTAGTGGAGCATAGGAAGTGTATTGTATGGAATGATAATGAATTATAATTACAAGATAAATTAGGGGTCAAAATATGTTTTGTGTGATTGAAATTGAGATTTCTTTTTCAGCAAAATGAGGTTGCCATAAATAAAATTAGATATATTTGACGACTAATGAATGAACCTAGTAGTAGGTGCAATAAGTGAGATTAATTTTCATGTGGTGTAATGTGATATGTATGTGGAATTTAACATGTGTTGTGATGTGAGAATACTAGTCATGTTGTGATTGTATCTCAAAGTATATGATATAGGATATCCAACTTGGGAACAAGATTTTAGTGGACATAATTTATGATCCACTTAAGCATGTCCTTGTGATAATTGTATATATGTGTAAATAACCCTTATGACTTAAAGCGGTGAAATGTTAAAAACATAATATGTATTGAAGTGTGTTTTATGGAGATGTGTGAGTCACCCTTCGTGTTGTCATATGATGAGATGTCTAGTGCCACCCCTATTTGAAAGCATTCTCTCATTACCATGTTGGAGTACAGTCCCTCTTCTTCCCTAATTAAATAATATTGGTTGGTTTGTGTTGTAAACCCTTTTCTTTCTACTATTCCAGGGGTTGTAAACATGCTGGACACTCAAAAGACCTATAAATGGGAGAGTTGCATGTGTTGGTGTGTGATTTGGCACATCACAAGGCATCTTTGTTTGGAGATAATTTGGTCACCACTTTTGGGTGGTTTTGGCTCATGGTTTTGTAATTACCATTGACAGTTTACTATATTGTATATCCTATAAATTAGGAGCTTGAGATGGAGGTTGTGTGTAAGATCCTTATAGATGTTGAGTTACCTCTTGGATCTTTAGTTGGTTATACTCCTGTTAAAGCCTGCTTTGCATGTATATTTTAATATTCTTGATTTCTGAATAATAT
This sequence comes from Cunninghamia lanceolata, assembly GCA_027924645.1. NCBI lineage: Eukaryota > Viridiplantae > Streptophyta > Pinopsida > Cupressales > Cupressaceae > Cunninghamia > Cunninghamia lanceolata. The sequence continues at coordinate 1,843,722 of BSBN01000244.1, forward strand.
ATTGGCTAGCTTTGGAGTGTGGGGTTTTTTACCTGAAAGGGTTTTCCCATGCATATCTTGTGTTGTTAGTTTTGCATTTGAATGTTGCTATTATCTTTTTGTTAATGTGCATCTTAATCTATAACTGAAAAAGTCAAAATTTGCATAAATCTTTCCTCAGTAGATCAGTGTAGGAAGCATTTTCTGCATACCTTGCTTCCTTTCAACAATATTGTTGAAGATTCTAGTCTTGACAATGATTCTTTGTATGCTAAAAGAACATTTTATTACTTCAAAAGGAAAAGTGGTTACAAGTTAGTTAGGAGATGAAAAAATATATATACAAGTTAATTCTAATTGTAAGGATCCCTCGATGGGAGGTATTCCTCCTTTCAACATAGTCACTATACAAAAAATGTAAGGAGTCTTTATGCTCCATTTTTTGAAGAAATTAGAAGAATTTTCTTAAATTTTGTGTCAATATTTCTCCTTTGACCACATGTTTATTGTATGTTTGATTTGAGATCATTTCTTCATTTTTTTTCTTATACTTTTGGTTGGATAGGAAATGGAATAGAGACTTTGTGCTTTGATTTGAAGGAATGAGAAGAATATTTTAGAACTTTGTGTCTCCATATTCTTTGTTTATTGCATATTATTCATATGTCTAAAGTGTAATTGACTCCTCATATTTTTCTTGTAGGTTGAAGGTGTAAACCATCAATCATTCTTTTCTCTTTCCTATATGTTGGATGCATAAAATGGAGTTTGTGTGTTCATTAGCTACTATACATTATTCTTTGTTCCCCTTTATTCTTCCTACATTTTGCCCAAGAAATCTTATGTAGTGTCTTGTATGAGCCTATCTAGGTTTTTTGCTTTTTTTTTTCCATTTCCCATTCTTGTGTTCCTTTTGTACTATTTGGTTAAAAGTATACAAAAATCCCATCATCTAGGGAGATTTCCCTCTCAAACGTAGAGGAAAATCATTAATCTAATAATAATTTCTCCAACTATTATGAACATTTATTTCAATCCATTAGAAAAGTTGCATTGAATTTAACAAAATGTTGCAATGACAAATTTGTTTACTAACACTTCTAAAGATTAAAGTTAGTGTCATTGAACTTCTTGATCTCGATTCTATATTTTATTGTCATTTTCTATTCGTGAAAACACAAGATCAACTACAGAAATCTCTCATTTGAGTAAGGGCTAATAATATCTTATTATCCCACATATCAACCAAGCTATAATAAACAAGATCTTATAACAAATGAAATAAAACTAAGTATAAATCGACATTAACTTTAGGGAGAAGGAATTGAGGTGCATACATATCTAAAAAAATGTAAGTAGAATAATTATCATTAATATAAGATATACATTGGAAAATAATGGACAAGAGCAAGATCATAATGGGCCAAGAAATGATAATGACAAAAATACATGATGGATGGAAATCTAGTAACATTTGGATTTAGATTTAGATTTGGATGGAAAAAGTGCCAAAATCTCAAATTTGTCCATTCCCTTTTTAAAAAATGCCTTGGGATTACCTTAGACTTAACCAAGTGCGAATGTCAAAAATTTTCAAAAAATTATAAAGTCATTTACCTAGTTTATCTTGAAATTGTCCACAACTTTAATCTTAAAACTAATAGACTTTTTTTAACCAAATTCAATAAAACAAAAGGGTTTTTAATGGAAATACTCACAATTTTGAAAATGTAATTTGTTCCTCATTACAAATATTATTTATTTTATACATAAATTATATTTGAATTCATGAATGATATATATATTGAGAAACACTCATAAATTTCAAACATGTAAAAATATTTTTTAAATCAAAAAATTATGTCATACTTTGGGCTTTGTTGGTGATCGCTTTAAAAAATAAAGTTTTTAATTTCATATTTTTTGACCAAAGAGGTCAAGTGTAACTCCCAAGTGCTCCATGTGGGTGTCATCATTCCTCTTACACATGTAATGACCCTTGTTCTTTTTCATTATTTCTCCATGCCTTCCATGGGTTCTTGGACAAAAATAGTTTGGTGAGGATGTTAATTACTGCTAGAAAATATCTTGGGAGTAGCTCATTGGGGAGACTGGGGATCATTCATTTTAGGGAGGTTGGTAAATGATAAATGAGGGGGAGAAATATCTATGCAGGTAGTTGAGCAAAGAGATGTGGGTAGAAAGAAAATCTGGAATGGTAAAATAGAGCGAGGAGAGTCAAAGACATCTCATATTTGGAGGCTCTTAAAACAAAAAATAAAATAGAGGACAAAAAAAAAAGATAAGAAAATAGGGGAGGGCAGCATAGCAGAGAAAACAAATATCTCAGGCAAGCATATCAATTGCAAAGTTTGAGCTGAGGAGAGGGAGTGCGAATAGAGGTATTTACATCAGTTCTTGTTTTTCCAGCAATTAAAACTATACTCTGTTTGCTGCAATTTTTAGCCACACAAAAACTGAACCCACTGCTATGTTGGAAATCCTATGTCAATATTTATTTCAATGCAAGACATTTACAGCGCCTCTTCCCTTGGATTTATTCTTTAGCTTATAGAACTATTTCCTGAACTCATTAGATAAAGGGGTTTTTTTTAAAAGAAAGATCATGTATTTCTAATTTCTATTTTACAGTAAAACCAAGGTTCGATTCTATATAGAATATGATGAGGGAAGCTATACAATAACTAGGATACAATGGTAGAAAATGAAGAGATCTAAGTCCCATGAAACCTTTATGTTATACGATGCCTTCTCTGAAAGGATTTTCACTACAACTCTTCTTAAGACTGCTGAGTGCCCTTCTCTTTGGTCATTACAGTCATTTATTTTCTGTAAAATAGTTCGTGTACCTTCTCTTTGCTTTTGTTTTGGCACATGTAGTGAGGAGGTGGCAAAGATTGTGGAGTCTGGCTTTCGAACCGCATGTTGCTATTGCTTAAAAGTTCTAAATACTTTTCAAGAAATCCATTATGTGCATATCGTGAAATTTCTGCAGTTCATGAGACCTAATGCTTTGAGGCATTCTATTAAATAGATCGTGCCTTGTCTATGCTTCCACTTTTTGCATACACGTATACTGGGCATTTACAACTACAACATCTGATAAAAATATCCCCTTTCCATTATGCTTTGACGAATGCCATACCCTGTTCCCAAGTTCCCATTTGGGTGATCAAGGAGGATGTTGGCCGCGGCTATGGTATTTGGCCATATGCCTACCAATTGCATTTTCTCGAAAGTTCAAAAGCCTTTTCAACAAATCCATCTCGTGAAATCCTATAGTCATTGTAGTCCATGAGATAACATCTAATTCCGCAATTCTATCAAACAGATAGTGACTTGTTCTTACTTCCACATTTTCATACATGTCTACCATAGCAGTTCCATTTATAACATTTGATAAAATTCCCCTCCCATTACACTTGATGGTTGTTCCTTCAACATTACTGGAGATCAATACTGCACATTATGATAGTGCAAACTTAAAATTCAGATTGCTTCATTTGGCACCACCAATAATCTCCATAAGAATATTGCCCCTATTTAAAATGATGGAAACGTTTTACAGTCCTCACCACAATTTCTCTTGCAACAATCTCTTAAATTTATTATTGTTGAAATGTGGCAACCAATACATACTCAAAGGTTCTTATCACTCTAATAGTTGTTCAATGGGGCATGTTTAAAAAAAACAAATGCAATTGCCAACTGATTCAATGTGAGGGTAGAGATATAATTCATTGGTTTTTTTTTTTTTTACAGCATTATTAAATGTCATGAATTCAGAAAATACCCTATTGCTTATACCTTCCTATTGCGGCACTTGTGAGATTGGATCCATTTTAAAATGTGTTTGCTAGCCTTGTTTGAGATATGTGTATGTTTTTATTAATTATTGAATCTAGCTAACGGGAAGGATGCCGGGAAAGGTTGTCTTTTATTCATCTATCTGTGCTTGCTTGCTGAGCATCTGAATTTTTTTTCGGCAACTATTTACTTGGTCTTTAATTTCACTATTGATATGCTTTCACAGATGCCCATTCGCCATGTTGTAGTTGGCTATTTTTCACCCTATCTATGGTAAATAGCGGGTTTGTTGATTTCAATATACTATGCTTTAGGTTTTCCCTTGACTTGTGTATGCTCATATTGAGACTCTTGGATGTGTGCTATACTCAGCTTGACATGTCCTTGATTTCTTAATGCCTAGTCTCTAGTGCGGTACCTTGAGTAGTATCCGAGGAGTGGTTAGAGTCCCCTCGGGACACTGTGCTTGTGGGGTTGTTTATTGTATTTGCATTGTGCTTTTTATGTTGTGTCTACTCCGTGACTGATGTAAGTGTTGACCATTGTATTTCTTACCTTTATTCTCTTGTTTGGGCCTTGTGACTACCTTTGAGCATGGTGGGGTGGTCTCTTATGAGTCCACATAGTTGGGAGGCACTGCCACCACCATTGGGGATCGGTGAACAGGTTATCAGAGCACTAGCATGAAGATGTTATGTTTCTTTCTGTTACTTTATCAGTCATATACCCATTCAATTATTGTATCTTTCATGGCTATGCCATTATTCTTGTTTATTCCTTTATATAATTTGTACTCTCTTGTAAGAGATGATGTAAATTATAGTAATGAGAAGATATGTGATGTTGCCTCTTATTTGACTTACGGATTCCGGTGTGGGTATCGGATCCGCTTGTACTATGGTGTTTATGGATTCATGTTTATATTTGGAAATGGGATTAGGAACATTTGAATTGGTGTTTAAAATGAATGTAGTTTTATAATATTTTCATCTAGAGGGTGAATTAGTCCCCTCCTTTGGGTTGTACTTTTGGCCATACTTGGCCATGATTGTTGTTGACATATCGAATCAGCAACCATATCTTGTGCATGTTATCTATGATGTCAAAACAAACAAAAAAATTATGCTGTCTTCTTTTGGCCCTTGCCCTTCGGGGTTCTCAGGGTGGGATGTTACAACACAACTCATGCAAATGTCTAAAAATAACTAGTCCAATATGTTAGCTATAGTCCAACTTGCAACCTCCTTCTTCAATGATTTCTTACACATATCATAAGACCAATGATACATGGTAGAGAATCCCAACAAAGAATTTCAAAATTCCCTCCATATGTGTCATTTTCTTTTCCACATGGGTCCAAGATTTACTATATTTGACAAATATTTAGTAATTGCAACAACATTAGGACTTGCAAGATTTACAACACCTATTCCTAAGAAATTGTATTTACTAAAAATTAATTAAATGATTGCATATATTAATCTATTCATCAAATTATATCTTAGACTATAAATATACAAATTCCTTATATATAATATTTATATTCACGATGTTGATGGATCAAAAGTCCAAGATTCTTCTATTTGCAATATCAATTGCAAAAGCATAAAATATTTAAACTTTTATTAAAAAAATATTGTGTAAAATATAAAAAATGCATCAATATTTCCAATCACATTTTGTGATATACAAAATGAATTATCTCATATATAACTTATTAATATTAAGAAAGGCATTTGGATATAATGAGAACCCAAAAGATAGTTTAAATGCTTTTCAATATCACTAACATTTTTGAAAAAATATTTAAAAATTATTTGAATCATTTAATGTAAACATAATATCTGTATTGTATTTTTTTTTTTAAATATGTAATATTTTATAATGTTAATAAACAATATTTTTGTAATTCGTATTCCTATTATTCTCTAACCTTTTATAAAATATCAATATAAAGAACTATTATTTCGTGGTTATCCCTTTTGTTTCTTATGTGAGCAACCACTACCTCATAAACAATTCACAAACTAATCACTATATACAAAGTGTTTAAACCTTTTTCTACATAAAGCCTCATTTAAATCACTTTGCCTACACATCATCCATTTCAATTCTCCAACAGTCAATAACAATTTTACACATCATTCACAACAAAAAGTGGTAAATATTTACCTTATTTTGATTGGCCAAAATTAACCTTTGACTATTGAAGTGAATGATGTTTAAGAATAGCCTATTTAAAACACTTTTAAAATGTTTAAGTGCAATTTTCCATGCAAAATGGTTATTAAAAATTCTAAATTTTTTGTATAAATGATTCTATATAATAGATATTTTCAACATACATGCTAACCACACTAATAGCCCTTCAGAATAACATTTCCAAAACACAGCTTTGTTATTTGAATGCCTCAAATAACACAAGGTACGAACTGTTAAGCTTTAAATTGACTCATTGGCTACTGTAAGACCTGATCATACTCTACCCTTCTGTGGAAACTACGTTGACAGTTACAGGCCTTGCATCTCATTTCATCATCTTGGCTGGCCTTGAACTCTCCACATCCATCTTTGGCATGATAGGGAAGTTGAAGGGTGTGATTCTTCCAACATTCAATGTACTCTACCTTTCTGTGGAAACTACGGTGACAATTACAGGCCTCGCAACTCATTTCATCATCTTGGCTGGCCTTGAACTCTCCACATCCATCTTTGCCATGATCATTACCATGATGGGGAAGCTGAAGGTTGTGATTCTTTCAACATTCCATGTACCGCACCCTGTTAATTGATTCATTAATAGCTGAGCCAGAAACAAATTGGGCTTTTGAGGTTTCATTCCTTGGCTCTGAGAGTAGCTCTTTTGGATCCAACCTGACTCTATTCTTACAGACAGAGAGCGGAATAATATTTGAAAAACATCGAAACAAATGGAGTTCAACGATCTCAATGAATAAAGATGACAGAACAGAGAGTCTTTTTCAATGCTTCCATTAACTTATGATCTGCTCTGAGACCTGCACCCACGAAAGCAAATATTTATCATACTTACATGACGTTTGAGCGTCATATTCAGGTCTGTAGCTATTTAGGGTTTGTCTTTTATTATAAACACTAACAAATCACTAGAAATAAATAATAATTTCTCTGAAATAGTTATATTTAGTGCTTACATTGCACTTTAATATTAAAAAAAATGGAGAACATGATTGTGTAGGGTAATAAATCATAAGCTAAGAATGCAAAGTTAAGCTAACAGGCTCCTTCTACTTCAGATTGCAACATAAAAGAAAAGGAAACTATAGTGATGCAAAATCAAACAAAACTCAATACCTTTTCCTTGGGTGTGAATGATGGATCCAAATGATAAAGTGTTGATAATGATTGCTATATTGAATTGCTCGAGTGGACTCACTAGTATGACAGCACGTACCTGTAGATTCTTCTTGATACCTTGGGTAAGAGGGAAGCCTAAATTTATAGATTTGAGGTAGAGGAATCGAGGGTTAGTATTCATTTGCATTGGATGGCTAGGATTGAATTAGACAAATTAGGGCAAGATTAGAAGCTTCTATGGGGTTCTATAAGGATGAAGGGTTGAGATTAAAGATAGATGGATGGATGGGATTAAATGACAAAAATTAGGGCAAGGATGGAAGCTTCTAAGGAATTCTATAAAGATGAATGGTTGAGATTAAAGATGGATGGATGGATGGATGAGTAGGATTAAATGAGAAAAAATGGGAAAAAATGAAAACTTCTATGGCTTATCTTTATGTGAATGACTAGGATTACAAAAATTCATATGTGAATGAATGGTGGAGATATAAATTTACTTTGACTTTTGTGAGATTGTCTAAGTTTAGTGAATGTAAACAACCTTTGGTCATGTGGCTAGTTGAATTTTTAATTCATTTATTTGGGGATAATGGATAAGGATTTGAGTTAATTAGATTAAATAATGGATTGAAATAGGATTTAAGATTTTCAGACTAATTAATTAAACTAGCCTAGATATCTTAAATACATCTATCTAAAAGACGTGCATAGATAAATCTTGAGGCACCTATATTGAAATTGTTATTGAGAATACATATTTATAAATCTTTAAGATAGATATATTTAAGATATCTATGTTAGAGTGAGGAGCTAATATATAATGCTAGTTCTACTTAAATATTTATTTTATTTACTTTATAAATTTACATTTAAAGATTGAAAAACTTAATTTTAATTATAATTGTCTAATGGAATTAATTCCCATAGAAAAAATCTTTAATCTTTTAAAGATTTAATCTTTCCCTTGCCCTTATTTTTCATTGCTAGCCTTCATTAGACTAAAGTAAATAAATTAACCTACCTTAATGTTCTTATTTTCCTCTGTGGGATGTAGCGGCAATTCTTAGTTCTGTACAATTTTCAACAATTTAATCCAAATGATAGGAAAGATTTAATTATAATTTTTAAAGAATGAATTCCCATAGTAAAAATCTAAAACCAAGGTCATTACACTAAATATTAATTTTGTTTGTGGCTTTTGAAGATTGAAGAACCCTAACCCTAGCTCTCAATAATTTACTTGCCGTTAATTTTCTTTGTGGTTTTCAAAGATTTGTTTATGCAAGAAAAATAAAAAATGTTGCATAGTACCCTTACCAATTAGACTTCACTCCTTATCGATTAAACTTCTCCCAATTGAATTTGTTCTGTTTTTATTTGGTTTGATTTTTCTCAAATTTATGTTTGAGTACTACTTATATTTATACACATTATTTTGTTGGCTTTATTAAAAAAATATGTAGTGCCCCTCGTCTCATCGTCCATCAGATTGATGTTTGCTTAAACTTTATAGTGTCCTAGACCGTAGAAGATGGATTTCTTGCTATCTTGTTACTTCATTGTGAACTTAATTGTTAAGATAACAGATGTTGATGTTGGATTATGCCATTTTATGCTTTACAATTTGATAAATGAACTGATGTTTTAGATGCTTTGATGTTATTCATTATATGGATTGGAAGTTAGTTGATCATTTTATGTCGTAGATTAGTAATCTGATACTCTGTTCAATATAGTTGATTGTTATTTATAAACGTGAATGGAACAGTGTTGTATTACTCGTTCTCGAGTACCCTACCTCACTGCGATTTCCATTCACGATAGGACTGCTTGTGATGTATATGTATATCTTGTTATGGTTAACGTGCGTTGCTGCAGGATGCAGGTACTAGGCATCGACTCCACCTGATTACAGGTCTGAGCGTGCCTTCGCCAATGGATTAGTTGTTGGAGTTAACGTGAGGTCCCTAGTCAGTGTTCCTTGGTCGTCAGTTTACCCTTGTGGTTAGTGGTGGTTATTCGCCCATGTCTTACGGTCAGGTAATGCCGTATCTTGGAGTCTAATGAGTTCTGCAGGTGTCTAAGTATGTGTGACAATGTTGTGCTTTAATTAGAATTATTCTACGGAAGAGTATAAGTGTTGTTAAATGGGCATAATGCCGTTAGTTGTCGATTTTAGCTATAAATAAATTACTATTTTAATAGAAGTGTTGTTGATAAATAAAGTTGTAAGAAGTTTGTATTATTCAATATAATATTAATTATAATATATATTTAAATAAATAAATAGATGTAATCATGCTTGTAAATTGTGTTGCACAACTGGATTAATGAAATAAATTATAGGATAGTACAAAATTATAGATAGTTGAAGTAGTACTATTCTATTAATGATAATATTTTGGGGTCGGCTATAAAGAAAATAATAATAAAATAAAGTATCTACTAATTGGGAATCATTATATTAAATTAAATAAAAGAAGTTTCTGGGAATTTTGTGGGAAGCCCTAGGAGAAGAGAAAGAGACTGAGTTATAAAAGAATTGTCGGTGCAACAAGGAGGAACATCACAGGGGTAAGGAAAGAAGCAGCGGAGAACTGCAACAATGGGAGCGGGTTCGTCGCGGTGATTGCGAAATCAGGTTCCGTCGAATGCCTTATCTCTGAACTTCCTTTCAATCTGCAAATGTTTTTATAGTTTGTTTGATCCCGCATAGTTCGGCAGTTTGTCTTTTCTGTGTGTGAACAGCATTCTCTCTTAGGGTTTAAACACTTCGTTTCTGCTCAAGGATTCTGTAAGCCAAATGTTTTCTTTCCTTTCACTGGTTGCCGAATCATTCCGTATGCACTCTCAGACCGGCGTAATCTTGGTAGGGTCTGCAGATGTAAAAGACACCTCGATAGGGTCGCCGTAGATCGCTGTTGGTTTTAGCTAGTCATCCCTGTAAGATCAGATTAATGTTGTTATTGTTTTCTTCTCTGTGTTTAAGCCGGAAACTGGTCTGGAAACTCGCTGTATATCAATTTTTACTTGAGGTTTAGTTGTATTCTGTTGGTATCCCTTAGAGATATTTATAACTGGAATGATATCATAGGAAGCGCTGCTATTGCATTATCATTATTTGATTTGGTTGAAAATCTCGGGAGCCTCATTTTCTCATCATTTCATGTTATTGTTTTGCTGTGACGGTTTTAGCTCTTGTATGGGCCGATAATGCTAGATAGTCCGCTGACTGGTTTCCATTCGTTTTGAATGGAGGACTCCGAAGCTTTTTCCTTAGGCCATTGGACCACAGCAATACAGGTTTATCTGATACAAATATAGTTCATACTCTTTGATTTCTTTCATCTTCTGAGAAGGAACCAGCCTTTCAAGCCACGGTTTTAGCATTCTCTCTGTCGTATTCCTTTTGTTTTATGTACCCTTATGTCGATCTTCTATCTTGAGGTGCCATACATGGTCACATTGAAGGAATACTTCGTAGTTACACCATGATTCCACAGAAATGAAAGGTAGCTCTTTTACTTCCTACATTTCCTTCATCTGTTCTTTTCTCTACACACTTTGTTCTCTAGCCGTGACTATTACTGCATATATGCTCATTATTGAGCGTGTATATTGATTGGGAGTCATGGTTGTTTGCATACAATTTTATCCCTGTCATGAGCATCTCAAAACCCTTATGCTTTACTTCTCACGGCTTCAAAGGCACTGTACTGGGTACGCTGCATTACAGATCATGAACCTTCACTGGGCCGTGGCTCTGTAGCTTTTATTTCATTTTAATAGCCAGAACAAAACTCATTTTCTCTTCATGATGGTTTACTCCTGCGAGGCCATGGCTTTGTCGATTTATATGACTCGAAACCACTCATCATAAATCTGTATCTTGTTTGGTTTTCCGGAGGTTAGTATAAGGGTTGCACCTATGATGCAAGTGCAAAACAGAAATAGACAGGCGATACCATCTTATGTCAGGCGTGGGACTAATGAGAAGTAGTTTGAATTTAACGCATAGGTTAGGGATAACCTGTCAGCCACTGTCCATAGGGTTATGTCTGCAACTTGAAGCTCTTTTGTTTAATAAGATCTGGTTGACGAGTTTTGCCTGATATGTTAATCATTCCTTTGTTCCTTGGTATTATTCATGACGGAAGGATGATTTTGTGTACCGCTGTAAGTGGCAACGCCAGGGTGTGAAAGGGAGGTAATGGTTAGCCCGCTGCCTTATTTCATCTCAAATGAAAGTAGGCTCGATCTATTCTGTAGAGGATCGGTAATATCAGATTATACTGGGAGTTTATGCTATGGCGTGAAAGGGAGGTGGCGATTAAGAGAGTTCGCTGCCTTATTTTGTCTGGAGTGAAAGTTTTAATGTCTTTTCATTCGCCATTCAACCGGACGATGCTGCCCTCTGATTCGTCCACTCTATTACTGAATTATCACTGTAGGTGGCAATTTCTAGGGCGTAATAGGGAGGTAATGCTCTTAGTTAGTTTCGCTGCCTTATTATCATTGTTTTAAATGAATGTTTTGAATCCTTTTCATTCACCTTTCCTACATAAGATCAACACGATGATTCCCCATTTTGAACAGCACTCTTGGTGACTGTTTTACATCTGTAGACTGTTATTCCAAGACAAAAGGACCATGTCAATGATAACTCGTGCCAAGAAGATGCAACGGATTCTAGATGTTCTGTTTTCAAAACTATAGCCTTATAATAAAGGTTCGCCATTAAGAAGGCTGAAAGCTTGCACCTGTTTTCGTCCATTGCTCTGGAACCTGCCCGGTGAGTAGGTTAGAGGGGTTTAGCCTTAATACTGATGATAGAAATATAATGACGTTGCTCTGTTAATTTGATTTGCCAATGTCAAACTATATTTGCTTGGGTAGAATGATTATCTAAGATTCTGTTTTAGCGCAGAAAACTTTGCAGGTCGTTTTGAGCATCGTGGGCTTATCACAAATAATTTAATTATCTGGTCATGCAGTATCCAGCTGACGGCTTTTGGAGATGTGCTATAGGAAGGAATGAACTCTGTTCTTAGCACACAGACAATGATCCATTTAAATAAAGTTAAACATCAATAATAAGATATTCGGTGGTTTTAGAATGGTTGTCCTCTAGTGCTATCTCTAAGTCCACCCTTCTGATCCATGATACTGTATTCTGTCAACAACTACTAATAGTGATAATGCTTCCATAACGCCATTCTCCAGAATACATCTTACTCGATGGATAAAGTTATGCAACAGCTAGGAAGGCCAATGTAAACAAGCACCACAGGAAAATGGTATTAAAAACACAATAGGTGCCATGTGATTATGTGGACACTAGATGTTCCATGTAAACATATTTAATGCAGAGATTCATTCAGAAAATTGTTAGTAACCTATAACGAGCAGCTTCTTGACACCTAAATGGATTCTTCTCCACCACTGAACAGCTGTCACTTAAATAGAATCAATGCTTCATAGCATTTGCACACTTGCAGTTGTAGAATTGAATTTTGCAAAGATCGGAGAGCGAAATGAATATCTACTTAAGATGTGTCATCAGATATACAATTACCACCACCACTAGGATCATTAAATCTGCGTCACTCAACCAACCTGCTGTAAAAGTTGTCAAAGTTTGCTCTCACCCGTAACTGTTATCTAATAATTGGTTCCAGCCGTATTATAATCTGTTTTAACAATTTCATTTGAGAACTTATCAAACTGCCGTCCTTATAATTTGCTTGTATTAATAAATTAGGTTTCCTGCTTTGCAAAACTGGAAAAGTTGTTATATCTGACCAGCCACTCCATAGCTAGGGTGATTGAAGTCATGCTGGCCTGCAAACAGCTGATTACTATCAGTTTGAGCGAATTATAATCATCCGGGAAAGAACGCCCTTGTTTTGAGCAAATTCATTGACTAGTGTTGTTGTGTTGTTTTGCATCGTTCACTACTGCCCTCACAGTGAATCTGGAGGATATTGTCTGAAACACGTTATGTCCTATTTGCTGGAACGCTATTACCAGCCAATCGCCATCTTGTGTATTTTAGCTGTCACAACCCTTCAATCACCGCAGATTTAACTGTGGTCTCAAATATTAAAGTTTAGGGTATGCAGATTTACCAGTTATATCGATGAGATGAAAAACGCAGCCTCGGTATTTGTCTTGTCCCTTCTGTTAATAAATGGTTCTACCAACACAAACCTAGCAAGATATCTCGAAGATGTAGATTGGCGCTCCTCCGAAGGCCAGTGCAGCGAGGGAATTCAACTGAGTACATACAGAAATCAACTGTCGAATCCTACAGAATGATTGAGATGTCAATGTCTGTCCGAAATGACTGGTTAAGGTCTGATACTATCCACTTCTCTGGAAAAACAGTCAATAGCAATTTTACACCTCAGTAGTAAAGTATCTCAAACTATTCACATAGGGCACTTTTACGACCATTCTCCCTAAGGAATTATATCACCACGGATAAGATCGATTTCAGAAACATCTTCAAATCATCATAAGGAATCTATTTGGTTGAGCTCGTTAGAATGTCTGCAAGACCGTGTGAAGGATAACAAACATTTCGTGATTGAACTCTCCTCGTGTAATTACCATTTAGTCGTAAGATACCTTTCCTAGTGCTATCATCCTTAATAGAATAAAGTTAATTGGACAAGATTGAAGGAAAGTATATAAAGATCGTATCGTTATGAAAGTGTCGAATGGTAAACAGAAGTTAAGTGGTTCTTTCTTATTATTGTAATGTTTTAGTTAATCAATTTATTTATCTTTTGAAACAAAATAAAGATTAGTTAGAGATTTTGTTGCAAGGTATTAATTTAATTGTTGTAATATAATGTTGATTTTATTTCAGAAGCTGTTTGCATTGAACTGAGAATGAATGATAGTATTTTATCTCCTGAATTTTGAACTGAATTGATTGAGTGTTGTAATGAGTCGATTTGAGGTTGTTTAAACCCGAATTCCAGAGGCTAAGTCGTCAATGTTGAGTATTTGCAGCTTGTGTATTGTTGATGTTGTAATTACGATGTAATAGCATTTATGTGTATCAAACAAAGTATGAAGTATAATGAGGTTCTGTCAAGGTTGAATGTTGTGTCTTGTAAAGTAATAATCTCAGGATGGAATATCCAACCACTTGTGATCTTTTTGTGCCGTTTTGTCATATGGAGAGACCTGAAATCTGTTAAAGGATAAAGTTATGTAATGTTAAAAGTATTGGATAACAACTGATGTTATGATTCTATTTTGATGCAAGAGGGTTTATGCCTTGCAGTGTTCATTTACGTGTATTGTTATATGTCTTGCATGATGTTTTAAGGTTTACTAGGTGTTAGGAAGGAGAGTGGCTTTCAACGTGGGGCCGGCGCCAGAGGGGCAGTCAGGATAACCCGTTGGAAGTAGATTAATCAAGTGATAACCTAAAAATGAATTAGGGGGTTAAGGGTAGATTTCACACTAAACAAGATTAATGGATTCCTCTCCCATGGCCTGTAGTGCTTGCATAGACTAAGGATGGGTAGAGAAGGCCTGGTTGGCATGATTGACTTCCTTGTCCTCATGAAAGGAAGGTCGATTCCGCATGTGTCACCCTATGGGGCCGGCGCCTAGTGAGAGGCTGTCAGGATAACCATAGATGGGGGCCGGCGCCTAGTGAGAGGCTGTCAGGATAACCCATGTTAGGACCATGCGATGACACTCTCCCTACTACAACCTAGCATTCCTTGTTCGGTCTCTCCTTGTTTGTTTGGTGTCGCCTCTGGAAGTAAAGTGAAAGTTAAGTTAAGTTATGTTGTGTTGTATTGATATTGCCATGTGTTGTATTGGCGTTTGGTCATCCTTTGTTCTTGTTTGTCCTTCGTCTACCTGACTGTCAGTGTTTGGGACCTCATGTTAACTCCTAGCTCGGGGGGTGGACCTATGGGTTCCACATGGTCGGGTGGAAGAGCTATTTTATCCATTGGTTCTCTTGTCAGGATCTTATGCAGAAAAGGATTTGTTTCAGTTGTGCTTGTACCAGTTGATGAAGATATATGTGTATAACCTTGTACCAGATTTGTGTAACAGATCAATCATAATGTATGTGATTCTGATGTAGTCTTCAAATGGTGATATCATGATGTACTCTTGTGTAAGGAAAGCATATCTGTTGTGTACTTAATTATGTAGATGGTATTACATTATTCGACATGCAATGAATATGAATCAGTTGTTCAATTATGCTTTGGATTGGATCAGTTACTGATGTATGTTAATTTGTGTTAGTCGATTTGTTAAGTGATGCAGCCTTGGGCCCTTAGAGAATATGTTGTAATTAGTTATGTTAACGTTGCTTAATCATTTTAAAAAAAAAAATTCCTGTTTCATATTGCATAAGTGTGTATTCTTTAAGGCGTTCAAGGCGGGCGTTACATCTGGTATCAGAGCCAAGTTTAAACACTGGGTACTCTGGGTGTGCATAGTCCCATTATGTTGTCCTAGTTGCTTAAACTCTGTAGATTTTCTTCTTCCTTTGTCATCCTTGCCTAACAGCGTGAGGGTGTCCCTTGGCAGTGTGTACATAGGTAGATGCCTAGAGGTTAAGGTAGAGGTAGTTGGCATGTAGAGATCCATTCCCCTGCATATGATATCTGCCATACGGTTGAAGAAATGCATGAGTCAAGGTTGTCAGTTGGTTGCCATGATGGTGAACAATTTGGAATTAGGGGAGAGTAGAGAGGTGTCTCTCGACGATCATCCTATCCTTAAGGAGCTTTGGTTGGTTAGAGGAGTTGTCAGGTAGAGGACTAGATGCTTGTACCTCCTCGTGTGAAGTATGCATTCTGGGATGTTCTTAGTGCTTATGTAGAGTCCTTATTGTATGGAATAAAAAGTTGAGGATAACCTGACGTTGTTCCCTCCTTCCTCGTTTTGTGACTAGTACCTAGTCGCACAGTGTTGTATAGTGCAATTTCAAAGATTGTGTATTTTCCTTATAATTTTTGATGATTATCTATTAATTGAAAAGGCCGACACTTTGTTTATATTTGATTGTGATGGTTTAGCCACACCTTGTGATCTTCATTTGTGCGTAACCCTTGTGGTTACATTTGGTTTAGTGTTGAACTGCGCGCATTTCTTGTTTTATTGATGAAATTTAATCTTTATTTTATATTTGTATCTGACTTTGGTGGCTAAACTAGTTTTTCCTTATTGTTTTCGACGTCGGCCGTGTGTCGTATTGTGATTTCTCTCCAAGGATGTATGAGGCAGACTTGGTGAGCGTATACGAGGAAGTAGATACAGGGAACCTTGAGGATGGGGATATCCGAGGCTAGGACTATTTCTTGGAGGCTAATTAAATTTTGCTGTAGGAGTTAGGTCATTGTTGTCTTGTTTGGATGGGCTAACCATGTGTGTCTGCCCTAGCACCATCAAGTCTCAGAGTGTGTGGTATGGATTGTGTGGGATAGATGTTGGCTTTTGGCTCATAGATTTTGTGACATGCCTTAGTAGGTCAGTTACCAGTGTCCAGATGGATCCTTGTGCAGCCTTGAGATGTGATTCATGGTAATTTGAATTGTGTAGGTGTGTTAAATCATGTATATAGTGCTTATAAAATGATAAATTTTGGTGCCATGCTGCTAAAGGTGTAAAGTCAGTATATCAAGACTTTTCTGTTAATAGATCTTATGCACAGTGTGTGCTTCCATGTTTGCATAGTATTGTGAAAACTGCCCAAACTCAATACATTTCACCCATATTTGTTCGCAGGCTTCCAGGAGTAAGCCTGATCCTAGGGGGGGAGGATGTAGTGCCCCTCGTCTCATCGTCCATCAGATTGATGTTTGCTTAAACTTTATAGTGTCCTAGACCGTAGAAGATGGATTTCTTGCTATCTTGTTACTTCATTGTGAACTTAATTGTTAAGATAACAGATGTTGATGTTGGATTATGCCATTTTATGCTTTACAATTTGATAAATGAACTGATGTTTTAGATGCTTTGATGTTATTCATTATATGGATTGGAAGTTAGTTGATCATTTTATGTCGTAGATTAGTAATCTGATACTCTGTTCAATATAGTTGATTGTTATTTATAAACGTGAATGGAACAGTGTTGTATTACTCGTTCTCGAGTACCCTACCTCACTGCGATTTCCATTCACGATAGGACTGCTTGTGATGTATATGTATATCTTGTTATGGTTAACGTGCGTTGCTGCAGGATGCAGGTACTAGGCATCGACTCCACCTGATTACAGGTCTGAGCGTGCCTTCGCCAATGGATTAGTTGTTGGAGTTAACGTGAGGTCCCTAGTCAGTGTTCCTTGGTCGTCAGTTTACCCTTGTGGTTAGTGGTGGTTATTCGCCCATGTCTTACGGTCAGGTAATGCCGTATCTTGGAGTCTAATGAGTTCTGCAGGTGTCTAAGTATGTGTGACAATGTTGTGCTTTAATTAGAATTATTCTACGGAAGAGTATAAGTGTTGTTAAATGGGCATAATGCCGTTAGTTGTCAATTTTAGCTATAAATAAATTACTATTTTAATAGAAGTGTTGTTGATAAATAAAGTTGTAAGAAGTTTGTATTATTCAATATAATATTAATTATAATATATATTTAAATAAATAAATAGATGTAATCATGCTTGTAAATTGTGTTGCACAACTGGATTAATGAAATAAATTATAGGATAGTACAAAATTATAGATAGTTGAAGTAGTACTATTCTATTAATGATAATATTTTGGGGTCGGCTATAAAGAAAATAATAATAAAATAAAGTATCTACTAATTGGGAATCATTATATTAAATTAAATAAAAGAAGTTTCTGGGAATTTTGTGGGAAGCCCTAGGAGAAGAGAAAGAGACTGAGTTATAAAAGAATTGTCGGTGCAACAAGGAGGAACATCACAGGGGTAAGGAAAGAAGCAGCGGAGAACTGCAACAATGGGAGCGGGTTCGTCGCGATGATTGCGAAATCAGGTTCCGTCGAATGCCTTATCTCTGAACTTCCTTTCAATCTGCAAATGTTTTTATAGTTTGTTTGATCCCGCATAGTTCGGCAGTCTGTCTTTTCTGTGTGTGAACAGCATTCTCTCTTAGGGTTTAAACACTTCGTTTCTGCTCAAGGATTCTGTAAGCCAAATGTTTTCTTTCCTTTCACTGGTTGCCGAATCATTCCGTATGCACTCTCAGACCGGCGTAATCTTGGTAGGGTCTACAGATGTAAAAGACACCTCGATAGGGTCGCCGTAGATCGCTGTTGGTTTTAGCTAGTCATCCCTGTAAGATCAGATTAATGTTGTTATTGTTTTCTTCTCTGTGTTTAAGCCAGAAACTGGTCTGGAAACTCGCTGTATATCAATTTTTACTTGAGGTTTAGTTGTATTCTGTTGGTATCCCTTAGAGATATTTATAACTGGAATGATATCATAGGAAGCGCTGCTATTGCATTATCATTATTTGATTTGGTTGAAAATCTCGGGAGCCTCATTTTCTCATCATTTCATGTTATTGTTTTGCTGTGACGGTTTTAGCTCTTGTATGGGCCGATAATGCTAGATAGTCCGCTGACTGGTTTCCATTCGTTTTGAATGGAGGACTCCGAAGCTTTTTCCTTAGGCCATTGGACCACAGCAATACAGGTTTATCTGATACAAATATAGTTCATACTCTTTGATTTCTTTCATCTTCTGAGAAGGAACCAGCCTTTCAAGCCACGGTTTTAGCATTCTCTCTGTCGTATTCCTTTTGTTTTATGTACCCTTATGTCGATCTTCTATCTTGAGGTGCCATACATGGTCACATTGAAGGAATACTTCGTAGTTACACCATGATTCCACAGAAATGAAAGGTAGCTCTTTTACTTCCTACATTTCCTTCATCTGTTCTTTTCTCTACACACTTTGTTCTCTAGCCGTGACTATTACTGCATATATGCTCATTATTGAGCGTGTATATTGATTGGGAGTCATGGTTGTTTGCATACAATTTTATCCCTGTCATGAGCATCTCAAAACCCTTATGCTTTACTTCTCACGGCTTCAAAGGCACTGTACTGGGTACGCTGCATTACAGATCATGAACCTTCACTGGGCCGTGGCTCTGTAGCTTTTATTTCATTTTAATAGCCAGAACAAAACTCATTTTCTCTTCATGATGGTTTACTCCTGCGAGGCCATGGCTTTGTCGATTTATATGACTCGAAACCACTCATCATAAATCTGTATCTTGTTTGGTTTTCCGGAGGTTAGTATAAGGGTTGCACCTATGATGCAAGTGCAAAACAGAAATAGACAGGCGATACCATCTTATGTCAGGCGTGGGACTAATGAGAAGTAGTTTGAATTTAACGCATAGGTTAGGGATAACCTGTCAGCCACTGTCCATAGGGTTATGTCTGCAACTTGAAGCTCTTTTGTTTAATAAGATCTGGTTGACGAGTTTTGCCTGATATGTTAATCATTCCTTTGTTCCTTGGTATTATTCATGACGGAAGGATGATTTTGTGTACCGCTGTAAGTGGCAACGCCAGGGTGTGAAAGGGAGGTAATGGTTAGCCCGCTGCCTTATTTCATCTCAAATGAAAGTAGGCTCGATCTATTCTGTAGAGGATCGGTAATATCAGATTATACTGGGAGTTTATGCTATGGCGTGAAAGGGAGGTGGCGATTAAGAGAGTTCGCTGCCTTATTTTGTCTGGAGTGAAAGTTTTAATGTCTTTTCATTCGCCATTCAACCGGACGATGCTGCCCTCTGATTCGTCCACTCTATTACTGAATTATCACTGTAGGTGGCAATTTCTAGGGCGTAATAGGGAGGTAATGCTCTTAGTTAGTTTCGCTGCCTTATTATCATTGTTTTAAATGAATGTTTTGAATCCTTTTCATTCACCTTTCCTACATAAGATCAACACGATGATTCCCCATTTTGAACAGCACTCTTGGTGACTGTTTTACATCTGTAGACTGTTATTCCAAGACAAAAGGACCATGTCAATGATAACTCGTGCCAAGAAGATGCAACGGATTCTAGATGTTCTGTTTTCAAAACTATAGCCTTATAATAAAGGTTCGCCATTAAGAAGGCTGAAAGCTTGCACCTGTTTTCGTCCATTGCTCTGGAACCTGCCCGGTGAGTAGGTTAGAGGGGTTTAGCCTTAATACTGATGATAGAAATATAATGACGTTGCTCTGTTAATTTGATTTGCCAATGTCAAACTATATTTGCTTGGGTAGAATGATTATCTAAGATTCTGTTTTAGCGCAGAAAACTTTGCAGGTCGTTTTGAGCATCGTGGGCTTATCACAAATAATTTAATTATCTGGTCATGCAGTATCCAGCTGACGGCTTTTGGAGATGTGCTATAGGAAGGAATGAACTCTGTTCTTAGCACACAGACAATGATCCATTTAAATAAAGTTAAACATCAATAATAAGATATTCGGTGGTTTTAGAATGGTTGTCCTCTAGTGCTATCTCTAAGTCCACCCTTCTGATCCATGATACTGTATTCTGTCAACAACTACTAATAGTGATAATGCTTCCATAACGCCATTCTCCAGAATACATCTTACTCGATGGATAAAGTTATGCAACAGCTAGGAAGGCCAATGTAAACAAGCACCACAGGAAAATGGTATTAAAAACACAATAGGTGCCATGTGATTATGTGGACACTAGATGTTCCATGTAAACATATTTAATGCAGAGATTCATTCAGAAAATTGTTAGTAACCTATAACGAGCAGCTTCTTGACACCTAAATGGATTCTTCTCCACCACTGAACAGCTGTCACTTAAATAGAATCAATGCTTCATAGCATTTGCACACTTGCAGTTGTAGAATTGAATTTTGCAAAGATCGGAGAGCGAAATGAATATCTACTTAAGATGTGTCATCAGATATACAATTACCACCACCACTAGGATCATTAAATCTGCGTCACTCAACCAACCTGCTGTAAAAGTTGTCAAAGTTTGCTCTCACCCGTAACTGTTATCTAATAATTGGTTCCAGCCGTATTATAATCTGTTTTAACAATTTCATTTGAGAACTTATCAAACTGCCGTCCTTATAATTTGCTTGTATTAATAAATTAGGTTTCCTGCTTTGCAAAACTGGAAAAGTTGTTATATCTGACCAGCCACTCCATAGCTAGGGTGATTGAAGTCATGCTGGCCTGCAAACAGCTGATTACTATCAGTTTGAGCGAATTATAATCATCCGGGAAAGAACGCCCTTGTTTTGAGCAAATTCATTGACTAGTGTTGTTGTGTTGTTTTGCATCGTTCACTACTGCCCTCACAGTGAATCTGGAGGATATTGTCTGAAACACGTTATGTCCTATTTGCTGGAACGCTATTACCAGCCAATCGCCATCTTGTGTATTTTAGCTGTCACAACCCTTCAATCACCGCAGATTTAACTGTGGTCTCAAATATTAAAGTTTAGGGTATGCAGATTTACCAGTTATATCGATGAGATGAAAAACGCAGCCTCGGTATTTGTCTTGTCCCTTCTGTTAATAAATGGTTCTACCAACACAAACCTAGCAAGATATCTCGAAGATGTAGATTGGCGCTCCTCCGAAGGCCAGTGCAGCGAGGGAATTCAACTGAGTACATACAGAAATCAACTGTCGAATCCTACAGAATGATTGAGATGTCAATGTCTGTCCGAAATGACTGGTTAAGGTCTGATGCTATCCACTTCTCTGGAAAAACAGTCAATAGCAATTTTACACCTCAGTAGTAAAGTATCTCAAACTATTCACATAGGGCACTTTTACGACCATTCTCCCTAAGGAATTATATCACCACGGATAAGATCGATTTCAGAAACATCTTCAAATCATCATAAGGAATCTATTTGGTTGAGCTCGTTAGAATGTCTGCAAGACCGTGTGAAGGATAACAAACATTTCGTGATTGAACTCTCCTCGTGTAATTACCATTTAGTCGTAAGATACCTTTCCTAGTGCTATCATCCTTAATAGAATAAAGTTAATTGGACAAGATTGAAGGAAAGTATATAAAGATCGTATCGTTATGAAAGTGTCGAATGGTAAACAGAAGTTAAGTGGTTCTTTCTTATTATTGTAATGTTTTAGTTAATCAATTTATTTATCTTTTGAAACAAAATAAAGATTAGTTAGAGATTTTGTTGCAAGGTATTAATTTAATTGTTGTAATATAATGTTGATTTTATTTCAGAAGCTGTTTGCATTGAACTGAGAATGAATGATAGTATTTTATCTCCTGAATTTTGAACTGAATTGATTGAGTGTTGTAATGAGTCGATTTGAGGTTGTTTAAACCCGAATTCCAGAGGCTAAGTCGTCAATGTTGAGTATTTGCAGCTTGTGTATTGTTGATGTTGTAATTACGATGTAATAGCATTTATGTGTATCAAACAAAGTATGAAGTATAATGAGGTTCTGTCAAGGTTGAATGTTGTGTCTTGTAAAGTAATAATCTCAGGATGGAATATCCAACCACTTGTGATCTTTTTGTGCCGTTTTGTCATATGGAGAGACCTGAAATCTGTTAAAGGATAAAGTTATGTAATGTTAAAAGTATTGGATAACAACTGATGTTATGATTCTATTTTGATGCAAGAGGGTTTATGCCTTGCAGTGTTCATTTACGTGTATTGTTATATGTCTTGCATGATGTTTTAAGGTTTACTAGGTGTTAGGAAGGAGAGTGGCTTTCAACGTGGGGCCGGCGCCAGAGGGGCAGTCAGGATAACCCGTTGGAAGTAGATTAATCAAGTGATAACCTAAAAATGAATTAGGGGGTTAAGGGTAGATTTCACACTAAACAAGATTAATGGATTCCTCTCCCATGGCCTGTAGTGCTTGCATAGACTAAGGATGGGTAGAGAAGGCCTGGTTGGCATGATTGACTTCCTTGTCCTCATGAAAGGAAGGTCGATTCCGCATGTGTCACCCTATGGGGCCGGCGCCTAGTGAGAGGCTGTCAGGATAACCATAGATGGGGGCCGGCGCCTAGTGAGAGGCTGTCAGGATAACCCATGTTAGGACCATGCGATGACACTCTCCCTACTACAACCTAGCATTCCTTGTTCGGTCTCTCCTTGTTTGTTTGGTGTCGCCTCTGGAAGTAAAGTGAAAGTTAAGTTAAGTTATGTTGTGTTGTATTGATATTGCCATGTGTTGTATTGGCGTTTGGTCATCCTTTGTTCTTGTTTGTCCTTCGTCTACCTGACTGTCAGTGTTTGGGACCTCATGTTAACTCCTAGCTCGGGGGGTGGACCTATGGGTTCCACATGGTCGGGTGGAAGAGCTATTTTATCCATTGGTTCTCTTGTCAGGATCTTATGCAGAAAAGGATTTGTTTCAGTTGTGCTTGTACCAGTTGATGAAGATATATGTGTATAACCTTGTACCAGATTTGTGTAACAGATCAATCATAATGTATGTGATTCTGATGTAGTCTTCAAATGGTGATATCATGATGTACTCTTGTGTAAGGAAAGCATATCTGTTGTGTACTTAATTATGTAGATGGTATTACATTATTCGACATGCAATGAATATGAATCAGTTGTTCAATTATGCTTTGGATTGGATCAGTTACTGATGTATGTTAATTTGTGTTAGTCGATTTGTTAAGTGATGCAGCCTTGGGCCCTTAGAGAATATGTTGTAATTAGTTATGTTAACGTTGCTTAATCATTTTAAAAAAAAAAATTCCTGTTTCATATTGCATAAGTGTGTATTCTTTAAGGCGTTCAAGGCGGGCGTTACAAAATATGTGAGCTCTATTTTATTTTTATGTATAGTCAAAGTCATATATGAGTCTTGAGGCACCTATATTGAAATTGTTATTGAGAATAGAGATCTATGCTACATTAATAATTTTATTAATTTATTTCAATATATAGAGTGATGAGCTAAAATATATACGTATTACTATAAAATGCTAGTTTTACTTAAACAATTATTTTATTTACTTTATAAATTTACATTTAAAAATTGAAGAATCCTAAAAATTAGTTTTTAATTTAATCCAAATGATATGAGAAACTTAATTATAATTGTCTAATGGAATTAATTCCTATAGAAAAAATCTTTAATCTTTTAAAGATTAAATAACTATAATCCTAATTAAACTAAAGTAATTTATTGTGCAATTAGTTTTCTTTGTGGGTATTGAAGGCAGTTCTTAGCTCTAACAACTAGTTTTTAATGGAAAATTTTCAGTAATTTAATCTACTATAACCCTAATAATTTAATTTCTAATAATTTTATTTATTTGTGAATTTTAAAGATTGAAGAACTATAACCCTAGCCCTCATTAAACTAAAATAAAGTAATTTACCTTGCCATAATTTTTCTTTCTAGCCTTTCATTAAACTAAAGTAAATAATTTACCATGCCTTAATTTTCTTATTTTTCTTTGTGGGTTGAATTAATTCTCATACTAAAAATCTAAAACAAAGGTCATTAAACTAAATATTGATTTTCTTTGTGGCTTTTAAAGATTGAAGAACACTAGCCCTATTTCTCATAAACTAAAGTAAATAATTTACCCTGCCATTAATTTTCATTGTGGTTTTCAAAGATTTGTTTAATAAATAAAAATATTAAATAAATTATAATTTATATGTTCCATAATTTAAGCTGCACTTTAACTACAATTTTCTTTTTAGTTTATTGAGTAGCATGTAGATATAATAAGAGTAAATAATATGCAATGCTAATCTAACCTTCTATAAATAATAGTTGGAGATTGCATCACTTCATAAATTTATTTTATAAGAAAAATTAAAAAAATGGTTTCATAGTACCCTTACCAATGAGACTTATCTCCTTATCGATTAAACTTCTTCTCCTAATTCAATTTGCTCTGTTTTTATTTGATTTGATTTTTCTCAAATTTATGTTTGAGTACTACTTATATTTATACACATTATTTTATTAGAATTATTAAAAAATATGTCAGCTCTATTTTATTTTTATGTACTGTCCAAGTTATCCCTTAATAGGTGCAATTAGTTTTAAATGTTGACTCGTTAACACATTGAAGCTATTACACTCCACCCTTTGGTACCACTATAGTTACACCACTTAATTAATTAGTTTTCATTATTTAATTAATTAGTGTAGAGGGGTGTGAGAAATTAATTTTAATTAAATAAATATGAGTTATTTAATTAATTTAATGATGGAGAGAATATTAAAAGGATAATTGCAATTAATTAAATAAATATTAATGTTTTGAATGAAAAGAGGGGGATAATGAGGTCGAATGGCTAGATCCTCGTTTCAATGACATATCAACCAAGTTGAATCACACTTTTACAAGAGGATTCACCTATAGGTTAGGTTGTCACTTGGAATGATGTGGAAATTAAGAGATTTTTAATTAATGTATTAATTTAATGCTCAAATATCCTTGAAACCCTAATTATGCAAAACAGTAAGTAAAATGATGAATTATGACAAATGCTTGCAGACTAACGTAGTAAAAAGAGATTAATTACTTTTTGTTTTTTGAAGTTCGAGATGTGGAATATTCGGGGACACTCACACTCATGCCCCTATCCAAGGTGTTGATTTCTTTAGGGAATCATGATTTTCTTCCAGCATTAATGATCACTATACTTTTCATTTTCATGCCGGGAGATGTCGAGGACATTAGCACTCCTGCCTGAGTCTAATGCAGGGTGTTCTTGAGGATGTTAGAACCTCTTCAGATGTTGATTGTCATTGTCACAATGATTTATGTATTTTCAACATCGGAGGACACTGGCACTAGCACTCGAGTCCAAGCAGTGCTTTTCTTAAGAGATTTGGAATTCTTATCTTCTACAACCTTCCTCTGCAACTCCACTATGTGAATTCTAATACCTATAACCTAAAACCACAAGGAGTGTGGTTGGGGGTTGTGGTGTTTAGCGGCTTGCCTCAGTCAAGCCTCGGAAGGACATTCAAGTCTTTTAAATACTGTTGTTAGATAAAGAGTGTGTATCCCTATGGGATAGAGGAAAAAATAAAATGATAAAGATTGAAACACAAATAGATATCACCTCAGAGGTGTACATCTCACATAGATGAAGATTCTTCAACACATGAGAAGACGAAGCTAAATCTACAATCACAAGCACAATAACAATCCTCTTCTTTGGAACAATGAATATCTTGAATGCTCTAAAATAATAAGTTTGTCAAAAGTTCATAATCATCTTCTAGTTTACAAATGGAACCCTAAACATACTTATATATGCAACTAAATACATTCTTGCATTAAATTTCAAAATTCAAACTTAAAATGTCGGCAACAGAACCTTTTAACGATCACATAACAGACATTTAAATTTTGGACCCACCTGAAATAGTGTAGGACAAGGGCATGAGTGCCCATTTCCTTGGGTCCACTTTTAGGGCAGGGTTAAGTGCAACAATGTCCCTCAAGCCCCATATTCAAATTTGGGACCTGCCTGAAGTAGGGAAGGAAAAGGGTGTGAGTGCCCATGTCCTCAGGTCATATTCAGGGGAAGATCAAGTGCAACAATGTCCCTCAAGCCCCGGTGACATGGATTTCAAGCCATTTTCTTTCAGGAGTAAAAATAAACATGCAATATGCAAAATAAGGGACTTGGGAGCTAAACTTACGAGGAAAAAGCCTACGGAGACATTTTTTGACATAACATTTAGCCCCCACTTTAATGTATGTATGAACGCAACGCCCATACATGCATTAAAGTACGATCAAAACATAGAAAACAAGCCAAGCACTTGAAGACATTAGAGAAAACACATTACAGACACACCAAACATAGTGAAGGTAGAATCAGGCACGCAAAACATAGAGAAGACAACATTGAAGACAAGGAAAACATGATGAAGATAGTGAATGCGGTGATTATTTAATTTTCATTTTCATATATAAATGAATGCAGATACAGATGCATGGAATGTAAAAATGCAACACGCAACCCAAAATGTAGGAGGGCTATTTCGCCACACTCTTTGGACTACATATGGGGCAACAAACACTCAATACAAAACCTCAAGTGTAAGTGGAGGACGTCACTACACTCACACAAGAGGGGAAAACACACCATACAAATCCCAAGTGGGGGTTAACCACACAAGGGGGAAAACACATGGAAGATACACGGAAAACACAAGCATCTTATAGCATGCCAAAGACATACTATACATCTAAAACACGACAAAGAAGGTAATGGAAGGAACTTATTACTAAGCCCCCACCATCTCAGGCACATTATAGGCATACCTAATGGTTGGGCTTATGCCACAACAACTACCAAAGACACGCTTAAGGGAGGATAGTCTCAAATCCAACCCAGCACTAGCTCAAGAGATACACCATCTTGACTCACGTAGAGGGCTTTTGAATAAAAGGATATGCATGATATCCCATCTCCATAGAGGGCTTAATGATTGCAATATAGAATAAAGATGTACACTCATGCTGGAGATACAACATCCTGCCTTTGCAGAGGGCTTACAAAAATGCTTTGTTAGTACCAAAATCATCATCTACACCTTACCTATATATGCCCCCACCTTAAGTTTTTGATGTTGTGTACCAATATCAAGCATATTAAGGTAGAGAGAAAACACACAAGGGAACAAGAGCTCTCTCAAATCCCATTCCCCCAAAGGTGATATGTGCTTCATGATCACTGAATCTTCCCACAAACACACAATTTCTTGCAAGAAGAGAGGTTAGAAATCTTTCTCTAAGATAATAACCACATCACATGATTAAAAGCAATGAATGAAAAAAATCACATAAAGAGCCAAGGTTATACTACGGATTTGGAAACCCAGTATAATCATGGGGCTATACTGCACAGATCTTAGAACCGAGTGTAACCAAGGCAAGACCCAAGAGAACCAAAGTGCACGTAGTAGCTATATCTTTATGGTTTGTTAGTAAATAGAAGACATCATCAAAATATTGCATGGAGTGATTCTACTATCCAAGCGTCAGATAATATATGTCAACCCCATCATCATGTATGGACTAGGTCCATTTTTCCTTACTCACTGAAGGGACACATGGTCTTATATCAGTATTATTCATTTTTCATCATCTGCCAGCTAGATAGAACCACTAGAAGAAGGTAAACAATAAATCAAGAGAGGGGAACAAGTACCTTAGGGTTGTCACGTAGGAAGGTGCCCCCAGGTAACCAACCACAACGTTGTGTCCCTAAGGCATGTGTAAGGTCATGTGTAGATCCACTGGAAATTTCCCTAGTAATGAATGTTATGATAGGACTTGCTTGGAGAATATTTACCAACTTCTTGTTCACTATGAGATAACATCTATTAGAGGTTATGTGACTATAGTGCATGATAGTTATATGTTTATACCTGAGCTATCTCTGGAGTACTTTTATCAAAATATATTCTATGATATGAGACACACCCTCAGTAATTACTAACCATATTATTTTGTGTTGACCTAGGATCGTATGAGTTGAATCTAGTATAATTTTCTTGTATGACTTATTACATGATGTGGATCTTATGATTCCTATTAATGACTAATTGGTGATAAGGTTAAGTTTGTTTATGGTTGATATGGTTTATGATATATACATATATAACTCACCATGTGATTTCACCTTCCTTTAGGCAATATTGTTGAATGGTATAGACATATGTTCTAAATAGAGATGTGGCAGGATTAACCATTGATATGATCTGATGTTTTATGTTGATATCTTGTGTAGAGATTTAGTTCATGAGGAGATGCTATGATTCCAATATTATGTGAGAATTTTAAATTTATTTTATGAAAAGTGTTTCGACTATTAAATATAATATTGTTACTATTGTAATGAAGACTTGTTATGGATATACAATGCACATATTGATGTTACTTATTAATGCTTCGGCTATGATATTCATGATAACCACTGACCTCAGAATGAGTGTCCAGGTACATACTAGCTAGTGGAAATGGGGAAAATACAAGGGGACCCTATTTTGTGAAAATAGTAGAGCCAACCAAGTCTATGTGGAGAGAATTTGGTCATTTGTATTGTGAAATGTACAACCATGTGTTGTGTTTTACCTTGTGTTGTATTATGTAGTGTCATATGTCATGGTATTGTATTATGTAGTGTCATATGTCATGGTTGTTCTTTGTGATTTGTCATGTATTGCAATGTACTGTGTAACTTAAACTAATTAAATCTTCCCTTTAGTCTTTTATAAGGGTGTAAAATAATTTTATATAGTACCTTTGTTTTAAAAATAAAACTTTAAGACCTAAGTTTATGTCTATGCACTTTTAGAGGGGAAAATTAAAAAAATCAATAATTTTTTAAAACCTTTTTTTTTTTTACCCTAAATAGGGTGATCAAAATTAGAGAGGTGTTGAGTCATTAGAGAGGGGGATGTGTGTGTTGTAAAGGTTTAAGAGGGCTGCAATAGAAACCATGGAAAATAAAAACAAGTGTCCCCAACTAAGGAGACAGGTGTTTGCCTCTCAACAAGAGAGGTGTCAAGGGAGGAAATTTTTAATCAATTATTTTGGGGAAAAGAAAGGGTCCTCGTTATCCTCCTAGCTATTGTAAATTTTATTTTTTTCTGTGGCTGGAACCTTCTGGGAAACCATCTTGTATAATTATTTGGAATCACTTGAAATTATGTTTTTGACCTATATTATATGGATCACTTTCTTTTATTGGGAGTTATGCACCTTCTAGGCTATTTGGAAAAAGATGCTATAATTTCATTTTTCATCTATAGTAACTATTGCACCATCTACCAAAAAATGTTTTCCATCACCAGTGACTACCTTATCACCTACAGTAATTTTTCTCTATAGACTAGGAGGGTAAATCTTTTACATAGAGGTCTAGCTGTGGAAAAAGAATAAGCTAGATATCAGTGGATTTGGATCTGCCTCCTCCAAGTGTTGTGCAAGGATCCAAGTAGGTATCAATCCTTGGTGGAATCCCTAAATTGGATAGAACATGTTACAGTAAATTGTGTGGGTAGAAAAAAGTTGTATTAACTGTCTTATATTAAATTCTAGGAAGAAATTGTTATCTATTTGTGTTGGGTATTTTATTGTTGAATGTCAAGTAATGATTTGGGGTCAAGATAGAGATGTCCTCAGAAGAATTTGAGAGAGTATGGCTGGGTAAGAGTACCCAAAAGTTTCTTGTTCCTTGTCCCTACATGTTGATGTTTGCTCTTCTCCTCTACAAAAAGGGAATTGTTGGAAGATTTTTTAGGTTCAATATTGTGGCTTGAGGTGCTTATATTGTGCAAGGTTGAGTTGTGATGCTGTGTGAAATTGTGTCCTTGCTGTTGAAAAAATGTGTGTTACTATCATGCTATGTAGTTGTTATATTTATTCTACCTAGTCCCCCTATGTTTTCCCCTAGCTCAGGGGTGGAAATATTCTAGAGGTGAGCATCCGACTGGCTATATCCAAGAATTTTGGTTCCTATGCAGGTCTTAGAAGGCTAAATAAGAAAAAGAAAAGAAGACTAAAGGGTGCAATGACCTATAGTTATTGATGGTAGATGACTAATACATGTTGAGTGACAAAGGGAAAGAAGAGAGGAAATCATTGCAAGGTCTAGTGTTGAGAGAGGGGTCAAATCTGAGTAATGGGAGTGTATGTCATTGTATACTATTAATGTGTTAGTAGGAAGTATGTTCTCTGTAAAATAAAGAAATTAAACTACTGTAAACTAGCCTTTTATATTTGTTGCATACCTACTCTGATATGAAATGGATTTGTTCCAAGGGGACAAAAAAAGAGAAGAACTAACAATAAAATAAAATGAAAGAGAAATGCTAATTGTATTGTTGTATATGAAACCATTGAATCATTTCTAGCATGGAATGCTCCTAATGTAAAATTATAGAAATTAGGACTACTGCTATGTGTATATAAACATATTCATCCTTTTGTTACAATACATGGGTTCCTTGATACCAGGAAAGAAGAAAAAAAAATCTTAGACCTAAATTTATTTTAATATCTCTTTTTACATTTTTAGAAAGAAACCCTCCCTCGTCTATTTGCAATGAGACCTCACTTTGTCCTTATTTAGTTCTTTTTTACTGGTTGATCAGAAATATGTCAAGTGAATCAAATTGGGAGGGAGCCTATGTGTTGTGCAGAGGTTTTGAATGGCTACTAGATGTACTTCTAGGAAAAACTTTGTTCCTTGTACTTAAAACACTAGTATACTCCCCCTACAGCTCTCGTATTTCTCTATTCTATCACAAGGATGAAATATGTGACACCTTTTGAGTTGAGTAAAGACAATGGAATTTTCTTTGAGGAATGAACATGTATACCTGATCAATACTATTCTAGAAATAAAAGAAAATAGAATATCAATTAAATAAGTGAAATAAACCTTTCTCTACATTGTAGATCTGAGGGTCATTCAAAAGATGCCACAATTACCTATGAGTTACATAGGACTATTTTACTCATTTTGGTGGATGATCTGCTCTAGAAGTTCCGACACTACCAAACATAACAATGAGAACAAATTGGTCCCAAGATCAATGATTTTATTCTGTTTCTTTTTGTGTATTCATGAATTGATGGTTTATACCTAGTTTTGGCTCGATCGGCCTCCTTCATCCCTATGATCACCTACGTGTGCCACTACAGATTAAAAAAGAGAGGTTATTCATGGGCTATTCTAATGACGGTGTTTTCTCTTCTTGAATGAAATTTGCTTCCGATTGCACAATATAAATGAACTATTTATTATGAGAAGGATGCACACATTTTCCCTTTACTAATTGTTGATATCCCAATGTTGGAAAGTTGGGCTTCTTGGGAAATAACATCGACAGCATTATATACTGTGCAGAAAAAAATTTCACATGATCTAAGCAATAGCGTAAGCAAAAAAAATTATAGTGACCCAAAAAACATTACAGTGACCAAAATCATATCCCATGAATGGAATGAGAGAAAAAAAACAATCAATCATCGAGAAAATCACCAAACGGGTGGGAAAAAGTCAATTGAAGGAAGACATGGGTGTTCATAGAAACTAAAGCATTAGGTTAGGTTCAACTCTATACCAATACATTAAGAGTCAACTATCAAACAAACCCCAAATCATGCTAACTGCTACCTTATGAAGAGGCCTTGTAATGCAACAAACAGATTGTACCCAAGGTAAAACAAGATATGGAAATAGAGTAAAGAATTGAGTTTATACCAGATGGTACATCTGGAAGTAATGCAAAAAATATAGAACTGTTAGTTTTCAACCTACCCTGGCCATCGCCACAGTGTTCTCCTACATAGCAAAAGACAAAGAATCTCAAACGATGCATCATGTTGGGTGAGTAGCTAACAGATTAGGGTAACAATGCTTGATATGCCTTAGGGTTACACATATACGAGAAAATCCTCACTAAATATATATATAATGCGAATGCTTTTTCCCGGAGCAATGAACCGGTGAGGCCACAACTAGGGGACCTCATCCCCTAGGAAAAACACTTCAAACCCGCGAGCTCATTGGCCCAGCGAAGGCGTAAAGCCTTGCGAGCTCGTTGGCCCAACGGGGATTTGAACTCTGGTGGCCACCACTACAACCAAGCGACTTAACCACTGAACCATGCCATCATCGGCATTACTTACACATTTATTTTATTTACTTTATAAATTGACATTTAAAGATTGGAGAATCATAAAAATTAGTTTTTAATTTAAAGCAACTGATACGAAAAACTTAATTATAATTATAATTGTCTAATGGAATTAATTCCCATAGAAAAAATCTTTAATCTTTTAAAGATTTAATCTTTTCCTTGCCCTTATTTTTCTTTGCTAGCCTTCATTAGACTAAAGTAAATAATTTACCCTGCCTTAATGTTCTTATTTTCCTTTGTGGGATGTAGCGACAATTCTTAGTTATGTATAATTTTGAATAATTTAATCCAAATGATAGGAAAGATTTAATTATATGTTTTAAAAAATTAATTCCCATAGTAAAAATCTAAAACAAAGGTCATTAAACTAAATATTAATTTTGTTTGTGGATTTTAAAGATTGAAGAACCCTAAACCTAGCTCTCAATAATTTACCTGCCGTTAATTTTCTTTGTGGTTTTCAAATATTTGTTTATGCAAGGAAAATAAAAAATGTTGCATAGTACCCTTACCAATTATACTTCTCTCCTTATCGATTAAACTTCTTCTCCCAATTCAATTTGCTCTATTTTTATTTGGTTTGATTTTTATCAAATTTATGTTTGAGTAGTAATAATGCTAGTTTTACTTAAACAATTATTTTGTTTACTTTATAAATTTCAATTTAAAGATTGAAGAATCCTAAAAATTAGTTTTTAATCTAATCCAAATGATATGAGAAACTTAATTATAATTGTCTAATGGAATTAATTCCTATAGAAAAAATCTTTAATCTTTTAAAGATTAAAGAACTATAATTCTAATTAACCTAAATTAATTTATTGTCCGATTAGTTTTCTTTGTGGGTATTGAAAGCAATTCTTAGCTCTAACAACTAGTTTTTAATGGCAAATTTTCAATAATTTAATCTACTATAACCCTAATAATTTAATTTCTAATAATTTTATTTGTGGATTTTAAAGATTGAAGAACTATAACCCTAGCCCTCATTAAACTAAAATAAAGTAATTTACCTTGCCATTATTTTTCTTTGCTAGGCTTTCATTAAACTAAAATAAATACCTTATTTTTCTTATTTTTCTTTGCGGGATGAATTAATTCTCATACTAAAAATCTAAAACAAAGGTCAATAAACTAAATATTGATTTTCTTTGTGGCTTTTAAAGATTGAAGAACACTAACCCTATCTCTCATTAAACTAAAGTAAATAATTTACCCTACCATTAATTTTCATTGTGGTTTTCAAAGATTGTTTAATAAAGAAAAATATTAAATAAAATTATAATTTATAGGTTCCATAATTTAAGCTGCACTTTAACTACAAATTTCTTTTTATAGTTTATTGAGTAGCATGTAGATACAATAAGAGTAAACAATACGCAATGCTAATCTAACCTTCTATAAATAATAGTTGGAGCATTGCATCACTTTATAAATTCATTTTATAAGAAAAATTTAAAAAATGGTTTCATAGTACCCTTACCAATGAGACTTATTTCCTTATTGATTAAACTTCTTCTCCTAATTCAATTTGCTCTATTTTTATTTGATTTGATTTTTCTAAAATTTATGTTTGAGTACTACTTATATTTATACACATTATTTTATTAGCTTTTTTTTTTTGCTACGTAAATATAAAGGTTTGTATTAATCCGAACAAAGTATGAACATGCAAGTGCCTATAAGTTGTTTACCTACCATAGCCAGATAACAAAAGACTCCTAAACCCTTCCTTGAGACAATAGATTTTACCTATTTTATTAGCTTTATTAAAAAATATGTTAGCTCTATTTTATTTTTATGCACTATCCAAGTCATCCCTTAATAGGTGTAATTATTTTTATATGTCATCTCGTTAACACATTCACGCTATTACACTCCACCCTTTGGTACCAGTATAGTTACACAACTTAATTAATTAGTTTTCATTATTTAATTAATTAGTGTAGAGGGGTAGGAGAAATTAATTTTAATTAAATAAATATGATTTATTTAATTAATTTAATGATGGAGAGAATATTAAAAGGATAATTGTAATTAATTAAATAAATATTATTGTTTTGAATGGAAAGAGGGGGATAATGAGGTTGAATGGCTAGATTCTCCTTTCAAGGACATATCAACCAAGTTGAATCACACTTTTACAAGAGGGTTCATCTACAGGTTAGGTTGTCAATTGGAATTATGTGGAAATTAAGAGATTTTAAATTAATGTATTAATTTAATGCTCAAATATCCTTGAAACCCTAATTATGCAAAACAGTAAGTAAAATGATGAATTACAACAAATGCTTGTAGACTAACGTAGTAAAAAGAGATTAATTACTTGTCATTTTTTGAAGTTTGAGATGAAGAATATTCAGGGGCACTGGCACTCACGCTCCTATCCAAGGTGTTCTTTTCTTTAGGGAATCCTGATCTCCTTCTGACATTGATGATCATTGTACTTTTCATTTCCATGTCAGGAGATGCGGAGGACATTACAACTAGTGCCCGAGTCAAATGCAAGGTGTTCTTAAGGATGTCAGAACCTCTTCAGATGTTGATTGTCATGGTCACAATGATTTATGTGTTTTCAACCTCAGAGGACACTAGCACTAGCACTCGAGTCCAAGGAGTGCTTTTCTTCAGAGATCTAAAATTCTTATCTTCTGCAACCTTCCTCTAAAACTCCACTCTGTGAAATCTGATACCTGTAACTTACAATCACAAGGAGTGTGGTTGGGGGTTGTGGTGTTTAGAGACTTGCCTCAGTCAAGCCCCGGAAGGATATTTAAGTCTTTTGAATACCATTGTTAGATAAAGAGTGTGTATCCCTATGGGATAGAGGCAAAAACAAATTGATAAAGATTGAAACACAAATAGATATCACCTCAGAGGTGTAGATCTCACATAGATGAAGATTCTTCAACACATGAGAAGAGGAAGCTAAATCCGTAATCACAAACACAATAACAATGTTCTGCTTTGCAACAATGAATATCTTGAATGCTCTAAAATCATAAGTTTGCCAAAATTTATAATCATCTTCTAGTATACAAATGGAACCCTAAACATACTTATATATGCAATTAAATACATTCTTGCTTTAAATTTTGTAATGCAAACTTAAAATGTCAGCAATGGAACCTCTTAACGGTCACATAACAAATATTTTAATTTGGGACCCACCTGAAATAGGGCAGGACAGGGGCGCGAGTGCCCATGTCCTTGGGTCCTTTTTCAAGGTAGGGTTAAGTGCGATAATGTCTCTGAAGCCCAATATTCAAATTTGGGAACTGCCTGAAATAGGGAAGGACAAGGGCATGAGTGCTCATGTCCTCAAGTCCTCTTTAGGGCAAGATCAAGTGCAACAATGTCCCTCAAGCCCCATATGACATGGATTTCAGGCCATTTTCTTTTAGGAGTCAAAATAAACATGCAATATGCAAAATAAGGGACCCAGGAGCTAAACTTACGAGGAAAAAGCCTAGGGAGACATTTTTTGACATAACATTTAGCCCTTACTTTAATGTATGTATGAACACAAGGCCCATACATGCATTAAAGTATGGTCAAAACATAGCAAACATACCAAGCACTTGAAGACATTAGAGAAAACACATTACAGAGATGGCAAACACAGTGAAGACAGTATCAAGCACGTAAAACACAGAGAAGACAACATTGATGACATGAAAAACATGATGAATATAGTGAACGCAGTCATTATTTAATTTTCATTTTCATATATAAATGAATGCAGATGCAGATGCATGGAATGTAAAAATGCAACACACAACCCAAAATGTAGGAGGGCCATTTCGCCATGCTCTTTGGACTACATATGGGGCAACAGACACGCAATACAAAACCTCAAGTGTAAGCGGAGCAATTCACTACACTCACACAAGAGGGGAAATCACACCATAAAAATCCCAAGTGGGGTTTAACCACACAAGGGGGAAAACACATGGAAGACACATGGAAAACACGAGCATTGTATAGCATGCCAAAGACATACTATACAAATAAAACATGACAAACAAGGCGATGGAAGGAACTTATTGCTAAGCCCCCACCATCTTAGGCACATTGTAGGCACACCTAATGGTTGGACTTATGCCACAACAACCGCCAAAGACATGCTTAAGGGAGGATAGTCTCAAATCCAACCCCACACTAGCTCAAGAGATACACCATCTTGCCTCGGGTAGAGGGATTTTGAATAAAAGGATATGCACGATATCCCATCTCCATAGAGGGCTTAATGATTGCAATATAAAATAAATATGTGCACTCATGCTAGAGATACATCATCTTGCCTCTACAGAGGGCTTTCAAAAATGCTTCTTTAGTACCAAAATTATCATCGACACCTTACCTTTATATGCCCCCACCTTAAGTTTTTGATGTCATGTACCAATATCAAGCACATTAAGGTAGAGAGAAAACACACATGGGAACAAGAGCTCTGTCAAAGCTCATTCCCCCAAAGGTGACATGTGCTTCACGATCACTAAATCTTCCCACAAACACATAATTTCTTGCAAGAACAGACGTTACAAATCTTTCTCTAAGATAAGAACAACATCACATGATTAAAAGCAATGCATGAAAAACATCACATAAAGAGCCAAGGTTATACTATGGATTTGGAAACCCAGTATAATCATGGGGGTATACTACACAGATCTTAACCAAGGAAAGACCCAAGAGAAACTAAGTGCACGTAGTAGCTATATTGTTATGGTTTGCTAGCAAATATAAGACATCATCAAAATATCACACGGTGTGATTCTACTAGCCAAGCGTCAGATTATATATATCAACCCCATCATCATGTATTGACTGGGTCCATTTTTCCTTACTTGCTGAAGGAACACATGGTCCATATCAGTATTATTCATTTTTCATCATCCACCAGCTAGATAGAACCACTAGAAGAAGGTAAACAATAAATCAAGAGAGGGGAACAAGTGCCTTAGGGTTGTCATGTAGGAAGGTGCCCCCAAGTAACCAACTGCAACATTGTGTCCCTAAGGCATGTGTAAGGTCATGTGTAGATCCACTGGAACTTTTCCTAGTAATGAATGTTCTGATAGGACTTCCTTCGAGAATATTTGCAAAATTATTGTTCTCTATGAGATGACATCTATTGGAGGTTATGTGACTATAGTGCATGACAGTTATATGTTTATACTTGAGCTATCTCTGCAGTACTTTTATCAAAATATATTTTATGATATGAGACCCATCCTCAGTAATTACTAACCATATTATTTTGTGCTGATCTAGGATCATATGAGTTGACTTTCGTATAATTTTCTTGTCTGACTTATTACATGATGTGGATCTTATGATTCCTATTAATGACTAATCGGTGATAAGGTTAAGTTTGTTTATGGTGGATATGGTTTATGATATATACATATGTAACTCATCATGT
Source organism: Cunninghamia lanceolata (assembly GCA_027924645.1). Taxonomy (NCBI): domain Eukaryota; kingdom Viridiplantae; phylum Streptophyta; class Pinopsida; order Cupressales; family Cupressaceae; genus Cunninghamia; species Cunninghamia lanceolata. The sequence continues at coordinate 1,881,973 of BSBN01000244.1, forward strand.
GGTTTCACCTTCCTTTAGGAAATATTATTGAATGGTATAGACATATGTTCTAAACAGAGATGTGGTAGGATTAACCATTGATATGATCTGATGTTTTATGTTGATATCTTGTGTAGAGATTTAGTTCATGAGGAGATCCTATGATTTCAATATTATGTGAGAATTTTAAATTTATCTGATGAAATGTCTCTCGACTATTAAATATAATATTGGTACTTTTGTAATCAAGACTTGTTATGGATAGCTTATTAATGCTTCTGCTATGATATTCATGATAACCACTAACCTCAGAATGAGTGTGTCGATACATACTAGCTAGTGGAAATGGGGAAAATACAAGGGGACCCTATTTTGTGAAACTAGTAGAGACAACCAAGTCTATGTGGAGATACTTAGGTCCTTTGTATTGTGAAATGTACTACCATGTGTTGTGTTTTACCTTGTGTTGTATTATGTAGTGTCATATGTCATGCTGTTTTATTATGTAGCGTCATATGTCATGGTTGTTCTTTATGATGTGTCATGCATTGCTATGTATTGTGTAACTTAAACTAATTAAATTTCCCCTTTAGTCTTTTATAAGGGTGTAAAATTATTTTATATAGTATCTTTGTCTTAAAAATAAAACATTAAAACCTAAGTTTATGTCTAGGCAATTTTGGTTTTAAAGATTTAAGACGGTTGTAATAGAAACCATGGAAAATAAAAAAAAGTGTCCCCAACTGAGGAGATAAGTGTTTTCCTCTCAACAAGAGAGGTGTCAAGGGAGGACATTTTTGATCAATTATTTTGGGGAAAATAATGGGGGCTTCTCCTTATGCTCCTAGTTGTTGTAAAGTTTCTTTTTTTACCATTGCTGGAACCTTCTAGGAAACCATCTTCTATAATTTTTTGGAATCACTTGAAATTGTTTTTTTGACCTATATTATATGGATCACTTTCTTTTACTAGGATTTCTACACCTTCTAGGTTGTTTGGAAAAAGATACTATAATTTTATTTTTCATCTACAGTAACTATTGTACCATCTACCAAAAAAAGCTTTCCATCAGCAGTGACTACCTTATCACCTGCTGTAATTTTTCTCTATAGACTAGGAGGGTAAATCTTTTACATAGAGGTCTAGCTGTGGAAAAAGAGTAAGATAGATATAAGTTGATTTGGATCTTCCTCCTCCAAGTGTTGTGCAAGGAACCAAGTAGGTATCAATCATTGGTGGAATCCCTAAATTATCAGCAATTTAAATTTCATAGAACATGTTACAGTAAATTGTGTGGGTAAAAAAAGTTGTATTAACTGTCTTATATTAATTTCCAGGAAGAAATTGTTTTCTATTTGTGTTGGGTATTTTATTGTTGAATGTCAAGTAATGATTGGGGTAAAGACATAGATGTCCTCAGAAGAATTTGAGAGAATATGGCTGGGTAAGAGTACCCAAAAGTTTCTTGTTCCTTGTCCCTACATGTTGATGTTTGCTCTTCTCCTCTACAAAAAGGGAATTGTTGGAAGATTACTTAGGTGCAATATTGTTGCTTGAGGTGCTTATATTGTGCAAGGTTGAGTTATAATGCTATGTGAAATTGTGTCCTTGTTGTTGAAAAAATGTGTGTTACTGTCATGCTATGTAGTTGGTATATCTATTCTACCCAGTCACCCTATTTTTTCCCCTAGCTCAGGGGTGGACAGCTTCTATCCTAGACTAGGAGGTAATCATCCCACTAGCTATATCCAAGAATTTTGGTTCCTATGCAGGTCTTAGAAGGCTAAAGAAGAAAAAGAAAAGAAGATTGAAGGGTGTAATGATCTATAGTTATTGATGGAAGATGACTGATACATGTTGAGTGACAAAGGGAAAGAAGAGAGGAAATCATTGCAAGGTCTAGTGTTGAGAGAGGGGTCAAATCCAAGTAATGGGAGTGTATGTCATTGTATACTATTAATGTGTTAGTAGGAAGTATTTCCTCTGTAAAATAAAGAAATGAAACTACTGTAAACTAGCTTTGTATATTTGTTACATACTTGCTCTGATATGAAATGGATTTGTGCCAAGGGAAGAAAAAAAGAGATGAACTAACATGAAAATAAAATGAAAAAAAATTCTAATTGTATTGTTGTATATGAAACCATTGAATCATTTCTAGCATGGAATGCTACTAATGTAAAATTATAGAAATTAGGACTACTGCTATGTGTATATAAACATATTCATCCTTTTGTTACAATACATGGGTTCCATGATACTAGGAAAGGAAAAAAAATCTTAGACCTAAATTTATTTTAATATCTCTTTTTGCATTTTTAGAAAGAAACCCTCCCTCGTCTAGTTGGAATGAGACCTCACTTTGTGCTTCTTTAGTTCTTTTTCAGTGGTTGATCAGAAATATGTCAAGTGAAGCAAATTAGGAGGGAGCCTATGTGTCATGCAGAGGTTTTGAATGCCTACTACATGTACTACTAGGAAAAACTTTGTTCCTTGTACTTAAACCACTAGTATACTCCCCCTGCAGCTCTGGTATTTCTCTATTCTATCACGAGGATGAAACATGTCACACCTTTTGAGTTGAGTAAAGAGAATGGAATTTTCTTTGAGTAATGAACATGTATACCTAATCAACATTATCCATTTCCATTTAAAATCATGATGAATAATATTCTAGATACAAAATAAAATAGAATCTGAATTAAATAAGGGAAACAAACCTTTCTCTACATCGTAGCTCTGATGGTCATTCAAAAGATGCCACAATTACCTACGAGTTGCATAGGACTATTGTACTCATTTTGGTGGATGGTCTATTCTGGAAGTTCAGAGACTACCAAACATAACAATGAAAAAAAAATGGTCCCAAGATCAATGATGTTACTCTATTTCATTGTGTATTCATGCATTGATGGTTTATACCTAGTTTTGGCTCGATCGGCCTCCATCCCTGAGATCACCTACATGTGCCACTATAGATAAAAAAAGAGAGGTTATTCAGGGGCTATTCTAATGATGATGTTTTCTCTTCTTGAAAGAAACTTGCTTCCTACTGCACAATATAAATGAACTATTCATTATGGGAAAGATGTACACATTTTCCCTTAACTAAGTGTCGATATCCCAGTGTTGGAAAGTTAGGCTTCTTGGGCAATAATGTCAACAACATTATATACTGTGCAGAATGATATTTTCACATGATCTGATAAACAACATAAGGAAAAAAAATGATAGCGACCCAAAAAACATTACAGCGACCAAAATCATATACCATGAATGGAATGAGAGAAAAAAAACAATCAATCATCAAGAAAATCACCAAATGGGTGGGAAAAAGTCAATTGAAGGAAGACATGGGTGTTCATAAAAACTAAAGAATTAGGTTAGGTTCAACTCTGTACCAACACATTAAGAGTCAACTATCAAACAAACCCCAGATCATGCTAACCGTTGCCTCATGAAGAGGCCTTGTAATGCAACAAACAGATTTTGCCCAAGGTAAAACAAGATATGGAAATAGAGTAAAGAATTGAGTTTATACCAGATGGTACATCTGGAAGTAATGTAGAAAATATAGAACTATTAGTTTTCAACCTGTCCTGGCCATCGCCACGGTGTTCTCCTACCCAGGAAAAGATGAAGAATCTCAAAAGATGCATCATGTTGGGTGAGTAGCTAAGAGATTAGGGTAACAATGCTTGAGATGCCTTAGCTTTATGCATATAGGAGAATGAGATCCCCACCATTTATGTGAACTTGGGAATCCTCACCAAAAATATATATATATTTCACCTCCTTCGCTTTCTACTTTTCTTTTGGGAGTCATATGTTGTTTGAACTTAGTCTAACTTATCATCTTGAGAGGGGTACTAGGTGCCCTAAAACAATAATGTGTGCCCAGTTATGCCAAACATCCTATGGTAGTGAAGTATATGCCATGGGACCTACCTTGAGGTCATATAGTTAGCACTCTAACATATCAAACTCCATGGGAAATCTTTACTTGATTAGAGGTTTGATAGTTTTAATATTTAAGTAAATGTGTAGCAATTTATGAGCATACCCCTCTTCCTTAGTCTAGGTAGAATTTTGATAAGGGATTAATACTTTAAAATAGATTTACCATTAGGGAGGCTTAGCTTTTGATATTAGTTTGAAATTAAGATTAAAATGTTTTTAGTCTTGATAGAATAAGGGGACTCTTAACTCTAAAATAGGAAGCTTCCCTTCAAGATATAGTTTTGTCTTAAGGGAAATAACAAGGGTGATGATTATAAGAGTAGACATACATATTGTTCTGACTCTTAGAGAAGGATTATATGAACTTTTACGTAGTGCTCTTACTTCTGCAATGGTTATTAATGGACTAACAATGTTGAATTTCAGATATTTAAACCAAAAAAAAATTGTTTCATCCTTGCGAGCATGTTTTAGGTGAGGGTGTTACAGAGGTATTGGAGCAAGGTTCCCAACTTTGGGAGCTTTGGGAATAGACTATACAAATTGAATTCTTTTATTTAAAAAAGAAAACTATTAAGTACTTGTAGTGGGCCCCATCCATGCCTTGGTGAATTATGTTAGCAATAAAATAGGAGGATGTGATAATGAGATTAATGTATTTATCTAGTGAAATAATAGTGGATTTAATAAAATTTCTAAGTGAAAAATTTCCATCTTAACCTTAGTTTAAATGGTTAAACATGAAGCATTCATGTATTGGACCCTGATCATTGTAAATTGAGTTTCCTATGTCTCCTAGGAAACTCAAAATCATGAATTAAATGTAGTTTCCTTATGAGCCCCAACATGTATATTTCCATAGTTAATTGTCTTGATGAACTTGATAGTATAAATGGTGATGTCTAGTTGCATTGAATTATGGAATCTTCATAATATGTTCTTATGAGACTTAAGTTTTAAAACAAATAAGAATGTCTTTCAATTGATTTAAAGTGAGAATTATGTGAATATTTAACTCTCTTTTTGAAAAGTGGTTGGTGCTCTAGTGGATTGAGAAACTTCATGGGATGTGATTACTTTGTATATTATGGCTTGGGGGTTGAGAAAAGAAAATTTAGTAGAGAAAAGTGGAAAGAATAGGTTGTTAAATTTTGGTCAACATTATGTTATGAATTCCTACATTTGCTAGTGTTTAAGTGTAATAAATTCTTGTGTATTTTTATTGTGTGAGTTTAATTGCATAGGATTCAAATCTTACTTAGAGAAAAATATGTTCTTACTTGTGTGTTTTCTTGTATTCATATAGGTGAAATCTAAATGTGAAAAGGGTATTGTAACATATACTAGATGAATTAGATTTAATATTTAGAAATGTGAAAACTTTTGTGATATGTTGTGTCAAATAATTTTCTTATATTACCCTTAAGAATGTATGCACTTTGTGTATTGTATAAGTATATTATGTGATGGGAAATTAGGAATGCTTAATAAAACATATTTCAATTTAGGTCATCCTTGTACTTTATCTTGAATATTGGGTTTACGTGAAGACATAGCTAAAACTTGAAAGTGTAGAAAAATTATTCATTCTAGAAAAAGAGATAAAACTAGGATAGAATGAAGAAAACAATCACTCAACATATATGGTTTTCAATAAAATAGAATTCAAGTTAAATTAAATGAGTAAGACCTAGTGGAGCATAGGAAATGTAGTGCATGGTATGACAATGAATTATAATTACAAGACAAATTAGGGGTCAAAATATGTTTTCTGTTATTGAAATTAAGATTATTTTTTTGCAAAATGAGGTTGCTATAAATAAAATTAGATATATTTGACTACTAATGAATGAACCTAGTAGTAGGTGCAATAAGTGAGATTAATTTTCATGTGGTGTAATGTGATATGTATGTGGAATTTAACATGTGTTGTGATGTGAGAATACTAGTAATGTTGTGATTGTATCTCAAAGTACGTGATATAGGATATCCAACTTGGGAAGAAGAGTTTAGTGGACATAATGTATGATCCACTTAAGCATGCCCTTGTGATAATTGTATGTATGTGTAAATAACCCTTATGAATTAAAGCGGTGAAATGTTTAAAACATAATATGTATTGAAGTGTGTTTTATGAAGATGTGTGAGTCACCCTTCGTGTTCTCATATGATGAGATGTCTAGTTCCACCCCTATTTGAGAGCATTCTCTCATGACCACATTGGAGTACGTTCCCTCTTCTTCCCTAATTAAACAACATTGGTTGGTTTGTGTTGTAAACCCTTTTCTTTCTATTGTTGTAGGGGTTGTAAACATGTTGGACACTCAAAAGACCTATAAATGGGAGAGTTACATGTGTTAGTGTGTGATTTGGCACATCACAAGGCATCTATGTTTGGAGATAATTTGGGCACCACTTTTGGGTGGTTTTGGCTCATGGTTTTGTAATTACCATTGACAATTTACTATATTTTATATCCTATCTATTAGGAGCTTGAGATGGAGGTTGTGTGTAAGTGCCTTATAGATGTTGAGTTACCTCCTATATCTTTAGTTGGTTATACTCCTGTTAAAGCCTATTCTACATGTATATTGTAATATTCTTGATTTCTAAATAATATATTGGCCGGCTTTGGAGTGTGGGGTATTTTACCTAAAAAGGTTTTCCCATGCATATCTTGTGTTGTGAGTTTTGCATTTGAATTTTGATATTATCTTTTTGTTAATGTGCATCTTAATCTATAACTGAAAAAGTTAAAATTTGCATAAATCTTTCCTCAGTAGATCAGTGTAGGAAGCATTTTCTGCATACCTTGCTTCCTTTCAACAATATTGTTGAAGATTCTAGTCTTGACAATGATTCTTTGTATGCTAAAAGAACATTTTATTATTTCAAAAGGAAAGTGGTTACAAGTTAGTTAGGAGATGAAAAATCTATATATATAAGTTAATTCTAATTGTAAGGATCCCTCGATGGGAGGTATTCCTCCTTTCAACATAGTCACTATACAAAAAATATAAGGAGTCTTTGTGCTCCATTTTTTGAAGAAATTAGATGAATTTTCTTAAATTTTGTGTCAATATTTCTCCTTTGACCACATGTTTATTTTATGTTTGATTAGAAATCATTTCTTCATTTTTTTCTTATACTTTTGGTTGGATAGGAATGGAATAGAGACTTTGTGCTTTGATTTGAAGGAATGAGAAGAATATTTTAGAACTTTGTGTCTCCATATTCTTTGTTTATTGCATATTATTCATATGTCTAAAGTGTAATTGACTCCTCATATTTTTCTTGTAGGTTGAAGGTGTAAACCATCAATCATTCTTTTCTCTTTCCTATATGTTGGATGCATAAAATGGAGTTTGTCTCTTCATTAGCTACTATACATTATTCTTTGTTCCCCTTTATTCTTCCTACATTTTGCCCAAGAAATCTTATGTAGTGTCTTGTATGAGCCTATCTAGGGTTTTTTCTTTTTTTTCCATTTCCCATTCTTGTGTACCTTTTGTACTATTTGGTTAAAAGTATACAAAAATCCCATCATCTAAGGGAGATTTCCCTCTCAAACGTAGAGGAAAATCATTAATCTCATAATAATTTCTCCAACTATTATGAACATTTATTTATATCCATTAGGCAAGTTGCATTGAATTTAACAAAATGTTACAATGAGAAATCTGTTTACTAACACTTCTAAAGATTAAAGTTAGTTTCATTGAACTTATTGATCTCAATTCTAGATGTTTTGGTCATTTTCTATTCGTAAAAACTGTAGTGCCCCTCATCTCGTCGTCCATCAGATTGGTGTTTGCTTAGCCTTTATGATAGTGTCTTAGACCGTAGATGATGGATCTCTTGTTATCTTGTTACTTCATTGTGAACCTGATTGTTATGATAACAGTTGTTGATGTTGGATTTTATCATTTTATGTTTTAGAATTTGATAAATAAACTAGATGTTACAGATGATTGATGTTAATTACGATATTGGTTTGTAAGAGGATTGAATGTTTTATGTTGTTGATTAATATCAGATACCTTGTTAATCGTTTATTCATAAATGTGAATGGAACAGTGTTGTATTACTCGCTCTCGAGTACCCTACACCACTGCGATTTCCATTCACTATAGGACTGCATGTGATGTATATATATCTTGAATGTTTAACCATGCGTTGTTGTAGGAATGCAGGTACTAGGCATCGACTCCACCTGATTACAGGTCTGAGCGTGCCTTCGCCAATGGATTAGTTGTTTGGAGTTAATGTGAGGTCCCAAGTCAGTGTGGTCTGGTTGTCAGTTTATCCTTTTGGTCTTTTTCTGTCATTCGATCATGATTTGCAGACAGGTAATATTGCACCTTGGAGTCTAACTAGGTTAGAAAGTGTCTAAGTGTGTAAGGTGTCATTGTGCTTTAATTAGAATCATTTTACGGAAAGTATAATGTCTATAATTGTCGATTATTGTTGTAAATAAATTATTATTTTATGAGTAGTATAGTTGTTAAATAAAGATTGTAAGAGGCTTTGTATTATTTAATATAATAATATTTACAATAAGTATTTAAATAAATAAAATAATCGTAAGTTATGTTGTAATTAGTGATTTACAACTAAATTAATAAAATAAATTAATATATAGTTGTATAATTATAGATAGTTGTAATATTATAACTTTATTAAATGCTTTGTGCTTGGTCGGCTATAAAATAATTAAATATTGTCGGAATTGTGTGTTAGTATTTAAAAAGGAATAACCTCTTGAGAGTAGGAAATTAAATGAAAGTCTTTCTTGAGGAGGGAGGTGCATGGGATCGCGTGTTGAGTTCCTTGGGTCGATAGAAGGGATTGTGTTATAAAAGAAAAGGCTGGTAGAGGCAAAGGGGAGGTGGTAGTAGCACTCGTGCCTTCCTTAAACTACATTGCTCCTGAGCTTGTCCGCAGTAAGATGTCAAATGTTAGCTGTTCTTCAGATGTATTTAGTCTTGGATGCCTTGCATACCACTTGATCACACGACGACCTCTCTTGGACTGTAACAACAATGCTCGAATGTACGCAAGCAAGATCACTTACTTGTCACATGAGAACTTTCGCCTACCACCAGGTGATCAGAATTATCTTTTTAGTGAGTTGGGTGAAGTCACAGTCAAACAAGGAGATGATTGTGGGCGCCTGGAGAATTCATCGTCACCACAGGGTTATGATCGATCGGCCAACATGGAGTATTGAAGTCATATTTGCAGAGACTGTTGGTTCCTTATAGCTGAGTTGATATATAGCTGGGAGAGCGCATCAGTACAGGGTCCGCTTGAAAGGAAGTCTTTCCTCTAGGCATCGGCTTTTGAATTGCAGTTGGAGGCATTTTGTGGGCGGGTGAACAATACCAAGTAGTGGCAGTGGACGAGAACTTCATAAGGGTTTATGATTTTCCTAGCATTCGTGGGTTGTTATTTCACTTACAGTAGTAGCCTGGTTATTTTGGTGAAGGTGCCTGTATAAACTCAAATGGCGACACCAAGAGAGAAGGCGCTAAATGATGGTGATGACCAGAGTTCAAGGGAGTGATGTAGGCTTCATGGACAGTAGGGACTCCAGTGGATGAAAGAGCGGTGGAAGTAGGCCCAGCAGCCTGCGTATTTGGGGGTGACACGGTGGCGAGGGCAGCGATGAAGGATTTCAAGAAAGCGTGCAAACAAAAAAAGTTCCTCTGCGTGACATAAACCCAGTTTTGGCATTTTGTTATACCGAGGAGATACCCCACGATTTAAGGATGCCAGTTTTAGCATTACACATAGAATGGGGGCATCAATGGCAGTCGATTAGGCTTAGCACCGCTACCGATACTTTTGCACCAGATCAGCAAGGATGTCCAAGTTCTAGATCTAAATGTAGCAAACCATGACTGTGTTTGAATCAGAGATGAGGATGGCCAGAGGCCATTTGCAATAGTGTGGCACGGTCTATAAGATGATGTTGTCTGAGCTGGGCAAGTCATTCAAGATGTTGGCAGATATAGTGAGGATTGGCGCAAGTTTTCAAATATAAACACAGCCACAAGCATTTTGTTTTTGGGCAGGTATAAAGTGAAGACCAACCAAACTCAAATACAAGCTTGAGCATTACAAGATGAAGGTGCTCCATATCTTCAGCACCGGATACAAGATTAGATTCTATGAGAGCCCTGCAAAAGAGGTGAAAATAGAGTATATTGTTCCAGGATGGATTGATGATAAGCCAACCGTTGAAGATCTCCTTAACGTCTACTGTGGGCACTCCCAAGGTGAGCTTCCCACTACTGTAATAATCCTCCCTCTGCGAGAGGAGACACATTTCCTGTGCAGGTGGAGAAGAAAGTGGAGGGAAGGGAAAAGGTTGAGAAATGGGTATTGACGCTGGCATTTCCTATCCAACAAAGGGTCAGTGTGGGAGTCGGCGTTGGCATTTACTCTTTCCTTTCCCCTCAATTGGACTCGGAAGTGGTATTACATCTGGGATCCCTTCGGTCAGTGGCCATTCTCAGGCAGAAAGCTTGGTGATGAAAATAGAAACAACTTACTGTTCTGGTGGTGTTCTTTTTCTTTCTGATGCTTCGCTTCCAACCATGTCTAGGCTAATAATTGTTAATCAGGATTTGACCTCATTGTCAGGGACATCAGGTAACTTTACTTTAGGTGGAGTAACAACCACAGGTAGAGGCTCTCGTGCATTAAGAGAAACAGTAGCTGAGTTGGCTGTTGAGGGTAGAACTCTTTCTTTGGTTGACGTCTTGCCCCCTCCAGAGAGCACAGCTGTTGTGCAAGATGCTGAGCCAGTTTTCTCTGGTGCTCATGAGGGTCTATGTTTGTGTGCATCAAGGTTGCTCTGGCCTGTGTGGGAACTTCCAGTTATGGTTGTTAAGGGAGAGTCTGGAAGTGATATGGATATCGATAATGCAATTATTGTCTGCAGACTTCCTATGGATGTGATGCAGATTCTTGAAAATAAAATACGTTCATTGGAACAATTTCTGAGGTCAAGGAGAAACCAGAGAAGAGGACTGTATGGCCGTGTTGTTGGGGTGGGAGACATGGCTGGTTCTATTCTGTACAATGCAAATGAGAGCTTTGTGACAACAGACCAAACTAGGGAAGACATGTGTTAAATATTCCTGTTCGCAATGGGGAACAAGGAAGAAACCCAGCACCATCCAAAAAAAGATAGAGGGTTCCCTACAATCCAGCAGAGCTATCTGCTTTTGAGGTTAGAAGCATGGAGTGCATTAAGGTTTATCGTTTCAACTCTAGTCTGCAGAAACCCGTCATTGTTAATCCAGGTTAGTTGAGCTTTCTTGTATGCATTTCGTTTTATTGGCTTAGATTAACCCTAAGTAATGTTAATTTACTTTACAATTTGTTTAAATGCATATTAATAGAAGTACTATTAACATCAATGTTATTATTAGTATCATTATTATTATAAGTATTATTATTATCATTATTGTTAGTATTATGATGATTATTGTTACTATTACTATTATTATCATTATTAGTATTATTATTTCAAAAGTATAGTTGATTGTTTAAGAGCCAAATGAAGTTGGGAATTTAGAATAATGTTGTCATTATGTATTTAAAAGAAAATCGTTGTGATTATATATTATGGTTAATGAAATTTAGTTTAGTTTGACATTGGTTTTATTTTGGTTTCTTCATTTTGTAAAGATAATGGATTAAGGATTAGGTATATGATTATTGCATTGGAAATGTGATTTAAAGGTATTAGATAATTATTTAGTGTGAATTGATATTGTATGAAATGGTCAAAGTGTAAGTTGTCAAGGGTTCATTTCCAGAGGCCAGGGTTGTTGTGTTTGATTTCATGTAATGTGTTGATAAGTGTCCTAGGTTATTGAAGTTATGTCGCCTTTTGTCATGTATTAGGAATTTGGTTGGTATTGTGAAAGAATGTAGATATTCTAAATGCATCATGATGTGTAAAAAGGCTCTTCGTGAATGTTGTGACTGATTTATTTATTTGTTTGGGATGTTGTATTGGATTAGACAATGGGGAGACGTCGGTATTCATGAAAAAGTATTTTTCTTATGAGTTACTTCATTGGAAGCCATGGAAAATGTATTAAGAGTATGTCCTTGTAATTGAGATGATATGCAAGAAGGTAAATGCCTTGCATTATTACATGTATATGTTCATATCAGAATAATGGTTATGCAAGATGGATTATGCCTTGCATGGTTTATGTATCATCGTCGTCATGATGATGTTTGCTATGTTTGTTGAATAGGGTCTTCTAGATGCAGGTAGGGGAGTGGCTTTCAACATGGGGCCGGTGCTGAAAGTGGCAGTCAGGATAACCCGTTGGAAGTAGATTAATCAAGTGATAACCTAAATAATGAATTTGGGGGTTGGGTAGTTAGGCACACTAAACAAGATAAGTGGATGCCTCACTCATGGCTCAAGTGCTTGTTTAGGCTTGAGATGAGATGAGAAGGCCTGGAATGGCAAGATCGACTACCTTGTCCTCATGAAAGGTATGTTGATTTCTGCATGAGAGTTGTATGGGGGCCGGGAGTCGGGAGAGGCTACCAGGACAACCCAAGATGGGGGCCGGGGCCTAGGAAGGCTTGCCAGGACAACCCATGACAAGCCATGTGATGACACTCCTGCCTACTGCAGCCTAGCATTCCCTAGTTGTACTCTCCCCATTCGTTATGTGTTGCCTCTGGAAGTTCAGTTAAGTTAAGTAGTGTTGTGTTGTTTATGTTATTGCCATGTGTGGTATTGGCGTTTGGTCGTCCTTGTTCTTGTTTGTCTTTTGGCTACCTGACTAACATTGTTGGGACCTCATGTTAACTCCTAGCTCGGGGGGTGGACCTTAGGGTTCCACATGGTCGGGTGGAAGAGCTATTTTATCCATTGGTTATTCTTCACCAAGTTCATATGCAGAAAAGATTTATTCCAGATGATTGTACTTGTACCAGTGATGAAGATGTATGTGTATTATTTTGTACCAGATTTGTGTAACAGATCAATCATAATGTATGTGAATCTGATGTAGTCTGAAAATGGCAATGTAATGATGTCATGATGTACTCATGTGTAAGGAAAGCATTTCAGTTGTGTACTTAATTATGTAGATTGTATTACATTATTTGTCGACATGCAATAAATATGAATTAGTTGTTCAATTATGCATTGGATTTAGATCAGTTACTGATGTATGTTAAACAATGTTAGTTGGTTTGTTAAGTAATGCAGCCTTGTATCCTTAGAGAATATGTCGTAGTTAGTTATGCTAACATTATTTGCTATCTTAATCATTTTTAAAAAAAAAATGTTCCTATTTCATGTAGCATAAATGGGTATTTCTTTGAGGGTACAAGGCGGGCGTTACAAAAACACAAGATCAACTACATAAATCTCTCATTTGAGTAAGGGCTAATAATATCTTATTGTCCCACATATCAACCAAGATATAATAAACAAGATCTTATAACAAATGAAATAAAACTAAGCATAAATCCATGTATTAACTTTAGGGAGAAGCAATTGAGGTACATACGTATCTAAAAAAATGCAAATAGAATAATTATCATTAATATAAGATATACATTGGAAAATAATGGACAAGAGCAAGATCATAATGGGCCAAGAAATGATAATGACAAAAATACATGATGAATGGAAATCTACTAACATTTGGATTTAGATTTAGATTTGGATGGAAAAAGTGCCAACATTTCAAGCTCAAATTTGTCCATTCCCTTTTTAAAAAATGCCTTGGGATTACCTTAGACTTAGCCAATTGGGAATATCAAAAATTTCCAAAAAAATATAAAATCATTTACCTAGTTTATCTTGAAATTGTCCACAACTTTAATCTTAAAACTAATAAACTTTTTTTAACCAAATTCAATAAAACAAAAGGATTTTTAAAGGAAATACTCACAATTTTGAAAATGGAATTTGTTCCTCATTACAAATATTATTTATTTTATACATAAATTATATTTGGATTCATGAATGATATATATATATTGAGAAACACTCATAAACTTCAAACATGTAAAAATATTTTTTAAATCAAAAAATTATGTCATACTTTGGGTTTTGTTGGTCATAGATTTAAAAAATAAAGTTTTTAATTTCATATTTTTTGACCAAAGAGGTCAAGTTTAAATCCCAAGTGCTCCATGTGGGTGTCATCGTTCCTCTTACACAACTCATGCAAATGACTAAAAATAACTAGTCAAATATGTTAGCTATAGTGCAACTTGCAACCCCCTTCTTCAATGATTTCTTACACCTATCATAAGACCAATGATACATGGTAGAGAATCCCAAAAAATAATTTCAAAATTCCCTCCATATGTGTCATTTTCTTTTCCATGTGGGTCCAAGATTTACAATATTTGACAAATATTTAGTAATTGCAACAACATTAGGACTTGCAAGATTTACAACACATGTTCCTAAGAAATTGTATTTACTAAAAATTAATTAAATGATTGCATTTATTAATCTATTCATCAAATTATATCTTAGACTATGAATATACAAATTCTTTATATATAATATTTGTATTCACAATGTTGATCGATCAAAAGTCCAAGATTCTTGTATTTCCAATATCAATTGCAAAAGCAAAAAATATTTAAACTTTTATAAAAAAAATATTATGTAAAATACAAAAAATGCATCAATATTTCCAATCACATTTTGTGATATACAAAATGAATTATCTCACATATAACTTATTAATATTAAGAAAGGCATTTGGATATAATGAGAACCCAAAAGATAGTTTAAATGCTTTTCAATATCACTAACATTTTTGAAAAGTTTTTTTAAAAATTATTTGAATCATTTAATGTAAACATAATATCTATAATGTATTTTATTTTTTTTTAAATATGTAATTATTTATAATGTTAATATTCAATATTTTTTAATTTGTATTCTTATTATTCTTTAATGTTTTAAAAAATATCAATATAAAGAACTATTATTTCGTGGTTATCCCTTTGGTTGCTTATGTGAGCAACCACTACCTCATAAACAATTCACAAACTAATCACTCTATACAAATTGTTTAAGCCTTTTTCTACATAAAGCCTCATTTTAAACACTTTACTTACACATCATTCATTTCAATGTTCCAACAGTCAATAACAATTTTACACCTCATTCACAACAAAAAGTGGTAAATATTTCCCTTATTTTTATCAATAAACCTTTGACTATTGAAGTAAATGATGTTAAAGAATATCCCATTTAAAACACTTTTAAAATGTTTAAGCTCAATTCTCCGTACAAAATGGTTATTAAAAGTTATAAATTTTTTGTATAAATGATTCTATATAATAGATATTTTCAACATACATGCTAACCACACTAATAGCCCTTACAGGTTCAGAATAACATTTGCAAAACACAGTTTTGTTATTTGAATGCCTCAAATAATACAATGTACCAACTGTTAAGCTTTAAATTTACTCATTGCCCTACTGTAAGACCTAATCATACTCTACCCTTCTGTGGAAACTACGGTGACAATTACAGGCCTCGCATCTCATTCATCATCTTGGCTGGCCTTGAACTCTCCACATCCATCTTTGGCATGATAGGGAAGCTGAAGGGTGTGATTCTTCCAACATTCAATGTACTCTACCTTTCTGTGGAAACTACGGTGACAATTACAGGCCTCGCAACTCATTTCATCATCTTGGCTGGCCTTGAACTCTCCACATCCATCTTTGCCATGATGGGGAAGCTGAAGGTTGTGATTCTTCTGACATTCCATGTACCGCACCCTGTTAATTGATTCATTAATAGCTGAGCCAGAAACAAATTGGGCTTTTGAGGTTTCATTCCTTGGCTCTGAGAGTAGCTCTTTAAGATCCATCCTGACTCTATTCTTACACACAGAGAGAGGAATAATATTTGAAAAACCGCGAAACAAATGGAGTTCAACGATGGCAATGAATAAAGATGATAGAATAGAGAGTCTTTTTCAATGCTTCCGTTAACTTATGATATGCTTTGAGACCTGCACCCACGAAAGCAAATATTTATCATACTTACATGACGTTTGAGCGTCATATTCAGGTCTGTAGCTATTTAGGGTTTGTCTTTTATTATAAATACTAACAAATCACTAGAAATAAATAATAATTTCTCTGAAATAGTTATATTTAGTGCTTACATTGCACTTTAATATTAAAAAAAATGGAGAACATGATTGTGTAGGGTAATAAATCATAAGCTAAGAATACAAAGTTAGGCTAACAGGCTCCTTCTACTTCAGATTGCAACATAAAAGAAAAGGAAACTATAGTGATGCAAAATCAAACAAAACTCAATACCTTTTCCTTGGGTGTGAATGATGGATCCAAATGATAAAGTGTTGATAATGATTGCTATATTGAATTGCTCTAGTGGACTCACTAGTATGACAGCATGTACCTGCAGATTCTTCTTGATACCTTGGGTGAGAGGGAAGCCTAAATTTATAGATTTGAGGTAGAGGAATGGAGGGTTAGTATTCATTTGCATTGGATGGCTAGGATTGAATTAGACAAATTAGGGCAAGATTAGAAGCTTCCATGGGGTTCTATAAGGATGAAGGGATGAGATTAAAGATATATGGATGGCTGGGACTAAATTACAAAAATTAGGGCAAGGATGGAAGCTTCTAAGGAATTCTATAAAGATGAATGGTTGAGATTAAAGATGGATGGATGGATGGATGACTAGGATTAAATGAGAAAAACTAGGAAAAAATAAAAACTTCTATGACTTATCTTTATGTGAATGGATATGATTAAAAAAAATTCATATGTGAATGAATGGTGAAGATATAAATTTACTTTGACTTTTGTGAGATTGTCTAAGTTCATTGAATCTAAACAACCTTTAGTTGGTCATGTGACTAGTTGAATTTTTAATTCATTTATTTGGGGATGATGGATAAGGATTTGAGTTAACTAGATTAAGTAATGGATTGAAATGGGATTTAAGATTTTTAGACTAATTAATTAAACTAGCCTAGATATCTTAAATACATCTATCCAAAAGATATCTTACATTTAAAGATTGAAGAATCATAAAAAATAGTTTTTAATTTAAAGCAAATGATATGAAAAACTTAATTATAATTAGAATTGTCTAATGGAATTAATTCCCATAGAAAAAATCTTTAATCTTTTAAAGATTTAATCTTTCCCTTGCCCTTATTTTTCTTTGCTAGCCTTCATTAGACTAAAGTAAATAATTTACCGTGCCTTAATGTTCTTATTTTCCTTTGTGGGATGTAGCGGCAATTCTTAGTTCTATATAATTTTCAATAATTTAATCCAAATGATACAAAATATTTAATTATAATTTTTAAAGAATTAATTCCCATCTTAAAAATCTAAAACCAAGGTCATTAAACTAAATATTAATTTTGTTCGTGGCTTTTAAAGATTGAAGAACAGTAACCCTAGCTCTCAATAATTTACCTACTGTTAATTTTGTTTATAGTTTTCAAAGATTTGTTTATACAAGAAAAATAAAAAATGTTGCATAGTACCCTTACCAATTAGACTTCTCTCCTTATCGATTAAACTTCTTCTCCCAATTCAATTTGCTCTGTTTTTATTTGGTTTGATTTTTCTCAAATTTATGTTTGAGCACTACTTATATTTATACACATTATTTTGTTGGCTTTGTTAAAAAAAATATGTGAGCTCTATTTTATTTTTATGTACAATCAAAGTCATATATGAGTCTTGAGGCACCTTTATTAAAATTGTTATTGAGAATAGAGATCTATGCTACTTTTATAATTTTATTAATTTATTTCAATATATAGATTGAGGAGCTAAAATATATATGTATTACCCTATAATTCTAGTTTTACTTAAACAATTATTTTATTTACTTTATAAATTTACATTTAAAGATTGACAAATCCTAAAAATTAGTTTTTAATTTAATCCAAATGATATGAGAAAGTTAATTATAATTGTCTAATGGAATTAATTCCTATAGAAAAAATCTTCAATCTTTTAAAGACTAAAGAACTATAATCCTAATTAAACTAAATTAATTTATTGTGCAATTAGTTTTGTTGGTGGGTATTGAAGGCAATTCTTAGCTCTAACAACTAATTTTTAATGGAAAATTTTCAATAATTTAATCTACTATAACCCTAATAATTTAATTTTTAATAATTTTATTTGTGGATTTTAAGGATTGAAGAACTATAACCGTAGCCCTCATTAATCTAAGATAAAGTAATTTACCTTGCCATAATTTTTCTTTGCTAGCCTTTCATTAAACTAAAGTAAATAATTCACTGTGCCTTAATTTTCTTATTTGGATGAATTAATTCTCATACTAAAAATCTAAAACAAAGGTTGTTAAACTAAATATTGATTTTCTTTGTGGCGTTTAAAGATTGAAGAACACTAACCCTATCTCTCATTAAAATAAGTAAATAATTTACCCCACCATTAATTTTCATTGTGGTTTTCAAAGATTTTTTTAATAAAGAAAAATATTAAATAAATTATTATTTATAGGTTCCATAATTTAAGCTGCACTTTAACTACAATTTTCTTTTTAGTTTATTGAGTAGCATGTAGATACAATAAGAGTAAGTAATACACAATGCTAATCTAACCTTCTATAAATAATAGCTGGAGCATTGCATCACTTCATAAATTCATTTTATAAGAAAATTTTTTTTAAAATGGTTTCATAGTACCCTTACCAATTAAACTTCTTCTCCTAATTCAATTTTCTCTGTTTTTATTTGATTTGATTTTTCTCAAATTTATGTTTGAGTACTACTTATATTTATACACATTATTTTATTAGCTTTATTAAAAAATATTTCAGCTCTATTTTATTTTTATGTACTGTCCAAGTCATCCCTTAATAGGTGTAATTATTTTTAAATGTCGGCTCATTAACACATTCACGCTATTACACTCCACCCTTTGGTACCACTATAGTTACACCACTTAATTAATTAGTTTTCATTATTTAATTAATTAGTGTAGAGGGGTGTGAGAAATTATTTTTAATTAAATAAATATGATTTAATTAATTAATTTAATGATGGAGAGAATATTAAAAAGATAATTGTAATTAATTAAATAAATATTAATGTTTTAAATGAAAAGAGGGGGATAATGAGGTTGAATGGCTAGATCCTCCTTTCAAGGACATATCAACCAAGTTGAATCACACTTTTACAAGAGGATTCACCTATAGGTTAGGTTGTCGCTCGGAATGATGTTGAAATTAAAAGATTTTCAATTAATATATTAATTTAAAGCTCAAATATCTTTGAAATCATAATTATGCAAAACAGTAAGTAAAATGATGAATTACGGCAAATGTTGTAGACTAACGTAGTAAAAAGAGATTAATTACATGTCATTTTTTGAATTTTGAGATGCAGAATATTCGGGGACACTGGCACTCTCGCCCATATCGAAGGTGTTGCTTTCTTTAAGGAATCCTTATCTCCTTCCCACATTGATGATCACTATACTTTTCATTTCCATGCCAGGAGATGTGGAGGACATTAACACTCCTGCCAGGGTCCAATGCAAGTTGTTCTTAAGGATGTCGGAACCTTTTCAGATGCTGATTGTCATTGTCATAATGATTTATGTGTTTTCAATCTTAGAGGACACTGGCACTAGTGCTCAAGTCCAAGCAGTGCTTTTCTTCAAAGATTCGAAATTCTTATCTTCTGCAACCTTCCTCTACAACTCCACTCCATGAAATCTAATACCTGTAACCTACAATCACAAGGAGTGTGGTTGGAGGTTGTGGTGTTTAGAGGCTTGCCTCAGTCAAGCCTCGGAAGGATATTCAAGTCTTTTGAATACCGTTGTTAGATAAAGAGTGTGTATCCCTATGGGATAGAGGCAAAAACAAATTGATAAAGATTGAAACACAAATAGATATCGCCTCGGAGGTGTAGATCTCACATAGATGAATATTATTCAACACATGAGAAGAGGAAGCTAAATCTACAATCACAAACACGATAACAATGCTCTGCTTTGCAACAATGAATATCTTGAATGCTCTAAAATCATAATTTTCCCAAAAGTTCATAATCATCTTCTAGTTTAAAAATGGAACCCTAAACATACTTATATATGCAACTAAATACATTCTTGTTTTAAATTTTTTAATTCAAACTTAAAATGTCGGCAACGGAACATCTTAATGGTCACATAATGGACATTTAAATTTGGGACCCACCTAAATCAGGGCAGGACAGGGGCGCGAGTGCCCATGTCCTTGGGTCCTCTTTCAAGGTAGGGTTAAGTGCAACAATGTCCCTCAAGCCCCATATTCAAATTTGGGACTTGCCTGACATTTGACTTGGGATCTTGGTTATGTTTTGGTATGGGCATGTGATTTTCTCGAGGCCATGCTACTTTGTATAGGTTTATTCTTACCCGTGGTATCTTATTTGAGTGGATGTGAAGCATCCTAGAGACATTTACATTATGATGATGACATGTACCTTTGAGAAGGGCACAATATACTATACTGATGACGTGTTACCTTTGAGAAGGCCACGATTCCACGTAAGAGTACGTGAAGGCGCATTGATAATACTTACCTACATGATGTTAATGCATTGGTTATGTTTGCATAACACATGTAGTGATCGTGTTTCCCTCCTTCCTTATTGGTGAATTGATGTTAGTCACATAGTGTTGTAATGTGCACCTTCTTGGATTATGATTATTTCTTTCAGTTGTTTGGTGGCCTTATTTTATCTTGATTGTGTGGACCAGCCATGTTATTTTATATTGTTTGAGAGTACCTTAGCCACAGTCTTTTATTCTTCCTTTTTCACGTGACTCTTATGGTTATGTTGTTTTAATGCTGAAATTGCACACATTTCTTTATTTATTTATTTATCTATTTATTTAATTTCTTTATTTTGGTTTTGGAAACTTCTCCTTTTGACTTTTATGGAACCCTGTGTTGGCTAAGCTAAGCCCTTTCTATCTTCTAGTGTTGGTCTTGTGTTGTGTTGTTCTTCTCGCCATGTCGATGGAGCGACCTCTGGTGGAGTGTATATAAGGAAGAAGACGTGAGAAACTTATGAGGATGGAGGTAGGTGTGGACTAGTATGGGCTGGTCATTATCCACTTACTTTCCTAGTGATCTTGTTCATATGTTGGCTATCTCTTGGAGGCTAAACCCCTCATACAAAAAAGAGGTAGGCCATTGTGGGAATGTATGGCGAGGCCCCCATGTGCGTGGGCTCGAGGCCATCATTCCACTTGGTTCTTTGATCATTGGTTACTTGGCATTGGTATTTGGTTACGTGGTTCTATGATGAGACTATGACATCCCTCTAGACCTTATGTGAACCTTGTGAAGTTAACACCTATAATGTGGATGGATTAAAATGTGTGTTTAGTGTAAGCTCTACATTGATGTATTTGCATATGAGTTGACATTTTCTCTATAAACCTATTGTTCGATGTATGAATTTCTCTATGCATGTGTGAAAACAAGTAATGATCTTGAGATTAGTAGTGCTAAGTTTCAATCCATAGAATGTGTTTTGTGAAAAGAATTATGCTTTTATTGTATTTTGTTACCCTGCTTATATTCTGGAGAGGTCTTTATTGCATGTGTTATCTTCTATACTTACCTTGTCTAGTGCAAGGAAGTTCAGGAGAGTGCTTCTATCCTCCTTTGGATGACTTCCAAGAGTAAATCATATCCTAGATGGGTAGGATGTAGTGCCTACCCTTGTCTAATTGGTGCGTACCCTATGATTCTTATAGTTATAGGTTAAATGATAAAATGATTGGATTATTATATAACATAGTTGTGAGATGGATTTATGCCATGTTAGGTCACACACACACACACATCCTCATTGTTCTTTGGTATTGCTTTGACTATGATTGCAATGTTGGAATTGATGTTTTGGTTTGAGTGCGCAGGATATATGTATGCAGGTGTTTGATCAATGGACGGATGTGGAGGAGGAGACAGGGAACCACTGGGCCACCTCATCTTACCCAGTCCTTTGGTCGAGTGTTGGACCTTGTGTTCATGATGTTTGTCAGTCATTTAACTATCCTATTTGATTGTGAATAGAGGTGTAATTTTATTGTTTTCCCTTTTGCGTCCAACTAAAATCCTTCACGAGTTTGATCCCTATTGTTGTGTGTAACCTCATGAAATGTCTGTGCTATTTCCATGATGTTTAGTGGTCTTGAATTCTCATGCACTTTATTGGTTTACTCTATGGTTGGTCATGGTGTGCTTGCAATAACCTTCTTGCTTTCGATGCAAAGTCGATTTAGTTTAATGACTAGCGTGGTTTGGTCCTTTGCTTTTAATGTCATATTATGACTTACCGTAATGGTCGTGAAGGTGTGTTGCTTTTATTCCTTATGCTTTTAAATACGAGGTCAAAGTAGTGCAACTACCTTTGTAGGGGAGTTCTTGCATTTTAATGGTTGTTTTCTTCAATTACGTTTTGAGGTAAACTATAGTGTGGAAAGTAAGAAAATAGTTAGAATTGTTTAATCCAATTATTAAATCTAGTATGTAAATATTAGTCAAATTGTTTTATGTTATGGAATATAGGCAATCCTAACAATCCCTTATTTGTAAAATTACCTTGCGAATAGTAGCATTGATACTAGTTAGAGTTTAAATAAACTTCTTGGGGTAAAGTTGATTAAGTTTATATTCATTTTTTTTGCAAATCATGTTGTAGCGTACGAATAGGAAATTGTTTTTTTGGGTATCGGGTAATGTTTCTAATGAAAACATTCTTCGCTTTAGTGTTTTTTTTTAATTGGCCTTGCAAATTAATTTTATTTCAAGTTAATTATTGTTGTTAAATGACGGTATGTTAAGCATTCAGTTGTAAGAGAGATTTATGAAATGTATTGTGTTCACCAAATTCCCTTCTGTGAAAGCTTGTTAGGATTCGTATAATTGCAACAAAAGTTAGATTAGAGATTAATGAAATAGTTAAATTAGTTAATTCTAATGTAATTTAAATTCGTTAGAGTCACTCATTGCTATCGATTGGAAATTTAATTGACCTTGGTTGTCAAGTAATTTCTTTTATATAATAGTGGTCTTTCCAACGATGCCCTTAAAAATACTATGGCATACCTTAGTAAGAGTAAATTCGATGAGAACCATATATATTTATGTATCATCATAATCTTATATAATTTTGACCGGTTATCTAAAATCCCTCCTTTTGATATGATACGACTTATTTAAGATTGCCAGAGTATGTGTTTTAGGTGGGGAATGTGGCCTTTTTATTGATATCTTGAGAATATGTTTGTAGCGGATCTTTTTCTTTATTTTAATTTTAATTTTTAGGATGGGAGTGGCGTTAAAACGGGGGATTAGGGTTTAGAAGAGGGGGGGAGTTAGTTGTGGTTTTGGGGGAAAAAAGGTGGATGTGCGGGGCCTACAGGCACAAACATTGAGCCTTCTTTCCAAAAACTTGCAGAGCTTTTGTTAAGGTATGGTGGTGAAGTGCAATAGGGGAACCCTAGTGACCACCATGCTTGGAGGAAGATCGGAGTGACGGAGAGAGGTCATGGCTGCCACACCGTTCTCAATGGGTTTTCAATGATTCAGGGGCCGCTATGTAATCACAGTGAGATTGTTATTATTCTTTAGGAATTCCTACCCATGGGAACCCCAAGAGAGCATGCCATGAAGTTAGGCCATAGGGAGGCCATGAATAGGGAAAGAAAATCATAATGTGTTCTGATTTTTATGAGATTTAGTTGCTGCATTTGTGGGAAAAGATTTTTGGCATAGAGCCGGAAAAGTGGCACTTGGATCTCACTTTGGAAATATTTTTTTGGACTCCATTTACCTTGTTGTTCAACCCTGCACAATTCTGCACTCTTAGGTTTTGGATTTGTGTGACACAGAGCTTTTAGTAGGGCATGCTTTAGCGGGAAGTCATGGATTTGTGGAATGCAGCTTCAATGCCCATCTCTGGTCCTCAAATGCAGGAGGAGGTCATGGTACACCCACAGATCTCAAGGTATGTTTCCTCTCAAATTTACTCAGAGAAACAATGCATCGGGGAGGTTTTCATAGAAGAACTGTTTGAACAAGAAGAAAACAACAAATGGGCTGCAAAGCGCTTTTTTTTTAGCTAGTATAGTTTGCTTGAGTTGTATGTAGTTAGCAACCTGATATGCTCCTCATTGGTAATATTTGGTATGCCCATCAGAGATGCATTATCCTTGAGCCTGTTTGAGAGTATGTCTTATCTATTTTTTTTGGGTCATTGATGATAGTCAGTTCAGGCATAGGATAGTAATGTAAATATGAGTTCTATGTGTGCCATTAATATATACCATAAAACTCAAGTTGTGTTTTGGGTATGAACAAATGACTTTAAATGTGACCTGGTTGTAAGCATTTGGATAGGTAGCTACATTTTAATTGCTAAGGTGGATCAGAACAAACTCTTTCCTTCATTATCTATTCATTCTGGTGCCTTCTCTATCATTAATTAGTGTCTTAGCAAGTACAAAGGAGGGGATGAATGTTGAAGACTGGATAATTGGAGGGTCTACTATTTAAGCTTGTAGGAGGTATTTGAATTACCTTTTCTTTTTAAATTTTGCAATGGTTTTTCTATTCATGTGGATGAGAGGGCATGGATCTATTGAATGTTGTCCTTTTCGTGCTCTGTCTCACAATAGAATTATGACAAATTGATCTTTCTATTTTATTGTTTTGGGAGCTTATGCTGGTAAAGATTGGTGAATTTCTTGGCTTACAGAGAAATGAAAATGCTAGGGTTGTGGGTTGTGGGTTGCTTTGTCTGACTAAAATAACAATTTTATTTGGATTATTATTCAAAACATAGACATTTGGAAACTTCAGTGTCAAGTGTTACCCCCTATTTCATTACTCTCGTACCTTGACTAGGAATGGTATCCTATTTGATATAAATTGATCTTTAGATTTGAGATGTTGCAGTCATATTTTGAGTGCTATGCATAAGCTATGTTTGCAAAATAATTCAACTATATCAATCAACGAGATAGGAGTTGCCGTGTAAATTTTGTTTAGAAAATGCAGACTTTGGGTTCTACTTATTTCTGCACATCAAGTTATTAATTGTTTGTTTAGAATCTGTCCACTTGTCAAAGGACCTACCTTGAAAAATCATCGAGCCTTGTCTTTAACTGCATATATGACTAAATGACTTAGAAGTTATTTTTTTAGGCACAAACAGCTACATTTTCCATTTTCTTGTAACACAATAAACATTTTGTTGGTGTTTCAACTTCTTGAATTTAGGAAGTTTCCACAAATAGCCTCCACTCGCCGTACTTTAGCTTCTGTGGCTTAAATGCAGATAGTTTAAATAAAATGATCTTGTATGACCTGTTTGACTCAATTTTGGGTCACTATTATTATTATTATTTTCATATATATGGTAAAGTTTTATACATATCATGGTTTAGTATATTTGACTAATAATTACATATTGTATTTATAATTATAGTAATGAAAGGTGCATGTCATCACTTAGATTTATTTTTGCTTAATATATATATTACAACTAGTTCTATAGTTGTTTACATATGAATTCATGTTCTTATGAAGATTTGTGTGTAATTAGAGTATATAGATAGAATGGAAAATAAAAGTATTAAAGATTTCAATCTTAGTAATATTAGTATTATTATTAAATTTCCATGGTTTCCTTATCGTGGAAAAAGGTTAAGATAATTGTAGTCGATTTAAGATTTAAGCATGGTTAGTGATTATCATTTTAGATCTAGTTCATTGTGGGCAAGAAATTAATACAAGAAATTAATATGATAAATTTCATTATTGTTTTGGTCAGAGATTTATTGTCTTATGGGAAGTAGTTTTACGTTGCTTGAATATAAAAATAATAATGTCATATGTTTGCATCTATTGAAATAACATAGTTATGAACATGGTAACTTGAATTACCTAGTTGAAATATGTGGTTGAAATAGTTTGACCTAATTAGATCATAAATGTTACATTCCTCAACAAAGACCAAGAACGGATGATTTATAATGAGTTGATTAGATTAATAGAAGTATAAATCTTGTATTAAGTCAACTTAATAGTATAAGAATGTTTTGTTGTATCTAATGTGGTCTCTTATTCCAAGCCATAGCATATTAAAGACCTTAGAATAGACTAATTTTATAGATAGAAAATTAAATCTATTAGATATGAATTAGTAAGGTGTTTCATTTTCTTTAGAATTAGTAATAATTGGAGCAACAAGATTGAGTTACTCAAGCTTGTTTGAGAAATTTTATGAGAGTTTTGTAAACCTCTTATGTCAACTGTCTTTAAGATAGAAAAGAAAATGTGCATCTAAGTTGTGAAGATATTGATATCCTGTAGAAATTATGTTTTGTATTCAAGTTGTCGAACTATGAAGCCTCTGCGCATTACGTAGGCAAGGCCATCTTGGATGAGCCCCCAAGGCCTAGGTCGGGTCCTTTGGACCTGTGTCTTCCATCCTACATCTAACCATGTTAATTTCTATATTGTATTTGAAACTTTTGAGAGCTATAACCTAGTTTTGGAAACAGATTGTAATGTATTGTGAACTATCATGGTCATTTTATCCCACACCTTATTTGCCTTCCCCGCCTTTATGCGACGGGGTTTTAAGGATAGGTGGAAAAGTTTTTGGTTGTTCATGTCATGACCACATGGCAAATGTGGACATGACATGTTGTTTTCTATGTCATGGCCACACGACAAAAGTGGGCATGACATGGCCCTCTCTACCTTATGCTAGCCAAACTCCTATCCATTCCTGTCAGCTGTAGCAAATGGATGTGACTGCTTCATCTACAGCGTGCCCAAAGAAAGTCAATTTGATCACCTGGTGCATAGATATTTTCTAAAGCATTTATGTCTCTACAGTCGCTCCCTGCAAAGGCCTTCAATTCTCCACCAAAACAGATATTTTCTTGCCACCTCCGTAAGCCGCGACCCCCTCACAAAACATAAATTTGGTCAATGCAGGGTTGTTACACTACCAATTTGAGTTGTAGGTGAGAAATTGATAATACAGACTATCCTCCCTTAAGTGTGTCTTTGGCAGTTGTTGTAGCATAAGCCCAACTCTCAGGTGTGCCTATAATATGCCTGAGATGGTGGAGGCTTAGTAATAAGTTCCTTACATCACCTTGTTTATCATGTTTTAGACGTATAGTATGTCTTTGGCATGCTATATGATGCTCATGTTTTCCGCGTGTCTTCTGTGTGTTTTCCCACTTATGTGGTTAACCCCCGCTTGGGCTTTGTATGGCATGTTTCCCCTCATGTGTGAGTGTAGCGATGTGCTCCACTTACACTTGAGGTTTTGTATTGCATGTCTGTTGCCCCATGTGTAGTCCAAGGAGTGTGACGAAATGCCCCTCCTACATTTTAGGTTGTGTGTTGCATTTTTACTTTCTATGCATCTGCATCTACATTCATTTATATAAGAAAATGAAAAAGAAATAATCATTGCATTCATTGTATTCATCGTGTTTTGCATGTATTCAAATCTATCTTCTTCATGTTTTACGTGCTTGATACTATCTTCACTGTGTTCGGTGTGTCTGTAATGTGTTTTCTTTAATGTCTACCTGAGACTTAGGGCTAGAAATAGTTTATCAATCTTTGTGTATGCATTAGCTTCAAGTGCTTGGCATGTTTGTTGTATTTTGACCATACTTTAATGCATGTATGGGCCTTGCATTTATACATACATTAAAGTGGGGGCTAAATGTTATGTCAAAAAATGTATCCTTGGACTTTTTCCTCCTAACTTTAGCTCTCAGGTCCCTTGCATCTTGCATGTTCATTTTGACTCTCGAAAGAAAATGGCCTAAAACCCATGTCACATGGGGCTTGAGGGTTATTCTTGCACTTGATCCTACCTTGAAATAGGACCTGAGGACACGAGCACTCATGCCCTTGTCCTGTCATATTTTAGGGAGGTCCCAAATTTGAATATGGGGCGTGAGGGACATTGTTGCACTTAACCCCACCTTGAAATAGGACTTGAGGACATGGGCACTCATGCCCTTGTACTACCCTATTTCAGGCATGTCCCAAATTTAAATATCTATTATGTGACTGTTAAGAGGTTTCGTTCCCAACACTTTAAGTTTGAATTATGAAATTTAAATAGGGATTGTATGTAGTTGCATATATAAGCATGTTTAGCATTTAATTTGTAAACTAGAAGATGATTATGAACTTTTGGTGAACTTATGATTTTAGAGCATTCAAGATATTCACTGTTGCAGAGTAGAGCATTGTTATTGTGTTTGTAATTGTAGCTTTAGCTTCATCTTCTCATGTGTTGAAGAATATGCATCTATGCCAGATCTACACCTTTGACATGATATCTATTTGTGTTTGAATCTTTATCAATTTGTTTTTGCCTCTATCCCGTAGGGACACACACTCTTTACCTGACCACGGTATTTAGAAGACTTGAATGTCCTTCTGGGGCTTGACTGAGGCAAGCCTCTAAACACCACAACCCCCAACCACACTCCTTGTGATTACTGGTTACAGTTATCAGATTTCACGAAGTGGAGTTGTAGAGGAAGGTTGTAGAAGATAAGAATTATAGATCTTTGAAGAAAAGTACTACCTAGACTCGGGCACTAGTGCCAATGTCCTCCAAGGTTAAAAACATAAAAAACATTGTGATAGTGACAATCTGAATCTTAAGAGGATTTGACATCCTGAAGAACACCGTACCTTGGACTCGAGCACTAGTGCTAGTGTCCTCCGCATCTCTTAGGATGGAAATAGAATGAACAGTGATCCTTAGTGTCACAAGGAGATCAAGATTCCCTAAGGAAAACACCACCTTGGATAGAGGCATGAGTGCAAGTGTCCTCAAATATTTTGCATCTCGAACTTCAAAAAATGGTTAGTAATTAATCTCTATTTACTACCTTTTTTTTTAAATAATGCGCCTAGTAAACTTTTAACATGACCGGTGACACTGGCGTAACATGTCCTTCAGCGCGAGCTCATTGGCCCAGCGAAGGCATGAAGCTTGTGAGCTCATTGGCCCAGCGGGAGTTTGAACTCTAGTGGCTGCCACTACAACTGAGTGACTTAACCACTAAACCACGCCCTTAATAGGTAATCTCTATTTACTACCTTACTCTGCAAGCATTTGTCGTAATTCTTCATTTTACTTACTATTTTTTATAATTAGGGTTTCAAGGATATTTGAGCATTAAATTAATACATTAATTGACAATCTCTAAATTTCCACACCGTTTCAAGTGATAGCCTAACTTGTAGGTGAATCCTTTTGTAAAAGTGTGATTCAACTTGATTGATATGTCCTTGAAGGTTTGTAGTGAAAGGAGGATCTAGCCATTCAACCTCATCATCCCCCTCTTTTCATACAAAGCATTAATATTTATTTAATTAATTACAATTATCCTTTTAACATTCCCTCAATCATTAAATTAATTAAATAAATCATATTTATTTAATTAAAATTAATTTCTCACACTCCTCTACACTAATTAATTAAATAATGAAAAATAATTAATTAAATAATTATGCTGAGAGGTGTAACTAGAGTGGTAGCTGCAACGGGTGGA
Source organism: Cunninghamia lanceolata (assembly GCA_027924645.1). Lineage (NCBI taxonomy): Eukaryota > Viridiplantae > Streptophyta > Pinopsida > Cupressales > Cupressaceae > Cunninghamia > Cunninghamia lanceolata. The sequence continues at coordinate 1,911,595 of BSBN01000244.1, forward strand.
GTGTAATAGCTTGAATGTGTTAACGAGCCGACATATAAAATTAATTAAACCTAGAGCAATTATTGGGATGATGACTTTCACAGTACATAAAAATAAAATAGAGCTGACATATTGTTAATAAACATAATAAAATAATGTGTATAAATATAAGTAGTACTGAAACATAAATTTGAGAAAAATCAAATCAAATAAAAAGAAAAAAAAATTGAATTGGGAGAAGAAGTTTAATCGATAAGGAGATAAGTGTAATTGGTAAGAGTATTATTGAACCATTTTTTAATTTTTCTTACAAAATGAATCTATGAAGTGATGCAATGTTCCTGCTATTATTTATAGAAGGTCAGATTAGCATTGTGTATTATTTACTCTTATTCTATCTACATGCTACTCAATAAAATAAAAAGAAAATTGTAATTAAAGTGCAACTTAAATTATGGAACCTATAAATTATAATTTATTTAATATTTTTTTGCATAGACAAATCTTTGAAAACCACAAAGAAAATTAGTGAAGGGTAAATTATTTACTTTGGTTTAATGAGAGATAGGGTTAGGGTTCTTCAATCTTTAAAAGCCACAAAGAAAATTAATACTTAGTTTAATGACCTTTGTTTTAGAATTTTACTATGGGAATTATTTCATAAGAAAATTAAGGCACATAAATTATTTACTTTAGTTTAATGAAGGCTAGCGAAGAAAAATGATGGCAAAGTAAATTACTTTATTTTATTTTAATGAGGGCTAAGGTTATAGTTCAATCTTTAAAATCCATAAATAAAATTAATATTTTTACTATGAGAATTAATTCTATTAAAATTTATAATTAAGTTTTTCAATCATTTGGATTAAATTATTCAAAATTTTCCATTTAAAACCAGTTGTTAGAGCTAAGAATAGCGATTGCATACCCACAAAGAAAACTAATTGCACAATAAATTACTTTAGTTTAATTAGGATTATAGTTCTTTAATCTGTAAAAGATTAAAGATTTTTTCTATGGGAATTAATTCCATTAGACAATTATAATTAAGTTTCTTATATCATTTGGATTAAATTAAAAACTAATTTTTAGCATTCTTCAATCTTTAAATGTAAATTTATAAAGTAAATAAAATAAATATTTAAGTAAAACTAGCATTATATAGTAATATGTATATATCTTAGTTCCTGACTCTATATATTCAAATAAATTAGTAAAATTATAAAAGTAGCAGAGATATCTATTCTCAATAACAATTTCAATATAGGTGCCTCAAGACTCATATATCTTAGCCAATGACTTTCACGGTACATACAAATAAAATAGAGCCTGCATATTTTTTAATAAACCCAATAAAATAATGTGTATAAATATGAGTAGTACTCAAACATAAATTTCACTCTAATATGAGTATTACAATTATTTAATGATAATAATACTTCCAATCTAACAAGCTACAAGAACAAACACCATCAAGCTACATAATTATTATGAACACAGATTAAACTTTTATTCTATGCAGCCAAATCAGGCTCCATTACAAGACAACAAAAACCTTTGCAAATTACATCCATTCAATGATCCTTATGCCAATCTATCAATGCCTTCAGGTTGGAGCAGTTCCTTAACTTTACCAACCTCTAGATTTAGTTCTTTTCATTTGATATCTGCTATTTGGCCTTGGGCCACATTTGATCTCCTCATCTCCACTCCGGCTGCCCTTTCTGTCTATTGTGTAAATTTCTGCATTGTCATTTCTCTTTTAACTTTATTCCTTCTATCGGCCTTCACATTCACCTCTTACAGTCCTTTAACTCCTTTTATTTTCCTTCTCTTATTCTTTACGGCCATAATAGATCAGCCTCTTGCATTTTTTGTTGCCAGGCTTCCTTCTTCGACACCCCTTAAATTGACCACCTTTCATCAGCATTCATACTTGCCAGATATTTGATTATTGGCCTTACGGCCTTCTTTGTCATCCTTCTCCAATACGTGTGGCCTCTCTAAATTTGGCCTCCTTCCTTTCTTTTTTGGCCCTCCTTATCAGCATCGGCCTTCTCTTTTATTGGCCTACATCAAAATTGGCTACTCACTCTTCTATTTTCGGCCTTCCTCTTCCTTTTCCCAGATCGACTCCCTCCTAATTTTTCTTATTTTGGCCTCCTCTTTATTGTCATACATCCTACTTTTATTAACCTTCCACTTGCAACCATTTGCCTGTCCATAATCATCACTATCCTATTTTAAAATCTTCTTTCTATTTTCGATTTCTTTTATGTTGGCCCTTCACTCTATAGTAACTATTAGCCTTTATAATAGTTGTTTCCTTTTATCTTCCACCTGTCCGTTCGCATGCTCCATCTTTCTCTGCCTTTTCATTTTCTAACCTGTTCTTTCTTGTTTATAGCCATAACGTCTGCCTTATCTAATGATCTTGTTTCCTCTTACCTCTGCCATTTATAATATAACTGTCATCCTTTTATGATATTGCCTACACCATTTTTGTTATTTATTTATTTCTTCTTTTAGCACCATGCACCACTCAAATCTCTACCAATTAATAATTGACTAATAATGTTCCTATCGCTCTAGCGATAGGAACTTCCTACCATCTACATCCCATCATTTAACCCTACACATTAGACCCAAAATTTAACAGCTAGTTAACACAAAAATTTGAAAATTAAAAGATCCCCTACATTAGAGAGTAAAGTTGTGGACAATTTCAAGATAAACTAGGCAAGTGATTTTATAAGTTTCTGGATTCCCACTTGGCTAAGTCTAAGGTAATCCAAAGATTTTTTTATAAAAAGGGAATGGACAAATTTGAACTTAAAATATTAACACTTTTTTATCCAAATCTAAATCTAAATCTAAATGTTAGCAAATTTCCATCCATCAAGTATTTTTGTCATTGTCATTTCTTAGCCCAATATGATCTTGCGCTTGTCCATATTTTTCCAAGGTATATCTTATGCTTATGATAATTATTCTACTTACATTTGTTTAGATATGTATGTACTTCAATTTCTTCTCCCTAAATTTAAGGTGGATTTATGCATAGTTTTATTTCATTTTCTATAAGATCTTACTTATTATAGCTTGTTTGATATGTGGGATAATAAGCTATTATTAAACCTTACTCAAATGGGAGATTTATGTAGTTGATCTTGTGTTTCAAGAAGAGAAAATGACAAACACATGGGTAAGTTAACAAAAATGAGGAACCAAAGGGGGTCATAAGATGCCACTTTTTTTCTAAAATCAAGAAAGACTGATGTTGGATGAGAAATTGAAGATAGTTACACCGAAAATTTGAAGTTACAATAAAAACATGAGTCATAGTGCTCCGAATCTAGTTTCTAAACTACTAATTTTTTTTCAAAGATGGTTGAGATTAAAGGGTTCAAAAAGGGGGAACACACAAATTGGTCTTGTTATTCGCAAAAAAATATAACATAGCGTCTAGTGTGCTCCCCCTAAAATGTTAATTTTTTTTAGTATTTCAAAAATCACTTTGGTGAGAAATTAACTAACACCATGTAGTTTATCCCTTATCGCTTATGTTGTGTTTTGACCTTACTTTAACGCATGTATGGGCCTTGCGTTTATACATACATTAAAGTGGGGGCTAAATTTTATGTCAAAAAATGTCTCCCTGGACTTTTTCCTCCTAAGTTTAGCTCTCGGGTCCCTTATTTTGCATCTTGCATGTTCATTTTGACTCTCGAAAGAAAATGGCTTGAAATCCATGTCACATGGGGCTTGAGGGACATTGTTGCACTTGATCTTGCCTTTAATAGGACCTTAGGACATGAGCGCTCACACCCTTGTCCTTCCCTATTTCAGGCAGGTCCCAAATTTGAATATGGGGCTTGAGGGACATTGTTGCACTTAACCCTACCCTGAAATAGGACTTGACAACACGGACACTCGGGCCCTTGTACTACCCTATTTAAGATAGGTCCCAAATTTAAATATCTGTTATGTCACCATTAAGAGGTTTAGTTGCCAACATTTTAAGTTTTAATTATTAAATTTAAATCAAGAAAGTATTTAGTTGCATATATAAGCACGTTTAGGGTTTCATTTGTAGACTAGAAGATGATTATGAACTTTTGGTGAACTTATGTTTTTAGAACATTCAAGATATTCACTATTGTAGAGAAGAGCATTGTTATTGTGTATGTTATTGTAGATTTAGCTTCATCTTCTCATGTGTTGAAGAATCTTCATCTATCTTAGATCTACACCTTTGATGTGATATCTATTTGTGTTTGAAGATTTATTAATTTGTTTTTGCCTCTATCCCGTAGGGATACCCACACTTTATCTGACCAAGGTATTCAGAAGACTTGAATGTCCTTCTAGGGCTTGACTAAGGCAAGCCTCTAAACACCACAACCCCCAACCACACTCCTTGTAATTACAAGTTACAGGTATCGGATTTCACATAGTGGAGTTGTAGAGGAAGGTTGTAAAATATAAGAATTCTAGATCTCTAAAGAAAAGAACTACCTGGACTTGGGTGCTAGTGCTAGTATCATCCAAGGTTGAAAACATAGAAAACATTGTGATAGTGACAATCAGCATCTTAAGAGGCTCTGACATCCTGAAGAACACCCTACCTTAGACTCGAGCACTAGTGCTAGTGTCCTTCGCATCTCTCAGGATGGAAACAAAATGTACTGTGAACCTCAAGTGTCGCAAGGAGATCAAGATTCTCTAAAGAAAACACCACCTTGGATAGGGGCATGAGTGTAAGTGTCCTCAACTATTTTGCATCTTGAACTTCAAACAAACTTCAAAAAATTGTTAGTAATTAATCTCTTTTTACTACCTTACTCTACAAGCATTTGTCATAATTCTTCATTTTACTTGCTATCTATTTTTATAATGAGGGTCTCTAAATGTAACTTGTAGGTGAATCCTCACGTAAAAGTGTGATTCAAATAGATTTATGTGTCCTTGAATGTTTGTAGTGAAAGGAGGATCTAGCCATTCAACCTCATCATCCCCCTCTCTTCATACACAACATTAATATTTATTTAATTAATTACAATTATCCTTTTAACATTCCCTCCATCAATAAATTAATTAAATAAATCATATTTTTTTAATTAAAATTAATTACATAAATCATATTTATTTAATTAAAATCAATTTCTCACACCCCTCTACACCAATTAATTAAATAATGAAAACTAATTAAATAAATAATTATGTTGAGAGATGTAATTATAGTGGTAGCTGCAAGGGGTGGAGTGTAATAGTGTGAATGTGCTGCAAGGAGTGGAGTGTAATAGTGTGAATGTGTTAACGAACTGACATATAAAATTAATTACATGTAGAGATGTTTTTGGGATGATGACTTTCATAGTACATAAAAATAAAATAGAGCCAACATATTTTTAATAAAGCTAATAGAAAAATGTGTATAAATATAAGTAGTACTCAAAAATAAATTTGAAGTGCCACATAGTGGCTAGTACCTGCCTTATAGTGTAGTTATTATAGTATTTGTTTAGTTGTAATTTTTTTGTTGATTAGCAATTGGTTGTATATAGTATTTGTTTAGTTGTAATTTTTTTTGTTGATTAGGTATTGGTTGTATAGACAAATTGTATTCCAATAATTGAAAAATTAATTTTTGAAGAGTGTTGAAATGTCTTGGGTAAATAAAATTGAAATCTCAAAAATAATCTAATTCACAAATATTTCAATACTCTAATACTTTTATAATTTAAATGCATTTAAATATTGTATGTTTGAAGAATAAAATAAAAAATGTAATAACATCGCAAAATATTTTTTGTGATACTGTAGATTAACTCTTACTAAATAAAATTGAAATCCCAAAAATAATCTAATTTCATAAAATAAAATGTGTAGAACCCTAACCCTAATTGGGTGTGGATAGATTTGAAATGTCTACCTAAAATATTAAAATGTAATAATATTGAATACTATTACAATTTAAAGAATAATTACATAATACAATAACAATGACATATTCATATTGACATCACTCCAATATTTTATCTTACTCATTTTTTTGTTTAGGTAATAATAGTAAGTACTTTTAGAGAACATGATTTTAATTATTTTATTTAATCTAATATTGTGGTTTAGTAATAATTTTGGGTGCATTCATTTAATAAAAGTATGTCGGTTCAGCTCCATTTAATTAGACATCAATGGTTAAGATCAAATGAATAGTTAAGAAATATTTTAGTGAAATTAGGCTATTTATGTGTAGAACCCTAAACTATAGTTGTAAAACAAATTTAAACCCTAATAATTTTTTTATAAAATAAATAAATAAAAATATGTATGCTTTGTAAAAAAAATTTAGTGTTATTTTATTTTACGAAATTAGGTTATTTTTTGGATTTTAATTTTTTTACTCAAGAGTTAAAAATCTAGTGTCATGAAAAATACTTTTATTTTGGGTATTTCAATTTTATTTTCTCAATAGTTAAAAATCTAGTATGATGGGAAATATTTAAATGAAGTGATGTCATGTTCCTGAAATATAGTTAGTAAAATCTTTAAAATATAATGCGCTTGCGTATTTTTTTCCCCTTTTTTATTTGATTTGATAAAACCCTAATAAAATATACTTATAAAATATTATTAAACATAAATAAAATAATATGCAATATTACCACCATTATTGTAATGATGCTCGCCCTTATCATGTAAAAGTTTTCTTTCAATTAGATTAAAGAAAAATAATTTTTAAATTTGTTATAATTTTTGCATCTATACAATAGAAATAGCTAAATATTTTTTAAATAGAAAAACTATTTTAGATCTCATTGGTTGCAAACAAAATTATTAATAACGACCTACTTATAGTTTGCTTATGGCCTAAGAAAAATTTCAAAGCACTATAATGTTCACATAAAAAAGACTATCGGCTTAGGATTTAACCCAAATCAATTGAAAAACCTGCATGAGCACGATGGAATAGATAAAATCTAATTTAATATACTATGAATTGTAAAAGAGTTATAGCAAAGATAATGATACTGCTAGATAAAAGGGCTAAAAAGTCCATGAACTAAAAATGCATTAAAATATTGTATGTTTGAAGAACAAAATAAAAAATGTAATAAATTTCATGACATGTAGATTTTAAAGTTTCGACTAAATAAAATTGAAATCCAAGATTTTTAACTTTTGAGTAAATAAAATTGAAATTCCTAAAATAATCTAATTACATAAAATAAAATGTGTAGAACCCTAAAAACTAAATTAAAATTAAAGTACTTTTAGCTAATGAAGCAAAAAATTAATCGCCATCCATTTAGGCATGACTTAACTAGTGGGAGACAAAATTTGTGTTCATAATTTGTTTACTTACCACCCTAAAATAATCTAATTACATAAAATAAAATGTGTAGAACCCTAAAAACTAAATTAAAATTAAATTACTTTTAGCTAATGAAGCAAAAAATTAATTGCCATCCATTTAGGCATGACTTAACTAGTGGGAGACAAAATTTGTGTTCACAATTTGTTTACTTGCCACGTGCTCCACTCAAACCACAATTCTTCTACATTTATAATTTAATCTGCAGAGAAGAGGTCCTTTTTTTAAACCAATGACAATACAGATAAATCATTTTTCAATAATTTTTTGTTAAAAATTTACCATGTTGACATAGGTGCTCCCCTCAAACCACAATTCTTCCGCATTTATAGTTTAATCCACATAAAGAGGTCTTTTTGTTTAACCAGTGACAATATAGATAAATCATTTTTCAATAATTTTTTGTTAAAAATTTACCATGTTGACATAGGAAAAGTACAAATATAAATCAAATTTGCCCCACAAGAAAAATAATCCTTTCTTTTGATTGGTTTTCAAGATTAATAACTATATAAGTGTGAACTCATTGCAATAGTACCTGGTGGAAGGCATGTACTAATAAAAACAAAATAAATTGAATTGGGAGAAGAAGTTTAATGGATAAGGAGATAAGTCTTATTGGTAAGAGTATTATGAAACCTTTTTTTTAAATTTTTCTTACAAAATTAATTTATGAAGTGATGCAATGTTCCTGCTATTATTTATAGAAGGTTAGATTAGCATTGCATATTATTTACTCTTATTCTATCTACATGCTACTCAATAAAATAAAAAGAAAATTGTAATTGAACCTATAAATTATAATTTATTTATTATTTTTCTTGCATAAACAAATCTTTGAAAACCACAAAGAAAATTAATGGAAGGGTAAATTATTTACATTAGTTTAATGAGAGATAGGGTTAAGGTTCTTCAATCTTTAAAAGTGACAAACAAAATTAATACTTAGTTTATTCTTTTAGATTTTTACTATAGGAATTCATTCATAAGAAAATTAATTCTTTACTTTTGTTTAATGAAGGTTAGCAAAGAAAAATAACAACAAAGTAAATTACTTTTAGTTTAATGAGGGCTAGGGTTATAGTTCAATCTTTAAAATCCACATATAAAATTAATATTTTTACTATGAGAATTAATTCTATTAAAAATTATAATTAACTTTTTTCATCATTTGGATTAAAATATTGAAAATTTTCCATTTAAAACTAGTTGTTAGAGCTATGATTTGGGGTTGCATACCCACAAAGAAAACTAATTGCAAAATAAATTACTTTAGTTTTTTTAGGATTTTAATCTTTAAAAGATTAAAGATTTTTTCTTTGGGAATTATTTCCATTAGACAATTGTAATTAAGTTTCTCATATCGTTTGGATTAAATTAAAAACTAATTTTTAGGATTCTTCAATCTTTAAATGTAAATTTATAAAGTAAATAAAATAAATGTTTAAGTAAAACTAGAATTATATAGTAATATGTATATATTTTAGCTCCCGACTCTATATATTCAAATAAATTAATAAAATTATATAAGTAGTACTCAGACATAAATTTGAGAAAAGGCAAATGAGAGAAAATTGAATTGGGAGAAGAAGTTTAATCGATAAGACTATGCAACATTTTTCTATTTTTCTTGCAAAATGAATTTATGAAGTGATGCAATCTTAAAGTGCAGCTTAAATTATGGAACCTATAAATTATAATTTATTTAATATTTTTGTTGCATAAACAAATCTTTGAAAACCACAAAGAAAATTAAGCAAAGAAAAATAAGGGCAAGGTAAAGAATAAATCTTTAAAAGATTAAAGATTTTTTCTATGGGAATTAATTCCATTAGACAATTATAATTATAATTAAGTTTTCATATCATTTGCGTTAAATTTAAAAACTAATTTTTACGATTCTTCAATTTTTAAATGTAAATTTATAAAGTAAATAAAATAAATGTTTAAGTAAAACTATCATTATATAGTAATATGTAAATATTTTAGCTCCTCACTCTAAATATATTGAAATAAATTAATAAAATTATTAAACCAATAGAGATATCTTAAATACATCTATCTAAAAGATGCATAGATATGTATTCTCACTAACAATCTTAAATACATCTATCTAAAAGATGCCTAGATATGCATTCTCATTAACAATTTCAATATAGGTGCCTCAAGACTTATCTATTAGCATCTTTTAGATAAATGTATTATTTAAGATAAATGTATTGTTTAAGATATCTATGCTAGTTTAATTAATTAGTCTAAAAGTCTTAAATCCTATTTCAATAACTTATTTATTCTAATTAGCTCAAATCCTTATCCATTATCCCCAAATAAATTAATTAAAAATTCAACTAGTCACATGACCAACTAAAGGTTGTTTAGATTCACTTAACTTAGACACTTTCACAAAAGTCAAACTAACTTTATAGCTCCACCATTCATTCACATATGACATTTTTTAATCCTAGCAGTTCACATAAACATAAGCCCTAGAAGTTTTCATTTTTCCCTAGTTTTTCTCATTTAATACTAATCATCCATCCATCCATCCATCTTTAATCTCAATCATTCATCTTTATAGAATTCCTTAGAAGCTTACATCCTTGCCCTCATTTTTGTCATTTGATCCCAGCCATCCATCTATCTTTAATCTCAACCCTTCGTCCTTATAGAACCTCATAGAAGCTTCTACTCTTGCTCACATTTGTCTCATTCAATCCTAGCCATCCAATGCAAATAAATCCTAATCGTCCATTCCTCTACCTCAAATCTATAAATTTAGGCTTCCCTCTCATCCAAGGTATCAAGAAAAATATGCTATCATACTAGTGAGTCCACTAGAGCAATTCAACATAGCAATTATTGTCAACACTTTATCATTTGGAGCCATCATTCACATCCAAGGAAAAAGGTATTGAGTTTTGTTTGGTTTTGCATCACTATAGTTTCCTTTTCTTTCATATTCCAATCTAAAGTAGAGGCAGCCTATTAGCTTAACTTTACATTCTTAGTTTATGATTTATTACCCTACACAATCATGTTCTCCATTTTTTTTTAATATTAAAGTGCAATGTAAGCACTAAATGTAACTATTTAATAGGAATTATTATTTATTTCTAGTGATTTGTTAGTGTTTATAATAAAAAATCCTAAATAGCTACTGACCTGAATATGACACTCAAACGTCATGTAAGTATGATAAATATTTGCTTTCGTGGGTGCAGGTCTCAAAGCAGATCAGAAGTTAAGGGAAGCATTGAAAAAGACTCTCTGTTCTGTAATCTATATTCATTGCCATCGTTGAACTCCATTTGTTTGGCTGTTTTTCAAATATTATTCCACTCTCTGTGTCTAAGAATAGAGTCAGGATGGATCCAAAAGAGCTACTCTCAGAGCCAAGGAATGAAACCTCAAAAGTCCAAATTGTTTCTGGGTCAGCTATTAATGAGTCTAGTAGCAGGGTGCGGTACATGGAATGTCGGAAGAATCACACCCTTGAGCTTCCCTATCATGGCAAAGATGGATGCCAAGAGTTCAAGGCCAGCCAAGATGATGAAATTAGATGCGAGGCCTGTAATTGTCACCATAGTTTCCACAGAAAGGTAGAGTACAGGGAATGTTGGAAGAATCACACCCTTTGGCTTCCCTATCATGCCAAAGATGGATGTGGAGAGTTCAAAGGCAGCCAAGATGATGAAATGAGATGCCAGGCCTGTAATTGTCACCGTAGTTTCCACAGAAGGGTAGAGTATCATTAGCTCTTACAGTAGGCCAATGAGTCAATTTAAAGCTTAACAGTTGGTACCTCGTTGTTATTTGAGGCATTCTGAACCTGTAAGGGGCTATTATTGTGGTTAGCATGTATGTTGAGAATATTTATACAAAATTTTTAGAATTTTTAATAACTATTTTGCATACAGAATTGAGCTTTAACATTTTAAAAGTGTTTAAAATGAGTTATTTCTAAATATCATCCACTTCAACAGTGAAAGGTTAATTTTGGCCAATAAAAATAAGACAAATATTTACCACTTTTTGTTATGAATGAGGTATAAAATTGCTATTTACTATTTGAATATTGAAGTGGATGATGTTTAAATAGAGTGTTTTAAATGAGGCTTTATGTAGAAAAAGGTTCGAACAATTTGTATATAGTCGTTATTTATATTAGATATAACCACAACATAGTAGTTATTTATATTAGATATTTTTAAAAGTGTAAATAAGTGCCACGTAGTGGCTAGTACTTGCCTTGTAGTGTTGTTATTATAGTATTTGTTTACTTGTAATTTTTTTTGTTGATTAGCTATTAGTTGTATATAGTATTTGTTTAGCTGTAATTTTTTTGTTGATTAGGTATTGGTTGTATAGACAAATTGCATTCCAATAATTGAAAATTTAATTTTTGAAGAGTGTTGAAATGTCTTGGATAAATAAAATTGAAATCTCATAAATAATATAATTTGGTAAAAATAAAATAGGACTAAAATATATTCTTAAGTATAAAACTAAACTTTACAAAGCCTATTAAATAACACAAATATTTCCTTAAAATGTAATAATACTAATACTTTTATAATTTAAAATGCATTAAAATTTTGTAAGTTCGAAGAATAAAATAAAAAATGTAATTCGTGGTGAAATATTTTTTAGAGAACATGATTTTAATTATTTTAATTAATCTGATATTGTGGTTTAGTAATTTTTTTTCTAATATTGTTTATCATTTCAAAATTGTAACTATTATATTTACAGAACTAAATTTATAAGGAAAAATTTATGTGAACTTGTTTTGAAATGTCTTGGGTAAATAAAATTGAAATCTCAAAAATAATTTAATTTGGTAAAAATAAAATAGAACTAAAATATTTACTTAGCTATAAACTAAACTTTACAAATCCTATTAAATAACACAAATATTTCCATAACTATAAAAATAAACTTTACAAAGCATACATATTTGTAATAAGTTGAGTGTATAGAGATTTGAAATGTCTGCTTAAGATATTAAAATGTAATAATATTAATACTATGATAATTTAAAATGGATTAAAATATTGTATGTTTGAAGAATAAAATAAAAAATTTAATAACATGTTGAAATATTTTTCATGATACTGTAGATTTTTAACTTTTTAGTAAATAAAATTAAAATAATAGATTTTTAACTCTTGAGTAAATAAAATTGAAATTCCAAAAATAATCTAATTTCATAAAATAAAATGTGTAAAACGCTATATTTTTAATAGTATTATTAATATTATAACTTTGTCCCTTTGACAAAAAGTAATTTTTGTAAAAACTTAAATTCATAAAAATTGATGATTTTTTGCTCTCATAATTATCGCCATCCATTTAGGCATGACTTAACTAGTGGGAGACAAAATTTGTGTTCATAATTTGTTTACTTGCCACATCCTCCCCTCAAACCAAAATTCTCTCTGCATATTTTTAATAAAGATAATAGAAAAATGTGTATAAATATAAGTAGTACTCAAAAATAAATTTGAAGTGCCACATAGTGGCTAGTACCTGCCTTATAGTGTAGTTATTATAGTATTTGTTTAGTTGTAATTTTTTTGTTGATTAGCAATTGGTTGTATATAGTATTTGTTTAGTTGTAATTTTTTTTGTTGATTAGGTATTGGTTGTATAGACAAATTGTATTCCAATAATTGAAAAATTAATTTTTGAAGAGTGTTGAAATGTCTTGGGTAAATAAAATTGAAATCTCAAAAATAATCTAATTCACAAATATTTCAATACTCTAATACTTTTATAATTTAAATGCATTTAAATATTGTATGTTTGAAGAATAAAATAAAAAATGTAATAACATCGCAAAATATTTTTTGTGATACTGTAGATTAACTCTTACTAAATAAAATTGAAATCCCAAAAATAATCTAATTTCATAAAATAAAATGTGTAGAACCCTAACCCTAATTGGGTGTGGATAGATTTGAAATGTCTACCTAAAATATTAAAATGTAATAATATTGAATACTATTACAATTTAAAGAATAATTACATAATACAATAACAATGACATATTCATATTGACATCACTCCAATATTTTATCTTACTCATTTTTTTGTTTAGGTAATAATAGTAAGTACTTTTAGAGAACATGATTTTAATTATTTTATTTAATCTAATATTGTGGTTTAGTAATAATTTTGGGTGCATTCATTTAATAAAAGTATGTCGGTTCAGCTCCATTTAATTAGACATCAATGGTTAAGATCAAATGAATAGTTAAGAAATATTTTAGTGAAATTAGGCTATTTATGTGTAGAACCCTAAACTATAGTTGTAAAACAAATTTAAACCCTAATAATTTTTTTATAAAATAAATAAATAAAAATATGTATGCTTTGTAAAAAAAATTTAGTGTTATTTTATTTTACGAAATTAGGTTATTTTTTGGATTTTAATTTTTTTACTCAAGAGTTAAAAATCTAGTGTCATGAAAAATACTTTTATTTTGGGGATTTCAATTTTATTTTCTCAATAGTTAAAAATCTAGTATGATGGGAAATATTTAAATGAAGTGATGTCATGTTCCTGAAATATAGTTAGTAAAATCTTTAAAATATAATGCGCTTGCGTATTTTTTTCCCCTTTTTTATTTGATTTGATAAAACCCTAATAAAATATACTTATAAAATATTATTAAACATAAATAAAATAATATGCAATATTACCACCATTATTGTAATGATGCCCGCCCTTATCATGTAAAAGTTTTCTTTCAATTAGATTAAAGAAAAATAATTTTTAAATTTGTTATAATTTTTGCATCTATACAATAGAAATAGCTAAATATTTTTTAAATAGAAAAACTATTTTAGATCTCATTGGTTGCAAACAAAATTATTAATAACGACCTACTTATAGTTTGCTTATGGCCTAAGAAAAATTTCAAAGCACTATAATGTTCACATAAAAAAGACTATCGGCTTAGGATTTAACCCAAATCAATTGAAAAACCTGCATGAGCACGATGGAATAGATAAAATCTAATTTAATATACTATGAATTGTAAAAGAGTTATAGCAAAGATAATGATACTGCTAGATAAAAGGGCTAAAAAGTCCATGAACTAAAAATGCATTAAAATATTGTATGTTTGAAGAACAAAATAAAAAATGTAATAAATTTCATGACATGTAGATTTTAAAGTTTCGACTAAATAAAATTGAAATCCAAGATTTTTAACTTTTGAGTAAATAAAATTGAAATTCCTAAAATAATCTAATTACATAAAATAAAATGTGTAGAACCCTAAAAACTAAATTAAAATTAAAGTACTTTTAGCTAATGAAGCAAAAAATTAATCGCCATCCATTTAGGCATGACTTAACTAGTGGGAGACAAAATTTGTGTTCATAATTTGTTTACTTACCACCCTAAAATAATCTAATTACATAAAATAAAATGTGTAGAACCCTAAAAACTAAATTAAAATTAAATTACTTTTAGCTAATGAAGCAAAAAATTAATTGCCATCCATTTAGGCATGACTTAACTAGTGGGAGACAAAATTTGTGTTCACAATTTGTTTACTTGCCACGTGCTCCACTCAAACCACAATTCTTCTACATTTATAATTTAATCTGCAGAGAAGAGGTCCTTTTTTTAAACCAATGACAATACAGATAAATCATTTTTCAATAATTTTTTGTTAAAAATTTACCATGTTGACATAGGTGCTCCCCTCAAACCACAATTCTTCCGCATTTATAGTTTAATCCACATAAAGAGGTCTTTTTGTTTAACCAGTGACAATATAGATAAATCATTTTTCAATAATTTTTTGTTAAAAATTTACCATGTTGACATAGGAAAAGTACAAATATAAATCAAATTTGCCCCACAAGAAAAATAATCCTTTCTTTTGATTGGTTTTCAAGATTAATAACTATATAAGTGTGAACTCATTGCAATAGTACCTGGTGGAAGGCATGTACTAATAAAAACAAAATAAATTGAATTGGGAGAAGAAGTTTAATGGATAAGGAGATAAGTCTTATTGGTAAGAGTATTATGAAACCTTTTTTTTAAATTTTTCTTACAAAATTAATTTATGAAGTGATGCAATGTTCCTGCTATTATTTATAGAAGGTTAGATTAGCATTGCATATTATTTACTCTTATTCTATCTACATGCTACTCAATAAAATAAAAAGAAAATTGTAATTGAACCTATAAATTATAATTTATTTATTATTTTTCTTGCATAAACAAATCTTTGAAAACCACAAAGAAAATTAATGGAAGGGTAAATTATTTACATTAGTTTAATGAGAGATAGGGTTAAGGTTCTTCAATCTTTAAAAGTGACAAACAAAATTAATACTTAGTTTATTCTTTTAGATTTTTACTATAGGAATTCATTCATAAGAAAATTAATTCTTTACTTTTGTTTAATGAAGGTTAGCAAAGAAAAATAACAACAAAGTAAATTACTTTTAGTTTAATGAGGGCTAGGGTTATAGTTCAATCTTTAAAATCCACATATAAAATTAATATTTTTACTATGAGAATTAATTCTATTAAAAATTATAATTAAGTTTTTTCATCATTTGGATTAAAGTATTGAAAATTTTCCATTTAAAACTAGTTGTTAGAGCTATGATTTGGGGTTGCATACCCACAAAGAAAACTAATTGCAAAATAAATTACTTTAGTTTTTTTAGGATTTTAATCTTTAAAAGATTAAAGATTTTTTCTTTGGGAATTATTTCCATTAGACAATTGTAATTAAGTTTCTCATATCGTTTGGATTAAATTAAAAACTAATTTTTAGGATTCTTCAATCTTTAAATGTAAATTTATAAAGTAAATAAAATAAATGTTTAAGTAAAACTAGAATTATATAGTAATATGTATATATTTTAGCTCCCGACTCTATATATTCAAATAAATTAATAAAATTATATAAGTAGTACTCAGACATAAATTTGAGAAAAGGCAAATGAGAGAAAATTGAATTGGGAGAAGAAGTTTAATCGATAAGACTATGCAACATTTTTCTATTTTTCTTGCAAAATGAATTTATGAAGTGATGCAATCTTAAAGTGCAGCTTAAATTATGGAACCTATAAATTATAATTTATTTAATATTTTTGTTGCATAAACAAATCTTTGAAAACCACAAAGAAAATTAAGCAAAGAAAAATAAGGGCAAGGTAAAGAATAAATCTTTAAAAGATTAAAGATTTTTTCTATGGGAATTAATTCCATTAGACAATTATAATTATAATTAAGTTTTCATATCATTTGCGTTAAATTTAAAAACTAATTTTTACGATTCTTCAATTTTTAAATGTAAATTTATAAAGTAAATAAAATAAATGTTTAAGTAAAACTATCATTATATAGTAATATGTAAATATTTTAGCTCCTCACTCTAAATATATTGAAATAAATTAATAAAATTATTAAACCAATAGAGATATCTTAAATACATCTATCTAAAAGATGCATAGATATGTATTCTCACTAACAATCTTAAATACATCTATCTAAAAGATGCCTAGATATGCATTCTCATTAACAATTTCAATATAGGTGCCTCAAGACTTATCTATTAGCATCTTTTAGATAAATGTATTATTTAAGATAAATGTATTGTTTAAGATATCTATGCTAGTTTAATTAATTAGTCTAAAAGTCTTAAATCCTATTTCAATAACTTATTTATTCTAATTAGCTCAAATCCTTATCCATTATCCCCAAATAAATTAATTAAAAATTCAACTAGTCACATGACCAACTAAAGGTTGTTTAGATTCACTTAACTTAGACACTTTCACAAAAGTCAAACTAACTTTATAGCTCCACCATTCATTCACATATGACATTTTTTAATCCTAGCAGTTCACATAAACATAAGCCCTAGAAGTTTTCATTTTTCCCTAGTTTTTCTCATTTAATACTAATCATCCATCCATCCATCCATCTTTAATCTCAATCATTCATCTTTATAGAATTCCTTAGAAGCTTACATCCTTGCCCTCATTTTTGTCATTTGATCCCAGCCATCCATCTATCTTTAATCTCAACCCTTCGTCCTTATAGAACCTCATAGAAGCTTCTACTCTTGCTCACATTTGTCTCATTCAATCCTAGCCATCCAATGCAAATAAATCCTAATCGTCCATTCCTCTACCTCAAATCTATAAATTTAGGCTTCCCTCTCATCCAAGGTATCAAGAAAAATATGCTATCATACTAGTGAGTCCACTAGAGCAATTCAACATAGCAATTATTGTCAACACTTTATCATTTGGAGCCATCATTCACATCCAAGGAAAAAGGTATTGAGTTTTGTTTGGTTTTGCATCACTATAGTTTCCTTTTCTTTCATATTCCAATCTAAAGTAGAGGCAGCCTATTAGCTTAACTTTACATTCTTAGTTTATGATTTATTACCCTACACAATCATGTTCTCCATTTTTTTTTAATATTAAAGTGCAATGTAAGCACTAAATGTAACTATTTAATAGGAATTATTATTTATTTCTAGTGATTTGTTAGTGTTTATAATAAAAAATCCTAAATAGCTACTGACCTGAATATGACACTCAAACGTCATGTAAGTATGATAAATATTTGCTTTCGTGGGTGCAGGTCTCAAAGCAGATCAGAAGTTAAGGGAAGCATTGAAAAAGACTCTCTGTTCTGTAATCTATATTCATTGCCATCGTTGAACTCCATTTGTTTGGCTGTTTTTCAAATATTATTCCACTCTCTGTGTCTAAGAATAGAGTCAGGATGGATCCAAAAGAGCTACTCTCAGAGCCAAGGAATGAAACCTCAAAAGTCCAAATTGTTTCTGGGTCAGCTATTAATGAGTCTAGTAGCAGGGTGCGGTACATGGAATGTCGGAAGAATCACACCCTTGAGCTTCCCTATCATGGCAAAGATGGATGCCAAGAGTTCAAGGCCAGCCAAGATGATGAAATTAGATGCGAGGCCTGTAATTGTCACCATAGTTTCCACAGAAAGGTAGAGTACAGGGAATGTTGGAAGAATCACACCCTTTGGCTTCCCTATCATGCCAAAGATGGATGTGGAGAGTTCAAAGGCAGCCAAGATGATGAAATGAGATGCCAGGCCTGTAATTGTCACCGTAGTTTCCACAGAAGGGTAGAGTATCATTAGCTCTTACAGTAGGCCAATGAGTCAATTTAAAGCTTAACAGTTGGTACCTCGTTGTTATTTGAGGCATTCTGAACCTGTAAGGGGCTATTATTGTGGTTAGCATGTATGTTGAGAATATTTATACAAAATTTTTAGAATTTTTAATAACTATTTTGCATACAGAATTGAGCTTTAACATTTTAAAAGTGTTTAAAATGAGTTATTTCTAAATATCATCCACTTCAACAGTGAAAGGTTAATTTTGGCCAATAAAAATAAGACAAATATTTACCACTTTTTGTTATGAATGAGGTATAAAATTACTATTTACTATTTGAATATTGAAGTGGATGATGTTTAAATAGAGTGTTTTAAATGAGGCTTTATGTAGAAAAAGGTTCGAACAATTTGTATATAGTCGTTATTTATATTAGATATAACCACAACATAGTAGTTATTTATATTAGATATTTTTAAAAGTGTAAATAAGTGCCACGTAGTGGCTAGTACTTGCCTTGTAGTGTTGTTATTATAGTATTTGTTTACTTGTAATTTTTTTTGTTGATTAGCTATTAGTTGTATATAGTATTTGTTTAGCTGTAATTTTTTTGTTGATTAGGTATTGGTTGTATAGACAAATTGCATTCCAATAATTGAAAATTTAATTTTTGAAGAGTGTTGAAATGTCTTGGATAAATAAAATTGAAATCTCATAAATAATATAATTTGGTAAAAATAAAATAGGACTAAAATATATTCTTAAGTATAAAACTAAACTTTACAAAGCCTATTAAATAACACAAATATTTCCTTAAAATGTAATAATACTAATACTTTTATAATTTAAAATGCATTAAAATTTTGTAAGTTCGGTTTTGAAATGTCTTGGGTAAATAAAATTGAAATCTCAAAAATAATTTAATTTGGTAAAAATAAAATAGAACTAAAATATTTACTTAGCTATAAACTAAACTTTACAAATCCTATTAAATAACACAAATATTTCCATAACTATAAAAATAAACTTTACAAAGCATACATATTTGTAATAAGTTGAGTGTATAGAGATTTGAAATGTCTGCTTAAGATATTAAAATGTAATAATATTAATACTATGATAATTTAAAATGGATTAAAATATTGTATGTTTGAAGAATAAAATAAAAAATTTAATAACATGTTGAAATATTTTTCATGATACTGTAGATTTTTAACTTTTTAGTAAATAAAATTAAAATAATAGATTTTTAACTCTTGAGTAAATAAAATTGAAATTCCAAAAATAATCTAATTTCATAAAATAAAATGTGTAAAACGCTATATTTTTAATAGTATTATTAATATTATAACTTTGTCCCTTTGACAAAAAGTAATTTTTGTAAAAACTTAAATTCATAAAAATTGATGATTTTTTGCTCTCATAATTATCGCCATCCATTTAGGCATGACTTAACTAGTGGGAGACAAAATTTGTGTTCATAATTTGTTTACTTGCCACATCCTCCCCTCAAACCAAAATTCTCTCTGCATATTTTTAATAAAGATAATAGAAAAATGTGTATAAATATAAGTAGTACTCAAAAATAAATTTGAAGTGCCACATAGTGGCTAGTACCTGCCTTATAGTGTAGTTATTATAGTATTTGTTTAGTTGTAATTTTTTTGTTGATTAGCAATTGGTTGTATATAGTATTTGTTTAGTTGTAATTTTTTTTGTTGATTAGGTATTGGTTGTATAGACAAATTGTATTCCAATAATTGAAAAATTAATTTTTGAAGAGTGTTGAAATGTCTTGGGTAAATAAAATTGAAATCTCAAAAATAATCTAATTCACAAATATTTCAATACTCTAATACTTTTATAATTTAAATGCATTTAAATATTGTATGTTTGAAGAATAAAATAAAAAATGTAATAACATCGCAAAATATTTTTTGTGATACTGTAGATTAACTCTTACTAAATAAAATTGAAATCCCAAAAATAATCTAATTTCATAAAATAAAATGTGTAGAACCCTAACCCTAATTGGGTGTGGATAGATTTGAAATGTCTACCTAAAATATTAAAATGTAATAATATTGAATACTATTACAATTTAAAGAATAATTACATAATACAATAACAATGACATATTCATATTGACATCACTCCAATATTTTATCTTACTCATTTTTTTGTTTAGGTAATAATAGTAAGTACTTTTAGAGAACATGATTTTAATTATTTTATTTAATCTAATATTGTGGTTTAGTAATAATTTTGGGTGCATTCATTTAATAAAAGTATGTCGGTTCAGCTCCATTTAATTAGACATCAATGGTTAAGATCAAATGAATAGTTAAGAAATATTTTAGTGAAATTAGGCTATTTATGTGTAGAACCCTAAACTATAGTTGTAAAACAAATTTAAACCCTAATAATTTTTTTATAAAATAAATAAATAAAAATATGTATGCTTTGTAAAAAAAATTTAGTGTTATTTTATTTTACGAAATTAGGTTATTTTTTGGATTTTAATTTTTTTACTCAAGAGTTAAAAATCTAGTGTCATGAAAAATACTTTTATTTTGGGGATTTCAATTTTATTTTCTCAATAGTTAAAAATCTAGTATGATGGGAAATATTTAAATGAAGTGATGTCATGTTCCTGAAATATAGTTAGTAAAATCTTTAAAATATAATGCGCTTGCGTATTTTTTTCCCCTTTTTTATTTGATTTGATAAAACCCTAATAAAATATACTTATAAAATATTATTAAACATAAATAAAATAATATGCAATATTACCACCATTATTGTAATGATGCCCGCCCTTATCATGTAAAAGTTTTCTTTCAATTAGATTAAAGAAAAATAATTTTTAAATTTGTTATAATTTTTGCATCTATACAATAGAAATAGCTAAATATTTTTTAAATAGAAAAACTATTTTAGATCTCATTGGTTGCAAACAAAATTATTAATAACGACCTACTTATAGTTTGCTTATGGCCTAAGAAAAATTTCAAAGCACTATAATGTTCACATAAAAAAGACTATCGGCTTAGGATTTAACCCAAATCAATTGAAAAACCTGCATGAGCACGATGGAATAGATAAAATCTAATTTAATATACTATGAATTGTAAAAGAGTTATAGCAAAGATAATGATACTGCTAGATAAAAGGGCTAAAAAGTCCATGAACTAAAAATGCATTAAAATATTGTATGTTTGAAGAACAAAATAAAAAATGTAATAAATTTCATGACATGTAGATTTTAAAGTTTCGACTAAATAAAATTGAAATCCAAGATTTTTAACTTTTGAGTAAATAAAATTGAAATTCCTAAAATAATCTAATTACATAAAATAAAATGTGTAGAACCCTAAAAACTAAATTAAAATTAAAGTACTTTTAGCTAATGAAGCAAAAAATTAATCGCCATCCATTTAGGCATGACTTAACTAGTGGGAGACAAAATTTGTGTTCATAATTTGTTTACTTACCACCCTAAAATAATCTAATTACATAAAATAAAATGTGTAGAACCCTAAAAACTAAATTAAAATTAAATTACTTTTAGCTAATGAAGCAAAAAATTAATTGCCATCCATTTAGGCATGACTTAACTAGTGGGAGACAAAATTTGTGTTCACAATTTGTTTACTTGCCACGTGCTCCACTCAAACCACAATTCTTCTACATTTATAATTTAATCTGCAGAGAAGAGGTCCTTTTTTTAAACCAATGACAATACAGATAAATCATTTTTCAATAATTTTTTGTTAAAAATTTACCATGTTGACATAGGTGCTCCCCTCAAACCACAATTCTTCCGCATTTATAGTTTAATCCACATAAAGAGGTCTTTTTGTTTAACCAGTGACAATATAGATAAATCATTTTTCAATAATTTTTTGTTAAAAATTTACCATGTTGACATAGGAAAAGTACAAATATAAATCAAATTTGCCCCACAAGAAAAATAATCCTTTCTTTTGATTGGTTTTCAAGATTAATAACTATATAAGTGTGAACTCATTGCAATAGTACCTGGTGGAAGGCATGTACTAATAAAAACAAAATAAATTGAATTGGGAGAAGAAGTTTAATGGATAAGGAGATAAGTCTTATTGGTAAGAGTATTATGAAACCTTTTTTTTAAATTTTTCTTACAAAATTAATTTATGAAGTGATGCAATGTTCCTGCTATTATTTATAGAAGGTTAGATTAGCATTGCATATTATTTACTCTTATTCTATCTACATGCTACTCAATAAAATAAAAAGAAAATTGTAATTGAACCTATAAATTATAATTTATTTATTATTTTTCTTGCATAAACAAATCTTTGAAAACCACAAAGAAAATTAATGGAAGGGTAAATTATTTACATTAGTTTAATGAGAGATAGGGTTAAGGTTCTTCAATCTTTAAAAGTGACAAACAAAATTAATACTTAGTTTATTCTTTTAGATTTTTACTATAGGAATTCATTCATAAGAAAATTAATTCTTTACTTTTGTTTAATGAAGGTTAGCAAAGAAAAATAACAACAAAGTAAATTACTTTTAGTTTAATGAGGGCTAGGGTTATAGTTCAATCTTTAAAATCCACATATAAAATTAATATTTTTACTATGAGAATTAATTCTATTAAAAATTATAATTAAGTTTTTTCATCATTTGGATTAAAGTATTGAAAATTTTCCATTTAAAACTAGTTGTTAGAGCTATGATTTGGGGTTGCATACCCACAAAGAAAACTAATTGCAAAATAAATTACTTTAGTTTTTTTAGGATTTTAATCTTTAAAAGATTAAAGATTTTTTCTTTGGGAATTATTTCCATTAGACAATTGTAATTAAGTTTCTCATATCGTTTGGATTAAATTAAAAACTAATTTTTAGGATTCTTCAATCTTTAAATGTAAATTTATAAAGTAAATAAAATAAATGTTTAAGTAAAACTAGAATTATATAGTAATATGTATATATTTTAGCTCCCGACTCTATATATTCAAATAAATTAATAAAATTATATAAGTAGTACTCAGACATAAATTTGAGAAAAGGCAAATGAGAGAAAATTGAATTGGGAGAAGAAGTTTAATCGATAAGACTATGCAACATTTTTCTATTTTTCTTGCAAAATGAATTTATGAAGTGATGCAATCTTAAAGTGCAGCTTAAATTATGGAACCTATAAATTATAATTTATTTAATATTTTTGTTGCATAAACAAATCTTTGAAAACCACAAAGAAAATTAAGCAAAGAAAAATAAGGGCAAGGTAAAGAATAAATCTTTAAAAGATTAAAGATTTTTTCTATGGGAATTAATTCCATTAGACAATTATAATTATAATTAAGTTTTCATATCATTTGCGTTAAATTTAAAAACTAATTTTTACGATTCTTCAATTTTTAAATGTAAATTTATAAAGTAAATAAAATAAATGTTTAAGTAAAACTATCATTATATAGTAATATGTAAATATTTTAGCTCCTCACTCTAAATATATTGAAATAAATTAATAAAATTATTAAACCAATAGAGATATCTTAAATACATCTATCTAAAAGATGCATAGATATGTATTCTCACTAACAATCTTAAATACATCTATCTAAAAGATGCCTAGATATGCATTCTCATTAACAATTTCAATATAGGTGCCTCAAGACTTATCTATTAGCATCTTTTAGATAAATGTATTATTTAAGATAAATGTATTGTTTAAGATATCTATGCTAGTTTAATTAATTAGTCTAAAAGTCTTAAATCCTATTTCAATAACTTATTTATTCTAATTAGCTCAAATCCTTATCCATTATCCCCAAATAAATTAATTAAAAATTCAACTAGTCACATGACCAACTAAAGGTTGTTTAGATTCACTTAACTTAGACACTTTCACAAAAGTCAAACTAACTTTATAGCTCCACCATTCATTCACATATGACATTTTTTAATCCTAGCAGTTCACATAAACATAAGCCCTAGAAGTTTTCATTTTTCCCTAGTTTTTCTCATTTAATACTAATCATCCATCCATCCATCCATCTTTAATCTCAATCATTCATCTTTATAGAATTCCTTAGAAGCTTACATCCTTGCCCTCATTTTTGTCATTTGATCCCAGCCATCCATCTATCTTTAATCTCAACCCTTCGTCCTTATAGAACCTCATAGAAGCTTCTACTCTTGCTCACATTTGTCTCATTCAATCCTAGCCATCCAATGCAAATAAATCCTAATCGTCCATTCCTCTACCTCAAATCTATAAATTTAGGCTTCCCTCTCATCCAAGGTATCAAGAAAAATATGCTATCATACTAGTGAGTCCACTAGAGCAATTCAACATAGCAATTATTGTCAACACTTTATCATTTGGAGCCATCATTCACATCCAAGGAAAAAGGTATTGAGTTTTGTTTGGTTTTGCATCACTATAGTTTCCTTTTCTTTCATATTCCAATCTAAAGTAGAGGCAGCCTATTAGCTTAACTTTACATTCTTAGTTTATGATTTATTACCCTACACAATCATGTTCTCCATTTTTTTTTAATATTAAAGTGCAATGTAAGCACTAAATGTAACTATTTAATAGGAATTATTATTTATTTCTAGTGATTTGTTAGTGTTTATAATAAAAAATCCTAAATAGCTACTGACCTGAATATGACACTCAAACGTCATGTAAGTATGATAAATATTTGCTTTCGTGGGTGCAGGTCTCAAAGCAGATCAGAAGTTAAGGGAAGCATTGAAAAAGACTCTCTGTTCTGTAATCTATATTCATTGCCATCGTTGAACTCCATTTGTTTGGCTGTTTTTCAAATATTATTCCACTCTCTGTGTCTAAGAATAGAGTCAGGATGGATCCAAAAGAGCTACTCTCAGAGCCAAGGAATGAAACCTCAAAAGTCCAAATTGTTTCTGGGTCAGCTATTAATGAGTCTAGTAGCAGGGTGCGGTACATGGAATGTCGGAAGAATCACACCCTTGAGCTTCCCTATCATGGCAAAGATGGATGCCAAGAGTTCAAGGCCAGCCAAGATGATGAAATTAGATGCGAGGCCTGTAATTGTCACCATAGTTTCCACAGAAAGGTAGAGTACAGGGAATGTTGGAAGAATCACACCCTTTGGCTTCCCTATCATGCCAAAGATGGATGTGGAGAGTTCAAAGGCAGCCAAGATGATGAAATGAGATGCCAGGCCTGTAATTGTCACCGTAGTTTCCACAGAAGGGTAGAGTATCATTAGCTCTTACAGTAGGCCAATGAGTCAATTTAAAGCTTAACAGTTGGTACCTCGTTGTTATTTGAGGCATTCTGAACCTGTAAGGGGCTATTATTGTGGTTAGCATGTATGTTGAGAATATTTATACAAAATTTTTAGAATTTTTAATAACTATTTTGCATACAGAATTGAGCTTTAACATTTTAAAAGTGTTTAAAATGAGTTATTTCTAAATATCATCCACTTCAACAGTGAAAGGTTAATTTTGGCCAATAAAAATAAGACAAATATTTACCACTTTTTGTTATGAATGAGGTATAAAATTACTATTTACTATTTGAATATTGAAGTGGATGATGTTTAAATAGAGTGTTTTAAATGAGGCTTTATGTAGAAAAAGGTTCGAACAATTTGTATATAGTCGTTATTTATATTAGATATAACCACAACATAGTAGTTATTTATATTAGATATTTTTAAAAGTGTAAATAAGTGCCACGTAGTGGCTAGTACTTGCCTTGTAGTGTTGTTATTATAGTATTTGTTTACTTGTAATTTTTTTTGTTGATTAGCTATTAGTTGTATATAGTATTTGTTTAGCTGTAATTTTTTTGTTGATTAGGTATTGGTTGTATAGACAAATTGCATTCCAATAATTGAAAATTTAATTTTTGAAGAGTGTTGAAATGTCTTGGATAAATAAAATTGAAATCTCATAAATAATATAATTTGGTAAAAATAAAATAGGACTAAAATATATTCTTAAGTATAAAACTAAACTTTACAAAGCCTATTAAATAACACAAATATTTCCTTAAAATGTAATAATACTAATACTTTTATAATTTAAAATGCATTAAAATTTTGTAAGTTCGAAGAATAAAATAAAAAATGTAATTCGTGGTGAAATATTTTTTAGAGAACATGATTTTAATTATTTTAATTAATCTGATATTGTGGTTTAGTAATTTTTTTTCTAATATTGTTTATCATTTCAAAATTGTAACTATTATATTTACAGAACTAAATTTATAAGGAAAAATTTATGTGAACTTGTTTTGAAATGTCTTGGGTAAATAAAATTGAAATCTCAAAAATAATTTAATTTGGTAAAAATAAAATAGAACTAAAATATTTACTTAGCTATAAACTAAACTTTACAAATCCTATTAAATAACACAAATATTTCCATAACTATAAAAATAAACTTTACAAAGCATACATATTTGTAATAAGTTGAGTGTATAGAGATTTGAAATGTCTGCTTAAGATATTAAAATGTAATAATATTAATACTATGATAATTTAAAATGGATTAAAATATTGTATGTTTGAAGAATAAAATAAAAAATTTAATAACATGTTGAAATATTTTTCATGATACTGTAGATTTTTAACTTTTTAGTAAATAAAATTGAAATAATAGATTTTTAACTCTTGAGTAAATAAAATTGAAATTCCAAAAATAATCTAATTTCATAAAATAAAATGTGTAGAACCCTATATTTTTAATAGTATTATTAATATTATAACTTTGTCCCTTTGACAAAAAGTAATTTTTGTAAAAACTTAAATTCATAAAAATTGATGATTTTTTGCTCTCATAATTATCGCCATCCATTTAGGCATGACTTAACTAGTGGGAGACAAAATTTGTGTTCATAATTTGTTTACTTGCCACATCCTCCCCTCAAACCAAAATTCTCTCTACATTTATAGCTTTTTGTTACACTCAAGATGTCATTTTTTTTTCAGCCAATGACAATACAGATAAATTATTTTTCAATAATTTTTTGTTAGAAATTTATCATGTCGAGATAGGAAAAGTACAAATTTAAATCAAATCTTTTGATTAGTTTACAATCAATAGATTAATCACTAGATAAGTGTGAACTCATTGCAATAGTACTTGCTAAAGGCAAGGTACTAATAAAAATACTAATTACAAAAATATAGAACAATAACATTATAAAATATTAAGTATTTAAAAAAAATACATTAAAGATATTATTTTTACATTAAATTATTTAAATAACTCTTAAATATTTTTTGTGAGATGATTCATTTTGTAAATCACAAAATGTGATTTGAAATATCCAAGCACTTTTTATATTTTACATAATATTTTTTTTATAAAAGTTTAAATATTTTATGGTTTTGCAATTGATAGTGTAAATACAACAATCTTGGACTTTTGATCCATCAACATGGTGAATACAAATATTATATATATATATATATATATAAAATTTATATTCATAGTCTAAGATATAATTTGATGAATAGATCAATATATGCAATCATTTAATTAATTTTTAGTAAATACAATTTCTTAGGAATAGGTATAGGGTGATGAAAATTAGAGAGGTGTTGAGTCATTAGAGAGGGGGATGTGTGTGTTGTAAAGATTTAAGAGGGCTGTAATAGAAACCATGGAAAATAAAAACGAGTGTCCCCAACTAAGGAGACAAGTGTTTGCCTCTCAACAAGAGAGATGCCAAGGGAGGAAATTTTTAATCAATTATTTTGGGGAAAAGAAAGGGGCCTTCTCCTTATCCTCCTAGCTGTTGTAAATTTTCTTTTTTTACCATGGCTGGAACCTTTTTGGAAACCTTCTTCTATAATTTTTTGGAATCACTTGAAATTGTGTTTTTGACCTATATTATATGGATCACTTTCTTTTACTGGGATTTATGCACCTTCTAGGTTGTTTAGAAAAAGATGCTATAATTTCATTTTCAATCTACAGTAACTGTTGTACCATCTACCAAAAAATGTTTTCCATTAGTAGTGACTACCTTATCACATACTGTATTTTTTCTCTATAGACTAGGAGGGTAAATCTTGTACATAGAGGTCTAGCTGTGGAAAAAGCGTAATCTAGATATCAGTGGATTTGGATCTACCTCCTCCAAGTGTTGTGCAAGGATCCAAGTAGGCATCAATCCTTGGTGGAATCCCTAATTATTAGAACCCTAAATTGTATAGAACATGTTACAGTAAATTGTATGGGTAAAAAAAAGTTGTATTAACTATCTTATATTAATTTCCAAGAAGAAATTATTTTCTATTTGTGTTGGGTATTGTATTTTTGAATGTCAAGTAATGATTGGGGTAAAGAGAGAGATGTCCTCAGAAGAATTTGAGAGAATATGGTTGGGTAAGAGTACCCAAAAGTTTCTTGTTCATTGTCCCTATATGTTGATGTTTGTTCTTCTCCTGTACAAAAAGGGAATTATTGGAAGATTACTTAGGTGCAATATTGTGTCTTGAGGTGCTTATATTGTGCAAGGTTGAGTTGTGGTG
This sequence comes from Cunninghamia lanceolata, assembly GCA_027924645.1. Taxonomy (NCBI): domain Eukaryota; kingdom Viridiplantae; phylum Streptophyta; class Pinopsida; order Cupressales; family Cupressaceae; genus Cunninghamia; species Cunninghamia lanceolata. Next base: position 1,940,639 of record BSBN01000244.1, read on the forward strand.
TTGTGTGAAATTATGTCCTTGTTGTTGAAAAAATGTGTGTTACTGTCATGCTATGTAGTTGGTATATGTATTCTAACCGGCCCCCCTATGTTTTCCCCTAGCTCAGGGGTGGATAGCTTCTATCCTAGGCTAGGAGGTGAGCATCCCACTGGCTATATCCAAGAATTTTGGTTCCACTGATACATGTTCAGTGACAAAGGGAAAGAAGAGAGGAAGTCATTGCAAGGTCTAGTTCTGAGAGAGGGGTCAAATCCAAGTAATGGAAGTGTATGTCATTGTATACTATTAATGTGTTAGTAGGAAGTATGTCCTCTGTAAAATAAAGAAATGAAATAAACTATCTTTGTATATTTGTTACATACCTGCTCTGATATGAAATGGATTTTTGCCAAGGGAAAAAAAAGAGAAGAACTAACAAGAAAATAAAATGAAAGAGAAATGCTAATTGTATTGTTGTATATGAAACCATTGAATCATTTCTAGCATGGAATGCTCCTAATGTAAAATTATAGAAATTAGGACTATTGTTATGTGTATATAAACATATTCATCCTTTTGTTACAATACACGTGTTCCTTGATACTAGGAAAGAAGAAAAAAAAAGATCTTAGACATAAATTTATTTTAATATCTCCTTTTACATTTTTAGAAAGAAACCCTCCCTTGTCTAGTTGGAATGAGACCTCACTTTTTCCTTATTTAGTTCTTTTTTGGTGGTTGATCAGAATTATGTCAAGTGAAGCAAACTGGGAGGAGCCTATGTGTTGTGCAGAGGTTTTGAATGGCTACTACATGTACTGCTAGGTAAAACATTATTCCTTGTACTTAAACCACTAGTATACTCCCCGTGTAGCTTTGGTATTTCTCTATTCTATCACAAGGATGAAACATGTCACTCCTTTTGAGTTGAGTAAAGACAATGGAATTTTCTTTGAGGAATGAACATGTATACCTGATCAATACTATCCATTTCCATTTAAAATCATGATCAATACTATTCTACAAACAAATGAAAATAGAATATGAATTAAATAAGGGAAACAAACCTTTCTCTATACATCGTAGATCTGAGGGTCATTCAAAGGATGCCACAATTACCTACGAGTTGGATAGGATTGTTGTACTCATTTTGGCGGATGGTATGCTCTAGAACTCAGACACTACCAAACACAAAAATGAAAACAAATTGGTCCCAAGGTCAATGATTTTACTCCATTTCTTTTTGTGTATTCATGCATTCATGGTTTATACCTAGTTTTGGCTTGATCGACCTCCTTCATCCTTGAGATCACCTACGTGTGCCACTATAGATAAAAAAAGAGAGGTTATTCATGGGCTATTCTAATGATGATGTTTTCTCTTCTTGAAAGAAACTTACTTCCTACTGCACAATATAATTGAACTATTCATTATAGGAAAGATGCACACATTTTCCTTTAACTAAGTGTCGATATCCTAGTGTTGGAAAGTTGGGCTTCTTGGGCAATAACGTTGACAGCATTATTGTAACAACCATGCTCTAAAAACTTAGTAACAACCAAAAATTTAACATAAAGTAATTTAACAAAGTAAAAATGAGATAGAGAAAATTTTTCTTTTATTTAACAAATAATCAAGTAACTACAATTTACAAGATTTCTCACCACAAAATACAATACCATATTGTATTTCTCAAGTATAATGTTTACAAAATAGACATCTTGTCATTTAATTTACAATACATAAGTGCACTCAGCATAAAGAATAGTTTTACCTCATAAACGTGACTGTCAAAGCCATAACATGGGGTACACTGCATCTAGAATATTGATAACTATCTTTACAAGACTTGGAGAATCATCTACTATAGAGAGAGAGCATCTTCCAAGTGATTTACCTCCAACCATAGACCATCAGTCTCCCGCACTCCTTCCTAACCAGAAGTGGCCCTACCCTTCACGAAGGGTATGGATACATGGAACCAACAAGTTTTTTTTTCCATATGAGTTCTAGTGGTGTGTCTTACAAAACTCAATCAACCATACAACTCTAGACTCCTAGCTAAGTATGATCATTCTGATAGGTCATGCCATCTAGAAACACACTACTGAATCATCTCATAAACTATCTCATTCTATAGTTTGAATTCCATCATTTAGTAACTTTAGACACAAACCTGTCTACAATGTAAAATTCTTTCTAATCAGTCCGACTTAGAACAATCCCTCAATCTAGGGTAATCATGCAAAATATAAATAGGTAATTATAACCTTTTAGAGATACCCTCTTTGCAAAACTTGCAATTTCTAGGGTTTATGGCTTCCTATAGTTTTACTCTCTGTCTCAAGTATCAAGCATTTTCGATGTATCAATATAAGCTTGACATTATCATATAATCACTTAAATTTGATAAGGTACCACTAAGACTCTTTCTTATCTTGTTTTATGGTTCTCTTAACCTTTCAATGTCGACAAGATGGTCTTCTCAACTTTTAACTGTCGATCAAATATGGTTATCTTGATCTTTCACCATTGACCAAAATATAAATATATTTAAGCAATGTTATACCTACCGTAAGAGTTATAAGATTCATGTATCCTCCTAATCTTAATACTAGGGTTTGACTTTTCTAACCCAATACGTGGAATTATCAACACCCTTGTTTTCCAAAAACAACATAAATATTTGTTATAACATTGAAACAAATACCTATAGTCTTCCTTGACCACTTGACATTGTTTTGAATTCTCATTTCACGTATCATGAGTAAGCATAGTATTCTGGGTAGATCCTCACCATATAATACTATCATTTCACATCTACTCTTTTGATCCAGGTCAATCTTTCGATCCTAAAAGGTTTGAATCATAAGAGATAATAATCTACTTTCAAGCCCTTAGTCCACTTGAGTCTACTGACTTTCAACATAAGTTAGGTTCATTTATAACCTCCTTATGAATAAATGTCATATAAACCTTTACGAATCTTGATATTTTACCAAAATCATGTAGGGAATGAGTTATGAAATTCTCAACGTACCCAACCCTGGAATAAATCACTCCAGTGATGCCCAACTTAGAGTTAACATTGTCTTCTATGCACTTAGAACTAAAATAAGTTCTATAGAACAAAAGCTACAAGATCTATATCTTTGCTTTGTCTACATTACTCGTCCTCTCGAGATAACATAATATAAACAACAAATGTTAACAAAGGCTCTCTACGGTTCCACATTCTTGGATCACCTATTCTCTTGGATTTGTACTATAATATAACAAGAGGAAAAAGTGTTTCTCATAATAAAATCTATACCTTTGTCATCATATAGCCATTTCAATATCACAATGACCTTATCTCATTTTACATATATACTATATGAGATATTATCCTCTATTAGAATCATGATAATAGTACCATTGCAAGTACTCTTGATCAAACTCAAGTTTTCAAAATTAAATGGGTTTTGAGATATAAATAGTTTATCATTTCTGACCTAATGGTCTCTTTTCTTACATGTAGAAGTTGTATCCAAAAACACTACCTTTGAAACTTTCTACAAGTCCTCCTCATAACTTCTAAGTTTGGGATTGAGTTTCTATGGTTCAGAAACAAATGTCGATCATATATTTATCCAAACTTGAATCTAACTAAGAAACAAGCTCTCTATAGTTTCAAGAACACAATATAATCAACATAAATTAGAACTTCTATAGTTTCTTAGTTATAACTTGATACTCTCTATGGTTTAACCACTACAGTTTATGCTACTATTCAAAGACTTCATATCTACAGATGGAAACCTTTAAAATAACAATGATGTCACAAACCCCCTTTTTTTTTATCAAATAAGGTTTTTACCAAAAGACAAGATGACTACCTGTTTACACTATGAACTTAATGATACAGCAACGACTTTAAAAAGACTTAACATTTGTGTTTTAATAGTGTTTAGAATCCTCTATAAGTTTGAAGACTTCAAACAATGGATAGAAGGTATATAATAAAGTACATCCTATCGTTATGCTATGCTATTTAATATCTATAAAGATATCCCTAAACATGATTTCAAACTCTGAAAATTTTGCACGCCTTGAGTGCTACTAGGAAGATTCATAACAAAAAGGGTACAACTTTAATCAAATTATATTATGCTTCCATAGACGCAAGAACTTAATCTCTTTGCTTGGATAATTCTAAATGAAACTGTGTAGAATCTTCCATGCTAGTTTATAAGAGATTGATGTATTGTAAAGAAATAAAGAAACAAAGTTTTGGAAGTATGAACACTTACCTCATCATTATCTTTCCTACAACTTGCTGAGGAGTAAGCTCTTGGTTTTCTCCTTTAACATTGCTTGCTAAGTGTGCTTCCATGAATAATATCACATTACTCAATGAGAATGCTTCAAGTAGATGAATTCACAGTCCTTATTGTGTATGCTTCTCGCATATACTTTCATAGTCCTCACTATTGTTCCACTGTTGCCTTTCTTATTCTTCTAATGTTCATTAGAGTTGGTAATCGCATTTGCTTAAAATAGTTTAAGGGTTTTTTCACAAATCCATTTTGCACATTCTTGTAATCATTGTGTTCCATGAGTTTACATCTCTTTGAGGCATGTTGTCTTATAGTTCTCGTGCTGCGTTGAACCTCCCTTCTTAGAGTACAAATGAGATGCTTCACCTATTCTTTCTATGAACTCATAAAACCATTTGTTTCCAAAACTTGTCAGAATCTTAGTTTTTATTTTTTGCCACCAAGGAAATCTATAGAATTTTTTGCCCCCTACAATGGACCCCCCTTTAGCAATACCCCAAAAGAGCATAGATACATAGGGTGCGCCAGTTGAAAAAGTAGGACTCCCTAAATGTTGAGAATACTTCCTCTATATAAGCCTCCATGTGCTCTCAACTCGAGCATGCAGAGTTTAGAGGGGAGTGTGGTATTAATTACCACTCTTCTCACAAATGACCACTCCCTCAAAAAAAACTGAACTTAACGACCATGTCTCTTCTTCATCAAGACCCATCAATAAATCATTATTCAGCTCCTATAAAGCTGTGGGTCTCTTTACTCAAAGTCATTAAGCTAACTACCCAAAACATCCCAAGGCTAACCTCCCGTAATAAGCTTGTAAAAACTCTCCACAAAGACATACAAATAAAGGAGATTTATGGTCATTAATTACCACTAAGAAAAATAGTTAAAAACATGCCACTTCTCTCTCTCAACCCTCGGTGAATAAGGGAGAGAAGGTACCTAAAGGAATCCCACAAAGGTTGTTAAGAGAACTGCCCAAATGCAATGGATCTCTCCATTTTTTTAAGCTGTGAGTATCTCCACAATACATGCCTCTCAATGGTCTTATCTTGAGCATGCAACAAGGAAAGAAACGTGGGTATTAAAACACCACTCCTCAAGTATACAACAACTCTCTTCAAGCATTCTAAGTTGTTGAGTCGGTTAAGAAGGTAGTTAACATTTAAGACTATATGCCAACTTATCATCAAAATTCTTGACAACCAACATAATACAACCTACAGGTCGCATTAGATGCATCGGTTTATGTTTTCTACGTAAAACAATGAATGTGACCAATACATTGTTTAAGAAGCAATTCGTCGATCGTTACATCATGACGACGTTGAATTTGATTAGTCGACTTGACTGATGTCACTATACACCAAAAGGTTCTAGTTCGACATTGACAACTCGTCGTGTCAAAACTTGACTTGACCACAATGTGAAAACACACACATGACTTACCCCAGTCCGCTAGTGTTCACTGGACATTACTACACTATACTCAGATGTCAATTTAACTGTTCAATCCATGTGTCTATACTCTTCTCCCTGGAAGATACTCTCTCTCCTTTCTGGAGAGTGAACAAACTTGTGTTCCTGTATTCAACTTGCAACCATGTAAATAGGATTAGCGTATCATTAATCCATTCATAACCTTATGAATAACAAATTCAAAAGTACCTTCTAGATTAATTACATCACATGCATTTATTCACATGACTAAAATCTAGGAAGCTAATGATTTATCCCAACATTATACCTTAATGCCAAATCATTTATCCAAAGAATTCACTTCTATTTACGTAAAAGTAAAAAGTAATTTCAAGTTAAAATTAGGGATGTGACAATTATATACTACGCAGAACAAAATTTTCACATGATCTGAGCAACAACGCAAGCAAAAAAAATGGTAGCAACCCAAAAATCATTACAATGACCAAAATCATATCCCATGAATGGAATGAGAGAAAAAAAATAATCAATCATCAAGAAAATCACCAAATGGGTGGGAAAAAGTTGATTGAAGGAAGCCATGGGTGTTCATAGAAACTAAAGCATTAGGCTAGGTTGAACTCTATACTGACACATTAAGAGTCAACTATCAAACAAACCCTAGATCATGCTAACCACTGCCTCATGAAGAGGCCTTGTAATGCAACAAATAGATTTTGCCCAAGGTAAAACAATATAAGGAAATAGAGTAAATAATTAAGTTTATACCAGATGGTACATTTGGAAGTAATGCAGAAAATATAGAACTATTAGTTTTCAACCTACCCTCGCCATCACCACAGTGTTCTCCTACCCAGCAAAAGATGAAGAATCTCAAAAGATGCATCATGTTGGGTGAGCAGCTAAGAGATTAGGGTAACAATGCTTGAGATACCTTAGGGTTACGCATATAGGAAAACAAGATGCCCACCGTTTATGTGAACTTGGGAATCCTCACCAAATATATATATATATATATATATATATATATATCACCTCCTTTGCTTTCTACTTTTCTTTTGGGAGTCATATGCTATTTGAACTTAGTCTAACTTATCATCTCAAGGGTGGTGCTAGGTGCCCTAAAACAATAATGTGTGCCCGGTTATGCCAACCATATCAACCTCCATGGGAAATCTTAACTTGATTGAAGGTTTGATAGTTTTAATATTTAAGTAAATGTGTAGCAATTTATGTGCGTACCCCTCCTCCTTAGTCTAGCTAGAATTTTGAGAATGGATTAATACTTTAAAATAAATTTACCATTAGGGAGGATTAGCTTTCGATATTAGTTTGAAATTAAGATTAAATTTGTTTTAGTCTTGATAGAATAAGGGGACTCTTAACCATAAAATAGGAAGCTTCCCTTCAAGATATAGTTTTGTCTTAAGGGAAATAACAAGGGTGGTGATTCTAAGAGCATCCATACATATTGTTCTAACTCTTAGAGAAGGATTATATTAAATTTTCCCTCGTGCTCTTACTTCGGCAATGGTTATTAATTGACTAACAAGGTTGAATTTTAGATCTTTAAATAAAAAAAAATGTTTCATCATTGAGAGCATGTTCTAGGTGAGGAAATTATAGAGGTATTGGAGCAAGGTAGTGGATTGAGAAACTTCATGGGATGTGATTACTATGCATATTATGACTTGGGGGTTGAGAAAAGAAAATTTAGCAGAGAAAAATGGAAAGAATATGTTGTTAAATTTTGGTCAAAATTACATTATGAATTCCTACATTTGCTAGTGTTTAAGTGTAATAAATTCTTGTGTATTTTTGTTGTGTGAGTTTAATTGAGTAGGATTCAAATCATACTTAGAGAAAAATATGCTCTTACTTTTGTGTTTTCTTGTATTTGTATAGGTAAAATCTAAATGTGAAAATGGTATGGTAACATATACTAGATGAATTAGATTTAATATTTAGAAATGTGAAAACTTTTGTGATATGTTGTGTCAAATAATTTGCTTATATTACCCTTAAGAATGTATGCACTTTGTGTATTGTATAAGTATATTATGTGTTGAGCAATTAGGAATGCTCAATAAAACATATTTCAATTTAGGTCATCCTTCCACTTTATCTTGAATATTGGGTTTACGTGAAGACATAGCTAAAACTTGAAAGCGTAGAAAAATTATTCATTCGAGAAAAAGAGATAAAACTAGGGTATAATGAAGAAAACAATCACTCACCATATATGGTTTTCAATGCAATAGAATTCAAGTTAAATTAAATGGGTAAGACCTAGTGGAGCATAGGAAATGTAGTGCATGGTATGACAATGAATTATAATTACAAGACAAATTAGGGGTAAAAATATGTTTTGTGTGATTGAAATTGATATTTTTTTTTCTGCAAAATGAGGTTGCTATAAAAAAAATTAGATATATTTGACTACTAATGAATGAACCTATTAGTAGGTGCAATAAGTGAGATTAATTTTCAGGTGGTTTAATGTGATATGTATGTGGAATTTAACATGTGTTGTGATGTGAGAATACTAGTAATGTTGTGATTGTATCTCAAAGTATGTGATATAGGATATCTAACTTGGGAATAAGAGTTTAGTGGACATAATTTATGATCCACTTAAGCATGCCCTTGTGATAATTATATATATGTGTAAATAACCCTTATGACTTAAAGCAGTGAAATGTTAAAAACATAATATGTATTGAAGTGTGTTTTATGGAGATGTGTGAGTCACCCTTCATGTTCTCATATGATGAGATGTCTAGTGCCACCCCTATTTGAGAGCATTCTCTAATGACCACATTGGAGTACAATCCCTCTTCTTCCCTAATTAAACCACATTGGTTGGTTTGTGTTGTAAACCCTTTTCTTTCTATTGTTCCACGGGTTGTAAACATGTTGGACACTCAAAAGACCTATAAATGGGAGAGTTGCATGTGTTTGTGTGTGATTTGGCACATCACAAGGCATATTTGTTTGGAGATAATTTGGTCGCCACTTTTGAGTGGTTTTGGCTCATAGGTTTGTAATTACCACTGATAGTTTACTATATTGTATATCCTATATATTAGGAGCTTAAGATGGAGGTTGTGTAAGAGCCTTATAGATGTTGAGTTACCTCATGGATCTTTAGTTGGTTATACTCCTATTAAAGCCTTCTCTGCATGTATATTACAATCTTCTTGATTTCTAAATAATATATTGGGCGGCTTTGGAGTGTGTGTTTTTTTACCTGAAAGGGTTTTCCCATGCATATCTTGTGTTGTGAGTTTTGCATTTGAATGTTTCTATTATCTTTTTGTTAATGTGCATCTTAATCTGTAACTAAAAAAGTTAAAATTAACAGAAATCTTTCCTCAGTAGATTAGTGTAGGAAGCGTTTTCTGTATACCTTGCTTCCTTTCAACAATATTGTTGAAGATTCTAGTCTTGACAATGATTCTCTATATTCTAAAAGATTTTTTTATTATTTCAAAAGGAAAAGTGGTTACAAGTTAGTTAGGAGATGAAAAATCTATATATGTACAAGTTAATTCTAATTGTATGGATCCCTCGATGGGAGGTATTCCTCCTTTCAACATAGTCACTATTTCTCCTTTGATCATAGGTTTATTGTATGTTTGATTTGGAATCACTTCTTCATTTTTTTCTTATACTTTTGGTTGGATAGGAAATAGAATAGAGACTTTGTGCTTTGATTTGAAGGAATGAGAAGAATATTTTAGAACTTTGTGTCTCCATATTTTAGCTACTATACATTATTCTTCATTCCTCTTTATTCTTCCTACATTTTGCTCAAAAAATCTTATGTAGTGTCTTGTATGAGCCTATCTAGGGTTTCTAATTTTTTTTTCATTTCCCATTCTTATGTTCCTTTTGTACTATTTGGTTAAAAGTATACAAAAATCCCATCATCTGAGGAAAGTTTCCCTCTCAAACATAGAGGAAAATCATTAATCTAATAATAATTTCTCCAACTATTATGAACATTCATTTCTATCCATTAGGCAAGTTGCATTGAATTTAACAAAATGTTGCAATGACAAATTTGTTTACTAACACTTCTAAACACTAAAGTTAGTGTCATTGAACTTCTTGATCTCCATTCTAGATGTTTTTGTCATTTTCTATCCGTGAAAACACAAGATCAACTACATAAATCTCCCATTTGAGTAAGGGCTAATAATATCTTATTATCCCACATATCAACCAAGCTGTAATAAACAAGATCTTATAAGAAATGAATTAAAACTAAGCATAAATCCACATTAACTTTAGGGAGAAGCAATTGAGGTACATACATATCTAAAAAAATGTAAGTAGAATAATTATCATTAATATAAGATATACATTGGAAAATAATAGACAAGAGCAGGATCATAAAGGCCCAAGAAATGACAATGACAAAAATACATGATGGATGGAAATCTACTAACATTTGGATTTAGATTTAGATTTGCATGCAAAAAGTGCTAACAATTTAAGCTCAAATTTGTCCATTCCATTTTTAAAAAATGCGTTGGGATTACCTTAGACTTAGACAAGTGTGAATCTCAAAAATTTCCAAAAAATTATAAAATCATTTACCTAGTTTATCTTGAAATTGTCCACAACTTTAATCTTAAAACTAATAGACTTTTTCTAAACCAAATTCAATAAAACAAAAGGGTTTTGAAAGGAAATACTCACAATTCTGAAATTTAATTTGATCCTCATTACAAATATTATTTATTTTATACATAAATTATATTTGAATTCATCAATGATATATATATTGAGAAACACTCATAAATTTCAACATGTAAAAATATTTTTTAAATCAAAAAATTATGTCATACTTTGGGCTTTGTTGGTGATAGCTTTAAAAAATAAAGTTTTTAATTTCATATTTTTTGACCAAAGAGGTCAAGTGTAACTCCCAAGTGCTCCATGTGGGTGACATCGTCCCTCTTACACAACTCATGCAAATGACTAAAAATAACCAGTCAAATATGTTAGGTATAGTCCAACTTGCAACCCCCTTCTTCAACAATTTCTTATACCTATCATAAGACCAATGATACATGGTAGAGAATCCCAACAAAGAATTTCAAATTCCCTCCATATGTGTCATTTTCTTTTCCACGTGGGTCCAAGATTTACACAATTTGACAAATATTTAGTAATTGCAACAACATTAGGACTCGCAAGATTTACAACACCTATTACTAAGAAAGTGTATTTACTAAAAATTAATTAAATGATTGCATATATTAATCTATTCATCAAATTATATCTTAGACTATGAATATACAAATTCTTTATATATAATATTTGTATTCACGATGTTGATGGATCAAAAGTCCAAGATTCTTGTATTTCCAATATCAATTGCAAAAGCATAAAATATTTAAACTTTTATAAAAAAAAATATAATGTAAAATATAAAAAATGCATCAATATTTCCAATCGCATTTTGTGATATACAAAATGAATTATCTCACATATAACTTATTAATATTAAGAAAGGCATTTGGATATAATGAGAACCCAAAAGATAGTTTAAATGCTTTTCAATATCACTAACATTTTTGAAAAATTATTTTAAAAGTATTTGAATCATTTAATGTAAACATAATATCTGTAATGTATTTTATTTTTTTAAAATATGTAATATTTTGTAATGTTAATAATCAATATTTTTATAATTGGTATTCTTATTATTCTATAACCTTTTAAAAAATATCAATATAAAGAACTATTATTTGGTGGTTATCCCTTTGGTTGCTTATGTGAGCAACCACTACCTCATAAACAATTCACAAACTAATCACTATATACAAATTGTTTAAACCTTTTTCTACATAAGGCCTCATTTAAAACACTTTACTTACACATCATCCATTTCAATGCTCCAACAGTCAATAACAATTTTACACCTCATTAACAACAAAAAGTGGTAAATATTTGCCTTATTTTTATTGGCAAAAATTAACCTTTGACTATTGAAGTGAATGATGTTTAAGAACAGCCCATTTAAAACACTTTTAAAATGTTTAAGCTCAATTGTCCATGCAAAATGGTTATTAAAAGTTATAAATTTTTTGTATAAATGATTCTATGTAATAGATATTTTCAACATACATGCTAACCACACTAATAGCCCTTACAGGTTCAGAATAAAATTTGTAAAACACAGTTTTGTTATTTGAATGCCTCAAATAACACAAGGTACCAACTGTTAAGCTTTAAATTGACTCATTGGCCTACTGTAAGACCTGGTCATACTCTACCCTTCTATGGAAACTACAGTGACAATTACAGGCCTCACATCTCATTTCATCATCTTGGCTGGCCTTGAACTCTCAACATCCATCTTTGGCATGATAGGGAAGTTGAAGGGTGCGATTCTTCCAACATTCCATGTAATCTACCTTTCTGTGGAAACTACAGTGACAATTATAGGCATCGCATCTCATTTCATCATCTTGGCTGGCCTTGAACACTCCACATGCATCTTTGCCATGATGGCGAAGGTGAAGGGTGTGATTCTTCCGACATTCCATGTACCGCACCCTGTTAATTGATTCATTAATAGCTGAGCCAGAAAGAAATTGGGCTTTTGAGCTTTCATTCCTTGGCTCTGAGAGTATCTCTTTTGGATCCATCTTGACTCTATTCTTACACACAGAGAGCAGAATAATATTTGAAAAATAGTGAAACAAATGGAGTTCAATGATGGCAATGAATAAAGATGACAGAACATAAAGTCTTTTTCAATGCTTCCCTTAACTTCTAATCTGCTTTGAGACCTTCACCCACGAAAGAAAATATTTATCATACTTACATGACGTTTGAGCATCATATTCAGGTCTGTAGCTATTTAGGGTTTTTCTTTTATTATAACCACTAACAAATCACTAGAAATAAATAATAATTTCTCTGAAATAGTTATATTTAGTGCTTACATTGCACTTTAATATTAAAAAAATGGAGAACATGATTGTGTAGGGTAATAAATCATAAGCTATGAATGCAAAGTTAAGCTAACAGGCTCCTTCTACTTTAGATTGCAACATGAAAGAAAACGAAACTATAGTGATGCAAAATCAAACAAAACTCAATATCTTTTCCTTGGGTGTGAATGATGGATCTAAATGATAAAGTGTTGATAATGATTGTGTGATGCCACGTCATGAAACCCTAGAGCGTTAGACTAACAAGAGCAAAAATTAACAGAAATAATTTTTTTTTTAAGCAACAAATTGCAATAATGAAAAGATAAAATTACTCAATTAACAACATTACATCAAAGATCATCTAACACCTCTAGGGAAACATAACCACATTAGAAAAATGTACAATAACAACATTACTAGCGATATACATTAAAATACAATCGAAAAGGATTTGCATCATTCTCTTAGCATAGATGAATAGTTACACAAGATTACAAGAATACAAACTTGAGAACCGATTTCATTGGTTTACAATATACCATAAGATTTTACCATCTGGAAGGTGTCATACAACCTTGAGGATCTATGTACAAACTGGAACTGGAACACATCTGCTGTGAAAAAGAATCAAAACAAATAGGAATAGCCAATGGATAAGCTCTTCCACCCAACCATGTGGAACCTTGAGGTCCACCCCTCCGAGGTAGGAGATGACAAAAGATCCCACGACAAGAAAAGTCATCTTGACAAGGAACAAAAGAAATACTGGAACCACAAAAGACTACATACTTATGCAGACAAAACACAGACCACTTTCCAGAGGCAACATCAACCAAGAGGAAAATAGCTCAACTAAGAGATGTCAGACTGCAGAAGGGAGAAGTGTCATCACATAGCTTGTCATGAGTTGTCCTGGCAAGTCTTCCTAGGCCCCGACCCCCATCCTGGGTTATCCTGGTACCCTCTCCTGACTTCCAGCCCCCATACAAACCCATGCAAAAATCAATCATACCTTTCATGGAGACAAGGTCATTGATTTTGCCATTCCAGGCCTTCCCATCTCATCTCAAGCCTAACCGAGCACTTGATCCATGAGTGAGACATTCACTTATATTAATTAATGTGAACTAACTACCCAAAACCCTTGATTTAGAAATTAGGTTATCACTTATTTAAGGTACTCTCGCATGGGTTGTCCTGGACGCCACATTGGGCTCTGGCCCCCATCCAGAGCCACTCCCCTAGCTGCATCTTAGTAAACCCTACTAACAACACAGAAAGGTCAACCATCCAAGAACCACAAGAGCATTAACCTCTCTAGTATCACCAGTATCTCATAAACAACTTCCACATGACACAACCATGGTTCCCATCACAAACTGTTACAATATCCAAAACCATGCATCTAGTTGTCTCATCAGTATCCAAGTGGACCAAAGCATCCAAGCAAGACTTATAACCAAATTAACACAATCAGGCATAGGTCAGAGAAAAAAACATAGAAGGAGGATTCTAAAATCTCGTCATGATCCTTAAGAGTAGACGACAACATGAGACCATGACAACAACAACTTATGCCTCTAGAATGACTAACTCAACTCTACTATGACCACTGGGTCAGTGCAAGAAGTTGGGTCCACTTTTTGGCCAAAAAGTGGAAGTGTTTTCCCTGATTTTCAGAATTTGTCGCATTTGACCTTAAAATTTGAAGCACTTAGAAATGGAATCTTTAAAAAAGTCACTAAATATAAAATGTAGTACTCGGAGTCTAGTTTCTAAATATATAATTTTTTTCAATACCCAGATGATACAAATTAATTTTCAATAGGCATTTCTAAAAACCACTATTTAAAAGTCACTTTTTTTTTACCATACCATGCACGTGTACGGCCAACATAATTTGACCTAAATAAAATTATTTTTCAAAATTCTTTTGGGAAAACATGTGTAGTACAGTGAAGTTTGATGAGGATATTTTTTTATAATTTTTTTCTAAATAATTTTTTTTTTATTAATTTTTTATTAGGCCTAATTGGTACTTTTAAAAACCCCTCGTGTACGGCCAACATAATTTGAGCAAAAAAAATCATAAAATTAATTTTTTTTTTTAATTGTGTAAAGAATGATGTGTAAATTGATGACATATAATTTTTTTTAAAAAAAAATTTAAAAATTAAAAGTTATTAAAAAAATACAAACACCTGTCATTTCAAGTTTTTGGACTAGTTTGCTTATAAATTAAATAACAAATAGAAGAACATGTCCAATAACAAAAAAAATTATATATATTTGAAAACTAGACAATGTCATCTGTAATGGGTTTTCATTTCGTAAAAAAATTTAGAAAAAAAAGCCATCAGCCATACAGGTAAACTCAGTGTTTCTTCTTGTTTTGTACTTAGAAAAAAATTTGCAGGTCCAAGGCTCAAGGTCGGTCAACCATGCCTATCCCGAACCTAAAACCCAAGCAAAGGTCAGGGAAAAAGCAGGCGGAGATTTCTAATTTCAAATAACGGGTACCCGTTATAAAACAGGTACCCATTATATAACGACTGCCCGTTATATTTTCAGTAATGGGTACCCATTTCTATTATACCCGTTATTTCCCAAATTAGGGAAAAAAGTACTTTCCCTGTATCTCTGCAACTTGCAAGTCTGATTTGTACGGCGCGACAGCGACAGTTTCTGCATTTTTTACTTACAATTGTTTTGTGGAATCTCTTAATAGGTCATATTCTATTCAGATTTTAAAAGGAGTCAATCATATGAACAATTCTGAAGTGAAATCAAGTGCATGAGCTATTTTCAAGAGGAATAAAGCAAGAGGGTTTTTGTTTTTACATCTACCTTTTACTTCAAAATCTATGGAACAAAGGATCTACATCTAATTCTACTTCAAAAGTTCAAATAAGGACATCAATTATGAAATTGGATTAAGTATCAATTGTTATTTTATCAAGAGGGCTTGGTAATCATGGGATCAAATCAACGTCAAAGAAAAAAACAAAGGAGGGTAATGACACCTCAAGAAATTGAAGCAAATAGAGAGAAGGAAGCCAAAAGGCAAAGAGATAGAAGAGCAAGGATTCAAGAGATGAAGAATATTGAAGCATCTAGTTCCATGAGTATTGAAGAGAAAGACGTTCAAGAGAGTGAAAATGATGGGATGAATGTAGATGATGCAAATGCGGAAATGGTGAATTTGGAAGAAAATGTGTTTATAGAAACAAATGCATGTATGTCTTCAAACCCAACTTTCGAAGATATAGAAAATGTGACTATACAAACAAATCCAGGTATGTCTTCACAGCCAACTTTCAATGTTATGGAAAACAGGACTATAGAAACAAATCCAGGTGTGTCTTTGGAGCCAACTTTCAATGATATAGAACACACGACTATAGAAACAAATCCAGGTGTGTCTTCGGAGCCAACTTTCAATGATATGGAAAACACAACTATAGAAACAAATCCAGGTATGTCTTCAAACCCACCTATTGATGATATGAATGAGAATGATATCCCTTTTAGGAGTGAAAATGAAAATGTTTTATTTGAGATTGAAAGAAATGTCTTAGATAATCTTCCTGGTAAGATTTCTTGGAGGCAAATGAGAACTCATGCAAATAGATTATATAAAGATTTTTTTTATAGGAAAAGTCTTGGATTTCAATGTCAACTTATGATGCAATTGATGAAGATGTGGAAATTGTGAAAAGTAATGAAAAGGTTAGGCATATTTGTAAAACCTAAAAAAAAAGATGAATCAATGAAACAAGTTTTATCTAGTGTTGCTAATGCTATTGATTCTATTGGTAAAAAGAGTCGATCTAAAGATAGCAATGCAGCACGAAGAGCTATAACAACTGCTTTAGTCAATAAATCATCTTCTAATAAAAGAATGATAAGTAAGACAAGTGAAATTCTAAAGATAAATCCTAAAACTTTGAGAAGAGCAGCAAAGAGAAGAGAATCTATTGAAAAAGATCCAATTAACCAATGTTGGAGTTTTAGTGGTAGACTCCCAAGGTATGACATGAAATTAAATAGTGAAATCAAATCTTTAATTGAAAAATATTGGCATGCTAATACAAGGGTATCATCTAATGTTAGAGATGTTTTAAAATTACGAGTGGGGTTTAAATTCGTGATCCTCATCCAAAACATCTATTAGACATGACTCAAACTGAATTATATAAAAAATTCTTAGATGATTTAGTGTTAGAACCTTTTAATATTACCATAAGCCAAAGATCTTTTGAGAAATGTAAACCTTGGTATGTGAAAATTAATAAACAACAAATCTCTTGTTGTTGTAAAACTCATGTGCAATTTCGTTATTATTATGATCTTTTTCGATATATACGTTCTACTTTGCATACTAACGAAATTATACAGGAATGTGGTATTAATATGCTACCTCAAACAATTAAGGAGTTTGTAGCAGGTTTGTTTTGTGAAACATCTACTGGATACTTATTTTATTCAAAAGCATGTATTTCTGGACAATGCAATAGATGTGGCAACTTTTCATTGTTAAGAGAATGTATACATGAAAATATTTCACATGAATTTGGACAACAATTAGTGGATGTGAAAAGATTCAAGAATGTTGAATATTCTTTAAAAGATGGAAAAATTGGAAAGCGTTGTGAGTTAGTCACTGAAAAAATTTGTGTGCATGCATTCATCAAAGATTTTAAGGATAATATTGTATCCAAATATGTCAAACACTCCCAATATGCTCGGTGGCTTGATGGACAATTCCGTTCATGTAAAAACACCTTTCCAATTGGAACTATCCTATCAGTGGTTGACTTTGCAGAAAACTATACTCTTGCTCCACAAGAGGAAATTCAATCTTAGTATTATAATTCAGTGCAGGTGGCCATATTTGTTCATATTGTATACAGACATGCAGATGATAGTACAGAAGATAATAGAAAAATTTTGAGGGAGTATCATTTCTATTTGAGTGATAACTGGTTACACTCTTCAGAGTTTGTGCAATATTGTTTCACAAAATTTTATGAAAGTTTAAAAGAAAGAGGAATCCAGATGACACAACATTTCATATGGTCAGATAATTGTACAGGATTGGTGTAATGAAAAGTTATCTACGGGATCAAGTCAGAACTCTACAATTTGACGATTCTTTTGGTTAGTTGAAAAAGAGAATATTCCTACTCAACTTGATTGTGAAACAATAACTGGATCAACAAAATGGCATTCATTTAAGAGTTCAAATGCAAGCACATGGACTATATGGACTAGGGAGCTTGCATGTTTTTGTCAATTTTGTATTACAGGTGATTGTGGAGCATGTGAAAATACAGAATGGGTTGAAGAATGGAAACAAAGATCCTTGACACCGATAAAAACACAAGATCAACTTGAAACAACAATTGAAGATGATAATCAAATGTTTGCATCAGATGACTATGATCGTGTTTTAGACCTTGTACAAGAAGGTACTTTTGTTTTCAATTTTTTTTATTGTCATTTTTTTGTACATCCTGTATATAATTAATTATATATGTATGCATCCACAAATTTATGTGATTTAGATACATGTCACACTTTATTGAATTACATAATTTTTTTGTAGGACATGTTTATGCTGTTATTGCACCTGAGGGCAATGAAGAGGAAACTGAGTATTGGTTGGCTCGATGTGTTGAGACAAAACAAAAGTTGTTACATCCTAGAGTAGATGATGATAACATGGAGTATCCAATAGGTTCTGTGGTTGTTGTTGGCACTTGGCTACGAAAATATCTAATAAGAAGGAATGGTGTGCCTGCATTTGAAGATTATGAAACACATAAGAAGATCATACACTACTCACATTTGGTTGTGGCAACAAATATAAAACGAGTCAGATATCAAGGCAAACCTTCTAATAAATAGTTATGGACATTTTCGATGGAAGAACATGAGTCAATTATAGATGCATTACAAAAAAATGAGGATGCAGATGGTACAATGGAATAAATTTTCAGGTAAGTAAACAATACTCTTACATCCCCAAGTTAAATTCTTTCATTCTCATTTCAGCTTCTATACTATTCCCCTTGTCTTAAATTTTGTATCAACCCATGGAAATATATAGTTAATTTACTTGTACATTTGAACATTACTTTTTGCAGGTGTACCCTAGACAAGTAGTCAAATGCACGCATGATTGTCAATAGAAGTTATCACCATACAAGTATGTGAGGTCAATTTTGTAGTCTTCAACTAAAAGTGAATGCTCATTAAATTTTGAGGTCAATTAATTCATTAAATTATTTATAAAAAATTTGATCTACGTTCAAATTATACACTTGAAATATTTAATAAAGTGTGGTCAATGTACCTGTGTAGGATTATCATCCGAATATAGTAGATCCAAGTATGACTCCACTCCGGCTGTAGCTGCATCTGATGTGGATGTAGGAGCAGGACCATAACATGGTTGATTGCAATTTGTACACAAATGTGCCCCTGACAGGCCTGGGGCTCTATGCTGAGATGCATCGACTCCTCCATGATGCTCTCCACCACTGAATTCAGTTGCCATGTGGGCAGCTTGTTTAGTGAGATTGCCTGAGAGTCTACTCAATGTTCCTAATGTCGACAAAAATGACTACTGCTAAATAGGTGTAGGAATCATGGGCAAAATAGGAGCAACCATAGGAGCAGGAGGAACAGGTCGATTGGGGTCAACTCGTGCCCCTGGTCTGTGTTGTGGCATGCCACGGCCAACACCCTGAAAATCTCTCATATCAAAATGATTGGGTTTTTGACCCAATTGAAACTCCATCCATAATTTTCTCAAAAAATATAGCGGCACCTCACAATTAGCATGTGGTGGGTGATCAAACACCATCCACCACTGATCCCAAAAATGTCTCGAAATCCCCTCATGCGTACACCATTTAATTGATATTCTTTTTTTTGTTGCAGCTATAGGTTGATTAGTTTTTGGGTGACGAAAAAATGGGGCTAATGTTTGTTTTGTAATGTGGAGGTCATGGATGTCTTTATATGAAAGACCATCCGCATAGAATTGCCTCCTCTCCTCCCGCCAAAGCTGAAATCTATTTAGGTCTGCATCGATAGACCTAACAGAATCAATAATGGTTTGCATCGAAGATGCAAATCGAACCACATGAGGAGGCATCAAATGAGGTTGATTATTAATCAAATTAATGTTCTCCTCAATTGTATTAATATTTTCATTAATGTTTTGCTGCAATCGGGCCTCATCAAATGGAGGGGGTGGGGGGTTTTGAGGTGGAGGGGATGGGGGGTTTTGAGGTGGAGAGGGTGGGGGGTTTTGAGGTGGATCACGGGGTGGGGGGTTTTGAGGTGGATCACGGGGTGGGGGGGTTTCATAAAGAATGTCATCTATTAAAAATTCATCTAGACTCTGGTCATCCATTAGATCTGTCTCCTGCAAATTTTCAAATATGTAAATTCATATAAAAAACTTACAAATGTATAATTTCACAATTTATAAATATATATGTATATTGAAAACTTACAAACAAATATCTGTAAATTTAAACTTAATCTAGAATAGATCTATAAATGATTTAGTTTAAAATATCCATGAATTCAAAGAGCACATAATACTTGAAAATTAAACACATGCACAAGTTTATCATATAATATGATCAAATGATGATGCCTCATACCAATGTCTCCTTAAATTAATCCAACATTTCCCTAAAATATTATATTCTCCAAGTCCTACTTCATTCCTCTTTGACCATTTTTAGAGGGTTTTTGAACTATAGAATTGGTATTTATAGATAATTTATATGGAATAATTAGAAAAAAGATCTCACAAAAATTACCAAGAGGAAGTTATGCAAAAAATTACAACATAAAGCTATATCAAATTTTTTAGATCATTAAATTCACATAGTGGACAAGGTTGCAGGTTCTAGGTCCTAGTCATACAGCAAGGTGTCACTCTACCTAACAAGGTCTTGTCGTATCATCATTTTTCTCAAAATTATAATGGAAGTTACATTTTGACACCTTATATAGTCCAAATTTAAAAGTGCATGCCAAGTGTATTAGATTCCCATTTCTCTATTAATCAGGCTACTTCTAGCTTCTAAGTTAAGCTCAATTGTGATGGTGTGACATGAAGATGTCTACGTGATGCCCTGACATTATAGGCTCTAAGTTAAGCTCAATTTTGTAAATAGTATTTCATTTCTATTCATTTATTGCTCTTAACTTAGAAAAGTTATATTTTCTAATTAATAGCATTATACTCAATTTGCTAGAGCTATCATTCCTATTTTTCTTCCTATATTAACTCCAATTTTAAGTTATAGGCTTCTCATGTGTCTCAAAAGAGCGGTACAGATTATGACTTAATTGAACATTGCATGTTATTTTTATACTACATTTATTACCAATACTACATTTATAACAATAGTGACCTTGTTAAAGACTACATTTATACCAATACTACAACATGTTCTATTCCAACAATATGAGTTACCTTCTGCTGAAGTGTAAAAACCCTAAAATATCATTTTGAAACCTTATTAAATGTTAATTTCCAAACCCTAATATGAGAATTTGAAACCCTAAAATGTCATTTTAAAACTCTATTACGTGAATTTTCAAACCCTAATACATCATTTTGATACCCTAAAAGGTGAAAAGTGAAGCCCTAAACATCTACTTTAGAACCCTAAAATTTATATTTGAAACCCTAAAATGTGGATGTCAAGTTCCCTAAGTTGTAAATTTGAAGCTATAAAATGTGGATGTCAAGGGTAAAAGAATGTTTTCCTCAATATTTTTAAATGAACTAAGGGTAGGTGAAGGATCAAGGAATGATCCCAACTTCATATAAGATTGCATGCACCGTATGTTGATATGCAACTATATTAATCCATCTACTAGAATGGACCCAAAACTAAATGAGAATTAGCATAGGTCTACAAATGTCACCATTGCACTAGTTAATACATTGATGTTATCTAAATCATATTTAATTGTGAAACTAAAACAAGAGGAGAGAAAATTATTTATTGAAGTAAAATATAGATGCAAATTTGTTATTCCAAGTTTAAAGTTGTAGTGAATTTTTTTCAAACCATAGTGGACTATAAATTTATTTTTCATTTCTTACATAAAACTTATGGATAAGTTTACCACAACTGATAAAATGTACATTTAAATCCATGCATAAAATCTTATGGCCATAGTGCATCAAACGTGTTGGATAAACACTATCCTCAAGGGAAGCAGGTAAAACAAGTATATAACTAGAACAATACAAGCTATAGAAAACACATCCTCATTGGTCCATCATTTAAATGTATCATGAAGGTATCAAGGATGGAAGGATCACATGTCACAAAAGATTATCCAAGATTCTAGATAGGTTGAATAAAAAAGGTATATATCACTATTTACATGCTCAAACCATAATCAAGATATGATAGGAAAAGATAAACAAGGATGAATGCAAACCATAGGTAAATCTATTTAAGAAAAAGATAAAAGTGACAAATTAGATCTAAGAACTATAATTAAAAAAAGGCCAAACCAGTACTATAAAATCCTAGGTGATGGAATGTCAAGTTCACTAATAAATATAAAGGAAATCCATTTGACTATTACTGGATACAATTTCAATACATCTAACAGTTGTGTTACACAAAATGAACCCCTAGTCAATGATCATAGTGCCTTACACTTGAAGATGATTGGCGTCCATTAGAATTTATATCTTATAGTTTTGGTGAGTATCATGTGGATCTTAAAAGGCTTATATGGTATTCCATTATTAAATACATATGACCAAATATCGTTCTATTTTAATATGGACCCTTAAATAATGTGATATTTCATAGAATGGAAAGAGTCTAGGAGTTTAATATGGTTCATATGTACACTCAAGTGAAAACTATGGTTAGGTTCACAAATAAATGTAAAGGAATATCATTTAACTATTATTGGATACAATTTCGATATATCTAACAATTAAGTGACACAAAATTAACCCCTAATCAATGATCATAATGTTTTACAAGAAGATGATTTGGGTCCATTATACTTTGTCTTATATTTTTGGTGATAGCAACCTTACTGGCATATCAGACAGGAACTTCTAATAGCCAACAATGACAGATATCAAAGATAGGGTATAGTCTTATAGCCAACAATTTTCATCTTCAAACTTATCCCTTTTATCATTATTACATATACTAATTTAGTTTTTTAGGGTTTAGGGTTTAGGTTTTTAGGGTTTGCAGGACAACATGGTTTTAGGGTTTATAGTTTATGTTTTTTGAGTTTGCAGTACAACATGGTTTCAGGGTTTAGAATTTGATTTTTTAGGGTTTATAGTTTAGGTTTTTAGGGTTTGTAACTGTACAACATGGTTTTAGGGTTTATAGTTTAAGTTTTTTAGGGTTTATAGTTTAAGTTTTTTAGGGTTTGTAGTAACATGGTTTCAGGGTTTGCAGTAACATACAATCACAAAATTCTAATAACAAGTAAAATGCTTAAATAACAAATAAAACCCTAATTTTTATTTTAACCCTACAATTAGGAAAAAAAAATTTAAAACAAGCTAAAGATAGGTAGAGAACCAACTTGGAAGAGCTCGAGGGTGACGAGGTGGCGGGAGGAGGTGAGATGGCAACAAAAACTCTGTTGTTTGGTTTGTCTAGGCTTTAGCAACGCGTACCCGTTATCTGTTGTCCGCTGTCGCTGTCGGCCTCTGTGGGTGAAAATGAGCCCGCAGAGGTCTTTTTTCAAAATATATAATTTTTTGAAAACGGGTACCCGTTTTAGGCTTGGGTGCCCATTACTAAACGGGTACCCGTTTAGGCTCGGGCGCCCGTTCCTAAATGGGTACCCATTTCTTTGAAAACGGGTACCCGTTACTGGCGGCATTTTTTTTGCCCGTGTGACTTCCCCTATATGTGGACCGAGTTTCTTGCGGGTACCCCACTAACACGACATGCATAGGTTTAACCAAATATCTAACCAACTAGGTTCAAGGTTTCACACATCAAAATTTTGCATTCTAGTTAAAATTTACCTATACTAAAGTAATTATAAATCAACAATATGCCCATAAATATCTATCCCAAAAGGTCACTTGTTTTAAAACCATCCTATTCCTCAAAAGATATGAATTACAATGATATTAATTTGCTAGCCAAAGTAGTAAAGTATAAAAGAATTACTACTATTAATAATAAAAAAAAAAAAAACTAACATTACTAGTTCATATTCTTCGATTCCACTGACCTAACTTACAAGACCATGACCATTGTTTAAAACATAAATATTATCAATTTCTAGCAATACCAATTAGGCCAAATCTAATGACATTTGAAGAGAATAACATAAAGTGATCTACAATGATAAATCAATACATATAAAACTATAGATCCTAAATTAACTCCTATTAAATTAAATATGCCATAAGATGAGTACTTAAATTTCTAACTCTAGACATAGTTTAAGTTTACCACTAAATTAGAGTCTAGCATGATATTCCTAATAAGACATAACTCTATTAGAAATACTAATAATCATTTGATAATACTAGTTAAATCCCATTTCACTACATGCAATACATCTAATTTGGGAAGGGAATAACAATTTAAAATTCAATTCTAAAAGGTTCCTTATGACCAAATCTCCCTAAAGAAATTATTATTTTAGTGGTATAAAAACAACCCACTATCTAGAAGCAACACTACATCAATAATAATAATAGTACTAAAATGAAAGCAATCTTAACTACAAAACTAATAGTAATGATAGAAATAACCAGAACCTGGCGAATAGTAATCACCACTCAATTCCTATAAAATAGGGTTAACAGAATATTACAAAAACTTACTATAAATCAGAATCTTTCAGAGATTTGAAACAGGGATAATAACTTACCAAACAATGTTGCATGACTTAAGAGAGAGACTCTAATTTTGGAACGATTTATAAAGGCTATTGATTGGAAGGAAATGATAGTCCAAAAAGGTATAACACACACTCATCTCCCACAACAAAAAACATTAGGCCGCGGTCAAGATATGATAGAGATCGTGGTTGGCGGCAGGGTCAACATTCAAGATGCAAGAAGACTTGGCGTACAAAACCGGTTGGTAGTTGATTACCCAAGATTCGGCAAATACCAAGAACAAGGAATAGAAAGAAACAATCTTTAGGAAACAATGATGACCCTAGCCTGGATAGCTTCAAAACCACGCAGATAATGGACAGGATATAGAAACTTACTAACAAAACAATCATAGAAAGGCAGCAATAAACACACATGAGGTATTATCTCACTGCACAGAGGCTGACAACACTCGAGAACTTATTTTAATCAAAAATTTAAAGAAAGCTTATAAGCGTGGGAGATATGATTTTGAGGTTCCCTAAAATTGGGAACAATTACAAAAATGGAGCATAATGACTGAAACCAAAAAAAAACTAGAAGGCACTGGCACAAATCACATAAAAAAAGTATCATTGCCCAAACCTACAAACTGGAAGTTTCTCAACTTACTAACGGAAGACACAAGAAAAGATGACCTGCAATGCCTCAAACTCAGGAATGCCAACTCTTCAAACGGTTAGAGAAGAAGAAGAAACTACGAAGATAAAGGTTCACGCCCCTCACAACAACGGATCAGGTGACACTCACCGCAAGAGGCAAATAAATTACACCCCAAAATAACATGAGGTACCAATTAATTCTGCAGTGAAGGCGTGGGCATGATCTCTTGGGTGCCAAGAAGACACTGAAGATTATAACACATGTCAAACATAGTGTTGCGTGTAGCAGGATACCGATCAAATTGTGGGCCATGAAAACTAATGAAAAGTTGGAGAGGTTGCTTTGACAGATGATGGCAACAGGGTGCATCCATCGTATGGGCAAGAATAGTAGTCAGAGAGAAAATAAGAAACCAGGTCATGCATTGCTAGAACAACAGACCATGATCCAACCATTTGACTGAGGCCGATGGACGTTATTGCAAAACATTGAAAGTGTAGAGATGAACTCGTCCTAAAAGATTAAATAAAAAGGTTGCAGACTAGGTGTAGGTAACACAATGATGCCAATTTGTATATCAGAGATAGCTATTATCTACGCATCATAGAGAATAGACATTTGTCATAACAAAATTTACACATTCAACAATATCTACTAAGCTGTTGCTAGAAATGTTAGTTTGTTTTCCCCTCCAAGCTTCTAACTCCTCAATCCCGGTTCTCTTTCTCTATTTCTTCTAGTCTGTAAGAAGCTGTCGAGAAAATAAAGAGAATAATCTGATGAACGCCCCAAAAAATGCAGAGATCCTCCCCTCAAAACATGCCCTGACCCCAAAATAAAAATGGTAACCACAATGAATTTTCCTTTCCGTTATTCACCCCCCACACAATACCACAATTACTTCCCATTATACCACGCATGACCAACAAAACATCAAATCCTTCCGGTAATAATCACACAAGATTTTTTGACACATGCAACAACCTCAAAATAACCTTAAATTAAATGGTGGAATATATTTGAGATATCATTCACCAGCAAATATTTCATGCAATTACATACAACTCATAAAACACTCAAATTTATCATTCTTAATAAAATACTACTAATGTTATTATTATTAAAGTGCTCACAAGACCCATAATTCATAGTACGACAAACATTGACATAACATCATCAAACCATACGACAAGACTATCCAATATGAACAACTGACGACCAAGCACTAATGACACATGCCCACAACGAAGGTGACTGACCCTTGTTCCCAACCGACCAAACCGAAAGATCACAGAACAAGACAACTCATCCTCTTCGACGACGATATCAAGCTAAGGGATCTTCTACCATCTCCAAACCACAATTCTCCATTAGATATAAGGCACACTCAGACCTACCAATTCAGGTGGAGTCAATGCCTGGTACCTACAACTTGCAGCCAATGAAAATGGTCAAACATACATATGCATACATATAATCATCAAATCATTACGCCATGGAAGAGAGCCGTAACATCACAGGGTACTCACATGTGAGTAATGCGACATTGTCCCTTCCACCACTAACATCACAAAATACCTCATGAAGCATATTTATTAGAACTAAACAACTATATAAAACATCATCAAATACACATATGTTAAGATTTGTCCACATGATCAATTGAGTTTGTATCTATCCATAAAATAAGACTATAGTTCAACCAATATCATCAGAGCAATAATCAAATGTCTAATAATCTCATGAAGCATAGTTCTATCAAATTAACTGAACACATAATTAATCATAACATAAGCATAAGCATCAGAACATCATCCTAGAAAACATAAATGAATGTCATCACTAGTTGTCAAAATAAGACCAATAGAAAATACCATCAAGTCTAACCATACGGGGACAGAAAATCGGAATGCCAAAAATGAGGGGCACTACAGATTGCTATATTGAATTGCTCTAGTGGACTCACTAGTACGACAGCATGTACGTGCAGATTCTTCTTGATACCTTGGATGAGAGGGAAGCCTAAATTTATAGATTTTAGGTAGAGGAATGGAGGCTTAGTATTCATTTGCATTGGATGGCTAGGATTGAATGAGACAAGTTAGGGTAATATTAGAAACTTCTATGGGGTTCTATAAGGATGAAGGGTTGAGATTAAAGATAGATGGATGGCTGGGATTAAACAACAAAAATTAGGGCAAGGATGGAAGCTTCCAAGGAATTCTATAAAGATGAATGGTTGAGATTAAAGATGGATGGATGGATGGTTGACTAAGATTAAAGGAGAAAAACTAGGAAAAAATGAAAACTTCTATGGCTTATCTTTATGTGAATGCCTAGGATTAAAAAAATTCATATGTGAATGAATGGTGGAGATATAAATTTACTTTGAAACAACCTTTAGTTGGTCATGTGACTAGTTGAATTTTTAATTCATTTATTTGGGGATAATGGATACGGATTTGAGTTAATTAGATTAAATAATGGATTGAAATAGGATTTAAGATTTTTAGACTAATTAATTAAACTAGAAAGACATCTTAAATACATCTATCTAAAAGACGTGGAGGCACCTATATTGAAATTGTTATTGAGAATACATATTTATGCATCTTTTAGATAGATGTATTTAAGATATCGATGTTAGAGTGAGGAGCTAATATACATATATATATATATATATATATATATATATATATATATATATATAATGCTAGTTCTACTTAAACATTTATTTTATTTACTTTATAAATTTACATTTAAAGATTGGAGAATCATAAAAATTAGTTTTTAATTTAAAGCAAATGATATGAAAAACTTAATTATAATTATAATTGTCTAATGGAATTAATTCCCATAGAAAACATATTTAATCTTTTAAAGATTTAATCTTTCCCTTGCCCTTATTTTTCTTTGCTAGCCTTCACTAGACTAAAGTAAATAATTTACCCTGCCTTAATGTTTTTATTTTCGCGACAATTCTTAGTTCTGTATAATTTTCAATAATTTAATCCAAATGATATGAAAGATTTAATTATATTTTTTAAAGAATTAATTCCCATAGTAAAAATCTAAAACAAATGTCATTAAACTAAATATTAATTTTGTTTGTGGCTTTTAAATATTGAAGAACTCTAAACCTAGCTCTCAATAATTTACCTGCCATTAATTTTCTTTGTGGTTTTGAAACATTTGTTTATGCAAGAAAAATAAAAAATGTTGCATAGTACCCTTACCAATTAGACTTCTCTCCTTATCGATTAAACTTCTTCTCCCAATTTAATTTGCTCTATTTTTATTTGGTTTGATTTTTCTCAAATTTATGTTTGAGTACTACTTATATTAATTTATTTCAATATATAGAGTGAGGAGCTAAATTATATACGTATTACTATATAATGCTAATTTTACTTAAACAATTATTTTATTTACTTTATAAATTTACATTTAAAGATTGAAGAATCCTAAAAATTAGTTTTTAATTTAATCCAAATGATACGAGAAACTTAATTATAATTGTCTAATGGAATTAATTCCTATAGAGAAAATCTTTAATCTTTTAAAGATTAAAGAACTATAATCCTAATTAAATTAAATTAATTTATTGTCCAATTAGTTTTCTTTGTGGGTATTGAAGGCAATTCTTAGCTCTAACAACTAGTTTTTAATGGAAAATTTTCAATAATTTAATCTACTATAACCCTAATAATTTAATTTCTAATAATTTTATTTGTGGATTTTAAAGATTGAAGAACTATAATCCTAGCCCTCATTAAACTAAAATAAAGTAATTTACCTTGCCATTATTTTTCTTTGCGGGATGAATTAATTCTCATACTAAAAATCTAAAACAAAGGTCAATAAACTAAATATTGATTTTATTTGTGGCTTTTAAAGATTGAAGAACACTAACCCTATCTCTCATTAAACTAAAGTAAATAATTTACCCTGCCATTAATTTTCATTGTGGTTTTCAAAGATTTGTTTAATAAAGAAAAATATTAAATAAAGTTATAATTTATAGGTTCCATAATTTAAGCTGCACTTTAACTACAATTTTCTTTTTAGTTTATTGAGTAGCATGTAGATACAATAAGAGTAAACAATACGCAATGCTAATCTAACTTTCTATAAATAATAGCAGGAGTATTGCATCACTTCATAAATTCATTTTATAAGAAAAATAAAAAAAGTGGTTTCATAGTACCCTTACCAATGAGACTTATCTCCTTATCAATTAAACTTCTTCTTCTAATTCAATTTGCTCTATTTTTATTTGATTTGATTTTTCTAAAATTTATGTTTGAGTACTACTTATATTTATACACATTATTTTATTAGCTTTATTAAAAATATGTCAGCTCTATTTTATTTTTATGTACTATCCAAGTCATCCCTTAATAGGTGTAATTATTTTTAAATGTCGGCTTGTTAAGACATTCAAGCTGTTACACTCCACCCTTTGGTACCACTATAGTTACACCACTTAATTAATTAGTTTTCATTATTTAATTAATTAGTGTAGAGGGGTGTGAGAAATTAATTTTAATTAAATAAATATGATTTATTTAATTAATTTAATGATGGAGAGATTATTAAAAGGATAATTGTATTTAATTAAATCAATATTAATGTTTTGAATGAAAAGAGGGGGATAATGAGGTTGAATGGCTACATCCTCCTTTCAAGGACATATCAACCAAGTTGAATCACACTTTTACAAGAGGATTCACCTACAAGTTAGGTTGTCACTTGGAATGATGTGGAAATTAAGAGATTTTCAATTAATGTATTAATTTAATGCTCAAATATCCTTGAAACCCTAATTATGCAAAACAGTAAGTAAAATAATGAATTACAACAAATGCTTGTAGACTAATGTAGTAAAAAGAGATTAGTTACTTGTCATTTTTTGAAGTTCAAGATGCAGAATATCCGGGGACACTGGCACTCACGCTATTATCCAAGGTGTTATTTTCTTTAGGTAGTCCTGATCTCCTTCCAACATTGATGATCACTGTACTTTTCATTTCCATGCCGAGAGATGCGGAGGACATTAGAACTAGTGCCCGGGTCCAATGCAGGGTGTTCTTCAGGATGTCAGAGCCTCTTCAGATGTTGATTGTCATTTTCATAATGATTTATGTGTTTTCAACCTCAGAGGACACTGGTACTAGCACTCGAGTCCAAGCAGTGCTTTTCTTCAGAGATCCAGAATTCTTATCTTCTGCAACCTTCCTCTGCAACTCCACTCTGTGAAATCTGATACCTGTAAATTACAATCACAAGGAGTGTGATTGGGGGTTGTGGTGTTAAGAGACTTGCCTCAGTCAAGTCCCGGAAGGACATTCAAGTCTTTTGAATATTGTTGTTAGATAAAGAGTGTGTATCCCTATGGGATAGAGCCAAAAATAAATTGATAAAGATTGAAACACAAATAGATATCACCTCAGAGGTGTTGATCTCACATAGATCAAGATTCTTCAACACATGAGAAGAGGAAGCTAAATCCTTAATCACAAACACAATAACAATGCTCTACTTTGCAACAATGAATATCTTGAATGCTCTAAAATCATAAGTTTTCCAAAAGTTCATAATCATCTTCTAGTTTACAAATGGAACCCTAAACATACTTATATATATGCAACTAAATACATTCTTTCTTTAAGTTTTGTAATTCAAACTTAAAATGTCAGCAATTGAACCTCTTAATGGTCACATTACATACATTTGAATTTGGGACCCACCTGAAACAGGGCAGGATAGGGGCGCGAGTGCCCATGTCCTTGGGTCCCCTTTCAAGGTAGGGTTAAGTGCAACAATGTCTCTCAAGCCCCATATTCAAATTTGGGACCTGCCTAAAATAGGGAAGGACAAGGGCATGAGCGCCCATGCCCTTAGGTCCTATTCAGGGCATGATCAAGTGCAACAATGTCCCTCAAGCCCCATGTGACATGGATTTTAGGCCATTTTCTTTCAGGAGTCAAAATAAACATGCAATATACAAAATAAGGGACCTAGGAGCTAAACTTACAAGGAAAAAGCCTAGGGAGACATTTTTGACATAACATTTAGTCCCCACTTTAATGTATGTATGAACGCAAGGCCCATACATGCATTAAAGTACGGTCTAAACATAGCAAACACACCAAGCACTTGAAGACATTAGAGAAAACACATTACAGACACGCCAAACACAGTGAAGACAGTATTAGGCATGTAAAACACAGAGAAGACAACATTGAAGACATGGAAAACATGATGAATATAGTGAACGCAATCATTATTTAATTTTCATTTTCATTTATAAATGAATGCAGATGTAGATGCATGGAATGTAAAAAAGCAACACACAACCCAAAATGTAAGAGGGCCATTTCACCACGCTCTTTGGACTACATATGGGGCAACAGACACGCAATACAAAACCTTAAGTGTAACTGGAGCACTTCACTACACTCACACAAGAGGGGAAAACACACCATACAAAACCCAAGTAGGGGTTAACCACACAAGGGGGAAAACACATGGAAGACACAGGGAAAACATGAGCATCGTATAGCATGCCAAAGACATACTATACATATAAAACATGACAAACAAGGTGATGGAAGGAACTTATTGCTAAGCCCCCACCATCTCAAGCACATTATAGGCACACCTAATGGTTGGGATTATGCCACAACAACCGCCAAAGACATGCTTAAGGGAGGATAGTCTCAAATCCAACCCTGCACTAGCTCAAGAGATACACCATCTTGCCTCGGGTAGAGGGCTTTTGAATAAAAGGATATACACGATATCCCATCTCCATAGAGGGCTTAATGATTGCAATATAGAATAAATATGTGCACTCATGTTGGAGATACATCATCCTACCTCTACAGAGGGCTTACAAAAATGCTTTGTTAGTACCAAAATTATCATCTACACCTTACCTTTATATGCCCCCACCTTAAGTTTTTGATGTCATGTACCAATATCAAGCACATTAAGGTAGAGAGAAAACACACAAGGGAACAAGAGCTCTCTCAAAGCCCACTCCCCCAAAGGTGACATGTGTTTCACGATCACTGAATCTTCCCACAAACACACAATTTATTGCAAGAAGAGAGGTTAGAAATCTTTCTCTAAGATAATAACCACATCACATGATCAAAATAAATGCATGAAAAACATCACATAAAGAGCCAAGGTTATACTATGGATTTCGAAACCCAGTATAATCATGGGGCTATACTGCACAGATCTTAGAACTGAGTGTAACCAAGGTGAGACCCAAGAGAAACTAAGTGCATGTAGTAGCTATATTGTTATGGTTTGTTAGCAAATATAAGACATCATAAAAATATCACATAGCATGATTCTACTAGCCAAGCGTTAGATTATATATATCAACCCCATCATCATGTATGGACTAGGTCCATTTTTCCTTACTCACTGAAGGAACACATGGTCCATATCAGTATTATTCATTTTTCATCATCCGCCAGCTAGATAGAACCACTAGAAGAAGGTAAACAATAAATCAAGAGAGGGGAACAAGTGCCTTAGGGTTGTCACATAGGAAGGTGGCCCCAAGTAACCAACTGCAACGTTGTGTCCCTAAGGCATGTGTAAGGTCATGTGTAGATCTACTGGAACTTTCCCTAGTAATGAATGTTATGATAGGACTTCCTTTGAGTATATTTACAAACTTCTTGTTCTCTATGAGATGACATCTATTGGAGGTTATGTGACTATAGTGCATGATAGTTATATGTTTATAGTTGAGCTACCTTTGGAGTGCTTTTATCAAAATATATTCTATGATATGAGACCCACCCTCAGTAATTACTAACCATAATATTTTGTGTTGATCTAGGATCGTATGAGTTGACTTTCATATAATTTTCTTGTATGACTTATTACATGATGTGGATCGTATGATTCCTATTAATGACTAATTGGTGATAAGGTTAAGTTTGTTTATGGTTGATATGGTTTATGATTTATACATATATAACTATTCATGTGATTTCACCTTCCTTTAGGCAATATTGTTGAATGGTGTAGACATATGTTCTAAATAGAGATGTGGCAGGATTAACCATTGATATGATCTGATGTTTTATGTTTCTATCTTGTGTAGAGATTTAGTTCATGAGGAGATGCTATGATTTAAATATTATGTGAGAATTTTAAATTTATCTGATGAAATGTCTCTCGACTATTAAATATAATATTGTTACTTTTTTAATGAAAACTTGTTATGGATATACAATGCACATATTGATGTTACTTATTAATGCTTTGGCTATGATATTC
Source organism: Cunninghamia lanceolata (assembly GCA_027924645.1). NCBI lineage: Eukaryota > Viridiplantae > Streptophyta > Pinopsida > Cupressales > Cupressaceae > Cunninghamia > Cunninghamia lanceolata. The sequence goes on from BSBN01000244.1 coordinate 1,974,184, forward strand.
GTGATAACCACTGACCTTAGAATGAGTGTGTAGGTACATACTAGCTAGTGGAAATGGGGAAAATACAAGGGGACCCTATTTTGTGAAACCAGTAGAGCCAACCAAGTCTATGTGGAGAGACTTAGGTCCTTTGTATTGTGAAATGTACTACCATGTGTTGTGTTTTACCTTCTGTTGTATTATGTAGCGTCATATGTCATGGTGTTTTATTATGTAGCATCATGTGTCATGGTTGTTATTTGTGATGTGTCATGCATTGCTATGTATTGTGTAATTTAAACTAATTAAATTTCCCCTTTAGTCTTTTATAAGGGTGTAAAATAATTTTATATAGTACCTTTGTCTTAAAAATAAAACATTAAAACCTAAGTTTATATCTAGGCACTTTTGGAGGAGAAAATTAACAAAATCAATAATTTTTGAAAACCTTTATTTTTTTTTACCGTAAATAGGGTGATCAAAATTAGAGAGATGTTGAGTCATCAGAGAGGGGGAAGTGTGTGTTGTAAAGATTTAAGAGGGTTGTAATAGAAACCATGGAATATAAAAAAAAGTGTCCCCAACTGAGGAGACAAGTGTTTGCCTCTCAACAAGAAAGGTGTCAAGGGAGGACATTTTTAATCAATTATTTTAGGGAAAAGAAGGGGGGTTTCTCCTTATCCTCCTAGCTATTGTAAATTTTCTTTTTTTACCATGGCTAGAACCTTCTGGGAAACCATCTTCTATAATTGTTTGGAATCACTTTAAATTGTGTTTTTGACCTATATTATATGGATCACTTTCTTCTACTGGGATTTCTGCACCTTCTAGGTTGTTTGGAAAAAGATACTATAATTTCATTTTTCATCTACAGTAACTGTTGTACCATCTACCAAAAAATGCTTTCCATCAGCAGTGACTACCTTATCACCTGCTATAATTTTTCCCTATAGACTAGGAGGGTAAATATTGTACATAGAGGTCTAGCTGTGGAAAAAGAGTAAGCTAGGTATTAGTGGATTTGAATCTACCTCCTCCAAGTGTTGTGCAAGGATCCAAGTAGGAATGAATCCTTGGTGGAATCCCTAAATTATTAGCACCCTAAATTGCATAGAACATGTTACAGTAAATTGTGTGGGTAAAAAAAGTTGTATTAACTGTCTTATACTAATTTCTAGGAAGAAATTGTTTTCTATTTGTGTTAGGTATTGTATTGTTGAATGTCAAGTAATGATTGGGGTAAAGACAAAGATTTCCTTAGAAGAATTTGAGAGAGTATGGCTGGGTAAGAGTACCCAAAAGTTTCTTGTTCCTTGTCCCTACATGTTGATGTTTGCTCTTCTCCTCTACAAAAAGGGAATTGTTGGAAGATTACTTAGGTGCAATATTGTGGCTTGAGGTGCTTATATTGTGCAAGGTTGAGTTGTGTTGCTATGTGAAATTGTGTCCTTGCTGTTGAAAAAATGTGTGTTACTGTCATGCTATGTAGTTGGTATATCTATTCTACCCAGTCCCCCTATGTTTTCCCCTAGCTTAGGGGTGGACAGCTTCTATCCTAGGCTGGGAGGTAAGCATCCCACTAGCTATATCCAAGAATTTTGGTTCCTATGCAGGTCTTAGAAGGCTAAAGAAGAAAAAGAAAAGAAGACTGAAGGGTGTAATGACCTATAGTTATTGATGGCAGATGATTGATACATGTTGAATGACAAAGGGAAAGAAGAGAGGAAATCATTGCAAGGTCTAGTGTTGAGAGAGGGGTCAAATCCAAGGAATGGGAGTGTATGTCATTGTATACTATTAATGTGTTAGTAGGAAGTATGTCCTCTGTAAAATAAAGAAATGAAACTGCTGTAAACTAGCTTTGTATATTTATTACAAACTTGCTCTGATATGAAAATGATTTGTGCCAAGGGAAAAAAAAAAAGAGAACTAACAAGAAAATAAAATGAAAGAAAAATTCTAATTGTATTGTTGTATATGAAACCATTGAATCATTTCTAGCATGAAATGCTCCTAATGTAAAATTATAGAAATTAGGACTACTGCTATTTCTATATAAATATATTCATCCTTTTGTTACAATACACGGGTTCCTTGATACTAGGAAAGAAGAAAAAAAAATCTTAGACCTAAATTTATTTTAATATCTTAGACCTAAGTGAAGCAAATTGGGAGGGTGATGCAGAGCCAAAACACTCTGACCTGCATTACCCCTTGTATGTCTATATTTTACTTGCCTATCGGCTAGACATCACACCATCGACTTAACCTTAAACTAATCTCCCGCCGATGAACTTTGCATGTACAACACTCGACCTATTATGCCGGTACCTTTTACCATTACTGCCAGTCACCCCTTGTAACTAGCTCAATGTACATTCACAATGTACATTCAAACATGCATTCTAAAGATGCATTCTTCAACATGCATACAGAACTGACCATTGACCTCCTTTGTATGCCGATACACTATCGGTCAGACTTCCCAAATCGAAATCTTTGAACTTTCTCACTCTGACACCTTTCACCACCCTGATGTAGAACTTAACCGTTCACAAGATACTTTCGTGATATACACGTGAAGATACAATTGTGAGATACACATGAAAAGTATACCCAATGAAACAATATGAATCTTCACCGATTCAAATCCTTGCAGCTCCACAACTACACAGATCTGTTCCTCTACCAACCTAACACAGATCTTCACCCTACCAACCTAGCACATGATGGCGCTAGGATCTATCTGCACCCTGGGTGCAATCCTGCAAACATGAAATCGAAGAAAATAGGAAACACAAAAATGAACTGTACAGCCATTCCACTGATTTCAAAGAAATCTAACCGGTGGAATGGATTAAGAATCCATCTCGGCCACAAAATAGCAAATTGATTGCACAGAGTAAATCTAATGAATTTGAATGACAGAAAGATGCACAACATAGAACTTGTTTATTATACTTTCCAGAAAATGTGCATACAGATGCTCTATTTCTCAATTACACAACTGACCTCTCTACAATCCAATTTGTCTACCATATGATCTCAATCAATCTGATCTTGGGGTATTTATCTACTCATGGTGAGTAGTACCAACTTGACTCCAGGTGGCTGGGAGATCTAACAACCTCCAATTGCCTAACAACCCTCGTGAATACAAATTTGCCAAGTGTCCAGTGGGACTTACAACATGAACCTAGATACAAACTAAATTAGCATGCATTGGTCAAACAGACCTTATTACATTAAATGGTCTACTAGGACCTTATTGGAAACAACAAACATGAACATAAAATAGTTAAATGCCTTAAGGAGGCCACGGTAGATTAGGTGCCCCTACACCATACTCCCCACTGTGAAAAGAACTCATACCCCATGAGTTAATTCTTTGACTTGATCCACCTTTATCTTCTGCTGCTTCATGCCTTCCCCATGATCTCTAAACTACAACCTACTTCTTTGGAATCAAAGACTCATGCATAGCACTGTAGGCTTTTCTCACACCTTGCTGGTCGCTCTTTCTTACCATCATCTATGTCTGAACATCTGCATTGGGAACCTTATTTACTGCAATGGCAGAATGTGTTTACCTTTCAACTCTTACAGGACAAACAATAGTCCCTACTATGATTGCATCCTTGTCTTTCCAATCAGCTTGTGGCTATGTACAAACCTGCTCCTTGACCTTCTTCTGATCCTCCTGATCTCTATCAGTCAAAACTAAAATCTTCTTCAAATTATGATCTCCACTTCTTGAGATATCTGCAACTTCCTTTGACTCTACTGTAGACATCTTCAGAAACTCCTTCTTACCTAACAAAACAATCTTAGCTATCTTATTTGCTTCAGCATCCTCCTGCAATGGTGTCATCACAAAAATCCTCCCATCCTTCTTGATGGTGTAGGTGTTAGCATAACCATCATACAATGCTCTCCTATCAAATTGCCATGGCCTACCCAAAAGTAGGTGACAACATTCCATGGGTGAAATGTCACATAAAACCTTATCCTGATATTCTCCAATCTAAAAATCAACATATGCATGTTCATATACCAAAAGTGATTGACTATCACTTACCCAAGATGCTTTGTATGGACTTTGATGTGGAATCCTTTCCAGTTTCAGTTTATCCACCATTTCTTGAGATACCATATTATCTGTGGAACTAGAATCAATTACTACCTTGCATAGCTTACCTTTGCTTTTGCACTTGGTTCTGAAAAGTGCTCTCCTTTGTAACATGTCCTTGGATGTCTTCAAGATTGTTCTCCTTAGCATCAATGATTCTCCATCTTGAGTTGGGGCTACACTCCCCATTGGAGGATTAACACTCTCAGCTACCTCCTCTTCTTGCACATATTGAACTTTCTTTTCATTCTTCCTATCACCTCTTGATGATGAACCTTGCCTTTCTGGACATTTGAAAAATGGGTGACCAATTTCATTACAATGATAACATCTCCTAGTAAAAACATTAGAACATCTACCACCTCCAAATCTACCTTTTGTACCTCTCCATCCACCCCTGAAATCAGACTACTCTTGTCCTTTACTAGCCTCTTCTTGGCTAAACTCACCACTAGGCCTCTGGTTAGGACTTCTTCCTCCAAAATTGCCTCTAAAATTTCTATCACCTCTTCCTCTATTCTACTGCTCACCTTTCCTCTTCAGCTTCTCTTCAGCCCTTAAGGCCTATTGGAAACACTTGTTCACTATTTCTGGTGCTAAGATGCTGATCTCATCTTGGAGGTTCATCCTTAGGCCATTCAAGTACCTAGCCACCTTCTCTAACTCTTCTTCTTGTCTCTTTGATCTGAGAGTGAGTTAATGAAACTCTTGTGTGTATGCATTCACATCAAGATCTATCTGCCTGAGATTCTACAACTTCTTGTACATCTGCATGTTATAGTCTAGGGGTAAGAACTATGCATTGAGCTTGGTCTTCATCCTTTCCCAAGAGGTTATCATATTTTTTCACTCATTGACTCTCTCTCCTTGTTCATAATTCCACCATGCAAGAGTAGATCCCTTCAGTCTTTCCTTTACCAACTTAATTCTCTTGTCTTCAGGGATTTCTTTGTATTTGAAATGATTGTTCAATGCCTCAATCCAATCAATCACCTCTTTAGCTTCCATACTTCCACTATACATAGGTAACCCATCTATGGTGTCCCTATTGACTGACTTCAATGCATTTAAAAATGCCCTCTGATATGCTGGTATCTCCTCTACCTTTTTACTAGTTTCAGCAATTTCTGTATCGCCTTCATCACTGTCACTTTCAGCTTCCTTATCTTTGCTTTTGGTCTGCTTGAACTCTCCCAACTTGGATTAAAGCATCTCTTCGATCAGCTTCTTGATGGTGTCCTATGACATGCTTTTGGGAGGCATCCTCTCTGCCTCTGTATCACTTTCTTTGTCTGACATAAACATACACAGACAACACCCAAACACCAATACTCCTGTAGATCCTCAATTCGACCTGCCACCCAAATCTTTTGCTAAGCTATGATACCACTATGATGTAGAGCCAAAACACTCTAACCTACATTACCCCTTGCATGCCTATATTTTACTTGCCTATCGGCTAGACATCACACCATCGGCTTAACCTTAAACTAATCTCCCACCGATGAACTTCGCACATACAACACTTCACCTATTATGACGGTACCTTTTACCGTCGCTGTCGGTCACCCCTTGTAACTAGCTCAATGTACATTCACAATGTACATTCAAACATGCATTCTAAAGATGCATTCCTCAACATGCATACAGAACCAACCATTGACCTCCTTTGTATGCTGATACACTATCGGTCAGACTTCCTAGATCGAAAGCTTTCAACTTTCTCACTCCGACACCTTTTGCCACCCTGATGCAGAACTTAACCGTTCACAAGATAACTTTTGTGATATACACATGAACATACAACTATGAGATACACATGAAAAGTATACCCAACGAAACAATACAAATCTTTGCCGATTTGAATCCCTGCAGCTCCACAACTACACAGATCTGTTCCTCTGCCAACCTAACAAAAATCTTCACCCTGCCAACCTAGCACATGATGGCGCAAGGATCTATCTGTACCCTGCACGTGATCCTGTAAAGATGAAATTGAACAAAATAGAAAACATAAAAACAAACTATATAGCCATTCCACCGATTTCAAAGAAATCTAACCGGTGGAATGGATTAAGAATCCATCTCAGCCACAAAATAGCAAATCGATTGCACAGAGTAAATCTAATGAATTTGAATGATAGAAACATGCACAACATAGAACTTGTTTATTATACTTTCCAGAAAATGTGTATACAGATTCTCTGTTTCTCAAATACACAACTGACCTCTCTACAATCCAATCTATCTACCATATGATCTCAATCGATCCGATCTTGGGGTATTTATCTACTCATGGTGAGTAGTACCAACTCAACTCCAGGCAGTTGGGAGATCATTTCAAGTGGCTGGGAGATCTAACAACCTCCAACTGCCTAACAACCCTCGTGAATATAAATTTGCCAAGTGTCCCGTGGGACTTACAACATGAACCTAGATACAAACTAAATTAGCATGCATTGGTCAAACATACCTTATTACATTGAATGGTCTACTAGGACGTTATTGGAAACAACAAACATGAACATAAAACAGTTAAATGCCTTAAGGAGGCCACGGTGGATTAGGTGCCCCTGCACCAGACGGAGCCTATGTGTCGTGCAGAGGTTTTGAATGTCTACTACATGTACTGCTAGGAAAAACTTTATTCCTTGTACTTAAACCACTAGTATACTCCCCCTGCAGCTCTGGCATTTCTCTATTCTATCACAAGGATGAAACATGTCACACCTTTTGAGTTGAATAAAGACAACGGAATTTTTTTTGAGTAATGAACATGTATACCTGATCAATACTATCCATTTCCATTTAAAATCATGAGCAATAATATTTTAGAAACAAAAGAAAATAGAATCTGAATTAAATAAGGGAAACAAACCTTTCTCTACATCGTAGCTCTGATGGTCATTCAAAAGATGCCACAATTACCTATGAGTTGCATAGGACTGTTGTACTCATTTTGGTGGATGATCTGCTCTGGAAGTTCAGACACTACCAAACATAACAATGAAAACAAATTGGTCCCAAGATCAATGATTTTACTCCGTTTCTTTTTGTGTATTCATGCATTGATGGTTTATACCTAGTTTTAGCTCGATCGACCTCCTTCATCCCTGAGATCACCTACGTGTGCCACTATAGATAAAAAAAGAGAGGTTATTTAGGGGCTATTCTAATGACGATGTTTTCTCTTATCGAAATAAAATTGCTTCCTACTACACAATATAAATGAACTATTCATTATGGGAAAGATGCAAACATTTTCCCTTAACTAAGTGTCGATATCCCAGTGTTGGAAAGTTAGACTTCTTGGGCAATAATGTCGACAACATTCTATACTGTACAGAATGATATTTTCACATGATCTGAGCAACAACATAATTAAAAAAAATGATAGCGACCCAAAAACATTAGAGCGACCAAAATCATATCCCATGAATGGAATGAGAGAAAAAAATAATCAATCATCGAGAAAATCAACAAATGGGTGGGAAAAAGTCAATTGAAGGAAGCCATGGGTGTTCATAGAAACTAAAGCATTAGGTTAGGTTCAACTCTGTACTGACACATTAACAGTCAACTATCAAACAAACCCCAGATCATGCTAGCCGCTCCCTCATGAAGAGGCCTTGTAATGCAACAAACAGATTATGCCCAAGGTAAAACAAGATATGGAAATAGAGTAAAGAATTGAGTTTATACCAAATGGTACATCTAGAAGTAATTCAAAAAATATAGAACTGTTAGTTTTCAACTTGCCCTGGCCATCGCCACAGTGTTCTCCTACCCAGCAAAAGAAGAAGAAACTCAAAAGACGGATCATGTTGGGCGAGCAGCTAAGAGATTAGGGTAACAATGCTTGAGATGCCTTAGGGTTATGCATAGAGGAGAACAAGATCCCCACCATTTATGTGAACTTGGGAATCCTCACTGAAAATATATATATATATATATATATATATATATATATATATATATATATATATATATATATATCACCCCCTTTGCTTTCTACTTTTCTTTTGGGAGGGATATGTTGTTTGAACTTAGTCTAACTTATCATCTCGAGAGGGGTACTAGGTCCCCTAAAACAATAATGTGTACCCAGTTATTGCAAACATGCTATGGTAGTGAAGTATATGCCATGGGACCTACCTCGAGGTCATATAGTTAGCACTCTAACATATCAAACTCCATGGGAAATCTTAACTTGATTGGTGGTTTGATAGTTTTAATATTTAAGTAAATGTGTACTAGCAATTTATGAGCATACCCTGTTGGCAAAAGACACTGTGTGGCTTCATGAGTGTTGTCATTGATTGCAATAAAGTCCATCCCACTCATCCACAGCACATAGTATGTCTATACTGGAAGTTAGATTGAAGAATATCTTGGTCTGGTAAGCAAGAACAGAGCATGCAGCAAGGTCTGACAGTTAGGTCTGGATCTCTCAAAGGAAGTATCTCAGCAAAGTGCAGACTTGGGGAAGTCAAGAGGAGTACCATGACTGCTACATTCTAGAGATTGAGCCTCTGGTGATGAAAGAGTGAAAAGATATGAGCACCTAAGTGTTGGGTTTTTATTTGGCAGAGTAGATTGACCGACACAGCATCAGACCTTAATCCAGATAAGGAATTGATGGTGATCAAGTTTTTGGAGGGAACATTCATAGTTGGCTGACATAATTGATGACTCATATAACTATCTTTTTGATACGTATCACTTAGTAAGCATGGATTCAGCTAACAGATAAGAGTTTGGGAAAATCTTGAGTATTCCGGATGCCGACTAGAAAGATGTTGAAATCCTTGGTGCGGGTATATATACCAGATGGATTTCAATGTGAAGGTATGAATGGTATGTTGTGAAGTGCGAAGAAAAGTAGAGAGGAGTGTGGAAGTAGAAATACAGCTCCGGTATGTGACAGAACAACATCACTAAAGTAGAGGAAGAATGAAGTACAGCAGATCAGTATATTGAGACTAATCGGAACTAAACCTTAGCATATGTGGATGCTTCTCATCAGTTCAAACACTTGGTTACTTTCCTTATACCTTGTAGATAGTGAGTTTCTTGTAGGCAATGAGCCTCTTGTGAGTAGTGTGCTCAGGCAGTGAACCCTAATTGGCAAGTGCAATTTTGTACTTCTATTCTTTTAATAGAGAATACAATCTTGGGTTAGTCACCCCATGGTTTTTCCCTTAACAAGGTTTTCCAAGTAAAAATCCTTTTGTTATGTGTGTTGATTTCATTTCTACTTTCATGTTCATTTATGCTTATAAGTTTTGATATTGCACTAATTGTCAAAGAAGAAAAGAAAGGTAAATAATTAAGATAACTAATTCACCCCCCCTCTCAGTTATCAACAATTGGTATCAGAGCTAATTTCCTCCAAATAGAGTCTAACGGCTTGAGGAAGATCTAGGAATCTCAATAGATATGTATGGCATGAGGGAACAACTTCAGTTTGCCATAGATGATCTTGAGCAATCTCACTTTGAAGTCAACACCCTAAGGGAAAGACTCAAACAAGCTGATGATTTCATAAATGAACTCAAAGAAAAATTGAGTATCTCTGTGAAAAAGAGAAAGGAACTACTTCAACATTTAGCAAGTTAGAGTGAAGCCAATGATACTAATAAAGATTTAAATGAGAAAAACAAGTTATGTGAGAAGCTATCAAAAGAAATCATTATAGTAAGACATGAAATGGAATCAAGGGTTATGAAATTTACCAAAGAAATTGAAGAGAAAAGAAAAATTGAACATAATCTAAAACAATCTCTCAAGGAGAAGTTAGAAGACTACCACAAAATGGATAAAATAATCAGGCATTTGGAATCTGATCTTGAAGATGCTAGAGATAATGAAGAACAGCTTGAGAATCAAATAGACACTCTTAAAAAGGATCTTCAAACAACAAATGAATACAAAGAGAAATTCAAGATAAGCTCTGCTCAACTTGAAGTTCTTCTTGAAAGCCAAAAGAGGGTAGATGACAAGCATCGCTTGGGATATGAGAAAGGTGAAAGCTCCAGATCTAGTCAAAAGAACTTTGGATCAGCAAATCCAAGGAACATGCCTAGAAGACCTCCGGTAAGGCAACCAAATGCTCAAAGATATCCATCCTTCAATGGATACTACCACAACTGCAATAACTTCGGTCATAAAGCAAATTAGTGTAGAAAGAGAATGAATCAGACTAATTCATCCTTCTCCAGATAGTGTTTCAACTGTAAAAGGTATGGTCACAAATCTAATGAATGCAAAAATATGCAAATGAACAATTCATTCAATGGTAGATGCTTTGCATGCAATAGAATGGGACATATGGCTAATCAATGCAGATCAAGAGGATATCAGTCAAAAATGCAAAGAAATGTTGTTTGCTACAATTGCAATAGATCCGGTCATATTGCCAAATTCTGCAGAAGTAAGAATCAAGATAAAAGGGGTCCGGTGCATCATAATCAAAATCAAGACAAAGGAAAAGTGAATGCGAATGAAGTTCAAAGGGAGATGAACAAGATTTGGGTAAAGAGAAGTACAGAAAATGTTGGGGATGGATCCGCACCAGAATCTGGTGCTGATATTCCTTTCGAAAACTAAATAGATGAGCTATGGCTCAGGGGGAGTCTCAAAGGAAAACAAATTCCCTTAGCCAGTCATTTGGTGCCTAAAATTGGCACATAGAAAGTTGTAGATTAAAGGGTTCTCATAGAAATATCTAAAGAAGCCTTGGTAAAGATATGGAAGATCTACAAGAAGATTTGAAGAATCTAATCTTCCAAGATTAATCTGGTTTGATAGCCTTCCAGTAGAAGCAGGACTTTCACAGTTTGATCCGGTGTGATTCTAAATTAAAACATCTTGATCTGTGGATAAATGGGATGATTTGAGGAAAGGAGAGACATTGTAATTCATCACTAAAAATAGCTCTAAGTGCATCTCAGTGATCCAAAAAAATCTCTCTCAGAACAAGGCAACCGGAATAACTTAAGTTGTGCATTTATTAAAAAATGAAATTAGGGTTTGCACAGAGATAAAAAGGTTCCTTTGCTCATCATTTGCACATTTGCATTCAAGAAAAAGATAGAAAGAGCTTTGCAAACAAGTTTGCTTCATCCCTCTCAATGATCAACCATAGAATTCAAGTCAACCGGTGATCTTTTCGGCTCATTTCGTGAACCCTAGAGGCGTAAAAAGGTATTTTTGCTCTTGAAAATCTCTCTCTGAATCTTTTGAAAGATGGCAACTCTGAATGTTGTCAAAATCACTGATAGGCCATGCCCTAAGTTCAAGAAGCACCCTTACAAATCTCTAGATGTTGATCCTTTAGGTGCCTTCTCTAGCATTTCGCATGGGGTTTTGCATGTAGAAGATGTTAGGGCATACATTCATGCAAATATTGAGGAATTTAGGGAATCCAAGTTGATGGATATCTATCACAAGTAGTTAATAGATGAATCATTTGAACTCAAAGCTTAGTACAAGGCCATCTGGGACAAGCATTTTGGACATTGCATCCATTTCCCCTGTTTTGCAGAAGATGAATGGGTCCGGTATGTTTTGAGCAGAATGCATGACAACTTCATGTGGTTAATGAGACCATTTAAGATCAAAAAAGATGCCATTAGGGCGGTAACCAGATTGCACTCATTTGGTGGGTTGCCTGCTCTCAAATCAATCAAAAACCAAACTATGAGTGAGGCTACTAGATCAAAATTTGATAAAAGAGCAATGACAATTAAGGATATCATAGATCTGGATATCAAGTTTGCCTCCATGATAATTGGCTACAAGATATATCACTCCAGTAGGGAGAATTCTGTATCTGGAATAGAAATTTACACTACTTATGAAATGCTAAGGAAAAATGCTGACTATGATCTTTGTGAGCTCCTCCTAAACCAACTATTAGAGAATTTACAAAAAATAAAGAAGGATAACAAGAATTCTTTTAAGTATAATGGCTTGATACTCTGTCTATTCTTTTACGACATGAATGAGCTACCTAGATCCAGTGGTTGGGTATGGCAAAATGACAGACCGGTTGCCATGCAAATCAGAGATTACATGTATGGGCTTGGTGATGCCAAGGTTCAAAATACAACACTCTGGGGATACTTCAAGAACTTTTAAAGTATGATGCAGGCCAGAGAAAGAATCCCCCAATCATTGGTTGAGAAATACAAGGATACAGTGTGCTTTATGGTAGACACTGATTAATGCCTAATGGAGGCAGTGGAGCCAAGGATAGTCTGGATTATGCCAATGGGTTATGAAGTAGATGAGAAAATTATGGAGCTACATGTTCAACACATGCTAAGTCAGCCTAAGGACCCTAAGGCAGAAAGGTTTGGCACCTTCCAAGAGTTGAGTGTAAAAATTCATGTTGAATTGAGACAACCTGAAATCAAGAGAAAGCTGAGAAGAGAAGTAGAGGAAGTTGTTGAAAGATTTGGTATTTCTAAAGAAGCAGTCGATGCAAATAGAGAGAAGGTGGAAAAGGCAGAGAAAGAAAAGCAAGAAGCAGAAAAAGAAAGTGCTCCGGTGGAAGCCCCCTCCTGAACCAGATCTAAGAGCCCAAAAGCATCAAAACCAAAATCAAAGTCATCTAGAAAAGGAGAAAAGAGAACAAAAACTAAGGCCACAAGGTCCTATACAAGTCAAAAATATGATGAAGAGATAGAAACAGATGAGGAAGTCAAGAAAATGAAGAAGAAGAAGAAGAAAACATCAGGTGGATCTTCTACTGGTGCAAACAAAGAAGAAGAGACAGAACAATTTGTTGAAAGGTCCACTCCTTCTATTGATAATATTATCAAGGCAGACATAGTGGATGGAAATCTGCAACCTTTAACAAAATTTTATGATGAGTATAGTGATACTGACAAGAAAATCCTAGAAGATGCTATAGTCAAGTACTTAAACATATATAATAAAGCTTTCATTGAAATCATCTCTCTAATCCCCAAGAGTTTAGAGAAGGAACTTGAAATGAGAAAGAACAACACTAAGGAAAAGGATATGGAGATCTAGGAACAAATAGCTATTCAGGTCTATCATTCCATCACTCCTAAACAAATGAACATGATCTTCAAGGATTGCAAGGATGAGTTCTGGAGCAAAGCAAGAATGAATCAGCTTATGTTTGGAGAGACTGATAATGTGGCAAAAGAAACTGAAGACATCCTCCAGAATGCCTTCATGAGATTCAATATCCCCATTATAGAGGACATAAGTGATGAACCTTCTACCATGGATGTCGAAGGACTAAGCATATAAAAGGAAGATCCTATAGAGAAAATTGCAGAAGAATCAAAGGAGATAGGTGAGGAGAGGACTAAGGACTTGGATTCCTCTATTCTGGAAGAGGAAGTGCATGAAGAAGAAAATATCTCTCTTCCAGATCCCCCTGCAGACTCTGAAACTAAGGGAGAAGAAAGAAAAGATGAGAAAATTAGTCAAGAAGAAGAGGTCAAGGAAAGAGAAAAAGATAAAACAGAGAAAACCCCAGATGACAGTTCTAAGGCCACAAAAGGAAAGAAAACTCTATCTCCGACAAGAGACGCTGCAGAAGTAGTTAAAAATTTCCTAACCAAGGAAATGATGGAATTAGATGAACCGGAGCCAATTCAAGGACCATTCAATTTTGATTCCATCTCACCGGTTCAGACAATGAAGATAGCATCCTTTGCCCAAGCAAAGGCAAAAGAAAAAACTTCTAAAGTCTCACATGGAAGACTGTGAGCTGATAGAGATTGCATCTAGTGTGTTGGAGAAGATCGTACCATCCTTTCAGAAGGATCTTTTAGCCTCTTCATCTGGTAATCTCAAATCTCTTATTAATTCTGTTAGCACACATTTTGATTCTTTGGAGAAATCAGTTGAGGAGAAAGTCTGGAAAGAGTTTTTGAGTAAAAGATTCTCTGAAGTACAGGGGTACATAGCAAATGATAGGAGAAATCTGAATATTGGAATAAAGAGCCTAGAAAATGCTCTTAAAGATGGTGGAGATCTCTACAAATTTTGTCTATCTTGGTCCACCATGACAGCAGACATTACCAAGAAGGTGGAAGAACAAGAGAACAAACTATCAAGCTTATCTCAAATTTTTGATCTTCTCTCCTCTTCCATAATGAATCGAGAGTGCCAGACTATTGTAGCTATAAATGAAATAAAGAAGCTTGAGAAGGAGAAGAAAAATATGATAAGCAGGCTAAGTGAACTAAGAGGGATAATTATCCCTAAGTTAGAGGCAATGCATGAGGACCTAATTGAAGCTCATGCTATAGCCCGGACCAGTGATCTAGCTGACCTAAAGAGGGCAGAAGCTTTTGCATTCTGGTTGAGTGGTCACATCTCAATTTTGGATAGGATGAAGTAGAGTTGGGCAACAAAATTTGTCCAGTTGAAGACAACTTTTGTAGATATACTTAAATATATGTAAGTACAACTTGTATAAATACTTATGCGGCAATATATATTGATTTTTGGAAATTTTGGTGTGTGGATTCTACCCTCTGCCATTGATGTCAAAGGGGGAGTGAGGAGTAGTGAAAAATATTGAATCTAGCTAAGGGGGAGCTCCAGTAAAAGTGTACATAAGATAGAACATCAGCCAAGGGGGAGTGTCTTATAACACTTAATCATTTTTCACTAAGTGTTCCCATCAATGCCAAAGGGGGAGATTGTTGGAAAGAGACACTGTGTGGCTTCATGAGTGTTGTCATTGATGGCAACAAAGTCCATCCCACTCATCCGCAGCACATAGTATGTCTATACCAGAAGTCAGATTAAAGAAGATCTTGGTCCACTAAGCAAGAATAGAGCATGCAATAAGGTCCGACAGTCAGGTCCGGATCTCTCAGAGGAAGTATCTCAGCAAAGGACGGACTTCGAGAAGTCAAGAGGAGTACCATGACTACTACATTCCAGAGATTGACCCTCTGGTGATGAAAGAGTGAAAAGATATGAGCACCTAAGTGTTGGGTTCCTTTTTGGTAGAGTAGACTGACCGGTAGAGCATCAGACCTTAATCCGGATAAGGAATTGATGGTGATCAAGTTTCTAGAGGGAACATTCATAGTTGGCCGACATAATTGATGACTCCTATAACTACTTTCTGATACGCATCACTTAGTAAGCATGGATTCAGCCGAAAGATAAGAGTTTGGGAAAATCTTGAGTATTCCAGATGCCAACTGGAAAGATGTTGAAATACTTGGTGTGGATATATATACCAGATTGATTTCAATATGAAGGTATGAATGGTATGTTGTGAAGTGCGAAGAAAAGTAGAGAGGAGTGTGGAAGTAGAAATACAGGTCTGGTATGTGATAGAACAACAGCACTAAAGCAGAGGAAGAATGAAGTGCAACAGATTAGTATATTGAGCCTAACCAGAACTGAACCTCAGCATATGTGGATGCTTCTCATCAATTCAAACACCTGGTTACTTTTCTTATACCTTGTAGATAGTGAGTCTCTTGTAGGCAGTGAGCCTCTTGTGAGCAGTGTGCTCGGGCACTGAGCCCTAATTGGCAAGTGCCATTTTGTACTTCTATTCTTTTAACAGAGAATACAATCTTGGGTTAGTCACCCCGTGGTTTTTCCCTTAACAGGTTTTTCCATGTAAAAATCCTTGTGTTATGTGTGTTGATTTAATTTCTTCTTTCATGTTCATTTATGCTTATAAGTTTTGATACTGCACTAATTGTCAAAGAAGAAAAGAAAGTTAAATAATTAAGATAACTGATTCAACCCCCCCCCCCCCAGTTATCAACATACCCCTCCTCCCTAGTCTAGCTAGAATTTTGAGAAGGGATTAATACTTTAAAATAGATTTACCATTAGGGAGGCTTAGCTTTCGATATTAGTTCGAAATTAAGATTAAATTTTTTTTAGTCTTGATAGAATAAGGGGACTCTTAACCCTAAAATAGGAAGCTTCCCTTCAAGATATAGTTTTGTCTTAAGGGATATAACAGGGGTGGTGATTGTAAGAGTAGACATACATATTGTTCTGACTCTTAGAGAAGGATTATATGAACTTTTCCCTAGTGCTCTTACTTCCACAATGGTTATTAATAGACTAACAAGGTTGAATTTTAGATTTTTAAACCAAAAAAAAAATTGTTTCATCCTTGTGAGCATGTTTTAATAGGTGAGGGCATTACAGAGGTATTGGAGCAAGGTTCCCAACTCTAGGAGCTTCGGTAATAGACTGTACAAATTGAACTATTTTATTTAAAAAAAAAAAACTATGAAGTGCTTGTAGTGGGCCCCATCCTTGCCTTGGTGAATTATGTTAGCAATAGAATAGGAGGATGTGGTAACGAGAGTGATGTATTTAGCTAGTGAAATAATAGTGGATTTAATAAAATTTATAAGTGAAAAAATTCCATCTCAACCTTAGTTTAAATGGTTAAACATGAAGCAATCATGTATTGGACCCTGATCATTGTAAATTGAGTTTCCTATGTATCCTAGGAAAGTCAAAATCATGAATTAAATGTAGTTTCCTTATGAGCCCCGACATGTATATTTCCATAGTTAATTGTCTTGATGAACTTGATAGTATAAATTGTGATGTCTAGTTGCATTGAATTGTGGAATCTTCATATTATGTTCTTATGAGACATAAGTTTTAAAACATATAAGAATGTCTTTCAATTGATTTAAAGTGAGAATTATGTGAATGTTTAACTCTCTTTTCAAAAAGTGGTTGGTGCTCTGGTGGATTGAGAAACTTCATGGGATGTGATTACTTTGCATATTATGGCTTGGGGGTTGAGAAAAGAAAATTTAGCAGAGAAAAGTGGAAAGAATAGGTTGTTAAATTTTGGTGAACATCATGTTATGAATTCCTACATTTGCTAGTGTTTAAGTGTAATAAATTCTGGTGTATTTTTGTTGTGTGAGTTTAATTGGATAGGATTCAAATCATACTTAGAGAAAAATATGCTCTTACTTGTGTGTTTTCTTGTATTCGTATAGGTGAAATCTAAATGTGAAAAGGGTATTGTAACATATACTAGATGAATTAGATTTAAGATTTAGAAATGTGAAAACTTTTGTGATATGTTGTGTCAAATAATTTTCTTATATTACCCTTAAGAATGTATGCAGTTTGTGTATTGTATAAGTATATTATGTGTTGAGAAATTAGGAATGCTCAATAAAACATATTTCAATTTAGGTCATCCTTGCACTTTATCTTGAATATTGGGTTTACGTGAAGACATAGCTAAAACTTGAAAGAATAGCAAAATTATTCATTCTAGAAAAAGAGATAAAACTAGGATAGAATGAAGAAAACAATCACTCACCATATATGGTTTTCAATGCAATAGAATTCAGGTTAAATTAAATGAGTAAGACCTAGTGGAGCATAGGAAATGTAGTGCATGGTATGACAATGAATTATAATTACAAGACAAATTAGGGGTCAAAATATGTTTTCTGTGATTGAAATTGATTTTTTTTTCTGCAAAATGAGGTTGCTATAAATAAAATTAGATATATTTGACTACTAATGAATGAACCTAGTAGTAGGTGAAATAAGTGAGATTAATTTTCATGTGGTGTAATGTGATATGTATGTGGAATTTAACATGTGTTGTGATGTGAGAATACTAGTAATGTTGTGATTATATCTCAAAGTTTGTGATATAGGATATCCAACTTGGGAAGAAGAGTTTAGTGGACATAATGTATGATCCACTTAAAAATGCCTTTGTGATAATTGTATATATGTGTAAATAACCCTTATGACTTAAAGCAGTGAAATGTTAAAAACATAATATGTATTAAAGTGTGTTTTATGGAGATGTGTGAGTCACCCTTCGTGTTCTCATATGATGAGATGTCTAGTGCCACCCCCATTTGAGAGCATTCTCTCATGACCACATTGGAGTACAGTCCCTCTTCTTCCCTAATTAAACCACATTGGTTGGTTTTTGTTGTAAACCCTTTTCTTTCTATTGTTCCAGGGGTTGTAAACATGTTGGACACTCAAAAGACCTATAAATGGGAGAGTTGCATGTGTTGGTGTGTGATTTGGCACATCACAAGGCATCTTTGTTTGGAGATAATTTGGTCACCACTTTTGGGTGGTTTTGGCTCATGTTTTTGTAATTACCATTGACGGCTTACTATATTGTATATCATATATATTAGGAACTTGGGATGGAGGTTGTGTGTAAGAGCCTTATAGATGTTGAGTTACCTCCAAGATCTTTAGTTGGTTATACTGCTATTAAAGCCTGCTCTGCACGTATATTGTAATCTTCTTGATTTCTAAATAATATAGTGGGCAGGTTTGGAGTGTGGACTTTTTTACCTGAAAGTGTTTTCCCATGCATATATTGTATTGCGAGTTTTAAATTTGAATGTTGCTATTATCTTTTTGTTAATGTCCATCTTAATCTGTAACTGAAAAAGTTAAAAATAGCTAAATATTTCCTCAGTGGATCAGTGTAGGAAGCATTTTCTGCATACCTTGCTTCCTTTCAAGAATATTGTTGAATATTTTGGTCTTGACAAGGATTCTCTGTATGCTAAAAGAACATTTTATTATATCAAGAGGAAAAGTGGTTACAAGTTAGTTAGGAGATGAAAAATCTATATATGTACAAGTTAATTCTAATTGTAAGGATCCCTCGATGGGAGGTATTCCTTCTTTCAACATAGTCACTATACAAAAAATGTAAGGTGTCTTTGTGCTCCATTTTTTGATGAAATTAGAAGAATTTTCTTAAATTTTGTGTCAATATTTCTCTTTTGATCACAAGTTTATTGTATGTTTTATTTGAAAACATTTCTTCATTTTTTCTTGTACTTTTAGTTGGGTAGGAAATGGAATAGACTTTGTGCTTTGATTTGAAGGAATGAGAAGAATATTTTAGAACTTTGTGTCTCCATATTCTTTGTTTATTGCATATTATTCATATGTGTAAATTATAATTGACTCCTCATGTTTTTCTTGTAGGTTGAAGGTGTAAACCATAGAGCATTCTTTTCTCTTTCCTATATGTTGGATGCATAAAATGGAGTTTGTGTCTTCATTATCTACTATAAATTATTCTTCATTCCCCTTTATTCTTCCTACATTTTGCCCAAGGAATCTTATGTAGTGTCTTGTATGAGCCTATCTAGGGTTTCTGCTTTTTTTTTTTTCCATTTTCTGTTCTTGTGTTCCTTTTGTACTATTTGGTTAAAAGTATACAAAATTCCCATCATCTGAGCAAGCTTTCCCTCTCAAACGTAGAGGAAAACCATTAATCTAATAATAATTTCTCCAACTATTATGAACATTTATTTCTATCCATTAGGCAAAATGTATTGAATTTAACAAAATGTTGCAATGACAAATTTGTTTACTAACACTTCTAAACATTAAAGTTAGTTTCATTGAACTTCTTGATCTCCATTCTAGATGTTTTTGTCGTTTTCTATTCGTTAAAACACAAGATGAACTACATAAATCTCCCATTTGAGTAGGGGCTAATAATATCTTATTATCCCACATATCAACCAAGCTATAATAAACAAGATCTTATAACAAATGAAATAAAACTAAGCATAAATCCACATTAACTTTAGGGAGAAGCAATTGAGGTACATACATATCTAAAAAAATTTAAGTAGAATAATTATAAATAATATAAGATATACATTGGACAATAATGGACAAGAGAAGGATCATAATGGGCCAAGAAATGATAATGACAAAAATACATGATGGATGGAAATCTACTAACATTTGGATTTAGATTTAGATTGGGATGGAAAAAGTGCTAACATTTTAAGCTCAAATTTGTCCATTCCCTTTTTAAAAAATGCCTTGGGATTAACTTAGACTTAGCCAAGTGTGAATCTCAAAAATTTCCAAAAAATTATAAAATCATTTACCTAGTTTATCTTGAAATTGTCCACAACTTTAATCTTAAAACTAATAGACTTTTTTTTAACCAAATTCAATAAAACAAAAGGGTTTTTAAAGGAAATACTCACAATTTTGAAAATGTAATTTGTTCCTCATTACAAATATTATTTATTTTATACATAAATTATATTTGAATTCAAGAATGATATATATATTGAGAAACACTCATAAATTTCAAACGTGTAAAAAAAAATTAAATTAAAAAATTAGGTCATACTTTGGGCTTTGTTGGTGATAGCTTCAAAAAATAAAGTTTTTAATTTCATATTTTTTGACCAAAGAGGTCAAGTGTAACTCCCAAGTGCTCCATGTGGGTGTCATAATTCCTCTTACACAACTCATGCAAATGACTAAAAATAACCAGTCAAATATGTTAGCTATGGTCCAACTTGCAACCCCCTTCTTCAATAATTTCTTACACATATCATAAGACCAATGATACATGGTACGTAATCCCATCAAAGAATTTCAAAATTCCCTCCATATGTGTCATTTTCTTTTCCACGTGGGTCCAAGATTTACAATATTTGACAAATATTTAGTAATTGCAACAACATTAGTACTTGCAAGATTTACAACACCTATTCCTAAGAAATTGTATTTAATAAAAATTAATTAAATGATTGCATATATTAATCTATTCATAAAATTATATCTTAGACTATGAATATACAAATTCTTTATATATAATATTTATATTCACGATGTTGATTGATCAAAAGTCCAAGATTCTTGTATTTGCAATATCAATTGCAAAAGCATAAAATATTTAAATTTTTATTAAAAAAATATTATGTAAAATATAAAAAATTCATCAATATTTCCAATCACATTTTGTGATATGCAAAATGAATTATCTCACATATAACTTATTAATATTAAGAAAAGCATTTGGATATAATGAGAACCCAAAATATAGTTTAAATGCTTTTCAATATCACTAACATTTTTGAAAAAATATTTAAAAATTGTTTGAATCATTTAATGTAAACATAATATCTGTAATGTATTTTATTTTTTTAAAATATGTAATATTTTATAATGTTAATAATCAAGATTTTTGTAATTTGTTTTCCTATTATTCTCTAACCTTTTAAAAAATATCAATATAAAGAACTATTATTTCATGGTTATCCCTTCGGTTGCTTATGTGAGAAACCACTACCTCATAAACAATTCACAAACTAATCACTATATACAAATTGTTTAAACCTTCTTCTACATAAAGCCCCATTTAAAACACTTTACTTACACATCATCCATTTCAATGTTCCAACAGTCAATAACAATTTTACACCTCATACACAACAAAAAGTGGTAAATATTTACCTTATTTTTATTGGCCAAAATTATCCTTTGACTATTGAAGTGAATGATGTTTAAGAATAGCCCATTTAAAACACTTTTAAAATGTTTAAGCTCAATTTTCCATGCAAAATGGTTATTAAAAGTTATAAATTTTTTGTATAAATGATTCTATATAATAGATATTTTCAACATACATGCTAACCACACTAATAGCCCTTACAGGTTCAGAATAACATTTGCAAAACACAGTTTTGTTATTTGAATGCCTCAAATAACACAAGCTACCAACGTTAAGCTTTAAATTGACTCATTGGCCTACTGTAAGACCTGATCATACTCTACCCTTCTGTGGAAACTACGGTGACAATTACAGGCCTCGCATCTCATTTCATCATCTTGGCTAACCTTCAACTCTCCCCATCCATCTTTGGCATAATAGGGAAGCTGAAGGGTGTGATTCTTCCAACATTCCATGTACTCTACTTTTCTGTGGAAACTACGGTGACAATTACAGGCCTCGCATCTCATTTCATCATCTTGGCTGGACTTGATCTCTCCACATCCATCTTTGCCATGATGGGGAAGCTGAAGGGTGTGATTCTTCAGACATTCCATGTACCGCACCCTGTTAATTGATTCATTAATAGCCGAGCCAAAAACCTATTGGGCTTTTGAGGTTTCATTCCTTGGCTCTGAGAGTAGCTCTTTTGGATCCATCCTGACTCTATTCTTACACACAGAGAGCGGAATAATATTTGAAAAACATCGAAACAAATGGAGTTCAACGATCTCAATGAATAAAGATGACAGAACAGAGAGTCTTTTTCAATGCTTCCGTTAACTTATGATCTGCTCTGAGACCTGCACCCACGAAAGCAAATATTTATCATACTTACATGACGTTTGAGCGTCATATTCAGGTCTGTAGCTATTTAGGGTTTTTCTTTTATTATAAACACTAACAAATCACTAGAAATATATAATAATTTCTCTGAAATAGTTATATTTTGTCTTACATAGCACTTTAATATTAAAAAAAATGGAGAACATGATTTTGTAGGGTAATAAATCATAAGCTAAGAATCCAAAGTTAAGCTAACAGGCTCCTTCTACTTCAGATTACAACATGAAAGAAAAGGAAATTATAGTGATGCAAAATCAAACAAAACTCAATACCTTTTCTTTGGGTGTGAATGATGGATCCAAATGATAAAGTGTTGATAATGATTGCTATATTGAATTGCTCTAGTGGACTCATTAGTATGACAGCATGTACCTGCAGATTCTTCTTAATACCTTGGATGAGAGGGAAGCCTAAATTTATAGATTTGAGGTACAGGAATGGAGGGTTAGTATTCATTTGCATTGGATGGCTAGGATTGAATGAGACAAATTAGGGCAAGATTAGAAGATTCTATGGGGTTGTATAAGGATGAAGGGTTGAGATTAAAGATAGATGAATGGCTGGGATTAAATTACAAAAATTAGGGCAAGGATGGAAGCTTTTAAGGAATTCTATAAAGATGAATGGTTGAGATTAAAGATGGATGGATGACTAGGATTAAATGAGAAAAACTAGGAAAAAATGAAAACTTCTATGGCTTATATTTATGTGAATGACTAGGATTAAAAAAATTCATATGTGAATGAATGGTGAAGATATAAATTTACTTTGACTTTTGTGAGATTGTCTAAGTTTAGTGAATCTAAACAACCTTTGGTCATGTGACTAGTTGAATTTTTAATTCATTTATTTGGGGATAATGGATAAGGATTTGAGTTAATTAGATTAAATAATGGATTGAAATAGGATTTAAGATTTTTAGACTAATTAATTAAACTAGCCTAGATATCTTAAATACATCTATCTAAAAGACGCTCATAGATAAGTCTTGAGGCACCTATATTGAAATTGTTATTGAGAATACATATTTACGCATCTTTTAGATATATGTATTTAAGATATCTATGTTAGAGTGAGGAGCTAATATATAATTCTAGTTCTACTTAAATATTTATTTTATTTACTTTATAATTTTACATTTAAAGATTGAAGAATCATAAAAATTAGTTTTTAATTTAAAGCGAATGATATGAAAAACTTAATTATAATTATAACTGTCTAATGGAATTAATTCCCATAGAAAAAATCTTTAATCTTTTAAAGATTTAATCTTTCCCTTGCCCTTATTTTTCTTTGCTAGCCTTCATTAGACTAAAGTAAATAATTTACCCTGCCTTAATGTGCTTATTTTCATTACACTAAATATTAATTTTGTTTGTGGCTTTTGAAGATTGAAGAACCCTAACCCTAGTTCTCAATAATTTACCTGCTGTTAATTTTCTTTGTGGTTTTGAAATATTTGTTTATGCAAGAAAAATAAAAAATGTTGCATAGTACCCTTACCAATTATACCTCACTCCTTATCAATTAAACTTCTCCCAATTCAATTTGCTCTATTTTTATTTGGTTTGATTTTTCTAAAATTTATGTTTGAGTACTACTTATATTTACATGCATTATTTTGTTGGCTTTATTAAAAGAATATGTGAGTTCTATTTTATTTTTATGTATAGACAAAGTCATATATGAGTATTGAGAATAGAGATCTATGCTACTTTAATAATTTTATTAATTTATTTCAATATATAGAGTGAGGAGCTAAAATATATACGTATTACTATATAATGCTAGTTTTACGTAAACAATTATTTTATTTACTTTATAAATTTACATTTAAAGATTGAATTTTTAGTTTTTAATTTAATCCAAATGATATGAGAAACTTAATTATAATTGTCTAATGGAATTAATTCCTACAGAAAAAATCTTTAATCTTTTAAAGATTAAAGAACTATAATCCTAATTAAACTAAAGTAATTTATTGTGCAATTAGTTTTCTTTGTGGGTATTGAAGGCAATTATTAGCTCTAACAACTAGTTTTTAATGGAAAATTTTCAATAATTTAATCTACTATAACCCTAATAATTTAATTTCTAATAATTTTATTTATTTGTGGATTTTAAAGATTGAAGAACTATAACCCTAGCCCTCATTAAACTAAAATAAAGTAATTTACCTTGCCATTATTTTTGTTTGCTAGCCTTTCATTAAACTAAAGTAAATAATTTACCCTGCCTTAATTTTCTTATTTTTCTTTGTGGGATGAATTAATTCTCATACTAAAAATCTAAAACAAAGGTCATTTAACTAAATATTGATTTTCTTTGTGGTTTTTAAAGATTGAAGAACACTAACCCTATTTCTCATAAACTAAAGTAAATAATTTACCCTGCCATTAATTTTTATTGTGGTTTTCAAAGATTTGTTTAATAAAGAAAAATATTAAATAAATTATAATTTATAGGTTCCATAATTTAAGCTGCACTTTAACTACAATTTTCTTTTTATTTTATTGAGTAGCATGTAGATATAATAAGAATAAATAATACGCAATGCTAATCTAACCTTCTATAAATAATAGTAGGAGCATTGCATCACTTCATAAATTCATTTTATAAGAAAAATAAAAAAATGGTTTCATAGTACCCTTACCAATTAGACTTATCTCCTTATCCATTAAACTTCTTCTCCTAATTCAATTTGCTCTATTTTTATTTGATTTGATTTTTCTCAAATTTATGTTTGAGTACTACTTATATTTATACACATTATTTTATTAGCTTTATTAAAAAATATGTCAGCTCTATTTTTTTTAATGTATTGTCCAAGTCATCCCTGAATAGGTGTAATTATTTTTAAATGTCCACTCGTTAACACATTCAAGCTATTACACTCCACCCTTTGGTACCACTATAGTTACACCACTTAATTAATTAGTTTTCATTATTTAATTAATTAGTGTAGAGGGGTGTGAGAAATTAATTTTAATTAAATAAATATGATTTATTTAATTAATTTAATGATGGAGAGAATATTAAAAGGATAATTGTAATTAGTTAAATAAATAGTAATGTTTTGACTGAAAAGAGGGGGATAATGAGGTTGAATGGCTAGATCCTCCTTTTAATGACATATCAACAAGTTGAATCACACTTTTACAAGAGGATTCACCTACAGGTTAGGTTGTCACTTGGAATGATGTGGAAATTAAGAGATTTTCAATTAATGTATTAATTTAATTCTCAAAAATCCTTGAAACCCTAATTATACAAAACAGTAAGTAAAATGATGAATTACAACAAATGCTTATAGACTAACGTAGTAAAAAGAGATTAATTACTTGTTGTTTTTTCAAGTTCAACGTGTAGAATATTCAGGGACACTGGAACTCATGCCCCTATCCAAGGTGTTGTTTTCTTTCGGGAATCTTGATCTCCTTCCGACATTGATGATCACTGTACTTTTTATTTTTGTGCCAGGAGATGCAGAGGACATTAGCACTACTACCCGAGTCCAATGCAGGGTGTTCTTGAGGATGTCGGAACCTCTTCAGATGTTGATTGTCATTGTCACAATGATTTATGTATTTTCAACATCGGAGGACACTGGCACTAGCGGTCGAGTCCAAGTAGTGCTTTTCTTTAGAGATCTAGAATTCTTATCTTTTGCAACCTTCCTCTGTAACTCCACTCCGTGAAATCTAATACCTGTAACCTACAATCACAAGGAGTGTGGTTAGAGGTTGTGGTGTTTAGAAGCTTGCCTCATTCAAGCCCCGGAAGGACATTCAAGTCTTTTGAATACCATTTCTTAGATAAAGAGCATGTATCCCTATGGGAAGAGGGAAAAATAAAATGATAAAGATTGAAACACAAATAGATATCACCTCGGAGGTGTAGATTTCACATAGATGAAGATTCTTCAACACATGAGAAGAGGAAGCTAAATCTAAAATCACAAACACAATAACAATGTTCTTCTTTGGAACAATGAATATATTGAATGCTCTAAAATCATAAGTTTGCCAAAAGTTCATAATCATCTTCTAGTTTACAAATGGAACCCTAAACATACTTATATATGCAACTAAATGCATTCTTGCTTTAAATTTTGTAATTCAAACTTAAAATGTCAGCAATGGAACCTTTTCACGGTCACATAACAGACATTTAAATTTGGGACCCACTTGAAATAGTGCAGGATAGGGGCATGAGTGCCCATGTCCTTGGGCCCTCTTTCAGGGCAAGGTTAAGTGCAACAATGTCCCTCAAGCCCCATATTCAAATTTGGGACCTGCCTGAAATAGGGAAGGACAAGGGCGTGAGCACCCGTGTCCTCAAGTCCTATTTAGGGGAAGATCAAGTGCAACAATGTCCCTCAAGCCCCATGTGACATGGATTTCAGGCCATTTTCTTTTGGGGGTCAAAATAAACATGCAATATGCAAAATAAAGGACTTGGGAGCTAAACTTACAAGGAGAAAGCCTAGGGAGACATTTTTTGACATAACATTTAGCCCCCACTTTAATGTATGTATGAATGCAAGGCCCATACATGCATTAAAGTATGGTCAAAACATAGCAAACACGCCAAGCACTTGAAGACATTATAGAAAACACATTATAGACATACCAAACATAGTAAAGATAGTATCAGGCACGTAAAACATAAAAAAGACAAAATTAAATACAAGGAAAACATGATGAATATAGTGAATGCGGTGATTATTTAATTTTCATTTTCATATATAAATGAATGCAGATGCAAGGAATGTAAAAATGCAACACACAACCCAAAATGTAGGAGGGCCATTTCGGCACGCTCTTTGGACTACATATGGGGCAACAGACACTCAATACAAAACCTCAAGTGTAAGTGGAGAACGTCACTACACTCACACAAGAGGGGAAAACACACCATACAAAGCCGAAGTGGGGGTTAACCACACAAGGGGGAAAACACATGGAAGACACACGAAAAACATGAGCATCTTATAGCATGTCAAAGAAATACTTTACATCTAAAACACAACAAACAAGGTGATGGAAGGAACTTATTGCTAAGCCCCCACCATCTCAGGCACATTATAGGCACACCTAATGGTTGGGCTTATTGCACAACAACCACTAAAGACACACTTAAGGGAGGATAGTCTAAAATCCAACCCCGCACTAGCTCAAGAGATACACCATCTTCACTCGCGTAGAGGGCTTTTGAATAAAAGGATATACATGATATCCCATCTCCATAGAGGGATTAATGATTGCAATATAGAATAAATATGTGCACTTATGCTGGAGATACAACATCTTGCCTCTGCAGAGGGCTTACTAAAATGCTTCATTAGTAACAAAATTGTCATCTACACCTTACCTTTATATGCCTCCACCTTAAGTTTTTTATGTCGTGTACCAATATCAAGCACATTAAGGTAGAGAAAAAACACACAAGGGAACAAGATCTCTCTCAAATCCCATTCCCCAAAAGGTGACATGTGCTTCATGATCACTGAATCTTCCCACAAACACACAATTTCTTGGAAGAAGAGAGGTTAGAAATCTTTCTCTAAGATAATAACCACATCACATGATCAAAAGCAATGCATGAAAAAAATCACATAAAGAGCCAAGGGTATACTACAGATTTGGAAACCAAGTATAATCGTGGGGCTATAATGCACAGATCTTAGAACCAAGTGTAACCAAGGCAAGACCCAAGAGAAACAAATTGCACGTAGTAACTATATCATTATGGTTTGTTAGAAAATAGAAGACATCATCAAAATATTGCATGGAGTGATTCTATTAGTCAAGAATCAAATAATATATGTCAACCCCATCATCATGTATGGAGTATGTCCATTTTTCCTTACTCCCTGAAGGGACACATGGTCTAGTATTAGTATTATTCATTTTTCATCATCCGCTAGCTAGATAAAACCACTAGAAGAAGGTAAACAATAAATCAAGAGAGGGGAACAAGTGCCTTATGGTTTTCATGTAGGAAGGTGCCCCCAGGTAACCAACTGCAACGTTCTGTCCCTAAGGCATGTGTAAGGCCATGTGTAGATCCACTGGAACTTTCCCTAGTAATGAATGTTATGATAGGATTTGCTTGGAGAATATTTACAAACTTCTTGATCTCTATGAGATGACATCTATTAGAGGTTATGTGACTATAGTGCATGATAGTTATATGTTTATACTTGAGCTATCTCTGGAGTAATTTTATCAAAATATATTCTATGATATGAGACCCACCCTCAGTAATTACTAACCATATTATTTTGTTTTGACCTAGAATCGTATGAGTTGAATTTTGTATAATTTTCTTGTATGACTTATTACATGATGTGGATCTTATGATTCCTATTAATGACTAATTGGTGATAAGGTTAAGTTTGTTTATGGTTGATATGGTTTATGATATATACATATATAACTCATCATGTGATTTCACCTTCCTTTAGGCAATATTGATGAATGGTATAGACATATGTTATAAATAAAGATGTGGCATGATTAACCATTGATATGATCTTATGTTTTAGGTTGATATCTTCTTTAGAGATTTAGTTCATGAGGAGATGCTATGATTTCAATATTATGTGAGAATTTTAAATTTTTTTTCGACTATTAAATATAATATTGTTACTTTTGTAATGAAGACTTGTTATGGGTATACAATGCACATATTGATGTTACTTATTAATGCTTTGACTATGATATTTGTGATAACCAATGACCTTAGAATGACTGTACAGGTACATACTAGCTAGTGGAAATAGGGAAAATATAAGGGGACCCTATTTTGTGAAAGTAGTATAGCCAACCAAGTCTATGTGGTGAGACTTAGGTCCTTTGTATTACGATATGTACTACCATGTGTTGTGTTTTATCTTGTGTTGTATTATGTAGCATCATATGTCATGGTTGTTCTTTGTGATGTGTCATGCATTGCTATGTATTGTGTAACTTAAACTAATTAAATTTCTCCTTTAGTCTTTTATAAGGGTGTAAAATAATTTTATATAGTACCTTTGTCTTAAAAATAAAACATTAAGACCTAAGTTTATGTCTATGTGTTGAGGGAGGGGTCAAATCTAAGTAATGGGAGTGTATGTCATTGTATACTAGTAATGTGTTAGTAGGAAGTATGTCCTCTGTAAAAGAAAGAAATGAAACTACTTTAAACTAGCTTTGTATATTTGTTGCATACCTACTTTGATATGAAACGGATTTGTGCCAAGGGAAAAAAAAAAGAGAAGAACTAACAAGAAAATAAAATGAAAGAGAAATGCTAATTGTATTGTTCTATATGAAACCATTGAATCATTTCAAGCATGGAATGCTGCTAATGTAAAATTATAGAAATTAGGACTACTACTATGTGTATATAAACATATTCATCCTTTTGTTACAATACATGGGTTCCTTGATACCAGGAAAAAAGAAAACAAAATCTTAGACCTAAATTTATTTTAATATCTCTTTTTACATTTTTAGAAAGAAACCCTCCCTCTTCTAGTTGCAATGTGACCTCACTTTGTCCT
The DNA here is from genome assembly GCA_027924645.1 of Cunninghamia lanceolata. NCBI lineage: Eukaryota > Viridiplantae > Streptophyta > Pinopsida > Cupressales > Cupressaceae > Cunninghamia > Cunninghamia lanceolata. The sequence goes on from BSBN01000244.1 coordinate 2,004,007, forward strand.
TATTTAGTTCTTTTTCAGTGGTTGATCAGAAATATGTCAAGTGAAGCAAATTGGGAGGGAGCCTATGTATTGTGCAGAGGTTTTGAATGGCTACTACATATACTGCTAGGCAAAACTTTGTTCCTTGTACTTAAACCACTAGTATACTCCCCTGTAGCTCTAGTATTTCTCTAGTCTATCACAAGGATGAAATATGTCACACCTTTTGACTTGAGTAAAGACAATGGAATTTTCTTTGAGGAATGAACATGTATACCTGATCAATACTATCCATTGCCATTTAAAATCATGATCAATACTATCCTAGAAACAAAAGAAAATAGAATATCAATTAAATAAGGGAAACAAACCTTTCTCTACATTGTAGATCTGAGGGTCATTTAAAAGATGCCACAATTACCTACGAGTTGCATAGGACTGTTGTACTCATTTTGGTGGATAATCTGCTCAGGAAGTTTAGACACTACGTTTTTGTGTATTCAGTCATTGATGGTTTATACCTAGTCCCAAGATCAATGATTTTACTTAGTTTGTTTTTGTGTATTCATTCATTGATGGATTATACCTAGTCTTGGCTCAATGAACCTCCTTCATCCCTGAGATCACCTACGTGTGCCACTATAGATTAAAAAAGAGAGGTTATTCAGGGGCTATTCTAATGACAATTTTTTCTCTTCTTCAAAGAAATTTGCTTCCTACTGCACAATATAAATGAACTATTCATTATGGGAAAGATGCACACATTTTCCCTTTACTAAGTGTCGATATCCCAGTGTTGGAAAGTTGGCCTTCTTCGGAAATAACATCGATAGCATTATATACTGCGCAGAAAGAAATTTTCACATGATCTAAGCAACAACGTAAGCATAAAAATGATAGCGACCCAAAAAACATTACAACGACCAAAATCATATCCCATGAATGGAATGAGAGAAAAAAAAAACAATCAATCATCGAGAAAATCACCAAATAGGTGGGAAAAAGTCAATTGAAGGAAGCCATGTGTGTTCATAGAAATTGAAGCATTAGGCTAGGTTCAACTCTTTACCGACACATTAAGAGTCAACTATCAAACAAAACCTAGATCATGCTAACCGCTAACTCATGAAGAGGCCTTGTAATGAAACAAATAGATTGTGCCCAAGGTAAAACAAGATAAGGAAATAGATTAAAGAATTGAGTTTATATCAGATGGTACATCTAGAAGTAATGCAAAAAATATAGAACTGTTAGTTTTCAACCTACCCTGGCCATCACCACAGTGTTCTCCTACCCAGCAAAAGACGAAGAATCTCAAAAGATGCATCATGTTGGGCGAGCATCCAAGAGACTAGGGTAACAATGCTTGACATGCCTTAGGGTTACGTATATACAAGAACCAAGATCCCCACCATTTATGTGAACTTGGGAATCCTCACCGAAAATATATATAAATTTCACCTCCTTCGCTTTCTACTTTTCTTTTGGGAGGCATATGTTGTTTGAACCTAGTCTAACTTATCATCTCAAGAGGGGTGCTAGGTGCCCTAAAACAATAATGTGTGCCCGGTTATGCCAAACATGCTATGGTAGTGAAGTATATGCCATGGGACCTACCTCGAGGTCATATAGTTATCACTCTAACATATCAACCTCCATGGGAAATCTTAACTTGATTGGAGGTTTGTTAGTTTTAATATTTAAGTAAATGTGTAGCAATATATGTACGTACCCCTCCTCCTTAGTCTAGCTAAAATTTCGAGAAGGGATTAATACTTTAAAATAGATTTACAATTAGGGAGGATTGGCTTTCGATATTAGTTCAAAATTAAGATCAAAATTTTTTTAGTCTTGATAGAATAAGGGGACTCTTAACCCTAAAATAGGAAGTTTCCCTTCAAGATATAGTTTTGTCTTAAGGGAAATAACACGGGTGGTGATTGTAAGAGTAGACATACATATTTTTCTAAATCTTAGAGAAGGATTATATGAACTTTTCCCTGGTGCTCTTACTTCCACAATGGTTAGTAATTGATTAACAAGGCTGAATTTCAGATCTTTAAACCAAAAAAAAAAAATTTGTTTCATCCTTACAAGCATGTTTTAGGTGAGGGAATTATAGAGGTATTGGAGCAAGGTTCCCAACTCTGGGAGCTTCGGGAATAGACTGAACAAATTGTATTTTTTTATTTAAAAAAAAAAACTATTAAGTGCTTGTAGTGTGCCCCATCCTTGCCTTGGTGAATTATGTTACCAATAGAATAGGAGGATGTGGTAATGAGAGTAATGTATTTAGCTAGTGAAATAATAGTGGATTTAATAAAATTTCTAAGTGAAAAATTTCCATCTTAACCTTAGTTTAAATGGTTAAACAAGAAGCATTCATGTATTGGACCCTAATCATTGTAAATTGAGTTTCCTATGTCTCCTAGGAAACTCAAAATCATGAATTAAATGTAGTTTCCTTATGAGCCCTGACATGTATATTTCCTTAGTTAATTGTCTTGATGAACTTGATAGTATAAATTGTGATATCTATTTGCATTGAATTGTGGAATCTTCATATTATGTTCTTATGAGACTTAATTTTTAAAAAAAATAAGAATGTGTTTCAATTTATTTAAAGTGAGAATTATGTGAATATTTAACTCTCTTTTTGAAAAGTTGTTGGTGCTATAGTGGATTGAGAAACTTCATGGGATGTGATTACTTTGCATATTATGGCTTGGGGTTGAGAAAAGAAAATTTAGCAGAGAAAAGTGGAAAGAATAGGTTGTTAAATTTTGGTCAACATTACGTTATGAATTCCTACATTTTCTATTGTTTAAGTGTAATAAATTCTTGTGTATTTTTGTTGTGTGAGTTTAATTGGATAGGATTCAAATCATACTTAGAGAAAAATATGCTCTTACTTGTGTGTTTTCTTGTATTCGAATAGGTAAAATCTAAATGTGAAAATGGTATTGTAACATATACTAGATGAATTAGATTTAATATTTAGAAATGTGAAAACTTTTGTGATATGTTGTGTCAAATAATTTGCTTATATTACCCTAGAGAATGTATGCACTATGTGTATTGTATAAGTATATTATGTGTCGAGCAATTAGGAATACTCAATAAAACATATTTCAATTTAGGCCATCCTTGCACTTTATCTTGAGTATTGGGATTATGTGAAGAGATAGCTAAAACTTGAAAGCGTAGCAAAATTATTCATTCTAGAAAAAGAGATAAAACTAGGATATAATGAAGAAAACAATCACTCACCATATATGGTTTTCAATGCAATAGAATTTAAGTTAAATTAAATGGGTAAGACCTAGTGGAGCATAGGAAATGTAGTGCATGGTATGACAATGAATTATAATTACAAGACAAATTAGGGGTAAAAATATGTTTTGTGTGATTGAAATTGAGATTTTTTTTTTCTGCAAAACGAGGTTGCAATAAAAAAAATTAGATATATTTGACTACTAATGAATGAACCTAGTAGTAGGTGAAATAAGTGAGATTAATTTTCATGTGGTGTAATATGATATGTATGTGGAATTTAACATGTGTTGTGATTTGAGAATACTAGTAATGTTGTGATTGTATCTCAAAGTATGTGATATAGGATATCCAACATGGGAAGAAGAGTTTAGCGGACATAATTTATGATCCACTTAAGCATGCCCTTGTGATAATTATATATATGTGTAAATAACCCTTATGACTTAAAGCAGTAAAATTATGTTAAAAACATAATATGTATTGAAGTGTGTTTTATGGAGATGTGTGAGTCACCCTTCATGTTCTCATATGATGAGATGTCTAGTGCCACCCCTATTTGAGAGCTTTCTCTAATGACCACATTGGAGTACAATCCCTCTTCTGTCCTAATTAAACCACATTGGTTGGTTTGTGTTGTAAACCCTTTTCTTTCTATTGTTTCAGGGGTTGTAAACATGTTGGACAGTCAAAAGACCTATAAATGGGAGAGTTGCATGTGTTCGTGTGTGATTTGGCACATCACAAGGCATCTTTGTTTGGAGATAATTTGGTCACAACTTTTGGGTGGTTTTGGCTCATGGTTTTGTAATTACCATAGACAGTTTACTATATTGTATATCCCATATATTAGATGCTTGAGATGGAGGTTGTGTGTAAGAGCCTTATAGATGTTGAGTTACCTCATGGATCTTTAGTTGGTTATACTCCTGTTAAAGCCTGCTCTGCATGTATATTGTAATCTTCTTGATTTCTAAATAATATATTGAGCGGCTTTGGAGTGTGGGCTTTTTTACCTGAAAGGCTTTTCCCATGCATATCGTGTGTTGTGAGTTTTGCATTGGAATGTTGCTATTATCTTTTTGTTAATGCGCATCTTAATCTGTAACTGAAAAAATTAAAATTAGCATAAATCTTTCCTCAGTAGATTAGTGTAGGAAGCATTTTTTGCATACCTTGCTTCCTTTCAACAATATTGTTGAAGATTCTAGTCTTGACAATGATTCTCCGTATGCTAAAAGAAAATTTTATTATTTCAAAAGGAAAAGTGGTTACAAGTTAGTTAGGAGATGAAAGAATTATTTATGTACAAGTTAATTCTAATTGTAAGGATCCATCGATGGGAGGTATTCCTCCTTTCAACATAGTCACTATACAAAAAATATAAGGAGTCTTTGTGCTCCATTTTTTGAAGAAATTAGAAGAATTTTCTTAAATTTTGTGTCAATATTTCTCCTTTGATCATAGGTTTATTGTATGTTTAATTTGAAATCATTTCTTCATTTTTTTCTTATACTTTTGGTTGAATAGGAAATGGAATAGAGACTTTGTGATTTGATTTGAAGGAATGAGAAGAATATTTTAGAACTTTGTGCCTCCATATTCTTTATTTATTGCATATTATTCATATGTGTAAAGTGTAATTGACTCCTCATAATTTTCTTGTAGGTTGTTGGTGTAAACCATCAATCATTCTTTTCTCTTTCCTATATGTTGGATGCATAAAATAGAGTTTGTTTCTTCATTAGCTACTATACATTACTCTTCGTTCCCTTTATTCTTCCTACATTTTGCCCAAGAAATCTTATGTAGTGTCTTGTATGAGCCTGTCTACGGTTTCTACTTTTTTTTTTCCATTCCCATTCTTGTGTTCCTTTTGTACTATTTGGTTAAAAGTATACAAAAATGCCATCATCTGAGGGAGCTTTCCCTCTCAAACATAGAGGAAAATCGTTAATCTTATAATAATTTCTACAACTATTATGAACATTTATTTCTATCCATTAGGCAAGTTGCATTGAATTTAACAAAATATTGCAATGACAAATTTGTTTACTAACACTTCCAAACATTAAAGTTAGTGTCATTCAACTTCATGATCTCCATTCTAGATGTTTTTGTCATTTTTTATTAGTGAAAACAAAAGATCAACTACATAAATCTCCCATTTGAGTAAGGGCTAATAATATCTTATTATCCCACATATCAACCAAGCTATAATAAACAAGATCTTATAACAAATAATGGACAAGATCTTATAAGAAATATAACCAAGCTGTATTAATATAAGATATACATTGAAAAATAATGGACAAGAGAAGGATCATAATGGGCCAAGAAATGATAATGACAAAAATACATGATGGATGGAAATCTACTAACATTTGGATTTGGATGGAAAAAGTGCTAACATTTTAAGCTCAAATTTGTCCATTCCCTTTTAGAAAAATGCTTTGGGATTACCTTAGACTTAGACAAGTGCTAATCTCAAAAATTTCCAAAAAATTATAAAATCATTTACCTAGTTTATCTTGAAATTGTCCACAACTTTAATGTTAAAACTAATAGACTTTTTTTTAACCAAATTCAATAAAACAAAAGGATTTTTAAAGGAAATACTCAGAATTCTGAAAATGTACTTTGTTCCTCATTACAAATATTATTTATTTTATACATAAATTATATTTGAATTAATGAATGATATATATATTGAGAAACACTCATAAATTTCAAACATGTAAAAATATTTTTTTAATCAAAAAATTATGTCATACTTTGGGCTTTGTTGGTGATAGCTTTAAAAATTAAAGTTTTTAATTTCATATTTTTTGACCAAAGAGGTCAAGTGTAACTCCCAAGTGCTCCATGTGGATGTCATTGTTCCTTTTACACAACTCATGCAAATGACTAAAAATAACCAGTCAAATATGTTAGCTATAGTCTAACTTGCAACCCACTTCTTCAATGATTTCTTATACCTATCATATGACCAATGATACATGGTAGAGAATCCCAACAAAGAATTTCAAAATTTCCTGAAATATGTGTCATTTTATTTTCCACATGGGTCCAAGTTTTACAATATTTGACAAATATTTAGTAATTGCAACAACATTAGGACTTGCAAAATTTACAACACCTATTCCTAAGAAAGTGTATTTACTAAAAATTAATTAAATGATTGCATATATTAATCTATTCATCAAATTATATCTTAGACTATGAATATACAAATTCTTTATATATAATATTTGTATTTAGGATGTTGATAGATCAAAAGTCCAAGATTCTTGTATTTCCAATATCAATTGCAAAAGCATAAAATATTTGAACTTTTATAAAAAAAATATTATGTAAAATATTAAAAAATGCATCAATATTTCCAATCACATTTTGTGATATACAAAATGAATTATCTCACATATAACTTATTAATATTAAGAAAGGCATTTAGATATAATGAGAACCCAAAAGATAGTTTAAATGCTTTTCAATATCACTAACATTTTTGAAAAATTATTTAAAAAGTATTTGAATCATTTAATGTAAACATAATATCTGTAATGTATTTTATTTTTTAAAATATATAATATTTTATAATGTTACTAATCAATATTTTTATAATTCGTATTCTTATTATTCTCTAACCTTTTAAAAAATATCAATATAAAGAACTATTATTTCGTGGTTATCCCTTTGGTTGCTTATGTGAGCAACCACTACCTAATTTACAATTCACAAAATAATCACTATATACAAATTGTTTAAACCTGTTTCTACATAAAGCCTCATTTAAAACACTTTACTTACACATTATCCATTTCAATGCTCCAACAGTCAATAACAATTTTACACCTCATTAACAACAAAAAGTGGTAAATATTTGCCTTATTTTTATTGACCAAAATTAACCTTTGACTATTGAAGTGAATGATATTTAAGAACAGCCCATTTAAAACACTTTTAAAATGTTTAAGCTCAATTCTCCATGCAAAATGGTTATTAAAAGTTATAAAATTTTTGTATAAATGATTTTATATAATAGATATTTTCAACATACATGCTAACCACACTAATAGCCCGTACAGGTTCAGAATAACATTTGCCAAACACAGTTTTGTTATTTGAATGCCTCAAATAACACAAGGTACCAACTGTTAAGCTTTAAATTGATTCATTGGCCTACTATAAGACCTGATCATACTCTACCCTTCTGTGGAAATTACGGTGACAATTACAGGCCTCGCATCTCATTTCATCATCTTGGCTGGCCTTGAACTCTCCACATCCATCTTTGGCATGATAGGGAAGTTGAAGGGTGTGATTCTTCCAACATTCCATGTACTATACCTTTCTGTGGAAACTACGGTGACAATTACAGGCCTTGCATCTCATTTCATCATCTTGGCTGGCCTTGAACTCTCCACATCCATCTTTGCCATGATGGGGAAACTGAAGGGTGTGATTCTTCCGACATTCCATGTACAGCACCCTGTTAATTGATTCATTAATAGCTGAGCCGGAAAAAAATTGGGCTTTTGAGGTTTCATTCCTTGGCTCTGAGAGTAGCTCTTTTTGATCCATCCTGACTCTATTCTTACACACAGAGAGCGGAGTAATATTTGAAAAACAGTGAAACAAATGGAGTTCAACGATGGCAATAAATAAAGATGATAGAATAAAGAGTCTTTTTAGACGCTTCCCTTAACTTCTGATCTGCTTTGAGACCTGCACCCACGAAAGCAAATATTTATCATACTTACATGACGTTTGAGCGTCATATTCAGGTCTGTAGTTATTTAGGGTTTTTCTTTTATTATAAACACTAACAAATCACTAGAAATATATAATAATTTCTCTGAAATAGTTATATTTAGTGCTTACATTGCACTTTAATATTAAAAAAAATGGAGAACATGATTGTGTAGGGTAATAAATCATAAGCTAACAATGCAAAGTTAAGCTAACAGCCTCCTTCTAATTCAGATTGCAACATGAAAGAAAACGAATCTATAGTGATGCAAAATCAAACAAAACTCAATATATTTTCCTTGGGTGTGAATGATGGATCCAAATGATAAAGTGTTGATAATGATTGCTATATTGAATTGCTCTAGTGGACTCACTAGTATGACAACATGTACCTGCAGATTCTTCTTGATACCTTGGATGAGAGGGAAGCCTAAATTTATAGATTTGAGGTAGAGCAAAGGAGGGTTAGTATTCATTTGTATTGGATGGCTAGGATTGAATGAGACAAATTAGGGCAAGATTAGAAGCTTCTATGAGGTTCTATAAGGATGAAGGGTTGAGATTAAAGATTGATGGATGGCTGGGATTAAATGACAAAAATTAGGGCAAGGATGGAAGCTTCTAAGGAATTCTATAAAGATGAATGGTTGAGATTAAAGATGGATGGATGGATGGATGACTAGGACTAAATGAGAAAAACTAGGAAAAAATGAAAACTTCTATGGCTTATCTTTATGTGAATGGCTAGGATTAAAAAAATTCATATATGAATGAATGGTTGAGATATAAATTTACTTTGACTTTTGTGAGATTGTCTAAGTTCAGTGAATCTAAACAACCTTTAGTTGGTCATATGACTAGTTGAATTTTTAATTCATTTATTTGGGGATAATAGATAAGGATTTGAGTTAATTAGATTAAATAATGGATTGAAATAGGATTTAAGATTTTTAGACTAATTAATTAAAATAGCGAGATATCTTAAATACATCTATCTAAAAGACGCGGAGGCACCTATATTGAAATTGTTATTGAGAATACATATTTACCCATCTTTTAGATAGATGTATTTAAGATATCTATGTAAGAGTGAGGACCTATAATATATATATATATATATATATATATATATATATATATATAGTTCTACTTAAACATTTATTTTATTTACTTTATAAATTTACATATAAAGATTGAAGAATCATAAAAATTAGTTTTTAATTTAAAGCAAATGACATGAAAAACTTAATTATAATTATAATTGTCTAATGGAATTAATTCCCATAGAAAAAAACTTTAATCTTTTAAAGATTTAATCTTTCCCGTGCCCTTATTTTTCTTTGCTAGCCTTCATTAGACTAAAGTAAATAATTTACCCTGCCTTAATGTTCTTATTTTCCTTTGTGGGATGTAGCGACAATTCTTAGTTTTGTATAATTTTCAATAATTTAATCCAAATGATAGTAAAGATTTAATTATATTTTTTAAAGAATTAATTCCCATAGTAAAAATCTAAATAATGTCATTAAACTAAATATTAATTTTGTTTGTGGCTTTTAAAGATTGAAGAACCCTAAACCTAGCTCTCAATAATTTACTTGCTGTTACTTTTCTTTGTGGTTTTCAAAGATTTGTTTATGCAAGAAAAATAAAAAATGTTGCATAGTACCCTTACCAATTAGACTTCTCTCCTTATTGATAAAACTTCTTCTAGCAATTCAATTTGCTCTATTTTTATTTGGTTTGATTTTTCTCAAATTTATGTTTGAGTACTACTTATATTAATTTATTTCAATATAGAGTGAGGAGCTAAAATATATACGTATTACTATATAATGCTAGTTTTACTTAAACAATTATTTTATTTACTTTATAAATTTAAATTTAAAGATTGAAGAATCCTAAAAATTAGCTTTTAATTTAATCCAAATGATATGAGAAACTTAATTATAATTGTCTAATGGAATTAATTCCTATAGAAAAAATCTTTAATCTTTTAAAGATTAAAGAACTATAATCCTAATTAAACTAAATTAATTTATTGTCCAATTAGTTTTCTTTGTGGGTATTGAAGGCAATTCTTAGCTCTAACAACTAGTTTTTAATGGAAAATTTTCAATAATTTAATCTACTATAAACCCTAATAATTTAATTTCTAATAATTTTATTTGTGGATTTTAAAGATTGAAGAACTATAACCCTAGCCCTCATTAAACTAAAATAAAGTAATTTACCTTGCCATTATTTTTGTTTGCTAGCCTTTCATTAAACTAAAGTAAATACCTTAATTTTTTTTTTTTGGCGGGATGAATTAATTGTCATACTAAAAATCTAAAACAAAGGTCAATAAATTAAATATTGATTTTCTTTGTGGCTTTTAAAGATTGAAGAACACTAACCCTATCTCTCATTAAATTAAAGTAAATAATTTACCCTGCCATTAATTTTTATTGTGGTTTTCAAATATTTGTTTAATAAAGAAAAATATTAAATAAAATTATAATTTATAGGTTCCATAATTTAAGCTGTACTTTAACTACAATTTTCTTTTTAGTTTATTGAGTAGCATGTAGATACAATAAGAGTAAACAATGTGCAATCCTAATCTAACCTTCTATAAATAATAGCTAGAGCATTGCATCACTTCATAAATTCATTATATAAGAAAAATAAAAAAAATGGTTTCATAGTACTGTTAACAATGAGACTTATCTCCTTATCGATTAAACTTCTTCTCCTAATTCAATTTTCTCTATTTTTATTTGATTTGATTTTTCTAAAATTTATGTTTGACTACTACTTATATTTATACACATTATTTTATTATCTTTATTAAAAAATATGTCAGCTCTATTTTATTTTTATGTACTATCCAAGTCATCCCTTAATAGCTATAATTATTTTTAAATGTCGGCTCGTTAGCTATTACACTCAACCCTTTGGTACCACTATAGTTACACCACTTAATTAATTAGTGTAGAGGGGTGTGAGAAATTAATTTTAATCAAATAAATATGATTTATTTAATTAATTTAATGATGGAGATAATATTAAAAGGATAATTGTAATTAATTAATTAAATATTAATGTTTTGAATAAAAAGAAGGGGATAATGAGGTTGAATGGCTAGATCCTCCTTTCAAGGACATATCAACCAAGTTGAATCACACTTTTACAAGAGGATTCACCTACAGGTTAGGTTGTCACTTGGAATGATGTGGAAATTAAGAGATTTTCAATTAATATATTAATTTAATACTCAAATATCTTTGAAACCCTAATTATGCAAAACAGTAAGTAAAATGATGAATTACAACAAATGCTTGTAGACTAACGTAGTAAAAAGAGATTAATTACTTGTCATTTTTTTAAGTTTGAGATGCAGAATATTCGGGGACACTGGCACTCATGCTCTTATCGAAGGTGTTCTTTTCTTTAGGTAATCTTGATCTCCTTCCAACACTGATGATCACTATATTTTTCATTTCCATGCCGGGAGATGCAGAGGGCATTAGAACTAGTGCTCAGGTCTGATGCAGGGTGTTCTTTAGGATGTCAAAACCTCTTCAGATGCTGATTGTCATTAGCACTCGAGTCCAAGCAGTGCTTTTCTTCAGAGATCTGGAATTCTTATCTTCTGCAACCTTCCTCTGCAACTCCACTATGTGAAATCTCATACCTGTAACATACAATGACTAGGAGTGTGGTTGGGGGTTGTGGTGTTTAGAGACTTGCCTCAGTCAACCCCGGAAGGACATTCAAGTCTTTTGAATACCGTTGTTAGATAGAGTGTATATCCCTATGGGATAGAGGCAAAAACAAATTGATAAAGATTGAAACAAAAATAGATATCACCTCAGAGGTGTAGATCTCACATACATGAAGATTCTTCAACACATGAGAAGAGGAAGCTAAATCCAGAATCACAAACACAATAACAATGCTCTGCTTTGCAACAATGAATATCTTGAATGCTTTAAAATCATAAGTTTGCCAAAAGTTCATAATCATCTTCTAGTTTACAAATGGAACCCTAAACATACTTATATATATGCAACTAAATACATTCTTGCTTTAAATTTTGTAATTCAAACTTAAAATGTCAGCAATGGAATCTCTTAATGGTCACATAATGGACATTTAAATATGGGACCCACCTTGAAATAGGGCAGGACAGGGGCGCGAGTGCCCATGTCCTTGGGTCCTCTTTCAGGGTAGGGTTAAGTGCAACTTTCCTCTCAAGCCCCATATTCAAATTTGGGACTTGCCTAAAATAGGGAAGGACAAGGGCATGACCGCCCATGCCCTCAGGTCCTATTCAGGGCAAGATCAAGTGCAACAATGTCCCTCAAGCCCCATGTGACATGGATTTCAAGCCATTTTCGTTCAGGAGTCAAAATAAACATGCAATATGCAAAATAAGGGACCCGGGAGCTAAACTTATGAGAAAAAAGCCTAGGGAGACATTTTTTGACATAACATTTAGCCCCCACTTTAATGTATGTATGAACACAAGGCCCATACATGCATTAAAGTACGGTCAAAACATAGCAAACACACCAAATACTTGAAGACATTAGAGAAAACACATTACAAACACACCAAACATAGTGAAGATAGTATCAGGCACACAAAACACAGAGAAGACAACATTGAAGACAAGGAAAACATGATGAACATAGTGAATGCGGTGATTATTTAATTTGCATTTTCATATATAAATGAATGCAGATGCAAATGTATAGAATGTAAAAATGCAACACACAATCCAAAATGTAGGAGGGCCATTTTGCCACGCTCTTTGGACTACATATGGGGCAATAGACACTCAATACAAACCTCAAGTGTAAGTGGAGCACATCACTACACTCACACAAGAGGGGGAAACACACCATACAAAGCCCAAGTGGGGGTTAACCACACAAGGGGGAAAACACATGGAAGACACATGGAAAACACGAGCATTATATAGCATGCCAAAGACATACTATACATATAAAACATGACAAACAAGGTGATGGAAGGAACTTATTGCTAAGCCCCCACCATCTTAGGCACATTATAGGCACACCTAATGGTTGGGCTTATGCCACAACAACCACCAAAGACATGCTTAAGGGAGGATAGTCTCAAATCCAACCCTGCACTAGCTCAAGAGATACACCATCTTGCCTCGGGTGGAGGGCTTTTGAATAAAAGGATATGCATGATATCCCATCTCCATAGAGGGCTTAATGATTGCTATATAAAATAAAGATGTGCACTCATGCTGGAGATACATCATCCTGCCTCTGTAGAGGGCTTACAAAAATGCTTCGTTAGTACCAAAATTATCATCTACACCTTACCTTTATATGCCCCCACCTTAAGTTTTTGATATCATGTACCAATATCAAGCACATTAAGGTAGAGAGAAAACACACAAGGGAACAAGAGCTCTCTCAAAGACCATTCCCCCAAAGGTGACGTGTTTCACGATCACTAAATCTTCCCACAAACATGTAATTTCTTGCAAGAAGAGAAGTTAGAAATCTTTCTCTAAGATAATAACCACATCACATGATCAAAAGCAATGCATGAAAAACATCACATAAAGAGCCAAGGTTATACTATGGATTTGGAAACCCAGTATAATCGTGGGGCTATACTGCACAGATCCTAGAACCGAGTGTAACTAGGGCGAGACCCAAGAGAAACTAAGTGCACGTAGTAGCTATATTGTTATGGTTTGTTAGCAAATATAGACATCATCAAAATATCAAACGGCATGATTCTACTAGCCAAGCGTCAGATTATATATATCAACCCCATCATCATGTATGGACTACGTCCATACTTCCTTACTCGTTGAAGGAACACATGGTCCATATTAGTATTATTCATTTTTCATCATCTGCCAGCTAGATAGAACCACTAGAAGAAGGTAAACAACAAATCAAGAGAGTGGAACAAGTGCCTTAGGGTTGTCATGTAGGAAGATGCCCCCAGGTAACCAAGCGCAATGTTGTGTCCCTAAGGCATGTGTAAGGTCATGTGTAGATCCACTGGAACTTTCCCTAGTAATGAATGTTATGATAGGACTTCCTTCGAGAATATTTACAAACTTCTTCTTCTCTATGAGATGACATCTATTGGAGGTTATGTGACTATAGTGCATGACAGTTATATGTTTATACTTGAGCTATCTCTGGAGTACATTTATCAAAATATATTCTATGATATGAGACCCACCCTCAGTAATTACTAACCATATTATTTTGTGTTGATCTAGGATCGTATGAGTTGACTTTCATATAATTTTCTTGTATGACTTATTACATGATGTGTATCGTATGATTCCTATTAATGACTAATTGGTGATAAGGTTAAGTTTGTTTATTATTGATATGGTTTATGATATATACATATATAACTCATCATGTGATTTCACCTTCCTTTAGGCAATATTGTTGAATGGTATAGACATATGTTCTAAATAGAGATGTGGGAGGATTAACCATTGATATGATCTGATGTTTTATGTTGATATCTTGTGTTGTGATTTAGTTCATGAGGAGATGCTATGATTTCAATATTATGTGAGAATTTTAAGTTTATCTGATGAAATGTCTCTCGACTATTAAATATAATATTGTTACTTTTGTAATGAAGACTTGTTATGGATATACAATGCACATATTGATGTTACTTATTAATGCTTCGGCTATGATATTAGTGATAACCACTGACGTCGGAATGAGTGTGCAGGTACATACTAGCTAGTGGAAATGGGGAAAATATAAGGGGACTCTATTTTGTGAAACCAGTAGAGCCAACCAAGTCTATGTGGAGAGACTTAGGTCCTTTGTATTATGAAATGTACTACCATGTATTGTGTTTTACCTTGTGTTGTATTATGTAGCATCATATGTCATGGTTGTTCTTTGTGATGTGTCATGCATTGCTATGTATTGTGTAACTTAAACTAATTAAATTTCAACTTTAGTGTTTTATAAGGGTGTAAAATAATTTTATATAGTACCTTTGTCTTAAAAATAAAACATTAAAACCTAAGTTTATGTCTAGGCACTTTTGGAGGGGAAAATTAAAAAAATCAATAATTTTTTAAAACCTTTTTTTTTTACCCTAAATAGGGTGATCAAAATTAGAGAGGTGTTGAGTCATTATAGAGGGGGATGTGTGTGTTGTAAATATTTAAGAGGGTTGCAATAGAAACCATTGAAAATTAAAACAAGTGTCCCAACTGAGGAGACAAGTGTATGCCTCTCAAAAAGAGAG
Organism: Cunninghamia lanceolata; assembly: GCA_027924645.1. Taxonomy (NCBI): domain Eukaryota; kingdom Viridiplantae; phylum Streptophyta; class Pinopsida; order Cupressales; family Cupressaceae; genus Cunninghamia; species Cunninghamia lanceolata. The sequence goes on from BSBN01000244.1 coordinate 2,019,289, forward strand.
GTATCAAGGGAGTACATTTTTAATCAATTATTTTGGGGAAAAGAAGGAGGGGTTCTCCTTATCCTCCTAGCTTTTGTAATTTTTCTTTTTTAACCATGGTTGGAAACTTCTGGGAAACCATCTTCTATAGATTTTTGGAATCATTTGAGATTGTGTTTTTGACCTATATTATATGGATCACTTTCTTTTATTGAAATTTCTGCACCTTCTAGGTTGTTTGGAAAAAGATACTATAATTTCATTTTTCATCTACAGTAACTATTGTACCATCTACCAAAAAAATATCTCCATCAGCAGTGACTACCTTATCACCTACTGTAATTTTTCTCTATAGACTAGGAGGGTAAATCTTGTACTAAGAGGTCTAGTTGTGGAAAAAGAGTAAGCTAGATATCAGTGGATTTGGATCTACCTTCTCCAAGTGTTGTGCAAGGATCCAAGTAGGGATCAATCCTTGGTGGAATTCGTAAATTATTAGCACCCTAAATTGCATAGAACATGTTACACTAAATTGTCTGGGTAAAAAAAGTTGTATTAATTGTCTTATATTAATTTCTAGGAAGAAATTGTTTTCTATTTGTGTTGGGTATTGTATTGTTGAATGTCAAGTAATGATTGGGGTAAAGATAGAGATGTCATCAGAAAAATTTGAGAGAATATGGCTGGGTAAGAGTACCCAAAAGTTTCTTGTTCCTTGTCCCTACATGTTGATCTTTGTTCTTCTCCTCTACAAAAAGGGAATTGTTGGAAGATTACTTAGGTGCAATATTGTGGCTTGAGGTGCTTATATTGTGCAAGGTTGATTTGTGATGCTATGTGAAATTGTGTCTATGCTGTTGAAAAAATGTGTGTTACTGTTATGCTATGTAGTTGGTATATCTATTCTACCTAGTACCCCTATGTTTTCCCCTAGCTCAGTGGTGGACAACTTCTATCCTAGGCTGGGAGGTAAGCATACAACTAGATATATCCAAGAATTTTGGTTCCTATACAGGTCTTAGAAGGCTAAAGAAGAAAAAGAAAAGAAGACTAAAGGGTGTAATGACCTATAGTTATTGATGGTAGATTACTGATACATGTTGAGTGAAAAACCAAAAGAAGAGAGGAAATTATTGCAAGGTCTAGTGTTGAGAGAGGGGTCAAATCCAAGTAATGGGATTGTATGTCATTGTATACTATTAATGTGTTAGTAGGAAGTATGTCCTCTCTAAAATAAATAAATGAAACTGCTGTAAACTAGCTTTGTATATTTGTTACATACTTGCTCTGATATGAAATGGATTTGTGCCAAGGGAAAAAAAAAGAGAAGAAATAACAAGAAAATAAAATGAAAGAGAAATTCTAATTGTATTGTTGTATATGAAACCATTGAATCATTTCTAGCATGGAATGCTCCTAATGTAAAATTATAGAAATTAGGACTACTGCTTTGTGTATATAAACATATTAATCCTTTTGTTACAATACACAAGTTCCTTGATATTAGGAAAGAAGAAAAAAATCTTAGACATAAATTTATTTTAATATCTCTTTTTACATTTTTAGAAAGAAACCCTCCCTCGTCTAGTTGGAATGAGACCTCACTCTATCCTTCTTTAGTTCTTTTTCAATGGTTGATCAGAAATATGTCAAGTGAAGCAAATTGGGAGGGAGCCTATGTGTCGTGCAGAGGTTTTGAGTGCCTACTACATGTACTACTAGGAAAAACTTTGTTCCTTGTACTTAAACCACTAGTATACTCCCCCTGCAGCTCTGGCATTTCTCTATTCTATCACAAGGATGAAACATGTCACACCTTTTGAGTTGAGTAAAGACAATGGAATTTTCATTGAGTAATGAACATGTATACCTGATCAATACTATCCATTTCCATTTAAAATCATGATCAATAATATTCTAGAAACAACAAAAAATAGAATCTGAATTAAATAAGGGAAACAAACCTTTCTCTACATCGTAGCTCTGATGGTCATTCAAAAGATGCCACAATTACCTACGAGGTGCATAGGACTGTTGTACTCATTTTGGTGGATGATCTACTCTGGAAGTCCAGACACTACCAAACATAACAATGAAAACAAATTTCTCCCAAGATCAATGATTTTACTCCGTTTCATTTTGTGTATTCATGTATTGATGGTTTATACCTAGTTTTGGCTTGATCGACCTCCTTCATCCCTGAGATCACCTACGTGTGCCACTATAGATCAAAAAAGAGAGGTTATTCAGGGGCTATTCTAATGATGATGTTTTGTCTTCTTGAAGGAAACTTGCTTCCTACTGCACAATATAAATGAACTATTCATTATGGGAAAGATGTACACATTTTCCCTTAACTAAGTGTCGATATCCCAGTGTTGGAAAGTTAGGCTTCTTGGGCAATGACGTCGACAATATTATATACTATGCGTAACGATATTTTCACACGATCTGAGCAACAACGTATAAAAAAAATGATAGCGACCCAAAAAACACTACAGTGACCAAAATCATATCTCATGAATGGAATGAGAGAAAAAAAACAATCAATTATCAATAAAATGACCAAACAGGTGGGAAAAAGTCAATTGAGTGAAGCCATGGGTGTTCATAGAAAATAAAGCATTAGGTTAGGTTCAACTCTGTACCAACACATTAAGAGTCAACTATCAAACAAACTCCAGATCATGCTAACTGCTGCCTCATGAAGAGGCCTTGTAATGCAACAAACAGATTGTGCCCAAGGTAAAACAAGATATGGAAATAGAGTAAAGAATTAAGTTTATACCATATGGTACATCTAGAAGTAATGCAGAAAATATAGAGCTGTTAGTTTTCAACCTGCCTCAGCCATCACCACAGTGTTCCCCTACCTAGCAAAAGATGAAGAATCTCAAAAGATGCATCATGTTGGGTGAGCAGCTAAGAGATTAGGGTAACAATGCTTGAGATGCCTTAGGGTTATGCATATAGGAGAACAAGGTCCCCACAACTTATGTGAACTTGGGAATCCTCACTGAAAATATATATATATATATATATTTCACCTCCTTCGCTTTCTACTTTTCTTTTGGGAGTTATATGATGTTTGAACTTAGTCTAGCTTATCATGTCGAGAGGGGTACTAGGTGCCCTAAAACAATAATGTGTGCCCAGTTATGAGAAACATGCTATGGTAGTGAAGTATATGCCATGGGACCTACCTTGAGGTTATATAGTTAGCACTCTAATATATCAACCTCCATGGGAAATCTTAACTTGATTGGAGGTTTGATAGTTTTAATATTTAAGTAAATGTGTAGCAATTTATTTTCGTACACCTCCTCCTTAGTCTAGCTAGAATTTTGAGAAGGGATTAATACTATAAAATAGATTTACCATTAGGGAGGCTTAGCTTTTGATATTATTTCGAAATTAAGATTAAATTTTTTTTAGTCTTGATAGATTAAGGGGATGCTTAACCCTAAAATTTGAAGCTTCCCTTCAAGATATAGTTTTGTCTTAAGGGAAATAATAAGGGTGGTGATTGTAAGAGTAGACATACATATTTTTATGACACTTAGAGAAGGATTATATGAAATTTTCCCTGGTGCTCTTACTTTCGCAATGGTTATTAATTGACTAACAAGGTTGAATTTCAGATCTTTAAGCCAAACAAAAATTGTTTCATCCTTGCGAGCATGTTTTAGGTGAGGGCGTTACAGATGTATTGGAGCAAGGTTCACAACTCTGGGAGCTTCGGTAATAGACTGTACAAATTGAATTGTTTTATTTAAAAAAAAAACTATTAAGTGCTTGTAGTGTGCCCCATCCTTGCCTTGGTGAATTATGTTAGCAATAGAATAGGAGGATGTGGTAACGAGAGTAATGTATTTAGCTAGTTAAATAATAGTGGATTTAATAAAATTTCTAAGTGAAAAATTGCCATCTTAATCTTAGTTTAAATGGTTAAACAAGAAGCATTCATTTATTGGACCCTAATCATTGTAAATTTAGTTTCCTATGTCTCCTAAGAAACTCAAAATCATGAATTAAATTTAGTTTCCTTATGAGCCCCGACATGTACATTTCCTTAGTTAATTGTCTTGATGAACTTGATAGTATAAATTGTGATGTCTAGTTGCATTTAATTCCAGAATCTTCATATTATGTTCTTATGAGACTTAAGTTTTAAAACAAATAAGAATGTCTTGCAATTAATTTAAAGTGAGAATTATGTGAATATTTAACTCTCTTTTTGAAAGTGGTTGGTGCTCTAGTGGATTCAGAAACTTCATGGGATGTGATTATTTTGCATATTATGGCTTGGGTTTGAGAAAAGAAAATTTAGCAAAGAAAAGTGGAAAGAATAGGTTGTTAAATTTTCGTCAACATTATGTTATGAATTCCTACATTTTCTATTGTTTAAGTGTAATAAATTCTTGTGTATTTTTGTTTTGTGAGTTCAATTGGATAGGATTCAAATCATACTTAGAGAAAAATATGCTCTTACTTGTGTGTTTTCTTGTATTCATATAGGTGAAATCTAAATGTGAAAATGATATTGTAACATATACTAGATGAATTAGATTTAATATTTAGAAATGTGAAAACTTTTGTGATACGTTGTGTCAAATAATTTGCTTATTTTACCCATAAGAATGTATGCACTTTGTGTATTGTATAAGTATATTATGTGTTGACCAATTAGGAATGCTCAATAAAACATATTTTGATTTAGGTCATCCTTGCACTTTATCTTGAATATTGGGTTTACGTGAAGACATAGCTAAAACTTGAAAGTGTAGCAAAATTATTCATTCTAGAAAAAGAGATAAAACTAGGATATAATGAGGAAAACAATCACTCACCATATATGGTTTTCAATGCAATAGAATTCAAGTTAAATTAAATGGGTAAGACCTAGTGGAGGATAGGAAATGTAGTGCATGGTATGACAATGAATTATAATTACAAGAAAAATTAGGGGTCAAAATATGTTTTGTGTGATTGAAATTGAGAATTTTTTTTTCTGCAAAATGAGGTAGCTATAAAAAAATTAGATCTATTTGAATACTAATGAATGAACCTGGTAGTAGTTGTAATAAGTGAGATTAATTTTCATGTGGTGTAATGTGATATGTATGTGGAATTTAACATGTGTTGTGATGTGAGAATACTAGTAATGTTGTGATTGTATCTCAAAGTATGTGATATAGGATATCCAACTTGGGAAGAAGAGTTTAGTGGACATAATGTATGATCCACTTAAGCATGCCCTTGTGATAATTGTATATATGTGTAAATAACCCTTATGACTTAAAGCAGTGAAATGTTAAAAAGATAATATGTATTGAAGTGTGTTTTATGGAGATGTTTGAGTCACCCTTCGTGTTCTCATATGATGAGATGTCTAGTGCCACCCATATTTGAGAGCATTCTCTCATGACCACATTGGAGTACAGTCCATCTTCTTCCCTAATTAAACCACATTGGTTGGTTTGTGTTGTAAACCCTTTTCTTTCTATTGTTCCAGGGGTTGTAAACATGTTGGACACTCCAAAGACCTATAAATGGGAGAGTTGCATGTGTTGGTGTGTGATTTGGCACATCACAAGGCATCTTTGTTTGGAGATAATTTGGTCACCACTTTTGTGTGGTTTTGGCTAATGGTTTTATAATTACCATTGACGGTTTACTATATTGTATATCCTATATATTTGGAGCTTGAGATGGAGGTTGTGTGTAAGAGCCTTATAGATGTTGAGTTACCTCTCGCATCTCATTTGCATGTATATTGTAATCTTCTTGACTTCTAAATAATATATTGGGCAGCTTTGGAGTGTCAGCTTTTTACTTGAAAGGGTTTTCCCATGCATATCTTGTGTTGTGAGTTTTGTATTTGAATGTTGCTATTATCTTTTTGTTAGTGTGCATTTTAATTTGTAACTAAAAAAGTTAAAATTAGCATAAATCTTTCCTCAGTAGATCAGTGTAGGAAGCATTTTCTACATACCTTGCTTCCTTTCAAGAATATTGTTGAAGATTCTATTCTTGAAAATGATTCTCTGTATGTTAAAAGAACATTTTATTATTTCAAAAGGTAAAGTGGTTACAAGTTAGTTAGGAGATGAAAAATCTAGATATGTACAAGTTAATTCTAATTGTAAGGATCACTCGATGGGAGGTATTCCTCCTTAAAACATAGTCACTATACAAAATATATAAGGAGTCTTTGTGCTCCATTTTTTGAAGAAATTAGAAGAAGTTTCTTAAATTTTTTGTCAATATTTCTCCTTTGATCACAGGTTTATTGTATGTTTGATTTGAAATCATTTCTTCATTTTTTTCTTATACTTTTGGTTGGATAGGAAATGGAATAGAGACTTTGTGCTTTGATTTGAAGGAATGAGAAGAATATTTTAGAAATTTGTGTCTCCATATTCTTTGTTTATTGCATATTATTCATATGTGTAAAGTGTAATTGACTCCTCATATTTTTCTTGTAGGTTGAAGGTGTAAACCATCAATCATTCTTTTCTCTTTCCTATATGTTGAATGCATAAAATGGAGTTTGTTTCTTCATTAGCTATTATACATTATTCTTCATTCTCCTTTATTCTTCCTACATTTTTCCCAAGAAATATTATGTAGTGTCTTCTATGAGCCTATCTAGGGTTTCTACTTTTTTTTTTCCATTTCCCATTCTTGTGTTCCTGTTGTACTATTTGGTTAAAAGTATACAAAAATCCCATCATCTGAGGGAGCTTTCCCTCTCAAACATAGAGGAAAATCAATAATCGAATAATAATTTCTCCAACTATTATGAATATTTATTTCTATCCATTAGGCAAGTTGCATTGAATTTAATAAAATGTTGCAATGACAAATTTGTTTACTAACACTTCTAAACATTAAAGTTAGTGTCATTGAACTTCTTGATCTCCATTCTATATGTTTTTGTCATTTTCTATTCGTGAAAACACAAGATCAACTACATAAATCTCCCATTTGAGTAAGGCCTAATAATATCTTATTATCCCACATATCAATCCAGCTATAATAAACATTATCTTATAACAAATGAATTAAAACTAAGCATAAAACCACATTAACTTTAGGGAGATACATATCTAAAAAAATGTAAGTAGAATAATTATCTTTAATATAAGATATACATTGGAAAATAATGGACAAGAGCAGTATCATAATGGGCCAAGAAATGATAATGACAAAAATACATAATGGATTAAAATCTACTAACATTTCGATTTCGATTTAGATTTGGATGGAAAAAGTGCTAACATTTTAAGCTCAAATTTGTCCATTCCCTTTTTAAAAAATGTCTTGGGATTACCTTAGACTTAGACAAGTGTGAATCTCAAAAATTTCCAAAAAATTATAAAATCATTTACCTAGTTTATCTTGAAATTCTCCACAACTTTAATCTTAAAACTAATAGACTTTTTTAAAACTAAATTCAATAAAACAAAAGGCTTTGTAAAGGAAATACTCACAATTCTGAAAATGTAATTTGTTCCTCATTACAAATATTACTTATTTTATACATAAATTATATTTGAATTCATGAATGATATATATATTCAGAAACACTCATAAATTTCAAACATGTAAAAATATTTTTTTAATCAAAAAATTATGTCATACTTTGGGCTCTGTTGGTGATAGCTTTAAAAATTAAAGTTTTTAATTTCATATTTTTTGACCAAAGAGGTCAAGTGTAACTCACAAGCGCTGCATGTGGGTGTCATCGTTCCTCTTACACAACTCATAAAAATGACTAAAAATAACTGGTCAAATATGTTAGCTATAGTCCAACTTGCAACCCCCTTCTTCAATGATTTCTTATACCTATCATAAGACCAATGCTACATGGTAGAGAATCCCAACAAAGAATTTCAAAATTCCCTCCATATGTGTCATTTTCTTTTCCACGTGGGTCCAAGATTTACAATATTTGAGAAATATTTAGTAATTACAACAACATTAGGACTTGCAAGATTTACAACACCTATTCCTAAGAAAGTGTATTTAATAAAAATTAATTAAATGATTGCATATATTAATCTATTCATCAAATTATATCTTAGACTATGAATATACAAATTCTTCATATATAATATTTGTATTCACGAAGTTGATGGATCAAAAGTCCAAGATTCTTGTATTTCCAATATCAATTGCAAAAGCATAAAATATTTAAACTTTTATAAAAAAAAATATTATGTAAAATATAAAAAATGCATCAATATTTCTAATCACATTTTATGATATACAAAATGAATTATCTCAAATATACCTTATTAATATTAAGAAAGGCATTTGGATATAATGAGAACCCAAAAGATAGTTTAAATGTTTTTCAATATCACTAACATTTTTGAAAAATTATTTAAAAAGTATTTGACTCATTTAATGTAAACATAATATCTGTAATGTATTTTATTTTTTTAAAATATGTAATATTTTATAATGTTAATAATCAATATTTTTATAATTCATATTCTTATTATTCTCTAACCTTTTAAAAAATATCAATATAAAGAACTATTATTTCGTGGTTATCCCTTTGGTTGCTTATGTGAGCAACCACTACCTCATAAACAATTCATAAACTAATCACTATATACAAATTGTTTAAACCTTTTTCTACATAAAGCCTTATTAACAGTCAATAACAATTTTACACCTCATTAAAAACAACCAAAATTAACCTTTGTCTATTGAAGTGAATGATCTTTAAGAACAGCCCATTTAAAACACTTCTTAAAATGTTAAGCTCAATTCTCCATGCAAAACGGTTATTAAAAGTTATAAATTTTTCGTATAAATAATTCTATATAATAGATATTTTCAACATACATGCTAACCACACTAATAGCCCTTACAGGTTCAGAATAACATTTGCAAAACACAGTTTTGTTTTTTGAATGCCTCAAATAACACAAGCTACCAACTGTTAAGATTTAAATTGACTCATTGGCCTACTGTAAGACCTGATCATACTCTACCCTTCTGTGGAAACTACGGTGACAATTACAGGCCTCGCATCTCATTTCATCATCTTGGCTGGCCTTGAACTCTCCACATCCATCTTTGGCATGATAGGGAAGTTGAAGGGTGTGATTCTTCCAACATTCCATGTACTCTACCTTTCTGTGGAAACTACGGTGACAATTACAGGCCTCGCATCTCATTTCATCATCTTGGCTGGCCTTGAACTCTCTACATCCATCTTTGCCATGATGGGGAAGGTGAAGGGTGTGATTCTTCCGACATTCCATGTACCGCACCCTGTTAATTGATTCATTAATAGCTGAGCCAGAAACAAATTGGGCTTTTGAGGTTTCATTCCTTAGCTCTGAGAGTAGCTCTTTTGGATCCATCCTGACTCTATTCTTAGACACAGAGAGCGGAATAATATTTGAAAAACAGCGAAACAAATGGAGTTCAACGATGGCAATGAATAAAGATGACAGCACAGAGAGTCTTTTTCAACGCTTCCCTTAACTTCTGATCTGCTTTGAGACCTGCACCCACGAAAGCAAATATTTATCATACTTACATGACGTTTGAGTGTCATATTCAGGTCTGTAGCTATTTAGGGTTTTTCTTTTATTATAAACACTAACAAATCACTAGAAATAAATAATAATTTCTCTGAAATAGTTATATTTAGTGCTTACATTGCACTTTAATATTAAAAAAAATGGAGAGCATGATTGTGTAGGGTAATAAATCATACGCTAAGAATGCAAAGTTAAGCTAACAGGCTCCTTCTACTTCAGATTGCAACATGAAAGAAAACGAAACTATAGTGATGCAAAATCAAATAAAACTCAATATCTTTTCCTTTGGTGTGAATGATGGATCCAAATGATAAAGTGTTGATAATGATGGCTATATTGTATTTCTCTAGTGGACTCACTAGTATGACTGCATGTACCTGCAGATTCTTCTTAATACCTTGGATGAGAGGGAAGCCTAAATTTATAGATTTGAGGTAGAGGAATGGAGGGTTAGTATTCATTTGCATTGGCTGGTTAGGATTGAATGAGACAAATTAGGGCAAGATTAGAAGCTTCTATGGGGTTCTATAAGGATGAAGGGTTGAGATTAAAGACAGATGGATGGCTGGGATTAAATGAAAAAAATTAGGGCAAGGATGGAAGCTTCTAAGGAATTCTATAAAAATGAATGGTTGAGATTAAAGATGGATAGATGGATGGATGACTAGGATTAAATGAGAAAAAATAGGAAAAAATGAAAACTTCTATGACTTATCTTTATGTGAATGGCTAGGATTAAAAAAATTCATATGTGAATGAATGGTGGAGATATAATTTTACTTTGAATTTTGTGAGATTGTCTAAGTTCAGTGAATCTAGACAACCTTTACTTGGTCATGTGACTAGTTGAATTTTTAATTCATTTATTTGGGGATAATGGATAAGGATTTGAGTTAATTAGATTAAATAATGGATTGAAATATTATTTAATATTTTTAGACTAATTAATTAAACTAGCGAGATATCTTAAATACATCTATCTAAAAGATGCAGAGGCATCTTTTAGATAGATGTATTTAAGATATCTATGTTAGAGGGAGGAGCTTATATATATATATATATATATATATATATATATATATATAGTTCTACTTAAACATTTATTTTATTTACTTTATAAATTTACATTTAAAGATTGGAGAATCATAAAAATTAGTTTTTAATTAAAAGCAAATGATATGAAAAACTTAATTATAATTATAATTGTCTAATGGAATTAATTCCCATAGAAAAAATCTTTAATCTTTTAAAGATTTAATCTTTCCCTTGCCCTTATTTTTCTTTGCTAGCCTTCATTAGAGTAAAGTAAATAATTTACCCTACCTTAATGTTCTTATTTTCCTTTGTGGGATGTAGCGACAATTCTTAGTTATGTATAATTTTCAATAATTTAATCCAAATGATAGGAAAGATTTAGTTATATTTTTTAAAGAATTAATTCCCATAGTCAAAATCTAAAACAAAGGTCATTAAACTAAATATTAATTTTGTTTGTGGCTTTTAAAGATTGAAGAACCCTAAACCTAGCTCTCAATAATTTACCTACCGTTAATTTTCTTTGTGATTTTCAAAGATTTGTTTATTTATGCAAGAAAAGTAAAAAATGTTGCGTAGTACCCTTACCAATTAGACTTCTCTCCTTATCGATTAAACTTCTTCTCCCAATTCAATTTGCTCTATTTTTATTTGGTTTGATTTTTCTCAAATTTATGTTTGAGTACTACTTATATTAATTTATTTCAACATATAGAGTGAGGAGCTAAAATATATATGTATTACTATATAATGCTAGTTTTACTTAAACAATTATTTTATTTACTTTATAAATTTACATTTAAAGATTGAAGAATCCTAAAAATTAGTTTTTAATTTAATCCAAATGATATGAGAAACTTAATTATAATTGTCTAATGAAATTAATTCCTATAGAAAAAATCTTTAATCTTTTAAAGATTAAAGAACTATAATCCTAATTAAACTAAATTAATTTATTGTCTAATTAGTTTTCTTTGTGGGTATTGAAGGCAATTCTTAGCTCTAATGGAAAATTTTCAATAATATAATCTACTATAACCCTAATAATTTAATTTCTTATAATTTTATTTGTGGGTTTTAAAGATTGAAGAACTATAACCCTAGCCCTCATTAAACTAAAATAAAGTAATTTACCTTGCCATTATTTTTCTTTGGTAGCCTTTCATTAAACTAAATTAAATACCTTAATTTTCTTATTTTTCTTTGCAGAATGAATTAATTCTCATACTAAAAATCTAAAACAAAGGTCAATAAACTAAATATTTATTTTCTTTGTGGCTTTTAAAGATTGAAGAACACTAACCCTATCTCTCATTAAACTAAACTAAATAATTTACCCTGCCATTAATTTTCATTGTGATTTTCAAAGATTTGTTTAATAAAGAAAAAGATTAAATAAAATTATAATTTATAGGTTCCATAATTTAAGCTGCACTTTAACTACAATTTTCTTTTTAGTTTATTGAGTAGCATGTAAGTACAATAAGAGTAAACAATACACAATGCTAATCTAACCTTCTATAAATAATAGCTGGAGCATTGCATCACTTCGTAAATTCATTTTATAAGAAAAATTAAAACAATGGTTTCATAGTACCCTTACCAATGAGACTTATCTCCTTATCGATTAAACTTCTTCTCCTAATTCAATTTGCTCTTTTTTTATTTCATTTGATTTTTCTGAAATTTATGTTTGAGTACTACTTATATTTATACACTTTATTTTATTAGCTTTATTAAAAAATATGTCAGCTCTATTTTATTTTTATGTACTATCCAAGTCATCCCTTAATAGCTGTAATTATTTTTAAATGTCATCTCGTTGACACATTCATGCTATTACACTCCACCCTTTGGTACCACTATAGTTACACCACTTTATTAATTAGTTTTCATTAATTAATTAATTAGTGTAGAGGGGTGTGAGAAATTAATTTTAATTAAATAAATATGATTTATTTAATTAGTTTAATGATGGAGAGAATATTAAAAGGATAATTGTAATTAATTAAATAAATATTAATGTTTTGAATGAAAAGAGTGGGAGGTTGAATGGCTAGATCCTCCTTTCAAGGACATATCAACCAAGTTGAATCACGCTTTTACAAGAGGATTCACCTACAGGTTAGGTTGTCACTTGGAATGATGTGGAAATTAAGAGATTTTAAGTTAATGTATTAATTTAATGTTCAAATATCCTCGAAACCCTAATTATGCAAAAGAGTAAGTAAAATGATGAATTACAACAAATGCTTGTAGACTAACGTAGTAAAAAGAGATTAATTACATGTCATTTTTCAAAGTTTGAGATGCAGAATATTTGGGGACACAGGCACTCACGCTCCTATCCAAGGTGTTCTTTTCTTTAGGTAATCCTGATCTCCTTTGGACATTGATGATCACTATACTTTTCATTTCCATGCCGGGAGATGCGGAGGACATTAGAACTCGTGCCTGGGTCCAATGCAGGGTGTTCTTTAGGATGTCAGAACCTCTTCAGATGCTGATTGTCATTGTCACAATGATTTATGTGTTTTCAACCTCAAAGGACACTGGCACTAGCGCTCGAGTCCAAGCAGTGCTTTTATTTAGAGATCCGGAATTCTTATCTTCTACAACCTTCCTCTACAACTCCACTCTATGAGATTTGATACCTATAACTTACAATCACAAGGAGTGTGGTTGGGGGTTGTGGTGTTTAGAGACTTGCCTCAGTCAAGCCTCGGAAGGACATTCAAGTCTTATGAATACCATTGTTAGATAAAGAGTGTGTATCCCTATGGGATAGAGGCAAAAACAAATTGATAAAGATTGAAACACAAATAGATATCACCTTAGAGGTGTAGATCTCACATAAATGAAGATTCTTCAACACATGAGAAGAGGAAGCTAAATCCTCAATCACAAACACAATAACAATGCTCTGCTTTGCAACAATGAATATCTTGAATGCTCTAAAATCATCAGTTTGCCAAAATTTCATAATCATCTTCTAGTTTACAAATGGAACCCTAAACATACTTATATTTATGCAACTAAATACATTCTTGCTTTAAATTTCGTAATTCAAACTTAAAATGTCAGCAATGGAACCTCTTAACGGTCACATAACGGACATTTAAATTTGGTACCCACCTGAAATAGGGCAGGACAGGGGCACGAGTACCCATGTCCTTGGGTCCTCTTTCAGGGTAGGGTTAAGTGCAACAATGTCTCTCAAGCCCCATATTCAAATTTGGGACTTGCCTGAAATAGGGAAGGACAAGGGCATGAGCGCCCGCACCATCAGGTCCTATTTAGCACAAGATCAAGTGCAACAATATCCCTCAAGCCCCATGTGACATGGATTTTAGGCCATTTTCTTTTAGGAGTCAAAATAAACATGCAATATGCAAAATAAGGGACCCGGGAGATAAACTTATGAGGAAAAAGCCTAGGGAGACATTTTTTGACATAACATTTAGCCCCCACTTTACTATATGTATGAACACAAGGCCCATACATGCATTAAAGTACGGTTAAAAGATACCAAACACACCAAGAACTTGAAGACATTAGAGAAAACACATTACAGACATGCCAAACACAGTGAATATAGTATCAGGTACGTAAAACACAGAGAAGACAACATTGAAGACACGTAAAACATGATGAATATAGTGAATGTAGTCATTATTTAATTTTAATTTTCATTTATAAATGAATGTATATGCAGATGCATGGAATGTAAAAATGCAACACACAACCCAAAATGTAGGAGGGCCATTTGGTCATGCTCTTTGGACTACATATGGGGCAATAAACATGCAATACAAAACCTCAAGTGTAAATGGAGCACTTCACTACACTCACACAAGAGGGGAAAAAAAACCATACAAAGCCCAAATGGGGGTTAACCACACAAGGGGGAAAACACATGGAAGACACATGGAAAACATGAGCATCGTATAGCATGCCAAAGACATACTATACATATAAAACATAACAAACAAGGTGATGGAAGGAACTTATTGCTAAGCCCCCACCATCTTAGGCAAATTATAGGCACACCTAATGGTTGGGCTTATGCCACAACAACTGCCAAAGACATGCTTAAGGGAGGATAGTCTCAAATTCAACCCTGCACTAGCTTAAGAGATACACCATCTTGCCTTAGGTAGAGGGCTTTTGAATAGAAGGATATGCATGATATCCCATCTCCATAGAGGGCTTAATGATGGCAATATAGAATAAACATGTGCACTCATGCTGGAGATACATCATCCTACCTCTGTAGAGGGCTTACAAAAATGCTTCATTAGTACCAAATTATCATCTAGACCTTACCTTTATATGCCCCCACCTTAAGTTTTTGATGTCATGTACCAATATCAAGCACATTAAGGTAGAGAGAAAACACACAAGGGAACAAGAGCTCTCTCATAGCCCATACCCCCAAAGGTGACATGTGCTTTATGATCATTGAATCTTCCCACAAACACACAATTTATTGGAAGAAGAGAGGTTCGAAATCTTTCTCTAAGATAATAACCACATGACATGATCAAAAGCAATGCATGAAAAACATCACATAAAGAGCCAAGGTTATACTACAGATTTGGAAACCCAGTATAATTGTGGGGGTATACTACACATAACTTAGAACCGGGTGTAACCAAGGCGAGACTGAAGAGAAACTAAGTGCAGGTAGTAGCTATATTTTTATGGTTTGTTAGTAAATATAAGACATCATCAAAATATCACAAGGCGTGATTCTACTAGCCAAGCGTCAGATTATATATATCAACCCCATCATCATGTATGGACTAGGTCCATTTTTCCTTACTCGCTAAAGGAAAACATGCTCCATATCAGTATTATTCTTTTTTCATCATCCGCCAGCTAGATAGAACCACTAGAAGAAGGTAAACAATAAATCAAAAGAGGGGAACAAGTGCCTTAGGGTTGTCATGTAGGAAGGTGCCCCCAAGTAACCAACCACAACATTGTGTCCTTAAGGCATGTGTAAGGTCATGTGTGGATCCATTGGAACTTTCCTTAGTAATGAATGTTATGATAGGACTTCCTTCAAAAATATTTACAAACTTCTTGTTCTCTATCAGATGATATCTATTGGACGTTATCTGACTATAGTGCATGATAGTTATATGCTTATACTTGAGCTATCTCTGGAGTACTTTTATCAAAATATATTCTATGATATCAGACCCACCCTCAATAATTACTAACCATATTATTTTGTGTTGATCTAGGATCGTATGAGTTGACTTTCGTATAATTTTCTTGCATGACTTATTACATGATGTGAATCTTATGATTCCTATTAATGACTAATTGGTGATAAGGTTAAGTTTGTTTATGGTTGATATGGTTTATGATTTATACATATATAACTCATCATGTCATTTCACCTTCCTTTAAGCAATATTATTGAATTGTATAGACATATGTTCTAAATAGAGATGTGGCAGGATTAACCATTGATATGATCTGATGTTTTATGTTGATATCTTGTGTAGAGATTTAGTTCATGAGAAGATGATATGATTTCAATATTATGTGAGAATTTTAAATTTATCTGATGAAATCTCTCTTGACTATTAAATATAATATTGTTACTTTTGTAATGAAGACTTGTTATGGATATACAATGCACATATTGATGTTACTTATTAATGCTTTGGCTATGATATTCGTGATAACCACTGACCTAGGAATGAGTGTGCAGGTACATACTAGCTAGTAGAAATGGGGAAAATACAAGGGGATGCTATTTTATGAAACCAATAGAGCCAACCAAGTCTATGTGGAGAGACTTAGGTCCTTTGTATTGTGAAATGTACTACCATGTGTTGTGTTTTACCTTGTGTTGTATTATGTAGTGTCATATGTCATGGTGTTGTATTATGTAACATCATATTTCATGGTTTTCTTTGTGATGTGTCATGCATTGCTATGTATTGTGTAACTTAAACTAATTATATTTCCACTTTTGTCTTTTATAAGGGTGTAAAATAATTTTACATAGTACCTTTGTCTTAAAAATAAAACATTAAAACCTAAGTTTATGTCTAGGCACTTTTGGAGCGGAAAATTAACAAAATCAATAATTTTTGAAAACCTTTATTTTTTTTTACCCTAAATAGGGTGATCAAAATTAGAGAGGTGTTGAGTCATCAGAGAGGGGGATGTGTGTGTTTTAAAGATTTAGGAGGGTTGTAATAGAAACCATGGAAAATAAAAAAAAAAAGTGTCCCCAACTGAGGAGACAAGTGTTTGCCTCTCAACAAGAGAGGTGTCAAGGGAGGAAATTTTTAATCAATTATTTTGGGGAAAAGAAGGGGGGATTCTCCTTATCTTCCTAGCTGTTGTAAATTTTCTTTTTTTACCATGGCTGGAAACTTCTGGGAAACCATCTTCTATAATTTTTTGCAATCACTTGAAATTGTGTTTTTGACCTATATTATATGGATCACTTTCTTTTACTGGGATTTCTGCACCTTCTAGGTTGTTTGGAAAAAGATACTATAATTTCATTTTTCATCTATAGTAACTGTTGTACCATCTACCAGAAAAAGCTTTCCATCAGCAGTGACTACCTTATCACTTGCTATAATTTTTATGTATAGACTAGGAGGGTAACTCTTGTACATAGAGGTCTAGCTGTGGAAAAAGAGTAAGCTAGATATCAGTGGATTTGGATCTGCCTCCTCCAAGTGTTTTACATGGATCCAAGTAGGCATCAATCCTTAGTGGAATCCCTAAATTATTAGCACCCTAAATTGTATAGAACATGTTACTGTAAAGTGTGTGGGTAAAAAAAGTTGTATTAACTATCTTATATTAATTTCCAGGAAGAAATTGTTTTCTATTTGTGTTGGGTATTGTATTGTTGAATATCAAGTAATGATTGGGGTAAAGATAGAGATGTCCGCAGAAGAATTTGAGAGAATATGGCTAGGTAAGAGTACCCAAAAGTTTCTTGTTCCTTGTCCCTACATGTTGATGTTTGCTCTTCTCCTCTACAAAAAGGGAATTGTTGGAAGATTACTTAGGTGAAATATTGTGGCTTGAGGTGCTTATATTGTGCAAGGTTGAGTTGTGATGCTATGTGAAATTGTCTCCTTTTTGTTGAAAAAATGTGTGTTACTGTCATGCTATGTAGTTGGTATATCTATTCTACCCAGTCCCCCTATGTTTTCCCCTAGCTCGGGGGTGGATAGCTTCTATCCTAGGCTGGGAGGTAAGCATTCCACTAGCTATATCCAAGAATTTTGGTTCCTATGCAGGTCTTAGAAGGCTAAAGAAGAAAAAGAAAAGAAGACTGAAAGGTGTAATGACCTATAATTACTGATGGCAGATGACTGATACATGTTGAGTGACAAAGGGAAAGAAGAGAGGAAATCATTGCAAGGTCTAGTGTTGAGAGAGGGGTCAAATCCGAGTAATGGGAGTGTATGTCATTTTATACTATTAATGTGTTAGTAGGAAGTATGTCCTCTGTAAAATAAAGAAATGAAACTGCTGTAAACTAGCTTTGTATATTTGTTACATACTTGCTCTAATATGAAATGGATTTGTACCAAGGGAAAAAAAAAAAAAAACTAACAAGAAAATAAAATGAAAGAGAAATTGCAATTGTATTGTTGTATATGAAACCATTGAATCATTTCTATCATGGAATGCTCCTAATGTAAAATTATAGAAATTAGGACTACTGCTATGTGTATATAAAAATATTCATCCTTTTGTTACAATACATGGGTTCCTTGATACCAGGAAAGAAGAAAAAAAATGTTAGACCTATATTTATTTTAATATCTTTTTTTACATTTTTAGAAAGAAATCCTCCCTTGTCTAGTTCGAATGAGACCTCACTTTGTCCTTCTTTAGATCTTTTTCAGTGGTTGATCAAAAATATGTCAAGTGAAGCAAATTGGGAGGGAGCCTATGTGTCGTTCAGAGGTTTTGAATGCCTACTACATGTACTACTAGGAAAAACTTTGTTCCTTGTACTTAAACCACTAGTATACTCCCCCTGCAGCTCTGGTATTTCTCTATTCTATCACAAGGATGAAACATGTCACACCTTTTGAGTTGAGTAAAGATAATGGAATTTTCTTTGAGTAATGAACATGTATACCTGATCAATACTATCCATTGCTATTTAAAATCATAATCAATAATATTCTAGAAACAAAAGAAAATAGAATTTAATAAAATAAGGAAACAAACCTTTCTCTAGATTGTAGCTGTGATGGTCACTCAAAAGATGCCACAATTACCTACGAGTTGCATAGGACTGTTGTACTCATTTTGGTGGATGATCTGCTCTAGAAATTTACACACTACCAAACATAACAATGAAAACAAATTGGTCCCAAGATCAATGATTTTACTTCGTTTCATTTTGTGTATTCATGCATTGATGGTTTATACCTAGTTTTGGCTCGATCGGCATCCTTCATCCCTGAGATCACCTACATGTGCCACTATAGAGAAAAAAAAGTGAGGTTATTCAGGGGATATTCTAATGATGATGTTTTCTCTTCTTGAAAGAAACTTGCTTGCTACTGTACAATATAAATGAACTATTCATTATGGGAAATATGCACACATTTTCCCTTAACTAAGTGTCAATTTCCCAGTGTTGGAAAGTTAGGCTTCTTGGGCAATAACATTGACAACATTATATACTGTGCGGAAAGATATTTTCACATGATCTGAGCAACAACATAAGCAAAAAAAATGACAGCGACCCAAAAAACATTACAGTGACCAAAATCATATCTCATGAATGGAATGAGAGAAAAAAATAATCAATCATCGAGAAAATCACCAAACGGGTGGGAAAAAGTCAATTGAAGGAAGCCATGGGTGTTCATAGAAACTAAAGCATTAGGTTAGGTTCAACTCTGTACCAATACATTAAGAGTCAACTATCAAACAAACCCCAGATCATGCTAACCGCTACCTCATGAAGAGGCCTTGTAATGCAACAAAAGATTGTGCCCGAGGTACAACAAGATATGGAAATAGTGTAAAGAATTGAGTTTATACCAAATGGTACATCTTGAAGTAATGCAGAAAATATAGAACTGTTAGTTTTCAACCTACCCTGGCCATCACCATAGTGTTCTCCTACCCAATAAAATACGAAGAATCTCAAAAGATGTATCATGTTGGGTGAGCAGCTAAGAGATTAGGGTAACAATGCTTGAGATGCCTTAGGGTTATGCATATAGGAGAACAAGATCCCCACCGTTTATGTGAACTTGGGAATCCTCACCAAAAATATGTATATATATTTCACCTCCTTTACTTTCTACTTTTCTTTTGGGAGTGATATGCTGTTTGAACTTAGTTTAACTTATCATCTCGAGAGGGGTACTAGGTGCCCTAAAACAATAATGTGTGCCCAGCTATGCCAAACATGCTATGGTAGTGAAGTATATGCCATGGGACCTACCTCGAGGTCATATAGTTAGCTCTCTAACATATCAAACTCCATGGGAAATCTTAACTTGATTGGAGGTTTGATAGTTTTAATATTTAAGTAAATGTGTAGCAATTTATGTGTGTACCCCTCCTCCTTAGTCTAGCTAGAATTTTTAGAAGGGATTAATATATTAAAATAGATTTACCATTAGGGAGGCTTATCTTTTGATATTTGTTCAAAATAAAGATTAATTTTTTTTTAGTCTTGATAGAATAAGGGGACTCTTAACCCTAAAATAGGAAGCTTCCCTTCAAGATATAGTTTTGTCTTAAGGGAAATAACAAGGGTGGTGATTGTAAGAGTAGACATACATATTTTTATGACTCTTAGAGAAGGATTATATGAACTTTTCCCTAGTGCTCTTACTTCCACAATGGTTATTAATTGACTAACAAGGTTGAATTTCAGATCTTTAAACCAAGAAAAAAAAATTGTTCCATCCTTGCGAGCATCTATTAGGTGAGGGTGTTACAGAGGTATTGGACCAAGGTTCCCAACTCTGGGAGCTTCGGGAATAGACTGTACAAATTGAATTATTTTATTTAAAAAAAAAAAAACTATTAAGTGCTTGTAGTGTGCCCCATCCTTTCCTTGGTGAATTATGTTAGCAATAGAATAGGAGGATGTAGTAACGACAGTAATGTATTTAGCTAGTGAAATATTAGAGGATTTATTAAAATTTCTAAGTGAAAAATTTCTAGCTTAAACTTAGTTTAAATGGTTAAACAAGAAGCATTCATGTATTGGACCCTGATCAATGTAAATTGAGTTTCCTATGTCTCCTAGGAAATTCAAAATCAATAATTAAATGTAGTTTCATTATGAGTCCTGACATATATATTTCCTTAGTTAATTGTCTTGATGAACTTGATAGTATAAATTGTGATGTCTAGTTGCATTGAATTGTGGAATCTTCATATTATGTTCTTATGAGACTTAAGTTTTAAAACAAATAAGAATGTCTTTAAATTTATTTAAAGTGAGAATTATGTGAATATTTAACTCTCTTGTTGAAAAGTGGTTGGCGCTCTAGTGGATTGAGAAACTTCATGGGATGTGATTACTTTTCATATTATGGCTTGGAGGTTGAGAAAATAAAATTTAGCAGAGAAAAGTGGAAAGAATAGTTTGTTAAATTTTGGTTAACATTACATTATGAATTCCTACATTTGCTATTGTTTTAGTGTAATAAATTCTTGTGTATTTTGGTTGTGTGAGTTTAATTTGATAGGATTCAAATCATACTTAGAGAAAAATATGCTCTTACTTGTGTGTTTTCTTGTATTCATATAGGTAAAATCTAAATGTGAAAATGGTATTGTAACATATACTAGATGAATTAGATTTAATATTTAGAAATGTGAATTTATTTTTGATATGTTGTGTCAAATAATTTTCTTATATTACCCTTAAGAATGTATGCACTTTTTGTATTGTATAAGTATATTATGGGTTGAGAAATTAGGAATGCTCAATAAAACATATTTCAATTTAGGTCATCCTTGCACTTTATCTTAAATATTGGGTTTAAGTGAAGACATAGCTAAAACTTGAAAGCGTAGCAAAATTATTCATTCTAGAAAAAGAGATAAAACTAGGATATAATGAAGAAAACAATCACTCACCGTATATGGTTTTCAATGCAATAAAATTCAAGTTAAATTAAATGGGTAAGACCTAGTGGAGCATAGGAAATGTAGTGCATGGTATGACAATGAATTATAATTACAAGAAAAATTAGGGGTCAAAATGTGTTTTGTGTGATTGAAATTGAGAATTTTTTTTTTTGCAAAATGAGGTTGCTATAAAAAAAATTAGATATATTTGACTACTAATGAATGAACCTAGTAGTAGGCGCAATAAGTGAGATTAATTTTCATGTGGTGTAATGTGATATGTATGTGGAATTTAACATGTGTTTTTATGTGAGAATAATAGTAATGTTGTGATTGTATCTAAAAGTATGTGATATAGGATATCCAACTTGGGAAGAAGAGTTTAGTGGACATAATTTATGATCCACTTACGCATGCCCTTGTGATAATTATATATATGTTTAAATAACCCTTATGACTTAAAGCAGTGAAATGTTAAAAACATAATATGTATTGAAGTGTGTTTTATGGAGATGTGTGAGTCACCCTTCATGTTCTCATATGATGAGATGTCTAGTGCCACCCATATTTGAGAGCATTCTCTAATGACCACATTGGAGTACAGTCCCTCTTCTTCCCTAATTAAGTCACATTGGTTGGTTTGTGTTGTAAACCCTTTTCTTTCTATTGTTCCAGGGGTTGTAAACATGTTGGACACTCAAAAGACCTATAAATGGGAGAGTTGCATGTGTTGGTGTGTGATTTGGCACATCACAAGGCATCTTTGTTTGGAGATAATTTGGTCACCACTTTTGGGTGGTTTTGGCTCATGGTTTTGTAATTACCATTGACGGCTTCTTATATTGTATATCATATATATTAGGAGATTGAGATGGAGGTTGTGTGTAAGAGCCTTATAGATGTTGAGTTACCTCATGGATCTTTAGTTGGTTACACTCCTGTTAAAGCTTGCTCTACATGTATATTGCAATCTTCTTGATTTCTAAATAATATATTGGGTGGCTTTAGAGTGTGGGCTTTTTTACCTGAAATGGTTTTCCCATGCATATCTTGTGTTGTGAGTTTGGCATTTGAATGTTGCTATTATCTTTTTGTTAATGTGCTTCTTAATCTGTAACTAAAAAAGTTAAAATTAGCATAAATCTTTCCTTAGTAGATCAGTGTAGGAAGCATTTTCTGCATACCTTGCTTCCTTTCAAGAATATTGTTGAAGATTCTAGTCTTGACATTGATTCTCTGTATGCTAAAAGAACATTTTATTATTTCAAAAGGAAAAGTGGTTAAAAGTTAGTTAGGAGATGAAATATCTATATATGTACAAGTTAATTCTAATTGTAAGGATCCGTTGATGGGAGGTATTCCTCCTTTCAACATAGTCACTATACAAAAAATATAAGGAGTCTTTATGCTCATTTTTTGAAGAAATTAGAAGAATTTTCTTAAATTTTGTGTCAATATTTCTCCTTTGATCACAGGTTTATTGTATGTTTGATTTGAAATCATTTCTTCATTTTTTCTTATACTTTTGGTTGGATAGGAAATAGAATAGAGACTTTGTGCTTTGATTTGAAGGAATGAGAAGAATATTTTAGAACTTTGTGTCTCCATATTCTTTGTTTATTGTATATTATTCATATGTGTAAAGTGTAATTGACTCCTCATATTTTTCGTGTAGGTTGAAGGTGTAAACCATCAATCATTCTTTTCTCTTTCCTATATGTTGGATGCATAAAATGGAGTTTGTTTCTTCATTAACTACTATACATTATTCTTCATTCCCCTTTATTCTTCCTACATTTTTCCCAAGAAATCTTATGTAGTGTCTTGTATGAGCCTATCTAGGGTTTTTGCTTTTTTTTTCATTTCCCATTCTTGTGTTCTTTTTGTACTATTTGGTTAAAAGTATACAAAAATCCCATCATCTGAGGGAGCTTGCCCTCTCAAATGTAGAGGAAAATCATTAATCTAATAATAATTTCTCCAAATATTATGAACATTTATTTCTATTCATTAGGCAAGTTGCATTGAATTTAACAAAATGTTGCAATGACAAATTTGTTTACTAACACTTCTAAACATTAAAGTTAATGTCATTGAACTTCTTGATCTCCATTCTAGATGTTTTTGTTATTTTCTATTCGTGAAAACACAAGATCAACTACATAAATCTCCCATTTGAGTAAGGGCTAATAATATCTTATTATCCCACATATCAACCAAGCTATAATAAACAAGATCTTATAACAAATGAATTAAAACTAAGCATAAATCCACATTAACTTTAGGGAGAAGCAGTTGAGGTACATACATATCTAAAAAAATGTAAGTAGAATAATTATCATTAATATAAGATATACATTGGAAAATAATGGACAAGAGTAGGATCATAATGGGCCAAGAAATGATAATGACAAAAATACATGGTGGATGGAAATGAGAAGAATATTTTAGAACTTTTTGTCTCCATATTCTTTGTTGATTGCATATTATTCATATGTGTAAAGTGTAATTGACTCCTCATATTTTTCTTGTAGGTTGAAGGTGTAAACCTTCAATCATTCTTTTCTCTTTCCTATATGTTGCATGCATAAAATGGAGTTTGTTTATTCATTAGCTACTATACCTTATTCTTCATTCCCGTTAATTATTCCTACATTTTGCCCAAGAAATCTTATGTAGTGTCTTGTATGATTCTATCTAGGGTGTTTGGTTTTTCTTTTCCATTTCCCATTCTTGTGTTCCTTTTGTACTATTTGGTTAAAAGTATACAAAAATCCCACCATCTCAAGGAGCTTTCCCTCTCAAATGTAGAGTAAAATCATTAATCTAATAATAATTTCTCCAACTATAATTAACATTTATTTCTATCCATTAGGCAAGTTGCATTGAATTTAACAAAATGTTTCAATGATAAATTTGTTTACTAACACGTCTAAACATTAAAGTTAGTGTCATTGAACTTCTTGATCTCCATTCTAGATGTTTTTGTCATTTTCTATTCATGAAAACACAAGATCAACTACATAAATCTCCCATTTGAGTAAGGGCTAAAAATATCTTATTATCCCACATATCAACCAAGCAGGATCATAATGGACAAGAGCAGGATCATAATGGGCCAAGAAATGATAATGACAAAAATACATGATGGATGGAAATCTACTAACATTTGGATTTAGATTTAGATTTGGATGGAAAAAGTGCTAACATTTTAAGTTCAAATTTGTCCATTCCCTTTTTAAAAAATTCCTTGGGATTACCTTAGACTTAGACAAGGGCGAATCTCCAAAAAATTATAAAATCATTTACCTAGTTTATCTTGAAATTGCCCACAACTTTAATATTAAAACTAATAGACTTTTTTTTAACCAAATTCGATAAAACAAAAGGGTTTTTAAAGGAAATACTCACAATTCTGAAAATGTAATTTGTTCCTCATTACAAATATTATTTATTTTATACATAAATTATATTTGAATTCATGAATGATATATATATTGAGAAACACTCATAAATTTCAAACATGTAAAAATATTTTTTAAATCAAAAAATTATGTCATACTTTGGGCTTTGTTGGTGATAGCTTTAAAAAATAAAGTTTTTAATTTCATATTTTTTGACCAAAGAGGTCAAGTGTACCTCCCAAGTGCTCCATGTGGGTGTCATCGTTCCTCTTACACAACTCATGCAAATGACTAAAAATAACCAGTCAAATATGTTAGCTATTGTCCAACTTGCAATCCCCTTCTTGAATGATTTCTTATACCTATCATAAGACCAATGATACATGGTAGAGAATCCCAACAAAGAATTTCAAAATTCCCTCCATATGTGTCATTTTGTTTTCCACGTGGGTCCAAGATTTACAATATTTGACAAATATTTAGTAATTGTAACAACATTAGGACTTGCAAAATTTACAACACCTATTCCTAAGAAAGTGTATTTACTAAAAATTAATTAAATGATTACATATATTAATCTATTCATAAAATTATATCTTAGACTATGAATATACAAATTCTTTATATATAATATTTGTATTCACGATGTTGATGGATCAAAAGACCAACATTCTTGTATTTCCAATATCAATTGCAAAAGCATAAAATATTTAAACTTTTATAAAAAAAAATATTATGTAAAATATAAAAAATACATCTATATTTCCAAAAACATTTTGTGATATACAAAATGAATTATCTCACATATAACTTATTAATATTCAGAAAGGCATTTGGATATAATGAGAACCCAAAAGATAGTTTAAATGCTTTTCAATATCAATAACATTTTTGAAAAATTATTTAAAAAGTATTTGAATCGTTTAATGTAAACATAATATCTGTAATGTATTTTATTTTTTAAAAATATGTAATATTTTATAATGTTAATAATCAATATTTTTATAATTTGTATTCTTATTATTCTCTAACCTTTTAAAAAATATCAATATAAAGAACTATTATTTAGTGGTTATCCCTTTGGTTGTTTATGTGAGAAACCACTACCTCATAAACAATTCACAAACTAATCACTATATATAAATTGCTTAAACCTTTTTCTACATAAAGCCTCATTTAAAACACTTTACTTATACATCATCCATTTCAATGCTCCAACAGTCAATAACAATTTTACACCTCATTAACAACAAAAAGTGGTAAATATTTGCCTTATTTTTATTGGCCAAAATTAACCTTTGACTATTGAAGTGAATGATGTTTATGAACAGCCCATTTAAAACACTTTTAAAATGTTTAAGCTCAATTCTCCATTCAAAATGGTTATTAAAAGTTATAAAAATTTTTTATAAATGATTCTATATAATAGATATTTTCAACATACATGCTAACCACACTAATAGCCCTTACAGGTTCAGAATAACATTTGCAAAACACAGTTTTGTTATTTGAATGCCTCAAATAACACAAGGTACCAACTGTTAAGCTTTAAATTGACTCATTGGCCTACTGTAAGACCTAATCATACTCTACCCTTCTGTGGAAACTACGGTGACAATTACAGGCCTCGCATCTCATTTCATCATCTTGGCTGGCCTTGAACTCTCCACATCCATCTTTGCCATGATGGGGAAGGTGAAGGGTGTGATTCTTCCGACATTCCATGTACCGCAACCTGTCAATTGATTCATTAATAGCTGAGCCAGAAACAAATTGGGCTTTTGAGGTTTCATTCCTTGGCTCTGAGAGTAGCTCTTTTGGATCCATCCTGACTCTATTCTTACACACAGAGAGCGGAATAATATTTGAAAAATACCGAAACAAATGGAGTTCAACGATGGCAATGAATAAAGATGATATAACAGAGAGTCTTTTTCAACGCTTCCCTTAACTTCTGATCTGCTTTGAGACCTGCACCCACGAAAGCAAATATTTATCATACTTACATTACGTTTGAGCGTCATATTCAGGTCTGTAGCTATTTAGGGTTTTTCTCTCAAATAGTTATATTTAGTGCTTACATTGCACTTTAATATTAAAAAAATGGAGAACATGATTGTGTAGGGTAATAAATCATAAGCAAAGAATGCATAGTTAAGCTAACAGGCTCCTTCTACTTCGGATTGCAACATGAAAGAAAACGAAACTATAGTGATGCAAAATCAAACAAAACTCGATATCTTTTCCTTGGGTGTGAATGATGGATCCAAATGATAAGGTGTTGATAATGATTGCTAAATTGAATTGGTCTAGTGGACTCACTAGTATGAAAGCATGTACCTGCAGATTCTTCTTGATACCTTGGATGAGAGGGAAGCCTAAATTTATAGATTTGAGGTAGAGGAATGGAGGGTTAGTATTCATTTACATTGGATGGTTAGGATTGAATGAGACAAATTAGGGCAAGATTAGAAGCTTATATGGGGTTCTATAAGGATGAAGGGTTAAGATTAAAAATAGATGGATGGCTGGGATTAAATGATAAAAATTAGGGCAAGGATGGAAGCTTCTAAGGTATTCTATAAAGATGAATGGTTGAGATTAAAGATGGATGGATGGATGGATGACTAGGATTAAATGAGAAAAACTAGGAAAAAATGAAAACTTTTATGGCTTATCTTTATGTGAAAGGCTAGGATTAAAAAAATTCATATGTGAATGAATGGTGGAGATATAAATTTACTTTGACTTTTGTGAGATTGTCCAAGTTCACTGAATCTAAACAACCTTTAGTTGGTCACATGACTAGTTGAATTTTTAATTCATTTATTTGGGGATAATGGATAAGGATTTGAGTTAATTAGATTAAATAATGGATTGAAATAGGATTTAAGATTTTTAGACTAATTAATTAAACTAGTGAGATATCTTAAATACATCTATCTAAAAGATGCGGAGGCACTATACTGAAAGCAAATGATATGAAAAACTTAATTATAATTATAATTATCTAATGGAATTAATTCCCATAGAAAAATCTTTAATCTTTTAAAGATTTAATCTTTCCCTTGCCCTTATTTTTCTTCGCTAGCCTTCATTAGACTAAAGTAAATAATTTACCCTGCCTTAATGTTCTTATTTTCCTTTGTGGGATGTAGCGACAATTCTAAGTTCTATATAATTTTTAATAATTTAATCCAAATGATAGGAAAGATTTAATTATATTTTTTAAAGAATTAATTTCCATAGTAAAAATCTAAAACAAAGGTCATTAAACTAAATATTAATTTTGTTTGTGGCTTTTAAAGATTGAAGAACCCTAAACCTAGCTCTCAATAATTTACCTGTCATTAATTTTCTTTGTGGTTTTCAAAGATTTGTTTATGCAAGAAAAATAAAAACTGTTGCATAGTACCCTTACAAATTAGACTTCTCTCCTTATCGATTAAACTTCATCTCCCAATTCAATTTGCTCTATTTTTATTTGGTTTGATTTTTCTCAAATTTATGTTTGAGTACTACTTATATTAATTTATTTCAATATATAGAGTGAGGAGCTAAAATATATATGTATTACTATATAATGCTAGTTTTACTTAAACAATTATTTTATTTACTTTATAAATTTACATTTAAAGATTGAAGAATCCTAAAAATTAGTTTTTAATTTAATGCAAATGATATGAGAAACTTAATTATAATTGTCTAATGGAATTAATTCCTATAGAAAAAAATCTTTAATCTTTTAAAGTTTAAAGAACTATAATCCTAATCAAACTAAATTAATTTATTGTCCAATGAGTTTTCTTTGTGCGTATTGAAGGCAATTCTTAGATCTAACAACTAGTTTTTAATGGAAATTTTTTAATAGTTTAATCTTCTACAACCCTAATAATTAATTAAACTAGCAAGATATCTTAAATACATCTATCTAAAAGACGTGGAGGCACTATATTGAAATTGTTATTGAGAATACATATTTACGCATCTTTTAGATAGATGTATTTAAGATATCTATGTTAGAGTGAGGAGCTTATATATATATATATAATGCTAGTTCTACTTAAACATTTATTTTATTTACTTTATAAATTTGCCTCTAATTATTGGAGAATCATAAAAAATAGTTTTTAATTTAAAGCAAATGATATGAA
Source organism: Cunninghamia lanceolata (assembly GCA_027924645.1). Lineage (NCBI taxonomy): Eukaryota > Viridiplantae > Streptophyta > Pinopsida > Cupressales > Cupressaceae > Cunninghamia > Cunninghamia lanceolata. The sequence goes on from BSBN01000244.1 coordinate 2,048,545, forward strand.
AAACTTAATTATAATTATAATTGTCTAATGGAATTAATTCCCATAGAAAAAATCTTTAATATTTCGCTTGCCCTTATTTTTCTTTGCTAGCCTTCATTAGACTAAAGTAAATAATTTACCTTGCCTTAATGTTCTTATTTTCCTTTATGGGATGTAGCTGTATAATTTTCAATAATTTAATACAAATGATAGGAAAGATTTAATAATATTTTTTAAAGAATTATTTCCCATAGTAAATATCTAAAACAAAGGTCATTAAACTAAATATTAATTTTGTTTGTGGCTTTTAAAGATTGAAGAACCCTAAACCTAGCTCTCAATAATTTACCTGCCATTAATTTTCTTAGTGGTTTTCAAATATTTAATTATGTAAGAAAAATAAAAAATGTTGCATAGTAAGCCTACCAATTAGACTTCTCTCCTTATCAATTAAACTTCTTCTCCCAATTCAATTTGCTCTATTTTTATTTGGTTTGATTTTTCTCAAATTTATGATTGACTACTACTTATATTAATTTATTTCAATATATAGAGTGAGGAGCTAAAATATATACGTATTACTATATAATGCTAGTTTTACTTAAACAATTATTTTATTTACTTTATAAATTTACATTTAAAGATTGAAGAATCCTAAAAATTAGTTTTTAATTTAATCCAAATGATATGAGAAACTTAATTATAATTGTCTAATGGAATTAATTCCTATAGAAAAAATCTTTAATCTTTTAAAAATTAAAGAACTATAATCCTAATTAAACTAAATTAATTTATTGTCCAATTAATTTTCTTTGTGGGTATTGAAGGCAATTCTTAGCTCTAACAACTAGTTTTTAATGGAAAATTTTCAATAATTTAATCTACTATAACCCTAATAATTTAATTTCTAATAATTTTATTTGTGGATTTTAAAGATTGAAGAACTATAACCCTAGCCCTCATTAAACTAAAATAAAGTAATTTACGTTGCCATTATATTTCTTTACTAACCTTTCATTAAACTAAAGTAAATACCTTAATTTTCTTATTTTTCTTTGCGGGATGAATTAATTCTCATACTAAAAATCTAAAGCAAATGTCAATAAACTAAATATTGATTTTCTTTTTGGATTTTAAAGATTGAAGTACACTAACCCTATCTCTCATTAAACTAAAGTAAATAATTTACCCTGCCATTAATTTTCATTGTGGTTTTCAAAGATTTGTTTATTAAATAAAATTACAATTTATAGGTTCCATAATTTAAGGTACACTTTAACTAAAATTTTCTTTTTATAGTTTATTGAGTAGCATGTAGATACAATATGAGTAAACAATACGCAATGCTAATCTAACCTTCTATAAATAATAGCTAGAGCATTGCATCACTTCATAAATTCGTTTTATAAGAAAAATAAAAAAAATGGTTTCATTTTACCCTTACCAATGAGACTTATCTCCTTATCGATTAAACTTCTTCTCCTAATTCAATTTGCTCTATTTTTATTTGATTTGATTTTTCTAAAATTTATGTTTGAGTACTACTTATATTTATACACATTATTTTATTAGCTTTATTAAAAAATATGTCAGCTCTATTTTATTTTTATGTACTATCCAAGTCATCCCTTAATAGGTGTAATTATTTTTAAATGTCAGCTTGTTAACACATTCAGGCTATTACACTCCACCCTTTGGTACCACTATAGTTACACCACTTAATTAATAATTTTCATTATTTAATTAATTAGTGTAGAGGGGTGTGAGAAATTAATTTTAATTAAATAAATATGATTTATATAATTAATTTAATGATGGAGAGAATATTAAAAGGATAATTGTAATTAATTAAATAAATATTAATGTTTTGAATGAAAAGAGGGGGATAATGAGGTTGAATGGCTAGATCCTCCTTTCAAGGACATATCAACCAAGTTGAATCACACTTTTACAAGAGGATTCATCTACATGTTAGGTTGTCACTTGGAATGATGTGGAAATTAAGAGATTTTAAATTAATGTATTAATTTAATGCTCAAATATCCTTGAAACCCTAATTATGCAAAACAATAAGTAAAATGATGAATTACAACAAATGCTTGTAGACTAACATAGTAAAAAGAGACTAAATACTTGTCATTTTTTGAAGTTTGAGATGCAGAATATTTGGAGACACTGGCACTCATGCTCCTATCCAAGGTGTCCTTTTCTTTAGCAAATCTTGATCTCCTTCCGACACTAATGATCACTGTACTTTTCATTTCCATGCCAAGAGATGCAGAGGACATTAGAACTAGTGCCCGGGTCTAATGCAGGGTGTTCTTAAGGATGTCTGAACCTCTTCAGATGCTGATTGTCATTGTCACAATGATTTATGTGTTTTCAACCTCAGAGGACACTGGCACTAGCGTTCAAGTCCAAGGAGTGCTTTTCTTCAAAGATTTGGAATTCTTATCTTTTGCAACCTTCCTCTACAACTCCACTCTATGAAATCTGATACTTGTAACTTACAATCACAAGGAGTGTGGTTGGGGGTTGTGGTGTTTAGAGAATTACCTCAGTCAAGCCCTGGAAGGACATTCAAGTCTTTTGAATACCGTTGTTAGATAAAGAGTGTGTATCCCTATGGGATAGAGGTAAAAACAAATTGATAAAGATTGAAATAGAAATAGATATCACGTCAGGTGTAGACTCACATAGATGAATATTCTTCAACACATGAGAAGAGGAAGCTAATTCCACAATCACAAACACAATAACAATGCTCTACTTTGCAACAATGAATATCTTGAATGCTCTAAAATCATAAGTTTTCCAAAAGTTCATAATCATCTTCTAGTTTACAAATGGAACCCTAAACATACTTATATATGCAACTAAATACATTCTTGCTTTAAATTTCATAATTCAAACATAAAATATCGGCAATTGAACCTCTTAATGGTCACATAATGGACATTTAAATTTGGGACCCACCTGTAATAGGGCAGGATAGGGGTGCGAGTGCCCATGTCCTTGTGTCGTCTTTCAGTGTAGGGTTAAGTGCAACAATGTCTCTCAAGCCCCATATTCAAATTTGGGACATGCCTGAAATAGGGAAGGAGAAGGGCATGAGCACTCATGTCCTTAGGTCCTATTCAGGGCAAGATCAAGTCTAACAATGTCCCCCAAGCCCCATGTTACATGGATTTCAGGCCATTTTCTTTTAGGAGTCAAAATAAACATACAATATGCAAAATAAGGGACCCAAGAGCTAAACTTACGAGGAAAAAGCCTAGGGAGACATTTGTTCAACATAACATTTAGATGCCACTTTAATGTATGTATGAACACAAGGCCCATACATGCATTAAAGTATGGTCAAAACATAGAAAACACACCAAGCACTTGAAGACATGAGAGAAAACACATTATGACATGTCAAACACAGTGAAGATAGTATCAGGCACGTAAAACATAGAGAAGACAACATTGAAGACACAGAAAACATGATAAATATAGTGAACGCAGTCATTATTTCATTTTCATTTTCATATATAAAAGAATACAGATGCAGATGTATGGAATGTAAAAATGCAACACACAACCCAAAATATAGGAGGGCCATTTTTCCATGCTCTTTGGACTACATATGAGGCAATAGACACGCAATACAAAACCTCAAGTGTAAGCAGAGCACTTCACTACACTCACACAAGAGGGGAAATAACACCATACAAAGCCCAAGTGGGGGTTAACCACACAAGGGGGAAAGCACATGGAACACACATGGAAAACATGAGCATCATATAGCATGCCAAAGACATACTATACATATAAAACATGACAAACAAGGCGATGGAAGGAACTTATTGCTAAGTCCCCATCATCTTAGGCACATTATAGGCACACCTAATGGTTTGGATTATGGCACAACAACCGACAAAGACATGCTTAAGTGAGGATAGTCTCAAATCCAACCCTGCACTTACTCAAGAGATACACCATCTTGCCTCAAGTAGAGGGCTTTTGAATAAAAGGATATGCACAATATCCCATCTCCATAGAGGGCTTAATGATTGCAATATAGAATAAAGATGTGCACTCATGCTGTAGATACATGATCCTGCCTCTGTAGAGGGCTTACAAAAATGCTTCGTAAGTACCAAAATTATCATCTACACCTTACTTTTATATGCCTCCACGTTAAGTTTTTGATGTCATGTACCAATATCAAGCACATTAAGGTAGAGAGAAAACACACAAGGGAACAAGAGATCTCTCAAAGCCCATTCCCCCAAAGGTGACATGTGCCCAAAATTTTCTTGTTCCTTGTCCCTACATGTTTATGTTTGCTCTTCTCTACAAAAAGAGAATTGTTGGAAGATTACTTAGGTGCAATATTGTGGCTTGAGGTGCTTATATTTTGCAAGGTTGAATTGTGATGCTATGTGAAATTGTGTCCTTGCTATTGAAAAAAAGTGTGTTACTATCATGCTATGTAATTGGTATATCTATTCTACCCAGTCCCCCTATGTTTTCCCCTAGCTCAGGGGTGGACAACTTCTATCCTAGGCTGGGAGGTAAGCATCCCACTAGCTATATCCAAGAATTTTGGTTCTAATACAGGTCTTAGAAGGCTAAAGAAGAAAAAGAAAAGAAGACTGAAGGGTGGAATGACCTATATTTATTGATGGCAAATGATTGATACATGTTGAGTGACAAACGGAAAGAAGAGAGGAAATCATTGCAAGGTCTAGTGTTGAGAGAGGGGTCAAATCCAAGTAATGGGAGTGTATGTCATTGTATACTATTAATGTATTAGTAGGAGGTATGTCCTCTATAAAATAAAGAAATGAAGCTGTTGTAAACTAGCTTTGCATATTCGTTAAATACTTGCTTTGATATGAAATGGATTTGTGCCAAGGGAAAAAAAAAGGAGAAGAACTAACAATAAAATAAAATGAAAGAAAAATTCTAATTGTATTGTTGTATATGAAACCATTGAATCATTTCTAGCATGGAATGCTCCTAATGTAAAATAATAGAAATTAGGACTACTTATATGTGTATATAAACATATTCATCCTTTTGTTATAATACACAGGTTCCTTGATACTAGGAAAGAAGAAAAAAAATGTTAGACCTAAATTTATTTTAATATCTCTTTTTACATTTTTAGAAAGAAACCCTCCCTCGTCTAGTTGGAATGAGACCTCACTTTGTCCTTCTTTAGTTCTTTTTCGGTGGTTGATCAGAAATATATCAAGTGAAGCAAATTGGGAAGGAGCCTATGTGTAATGTAGAGGTTTTCCTTGTACTTAAACCAAGGAGCCTACTACATGTACTACTAGGAAAAAAAAAATTCCTTGTACTTAAACCACTAGTATACTCCCCTTGCAGCTCTGGTATTTCTCTATTCTATCACAAGGATGAAACATGTCACACCTTTTGAGTTGAGTAAAGACAATAGAATTTATTTAAGTAATGAACATGTATACCTAATCAATATTATCCATTTCCATTTAAAATCATGATCAATAATATTCTAGAAACAAAAGAAAATAGAATCTGAATTAAATAAGGGAAACAAACCTTTCTCTACATCGTAGCTGTAATGGTCATTCAAAAGATGACAAAATTACCTATGAGTTGCATAGGACTGTTGTACTCATTTTGGGGGATGATCTTCTCTAGAAGTTCAGGCACTACCAGACATAACAATGAAAACAAATTGGTCCCAAGATCAATGATTTTACTCTATTTCTTTTTGTGTATTCATGCATTGATTGTTTATACCTAGTTTTGGCTCGATCAGCCTCCTTCATCCCTGAGATCACCTACATGTGCTACTATAGATAAAAAAAGAGAGGTTATTCAGGGGCTATTCTAATGATGATGTTTTCTCTTCTTGAAAGAATCTTGCTTCCTACTGCACAATATAAATAAACTATTCATTATGGGAAAGATGCACACATTTTCCCTTAACTAAGTGTCAATATCCCAGTGTTGGAAAGTTAGGCTTCTTGGGAAATAATGTCGACAACATTATATACTATGTAAAATGATATTTTCACATGATCTGAGCAACAACGTAACCAAAAAAAATGATAGCGACCCAAAAAGCATTACAGTGACCAAAATCATATCCCATGAATAGAATGAGAGAAAAAAAACAATCAATCATCAAGAAAATCACCAAACGGGTGGGAAAAAGTCAATTGAAGGAAGCCATGGGTGTTCATAGAAACTAAAGCATTAGGTTAGGTTCAACTTTATACCGATACATTAAGAGTCAACTATCAAACAAACCCCAGATCATGCTAACTGCTACCTTATGAAGAGGCCTTGCAATGCAACAAACATATTATGCAGAAGGTAAAACGAGATATGGAAATAGAGTAAAGAATTGAGTTTATACCAGATGGTGCATCTGGAAGTAATGTAGAAAATATAGAACTATTAGTTTTCAACTTGCCCTGGCCATCGCCACAGTGTTCTCCTACCGAGCAAAAGATGAAGAATTCCAAAAGATGCATCATGTTGGGCGAGCAGCTAAGAGATTAGGGTAATAATGCTTGAGATGCCTTAGGGATATGCATATAGGAGAACAAGATCCCCAACATTTATGTGAACTTGGGAATCCTCACCGAAAATATATATATATTTCACCTCCTTCGCTTTCTACTTTTCTTTTGGGAGTCATATGTTGTTTGAACTTAGTCTAACTTATCATCTCGAGAGGGGTACTAGGTGCCCTAAAACAATAATGTGTGCCTAGTTATGCCAAACATGATATGGTAGTGAAGTATATGCCATGGGACCTACCTCGAGGTCATATAGTTAGCACTCTAACATATCAAACTCCATTAGAAATCTTAACTTTATTGGAGGTTTGATAGTTTTAATATTTAAGTAAATGTGTAGCAATTTATGAGCATACCCCTCCTCCTTAGTCTAGCTAGAATTTTGAGAATGGATTAAAACTTTAAAATAGATTTACCATTAGGGAGGCTTAGCTTTCGATATTAGTTCGAAATTAAGATTAATTTTTTTTTAGTCTTGATAGAATAAGGGGACTCTTAACCCTAAAATAGGAAGCTTCCCTTCAAGATATAGTTTTGTCTTAAGGGGAATAACAAGGGTGGTGATTGTAATAGTAGACATAGATATTGTTTTGACTCTTAGAGGAGGATTATATGAAATTTTCCTTGGTGCTCTTACTTCCACAATGCTTATTAATACACTAACAAGGTTAAATTTCAGATCTCTAAACCAAAAAAAAAATGTTTCATCCTTGCAAGCATGTTTTAGGTGAGGGTGTTACAGAGGTATTGGAGCAAGGTTCCCAACTCTAGGAGCTTTGGGAATAGACTGTACAAATTGAATTGTTTTATTTAAAAAAAAAACTATTATGTGCTTGTAGTGGGCCCCATCCTTGCCTTGGTGAATTATGTTAGCAATAGAATAGGAGTATGTGGTAATGAGAGTAATGTATTTAGCTAGTGAAATAATAGTGGATTTAATAAAATTTCTAAGTGAAAAATTTCCATCTTAACCTTAGTTTAAATGGTTAAACACGAAGCATTAATGTATTAGACCCTGATCATTGTAAATTGAGTTTCCTATGTCTCCTAGGAAACTTGAAATCATGAATTAAATGTAGTTTCCTTATGAGCCCTGACATGTATATTTCCATAGTTAATTGTCTTGATGAACTTGATAGTATAAATTGTGATATCTAGTTGCATTGAATTGTGGAATCTTCATATTATTTTCTTATGAGACTTAAGTTTTAAAACAAATAAGAATGTCTTTCAATTGATTTAAAGTGAGAATTATGTGAATATTTAACTCTCTTTTTGAAAAGTGGTTGGTGCTCCAATGGATTGAGAAACTTCATGGGATGTGATTACTTTGCATATTATGGCTTGGGGGTTGATAAAAGAAAATTTAGCAGAGAAAAGTGGAAAGAATAGGTTGTTAAATTTTGGTCAACATTACATTATGAATTCCTATATTTACTAGTGTTGAAGTGTAATAAATTCTTTTGTATTTTTGTTGTGTGAGTTTAATTGGATAGGATTCAAATCATACTTAGAGAAAAATATGCTCTTACTTGTGTGTTTTCTTGTATTCGTATAGGTGAAATCTAAATGTGAAAATGGTATTGTAACATATACTAGATGAATTAGATTTAATATTTAGAAATGTGAAAATGTTTCTGATATGTTGTGTCAAATAATTTGCTTATATTACCCTTAAGAATGTATGCACCTTGTGTATTGTATAAGTATATTATATGTTGAGAAATTAGGAATGCTCAATAAAACATATTTCAATTTAGGTCATCCTTGCACTTTATCTTAAATATTGGGTTTACGTAAAGACATATCTAAAACTTGAAAGTGTACCAAAATTATTCATTCTAAAAAAAGAGATAAAACTAGGATAGAATGAAGAAAACAATCACTCACCATATATGGTTTTCAATGCAATAGAATTCAAGTTAAATTAAATGAGTAAAACCTAGTGGGGCATAGGAAATGTAGTGCATGGTATGACAATGAATTATAATTAGAAGACAAATTAGGGGTCAAAATATATTTTCTGTGATTGAAATTGAGATTTCTTTTTTCTGCAAAATGAGGTTGCTATAAAAAAAATTAGATATATTTGACTACTAATGAACAAACCTAGTAGTAGGTGAAATAAGTGAGATTAATTTTCATGTGGTGTAATGTGATATGTATGTGGAATTTAACATGTGTTTTGATGAGAGAATACTATAAATGTTGTGATTGTATCTCAAAGTATGTGATATAGAATATCCAACTTGGGAAGAAGAGTTTAGTGGACATAATGTATGATCCACTTAAGCATGCCCTTGTGATAATTGTATATATGTGTAAATAACCCTTATGACTTAAAGCTGTGAAATGTTAAAAACATAATATGTATTGAAGTGTCTTTTATGGAGATTTGTGAGTCACCCTTCCCATTCTCATATGATGAGATGTCTAGTGCCACCCCTATTTGAGAGCATTCTCTCATAACCACATTGGAGTACAGTCCCTCTTCTTCCCTAATTAAACAACATTGGTTGGTTTGTGTTGTAAACCCTTTTCTTTCTATTGTTCTAGGGGTTGTAAACATGTTGGACACTCAAAAGACCTATACATGGGAGAGTTGCATGTGTTGGTGTGTGATTTGGCACATCACAAGGCATCTTTGTTTAGAGATAATTGGGTCACCACTTTTGGATGGTTTTGGCTCATGGTTTTGTGATTACCATTGACAGTTTACTATATTGTATATCCTATATATTAGGAGCTTGAGATGGACTTTGTGTAAGAGACTTATAGATGTTGAGTTACCTCCTGGATCTTTAGTTGGTTATACTGCTGTTAAAGCCTGCTCTGCATGTATATTGTAGTATTCTTGATTTTTAAATAATATATTGGTAGGCTTTGTAGTGTGGGGTTTTTTACCTGAAAGGGTTTTCCCATGCATATCTTGTGTTGTGAGTTTTGTATTTGAATGTTTCTATTATCTTTTTGTTAATGTGCATCTTAATCTGTAACTGAAAAAGTTAAAATTTGCATAAATCTTTCCTTAGTATATCAGTGTAGGAAGCATTTTCTACATACCTTGCTTCCTTTCAACACTATTGTTGAAGATTCTAGTCTTGACAATGATTCTCTATATGCTAAAAGAACATTTTATTATTTCAAAATGAAAAGTGGTTACAGGTTAGTTAGGAGATGAAAAATCTATATATACAAGTTAATTCTTATTGTAAGGATCCCTCAATGGGAGGTATTCCTCCTTTCAACATAGTCACTATACAAAAAATGTAAGGAGTCTTTGTGATCCATTTTTTGAAGAAATTAGAAGAATTTTCTTAAATTTTGTGTCAATATTTCTCCTTTGACTACATGTTTATTCTATGTTTGATTTGAAATCATTTCTTCATTTTTTTCTTATACTTTTGGTTGGATAGGAAATGGAATAGAGACTTTGTTCTTTGATTTGAGGAATGAGAAGAATATTTTAGAACTTTGTGTCTCCATATTCTTTGTTTATTGCATATTATTCATATGTCTAAAGTGTAATTGACTCCTCATATTTTTCTTGTAGGTTGAAGGTGTAAAACATCAATCATTCTTTTCTCTTTCCTATATGTTGGATGCATAAAATGGAGTTTGTGTCTTCATTAGCTACTATACATTATTCTTCGTTCCCCTTTATTATTCCTACATTTTGCCCAAGAAATCTTATGTAGTGTCTTGTATGAGCCTATCTAGGGTTTCTACTTTTTTTTTCCATTTCCCATTCTTGTGTTCCTTTTGTACTATTTGGTTAAAAGTATACAAAAATCCCATCATCTAAGGGAGCTTTCCCTCTCAAACGTAGAGGAAAATCATTAATCTAATAATAATTTCTCCAAATATTATGAACATTTATTTCTATCCATTAGGCAAGTTGCATTGAATTTAACAAAATGTTGCAATGACAAATTTGTTTACTAACACTTCTAAAGATTAAAGTTAGTGTCATTGAACTACTTGATCTCGATTCTAGATGTTTTTGTCATTTTCTATTCGTGAAAACACAAGATCAACTACATAAATATCTCATTTGAGTAAGGGCTAATAATATCTTATTATCCCACATATCAACCAAGCTATAATAAACAAGATCTTATAACAAATGAAATAAAACTAAGAATAAATGTAATGCCCCTCGCATTTTGGCTTTTGATAGTTGTTAGTTTCATATTTCTCTTTGTCAGTTCTGAGACAGCTACTAGTCTTTTATTGCATTTATACAGTTCTAAGACATTTGATTAGTAGGTTATGGTTTATGTTTATTTGGATCTGGATGGACTATGTTCAACTGATATAGTTAGACATGTGTTACGAGTTTATAATGACATTATTATTACTTCAGTTATGATGAGTTGGACATGATTAGTAATGGATTAATATTAGCATGTTTTATTTGATCTATTGATATTTGAATTCAAATGTAGTGGTTCTAATCTTGTTCAAGAGTAGGGACGGTGTAGTACTACTCACTTCAAGCACCCTACTACGCCGTGATTCTCTGACTCTCTGTGTGTTGACATATATGTATTTGATCGTATACAATCAATTGTTCAGATGCAGGCTGCAAGTACCAAGCCTCGACTCCACCTAATATAGTAGGTTTGAGCAGGCTCTTGCACCAATGGGTATTAGTGATGGGAGATAACGCGAGGTTTATTCCACTAGGTTAGTCCCAGTCTTTTGTAGTGGTCTTGTGTCATGATGTGACATTGGATTCTCATTTCCTATTGTTGGTCATCACATGTTGTGGGCATTGTGAGTTTGTTTAAGTTATGTACTTGTGTTCTTGCTATCATTATGTTAAATCCAATAGTATTCTAAGTAGCTGTAAAATTTGGATTATTGCTTAAGTAAAATGCATTACTGACTTAATTAATTATTTAATGATTGTTTTACTATCATAATTTTTAGTATGGTTAATTATTATGTTGTTATTTAAAAAAATAAGTTTAGGTAGTAAATTAATGTCATGAGTTGTCGATTATGGAATTTTAAGATTTGGAGGATCTCTTTTTATAGCAAGATTTTAAATTCTCAGAGGAGTGGGATGTTGGGTAATGGATGCATGTCTGTGTTAATTTATGAGCTGAGCCATTTTTATATTGGGGAAAAAACAAAGAATTGGTTACAGGAATACGGAAGAAATTGGAGGCTCCAGATCAAAAAATTTTCCAGGTATGTTACTGTATAATTCTTAATTGAGTATTATTTGTGCTTGGATAAATTACTTCTTCTCTTTCATGCTTTTGAATCTATTAGTCTGGGGTTTCCTATCACTTCCTTCTATCTCGATTTCTGTAGCTGTTCATCTTTGAAATTTGAAATCAAATTTTGTGGCATTCTCAGAACCTTGTGTCGAATCAATCCTTTTCAGTTGTGTTTTATTGCCATCTTTATATCTAAAAATTTTAATCTCTGGATGCTCTTATGTCAATTTCCCATCTTGGCATCGAGGGATGTAATACCTTGTTCCTGCATTCGTTACTGAGACTTTTCTTTGAGGGATTTTGTCAACAGTCATTGGGCTTTGTCTGTGTTTCTACATGTTGCATATATGTCTACCAGAGTATTTCCAACCATAATATCTGACTAAAATTTCCCTTCCTTATGCTATTCCAAGCACTTATTTTGCTGAGACAAGGAGGGTTCTGTCCAGGATTGTAGGTTCGGCCTTACAACTGTTAGTCATTTTTCTTGAAAATATTGTTTTAGTTATTCAACAAAATCCATTTTGAGCATATCCTACAAATCGAAGAATTTTATGAGACCTTATTTCTTTTGGGCATTTTGTAAAATAATTCACGTACCTGTCTATGATTCCATGTTTTGAATATATGTTTGCTAGAGTTTTCCAACTATTCTATCTAAATTATATCCCATTGCTATCATGCTCAGTGGATGACTATACTCTCTTCCTAGGCTTCTATTATAGGGCTAAGTTGATATGATATATGCATCTTTTCTGTCATTGAAATTTGGTATAAACAAGTAAGAATCTTCTACCATATATGAGCATTACATTTACCTTTATCCTTGTGTCTATTACTACCATTTAATGGCGTTATTCTTTGCATATAATCTTATCAAATTTCCTTTATGGACAATTAATTCTTTCTAGATTTTCTTCTAAATGTTGTCTTGGCTGAATCTTTGTTAAATCTTCCTTATTCTCATAATTAGAGAAAACATCATCTTCTATGGCCAAGCCAAATAATTTCATGAATGAATAGATTAGAATGTGAGTCGTTTAGGGAAGTTAATCTTTTATTCTCAAGTTTCCAATTTCGCTGTGAATGGCTGACTATGCCTTAAGTAATGGATGTAGATTTTTCTTGTCAGCTACCTTCCAATTTCTGCTGATGCTATTTAAACCTTTTCCACATTTTGAGAGATCAACTAGTTAGACGTGTAATAATAGAGTGTGCTTTAAGTGAAAGGTATTCATATTTTTGTGGTCGCTTCAGCTGGCAGTGTAGTTTGAAATATGGGGTGGGTAACACATTAGTAATTGTTCTTTTAGGAAATTGTAGTCGTAGGAAGTTAAGTTTAGTCAATGTACATAGTAAAATAAATGTAATTTGAACTTGTTTATTAATTATTGAAGATAGTGGTAGTGGTGGGGAAAATACATATTTATCTTGTAGTGTTCAATTTGAGATTGTTTTGTATTAGATGAAAATTTATGCTTGGGAAAAGAAATATATTTGTAATTGTATTTGATCTCATTAAGAATTATAGTTAGTAACATGTTGATAGTAATATATGTAAATAGGAAAAATGTATTTACTTATAGTTTTGTTTATTAGAAATTGTAAATGGTAAGATGTTAGGAAAATGCATATGTTTATAGTGTTTTGTTTTGATAAGATAATTGGTAAAATGTTAGTTGGGAATCTATGTTTGTGGGAAAATATTTATATATGTATAGTGTTTGATTTGAAGTTGTATTGGCTAAATGTTAGATGATAATTTACGTTCTTAAGAAAATATATTGGTATTTATAATTGTTTAATTAGAAATTGTGGTAGTAAAATGATCGACGGAAAGTTTATTATTATAGTAAGAATATATTTATATCTTGTAGGTGTTCATATTAGGATGTGTAATTGGTAAATCTTGGTTGGAAATTCATGCTTAGCAAATATATATTATGGTTTGTTTTTATTAGTATACGGTAGTTGTTAGGAAATTAGCTAGGAAATTTATTCTTGTAGTTGTAGAGAAATCGTTAATTCTGTAAACTAGAATTTTCGTAAAAATGAAGTTATAACCTCATAGTTAATTCCATGTTATAGTTAGGGGTATATTGAATCTAATATTCATGATTGTATTCCTTGTCATATCAAAATGCTTACCGTGGGTCATTGTATCTATTTGAGGTTTGAATTTATAGTTATGCTTTGTCTAAGTGTGAAGTGGGGTAACTAGAGAGATGTTATGACTACTTGGTGTTAAGATGTGAAAGCGTTGTCCTTGTCAGATAATGGTTACTTTATCTTTGGTTTTGTACCTAACTCCAGAGGTGTGGTTTCTTGGCCTTGGGTTCAAATTATGGCATGCCAATGTAATGGGTTAACTAAATTTTTGAGTCTTGTAATGAATGGGAAATGGTCTTTTGGATATGGAACTTGGTATCTATTTATGTATCATGATGGGTTATGCGAAGTTAGATGTCTTATAATCCCTCGCTCATGCATGTCATTTGTTTTAGATGTTGGATAAGGGATGCTAGTGTAGAAAGGAGAGTGGATTCCATGGTGGGGTCGGTGCCCAAAGTGGCTGCTTAGATAACCCCATGGAAGTTGTAATCAAGTGATAACTTAAAATATATCTATGTGGGTCAAGTAGTCTTTCACATAACAAGATAAGTATGTTTCCTCACCCATGCCTTGAGTGCTCTCAAAGGATAAGGATGGGTTGAGAAGTCCTGGTTGGCAAGGTTGACCTCCTTGTCCACATGAGAGGATGTGTCAGCTCTGCATGTCTCACCCTATGGGGCCAGTACCAAAAAGGGTCACCTGGATAACCATAGATGGGGGCCAGCTTCTAGTGAGAGATAGCCTAGATAACCCATGATTAGGACCATGCGATGACACTCTCCTCGCTGTAGCTTAGCTACTTCCCTCTGTATTTGTTTCCATTGTTGCCTCTGGAGTGTTATTTTTTGTTGTACTTGTATTTGTGTTGAATCGATATTCATCTGGTTATATTTGTTGATTTGTCCTTGGCTTAGTGGAATCCTAGTTGTTATCTCCTAGCTCGAAGGGGTAGACCTCAGGGTTCCACATGGTTGGGTGGCAGAACTATCCATTGGTCTTCTTGGAGATTCGGTTCGAGTTGTAATCCAGTTCTAGATTTGCATTACACCTTTAGATTTGTTGTATACTTTCATATGTATTCATTTGCAAATCGACGAGATCGGTCTTGTAATCTTGTATTGTAACTTTGTAAATTAATCATCTTTGCAAATGTTAATGTTTTACTTACTTGAAGTGGTATGATGTATATCACTGGTGTTGTTAAAAATTTATGATCAGCTGATGCAATTATGTTTCGCTAGAGGAGTTAGAAGTGCATTTTTATTTATGTTGAGTAAAATGATATCCTTGGTTACTGTTATTGCATTTACTTGCTCCAAAAAAAAAATTATTTATGTAAATTTTGTACTTGTTAGTCTAACACTCTAGGTTGCATGATGGAGCATCATAGTAAGGGCTAATAATATCTTATTATCCCACATATCAACCAAGCTATAATAAACAAGATCTTATAACAAATGAAATAAAATTAAGAATAAATCGACACTAACTTTAGGGAGAAGTAATTGAGGTACATACATATCTAAAAAAATGTAAGTAGAATAATTATCATTAATATAAGATATACATTGGAAAATAATGGACAAGAGCAAGATCAGAATTGGCCAAGAAATGATAATGACAAAAATACATGATGGATGGAAATATACTAACATTTGGATTTAGATTTCAATTTGGATGGGAAAAGTGCTAACATTCAAAGCTCAAATTTGTCCATTCCCTTTTTAAAAAATGCCTTGGGATTACCTTAGACTTAGCCAAGTGCAAATCTCAAAAATTTACAAAAAATTATAAAATCATTTACCTAGTTTATCTTGTAATTGTCCACAATTTTAATCTTAAAACTAATAGACTTTTTTTAACCAAATTCAATAAAACAAAAGGGTTTTTAAAGAAAATACTCAGAATTTTGAAAATGTAATTTGTTCCTCATTACAAAAATTATTTATTTTATACATAAATTATATTTGAATTCATGAATGATATATATATTGAGAAACACTCATAAATTTCAAACATGTAAAAATATTTTTTAAATCAAAAAATTATGTCATACTTTGGGCTTTGTTGGTGATAGCTTTAAAAAATAAAGTTTTTAATTTCATATTTTTTGACCAAAGAGGTCAAGTGTAACTCCCAAGTGCTCCATGTGGGTGTCATCATTCCTCTTACACAACTCATGCAGATGACTAAAAATAACTAGTCAAATATGTTAGCTATAGTCCAACTTTCAATCCCCTTCTTCAATGATCTCTTACACCTATCATAAGACCAATGATACATGGTAGAGAATCCCAACAAAGAATTTCAGAATTCACTCCATATGTGTCATTTTATTTTCCATGTGGGTCCAAGATTTACAATATTTGACAAATATTTAGTAATTGCAACAATATTAGGACTTGCAAGATTTACAACACCTATTCCTAAGAAATTGTATTTACTAAAAATTAATTAAATGATTGCATATATTAATCTATTCATCAAATTATATCTTAGACTATGAATATACAAATTCTTTATATATAATATTTGTATTCATAATGTTGATCGATCAAAAGTCCAACATTCTTGTATTTCCAATATCAATTGCAAAAGCAAAAAATATTTAAACTTTTATAAAAAAAAGTATTATGTAAAATATAAAAAATGCATCAATATTTCCAATCACATTTTGTGATATACAAAATGAATTATCTCAAATATAACTTATTAATATTCAGAAAGGCATTTGGATATAATGAGAACCCAAAAGATAGTTTAAATGCTTTTCAATATCACTAACATTTTTGAAAAATTATTTAAAAATTATTTGAATCATTTAATGTAAACATAATATCTGTAATGTATTTTATTTTTTTAAAATATGTAATATTTTATAATGTTAATAATCAATATTTTTGTAATTCATATTCCTATTATTCTCTAACCTTTTAAAAAATATCAATATAAAGAACTATTATTTAGTGGTTATCCCTTTGGTTGCTTATGTGAGCAACCACTACCTCATAAGCAATTCACAAACTAATCACTATATACAAATTGTTTAAACCGTTTTCTACATAAAGCCTCATTTAAAACACTTTACTTACACATCATCCATTCAATGCTCCAACAGTCAATAACTAGCATACCTATATTTAAAAAAATATATCTAAAGTACACCGAGAGATATCCTTCTCAAGGTGCCTATTCCACCTTTGTGAGGTATATTGATTAAAAATAGGTGCCTCGAGAAGGATATCTCTCGGCGTACTTTGGATATATTTTTTTAAATATAGGTATGCTAGTAGCATCCGCAGCGGCAAGCCCAATTATAACTATATTATATAATTATAAGAATATATTATAATTATATAATATATTATATTATAATTGTAATTATATTAATTATATAATATAATATATAATTATAATTATATATCTAACCTATATTATAATATCAAGGTTATGGTTTTAATCTAATTAAATTTATGGTTATGTTCATAGAAATATATGCTAAGTGTAATGTTAGCACAAATTGTCATAATTGTATCAATAACGATACCCTAATTCTATCCTAAATTTGAAATGTAACTCTAACTCTAATTCTATCCTATATTTGATATGTAATCCTAACCCTAATTGTATCACTAACCTTAATTTTATGCTTAACCCTAATCATAATTTAACTCTAACCCTAGTTCTAACTCTAGTGTTTTTGCCCTATATATTTGCCCTAATTATAACCAAACCCATAACCCTAATTCTATACCTAAACCTAACCCACACCCTAATTCTATCCCTCAACCTAATTGTAAACCCAAACCTTTGGTTATATATATGCCCTGATTGTAACCCTAATTTGAATTGTAACCCTAAACCTCATTCTATTGAGAACCTTAATTTTATGATCCTTAACCATAACCCTAATTTAACTCTAACCCTAATTCTAGTTCTATTGTATTTTTACTTATATATTTTCCCTAATTATAACTAAACCCATAACACTAATTCTAACCCTAAACCTAACCCTAACCCTAATTTTATCTCTAACCCTAATCCTAGCCTAATCATAATTTTGATCCTAAGACTAACCCCAACCCTAATCGTAATTCTAACCCTAACCCTAACTAAATTTATAACCCCTACCCTAATTATATTCATAACCCTAATTTTGAACTTGGTCATAATTCTATCCATAACCTAGCCCTAATTATAACTCTAGCCCTAACCCTAATTCTAACTCCAACCCTAACAATTTTTTTGTTATAAATATTTTCCCTAGTTGTAAACCTAATTCTAATCATAACCCTAACTGTCAATCTATCCCAAACCCTATTTCTTTCATTATTGCTAACTCTATCCCTAATCCTAACCCTAATTCTAACTATAATTATAACCAACCCTATAATTCTATCCCTAAACCTAATTATATACCCAACCCTTCAGTTATATATGCCATGATTGTAAGCATAATTTGAACAATAACCCTAAACCTCATTCTATTGGTAACCTTAATTTTATCATTAACCCTAACCCTAATTTAACTCTAACCCTATTTCTAGTTCTATTATTTTTTACTTATGTATTTTCCCTAATTATAACTAAACCCATAACTCTAATTCTATCTGTAAACCTAAACCTAACCCTAAGACTAACCCCAACCTTACTCCTAATTCTAACCCTAACCCTAACTAAATTTCTAACCCCTACTCTAATTATATCCCTAACCCTAATTTAACTCTAACTCTATTATTTTTACTTATATATTTTCCCTAATTATAACTAAACCCATAAAGCTAATTGTAACCCTAAACCTAACCCTAACCCTAATTTTATCTCTAACCCTAATCCTAGCCTAATCATAATTTTGATCCTAAGACTAACCCCAACCCTACTTGTAATTCTAACCCTAACCCTAATTAAATTTATAACCCCTACCCTAATTATAATCATAACCCTAATTTTGAACTTGCTCATAATTCTATCCATAACCTAGCCCTAATTATAACTCTAACCCTAACCCTAATTCTAACTCCAACCCTAACAATTTTTTTGTTATAAATATTTTCCCTAGTTGTAAACCTAATTCTAATCATAACCCTAACTGTCATTCTATCCCAAACCCTATTTCTTTCATTATCGCTAACTCTATCCCTGATCCTAACCCTAATTCTAACTATAATTATAACCAACCCCATAATTCTATCCCTAAACCTAATTATAAACCCAACCCTTTAGTTATATATGCCATGATTGTAAGCATAATTTGAACAATAACCCTAAACCTCATTCTATTGGTAACCTTAATTTTATCATTAACCCTAACCCTAATTTAACTCTAACCCTATTTCTAGTTCTATTATTTTTTACTTATATATTTTCCCTAATTATAACTAAACCCATAACTCTAATTCTATCTGTAAACCTAAACCTAACCCTAAGACTAACCCCAACCCTAATCCTAATTCTAACCCTAACCCTTATTCTAACCCTAACCCTAACTTAACTCTAACTCTATTATTTTTTACTTATATATTTTCCCTAATTATAACTAAACACATAAATCTAATTCTATCTGTCAACCTAAACCTAACCCTAAGACTAACCCCAACCCTTTAATCCTAATTCTAACCCTAACCCTAACTAAATTTCTAACCCCTACTCTAATTATATCCATAACCCTAATTTTGAACCTGGTTGTAATTCTATACCTAACCCTAAACCTCATTCTATCAATAACCTTAATTTTATCCTTAACCCTAACCCTAATTTAACTCTAACCCTAGAGTTCTAGTTCTATTATTTTTTACTTATATATTTGCCCTAATTATAACTAAACCTATAACCCTAATTCTATCCCTAAACCTATAACCCTAATTTATCCCTAATCCTAATTCTAACCCTAACCCTAATTCTAACCCTTAGAATAACCCTAACCCTAATCCTAATTCTAAACCTAACCCTAACTAAATTTCTAACCCCTACCCTAAAATATTCATAACCCTAATTTTGAACCTGGTCATAATTCTATTCCTAACCCTAACCCTAATTCTAACTCTAATCCTAACAATTTCTTTTGTTATAAATATTTTCCCTAACTATAATTCTATCCCAAACCTTATTTCTTTCACTATCCCTAATTCTATCCCTAACCCTAACCCTAATTTTAACTATAATTATAACTAAACCCATAATTCTATCCCTAAACCTAATTTTAAACCCAACCCTTTGGTTATATATATGCCCTGATTATAACCCTAATTTGAATTGTCACCCTAAACCTCACTCTATCGGTAACCTTAATTTTATCCTTAACCCTAACCCTAATTTAACTCTAACCCTAGTTATAGCTCTATTGTTTTTACTTATATATTTGTCCTATGTATAAGTAAACCCATAACCCTAATTATATCCCTAAACCTAACCCTAACCCTAATTTTATCCCTAGCCCTAATTGTAACCCTAACACTAATTCTAATCATAACCCTAACTATAATTCTATCCCAAACCTTATTTATTTCAATATCCCTAATTCTATCCCTAACCCTAACTATAATTCTAACTATAACCCTAACTTTTTGTTTTATATATTTTCCCTAATTTTACCACTAATTCTCATCATAACCCTACCCTTAATTGTAACCCTAACCCTTACCATGATTCTACTGCCAACCCTTTGTTTATATATATTAGCCCTAATTCTAACATAAATTTGATTT
The DNA here is from genome assembly GCA_027924645.1 of Cunninghamia lanceolata. NCBI lineage: Eukaryota > Viridiplantae > Streptophyta > Pinopsida > Cupressales > Cupressaceae > Cunninghamia > Cunninghamia lanceolata. The sequence continues at coordinate 2,069,137 of BSBN01000244.1, forward strand.
GTAACTCTAACCATAATTGTATCACTAACCTTAATTCTATCCTTAACCCTAACCCTAATTATAACCCTAATTCTATTCCTAACTATAACTATAATTCTAACTGTAACCCATACAATTTCCTAGTTATAAATATTTTCCCTTTAACTATATCCTAATTCCAATCATAACCTAACTGTAATTGTATCCCTAACCCTAATTCTATCACTAATCATAATTCTATCCCTAACCCTACCTTTAATTCTAACCCTAATATTTTTGGATATATATTTGCCTTAATTGTAACTCTAATTCTAATTGTAATTCTAACCCTAAATGTAGCCCTAACCATAATCGTAATTCTAATCCCAACACTTTGGTTATATATATTTGCCCTAATTCTATCCTAAATTTGAATTGTAACCCTAACCCTAATTCTATCGCTAACCTTAATTCTATGCTTAACCCTAACCCTAATTTAACTCTAACTCTAGCTCTAATTTTAATTTTAATTCTAATTCTAATTGTAACCCCAATTATAACCATAATCCTAACCCTAACCTTAATTCTAACTCTAATTATAAACCTAATCCTAACCTAATTCTAACCCAACCCTAACTTTAACAATAATTTTAATCCTAACCCTTACCCTATTTATAAAATTGATATATGTAAATTATTTGTGAAGACTTCCCCTTGACACACTTTCCAAAGTGGACCTAGAAGAGGCAATAATTAATTAATTTAATTATTTAAGTCTTTAATATTAAGTCTAAGAAAATCATGCAATATAATTAAAACTAATAAATTCTAAAAATTAAAACTTAATTTTAAGAGCATGTAAATAATTTAAAACTAAATAAATTCATAAAATTAAATTTAAATTTAAAATGCATGTTTGTTTTTTCTAAAATTAAAACATTTGTTATAATGACTTGGATAAGTCATCTATTTTTTTAGTAAACTACAAAAACCGATTAATTTAAGTTACCAATTGAATTAAAAAACAAAAGAAAAACAAAAACTTAATATTAGTAGAGATATCTAACATAGATTAATAAGTTTGAATATTTAAAACTTATCATTCAAAATAATTTAACTCAATTCATAAATTCATTTAATAATTTCATGATTTTAATAAATTAACACTATTGATGCTCATAATTTAAAAAATAATTAAATTTCTAAATATTTATTATACATTCCTAAATAAATTCTTAAAAAATATAGCATTTGTTGGATAACCATACCACAAGTTACTATATAGCAAATTAATCCACCACTTTATTTGAAATAATTGAAATATAAAAGTTAGAGAAATGAAATAATAAAACTAAATAATATTCTAAAATTATTTTTAATTTTTAAATGTGCATGAAAGAAATTAAAACTCACAAATTAAATGTAAATTTAAATAGCATTTTTCTCAAATATAATGAGACATAATTATAAATTTAAAATAAATATTGTATACTTTAATATTAAATTTATTATTATCATTTTAACATATTATATGTAACAATTCTAATAACATAACTTATACTTTTAATATAGCTTAAAACTTATACTATACAAAACCTCATATTAAATTTGATATATATTATATACACCATAATATTAATTTAACTAAGTGATGCTATAAGCCATTTATTAATTTAATTTTCAATTCACAATTATAAAAACAATTTGTATTTTAAACATCATACAAGATTTTCCCTAAAATTCTAATTTAACTACTGCACATTAATTTAATTTTGAAAGAGATCACTTAGAAAATAGGGAGTTGTGGAGCTCTAATTTTAGTAACTATTAAAACTTACCAAAATGATATAAAAAAACATATAAAAACTCTAGTTTTACATTACTTTGTTTTAATTTTCTCCATTATTGTTTTTTTTTTTCACGAGACTCAAATTTTCTTGGTCTGCATGGAGGGTTGCCCTCAAATTTCTTCTTCTTGATCTGCATGGAGGGTTGCACAATGAAAGAATTTGGAATGGAGGTGTTTTACAAATTATTTTAACTATTTTATCAATTTAATTGTGCAACTGTAGGATTCACTGGGAAGATGGTATGCATGTAGGTTAAGAGGAAGGAAAATGAGATATTTAGCTAGAGTTTGATTGCAGGTATAGAAGATTGCAAAAAAAATCTAGATTTAATTTTCTTAGTGGGTTTACACATATAATCTATATATGATTGGGTTTCAATTATTTTAGGTCTATCATTTTTCAAATAGTATAATATACCAAATATACCCAATTAATAATATGTATGTATTAAAATTAAACAAAATATATTAATCTATATGCTGGTAGGATAAGGAAGTACAGAGTTAAATTATCAAAACAAATTTAATAAATTACAGGGGAGGGTGTATATATATATATATACACTGTATGCTATCTTTTTAAAAAATTAGAATACTCTTTATAAAAATACAAAAACATTGATTTTTTAAACTACTTTTATTCTATGTTGTGCTTTTATTTAAAATAGAATGTAGAGTAAAGTCTTTTAAAAAAATTATAATACTTTTATAAAAAAATAAAAGCATTGATTTTTTAAACTATTTTTACTTTATGTTGTATTTTAAAAAAATAGAATGTAGAGTATTGAAGTCCATTGTAATTGCTATTTTGACAGATAACATTATAATATTATAATATGATATAATATTATAATATATTATTATTTAAAATAGAATGTAGAGTAAAGTCTTTTAAAAAAAATTAAAATACTTTTATAGAAAAATAAAAGCAATGATTTTTTAAACTATTTTTACTCTATGTTGTATTTAAAAAAAATAGAATGTAGAGTATTAAAGTCCATTGTAATTGCTATTTTGACATAAGATAAGATTATAATATTATAATATGATATAATATTATAATATATTATTATTTAAAATAGAATGTAGAGTAAAGTCTTTTAAAAAAAATTAAAATACTTTTATAAAAAAATAAAAGCATTGATTTTTTAAACTATTTTTACTCTATGTTGTATTTTAAAAAAATAGAATGTAGAGTATTAAATTCCATTGTAATTGCTATTTTGACACTGTAAGATAACATTATAATATTATAATATGATATAATATTATAATATATTATTATTATTATTTAAAATAGAATGTAGAGTAAAGTCCATTGCTATTTTGACACTTTAAGATGACATTATAATATTATAATATGATATAATATTATAATATAGTATTATATTATAATATGATACAATATTATAATATATTATATAATATTATAATATACTATTATAAAATAATATGATATATTATAATATAATGTGATACGCCTTTGATCAATTTCTGCAATTCTATTCTATTATATTATACTAAAATAAAATACTTTTTGAAAAAAAAAATCTTGCAGGCCTTTGATCAATTTCTTCTGCAATGCTATTCTTTTATGTGAATGCCATTTATGTAACGTTTCTTTTCATGTTAGTGGATATGCCATTCTGTCCATCCGATAATATATTTTAAATTAGGGAATCTTAATTGGTATTTTTAAATTTTTTTTACATCAATTTTGTTTTATGATTTTTGCTTACAGAATCTTAATTGTTTACGGAATCTGAATCTTTTAGCCCTTGCTGCCACTGTAGGACGCCTCTCGGTATAACAATTTTACACCTCATTCACAACAAAAAGTGGTAAATATTTACCTTATTTTTATTGGCCAAAATTAACCTTTGACTATTGAAGTGAATGATGTTTAAGAATAGCCCATTTAAAACACTTTTAAAATGTTTAAGCTCAATTCTCCCTGCAAAATGGTTATTAAAGGTTATAAATTTTTTGTATAAATAATTCTATATAATAGATATTTTCAACATACATGCTAACCACACTAATAGCCCTTACAGGTTCAGAATAACATTTGCAAAACACAATTTTGTTATTTGAATGCCTCAAATAACACAAGATACCAAGTGTTAAGCTTTAAATTGACTCATTGGCCTACTGTAAGACCTGATCATACTCTACCCTTCTGTGGAAACTACGCTGACAATTACAAGCCTCGCATCTCATTTCATCATCTTGGCTGGCCTTGAACTCTCCACATCCATCTTTGGCATGATAGGGAAGTTGAAGGGTGTGATTCTTCTAACATTCCATGTACTCTACCTTTCTGTGGAAACTATGGTGACAATTACAGGCCTCAAGGTTGTGATTCTTCCGACATTCCATGTACCGCACCCTATTAATTGATTCATTAATAGCTGACCCAGAAACAAATTGGGCTTTTGAGGTTTCATTCCTTGGCTCTGAGAGTAGCTCTTTTGGATCCATCCTGACTCTATTCTTACACACAGAGAGAGGAAGAATATTTGAAAAACAGCGAAACAAATGGAGTTCAACGATGGCAATGAATAAAGATGTCAGAACAGAGAGTCTTTTTCAATGCTTCCATTAACTTCTGATCTACTTTAAGATAGATGTATTTAAGATATTTATGTTAGAGTGAGGAGCTTATATATATATATATATATATATATATATATATATATATGCTCGTTCCACTTAAACATTTATTTTATTTACTTTATAAATTTACATTTAAAGAAAATGATATGAAAAACTTAATTATAATTATAATTGTCTAATGGAATTAATTCCCATAGAAAAATCTTTAATCTTTAAAGATTTAACCTTTCCCTTGCCCCTATTTTTCTTTGCTAGCCTTCACTAGAATAAAGTTGATGCAGGGACTTCCGGAGGTCATAACTTTTGACTCGGATGTGGGTTTTCTACGAAATTTTACAGGTAGATGCCTTATGAGGTGGCCAGTGGTTTTCCAACCCACCCTAGTCGGTTGGACCTTGTCTTGGCACTTTTTCGGGGCTTGAAACTTTCATCTTGGTCCTCAAAATGGCAAACTAGTGTTTTTTTCTAATTTTTTAAAAGTTGCTTTTTTTAATAACTCGAAACTCATGTTTCGAATTTAGGATGTTAGTTGGTTTTTCATCCTACTTTAGCTTTATGAGTTTTTTGGGAAAAAATTGGATTCTCAAGATATGATTGTAAAATTACCTAAAATGGTAAAATCTGACAATTGTCGAAATCTGCTAAAAAAGGTAATTTTTTGTTTTTTTGTTTTCTTAGATATAAGAGATTTTTTCTCTCATTGTAGTGGCAGAGTTGATGAATAGAAGATTTGTTATGTTTCAGCTTCCAAATTTTTGTCTCATGTTTAATGGCACAATTATGTTGATGTTCTTATTCTCCTTTGTGGGATGTAGCAGCAATTCTTAGCTCTATATAATTTTCAATAATTTAATCCAAATGATACGAAAGATTTAATTATAATTTTTAAAGAATTAATTCCATATTAAAAATATAAAACCAAGGTCATTAAACTAAATATTAATTTTGTTTGTGGCTTTCAAAGATTGAAGAACCCTAACCCTAGCTCTTAATAATTTACCTACTATTAATTTTTTTTGTAGTTTTCAAAGATTTATTTATGCAAGAAAAATAACAAATGTTGCATAGTACCCTTACCAATTAGACTTCTCTCCTTATCGATTAAACTTCTTCTCCCAATTCAATTTGCTCTGTTTTTATTTGGTTTGGTTTTTCTCAAATTTATGTTTGAGTACTACTTATATTTATACACATTATTTTGTTGGCTTTATTAAAAAAAATATGTGAGCTCTATTTTATTTTTATGTATAGTCAAAGTCATATATGAGTCTTGAGGCACCTATATTAAAATTGTTATTGAGAATAAAGATCTATGCTACTTTTATAATTTTATTAATTTATTTCCATATATAGAGTGAGGAGCTAAAATATATACGAATTACCATATAATGCTAGTTTTACTTAAACAATTATTTTATTTACTTTATAAATTTACATTTAAAGATTGAAGAATCCTAAAAATTAGTTTTTAATTTAATCCAAATGATCTGAGAAACTTAATTATAATTGTCTAATGGAATTAATTCCTATGGAAAAAACCTTCAATCTTTTAAAGATTAAAGAACTATAATCCTAATTAAACTAAAGTAATTTGTTGTGCAATTAGTTTTCTTGGTCGGTATTGAAGGCAATTCTTAGCTCTGACAACTAATGTTTAATGGAAAATTTTCAATATTTTAATCTACTATAACCCTAATAATTTAATTTTTAATAATTTTATTTGTGGATTTTAAAGATTGAAGAACTATAACCGTAGCCCTCATTAAACTAAAATAAAGTAATTTACATTGCCATAATTTTTCTTGGCTAGCCTTTCATTAAACTAAAGTAAATAATTTACCATGCCTGAATTTTCTTATTTTTCTTTGTGGGATGAATTAATTCTCATACTAAAAATCTAAAACAAAGGTCAGTAAACTAAATATTGATTTTCTTTGTGGCTTTTAAAGATTGAAGAACACTAACCCTATCTCTCTTTAAACTAAAGTAAATAATTTACCCTGCCATTAATTTTTATTGTGGTTTTCAAAGATTTGTTTAATAAAGAAAAATATTAAATAAATTATAATTTATAGGTTCCATAATTTAAGCTGCACTTTAACTACAATTTTCTTTTTATTTGATTTGATTTTTCTCAAATTTATGTTTGAGTACTACTTATATTTATACAAATTATTTTATTAGCTCTATTAAAAAATATGTCAGCTCTATTTTATTTGTATGTACTGTCCAAGTCATCCCTTAATAGGTGTAATTATTTTTAAATGTTAGCTAGTTAACACATTCATGCTATTACACTCCACCCTTTGGTACCACTATAGTTACACCACATAATTAATTAGTTTTCATTATTTAATTAATTAGTGTAGAGGGGTGTGAGAATTTAATTTTAATTAAATAAATATGATTTATTTAATTAATTTAATGATGGAGAGAATATTAAAAGGATAATTGTAATTAATTAAATAAATATTAATGTTTTGAATAAAAAGAGGGGGATAATGAGGTTGAATGGCTAGATCCTCCATTCAAGGACATATCAACCAAGTTGAATCACACTTTTACAAGAGGATTCACCTATAGGTTAGGTTGTCACTTAGAATGATGTGGAATTTAAGAGATTTTGAATTAATGTATTAATTTAATGTTCAAATATTCTTGAAACCCTAATTATGCAAAACAGTAAGTAAAATGATGAATTATGACAAATGCTTGCAGACTAACGTAGTAAAAAGAGATTAATTACATGCCATTTTTTGAAGTTTGAGATGCAGTATATTTAGGGATACTGGCACTCTCATCCATATCCAAGGTGTTGCTTTGTTTAGGGAATCCTGATCTCCTTCCCACACTGATGATCACTGTACTTTTCATTTCCATGCCGGGAGATGTAGAGGACATTAGCACTACTGCCATGGTCCAATGCAGGGTGTTCTTAAGGATGTCGGAACCTCTTTAGATGTTGATTGTCATTGTCACAATGATTTATGTGTTTTCAAGCTTAGAGGACACTGGTACTAGCGCTCGAGTCCAAGCAGTGCTTTTCTTCAGAGATCCAAAATTTTGATCTTCTACAAACTTCCTCTATAACTCCACTCCATGAAATCTGATACCTATAACCTACAATCACAAGGAGTGTGGTTGGGGGTTGTGGTGTTTAGAGGGTTGCCTCAGTCAAGCCCCAAAAGAATATTCAAGTCATTTGAATACCATTGTTAGATAAAGAGTGTATATCCCTATGGGATAGAGGCAAACAGAAATTGATAAAGATTGAAACACAAATAGATATCGCCTCGGAGGTGTAGATCTCACATAGAAGAATATTCTTCAACACATGAGAAAAGGAAGCTAAATCCGTAATCACAAACACAATAACAATGCTCTGCTTCGCAACAATGAATATCTTGAATCCTCTAAAATCATAATTTTTCCAAAAGTTCATAATCATCTTCTAGTTTACAAATGGAACCCTAAACATACTTATATATACAACTAAATACATTCTTACGTTAAATTTTGTAATTCAAACTTAAAATGTCCGCAACGGAACATCTGAATGGTCACATAACGAACATTTAAATTGGGACCCACATGAAATAGGGCAGGACAGGGGCGTGAGTGCCCATGTCCTTGGGTCCTCTTTTAGGGTAGGGTTAAGTGTAACAATGTCCCTCAAGCCCCATATTCAAATTTGGGACCTATCTAAAATAGGGAAGGACAAGGGCGTGAGCGCCCATGTCCTCAGGTCCTATTTAGGGCAAGATCAAGTGTAACAATGTCCCTCAAGCCCATGGGACATGGATTTCAAGCCATTTTCTTTCAAGAGTCAAAATAAACATGCAATATGCAAAATAAGGGACCCGAGAGCTAAACTTACAATGAAAAAGCCTAGGGAGACATTTTTTGATATAACATTTAGCCCCCACTTTAATATATATATGAACGTAAGGCCCATACATGCATTAAAGTATCAATCACTTGAAGACATTAGAGAAAACACATTACAGACACGCCAAACACAATGAAGACAGTATTAGGCACGCAAAATATAGAGAAAACAACATTGAAGACATGGAAAACATGATGAATATAGTGAATGCAGTGTTTAATTTTCATTTTCATATATAAATGAATGCAGATGTAGATGCATGAAATGTAAAAATGCAACACACAACACAAAATATAGGAGGGCGATTTTGCCACGCTCTTTGGACTACATATGGGGCAACAGACACGCAATACAAAACCTCAAGTGTAAGTGGAGCACGTGACTACACTCACACAAGAGGGGAAAACACACCATACAAAGCCCAAGTGGGGGTTAACCACACAAGGGGGAAAACACATGGAAGACACACGAAAAACACGAGCATTGTATAGCATGCCAAAGACATACTATACATCTAAAACATGACAAACAAGGTGATGGAAGGAACTTATTGCTAATCCCTCACCATCTCAGGCACACCTAATGGTTGGGCTTATGTCACAACAACCACTAAAGAAACACTTAAGGGAGGATAGTCTCAAATCCAACCTCGCACTAGCTCAAGAGATACACCATCTTGCCTCGCATAGAGAGATTTTGAATAAAAGGATATGCATGATATCCCATCTCCATAGAGGGCTTAATGATTGCATAAGAGAATAAAAACGTGCACTCATCTTGGAGATACAACATCCTGCCTCTGCAGAGGGCTTACAAAAATGCTTCGTGAGTACCAAAATCATCATCTACACCTTACCTGTATATGCCCCCACCTTAAGTTTTTGATGTCGTGTACCAATATCAAGCACATTAAGGTATAGAGAAAACACACAAGGGAACAAGAGCTCTCTCAAATCCCATTTCCCCAAAGGTGGCATGTACTTCACGATCACTGAATCTTCCCACAAACACATAATTTCTTGCAAGAAGAGAGGTTAGAAATCTTTCTCTAAGATAATAGCCACATCACATAATCAAAAGCAATGCATGAAAAAAATCACATAAAGAGCCAAAGTTATACTATGGATTTGGAAACCCGGTATAATCGTGGGGCTATACTACATAGATCTTAGAACCAAGTGTAACCAAAGCGAGATCCAAACGAAACAAAGTGTACGTAGTAGCTATATTGTTATGGTTTGTTAGCAAATATAAGACATCATCAAAATATGGCATGGAGTGATTATACTAGCCAAGCGTCAGATAATATATATCAACCCCATCATCATGTATGGACTAGGTCCATTTTTCCTTACTCGCTGAAGGTAAACATGGTCCGTATCAGTATTATTTGTTTTTCATCATCCGCCAACTAGATAGAACCACTAGAAGAAGGTAAACAATAAATCAAGAGAGGGGAACAAGCACCTTAGGGTTGTCATGTAGGAAGGTGCCCCCAGGGAACCAACAGTAACATTGTGTCCCTAAGGCCTATGTAAGGTCACGTGTAAATCCACTAGAAATTTCCCTAGTAATGAATGTTAAGATAGGACATGCTTGGAGAATATTTACAAACTTCTTGTTCTCTATGAGATGACATCTATTGGAGGTTATGTGACTATAGTGCATGAGAGTTATATGTTTATGCTTGAGCTATCTCTGGGGTACTTTTATCGAAATATATTCTATGATATGAAACCCACCCTCAGTAATTACTAACCATATTATTTTGTGTTAATCTACGATCGTATGAGTTGACTTTCGTATAATTTTCTTGTATGACTTATTACATGATGTGGATCTTATGATTCCTATTAATGACTAATTGGTGATAAAGTTAAGTTTTTTTATGGTCGATATGGTTTATGATATATACATATATAACTCATCATGTAATTTCACCTTCCTTTAGGCAATATTGTTGAATGGTATAGACATATGTTCTAAACAGAGACGTGGTAGGATTAACCATTGATATGATCTGATGTTTTATGTTGATATATTGTGTAGAGATTTAGTTCATGAGGAGACGCTATGATTTCAACATTATGTGAGAATTTTAAATTTATCTTATGAAATTTCTCTCGACTATGAAATATAATATTGTTACTTTTGTAATGAAGACTTGTTATGGATATACAATGCACATATTGATGTTACTTATTAATGCTTTGGCTATGATATTCGTGATAACCACTGACCTCAGAATGAGTGTGCAGGTACATACTAGCTAGAGAAAATGGGGAAAATACAAGGGGATCCTATTTTTTGAAACCAGTAGAGCCAACCAAGTCTATGTGGAGAGACTTAGGTCCTTTGTATTGTGAAATGTACTACCATGTTTTGTGTTTTACCTTGTGTTGTATTATGTAGCGTCATATGTCATGGTTGTTCTATGTGATGTGTCATGCATTGCTATGTATTGTGTAACTTAAACTAATTAAATTTACCCTCTAGTCTTTTATAAGGGTGTAAAATAATTTTATATAGTGCCTTTGTCTTAAAAATAAAACATTAAGACCTAAGTTTATTTCTAGGCACTTTTGGAGGGAAAAATTAACAAAATCAATAATTTTTGAAAACCTATTTTTTTTTTACCCTAAATAGGGTGATCAAAATTAGAGAGGTGTTGAGTCATCAGAGAGGGGGATGTTTGTGTTGTAAAGATTTAACAGGGCTATAATAGAAACCATGGAAAATAGAAACAAGTGTCCCCAACTGAAGAGACAAGTGTTTGCCTCTCAACAAGAGAGGTGTCAAGGGAGGAAATTTTTAATCAATTATTTTGGGGAAAAGAAGGGGAGCTTCTCCTTATCCTCCTAGCTGTTGTAAATTTTCTTTTTTTACCATGGCTGGAGCCTTCTCGGAAACCATCTTCTATAATTTTTTGGAATCACTTGAAATTGTGTTTTTGACCTATATTATATGGATCACTTTCTTTTACTGGGATTTTTGCACCTTCTAGTTTGTTTGGAAAAAGATGCTATAATTTCATTTTTCATCTACAATAAGTGTTGTACCATCTACCAAAAAATGCTTTCCATCAGCAGTGAGTACCTTATCACCTGCAGTAATTTTTCTCTATAGACTAGGAGGGTAAATCTTGTACATAGAGGTCTAGCTGTGGAAAAAGAGTAAGCTAGATATCAGTGGATTTGGATCTACCTCTTTAGAGTGTTGTGCAAGGATCCAAGTAGGCATCAATCCTTGGTGGAATCCCTAAATTATTAGCACCCTAAATTGCATAGAACATGTTACAATAAATTGTGTGGGTAATAAAAAGTTGTATTAACTGTCTTATATTAATTTCCAGGAAGAAATTGTTTTCTATTTGTGTTCAGTATTGTATTGTTGAATGTCAAGTAATGATTAGGGTAAGGAGAGAGATGTCTTCAAAAGAATTTGAGAGAATATGGCTAAGTAAGAGTACCCAAAAGTTTCTTGTTCCTTGTCCCTACATGTTGATGTTTTTTCTTCTCCTCTACAAAAATGGAAATGTTGGAAGATTACTTAGGTGCAATATTGTGGCTTGAGGTTCTTATATTGTGCAAGGTTGAGTTGTGATGCTATGTGAAATTGTGTCCTTGTTGTTGAAAAAATGTTTTTACTGTCATGCTATGTAGTTGGTATATCTATTCTACCTGATCCCCCTATGTTTTCCCCTAGCTTAGGAATGGACAGCTTCTATCCTACGCTGGGAGGTGAGCATCACACTGGCTATATCCAAGAATTTTGGTTCTTTAGTAGACTAAAGAAGAAAAAGAAAAGAAGATTGAAGGATGTAATGACCTATAGTTATTGATGGCAGATGACTGATACATGTTGAGTGACAAAGGGAAAGAAGAGAGTAAATCATTGCAAGGTCTAGTGCTAAGAGGGGTCAAATCTGAGTAATGGGAGTGTATGTCATTATATACTATTAATGTGTTAGTAAGAAGTATGTCCTCTATAAAAAAATGAAATGAAACTGTTGTAAACTAGCTTTGTATATTTGTTACATACCTTCTTTGATATGAAATTGATTTGTGCCAAGGGAGAAAAAAAAGAGAAGAACTAACAAGAAAATAAAATGAAAGAGAAATGCTAATTGTATTGTTGTATATGAAACCATTGAATCATTTCTAGCATGGAATGCTCCTAATGTAAAAATATAGAAATTATGACTACTGCTATGTGTATATAAACATATTCATCCTTTTGTTACAATACACAGGTTCCTTGATACCAGGAAAGAAGAAGAAAAAAAGATCTTAGACCTAAATTTATTTTAATATCTCTTTTTACATTTTTAGAAAGAAACACTCCCTCGTCTAGTTGGAATGAGACCTCACTTTGTCCTTATTTAATTATTTTTCATTGGTTGATCATAAATATGTCAAGTGAAGGAAATTTGGAAGGAGCCTACATGTTGTGCAAAGGTTTTGAATGGCTACTACATGATACTGCTAGGCAAAACTTTGTTCCTTGTACTTAAACCACTAGTATACTCCCCCTGTAGCTCTGGTATTTCTCTATTCTATCACAACGACGAAACATGTCACACCTTTTGAGTTGAATAAAGACAATGGAATTTTCTTTGAGGAATGAACATGTATACCTCACCAATACTATCAATTGCCATTTAAAATCACGATCAATACTATTATAGAAACAAAGGAAAATAGAATCTGAATTGAATAAGGGAAACAAACCTTTCTCTACATCGTAGCTCTGAGGGTCATTCAAAAGATGCTACAATTACCTATGAGTTGCATAGGACTGTTGTACTCATTTTGGTGGATGATCTACTCTAGAAGTTCAGACACTACCAAACATAACAATGAAAATAAATTGGTCCCAAGATCAATGATTTTACTCTGTTTCTTTTTGTGTATTCATGCATTGATGATTTATACCTAGTTTTGGCTCGATCGACCTCCTTCATCCCTGAGATCACCTACGTGTGCCACTATAGATAAAAAAAGAAAGGTTATTCAGGGGATATTCTAATGACGATGTTTTCTCTTCTTGAAAGAAAATTGCTTCCTACTGCACAATATAAATGAACTATTCATTATGGGAAAGATGCACACATTTTCCCTTAACTAAGTGTCGATATCACATGATCTGAGCAACAACATAAGCAAAAAAAATGATAGCGACCCAAAAATCATTACAGTGACCAAAATCATATCCCATGAATGGAATGAGAGAAAAAAACAATCAATCATTGAGAAAATCACCAAATGGGTGGGAAAAAGTCAATTGAAGGAAGCCATGGGTGTTCATAGAAACTAAAGCATTAGGCTAGGTTCAACTCTATACCGACACATTAAGAGTCAACTATCAAACAAACCCCATATCATGCTAACCGCTGCCTCATGAAGAGGCCTTGTAATGTAACAAATAGATTGTCCCCAAGGTAAAACAAGATAAGGAAATAGACTAAAGAATCAAGTTTATACCAGATGGTACATCTGGAAATAATGTAGAAAATATAGAACTGTTAGTTTTCAACCTACCCTGGCCATCGCCATAGTGTTCTCCTACCCAACAAAAGATGAAGAATCTCAAAAGATACATCATGTTGGGTGAGCAGCTAAGACATTAGGGTAACAATGCTTGAGATGCCTTAGGGTTACACATATAGGAGAACAAGATCCACACTATTTATGTGAACTTGGGAATCCTCATCAAATATATATATTTCACCTCCTTCTCCTTCTACTTTTCTTTTGGGAGTTATATGTTGTTTGAACTTAGTGTAACTTATCATCTCTAGAGGGGTGCTAGGTGCCCTAAAACAATAATGTGTGCCCGGTTATGCCAAACATGCTATGGTAGTGAAGTATATGCCATGGAACCTACCTCAAGGTCATATAGTTAGCACTCTAGCATATCAACCTCCATGGGAAATCTTAACTTGATTGGAGGTTTGATAGTTTTAATATTTAAGTAAAAGTGTAGCAATTTATGTGCGTACCCCTCCTCCTTAGTCTAGCTAGAATTTTGAGAAGGGATTAATACTTTAAAATAGATTTACCATTAGGGAGGATTAGCTTTTGATATTAGTTCGAAATTAAGATTAAATTTTTTTTAGTCTTGATAGAATAAGGTGTAACGCCCACCTTGTACCCTCAAAGAGAAACACATTTATGCTACATGAAACATGAACATTTTTAAAAAAAAAAAAAAAAAGATTAAGATAACAAATAATGTTAACATAACTAACTACGACATATTCTCTAAGGATACAAGCCTGCATTACTTTACAAACCAACTAACATAATTTAACATACATCAGTAACTAATCTAAATCCAATGCATAATTAAATAACTTATTCATATTCATTGCATGTCGACAAATAATGTAATACAAACTACGTACATAACTGAAATGCTTTCCTTACTCATAAGTATATCATTACACTGCCATTTTCAGACCACATCAGAATCACATACATTATGATTGATCTGTTACACAAATCTGGTACAAGATTATACACATACATCTTCATCAACTGGTACAAATACAAATGTCTGAAGACTGAGATACATCCTTTTCTGCACATGACCTTGTCAAAGAATAACCAATGGATAAAATAGCTCTTCCACCCGACCATGTGGAACCCTAAGGTCCACCCCCCGAGCTAGGAGTTAACATGAAGTCCCAAACAATAACAGTCAGGCAGACAAGAGAGAAACAAGAACAAAGGACGACCAAACGTCAATACAATACATGGCAATAACAATACAACACAACTTAACTTAACTGAACTTGACTTGACTTGACTTGACTTGACTTCCAGAGGCAACACAAGACAAATGGGGAGAGAACAACTAGGGAATGCTAGGCTGCAGTAGGGAGAAGTGTCATCACATGGCTTGTCATGGGTTGTCCTGGTAAGCCTTCCTAGGCCCCGGCCCCCATCTTGGGTTGTCCTGGTAGCCTCTCCCGACTCCTGACCCCCATACAACGCTCATGCAGAATCAACATACCTTTCATGAGGACAAGGTAGTTGATCTTGCCATTCCAGGCCTTCTCATCTCATCTCAAGCCTAAACAAGCACTTGAGCCATGAGTGAGGCATCCACTTATCTTGTTTAGTGTGCCTAACTACCCAACCCCAAATTCATTATTTAGGTTATCACTTGATTAATCTACTTCCAACGGGTTATCCTGACTGCCACTTTGGGCGCCGGCCCCACGTTGAAAGCCACTCCCCTACCTGCATCTAGAAGACCCTACTCAACAAACATAGCAAACGTCATCATGACGATGATGATACATAAAACATGCAAGGCATAATCCATCTTGCATAACCATTATTCTGATATGAACATATACATGTAATAATGCAAGGCATTTACCTTCTTGCATATCATCTCAATTACAAGGACATACTCTTAATACATTTTCCATGGCTTCCAATGAAGCAACTCATAAGAAAAATACTTTTTCATGAATACCGACATCTCCCCATTGTCTAATCCAATACAACATCCCAAACAAATAAATCACAACATTCATGAAGAACTTTTCTACACATCATGATGCATATAGAATATTTACATTCTTTCACAATGCCAACCAAATTCCTTATACATGACAAAAGGCGACATGACTTCAATAACTTAGGACACTTATCAACACATTACATGAAGTCAAACACAACAACCTTGGCCTCTGGAAATGAACCCTTGACAACTTACACTTTGACCATTTCAAACAATTTCAATTCACACGAACTAATTATCTAATACCTTTAAATCAAATTTCCAATACAATAATTATATACCTAATCCTTAATCCATTATCATAACAAAATGAAGAAACCAAATTAAAACCAATGACAACATTATTCTAATTTCCCAATTTCATTTGGCTTTAAAACAATCAACTATACTTTTGAAATAATAATAATAATAATACTAATAATAATAACATTAATAACAGTAACAATAATATTATTATTATTATTGTAATAATAATAATTATTATTATTATAATTATAATGATGATAATAACATTGATATTAATAGTACTTCTATTAATATGCATTCAAAAACATTGTAAAGTAAATAAACATTCCTTAGGGTTAATCTAAGCCAATAAAACGAAATGCATACAAGAAACCTCAACTACCTGGATTAACAATGACGGTTTTCTGCAGACTAGAGTTTGTATCTAAATCAGGCACTGCTGTGAGATCCACCACTGTTTTAAGGAATTCAAAAATGCTGTGAAAATTTTATAGCAAGAACATCAACCCACTTGATCGCTAATGAATCAATCAACGAGCTTGCCCTTTCTATCTCGGTGAGGGAAGCTGAGTTACTGAGGTGGTAATTCATCATTCTTTTACTCTGCATTCATACTACTGATGGAAGCATAAATTGGCCAACAGCTTCTTTATATTTCATCCGCACATTGAGAAGTAACTTTCTCACATATATTGTCAATGACGGGTTTATCAATACCTTCTACTCCTTTTTCAGTGTACATCTTCAGAGAATCAATAAACGGATCCTTCTCTGAAATTTCTTGCGGATGGGCAATTCCCATCTGATCATAATTTCCCATTACATATTTTGCACAAACCCTGAATCTAAGTTCCAATTTTAAAATAGTTTCTTCTAAATTTTGTGGGACTTGTCTTGTGCTTCTCTTTTGGAGATCAGGGTTCAAATGTTCAATGCATTACATAGTCTGGAACAATTTCTCGTAAAAATGCATTTGCATTCTGCTTTCTACACTGTTGCTATTCCGCTTTGAATGTTGAACCTACATTCGAGGCTACAAGCCTACAAGGAGATCCCCTCTGCTACGAAAAGATGATCCTCATGCACTGCAACTAAACCCTGGCCCCAAAAGAAGTGGTCATTCATATTCATGCATCACTACAAAGCCTTCATCTCCAATTTGGTGTCTTAGCTATCGATCCTCTTCTCATTTCTATCTAGTTAGCTCGAGCATGCAGAGTGAGCTGATGGGCAATGCGTTTATTTTGCTCCAGATCAACCTGTATATGGTCATTTAACTCTGCACAAAGTTCACCCAGCCAATGCTCAACAGAAGCAATAGTTCTTAGAGCTTGAGGACCTAGAATGTTTTGCCACAGCCTTGACTCTTAGGAGGCAGACGACCCTTAACTTCATCTCCACTGATTTCTCTTGCAATATTCCATAGCCATGTCCTGTGTGATTACATATCGTCATCTGAAGGGGGGCTTCTTGGGCTTGCGATAGGATTCCTCAATTTGCTTCGCCATTAAAAGACCAGTATTGATGACCCTCTGTATGTTTGGTATGTTGTAATTCTGTGCCACATACACCCCAACTACCATGCCGACTATGAAGATAAAATTACTCCGAATTATGCCCATCGCTGCCGTAAACAAAACCCACCTTAAATCCTTCTCGCTCTCATCCAAAAGCTAGGCAATTTCAAGACTGAATTGAAAGAATTCGAAATCCCAGTGACAGAAGAATATGTCAATAAAAACATGAATTGCCCAGAGTTTAGTGGGAGAAAAGACGAATCTTGTAGAACTCTTCCTCTTGCATAAGAGCATTGATTGTTTACTTCAATTATTTTTAATTAAGTGCAGATGGTGTTTGCAGATCCTGAAGCCCTAAACTATGACCAACGCACACCCAATTTGGTCAAGTTTCCAAACGTGTAAGGTGCAGATCCATTTCAGAGAGCTTGGAGTGCATGTACACCGTTCTGTGCAATATTCTGACAGGAATTTAGCTCCACCTTACGCTATTCTATTTTTTTTTTTCTGGTAATGTTACATACCTCACAACGCATTACAAGATGATCGAATTCTGCTATGCTCCTGCAACCATCAAGATAAAATCGTCTACGTAGTCTGCGTCGATCTTCCCGTGAGACATGGCTCCAACCACGAACACAAGGGAAACATTATCACGGATAGCATCAACATAGTCATGAAGTTGTACCACTTTAGATGCACTGTATGACAGCCCAATTCGACGTGCTTCACTTGGCAGATACTTTGTGACTGGATTCTTGACCACTCGAAGGAGTCTATCTGGGCCATTAGTTGCACGAATGCTCAGTTTCCGTAGCAGTTGCACCATCAATCCACAAAACGCTTAAAGGTTCTTGGAAGACGAACATGGGGATTTACTTTGATGAGGATATTCTCCTGTGGTTGCACATAAATAGCACTAAGCCTTCCAGCTTTACTGAGAGGACTATCCAAAATTGCCAAAAAAGCCCGGTGAACAATATCCTGATCTTCTTCACTTTTTTTTTTCTACCTGCAATCCCCTGTCCTCTTTGCCACTACAAGCTTCCCTTTTATAACACAATCCCTTCTATCGTCCAAGGAACTCGGCACGCGATCCTATGCTTCTCCTTCCTCGAGATAGACTTTTATTTAATTTCATACTCTCAAGAGGTTATTTTTTTTAAGTACTAACACACAAATCCGGCAACATTTAATTATTTTATAGTCGACCAAGTATATTTTATTTAATAAAGTTATAATATTACAACTATCTTTTAATTGTACAACTATATATTAATTTATTTTATTAATTTAGTTGCAAATCACTAATTACAAAGTAACTTACAACTATTTAATTTATTTAAATATTTAATGCAAATAATATTATATTAAATAATACAAAACCTCTTACAATCTTTATTTAACAACTATACTACTAATAAAATAATAATTTATTTACAACAATAATCGACAATTATCGACATTATACTCAATATTATCTTTTATCAATACATTTAATTATCAACAATATACTTTCCGTAATATAATTCTAATTAAAGCACAATGACACCTTGCACACTTAGACACTTTCTAACCTAGTTAGACTCCAAGGTGCAAGATTACTTGTCCGCAAATCATGATCGAACGATAGACAATAACCAAAAGGATAAACTAACAACCAGACCATACTGACATGGGACCTCACATTAACTCCAAACAACTAATCCATTGGCGAAGGCACGCTCAGACCTGATAATCAGGTGGAGTCGATGCCTAGTACCTGCATTCCTGCAACAACGCACGGTTAAGCATTCAAGATATATATCCACATACAGTCCTATAGTGAATGGAAATCGCAGTGGTGTAGGGTACTCGAGAGCGAGTAATGCAACACTGTTCCATTCACGTTTATGAATAAACGATTATCTACGTTGAACAAGGTATCTGATATTAACCAACAACATAAAACATTCAATCCTCTTACAATCCAATATCACAATTAACATCAAACATCTGTAACATCTAGTTCATTCATCAAATTGTAAGCATAAAATAACCTATTCTAACATCAACATCTGTTATCACAACAATTAAGGTCATAAAGTAGTAACAAGATAACAAGAGATCCATCATCTACGGTCTAAGACACTATCACAAAGTCTAAACAAACATCAATCTGAAGGACGACGAGGTGAGGGGCATTACATAAGGGGACTCTTAACCCTAAAATAGGAAGCTTCCCTTCAAGGTATAGTTTTGTCTTAAGGGAAATAACAAGGGTGATGATTGTAAGAGTAGACATACATATTGTTCTAACTCTTAGAGAAGGATTATATGAATTTTTCCCTGGTGATCTTACTTCCGCAATGGTTATTAATTGACTAACAAGGTTGAATTTCAGATCTTTAAACCAAAAAAAAATTGTTTCATCGTTGCGAGCATGTTTTAGGTGAAGGCATTACATAGGTATTGGAGGAAGGTTCCCAACTTTGGGAGGTTCGGGAATAGACTATACATATTGAATTATTTTATTATAAAAAAAAAAAAAAAACTATTAAGTGCTTGTAGTGTGCCCCATCCTTGCCTTGGTGAATTATGTTAGCAATAGAATAGGAGGATGTGGTAACGAGAGTAATGTATTTATCTAGTGAAATAATAGTGGATTTAATAAAATTTCTAAGTGAAAAATTTCCATCTTAATATTAGTTTAAATGGTTAAACAAGAAGCATTCATGTATTGGACCCTGATCATTGTAAATTGAGTTTCCTGTGCCTCCTAGGAAACTCAAAATCATGAATTAAATGTAGGTTCCTTATGAGCCCCGACATGTATATTTCCTTAGTTAATTGTCTTGATGAACTTGATAGTATAAATTGTGATGTCTAGTTTAATTAAATTGTGGACTCTTCATATTATGTTCTTATGAGGCTTAAGTTTTAAAACAAATAAGAATGTCTTTCAATTGATTTAAAGTGAGAAATATGTGAAAATTTAACTCTCTTTTTGAAAAGTGGTTGGTGCTCTAGTGGATTGAGAAACTTCATGGGATGTGATTACTTTGCATATTATGCTTGGGGGTTCAGAAAAGAAAATTTAGTAGAGAAAAGTGGAAAGAATAGGTTGTTAAATTTTGGTCAACATTACATTATGAATTGCTACATTTGCTAGTGTTTAAGTGTAATAAATTCTTGTGTATTTTTGTTGTGTGAGTTTAGTTGGATAGGGTTCAAATCATACATATAGAAAAATATGCTCTTACTTGTGTGTTTTCTTGTATTAGTATAGGTGAAATATTAATGTGAAAAGGGTATTGTAACGTAAAATAGATGAACTAGATTTAATATTTAGAAATGTGAAAACTTTTGTGATATGTTGTGTCAAATAATTTGCTTATATTACCCTTAAGAATGTATGCACTATGTGTATTGTATAAGTATATTATGTGTTGAGCAATTAGGACTGCTCAATAAAACATATTTCGATTTAGGTCATCCTTGCACTTTATCTTGAATATTGGGTTTAAATGAAGACATAGCTAAAACTTGAAAGCGTAGAAAAATTATTCATTCTAGAAAAAGAGATAAAACTAGCATAGAATGAAGAAAACAATCACTCACCATATATGGTTTTCAATGCAATAGAATTCAAGATAAATTAAATGAGTAAGACCTAGTGGAACATAGGAAATGTAGTACATGGTATGACAATGAATTATAATTACAAGAAAAATTAGGGGTCAAAATATGTTTTGTGTGATTGAAATTGAGATTTTTTTTTCTACAAAATGAGGTTGCTATAAAAAAAATTAGATATATTTGACTACTAATGAATTAACCTCGTAGTAGGTGCAATAAGTGAGATTAATTTTCATGTGGTGTAATGTGATATGTATGCGGAATTTAACATGTTTTGTGATCTGAGAATACTAGTAATGTTGTGATTGTATCTCAAAGTATGTGATATAGGATATCCAACTTGGGAAGAAGAGTTTAGTTGACATAATGTATGATCCACTTAAGCATGCCCTTGTGATAATTGTATATATGTGTAAATATCCCTTATGACTTAAAGCAGTGAAATGTTAAAAACATAATATGTATTGAAGTGTGTTTTATGGAGATGTGTGAGTCACCCTTCGTGTTCTCATATGATGAGATGTCTAGTGCCACCCCTATTTGAGAGCATTCTCTCATGACCAAATTGGAGTACAGTCCCTCTTCTTCCCTAATAAAACAACATTGGTTGGTTTGTGTTGTAAACCCTTTTATTTCTATTTTTCCAGGGGTTGTAAACATGTTGGACACTCAAAAGACCTATAAATGGGATAGTTGCATGTGTTGGTGTGTGATTTGGCACATCACAAGGCATCTTTGTTTGGAGATAATTTGGTCACCACTTTTGGCTGTTTTTGGCTCATTGTTTTGTAATTACCATTGACGGTTTACTATATTGTATATCCTATATATGAGGAGCTTCAGATGGAGGTTGTGTGTAAGAGCCTTATAGATGTTGAGTTACCTCTTGGATCTTTAGTTGGTTATACTCCTGTTAAAGCCTGCTCTGTATGTATATTTTAATCTTCTTGATTTGTAGATAATATATTGGGCAGCATATCTTGTGTTGTGAGTTTTGCATTTGATTGTTTCTATTATCATTTTATTAATGTGCATCTTAATCTATAACTGAAAAAGATAAAATTTGCATAAATCTTTCCTCAGTAGATCAGTGTAGAAAGCATTTTCTGCATACCTTGCTTCCTTTCAACAATATTGTTGAAGATTCTAGTCTTGACAATGATTCTCTATATGCTAAAAGAACATTTTATTATTTCAAAAGGAAAAGTGGTTACAATTTAGTTAGGAGATGAAAAATCTATATATAAAAGTTAATTCTAATTGTAAGGATCCCTCGATGGGAGCTATTCCTCCTTTCAGCATAGTCACTATACAAAAAATGTGACAAGTCTTTGTGCTCCATTTTTTGAAGAAATTACAAGAATGTTCTTAAATTTTGTGTCAATATTTCTCCTTTGATGACAGGTTTATTGTATGTTTGATTTGAAATCATTTCTTCATATTTTTCTTATACTTTTGGTTGGATAGGAAATGGAATAGAGACTTTGTGCTTTGATTTGAAGGAATGAGAAGAATATTTTAGAACTTTGTGTCTCCATATTCTTTGTTTATTGCATATTATTCATATGTCTAAAGTGTAATTGACTCCTCATATTTTTCTTGTAGGTTGAAGGTGTAAAACATCAATCATTCTTTTCTCTTTCCTATATGTTGGATGCATAAAATGGAGTTTGTGTCTTCATTAGCTACTATACATTATTCTTTGTTCCCCTTTATTCTTCCTACATTTTGCCCAAGAAATCTTATGTAGTGTCTTGTATGAGCCTATCTAGGGTTTCTACTTTTTTTTTCCATTTCCCATTCTTATGTTCCTTTTCTACTATTTGGTTTAAAGTATACAAAAATCGCATCATCTAAGGGAGCTTTCCCTCTCAAACGTAGAGGAAAATAATTAATCTAATGATAATTTCTCCAACTATTATGAACATTTATTTCTATCCATTAGGCAAGTTGCATTGAATTTAACAAAATGTTGTAATGAAAAATTTGCACTTCTAAAGATTAAAGTTAGTGTCAGTGAACTTATTGATCTCCATTCTAGATGTTTTTGTCATTTTCTATTCATGAAAACACAAGATCAACTACATAAATCTCCGATTTGAGTAAGGGCTAATAATATTTTATTATCCCACATATCAACCAAGCTATAATAAATAAGATCTTATAAGAAATTAAATAAAACTAAGCATAAATCCACATTAACTTTAGGGAGAAGCAATTGAGGTACATACATATCTAAAAAAATGTAAGTAGAATAATTATCATCAATATACGATATACATTGGAAAATAATAGACAAGAGCAGGATCATAATGGGACAAGAAATGATAATGACAAAAATACATGATGGATGGAAATCTACTAACATTTAGATTTAGATTTAGATTTAGATGGAAAAAGTGCTAACATTTTAAGCTCAAATTTGTCCATTCCCTTTTTTAAAAATGCCTTGGGATTACCTTAGACTTAGCCAAGTGCAAATCTCAAAAATTTCCAAAAAATTATAAAATCATTTACCTAGTTTATCTTGAAATTGTCCACAACTTTAATCTTAAAACTAATAGACTTTTTTTAACCAAATTCAATAAAACAAAAGGGTTTTTAAAGGAAATACTCACAATTTTGAAAATGTAATTTGTTCCTCATTACAAATATTATTTATTTTATACATAAATTATATTTGAATTCATGAATGATATATATATTGAGAAACACTCATGCATTTCAAACATGTAAAAATATTTTTTAAATCAAAAAATTATGTCATACTTTGGGCTTTGTTAGTGATAGATTTAAAAAATATAATTTTTAATTTCATATTTTTTGACCAAAGAGGTCAAGTCTAACTCCCAAGTTCTCCATGTGGGTGTCATCATTCCTCTTACACAACTCATGCAAATGACTAAAAATAACCAGTCATATATGTTAGCTATAGTCCAACTTGCAACCCCCTTCTTCAATGATTTCTTTTCCATATGGGTCCAAGATTTACAATATTTGACAAATATTTAGTAATTGCAACAACATTAGGACTTGCAAGATTTACAACAACATTAGGACATAAAGTTTAAATATTTTATGCAATTGTGTTGGTGTTGGAAATAAGCCACACCCGGACTGACGATGGACTGGTCCAAGAGGGGCCAATAGGTCAATGGTAGAGCACTCCAGCAGTGTTATGGAAGGTCCTAGGTTCGAGTCCTAGCTGGTCCATGTCTCAACATGGTATTAGAACCAGGCCTAGGCTAGAAGCCCCAAGCACATGAGAGGTGTGGCTTAAGGGGGGGTGTTGGTGCCACACCCAGACTGACGATGGACTGGTTCTAATACCATGTTGAGACATGGACCAGCTAGGACTCGAACCTAGGACCTTCCATAACACTGCTGGAGTGCTCTACCATTGAGCTACTGGCCCCTCTTAGACCAGTCCATCGTCGGTCCGGGTGTGCAAAAGCATAAAATAGTTAAACTTTTATAAAAAAAATGTTATGTAAAATATAAAAAATGCATCAATATTTCCAATCACATTTTGTGATATAAAAAATGAATTATCTCACATATAACCTATTAATATTAAGAAAGGCATTTGGATATAATGAGAACCCAAAATATAGTTTAAATGCTTTTCAATATCATTGGCATTTTTGAAAAATTATTTAAAAATTATTTGAATCATTTAATGTAAACATAATATATGTAATGTATTCTTTTTTTAAATATGTAATATTTTATAATGTTAATATTCAATAGTTTTGTAATTCGTATTCTTATTATTCTTTAACATTTTAAAAAATATCAATATAAAGAACTATTATATGGTGGTTATCCCTTTGGTTGCTTATGTGAGCAACCACTACCTCATAAACAATTCACAAACTAATCACTATATACAAATTATTTAAACCTTTTTCTACATAAAGCCTCATTTAAAACACTCTACTTACACATCATCCATTTCAATGCTCCAACAGTCGATAACAATTTTACACCTCATTCACAACAAAAAGTGGTAAATATTTGCCTTATTTTTATGAATAAAAATTAACCTTTGACTATTGAAGTGAATGATGTTTAAGAATAGCCCATTTAAAACACTTTTAAAATGTTTAAGCTCAATTCTCCATGCAAAATGGTTATTAAAAGTTATAATTTTTTTTATAAATATTTCTATATAATAGATATTTTCAACATACATGCTAACCACACTAATAGCCCTTATAGGTTCAGAATAACATTGGCAAAACACAGTTTTGTTATTTGAATGCCTCAAATAACACAAGGTACCAACTGTTAAGCTTTAAAATGACTCATTGGCTTACTGTAAGACCTGATCATACTCTACCCTTCTGTGAAAACTACGGTGATCTGCTGTTCTGTGGAAACTACGGTGACAATTACAGGCCTCGCATCTCATTTCATCATCTTGGCTGGCCTTGAACTCTCCACATCCATCTTTGGCATGATAGGGAAGCTCAAGGGTGTGATTCTTCCAACATTCCATGTACTCTACCTTTCTGTGGAAACTACGGTGACAATTACAGGCCTCGCATCTCATTTCATCATCTTCGCTGGCCTTGAACTTTCCACATCCATCTTTGCCATGATGGGGAAGCTGAAGGGTGTGATTCTTCTGACATTCCATGTACCGTACCCTGTTAATTGATTCATTAATAGCTGACCCAGAAACAAATTGGGCTTTTGAGGTTTCATTCCTTGGCTCTGAGAGTAGCTCTTTTGGATCCATCCTGACTCAATTCTTACACAGAGAGAGAAGAATAATATTTGAAAAACAGCGAAACCAATGGAGTTCAACGATGGCAATGAATAAAGATGACAGAACAGAGAGTCTTTTTCGATGCTTCCCTTAACTTTTGATCTGCTTTGAGACCTGCACCCACGAAAGCAAATATTTATCATACTTACATGACGTTTGAGCGTGTAGCTATTTAGGGTTTTTCTTTTACTATAAACACTAACAAATCACTAGAAATAGATAATAATTTCACTGAAATAGTTATATTTAGTGCTTACATTGCACTTTATTATTAAAAAAAATGGAGAACATGATTATGTAGGGTAATAAATCATAAGCTAGAATGCAAAGTTAAAGCTAACAGGCTCCTGCTACTTCAGATTGCAACATGAAAGAAAACGAAACTATAGTGATGCAAAATCAAACAAAACTCAATACCTTTTCTTTGGGTTTGAATGATTGATCCAAATGATAAAGTGTTGATAATGATTGCTATATTGTATTGCTGTAGTGGACTCACTAGTATGACAGCATGTACCTGCAGATTCTTCTTGATACCTTGGATGAGAGGGAAGCCTAAATTTATAGATTTGAAGTAGAGGAATGGAGAGTTAGTATTCATTTGCATTGGATGGCTAGGATTGAATGAGACAAATTAGAGCAAGATTAGAAGCTTCTATGGGGTTCTATAAGGATGGAGGGTTGATATTAAAGATAGATGGATGACTGGGATTAATTGACAAAAATTAGGGCAAGGATGGAAGCTTCTAAGGAATTCTACAAAGATGAATGGTTGAGATTAAAGATGGATGGATGGATGGATGACTAGGATTAAATGAGAAAAACTAGGAAAAAACGAAAACTTCTATGGCTTATCTTTATGTGAATGGCTAGGATTGAAAAAATTCATATGTGAATGAATGGTGTTGATATAAATTTACTTTGATAGATGTATTTAAGATATCTATGTAAAAAGATTTAAAAATTAGTTTTTAATTTAAAGCAAATGATATGAAAAAACTTAATTATAATTATAATTGTCTAATGGAATTAATTCCCATAGAAAAAATCTTTAATCTTTTAAAGATTTAATCTTTCCCTTGCCCTTATTTTTATTTGGTAGCCTTCATTAAACTAAAGTTCATAATTTACCCTGCCTTAATGTTCTTATTTTCCTTTGAGGGATGTAGCTGCAATTCTTAGTTCTGTATAATTTTCAATAATTTACTGCTTAATGTTCTTATTTTCCTTCGTGGGATGTAGCTGCAATTCTTAGTTCTATATAATTTTAAATAATTTAATCCAAATGATACGAAATATTTAATTATAATTTTTAAAGAATTAATTTCATTAGTAAAAATCTAAAACCAAGGTCATTAAACTAAATATTAATTTTGTTTGTGGCTTTTAAAGATTGAAGAGCCCTAACCCTAGCTCTCAATAATTTACCTGCTATTAATTTTCTTTGTGGTTTTCAAAGATTTGTTTATGCAAGAAAAATAAAAAATTTTGCATAGCACCCTTACCGATTAGACTTCTCTCCTTATCGATTAAACTTCCTCTCCCAATTCAATTTGCTCTGTTTCTATTTGGTTCAATTTTTTAGAATAGAGATCTATGCTACTTTAGTAATTTTATAAATTTATTTCAATATATAGAGTGAGGAGCTAAAATATATATGTATTTACATTTAAAGATTGAAGAATCCTAAAAATTAATTTTTAACTAATCCAAATGATATGAGAAACTTAATTATAATTGTCTAATAGAATTAATTCCTACAGAAAAAATCTTTAACCTTTTAAAGATTAAAGAACTATAATCCTAATTAGACTAAAGTAATTTATTGTGCAATTAGTTTTCTTTGTGGGTATTGAAGGCAATTCTTAGCTCTAACAACTAGTTTTTAATCAAATTTTTTTAATAATTTAATCTACTATAAGCCTAAAAATTTAATTTCTAATAATTTTATTTGTAGATTTTAAAGATTGAAGAACTATAACCCTAGCCCTCATTAAACTAAAATAAAGTAATTTACCTTGCCATTATTTTTCTTTGCTAGCTTTTCATTAAACTAAAGTAAATAATTTATGGTGCCTTAATTTTCTTATTTTTCTTTGTGGGATAAATTAATTCTCATACTAAAAATCTAAAACACACGTCATTAAACTAAATATTGATTTTCTTTGTGGCTTTTAAAGATTGAAGAACACTAACCCTATCTCTCATTAAACTAAAGTAAATAATTTACCCTGCCATTAATTTTCATTTTAGTTTTCAAAGATTTGTTTAATAAAGAAAAATATTAAATAAATTATAATTTATAGGTTCCATAATTTAAGCTGCACTTTAACTGCAATTTTATTTTCGTTTATTGAGTAGCATGTAGATACAATAAGAGTAAATAATACACAATGCTAATCTAACCTTCTATAAATAATAGCTAGAGCATTGCATCACTTCATAAATTCATTTTATAATTAAAAAAAAAAAATGGTTTCATACTACCCTTACCAGTGAGACTTATCTCCTTATCGATTAAACGTCTTCTCCTAATTCAATTAGCTCTGTTTTTATTTGATTTGATTTTTCTCACATTTATGTTTGAGTACTCCTTATATTTATACACATTATTTTATTATCTTTATTAAAAAATATGTCAGCTCTATTTTATTTTTATGTACTGTCCAAGTCATCCCTTAATAGGTGTAATTATTTTTAAATGCCGGCTCATTAACACATTCACCCTATTACAGTCCACCCTTTGGTACCACTATAGTTACAACACTTAATTAATTAGTGTAGAGGGGTGTGAGAAATTAATTTTAATTAAATAAATTTGATTTATTTAATTAATTTAGTGATGGAGAGAATATTAAAAGGATAATTGTAATTAATTAAATAAATATTATTGTTTTGAATGAAAAGAGGGGGATAATGAGGTTGAATGGCTAGATCCTCCTTTCAAGGACATATCAACCAAGTTGAATGGTTGTCACTTGGAATGATGTGGAAATTAAGAGATTTTCAATTAATGTATTAATTTAATGCTCAAATATCCTTGAAACCCTAATTATACAAAATAGTAAGTAAAATGATGAATTACGACAAATGCTTGCAGACTAACATAGTAAAAAGAGATTAATTACTTGTCATTTTTTGAAGTTCAAGATGCAGAATATTCAAGGACACTGGCACTCATGCCCCTATTCAAAGTGTTGTTTTCTTTAGGGAATCTTGATCTCCTTCCGACACTGATGATCACTATACTTTCCATTTTTGTGCCGGGAGATGCGGAGGACATTAGCACTAGTGCCCAGGTCCAGTGCAGGGTGTTCTTCAAGATGTCAGAACCTCTTCAGATGCTGAATGTCATTGTCACAATGATTTATGTGTTTTCAACCTTGGAGGACACTGGCACTAGCAGTCGAGTCCAAGCAGTGCTTTTCTTTAGAGATCCAGAATTCTTATCTTCTGTGAACTTCTCTGCAACTCCACTCTGTAAAATCTAATACCTATAACGTACAAATCACAAGAAGTGTGGTTGGGGCTTATGGTGTTTAGAGGCTTACCTAAGTCAAGCCCCTGAAGGACATTCAAGTTTTTTGAATACCGTTGTTAGATAAAGAGTGTGTATCCCTATGGGATAGAGGTAAAAAAAATTGATAAAGATTGAAACACAAATAGATATCAACTCAGAGGTATAGATCTCACATAGATGAAGATTCTTCAACACATGAGAAGAGGAAGCTAAATCCACAATCACAAACACAATAACAATGCTCTTCTTTGTAGCAATGAATATCTTGAATGCTCTAAAATCATAAGTTTGCCAAAAGTTCATAATCATCTTCTAGTTTACAAATGGAACCCTAAACATACTTATATATGCAACTAAATACATTCTTGCTTTAAATTTCATAATTCAAACTTAAATTGTCAGCAGTGGAACCTCTTAACGGTCACATAATGAACATTTAAATTTGGGACCCACCTGAAATAGGGAAGGACAGGTGCGTGAGTGCCCATGTACTTGGGTCCTCTTTTAGGGAAGGGTTAAGTGCAACAATGTCCGTCAAACCCCATATTCAAATTTGGGACCTGCCTAAAATGTGGAAGGACAAGGGCCTGAGTGCCCATGTCCTCAGGTCCTATTCAAGGCAAGATCAAGTGCAACAATGTCCCTCAAGCCCCATGTGACATGGATTTCAGGACATTTTCTTTTGGGAGTCAAAATAAACATGCAATATTTAAAATAAGGGACTTGGGAGCTAAACTTACAAGGAAAAAGCCTAGAGAGACATTTTTTGATATAACATTTAGCCCCCACTTTAATGTATTTATGAATGCAAGGCCCATAGATGCATTAAAGTATGGTCAAAACATAACAAACACACCAAGCACTTGAAGACATCAGAGAAAACACATTACAGACACATCAAACACAGTGAAGACAGTATCAGGTACGCAAAACATAGAGAAGACAACATTGAAGACATGGAAAACATGATGAATATAGTGAATGCAGTGATTATTTAATTTTCATTTTCATATATAAATGAATGTAAATGCAGATGGATGGAATGAAAAAATGCAACACACAACCCAAAATGTAGGAGGGCCATTTCACCACTCTCTTTGGACTACATATGCGGAAACAGACACGCAATACAAAACCTCAAGTGTAAGTGGAGCACGTCACTACATGAAGAAAAGAGGGGAAAACACACCATACAAAGCCCAAGTGGGGGTTAACCACACAAGGGGGAAAACACATGGAAGACACACGGAAAACATGAGCATCGTATAGCATGACAAAGACATACTATACATCTAAAACACTACAAACAAGTTGATGGAAGGAAGTTATTGCTAAGCCCCTACCATCACAGACACATTATAGGCACACCTAATGGTTGGGCTTATGCTACAACAACCGCCAAAGACACGCTTAAGGGAGGATAGTGTCAAATCCAACCCCGCACTAGCTCAAGAGATACACCATCTTGCCTCGCGTAGAGGGCTTTTGAGTAAAAGGATATGCACGATATCCCATCTCCATAGAGGGCTTAATTATTACAATATAGAATAAAGATGTGCACTCATGCTGGAGATACAACATCCTGCCTCTACAAAGGGCTTACAAAAATGCTTTGTTAGTACCAAAATCATCATCTACACCTTACCTTTATATTCCCCCACCTTAAGTTTTTGATGTCATGTACCAATATCAAGCACATTAAGGTAGAGAGAAAACACACAAGGGAACAAGAGCTTTCTCAAAGCCCATTCCCCCAAAGGTGACATGTGCTTCACGATCACTGAATCTTCCCACAAACACACAATTTCTTTTAAGAAGAGAGGTTAGAAATATTTCTCTAAGATAATGACCACATCACATGATCAAAAGAAATGCATGAAAAAAATCACATAAAGAGCCAAGGTTATACTACAGATTTGGAAAACCAGTATAATCGTGGGGCTATACTGCACAGATCTTAGAACTAAGTGTAACCAAGGTGAGACCTAAGAGAAACAAAGTGCACGTAGTAGCTATATTGTTATGGTTTGTTAGCAAATATAAGACATCATCAAAAGATTGCATAGAGTGATTCTACTAGCCAAGCATCAAATAATATATATCAACCCCATCATCATGTATGGACTAGGTCCATTTTTCCTTACTCACTAAAGGGACACATGGTCTATATCAGTATTATTCATTTTCATTATCCGCCAGCTAGATAGAAGCACTAGAAGAAGGTAAACATTAAATCAAGATAGGGGAACAAGTGCCTTAGGGTTGTCACATAGGTAGGTACCCCCAGTTAACCAACCACAATGTTGTGTCCCTAAGGCATGTGTAAGGTCATGTGTAGATCCACTGGAACTTTCCCTAGTAATGAATGTTATGATAGGACTTGCTTGGATAATATTTACAAATTTCTTGTTCTCTATGAGCTGACATTTATTGGAGGTTATGTGACTATAGTGCATGACAATTATATGTTTATGCTTGGGCTATCTCTAGAGTAGTTTTATCAAAATATATTCTATGATATGAGACCCACCCTCAGTAATTACTAACATATTATTTTTTGTTGATCTAGGATCGTATGAATTGACTTTTATATATTTTTATTGTATGACTTATTACATGATGTGGATCTTAGGATTCCTATTAATGACTAATTGGTGATAAGGTTAAGTTTGTTTATGGTTGATATGGTTTATGATATATACATATATAACTCATCATGTGATTTCACCTTCCTTTAGGCAATAT
Organism: Cunninghamia lanceolata; assembly: GCA_027924645.1. Lineage (NCBI taxonomy): Eukaryota > Viridiplantae > Streptophyta > Pinopsida > Cupressales > Cupressaceae > Cunninghamia > Cunninghamia lanceolata. Next base: position 2,101,405 of record BSBN01000244.1, read on the forward strand.
TGTTGAATGGTGTAATGCCCCTCCGTTTTCACCTTGGTTGAGCAGGTAGTCTGGCTAAGGAATCTATAGATGAAAATGGAATATGAGCTTCTGTAAGTAAAAATATAGATTGTTATGTTAATATTATAGTTGGATGATGTAGTAGTATATTGTTAGGTTAGGTGGAAAGGGCAACATCGTACCATTGAATGTATGGACATATGGAATGAGATACAAATGTTACAAATCCTTTCTAATGCTTTGGCTATTATGTCTATTCTAATTGGCATGTTTGAGTGAACAGGTATCAGGCATCGACTCCACCTGAATTGACATATGTGAGTGTGCCTTAACCAATGGAAAACTGTTGAATGGAGTTAACATAAGGTTTCCCTTGGCTCGTTGCCATCCTCGAAGAGGATGAGTTTTCAGTCCTTTGTCCTGTCGGTAAGGTCAGTTCAACATGTTTGTCAGTCACTTTTGTTATGGTCATGTGTTGTTCAAGCTTGGCCGTCGGGTTTTGTTGGCATTGGATAGCGTAAGTCGTGATTGTTTGATTATGTTTTATTTAATCATAGTCGTAGCTTAAGTTTTGGGTCTTGTGAGCTCATTGATATAATAATAATATATAGATAAGTAATGATTTGTGTAGTGGCAACAAAAAAATAAATAAATAAATTTATTTATCCTTGAGTTGTCATAAAATGTATATTAAGTAAATACTAAAATAGGCAAAATCAGAAAGTAATGATCGTCTATTTGTAAATGGCTTTAATAGCAAGTTGTAAGATAGTGTCTCAGGAGAATTTATTATTTTGTGGGGGAATCTTATAAATTACTGCTTCCTTGGAATAAGAGACTAATTTTAGTAATTGCTTTTGGGGGTGAGGGAGTAATGAAGGCCTAAATTTATTGCCTTTTCCACGTTATTGCTGCTGAGCTGCATTGCATATAAGTTTTCTGCCACCTATTCATGAGGAGAGGATGTTCAGGATCCATACTCGAGGGGGGGCGGGGGTCTACCTTTTTGGATGGAAAAAAAGAGAAATTAGAGGCCAGACCATAGTCTCTTACCGAAAAATCAACACATGCCTGGGGAGGACTTCTCTGGAGCTGGAAAGAGCAGGAAAACAAAGAAGGAATGAGAAGAATTCAAAGAAGAAAGTTTGGTATGTTTGCTTGTTTTGTTAATTCATGTAAGTTTGATTATGCAGCTAGTTTTAAGTTAAATCTGCAATAGTTTCATACCTGTGAAAGCATCCCCTGGCACAATTTTTCATACTTCCTCCTGACTGCATGTATACCTGAGGTGGATGCCCATACCTTGTCCAAGTGCCCATTTTGGTGCATGCTGGAATGGATGTCGGCAAAGGTTGTGGGTCTAGCTTTTTGCTTGACTGTTCCTAGAGTCTTTCCAACGAATCCATCTGGTGCATGCCCTGCAATCCTTGAAATTCTTGAAATAAAGTCTCTTTGGGGATGACTGTCATATAGTGCATACACCTTGCCTATGCCTTCCAAAAGATTACCTCTATGAGGCATCGATTTAACAGTTGGTGCACCATATCTCGGTCTTCAAGCTTGACTACCAATTAAACCACTTCACTCTTGCCCACCTCTATGTAGATGTTTGAGAGATGAACACTAGGCATGCAACATTTTAGGAAATCCAAAACAAACAAAAAATAGAATCGCCGCAAATACTCTTAAGTCTGTATTCGTATATGATCTATTTAAACACACACCTTGCACCCATTTGCAATTGAGGACCCTTTGTTGAGCGCAGTGATAACATTCTTCATTCTCTAGACCTGTATGGAAACATGCAAGCAAAACACAAAGTTAGGTGCCATGGTCTAAACACATACCAAGTCATAGAAGGAATCACCACTGGTTGTATTTCGATGTTGGTTATGTAATTTTGTTCTATCAGATCATAATTCAATGTTTAGATTGGCCCATTTTTGAGTTTCTAGCCATTTGATTTGTAAAAATTATGGAATTAGGGCAATTTCTTCACTGCGGGTTGGCTTAATTAGTCACCATTGGTTGTAATTTACATCTTCTTTATTATCGATAGTTTTAGCAGACTTGGTCTTAGTTTATTTTAGAGGTTTTCGAAAGGTTCTTTTTCTAAGTCTTGTGGTTTACTTTTTAAACAACAACGCTTTGTACCCATGCTGTATAGTTTGATTTAACTGATGTTTCTTTTTGATCAAAGTCCTCTTTTCATTTTCCACTCTCTCACTCTTTACTGGGAATTTTGTGTGGTTAATTATACACATCTTTTGGTAGTGAAACTGCTCTCTAACCTTTGTTGGTTCCTTTACCATCTGGTTTCTTTTTGGGTTTCAAATTTCTGAATGCATTTGAGTCGTCATTCATTCTTTGAAGGATTGCAATGATAACGGATTAATGGCAAGTTATTTTGAGATGTTATTTCTTTGGATGTCTTCCCAAGCAAATCGTATTCCTTGTTGTGTCTTTTTCCCATCTTGTATTCATGTCCATTAGAGTTGTAATGTGCATGTTGTTATTGAGATTGCTCTGTCAGTATTGCTGTTGTTATTGAGATTGCTATTTTTAGCACGTTATTGTTCTTAGCTACAGCCTCTATCTTTGCTTGACCTTCTTGCATTACAGTGCCAAATTCTCTCTCTGGTATTTAAATTTAGAAGTTCTTAGTGTCGATTCCAAAGCATTTTCATTAAATCCATTTATGTAGTCATAATGCAACTGTAGCAATCTTTGAGACCACATGTAGTTGAGATAATGGAGATCCTTGCATTTTCATGTTTGTTCTGTGTGTCCACTTTTCTCTGCATCTGTGTCAACCAAGGCATTTACATCTGCAGCATTTGACAAGATCCACCTCTATTTATGCTTGATAGATGGCTGTACTCTATTGTAAAACTCACTTTTTGGCAGAGGTAGGGAAGATGCGGGCAAATTGTGGAGTTGGGCTTAGTACTTACCCGTTGCTTTTTGCTTAAAAGTTTCTAAGGGTCTTTTCGACTAATCCATATTGTGCATATCATGTCATTGTTGTGTCCCATGAGTGACATTTCTTTGAGGCACTATGTCAAAGTTTAGGCACCTAGTATTTGTTTCAGTTAGTTTTTCCAGCTCCGCATATATATTGCAATAGTGCTATATCCTTGAAATTTTGTTAGCCATTCCAATGTTTCAATACTTATGATGGTGCCCATCTTTCTTATTGTAATTGTCACTTCTAATTCCATTGTGCCATATGGCATGTTTACCTTTAATTCTATTTTTAGATCTTCAAGAGTAAAATGGAATTCTTCATAGATAACTCAAGAAATATCTTTCTTTATATTTACCTTTTCTTTTTGTCTTATGTCATATTAATTCCTTATGTTAGTATCAGATTTTATTTTTAGAAAATAAAGTTTTCTATTGAAATTTACGTTATGGTGTAATAAAGTAAGAATTAGTAGTAATTGGTTTTTGCAATAAAATAATAATTTTAGACTATTTGATTAAGGTAATTTTGTAATATGTGTTATTATAGTCATTTGGAAGGTAGATTGTTGTTGGTAAGAAGTAATATTAATAGTATTTTATAAATAGGAATGTTTTGTATTATTGTTTTACACTACACTAGTTATCAAATTCAATCTTAACCAAATTTGCACTTAATATTATCGAATAAGTTTAGTAGCTTGATAGATAGATTATGGACAATTTAGTCTATTGTCTTAGTGAATATAGTGAAAGTTGCTATCGTATTTGCGTTTTGTTGGCTATTGTATTGAAACATGTTATTAATTAATGATTGTATTGATATACATTAGGAACGAAAAATAGGAGTTTTAGATAAATTCAAGGTTATTTAAATAATGAGATTTGTCATAGTTCTTTTATGGATTTATTTGTTAGTATCAATTTGAATGGGAGGATGGTGTTGTTTGGTCTTTTGATGTTGTTGTGCATTTGAGAGAGAATGTCGATGTAGGGCCACTATGTTCAGTGGTGTCTAGTTTTTGCATCATCAGGAAAGTTATTCTAGAGGCCAAGAAGGGTAGCCATGTATATGTGATTTTGTAATGGTTGTATATGTATTGGCTTTATGTGATGTTGACTCCTTTACATTTATGGTTTCTTATTCATGTTGAAAGGTTACATGTGCAAGATGGATTATGCCTCATTCAGAGTACTTAATTCATGTGGCTATGTTGTGATCATGTCGTGATAATGTTGTTAAGTCCATCTTGAAAGTTGTAACAATTACTGTATTGGTTTAAGTAAAAGATTGAACTTGTTTGGTTTTATGTAATGTTTACCTTTCATTATCTTTGGTTCTTGTGGATGTGACGATCGAGCAAGAGGACCCATGCCTTGCTCTGGATTACACCTTGCTTATGATTGAAAACTTTGGAGTAGGAGGACTCATGCCTTGCTCTGTTGATATCTTATGTTGAGACTTGTATGCAAGAAGGTAAATTCCTTGCATGGTTTATGGATACTTGTTATGATGCTTGATGGATAGGGTCTTCTAGATGTAGGTAGGGGAGTGGCTTTCAATGTGGGGCCAGGGCCCAAAGTGGTTGCTAGGGTAACCCATTGGAAGTTATTAACCAGTGACAACTTAATACTAAATTTGAGGGGTGGGAGAGCTTTCATATTAATCAAGATAATTGGATGCCTCACTCATGCCTATAGTGCTCGTCTAGGCTAAGGATGAGATGGGAAGGCCGTGGTTGGCAAAATCAACTTCCTTGTCCTCATGAAAGGGATGTTGAATCTGCATGTGTCACCCTATGGGGCCGGCATCTAGTGAGAGACTGTCAGGGTAACCATAGATGGAGGCCGGTGCCTAGCGAGAGACTGTCAGGGTAACCCATGGATGGGGGCCGGCGTCTAGCTAGAGACGGTCAGGGTAACCCATGCTTGGACCATGCGATGACACTCATCCCTACTATAGTTTAGCATTCCCTCTTTGTTATTCTTTCTTATGTTGTGTGAATGCCTCTGGAAGTTCTATTAAGTGAGGAAGTGTTGTTTATGCTGTTTGTGTCGTCTTGTTGACCCGTGTTGTACTTGACTCATGTGTAGTCCTTGCAACTGTCAGTCTTCTGTCTTCTTATTTGTTGTTGCTGTGGAACCTTATGTTATCTCCTAGCACAGAGGGGTGGACCTTAGGGTTCCACATGGTCAGGTGGTAGTGCTATTTTCTCCATTGGTTCTTCCTTGCTGATGTTCATGTGCGAGAAGAATGGATCTTGTGATGCAGATTCTAGATTTTGCTCTAGATTGTTGAGGCAACTATTTATTCTTTTGAGCTAGTTTTGTGTATCAGATTTATCATATTGTAAGTATTCCAATGTAATTCAGAACGAGATAGTGGGAATGATGTGATGATTGAGCAAGAGGACCCATGCCTTGCTCTAGATTACACCTTGCTTATGATTGAAAACTTTGGAGCAAGAGGACCCATGCCTTGCTCTGTTGATATCTTATGTTGAGGCTTGTATGCAAGAAGGTAAATGCCTTGCATGGTTTATGGATACTTGTTATGATGCTTGATGGATAGAGTCTTCTAGATGCAGGTAGGGGAGTGGCTTTCAATGTGGGGCCGAGGCCCAAAGTGGCTGCCAGGGTAACCCATTGGAATTTATTAATCCAGTGATAACTTAATACTAAATTTGAGGGGTGGGAGAGCTTTCACATTAATCAAGATAATTGGATGCCTCACTCATGCCTATAGTGCTCATCTAGGCTAAGGATGATATGGGAAGGATGTGGTTGGTAAAATCAACTTCCTTGTCCTCATGAAAGGGATGTTGAATCTGCATGTGTCACCCTATGGGGCTGGCGTCTAGTGAGAGACTGTCAGGGTAGCCATAGATGGGGGCCGGCGCCTAGCAAGAGACTATCAGGGTAACCCATGGATGGGGGTAGGCATCTAGCTAGAGATGGTTAGGGTAATCCATGCTTGGACCATGTGATGACACTCATCCCTACTGTAGTTTAGCATTCCCTCTTTGTTGTTCTTTCTTATGTTGTGTGAATGCCTCTGGAAGTTCTATTAAGTGAGGAAGTGTTGTTTATGATGTTTGTGTCGTCTTGTTGACCCATGTTGTACTTGAGTCATGTGTGTTCCTTGCAACTGTCAGTCTTCTGTCTTCTTGTCTATTGTTGCTGTGGAACCTTATGTTATCTCCTAGCACAGAGGGGTGGACCTTAGGGTTCCACATGGTCGGGTGGTAGTGCTATTTTCTCCATTGGTTCTTCCTTGCTGATGCTTGTGTGCAAGAAGAATGGATCTTGTGATGCAAATTCTTGATTGTGCTCCAGATTGTTGAGGCAGCTATTTATTCTCTTGAGCTAGTTTTGTGTATCAGATTTATCATATTGTAAGTATTCCAATGTAATTCGGAATGAGATAGTGGGAATGATGTAATGATGTACCCTTATGTATGGGAGATTGTACATGTACTTGTAATTCTAATTATATGATCTTGTTGATTACTTATCTAATGTTTATCATGAAAATGTTTGTGTTCATTCATGTGAAGCAATAGTTTAGAATTAAATTATTGATGATGTTAGTTAATTCTTGACCTTGTAAATAGTTTAGAAAGTAATGCAGCTGTGGAACCTCAGAGGACAAGTTAGTTAAGTGATATGTATTGATGTGTTGACAGGATTTTGTTATTTCTCTCTTTAAAAAAAAAAAATTATCCTGTTGTTTAGCATAGTTGTGTTGTCCTCTGAGGTTTCCTAGCGGGGTGTTACAAATGGTATAGACATATGTTCTAAACAGAGATGTGGCAGGATTAACCATTGATATGATTTGATGTTATATGTTGATATTTTGTGTAGAGATTTAGTTCATGAGGAGATGCCATGATATCAATATTATGTGAGAATTTTAAATTTATCTTATGAAATGTCTCTCGACGATTAAATATATTATTGTTACTTTTGTAATGAAGACTTGTTATGGATATACAATGCACATATTGATGTTACTTATTAATGCTTCAACTATGATATTCGTGATAACCACTGACCTCGAAATGAGTGTGTAGGTACATACTAGATAGTGGAAATGGGGAAAATACAAGGAGACCCTATTTTGTGAAACTAGTAGAGCCAACCAAGTCTATGTAGAGAGACTTAGGTCCTTTGTATTGTGAAATGTACTACCATGTGTTGTGTTTTACCTTGTGTTGTATTATGTAGTGTCATATGTCATGGTGTTGTATTATGTAGTCTCATATGTCATGGTTGTTCTTTGTGATGTGTCATGCATTGCTATGTATTGTGTAACTTAAACTAATTAAATTTCCCTTTTAGTCTTTTATAAGGGTGTAAAAGAATTTAATATAGTACCTTTGTCTTAAAAATAAAACATTAACACCTAAGTTTATGTCTAGGCACTTTTGGAGGGGAAAATTAATCAATAATTTTTGAAAACCTTTATTTTTTTTTACCCTAAATAGGGTGATCAAAATTAGAGAGGTGTTGAGTCATTAGAGAGGGGGATGTGTGTGTTGTAAAGATTTAAGAGGGCTGCAATAGAAACCATGGAAAATAAAAACAAGTGTCCCCAACTGAAGACACAAGTATTTACCTCTCAACAAGAGAGGTGTCAAGGGAGGAAATTTTTAATCAATTATTTTGGGGAAAAGAAGGGGGGCTTCTCCTTGTCCTCCTAGCTGTTGTAAATTTTCTTTTTTTACCATGGCTGGAACCTTATGGGAAACCATCTTCTATAATTTTTTGGAATCACTTGAAATTGTGTTTTTGACCTATATTATATGGATCACTTTCTTTTACTAGGATTTATGCACCTTCTAGGTTGTTTGGAAAAAGATGCTATAATTTCATTTTTCATCTATAGTAACTGTTGTGCCATCTACCAAAAAATGCTTTCCATCAGCAGTGACTACCTTATCACCTGCTATATTTTTTCTCTATATAATAGGAGGGCAAATCTTGTACATAGAGGTCTAGCTGTGGAAAAAGAGTAAGCTAGATATCAATGGATTGGGATCTGCCTCCTCTAAGTGTTGTGCAAGGATCCAAGTAGTATTAGCACTGTAAATTGCATAGAACATGTTACAATAAATTGTGTGGGTAAAAAAAAGTTGTATTAACTGTCTTATATTAATTTCCAGGAAGAAATTATTTTCTATTTCTGTTGGGTATTGTATTGTTGAATGTCAAGCAATGATTGGGGTAAAGAGAGAGATGTCCTCAGAAGAATTTGAGAGAGGCTGGGTAAGAGCACCTAAAAGTTTCTTGTTCCTTGTCCCTACATGAGGTCTTAGCAGGCTAAAGAAGAAAAAGAAAAGAAGACTGAAGGGTGTAATGACCTATAGTTATTGATGGCAGATGACTGATACATGTTGAGTGACAAAGGGAAAGAAGAGAGGAAAGCATTGCAAGGTCTAGTGCTGAGAGAGGGGTCAAATCTAAGTAATGGGAGTGTATGTCAATGTATACTATTAATGTGTTAGTAGATAGTATGTCCTCTGTAAAATAAAGAAATGAAACTGCTGTAAACTAGCTTTGTATATTTGTTACATACCTGCTCTTATATGAAATGGATTTGTGCCAAGGGAAAAAAAAAGAGAAGAACTAACAAGAAAATAAAATGAAATGGAAAGGCTAATTGTATTGTTGTATATGAAATCATTGAATCATTTCTAGAATTGAATTCTCCTAATGTAAAATTATAGAAATTATGACTACTGCTATGTGTGTATAAACATATTCGTCCTTTTGTTACAATACATGTGTTCCTTGATACCAAGAAAGAAGAAAAAAAAAAGATCTTAGACCTAAATTTATTTTAATATCTCTTTTTACATTTTTAGAAAGAAACCCTCCCTCGTCTAGGTGGAATGAGACCTCACTTTGTCTTTCTTTAGTTCATTTTCGGTGGTTGATCATAAATATGTCAAGTGAGGCAAATTGGGAGGGAGCCTATGTGTCGAGCAGAGGTTTTGAATGGCTACTACATGTACTATTAGGCAAAACTTTGTTCCTTTTACTTAAACTACTAGTATACCCCCCCTGGAGCTCTGGTATTTTTCTATTCTGTCACAAGGATGAAACGTGTCACACCTTTTGAGTTGAGTAAAGATAATGGAATTTTGTTTGAGGAATGAACATGTATACCTAATCAATACTATCCATTGCCATTTAAAATCACAATCAATACTATTCTAAAAACAAAAGAAAATAGAATCTGAAATAAATAAGGGAAACAAAGCTTTCTCTACATCGTAGCTCTGAGGGTCATTCAAAAGATGCCACAATTACCTATGAGTTGCATAGGACTATTGTACTCATTTTGGTGGATGATCTACTCTGGAAGTTCAGACACTACCAAACATAACAATGAAAAGAAATTGGTCCCAAGATCAATGATTTTACTCCATTTCTTTTTGTGTATTCATGCATTGATGGTTTATACCTAGTTTTGGGTTGATCGGCCTCCTTCATCGTTAAGATCACCTACATGTGCCACTACAGATAAAAAATGAGAGGTTATTCAGGGGCTATTCTAATGATGATGTTTTCTCTTCTTGAAAGAAACATGCTTCCTACTGCACAATATAAATGAACTATTCATTATGGGAAAGATGCACACATTTTCCCTTAACTAAGTGTCGATATCCTAGTGTTGCAAAGTTGGGCTTCTTGGGCAATAACATCGACATCATTATATACTGTGTAGAACAAAATTTTCACATGATCTGAGCAACAACATAAGAAAAAAAATCATAGCGACCCAAAAATAATTACAGTGACCAAAATCATATCCCATGAATGGAATAGGAGAAAACAAACAATCAATCATCGAGAAAATCACCAAATGGGTGGGAAAAAGTTGATTGAAGGAAGCCATGAGTGTTCATAGAAACTGAAACATTAGGCTAGGTTCAACTCTATACCAACACATTAAGAGTCAACTATCAAATAAACCCCAGATCATGCTAACCGCTCCCTCATGAAGAGGCCTTGTAATGCAACAAATAGATTGTGCCCAAGGTGAAACAAGATAAGGAAATAGAGTAAAGAATTAAGTTTATACCAAATGGTACATCTGGAAGTAATGCAAAAAATATAGAACTGTTAGTTTTCAACCTACCCTGGCCATCGCCACATTGTTCTCCTACCCAGCAAAACACAAAGAATCTCAAAAGATGCATCATATTGGGCGAGCAGCTAAGAGATTATGGTAACAATGCTTGAGATACCTTAGGGTTATGCATATAGGAGAACAAGATCCGCACCGTTTATGTGAACTTGGGAATCCTCACTAAATGTATATATATATATATATATCACCTCATTCACTTTCTACTTTTCTTTTGGGAGTCATATGTTGTTTGAACTTAGTATAACTGATCATCTCGAGAGGGGTGCTAGGTGCCCTAAAACAATAATGTGTGCCCAGTTATGCCAAACATGCTATGGTAGTGAATTATATGCCATGGGACCTACCTCGAGGTCATATAGTTAGCACTCTAACATATCAACCTCCATGGGAAATCTTAACTTGATTGGAGGTTTGATAGTTTTAATATTTAAGTAAATGTGTAGCAATTTATGTGCGTACCCCTCCTCCTTAGTCTAGCTAGAATTTTGAGAAGGGATTAATACTTTTAAAATAGATTTACCATTAGGGAGGCTTAGCTTTCGATATTAGTTCAAAATTAAGATTAAATTTTTTTAGTCTTGATAGAATAAGGGGACTCTTAACCCTAAACTAGCAAGCTTCCCTTCAAGGTATAGTTTTGTCTTAACAGAAATAACAAGGGTGGTGATTGTAAGAGTAGACATACATATTGTTTTGACTCTTAGAGAAGGATTATATGAACTTTTCCCTGGTGCTCTTACTTCCACAATGGTTATTAATTGACCAACAATGTTGAATTTCAGATCTTTAAACCCCAAAAAAAAATTGTTTCATCCTTGCGAGTATGTTTTAGGTGAGGGCGTTACATAGGTATTGGAGCAAGGTTCCCAACTTTGGGAGCTTTGGGAATAGACTGTACAAATTGAATTGTTTTATTTAAAAAAAAAAAAAAAAACTATTAAGTGCTTGTAGTGTGCCCTACCTTTGCCGTGGTGAATTATGTTAGCAATAGAATAGGAGGATGTGGTAATGAGAGTAATGTATTTTTCTAGTGAAATAATAGTGGATTTAATAAAATTTCTAAGTGAAAATTTTCCATCTTAACCTTAGTTTAAATGGTTAAAAAAGAAGCATTCATGTATTGGACCCTGATCATTGTAAATTGAGTTTCCTATGTCTCCTAGGAAACTCAAAATCATGAATTAAATGTAGTTTCCTTATGAGCCCCGACATGTATATTTCCTTAGTTAATTGTCTTGATGAACTTGATAGTATAAATTGTGATGTCTAGTTGAATTGAATTATGGAATCTTCATATTATGTTCTTATGAGACTTAAGTTTTAAAACAAATAAGAATGTCTTTCAATTGATTTAAAGTGAGAATTATGTGAATATGTAATTCTCTTTTTGAAAAGTGGAAGTGGTTGGTGCTCTAGTGGATTGAGAAATTTCATGGGATGTGATTACTTTGTATATTATGGCTTGGGGGTTGAGAAAAGAAAATTTAGCAGAGAAAAGTGGAAAGAATGGGTTGTTAAATTTTAGTCAACATTACGTTATGAATTCCTACATTTGCTAGTGTTTAAGTGTAATAAATTCTTGTGTAATTTTGTTGTGTGAGTTTAATTGGATAGGATTCAAATCATACTTAGAGAAAAATATACTCTTACTTGTCTATAATTATAATTGTCTAATGGAATTAATTCCCATAGAAAAAATCTTTAATTGTTTAAAGATTTAATCTTTCCCTTGCCCTTATTTTTCCTTGCTAGCCTTCATTAGACTAAAGTTCATAATTTGCCCTGTCTTAATGTTCTTATTTTCCTTTGTGGGATGTAGTCGCAATTCTTAGTTTTGTATAATTTTCAATAATTTAATCCAAATGATACAAAAGATTTAATTATAATTTTTAAAGAATTAATTCCCATAGTAAAAATCTAAAACAAAGGTCATTAAACTAAATATTAATTTTGTTTGTGGCTTTTAAAGATTGAAGAGCTAGCTCTCAATAATTTACTTGCTGTTAATTTTCTTTGTGGTATTCAAAGATTTGTTTATGCAAGAAAAATAAAAAATGTTGCATAGTACCCTTACCAATTAGACTTCTCTCCTTATCGATTAAACTTCTTCTCCCAATTTAATTTGCTCTGTTTTTATTTGGTTTGATTTTTCTCAAATTTATGTTTTAGTATTGCTTATATTTATACACATTATTTTGTTGGCTTTATTAAAAAAATATGTGAGCTCTCTTTTCTTTATGTACAATCAAAGTCATATATGAGTCTTGAGGCACTTATATTGAAATTGTTATTGAGAATAGAGATCTATGCTACTTTAATAATTTTATTAATTTATTTCAATATATAGGGTCAGGAGCTAAAATATATATGTATTACTATATAATGCTAGTTTTACTTAAACAATTATATTATTTACTTTATAAATTTACATTTAAAGATTGAAGAATCCTAAAAATTAGTTTTCATCCAAATGATATGAGAAACTTAATTATAATTGTCTAATGGAATTAATTCCTATAAAAAAAACTTTAATCTTTTAAAGATTAAAGAACTATAATCCTAATTTAAAAAAAGTAATTCATTGTGCATTTAGTTTTCTTTGTGGATATTGAAGACAATTCTTAGCTGTAACAACTAGTTTTTAATGGAAAATTTTCAATAATTTAATCCACTATAACCTTAATAATTTAATTTCTAATAATTTTATTTGTGGATTTTAAAGATTGAAGAACTATAACTCTATCCCTCATTAAACTAAAATAAAGTAATTTACCTTTCCATTATTTTTCTTTGCTAGCCTTTCATTAAACTAAAGTAAATAATTTACCCTACCTTAATTTTCTTATTTTTCTTTGTGGGATGAATTAATTCTCATACTAAAAATATAAAACAAAGGTCATTAAACTAAATATTGATTTTATTTGTGGCTTTTAAATATTGAAGAACACTAACCCTATCTCTCATTAAACTAAAGTAAATAATTTACCCTGCCATTAATTTTCATTGTAGTTTTCAAAGATTTGTTTAATAAAGAAAAATATCAAATAAAATTATAATTTATAGGTTCCATAATTTAAGCTGCACTTTAACTACAATTTTCTTTTTAGTTTATTGAGTAGCACGTAGATACAATAAGAGTAAATAATATGCAATGCTATATAACCTTCTATAAATAATAGCTGGAGCATTGCATCACTTCATAAATTCATTTTATAAGAAAAATAAAAAAATGGTTTCATAGTACCCTTACCAATGAGACTTATCTCCTTATCGATTAAACTTCTTCTCGTAATTCAATTTGCTCTATTTTTATTTGATTTGATTTTTCTCAAATTTATGTTTGAGTACTACTTATATTTATACACATTATTTTATTAGCTTTATTAAAAAATATACCATCTGTACTTTATTTTTATGTACTGTCTAGGTCATCCCTTAATAGGTGTAATTATTTTTGAATGTCGGGTTGTTAACACATTCACGCTATTACACTCCACCCTTTGGTACCACTATAGTTACACCACTTAATTAATTAGTGTAGAGGGGTGTGAGAAATTAATTTTAATTAAATAAATAGGATTTATTTAATTAATTTAATGATGGAGAGAATATTAAAAGGATAATTGTAATTAATTAAATAAATATTAATGTTTTGAATGAAAAGATGGGGATAATGAGGTTGAATGGCTAGATCCTCCTTTCAAGAACATATCAACCAAGTTGAATCACACTTTTACAAGAGGATTCACCTACAGGTTATGTTGTCACTTGGAATGATGTGGAAATTAAGAGATTTTCAATTAATATATTAATTTAATCCTCAAATATCCTTAAAACCCTAATTATGCAAAACAGTAAGTAAAATGATGAATTACGATAAATGCTTGTAGACTAACGTAGTAAAAAGAGATTAATTACTTGTCATTTTTTAAAGTCAGAGATGTAGAATAGTTGGGGACATTGGCACTCATGCCCCTATCCAAGGTGTTGTTTTCTTTAGGGAATCCTGATCTCCTTCAAACACTAATGATCACTGTACTTTTCATTTCCGTGTCGGGAGATGTGGACATTAGCACTAGTGCTCGGGTCTAATGCAGGGTGTTCTTCAGGATGTCAGAACCTCTTTAGATGCTGATTGTCATTGTCACAATGATTTATGTGTTTTCAACCTCAAAGGACACTGGTACTAGCGCTCTATTCCAAGCAGTGGTTTTCTTCATAGATCTAGAATTCTTATCTTCTGCAACCTTCCTCTGCAAGTCCACTCAGTGAAATTTGATTCCTATAACCTACAATCACAAGGAATGTGGTTGGGGGTTGTGGTTTTTAGAGGCTTTCCTCAGTCAAGCCCCGAAAGGACATTCAAGTATTTTGAATACCATTGTTATATAAAGAGTGTGTATCCTTATGGGATAGAGGCAAAAATAAATTGATAAAGATTGAAACACAAATAGATATCACCTCAGAGGTGTAGATCTCACATAGATGAAGATTCTTCAACACATGAGAAGAGGAAGCTAAATCTGCAATCACATTCACAATAACAATGCTCTGCTTTGCAACAATGAATATCTTGAATTCTCTAAAATCATAAGTTTGTGAAAATTTCATAATCATCTTCTAGTTTACAAATGGAACCCTAAACATACTTATATATGCAACTAAATACATTCTTTCTTTAAATTTTGTAATTCAAACTTAAAATGTCGGCAATGGAACCTCTTAACGATCACATAATAGACATTTAAATTTGGGACCCACTTGAAATAGGGTAGGATAGGGGTGTGAGTGGCCATGTCCTTGTGTCCTCTTTCAGGGTAGGGTTAAGTGCAACAATGTCCCTCAAGCCCCATATTCAAATTTGGGACCTGCCTGAAATAGGGAAGGACAAGGGCATGAGCACCTATGTCCTCAGGTCCTATTCAAGGCAAGATCAAGTGCAACAATGTCCCTCAAGCCCCATGTGACATGGTTTTCAGGCCATTTTCTTTCGGGAGTCAAAATAAACATGCAATATGTAAAATAAGGGACTCAGGAGCTAAACCTACAAGGAAAAAGCCTAGGGAGACATTTTTTGACATAACATTTAGCTACCACTTTAATGTATGTATGAATGCAAGGCCCATACATGCATTAAAGTATGGTCAAAACATAGAAAACACACCAAGCACTTGAAGACATTAGAGAAAACATATTATAGACACGCCAAACACAGTGAAGACAGTATCAGGCACGCAAAACACAGAGAAGACAACATTAAAGACATGGAAAACATGATGAATATAGTGAATGCAGTGATTATTTTATTTTTTTCATATATATATGAATGTAGATGCAGATGCATGGAATGTAAAAATGCAACACACAACCCAAAATGTAGGAGGGCCATTTCGCCATGCTCGTCAGGTTACATATGGGGCAACAGACACGCAATACAAAACCTCAAGTGTAAGTGGAGCACATCACTACACTCACACAAGAGGGGAAAACACACTAGACAAAGCCCATGTGGGGGTTAACCACACAAGGGGGAAAACACATGGAAGACACATGAAAAACATAAGCATCGTATAGCATGCCAAAGACATACTATACATATAAAACATTACAAACAAGGCGATGTAAGGAACTTATTGCTAAGCCTTCACCGTCTTAGGCACATTATAGCCACACCTAATGGTTGGGCTTATGCCGCAACAACCATTAAAGACACGCTTAAGCGAGGATTGTCTCAAATCCAACCCCGCACTATCTCAAGAGATACATCATCTTGCCTCGCGTAGAGGGCTTTTCAATAAAAGGATATACATGATATCCCATCTCCATAGAGGGCTTAGTGATTGCAATATAGAATGAAGATGTGCACTCATGCTAGAGATACAACATCCTGCCTCTACAGAGGGCTTACAAATATGCTTCGTTAGTAGCAAAATCATCATCTACACCTTACCTTTATATGTCCCCACCTTAAGTTTTTGATGTCATGTACCAATATCAAGCACATTAAGGTAGAGAAAATACACACAAGGGAACAAGAGCTCTCTCAAAGCCCATTCCCCAAAAGGTGACATGTGCTTAATGATCACTAAATTTTCCCACAAACAAACAATTTCTTAAATGAAGAGAGGTTAGAGATCTTTATCTACTTGATAATAACCACATCACATGATCAAAAGAAATGCATGAAAAAAATCACATAAAGAGCCAAGGTTATATTACGGATTTGGAAACCAAGTATAATCATGGGGCTATACTGCACATATCTTAGAACCGAGTGTATCCAAGGCCAGACCCAAGAGAAACAAAGTACACATAGTAGCTATATTGTTATGGTTTGTTAGCAAATATAAGACATCATCAAAATATTGCACGACGTGATTCTACTAACCAAGCATCAGATAATATATATCAACCCCATCATCATGTATGGCCTAGGTCCATTTTTCCTTACTCGCTGAAGGAACACATGGTTTGTATTAGTCTTATTCATTTTTCATCATCCGCCAGCTAGATAAAACCACTAGAAGAAGGTAAACATAAAATCAAGAGAGGGGAACAAGTGCCTTAGGGTTGTCACGTAGGAAGGTGCCCCCAGGTAACCAACCGCAACGTTTTGTCCCTAAAGCATGTGTAAGGTCATGTGTAGATCCACTGGAACTTTCCCTAGTAATGAATGTTATGATAGGACTTGCTTGGAGAATATTTACAAACTTCTTATTCTCTATGAGATGACATCTATTGGAGGTTATGTTACTATAGTGTGTGACAGTTATATGTTTATGCTTGAGCTATCTCCGGAGTACTTTTATCAAAATTTATTCTATGATATCAGACCCATATGGTCAGTAATTACTAACCATATTATTTTGTGTTGATCTATGATCGTATGAGTTGACTTTCGTATGTTTTTCTTGTATGACTTATTACATGATGTGGATCCTATGATTCCTATTAATGACTAATTGGTGATAAGGTTAAGTTTGTTTATGGTTGATATGTTTTATGATATATACATATATAACTCATCATGTGATTTCACCTTCAGTTAGGCAATATTATTGAAAGGTATAGACATATGTTCTAAACAGAGATGTGGCAGGATTAACCATTGATATGATCTGATGTTTTATGTTAATATCTTGTGTAGAGATTTAGTTCACGAGGAGATGCTATGATTTCAATATTATGGGAGAATTTTAAATTTATCTTATGAAATGTCTCTCGACTATTAAATATAATATTGTTACTTTTGTAATGAATACTTATTATGGATATACAATGCACATATTGATGTTACTTATTAATGCTTCAGCTATGATATTTGTGATAACCACTAACCTCGAAATGAGTGTACAGGTACATACTAGCTAGTGGAAATGGGGAAAATACAAGGGGACCCTATTTTGTGAAACCAGTAGAGCCAACCAAGTCTATGTGGAGAGAATTAGGTCATTTGTATTGTAAAATGTACTACCATGTGTTGTGTTTTACCTTGTATTGTATTATGTAGCGTCATATGTCATGGTGTTGTATTATGTAGTGTCATATGTCATGGTTGTTCTTTGTGATGTGTCATGCATTGCTATGTATTGTGTAACTTAAATTAATTAAATTTCCCCTTTAGTCTTTTATAAGGGTGTAAAATAATTTTATATAGTACCTTTGTCTTAAAAATAAAACATTAAGACCGAAGTTTATGTCTAGGCACTTTTGGAAGGGAAAATTAACAAAATCAATAATTTTTGAAAAGCTTTATTTTTTTTTACCCTAAATAGGGTGATCAAAATTAGAGAGGTGTTGAGTCATTAGAGAGGGGGATGTGTGTGTTGTAAATATTTAAGAGGGTTGTAATACAAACCATGAAAAATAAAAAAAAGTGTCCCCAACTGAGGAGACAAGTGTTTGCCTCTCAACAAGAGAGGTGTCAAGGGAAGACATTTTTAATCAATTATTTTGAGGAAAAGAAGGGAAGATTCTCCTTATCCTCCTAGTTGTTGTAAATTTTCTTTTTTACCATGGCTGGAACCTTGTGGGAAACTAGCTTCTATAATTTTTTGGAATCACTTGAAATTGTGTTTTTGACCTATATTATATGGATCACTTTCTTTTACTGGGATTTCTGCACATTCTAGGTTGTTTGGAAAAATATGCTATAATTTCATTTTTCATCTATAGTAACTATTGTACCATCTACCAAAAAATGCTTTCCATCAGTAGTGACTACCTTATCACCTATTGTAATTTTTCTCTATAGACTGGGAGGGTAAATCTTGTACATAGAGGTCTAGCTGTGGAAAAAGAGTAAGCTAGATATTAGTGGATTTGGATCTACCTCTTCCAAGTGTTGTGAAATGATCCAAGTAGGCATCAATCCTTGGTGGAATCCCTCAATTATTAGCACCCTAAATTGAAAATAACATGTTACAGTAAATTGTGTGGATAAAAAAAGTTGTATTAACTGTCTTGTATTAATTTCCAGGAAGAAATTATTTTTGATTTCTATTGGGTATTTTATTGTTGAATGTCAAGTAATGATTGGGGTAAAGAGAGAGATGTCCTCAGAAGAATTTGAGATAATATGGTTGGGTAAGAGTACCCAAAAGTTTCTTGTTCCTTGTCCCTAAATGTTTATGTTTGCTCTTCTCCTCTACAAAAAGGGAATTGTTGGAAGATTACTTAGGTGAAATATTGTGGCTTGAGGTGCTTATATTGTGCAAGGTTGAGTTGTGATGTTGTGTGAAATTGTGTCCTTGCTGTTGAAAAAATGTGTGTTACTATCATGCTATGTAGTTGGTATATCTATTCTACCTACTCCCCCTGTGTTTTCCCCTAGCTCTGGGGTGGACAACTTCTATCCTAGGCTGGGATGTAAGCATCCCACTAGCTATATCTAATAATTTTGGTTCCTATGCAAGTCTTAGCAGGCTAAAGAAGAAAAAGAAAAGAAGACTGAAGGGTGTAATGACCTATAGTTATTGATGGCAAATGACTGATACATGTTGAGTGACAAAGGGAAAGAAGAGAGGAAATCATTGCAAGGTCTAGTGCTGAGAGAGGGGTCAAATCCAAGTAATGGGAGTGTATGTCATTATATAGTATTAATGTGTTAGTAGGAAGTATGTCCCCTATAAAATAAAGAAATGAAACTACTATAAACTAGCTTTGTATATTTTTTACATACCTTCTCTGATATGAAATGGATTTCTGCCAAGGGAAAAAAAAGAGAACTAACAAGAAAATAAAATGAAAGAGAAATGCTAATTGTATTGTTGTATATAAAACCATTGAATCATTTCTAGCATCGAATGATCCTAATGTAAAATTATAGAAATTAGGACTACTGCTATGTGTATATAAACATATTCATCCTTTTGTTACAATACATAGGTTCCTTGATACTAGGAAAGAAGGAAAAAAAAGATCTTAAACCTAAATTTATTTTAATATCTCTTTTTACATTTTTAGAAAGAAACCCTCCCTCGTCTAGTTGGAATGAGACCTCACTTTGTCCTTCTTTAGTTCTTTTTCAGTGGTTGATCAGAAATATGTCAAGTGAAGCAAATTTGGAGGGACCCTATGTGTTGTTCAGAGGTTTTGAATGGCTACTACATGTATTTCTAGGTAAAACTTTGTTCCTTGTACTTAAACCACTAGTATACTCCCCCTGCAACTCTAGTATTTATCTATTCTATCACAAGGATGAAACATGTCACACCTTTTGAGTTGAGTAAAGACAATGGAATTTTTTTTGAGTAATGAACATGTATACCTAATCAATACTATCCATTTCCATTCAAAATAACAATTAATACTATTCTAGAAACAAAAGAAAATAGAATCTAAACTAAATAAGGGAAACAAACCTTTATCTGCATCATAGCTCTGAGGGTCATTCAAAAGATACCACAATTACCTACAAGTTGCATAGGACTATTGTACTCATTTTGGTGGATGATCTTCTCTGGAAGTTCAGACACTAACAAACATAACAATGAAAACAAATTGGTCCCAAGATCAATGATTTTACTCTGTTTCTTTTTGTGTATTCATGCATTGATGGTTTATACCTAGTTTTGGGTCGATCGGCCTCCTTCATCCCTGAGATCACCTACCTGTGCCACTATAGATAAAAAATGAGTGGTCATTCAGGGGCTATTCTAATGATGATGTTTTCTCTTCTTGAAAGAAACTCGCTTCCTACTGCACAATATAAATGAACTATTCATTATGGGAAATATGCACACATTTTCCCTTAACTAAGTGTCGATATCCCAGTGTTGGAAAGTTGGGCTTCTTGGGCAATAATGTCAAAAACATTATATACTGTGCAGAATGAAATTTTCACATGATCTGAGCAACAACGTAAGCAAAATAAATGATAGCGACCCAAAAAACATTACAGCAACCAAAATCATATACCATGAATGGAATAAGAGAAAAAAAACAATCAATCATCAGGAAAATCACCAAATGGGTGGCAAAAAGTCGATTGAAGGAAGCCATGGGTGTTCATAGAAACTGAAGCATTAGGCTAGGTTGACCTCTGTACTGACACATTAAGAGTCAACTATCAAACAAACCCTAGATCATGCTAACCACTTCCTCATGAAGAGGCCTTGTAATGCAACAAATAGATTGTGCCCAAAGTAAAACAAGATATGAAAATAGAGTAAAGAATCAAGTTTATACCAGATGATATATCTGGAAGTAATGCAAAAAATATACAAATGTTAGTTTTCAATCTGTCCTGGCCATCACCATAGTGTTCTCCTACATAGCAAAAGATGAAGAATCTCAAAAGATGCACCATGTTGGGCAAGAAGCTAAGAGATTAGGGTAACAATGCTTGAGATGCCTTAGAGTTATGCATATAGGAGAACAAGATCCCCACTGTTTATGTTAACTTGGGAATCCTCACTGAATATATATATTTATATTTCACCTCCTTCGCTTTCTACTTTTCTTTTGGGAGTCATATGCTGTTTGAACTTAGTCTAACTTATCATCTTGAGAGGGGTGCTAGGCGCCCTAAAACAACAATGTGTGCCCAGTTATGCCAAACATGCTATGGTAGTGAAGTATATGCCATGGGATCTACCTCGAGGTCACATAGTTAGTACTCCAACATATCAACCTCCATGGGAAATCTTAACTTGATTGGAGGTTTGATAGTTTTCATATTTACGTAAATGTGTAGCAATTTATGTGCGTACCCCTCCTCCTTAGTCTAGCTAGAATTTTGAGAAGGGATTAATACTTTAAAATAGATTTACCATTAGGGAGGCTTAGTTTTTGATATTAGTTCGAAATTAAGATTAATTTTTTTTTAGTCTTGATAGAATAAGGGGACTCTTAACCCTAAAATAGGAAGCTTCCCTTCAAGATATAGTTTTGTCTTAAGGGAAATAACAAGGGCTGTGATTCTAAGAGTAGACATAAATATTGTTCTGACTCTTAGAGAAGGATTATATGAACTTTTCCTTGGTGCTCTTACTTCTGCAATGGTTATTAATTGACTAACAATGTTGAATTTTAGATCTTTAAACCAAAAAAATATATCGTTTCATCCTTGCGAGCATGTTTTAGGTGAGGGCATTACATAGGTATTGGAGCAAGGCTTGTAACTCTAGGAGATTCAGGAATAGACTATACAAATTGAATTGTTTTATTAAAAAAAAAAACTAGTAAGTGCTTCTAGTGTGCCCCATCCTTGCCTTGGTGAATTATGTTAGCAGTAGAATAGGAGGATGTGGTAACGAGAGTAATGTATTTAGCTAGTGAAATAATAGTGGATTTAATAAATTTTCTAAGTGAAAATTTCCATCTTAACCTTAGTTTAAATGGTTAAAAAAGAAGCATTCATGTATTGGACCCTGATCATTGTAAATTGAGTTTCCTATGTCTCCTAGGAAACTCAAAATAATGAATTAAATGTAGTTTCCTTATGAACCCCGACATGTATATTTCCATAGTAAATTGTCTTGATGAACTTGATATTATAAATTGTGATGTCTAGTTGCATTGAATTGTGGAATCTTCATATTATGTTCTTATGAGACTTAAGTTTTAAAATAAATAAGAATGTGTTTGAATTGATTTAAAGTGAGAATTATGTGAAAATTTAACTCTCTTTTTGAAAAGTGGTTGGTGCTCTAGTGGATTGAGAAACTTCATGGGATGTGATTACTTTGCATATTACGGCTTGGGGGTTGAGAAAAGAAAATTTAGCAGAGAAAAATGGAACGAATAGGTTGTTAAATTCTGGTCAACATTACGTTATGAATTCCTACATTTGCTAGTGTTTAAGTGTAATAAATTCTTGTGTATTTTTGTTGTGTGAGTTTAATTGGATATGATTCAAATCATACTTAGAGAAAAATATGCTCTTACTTGTGTGTTTGCTTGTATTCATATAGGTGAAATCTAAATGTGAAAAGGGTATTTTAACATATATTAGATGAATTGGATTTAATATTTAGAAATGTGAAAACCTTTGTGATATGTTGTGTCAAATAATTTGCTTATATTACCCTTAAGAATGTATGCACTTTGTGTATTGTATAAGTATATTATGTGTTGAGGAATTATGAATGCTCAATAAAACATATTTCGATTTAGATCATCCTTGCACTTTATCTTGAATATTGGGTTTACATGAAGACATAGCTAAAACTTGAAAGCGTAGCAAAATTATTCATTCTAGAAAAAAAGATAAAACTAGGATAGGATGAAGAAAACAATCACTCACCATATATGGTTTTCAATGCAATAGAACTCAAGTTAAATTAAATGAGTAAGACCTACTGGAGCATAGGAAATGTAGTGCATGGTATGACAATGAATTATAACTACAAGACAAATTAGGGGTCCAAATATGTTTTGTGTGATTGAAATTGGGATTTTTTTTTCTGCAAAATGAGGTTGCTATAAAAAAAATTAGATATATTTGACTACTAATGAATGTACCTAGTAGTAGGTGCAATAAGTGAGCTTAATTTTCATGTGGTGTAATGTGATATGTATGTGGAATTTAACATGTGTTGTGATGTGAGAATACTAGTAATGTTGTGATTGTATATCAGAGTATGTGATATAGGATATCCAACTTGGGAAGAAGAGTTTAGTGGACATAACGTATGATCCACTTAAGCATGCCCTTGTGATAATTGTATATATGTGTAAATAACCCTTATGACTTAAAGCAGTGAAATTTTAAAAACATAATTTGTATTGAAGTGGATTTTATGGAGATGTGTGAGTCACCCTTCGTGTTCTCATATGGTGAGATGTCTAGTGCCACCCCTATTTGAGAGCATTCTCTCATGAGCACATTGGAGTACAGTCCCTTTTCCTCCCTAATTAAACCACATTGGTTGGTTTGTGTTGTAAACCCTTTTCTTTCTATTGTTCCAGGGGTTGTAAACATGTCAGACACTCAAAAGACCTATAAATGGGAGAGTTGCATGTGTTGGTGTGTGATTTAGCACATCACAAGGCATTTTTATTTGGAGATAATTTGGTCACCACTTTTGGGTGGTTTTGGCTCATGGTTTTGTAATTACCATTGACAGTTTACTATATTGTATAACCTATATATTAGGAGCTTGTGATGGAGGTTGCGTGTAAGAGCCTTATAGATGTTGAGTTACCTCCTAGATCTTTAGTTGGTTATACTCCTATTAAAGCTTGCTCTGCATGTATATTGTAATCTCCTTGATTTCTAAATAATATATTGGGCAGCTTTGGAGTGTGGGGTTTTTTACCTGAAAGGGTTTTCCCATGCATATCTTGTGTTGTGAGTTTTGCATTTGAATGTTGCTATTATTTTTTTGTTAATGTGCATCTTAATTTGTAACTAAAAAAGTTAAAATTTGCATAAATCTTTCCTCAGTAGATCAGTGTAGGAAGTGTTTTCTGCATACCTTGCTTCCTTTCAACAATATTGTTGAAGATTCTAGTCTTGACAATGATTCTCTATAAGATAAAAGAACATTTTATTATTTCAAAAGGCAAAGTGGTTACATGTTAGTTAGGAGATGAAAAATCTATATATACAAGTTAATTCTAATTGTAAGGATCCCTCGATTGGAGGTATTCCTCCTTTCAACATAGTCACTATACAAAAAATGTAAGGAGTCTTTGTGCTCCATTTTTTGAAGAAATTAGAAGAATTTTCTTAAATTTTGTGTCAATATTTCTCCTTTGATCACAGGTTTATTGTATGTTTGATTTGAAATCATTTCTTCATTTTTTTATTATACTTTTGGTTGGATAGGAAATGCAATAGACACTTTGTTCTTTTATTTGAAGGAATGAGAAGAATATTTTAGAACATTGTGTCTCCTTATTCTTTGTTTATTGCATATTATTCATATGTCTAAAGTGTAATTGACTCCTCATATTTTTCTTGTAGGTTGAAGGTGTAAACCATTAATCATTCTTTTCTCTTTCCTATATGTTGGATGCATAAAATGGAGTTTGTGTCTTCATTAGCTACTATACATTATTCTTCGTTCCCCTTTATTCTTCCTACATTTTGCCCAAGAAATCTTATATAGTGTCTGGTATGAGCCTATCTAGGGTTTCTGCTTTTTTTTTCATTTCCCATTCTTGTGTTCCTTTTGTACTATTTGGTTAAAAGTATTCAAAAATCCCATCATCTGAGGGTGATTTCCCTCTCAAATGTAGAGGAAAATCATTAATTTAATAATAATTTCTCCAACTATTATGAACATTTATTTCTATCCATTAGGCAAGTTGCATTGAATTTAACAAAATGTTGTAATGAAAAATTTGCACTTCTAAAGATTAAAGTTAGTGTCAGTGAACTTATTGATCTCCATTCTAGATGTTTTTGTCATTTTCTATTCATGAAAAAACAAGATCAACTACATAAATCTCCCATTTGAGTAAGGGCTAATAATATCTTATTATCCCACATATCAACCAAGCTATAATAAACAAGATCTTATAACAAATGAAATATTACTAAGCATGAATCCACATTAACTTTAGGGAGAAGCAATTGAGGTACATACATATCTAAAAAAAATGTAAGTAGAATAACTATCATTAATATATGGTATACATTGGAAAATAATGGACAAGAGTAGGATCATAATGGGCCAAGAAATGATAATGACAAAAATACACGATGGATGGAAATCTACTAACATTTGTATTTAGATTTAGATTTAGATGGAAAAAGTGCTAACATTTTAAGCTCAAATTTGTCCATTCCCTTTTTAAAAAATGCCTTGGGATTACCTTAGACTTAGCCAAGTGCGAATCTCAAAAATTTCCAAAAAATTATAAAATCATTTACCTAGTTTATCTTGAAATTGTCCACAACTTTAATCTTAAAACTAATAGACTTTTTTTTAACCAAATTCAATAAAACAAAAGGGTTTTTAAAGGAAATAATCACAATTTTGAAAATGTAATTTGTTCCTCATTACAAATATTATTTATTTTATGCATAAATTATATTTGAATTCATCAATGATATATATATTGAGAAACACTCATAAATTTCAAACATGAGAAAATAGTTTTTAAATCAAAAAATTGTGTCATACTTTGGGCTTTGTTGGTCATAGCTTTAAAAAATAAAGTTTTTAATTTCATATTTTTTTACCAAAGAGGTCAACTGTAACTCCCAAGTGCTCCATGTGGGTATCATCGTTCCTCTTACACAACTCATGCAAATGACTAAAAATAACTAGTCAAATATGTTAGCTATAGTCCAACTTGCAACCCCCTTCTTCAATGATTTCTTACATCTAGTATAAGACCAATGATACATGGTAGAGAATCCCAACAAAGAATTTCAAAATTCCCTCCATATGTGTCATTTTCTTTTCCATGTGGGTCTAAGATTTACAATATTTGACAAATATTTAGTAATTGCAACAACATTAGGACTTGTAAGTTTTACAACACCTATTCCTAAGAAATTGTATTTACTAAAAATTAATTAAATGATTGCATATATTAATCTATTCATCAAATTATATCTTAGACTATGAATATACAAATTCTTTATATATAATATTTGTATTCACGATGTTGATGGATCAAAAGTCCAAGATTCTTGTATTTCCAATATCAATTACAAAAGCATAAAATATTTAAACTTTTATAAAAATAAATATTATGTAAAATATAAAAAAAGCATCAATATTTCCAATCACATTTTGTGATATACAAAATGAATTATCTCACAAAATAATTCACAAAATAATCACTATATACAAATTGTTTAAACCTTTTTCTACATAATTATCTCATTTAAAACACTTTACTTACACATCATCTATTTCAATGTTCCAACAGTCAATAACAATTTTACACCTCATTCACAATTAAAAGTGGTAAATATTTGCCTTATTTGTATTGGCTAAAACTAACCTTTGACTATTGAAGTGAATGATGTTTAAGAATAGCCCATTTAAAACACTTTCAAAATGTTTTAAGCTCAATTCTCCATGCCTAATGGTTATTAAAAGTTATAAATTTTTTGTATAAATGATTCTATATAATAGATATTTTCAGCATACATGCTAACCACACTAATAGCCCTTATAGGTTCCGAATAACATTTGCACAAGGTACCAAGTGTTCAGATTTAAATTGACTCATTGGCCTACTATAAGACCTGATCATACTCTACCATTCTATGGAAACTACAGTGATCTACCCTTCTGTGGAAACTATGGTGACAATTACAGGCCTCGCATCTCATTTCATCATCTTGGCTGGCCTTGAACTCTCCACATCCATCTTTGGCATGATAGGGAAGCTGAAGGGTGTGATTCTTCCAACATTCCATGTACTCTACCTTTCTGTGGAAACTACGGTAACAATTACAGGCCTCGCATCTCATTTCATCATCTTGGCTGCGCTTGAACTCTCCACATCCGTCTTTTCCATGATGGGGAAGCTAAAGGGTGTGATTCTTCTGATATTCCATGTACCGCACCATGTACCGCACCATGTTAATTGATTCATTAATAGCTAACCCAGAAACAAATTGGGCTTTTGAGGTTTCAGTCCTTGGCTCTGAGAGTAGCTCTTTTTTATCCATCCTAACTCTATTCTTACAGATAGAGAGCAGAATAATATTTGAAAAATAGTGAAACAAATGGAGTTCAACGATGGCTATGAATAAAGATGATAGAACAGAGAGTCATTTTCAATGCTTCCCTTAACTTCTGATCTGCTTTGAGACCTGTATGCATGAAATCAAATATTTATCATACTTACATGATGTTTGAGCGTGATATTCAGGTTTGTAGCTATTAAGGGTTTTTCTTTTATTATAAACACTAACAAATCACTAGAAATAAATAATAATTTGTCTAAAATAGTTATATTTAATGCTTACATTGCACTTTAATATTAAAAAAAATGGAGAACATGATTGTGTAGGGTAATAAATCATAAGCTAAGTGATTGTGTAGGGTAATTGTTGCAAGGTGTGACCCTTGGTCTCCTTGTTCAGTGTTGCGCTGCGGTGGTTTGCGACATGGACTTAACCGCCTCCCATGCTTGTTAAGTCAAGTGGTTTCATCAGGCATTAATACATCGATCTTTTGGTGCAATGGCATCTAACAATTGGTATTAGAGCCAAGTTCCTCCAAACAAAGCCTAATAGCTTGAGGAAGATCTGGGAATTAAAATGGATGTGTATGGTATGAGGGAGCAACTTCAGTCTACCCTAGATGATCTTGAGCAATCTAATTCTGAAGTCAATGAATTGAAGGAAAGACTCAAACAGGTTGATGATTTCATAAATGAACTAAAAAGGAAACTGAGTCTCTCTATGAAAAAGAGAAAGGATCTACTTCAGCAATTGGCAAGTCAAGGTGAAGAAAATGATACAAATGGAGATCTAAAGGAGAAAACCAACTTATGTGAAAAGTTATCAAAAGAGATCATTATGGTAAGACATGAAATGGAATCAGGAGTTATGAAATTTACCCAAGAAATTGAAGAGGAAACAAGAACTAATGATGATCTAAGACAATCTCTCAAGGAGAAATCAGAGGATTGCCACAAGATGGATAGAATAATCAGACATCTTGAATCTGATCTTGAAGATGCTAGAGATAATGAAGAAAAACTTGATGATCAAATTGACACTCTTAAAAAGGATCTTCAAATCTCAAATGAATACAAAGAGAAATTCAAGATAAATTCTGTTCAACTTGAAGTTCTTCTTGAAAGACAAAAGAGGGTAGATGACAAGCATGGCTTGGGATATGAGAAAGGTGAAAGCTCTAGATCTAGTCAGAAGAATTTTGGATCAGGAAATCCAAGGAACGGGCCTAGAAGACCTCTGGTAAGGCAACCTAATGCTCAAAGATATCCATCCTTCAATGGATACTGCCACAACTGCAATAACTTTGGTCATAAAGCTAATCAGTGCAGAAAGAGAATAAATCAGACTAATACATCCTTCTCCAGATAGTGTTTCAACTGCAAAAGGTATGGTCACAAATCTCATGAATGTAGAAATATGCAAATGAACAATTCATTCAATGGTAGATGCTTTGCATGCAATAGAATGGGACATATGGCTAATCAATGCAGATCAAGAGGATATCAATCAAATATGCAAAGAAATGTTGTTTGACACAATTGCAATAGATCTGGTCATATTGCAAAATTCTGTAGAAGCAAGAATCAAGATAAAAGGGGTCCGGTGCATCATCATCAGAATCAAGACAAAGGAAAAGGAAAAGTGAATGCGGATGAAGTTCAAAGGGAGATGAACAAGATTTGGGTGAAGAGAAGTACAGAAAATGTTGGGGATGGATCCGCACCAGAATCTGGTGCTGATATTCCTTCCAGAAATTAAAAAGTGAGCTCTGGCTCAGGGGGAGACACAAGGAAAAACATTTTCCCCTAGCCAGTTAATTGGTGCCGGAATTGGCACAAGGAAAGTTCCGGATTAAAGGGTTCACAAAGGGACATCTAAATAAGGTTTGGTAAAGAGATGAAAGATCCGCAAGAAGTTTTGAATAGGTTAAAGACTAATCTGGTTCATTAATCATTTGGTGAGAAGTAGGTTTTTCACAGTTGAATCTGATATGATTCAAACTGAGGAATCTTGATCTGCGGATAGATGAAATGTTTGGGGAAAGGAAGATAGATTGTCAGTCATCACCAAGAACAATTCTAAATGCTTATTAGTGATTCAGAAAAGATTTTTTCTCAGAACAAGGAGAACAAGGCAACCGGAATAACTTAAGTTGTGCATTTATTGCATTATGAAATCAGGGTTTGCAGAGAAATATAAGGGATTTCCTATTAGTCATTTGCTCATTCTACATTAGAGAAGAAGAGGAAAAGAGCTTTGCAACTAAATCACCTCAAACATCTCAAGGATCAACTGCAGAAATCGATTCATCTAGCAATCTGATCCAGCTCATTGTGCGAACCCTAGAAGCTAAAAGGTATTTCCCGTTCTTCGATATCTCATTTTGAATCTTTGAAAGATGGCTACTCCAAATGTGGTAAAGATTTCTGATAGGGCTCGCCCCAAATTTAAGAAACATCCCTACAAATCTCTAGAAGTGGATCCCTTAGGGGCATTTTCTAGCATTCTGCATGTGGTTTTGCATATTGAAGATGTTAGGGAATATATTCATGTGAACATTGAAGATTTTGGTCAATCCAAGCTGGTAGATATCTATCACAATCAATTAATAGATGATGCTTTTGAACTCAAACCACAGTACTAGGCCATCCAGGATAAACATTTTGGTCAGTGCATTCATTTCCCCTATTTTGAAGAAGATGAATGGGTTTGATATGTGTTGAGAAGAGTGCATGATAATTTCTTATGGTTGAATAGACCATTTAAGATCACCAAGTATTCAATCAGGGCTGTAACCGGTTTGCACTCATGCAGAGGGGTACTTGTTCTCAAATCTGTCAAAAACCAAACCGTAAGTGAGGCTACCGGATCAAAATTTGACAAGAGAGCAATGACAATAGAAGACATCATAGATCCAAATGTTGAGTTTGCCTCCATGATAATTGGTTACAATATATATCACTCCTGCAGGGAAAATTTAGTACCCAGAACTGCAATTTACACTGCCTATCAGATGTTGAAAGAGAATGTAGATTATGATCTTTGTGAACTTCTTCTAAGCCAACTATTGGAAAACCTTCAAAGGATCAAAAAGGACAAGAAGAATTCATTCAAGTATGGAGGGCTAATACTATGTTTGTTTTTCTACTTTATGAATGAGTTGCCTGGATCCAGTGGTTGAGTATGGAAAAATGGTAGACCTATTGCCATTCAAATCAAAGACTATTTGCATGGGTTTGGGAATGCTAAGGCAAGAAATACAGCTCTGTGGGGTTATTTCAAGAACTTTCAGAGTATGATGCAAGCAAGAGAGAGAATTCCCAAATCTCTAGTTGAAAAGTATAAGGATACAATTTGCTTTATGGTAGAAACTGATCAGTGCCTAATGGAGGTTGTGGAGCCAAGGATAGTCTGGATCATGCCAATGGGGTATGAAGTAGATGAGAAAATTGTAGAACTACATGTTTAACACATGTTTAGTCAACCCAAGGATCCCAAGGCAGAAAGGTTTGGAACCTTTGAAGAGTTGAGTGTAAAAATTCATGTGGAACTTAGACAACCGGAGATAAAGAGAAAAGTGAGAAAAGAAGTAGAGAATGTTGCAAGAAGATATGGCATAACAAAAGAGGCACTTGATGCCAATAGAGAGAAAATAGAAAGGGCAAAGAAAGAAAAAGAAAAAGCAGATAAAGAAGGTGCTCCGGTGGAAGTCCCCTCCCAGACTAGATCCTCTAAGACCTCTGCACCTACAACTACTAAAAGCTCAAAGGCATCAAAACTGGAAGCAAAATCATCCAGTAAAATAGAGAAAAGAACTAAGACAAAGGCCACAAGGTCTTACATCAGTCAGAAGGATGATGAAGAGACTGAGTCAGATGAGGAGGTAAGGAAAATGAGGAAAAAGAAGAAAGTATTCGATGAACCCTCTACCGGTGAAGACAAGGAAGAGATGGCAGAAGAATTTGTTGAAAGGCCCACTCTGTCCATTGATGATGTAGTCAAATCAGTCACTGTGGATGGGAACCTAAAACCAATGACTGAATTCTATGATGATTATAATGAAGCTAACCAGAAGATCTTGCAAGAAGCTACAGTCAGGTATCTGAATATCTACAATAAGGCTTTTATTGAAATCATTTCTCTCATTCCCAAAAGCCTAGAGAAGGAATTAGAAATAAGGAAGAATAATGCCAAGGCAAAAGATATTGAGATCCATGAACAGATAGCTATTCAACTATATCCTTCAATCACTCTCAAGCAAATGAATATGATTTTCAAAGATTGCAAGGATGAGTTCCAGAGCAAAGCTAGAATGAATTAGCTTATGCTTGGAGAAACTGACCAAATAGCTAAAGAAACTGAAGAAATCCTCTAGAATGCCTACAAAAGATTTAACTTTCCTATCATAGAGGACATAAGTGATGAACCCTCTGCCATGGATGACAAAGAAGAATCTACTAAAATAGTGGTAGAAGAGGAAAAGGAGTCAAATAAAGAGAAAGCTAAAGACTTAGATTCCTCTGTTTCGAAAGAGGAACTTCAAGGAGAAGTAAATCCAAATTATCCAACAGTCTCTGGGCCTAAAGGAGAAGAAAGAATAGAGGAGAAAGAAGAAGAAGTGAAAGGAAAAGAAGAAGGTCAAACAGAAAAGACCACAAATGACAATGCTAAGGCTACAAAAGGGGAGAAAATCCTATCACCGGCAAGAGACACAGCAGAAGCAGTCAAGGATTTCCTGACTAAAGAAATGATGGAGATTGATGAACTAGAGTTACTTCAAGGACCATTTGACTTTGATTCTCTCTCCCCAGTACAAACAATGAAGATAGCATCCTTTTCCCAAGCAAAGGCTAAAGAGAAACTTCTAAAGTCTCACATGGAAGACTGTGAGCTGCTAGAAATTACATCCAGTGTGCTTGAAAAGATCATACCATCCTTTCAGAAGGATTCCTTGGCTTCATCTGGTAATCTGAAGTCTCTTGTTATCTCTGTCAGCACTCATTTTGAGTCTTTAGAGAAATCGGCTGAGGAGAAGGTCCGGAAAGAGTTTTTTAGGAAAGAGATTCTCTGAAGTACAAGGTCTAATTTCAAATGATAGGAGAGTTATGGATATTGGGATAGAGAGCTTAGAAAATGCTCTTAAAGATGGTAGAGATATATATAAATTTTGTTTATCCTCGACTAAAGTAACCAAGGAAATTGAGAAGAAAGTAAAAGAGAAAGAGGATAAACTGACAAGTCTATCTCAAAGTTTTGACCCTTTCTCCTCTTCCATAGTAAATCAAGAGTGCCAGACTCTTGCAACTATAAATAAAATAAAGAATCTTGAGAAGGAGAAGAAAATAAGAATAGGTAGGCTAAGTGAACTAAGAGGGATTATTATCCCTAAGTTAGAGGCCATG
Source organism: Cunninghamia lanceolata (assembly GCA_027924645.1). NCBI lineage: Eukaryota > Viridiplantae > Streptophyta > Pinopsida > Cupressales > Cupressaceae > Cunninghamia > Cunninghamia lanceolata. Next base: position 2,134,034 of record BSBN01000244.1, read on the forward strand.
CATGAGGCTCTAACTAATGCTCAGACCACAGCACAGACCAGTGATCCAACAGATCTCAAGAGGGTAGAAGCCTTTACATTCCTGTTGAGTGATCACATCTCAATTTTGGATAGGATGAAGCAGAGTTGGGCAACATAACTTGTCCAGTTGAAGACAACTTTTGCAAACATACTACAGTATATGTAAGTATAACCTGTTTATATACTTATGCAGCTAAGTATAGTTGAATTTTTGGGAATTTTGGTGTGTGGACCCTACCCTTTGCCATTGATGTCAAAGGGGGAGTAAGGAACAATGAAAAATGTGGAATCCAGCTAAGGGGGAGCTCCGATAAAGTGTGCATTAGAATAGAGCATCAACCAAGGGGGAGTATAGTATAACACTTAGTCATTTTTCACTAAGTGTTGCCATCAATGCCAAAGGGGGAGATTGTTGGCAAGAGAAACATTGTAGCTTCATGATTATTGTCATTGATGGCAACAAAGTTCATCCCACACATCCACAGGACATGGTGTTTCTATACTGGAAGTCAGATTGAAGAGTGTTGTGGTCTGGTAAGCAAGAACAAAGCATGTGGCAAGATCTGACAGTCAGGTCCGGATCTCTCAGAGGAAGTATCTTAGTAAAGTACAGACTTGGGGAAGTCAAGAGGAGTACCTTGACTGATATATTCTAGGGATTGAGCCTCCGGTGATGAAAGAGTGAAGAGATATGAGATTCTAAGTATTGGGGTCCTGTTTGACAGAGGAAGAACTGACTGGCAGAGCATCAAACATTATTCCGGATGAGATATTGATGGTGATCAAGGTTCTTAAGGTATCATTCATAATTGGTCGACATGTTAGATGACTTCTATGCATATCTCTTTGATACGCATCACTTGGTAAGCAAGAATTGAGCCGACAGACTAGAGTTTGGGAAAATACTGACTATTCTAGATGCCGACTAGAAAGAGGATGAAATCCTTTGTGTGGATATATATACCAGATGGACTTCGATGAGGTGTTGAGTTGTGTTGTGTGAAGTGCAAAGAAAAGTAGAAGAGCAATGTGGAAGCAGTAAGGCAGGTCTGGTATGTGAAAGGACAGCAGCACAAAAGAAGAGAAAGGATGAAGTGTTGTAGATCAGTATACTGAGCCTAATCAGAACTGAACTCCAGCATATGTGGATGCTTCTTATCAGTTCAAGTATCTTGTTACTCTCTTTATAACTTGTAGACAGTGAGTCTCTTATAGGCAGTGAGCCTCTTGTGAGCAGTGTGCTTGGGCAGTGAGCCCTAATTGGCAAGTGCCATTTTGTACTTCTATTCTTGTAATAGAGAATACATTCTTGGGTTAGTCATCCCGTGGTTTTTTCCCTTGACAGGGTTTTCCACATCAAAATCATTGTGTTATGTGCATTGACTTTGTTTCTACTTTCATGCTTATGGATGCTTATTTGCTTTGATGCTGCACTAGTTGTTAAAGAAGAACAAAAAGTTAAATTAATTAAGATAACTGATTCACCGCCCCTCTCAGTTATCAACAATTGGTATCAAAACTGAGGTCACAGGTTCAAACCCTACGCTTGCACTGGGGGGGGATTGTTGCAAGGTGTGACCGTTGGTCTCCTTGTTCAGCGCTACGCTGCGGTGGTTTGCGACAAGGGCTTAACCACCTCTCGTGCTTGTTAAGTCAAGTGGTTGTATCGGGCATTAATAGGTCAATCTTTTGGTGCAACGGTAGCTAACAGTAATAAATCATAAGCTAAGAATGCAAAGTTAAGCTAACAGGCTCCTTCTACTTCAAATTGTGACATGAAAGAAAAGGAAACTATAGTGATGCAAAATCAAACAAAACTCAATACCTTTCCTTGGTTGTGAATGATGGATCCAAATGATAAAGTGTTGATAATGATTGCTATATTAAATTGCTCTAGTGGACTCACCAATATGACAACATGTACCTGCAGATTCTTCTTGATATCTCAGATGAGAGGGAAGCCTAAATTTATAGATTTGAGGTATAGGAAAGGAGGGTTAGTAGTCATTTGCATTAGATGGCTAGGATTGAATGAGACAAATTAGGGCAAGATTAGAAGCTTCTATGGGGTTCTATAAGGACGAAGGGTTGAGATTAAAGATAGATGGATGGCTGGGATTAAATGACAAAAATTAGGGTAAGGATGGAAGCTTCTAAGGAATTCTATAAAGATGAATGGTTGACATTAAAGATGGATGGATGGATGGATGACTAGGATTAAATGAGAAAAACTAGGAAAAAATGAAAACTTCTATGGCTTATCTTTATGTGAATTGTTAGGATTAAAAAAATTCATATGTGAATGAATGGTGGAGATATAAATTTACTTTGACTTTTGTGAGATTGTCTAAGTTCAATGAATCTAAACAACCTTTAGTTGGTCATGTGACTAGTTGAATTGTTAATTCATTTATTTGGGGATAATGGATAAGGATTTGAGTTAATTAGATTAAATAATGGTTTGAAATAGGATTTAAGATTTTTAGACTAATTAATTAAACTAGCCTAGATATCTTAAATACATCTATCTGAAAGACGCACATAGATAAGTCTTGAGGTGCCTATATTGAAATTGTTATTGAGAATACATATTTACGCATCTTTTAGATAGATGTATTTAAGATATCTATGTTAGAGTGAGGAGCTATATATATATATATATATATATATATATATATATATATATATATATATATATATATATATATATATATATATATATATATATATATATATATATATATATATATATATATATATATATATATATATATATATAATGCTAGTTCTACTTAAACATTTATTTTATTTACTTTATAAATTTACATTTAAAGATCGAAGAGTCATACAAATTAGTTTTTAATTTAAAGCAAATGATATGAAAAACTTAATTATAATTATAATTGTCTAATGCAATTAATTTCCATAGAAAAAATCTTTAATCTTTTAAAGATTTAATCTTTCTCTTGCCCTTATTTTTCTTTGCTAGCCTTCATTAGACTTAAGTAAATAATTTACCCTGCCTTAATGTTCTTATTTTCCTTTGTGGGATGTAGTGGCAATTCTTAGTTCTGTATAATTTTCAATAATTTAATCCAAATGATACGAAAGATTTAATTATAATTTTTAAAGAATTAATACCTACCGTTAATTTTGTTTGTGGTTTTCAAAGATTTGTTTATGCAAGAAAAATAAAAAATGTTGCATAGTACCCTTACCAATTAGACTTCTCTCCTTATCGATTAAACTTCTTCTCCCAATTTAATTTGCTATGTTTTTATTTGGTTTTGATTTTTCTCAAATTTATGTTTGAGTACTACTTATATTTATACACATTATTTTGTTGGCTTTATTAAAGAAATATGTGAGCTCTATTTTATTTTTATATACAATCAAAGTCATATATGAGTCTTGAGGCACCTATATTGAAATTGTTATTGAGAATAGATATCTATGCTACTTTAATAATTTTATTAATTTATTTCAATATATAGAGTGAGGAGCTAAAATATATACATATTACTATATAATGCTAGTTTTACTTAAACAATTATTTTATTTTCTTTATAAATTTACATTTAAAGATTGAAGAATCCTAAAAATTAGTTTTTAATTTAATCCAAATGATATGAGAAACTTAATTATAATTGTCTAATGGAATTAATTCCTATAGAAAAAATCTTTAATCTTTTAAAGATTAAAGAACTAGAATCCTCATGAAACCAAAGTAATTTATTCTGCAATTAGTTTTCTTTGTGGCTATTGAAGGCAATTCTTAGCTCTAACAACTAGTTTTTAATGGAAAATTTTCAATAATTTAATCTACTATAACCCTAATAATTTAATTTCTAGTAATTTTATTTCTGGATTTTAAAGATTGAAGAAATATAACCCTAGCCCTCATTAAACTAAAATAAATTAATTTACCTTGCCATTATTTTTCATTGTAGTTTTCAAAGATTTGTTTAATAAAGAAAAATATTAAATAAATTATAATTTATAGGTTCCATAATTTAAGCTGCACTTTAACTACAATTTTCTTTTTAGTTTATTGACTAGCATGTAGATACAATAAGAGTAAATAATACGCAATACTAATCTAACCTTCTAGAAATAATAGTTGGAGCGTTGCATCACTTCATAAATTCATTTTATAAGAGAAAAAAAAAATGGTTTCATAGTACCCTTACCAATGAGACTTATCTCCTTATCGATTAAACTTCTTCTACTAATTCAATTTGCTCTATTTTTATTTGATTTGATTTTTCTCAAATTTATGTTTGAGTACTACTTATATTTATATAGATTATTTTATTAGCTTTATTAAAAAATATGTCAGCTCTATTTTATTTTTATGTATTGTCCAAGTCATCCCTTAATAGGTTTAATTAGTTTTAAATGTGGTCTCATTAACTCATTCATGCTATTACACTCCACCCTTTGGTACCACTATAGTTACACCTCTTAATTAATTAGTTTTCATTATTTAATTAATTAGTGTAGAGGGGTGTGAGAAATTAATTTTAATTAAATAAATATGATTTATTTTATTAATTTAATAATGGAGAGAATATTAAAACGATAATTGTAATTAATTAGATAAATATTAATGTTTTAAATGAAAAGTAGGGGATAATGAGGTTGAATGGCTAGATCCTCCTTTCAAGGACATATCAACCAAGTTGAATAACACTTTTACAAGAGGATTCACTTACAGGTTAGAGTGTCACTTGGAATGATGTGGAAATTAAGAGATTTTCAATTAATGTATTAATTTAATGCTCAAATATCCTTGAAACCCTGATTACGCAAAACAGAGAGTAAAATGATGAATTACGACAAATGCTTGTAGACTAACGTAGTAAAAAGAGATTAATTACTTGTCATTTTTTGAAGTTTGAGATGCAGAATATTCACAGACATTGGCACTCATACCCCTATCTAAGGTGTTGTTTTCTTTAGGGAATCCTGATCTCCTCCTAACACTGATGATCACTGTAATTTTCATTTCTTTGCCAGGAGATGCAGAGGACATTAGCACTTGTGCCTACGTCTAATGCAGAATGTTCTTTAGGATGTTAGAACCTCTTTAGATGTTGATTGTCATTGTCACAATGATTTATGTGTTTTCAACCTCGGAGGACACTGGCACTAGGGCTCGAGTCCAAGCATTGCTTTTATTCAGAGATCTAGAATTCTTATCTTATGTAACCATCATCTGCAACTCCACTTCGTGAAATATGATACCTGTAACCTACAATCACAAAGAGTGTGGTTGGGGGTTGTGGTGTTTAGAGACTTGCCTCAGTCAAGCCCTGGAAGGATATTTAAGTCTTTTGAATACCATTGTTAGATAAAGAGTGTGTATCCCTATGGGATAGAGGCAAAAACAAATTGATAAAGATTGAAACACAAATAGATATCACCTCAGAGGTGTAGATATCACATAGATGAAGATTCTTCAACACATGAGAAGAGGAAGCTAAATCCACAATCATAAACACAATAACAATGATCTTCTTTGCAAAAATGAATATCTTGAATGCTCTAAAATCATAAGTTTGCCAAAAGTTCATAATCATCTTCTAGTTTACAAATGGAACCCTAAACATACTTATATATGCAACTAAATACATTTTTACTTTAAATTTCATAATTCAAACATAAAATGTTGGCAACAGAACCTCTTAATGGTCACATAATGAACATTTAAATTTGGGACCCACCTGAAATAGGGAAGGACAAGGGTGCGAGTGCCCATGTCCTTGTGTCCTCTTTTAGGGCAGTGTTAAGTGCAACAATGTCCCTCAAGCCCCATATTCAAATTTGGGACTTGCCTTGAATAGAGAAGGACAAGGGCGTGAGCGCTCGTGTCCTAAGGTCCTATTAAAAGCAAGATCAAGTACAACAATGTCCCTCAAGCCACATGTGACATGGATTTCAAGCCATTTTCTTTCAAGAGTCAAAATAATCATGCAATATGCAAAATAAGGGACTCGGGAGCTAAACTTACGAGGAAAAAGCCTAGGGAGACATTTTTTGACTTAACATTTAGCCCCCACTTTAATGTATGTATGAACGTAAGGCCCATACATGCATTAAAGTACGGTCAAAACATAGAAAACACACCAAGCACTTGAAGACATTAGAGAAAACACATTACAGACATGCCAAACACATTGAAGAGAGTATCAGGCACGTAAAACACAGAGAAGACAATATTGAAGACATGAAAAACATGATGAATATAGTGAATGTAGTGATTATTTAATTTTCATTTTCATATATAAATGAATGCAGATGTAGATGCATCGAATGTAAAAATGCAACACACAACCCAAAATGTAGGAGGGCCATTTCACCACACTCTTTGGACTACATATGGGGCAACAGACATGCAATACAAAACCTCAAGTGTAAGTGGAGCACATCACTACACTCACATAAGAGGGGAAAACACACCATACAAAGCCCAAGTGGGGGTTAACCACACAAGGGGGAAAACACATGGAAGACACATGGAAAACACGAGCATCATATAGCATGCCAAAGACATACTATACATCTAAAACATGACAAACAAGGTGATGGAAGGAACTTATTGCTATGTCCCGACCATCTCAGGCACATTATAGGCATACCTAATGGTTGGGCTTATGCCACAACAACCACCAAAGACAGGCTTAAGGCAGGATAGTCTCAAATCCAACATCGCACTAGCTCAAGAGATACACCATCTTGCCTCGCGTAGAGGGCTTTTGAATTAAAGGATATGCATGATATCCCATCTCCATAGAGGGCTTAATGATTGCAATATAGAATAAAGATGTGCATCATGCTGGGGATACAACATCCTGCCTCTACAGAGGGCTTACAAAAGTGCTTCATTAGTACCAAAATCATCATCTACACCTTACCTTTATATGCCCCCACCTTAAGTTCTTGATGTCGTGTACTAATATCAAGAACATTAAGGTAGAGAGAAAACACACAAGGGAACAAGAGCTCTCTCAAAGCCCATACCCCCAAAGGTGACATGTGCTTCATGATCACTGAATCTTCCCAGAAACACACAATTTCTTGCAAGAAGAGAGGTTAGAAATCTTTCTCTAAGATAATAACCACATCATGTGATCAAAAGAAATGCATGAAAAAAATCACATAAAGAGCCAGGGTTATACTATGTATTTGGAAACCTAGTATAATCATGGGGCTATAATGCACAGATCTTAGAACCGAGTGTAACTAAGGTGAGACCCAAGAGAAACAAAGTGCATGTAGTAGCTATATGAGAAACATAGAGTAATTCTACTAGCCAAGCGTCAGATAATATATATCAACCCCATAATCATATATTGACTAGGTCCATTTTCCCTTACTCACTGAAGGGACACATGATCTGTATCAGTATTATTCATCTTTCATCATCCGCCAACTTGATAGAACCATTAGAATAAGGTAAAAAATAAATCGAGAGAGGGGAACAAGTGCCTTAGGGTTGTCACGTAGAAAGGTACTTGGAGAATATTTACAAACTTCTTGTTCTCTATGAGATGACATCTATTGGAGGTTATATGACTATAGTGCATGATAGTTATATGTTTATGCTTGAGCTATCTCCGGAGTACTTTTATCAAAATATAATCTATGATATGAGACCCACCCTCTGTAATTACTAACCATATTATTTTGTGTTAATCTAGGATCATATGAGTTGATTTTCGTTTAATTTTCTTGTATGACTTATTACATGATGTGGATCTTATGATTCCTATTAATGACTAATTGGTGATAAGGTTAAGTTTGTTTATGGTTGATATGGTTTATGATATATACATATATAACTCATCATCTGATTTCACCTTCCTTTAGGCAATATTGTTGAATGGTATAGACATATGTTCTAAACAGAGATGTGGCAGGATTAACCATTGATATGATCTGATGTTTTATGTTGATATCTTGTGTAGAGATTTTGTTCATGAGGAGATGCTATGATTTCAATATTATGGGAGAATTTTAATTTTATCTTATGAAATGTCTCTCGACTATTAAATATAATATTGTTACTTTTGTACTGAAGACTTATTATGCATATACAATGCACATATTGATGTTACTTATTAATGCTTCGACTATGATATTCTTGATAACCACTGACCTCAGAATGAGTGTGCAGGTACATACTAGGTAGTGGAAATGGGGAAATACAAGGGGACCCTATTTTGTGAAACTAGTAGAGCCAACCAAGTCTATGTGGAGAGAATTAGGTCCTTTGTATTGTGAAATGTACTACCATGTGTTGTGTTTTACATTATGTTGTATTATGTACCGTCATATGTCATGGTTGTTCTTTGTGATGTGTCATGCATTGCTATGTATTGTGTAACTTAAACTAATTAGATTTCCTCTTTAGTCTTTTATAAGGGTATAAAATAATTTTATATAGTACCTTTGTCTTAAAAATAAAACATTAAGACCTAAGTTTATGTCTAGGCACTTTTGGAGTGGAAAATTAACAAAATCAATCATTTTTTAAAACCTTTATTTTTTTACCCTAAATAGGGTGATCAAAATTAGAGAGGTGTTGAGTCATTAGAGAGGGGGATGTGTGTGTTGTAAAGATTGAAGAGGGCTGTAATAGAAACCATGGAAAATAAAAACAAGTGTCCCAACCTGAGGAGACAAGTGTTTGCCTCTCAGTAGGAGAGGTGTCAAGGGAGGAAATTTTTAATCAATTATTTTGGGGAAAAGAAGGGGGCTTCTTCCTATCCTCCTAGCTGTTGTAAATTTTCTTTTTTTTTACCATGGCTAGAACCTTCTGGGAAACCATCTTTTATAATTTTTTGGAATCACTTGAAATTATGTCTTTGACCTATATTATATGGATCACTTTCTTTTACTGGAATTTCTGCACCTTCTAGGTTGTTTGGAAAAAGATGCTATAATTCCATTTTTCATCTATAGTAACTATTGTACCATCTACCAAAAAATGCTTTCCATCAATAGTGACTAGCTTAGAACCTACTATATTTTTTCTCTATAGACAAGGAGGGTAAATCTTGTACATAGAGGTCTAGCTGTGGAAAAAGAGTAAGCTAGATATCTGTGGATTTGGATCTACCTCCTCCAAGTGTTGTGCAAGGATCCAAGTAGGCATCAACCCTTGGTGGAATCCCTAAATTATTAGCACACTAAATTGCATAGAACATGTTACAGTAAATTGTGTGGGTAAAAAAAAGTTGTATTAACTGTCTTATATTAATTTTCAGGAAGAAATTGTTTTATATTTGTGTTGGGTATTGTATTGTTTAATGTCAAGTAATGATTGGCATAAAGAGAGATGTCCTCAGAAGAATTTGAGAGAATATGGTTGGGTAAGAGTACCCAAAAGTTTCTTGTTCCTTGTTCCTACATGTTGATGTTTGTTCTTCTCCTCTATAAAAGGGGAATTGTTGGAAGATTACTTAGGTGCAATATTGTAGCTTGAGGTGCTTATATTTTGCAAGGTTGAGTTGTGATGCTGTGTGAAATTATGTCCTTCTTGTTGAAAAAATGTGTGTTACTGTCATGCTATGTAGTTGGTATATCTATTCTACCTGGTCCCCCTATGTTTTCCCCTAGCTCAGGGGTGGACAGCTTCTATCCTAGGCTAGGAGGTGAGCATCCCACTAGCTATATCCAATAATTTTGGTTCCTATGTAGGTCTCAGCAGGCTAAAGAAGAAAAAGAAGAGAATACTGAAGGGTGTAATGACCTATAGTTATTGATGGAAGATGACTGATAAATGTTGAGTGACAAAGGGAAAGAAGAGAGGAAATCATTGCAAGGTCTAGTGCTAAGAGAGGGATCAAATCTGAGTAATGGGAGTGTATGTCATTGTATACTGTTAATGTGTTAGTAGGAAGTATGTCCTCTGTAAAATAAAGAAATGAAGCTGCTATAAACTAGCTTTGTATATTTGTTACATACCTACTCTAATATGAAATGGATTTGTGCCAAGGGAAAAAAAAAGAGAAGAACTAAAAAGAAAATAAAATGAAAGAGAAATGCTAAATGTATTGTTGTATATAAAACTGTTGAATCATTTCTAGCATGGAATGCTCCTAATGTAAAATTATAGAAATTAGGACTACTGCTATGTGTATATAAACATATTCATCCTTTTGTTACAATACATGGGTTCCTTAATACTAGGAAAGAAGAAAGAAAAAAGATCTTAGACCTAAATTTATTCTAATATCTCTTTTTACATTTTTAGAAAGAAACCCTCCCTCATCTAGTTGAAATGAGACCTCACTTTGTCCTTCTTTAGTTCTTTTTTGGTGCTTGATCATAAATATGTCAAGTGAAGCAAATTGGGAGAGAGCCTATGTGTTGTGCAGAGGTTTTGAATGGTTACTACATGTATTGCTAGGAAAAACTTTTTTCCTTGTACTTAAACCACTACTGTACTCCCCCTACAGGTCTGGTATTGCTCTATTCTATCACAAGGATGAAACATGTCACACCTTTTGAGTTGAGTAAAGAGAATGGAATTTTCTTTGAGTAATGAACATGTATACCTGATCAATACCATCCATTTCCATTTAAATTTATGATCAATACTATTCTAGTAATAAAAGAAAATAGAATCTGAATTAAATAAGGGAAACAAACCTTTCTCTACATCGTAGCTTTGAGGGTCATTCAAAAGATGCCACAATTACCTACGAGTTGCATAGGAATGTTGTACTCATTTTGGTGAATGATTTTCTATGGAAGTTAAGACACTATCAAACATAAAAATGAAAACAAATTGGTCTAAAGCTCAATGATTTTACTCTGTTTCTTTCTGTGTATTCATGCATTGATGGTTTATACCTAGTTTTGGCTTGATCGACCTCCTTCATCCCTGAGATCACCTACGTGTGTCACTATAGATAGAAAAGAGAGGTTATTCAGGGGCTATTCTAATGATGATATTTTCTCTTCTTGAAAAAATCTTGCTTCCTACAACACAATATGAATGAACTATTCATTATGGGAAAGACGCACACATTTTCCCTTAACTAAGTGTCGATATCCCAATGTTGGAAAGTTGGGCTTCTTGGGTAATAATGTTGATAGCATTATATACTGTGAAGAATGAAATTTTCACAAGATTTGAGCAACAATGTAAGCAAAAAAAATCATAGCAACCCAAAAATCATTACAACGACCAAAATCATATCCCATGAATGGAATGAGAGAAAAAAACAATCAATCATCGAGAAAATCACCAAACAGGTGAGAAAAAGTTGATTGAAGGAAGCCATGGGTGTTCATAGAAATTGAAGCATTAGGCTAGGTTCAACTCTGTACTGACACATTAAGAGTCAACTATCAATCAAACCCCAGATCATGTTAACCACTGCCTCATGAAGAGGCCTTGTAATGCAACAAATAGATTGTACCCAAGGTAAAAAAAGATAAGGAAATAGAGTAAAGAATCAAGTTTATACTAGATGGTACATCTAGAAGTAATGTAGAAAATATAGAACTGTTAGTTTTCAACCTGCCCTGGTCATCACCACAGTGTTCTCCTACCTAGCAAAAGACGAAGAATCTCAAAAGATGCATCATTTTGGGTGCGCAGCTAAGAGATTAGGGTAACAATGCTTGAGATGCCTTAGGGTTATGCATATAGGAGAACAAGATCCCCACCATTTATATGAACTTGGGAATCCTCTCCGAATATATCAACCTCCATGGGAAATCTTAACTTGATTTGAGGTTTGATAGTTTTACTATTTATGTAAATGTGTAGCAATTTATGTGTGTACCCTTCCTCTTTATTCTAGCTAGAATTTTGAGAAGTGATTAATACTTTAAAATAGATTTACCATTAGGGAGGCTTAGCTTTTGATATTAGTTTGAAATTAAGATTAAAATTTTTATAGTCTTGATAGAATAAGGGGACTCTTAACCCTAAAATAGGAAGCTTCCCTTCAAGATATAGTTTTGTCTTAAGGGAAATAACAAGGGTGGTGATTGTAAGAGTAGACATACATATTGTTTTGAGTCTTAGAGAGGGATTATATGAACTTTTCCCTAGTGCTCTTACTTCCACAATGGTTATTATTTGAGTAACAAGGTTGAATTTCAGATCTTTAAACCAAAAATAATAATGTTTCATTCTTGTGAGCATGTTTTAGGTGAGGGCATTACATAGGTATTGGAGCAAGGTTCCCAACTTTGGGAGCTTCGGGAATAGACTGTACAAATTGAATTGTTTTACTTATAAAAAAAAAAAAATTAAGTGCTTGTAGTGTGCCCTATCCTTGCCTTGGTGAATTATGTTAGCAATAGAATAGGAGGATGTGGTAACGAGAGTAATGTATTTACCTAGTGAAATAATAGTGGATTTAATAAAATTTCTAAGTGAAAAATTTCCATCTTAACCTTAATTTAAATGGTTAAACAAGAAGCATTCATGTATTAGACCATGATCATTGTAAATTGAGTTTCCTATGTCTCCTAGGAAACTCAAAATCATGAATTAAATCTAGTTTCATTATGTACCTCGACATGTATATTACCTTAGTTAATTGTCTTGATGTTTGATAGTATAAATTGTGATGTCTACTTGCATTGAATTGTGGAATCTTCATATTATGTTCTTATTAGACTTAAGTTTTAAAACAAATAAGAATGTCTTTCAATTGATTTAAAGTGAGAATTATGTGAATATTTAACTTTGTTTTTGAAAAGTGGTTGGTGCTCTAGTGGATTGAGAAACTTCATGGGATGTGATTACTTTGCATATTATGGCTTGGGGGTTGAGAAAAGAAAATTTAGCAGAGAAAATTGGAAAGAATAGGTTGTTAAATTTTGGTCAACATTATGTTATGAATTCCTACATTTTCTAGTGTTTAAGTGTAATAAATTCTTGTGTATTTTTGTTGTGTGTGTTTAATTGGATAGGATTCAAATCATATTTAGAGAAAAATATGTTGTTACTTGTGTGTTTGCTTGTATTCGTATAGGTGAAATCTAAATGTGAAGAGGGTATTGTAACATATACTAGATGAATTAGATTTAATATTTAGAAATGTGGAAACTTTTGTGCTATGTTGTGTTTAATAATTTGCTTATATTACCCTTAAGAATATATGCACTTTGTGTATTGTATAAGTATATTATGTGTTGAGCAATTAGGAATGCTCAATAAAACATATTTCGATTTAGATCATCATTGCACTTTATCTTGAATATTGGGTTTACATGAAGACATAGCAAAAACTTGAAAGCGTAGCAAAATTATTCATTCTAGAAAAAGAGATAAAACTAGGATAGAATGAAGAAAACAATCACTCACCATATATGGTTTTCAATGCAATAAAATTCAAGTTAAATCAAATGAGTAAGACCTAGTGGAGAATAGGAAATGTAATGCATGGTATGACAATGAATTATAACTACAAGACAAATTAGGGGTCCAAATATGTTTTGTGTGATTGAAATTGAGATTTTTTTTTTCTGCAAAATGAGGTTGCTATAAAAAAAAAATTAGATATATTTGACTACTAATGAATGAACCTAGTAGTAGGTACAATAAGTGAGATTAATTTTCATGTGGTGTAATGTGATATGTATGTGGAATTTAACATGTGTTGTGATGTGAGAATACTAGTAATGTTGTGATTGTATCTCAAAGTATGTGATATAGGATATTCAAGTTGGGAAGAAGAGTTTAGTGGACATAATGTATGATCCACTTAAGCATGCCCTTGTGATAATTGTATATATGTGGAAATAACCCTTATGACTTAGCAGTGAAATGTTAAAAATATAATATGTATTGAAGTGTGTTTTATGGAGATGTGTGAGTCACCATTCATGTTCTCAAATTACGAGATGTCTAGTGCCACCCCTATTTGAGAGCATTCTCTCATGACCACTTTGGAGTACAGTCCCTCTTCTTCCCTAATTAAACCACATTGGTTGGTTTGTGTTGTAAACCCTTTTCTTTCTATTGTTCCAGGGGTTGAGAATGGACCTTAATGTGCCCTGAGCCTATACTCCATTCTAGCTACAAACACCTAGAATTTTATATTGATGTCATTGTGGAATTTGGGAAGCTACTATCAGTGATGAGGTACTAATGCTACATTGGATACATATAGTGTTATAGCATTTGGTGTTGAGATTTGATAATGGTTGCAAACAAAAAGGATTGGTAACTTCGGGCAGTGACACATTATGTGCTATCAAGATGATCAGAGAGACAAATTATGATAAGTATGACATGGTATTTGGGATGGCAGGTTGATGAAATGATAATTGTGTGTAATGAGATAATAGGGAATGATACCTTGTTACAAGGATGATGTGACTTTGGATGTGGCTATTAGTACTAGATAAGTATGAGGTGTATTGTTCTCTACCTGGAATAATTACAGATGACCTTATACATACATGATATCTTAGATTCATGATACATGATAACCATACAGGCTTGTGGGTTTCCTCTTGTGAGGTGGATGTCAGATCCTATAGATGACTCATTTGTGGCATATGTTAGTGGACCTGGTATGATGGTAGGATTCTGGGTTGTGTGGGGTAGGTACATATTCATGTGGATTCTTCATGCTGACATATGATCAGGCTATTACAGGTTGTGTGGGACACACTTATTAAGACATGGTAAATTCTTCATTGATTTTCATGTGGTTTGAGAACCACCGTATTATTCTATGGTTTGAGAACCACCATACTATTCTGTGGTTTGAGAACCACCATATTATTTTGTGGTTTGAGAACCACCGTACTATTATGTGGTTTGAGAACCACTATATTATTAGATGTGGTTTGAGACCACCATGATATTGCATGCTATTATCTTATGTGGTTTCAGACCACTGTGTGATTCGCCTCCTCCCCTTAGGAGACCTTGTTGCAAGGTCACATGGTGTCGTAATGTGCAAACTTCTAAGATCTTGCATTAGATTATAAATTTTAACATCTAATTCTCAAGATCACTCAATGATTATAAATTGTGATCAAAGGCCCAAATACAATTGTGATCAAAGGCCCAAATACAATTGTGGGCTCAATGGCATTGGAGCTCCATGGGTACATTTTAACCCATGGAATTTACAACCACAATCATTAGATTATAAATAAAATCAATGGTGGTGATTAAAAATTGGTGATGTGGCCCTAAATTAACCAATAATTATATAATTTTATTAGCAAATTAATTTCATTTTCTACTATAACTTATAAAATTTAGGTGAATCTAATCTAATTAGGTATTGAATATTGTGGTGAATGTTTGAGATTAAAAGTTTAATAAAATAAATGTTCTGGCAATTTAGCTAGGACAAAAGTAAAATTTTGTAAAAATGTGGCAATTCATGTTGCATTACAGCTTGTACTATTAGCCCAATTTTCAATCCCCAAGTTCAACTATTGGCTAATTAGTGAATATTAGCCAGTAAAAAAATCACTAATAGCTATTCAAAATAAGGTATGTGATTAATTTGCATTGATGTGACTTAATATAATATGGTTGTTTATTGTTATACGATGAGGTAAAATAGTTTGTTAATTTAAATGGATTAGCCTTTTCTTTTAGGAACTTCCAGGAGGAAGTCTATGCAAGGGGGGGAGAATGTAAGGTCATGTGTAGATCCACTAGAACTTTCCCTAGTAATGATGGTTATGATAAGACATGCTTGGAGAATATTTATAAACTTCTTGTTCTCTATGAGATGGCATCTATTGGAGGTTATGTGACTACAGTGCATGACAGTTATATGTTTATGCTTGAGCTATCTCTAGAGTACTTTTATCAAACTATATTCTATGATATGAGACCCACCCTTAGAATTACTAACCATATTATTTTGTGTTGATCTAGGATCGTATGAGTTCACTTTCGTATAATTTTCTCGTATGACTTATTACATGATGTGGATCTTATGATTCCTATTAATGACTAATTGGGGATAAGATTAAGTTTTGTTATGGTTGATATGGTTTATGATATATACATATATAACTAATCATGTGATTTCACCTTCCTTTATGCAATATTGTTGAAAGGTATAGTCATATGTTCTAAACAGAGATGTGGCAGGATTAACCATTGATATGATCTGATGTTTTATGTTGATATCTTGTGTAGATATTTAGTTTGTGATGGGATGCTATGATTTCAATATTATGTGAGAATTTTAAATTTATCTTATGAAATGTCTCTTGGCTATTAAATATAATATTGTTTGTAACGCCCGCCTTGAACACCTTAAAGAATACACACTTATGCTATATGAAACAGGGAATTTTTTTTTTAAAAGATTAAATAGTGATAACATAATCAGTACTACATATTCTCTAAGGATTCAAGGCTGCATCACTTTACAAATCAACTAACATAATCTAACATACATCAACAACTGATCCAATTCCATGCTCAATTTAAATAACTTATTCACGATCATTGCATAATTCAAATAATGGAATCTGCATGATTAAATACATAACTGAAATACTTTCATATAGGTACATTAGAACATCATTACATTAACATTTAGTCTACATCAAAAGTTACATACATAAAGAATATTCTGTTACACAAATCTGGTACAAAGTTGTGCGCTTACATCATCATCATTGGAACAAGTACAACCGGAACAAATCCTTTTCTGCATAAGATCTTGACAAGAGAAACCAATGGATAAAATAGCTCTTCCACCTGACCATGTGGAACCCTAAGGTCCACCCCCCGAGCTAGGAGTTAACATGAGGTCCCAAACACTGACAGTCAGGTAGATGAAAGACAAACAAGAACAAAGGACGACCGAACGCCAATACAACATATGGCAATAACAATACAACACAACATAACTTAACTTAACTTTCACTTCCAGAGGCGACACAAAACAAATGAGGAGAGACCGAACAAGGAATGCTAGGTTGTAGTAGGGAGAGTGTCATCGCATGGTCCTAACATGGGTTATCCTGAGAGCCTCTCACTAGGCGCCGGCCCCATAGGGTGACACATGCGGAATCGACCTTCCTTTCATGAGGACAAGGAAGTCAATCATGCCGACCAGGCCTTGTCTACCCATCCTTAGTCTAAACAAGCACTACAGGCCATGGGAGAGGAATCCATTAATCTTGTTTAATGTGAATTCTACCCTTAACCCCCTAGTTCATTTTAGGTTATCACTTGATTAATCTACTTTCAACGGGTTATCCTGACTGCCACTTTGGGTGCCGGCCCCACGTTGAAAGCCACTCTCCTTCCTAACACCTAGTAAACCTTAAAACATCATGCAAAACTTATAACCACACACGTATATGTACACTGCAAGGCATAAACCCTCTTGCATCAAAATAGGATCATAACATCAATTGTTATCCAACACTTTTAATCTTTTCAATACTATATCCTTTTACCGATTTTAGGTCTCTCCATATGACAAAACGGCACAATAAGATCACAAGTGGTTTGATATCTCATCCTGAGATTATTACTATACAAGACACATCATTCAACCTTGACAGTACCTCATTATACTTCATACTATGTTTGATAAACATAAACGCTATTATATCATAATTACAAAAACAATGATACACAAGCTGCAAATACTCAACATTGACAACTTAGCCTCTGGAATTCGGGTTTGAACAACCTTAATACGACTCATTACAACACTCAATCAATTTCAATTCTACTTCAAGAGATGAAATACTACAATTCATTCTAAATGCAAATAACTTCCATAATAAAAGAATCGTTAAATTACAACAATAAAATTAACACCTTGCAACTAAATATCTAACTAATCTTTATTTTGCTTCAAAAGATAAATTAATTGGTTAACTAAATCATTACAATAATTGATAAAAGAACCACTTAATTCCAGATACGATCTTTATAATCTTACCTTCAAACTTGTCCTATTAACTTTATTCTATCGAGGAGTGAACTGGACAAGAACGCTAAATAACTACACGACAGTTATATCAACGATGAGCATTATTATTTTATTGTATGTCTTCATCATAATGGTGACTCAGAAATGTTTTAATCGAAAAGATTTAAGTCTATCTAAACAGAAGATCTAAATGGCCATACATATGCCGTTACGCTTGATCGATGCATAAAGTATGTTTATCTCATAGCGTTCCGATTGCTATATCTGTTGCCGCTGATAAATTCTATCATAATTCACTGAGGTGTTAAATTGCTATTGACTATTTTACCATTAGAAAGGGATGACAATACTTTGATTGATAGCATCTGACTTAAACAGTTTATTTCAGATAGACATTGACATCACAATCATTCTGTAGGATTCGACAGTTGATTTCTGTAAGTACTCGGTTGAATTTCTTCGCTGCACTGGCCTGCGGAGGAGCGCCAATCTACATCAACGAGATATCTTCTAAGTTTGTGTTGGTAGTGTAAATTGTTTGTTTGAAATCCAGTGACAAGAGCAAGAAGGCGAACTGGGGTGGGACGTTCACATGAAAAGCTCCAACCAGATATATTACATGGGATATTAAATATGATTAGACTAATGTAATTTGTCAAGCGCTGGACCACCACCTATATTTCATCCCTTTCTAAGACTAGTGTTCGCTTATAATCCAAATGTCCTTTAAAACTTCCCAGATCCAAAGAAACAAAGGTCTAAAAAGAATGCCACTGCTCAAGCCATAGTTCAAACTGTTAACTATTGTAGTGTCATTTAGATGATTGGTGGAACCGTTTATTAACAGAAGGGACAAGACAAATACCGAGGCTGTGTTATTCATCTCATCAATATAACTGGTAAATCTGCATACCCTAAACTTTAATATTGAGACCACAGTTAAATCTGCGGTGATTGAAAGGTTGTGATAGCTAATATACACAAGGTGGCGATTGGCTGGTAACAGCGTTCCAGCAAATACAGGACATAAAGTATATCAGACAATATCCTCCAGATTCACTGTGAGGGCAGTAGTGAACGATGCAAGACAAAATAAACAACACTAGCCAATGAATTCGCTCAAAACAAAGGCCATCTCCCCCGGATGATTATAATTCGCTCTAACTGATAGTAATCAACTGTTTGCAAGCTAGCATGACTTCAATCACCCTAGCTATGGAGTGGACTGGTCAGATATAACAACTAACTTTAGATTTTCTAGTTTTGCAATGCAGGAAAACTAATTTATTAATCCAGCCAGATGTGCTAGGAGAGTGGTTGGTAATCGATGGTAGTATACTAAACGCACAGAGAAAAGATTCGTTCAGATACTGCATAAATGATTGAAGGTCAGTGATAACTCAGCAATAGAGGGGACGAGTCAAGGGGCAGCATTGTCTGGAGGAATAGGCGAATGAAAAGGATTTAATACTTTCATTTAAAACAAATGATAATAAGGCAGTGAGCTAACTACGAACATTACCTCACTTTCACGCCCTGGCGTTGCCACAGCGATACATAAAATCATCCTTCCACTAGTAAATAATACCAAGGAACAAAAGAATAATTAACATCTCAGGCAAAACTCGTTAACCAGATCTTATTAAACAAAAGAACTTCAAATTACAGACATAAACCTATGGACAGTGGCTGACAGGTTAACCCTAACCTATGCGTTAAATTCGCACTACTTCTCACTAGTCCCATGCCTGACATATGATGGTATCGCCTATTTATTTCTGCTTTACACTTGCATCATAGGTGCACACCTCATACTAACCTTCGTAGGATAGAAATGCTCAGCCCAAACGGCCAGGATTTCAATGAAATGGGTGCAGGTAATGTACCAGAACCCAAGGAAACTTCAATATCGAGGAAGGAAGGGTTTCATAACATTTAGCAATGTCAAAGATCAAATGCTATGTGAAAGCGCACAAGCTAAGGGAATAAGGAAGGATTCTGTAGCATATAGCGATATCATTTGCACACCTATACCAAAACGCCTCCTCCAATAGTGCGAGCAGAGACCAGAGGAGAGTGTCCTATCATGGTCGAAGGATTATAGAAAATGGAGTTCTAAGGGATCTTAAGGAGGGGTCATTTTACATCTACAAACCCTAGCAAGGTTTCGCCAGTCTGAGAGTGCATACAGAATAATTCAGCAACCAGTGGAAGGAAAACATTTGACTTACAGAATCCTTGAGCAGAAATGATGTATTTAAACCCTAAGAGAAGATGCTGATTACACACAGAAAAGATAGTCTACAAAACTATAACAACATTTGCAGATTCGAAATGAAATTCAGAGATAAGACATTCGACGAAACTTGGTTTCGCAATCGACTCGATGAATCTACTCCAATCGTTGCAGTTCCAAGCTGCTTCTTCCCTTTCACCTGTGATGCTGTCCTTGATGCACCTACAGCCCTTTTATAACTCAGCCTCTCTCCTCTCCAAGGGCTTGGCACGTGATTCCGTGCAAACTCCTTTAAAGAATATGTATTTTTTTTATTTAATTAAAAGATCCCAATTATTAGATTCTTTATTTTATTATTATTTTTCTTTATAGCCGACCCAAAATATTATTATAAATAGAATAGTACTATTTCGACAATTATATAATTTTGTACTATCCTTTAATTTATTTTATTAATCAAGTTGTGAATTACAATTTACAACATGATTACCACTATTTATTTATTTAAATATTTATTATAATTAATATTATATCGAAAAATACAAACTTCTTACAACTTTATTTATCAACAACACTTCCATTAAAATAATAATTTATTTATAGCTAAAATCGACAACTAACGACATTATGCCCATTTAACAACACTTATACTCTTCCGTAGAATAATTCTAATGAAAGCACAACATTACCACACATACTTAGACACCTTCGAACTTGATTTGACTCCAAGATACAATATTACCTGACAGTAAGACATGGGCGAATGGCAACTAATAACCACAAGGGTAAACTGACGATGAAGGAACACTGACTAGGGACCTCATGTTAACTCCAACCAACTAATCCATTGGCGAAGGCACGCTCAGACCTGTAATCAGGTGGAGTCGATGCCTAGTACCTGCATCCTGCAGCAACACACAGTTAACCATAACAAAATATACATATACATCACATGCAGTCCTATCGTGAATAGAAATCGCGGTGAGGTAGGGTACACGAGAACGAGTAATACAACACTGTTCCATTCATGTTTATAAATAATAATCAACTAAATTGAACAAGGTATCAGATTACTAATCTATGACATAAAATGATCAACTAACTTCCAATCCCATATAATGAATAACATCAAAGCATTTAAAACATCAGTTCATTTATCAAATTGTAAAGCATAAAATGACATAATCCATCATCAACATCTGTTATCATAATAATTAGGTTCATACTAAAATAGCAAAATAACTAAAAATCCATCATCAACGGTCTAAAAATACTGTCAAAATGTCCAGTACTACTAAGCAAACATCAGTCCAAAAGATGACAAGTTGAGGGGCACTACATCCTCCCCCCCTAGGATCAGGCTTACTCCTGGAAGCCTGCAAACAAATATGGATATAGCTCTCGCATACGGGAAGTATCTTCCCAGGTCGCTGAAGTCTCTTCATTAGGATCCCATTGGACCCTTACCTGCTCTATGACTCTGCCCCTGAGAGTGAGTTGCCTGTGCTCCAAAATGCCTACGGGCTCCAAAGCTAGCTACCCGTCCTCTACCTGTAAAGCATTCCAATCAAGGACATGAGAAATATCTGGATGATAAGGTCTAAGAACAGAAACATGAAATACATCATGGACACGAGACAAGCTAGGCGGCAAAGCAAGACGGTATGCAACAGGACTGATCCTCTCCAAAACCTCGAATGGCCCCACAAAATGTGGCGCGAGCTTAGAGCATTTTCCGTAACGGATCGGACTCTTTCGCAGATGCACCTACAAGAACACCCGATCACCAACTGAAAACTGACGATCAAGTCTATGAGCATCTGCATATTTCTTCTGTCTATCCTGAGCTGCTACCAAATGCTCTCTAATGCGATCAACCTGCTGCTCCATCTCTTGGAGCATCTATGGACCTAGGAGAACTCTATCCTCAAGATGATCCCAACTCAATGGGGTACGACAAGGATGACCATAAAGGGCCTGAAAAGGAGACATGCCAATGGAACTGTGGTACCCATTATCGTACGCAAACTCCACCAAAAACAAATAATCTTCCCATCGGTTTTGCTGATCCATCACATACATACGGAGCATATCCTCGAGGACCTGATTGACCCTCTCAGTTTGCCCATCAGTCTCTGGATGATAAGCTGAACTGAAGTTCAATTGAGTCCCCAAAGTATGCTGAAGAGATGTCCAAAGAGCTGAAGTAAAAACTGGATCACGATCGGAGATAATCTTGCGAGGAATCCCGTGCAATCTGACGATATCCTCCATGAAAATTTTGGCCACAGAAGAAGCATTATATGAAGATCGGACAGGAGAAAAGTGTGCTACTTTCGTAGGCCTGTCTACAGTGACCATTATCTCATCATGGCGACAAGAAGACATGGGCAAACCAACTATAAAATCTATTGAAATAATGTCCCATTTCCATTCCGGGATAAGATGTGGCTGAAGAAGACCTGCGGGATGCTGATGTTCCGCCTTAACCCTCTGACATTCTAAGCATCTCGAAACAAAATCAGCAATATCCCTCTTCATTCCAGCCCAAAAATATATCTAACGAAGGTCTGCATACATCTTCTTGACACCTGGATGCGCAGAATAAGGTGCCCGATGAGACTCAGTCATGATTAGAGTGCAGAGACACTCTGTAGAAGGCACATAAATGCGACCTAGATGTCGCAAGAGACCATCCGACTCGATAGAATACCCAGCATATCTACCCTCCAAGGCTCTACCAGACTCCACTTCAGCTTTCACTTCTTGATACCATCTATCTGTAGGGAGTGCTGCAAGAATCTGTCCTCTCAAATCCACTCCAAGAGTGATTGAAGAAAGTTCATGTCTTCGACGACTAAGAGCATCCGCCACCACATTCTCCTTACCTTGGATATATTTTACCTCAAAATCATACTCACATAGAAACTCCATCCATCGCCTCTGTCTCGCATTCAGGTTTGGCTGAGTAAAGATATACTGTAAACTTCGGTGATCACTGTGCAGCTCAAACCAATGCCCCAGTAAGAAGTGTCTCCATCTTACCAATGCATGAACGACTGCAGCCAACTCTAGGTCATGTGTAGGATAGTTCAACTCATGATCTTTGAGTTTACGGGACTCGTAAGCTATCACATGACCCTCCTGCATTAAAACTGCTCCTAAACCTTCCAACGATGCATCAGTACATACCACAAAATCTCCGGCAGGATCCGGCACTGCTAGAATAGGTGCACTAGTTAACCGCTCCTTAAGACTCTGAAAAGCTGCTTGACACTGTTCTGACCAAATGAACTTCTTTCCTTTCCTCTGAAGAGAAGTTATAGGGTGAGCTATCTTTGAAAATCCTTCCATAAATCACCGATAATAGCCTGCTAAACCCATGAAACTACGAACCTCTGAAACATTGGTAGGAGCCGGCCAATCCATGATGGCTTGAATCTTTGAAGGATCCACTGCAATACCCTTGTTCGAAATAACATGTCCCAAATATTTCACTTCGGTTTGAAAGAAATCACATTTAGCCAGATTGGCATACAACTGATTTTCTCTTAAACACTGCAGAACCTGACGCAAATGTTCTTCATGCTCCTCCATAGACCTTGAATAAATCAATATATCATCTAAGAAGACAAGAGCAAATCTATCCAGATAGGTATGAAACACACCATTCATCAGGCTCATAAATACTGATGGCGCATTTGTCAATCCAAAAGGTACAACAGTGAACTCATAATGCCCATAGCGAGTGCGAAATGCTGTCTTGTGGATGTCAGCCTCAAAAATGCGCAATTGATGATATCCTGATTTTAGGTCTATCTTGGAAAATACCTTAGCTCCCTGGATCTGATCAAAGAGGTCATCAATTCGTGGCAATGGGTACCTGTTCTTCACCGTCACCTTATTAAGCTATCGATAGTCGATGCACAAACACAGAGATCTATCCTTTTTCTTCACAAAAATCACAGGTGCTCCCCATGGAGAGACACTTGGACGAATGAATCCCTTCGCTAATAACTCTTCTAGCTGCAAGCGAAGCTCCTTAAGTTCCTGAGTAGTCATCTGATATGGAGCTCGTGAGATAGGTTCTGCTCCAGGAACAAGGTCTATCTTGAAATCAATATCCCGCTTCGGTGGTATACCTGGAATCTTGCTAGGAAAAACATCTTCATACTCCTTGAGAATAGGATGATCGTCAAGGGATGTCTCCCTATTTTCTCCAAAATCTAAGTCATTAACTGTTACAGCAAACAACTTGCATCCTTGACACAAACATCTCTTCAATTGCATAGCAGAAATCATGCGCAAGGAGATGGGTCTCTGAATCCCAACCACTTCTACTTCTTTGCCCGAATCATCAACACACTTCACTAATTTGTGGCGATAGTCTATCACTGCTCGATGAGCATCCAACCAATCCATTCCCAGCACTATGTCATAGGATCCTAATGGTATAATGCGAAGATCTGCTGTGGTAGATAAAGGTCCTATCCTCAACTCGCAACCATGCACAAGAGAGTCTACCGATACTCTAGACCCAGAGGCCAATTCCACCTGCCACTTAACATCTTGCTTTGTTGCCACTAATTTGCAACGTTCCACTATAGAAGGGAAAAAAAAAGAATCTGAAGCACCAGAGTCAAAAAGAACAGAAATGGTAATACCTCGCACAACACCTGTAGCCTCCACAACGGTACCTTGGTGCTCCACTTGGCGATTATCCACCGCCGCAAACACTCTATGTGACCTGCCTGCATCACCAACAGTGGGCTCCGAAACTGCGGGCCTCTGTCCAAAACCTGAAGTATTCTTACGCGGGCACTGTCTAGCAATGTGGCCCTACTGGCCGCAAGAGAAACATCCTGTTCCCTTGCCTAAACCTCCACCACCTACAGGAGCATTTGACTGCTGAAAACTACCTCTACTTGCTACAGATTGTGTGCTCTGTGCGGGTTGACTGGCACGATCACGTTTAACTCTCTGCCAACTTCGATCCTTTCTAGAATGAAATCTGTTGCTTTGCTGATACTGAGAGTTTCTTGATTTCATCTAAGAAAACTGTTGTTGTTGCCCACTCTTAGAAGGTACCTGTTGACTCCTCGAGTTACCTGCTGCATGAGACTGACCACCTCAGAAACCCAAACCTGCTCAAGATGAGCTACCAATCTATACACCTGTATGACCCCCTAGGGCCATGGTCAAGTTCTCTTCCACCAGTCGAGCCTTCTCAACTGCTACCTCCATGGTCTTCGGCTCGAACACACGAACTCCTCCGCTGATGCATGCATTCAGACCTCTGATAAAATGCTGAACTAACATGGCCTCGTCGTTTCCAATGCCTGCATACTGCTTGAGTTCATAAAACCTGCGCTCATACTGTTCCACTGTCATGGCCATCTGTCTCAACCCATGGAACTCGTCCGCTCGTCGTTGCCTCCAGTGATCAGATAAAAATCGAGCTCTGAACCTCTCTAGAAATAGTTCCCATGAAATTGTCGCAATATCTAAATGCAACTTTTGTTCCTCAAGACGCCACCAAGTAGAGGCGAATCCTCTTAGATGCATGATGGCGCATCTTGCCTTACTGTTGCTGCCATATGGATGCATAGCAAAGCACCTCTCCAAATCAATAAGCCATGTTTCTGCTTCCAAACCGCTACCGGAGCCATCGAATGTAGGAGGACTGGCTCTCATCAGGTCTCTCATGTGGCCTGCAAGAATGGCTTCTTGTTCAACTGTGATTTCTCTCCTTCTAGGAGATTGTTCTCTTTCTCTCTCTTGTGGTTGTTCCACCTCCTGCCTAGGACCAAGACGAGCAAGCACCTCCTCTAGGAGCTGGCGCAGTTGAGCACCCTTGGGCTGATCCTGATTCTCCTGATTCTCACTTCCACCTTCTTGTGTACTTCCATGAGGGGAACTAGGAGGAGGGCTGATTTCAACACCTCTCCCACGAACCCTACCTCGTCCATGTCCTCGGCCTCGTACCCTAGGCATCTTCCTGGACAACACATCCAAGAACCACTTCAGGTTGTTAGGCAAGGACTATGGATAAATATGTTCTTCAAAGTTTAAGCAACTAGCATAGCTTAATGGGCTAATTATAAAACCAGAGTACCTAGTGTTAGTAACCTAGCTCTGATACCAGATGTAACGCCCGCCTTGAACACCTTAAAGAATACACACTTATGCTATATGAAACAGGGAAATTTTTTTTTAAAAGATTAAATAGTGATAACATAATCAGTACTACATATTCTCTAAGGATTCAAGGCTGCATCACTTTACAAATCAACTAACATAATCTAACATACATCAACAACTGATCCAATTCCATGCTTAATTTAAATAACTTATTCACGATCATTGCATAATTCAAATAATGGAATCTGCATGATTAAATACATAACAGAAATACTTTCATATAGGTACATCAGAACATCACTACATTACAATTTAGTCTACATCAAAAGTTACATACATAAAGAATATTCTGTTACACAAATCTGGTACAAAGTTGTGCACTTACATCATCATCATTGGAACAAGTACAACCGGAACAAATCCTTTTCTGCATAAGATCTTGACAAGAGAAACCAATGGATAAAATAGCTCTTCCACCCGACCATGTGGAACCCTAAGGTCCACCCCTCGAGCTAGGAGTTAACATGAGGTCCCAAACACTGACAGTCAGGTAGACGAAAGACAAACAAGAACAAAGGACGACCGAACGCCAATACAACATATGGCAATAACAATACAACACAACATAACTTAACTTAACTTTCACTTCCAGAGGTGACACAAAACAAATGAGGAGAGACCGAACAAGGAATGCTAGGTTGTAGTAGGGAGAGTGTCATCGCACAGTCCTAACATGGGTTATCCTGACAGCCTCTCACTAGGCGCCAGCCCCATAGGGTGACACATGCGGAATCGACCTTCCTTTCATGAGGACAAGGAAGTCAATCATGCTGACTAGGCCTTCTCTACCCATCCTTAGTCTAAACAAGCACTACAGGCCATGGGAGAGGAATCCATTAATCTTGTTTAATGTGAATTCTACCCTTAACCCCCTAGTTCATTTTAGGTTATCACTTGATTAATCTACTTTCAACGGGTTATCCTGACTGCCACTTTGGGCGACGGCCCCACATTGAAAGACACTCTCCTTCCTAACACCTAGTAAACCTTAAAACATCATGCAAAACTTATAACCACACACGTATATGTACACTGCAAGGCATAAACCCTCTTGCATCAAAATAGGATCATAACATCAATTGTTATCCAACACTTTTAATCTTTTCAATACTATATCCTTTTACCGATTTCAGGTCTCTCCATACGACAAAACGGCACAATAAGATCACAAGTGGTTTGATATCTCATCCTAAGATTATTACTATACAAGACACATCATTCAACCTTGACAGTACCTCATTATACTTCATACTATGTTTGATAAACATAAACGCTATTATATCGTAATTACAAAAACAACGATACACAAGCTGCAAATACTCAACATTGACAACTTAGCCTCTGGAATTTGGGTTTGAACAACCTCAATACGACTCATTACAACACTCAATCAATTTCAATTCAACTTCAAGAGATGAAATACTACAATTCATTCTAAATGCAAATAACTTCCGTAATAAAAGAATCGTTAAATTACAACAATAAAATTAACACCTTGCAACTAAATATCTAACTAATCTTTATTTTGCTTCAAAAGATAAATTAATTGGTTAACTAAATCATTACAATAATTGATAAAAGAACCACTTAATTCTAGATACAATCTTTATAATCTTACCTTCAAACTTGTCCTATTAACTTTATTCTATCGAGGAGTGAACTGGACAAGAACGCTAAATAACTACACGACAGTTATATCAACGACGAGCATTATTGTTTTATTGTATGTCTTCGTCGTAATGGTGACTCAGAAATGTTTTAATCGAAAAGATTTAAGTCTATCTAAACAGAAGATCCGAATGGCCATACTTATGCCGTTACGCTTGATCGATGCATAAAGTATGTTTATCTCATAGCGTTCTGATTGCTATATCTATTGCCGCTGATAAATTCTATCATAATTCACTGAGGTGTTAAATTGCTATTGACTATTTTACCATTAAAAAGGGATGACAATACTTCGATTGATAGCATCAGACTTAAACAGTTTATTTCAGACAGACATTGACATCACAATCATTCTGTAGGATTCGATAGTTGATTTCTGTAAGTACTCAGTTGAATTTCTTCGCTGCACTGGCCTTCGGAGGAGCGCCAATCTACATC
This sequence comes from Cunninghamia lanceolata, assembly GCA_027924645.1. NCBI lineage: Eukaryota > Viridiplantae > Streptophyta > Pinopsida > Cupressales > Cupressaceae > Cunninghamia > Cunninghamia lanceolata. The sequence goes on from BSBN01000244.1 coordinate 2,162,512, forward strand.
AACGAGATATCTGCTAAGTTTGTGTTGGTAGTGTAAATTATTTGTTTGAAATCCAGTGACAAGAGCAAGAAGGTGAACTGGGGTGGGACGTTCACATGAAAAGCTCCAACCAGATATATTACATGGGATATTAAATATGATTAGACTAATGTAATTTGTCAAGCGCTGGACCACCACCTATATTTCATCCCTTTCTAAGACTAGTGTTCGCTTATAATCCAAATGTTCTTTAAAACGTCCCAGATCCAAAGAAACAAAGGTCTAAAAAGAATGCCACTGCTCAAGCCATAGTTCAAACTGTTAACTATTGTAGTGTCATTTAGATGATTGGTGGAACCGTTTATTAACAGAAGGGACAAGACAAATACCGAGGCTGTGTTATTCATCTCATCGATATAACTGGTAAATCTACATACCCTAAACTTTAATATTGAGACCACAGTTAAATCTGTGGTGATTGAAAGGTTGTGATAGCTAATATACACAAGGTGGCGATTGGCTGGTAACAGCATTCCAGCAAATACAGGACATAAAGTATATCAGACAATATCCTCCAGATTCGCTGTGAGGGCAGTAGTGAACGATGCAAGACAAAATAAACAACACTAGCCAATGAATTCGCTCAAAACAAAGGCGATCTCCCCCGGATGATTATAATTCGCTCTAACTGATAGTAATCAACTATTTGCAGGCCAGCATGACTTCAATCACCCTAGCTATGGAGTGGACTGGTCAGATATAACAACTAACTTTAGATTTTCTAGTTTTGCAATGCAGGAAACCTAATTTATTAATCCAGCTAGATGCGCTAGGAGAGTGGTTGGTAATTGATGGTAGTATACTAAATGCACAGAGAAAAGATTCGTTCAGATACTGTATAAATGATTGAAGGTCAATGATAACTCAGCAATAGAGGGGACGAGTCAAGGGGCAGCATTGTCTGGAGGAATAGGCGAATGAAAAGGATTCAATACTTTCATTTAAAACAAATGATAATAAGGCAGCGAGCTAACTACGAACATTACCTCCCTTTCACGCCTTGGCGTTGCCGCTTACAGCGATACATAAAATCATCCTTCCACTAGTAAATAATACCAAGGAACAAAAGAATAATTAACATCTTAGGCAAAACTCGTTAACCAGATCTTATTAAACAAAAGAACTTCAAATTGCAGACATAAACCTATGGATAGTGGCTGACAGGTTAACCCTAACCTATGCGTTAAATTTGCACTACTTCTCACTAGTCCCATGCCTGACACATGATGGTATCGCCTATCTATTTCTGCTTTACACTTGCATCATAGGTGCGCACCTCATACTAACCTTCGTAAGATAGAAATGCTCAGCCCAAACGGCCAGGATTTCAATGAAACGGGTGCAGGTAATGTACCAGAACCCAAGGAAACTTCAATATCGAGGAAGGAAGGGTTTCATAACATTTAGCAATGTTAAAGATCAAATGCTATGTGAAAGCGCACAAGCTAAGGGAATAAGGAAGGATTCCGTAGCATATAGCAATATCATTCGCACACCTATACCAAAACGCCTCCTCCAATAGTGCGAGCAGAGACTAGAGGAGAGTGTCCTATCATGGTCGAAGGATTACAGAAAATGGAGTTCTAAGGGATCTTAAGGAGGGGTCATTTTACATCTACAAACCCTAGCAAGGTTTCGCCGGTCTGAGAGTACATACAGAATAATTCGGCAACCAGTGGAAGGAAAACATTTGACTTACAGAATCCTTGAGCAGAAATGATGTATTTAAACCCTAAGAGAAGATGCTGATTACACACAGAAAAGACAGTCTACAGAACTATTTGGAATCCAATAAACTATAACAACATTTGCAGATTCGAAATGAAATTCAGAGATAAGACATTCGACAGAACCTGGTTTCGCAATCGACTCGACGAATCTACTCCAATCATTGCAGTTCCAAGCTGCTTCTTCCCTTTCACCTGTGATGCTATCCTTGATGCACCTACAGCCCTTTTATAACTCAGCCTCTCTCCTCTCCAAGGGCTTGGCACATGATTCCGTGCAAACTCCTTTAAAGAATATGTATTTTTTTTTATTTAATTAAAAGATCCCAATTATTAGATTCTTTATTTTATTATTATTTTTCTTTATAGCCGACCCAAAATATTGTTATAAATAGAATAGTACTATTTCGACAATTATATAATTTTGTACTATCCTTTAATTTATTTTATTAATCAAGTTGTGAATTACAATTTACAACATGATTACCACTATTTATTTATTTAAATATTTATTATAATTAATATTATATCGAAAAATACAAACTTCTTACAACTTTATTTATCAACAACACTTCCATTAAAATAATAATTTATTTATAGCTAAAATCGACAACTAACGACATTATGCCCATTTAACAACACTTATACTCTTCCGTACAATAATTCTAATTAAAGCACAACATTACCACACATACTTAGACACCTTCGAACTTGATTTGACTCCAAGATACAATATTACCTGACAGTAAGACATGGGCGAATGGCAAGCAATAACCACAAGGGTAAACTGACGATGAAGGAACATTGACTAGGGACCTCATGTTAACTCCAACCAACTAATCCATTGGTGAAGGCACGCTCAGACCTGTAATCAGGTGGAGTTGATGCCTAGTACCTGCATCCTGCAGCAATGCACAGTTAACCATAACAAAATATACATATACATCACATGCAGTCCTATCGTGAATGGAAATCACAGTGAGGTAGGGTACTCGAGAACGAGTAATACAACACTGTTCCATTCACGTTTATAAATAATAATCAACTAAATTGAACAAGGTATCAGATTACTAATCTATGACATAAAATGATCAACTAACTTCCAATCCCATATAATGATTAACATCAAAGCATTTAAAACATCAGTTCATTTATCAAATTGTAAAGCATAAAATGACATAATCCATCATCAACATCTGTTATCATAATAATTAGGTTCATACTGAAATAGCAAAATAACTAAAAATCCATCATCAACGGTCTAAAAATGTTGTCAAAATGTCCAGTACTACTAAGCAAACATCAGTCCAAAAGACGACAAGTTGAGGGGCACTACATTGTTACTTTGTAATGAAGACTTGTTATGGATATAGAATTCACATAATGATGTTACTTATTAATGCTTTGTGATAAATGTTGACCTTAGAATGAGTGTACAGGTACATACTAGCCAGTGGAAATGGGGAAAATACAAGGGGACCCTATTGTGTAAAACTAGTAGAGCCTACAAAGTCTATGTGGAGAGACTTAGGTCCTTTGTATTGTGAAATGTACTACCATGTGTTGTGTTTTGTATTTTGTTGTATTATGGAGCATTATATGTCATGGTTTTTTATTATGTAGTGTCATATGTCATGGTTGTTCTTTGTGTTGTGTCATTCATTGGTATGTATTATGTAACTTAAACTAATTAAATTTTCCCTTTAGTCTTTTATAAGGGTGTAAAATAATTTTATATAGTACCTTTATGTTAAAAATAAAACATTAAGACCTAAGTTTATGTCTAAAGAGGTGTTGAGTCATCAAAAAAGGGGATGTGTGTGTTGTAAATATCTAAGACGTCTGAATAGAAACCATGGAAAAGAAAAACAAGTGTCCCTAACTGAGGAGACAAGTGTTTTCCTCTCAACAAGAGAGGTGTCAAGAGAGCAAATTTTTAATCAATTATTTTGGGGAAAAGAGGGGGGGCTTCTCCTTATCATCCTAGCTGTTGTAAATTTTCTTTTTTTACCATGGCTGGAACCTTCTAGGAAACCACCTATTGTAAAATTTGAGAATCACTTTTAAATTGTGTTTTTGACCTATATTTTTTGCATCACTTTCTTTTATTGGGATTTTTGAACCTTCTAGGTTGTTTGGAAAGAGCTACTTTAATTTCATTTTTCATCTACAACAACTCTTGTACCATCTACCAAATAATGCTTTCCATCAGTAGTGACTATCTTATCACCTACTGTAATTTTTCTCTGTAGACTAGGAGTGTAAATCTTGTACATAGAGGTCTAGCTGTGGAAAAAGAGTAAGCTAGATATCTATGGATTTGGATCTGCCTCCTCCAAGTGTTGTGTAATGATCTAGGTAGGCATCAATCCTTGGTGGAATCCCTAAATTATTAGCACCCTAAATTGCATAGAACATGTTACACTAAATTGTGTGGGTAAACAAAAATTGTATTAACTATTTTACTGTTATCAGTCAGGATTACACCCTAGCCAAGTTAAACTTAACTATCCGGCCAAAACATGGAAACACTCTCAGGTTGTGGGTGACCTATAGTGAGAATGAATCTCCAGAGTGGGCTGGTTCCCATGACAAATCACCTAATCTAAATGACTTTCTAAGGAAAGGGTTTAAAAAGATAACTAAAAATGAAATCCTAAAACCTAATGATGATTCATCAGAATTTTAAATTGATTTTGATAATTTTACTCACAAACAATTTCTCAAAAAATATTAATCCTCACAATCTCACTTGAAACATACAACTCAACAATAATTTGTATGAACGCTCAAACTAAACACAATCACACAACCTGCATTATATGAAATTTTGTAAACAAACTTATAATAACAAGACAAAATGATTCAATATTTCAAATCACAATGACATCAAATTGATGCTGCAAACATGAGACAAAATAGGAGAAGGAATGCTTTGCTATTCTGAGTACAAAAAGTGTTTACAAAGCTCTCTGCAAATCAAAAAGAGAGGAAGAAACAATATTCTAAACTCACTAAATTGAATTTTTCTCCTCATATATATAGCCAAAAGTCTTTATAAAAACCCAACTAGATATCTACCCAAAAAAGAAACTAAAGTCACTAAAAAGTAGAAATAGAAGTTTCAGTTCACCCCTTTCCTTTTTGCATAATGGGAACTTAAGCGAAAAGAAGGCAAGTGAACTGGACTTGCCTTATTAAGTGTTTTGCACTTGCGATTTATTTTCTACATTTATTTGACATTTATTAAAGTAATTTATAAAATATTACTTAATAGTGCCTTACATTTATTTGCAGCTTCAAATTTGCAAACTAGAAAGAGGACCCACCTTGGCTTTTACAACTTGCAAAATTCTAAATATATGCAAAGTTTACAAAATATATGCAAAGGTATTTAGAAATACCTTATACATATCGATGAGTATCTAAAAATAACCAAGGTATTTGATTTATGCGAAAAGTCAAAGGCAAAAAAGATGCCTTATAGAAAAAGCCACGGCCTTTTTGCATTTTGTTTCTTTATTTGGCACTTAACATTTTGACTCTAGTTTGGATGCCCCATTGTGAACATTCCTTAGAAACTACGAACTCGGTTGGTGAGGAATTTAAAGAGTTTTTTATTTTTGTTGTCTTCTAATTTCTATCCAAAATTTGCAAAAACTAAGATTGTATGTTTTGAGATATGACTAAAACACATAACAACTATCTTTATTTTGTTGGGTCTTGTGCCTCTAATTGTTCCTCAAAAGCTACAAATTGGGTTGGTAATAAGTTTAAAGAGTTTTTTCGTCTTATTGTCTTCTAGTTTTTATCCAAAAATCTCAAAAACCCAAATCGTAGTTTTTGATATATGACTGAGACATGTGACTGCTATCCTTATTTTGCAGGGTCTTTATGTGATACTACTGCTCTTTTAGATTGTTTCCACATTCCTCTTAAGACTTGGGGGTAGCATGTTGAGCTCAACCCTTGTGCGAGCCCATTTTTACCCCACATGCTATGAGTCTTCAGAAATGGATCAGCAACATTTTAAGAGTCTTGTGTATATCTCTTATTAGAAAATGAAAGAAACATTACCAAATAAATAAAAGCAATATCTTGCAATTTAATGTAGTCTCCTTTATGTTGCAAAACATTGCACTACAAAACTGAATTCTCTCTTTTGAACTTTGATATGCAAAGATTAAGCATGGTAGAAATATGTTAGAATATTCTTCACCTTTAAATGTAAATAAACTTGTTCAGCTCTACCAATTTGAACTGTAGGTGAGAAATTGGTAATATTTCTGGTGATTTCTACTGAATACTTGCCTGCTAAGCATATAGACCAGTTGCCTTAAACAATCCATTGGGCATGGAGTCAAATTTTGCCCCCTCTGAACTCAAAAAATCATTGGAACTCATTTGTAAATACTAAAGGGCCATAGTGGCCAGAAAACATGTGCATCTACACTTATTGGAAAATAAAATAAAACTAGAAAGAAGTGTGCATTGAGGACTTATTAACTTGAAAACTACCCTACCCTAACCAAACAATTGTGAAACCCTCAAATGAATCCATTTGCTACTTGGTTAAAGTAGCTACCCTTTCTTGAAACAAAGGACATTGATTTACATGCTTATGATCAACTGAAACTAGGTGAAGCACAAGAAGATACTCAATAAACTACTGCAATGCTTCATAAAGAATGTAAAAAACTCACTCATCTTTTGAATATGACCAACCATGATGCTGGCTTGGAGTGAATGGATAAATTGGATCTGCTATCCCTTTACTTAAACCTCATCAAGTATGCTTTGAATCTCAATCCTAGAAAGATGCCTAATTTGACATCCTTTTGAGATGATAAACCAATAATTCTTCTTGTTGGCTTCTCCTTTTAGAATTGTTTCTTCAACCACAACTTCTTTGATCACTTGATTATGTTGATCACAAACCTTTGTCTTGAAAGGTGCTAAGTTATCAACAATGTTAGAGAAAAAAATTTCAATGATAGTTGAGAATAAATCCTCTTGATGAACAATTTCATCATGCAATGTATGCTCTAACTTATCCTCACAATGGCTTTCAAAGATCATACCTTCAAAATCTATGATTTGTTGCTTATCTCGCTTTACTTGAACAACCTTTTCTTGTGAAACATGACTATCCTCACCTGATTCTTTCTGAATCTACACTTTGCCTAACTGATTCCCTTCATCTCGTTGCTCCAAATTGGGCATTGATGCTAGTTCAATCAAGCATTTCTCATCTTCCAAAAGCTCTATCTGTATATTTTATTTGCTGTCCTTAAATTGATTAGCCTTATCTTGTTCAAATACAAAAGGCAAAAGTTCAACAACCTACTTTACCTTGTTGTCCTCATCATTTACTAGCTTGGGCTTTTGGTCACTACAAGAATTTAGCAGAGTGGCAAGCTCGAGCTACAAGCTGAATAGTTAGGATCTTGACAATCAAGCATAGAGTTGTTTTTAAAAGGCTAATAATCTTTAGCTAGTCCACTTGATTTCTCTTCAAGGCAAGTTGCCTTAGTTTTGTTCATGTTAGCCTCTTCATTGTAGTACAAAGGGAGCTCTGAAAAAAAATTAGATACTTTATCTTCATGGAGAAAATGATCTTCTTTGTAAATAGGGCTCTCTTCTTTTGATAGAATTTCTGGGTCCTCTTTGTCACTACACCAGCTAGATACTTCAAAATGGTTGTCAATATTTTACTTTCCAAACTGATCTTCATCCTTCTCTTCATGAACCCGCAACACATCATGTTCCATTATGTCTTCTTGCTACTGTAAATCAGCTGGTAAGGTGGGCATTTGCATGCTCTCTTCTTTTTGGTCAACAAAAGAAGGTAGTTGATCAAACCAAAATGTAGACTCTTCCTCTTGATTAGCCTCTTTTACCTTTTCACCCTTCTGTCTTGGCTAATCTTCTAAGATAAGTATTGCAACATTTTCATCATCTTCAACACAACAAGGAAGCTCATTAGTTAAAACATACAAAGATTCATCTTGAGTAATCTTTTCTTGTTCAATCTTTTTCTTCTCTAGCCGATACTGCTCCATAGGTGCATGCACTAAATTTACATTCTTAGCTTCTTTCATGGTGAGTGAGTTATCTTGAAAACAACAGGGCCATCCTTATAAAGTTAAATAGTGATAGGACAGTCACATCCATCTGATAGGGAAACCTGGGAATTTTCTTGAGTTTCTTGGATGAAGAAAAGCTCTTGAAGTGGCTAGTCCTCTTCTTGAGTAGAATGATCTCGAATGAAAGGATTTGTTTTGACCTCATGTCTTTGTGATTGAGCAACCAAAAGCTTGATCTACTCTTCTTTGATTTCTATGTCCCTCTTAAGACTTTCTTAAAACTGCAACCTTTGTTCCTCTAACCATGGCTCATGAAGATAGGCTTGATAAGCCATCTCTTCTTGTTGCTGATTATACTCATGCTGCCTCTTGATCTCCTATAGATGCTGCATGAGGTCAAACAATATACCCTTTATGCTTGTAATCTCCTCCTTTTCACGCTCTTGTAAAAAATATGTAATGATTGTGGAAACTTGAAGAATCTTTTACAGGTTGACAATATTGATCATTCAATGCAAGTTATGTGGAAGATATTTGAATATGAGAAATACTCAACAAAGTCAGGAGTTGAGAGTAGAAAAATTATTCTCAAAGAGAGTGAATTGTCTTACAATGATTTTATGAATAAATTTTGCAATATCATATATCGACATATTCAAAATTGTCATGGTGCTAGATGGCAAGCTAAGCAATTTTGTGACTCAAATAATTGCTTTCTACTAGGATGTATTATGTCTATTGTTGATTTCTCTAAGATCTATACATTTAGTCCTCAAATTGAGATTCAAAGTCAATATTATCATTTAGAAAAAGTTGCAATATTTGTAAGAGTTTGTTATAGGCATGTCGAAGAACATGTGGATGGTGTACAAAGTAGGAAAGATGAATGAATTATCATCAAAGAAGTTCACTTTTATATCAGTGATGATACAGGTCATGATAGAAGCTATGTAGCCCATTGTTTTGCAATGTTTTTTGAAGACTTGAGATGACACCAAATAGATGCTTCACAATACTAGATATGGTCTGACGAATGTGTTGGTACTTGTGTTGATTTAATTTTTTAGAAACAATATATATATTTATTTGTTTACTTAACTTGAAGACTTGAATTGTTTAGTTACTTATATGTTGTACACATATAGTTTATTTGTAATATTTTGGTTTTAAATGAAATTATTTGTAACTTCACAAGACAATTTAAGTCTATAAAAGCTTTTAATTGGTTAAGCCAACAACATATTAGACATAACATAAATTTTTTGTGGAATTTCTATGAGAGTGGACATGGAAAACGAGAGCATAATGGAGCTAGAGCATGTGTGATGCATGAACTTTGACAACATGAACTTGCAGGTAACACGATATGGACTAGAAATTTATATTCAAGTATATTTTAAATTTTTCAATCTATTAGGAAAAAGGTGTCTCAATATATTGCATGTGTTGAGAAGTGGAAGCTTACCATTATGCAATAGTTGTTTTGATATATCCAATGTTACATCTTTAGTATTGAGTGTTGGATTTTTAGAAAAATCTAATTATGCTTTTTGAGATTGTCTTTTCCTTTCAACCCCAAAACCTCTTAACCTAACATTTCACCAACATGAACTTGCAGGTAATGCCATAAAGAATGCAAATGAAATTGTTGAATGGTGAAAAAGTCATTTTGTCACTTGTGACTCAGTATACAACACATGCTATTTTTGGGAAGTTAAAGGTACATAAATGATTTTTTTTTTGAATTTCAATGTGTGTAAATGAATTGAATTTTCAATTTTATACACTTTGTAATTGCATGTTTAAAATTTATAGATATTGATCGATCAACTCTTACTAATTGTCAAACAATTAGTGGTATTAGAAATTTGCATCAAATCATGACAATAGGTCATAGAAGGCCTCATGTAATTCAAGTGAGAAAAATCATGTTTTTGTGTTGATTGCATTGAGAACAATGCAAATACTCTACAATGTGAGAATATTACAAATGGGTATGTTTCACAATGGGAAATAAAACAATTAGTGGACACATTGGGTCCTTTTGAAGATAATGACATTGTAGAGGTCTATGATCCTTTGTATTCAGTTGATTACGAACATGTATCAGATTTAGTTGTTATAGGTAGATTTTAAAGTTTTAAATTGAATTTTAACTTACAATTGATTTATATTCTACCTAAGTTGAGCATGGTTTACTACATGGTGTGTACAGAAAATATTTTGTTGTTATTGCAGATCCTGACAATAAAGAAGGTGTAGATTACTATCTACTAAGATGTATGTAACCAAAATGCAAATTATCAGAATCAATGACAAATGGTGATGGAAAAGAGTATCCTACTAGATTAGTGGTTATTGAAGGCACATACTATCAACAAACAAAGATAGATACAAATGGTATTATATTTATTGATTATGTGTTACATCCCCAATTTTTGTCTTGCTATACTTTTTACTTTTACTTGGACATAAGTAAACCTATTATGATGTTTAGATTAATGTCAAGGAAAGACAGATTATATTGAATATCATATATGGAATTATGGAAATGAATATTTTATTGATGTTGATTTAATATTGCATTATGAGATTTGGTTTATTATTTGAGTAATGATGCACTGATCATAATTTGTTAGTTACAAGTTTGATATAGGATTACAGGTTTTCATATAACTCTCAGAGAAAAGAGAGAGAGTATCTTTTGAGGAGAGAGATATAGATCTACGGTTATGAGTGGTTTATTTGCCAAAACGAGTATGAGTGTATTATGAAAATGTGAACCACTGTTGTAAGAGGTAAGTCTTGTCTTATCAATCTACTATTGAACCCAATCGATAGGTAGTCGATATCTTTTGAATCTTTTCTAGTCAAGTCATTGTGTGTCAACATAGTCATTTGAAATGATATTGTCTGAGTAAGAACAATAACCATTTACGTTTAACTTAAAAGTTACAACATGATTGTCATAAAATGGTTGCATTTTTATTATTGAACCACTTAGTGTTTTATTGTCGACATTTAACGTCTTATGACAATCTCATCAAGTCAAGTTGACGTGATTTAACGAGAGTCCATGAAGGGGAGACAAACTTGACCCTTTCATATTTTCATAAGCCTTTCAACTTATTATTATTATCATTTTTTGATCAAAGCTTAAATATTGTCAAAGACTATTGTTGTTATTATTATGTTTAATATTTTTTTAGTAGGGGTTATTTGAGGTATAAGTATGTAACCACTTTTTCTTATAGGAAGTTGTCATCTTTGTAATTATCTTCCTTAGTGTTGTTCTTCTCCAAAGGAACCACGTTGGGAGCTAGTAGCAATTATTATTCCATGATATCATTGGCTTGTAATTAAGAGTGGCCATAGGCATGCTATTAGGATTGCATAACGACTAACTGCAAGTAGTGGTTTTAATAACTTAAGTGATAACTAAATAATCTTATAGTTTTGTTATGAGGGTGTCAGCCTCTTTAAGGAAAATAGTAGTATTTATATCACTCTTCTCCCTTCTCCTTAAGTGTGTCTTTCTCATTTGTAACCTTTACGTCAGAAGTGGATTTCGTTTTAACTACTAAGACATGGAACCGTACATTTAGATGTGAGCATTAGTTGATAGACGTGGGAATTATGAGAAAGAATCATTGATGAAGTCATGGGGGAGAGTTGTATAAAAAAATGACTCTATGAGAGGGGGAGGAATGATTCTTCTCTAAAGCTTGGTTGTTTTGTTGTCTATAAGGGTGACATTGTACTGATAAAAGGAATAGACTGCAACCCGCGTGCTACTTGTGACAAGGAGAGAAATGTATAAGGTTCTTTTCTCATTTGAAAAACTTGCATTGTGTATAAAACTAGTTTCTTTACTTCCTTGATTTCTCTCGATCTGTAAGTTGGTTTAGTGTATATGTATGGTCGACACCATCAATTATGGAAGATATATGTATGGTCGACACCATTTTTGATAGAAGGTAGATTTGCTTAAATATAAAATGTTAGGGTGGTTCTTAACAAGAATTTGAAAGTAAGCCCACTCATTTCTAATCCGTTATCAAACTTTTAAGATTTGGTTTATACATTAGTAGTCAAGTTTATAATCTATAAACATGTGTATACCTCAGTTGAGTTGATGGATTTAAGACTTAGTGACAAACGATTGAATGAGTTTGCTCTCTCATTATTCTCTTTTTATTTTTCTATGAATTAGATAAGTAGATCAGATTATAAGTATGTAAGACTCATAGTTCAGTGATTTTATACTATCTAGTTATACTTAAACTGTAAAACCGTTGTTCTATGGTTGAGTTAACTTATAATCTTTTTAGAGGAATCATGCATTAGTATTGCTTAAATATAATAAGTTTGAGTGGTGCAAAGGTATTCAACTTCAATATTACGTTATGATTACTTTATATGTATATATATTCCTTTATGTGATAATCATCACAGGCTAAAAATAGGAGATATTAGTTTCTTAACTTAGTCTTATTTCATTCCATGATGTCAAATAAATCTTAGTCGTTGTCTTACTCTTTATGGAATCATAAGGCTAAGTGTAAATATGAGTAAATAAGTTTACATTGTAAGGGAGATTATCCTTGTGGTAAAAGATTGATCAACCTTTTAGTGTTAAGAACATTAGAATATTATTGTCAATTCAGTCAAGGGTTGAGGAACCTAGGAGGACCTTGTAGTTAGATTTAGACTAAGAAGTTATTCCTTTTTATTATTAAATTATTACTATATGATTATAGGTGTTGGTATTCTATGGAATAGGAAGGATAAAACCCTAAAATAACCCTAAAAGGTGATAGTTAATTCTAAATACTTTTTTATTTAAGTATGTTGATAGCTATTTTCATATTGAACAATATGAGGAAATAGGAACCCTAGTTATGAAGATATTTTGACTCATGTTATAAGGGGATATTTACCCCAAAATGATAACATTTAGAGTTGGGGAGAAAACCTATTAGTGTTTGATAAAACAACTTAAGGTTGTAAGTATTGGTGTGTTAATGATCTATGTCATGGATTGAAAGACATATATGACCTTTTAGTCGAAAGAGGACTAGTAGATAATCGTTCTTACATTGTTCTTACTTTATAGAATAAGTATGTTTGTTATTCCCTTGTGATGGGATAGGTTATGTAACGCCCCGCTAGAAAACCCCAGAGAACAGCTCAACTATGCTATACAAAAAGGACATTTTTTTTTAGGAAAGTAATAGCAAAGAAATGTAAATCATATTTATTCATAACATCAGGTTAAGCTTATCCTCTAGTGTTCCATGACTGCATTACTAACAAACTATTAATAAGATCTAACCAACATTATGAATTAACTAACAACCATAGTTCATTCAAATCTAATTACATGAATTGAGTAAACACATACATTTCCATATTGTATCGTCAGAAATGTAAACATCAAGATCATGAATATAGGATTTCAAGTACATATATAATTTCCTTTACATGAGAGTAAATCATTACAATGTTAACAATATCACTTTTTTCAATACATTGGAGTACATACATCAAGACAACAGTACATGAATATCTGTCTCCTCGAGTTAGAACAGGATCAAATAAGAGATACATCTTTCTCGCACATGAACAACAACAAGAGAAACCAATGTATATATAAGCACAACCACCCAACCATGTGGAACCCTAAGGTCCACCCCCCATTCTAGGAGATAACAAAAAGGTCCCACAATATGAAATAGTTAAGAAGACAGGAACACAACACAAATGGATACTATGACTCCAACATACAAGTACACATGACATTCACAAAAGAGTCACCACTTCCTCCAACAATAAAAAGGACAGTAGACTAATAGGTGCAAGGACTACACATGACTTGAAAACAACACCAATCAATAAGGACATCACAAGTAACTCAAACATCACTTCCAGAGGCTTTCACAAAACAAAGGGGAGAACACAACTAGAGAATGCTAGACTGCAGTCGGGATGAGTGTCATCATATAGTCCTAGCATGGGTTACCCTAATAGTCTCTATCTAGGCGCTGACCCCCATCCATGGGTTACCCTGACTATCTCTTGCGAGGCGTCGGTCCCCGTCTATGGTTATCCTAATAGTCTCTCACTAGACACCAGCCCCATAGGGTGATACATGTGGAACCAACATTCCTTTCGTAAGGACAAGGAAGTTGATTTTGTCAATCATGGCCTTCTCATCTCATCCTTAGCTTGAACGAGCACTACAGGCATGAGTGAGGCATCAAATTATCTTGATTAGTGTGAAAACTACCCAACCCTATAAATTTATTATTAAATTATCACTGGATTAACAACTTCCAATGGGTTACCCTGACAAGCCACTTTGGGCACTGGACCCACATTGAAAGCCACTCCCCCTTCACTGCATCTAGATTCTCAAAGCCCAAAACAAAACCGAAGTATGAACTATCACATTTCTCATCATGATACATTTACAACACAAAATATACATCATTTCACATTACACAAAGCAAGGCATTACCCATCTTGCATAGTTATCATAACCACACATGTGAATAGGTACACTGAGCAAGGCATTATCCATCTTGCACAGTCATCATAACCAGATGAATCCATAAACAGAGGGGAGTCAACATATAACCTATACATATTTAACCATTAGCAAGATTACATAATCATAGGAGTCATACACACAACTACCCCTCTTGGCCTCTAGAATCAACTTTCCTAAATGACACAAACACTCGACACACTAAACACTATGGTCTCACATCACATTCACTCTCAAATGCACATCATAAACTAAGATCCTTCCTCAATATTTCAATTACAATACCATAAATACAACATATAATATGATGCACTAGATTATGGGTCTTAAAGAATGTAACATTAATCATCTACCAAACACAAAGTGAATCTATCTCTATAATGCAGAACAATAATATTCTAACTACTATGATCATATGATATATAAGTGCCCACCAGTAACAATATTTTAACCAATAGATCCCAAGACTTATTTACATTTTATTTAATTAAAAATCATTGTGATCAACATGCAAATAACCCTAAGGCATACATATTAAAACACAACAATTATTTAAATGTAGTTCTTATCACAGTGAGGGACTATCACCATAATTAAAATCATACAATGGAATATTAATAACCATAACACATGAATGTTATACCAATGGCTACAAAAATCACTAAACCACTATTTATACTAATGTAGATTTCATTAATAAGCTAGGCAATTTTGTAAATACTATTAAATATCACTGTATAAGCAAGACTAAATGCATATAATATTAGAATACTATAAATCTCTTACACTAGTTATAATCACAAGATACAAAAACCCGTAGCTACAATAAAAGAACCTTGTTCTAAGGTTAGCTTGAGAGGAAAGGAACACAGAACAACAAAACATTCCCATAGATCTAACATCTTCATCAAATCTACCCCATTTTAACTACATGCAAATGATAAGATCATAACACATTTAAGGGATTACTACAATTTTCCAAAAGGTTCTAGTATTACTACCTAAATATTTACCCACCCATCATATATAAGGCTCTCTAGTCGATAATAAGGAATTATTATTATGGAAGGTCAAACAATTATGGCTACTCAAAATCATTGCTTAAGGAAAACTAGAATAAGATAAAACAATGCTTCTTGATATATAGACTTAAATAGATTAAGGAGCTTATATTCTCATTAACACTATTACTCATCACATCCCTATACATGCCCATAATAATAGAAGGCTCACTAGTTTGTAAAAATTACCTAGGGGATAGTGAGATGTATAACTTCATTATAAAATAAAAACAAGTCTGTAGTTTAAGACATTTACAACAAATATATTACTGAGCCTCTTTACATTTTAACTGCCAGAAGACAATTACTAGATATCAGTTTAAGTGTAATAATAGGCTAAGTAAACAAATATTTCCTGTCCATAAACTTTTCCATATTAATCAGATATCATATGAGCAATAGAAAGGAGCATTCATAGAAATCACTGAAGCATTTTAAGTTTATGACTTTTTCAAAAACACATTAAATAAGGCAGTTTTTTGTATTCAATCGGCCAGTTATGAGTGCCTTACATAAGACTAAAGTTAGATCTTTGTTTAGAATAGAAAATTTCTAAATGTACTGTATTAAAGCAAGTGCTCGTTCCTTCAAAAAGAAATAGCATTAAGTATGCAATCAACAGGGCAAACTTAGAAAATAATGGTGCATGAAATTGATTGCAGGATATGCACAGAATAGATTTGTAGATTTAATAACAACCAAGATGGCATAGGAATGTATGTCACTAATTGATACATATATCTGAATTAACAAACTGGGTAATGCTAATTTTTTGATATGATTTTCATAGGTAAGAGATGAATCTTATATAAAAATTTTAGAGAAACCCAGTTAGAAAATATAGAGTTATTGGTGACGTAATTAACTGTTTTAACAAAGATGAAATGGGTGAGAGATAGACAGTCACAAAATATTCATATATCTAAATGACAAACTAGGTAAGGCTGATTTTGGCATATGATTTAGATAATTAGGTCATGCACCATATACAAAAATTCTAGAGGTACCCAGTTCGTAAAAATAAAGTTATGGCTAATGCAACAGACTAGGTTTAGAATATATAGAAGAGAATTCACAGAATAATATAAAGCTTGCATATTACAAATTCATTTCACTAAATCTAATGTAACAATAAACTAATTTCATATCTTAGTCCATACCTGGAATATTACTTCTATCACATCTTCACAAAATTTCCCAGCTTGCATCCATTTTCCCCCAAGTCTTTTCTTCTGGAAGCTATGGTTTATGGTGCCAAAAGAAAAATGAAAACTTGGATTGAGAGAGAGAGAGAGAGAGAGATCATGAAAACATAAAACATATTCTCCTTTAAATGCATGCTCCTTCCCTAAATTATATCTTCAGATTTCAAAATAATGTTGAGCATGCATAACCACCCACATAATTTCTTCCCGAAGATTCTCCTTATTAAAGGCAATAAATTCCGCCTTTATTACTTCCTCTCAAAAAACATTTTCTTTATACTTACTAATATTAGTCTCTTACTCAAAAGAAGCAATTATTTATAAAATTCCCTTTATAATGGCAATAAATTATGCATTTAATACTTCCTTACAACATGCTATTTTAACCAGACAATAATCTCTCTCTGATTTTATTTAGTTTACAATATACTATATATATAAGTTTTTATGACAACTCATAAATATTATAAATTTATTTTTATTGCCACTAATAAAACATTTACTTGTTTATAAAATATTTTCATTTTAATTTTATCAATTATATTCCCGTTTTAACAACACTTTTTTTTCCTCATTATTATTATTAATATTTATTGACTGTAAAATACAATATAATATAATTTCCCATAAACTTAAATTTACATAAAAGCATCTATATTTATTTATTTACTAAAAGTGCCTTCTTAACTTACTAATTTTATTTTAATGCAACAATTAACCAAAGTATTAATCAAACAATTCCAAACAAACTAACCCAAGTGACAAACAATACCTGACACTATGCACGATCGAAAAGTATGACCACAACGATAGCGACTGACTATCATGCCCATACAAACAACACTGACTGGGTGTAAAACTGGATAGTCATCCTTTTTAAGGATTATGACTAACTAGGGGACCAAATGTTATCTCCATTCAACAGTTTCCATTGGGTTTAAGGCAATCTCAGACCTGTCAATTCAGGTGGAGTCGATGCCTAGTACCTGCAACCTACATCACATAACATATTCTATACACAAGTATAATAAATATCAAACAGTCATGGAGTGAAAGAGAATTGCAATGTTGCTAGACCCTAACAAATGAGTGGTATGACATTGTCTCTTTTCACACCACACAATAATCAGATCATCCTATAATACAAAATTAGTTACATAAAATCAATTCTAACTTTTGGCAATCATAGTAAGATCAACATCATAATCACCTAAATGTAAAACAATGTCAGAGCATATGGATTACCAGTGTCGTAACAAGGATTATCAATAACACATGCTAACTGTCATGTGAAACCACACATGAGGATAATCGGGAATATCACCAACATGAATGTAGCATCTACCATCATCATATAATGTACAACATCAATTGTCTAACATACACTAAATATTCCTATTATTTTACCGTCATCTTCATGCTCCTTAGCCAGACTATCTGCACATCCAAAATGAGAATGGAGGGGCACTATAGGTTAAATAAAACCCTAGTTTAACCTAGAAGGGTTCAACATTATATAATGACACCTTTATGGTTATAACCCATTTTAGTTATTTTATGGGGGTAAACATTTAAGGGTCGAGAACCCTAAATAATAAATGTTTCATTTATCTTATGGAAAAGAGATTTGTTATTAGTCGATAATATTTAACCTTAGGTAGAGGAGCCTATTTGTTTGATTTCAATTTGACTTGAGATATAAGTCATAAGCCTTGGGTTTTGCAAGCATGCAAGAGGTGCCATTAAATGGTTAGTCAAACATAAAGTTTATTATACCTTTTTAGTCATAACTTCTCTTAGCTATTACTTGTTGATAAGTGATGAATCTCAAATGTTGCAAAGATGTAAAGAGATACCCAAGAATAGATAGTCATTCCACAAGGTCTATGGAGCAATGACAGTGTCTTGTGAAACCACTTTAGTCAGATTGACTAGATTTGAGTTAGATAAAACTCTTTAGTTAAACCTGAACTCGACCAAATAAGGTATTTATTTATATTAAATCGTTGTGATCATTCTATAGATCGTGATTGAAAAGACAAGTACCCTAACTATGTATATTTGTTCTTACTAGTAAGAAAGGAAATAATTACTTAGACTATGATACTTAACCTAGGTAAGGTAACCATCTTAGTCATTATAAATCGATTTAAAATTCTTATGAATTGATAAGTCTTGGATCTCGAATATTGCAATGATGCAATGAGAATCCTCGTAAGGAAAGGTAATCGATAAGGTCTATGGAATATAGTCAGTAAATGTAAATTTCTCTAGGTCAGGAAGAGTAAAATATTGAAGTTGTCAAGACTATATAGTTACACATAATCGACCAAGTCAAACTATAGGAATATGATAGTATCCAAGTCAAGTTGAGCTGGGTGAACATTACGACAACGTTCATTGCGAATGTGAATTTATATTGAAACTATGGCCATAGTAATGCATGTCTCTGCATGCATTATCAGTTCACTATATCTGTATTACGCAACCTATCCAAAATCATACTTAGCTAGAGGGTATCTAGGGTTGTATGGTTGATAGAGTTGTGTAGGATACAACACTATGTACTCAACAAGGAAAATTACCATTGGTCACCTTTGTTCTATATTCCTCGTGAAGGGTAGGGCCACTTCCTATGTAGAAAATGTGTGGGAGACCGCTGGTCTGTGGTTGGAGGTAAATCACTGGAAAGATGCTCTCTCTCTAGGAGAAGACATGCCAAGGCTTGTGATAAAGATGTGAGATTTCCAGATGCAGTATATCTTTGAGACTTATGTTTATTGAGACTATGTAAAACATTATCTATTGCAGATATTTGTAATTATAAAGACAATTATCTTGCAATTTGTTGTTACTTAATTATATGTTAAATAAAAGGAAAAATTTCTCTCTCAGTTTTACCTTGTTAAATTACTCTATGGTAAATTCTTGATTTTACTATGATTTTAGAACGTGGTTGTTACATATGGTATCAGAGCTACCAAGTTCGGCACTAGGGCTTATGAGTCCACTATGCTAACTTGTAGTCAATATTATGCAGTTAGCTAATGTTTAAATTTTCTTGTACCAGAATGGCATGGAGAAGAACCAAGAAAACTACTAGAATATATGTTCCCCAACGTTTGTCTGAATTACTAGTTAAGAAGAAACCTATCAAGGAAGTGAAACTTAAAAGAGTATATTATTTACTATGAGGGTGCATGGCTAGAGGATTCATCAACTTTTTCTGATGCACTTAAGTGGATATGGCTAGAAAGAAAACAACATTTTTAACATGCCAAGAATCCTACTATTTCTACTTGTGTAGTTAAAACTAGTAAACTATAGTTAGTTACAACGTGTCATTTAGAAGAAACAGTGATGCTTCTATTTTAGGAAAAGAGGTGTTGGAGGAGTACATGTGTCTACATCCATCCTCTATAATGTTTGTTTAATTGGAAGATCCTTTAATCAACAATGACATGTAGTCTTGTTGTATCAACTATATAAATAAGGATGTAGTTACTCCTGAATAAATTATAATAAAGATGAGAATATTTTGTATCAATCTATTGATTGTTATGAGATAAATATGTTTGATGTTTTGAGTCGCTATAGATTCAAAAAACTATTAGATAACTTATTTTTCTGGCATGTGAAAAATGACAACATGTTTAATACAAGAACCAAACAAGGGTGAGAGTCTAGAAGAGAATAAACCATCAGTCAATCTCTTGGACAAATTGGAGCAATCCTAACCATGTTTGTAGAAACCAAGGAGAAACCTGGTATTCTGGAAAAGAAGTAAGAGATTAAGGAAACCCTAAAGGGGGAAAGTTTTCTCATGGGAAGAGCAAGGATAATCACCTAGAGTATTGTGTGAGTAATAAAATCCCTATAACCATAGACCCTAAAAGGAAGAAAAGGGTAGGTTTGCCTTAGAAGTTTCCTAGATATGAAGAAAGTCATTCCACCAAAGTTGATGGAATAGGTGATTTGAGTAACTGAAAATTTTATTCCTCCTAGAGTTTTGGAATAAGTTATCTAGAAAAGTACCTTGCCATATGACAACTGCAAAATTAATGGAATCAAAAGCCCCATAACAAGAATTATTGGCTACAAGTTTGATTAGATCCAATATTTCACTATGGGGTGCACTAGTTATCATTGTCAAGAGAAAGGACATAACTTTGCAATTGTGTATTTAATATCATATGCTCATTAAAGAATGATAAAGAACAAATATCTTTCATCACATATTGATGACCTCTTTGATTATATGCGTGGAGTTGCAATGTTTTCAAAGATTGATTAGTGATCAATATATCACCAATGAAGATTGAAGGATGAGGATACCCATAAAACAACTTTTTGGACAAGAAATGGGCACTATGAGTTTGCAGTGTTGCCCCTTGGACTTACAAATTGCCTCTGTCGTATTCATGAATCTCATGAACATTGTGCTTAGAGATTGTATAGATAAGTTTGTTCTAATCTTTCGATGATATACTTATTTATTTTAAGAATGAAGGAGAACATTATGATTATGTGTAAGTGATTTTGCAATGGTTAAGAGAAATTAAAACAACACCAGTTCTATAAATTCCTGACCCTGAAGGACAGCTTGAGGGAAAAATTTATACCTTGGGAGAAGGATTAAGAGCTATACCTATACATAATGAGTAAGTGAGATCCTAAGATTCAAGGTATGATGGGTTTCATTTTGAGTCTAATGGACTATTGAGATATAAAGGAAGAATGCATGTTACTAATTTTTTCTGTGGAGAGAAGTACACACTACACCATACTTAGGATATCCAAAGGTAACTAAACTTCTAGTGGATACAAAACCTCTTTATTTTTTTAAGGGAGTGAAGAAAGATGCTGCAAGATTTGTAGCAAGCTATTTAGAATGTCAGGGGGTAAAAGCAGAGCATCAACAACCTACAGGAATGTTGTACCCGCATGATATGACAGAGTGGAAATGACAAGTTTTAGTATGGATTTTGTTCAAGGTCTTCCTATGTCAAGGAATAAACATGATTGCATTTTAGTTGTGGTTGATAAACTCACAAAGGTAGCACATTTCATACCAGGGAATTTGTTTGATGGAGCACCACTGTTAGCTTGCAAATTTGTTCAAGAAGTGTTTAGATTGCATGGCTTCCCTGAAAAGATTATCTCAGATAGAGATGCATGTGTAACATCAAGGTTTTGGCAAACTTTGTTTTCTATGCTAAGGACTAAACTCAATGTGAGTACAACTTATCATCCTGAGCACAGATGGTTAAACTGAGAGAGTTAACTAGGTTTTAGAAGATTTGTTACAAACATATTGCATGGATCAGCAATATAAGTGGGGAGACTACTTACCACATGTGAAATTTTTAACAATACCTAACTTTTTTCTATTAAGATGTCTTGAATTGAAACATTGGACAAAAAAGATGCCAAATTCCTATAAGCTGAGTAAGCTAGAAGACATGATTAGCAATAGTGAAAAAATGTTGTCCAAAATGGACGAACAGATTAAGCTGATCAGAAAATATCAGTGGAAACCATTAATAAATAAATAAAAAGTTACGTTAATGTTAAGCATACACTAAGACAATTCTCGGTTAGAGAAGAAAAGTTCTGAGGGTCAAACCCCAGAAAAAGTTTCATAAAGTATGGAATGTATTCGAAACCAGTTCCTATGTAAAAAGGACTCTTCTAAATTTTCAAGGTTATCAATTCTATTAATTTCAAGAATTAATTTATTACCAATTATTTCCATGAGGCATAATGCTTTTTTTGATTCATATATGTAAAATATATTTATATAATATATGAATATTGTATTCTTAGAATGTTTTACAAGTACAGAACCCATGAATGGTTATGATCGAGCTTCTTAAATGATTAAATTTCACAAGCACTGCTTGTGTAACATAGAGGTTATGTAGTGCTAGTTCCAGTGGGACCAATATGTAAAGGATAGATCTACATGGAAGGATTACCATGAATTTTACCAAAAGTTTCCTTATTTATTTAATGTTGTTACTAGTTGAAAACAATGAACTTTCTCTTAGTTACATTTTGATACTTTATATCATCGACGATGATGAATCTTTGGGGGAAGGATATATTACATCCCCAATTTTTGTCTTGCTATACTTTTTACTTTTATTTAGACATAGGTAAATCTATTATGACGTTTAGATTAATGTCAAGGAAAGACATAGATTATATTGAATATCATATATGGAATTATGGAAATGAATATTTTATTGTTGTTGATTTAATATTGCATTATGAGATTTGGTTTATTATTTGAATAATGAGGCACTGATCATAATTTGTTGGTTACAAGTTTGATATAGGATTATAGGTTTTCAGTTAACTCTCAGAGAAAAGAGAGGGAGAGTATCTTTCGAGGAGAGACATATAGACCTCGGGTTACTAGTGGTTTATTTGTCAAAATGAGTATGAGTGTATTATGAAAATGTGAACCAGTGTCATAAGAGGTAGGTCTTGTCTTGCCAGTTTACTTTTGAACCCAATTGACAGGTATTCAATATATTTTGAATCTTTTCTAGTCAAGTCGTTGTGTGTTGACATAGTCATTTGAAATGACGTCGTCTGAGTAAGAACAATAACAATTTACATTTAACGTAAAAGTTATGATGTGATTGTTGTAAAATGGTTGCGTTTCTATTATTGAATCAATTAGTGTTTTATTGTCAACACTTAACATCTTACGACGATCTCGTCAAGTCAAGTTGACGTGATTTAATGAGAGTCTGTGAAGGGGAGACAAGCTTAACCCTTTCACATTTTCGTAAGCCTTTCAAATTATTATTATTGTCATATTTTGATCAAACCTTAAATATGGTCAAATACTATTATTGTTATTATTATGTTTAATATTTTATTAGTAGGGGTTATTTGAGGTATAAGTATCTAACCACTTTTTCTTATAGGAAGTTGTCATCTTTGTAATTATCTTCCTTAGTGTCATTATTCTCCAAAGGAACCATGTTGGGAGCTAGTAGCAATTATTATGTCATGATATCATTGTCTTGTAATTAAAAGTGGCCATAGGCATGCTATTAGGAGTGCATAACGACTAACTGCAAGTAGTGGTTTTAATAATTTAAGTGATAACTAAATAATCTCATAGTTTTGTTATGAGGGTGTCAGCCTCTTTAAGGAAAATAGTAGTGTTTATATCACGCTTCTCCCTTCTCCTTAAGTGTGTCATCCTCATTTGTAACCTTTACGTTGGAAGTGGATTTTTTTGTAACTTCTAAGACATGGAACCATACATGTAATGCCCCGCTATGAAAACCTTAGAAGACAACACATCTATGCTATGCAAAGCGGAATAATTTTTTTTTTTAATAAAATAACAGGGTAATGTTGAACAAATCTATACACATCATTAACTAACATCTTGTCTTCTAAGGTCCCATGGTTGCATTACTTGACAAATTAATCAACATAACTTACATGCATTACTAACTAACATTGGTAGAACATTTTATATCTATTACACTAATGATTATACATATACATCTCCATTTCATGACATCAGTTAGATAATCAACTTTATCAGATTACATGTACATATTCAAGTCCATACATATGAGTACATCATCATGTAGTTTACATTATCAACATCCTGATTACATCTGAATATACACAATGTGATACAGTAGATACACAAGGCTAGTACATGAGCATAATAACTGTCTTCATAAATAGGTACAAGATCTAATGTCTGGTACACAAGGTATATCCTCCTCGCTCATGAACAATGGCAAGGGAAAAACTAATGGATAAAGCTCTTCCACCCGACCATGTGGAACCCTGAGGTCCACCCCCCAAGCTAGGAGTTAACATAATGTCCCCACTACAACATACAGTCAGGTAGATAATAAACTAAAGACAACACATGACTCCAACATCACAAGTCAATATCACAAACAACACAACAGTACTTCCAGAGGCAAACACTTGACAAATGGGGAGAGTACAACTAGGAAAAGCTAGGCTACAGTAAGGAGAGTGTCATTGCATGGTCCTAACATGGGTTACCCTGACAATCTCTAGCTAGACGCTGGCCCCCATCTATGGGTTACCCTGACAGTCTCTCGCTAGGCGCCGGCCCCCATCTATGGTTACCCTGACAGTCTCTCACTAGACGCTGGCCCCATAGGGTGACACATGCGGAATCAACATTCCTTTCAAGAGGACAAGGAAGTTGATTTTGCCAACCACGGCCTTCTCATCTCATACTTAGCCTGAACGAGCACTACAGGCATGAGTGAGGCATCCAATTATCTTGATTAGTGTGAAAACTACCCAACCCTCTAAATTTATTATTAAGTTATCACTGGATTAACAACTCCCAATGGGTTACACTGACAAGCCACTTTGGGCGCCGGCCCCACATTGGAAGCCACTCCCCTATCCGCAGCTAGGAAACCCCATCCATCAAGCTACACATATATCATCATAACAATAAAACTTTTCATACACATTGCAAGGCATTAAGCATCTTGCATATCAACATGTATATATAACAATGCAAGGCACTGACCCTTATTGCATACCAAAACATAATCATAAGGCAGAACTCCTAATCCATTGCCCATAACATCACATATTCATTACATCTTTATGATTTTCATGTCTATCCATGCCACAACTCACCACCAAACTCGATACAAGACAAATACAACCAAATGGACAATAATACATACTCAAGAAGTACATTTATCATTCACCTTGTCTTTTAGTCCATACATAACTAGAGACAATCATGCTTCTTAAAACATCATGATCTTAAGACATCTATCAACATAATACATGAAATCAAGACATCCCATTCTAACCCTCTAGAAAACTAGCCACACATGTAGATACAAAATCAAAAGACTATATGAACTAGTTCATGACCCACAAATTGAATTTACTAAACCTATTATTAGCAATTTACATTTTCTCAATATCAATACACTTATAATTAAATTATGCCTTCTTTACAACTAATCCACTATAGCAGATTACAATTGACTAAGTTGTTACAATAGTACATTAACCTTAAAATATAGCTTATCATTTGATTGTATTCTTATTAAGGAATAAATCTATAATTACAATAAAAATTAACTACATATAAATATTTATTAAAATAATTGTTTAATTGATTTAAAAAGATACAAATATATTTATATATCATTAACACAACTAAAGTAACCCACTATTTGTCATTTTTATAAATCAAGTTAATTAAATAATTACAATACAATTTAAATTCAACCCTTGAGGATAAACTTGAGGGTTCCTATTTATCATTTACAATATACAAACTCTCTATATAATTATTATCCTTTCTTTATTAAAAAAAAGATCATTCTAAATAATCTATTTCTCTATTAAATAAACATGCAATGTGGATAATATTCAAAATCATTCTAAAATTAATCTATTTCTTAATTTTTAGAAACAAAATCATTAAAAGAATAATTTATTTATTTTTCTCTCCCTAACGCATTCATTCTACAATTTAATACTTAATTAATTTTATTTTTCTCTAATTTCTATTCTAATATAGGAATTATTTGCATATTTAAGCAAATATAATATCACAAATTAATTGAATCAAGTTTAAGAAACTTTCTACAAAATAATTTTTTTCTTTACTTTTCTTTAAATAAAGAATGTAGGATTCTAGCTCAATTTAAAGAATAAAAATAATTCAAAAGGATTAATTATAACTTAATATATTTCTAAAAAGGAAATAGTTTATATTAGAGAAGAGATTAGTTTCTAATTTAAATGTTAAGAAAAAGAGAGAGTTATGTGGGCTTTTCTTTATTTCTAGAAAGAACATATTTTTAATTTAGGAAATGAATTGGTCCATATATATATATTTTTTTTAAAACTAAAAGCAAATGAAGACATGAGATTAGATGTTTTATATGATGTTATAATTGTAAAATACACTCATTGGATTTTGGGAGGATACTCTCAAAATTTTTGATTTAATGAAACACATTGATTATTCAAAGCTTGCTAGTGTTCTTTGCAGCCGAATCTTTTTTTTTTGGTTGAAATGTATTGGAGCACAAGAGGAAAAAGTAGTTAGAAATGAATTATTGCTTATGCAAGAAATAAAATTCAGATCTGTCAGGTACAGAGATGGTATATATGATGATAAATGCTTTGCCACTTGTAAGCCACATTAAATTGAACTCACAAGGTAATAGATTGCTGGTGAAATTCATATGACTTTTGATTCAAGAAAATGCACAATATGGATTTGTTGAAATGTCTTGGAAATTTTTTTTTAATAAAAGCAAACTACTTCAAACAGGTTTGTGGCTTCTGCCAGCATTCTCATGCCTGTGCCAAAATGTATCTTGAACAGGGTATGGACATACATAAGGCATAAAGGAGAGAGGATATTTATAGATGTTGAAATTGCAGCGGCTATAGTAGATATGTATGCAAAATGTGGAAGCATGAGAGGGCACTTGAACCATTTGACAACATGCCTCAAAGATAACATCTAAATGTTTATTTTTCTTTCTTTATCTATTTTGCATGAAAGATACATCATTTAATTTGTCAATATGAACCATAAACACTCAAATTTTATGTTTCTTTCAAACCCCATTCAGTAGCTTAAACCTAGGCCACAATACTTGAAACAAAAATCAGTTCAAATCAATTACATTTGTTAAGGTACAGAAACTGACCTAAAGGTCATAGGAAAAAGATAATATTATGAATAACAATGTTACAAATTACCTTACTGTTGAGTTGATCTACTTGCCTCTGGTCTGCACCTAACCTCCTCCCTTCTTCTTTCTTTTCTTTTCTTCCTCTGAAATTTCTTCAGACCTCCCTCTTCCTAGCAATCTTTTTCCTTTTTCAAAACTAGCACTCACTTCCCAGATAAATGCAAGGAACAATGCTCTCTGCCTGACAACTCATTTTCCCAAAACACAGATGAACTCCTCGAGTAAATGCAAAACAAAACATTCCTCTCTTTTCCCACAACCCCATTCTCGTGAGGTTCAAAAAAATTAACCATCTCAAAAAATTCCTAAACCTCCAATTTGATATTGACGGCACTCAAAATTATTTTTCTAACCTTGAGATATTATCATTATTTTACTATAAATTTATTTTATCAACAATATAGTTGATTATTCACCTTTACATATGCATTTATTTTCTGTTTAATTTAATCCGCTTACAATTTGTAATTTAATATTTTGTTTAATCATTTATCTAATTTAATTTATTTATTTACTAATTCCCGATAATTTGCCAATTATCAAACAATTAATTCATTTATAAATAATTACAACACATTATTTCCCTAACACATGTTTATTTAACGTTAACTTAATTTTAACCTTATTTTTAGTAAAGTGCTAACCAAAATTAAATCAACACGTAAATTGGATGAACCAAGCTTATAGGATGATACCTGACCCCCATGTAAAGCCACAGGACATGACGACAACATAACGACAATCAGTCCAACTGAAGGTGACGACAGGTTATAATACTGAGAACTCATCCTTTGAGGATGTTGACTGAGTAGGGAACCTTATGCTAACTCCAAACAACAACTCCATTGGGTAGGGCACGCTCAGACCTAGTAGTTCAGGTGGAGTCGATGCTCGATACCTGCATCCTGCAACAAACGACAAGGTTGTGCACATATATATATATATATATATATATATATAAACATGTAATCATAGACATAATGAATGGAAGTCACAGCGTGGCAGGGTACTCAGACACAAGTAATGCAACACTATTCTGATCATGTAAACACATCATCAAATAACTACATCCATTACTGGTAATGCATCATAATCATAATCGAATAACACATTAAACTCAGAATAACATTAGGCTATAATCATCAGATATGTCCATCATGATCAAGGAGAACATAAACCATAACATACTAGTCCAAATGTCTCGAAACTGTAAATGTGGAATATAAGACTAACAACTATACCAAGACTGCCATAGGAAATATGGCAACATAAACCATGACATATTAGTCCAAATGTCTCGGAACCGTAAATATACAGTATAAGACTATCAACTATACTAGAACTGTCATAGGAAACATGAAAATATCATCTATCACAAGTCAAATGTGAGGGGCATTACATCCTCCCCCCCTAAAACCAGGCTTACTCCTGGAAGCCTACAAATAAGTGAGGATATAATTCCCTCATCCTAGTAGCATCCTCCTAGGTAGCAGAGGTCTCATCATTAGGATCCCACTAGATCCTGACCTGCTCCACATCTCTACCCCTAAGAATGAGTCTCCTGTGCTAAAGAATGCCTACGGGCTCCAAAGCTAGCTACCCGTCCTCTACCTGTAGAGCAATCCAATCAAGAACATGAGCAATATCTGGATAGTAAGGTCTAAGTACAGAAACATGAAACACATCATGGATGCGTGAAAGGCTGGGCAGCAAAGCAAGATGATAAGCAACTAGACCAATCCTCTCCAACACCTCAAAAGGTCCAACAAAGTGTTGTGCTAGCTTAGAGCCCTTCCCATAGCAGATTGGACTCTTTCGCGGTCGCACACGCAAGAACACCTGATCTCCAATAGAAAACTGACGATCGATCCTATGAGCATCTGCATACTTTTTCTACCTATCCTGAGCTGCCACCAAATGCTCTGTAATCCTCTCAACCTACTGCTCCATATCTCTAAGCATGTTCGGCCCCAGAATAACTCTATCCTCCAAACGATCCCAACTCAAAGGGGTCCTACAAGGACGACCATACAAGGCTTGAAAGGGAGACATGCCAATAGAACTATGATAACCATTATTATAGGCAAACTCCACTAGGTAGAGGTAATACTCCCAATGGCTCTGTTGATCCATAACATACATTCTCAACATATCCTCAAGAACCTGATTAACCCTCTCAGTCTGACCATCAGTCTCAGGATGATAAGCTGAACTAAGGTTCAGCTGTGTCCCCAAGGCATGTTGCAAGGAAGTCCAAAGGGCGGAAGTGAACACTGGATCCCTGTCAGAGATGATCCTATGAGGAATCCCATGAAGTCTGACAATGTCCTCCATGAACACTCTAGCCACCGTAGAGGCATTGTAGGATGCATGGACAGGAGAAAAGTGAGATACCTTCGTCAACCTATCCACAGTGACCATAATAGCATCGTGTTGTCGAGAGGACATCAGTAAACCAACAATGAAGTCTATCAAAATGATATCCCAGTTCCACTCAGGAATCAAATGAGGCTGCAAAAGACCTGCAGGGTGTTGGTGTTCTGCCTTCACCCTCTAACACTCAAGACATCTTGACACAAAATCAGTGATATCCCGCTTCATACCACTCCAAAAGTACAGTTGACGCAGATCTACATGCATATTTTTGACACCTGGATGAGCAGAATAGGGTGCCCGATGTGCCTCAGACAAAACTAGGGTGCGAAGACCCTTAGAATTAGGAACATAGATACGACCCAAGTGTCACAAAAAACCATCTAGCTCAAAGGAGTAACCGAAGAACCTACCTTCTAAAGGTCTACCAGACTCAATCTCAGATCTCACCTCCTGGCACTAACTGTCAGTAGGAAGAGCAGCGAGGATCTGACCTCTTAAATCAACTGTAAGAGAAATTACTAAGATCTCATGCCTTCAACGACTAAGAGCATCTGCTACCACATTCTCCTTGCCCTGAATATATTTGACCTTGAAGTCATACTCGCACAAGAACTCCATCCAACACCTTTGCCTTGCATTCAAGTTTGGCTACGTGAAAATATACTACAAACTACGATGATCACTGTGTAGCTCAAACTGATGCCCTAATAGAAAATGCCTCCATCTCACCAAGGCATGCACAACCACTGCTAACTCCAGGTCATGAGTGGGATAGTTCAATTCATGATCCTTGAGTTTGTGAGACTCATAGGCAATCATGTGACCATCCTGCATCAGAACTGCTCCCAAACCCTCCAAGGAAGCATCGGTACAAACAACAAAGTCCCTATTAGGATCTAGAACTGCTAATATAGGTGCACTGGTCAGTTGTTCCTTAATAGTCTGAAAGGCTTCCTAGCATTGCTCTGACCAAACAAACTTCTTCCCTTTCCTCTGAAGAGAAGTAATAGGGTGGGTAATTCTTGAAAACCCCATGACGAAGCGACGATAGTAACCTACCAACCCCATAAAACTACGGACCTCAGAAACATTAGTGGGTGTAGGCCAGTCCATAATAGCTTGGATCTTCAAGAGATCCATCGTAATACCCTCTCCAGAGATGACATGACCCAAATACTTAACCTCTGTCTGGAAGAACTCACATTTTGACAAATTAGCATAAAGCTGATTTTCTCTCAGACACTACAACACCTGACATAATTGCCCCTCATGTTCCTCCATAGTCCTCGAATAGATCAATATATCATCAAGAAATACGAGGACAAATCAGTCGAGATAAGTGCAAAACACACCATTCATTAAGCTCATGAAAACTGACGGTGCATTCGTCAACCTGAATGGTACCACTGTGAACTCATAATGTCCATAACGAGTACGAAATGCCGTTTTGTGAATATCTGCCTGAAAAATCCACAACTAGTGATATCCTGACTTAAGGTCAATTTTTGAGAATACCTTAGCTCCTTTGATCTGATCAAACAAATCATCGATCTAAGGCAAGGGATACCTATTTCTCAATGTCACCTTATTGAGCTGCCTATAGTCGATACATAGCTGTAGAGATCCATCCTTCTTCATCACAAAGATCACAGGTGCTCCCCAAGGAGAAACACTAGGTCGTATGAACCCTTTGGCTAATAGCTCCTCCAACTACAGTCGAAGCTCCTTGAGCTCCTAAGTGGTCATCCTGTATGGAGCTCATGAGATAGGCTCTGCACCGGGAATTAGATCAATCCTGAAATTGATGTCACGCTTAGGTGGCATCCCTAGAATGTTAGAAGGAAAAACATCCGCATACTCCCTCAATAGTGGGTGATCATCAAGAGATGCCTCTCGACTCTCCTCCATCTCCAAATCACTAATAGTCACTGTAAAAAGCTGACATCCCTGACGCATGCATCTCTTGAGTTACATAGCAGAGATCATACCTAGGGAAATAGGTCTCAGAACTCCTACGACCTCAACCTCAGCACCTGAATCATCCACACATCTGACAGACTTATGCCGACAATCTATCACTGCTTGATGGACCTCCAACCAATCCATCCCCAAAACTATGTCATATGAACCTAGGGGTAAAATGCGAAGGTCCACAGAAGTAGATAGAGAGCCAATCATCAAGTCACACCCTAGAACTAGAGACTAAACTGCCATCTTAGCCCTGGAAGCTAACTCAACCTGCCACCTATCAACTTGCTTTGTTGCCACTAAGCCACAATGCTCCACAAGGGAAGGAGATATGAATGAATCAGATGCACCAGAATCAAATAGAATAGAAAAATCAATACCTCGCATGCGACCAGATGTCTCCACCACCGTGCTCTGATGCTCTGCCTATCAGTCATCCACCGCTGCAAAGACTTGGTGTGACCTGCTTGCATCACCAACCATTGGCTCAGATGCCGCCAGTCGATGTCCAAATCCTGATGCACCCTTCTGCAGGCACTATCTGGTAATGTGGCCCTGTTGGCCGCAAGAGAAGCACCCGGTGCCACTACCAAAACCACTGTTACCCCAGAAAGTACTAGACTACTGGAAACTACCCCTGCTCATTGAAGACTATGTACTCTGGGCTGGCTGATCAACATGATTGTGCTTATTACACTGCCAAGTCCGGTCCTTCCTACTTTGGAACCTATTACCATGCTGATGCTGAGAGTTCTTCAACTTGGACTATGAAAACTACTTCTGTTGACTGCCATTTGAGGGTGCATGAGAACCTGATGCCTAGGTGTGACCATCTCGAGAACCATATCCTGACGAAGGTGCATTGCCAATGTGCACACCTGTATGTCCACCGAGGCCCATAGCCAAATTCTCCTCCACAAGCCGGGCTTTCTCCATGGTAACCTCCATAGTCTTAGGTTCGAATACACGAACCCCTCCACTAATCCAGGCATTCAAGCCCCTGATGAAATGCTGCACCAACATGGACTCGTCATCACCGATACCTACATACTGTTTGAGCTCATAAAATCTGCGTTCATATTGCCCAACTATCATGGCCAACTGCCTTAGCTCATGAAACTCATCTGCTCGATGCTGCCTCCAATGGTCAGAAAGAAAACAGACTTTGAATCTCTCTACAAACAACTCCCAAGACACAGTGCCAATGTCCAAATGCAGCTTCTGCTCCTCTAGCCCCCACCAAGTCGAAGCAAACCCTTAGAGATGTAAAATGGCACATCTAGCTTTTGTATTGCTACCATACGGGTGCATGGCGAAACACTTGCCTAAGTCCAATAAACACGTCTCTGCCTCAAGTCCTCTACTAGCTCCATGAAAGCTGGGAGGGCATGCTCTCAGTAAATCCCTCATATGGCTTGCTAGTGTGGCTTCCTGCTCAGCTGTCAACTCCTTATGCCTGGGAGACCTCTCTCTCTGTCTAGGACCTGACTGGCTTACCTCCTGACCTCCTCTGGCCTGCTCACCTTCCTGTCTAGGGCCTAACCAGGAAAGGGCCTCCTCAAGAATCTATCTCAGCTGGGCTCCATCAGGCTGACCCTGACCCTCCATGTTCTGACCCCCACCTTCATGGCCACTCCCATGAGGAGAACTGGGAGAAGGATCTCTGCCACCACCTCTCCCACGACCCCTACCTTTGCCCCGACCTTGGCCCCTACGTCTAGGCATCTACCCTGGACACACAAAAGGGCAAATTATTATATTAAGAAAAAGGGGTCGCAATAGAAGTCAAATCATTCTATAGAGTTTAAGCACTTGGTTACATAATGGGCTCAAGTATAACCAAGGTACCCCATGTTTAAACTTGGCTCTGATACCAAGATGAAATGCCCCGCTATGAAAACCTTAGAAGACAACACATCTATGCTATGCAAAGCAGAATAATTTTTTTTTTATAAAATAACAAGGTAATGTTGAACAAATCTATACACATCATTAACTAACATCTTGTCTTCTAAGGTCCCATGGTTGCATTACTTGACAAATTAATCAACATAACTTACATGCATTACTAACTAACATCGGTAGAACATTTTAAATCTATTACACTAATGATTATACATATACATCTCCATTTCACGACATCAGTTAGATAATCAACTTGATCAGATTACATGTACATATTCAAGTCCATACATATGAGTACATCATCATGTAGTTTACATTATCAACATCCTAATTACATCTAAATATATACAATGTGATACAGTAGATACACAAGGCTAGTACATGAGCATAATAACTGTCTTCATAAATAGGTACAAGATCTAATGTCTGGTACACAAGGTATATCCTCCTCGCTCACGAACAATGGCAAGGGTAAAACCAATGGATAAAGCTCTTCCACCCTACCATGTGGAACCCTGAGGTCCACCCCCTGAGCTAGGAGTTAACATAAGGTCCCCACTACAACATACAGTTAGGTAGACAATAAACTAAAGACAACACATGACTCCAACATCACAAGTCAATATCACAAACAACACAACAGTACTTCAAGAGGCAAACACTTGAGAAATGGGGAGAGTACAACTAGGGAAAGCTAGGCTACAGTAAGGAGAGTGTCATCGCATGGTCCTAAAATGGGTTACCCTGACAATCTCTAGCTAAACGCCGGCCCCCATCCATGGGTTACCTTGACAGTCTCTCACTAGGCGCCAGCCCCCATCTATGGTTACCCTGACAGTCTCTCACTAGACGCCGGCCCCATAGGGTGACACATACAGAATCAACATTCCTTTCAAGAGGACAAGGAAGTTGATGTTGCCAACCATGACCTTCTCATCTCATCCTTATCCTGAACGAGCACTACAAGCATGAGTGAGGCATCTAATTATCTTCATTAGTGTGAAAACTACCCAACCCTCTAAATTTATTATTAAGTTATCACTGGATTAACAACTCCCAATGGGTTACCTTCACAAGCTACTTTGGGCACCGGCCCCACATTGGAAGCCACTCCCCTATCCGCACCTAGGAAACCCCATCCATCAAGCTACACATATATCATCATAACAATAAAACTTTTCATACACATTGCAAGGCATTAACCATCTTGCATATCAACATGTATATATAACAATGCAAGGCACTGACCCTTCTTGCATACCAAAACATAATCATAAGGTAGAACTCCTAATCCATTGCCCATAACAACACATATCCATTACATCTTTATGATTTTCATGTCTATCCATGCCATAACTCACCACCAAACTCGATACAAGACAAATACAACCAAATGGACAACAATACATACTCAAGAAGTACATTTATCATTCACCTTGTCATTTAGTCCATACATAACTAGAGACAATTATGCTTCTTAAAACATCATGGTCTTAAGACATCTATCAACATAATACATGAAATCAAGACATCCCATTCTAACCCTCTGGAAAACTAGCCACACAGGTAGATACAAAATCAAAAGACTATATGAACTAGTTCATGACCCACAAATTGAATTTACTAAACCTATTACTAGCAATTTACATTTTCTCAATATCAATACACTTATAATTAAATTATGCCTTCTTTACAACTAATCCACTATAGCAGATTACAATTGACTAAGTTGTTACAATAGTATATTAACATTAAAATATAGCTTATCATTTGATTGTATTCTTATTAAGGAATAAATCTACAATAACAATAAAAATTAACTACATATAAATATTTATTAAAATAATTATTTAATTGATTTACAAAGATACAAATATATTTATATATCATTAACACAACTAAAGTAACCCACTATTTGTCATTTTTATAAATCAAGTTAATTAAATAATTACAATACAATTTAAATTCAACCCTTGAGGATAAACTTGAGGGTTCCTATTTATCATTTACAATATACAAACTCTCTATATAATTATTATCCTTTCTTTATTAAAAAAAATATCATTCTAAATAATCTATTTCTCTATTAAATAAACATGCAATGTGGATAATATTCAAAATCATTCTAAAATTAATCCATTTCTTAATTTTTAGAAACAAAATCATTAAAAGAATAATTTATCTATTTTTCTCTCCCTAACACATTCATTCTACAATTTAATACTTAATTAATTTTATTTTTCTCTAATTTCTATTCTAATATAGGAATTATTTGCATATTTAAGCAAATATAATATGACAAATTAATTGAATCAAGTTTAAGAAACTTTCTACAAAATAATTTATTTCCTTACTTTTCTTTAAATAAAGAATGTAGCATTCTAGCTCAATTTAAAGAATAAAAATAATTCAAAAGGATTAATTATAACTTAATATATTTCTAAAAAGGAAATAGTTTATATTAGAGAAGAGTTTAGTTTCTAATTTAAATGTTAAGAAAAAGAGAGAGTTATGTGGGCTTTTCTTTATTTCTAAAAAGAACATATTTTTAATTTAGGAAATGAACTGGTCCATATATATATATATATATATATATATATATATATATATATATATATATATAAACTAAAAGCAAATGAAGACATGAGATTAGATGTTTTATATGATGTTATAATTGTAAAATACACTCATTGGATTTTGGGAGGATACTCTCAAAAATATTGATTTAATGAAACACATTGATTATTGAAAGCTTGCTGGTGTTCTTTGCAGCCGTATCTTTTTTTTTTGGTTGAAATGTATTGAAGTATTGGATTGGAGCACAAGAGGGAAAAGCAGTTAGAAATGAATTATAGCTTATGTGAGAATTAAAATTCAGATCTATCAGTTATGGAGATGGTATATATGATGACAAATACTTTGCCACTTGTAAGCGACATTAAATTGAACTCACAAGGTAACAGATTGCTGGTGAAATTCATATGACTTTTGATTCAAGAAAATGCACAATATGGATTTGTTGAAATGTCTTGGAAATTTTTTTTTAATAAATGCAAACTACTTCAAATAGGTTTGTGGCTTCTGCCAGCATTCTCACGCCTGTGCCAAAATGGTAGCTTGAATAGGGTATGGACATCCATAAGGCATAAAGGAGAGAGGATATTGATAGATATTGAAATTGCAGAGGCTATAGTAGATATGTATACAAAATGTGGAAGCATGAGAGGGCACTTGAACCATTTGACAACATGCCTCAAAGATAACATCTAAATGTTTATTTTTCTTTCTTTATCTATTTTGCATGAAAGATACATCATTTATTTTGTCAATATGAACCATAAACACTCAAATTTTATGTTTCTTTCATACCCCATTCAGTAGCTTGAACCTTGGCCACAATACTTCAAACAAAAATCAGTTCAAATCAATTACATTTGTTAAGGTACAGAAACTGACCTAATGGTCATAGGAAAAAGATAATATTATGAATAACAATGTTACAAATTACCTTCCTATTGAGCTGATCTACTTGCCTCTGGTCTGCACCTAACCTCCTGCCTTCTTCTTTCTTTTCTTTTCTTCCTCTAAAATTTCTTTAGACCTCCCTCTTCCCAGTAATCTTTTTCATTTTTCAAAACTAGCACTCACTTCCCAGATAAATGCAGGGAACAATGCTCTCTGCCCGACAACTCATTTTCCCAAAACACAGATGAACTCCTCGAGTAAATGCAAAACAAAACAGTCCTCTCTTTTCCCACAACCACATTCTCGTGAGGTTCAAAAAATTTAACCATCTCAAAAAATTCCTAAACCTCCAATTTGATATTGACGGCACTCAGAATTATTTTTCTAACCTTGAGATATTATCATTATTTTACTATAAATTTATTTATCAACACTATAGTTGATTATTCACCTTTACATATGCATTTGTTTTCTGTTTAATTTAATCCGCTTACAATTTGCAATTTAATATTTCGTTTAATCATTTATCTAATTTTATTTATTTATTTACTAATTCCTGTTAATTTTACCAATTAATCATTTATCTAATTTAATTTATTTATTTACTAATTCCTGATAATTTGCCAATTATCAAACAATTAATTCTTTTATAAATAATTACAACACATAATTTCCCTAACACATGTTTATTTAATGTTAACTTAATTGTAACCTTATTTTTAATAAAGTGCTAACCAAACTTAAATCAACACGTAAATTGGATGAACCAAGCTTACAGGATGATACCTGACCCCCATGTAAAGCCACAGGACATGACGACAACATAATGACAATCAGTCCAACTGACGGTGACGACAGGTTATAATACTGAGAACTCATCCTTTTGAGGATATT
The DNA here is from genome assembly GCA_027924645.1 of Cunninghamia lanceolata. Classification (NCBI taxonomy): domain Eukaryota; kingdom Viridiplantae; phylum Streptophyta; class Pinopsida; order Cupressales; family Cupressaceae; genus Cunninghamia; species Cunninghamia lanceolata. The sequence goes on from BSBN01000244.1 coordinate 2,200,560, forward strand.
GACTGAGTAGGGAACCTTATGCTAACTCCAAACAACAACTCCATTGGCTAGGGCACGCTCAGACCTGGTAGTTCAGGTGGAGTCGATGCTCGGTACCTGCATCCTGCAACAAACGACAAGGTTGTGCACATATATATATATAAACATGTAATCATAGACATAATGAACGGAAGTCGCAACATGGCAGGGTACTCGGACATGAGTAATGCAACACTGTTCTGTTCATGTAAACACATCATCAAATAACTACATCCATTACCAGTAATGCATTATAATCATAATCGAATAACACATTAAACTTAGAATAACATTAGTCTATAATCATCAGATATGTCCATCATGATCAAGGAGAACATAAACCATAACGTACTAGTGCAAATGTCTCAAAACTGTAAATGTGTAATATAAGACTAACAACTATACCAAGACTGTCATAGGAAATATGACAACATAAACCATAACATACTAGTCCAAATGTCTCGGAACCATAAATATGCAGTATAAGACTATCAACTATACTAGAACTATCATAGGAAACATGAAAATATCATCTATCACAAGTCAAAAGCAAGGGGCATTACAATACATTTAGATGGGAGCATTATTTTATAGACGTGGAAATTATGAGAAAGACTCATTGATGAAGTCATGGGGGAGAGTTATATAAAAAAAAATGACTGTATGAGAGGGGGAGGTACGATTCTTCTCTGAAGCTTGGTTGTTTTGCTGTCTAGAAGGGTGATATTGTACTGATCAAAGGAATAGACTGCAACCTGCATGCTACCTGTGACAAGGAGAGAAATGTAGCAGGTTCTTTTCACATTTGAAAAACTTGCATTGTGTATAAAACTAGTTTCTTTACTTCCTTGATTTCTCTCAATCTGTAAGTCGCTTTAGTGTATATGTATGGTCAATGCCATCGATTATGGAAGATATATGTATGGTCGACACCATTTTTGATAGAAGGCAGATTTGTTTAAATAAAAAATGTTAGGGTGGTTCTTAACAAGAATTTTAAAGTAAACCCAGTCATTTCTAATGCCATTTTTGATAGAAGGTAGATTTGTTTAAATAAAAAATGTTAGGGTGGTTCTTAACAAGAATTTTAAAGTAAACCCAGTCATTTCTAATCTGTTATCAAAATTTTAAGATTTGGTTTATATGTTAGTAGTCAAGTTTATACTCTATAAACATGTGTATACCTCAGTTGAGTCGACAGATTTAAGACTTAGTGAAAACCAATTGAATGAGTCTCCTCTCTCATTATTCTCTTTCTATTTTTCTATGAATTAGATAAGTAGATCAGATTATGATTATGTAAGACTCATAGTTCAGTAATTTCATACTATCTAGTTATACTTAAACTATAAAACTGTTGTCCTATGGTTGAGTTAACTTATAATCTTTTTAGAGGAATCATGTAGTAGTATTGCTTAAATATAATAAATTTGAGTGGTGCAAAGGCATTCAACTTCAATATTATGTTATGATTACTTTATATGTATATATATTCCTTTATGTGATAATCATCACTCGCCGAAAATAGGAGATATTAGTTTCTTAACTTAGTCTTATTTCATTCCATGATGTCAAATAAATCTTAGTCATTGTCTTACTCTTTATGGAATCATAAGGCTAAGTGTAAATATGAGTAAATAAGTTTACATTGAAAGGGAGACTATACTTGTGGTAGAAGATTGATCAACCTTTTAGTGTTAAGAACATTAGAATATTATTGTCGATTTAGTCAAGGGTTGAGGAACCTACAAGGAACTTGTAGTCAGGTTTAGACTAAGAATTTATTCCTTTTTATTATTAAATTATTACTATATGATTATAGGTGTTGGTATTCCATGGAATAGGAAGGACAATACCCTAAAATAACCCTGTAAGGTGATAGTTAATTCTAAATACTTTGTTATTTAAGTATGTTGATAGCTATTTTCGTATAGAACAATCTAAGGAAATAGGAACCCTATTTATGAAGATATTCAAACTCTTGTTATAAGGGGATATTTACCCCAAAATGATAACATTTAGAGTTGGGAAGAAAACCTAGTAGTGTTTGATAAAACAACTTAAGGTTGTAAGTATTGGTGTGTTAATGATCTAAGTCATGGATTGAAAGACATATACAACACTTTAGTCGAAAGAAGACTAGTAGATAATCATTCTTACGATGTTCTTACTTTCTAGAATAAGTATGTTTGTGATGCCATTGTGATGGGATAGGTTTAATAAAATGCTAGTTTAACCTAGAAAGGTTAAAGATTATTTAATGACACCTTTATTTTTATAACCCATTTTAGTTATTTTATGGGGGTAGACATTAAAGGGTCGAGAACCCTAAATAATAAATGTTTCATTTATCTTATGGAAAAGAGATTTGTTATTAGTCAATAATATTTAACCTTAGGTAGAGAATCCTATTTTTTTGATTTCAAGTTGACTTGAAATATAAGTAATAAGCCTTAGGTTTTGCAAGCATGCAAGAGGTACCATTAAATGGTTAGTCTAATATAAAGTTTATTATACCTTTTTAGTCACAACTTCTCTTAGCTATTACTTTTTGATAAGTGATGAATCTCAAATGTTGCAAAGATGTAAAGAGATGCCCAAGAATGGATAGTCATTCCATAAGGTCTATGGAGCAATGACAGTGTCGTGTGAAACCACTAAAGTCAGAAAGACTAGATTTGAGTTAGATAAAACTCTTTAGTTAAACCTTAACTTGACCAAATAAGGTATTTATTTATATTAAATCATTGTGATCACTATATAGATCATGATTGAAGGGACAAGTACCCTAACTATGTATATTTATTCGTACTTGTAAGAAAGGAAATAATTTCCTAGACTATGATACTTAACCTGGGTAAGGTAACCATCTTAGTCATTATAAATCGATTTAAAATTCTTATGAATTGATAAGTCTTGGATCTCGGGTATTGCAATGATGCAATGAGAATCCTCATAAGGAAAGGTAATTGAAATGGTCTATGGAATATAGTCAGTGAATGTAAATTTCTCTAGGTCAGGAAGACTAAAATATTAAAGTTCTTAAGACTATATAGTTATACATAATCGACCAAGTCAAACTATAGGAATATGATTGTATCCAAGTCGAGTTGGGGTGGGTGAACATTACGACAACATTCATTGTGAACATCAATTTATATTGAAACTATAACCATAGTAATGCATATGTCTTTGTATGCATTGTCAGTTCATTGTATTTGGATTGCACAACCTATCAGAAATCATACTTAGCTAGAGGCTATCTAGGGTTGTATGGTTGATAGAGTTGTGTAGGATACAATACTATGTACTCAGAAAGGAAAATTATCACTGGTCCCCTTTGGTCTATATTCCCTGTGAAGGGTAGGGCCACTTCCTATGTGGAAGATGTGTGGGAGACCGCCGGTCTATGGTTGGAGGTAAATTACTAGGAAGATGCTCTCTCTCTCTAGTAGAAGACATGCCAAGGCTTGTGATAAAGATGTCAGATTTCTAGATGCATTATATCTTTGAGACTTGTATCTATTGAGACTATGTAAAACATTATCTATTGCATATATTTGTAATTGTAAAATCAAAATGTCATCTTTGTATATCATATTATGTTTCTTATTTCAGGATAGAAATCTTGCAATTTTTTGCTACTCGATTATATGTTAAATAAAAGAAAAAATTTCTCTCATTTTTACCTTGTTGAATTACTCTATGGTAAATTCTTGATTTTACTATGTTTTTAGAATGTGCTTGTTACATTATATACCAGGTCAAAAGGTTCTACATTATAGTCACTTAGTTTTAGCAACATGAATAAATCTTGAAACTTTACCAAAAAGATGATGTGCCAAACAAAGGTGGAGGTTGACTATTGAAGATCATGAAAAGATTTTAGAGATAATAAAAGATAGAGAGGATCCAGATTATATGTACAAAAAAATTTAAGCTATTTATGTACATATATATTTTCTACGATAATATATATATGTAACATTTGGACCTAAATTTGAAAATCTTTTTGTTTTATATGTCGAATTTAAATAATTTCATTCAATGTGGTAATCTAGTAGCCCATGAAGCTTTCTTTTTTGTGATCTTATTTTCCTATAAAGCTTTCTTAAGGTGATTTTATTTACATAGTAATTATGTTTAATGAATAAGTCATGCTTAAATTATTTCATCAAATGTTATTAGATCCAACAAATTTTGAAATTATTAATTTTATTATCTGAGTAAGAAACTACACAACGATTAATAATATACAGTCCCATGTAGTTTAAAGATCATTGTCCAAAATCCGTCACATGCTTCACAATTTATATGTTAACACATATTTCTTTTTCATTCTAAGTAGATCATTTATATGAATCATAGAATCTTCATCATTACAAATAACAAATGAATAAAAAGATTTAAGAAATTATAATCATTCTTTCACAATTTATATATATTTTTCTTAGCAAGTGGATAAATTCAAATATGATTTTTACTGTTTTCTTAATCATCCAATTAGATTGGTCATCAATTAATTGTAGGGCATTTTTTATTTTCCTACATTTTGGTGGACCCCTAATTTAAAACCTATCCCAGTTCTTGGTGATTATAGGAAAATTTAAATTTGAAAACATAAATCCTATAAAATATGAGACATCCTAGTTAATTGAGTCAAATAAATGGCCTAGGTCCTTGGGATATCTTTTAGGAAGAATGAAAATAATAATAAAAATCATCCCTTAATAAGTGTTCCTTACAAGTGAAATTTAATATAAAAACATTCTACGTCCATAACACACTCTATATCAAAACAAACTGATTAGAAACTATATTCGAAATATTTAAGAATAATATACCAATGTTCATGAGGGAGAGCAAGGAAAAGACATATTTTCTATTTTTCAAGAGGGAACTATACTCTTCTTGAAGAGGGTGTGGTTTTAGAGCATTGGTCAAATTTTCATTTGGAGCCTAATTTAAAAAATATAATTTCAAAGGTAACTAGATCAACGTTCATTTGGATCCAAAATAGATATTACACATTTATTTTTTATTTATCTTTTGAACCAAAATAGATATACACATTTATTGTTCTAAGAGAAGAATACACTCTTCTTCTTGAATAAAGTGAACATACACATGATATATTTCGTCATTGTAGAAACATGATGCCTCATTCTTTTGACAAATATTAACATGTGTATGGAGGATTTCATTAAGATTCATATTTGATTTAGGGAGCATAGTTTAGTTTAAGCTAAATTTTGACATTTCTCAAAGAAATGAGATTGAAGGACAATAAAATTGTGGTGATACTAGTAGAATAAAGTTTCCAAATATGCAAACATTGTAGATTTTGAGTGAGCATAATGTTAAATTAAAAGTAATGCATGTTGCAGATTAGCTTCCAAATTAAATTGTTAATGGGTGGAAGCATGAAGGGTTGTCCCACATTTTTGCCTAAGTGGGAAACTCAAATGAATATTTTTTAGCTAAATTTTTATTTTCTATTAGTTATACCAAACAAATTGTTAAGAATAAATGCAAACAATATAAACTAACGATTTGTAAGATTTCATGTTTAGATTTTAAATGTGTATTTTAAAAAATAATTTATCTCATTTTAAAATTATTTTCTCATAAATTGTGTCTTTGTACTTCATAATTAACATTGATGTTTAGGGCACCATATTTAAGAAAACAATTACAACATTTTTTATCTATTATTTTTTAATTTAAATTAATTATAATTTAGATATGTATTTTCCATAATAAATATAATAAAAAAAATTATCCATACCCACTCATGAAAACAACCATTATAAAGCCTTGTTTATTCAACCTGCCATTCCCAACTACCTTATTGAACCAAAAATCATTAAATTAACTCAATTTTTAAGATTAAAACTAAACAAGAATATTAAAGTTTCCCAACTTAAAACCCTAATTAGCTTCAATAATTTCTATATTTCTATATTACTGTATCCAAAAATGAGACCAAAAATGTTAGATTTTAATTAGAGAGATCATTAAAGAAATCATATTCAAACCATAATGTGACAAATCACAATTTAAGAACCGTAATATGAAACCATAATGTAAAATGTATATATTGTAAAACATAATAAGATGAACCATAATGTGAAACCATAATGTAAAATGTGTATAATGTGAAGATCATAATCTAAGAACCATAATGTGACAAACCACAATATAAAATGTATAAGAAATCATGTGTCTGCATGTAAAATAAGTCAAATAGGAGGATGTCTAATATGAATATGGATAGATCTCTCTCCCGATCCCTGTGTGGATCCATGTCCCAATCTCTCTCTCAATCCCTATCTCAATCCCTCTCTTGATCCATGTCTTGATCCCTATCCTGATCCGCCTCCCTACACAAGAAAGTACATAATTTAATTTAATGTACATGTGTATATATATGTAAAGTCATCTTAAAGTTTTGTACTTTCAACATGTCTAAATTTATCAAGTAATTTATATATTATAAATGTACCATGCACAGGATTGTCTACATGCTCCAAATCTCCAAAGTGTGAAAAAACCATGTATTGCTAGGAATTTTCAAATACAAGATTTCAATGAATAGTGAGAACTACTTTAAAGTCAATTTTACTTAATATACACGTGAATTTTAGAATGCAAACTATATAAATTATTCAAGTACATGTGTTGCATCTTGGAGAAATCTACCAATCCCACTGATGTCAAAAGAATAAATGGTCACATCAGGGACAGTTGTATCCAGTAAAGGACCAATATCAAAGAGAAGTGTGATGTATGTGCCTTGTACATCAAGTGTAGTAACCTCAACCCGATGTTGTGTGGGGGTTGTAGGCTGGTCTAGAATATGCTAGTCCTGTGAAGCGGCCCCACCCCAACCTGACTGTCTACCATAATGTCATCAAATATGAGTTGGTACAACATCTAAAGGAATCCCATACTTGTAACTGATATACTGGTATGCTGATAGTAAATTAGTGATGGAAGCTAAACACACATTATGTGTAATGGCATCACTCATCTGGGCCACATCTGACAGTGATGGTAGCTCTGCATGAATGTAGGGATCTTAATTGGTGGATGTATCCTTAGTGGGAGGAAGGCTAATCTGTGGAGGTAATAAGTATCTGCCTACATGATTAAATGCAATTTGAATGATCTAAGTACCAATTGTGGTAATACTATCCAAAAGGCTGGATCTAGTAGGTGATACTGCGAAATATCCTATTGTTTCTAGTTCCAAGTTACATTTTGGAAGAACCAAAAGGTTTGGACCAACTAATGCCCTCTCATTGACGGGAGGTGGCAAATCTAGACGCTATATTGAGGTTTGTCACCAAACCTCCCCTTGCCCTGTCCAACATGTCTAGGCATAGATGTATAGTCCACATCTAATCCTCAATGGAACTCAGCATATAATTATTTGCAAAAATAAAGTGGTAACTCATCGTTATGAGGTCATCTGTGATGGTTTCCAACCATCTAGGATATATAAATGGACCAACAAGTGCATCTATACACCTAATAATAGTATATATCCTCTAGCTTTTTCTTGTCCCATATAATGAGGGAACATTCTATGCACATTATATAGTGAAACTCTCTAAGAAACATATTGAATTTTCCCAATGCCAGTAACAGTCCTGGTAAGGGACCTATAAAACTCTTCAGTGCTAACATCATCATATGGATTATATGATCGAATCGTGTCAATCATACATGTAATCTCTTGCTGAATATTGACTAATCTATCTCTATTAGCCAAATTAGTGGAGTTTTGTATGGTTTGGTCCAAACATCTCAAAGCATTCTCAAATCTACTAATGCTATCATTATAAAAATTAGTCCTAACCTCAGCTTCCTACTAAGATTGTGTGGAATGATGAGATCCCTAATCATCATCCATATCTATATAAATACAAAGAGATCTGTATTTAATTAAAACAAAAAATATATATTACAAATATATGTAGTTATTTTATTTTAGTAATTTAAGTAAATATGCAATAACCATTTTTGTAGTAAGATGCTCCAAATGAAACTAGAAACTATAGGAAATATGTGAATTGAGTACCTTTCATCATGAAGTACAAAAATAAGAACAATTTTAAGTTGATGAACAACTATCTATGAAAAAGAGGGAGAAAGGAAGAGAAATTAGGATTATGAAATTTTACCTATAAAAAAGTGTACCTACTAAAATATCTTAATGAAACATTCACATGTAAAAGTAATGTACAAGCATATAAATACATAAATCATGTGTAAATTTAATTAATGTGTCATATGTAGCATCATGTGATAGGAAGGTATAACATATCAAATAATAATGTGAAAGAATATATATATATACTACATCAAATTGTCAAGGTGTATACATTTTTATTAAGTATAGAAAAATATAAAAATAGAAGGTATCTCTAAATTCCAAATAACAAGATCATACAAGTGTGTTATAAGTATAGGAAAGAGGCATTTACTCAATGTGGCTCTAAGAATGTGATAAAGTATATGTAGTCAAATAATCGTATATGTGACTAAGGTATTTCACTGGGCCAAATTAAAGATAGAGATCTAAAATTATGAAAGAGAATTGAACTTGGGCATGCACCATCATTTAATATATTTAAGCAACAAGAAAAGAAACATAGGTTCAAACTAGGCATAAGATAAATGATTATTCATTTTAAAGATAGAATAGACATCATAATATTCTGATTAAGGTATGGAAAGGATTATATAATAATGTGATAAGAATTATAATTTTACACTACATTTAAGCATGTAGGAAAACAAATACAAATCCATGTTAATAGTCATAACTCAATAATATGATATGTAGTATCCATGGAGCAATGAAGAAATAAGTTAAATCTATGTTGGACACATGATAAGATTTCATCCCATGTGTATTAAAGATTCAGGTAGAGTGACATTCATAAAATATGCACAATAATTTAATTTATGATATGTTTTCAATTAGTTGTAGATGGAATGATGTACAGAATATAAATGTTTTGTTTCTCATGGACCATATTTTTGACAAAAAATATTGTTTCTTTATCTAAAATTTAATAGTTTGTGTTAGAAAAAAATAAGGGCACACATCTCTAAAGAAGACATCACAATTTTCTTCTATAGAGACCCCTTTCTTGCTAAGTATCAATCACTCTTGACTACAACACATTCACAATTGTATTGATGCTTGATAATGGTAATCCCTAAAATAAAATGTGTGTTGAGGATGAAGGCCCATGTATACAATTTAGGAAGAGTGTGTCAAGAACAACTTATGATCAACAATGAATAATAATGGTTTAATATATGCAATATAATTATCCATATGAAGGGGCCTTAATCATCCAATTAGACATGTCATCAGTTAATTGTAGGGCATATTTTATTTTAGGACTACTTTTTGGTGGACGCGTAAATTAAAACCGATAAGCTAGTTCTTGACCCTTGGATTTCATATATTCTATATTTTTTAATTTCAATATATATATATATATTGGTTCAATTCACCTCTTTTTAAATTTGAAATTTAATTTATTTTCATCATTTTAAATGTTCATTTTATCAATCTTTCATATACTAATATTTGTGTGTTAAAGAATCTACAAAGGTTTCATCTTCCCATTAAGCATAGCCCAAGACTTAAAGGTTCACATAATTAAAAATCTAAATTTGTATCATGGGTGACATAATTAAAAATCTAAATTTGTATCATGGGTTACATAATTAAAAATCTAAATTTGTATGGATGTCTTAATGAAGAAGAATTCAAGATCATGAATTTTAGTGTGGTATGCTACTTTGCCTGTACGTATCTAGTTTGTCACTTGGAAGTATCGGTGATTTATTTTCTGTTTGATTAGTTTTAACTGGTTTGAATCCTATGGAGGGGTTCTTGTGATCTTATCCTACAAGCATATGCTTGGACATGGTTTTTGTAACTTTTATTACATTTAATAGATCTAACAAAAATCCCCTTTCCATCACATTTTGATGGGCATCAATCCTATTCTAAAGTTTCCATTTTAGCATAGGTTGAGAGGATGCTAGTACTGGTTTTATAATTATAGGACACATGTATTGAAAGTTTATAAGCCCTTCAAATAAATCTATTTTGTGTACATCCTTCAATCTTTGTGTTTCATGAGACCATATCACTTTGAGATATTGTGTTAAATAGTTTACATGTTTTATTGTTGTTCAGACCGTAGCTTTTATACACGTCTACTAGAGCACTTGCAACTAGAATATATGATAAAAATTCTCAAGTTAATTATGTTTTGATGGGTATTTGTATCTTGTGGACTAGAGCTCTCATTTTGGCACGTAGGCAGAAGGATGTTGGCAAAGATTGTGGAGGTTAATTTTAGACCTACCTTGTGCCTTTGCTTTGATGTTTCCTACACATTCTAAATAGATCTATTCTATGAGTACCCTAAAATCATGGCTGAGAACACATTTCTTAAAGGGATTCTATGAAATAGTTCACGTGCTATCTTAATACTTCCACGCCTCACATCATGGTGGTCCTAGAACTGAGGAGGGCATGAAAACATTGCTAAATAGGAATATCAGAGCTTTATCTACATATTGATAAAAAATATAAATCAATTTCCAAGGAAAAGCCATAAATAGAAAATATACAGATTCATAAACATATTTAAGCTATTATCTACAGTAATCTCAGCAAGTAAATACTATGGTATAGTTGCCGGGGTCACATCTGGTAGGGGAAGGATATCAAAGTAAAAAGTTTAGGGACCTTTGATTATAGTATACCCTAAACTTGTTGTTGCCCCTATTTTTAGTTTTTGGAAGCCCCTATTTTAGGGTAAGGAGCTTTGATTAGGGTAATTTATATTTGTCTCTATTTTTGAAGGCCCCTATTTTTTGTTGTCTCTAAATTATAGTTGCTATTTTTCTCACAAATCAAAACATTGACAACATTAATTTGTATAAAACAACAAAACCCCATAACGTAACATACAGATAAGAAAACAAAAGAAATACAAAATATAACTTAAAACTAACAAAAACAAATCATTTTAAAGCTAAAATTGATTAGAGAAAGAATGTGAAATGAGGATCTTACCTGGGTCCGATGGTGATTTGTAGGCCCACTCGTCGGTCGAGCTCTCTTCAACCACAACAAATTTGACCGAATATGAAAAATACCTGCATGCCTATTTCTTTTTTGTTTTTACATTTGAAGTATTCTCCCAAAAGGCACTCGACTAAAATTTACTCACCCAAATATTTATGGCCACGTAAGAGCCAAGTGGGTGCCATGTGGTTTTGGATGAAACAAACTCAGTCAAAAACCACTCGACCAGAAAGTACTCGGTCAAAATTATTTAGTTAGCCCAAAGTGTGACATACGTTTGTACCTTTACCCAAAAATAGATGACAAGTGCCTTTGTAGATAAAAGAGATAGTTCACAAACTGATAGTTTTATTGATGGTTTAGTTCAACGGCAAGGAAATTTGTTGATAAAGGAAAAAGATAAAGAAGATGAAACAAAGAAGAAAGGAAAGACTAGGGCTTGGTTCATGAAAAGAAATATTCACCAATAAGGAAAAAAGGAAAGAAGGAATATAGGTCAGCAAAGAATGTGGTTTGCAAAGGGAAAATTTCACTGACAGATGAAAAATAATAAAGATGAATGGTTCATGGTTTCTCAAGTTCACTGATAAGGTGATTTACTGATAGAGAGAGCCAATACAGAAATGTAAAACTCAAATGTGAAGCATGAAATACACATGTAATAGTTGAAAATATTTTATTTAAGTTTTAAAATATTTCAAAGTGTTGAAAAATATTTACAAACACTTTCAACGGGCTTTTATTCTAAACGCCCATCTACTCCCTAGCCACCATGAATGACAAGTTGATGAGGATGTATAGGTTGGTGGTAGAGTTAGGTGGAATTAATTGCATGTTGATGTCAGGCTGGTAGTTGGAATAGTGCATGCCTTCAATGCATAGACCTATCTAAATTTAATGAGGAGGATGGTGTGTGTCAGTGACCATTATTTTCTGCAGGATCTTCCAAGGAAAAAACTGGTGCACAGGGCATGGGCTTCCTAAAAATCTGTTGATTTTATGATAAGGCCTCTAGGACAAATTTGTTTCAGCATGGGCTTGGTGTGTGGACTCTGTTTCAACACCTTGGGCTTCATAATGAGCTGATTTTCTATATATACATATGAAAATATGTTTTTCAGGTTGGTCGTTGAACCAATTATTTGGTCAAGAAAGCCTAAGTGAGATTTTTGGCATCAAGTATAGAATAATGTCTAAACAGTGAATGGAGGAATGCTTTTGATACATTGTAGGAAGGAATTGTAACACACATCTTCATACAGTGGTATTTCTCCATGGCTATTTGCAATGATTCAGGGGAATACATGGTTACAGCTTTGTATTTTTCCTTCACCACATTTGCTAGTGCGATTGTAATAGAGATTTGATAATGTGTAACAACATTTATGTCAATACAAGCTTTGTTTTGGGTCATCTCTTTGTTGTAAATGGGTGAATGTTGTTTGGTTTTGGATAAATAAGTATGTCCAGTGTATGAAATATAACCCGAGAAATATATGTGAATATATTTTAGTCATCTGTTGATACTAGTCCAATCCATTTCCTTCCTCCTTATTGCTTGTGACTCAGTTGCCCAATGGAGTAGGCACTGGTCCATATTGGGGATGGATCAATCATTATTTTGATCAAATTGTCATCTTGTTAGTTGTAGGAGTAGGAGTAGTTTTAGTTTAGGTTCTACATGCCATCGACGACTTAGCAAAAAAACCAGGGATAAATCTAAAGTGATACTAAACCATTTTAATCATTGGTGAATCATGTACATGTATGTCTGAATTGTGTATTATATGTATGAGAAGTTAAGTGGATTCATCTTAAGGAATATGATGTAGTTATATTTGGTTGCAAATGCATAGTACAACAATCAGCTTAATCAAAGGCCTATGGAGCCAATTTATCTTGTATACTAAGAATTTGGATTAGCTGAAATGATGAAACAAATGCATACATTACCAAAACCAAACCTTCAATACACCTCGAATGATATGCACAAGATGACGGCTTGATTGATCCCTGTAAGATGATGGATGCAATATAAAGAAAGATACGAGATGGAGATGGAAATGGATGCAAGAGAGAGATTGATGGATATGGTTGAATGTTGGTTGCTCATGATTTTGCCAGCATAATAGTATGAAATTAGATTGCATCCTCCCAAATGGCTTAGAGGAGGCTAGGTTTATAGGAAAAACATAGTTTGAATGCATTGACAAGATCGATTAGGGTTTGGAAGAAATGGATGGCTAGGATTGATTAGGTTTCCTTGCACATCAAGAAATCGTAGTCATGTGACAAGTGTATGAAGGAGAATGAAAGGAATCTAATTCGAATATTTTATTTGAATTATCTTGCACATGTGAATTGTATTAAATGCAAGTTGTACTAGCCCACATGAGACAAAAGGAAAGTGGACAAGTGTTTGATTGTGATAAAAGGAATCTAATTTAAATAAAAGATTATTTAAATTAGTTTGACATGTCCATGGGTTAAGTGGAAGATGTAGCATGTGACACTTGTTACAATGTGGTGAGAGGTGAGGGAATAATTCAAATTTTTAATTTAAATTATGTGAGACATGTGAAGGGGATAATTTAAATAAATATTTTATTTATTTAAATTAGAGAAAGGGGAAAATTAATTAAATAAATGGGATTTATTTAATTAATTGGGAATATGATTAAGTCGAACTAGGACCTAGGGATAAATGGGATTAAGTGGGATGAGGTTAGATGAACTGGAATGAATGAGGACCCAGGGCAAAACACACATGGTCATGTCGACAAGGTGTTGTGTAACCAGGACCTAGGGCAAAGACATACAAGGTCATGTGTAAATAAGACCTAGACAATTTTTAGTGTCTACATTTGCCCCTCTTTGAGATGATGTTGCGAGATGATAAGATTTACGTCAAGTAACATCATTTCAAAGAAGCTAAGGAAATGGATAGAGGAAAAGGATAGGATAATGATGGCCCCTCAAGAGGATAGGTGGGTTGGACAAACATGGGTATGCTCTCAAAATGAAATGAATGGCAAAAGTAAGAAAGGTAAGGGAATGGATAGAAGAAAGGGAAGGATGTGTTATGCTGCAATGAAAGTGAGAAACCATGATGTTTGATATAGCACAAGAAGTTATACACCAAGGTATAAGGACCACGGTGATGATGTGCCTCATGCCCTAGCATAATAGAACATTGTCTAGATACAAGATATGAATATTAGCTGGCAAGATACTGATGTGATGCAAATGCAAGATAAAAATTAACACACACAAGCAAGCAAGTAAGCATGTGCAAATGATACAAAAACAAACAAGGTATTACCCCTATCAAGCTATAAACCAATGATTGATTATTTGATTGATTGATGATGAGGATAGATAGTGTTGTCATGGCAGGGAAAAATGTATCCCTAGATCAACACAAGGATGTGGGAACGATATATCCCATTGATGATGATAATGATTGACTGATTGATTTGGTTTTACAACAAGATTAGGATCAAAACCAAGGATTGTAATTGGATAACTTGGCAAGATTGATGGACTTGATTGGTAGGGATAAATGATGACTTGCATTTGGATCACTACTTGGATTGGATTGATTGGATGATGAATTGATGATTGGATTTGATGGAGATTTATTTGATCAAGTGATTGAAGAATTGATTGATGAAGTGATGAAGATAGATGATAGAAGAATGATGAAAGAAGAAAGAGGAATATCATATGTACCTGAATCTAGGCACTTCCTTCGTATCCCATACTGCCTACATACCCTATATACATGAGATCAAGGCACTTAATGATAAACATGAGATGTAGTTCTGATTTTGTGTTTTATTGATGTGATTTTGATTGATTGGGATTTATTGAATGATGATGATAGTTGATGAGATGATGTGTATTGGATTGATGTGATTTGTTTGATTGATAGATTGGCTTGGTAGATGATTGATCTTATTGCTTGGATTTGTTTTATTGGATATTTGATTTTTTTGGATTTTTGAAATGTTTTGAATTTTTTGTATTTTTGAAATATTTTGATTTTTTTGTATTTTTGAACGTCAATGGATTTACAGTTTGAGTATCCTTTGTGCTTGATACCAATGACAAGGGGAAACAAGTCTAGGTGCAAGGGAATGAATGAGATTGGACAAAAGGATGGACGATAGTGGATGGATGAAAGGATTATGATAAATGGATAGGATAAAAGGATAGGCTATGGAGTGGAATGGATGTATGTGTAGGAGAGAAAGGATGTGATCTCCAAGAACTATGTTGCATAGGAATAACATGCCCCAGTCTAGGTAGTAAACTTATGATTTTTAGACAATGCTTAAGGCAATAGGATGATAGGATTTCACATGACAAAGCTTATGACAATAAGGAATGATAATAGGATGACGTTGGATAGGATGGATAAATGGGTAATGGCAAGAGGATAATGATAGGATGCATTGGATGGGATGAGGTGCATCAAGAGATATCCAGAACACTTGTCAACAGTTGCCCCCAATCTTTGTCAAGATCAAAAGAGGAAGGGAGGATGAATGGACTCAATAAGATAGGTACATGGGTGTAATGGATAAGGATGGTAAGATAAGATAGTATAGGACATGATAGGATGGAAAGTGATATAATGGGATAGATAGTTTCGATGAGACAAGGTGCCCCCAAGTGTAAGTGACATAGAAGATCAACCTACACATGATGCCTATTTGCCAAATTTTCATCATGGTACTTATCCAAGATGCCTATTTACCAGGTTTTCACTATTGGACGAAGGGATTTCTCTTTACTTTTTTTTTAAATTTTCTTCTTTTTTTTGACTTTTTTGATGGGATGACAATTACACATGGCACCTATGAACATGTTTTCACCATGGTAATGGATATGAGGGAATCAAGTGTCTAGTTCCATAAGAGGTGATAGCTTCCCACTAGAGAATGATGTCATCACATGGACCATGTCAAGTATGCTCATAGATGTTGGTAAAGGTAATGGAGTAAGGACATAGTGGATTATGATGTGGATTATGTAGGGAAGAATAGTGGATTATGATGTGGATTATAATGGACTTATGCAAAAGCATGGACCATAGGAAGGTGATGGGGGAGATATGTAGGATAATGAGTGAATGATGGAGTGATGGAGGTATGGAAAGGAATCATGACTCGATGGCTGCACACACCATGTTAAACATGGAAGCTTTTGATTGGATGGTGGTGTAGGAAGCAAGGGTGATGTTTTCTTAGGAGATGGATGATTTAGGACTTTTGGAACCCACATGGACTTAGTATTTTTCTTATTTTTCCTTTTCACGTGGGATGTTTGAAATGTTTGAATGGAATGGCATTTTTTGAATGGAGGGGGATGGATGGGATTTTTGAGAGGTGGATGCCTTACTTGACTTGAATAATTTTTGTTTAGGGACCCATATCATTTTATTTTTTGACATTTCTTTTGGAGGTATGGGCTTGGATGGATTTTTTAATGTACCTTGCTTTGAAATTTTGGATTGATTTCCTAAGGCATTAGGCCCCTTAGGATTTGTAGATTTTTGAACGGAGGTATCAAAATGTTTATTTTTGAATCCCATGGACATGATGAAAATGAGGTTGGTGGAAGGAGTGGAAGATTTATGTTTAGACAATATGTGCATTTGTTGGTCATGATTAGAATTTTAAGGGTACTTATGGATAAATGGACAATTAGGTGTTGGTAGAACTGGAGGCAATGTAGATGAAGGGATGTTAGGAGTTGGAAGAAATGGAGGTAAATTGGATGGTGGAAGGTGTATGGTCATATACTTTTGACATTTATAGGATGGTGGAGGTGGAATAGCAACATATGTTTTGGGTGTATGATAGGATTTATGGTGGAAAGTGGAATTAGGATGCGTGGAGGAAATACCAACATCTTTTGATTGTTGACCTTGGGGTGTGTATCCAAGGCCAAATGAGTGAGGAGGGACCTTGACATGGATTGGCTCCAAAATGCCTTGCTCATGTAGGCTTAAAACGTTTCCTTGGTAGTTCATGTTTTGGAGCATGTGATTGACTATAGGACTAGGTGTAGTTTGGGAACTAAACTTGAGATTATTATTGGATGGAGAAGGTGAGGTGGAGGACAAAGGTTATTTTTTTCCTAGGGAAGAACATTCATGGATGAAGGTAGTAAGGCCAAGTGGATATAATGGTGGATTTGAAATGGAGTTGGGGGTGGATGTGGAATAATGATTATGATCTTGATCATGTTCATTTAGATCCAAGTTATTTGTTTGATCTTCTATTTTTTTTTAGAGGCAGATGTCTCATCATGACAAGTGGAAGGTGTAGGATCATGGATTGGGCTAGATGGAGGATGACTAGGAGCAATTTGGATGTCTTGCTTATGGATTATAGGATTATGGATAGGATCAAGGTGCTCATGGATAGCTTCTTCATAGGTATCATCTTGATCATAAAGAAGGTAAATGTTATGGATGGATTGGATGGGGATGATTTGATCTTGATGAGATTTAGGTTCTATGGTTTCTTCATGGTTAGGATCATGCTCTTGACATAAATCTTGGTTTTCTTGAGTGGAAGTGGAAGGCTCTTTAATAAGCTCGATAGCTTGTAGATCACATGATGGGGTTAGAAGACTAGACAAAGTGTTTAAGGACTCATGTGGAGGCTCAAGAATAGGTGTTTGATGACATGGCAATGTTTTGTTCCTTATGAATAGCTAATGGATCACATCCTTTGCAAGGATATGGGTAAATGGACAATATAGCAGATGGATGATAAGGGTGGATAGGGTTGGAGGCTTAGGATCATGATTAGATTGAGGGCTAATTGGATGGATAAAATGATTAGATGGATTGGGACTTGGGGTAGATGGAAAGATAATGGAATTAGAGGGATTAGTTTTATCTAAGACAATCTTACCACAATCTTCTAGGTTCTTGACCAATCTTTGAAATCGGACACAAGTGGATATGGTATGGCCCCTATACCTATGGCATGCACAATATGCATCATCTTTATACCAACTTGGTTTAAACATAGATGGATAATATGCTTTAAATGGGTATAGCTCAATCAAATTTGCTTGGACCAATTTCTCTAAAAGTATCTCCATGGAATATTTTAATGAAAGATTAGTGGAACATGGGGATGAAGGTGACAAAGGCGATGAAGGGCTTGATAAAGGTGTCAAGATAGGACTAGTTGGCTTATGTGTTGGCATATGATTGGATGGTGAAGGTGACTCAAAGGAGGCACTTGCTAGGTTGGTTTCTCCCTTGTCAAAGGATTTTAGGTCTTGCATATGATAACTTGGACATCCTTGATTTATGTACATAGAGCCATTTGGACTTGCATGTTGTTCTTGTAAGGACATTTGATTTCCATGTGGATAGGTTTGGTGATGAGGTGGCATGATAGGATTTGTAGGTGAAAGGTTTTGTGAGGTGGATTGTTGTGGACATTGGCTGATGTTGGAAGTTTGTTGAGAAAGTAATTGTGATATGAAGGCAATGGAGTTAGGATCATTGGATGGTATGCTTATGGAAGCACTTGTGTTTGTGGTGCTATTAGAAATAGTGCGGGTGATTTGTGGTATGGATGTGGTGCAATTAATGTTTGGATTATGTGCTTGTTGGGCTTGTGATTGAATGTGGGATCGTTAATATTGGCGTAGGACTTGATGTTGTGGTGACACAGGGTCTTCTTCCTTTCTATATAACCACCTAAGTTGATCAAACGTTCTTTTGTTTCCATAGGGATCATTCTCATAGGTTTTGTTTAGAAATACCATGTCCATGTTTACAAGTGGTAGATGTGGAGAATTGATTAGCTATGTAGAATGGTGATGTGTAATGGCTAGAAATGATTAGGGTTTTACTTGGATGATGAGGACTATGGTGACGATGATTAGGATGATGAGACTAGATGACTTGAAGGAATTAGGATGGATGATGGTGGAATTATTAGGTTAGGTGACTAGGATTATTTAGGATAATGGTAAGGGTGATGTGGGATAATAAGGTGGGATGACTTGGATTGAGGTGATTGATATGAATGGATTGGATGAAAGTGGTTTAAATGAGAAATGTAGGTGATGATGTGGAGTGATTGGCATCAATTTCAAGACCTTAGGATGATTTGATTTGTTTTTTTTTTTATGGATGGCTCTCTATACTTAAGGTAGACTAATGACACTTAAGTAATAGAGGGTTGATTGGATTGATTCTCTATACTTAAGGTAGACTAATGACACTTAAGTAATAGAGGGTTGATTGGATTGATTCTCTATACATAAGGTAGACTAATGACACTTAAGTAATAGAGGGTTGATTGGATTGATTTAATTGGTTGACTTACTTAAGATAGACTAATGATCTTAAGCAAGTTTGGATAACGGTTGATAATGATCAACTAGGGTCTTGATTTTTGATTGGATTGATTTGGATCTGGATTGGGATGAAAGTAGTTGGGATGTGATTTAGCTTGGAATGATTGGATGATGTGTAATGGATAAGATGATGACTAGGATGATCAGGATGATGTTGATGTGATGGGATGATAACTTGGCTATGATTAGGGTTTGATATGGAATGATTAGGGATTATTAGGATGATGATTAGATGATGTTGATAGGATGAGGATGAATGATGAAGATGTGATTAGGATGTGCTTAGGGATGATTGGGATTGAGGTTGAGTTGACAAGAATGGAGATAAGGATAACGTGTAATTATTAGAATGATGTTGATTGGATAATGATTTGGATAGAATGATGATGATTTGATGATGTAGAGTGACAAGGATATGATTAGGATTTATTTAGGATGATGGATGTTATTTAGAATGGCAAGATTGTATGATTTGGATTGATTAGGATGATGACTAGGATGATTATGGGTTGACTAAAAAGAAAGTGGTTTGAAATGATTAGGGTTTGAACTATGGTGACTTGGGTATGATTAGGAATGAAATGGCTAAAAATGGGTGATTAGGATGAATGTGATTGGATTTGAATGTGTTGGCAGAATGAGTTGAATGACTTTTCTTATGTGTTTGATGTTTATCTTGATGCGGTAATGTTTAATCAAATGATCATACATGTACAAACATGATTCTCTCACGCAAGACACATAAGAAATTTTGAATTTTGAATTTGAAGAATGTGGTGATGATTAAACAAGCACACATGGAAGACACATCAACAAGCCCTAGAATTAGTCAAGTGGGGTATGGCTGGCAAGTCTTAAGCTAGGGGTGTCCCTGATATACACAAGGTATGAGGGGCCCAAATCTGTGAACACTTTCCTGTTAGGGGTGTGGCATAAGCGTAAGTGAATGCCACTTCACCTTGTGTCTAGAATCACCCAGGCCCCCAAGGCTATCCCAATGACTATGTGTCTAGATTGAGGTACAATTTTCACTCTCCCTCCTTTGATATACCCCACTAAGACAGTGGTTGAGGTCATCCCTAGGGGTGATGAAATCCCCTAGTAGGCCTCCTAGGAAAAGATAAACAAAAGCAAATCAAGTGAGGTGTTTTGATCTCCAAGATCACCTTGCAGCGCAAGGAGAGAGCATACACACACACACACTTGATTCACACTCGCACTTGTAAATTGCCCTTCAGAAATTGAAATGTGAGGTGTGAATATGAATGGATAAGAGGTGTTTTTTATTCTCAAGATCACATGAAGCACATGAGAAGAGCATACACACCCCTAACCACATGCAAATTTACCAAATAATTCAAGCACTGGTTATTTTCAAAGCCTAATTCCAAATGTGTGATGGAAGACACTTGTTGATTTTATGCCCAATTTTTTATGTGTGATTGCAAACAAGTTGTTCATTTTAAGACCAAAGTCCAAATATATGATCAAACAATGATTAAGAGATAAAAGATTAGAATGCATGCACCTAATTAATTATCTATCCAAACTATTGTATATGCTGACCCAAACATTGTCCTAGCCTTGTATGATCACCTACAAGCCACAAAATCAAGAAAGAAGCAAGTAGACTAGCCAAGAAGATTGTTATGTGAAAATCAAGAATATGATAAAATCTGATTAAAAATGAACTGATATAGAAAAATGAATAGCATCAGCAGATTCTAGATGAAATTCTATGAAATTTTAAAAAACAATTCGCGAAAAAAGGATCAAAATTGCAAAGGTTATGCTCGATTGAAGTTTTTAAAGAAGCTAAACTTTGACTATCAAAAAACTTGTCAAAATGACACTTTCACTTGATAAAACCTATGCAGTTAAGAAGTTCTCTGAATCCTCTTTCCAACGAGTCCTTGTTTGTAAATTTTTGCCTCTGCATGCTCCAGTTATACGAGTTTGAAAAAAAAAGTGCCTCTTTAGGGTTTGAGGGGCAAAAAGGTAGGCCTTGACTGCAACACTAACCACTAGCAGTTAGGGGCAGTCCAGTCACATGTGCTAGTTTTCCTATAGTGGTTTTCTCTAGTAGTTAATGTCAGATTGCCCCCTGGTCTTCAATATGATCAGGGCCTGAAATGATGCAAAAAAAAAAGAACTTAAATCTAAAGTTGAAACCTTATTTCTAAATGTTCGGTAGTATATATATTAAAATTAGCAATAAAATCCAAATACTAAACATTTAAATGTTAATATTAGTGCTAAATGCTAATGATAAAGCGCTAAGGCTAAATCCCTAATGGAACTTAGGGTTCCATAGTCGACCACTTAAATCTTTTCACCAACAGTTTAGAGCTCCACAGTCAATGAATAAGGTCCACTCTAATAAAGGCCTATGATAGGGTTTATACGCAGGTTGAAAAGGGAGTGAGCAAGTGGAGACTAGGTTGGTAGAGGTTGACTAAGCTACGCAGGGTGGTGGAGGATGGGGAGACTAAGTGGTGAAGAGATCACTGATGAGTGGCGACTGAGTGAGGTTTAGGCTTATTAGTGGCACATCGGTGGTCGACTTAGACCTTAAGCAATGGTCGACGGGTGGAGAGGAGGTAGCCTTAGAGTTGCAGAGAAGCATTTTGGAAGTGACCAAGGATTTTGACAGGGGGAACTTTGGAGTATCGACAGGGGGAAGCTTTAAAACATAGGTGTAGGTTGAGTGTCTAGAGGGCGGCGACCAAATACTGTTTAGCAGAGGGTTTTTTTGGCTCTTGACTAGTATGTATGTGGTTTCAATGGTGCTTGGTGTTGACTATGTAGAAGAAATAAGGGGATCGACCTACAACACATAAATTATTAGCCCTGCTACTAGAGAATAAAAATTGTTAATAGAAACATTAAATCTAAAACAACAAAATAGTCAATCAATGAAATCGACAAATGAAACCCAGAATCATGACCTAGACCTTGCACATGAATGGTATGATATGTCCATATGGTATAGATCCGTATAGATCCGTACAATACAGACTGCCATATTAAAAAAAATGTGGCCAAAAACAAAAATTTCACAGTGAGAAAAACTAGTCAAATTTTATGTCAATTTTTGTTTCTCGAGCTTCCTGGACTCAACAACATAGTCCGTTTGAGCTCTAGAGGCCTCCCGCAATAGGTCACTTTAAAAACTCAAGAAAAATATGTTAAAACCTTGTAAATTTGATCACAATAAACCTACCAAAATGAGGGTTTCAACTGCGGGCGTGCCAAAATGTATACTAAAAATTTGGATTAGCTCAAATGATGAAACAAATGCATACATTACCAAACCCAAAACTTCAATACACCTCTAATGATATGCACAAGATGACGGCTTGATTGATCCCTATAAGATGATGGATGCAATATGAAGAAAGATGCGAGATGGAGATGGAAATGGATGCAAGAGAGAGATTGATGGATATGGTTAAATGTTGGTTGTTCAAGATTTTGGCAGCATAACAGTATGAAATTAGATTGCATCCTCCCAAATGGTTTAGAGGAGGCTAGGTTTATAGGAAAGACCTAGTTTGAATGGATGGACAAGATCGTTTAGGGTTTGGAAGACATTGATGTCTAGGATTGATTAGGTTTCCTTGTACATCAAGAAATCATAGCCATGTTACAAGTGTACAAGGGAGAATGAAAGGAATCTAATTCAAATATTTTATTTGAATTAGCTTGCACATGTGAATTGTATTAAATGCAAGTTGTACTAGCCCACATGAGACAAAAGGAAAGTGGAGAAGTGTTCGATTGTGATAAAAGGAATCTAATTTAAATAAAAGATTATTTAAATTAGTTTGACATGTCAAGGGGTTAAGTGGAAGATGTAGCACGTGACACTTTTTACAATGTGGTGAGAGGTGAGGGAATAATTCAAATTTTTAATTTAAATTATGTGAGACATGTGAAGGGGATAATTTAAATAAATATTTTATTTATTTAAATTAGAGAAAGGGGAAAATTAATTAAATAAATGGGATTTATTTAATTAATTGAGAATATAATTAAGTCAGACAAATGGGATTAAGATGGGATAAACTAGGACCTAAGGATAAATGGGATTAAGTGGGATGCGGTTAGATGAACTGGAATGAACTAGGACCTAGGGCAAAACACACAAGGTCATGTCAATAAGGTGTTGTGTAACCAAGACCTAGGGCAAATACATACAAGGTCATGTGTAAACAAGACCTAGACAATTTTCAGTGTCTACTTGTCCCAAAACCTAGTGACATCTTTGGGGGTCAAGTGAAAATTGGGTATGGCTATGTTTATTTGTTTGTGTTCTACTTCATGCCTCTAGGAATATCCCTCCTAGGTCTACCTGAGCCTAAAGTGTAGAGGAGTTTACCCACTCCTGTTAATTGGCCAAGATCACCCTTAACCTATTGATAAACCTCTTTCAATCACCTTGATGACACCCCTAGCCTTGGTTATTATTAAATGTTTTAGGGTTTTGGGTTGTAGTTATTTTTGGAATGAACATGCCTTAAATGAAAAATATAGGTGACCTTATATGTAAAATACAATTGCTCTCTTCATAATAATACAATCGGCTTTATATGCAAAATATAGTCGGTCTATCAAATATCATAGTGGGTCTGATCTATATCATAGTTGACGTCACAAAAATAACAATGTTGTTGAAAAAACTAAGGTTGTAATACAAAGATATCTGTGTTAAATGTTATAAGGCTTACACATAGACTTCAACTGTCACCAACAAATCTATTCGTGCTTCTCTAACAATAAAAAGATAATAAATATGAAGTTGAGAGATTTCTACTTAGAAGTATATGATTATTTAACTTTTCCTAAGGCATAAACTATATAACCTAATAGTTCAGAAAATATATTCCTTTGTAGAGGATAACCATTTGGTCTATATTCACTATAATCAGCAAATAAAATTATTACCAATAGTAGTTCTAACATGAAGCACTTTACTCCTTTCATACTATGAAAGGTAATTATATACATTGTCTATGGTTGGTAGTAGACTTACCTAAATAATACATAGGCTGAGACTCCTTGTTGTCACTTCATTGTATCACTTTTTTTCTTCCCAGTTTTTGAGTCTTCCTCCTATTGGATTTGTTGTCCTCTCCCTCTCTCTCTCACTCAAGTTCATTCTACTTAATCTAATCACATTGTTATAGGTGAATAGAAATTATATAGCCCTCAATAATTTCTCTTCCACTCCCATGAAACTTATCATGTAGGAATAAGAGGAGAGTGTGGAGTGACTTCTCCTTCGCCCACTCCCCAAGCACATCTAGGGAGCATGATATGGAGGAATAAGGAGAGAATTTACACCTCCCAAACATGATCTTAACTATAATAATAATAATTTGTAGATGGACATAGCACACTTATCTAATAGATGTCACTATTGCATACTCTAGAACACTAATTGCATTTATCTTAAACACAATTATTGATAGAGAACCTTCATAGGCTGACTAAGTTCTTGAAAACTAAATTACACATGTTTAGTTGACTTAGATACGTTGAATTGTCATCTAAAGGCATACATCATGCTTCTATCAGACGTCGAAAAAGGATTTCAACCTTCATCTTTACAACCACATAATTTGACAAGAATAAACATGATCTCACTACTGACTATATGTGTGTGTATGTTTCCAAATGGCATAAGAATCATTGCATTCACATGATCTAGCACCCTCTCCATGGTGATACTCTCTGTCCTTATATCAAAGGGAAAACAACATTGTTCTTGCATCCACCTCAGTTACATGACATTAGTTTGTCCATTTCATCATATAACCAAATGATGAATAATAACATCATAAACAATTATTCCTTGCATATAACTTAATATAAATAAAAATGCATTTTCCATCATTACTATAACCATAATATTTTCTCTAACTATCTGTCTTCACAAAAATAATGAAAAATAAATACATTAGTTTAAAAATGGGGTGTGACATATCTCCCCTTAGAGATCATCGTCCTCGATGATTAAATCCAAACTAAAAGTAAATACTTGAAAACATGTTCTTATACATAATTCTATATAAAAAAATGTTGAAAATTTTGATAGATATCATTGTGATCCTCCCAGGTAGCATTCTCTTTTGAATACTAGTCTGACTGGACCTTGCACTGGGTAACCTTTATGTTATGTAGGCAGAGCTTGCATACCTCAAGCACTTTGAGAGGCTCGATCATGACCACATGTACATCCTACACCTGGAGAGCATTGCAATCAAGTATATGATTAGATCTTGAAATATATTTCTTTAAATATGACACATGGAAATCATCATGCATTCTAGCAAGGGTTGGTGGTAGAGATGTCATGTAAGCAATTGGATTAACCACTTCTACGACTTCAAAAGGTCCAACATATATAGGTGGTAGTTTGAAAGACTTTCCAAACCTAATTGGGATCTTATGTGGTTTGACTCTTAATAGAAGTTTATCTCCTACTAAAAATTGTCGGGGTATTCGCTTAGCATCAACATAGCTTTTCTATCTAGCATTATCTTCTTCCAATCATTTCCTAGTCAGCTTTACTTGATCTTCCATTTTCGATAGAATTTTTGGCCCAATACAAATCATATCCTCTATCTTATCCCATCTTATAGGAGTTCAACACTTCTTTCCATACAATGCTTCGAATGGAGCCATCTTAATTGCAGAATGATAAGAATTATTATATGCAAATTCAACTAGTAGAAAATGCTCTTCCCACTTATACTCTTCCTCAACAAAACCTCCACTGCTTGATTTACTCTCTCAATTTGTCCATATATTTATGGATGATAAGTTGAGATTATATTCATTTGTTTTCTCAAAGCCAAGAACAAAGTTTTCCAAAACCTAGAAGTTACCTCTGCATCTCTATAGAAAATTATCTCTTCCAAAATTCAGTGCAATTTGAAAACTTGCATGAACTTCTTAGCTAAGATTGGTGCTCCATCTGTAAGATTACTAGGTATAAAATGAGCTACCTTAGTATGTTTATCCACTACTACAAGAATAGCATCATGCTTATAGAGGGACATAGGTAATCCTTGGACAATATCCCTACTAATAACCTACCATTTCCATTCAAGTATATCATGAGGATACAAAAGTCCTTCCAGGTGCCGATGTTCAGCCTTAACTCACTGACACTCTAATCATCTTGCTAAAAATCTTATGGTATCATTCTTCATTCCCTTCAAAAAATATGAGGGTGTCAGATCAGCTAACAACTTTGTCACTCCATGATGACCTAAATATGGTGCAGAATGACATTCTTTCCACACAATGCTTCTTAAATCTCCCTAATTCAGAACATATGCTTGGTTATTGAATCTCAATAACGCATCAAGCTCAAAATAAAATTCATCATACCTTGTATCTTGAGGATTTTCTATTAAATAAAAATAATTCTCTCATAATATTCATCACCGATCAAATTCTTTAATATTTGACCTCTGAAAGCAGAGTACACTAATAGTATTGCCGATACGAGCCTTCTTCAACTCAAGGCATCAACCACTTGATTTTTTTTACCCTTAATGTAGTTAACCTCAAAATCATAGTTAGAGAGGAGCTCTAACCATCTTCTTTTCTGGGTTTTAAGGTTAAGTTGCATGAATCTATATACTTCAAACCTTGATTATCAAATTTAAGTTGAAATTGTTTTGCCAACAAATAATGCCTTCATACTTGAAGAGCATGCACAATTGCTGCTAATTCCAAATTGTGAGGGGCATAATTCTACTCATAAGGTTGCAAATTCCCGGACTCATAGGCCACAACTTGGTCTTCTTACATGAGCACTCCTTATAATCCTTCTCCTAAAGCATCAGTCACAACAACAAAACAACCCTCTAGGTCTGGTACTTTATGGACTTTGTGTTGAAATCAATTTGCTTTTAAGAATATTAAATGCTTCTTCACACTTATTAGACCATTCAAATCTCTTTCTTTTCTCTGCAAGGAAGTGATAGGATAGGCAATTCTAGAAAAGTTCAAAATGAACTTCCTGTAATACCATGTTAAACCCATAAACTACACACTTCATGCACATTCTTAGGAGTAGGCCATTCCAAAATAGCCTTTATCTTTGATGGATCGACAACAATTCCTTTAGCTGATATGATATGACCCAAGTACTATAGGGTGTTCCCACAATACTGGGTTACACATTTTGGCCAAACTTGACATTGAAATGAACATTTTGAACTAAATCTTCACTTTCAGACATCTAGAGTTGCTAAACCATGAGGAATTTGAAGATGGTACAAACTAGTGATTTGTGACATTTTTTTTGTAGATTCTAAATATATATTTTTAAAATTTTTTGGAATAAAATTGCATTTATTTTTCCATCTCTTTTGATAACTAGTTTTTATACGTAAATGTCATTTTTAAAGAGTGATGTGTACTATAAACCACATAACTTTGTTTCTATGAAGTATAAAATTCTAATTTTTTTGAATTTAAATTTGTAACTACAATATCCAAAGATTACATTTGGTTTCATAATATTTTATTGAACATTTTTTTAATTAAGTTTTGAATTCAAACCAATTACAATTTAGACATAGGTGTACTATAAAGAGCATAAATTTTTTTGTATGTATCAATTTTTTTTTTGTTGGAATAACGACATCCATACCTAGAAGAAATGTATTTTTTGGAATAAGGACATCAATACCTATATTCACATGAAATAAAAAATGAATATAATAATAAAATTAAATATATTTAGAATTATATTTTTGGGAACCTTATAATATGGAATACATACTTACAAAACATAAATTTTAAATGAATACATTTGATCCCCCAAAGGTTAAATCAAAAGTGGTTTTTTTATCAACATTTTGATAGGTGTTGAGGAGATTCCATTATAGGTATGGTTTAAAACTAGAAGGTTTATATCCAAGGGGGTTTGATCTAAGGGAGTTTGATCAAACCTTCTTCAATTAAAATCCTTTAAATGGAACCTTTCAAAGATTAAATCATTATATTTTCTAAAAATATGTGATTTCAGTAAAAATCAATATGTCCTAGAAAGTGTAACCCATTATTGTGGCAACACCCTACAGCTCTTTTTGAAAGAAGGTACATTTGGATAGCTTTCAATAAAGTTTATGCTCCCTAATGTCATTGTACAACTATCTGCAAGTGCTGATGGTGTTCCTCCTAATTACAAGAGTAGATTAAAATATCATTTAAAATACCAGAACAAATTTGTCTAGACAATATTTAAAAACACTATTGATCAAATTCATAAATGTTGCTAGAGCATTGGTCAAACTAAAAGGTAAGACTGTGAACTCATAATTCCCATATCTTGTTCAAAAGGATATATTGTGAATATCTTCTTCCTTCGATCTCAACTGATGATAAACTGACCTAAGGTCAATTTTGGAAACTATAGTGGCAACATGCATTTGATCAAAAAGATCGTCTATGTGCGGTAGAGGATACTTGTTCTTAATCATTGTTGTTTTAATAATATGATAATCTATACAAAAACGTAGAGTGGTATCTTTCTTCTTAATAGAGATCATTGTGTTGGATTTAGGCCAGACAACTAAGAGGGGGGGTGAATCAGTTGTCGCAAATCTTTAATACTTCTAACTATTCCTTTATAAAAAAATTTGATTAATGATATAAACATTTAAAGCATGAATCATCAACACATGAGTAGAAACAAATGAACATAGAACACCAGGAATTTTACGTGGAAACCTAGTTAAGAGAAACCATGGTGGGGTTAACCCACGAAGATTTGTACCCTGTTAAAAGAAAAATAGAAGGCACATGCCTTCAGATGCACTGCCCAGAGCTCACTGCTCAAAAGAGGCTCACTGCCTACAGAATTTATGTTTTAATACAAAAGGAATTAATTGATAAATAGCATCTCTTTCATGCTTGGTTTAGTTTCATTGAATGCTCACAAAACTTCTGCTCTGCCCCAAATACTTCTTCTCTAACTCTTCATCAAAACAACTCTTGTTCTTCTGCTTCTCCTATGCTCTGCTATGCCTTTTGATCCTTTCTTTAGATTATATTATTTTCGCACAAGGATAAGTTTCCACAACTCATCAATAAGTATTTATACACTTCATCAACCTTGGAATGAACATCAAGGTCGACACTACAAACATCTGACTTAATGTGAATCACTAAGCTATCAGCCAAACATAACTGGTACTCAAATCTTCCTTGATCAATATGTCACACTTCATAGAATTGCTCTTAGATCATCCGCAAAAGGCTTGAATCATCCGGTTGGCCAAGACTGCGAAGAACAACAATCACCAAGAAGAAAATCTTCATTGACAAGCTCAAACTTCAATGCAAACCTCCAACATAGCAGTCACATGATCCAGAGACTTCCACAAGCACATTAAATTCAACAAAAAACATCTACACTCCTCCAAATCATCTAAATCACTTGCATCTTCCTCTGGAACCTCAAGAACACTATCTTCCATGACTGTCAAATTAGTAAGATTTCTTGCAGACCTCCAAACCATGAACCACTTGAATGGATGATACACACTGACTGTTCAATCCTACCTCTAGATCCGCAGATCATCATTTGACATATCCAGAACAATCTGGACCTCTTTTCTATCACTCTGTCTCTTCTGAATATTGTAGGAACTGGTTTTACTTAGATGGCCATAACTTGTTCATATCTTAATGTGAACCTATCAAAACTTAACTGGAGCTTCTTGAGACAAACTTCTACATAGCCATATGGTCTGCATACATTGATCCTCATTAATTTTCTTAATATCTTCAACAATCCAGTCTTCTATATAGGAAGCAAAATAGGATATAGTTGACACCAATGACAACAAGGATATGTTGACATCAATGACAACACCGCGTAGGTACATATTTGCAACAATCTCCCCCTTTGTCATTGATGGCAACATATGATGTGAAAAACTTATTTGACCATCAAGACAAGAACTTCTCCCCCTTTGTCTTCTTACTTCAATTACTTTCTTCACTACTCCCCCTTTTATCGGCAACTAGTTTTTCACATGAACTTCTCTCCCCCTTTGACATCAATGGCAAAGGGCACATATTTGCAATGTTTTCTCCCTTTTTTGTTTCAGACTGATCCCAACAT
The DNA here is from genome assembly GCA_027924645.1 of Cunninghamia lanceolata. NCBI lineage: Eukaryota > Viridiplantae > Streptophyta > Pinopsida > Cupressales > Cupressaceae > Cunninghamia > Cunninghamia lanceolata. The sequence goes on from BSBN01000244.1 coordinate 2,231,264, forward strand.
TTGCATACTAACTACTCCCCCTGAGTAGTGCCTCCTTGGCATCAATCCTAATCACAAGATGTGACTGTGAATTCCACTAGACTGATGCACTCTAGTGCATCTAAATTTCGATCAGGAGGGGTAATGACCACTAACTTCTCTCTGAGATACTCAAAAGTATCCTTGGGAAGAGGCTTAGTAAAAATATTTGCAATCTGATCCTTTGAAGACACAAACTCCAACTTGACTTCATTCTCATTTACCTTCTCTATCAAGAAATGAAACTTAATGGATATATGCTTTGTCTTTGAATGCAACACTAGATTCTTTGAGATGCTTATTGCACTTGAATTATCACAGAAGATTGTGATAGGCTCTTCAAACACAATTTTGATGTCTTTCAACATTTGCTTCATCCACAAAACTTGACTACAATTATTTGTTGCCACTATATATTCTACCTCTACAATAGATAGAGATATTGCCTATTGCTTTTTGCTCATCCAAGAGACCAATCTTCTACTCATGAAGAATGCATCACCACTAGTACTTTTCTTGTCATCCACATCTCCTACCCAATCAACATTTGTATATGCATGAAGAGTGAAGTCACTATTTTTTGGATACCACAATCCATAATCAATTGTCCCCTTGAGATATCTAAAAATTCTTTTGATTGCCACAAGATGGGATTCTTTAGGATCATCTTGAAATCTAGCAACAAGTCCAACTGCATTCATGATGTCAGGTCTGGTCTGAATCAGATAGAGCAATCCTCCAATCATTGAATCTTCCATTCCAAACTTCTTCAACAATTCTTTCACATACTTGGATTGAGATATGAAGATATGTTTATCTGACTGAACAATTTGTAGACCTAGGAAGAAATTCATCTCACCAAACATCGACATCTCAAATTCACTTTTCATCTGATCACCAAATGCTTTGCACATACATTCATTTCAACCAAAAATGATATCATCAATAAAGACCTCAACAATCAGGATGTCCTCATGATTAATCTTGAAGTAAAGATTACTATCAGCAGTACCTTTGCTAAATCCTATCTTAAGCAAATATTTACACAATCTTGCATACCAGGCTCTTGGGGCTTGCTTGAGTCCATACAAAGCTTTTCTTAGTTTGCAGACCATATTTCTCTGATTAGACAACTGAAAACCTTCCAGTTCCTCAATGTAGACTTCTTCCTCCAACTCTCGATTCAGGAATGTTGATTTGACATCCATCTGATAAACATTAAAATCTTTGAAAGTAGCAAATGTAAGAAATAATCTAACTGCTTCTATTCTTGCCACCGGATCAAAAGTTTCTTCAAAATCAACTCCTTCCACTTGAGAATAGACTTTGCATACCAACATTGCTTTGTTTCTTACAACTTCACCATCTTCATTTAGTTTATTCTGGAAGACCCATTTGGTACCAATCACATTTTTGTCCTCAGGTCTAGGAAAAAGATTCCAAGTGTGATTCTTTTCAATTTGCATCAATTCTTCTTCCATTGCTTTTACCCAGTATTCATCATTGTAGGCTTTAGTTACTAATTTAGGTTCAATCTTTGAAATAAAACAAATCTGCTCTTGATCTTCAGAAAATTTTCTCCTAGTTCAAACACCTTTACTCTTATCTCCTATGATCTGATCTTTAGGATGATTCAATCTTACATACCTAGGAGTTTTTGAAATTGCTTGAACTTCTATTTCTTGAGCTTGTTCCTCAACATCTATACTATCCTCTTGAGTTTCTAGAGTTTCTAGATCAATCTGGATCTGAGTCTGGGATTGAACTTGCCTTCCTTGACTTGGATTTTCATCTTGATCATCTAAATCATATCTGCAAGACCCAGCATCTCCTTCTTTGCTCTCATCAACTCTGACATTAGTACTTTCAACAATCTTTTTCAACCTCTTATTAAAGCACTGGTAAGCTTTGCTTTGAGTAGAGTAACCCAGAAAAAATCCTTCATCACTTCTTGCTTCAAACTTGCCTAGATCCTCATCTCTTTTGATATAGCACTTACTGCCAAAAACTCTGAAATATCTTATAGTAGGAGGATGACCAAACTAGAGTTCATAACGAGTCTTACCAGAATTATCTTTGATCTACACTTGGTTAAGAGTGTAGACAACAGTACTTACAGCTTCTCTCTAATAAACTTGTGGAACATTTGATTCCATCATCATGGTCCTCATAGCTTCTTGAATGGTCCGATTCTTTCTTTCCGCAACTCCATTTTGTTGAGGAGTCCTAGGAGCAGATAACTATCTTTTTATTCCATGATTTTCACAAAATGTATCAAACTCACCGGAGGTAAATTCTCCACCTCTGTCAGATCTCAGACACTTTATCTTGGTACCAATCTCATTTTCCACCATAATTTTGAACACTCTAAACTTGTCAAGAGCTTCTAATTTTTCTTTTACAAAAGTTACCCAAGTCATCTAGGAGTAATAATCAATCAGCAACATAAAATATCTATCTCCTTGCACACTCTTATTCTAGAAGGACCACATAGATTAGTATGCACAAGTTCCAATCGCCCACTTGAAAATTGTTCTTTACTTTTGAATGATGTTTTGTTCTGTTTACCCAATTGACATTCTCTACACATGCTATTAGGTTTCACAAGTCTTGAAAGATCTCTCATAGCTTGAGTAGAACTTATCTTGACAATGTTGTCAAAATTCACATGACACATTCTTCTATGCCACAACCAACTTTGATCTGTCTATGTAATCAAACAACTTTTACTAGAGCTACTTAATTGAAAGATGTTACCTCTAGTTTGTGTACCAGATGCAATTTTAGTTCTGGAGCTTTCCAAGATTCTGCATTTGCCATCCTTGAATCGGAGATCATAACCCTTGTCAACCAACTGTACAACACTAAGAAGATTATGCTTCAGTTTTTCCACAAACAAAACATCATTGGTGTTATTCTTACCATCAAAAGAGATGGATCCTCTACCACAGATTCTACCAGCTAAATTATCTCCAAATTTCACAAGCCCACCTTCATATTTTTCAAAGCTTACAAACTTACTTTTATCACTAGTCATATGATTAGAGCATCCACTATCAATCACCCATTCATCCTTTTCAACAACCTGAGCAGCCATGGCACTTTCCACATTTGTACAGATAGAAGATTCAATAGACACTGGATCTTCTTCTTTGATAGCAATGTACACCCAATCATTTTCAGTAGAACTTCCATGATCAGATTCATCATCTATGACTCCTTCTCCATCTTCTTGGACATAGTAGCATTTCTTCTAACCTTTAAATCTATTAGGGTTTGGTTTGGAAAATCTCTCTGGACATCTTGAGGTAAAATGACCAGTCTTATTACAAGCAAAACATTTGAGTGGCAACTTTCCTTCATATTTCCCAGATCCTCTTGGAATTCTTTTGGCAATAAGAGCTTCAAGATCTGTAGTCTCAATTTCATCATCTTCAAGATCAGTCCTTGCCTTCATAAATTTGTTTGATCTTGATGAAGAGGTTTCACCTGGATCATATCTTTGTTTTCCATATACATTGGCCTTAAGTGCAGATTCAGACTTAGGAAGAGAATCACCAAATTCACTTAATTCAAAAGATGAAATTTTGCCAACCAGGTGATCTCTTGTAACTTATGAGATAGTCCTAATCTTCTCTATAGCAGTAACCTTATTTTTGTATGAATTAGGTAAAGATCTGAGCACTTTTGCCACAATCTCTGATTCTTCCAAAGTTCCACCAGCACACCTGATACCACACACAAGTTCATTTATCTTTTGCATGTAGATTGTGATGTTTTCATCTTCACTCATCCTTAGATTTCAAATTTTCCTCTTAGACTTTGTAGTTTGGTACATTTGACATATTCATCGCCTTCATACATATTCTCCAACTTCTTCCAGATTTTATGAGCAGTTTTTAGTCCAAAAACATTTGTCATTTCTAAATCAATCAGGGCAGTCAACAAGGCTTCTTTAGCTTGAAGGTTATTTTAACCATCCTTGAGTTCATCTAGAGTTGATGGACCTTTCAAGCCAGAGGATTATACTCTTCCTTAGTTATCACCCAATAAGAATCACGCATGCATTACAAATGGCACTTCATGCGACTCTTCCAAACAGAGTAATTCATTCCATCAAATCTTGGACTATCCTTTTTGTAGGTCAACATCCTGGATCTCCTCAAGCGGTTAAGCTCCTTTTAGAAGAACATGGCTCTTATACCAATTATTGGACTTAGGCCAAACAACTGAGAGGAGGGGGAGTGAATCAGTTGTCCCAAATCTTTAATACTTGCAGCTATTTCTTTATCACACAAAACTGATTAATGATATAAACATTTAAAGCATGAATCATCATCACATGAGCAGAAACAAATGAACATAGAACACCAAAATTTTTACGTGGAAACCCGGTTAAGGAAAAACCATGGTGGGGTTTAACCCACAAAGATTTATACCCTATTAAAAGTACTTTAGAAAAATAAAAGGCACATGCCTTCAGACCCACTACCTAGAGCTCACTGCTCCAAAGAGGCTCACTACCTATAGAATTTATGTTTTAATATAAAAGTAATTAACTGATAAATATCATCTCTTTCATGCCTAGTTCAGTTTCATTAAATGCTCACTAAACTTCTGCTCTACCCATATACTTCTTCTCTAACTCTTCATCAAAACAACTCTTGTTCTTATGCTTCTCGTCTGTTCTACTCTACCTTTTGATCCTTTCTTCAGATTATATTATTTTTGTACAAGGATAATTTTCCACAAGTCATCAACAAGTATTTATACACTTCATCAACCTTGGAATGAACATCAAGGTCGGCACTACAAACATCTGACTTAATGCAAATTACTAAGCTATCAGCCAAACATAACTGGGACTCAAATCTTCCTTGATCAATATGCCATGCTTCATAGAATTGCTCTTAGATCATCTGCAACATGCTTGAATCATCTGGTTGCCCAAGACTTTGAAGAACAATAATCACCAAGAATAAAATCTTCATTGACAAGCTCAAACTCCAATGCAGACCTCCAACATAGTAGTCACATGATCTACAGATTTCCACAAGAACATTAAATTCAACAAAAACATTTGCACTCCTCCAAATCATCCGAATCACTTGCATCTTCATCTGGAACCTCAAGAACACTATCTTCCATGAATGTCACATTAGAAAGATTGCTTGCGGACCTCCAAACCACAAACCACTTGAATCGATGATACACACTGACTTCCCAAACCTGCCTCTAGATCTGTAGATCATCATTTGATATATCCAAAACAATCTGGACCTCTTTTCTGTCACTTTGTCTCTTCTAAATATTGCATGAACCGATTTTACTCAGATGGCCATAACTTCTTCATATCTTAATGTGAACCTCTAAAAACTTAACTAGAGCTTCTTCAGACAAACTTCTACATAGCCATATGGTCCGCATACATTGATCCTCATTAATTTTCTCAATATCCTCAACAATCCAGTCTTCTATACAGGCAGCAAAATAGGATATAGTTGACACCAATGACAACAAGGATATGTTGACATCAATCACAACACCACTTAGGCACATACTTGCAACACATTGACGCCCCCTAAGGCAACACACTAGGTCTAATTAGTCCTTTCTACACAATTTCTAGAGTTGAGCCTTTTGCTCCATCAATTTAGTACTAATCATCTGATAAGGTACTTTGGACATTGGTTCGGAGATGGGAATAATATCTATTACAAATTCAAAAACTCATTTCTAGGGCAGACATGGAAGGTCTTCCAGAAACACATCTTGAAAATCATGAAGAAAAGGGTACTCTCAAAAAGAATTATCCTTAGGTTCCTTCTCCTCTTCATGTTTCATCTCCTCTATTTTAACTACAAACATTTGGCATCCTTTCATTTTTGTCTTTTCAATTGGATCACAAAATTTTCCCTAATTTTCATTTCCCATTGAAAACCTTGGATAATGACAACATTTCTGTCATCATCACAGAATTCTACCATTTTGGAAAGATAATCAACTTTTTCCTTATGTTGTGATAACGATTTCCTCCATAAAATGACATCATAGGATCCTAGAGGTGCTACATAAAGATTGACCTTCGTGGAGAAAGTAGGTATGGTTAATCTGGCTTCAAACAAGCATTGCTCTACCTGAGCTCTTGACTAGTTTGTAAACTCTACTATCCATCAATTAGCCATGAAACTGACTTTCCTAGATATTTTATCAATTATTCTAGGGTTCACCAAATTTTTAGTTTCTCCTATATCTATAGGAATAGAAATTGGGATTCCAAAAAGTGTACATGTGGTTTCAATAGGAGTAATTTGATACTCAACTTGACGACTACCAAGGGTAGCATGAATCCTTTCCTGGAAAGCCATTTGCTATGAAGGTAAAGGTTTACCTCCATAAGAATTCACTTAACTATTTGTGGGGTATTGGTTAGCATAATGATATCCTCCACAAGTGAAACACCCTCTAGGAGAACCTCTCTTTCTAGAAAATTAGTTGGTATTATCATCATTCCTTTTAGGACTGAAATCCCTATCCCCGGATTCATTTATACTAAATTTGGAACTTTTACCATGGTGCCTCTCTTTGGATTCTTAATTTTTGTTTCTCTTTTTGAAAGATGTTGAAGGACGAATCTAGTTAAATTTCCTTCAAGATCTTTCTCAGTACATAGAGATAGATTTGAGCTTCTACTCTTGCTTAATGGCTTTCTCAAAGACTTGGTCCATGGTTGTGGGTCCATGGACATCCACTTCTCTGTCAATCTGAGCATTCAAACCCGTGATAAACTTCTTTATTCTAAATCTCTCATCCTTCTAATATTGTGGCACATACTTTAGTAATCTGGTAAATTTTTCCCAATATTCAATGATAGTCATATCTCCTAGAAACAAATTTTGAAATTCTGTTAATTTTTGGTCAAAGTAAAGTTGGGGTAGCCACCTTTTTTTGAATATGACTAGAAATTGATCCCAAGTTAGACTCAAGGAACTCAATCTTAATTCCATTTTCTTGTTCATCCACCACGTGGATGCTTCTCTAGCTAACTGGTATGCTCCCCAAACCATCTTGGTGATCTCAGAATAAATTCTTATCTCAAAATATTTTTCCATCTATGTCAACCAAGACTCGGTTGCATCTCCACTCACTATTCCATCAAACTTAGGAGGTATAAATTTCTTCATATCTTCGGCTATCTTGTTGGTAAGATGCATTTTTGCCTCATTAAGAATTTGTGAGTCTTGATTATTTACTCTAGGTTCACCATTGGAACTAGATTCTTCTCTCCTTTCAGAGTAATGTTCTTAATTGGTTTCTCCCCCTCTAACTTCGTATTCCAAGGTCTCCAATCTTCCTTTTGTTTTATTTAAAACTGATAAAATTTGATCTAATTCCATGGGGTTATTCTCAAGATCTGGGCCATCTAGGTTCCCTCCTAGTGGTTTCCAGAGTGTTCTATAACATTACCACACCTAACGATTTGAATGGAACTTTATCAAAATATGTAACTTTTTGATACACTATCATAAAAGTATAAGTTCATAAATACAGAAACTCAAAAAATAATCACACAAACATTTGCTTACTTAGAGAGAGAGGGAGAGGGAGAGGGAGAACATAACATGAGCATGTTATAACACACTCGCGTTATGTAAATGCCTTGGTAATTTTCAAGCCTTATGGTTGGATTTACCTATGCCTTGGTAATTTTCAAGCCTTATGGTTGGATTTACCTTGGGCTTCCAACCCAAAGGCTTGGACATTGTTTAGGTCATCCAAGGACATGTTTTTCTAGATTATAACAAAATTCACATAATCTGGAGCATGCTCCTCATCAGGATTGCACTTTTTTCAATGAAAAGTAAAAAAAAAATACTACCATAATCTTAACCTCTATGTTAGGTATCTAACCATATAACTTTTTTCACGTTTTGAGTATATTAAGGATTTCATCTTTAATTTCTTTTGTTAGTGTATCCTCTTTTTCTCAAAAACCAATGTCTGGTATTTTTGACTTTTTGTTTTAATCGTTCATCAAAATTTTAAATAAGTTACATATTTAGAAACTAGATTCCATTCTACACATATTAAAAAAAAAAATTTTGATTAGTTTTCAAAATTTTTAGAAGGGAGCATGCTCAATTTTTTATTTTTCAGGACGTGTCCACTTTGAAAATTAGTAAAAAATTATTTATTCATGAAAAAAAATATTAAAAAAGTCAAGGATAAACTACATTGTGTTAGCTAATTTCTCACCAAAGTAATTTTTAAAATACTAAAAAAAGTTAACATTTTAGGGGGAGCACACTAGATGCTATGTTATTTTTTTTTTGCGAAAAACAAGACCAATTTGTGTGATCCCCCTTTTTGAACCCTTTAATCTCAACCATCTTTGAAAAAAATTAGTAGTTTAAAAACTAGATTCAAAGCACTATGACTCGTGTTTTTGTTGTATCTTCAAATTTTGAGTGTAACTATCTTAAATTTCTCATCCAACATTAGGCTTTCCTGATTTTAGGAAAAAAGTGGCATCTTAAGACCCCCTTTTGGTTCCTCATCTTTGTGCACTTAACCATGTGTTTGTCATTTTCTATTCCTGAAAGCACAAGATCAACTGCATAAATCCCCCATTTGAGTAAGGTTTAATAATAGCTTATTATCCCAAAATATCAAACAAGCTATAATAACCAAGATCTTATAGCAAATGAAATAAAACTAAGCATAAATCCACATTAACTTTAGGGAGAAGAAATTGAAGTACATACATATCTAAAGAAATGTAAGTAGAATAATTATCATAAACATAAGATATACCTTGGATAAATATGGACAAGTGCAAGATCATAATGGGATAATAAATGACAATGACAAAAATACTTGATGGATGGAAATCTGCTAACATTTAGATATGGATGAAAAAAGTGTTAATATTTTAAGCTCAAATTGGTCCGTTCCCTTTTTTAAAAAAATCTTTGGATTACCTTAGACTTAACCAACTGTGAATCCAAAAAATTATAAAATCACTTGCCTGGTTTATCTTGAAATTGTCCACAACTTTACTCTCTAAACTAATGGACTTTTTAAAACCTGATTCAATTAAACAAAAGGGTTTTTAAAGAAAATACTTACAATTTTTAAAATGTAATTTATTTGTCATTAAAAATATTATTTATTTTGTACATAAACTATATATATATATATATAGAGAGAGAGAGAGAGAGAGACTCATAAATTTCAAACATGTATTATTTTTTTAAAATTAAAAAATTATTTTATACTATGGGCTTTGTTGGTGATAGATTTAAAAAATAAATTTTTTAATTTCATATTTTTTAACCAAAGGGGTCAAGTGTAACTCCCAAGTGCTCCATGTGGGTGTCATCATTCCTCTTACACACCTCATACAAATGAATAAAAATAGCCAATCAAATATGTTAGTTATAGTCCAACTTGTAACCCCCTTCTTCAATGATTTCTATCATAAGACAAATGTGATGCAGGGACTTCTGGAGGTCATAACTTTTGACTCAAATGTGGGTTTTCTATGAAATTTTATAGGTGGATACGTTATGAGGTGGCATGTGGTTTCCCAACCCACCCTAGTCAGTTGGACCCCGTCTTGGCACTTTTTGGGGGCTTGAAACTTTCATCTTGGCCCTCAAAATGGCAATTTAGTGTTTTTTCCTAGTTTTTTAAAAGTTACTTTTTTCAATAACTCAAAACTCATGTTTCAAATTTAGGATGTTAGTTGGCTTTTCGTCCTACCTTAGTTTTAGGAAGTTTTTGGGAAAAAATTGGATTCTCAAGATATGAGTGTAAAATTACCTAAAATGGCAAAATCTAACAATTGTCGAAATCTGCTAAAAAGGTGATTTTTTGATTTTTTTTGTTTTCTTGGATATAAGAGAGTTTTCTCTCATTGTAGCAACAAAGTTATTGAATAGAAGTTTTTTTTTCTAGTTTTCCAAATCTTTGGCTCTCACACATGATTAATGGCACAATTTTATTGAGTGTATGTTGTTGGCTACATCAAAACAATACATGGTAGAGAATGCTAACAAAAGAATTTCACAATTCCTCTATGTGTGTCATTTGCTATTTACAATATTTGACAAATATTTAGTAATTGCAGCAACATTAGGACTTCTTGCTAGATTTACAACACCTATTCCTAAGAAATTGTATTTACTAAAAATTAATTAAATGATTGCATATATTGATCTATTCATCAAATTATATCTTAGACTATGAATATAACTAGTATAGATATATTTAAAGACAAATATATCTAAAGTACACCGAGATGGATCCAATGCGTAATTTAATAACAGATTTAATTTACAAATTATTGAAGACAAATATATCTGAAGTACGCCAAAATGGATCCAATGCGTAATTTAATTAACTTATTTTAAGTTAAAATTGTAATAATTTCATATTTTAATTTTAATGAAAATAATATATGAATTTAGCATAAATTTGTGAAAGAAAATTATTGTAAAGTTTTTTTTTTTAAATGCTCCTAGTAAACTTTTTAACGTGACCGGTGACGCTGGTGCAACACACCCTCCAACTCCATGCAAATGTTTTTGCCTGGAGCAATGAATTGGTGAGGCCACAAGACGAGGGACCTCATCCCCTAGCAAGAACACTTCCAACCTATGAGCTCATTGGCCCAGTGAAGGCGTAAAGTCTACGAGCTCGTTGGCCCAGCAGGGGTTTCAACTCTAGTGGCTACCACTACAACCGAGCGACTTAACCACTGAACCACACTCTTATCGGCGAAATTATTGTAAAGTTTTAATGAAATAATAAATCTTTAATTACCAAAAATAATGACATGATTGTTTGATAAAAAAGAAGGCTAATTTTTATTTAGTTTTAAGAATAGATTTAATTTACAAATTATTAACATTTTTCTGTGATTTAATAAATGAAAAAAAATGGTAGCATATGTATAAAAGTTGTTGTATCCCTAGTGTTCATAAGAAGTAGATGAAGAGAATGAAATCCGACAACAAATAATATAAGCAACTATATGGTTAAAAAAATAAACAAAATGAAATATGTTGTAACTGCATTCTAAGGAACTTTTGCATTAATTTGATATACATTTTATTCTGCATGAGAAGAATATCAAGAGAATGGAATTGCACAACTAAATAAATATAACAGAGATATCATTTTGAAGTGGAAGCATATGAAGGTAGAAGTTCAAATTTGATGATTTGATTCTTCCTTAACGTCGTTGACTCTTCTTTTATTATGTTAGTTTTCCAGTGAATTACTTTCATTCCATGGAATTCAAAATTCAATGAAACTCTGAATTAAAAAAGGACCCCTTGATGGAGAAAGGGCCAATCAGTAGATGTAAAATCTATTCAGGAATGTCATAAAGATTACTTTTTGTAATTTGTTGCAAGTTTCATTTGAAGAAATTTGAAATTCAATTTGCATACAATATTGGAAGAGAGTGCTGTAATTTGTTTCTGTTGTAATATTATTTCTTTGAGATTCTTTATAAAAAAAATATAGAAAAATGTGCGGAAGGACCCATAAATTAAGGATAAAAAAGTATTACAGATAGTAAGGCCATGGCCAAGTCCTAGTAGATGAGTAAAACAGAAAAAGAGAACCCTAACAGTCCTAAAAACAACAAATTTAAACAGAAAAATAGACCCCCTTACAAGGGGGAAAACTTAAACTAACCGCCGCCACCACCAAAACACCCGCGTCATGACCATAGAGAGAAGCAAAAGCTGCAGCTTCTATGAAGAGAGCACCACCAAAGCGAAACAGAGGTTGGCTAAAAAAAGGAGATGCACCACCCTACCATAAATAGTAGCCAACAAAACACCCATCAACGAACACACAGAAGACCCGACACCATCCCCTCACGCTGCACCGGAGCAACAGGAAGATTCTGCTCATCTAGAACCACATTCACAACTGGATCAAAACCTTCTTCAGGATCCTCCAAAGCATACCTAGGCATTCGTAGAGCTAAATTGGGAGCATGAATCCTTAAAAACTGGATGGCCAGAAACACATCTTTAATTCTGCTAGATTTTTTCTTAGTTATCAGAAAACAATGGGACTGTAACACACTGTCAATTTCATCACTGCACAAGGATTTAATACTAGTTTGTAATGCCCGATAGATAGCTTGCTGAATAGGAGACTCGTGCAGAGAAGCAAGGTTGAAGAGCCCTCCAATTAGGGCCTCCCCCTAGTCCATACTGTAAGCAGCTACCACCATTTCCCACCTATCAACAGTATAAATGTTTTTTGTAGAACAACCCTATAGCTAGTGCATGCACAAACTCACCATCCATGACTAAATTCATAATATTAGAGAGGAGCTGAGAAACCACATCTGAATAGTTTAACACTTGTCCCTCATAGCCTCTTATCCAAGCATGCCCAATGATGTTCCGGACAGAAAAATTGAATAAGAGTGCAATCCAGTCAAGCAGCGTCATCAGATCTACTGACTTAACCCTGCCCTGAATCACCGGTTCCCAATCAAGAGCTAGAAAAAATAACCTTTGATTGAGACATGTGTCGGCCATGAGCACCTATCACTATGCACAAAGGGGAGAAACAGGAGAGTAGCTACAGGAAAAGAGATCTGACAGAGAGGAATGCAAAAACTAAAGGAAGGCAGCAGGAAAATACAAGACATCACCCTTTATCACTACAAACAGCCCGTAAGTAGTAATGAAGAGAAGCTGGCAGAGGTGACATCAGGACGTCAGTAGGCGTCAGGTGAAAAAATTTGGAGGACACCTCGATAAGAAGACTACCATGGGTAAAAACCACGCGTCCACTGCTAAATCTTCCCATCATACTAGTTGCTGCCGTCAAAGTATAAACAAGCCCTCCAATAAAGAGTGCATTTAAGGCTTGTCATCTCCCATGAATGTATTTAAAAGAAAGAGGATTCACAATCCCCATCTACTCATCCACACGGATGAAAAAACACATAGTGGTCTTGAAACACTGAACTATAGGAAAAGCTAAAAAATCCCTCTCTCACAAACTTGTTAGAGGCTAAAGTTGACAAATGTACCGCAATTTATTAATAGGACAGGTCATGACAGAGGATTGTTGCTAGACAAAACCAATTTGAAAGCTGAGTAAAAGACCTATCACATCTTGCCTCACAGGCGACAAGAAAAAAGACAAAGCAAAAGAATGGCATCCCAACTTGAGGCCAACAATTTCCTGCAGAAGCAACTGTATGAAAACATGCAGACGTGGAATCCAACCTCCCTTAGGCATGAGATCTGGCCATTCAAAATCAATTAGATTGTATGCCTGACACTTCTTCCATCTCATGTGAAATAAGATTTGCAAGGATGTTTGGATTATCTTGGGCTCCATGTAGATAAACAACAAAAGCTCTTTCTTGATCAACAACTGGGTTAGCTAAACAATCCGCCACCTTGTTACCTTCCCTTAATGTGTGTGAGATGAGATAATTATCTAATTTGTTCAGAAGGGAGACGGCCTGCTGGAGAATATAATTAAGCTTCCAGTTATCCAAACCTCTTCCTTTAATAGCATTGATCACTATCAGCAAATCACCCTCAATCCACACATTTTTAATGCCTTTTTCAACTACCAGTTGTAATCCATGGACTAGGGCCCATGCCTCTACCTCATTATTGGTTCCTGAGGGAAGTTTGGTGGATTTAGCTGTTACCAGAGAACCATTCTCTTTTCTTATAACACATCCTATGCCTTAAGGACCATCTTTTCTTTGTTTTTTTGTTCAAGAATTAACATCTCGAGAGGCTCCTGTGTTAAGCTGACCATCGCCTGTAAGGCTAGCAATGAAAGGTCTAGGAGAGGGACCAAATGTGGTTTAAACATGGCTGAAGTGAGATGTATTCTTAAGACATTGCAGTCCTCAACAATTGGTTTAAGTTCTCAGGAATAAAATCTTAACATTCAACCAATGTGCTTGAGGAAAAAGTGTTATCAAGGCTTGAGTAATCTAAGTGATAGCAAGCTTTTTTTAAAACAGAGTACAGTGAGGAGATCCATTATTTTGTATCAATGACACCTTCCTTCTTTCTTCCAACAATCAGCTGCAGACTTGACCTCAACCACCTTGCTACTTCTGAGCCATTTAGGTAAAATCTATTTTGGACATGGTTGTAAAAAGTGATAGTAGTCCGTTTCTCATTTACTTTTTTATGGTTCTTGGGGATTGATTCATAATTAGTTGTCCATTTAGTTGATTTAGAAATTGAAAATATGCAATCTCACTCTCTCTTACTTTCTGCAGTTGAAAAGAAAAAGAAAAGGGTAATAGATAGGTTGGAATTCACTTCTCTTGTTCCACTTTATATATTTACTTTGTATGTTTGTAGCAAGTAAACACAGCAAAAGACCCTCTTCAATTGCAACTCACTAGATTTGTAAGGCCAAAGATCCTTCATACGCTAAAATAAAACCCTATCTCTTAGAACTGAGCCCTTGCATTTTGTTTCCCCATTTCTTCTCTTTCTTAACCTTGGTTGATTAGTTTAAATGGCTTAAGGCCCATGCATTGAACATCAGTTCATCAAGGTAAAAATCAAGGAATTTATAAAGCCAAGTACAATCCCATATTTAATAAGCCTCAACTATTGTAAAAATTACAAAAATTACTTGTGAATGGAACAAAATTCATCATTTTCAGGTTTTAGGCACTCGCGTAGAGACAGAAGTTGAACTCGTTAAATGCATTTAACAAATCTAGAAAAAAGAACAAATTTATTGTAAACAGTTGGTTCATGATTAATCATACAACCAATTTGCTACCACAAAACTTCATAAGCTAATTTTACGGTTATGAAATCAAAATAGAAAAGAAATATCACAGCGAGCATCCTCGAGATGGGAAGGCTATTAAGAAATCTGTAAATTTACCAAGGACATGCTGGAGTCCAATTCATCAGAATTCCATTTCTAATCATCAATATCATTTGTTAAGTCAATCAGATAATTCTCAATTAGAAAAGAAAATTTTTCAATGCGTCTAATGATAATCCAGAGCTTCGATTATTCATAGGCCTCTATCTTCACACTAGGATACTCCATCCCGTTATCTAAATTCATAGAAGGAAACTAATATAGAATGTCCCAGCATCAGCTAATATTTGAATGTACACTACATATCCTTGAATGGTAATATTTGTTAGCTGTCTTTATTCCTAAGTATATATTATTCTTTTGTAGGAGTTTTAGCATAGTTTAGATTTATTGTTGAGCAGTAAAGAAAATGTTCATCTTCCATCTTTGTTAACATTGCTTAATGGCTATATGTGGTAACTGAATGTCTTTATTTTTAGTATTATTCTACTGCGCTACTATCCAGGGTGTGTTTGCATCAAATCCTAGCATGCTCTTTTCTCTATCAGAATGTGGAAACTTGGTAATTTTGCTCTGTTGAAACTGAATTGAATTCATTTCTTCCTGCATAGTGCAAACACAATTGATGCCAAATTTCTTCTTTGTCTCTTCATGTTAACAAACTTTATGCTTAACTTATACTACCATTGTAGCTTGTTTTTCCTACCAACATGCATATTGTCTATCCAGATTATCATTGGGACTGTACGGAAGGGAAGAGTTAGAAAACCAAGAAACCCAATGGAAGATGTCAGCTTCATCACCATAGAACCAGGAGAAGGAAATATAGTTATACTTCATGGCAATGTAGTATATGGAATTGAGGCTGCTTCTATTGGAGAAGAGACAGCGATTCTGTAGTTTGTTTCTGCCAAATGCAAGATCAGAGACAATAAACAGGAACCCAACAATGTCTTTTTGCCTCTAGCCCTGCTTATTTCAAGTAACTATGATGTGTTGTCAAGTCCAAATGATATTAGGAAAGTTATGGCAAGCAACAAAGGTTTTATATTTTTGCCTAAGACCACCGACATTTTGAACCCATTTGCTCCTACAAAAAAGAATTTAAGTAACCTATGCCTGGACAAAACCTAAATGACTCAGAAGGGCTACAGCTTGGAGAAAGACTTGAAGGCGGCCTAGATTTGAGAAGAGCACAGCAAAAATAAAGCATTGAACCGTGACGTAATAGAAAGCAAACCATAAAAGAATATTAAGGCGGTCAAGAGCAAAAGTTTTGCATTTCTTAACTGTGAAATAGTACTTAACTATACATATTAACCTGTATATTAATGATTTGAACTTGATTTTGAGATGATTTTTTTTCTACTCTCTTGAAGATAACTTCAAAATCACTTGTCAAAATAAAACACATCAAGAAAGTAGGACATTTAGGATCCATATTAGGAGCTGCATTTGGTGGCTTCGGCCTTGTCCTACTCGTGATCCTGGTAGTTTACTTCTATCTAAAACACGAGACAAATGTTGATCACAGAGAAAAGAATGTAAATCCCTCTGTTTGGAGAGCAGGCCAACCTGTTGTGACGTCATCGCAACATCCCCCCATCGCTGATGGGGACCCCTCTGTTTCTGAGTTTTTTGGCTCAGGTTGTGTTGTTTTAGCAGTTGTCCCGCTTGAGAGTTCTTTCCCGGATGAGGAAGTTTTGTGAACTGCGAAAGGATATACTAGGATGCATTGAATGTTTGGGAGGTCGATCAGATCGTAAAAATTAGAAGAGCTTTCTCATCCTTGAAATTTGAAATGAGAGTTTGGATTG
Organism: Cunninghamia lanceolata; assembly: GCA_027924645.1. NCBI lineage: Eukaryota > Viridiplantae > Streptophyta > Pinopsida > Cupressales > Cupressaceae > Cunninghamia > Cunninghamia lanceolata. Next base: position 2,247,964 of record BSBN01000244.1, read on the forward strand.
AGTGAAACTGGAAAATTGTCTAGGGCTTGGGTTGGATATTGAAGTTCATTTCAATTTCAAACCAAGATCGTCACTGAGTGCACCAAGAAGATAGGTTGGCGATTGGAATGTTCGGATGTTATGTATAGGAGCTAGAATGATCGCTCTGGATTTGCTTCTTGAAAACCTCACGTTTCATTTTAAATAGGGGCCACTTAGGAGCACGGCTCTGCTTTATACTTTGCATCTTCAAGGCTTGTGCACATAGGTCTCATGAGTCTGCTCCAATCGGAGAATCCAAACAAGTCTAAGGTGCCCGCTCTAGGCATGAATTCCTGATTGCTTTATAGTGCATAAAGTTTTGAATTATGCATAAGGCATCCAAACCTCTGCCCAAGCAGACTTCTTGGGACACTTCGCAAATATGAGCAATAGGCATCAGGCACCATGGTATTAAAAGTCCGCTTAGGCGGTCTTTTCAAGACACTTTGCTGACCCAATCGCATCATTTGTGTTATGCATAGCTAATCAAAATGTCCGCTTCAGCGGAGGTACTTGCATTCGTAGGTTTTAGACGTTATGTATTATATCATTAAATCTTCCCTAAAAATAAAACTCTTCTAGGCGCTTATTCAATGAGGCATTAGCAATGTGCATGAGATCTTTAAAAGTCTACTTCAAGTTCTTTGTGCGCCACTTATAGAACATGCCAAAATTCCCGCTGACACATCTTTTGAGTGATTTTACAATTCGCAATGGTCTAGATAATTCATTTTGAGCACCAACACATAGTCTTTCTGCATAATTTTCCATATATCTTACGGTATAATTTGAAATATCCACTCTCATCAACTCATGCATAGGGACGTAAAGGTCCGCCTTAGCTTGTTGGATATTCACTCATTGTTTGAAGGTCATTCCAATCTATTTCTAATGGTGTTTTACTCCTTTGAAATATTTCAAGCATCTACCCAAGTGGTGTCTTATGCAAACAAGCCCAAGAAGTCCGCTAAGGTTCAAAGTAAATGGTTGGTCCATAAAGATGGTAAAATTTCAAGCATATATTATGCATGATGTCCTCATTTTCCCACCAAGCGCATATTTGTCTAGGCTTTACAATTCACATTTTATCCAGTTCTTACGTAGATGTTGTAGAAGTCCGCTTGAGCACACATCGACGGTCATTTCACAAAGAATAAGTTTTAGGTTGTGGATTGAACACTCAAGAATCCACCTATCCATGCGTGTGAGTCCCAAATCCCTGCTTTGGATGTAAATTTTTGGTTGATATTGTATAATGCCAAGTGTGCCAAATTATCCGCTCAACTCAAGGACTCTTATATCATGCATTCAATTCAAAGATTTTGCCTTAATTCATATTTTATGCCTTCGCGCATATCCATAATGAATTTGCAATCCATGTTTTCACAATCATTTGAAAGATCCGCTCTAGAATATGCAAAAACATGCCAAGATATTTGTTTATCTTCCTTAACTCATATTCCTGCGGTTGTGCATTTTCCATCGCTTAATTCAGTCATAATAATTAGGCTCAAGCATGCATGTAATGGCTATAACCCAAGATCAGCGCCTGAAATCTTGCAAGTTATTTGAATAAATGATAGAAAGATTTGTAATGAAATATTGTTAATGATTATCATCTTTGCAAATTGATGGTTGTTTCTCTTTTGTAGGTGATGAGAATCCACGAAGGAGAATGGCGAGAGATTGCGCAGGAGAAGTTCAAAGAAGGAGGAGTATTGTTCAAGAATAGTCAAAGAGGAAGATATCATCACCAAATGGAGGAATTCCCACATCAAGATCTTATTTGCGCGAAGGAGATAACTTCATATTTCCGAAGGGAGAGCATCACTTCACCATGCATAAGAAGAAGTTCACTTCCAGAGGTTCAAGTCAATCCAAAGTCATCCATTTCATGTGCCAAGCAGAGAGAGAGCATCTATCATCTGTGGGTCCACTCTGGCAGTCATGAACAAAGACATCTTCCACTTGCATTATCCAAAGCAAAAATCTAGCAAGTACATGAAGACAAGAAAGTTGAGAAGAGAAATGAGCAACCTCATTATGAATCCATAAATTATACAATTGCATGAAGGACAACAAGAAGAAATTCTAAATTTCCCAAGTCGCAAGTTTGAAGAGGTTAAGTTCCAAAGCTGAAAATCCAAATTCGAATACTACTCCAAAAGATGACAAAATCTAGGAAAACATTCCAAGAAATATGAACACAAAGAAAAAAAAACTAGTTTGTTCGATGCTGAGGTGGCATGTGCACAACATTGATCCAATCATAGTCTGCCACATCATCCGTCTACAGTCAATAATTCTAAAAATAGTAAATTTTGTAACAAACTACCTTGTTGACAAAATCTGGGCCATCGATTCTCAAATCAATCTTGGCCATTCATTTAATTTTGAGGCCTATAAAAGGGCTCATTTCTCTCATTTGTAAGGAGGAGATTATCAGAGAGAGTAGGAATCAAGTAGTAGGAGTAGATGCTAGATTAGAGGAGACTCTTCAAAGTCATTGAAGAGACATAAAATTGTTGTAAAAATGCATTTCCAAAATCAATACAAGCTCATTGTTGGTTTGCATGGTGATTTTGTGTGATTGATGGATGTTAGCATGGTTTCTAATGTTCGAATATGATGGAGAGATGTTTCTAAGTAGAGTAGAATTAGATTAATAGTGCATTGATGTAATGAATATATGTAAAGATATTTGACGAATTCTTCTGGTTCATACTTTTCGTGGATTGTCGAAGGCAACCCACTTTGAAAAGTTAGACTGAACCATCATTTGTTTTAGTTCGGTTGTAAATGCTCGTTCAAGCTACGCCAGCAGTGGGTGTTTGGCTGAAAGTTTACAACATGAAAATCCTTGAGTTTCCTTAGAAGATTGCACTGACTTCATGTAGTTGTTGCTTCTCATGGCGAAACAGAGTTTGGTTTCATTGGGAGTTTGTCTACCTTGACATGTTTCATTATCTCTTTGTCCTTAGAGTAGATTTCCTAAGCCCTTGTCCTTTTGTATTTTCTTTTCATAGTTGGTTTGTAGAGTTCCACTTTACAAGAAGGAGAATAACATAATTTTATTGGAATAAGGAGTCAATTCAGCGTAAGTCCCTTTGTGAGTTTTTAGCAAATCACATCAACTGCTGAGTCTATCCATTGCAAGTCAAGACCTGACATATCATGAACCTTGGAGTTGTCTCATTGGATCACATTGTTTAGCCTTTAGGAGACTTTGTTCAAGAGAGGATAGAATACCTCGGTATTTTATTCTGAGTTTGCATGTGCATAAAAAACACATCAACACAACCCACGATTGGAATTACAATTAACTTGTCACGTCTTGCAGAATCTTTTGATTATGAGCAGTTGTCTCGAGCAACTGGAGAGTTTAGTGCTTCTAATCTCTTAAAGAATGGGCACTCAGGTGATCTGTATCAAGGCCTCTTGGAAGGTGGTGTTCCTATTGTTGTCAAGAGAATTGCTTTAAACACATTAAAAAAAGATGGATATCTTTCAGAGTTGGATATAATGGGAAGGGCCTCACACACAAGGCTTGTACCTCTTTTAGGCCACTGTTTGGAGCGCGATGATGAGAAGCTTCTTGTTTACAAATACATGCCAAAAAGACATCTTTCTTATGCACTTTACAAAAAGCCAGTTGACCAGAAGATACATTACAGTTGTTGGATTGGATAACACGTCTCAAGATAGCTATTGGTGCAGCTGAAGGTCTCTCATTTCTACCTGCAAAGTGCAAACACAATTGATGCCAAATTTCTTCTTTGTCTCTTCATGTTAACACACTTTATGCTTATCAACTTATACTACCATTGTAGCTTGTTTTTCCTGCCAACATGCATATTGGCTATGTAGATTATCATTGGGACTGTACGGAAGGGAATAGTTAGAAAGCTAGGAAACCCAATGGAAGATGTCAGCTTCATCACCATAGAACCAGGAGAAGGAAATATAGTTATACTTCATGGCAATGTAGTATATGGAATTGAGGCTGCTTCTATTCGAGAAGAAGCAACGATTCTATAGTTTGCTTCTGCCAAATGCAAGATCAGAGACAATAAACAGGAACCCAACGTCTTTTTGCCTCCAGTCTTGGTTATTTCAAGTAACTATGATGTGTTATCGAGTCCAAATGATGTTAGGAAAGTTATGGCAAGCAACGAAGGTTTCATATTTTTGCCTAAGACCATCGACATTTTGAACCCATTTGCTCTTGCAGAAAAGAATTTGAGTAACCTGTGCCTAGACAAAACCTAAATGACCCAGAAGGGCTACAGCCTGGAGAAAGGCTTGAAGGCGGCTTAGATTTGAGAAGAGCACAGCAAAAATAAAGCATTGAACCGTGACGTAATAGATGTTGGAAGAATTAATCTTCCGTCAGAGAATTTAATGCTGACTGCCCCCGCGTCAGACCTGGGGATCTCCCGCATCCTCCCCAGCACCGTTGGCCTGCCAGCATTCAATTCTGGTAGGTGCATTTGAATTTGAAGTGTTTTGAGCGCCCATTTTGCTAGGCATGTAGAAGAGACAAAAGAGTGGGAAAATGTAATGAGCAGAGAGGACGGAAGAGAAGATCCTGCAGCAGCGGAAGTATGATAGCAGAGGAATTAGAAGGTTCCAGCAGAGAACAACAGAAGGAGAACAGCAGAGGATAGAAGTTTACAATAGCAACAGTAAGGTAGCTACGGAGTTCCTGGTAGCTCCGTATATACAGTGTGCAGCTCCAGAGATTGGAGCAGAGTCAGAAAACAGAGCAGCATCTCTGTATTGTAATGTGGATGAAGTTTTGAATGTATTCTAGTTGAAATGAAATATATATACAAGATATATTGTTGTCCTTCTGTGTTTGTTTTCTTTTTGTGTGTGTGCATTTGTTTTCTATTGCTCCTCTTGCTGTAGCATTGCATCTACTGAACAACATTCTGCCCATCTCCCCTATTTTTCTACCAACAATTGGTATCAGAGCCCTGTTTTTTTTGGGCAGTCGAGTTTGTGTGGGTATTCTATAAGCCTTAGTTTGTCTAGGTATTCATGGCAGGTGGGGACAACAAAGGATGGCAGCAGCCACCGAGTTTTGATGGGCAGAACTATGATATTTGGTCTAAAAAGATGAAGACCATTCTGGTTGCGAATGACCTATGGGACTTGGTCACTAATGGGTTCACAGACATCAAAGACCCAGTAGCCTATGCAGCCCTAACGAATGCACAAAGAAACTAGTTGAAGGAAATTAGGATGAAAGATGCTAAAGCCCTCAGTCTAGTTGAGGCAGCCTTGACAGAGGCTATTTTCCCTCGCATTGCAGTAGCAAACTATTCAAAGCTAGCTTGGGATATATTGCACAACAGCTACAAGGGAACTGACAAAGTGAGGTCAGTCAAGCTTCAGCTGTTTAGAAGAGATTTTGAGATGCTTCAGATGAAGGAGAGTGAGTCTATTTCAGACTTTCACACTAGGGTTTCTACCATGTTGAATCGGCTAAGGATAAATGGAGAAACCATGGATGAACAAAGGATTGTTGAGAAAATCCTAAGGAGTCTACCTTCCAGATTTGACCCTATAGTCATAACTATAGAAGAGACAAAGGATCTATCCAAGATGACAGTGGATGAGTTGATGGGCTTTCTACAAAGCCATGAGCAGTGGTTGAATAGATCCACTCCTTCCTTTGAGCAAGCCTTCAAGGCTCAGACCAATGCAAGAGGTCAGGGAAGAGGAAGAAATAGCAGAGGTAAAGGTCAAAGAGGTAGAGGAAGAAGCAACTCTGGAAGAGGAGTTTCAAATAGCCAAGAAGAAGCAAGTAGCTCACAGCCAAGCTATCAAGGAATGAAGAAGAATAGCAATTCGAATCAAAGGTATGACAAAAGTAATATTCAATGTTATTACTGTCATAAATTCGGCCATTATGCTAGTGAGTGTAGAAAGAAATAGCAAGACCATGGAGGCCAAAATGCTAATGTAGCAAATGAGAATCAGGCTGAAAATGAGAGATAGTCCAAGATATTTATAGTGTGCAACCTTGCTGAGAAGAGCAGCCCTGAAGTCTGGTATTTGGACAGCGGGTGTAGCAACCACATGAGTGGAAATGAAAACTTGTTTGCTTCCATTGACAGAAATGTCAAGTCTGAAATCATGATGGGGAACAACCAAAAGGTTCTTGTCATAGGAAGAGGCATCATAACAGTCCTCAGCAAGCAAGGTGAGAAAATGCAGATCCATGATGTCTTTTATGCCCCTGGCATAAAGCATAACCTACTAAGCATTGGATAGATGGTCCAAAACGGTTATAGAATCCTGATGGAAAACGGAGGGTGCACTATATTTGATAGAGGAGACAGCAAGAAAGTCATTGCAGCAGTGTAGATGATGAGAAATAGAATGTTTCCCCTGTCGCTGACTCCGGCGCCATCTCCAGCGCTATCTTTAGTGTAGTTTCCTACACTATCTCTAGCTCTCACAGCAGTGGGACAGCAAACAGCCTTCAGGACAGTCATCAAAGACCCATCCAAATTGTGGCATTTGAGGTATGGGCACTTAAGCTTTTCTGGTTTGAGTTTATTGTCTAGAAAAGGCATGGTTAGAGGGCTACCGAACATTGTAGAGCCTGATGGCAAGTGTGAAGCCTGCATTCTAGGAAAGCAGAATAGACAACCCTTTCAATCAGGGTATTCTAGAAGGGCAAAAACACCTTTGGAGTTGGTGCATTCAGATTTATGTGACCCTATGAAAACTCCCACATTAGGTGGGAATGTATATTTTATGACCTTCATTGATGATTACAGCAGAAAAATATGGATCTATTTCTTGAAGAACAAATCAGAGGCCTTTGAGAAGTTTAAGGAGTTTAAGGCATCGGCTGAAAAGCAAAGCGGCCGACATCTCAAGGCCCTAAGAACTGATAGAGGAGGAGAGTATGTCTCCAAACAATTTCTAAATTTCTACAAATATGAAGGCATTCATAAACAGTTCACAACAAGGTATACTCCACAGCAAAATGGAGTAGCTGAAAGAAAAAATAGAACCATCACAGAGATGGTAGCAAGCATGCTGAAGGAAAAGGGACTGTCAAATGATTATTGGGGTGAAGCTATAGCAACAGCGGTGTACCTATTGAATAGGTGTCCTACAAAGGCCGTACGTGATCAGATTCCACAAGAGGCGTGGACAAACAGCAAACGGACTGTTGAGCACCTAAGAATTTTCGGGTGTGTGGCATATGCATTCGTGCCTAAAGAGAAGAGGCAGAAATTTGATGATAAAGGTGAGAAATGTATCTTCACAGGTTATAGTGAAGAATCACAAGCGTACAGGTTGTTTAATCCCATCACCAAAAAGCTTGTAATCAGCATGGATGTTGAGTTCATTGAGAATGAAGCATGGGATGGAACGGTGGACAGCACCACGGGCATTTCAGTCACAATGCCCCTTGAAGATGAAGAAGCTCCGAAGGACAGCAACTCCGGAGGAGCTATGGAGAGTAGTAGCTCGGGAAGGAACTACCGTAGAGCTCTAGAAAATAGCAGCTCTGAAGATGCTCAGCATAGCCGCTCCGGAGGTCATTAGAACTGCAGCTCTGGAGGTCACAGCAGTAGCTCCGGAGGTCAGAACAGCAGTAGCTCCGGAGGCAATTCAGATCCCACACTCGCATCATTGATGCCACAAAGGACAAAGAGTGTGAAGGAGATTTATGACAGCACAAGGTATGCTGATGATGATGAAGATTTAAGTTTTGCATTATTCACTTCTAGTGATCCAATCCACTTTGAAGAAGCTGTGAAAGAAGAGAAATGGTGTGAGGCCATGGATGAAGAATTAGATGCCATAGTGAGGAATGACACATGGCAGCTAACTAATTTACCCAAGGGTAAACAAGTGATTGGAGTTAAGTGGGTCTATAAGACCAAGTCTACTACTGAAGGAAAGATTGAAAGACATAAGGCAAGGCTGGTTGTCAAAGGGTACAAACAACAGCCTGAAAAAGATTATGATGAGACCTATGCACCAGTTGCAAGGCTAGAAACAGTTCAGGCAGTCATAGCACTAGCAGCCCAACACAAGTGGAAGGTGTTTTAGATGGATGTAAAGTCATCCTTCTTGAACGGAGTGCTGAAAGAGGAAGTGTATGTGGAGCAGCCACCTGGCTATGAAGTCCCAGGGCAAGAGGACAAGGTATATAGGCTCCGGAAAGCTTTCTATGGGCTGAAACAAGCACCTAGGGCATGGTACAGTAGAATTGACTCATATTTGTTGAGCAATAGCTTTAGCAAAAGCAACAGTGAGCCTACTCTCTACATCAAAGTAGCTGAAGGTAAAATTTTGATTGTTGTTTTGTATGTAGATAATCTGATTTTTACTAGAAATAGTGATCTTTTCATTGCTGATTTCAAAGAGGCAATGAAGAATGAGTTTGAGATGACAGACTTAGGTCTGCTGAAGTATTTCCTTGGCATTGAGGTCAACCAAACAGAGCATGGCATATTTATTTCGCAAACTAACTATGCTAAACAGATTGTGAAGAGGTTTAAAATGGAAAACAGTAAACCTGCCCCTACACCAACAGCTACAGGTCTGAAGTTGAGTAAAGAGGACAGCAGCAGGGAAGTAAACCCAACCCTCTACAAGAGCATGGTTGGAAGCCTCATGTACTTGACAGCAACTAGGCCTGATTTGATGTATGCTGTAAGCCTGATTTCTAGGTTCATGGAGAAGTCTAAGGACATGCATTGGCAAGCAGGAAAGAGGATCCTAAGGTATGTCAATGGCACAACTGGTTATGGCATTTTGTATGAGGTTTCTAATGAGTTTAAGCTGGCTGGTTTCACGGACAGTGATTGGGCAGGAAACGTTGATGATCGGAAGAGCACATCCGGCTATGTATTTCACATGGGTTCAGGTGTGATATCATGGGCATCCAAGAAGCAGCCCATTATCTCTCTCTCTCTACAGCAGAAGCTGAGTATATTGCAGCAAATGCAGCAGCTTGTCAGGCTATTTGGTTGAGGAGGATCCTTGCAGACTTGTATAAGCAACAAGAAGATGGTACGACCATTTATTGTGACAATGTTTCATCAATAGCCCTGACAAAGAATCCAGTCTTCCACGGATGAAGCAAACACATTGAGATCCGTTATTACTTCATAAGGGAGTTGGTAGAACGAGGAGAGATTGAGTTGTAGTATTGCAGATCCGAGCAGTAGCTCGCTGACATTTTCACAAAGGCATTGCCAAAATATTCTTTTGAACACCTAAGAGATAGGCTCGGCATTGTGGATAGCTCCGGAGGTGTGCAGCCCCGGAAAGAGGACAGCTACGGAGGTGCGCAGTCCTACAAAGAAGACATCTCTGGAGGTTCAAATCCGAAAAGATAGCAGGAGAGCTCCAGAGTTTCAACTCTGGAATGTATGTGCAGCTCCGGAGATGCTCTGGAGATGTAGAAAAGGAACTCTGGAGTTGTAGAGAGTCAGCTCCAGAGATGCTCTGGAGACGCTGAAAAGGGAAGTCAACTCCGGAGATGCAGACAGGGAACTCCAGAGATGCAGAGGGCAGCTCCGGAGATGTTGCAGCACAGCAAAAAAAGCTCCGGAGATCTGCTCCGGAAAGGCAAAGGCAAGTGTATATCTCTGGAGATCAGTTCCTGAATGAAATTTGCAAATTGACGTCTGACTTCAGATTAAGGGGGAGTGTTGGAAGAATTAATCTTCTGTTAGAGAATTTAATGCTGACTGCCCCCGCGTCAGACCTGGGGATCTCCCGCATCCTCCCCAGCACCATTGGCCTGCCAGCATTCAATTCTGGTAGGTGCATTTGAATTTGAAGTGTTTTGAGCACCCATTTTGCTGGGCATGTAGAAGAGACAAAAGAGAGGGAAAATGTAATGAGCAGAGAGGACAGAAGAGAAGATCTTGCAGCAGCAGAAGTATGATAGCAAAGGAATTAGAAGGTTCTCGCAGAGAACAGCAGAAGGAGAATAGTAGAGGATAGAAGTTTGCAACAGCAACAGTAAGGCAGCTACGGAGTTCCTGGCAGCTCCGGATATACAGTGTGCAGCTCTAGAGATTGGAGCAGAGTCAGAAAACAGAGCAACATCTCTGTATTGTAATGTGGATGAAGTTTTGAATGTATTCTAGTTGAAATGAAATATATATACAAGATATATTGCTGTCCTTTTGTGTTTGTTTTCTTTCTGTGTGTGTGCATTTGTTTTCTATTGCTGCTCTTGCTGTAGCATTGCATCAAGAGGACAGCATTCTGCCCATCCCCTGTTTCTTCTGTCAACAATAGAAAGCAAACCATAAAAGAATATTAAGGCGACCAAAAACAAAATTGTTGAATTTCTTAACTGTGAAATAGTACTTAACTGTACATATTAACCTGTATATTAATGATTTGAACTTGATTTTTAGATGATTTTTTTTCTACTCTCTTGAAGATAACTTCAAAATCATGTGTCAAAATTAAACACATCAAGAAAGTAGGACATAAATTTCACCCTTCGGCTATGTTTTCACTAAAAAAGATCATCTTAAAGAAACAATGCAAACCTGAAATACAGAGTCAACTGGAAGTCATGTATTGCATGGAAGGACACTCCCAGAATTTGTAGAAGTAAGAGGCACCACCCTGTTTGTACAAAATGTGTGAGAATAGGGAAAAATGAAAGATAATATAGAAGTCGATGCAAGTGTGAAATCTGTTCAGGAATGTCATAAAGATTACCTATTGTTGAAAGATGATATACAAATCGATGCAAGTTCAACCTGTTAAAGATGGCAAGTGAGTAATTGAAATGTGACACCCCATTATTCTCTCAAGCCACGACGTGTATTAACTTATCGAAATCTATTACACGGATTCCATTCTCTCCTCCCACTATGCTGGTAGTTTGTTAGACGCTTCATTATCTTGTAATCTGTTAGAGGCATTGTATCCTCTCCATCCACGACGCCTTGTCATCTAGTTAACTGCCCACAACGCACGGGAATTTTATCCTTTTTTTATTTTAATGTGACAGTTCTGTTTGAAAGGATTTTTTATGCCCAGAGTTAACTGCCCACTACGCTCGGAAGTTTTATTCTTTTTTTGTTTTAATGTGACAGTTTTGTTTCAAAGGATTTTTAAATGATTATTCAATATTAAGATTATTTTCTTTTTTATTTTAACATGACAGTTGACTACACGTCAAATTAAACATCGCCAATAAAAATGTACACACATCTTTGTGCTGCCATTGTAAACGTTGAGAGGATCCTTATGCTGCCATTGTAAAGGCCTCTAGGTTTCGCCTCTCGGCCTAAATATTCTTTATATATAATAAATTTGTACTCACTATGTTGATGGATCAAAAGTTCAAGATTGTTGTATTTACACTATCAATTGCCAAAGCATAAAATATTTAAACTTTTATAAAAAAATATTATGTAAAATATAAAAAATGCATCAATATTTCCAATCACATTTTGTGATCTACAATATGAATTATCTCACAAATAACTTATTAATATTAAGAAGGGCATCTAGATATAATGAGAAGCCAAAAGATAGTTTAAATGTTTTTTAATATCACTAGCTTTTTTGAAAAATATTTAAGAGTTATTTAAATGAGTTAATGTAATCATAATATCTTGAATGTATTTTATTTTTTAAAATATGTAATATTTTATAATGTTAATGTTCTATATTTTTGTAATTAGTATTCTTAATTATTCTTTACCCTTTTATAAAATATCTAATATAAATAACTATTATGTTGTGGTTATCGCTTTAGTTGATTATGTGAGCAACCACTCCCTACATAAATAATTCACAAATTAATCACAATATATAAATTGTTTAAACATTTTTGCACATAAAGCCTCATTTAAAACACTCTACTTAAACATCATTCACTTCAATGCTCAAACAGTCAATAACAATTTTACACCTCATTCACAATAAACCTTTTGACTGTTAAAGTGGGTGATGTTGAAGTGGATAATATTTAAGAATAGCTCATTTGAAAGACTTTTAAAATATTAAAACCTCAATTCTCTATGCAAAACAGTTATTAAAAATTCTAAAAATTTTGTACAAATATTTTCTACATGCTAACCAGAATAATAGCCCCTTACAGGTTCAGAATGCCTCAAATAACAACGAGGTACCAACTGTTAAGCTTTAAATTGATTCATTGGCCTACTGTAAGACCTGATGATACTCTACCTTTCTGTGGAAACTACGGTGATCCACCCTTTCTGTGGAAACTACGGTGACAATTACAGGCCTCGCCTTTCATCATCTTGGCTGGCCTTGAACTCTCCACATCCATCTTTGGCATGATATTGAAGCTGAAGGGTGTGATTCTTCCGACATTCCATGTACCGCACTCTGTTACTAGACTCATTAATAGCTGACCAATAAATAAATTGGGCTTTTGAGGTTTCATTCCTTGGCTCTGACAGAGTGGAATAATATTTGAAAAAGCGCAACAAATGGAGTTCAACGATGGCAATGAATAAAGATGGCAGAACAGAGTCTTTTTCAATGGTTCCCTTAACTTCTGATCTGCTTTGAGACCTGCACCCACGAAAGCAAATATTTATCATACTTACATGACGTTTGAGCGTCATATTCAGGTCTGTAGCTATTTAGGGTTTTTCTTTTATTATAAAAACTAACAAATCACTAGAAATAAATAATAATTTCTCTGAAATAGTTATATTTAGTGCTTACATTGCACTTTAATATTAAAAAAAAATGGAGAACATGATTGTGTAGGGTAATAAATCATAAGCTAAGAATGAAAAGTTAAGCTAATAGGCTGCTTCTACTTCAGATTGGAACATGAAAGAAAAGCAAACTATAGTGATGCAAAATCAAACAAACTCAATACCTTTTCCTTGCATGTGAATGATGGCTCCAAATAATAAAGTGTCAGAGAATGATTGCTATGTTGAATTGGTCTAGTGGACTCAATAGTATGAAAGCATGTACCTGCAGATTCTTCTTGATACCTTGGATGAGAGGGAAGCCTAAATTTATAGATTTGAGGTCGAGGAATGGAGGGTTAGGATTCATTTGCATTGGATGGCTAGGATTGAATGAGACAAATTAGGGCAAGATAAGAAACTTCTATGGGGTTCTATAAGGATGAAGGGTTGAGATTAAAAATAGATGGATCGCTGGGATTAAATGACAAAAAATAGGGCAAGGATGGAAGCTTCTAAGAAATTCTATACAGACGAATGGTTGAGATTAAAGATGGATGGATGGATGGATGACTAGGATTAAATGAGAAAAAACTAGGGAAAAATGAAAACTTCTAAGGCTTATCTTTATGTGAATGGCTAGGATTAAAAAATGTCATATGTGAATGAATGGTGGAGATATAAAGTTAGTTTGACTTTTGTGAGAGTATCTAAGTTCAATGAATTTAAACAACCTTTAGTTGGTCATGTGACTAGTTGAATTTTTAATTCATTTATTTGGGGATAATGGATAAGGATTTGAGTTAATTAGAATAAATAAGGGATTGAAATAGGATTTAAGATTTTTAGACTAATCAATTAAACTAGCCTAGATATTGTAAATACATCTATGTAAAAGAGGCGGATAGATAAGTCTTGAGGCACCTATATTTAAAATATCTATGTTAGTTTAATAATTTTATTAATTTATTTCAATATATATAGAGTGCTATGTTAGTTTAATAATTTTATTAATTTATTTCAATATATATAGAGTGAGGAGCTAAAATATATACATATTACTATATAATGCTAGTTTTACATAAACATTTATTTTATTTACTTTATAAATTTACATTTAAAGATTGAAGAATCGTAAAAATTAGTTTTTAATTTAATTCAAACTAGATCAAAAACTTAATTATAATTATAATTGTCTAATGGAATTAATTCCATGGAAAAAATCTTTAATCTTTTAAAGATTTAATCTTTACCTTGCCCTTATTTTTCTTTGCTAGACTTCATTAGAATAAAGTACATAATTTGCTCTGCTTTAATGTTCTTATTTTCCTTTGTGGGATGTAGCGGCAATTCTTAGTTCCATATAATTTTCAATAATTTAATCCAAATGATATGAAAGACTTAATTATAATTTTTAAAGAATTAATTCCCATAGTAAAAAATCTAAAACAAAGGCCATTAAACTATATATTAATTTTCTTTGTGTCTTTTAAACATTGAAGAACCCTAACCCTAGCTCTCATTAAACTAAAGTAAAAAATTTACCTGTCGTTAATTTTATTTGTGGTTTTCAAATATTTGTTTATGCTGTGAAAAATCTATTGCAGCTACTGATTATTAATTTCCTATCTTATGTAGATTATTTGGCTGCCAAAAAATTAATTGATTTATAGCAAATATCAAATAATAACACAGCTGCAACTTCATGGAAAATCACGGAGACAGAAAAAAATAAAATGAACACAATATTTTAGATAAATTGTCCATGGAAAAACCCCGAAGGGAAAATCAGTCAGCAGATAAGAATTTTATTCAACTGCAGAAAATCAAGAGATACAAAATTGCTTGCCTCTTACTGGCAGAGCTCTGGAAATTTCTTTCCTGTAAATTCCCTTCCCTCAACTGTTCCTACTGAAATTGCTCTGGCAATATTTTCCTTCTCCGGCAATTCCACTGCTCTCCAACGCTATCACTGCACCCTTTGCTCTCACTGCAAATCAATTTGCTATTGCTGCAAATTTATTTATTTGCTATTGCTGCAAATACTTCTCGGATCTGTCTTCTCCAAATGCCCATTGATCCTCTTTTATAATCCTCTCATTGAAAACCAATGGCCATGATTTAATCTCAATCAACGGCTAGGATTAATTAGACTCTAAACCCTAATATCTAGAAGTCTCTCGAGAAATCAATTTTCTAGGTATGGAGAAAAATATTTCGGTTGTGTTTCTAGCCTCGTAATCACCACCCGAGACTAGAACACCTGTCCAAGCTACATTAAAATTAACATCTCCCTCTTAGCGAGGAAGGTGTTCTGCATAACACCCAACTTATCTCTGAAGAAAATGAATTTTGCCTTCCCCAATGCCTTTGTCAAAATGTCTGCTACCTGTTGATCTGTAGGTATATACTGTAGCTGAACAATCCTCTGCTGTACACAATCCCTGATGAAATGATACCTGATGTCTATATGCTTAGACCTATCATGAAACACTGGATTCTCTGATAATCTAATGCAACTCTGATTATCACAGTGTATCACGGTAGTCTCAACCCTCTGACCAAACAAGGCTACCAGTAACTTTCGAAGCCATATAGTCTTACACGTTGCCATGCTAGTTGCTATGTATTCTGCTTCTGCAGAACTCAGAGCCACGAACTTTTGCTTCCTGCTATACCAAGAGACAACTCCTGATCCCAAACTAAAGCAGCACCCTGAAGTGTTTTTCCTATCCACTACACTACCTGCCCAATCTGCATCAGTATAGCCTATCAACTTGATACCATCACCTCAAGCATATCTGATCCCATAGTCGATTGTACCATGCAAATACGGCAACACATGCTTTGCCGCTATCCAATGCACTCTCTTCGGCTCAACCATGAATTGACTAAGAGAGTTTACTGCAAAGGATATATCTGGCCTAGTGTTGACCAAATACATGAGAGATCCAATCAACATCCTGTATAAGGTGGGGTCTACATCCTTTTCCTTAGATGCGTCTACCTTCTTCCAATTCGTGATCATAGGTGTCGACATGGCTTTGCAATCTTGCATCTCAAACCTCTTCAAGATTTCAATGCAGTATTTCTCTTGTCCAAGGAAAATCTCTCCATATGTCTGCCACACTTCCATGCCTAGAAAGTAGTGCATAAGCCCCAAATCCTTCATCTCGAACTCTGCTGCAAGTTCCCTTTTGCACTCCTCTATGAGCCCCAGTGAACCTGTTAAAAATAAGTCATCCACATATAGAACAAGAATGAGAACTTCACCCCCAACCATCAAGTAGTAGAGGTTAGCATCTACCTCACTCTTCACAGAGCCTATTCCCTGCAAGTATCTATCAATGCACTCATACCATGCCCTGGGAGCCTACTTGAGTCCATACAAAGCTTTCTTCAATCTGCACACGTGGGTTTCGCTGCTGTGTGCTACAAAGCCCTCTGGTTGTTCTATGTATACCTCCTCTACCAATTCACCATTAAGAAATGCCGTCTTGACATCCATTTGATGGATCTGTCATCCCATATGCGCTGCAAGTGAGATTACGGCTCATATAGAAGTATACCTGGCCACTGGAGCAAATGTCTCGTCATAGTCTATTCCCTCCTTTTGAGAGAACCCCTTGGCCATGAACCTTGCCTTGTATTTCTCGATGCTACCATCTGCACCATGTTTAATCTTATAGACCCAGTGTGATCCAACCACTGCCCTATTTGTTGGTCTAGGCACAACCTCCCACACATCATTCTGCATTATTGAGGTATATTCCACAACCATTGCATCTTGCCACACCTGTTGCTGTGTAGCCCCCTGATAGCTGGAAGGCTCACTATCTACCAACTGACTAACCAATGCAACATAGTCATTATACCTGGTTGGTTGTTTCCGCTGTCTACTACTCATCCTAGGAGCTCCCACAAACTCTTGAGTATCCCTATGTGTCTGTTGAACCTCACGGTTCCTCCTGCCAACTATAGAGGATGAAATATCAAACTCCATATCTTCTTGATGCATCTCTTGGATTTGTTGTATCTATTGCTCCATACTCCGCGAACTCTCAGCACTTGAGCTTGTGCTTGTACTAGTAACTGTACTCGTGCTTTGCTACCCCTGTTCTGGTTGAACAATCCTTGGAGCTTCTGTTGGCTGCTCATCTTGATCATCTGCTGGCAAATCTCTAGACCTCCTATATGCCTTGTCCTCCATGAATTTGACATCACGTCTAACTATAATCCTCCTGGTCCCTGGAATGAATATCTGATATGCCTTTGAGGTCTCGATATACCCCACAAAGTACCCTCTCTTTGCAGTCTGATCTAACTTGGAATGTGTAGCCCCTGGAATGTGATAAAACGCCAAACTCCCAAATATCCTGAAGTGATAGACATCTGGCTTCTTCCCTCAAAATGCCTCCTCTGGTGTCATCTTGCCCAATACCTTATGTGGAACCCTGTTCTGTATGTATACTACTGTACTGCATGCCTCTGCCCATAAGTAACGTGGCATATCTTGGTCATACAACATAGCCCTTGCTGCCTCCAATATAGAACGATTCTTCCTCTCAACAACCCCATTCTGCTGCGGGTTGTAAGGAACGGTCCACTCTCTCTTGATTCCTTCCCTAGTACAGAACTCCTGGAACTCTTTCCCTTTGTACTCGCCTCCATTGTCTGACCGAAGAACCTTTACCTTCCTGCCTGTCAAATTCTCCACAAGAGCTTTGAACTCCTGGAAGTGACTGAAGACCTCATCCTTGGTCTTCAAGAAGTATATCCAGGTCTTCCTGGAGAAATCATCAATAAAAGTAACAAAGTACTCATATCCTCTAAGAGACTTCATTGACATTGGTCCACATATATCTGAATGTACTAGATCAAGAACCCCCTTGGATCTAGTGTCACTCCTTGGAAAAGCTGCTTTCACAAACTTCCCCAATACACATCCCTTACATACATCATCATGCTCTGTGCTCACCTCTGGAACACCTGTCACTGTCTCACGAAGTAATTTAAGTGCTCCATGATGTATATGGCCCATCCTCCTATGCCATAGCTCTCTTTGATCTCTAGGATTACTACTACTCACCAATGCCTTAGGAGTATCAAACTGCAACCTATAAAGTCGGCCGCTCCTAACTCCAATAGCTATGAGTGATTTCCAATCCTTATGCTTGATTAAAACATGTGCCCCTCTAAAGAGTACATTGTAGCCTTTATCCTGAAGGATAGATATGGAAATTAGATTTATGCCCAAGCCTAGCACATACAACACATCATGAATGGAAATAGGCTTGCCATTCTCCCTCTGAAATAAAACAGTCCCTCTCCCAACTAGATCGCACTTGGACTTGTTCCCCATCTGAATCTGGAATCTGATGTCCTCCTCCTTGTAGCTGGAGAAGTACTCTCTAACTCCTGTCATATGAAATGACGCCCCACTATCTATATACCAAACACCCTGTGAGGTTGAGCTAGTCAGGCAAGCTATGAGTGCAAACTCATCTTCCATTCTACTAGAAAGCTCATCTACACTTACTGAAGCTGCTGTCTGCTTCTTGCCTTTCTTTTCATTTTTCTTCCTTTGTGGGAAATCGCTGACATAGTTGCCGAACTCGTGACAGCCATAGCATTTGACCTTAGACAAGTCCTTCTTCTTCTCACTTTTTGGATTTGATCCTTTGCCAGACCCCTTCTTCACTTTCCCTTTTCCTGCTAGGGCAACGTTTTCCTGTTCCACCTCACTTTTCTGACTATTACTGCTGGTTCCACTGACAAGACTTAGTCTAAGCTCCTCCTGAGTGAAGTCACTCCATAGTCAATCCCAACTTGGTAAGGTGTCTCATCCATTAATAACTTGAACAAAGACATCCCACTGCTTAGTAAATCCATTCAGGGCTATTCATACTAGCTCATCATCCTTTGGTTTGTCTCCAACAGCTGCCAATTCATCCTTGACAAGTCTAAGTCTGGTGAGGTAACTTGTGACATCTTCTCCCTTATTCATCCGGGTATTCCTTAACTTTTCTCTGAGAATCAACTTCCGGTTAAGGGTAGCATTCTGGTACAGATTCATAATGGCATCCCACATCGTCTTTGCTGTATCTAACTCTGCAATATGCGGAACAATATGATCCTTAACACTGTCAAGAATCAGCCTCCTCGCCTTGGCATCTTCCTTCTTATATGCTAAGAGCTGTGTTGCATCTGTAGGTACAGGTACAACAGTGGTCACATATTCCTTGACACCATTCTCTTCCAGCAATAAAGAAATTCTGGCTTTCCTGACACCAAAATTTGAGGCTCCATCTAATCTGTCCTGATCTCTTAAACCTGCTGAGGCCATCTCAAAAGAAAATAATAATTTGAAGAGGTCAAACTAGGTTTTATAAACCCTAGATTTTTATTTATTATTTTTCCTTTCTCCCTGTGCCTGTTTTGCCCTCAGATCTGCTCTGATACCATGTGAAAAATCTATTGCAGCTACTGATTATTAATTTCCTATCTTATGTAGATTATTTGGCTGCCAAAAAATTAATTGATTTACAGCAAATATCAAATAATAACATAGCTGCAACTTCACGAAAAATCACAGAGACAAAAAAAATAAAATGAACACAATATTTTAGACAAATTGTCCCTGGAAAAACCCTGAAGGGAAAACTAGTCAGCAGATAAGAATTTTATTCAACTGCAGAAAATCAAGAGATACAAAATTGCTTGCCTCTTACTGGCAGAGCTCTGGAAATTTCTTTCCTGTAAATTCCCTTCCTTCAATTGTTCCTGCTAAAATTGCTCCGGCAATATTTTCCTTCTCTGGCAATTCCACTGCTCTCCAACGCTATCACTGCGCCCTTTGCTCTCACTGCAAATCAATTTTCTATTACTGCAAATTTATTTATTTGCTATCGCTACAAATACTTCTTGGATCTGTCTTCTCCAAATACCCATTGATCCTCTTTTATAATCCTCTCATTGAAAACCAATGGCCATGATTTAATCTCAATCAACGGCTAGGATTAATTAGACTCTAAACCCTAATATCTAGAAGTCTCTCGAGAAATCAATTTTCTAGGTATGGAGAAAAATATTCCGGTTGTGTTTCTAGCCTCGTAATCACCACTCAAGACTAGAACACCTGTCCAAGCTACATTAAAATTAACATATGCAAGAAAAATATTAAATAAATTTTAATTTATAGGTTCCATAGTTTAAGCTGCACTTTAACATTGCATCACTTCATAAATTCATTTTGCAAGAAAAAAAAAATGTTGCATAGTACCCTTACCAATTAGACTTCTATCCTTATCATTAAACTTCTTCTCCCAATTCAATTTGCTCTGTTTTTATCTGATTTGATTTTTCTCAAATTTATGTCTGAGTACTAATATTTATACACATTATTTTATTAGCTTTATTAAAAAAATATTTGGGTTCTATTTTTTTTTTATGTACACCAAAGTCATATATGAGTCTTGAGGTACAAATATTGAAATTGTTATTGAGAATAGAGATCTATGCTACTTTTATAATTTTATTAATTTATTTCAATATATAGAGTGAGGAGCTAAAATATATACATATTACTATATAATGCTAGTTTTATGTAAACATTTATTTTATTTACTTTATAAATTTACATTTAAAGATTGAAGAATCCTAAAAATTAGTTTTTAATTTAATCCAAATGATATGAGAAACTTAATTATAATTGTCTAATGGAATTAATTCCCATAGAAAAAATATTTAATCTTTTAAAGATTAAAGAACTATAATCCTAATTAAACTAAAGTAATTTATTGTGCAATTAGTTTTATTTGTTAGTAAAGAACTATAATCCTAATTAAACTAAAGTAATTTATTGCACAATTAGTTTTCTTTGTGCACTAACAAGTAGTTTTTAATGGAAAATTTTCAATAATTTAATCCAAATGATGAAAAAACTTAATTATAATTTTTAATAGAATTAATTCTCATAGTAAAAGTATTAATTTTACTATAACCCTAGCTCTCATTAAATCTAAAACAAAGGTCATTAAACTAAATATTAATTTTCTTTGTGGCTTTTAAAGATTGAAGAACCCTAACCCTATCTCTCATTAAACTAAAGTAAATAATTTACCCTGCCATTAATTTTATTTGTGGTTTTCAAAGATTTGTTTATGAAAGAAAAATATTAAATAAATTATAATTTATAGGTTCCATAATTTAACCTGCACTTTAATTACAATTTTCTTTTTATTTTATTGAGTAGAATGTAGATAGAATAAGAGTAAATAATAAGCAATGTTAATCTAACCTTCTATAAATAATAGCAGGAGAATTGCATCACTTCATAAATTTATTTTGTAACAAAAATTAAAAAAATGGTTTCATAGTACCCTTACCAATTAGACTTATCTCCTTATTGATTAAACTTCTTCTCCCACTTCAATTTTCTCTACTTTTATTTGATTTGATTTTTTTCAAATTTATGTTTGAATACTACTTATATTTATACACATTATTTTTTTAGCTTTATTAAAAATATGTCAGCTCTATTTTATTTTATGTACTGTCAAAGTTGTCCCTTAATGCCACTGGATAACTGCTCTAGGTGTAATTATTTTTATATGTGGCTCATTAATCCATTCATGCTATTACACTCCACCCCTTGCTGCCACTATAGTTACACCTCTTATTTAATTAGTTTTCATTATTTAATTAATTAGTGTAGAGGGGTATGAGAAATTAATTTTAATTAAATAAACATGATTTTTTTAATTAATTTAATGATGGAGGGAATGTTAAAAGGATAATTGTAATTAATTAAATAAATA
This sequence comes from Cunninghamia lanceolata, assembly GCA_027924645.1. Lineage (NCBI taxonomy): Eukaryota > Viridiplantae > Streptophyta > Pinopsida > Cupressales > Cupressaceae > Cunninghamia > Cunninghamia lanceolata. The sequence goes on from BSBN01000244.1 coordinate 2,269,499, forward strand.
TTAATGTTTTGTATGAAAAGAAGGAGATGATGAGGTTGAATGGATAGATCCTCCTTTCACTACATACATTCAAGGACATATCAACCAAGTTGAATCACACTTTTACAAGAGGATTCAACTAAAGGCTGTAACTTGATGTGAAAATTTAGAGATTGTATATTAATGTATTAATTTTATGCTCAAATATCCTTGAAACGCTAATTATGCAAAACGATAAGTAAAATGATGAATTACAACAAATGCTTGCAGACTAAGGTAGTAAATAGAGATTAATTACTAACCATTTTTTGAAGTTTGACATACAGAATATTTTGGGACACTGGCACTCACTCCCCTATCTAAGGAGGTACTTTCTTTAAGGAATCCTAATCTCCTTCCAACACTAATGATCATTGTATTTTATGTTTCTGTCCCAGGAGGTACAAAGGACATTGATACTAGTGCTTGATTCCAAGGTAGGGTGTTCTTCAGGATGTCAGAGCCTCCTTAGATGCTGATTGTCACTATCACAATGATTTCTATGTTTTCAACCTTGGAAGACACTAGCACTAACACCCGAGTCCAAGCAGTTCTTTTCTTTAGAGATCTAGAATTCTTATCTTCTGCAACCTTCCTCTGCAACTCCATTCCATGAAATATGATACATTTAACCTGTAATCACAAGGAGTGTGGTTGGGGGTTGTTGTGTTTAGAGGCTTGCCTTAGTCAAGCCCCGGAAGGACATTCAAGTCTTTCAAACACTATTGTTAGATAAAGAGTGTGTATCTCTATGCAATAGAGGTGAAAACAAATTGTTAAAGATTCAAACACAAATAGATATCACCTCAGAGGCGTAGATCTCACATCGATGAAGATTCTTCAACACATGAGAAGAGGAAGCTAAATCCATAATCACAAACACAATAACAATGCTCTGCTCTGCAACAATGAATATCTTTAATGCTCTAAAATCATAAGTTCACAAAAGGTTCATAATAATCTTCTAGTTTACAAATGAAACCCTAAACATGCTAATATATGCAACTAAATACATTCATGCTTTAAATTTCATAATTCAAACTTAAAATGTCGGCAACAGAACCTCTTAATGGTCACATAACATACATTTAAATTTGGGACCTACCTGAAATAGGGCAGGACAAGGGCGTGAGTGCCCATGTCCTCAAGTCCTATTTTAGGGTAGGGTTAAGTGCAACAATGTTCCTCAAGCCCCATATTCAAATTTGGGACCTGCCTGAAATAGGGCAGGACAAGGGCATGAGCGCCCATGTCCTTAGGTCCTATTCAATGGTAGGATCAAGTGCAACAATGTCTCTCAAGCTCCATGTGACATGGGTTTAAGGACATTTTTTTCTGAGAGTCAAAATGAACATGCAAGATGCCAAATAAGGGACCCGGGAGATAAACTTAGGAGTAAAAAGTCTAGGAAGACATTTTTTGACATAACATTTAGCCCCCACTTTAATGTATGTATGAACGTAAGGCCCATACATGCACTAAAGTACGGTCAAAATACAACAAACACACCAAGCATTTGAAGCTAATGCATACACAAAGATTGAGGAACTATTTCTAGCCCCTAGTCTCATGTAGACATTAGAGAAAACACATTACAGACATACCAAACACAGTGAAGATAGTAGTAGGCATGTAAAACATGGAGAAGACAACATTGAAGACATGCAAAACATGATTAATATAGTGAATGCAGTGATTATTTAATTTTCGTTTTCATATATAAATTAATGCAGATGCAGATGAATGGAAAGTAAAAATGCAACACACAACCCGAAATGTAGGAGGGGCATTTTTCCATAATATTTGGACTACATATGGGCAAACAGACATGCAATACAAAACCTCAAGTGTAAGTGGAGCACGTCACTACACTCACACAAGAAGAGAAAAAGTGCCATACAAAGTACAAGTGGGTGTTAACCACACAAGGGGGAAAAGACACATAAGACACATGGAAAACATGAGCATCGTATAGCATGCCAAAGACATACTATACATCTAAAAAATGAAAAACAAGGTTATGGAAGGAACGTATTGCTAATCCCCCACCATCTCAGGCACACTATAGGTGCATCTGACGGTTGGGCTTATGCCACAACAAATGCCAAAGACACGCTTAAGGGAGGATAGTCTCGAATCCAACCCCGCCTACTCGGAGAACTTTTGAAATAAAAGGATGTGTACTAGCTCAAAAGATACATCATCCCACCTCATGTAGAGGGATTTTGAATAAAAGGATATGCATGATATCCTGTCTCTGAAGAGGGCTTAATGATTGCAATATAGAATAAAGATGTGCACTCGTGCCGAAGATACAACATCCCACCTCTGTAGAGGGCTTAAAAACATGCTTCGTTAGTACCAAAATCATCAAACAACTTACCTTTATATGCCCCCACCTTAAGGTTTTTGATGTCATGTACCTATATCAAGCACATAAGGTAGAGAGAAAACACACAAGGGAATAAGATCTCTCACAAAGCCCATACCCCCAAAGGTGACATGTGCTTCATGATCACTAAATGTTCCCACAAATACATAATTTCCTAAAAGAAGAGAGGTTAGAAATCTTTCTCTAAGATAATAACCACATCACATGATCAAAAGCAATGCATGAAAACAATCACATCAATAACCAAGGTTATACTACGGATTTGGAAACCCAATATAACCATGGGGCTCTACTGTAGCGATCTCAAAACCAAGTGTAACCAAGGTGAGACCCAAGATGAACAAAGTGAATGAAGTAGCTATATTGTTATTGTTTGTTATCAAATATAAGACATCATCAAAATATCACATGAAGTGATTCTACTATCCAAGCCTCGGATAATATATATCAACCCCATCGTCATGTATGGACAAGGTCCATTTTTGCTTACTTGCTGAATGGACACATGGTCCATATCAGTATTATTTGTTTTTCATCATTTTCTAGCTAGATAGAACCACTAGAAGAAGGTAAACACTCAATCAAGAGAGGAGAACAAGTACCTTAGGTTCATCACATAGGAAGGTGTCCCCAAGTCACGAACCACAACATTGCGCCCTTAAGGCATTGCACACAACAATACAAATAGAGGAGAGGATCAATATAGAATAATGATGATACAAATAGAAGAATGGTCACAACAAAGGTGGTCTCCCAATATCCTTGACCTTACAAGAGTATCAAGGGTCATCCAAGGAGGCCTAAACAACACATAACACATCACGGGGGGAACACAACACAGAGGTAAAGGGTTAGAATTGCTTACCTGATACAACCCAATGTAAAGGACATACATATACATACATCAATCACCACCTTACTTACAAATATTAACCCAACACTAATTACATTCAAACTAAAAGTACACATCAAAAAGACTTCATCAAACTCTCTTGATTCACACTCAATCAATCAATGCCCATCCCTCCTTGTACATATGTATGATAATTTTTTTCACATTCAAATCCTTATCTAATCAAACTTGAAAATGACTTAACCTAACATTGAAAGGAATAAGAAATGTCTCAACTTTTGCACACATCTGGACAAATACTCTTTGAATGAATAAATACAAGAAGACTCTTATAAAACCCCATTCTTCACACACATAGAGACACTATAGTGATATCATGAACATAACTTTAAAAAAATAGAGGATACTTGATACTACATTGCCTTTCACAATCTTTAATGGTCTGATATTCCAACAAAGATAATCTTATCAAAACTTGCTTTCATCTCTGCCTTAGTCATCATTATATTCTTCTTTCAATGATATTTATGGTCTTCATCTAAAAACCACTCTCTTTAAAAGATCTATGTATTAAGCACAATTCTTTCTCATTATTGCTCTACAAAAATATACTCTTCTGTCATCATGATTTGCAACAAAACATTCTTCTATCATCATTGTCCTACATGACAACATTCTTATGCTATCATTGTCCTCTTGACTGTAACCCTCTATCAATCAAAAAACTTTTCCATTTGTCTATTTCAGCAAAAACACTCATCAAAATAACTTCAAAGCCCCTCCAATCAAAGGCTCTGTGAACTTCTTAATCTGCAGTCTTCTTTGTTATACTCTTCACATATATCTATAGCATCATTTTCTAATACCTTGCACAGTATATTTCATCTACATACTCATCATAACTATTTCACATTCCATTCATAGTCTTTTATGATGTTATACCAATTCAATCAAAAGACATATTTCTAATACTCGACAAAGCTCTACTACACCTCTTCTCAAAAACATTCCCACTAACATCAATTTCATTAGGTTTTTGCATCTTTCAATTCTCTGAGAGGAAACAATTAGAAAAATTGTTTAACTACTTTACACAGCAGTTATACAGTCAAAAGACCCTCAAACATCAAGCATAGAGAGGAATTTCCATGTTTGAATGTCAACTCTTGATCATGAACTTCGCGCCTTCGTTTGATTTCAAAGAATACCATTGATCTTCTTTTGGCACCTGAGAGAGGAAACTGACTGGTGAACATAGGTTGCCCTAGGATGGAAGGGCCAGTTAAACTATGACCAATGAACCCTTAAATTATGACTTAAGTTGCAAGTGACCTGCTAAGGCCAATGAATAGTGAATTATAAGAAAAGTGCATGAGGGATATACAACTTATAGTCTAGGGTCTAAACTATTACTTTTGACTTCAACTTAACATAAAACCCTAACTAGTTTGTAGGATATGAGCCTAGAGATAATACAAAACCATACTACTATTGAAGAAGTTTTGACACAACATGAAATCCGTCAAAAACTTGCAGATAGTGCCTTAAAAAAATGATATAACATGACACTTACGGTTTAAAACTAAGGGAATGTAGGTATACAAAGTAGCACTTTTCACAAGACAAAACCTTAACTTTTTACGAATTGCATCATCACTTTAACATTCCAATCTATTTGAGGGAATGTAGAATTTAACTCTTCTGTTGGAATAAATCTTGCAATCTTGAATGAAGCACTTGCATACCTTGTAACATCATCATAATGAAAAACATAGAGCATCATGAGAGTCATTGATCAACACCATCAATATTGTGCTACCAAAACATCAAGTCACTTCGATATGATCATGATCAATCATGAAGGCGTCCTAAAGTAAAGCATCGATATCATGAAACAACCATATCATGTAGCATCATTTGACATTACTTTTGACATCTTAACTTGCATCTCAATGTAATGACATCCTGACTTCTTGTTCCAATGAAGGCATCCTGAGGTGTTGTTCCATGAAGCATCCAAACATCCTATTCAAATGAAGGCATCCTAAGGTATTGTCCCATTAAGCACATCAAGAAGACTATGATAAGGAGAAACATCAAACTAACTTGAAGCAACATCAACATCAGACCACTTTTGACATCAATGACAAACCAACATCCAACATATCCTTGAATACCATGCTCTTGGCTCCTTCTTAAGACCATACAAGGCCTTCTTTAATCTGTAAACATAATGTTCTTTAGAAGGTATTTCAAAACCTCTAGGTTGAGAAACATACACTTCCTCATTAATATATCCTTTCAAGAAAGCACTCTTTACATCCATTTGATAAACTGTCCAACTCTACTAAGATACCAAGGCTAAAACCAATCCGATAGTATCCATTCATGTTGAGATACCAAGGCTAAAACTAATCTGATAGTAATCAATGCCTTCTTGTTGAGTATATCCTTTGGCTACCAATCTAGCCTTATGCTTATCAATGCTTCCATCAAATTTATACTTAGTTTTATACACCCAACTTGTACCAACAATTTCCTTACTAGGAGGTAGCTAAACCAAATCCCATGTGTCATTCCTTTCAATTGTTTCTATCTCACTATTCATTTCTTCAACCCACTCTTCTTTTTCTTGAGCTTGTTCAAATTTTTGTGGCTCATTACTTTCCATGATTTGAGTCATCAAACCATAATTTACTTTTTCTTGTGATCTTGTTGCCATTTTCTCAAAATTTGAATCCATCATAGGAGTTGATGGATGATTATTTTGTTTCCTCCTTTGATCTTTTTGATACTTTCTTGTTCCTATACTAGAAGACTCATCTTCTTCTTCTTTTTCTTCTTCTTCTTCTTCGTCTTCTTCTTCTTCTTCTTCTTCTTCTCCTTCTTCAACTTCATCAATCAATATTTCTTTTCCCTTTGTTTCAATTTCCCTGGTATATTCTGCTGCTTCATTGAATACCACATCTCTACTTATAGAAAGCTTCTTTCTTATTGGGTCATACAATTTCTATGCTTTATTTTTTGATCCATACCCAATAAAAATACATTTTAGGCCTTTATCATCTAGTTTAGACCTTTTTTCCTTTGGTATGTGTGCATAATCAACACACCCAAATACTCTCGAATGATCAACACTTGGCTTTATCCAAGACCATGCTTGTTCAGAAGTCATTCCCTTAATAGATTTTGTAGGACTCTTATTGAGAAGATACACTATTGTGCATACTACTTCTATCAAAAAAATCTTATCTAAATTCTTCCCTTTCATCATACTTCTTGCCATTTCAACAACGGTCCTATACTTCCTTTCAACAACTCCATTTTGTTGTGGAGTCTCAGAAGTAGTGAACTCTCTCTTGATTCCATGGTTTTTGTAGAAATCTAGAAATTGATTTGATTTGTAGTCACCTCCATTATATGACCTTATCACTTTGATGTACTTACCACTTTGTTTTTCAACCAAACTCTTGAATTCTACAAACTTGTCAAATACTTCTAATTTTGCAACCAAACAATATACCCAAGTTTTTCTTGAGTAATCATCAATGAATGTTAGAAAATACTTTGATTTATTCAAAGAAGGTGTTTCCATAGGACCACACAAATCTGTATGGATTATCTCAATATGTTGCTTAGCTCTACTATAGTTACCAATTGGTAAGCTAACTTTGTGTTGTTTATCAACAACACATTCTTCACACACTTCTTTTATATTTTCAATGAAAGGTAGACCCTCAACCATTTTTAATCTCTCAAGTAAAATTAATGCACTAAAACTAAGGTGGCCATATCTTTGATGCCAAATTCTACTTTCATTCATTTCACTAGACCTTAATGCTTGGTTTCTATGGGTAAAATGGAGAGGAAACATCCTATCACTGTCATTTTTTCTCTTGCAACAACTAAATTTCTTTTTACCTTATCTCTTATTATGCACTCTTTCTCATCAAAAGTCACTTGATAATTTTTCTCTAACATTTTTCCAAAGGACAACAAATTCTTTTTGAGTGTTGAAACCAATAATGTTTCATTGTTATGTTTTACCTCACTGTATTCTTTTGCAACTGCAATAGCACTCTTTCCTTTGGTTCCATGAGATTGACTATCTCCTAATACCACTGTACTATGATGGTTTTCATCCAAATTGATAAACAGATTTTCATTAGATGTCATATATGATGAACATGCAAAATCAATGTACCTTACATTATTCTCACTGACATTTGTATTGAAACAAGAAATAAACAAATTTTGTTTATCTTCAATAGTAATGTGAGCATTTTTCTTTTCTGCTTCACCTTGTTTACTCCAACATTTTGATGCATAGTGTCCAAACTTGTTGCAATGAAAGAATTAGACATTATTTTTATCTACCCCATTATTGCTACCTCTTCCTCTTCCTCTTCCTCTTCCTCTAAAGTTTCTACTTCTTCCTCTAAAACTAATACCTCTTCCTCTAGAATTGGTAGATTCACATTTGTATTCATTTTTATTTTGATTCCTGAAAAATGTGTTTCTTTTTCCTCTTATGCTTGGGTAAATGCACAAAGATGAGTCCACTTAAGGTGGAAGTTTTGGAAAAAAAACCCAAAATTGGGTAAACCAAAACAAGATCCTGCTTTTTATGAAATGGGATCCCATTATGCTTCGGGATCCCTAGCCAAAAATGAGATCCCATTTTTTAGAAACTGTATCGCGTTTCTAGAATGGGATCTCGTTTCATAAAATTTAAATTTTTGACCTAATTTTTCATATGGTTTTGGGTCGGAAAAAAGTCTTGGGAACCCAACCCTTGGCTTTGGACTTGGTCTGACCTACAAGTTGAAGGTCTTGTCAATGCCACAACAAAATAGTGACTTTGGGCATATGTTTGAAGGCCTTTTTTGCATAATTTTTTGACAAACGTAAAACCCATTATAGATGAGATAGTGGAGATTCTAAATATGTATTTTTTAAAAAAAATTGGATTATTTTTCTATTTTTCAATTAATTTCTGATGAAACAGGTCCATAAACTTGAATTATCAAGTTTTTTTAATATTTTAATAAATTTTTATCAAAATAATTTTTTGTGAAAAAAAAATGTACGAAAACGTACTTCAGACAATTCTTTTCAATTTGAAAAAAATTCAAAAAATGATAAGTTTAGGTCATCTTATGTGTGACGTACACGACAATTTTTTAAAACACCAAAAATGGCTAATAAAAAATTACAAAAAAATATGGAAAACATGCTTCATTGAGTTACAAATCTTTTCCCAAAAGGATTTAGAAAAATATGATTATTTAGGTCAAAATATGGATGATGTACAGATGCATGGTATAGTAAAAAAAATTGACTTTTAAATAGTAGTTTTTAGAAACGCCTATTAAAAATCAATTTGTATCATTTGGGTATTAAAAAGAATTACATATTTGGAAACTAGACTCTGAGTACTACATTTCATTTTTAGTGACTTTTTTATAGATTCCACCTTTAAGTGCTTCAAATTTTTACATCAAATGTGATAAATTATGAAAATCAGGGAAAACACTTCCACTTTTTGGCAAAAAAGTGGACTCAACTTCTTGCACACACCCGCTTGCTTTAGAGGAAAATGCTTGTTCTAAACCTTCTTCATTACTTTTCATCCTTTATTCAATAGTTAACAATATTCCACTTAGTTCATCTATGTGCATAGTTGTGAGATCTTTAGAAATCTCTATTCTAGAAACCACACCATCAAATTTAGAAATCAAACTCCTTAAATTTTTTTAATGACATGCTTGTCATCCACAACTTCTCCTAGAACTTTCATTTGACTAACTAGGCCTTCTACCTTTATTAGAAAATCATTCCCACTTTCACTATTGACCATTTTTACGTTTTCAAAAATTTTCCTCGTTGTCTGCAATTTTGCAGTTTGTGCACCTTGATAGGCATTATTAAGTATTTGTCATGCTCTCTTAGAATAACTAGCACCATTTATCCTAGGAAACTTTTCTCAATCAATTGTGCCTTGAACCAGAAATAAGGTTTCACTATCCTTCTTTACATTTGATTTGTATTATCTCTTTTCTTGATCACTTAATGCATTAAATGCAGTTGTATCTAGTTCTACATACCCTATTTGTACAATTTCCTAAAATCGTTGGATTTAAGTAGGGTTTGCAAATGGATACTCTCCTTGTCCCTTCAAATAGAACCCATACCAAAAAATGATATTTACATTATATTGTCTTGCTGTATAAGTGTCAACTTCAACTGATAATGCACTTAATTACAAAGGATTAAATTATTTTTTCACAAAAATACTACACTTTGTAAGATTTGAACTTAGAACCCTTTCAAAAATTAATTTCAATGCCTAAGCATATCACTACCAACCAACACTTCTATTCACCTTTTTCCTTATAATCAATAAAATGACAACATAAATATTTAAAAACTTTTGAAACTATTTTCCTTTAAAAAAAGACTCTTACCCTCTTACTTTAAAAGAAGACTTTCACATGACCTTTTATAAGATAAGACATAAAACTTCTTAAAATTAAACTTTGTTTCACTTGACTTTTAAAGCTAAAGTTTTAAGCTCTTTACACATAAAGTTTTGTTTTTCTAAGGGTAAACAACACAAGTCAATGCTCTTCAAAAAATGAAAGTGAGATTTCTTATGATATTCTTTACTTCAGCCTTCAATAATTTACTTCAACCTTCTCTTTTCACAGTCTACACACCATTGCTCACACTTTTGAATGTTTTGGCCTAGATCACACCTCATAATGCTTTGGCCTATCTCAACAACAAGAACTACAATAGAGCCCAACACAGTCTGCAACAACAATAGCCTCTTGGATGCCTCTGCTAGGCTCTGGATTCCTCTGAACCAACACAAGCCTCACAGTCTAAACAATAACTACAGGGGTTCAAGATTTCTCATTTAGATAATCTAGCTCTCATACCAAATGAAGGCAAATAAGAGAATAATAGTGATCTGTTGATCACAAAACAAACAATTACAAAAGCCCAAATTACCATAGAGAAGAGGCAAGGCATCAATATATAGACTTTCAGAAACACTAGTGAGTTATGTCACACAACCACAATGAACAATAACTTAACTACAAAACTAAATGCAAAACCTGAAAGTCAGGAAAGACAACCATAATAGTTAATGAGCCCAATGGGCATTACAAAAATGTCAATAAAGACTATTGCACATGTTTGAAGATTTCTATTGACTGTTATATTTTGATAATTGCTGTCACAATCAAAATGGGTTAGAAATTTAGACCAACAACACTTATGTTCTAGAATAACTATTTTGAGAAAATGAATAGTGAATAAAAACAGTATTGCTATTATGTGGATGAACAACAAAATTTAGAAATTCTAACTATGAGGGGAAATGGGGAATAAAAAATTTAGTCTTATGCTAGATAATTAATGCTATCAAAATTTATCAGGATTGTTGTCACAGGATTGAATCTCTCAATCATTTGAAGGACATTTCCCTGCTAACCCCATGTCCCCATGCTGCTTCTTAAGTTATTTTTCTTCTTAAATTTAAGCAGTTGGAGTGACCCCATGGAAAAAATTACAATTATAGGAAAAGGATAATATATAATATTTCCCTATTTTTGTGGAGCGACTATTGTTTAGGAATTGCAAATAAGATGTGGAAAAAAAGGGGGCTTAAAATAAGCAACCACTGCATAATGCAAAATATGCCATTTGGCTGGATATATTTCCTTCCCTCCTTTTTCTTTTATTTTTTTCTAAATTAAAATAATTAAAATAATAAACATAATTTGTTTTATTTTATATAGTAAAAACTACAAATTAATACAAATTAAGTTATTTTCTTGAGATAAGAAGAAAATATTAATAATAGGTTTTGAAAAGGGATGCAAAAAAAAGCAAGCAATATGCGAAAAAAAGTAGGCAGTCAACGACAAAGCATTGTTATTAAGAATGCAAAAAATGAAATTAGGGCAGAGCTCCCCTGTAGCCGTACATAGCGGAAGGAGAAGGCTTTCTATGGGGGTAGGGCTCCCCCTTCGCATCATCAGGAAGATCAGGGCTAGAAATTTGTGAAGAGTAGGAGGCCGCAGAGGGGAGTTAGGGCATGGGGAACATCAAGAGCAATAGATCACGCCAGGTTGGCAGGAATATGGGCTTTCCCTATTACCTCAGCAACCCTAGCATTTGCAACTGGAGCTAATCGCACCACTCTAGGCTGGGAAAGAAGTTGCAGTGCTCGACAACCCCCTGTTGTCTCCTACTCTTCCTATCCAAGACAAGGATATGCAGAGGGTTTTTTAAAACCGCCCCCCAAGATCATCCATGTGAAGGAAAACTCTCATATAGGTAGCTTGTCGAATTTCAGGGCACCCCACAAATGGAAAATCCCTAAAAACCCTAAATTTGGTAACTCCGTTTCTAACACTCCTTGGATGGGCAAAGACCAGGTAACAATCCAAGAACATGCAACCCTTAGAACCCCTTGGTCAAGGCCTCAAATGAGTTCAATGCATCATAAAAAATCAGAGGCCATGAAAAAGATAGTATCAATAGATATCAGAAACATCTACATAGATGGTCTAGGGAATCATTGTAAAACCCACAGCTTCTATATATGATCATGCGGGATAGGGCAGCCTGTGAAGGAAATTGCGGAGTGGGTCCAATCCCTCTACAAAGATTAGGTAAGTATCACTATCACTTCTGAAGATTTCATTTGCATTGTCTGCAAAAGTGCAAACCTAAAAAAAGAAAACTTTAATAGTAGAATCTTGTTTTACAAAGGCCATAATTTCAAGTACCTAGATTGGCAACCTAATATTGACCCCAGTAAACTGAAACTTAAAGTAGCTAGGCGGGTCAAGTTACCAAATCTCTTGGTCAAGCTTATCCATAGTAAAATCTTAAGGGAGATAGGGAATCACTTGGGAGAGTTCATGGGATTAGAAGAGGATTTCGTATCCAATTCTGATGTTCTCTTGTCAGTAAAATTGGATATAGGTATGGAAACCCTTGAACCTCTTGAAATTAAAACTAACTGGGCTAATTACTGTATTAAGCCAATTTCTCACAAGGATCCTCCCAGCAGGATTTGTTTCGATAGTATACCAAAAACTCATACTAATAATATTCCCAAACCTTAGTCAACAGAGGTAAACATCAGCTTCAATGAAAACAAAGGTGGATTTATAGTGGAATTCCAAAGGACTAGCCTTCCTTCCCTCAAACAACACCATAGTAGTAGAAGAGAGCTAACTGGACAAAATCAGGACCTGAGTAGGGTAACAGCTCAGCCCAGAAAATGCCCCAAACCATCTCAAATCTCCAAAAGGAATCCACAGAGGTAGAGTCATGAACTTGATATACAGAATATGAACCTCACATAGGGAATATCAGATAAAGGAACACCGGTAGCAACAGAGACTACAAAGAAGAGTTATGAACCCCAGATAGGCAAGGTTAGGTTGGAGCTTGAGGAGGGGGAAGTTCCTGTAGAAGAGATTAATAATAATTACCCCCAAGCAGGGGGAGGAAGTACAAACCTAGAGGTTTCAGAATCACCAGAATGGGTACCAAACAATTATGAAACAGAGGAAAAACATAAAGAGATTGGGAATCATAAGAAACCCATAGATAAGGTCAGTCACTGGGACCTAGAGAAGATCAGCAATGAGATCCTTGACAAGGCAATAGAGGAAGTAGTAATTGAAGAGGCAAATAAGGAAAAGGAAAAACTTATCACCAAGATCATGGAACTGGAAGAACTGGAGTCATGACAAGAGAATGGTAAAGAGGTCCCAAAAGAGCAAGGAGACAGAGAGGTGGAGGAAGCAGACCCATGACTGGGAATCGCCATAACCGATTTTAGTAAATAAACCCCAGACTGTGCCAAAAGTAATAAAAAAAGGGGCAAAAAATCACTACTGGTACTAAGAGAGAAAGCAGGCGAGGAAATAGATCAGACTAAGATCACCACACTGTTTAATGCAGGGAAGGGGAAGGACCTTCCCATGGCATCATGAGAGTATATACTTGGAATGTTAGGGGTCTCAACGCCCCTAACAAACAACGTATCATAAAACGCTATATAACCAACACAAAACTAGACATACTAATGATCCAAGAAACCAAACTAAATAAATATGAGATAGACACTCTAAATAAGCAGCTAGGAATATGGGAAGTAGTAGGAGTCCCAGCAGAGGGTGCCTCTGGAGGTCTTGGGGTAATCTAGGATCCTAGAATGGTTTCATTTTTAGTAATAAGCTGTAAAAAGAACTGGATGGTGGGGATCGTCAAAAGCATTAGAAGCAACCTACACTTCTTTCTTATTAACATTTATGGCCCTTCCCAGACTAGGACAAGAGATTAGTCTGGACAAAAATAGATCAATTCTTGGGAACTTTACAAGATTGGGTTTGCATTCTGGGCAGAGATTTCAATGCAATCTTAGATCCCAAAGAAAAATTGGGAGGATTTGTCAGGATGTCCACAGCAGCAATTAACTTTAAGGACTGGGTTCACAAGAACAATTTAATGGAAATCAAAACTACACAGGAAGGATTTACGTGGAACAACAGAAGGAAGGGCTTTAGCAACATTGCAAAAAAATTGGATAGATTCCTGGTCAGGGGCAATTGGGCACAACTCTCTTCTATTCTGATGGCTGAGATCTTACCATACTCGGGCTCTGATCACTACCCAGTCTAGCTAAGTTTATCAGAAGACTGCCAACCCAAATGATGCCCCTTCAAATTTGAACAAATGTGGGTCAAAGATAATAACCTTTTAATATTAATTGAGCAATGGTGGAAAGAAATTAGAGTCTCTAGATCTAATCTTTTCTATTTAGTATCGAAATTAAAAATTATCAAATGTAAGCTTCTCAGTTGGAATAAGACTAACTTTGGTAATATCTTCGAAATCAAATCTAAGTTAGAAGAGGAACTTGAAAACCTAAATAGAAGTGTGATAACTAAAGGCATGGATGCAGAATCATATGCAAAAGAAAAATAGCTGAAAATGGAATACGAAGATATCCTAGCCAAAGAGGAAATCTTTTGGTGACAAAAGTCCAGAGGGACTTGGCTAGAAGTGGGTGATAAGAACACCAAGTTCTTCCACAATAGCATAAGAGCACGTAGAAATGTAAATAGGATCTTTAAAATTAAAGATGTGAATAATGCCTGGATCGAAGATCCTCAACAAATTGCATATGAAATGGTTGGGTACTTTGAGGATATTCTTGACAATCACGAAGGATCTAATTGGATGCACCAACAAGCCATACTGAAAGATATTCCAAGGATTATCTCAGAGGATCAAAACAAAGACCTCAATGGTAAATTTACTAAAATTGAGGTTGAACTGGCAGTCTCTCTAATGCAGTCGGACAAAGCTCTGGGACCAGATGGCTTCCCAACATTCTTCTTTCAAAAATGCTGGCACTTCATAGGAGATGAAATAGTCGATGCTTTAGAAGGGGTAAGAAATTCGGGCAGCCTTCTAAAAGAAGTAAATAATACTTTTCTCTCTCTCATACCAAACAAAGAGAAGCAAGAAAATCTAGGGGATCTGCAGACTATTTCTCTCTGTAATACTATATATAAGATACTCACTAAAACCTTAGCTAAGAGGATTCATACAGTTCTACCAGACATCATAAGCGATAAGCAAATAGGGTTTGTCCCCAGAAGATCCATATTTGATATAATTATTATAGCCCAAGAAGCCATTCACTCCATACAGCAAAATAAAAAGCCTAGTATGTTAATTAAATTAGATATCAGTAAAGCCTACGACAAGGTTGACTGGTGTTTCCTTTGCAAAACTTTAGAAGCCTTTGAATTTTCTAAACAATGGATAAACCTCATTTATGCATGCATTTCTAACCCCAAGTTTTCAGTTTTAGTCAACAGAACTCCTTAAGGTTTTTTTAGTATTTCAAGACGATTGAGACAAGGGGACCCTATCTCCCCTTTTCTCTTTATTATAATGGCATAAGTTCTAGGGAGAATGATCACCAAGGAAAGGGTAGAAGGGAAGGTTCAAGGAATCAAAATCACTTTGGGTGTAGATCCTACAACTCATCAACAGTTTGTTGATGATACAATGCTCTTTGGTATGGGAAACATCAAAGAAGCTAAGGCGTTCAAAGATATCTTGGACTCTTATTGTTTGGCCTCTGGACAAGAGGTTAATGCTGATAAATCAGCAATTTATTTTTTCAATACAGAGCCAGAAACTGAAAGGGAAATCTGTAGAATTCTATTTTTTAAAAGAGGGGAGATGCCTTGTAAATATTTAGGTATACCTTTGGGTGAAATCAACAAGACTACTACTCTTTGGGACCATATCATTTCTAAGATCAGGAAAAAAGCAGAATCTTGGAAAGGCATGTGGCTATCATCAGCAGGCAAAGTTACAATGCTAAATTTGGTTCTCTCAGCTATCCCAGTATACCAATTATCCTGTATGAATCTACCAACAAAAAAATGTGAATAAATCAACAAAACTTTGAGAACTTTCTTATGGCAGGGTTCGGAGGATAAGAAGAAAATGGCACTTGTTGGCTGGGATAAAGTCTGTAGACAAAAAGAGGAAGGTGGCTTGGGTTTGAAAAACCTCAAGGAGTAGAACAAGGCATTAGATGCTAAACTCATATGGAAAATGTATCAGTAGCCTTAAAGTGGGTTAAAATCCTTAGATACAAATATCTTAGAGGTGAGGAACCAGCCTTTCTATTCAGAATGACCAATCCTCCTAAAGGCTCTCACCTCTGGAATTTTATGATGGATTGGAGAAAGCTCATTATGGACAAACTGACTTGGAGTCTTGGTGATGGTAATCAGCCACTTTTTTGGGATGACTCTTGGGGAGGTGTTGTGATGTTCACAACACGCCCCATTTTGCTCCTTAGCAAAACGAGGACCCCTGCTGATGTCTTGCTTTTTGGTTCTGCTTGTGTTTTTTCTGCTTCCTGGCGGTCTGGTAAAAATGAAGGTCAGGTGCATCATCATCATGATATTGCATGGGGTAGGTCATCATCATGAGGTCTATTTGTCAAAGTTCATATTTTGTTGCTGTGACCTCATATTTTGAAAGAGCTTGAAATTTCATGCAGGTTTGCCTTTTACTTCACTTGAAAATTCCTCCATATGTGGAAGTTATGCACGGTCAAAGTCTTGGTCAAACCTGATATTCGCAGGAGGATCATCATATTTTTATATCCTAAGTCATGTTGGAGGATCATCATGATCTTGGTCTATCACCCGCTAAAAATCATGCAGTCGCAATATCCGGACGTCAATTTTAGGTGGTAGTACCCTTTACCCGTCAAATGGCCTTGTGCGCATTATGCAGCATCATGATTTTCTTAAGAGCGTCATATTTTATAAACTTGGTTTTGCTGTATAAAGACATCATCATCATATTTGAAACGCACCCCCCCGACAATATCCTGAGGTTCGAATATCATGATGACATTGGCTTTAAGTCAAGGTAAGTTCCCCCGTCGAAGCGGTCTTTTTTATCGCGAACATCATCATGATAACTTTGCATCGCCTAAAAAACTAAAATATCATGCTGATAGTAAGATCACCCTGACTTAGCAAATTCATTATCGGCATATTTGCATGCGCACGTTCAAATCCTATCGCAAGGTCATCATCATGATATTTGCTGAAGTTTGAAATATGATGATGACGACTTCACATCATCCTGATCTTTCACAAGAAGGTCATATTCGCTAAAATTCTCTTAAGTGTTGGAGACATCATCATCATAATTCGAGAAGGAGGATCATCATCTTCATATCCTCCTGATCTCCGGTTAGCGAATATCATGATGATCACCCTGTCTATTCAGAAGAGGTGGTTGATATTGCATTTCTTAAACAGCATCATCATATTTTACAATATCACCCTAGCGCGAATATCATGATGATGTCATCATCATTCTTTATCCTGTCCTGATTGTCAAGATCATCATGATCTTGTTTGTTCGCCTGATATTTCGTGAAGTCCTCCTGCCGAAAATGCGACCTTTATGCAATTATCCTGATGATCATCATCATCATCATCACATTTTCCCTTCGGCAGGATTTTTCTCAAACATGATCCGGTTGGCGAAATATCATGATGACGTCATGTTTTAAGTTTAATGAAGGCTCCGAATATCATGATGACGTCATCCCGATCTGAATAACGAAGAAGTAAATATCCTGATGATCCTCATCATCATCATTTTTTCCCTTCAACAGGATATTTTTTCAAGCACGATCCGTTTGCCAAAATATGATGATGACGTCTTATTCCAAGTTCGACAAAAGCAAATATGATGATGATCTTCATCATGCTGATTTTTCTCGAGAGGGTTGCCTTGGCCGCAAAAGGGTCATATTATGCTCATCATCCTGATCATGCTCCTTGGGTGACCCGATATCACAATTATCCCCCTGATCTTAACCGGATATGACGATGATGTCATCCTTAGCATTTTCATGAATCTCGAATATCATGATGACGTCACCATCATCTTCCTTTCCTCAACAGCATGATTATATTCATACCCTCCTATTCTTCTTCAGCATGATGATGATGATGTTGTTGTTCTTTTCTCCAATATGCAGAAGCGAAACATCATGATGACATTCATCTGGACCTTCAGGAGGGAATGCATCATATTTCCAGAATATCATGATGATGAGGTATATCGACCAGCATGTTTTTTTTGACGCACCGACAGCGAATATCATGCCGATGGGCAGGAAATGAGGCGGTGGACATTTTAAAGCATTTTTTTTGGCGCCTCTGGCATTTTTCGGTCAGCGATGGTTGACCCGATCAATTTTGAGCAGCTTGGGCACATTTTTGACGTGTTTTGAGCAGATTTTGGATCTGATTTCTGCGATCTTGCACAGTCACCATGATTTAAATGCTTATTTTAATTTCATGCTGTTTTATGTGATAAATGTGAAACTTATTGCTTGTCTTGTCTTGCAGGCTTGTAGTTGAGGAAGCAGCTGGAAAGTCAATACAGTGACCTCATGGAGGCAGAAGATCAGATCTCAGGAGAAAGAAGATAAGGATGAAGTGATAAAGGTCAAAGCCATTCAAGTGAAGAGGAAGGTCGCAGCTGGAGGTATTTCTGCAAAAGACAAACAGAAGTTATTGCCCAGCTGCTGGAACTTCTCAGAAGGGGCAATATTTCGCCCAGATTTGACCACAGCTCAGAGATATTTTTGAGAACTAGTTCACCTGCATTTATTTCTATAACTAGAGGTTTGAACCAGGGGTTCAGTTAGGTTTTTTTTGCTGTAGTGAGGACAATCAAAATGTCTTTATATTGTGCCTCTCTACACTGTAATACTTTACAACAGGGGCTACACAACAAGGATTTTAGGAAAGCAATAGTGGCTACAACAGAATTTCTTTTTTAGGAACATACAGCAAGTTAGAATAGTTTAGAAGTAGAGGAAGGAGGTCGCCTGTTTGTCTGCAGTAAGGTGCGCGTGGAATGTCTGGCTGCCTTACTGTATCTGTAAAGCTTGTAAGTTCTCTGTAGTATGATCAATGAAACTAAGAGTCATTCTTACATTGTAAATCATGTATGGCTATTCGTTTCTAATACAATAGAATCTGGAGTTTTGCATCTATCTTCTGAGTGTTCTCCTGCTCTTCTTTGTGTTTTGAAATATCTTCTTTGAGAGCTTGCAATTTTAAATGTATGTTTGTGAAAATGCTCAGAACTTACATTTAGGGTTTTTACTGTGGATTTGATCAAACTACTGTGGTATTTACATAGTGCATAACAGAAACACTTAGATCCTTCTATAGATTAAGTGAGGTATAGAGTAGATCTTTCTAACTTTTCTGAACCCATCTGAAATATCTAGCTGAAAACGTAGAAATCCAAAGGAAATTGTCTCAAATTTGAAGAAGCATGCATAACAGAGCTATAAGTAGACAGTTTTCATAAACAGATAAAGAAGAAAGCTGCAAAAAATCTAAGAAAACCCTCTGAAACTTGCAGCCCGGTAACACCTGTATGCAAATGAACAGAATACTTGTTGAAATCTATGACCTCTTTGCATATTCTTAGTCCAGTAAACCACAAAATAAACCTAAACTACGTAAGGCCCCTTGAACATTAGAGCTTCACATTGACCAACTGAACTTGACCAACCGAACCATTGTAGACTTGGGATCAGTTGAATCACCAGATGATTCCTTCTTGTCTTTCAAGTATAGTTTCAATTCATTTTATGTGAATTTTAACTTATTGTTATGATTGCATCAAAACAGTCATCAACAGTTTTCTGGCGCTAGAAGGAGGGCCTGATTTGGTTTAGGGTTAATTTTCTGAGTTTAAATGCTATATTCTAAGATATGTGAGATCTCATAAAATTTCAAAGGCCTAAAAGGTTGAAAGAGGGTCCTATTTTTTAATGGACTCATATAGAGGCAGTTTTCAAGTTGACATTCCTTCATTTCAGAAAGCTTTGAATAACCAGCTTTATCCCAAAAATTTATATAGCTATGGTTTATTTGGAAGGTGTAGGATACATAAGTCCATAGAGCATGGTGAGCTTAATTGTCTATCTTTCCTTACAAGATTAGATTTACATTTGAAAGGACTAATCTCTCTCTCAGATGTGTATAAGGCTGAAAGTTGGCAGGAAAATGAGGAGATTATTGAGCGACAGAAGGATGCAGCATCAACGGTCATTAAATGTGCAGAGAATACAAAGATGGAACCAATGCTAAGAATAAGGGGTAGTAAGATCTCTCTCCAGGAATCATGTGATGGTAAGAAAAAAAATCTGTCTTTTTGTCAGGATCTGGATGTGATTAAAGTTACTGAAAAGTATAAATATCCTAAAAAATGCAGAGAAGAAATCACAGCTCCTGTCTCTTTTCTAGATAATAAGAAAAAAGGATTTAATGAAAAAGAAAAGGAAAGTGAGGTTCCTCTTGATACATTTGATAAATATATGGAACTACTAAGGAATATTTGTCAAGAAGAAGCCTCTGGGTCTGACCTGAAAAGTTTTAACGAACATGATTTGGCAAAGAAATGTAAACAAGCATTGGCAGAATTAAAATGCACTAAAATTGATAAGATCCCTACTATAGAAACTAGTGAAGTCATAGAAAAGAAAGTAAATCCTAGTGTTACAACTGACTTCTTTCAATTAAATGATCAAAATCAAGATTGTTGCAGGTCAATAAGATTAGACTCTTCACTAAATGACAAATATGAGTCATCTGATGAACAATTCTTGAAAGAAGAGGATACAGAGGATCATGTAGCTGATGTGCATAATCAGACATCACTCTCATGCCATGTTGAAAATAAAACAGGGGAGTATTCTTGTCAATCAAAAGATGTCATCCCACCTTTACTCTCAAGTGATTTAGAAATGATTAATTTCTGTATATCAGATGATGATGAAGGTACTTACTTAAGTGCTGATGTGCAGGAAACTAATGAGAACATTGAGAGGTGTGCTAAACTTGAGGATAAACTAAACATCCAGAATGAAGGAATAAAGGTAGATGAAGATGAGGATATGATACATCTAGAGTCATTCATCTTTCAACTTGAAAAAGGACTAGACATAGAGCTGGGCAATGAAAATGCAGAGCTAAATGAAGAGCCAGCTATCAATGAACAAGTGTGTTCCACAGAGCTAAAGGCACATCAGGTTGTCTCTTTCCTTTCCTTAGTAAACAATGATAAATGCTATTTTGATTATGGAAATTCAAGAGATAGGACATGCTTATGGATTAATCATAACCCTGATGAGCAGCCTCAGTTACTAGTTAAGAGCTATTCTGATAAACACAATGAATCTAGAATATCAGAATTTTTTTCAGAATTCAAAGATAAATCTGCTATGATGAGGACCATAACTAGTACCATGTTACTCCTGTACAACCTAAAGAAATATGCAAGTAGGGGTGTTTTTGGGTCTATTTCCTGGGTTTCTAATTGCCTCGTAGAGGCTTGTATATAGTCTGGTAGGGTAGTTGTTTTTTGTTTTTTTTTTTGTGTTCTTCTTTTGCTGTTTTCTTTTTAGGTTTGTTGTTTGTATAGCTTGTCCTCTGTTTGTTTTTTTTGCTTTTTGTTTCTGTCTGTTTGTACAGTTTTGTCTTTTGTTGTTGTGCTGTTTGTACAGCCTGTTTGTTTGGTTTGTTTGTTGTCTCCTCAGCAGGGATCTTTATTTTACTGTAGAGTATTAAGGAGCAGAACTAGCAACCATTCAAAATAGTATATAATTTAGGATATTCAGGTTAACCATTTGCAATTTACACATAACTTGTCACTGTCATGAATGTAGAGAGTTGTTCATCTTCTGAAGTTTCGTATTCAATAAATGTGATTGAGAATTCGAAGCAAGTTTTTCACGATGACACACCTAAAATCCTTGGGTTTGTTGAACCTACCAGTGTAGATATTAGCTGAAAAATTAGAGGTCACCCTTGCTACCATTACAATTCTCAGCTTAATTTCAGCAAGTGTCCACTCCTTGCATCATCATGAAGTTACAAATTGCTATATCTTATGAAATCTTTCAAAATTAGAAAACAATAAATAAATAAATAAATAAATAAAGCGGATTATACTGAAAATCTAGATTAAGCCATCTAAGTAACTCTACCGGGGCTATGGACGCTCGCTGGCAGTGGGGCTCTACTTAGGAGAATTGTAACGATAACCTTGCCGGGGCTATAGACGCTCGCTGGCAGCAAGGCTCTATCCGGTCAGCTATGAGGGAATATCCTCACCTACGTAGGCTAATGTCAGTCACTGGTTTGTTCAACCGATCTTCAAGATGTGGATAATTAAGCACATGCACACAACTAAACTAAAAATGGAAATTCATGCATCTTTATTGAATACTTTGAGTTTCAAGCTGAATAGTAATTTGCAGGAAAGATAGTTGGAAGTTATGAGTTCATTTCACCTAGTTTCCTTGAACACTTTGAATTTAATTGTTTTGTTTTGGTTGCTAGTTGTTGTGATGTTCACAACACGCCCCATTTTGCTCCTTAGCAAAACAAGGACCCCTGCTGATGTCTTGCTTTTTGGTTCTGCTTGTGTTTTTTCTGCTTCCTGGCGGTCTGGTAAAAATGAAGGTCAGGTGCATCATCATCATGATATTGCATGGGGTAGGTCATCATCATGAGGTCTGTTTGTCAAAGTTCATATTTTGTTGCTGTGACCTCATATTTTGAAAGAGCTTGAAATTTCATGCAGGTTTGCCTTTTACTTCACTTGAAAATTCCTCCATATGTGGAAGTTATGCACAGTCAAAGTCTTGGTCAAACCTGATATTCGCAGAAGGATCATCATATTTTTATATCCTAAGTCATGTTGGAGGATCATCATGATCTTGGTCTATCACCCGCTAAAAATCATGCAGTCGCAATATCCGGACGTCAATTTTAGGTGGTAGTACCCTTTACCCGTCAAATGGCCTTGTGCGCATTATGCAGCATCATGATTTTCTTAAGAGCGTCATATTTTATAAACTTGGTTTTGCTGTATAAAGACATCATCATCATATTTGAAACGCACCCCCCCGACAATATCCTGAGGTTCGAATATCATGATGACATCGGCTTTAAGTCAAGGTAAGTTCCCCCGTCGAAGCGGTCTTTTTTATCGCGAACATCATCATGATATCTTTGCATCGCCTAAAAAACTAAAATATCATGCTGATAGTAAGATCACCCTGACTTAGCAAATTCATTATCGGCATATTTGCATGCGCACGTTCAAATCCTATCGCAAGGTCATCATCATGATATTTGCTGAAGTTCGAAATATGATGATGACGACTTCACATCATCCTGATCTTTCACAAGAAGGTCATATTCGCTAAAATTCGCTTAAGTGTTGGAGACATCATCATCATAATTCGAGAAGGAGGATCATCATCTTCATATCCTCCTGATCTCCGGTTAGCGAATATCATGATGATCACCCTGTCTATTCAGAAGAGGTGGTCGATATTGCATTTCTTAAACAGCATCATCATATTTTACAATATCACCCTAGCGCGAATATCATGATGATGTCATCATCATTCTTTATCCTGTCCTGATTGTCAAGATCATCATGATCTTGTTTGTTCGCCTGATATTTCGTGAAGTCCTCCTGCCGAAAATGCGACCTTTATGCAATTATCCTGATGATGATGATCATCATCATCACATTTTCCCTTCGGCAGGATTTTTCTCAAACATGATCCGGTTGGCGAAATATCATGATGACGTCATGTTTTAAGTTTAACGAAGGCTCCGAATATCATGATGATGTCATCCCGATCTGAATAACGAAGAAGTAAATATCCTGATGATCCTCATCATCATCATTTTTTCCCTTCAACAGGATATTTTTTCAAGCACGATCCGTTTGCCGAAATATGATGATGACGTCTTATTCCAAGTTCGACAAAAGCAAATATGATGATGATCTTCATCATGCTGATTTTTCTCGAGAGGGTTGCCTTGGCCGCAAAAGGGTCACATTATGCTCATCATCCTGATCATGCTCCTTGGGTGACCCGATATCACAATTATCCCCCTGATCTTAACCGGATATGACGATGACGTCATCCTTAGCATTTTCATGAATCCCGAATATCATGATGACGTCACCATCATCTTCCTTTCCTCAGTAGCATGATTATATTCATACCCTCCTATTCTTCTTCAGCATGATGATGATGATGTTGTTGTTCTTTTCTCCAATATGCAGAAGCGAAACATCATGATGACATTCATCTGGACCTTCAGGAGGGAATGCATCATATTTCCAGAATATCATGATGATGAGGTATATCGACCAGCATGTTTTTTTTGACGCACCGACAGCGAATATCATGCCGATGGGCGAGAAATGAGGCGGTGGACATTTTAAAGCATTTTTTTTGGCGCCTCTGGCATTTTTCGGTCAGCGATGGTTGACCCGATCAATTTTGAGCAGCTTGGGTGCATTTTTTACGCGTTTTGAGCAGATTTTGGATCTGATTTCCACGATCTTGCACAGTCACCATGATTTAAACGCTTATTTTAATTTCATGCTGTTTTATGTGATAAATGTGAAACTTATTGCTTGTCTTGTCTTGCAGGCTTGCAGTTGAGGAAGCAGCTGGAAAGTCAATACAGTGACCTCATGGAGGCAGAAGATCAGATCTCAGGAGCAAGAAGATAAGGATGAAGTGATAAAGGTCAAAGCCATTCAAGTGAAGAGGAAGGTCACAGCTGGAGGTATTTCTGCAAAAGACAAACAGAAGTTATTGCCCAGCTGCTGGAACTTCTCAGAAGGGGCAATATTTCGCCCAGATTTGACCACAGCTCAGAGATATTTTTGAGAACTGGTTCACCTGCATTTATTGCTGTAACTAGAGGTTTGAACCAGGGGTTCAGTTAGGTTTTTTTTGCTATAGTGAGGACAATCAAAATGTCTTTATATTGTGCCTCTCTACACTGTAATACTTTACAACAGGGGCTACACAACAGGGATTTTAGGAAAGCAATAGTGGCTACAACAGAATTTCTTTTTTAGGAACATACAGCAAGTTAGAATAGTTTAGAAGTAGAGGAAGGAGGTCGCCTGTTTGTCTGCAGTAAGGTGCGCGTGGAATGTCTGGCTGCCTTACTGTATCTGTAAAGCTTGTAAGTTCTCTGTAGTATGATCAATGAAACTAAGAGTCATTCTTACATTGTAAATCATGTATGGCTATTCGTTTCTAATACAATAGAATCTAGAGTTCTGCATCTATCTTCTGAGTGTTCTCCTGCTCTTCTTTGTGTTTTGAAATATCTTCTTTGAGAGCTTGCAATTTTAAATGTATGTTTGTGAAAATGCTTAGAACTTACATTTAGGGTTTTTACTGTGGATTTGATCAAACTACTGTGGTATTTACATAGTGCATAACAGAAACACTTAGATCCTTCTGTAGATTAAGTGAGGTATAGAGTAGATCTTTCTAACTTTTCCCAACCCATCTGAGATATCTAGCTGAAAACATAGAAATCCAAAGGAAATTGTCTCAAATTTGAAGAAGCATGCATAACAGAGCTATAAGTAGACAGTTTTCATAAACAGATAAAGAAGAAAGCTGCAAAAAATGCAAGAAAACCCTCTGAAACTTGCAGCCCGATAACACCTGTATGCAAATGAACAGAATACTTGTTGAAATCTATTACCTCTTTGCATATTCTTAGTCCAGTAAACCACAAAATAAACCTAAACTACGTAAGGCCCCTTGAACATTACAGCTTCACATTGACCAACTGAACTTGACCAACCGAACCATTGTAGACTTGGGATCAGTTGAATCACCAGATGATTCCTTCTTGTCTTTCAAGTATAGTTTCAGTTCATTTTATGTGAATTTTAACTTATTGTTATGATTGCATCAAAACAGTCATCAACAGGAGGGTTCGAAACGATAAGTAGCTTGGGTAACTTAGAAAATGCCAAAAGAATCCTAGAAGCCCGATGGGGAAAGCAAATAAAAGATTACATAGATTTCCCCACTAATGGGGAGAGTCAGGGTTGGAATTGGAAATGCCTGGAAAATTTGAACCTACCAAATAATGAAATTTTTTTTTTGATAGACATCCTTAACAACAGGAAGGTATCCCTCAAAGGAGGCTCAGATAGGTTGGTTTGGGATGGGGCCAAATCAGGAAACTATAAAACTAAGGATGGTTATAAAATTTTAATCAAACAACAGCTCAGACCAAAATCAAAGATCCCACTGAGATTTTGTTGGGATAAGAACTGTCTTCCAAAAGCTAGGATGTTTGCATGGTTGGCCCTATAGAAGACAATATTAACAGCGGATAGGTTCATGAAGATGGGTTATGAAGGGCCTAGCAGATGCCCCCTATGTGAAAATAAGCAAGAAACAATAGATCATATTCTGGTGCAAGAGCACCTAAAAGAACACCTTGGAGCAAGAAGACACAAAAGATTAGAGGAGAAGCCCATGGAGTCCATAAAGTCAAATGGAACATCCTAGAACCAATTATGGCATATTGTAATGGGTAAAATGATGTAATGATCAAATGTCCTGAAGGTCCTGGTAAGGACCCTAGGACCAAAAATAATGTAAGTTGGGCCAATAGTGCCTCTAGAGTCAAATAAGAGTCAAATAGAGGTGTCTAAGGCTAGGAATAAGGTATAATGATCCTAAGAAGATCAACCATGATGAACCATGATGATTTGGTAGAGTAAAAGTCACTTAAAACAAAGTTTAATATTCAAATTTTTGAATAATGCATTTGGACGAGAAAATCAAGAATGAGTGGTTTTGGAAGTTTAAACATCTCCAACCTTTGGGAATTGATTGCGGGAGTTAGGAAAAATCTATATAATCCATCCCAAGGCATTAGATGGTATGGTGGAGTCATTTTGGAAGTTTGAGTTGTACGGCAGATATGAAATAACAAGTAAAATTCAGTTTTCTTGCATCTCCTTCTTGTTTCTGTTGATCTTTTGATTTATGGTGGCATGGTAGATGTATTAAACCTTCATTGAACTGTATTAGACCTTTGTTGAATTCTCTGAGAAGGTTTTTGTACGTAGTTTCATTGTTGTTTATCTGACTGTCACAAGGAACAACAGGCTGTCCTGTGCATTTTAAGAAGTTTCAATGTCTCATAGGACCTTTCCATGAATGTATGATCCTGGTTCTCATGGAATAGTTCCTTTATTGTATTTATAATATGATTTCTAACCCTGACAAAGCAGGAGGAGTGCAAATGGACAGGTGATCACCGTTGGAAGTCTAGTTTGCATGTGGAAAGACCATTGAAATGGTGGCTTAGTTATAGCAGCAGGAGTTCAGCCTTAATAAGGTGATGGTTTATGTTTTTTGTTTCTTAATATGGTCAAGAAAATGGTGTTATACATTTGAATGAGGTCTAGAAGTGATTGGAAGTGGGAGATCTAGCAAGCCCTAGGTTTTGGGGCCTAGAAATGAGATTTTTGTATTTCAAACCTTAAATACGAAAACCACCTAATAAGACCTAGAAAATCCTTGGTTTTGAACCCTTTCCTAAGAGTTTTTTTAGGTTTGAAGTGTGTGGGATAAGTTTGTCATAGGGTTCCTTTGTAAAATGGTCAATTTAGGCCTTGTAGGAAGATAGCAGGGTGTTAAGACAGTCACATTTGGTCTAAAACAATAGTAGGTGAGTTTGAGATATGTTGTAGAGCTCAATAAAGGGTATCTAGATCAGTCATTAGGTTTGGAAGTGCTTTGGGAAAGTTTTGAGAAAAGTGCAAATTAGTCGATGAACAGGGCTACTAAGATTAGGCTTAGTCAAGAGGAGTTATCAAGAACCAATCAAATTGGTTTGTTAAACCTATTGAATCTTGTTTGTTGGGGTAGGTTGAGACCCTAGAAGGTGCAATATTTCATCTGAGAAGTTGGAACCCAAATTTGAGCCCTTTGGTGGAGTTTAAGGCAAAGGGAAGACTAGTGAAGTCTTAGTGATTAAAGCCCACAAACTATTGAAACCTTTTGATCTTGTTAGATTACCTTTGGAAACTTGACACCTCTGTATCATATTCTCCTTGATTGTCAATTTTCTAATAAATGCTGGAACTGGCTAAGTAATAAGATGGGATGGATTACAACCCTTCCCAATAACATATTAAACCTATTCCAGTGTTGGCCTGATACGCACAAACAAAACATTTTCCATTTGTTATGGACAATTACCCCTTCGATTATGATATGGGAAATTTGGAAAGAAATGAATAGAAGGATATTCAAAGACAGAAAACTATCTTATGAACAGCTTATTAGTAAAATAGAATCCATTCTCATAGAAATTGTCAATAGCAGGGTGCTTAGTAACCCTAAAAAAGATACCTTAATGTCTCACTGGGATGAAAAGATGCACAAGAAATGGATAGGATTAAAATTGTCCTCCTTTGTGGGACCAAGAATCCTTAACTCCTGCAACAAGAGATAGGAATGTAAGTGGCAACCTCCTAAAGAACTTTGGTTCAAGCTTAATTTTGACGAGGCATCTAGGGGCAACCCGGGAGCAGTAGGTATAGGCTGTATAATTCATGACTCTGAAGAGAGAGTAATCATAACCTTAGCCAAACCTCTAGGAGTAGCAAAAAACAATTTAGCAGAACTGACTGCTCTGATTGAAGGTCTAAAAATCTACAAAGACCTGAAAATTGAAAAAGTTGAGGTTGAAGGAGACTCTGCAATTATCATTAACACCTTACATAAAGGGAGTATGCCTAATTGGAGACTAAATTCCCTTCTAACTATTGCCCTTGACTCCACTATTTCTTTTAGAAGGTGCACATTTAACCATATTTTCAGGGAAGGTAGTAGTAAAGCTGACACCTTGGCTAAGAAAGGGGCTGATGGCATATGCCTCTCTACTAAAGGCCAACCCTAAAGAAGGGGTTTTTTAAACTCTATTTGAAAATCTGTAGGAGGGATGCTCACTTTTCTATTTAGTACTGCTTCCAGTCTCATTAGGTGTGTATACCTTTATGGAACCATAAAGATCTCCACTAGTTCAAACACATATTCGAACTAACACTGAGACCCCATAGAGTCCTAGTCTTAGGACAACATTGGAGAAGGTAAGATCATCAGAGATATAATTAGATTCTTTTATCAGGTGCAGATCACCTCAAATTAAAGATATGAATTTTGGAAATGATTTGTAGTCCCTCATACAAAATTAACTAAAAAGTTTAATCAGAAGTCATGATGCTTCATTTTAACCAAATTTCAAACTTTCTTGAGTTTCGCATTGGATGTACCTGCAACATACATACAATGCTCGAAATATACAACTACAAAACCTCATTTCATAATCTTTTCAGTTCGATGATTTGCATAAAGCTTTGTATATCGTCTTGTTTGGTTCCCAATGCCAAATATATTAACTCAAAACACACAATTAGCATTTTACACAAACCTCTTTGTATACCTGTTCTTCGGCTTGTATATTGAAATATACAAAGCCTCTTGTATATCGGCTTGTATATTGAAATATACAAAGTATCTTGTATACCAGTGTGCACAATGAAGATATACATTGTTTTTTATACAAGATTCTTATGTTCTTTTGGCATGTATATTGAAGAGATATTGAATATGCAAACGGTGGAGCCCACATTGCTATTTATACAAAGCATCTTATTTAACGGCTAGTATATTGAAATATACAAAGCATCTTGTATATCAGCGTGTATATCGAAGATATACATTGTTATTTATACAAGCATCTTGTAATTTCGGCATGTATAACGAAGATATACATTATTTTGTTACACATGCCAATATACAAAGTTTCTTGTATATCGGCTTGTATATCATAGATATACATTGCTATTTGTACAAGCCTGATATGCATTGTATGTTTAGTGAAATTATACAAGCTTCTTGTTTATCATCTTGTACATTGAAATATACAGAGCATCTTGTATATCGGCTTGTACAAATAGCATCTTGTACATCGGCTTGTATATACATTGTTTTGTTACACATGTCAATATACAAAGTTTCTTGTACATCAACTTATATATCGTAGATATACATTGGTATTAATACAAGCGCAATATGCATTGTATGTTTATTGAAATGTATATACAATGAACGAATCATACAACAATATACAGAGAATCTTGTATATCACCTTGTATATCGGCTTGTATAGACAATGTTTTGTTACACAAGTCAATATACAAAGTTTCTTGTATATCGGCTTGTATACCGTAGCTATACATTGCTATTTATACAAGCCTGATATGCATTGTATGTTTATTGAAATGTATATACAATGCACGAATCTTACAACAACAAAACCCCATTTTATAATATCTTTGGTTCTGCTACATGTTTCTTGTATATTAGCTTGTGTACTGTAGCTATACATTGCTATATATACAAGCCCAAAATACATTGTATGTTTATTGAAATGTATATACAATACACGAATCATACAACAACAAAACCCCATTTTATAATATCTTTGGTTCCGTGACATGCATTAGGCATTATGCATCTTATCCCTGTCTTTTACGTGAAATATACAAAGCTTCTTGTTTATCGGGTTGTATATTGAAATATACAGAGCATCTTGTATATCGGCTTGTATAAATAGCTTCTTGTATATCAGCTATACAATGTTTGGTTACACATGTCAATATACAAAGTCTCTTGTATATCGGCTTGGATATCATCGATATACATTGCTATTTATACAAGCCCGATATGCATGGTATGTTTATTGATATGTATATACAATACACGAATCATACAACAACATACAGAGCATCTTCTATATCACCTTGTAGATCGGCTTGTATATACATTGTTTCACACATGTCAATATACAAAGTTTCTTGTATATCGGCTTGTATATCGTAGCTATACATTGCTAGTTATACAAACCTGATATGCATTGTATGTTTATTGAAATGTATATACAATGCACAAATCATTCCATAACAAAACCCCTTTTCATAATATCTTTGGTTCCGCGTCATGCATAAGGCATTATGCATCTTATCCCTCTCTTATACGTGAATTATACAAAACTTCTTGTTTATCGGCTTGTATATTGAAATATACAGAGCATCTTGTATATCGGCTTGTATATACATTGTTTTGTTACACATGTCAATATACAAAGTTTCTTGTATATCAGCTTGTATATCATCAATATACATTGCTATTTATACAAGCTCGATATGCATTGTATGTTTATTGAAATGTATATACATTGTAGGAATCATACAACTTTATACAGAGCATCCTGTATATCGGCTTGTATATAGATTATTTTGTTACGAATGTCAATATACAAAGGTTCTTGAATATAGGCTGGTATATCGTAGCTATACATTGCTATTTATAAAATGCTGATATGCATTGTATGTTTATTGAAATGTATATACAATCCACGAATCATACAACAACAAAACCCCATTTCATAATATCTTTGGTTTTGCGACATGCATAAGGCATTATGCATCTTATCCCTCACTTATACATGAAATATACAAAGCTTCTTGTTTATCAGAACATACAGAGCATCTTGTATATCGGCTTGTATAAATAGCTTCTTGTATATGAGCTTCTATATACATTGTTGGTTACACATGTCAATATACAAAGTTTCTTGTATATCGGCTTGTATATCGCCGATATACATTGCTATTTATACAAGCCTGATATGCATTATGATTCAGAGTGTTTAGTGGTAGTGCTTCAAAAGAGGGTGAAGTACTCCTCAAACCCATAATTTAGATAGTTTAAGGCTTAAGCTTCTTTAAAAATCCTTCTCTAGGACCGAGCACTACCGAATCACATCCATTCTTTCACTATCGGAAAGACAACCAACATTGGAAAGACTTTCCCAAGTCTTACCATAAACCTTCCTCATGCCGATGTGTCCATGACACATTCTTCGCTGTGACTTCTTCTGTCGGCATAACTTAAACTCTTCCACCGATCTACATCTCTTCCTGATATGCTTAACACCAAGATTTGTCTTCGGTGAGACTTCTTGCATTGGCCACATCTCCTGGCCTCTTGCCGATACTCTGATACAACCAACTTTGTATATACATTACTTGACTTTCTATCACCGGTAAACTAATGTATCTTTGCCCAGATTTCACCGTTACAATTGGTCACCCTTTGTATCATATGAAATGTACATTCTCTACATACAATCTCGACATACAATTGTGATATGCATTCTCAACATGCTTTTGCGATAGACACATGAAATGTACATTCGGCGAGACAATATGAAACTTACGCCAATGCACCTCTACAACTTGCAACCGAACAACCTACCAGAGAAACCTCCTATATATCAGCTGGTATATCGAAGATGTACACTGGTGATAAAAGTCATAGGATTTTATAGGTTTTATCAGCTATTATATTCTGATTTTGGGTGAAATATTCTTGGTTTGGTCGAGTATGAGGCACGAGTATACAGGCAAGGAATTTGACTAGCAATAATGAGGTTTCGAATCGAGCTTTGGTTGCCATTCCAACTCATTTGAGAGATATTTCAGATTTGACAGGTCAAAATGTTTGTCTTTGATGGGTTAAAGTTTAGATGGTTCACCATCACTATCAGGGTCTAGATCGATCACTTATGTCCACACTTAGGTATACATTAAGCATTTTTACAAGTATATATAATTAGATCTTGGCATATACAGGGGATCTGTCATCTAGTTTGGGATTTTAATTAACTTCAAAGCTCGAAGCAAGTGTGACTAAATATTAATGATAAGATTGGCAAGAGCAAGTATTTTAATTTTCCTCTTAGGCAAAGGATTTAGAGATCTGACAGGTGTTTGTAGGAAGAGTAGTATATGTTTATCCTTGTTTTGTTCAGCTAAACATGCAAAAAGAGTTGGAAGTTTTCCTTGTGATTTCAGGTAAGTCAGGTAATCTAGCTGGAACTAGACAGAAGAAGCCCAGAAGTTGGAGATCCAACAAGCCATGCAACAATAGAATATCAGAAGAAAGACCCTGGTATAGGGCAATGTTTGTACTTGTACCATACGAATTGTATAAGAAAGGATGAATCCTTGGTGGGCTTGACCCCGTATAAGATCTGTAAATAAATAGTTTGTACTGGACTGCAAAAGTCCTGGGCTAGACCGGAGGTTTTCTTTGCTCTATTCTTTCCTACCGGTGCTCGCACTGAACAGAGCTATATTCTATTGTATTCTATTACCGCCTTTATATATTAATGGCCTTGGCCTTTTACCAATAAAAAAAAGATAAGAAGAAAAATAAAATATTACATGGGGTCACTAGCTCCACAAATATCTCCTAAAAAATTTGACTAGTGGCTGCTAGCCAAAAAAGCTAAGCAGCTGCATGGGAACATGCCCTAAATAACAACAATTAGTCACTACTAAAGATGTTCCGGTCTAACTTGATGGATCTGTAGGCATGTCATTCAGTCTTGCATGAAAATACCTTGAGGAAATGATGCAGCAAATTAAATCAAAGGACTCAGAAATTTTTGTACGAATTGTTTCCTACTTTATTATCGTTATTGAATGATCACGCACCAACTGGCATCTGTCAATGCATCAATAGTGGAAATGTTGTTAGCTAGCTAGATTGATTGATTAATTAACTAATGCAAGTAATAAAAATATAATTTAGATCATAGTTGTGTAAAAAATATTAGAAATTGGAAATATTAATATATTAAAAAAATGAATAATAAATATATTTAGTTATGGGGGATTACTACCTAGTCCATTCATCCATTCCCATTCCTTGCCCTCTTTTCCCTTCAAAATGTCTTTTTCATCCCTTCAAGAGGATTTGTCCCTCCCAAATATTGGTGATTCGAAAGGTTGGGTTGGTAATTCAAGAGGTTAGGTAGAGGAGAAAAATTCCAAGGTTTTTACCATGAGCTATTGCTTGAACCATTGATGGATAGAAGGTATTGCATATAGTTGTAAATATAATATGATTGTACCTTCACAACAAGCATACCTGATGTTAGGATCTCACTCACTAATTTGGAATACCACACTAATTTGGAACACAACAAGATGAGTATTATTTAGACACTCTGCCAAAATTAGTAGTGTATTTCTCATGCATAAAATGCTATCATAACTCATAGAGGGGTAACCAAAGAATGAATAAGTTTAATGTTGGCACTAAAAATTTGTATGTTTTAAAATTTGAAATGGAACATCTCCATCTATGTTTTCCCTTGGAATCAAAAATCATGTTTGCATGATGAATGGTCAAGTTTGTAGATTGGTCAGATTTGCAATCATAGAAATGTGTAGTGTCTACATAAATGACCTAATGGTTTATAGAACTTTTCTTTTTCCTTCAATTGACGAATTTATAGTCTATACAACTTAACTTTTTGCTATCAAGGACTAGTAGTATTTAAAAATAACTTAGAAAAGATGTTGTTGTGTTGCAAGGGGAAATGTTCTCCTAGGTTAGCCTGTAGAAATGTATGTATATGATCAAAGATACCACTCTTCAATCATGCATGAGCTCCTAGGATGATTGTGTAAATCTAGGTTCCTTTAATTTCACCAATTGAAGTATCTCCTTCCCTAAATGTGAATGATATATGAATCATATTAGGAAGATGACATGTTTTAAATGAATGCTTTGAATTCCTTAAAATAGAATGACATAGCAATAAATCAAATAATTTTTTGTTTGGCTAGCCTTTACCCTACCTATCTCTAACCAATATGTTAAATTCCATAGCCTATCCTAGATTCTAGAAATGAATGGGTGGGAGTTAGCCAAAAAAATGAACTCAAATTTTAAATTTGAGAGGATCAAGTTTACAATCATGGGATCAATCCTACAACCATGGGAATGATGCAAGAAATAAGTCAAACCAAGGTGGCAAATTGGTACATATAGATATGTGAACATATAAGAAATATTAATGTGTGGATAAGATGAATATATCAAGATATGAATATATATGGGCGAGGTAAGGGATAAGTGTATTGGAATGTATGTAAGTAGATAAGTAAATGGTACATGTGGGAAGGGAGTTGACTTTATAAAAAAGTACACCATTTGTAGATATGTAAATGTATTAAGGCACTCTCTTCAAAATAGGCACATAACTAAATGGTAAATGGAATAAGTATGCAATTTTCACCATTATAATGATGTTCTTTACTATTAATTAATAATATGTTCTAATGCAAAGAAGAAGACTGCACCCACCATGCAGACTTGTGAGAGAAAATAAAAAAATAAAATGAAAAATATCAATTATCATGGGAAGTCTAGGTAGAGAAGTATTCACAGGAAGATGTTATCATTGCAATGAAGTGGGACACCCATTTTTCAAATGTCCTAAGAAGGATGATGTTGACAAGAGAAGGGATAGAAGAGTTCATTTGGCACAAGAAGAGGAAAAGAAAGAAGACCAAGAACCAGCACCAGCCTATCCAGTAACAGATGGAGAATTGCTCATGGTGGAAAAAGGCAAGGTACAACAAGCACCACAGGTATCCATTTTTAAAACTAATTGTTTAAGCCATGGAAAAATGTGCAAGTTGATTATAGATTCAGGTTCACATGATAATTTAGTCTCTTGGGATATGGTACACAAACTGAGATTAAAGACATTTGATCATCCTTGTCCCTACAATGCCACTTGGGTAAGTCAAGAGCAGAAAGTAATGGTTAATCAGAGGGCATATGTTGATTTTTCAATTGGTCCATATCATGATTTTGTTTTATGTGATGTTATTTCAATGACATGTGGGCATATAATTTTGGGTAGACCATGGTAACATTTGAGAAGGACAGTTCATGATGGTTATATGAATAGTCATTTGGTGTACAAAGATGGTAAAAAGTATAAACTAATACCTTTACTTTGTGAAGACAAGAAGGAACATGCTATTGTCTATTTTGGAGAGAAATTGCAGTTGAATGTGTAGGTTAAGGATGATTGGAAACAGTAGGAACAGTTACAGCAGAAGAAGGTTTATGATAGTCCTCAAGAACAGTAGGTTTGGGACTTAAATGGCATCAAGATTGGGGACATTGACTGCCCTATAGGGAGGCAGAAGAAGGAAGGCAGACAATAGATAGTACAGGGAGTAATAAATCAGAATTCTAAGATGGAAAGTGCAAGAGCATTACAACAACAAGGTCCTAGGCAAAGACATCAAAACATGTTTTATGATGCTAACATTTTTTGTAAGAGTCATGCAGGTAGGAGAAGGAGAAAGATAACCCTTGGAGATTTCATGTTCCCTATCACAAATCATAGGAACATTCCCAAAAGACTGCAGGAGGTTTGGAGCAGATCACATGACTCTTGGGACAAGAGTTTTTATCATGATGGGGAGTATGGTGTAGGAGCACCTAAAAGAACACCTTAGAGCAAGAAGACACAAATGAATAGAGGAGAAGCCCATGGAGTCCATAAAGTCAACTGGAACATCCTAGAACCAATTATGGCATATTGTAATGGGTAAAATGATGTAATGATCAAATGTCCTGAGGGTCCTGGTAAGGACCCTAGGACCAAAAATAATGTAAGTTGGGCCAATAGTGCCTCTAGAGTCAAATAAGAGTCAAATAGAGGTGTCTAAGGCTAGGAATAAGGTATAATGATCCTAATAAGATCAACCATGATGAACCATGATGATTTGGTAGAGTAAAAGTCACTTACAACAAAGTTTAATATTCAAATTTTTGAATAATGCATTTGGGCAGGAAAATCAAGAATGAGTGGTTTTGGAAGTTTAACCATCTCCAACCTTTGGGAATTGATTGTGGGAGTTAGGAAAAATCTATATAAGCCTTCCCAAGGCATTAGATGGTATGGTGGAGTCATTTTGGAAGTCTGAGTTGTACGGCAGACATGAAATAACAAATAAAATTTAGTTTTCTTGCATCTTCTTCTTTTCTCTGTTGATCTTTTGATTTGTGGTGGCATCGTAGATGTATTAAACCTTCATTGAACTATATTAGACCTTTGTTAAATGCTCTAAGAAGGTTTTTGTAGGTAGTTTCATTGTTGTTTATCTAATTGTCACAAGGAACAGTAGGTTGTCCTGTGCATTTTGAGAAGTTTCAATGTCTCATAGGACCTTTCCATGAATGTATGATCCTGGTTCTCATGGAATAGGTCCTTGATTGTATGTATAATATGATTTCTAACCCTAACAAAGCAGGAGGAGTGCAAATGGACAGGTGATCACCGTTGGAAGTCTAGTTTGCATGTGGAAAGAGCATTGAAATGGTGGCTTAGTTATAGCAACAGGAGTTTGGCCTTAATAAGGTGATGGTTTTATGTTTTGTGTTGCTTAATATGGTCAAGGACATGGTGTTATACCTTTGAATGAGGTCTGGAAGTGATTGGAAGTGGGAGATCTAGCAAGCCCTAGGTTTTGGGGCCTAGAAATGAGGTTTTTGTATTTCAAACCTTAAATATGAAAACCACCTGATAAGACCTAGAAAATCCTTAGGTTTGAACCCTTTCCTAAGACTTTTTTTAGGTTTGAAGTGTGTGGGATAAGTTTGTCATAGGGTTCCTTTGTAAAATGGTTAATTTAAGCCTTGTAGGAAGACAACAGGGTGTTAGGACAGTCATGTTTGGTCTAAAACAATAGTAGGTGAGTTTGAGATATGTTATGAGCTCAATAGAGGGTATCTAGATCAGTCATTAAGTTTGGAAGTGCTTTGGGAAAGTTTGGAGAAAAGTGCAAATTAGTCGCTGAACAGGGCTACTAGGATTAGGCCTAGTTAAGAGGAGTTATCAAGAACCAATCAAATTGGTTTGTGAAACCTGTTGAATCTTGTTGGTTGGGGTACGTTGAGACCCTAGAAGGTGCAATATTTCATCTGAGAAGTTGGAACCCAAATTTGAGCCCTTTGGTGGAGTTTAAGGCAAAGGGAAGACTAGTGAAGTCTTAGTGATTGAAGCCCACAAACTATTGAAACCTTTTGATCTTGTTAGATTACCTTTGGAAACTTGTCACCTCTGCATCATATTCTCCTCAATTGTCAATTTTCTAATAAATGCTAGAAGTGGCTAAGCAATAAGATGGGATGGATTACAGCCCTTCCCAATAACATATTAAACCTATTCCAGTGTTGGCTTGATACGCACAAACAAAGCATTTTTCATTTGTTATGGACAATTACCCCTTCGATTATGATATGTGAAATTTGGAAAGATATGAATAGAAGGATATTCAAAGATAGAAAATTGTCTTATGAACAGCTTATTAGTAAAATAGAAGCTGTTATCATAGAAATTGTCAATAACAGGGTGCTTAGTAACCCTAAAAAAGATACCTCAATGTCTCACTGGGATGAAAAGATGCGTGGGAAATGGATAGGATTAAAATTGTTCTCCTTTATGGGACCATGCAGCCTTAACTCCTCCAACAAGAGATAGGAATGTAAGTGGCAACCTCCTAAAAAATGTTGGTTCAAGCTTAATTTTGACGGGGCATCTAGGGGCAACCCGGGAGCAACAGGTATAGGCTATATAATTCATGACTCTAAAGAGAGTAATCACAACCTTAGCCAAACCTCTAGCAGTAGCAAAAAATAGTTTAGCAGAACTAACTACTCTGATTGAAGGTCTGAAAATATGCAAAGACCTAAAAATTGAAAAAGTTGAGGCTGAAGGAGACTCTGCAATTATCATTAACGCCTTACGTAAAGGGAGTATGCCTAATTGGAGACTAAATTCCCTTCTAACTATTGGCCTTGACTTCACTGCTTCTTTTAGAAGGTGCACATTTAACCATATTTTTAGGGAAGGTAATAGTAAAGTTGACACCTTGGCTAAGAAAGGGGTTGATGGCATATGCCTCTCTACTAAAGGCCAACCCTAAAGAAGGGTTTTTTAAACTCTGTCTGAAAATCTGTAGGAGGGATGCTCACTTTTCTATTTAGTACTACTTATAGTCTCATTAGGTGCGTATACCTTTATGGAACCATAAAGATCTCCACTAGTTCAAACACATATTCGAACTAACACTGAGACCCCATAGAGTCCTAGTCTTAGGACAACATTGGAGAAGGTAAGATCATCGGAGATATAATTAGATTCTTTTATCAAGTGTAGATCAGCTCAAATTAAAGATATGAAGTTTGGTAATGATTTGTAGTCCCTCATACAAAATTAACTAAAAAGTTTAATCAGAAGTCATGATGCTTCATTTTAACCAAATTTCAAACTTTCTTGAGTTTCGCATTGGATGTACCTGCAACATACATACAATGCTCGAAACATACAACTACAAAACCTCATTTCATAATCCTTCCAGTTCCATGATTTGCATAAAGCTTTGTATATCGTCTTGTCTGGTTCCCATTGCCAAATATATTAACTCAAAACACACACTTAGCATTTTACACAAGCCTCTCTGTATACCTGTTCTTCGGCTTGTATATTGAAATATACAAAGCCTCTTGTATATCAGCTTGTATATTGAAATATACAAAGTATCTTGTATACCGGCATGCACAAGGAAGATATACATTGTTTTTTATACAAGCTTCTTATGTTATTTCGACATGTATATTGAAGAGATATTGATTATGCAAATGGTGGAACCCACATTGTTGTTTATACAAAGCATCTTATTTAACGGCTAGTCTATTGAAATATACAAAGCATCTTGTATATTAGTGTGTATATCGAAGATATACATTGTTATTTATATAACCATCTTGTAATTTCGGTATGTATAATGAAGATATACATTGTTTTGTTACACATGCCAATATACAAAGTTTCTTGTATATCGGCTTGTATATCATAAATATACATTGCTGTTTGTACAAGCCCAATATGCATTGCATGTTTAGTGAAATTATACAAGCTTCTTGTTTATCATCTTGTACATTGAAATATATAGAGCATCTTGTATATCGGCTTGTACAAATAGCATCTTGTACATCGGCTTGTATATACATTGTTTTGTTACATATGTCAATATACAAAGTTTCTTGTATATCGACTTGTATATCGTAGATATACATTGGTATTAATACAAGCGCGATATGCATTGTATTTTTATTGAAATGTATATACAATGCATGAATCATACAACAATATACAGAGAATCTTGTATATCACCTTGTATATCGGCTTGTATATACAATGTTTTCTTACACAAGTCAATATACAAAGTTTCTTGTAGATCGGCTTATATACCGTAGCTATACATTGCTATTTATACAAGCCTGACATGCATTGTATGTTTATTGAAATGTATATACAATGCACGAATCTTACAACAACAAAACCCCATTTTATAATATCTTTGGTTCCACTACATGTTTCTTGTATATCGGCTTGTCTACCATAGCTATACATTGCTATATATACAAGCACGAAATGCATTGTATGTTTATTGAAATATATATACAATGCACGAATCATACAACAACAAAACCCCATTTTATAATATCTTTGGTTCCGCGACATGCATTAGGCATTATGCATCTTATCCCTCTCTTTTACATGAAATATACAAAGATTCTTGTTTATCGGCTTGTATATTGAAATATACAGAGCATCTTGTATATCATCTTGTATAAATAGCTTCTTGTATATCAGCGTTACAATGTTTGGTTACACATGTCAATATACAAAGTCTCTTCTATATTGGCTTGGATATCGTTGATATACATTGCTATTTATACAAGCCTGATATGCATGGTATGTTTATTGATATGTATATACAATGCACGAATCATACAACAACATATAGAGCATCTTGTATATCGCCTTGTAGATCGACTTGTATATACATTGTTTCACACATGTCAATATACAAAGTTTCTTGTATATCGGCTTGTATATCGTAGCTATACATTTCTAGTTATACAAGCCCGATATGCATTGTATGTTTATTGAAATGTATATACAATGCATGAATCATTCAACAACAAAACCCCTTTTCATAATATCTTTGGTTCCGCATCATGCATAAGGCATTATGCATCTTATCCCTCTCTTATACGTGAATTATACAAAACTTCTTGTTTATCAGCTTGTATATTGAAATATACAGAGCATCTTGTATATCGGCTTGCATATACATTATTTTGTTACACATGTCAATATACAAAGTTTCTTGTATATCAGCTTGTATATCATCGATATACATTGCTATTTATACAAGCCTGATATGCATTGTATGTTTATTGAAATGTATATACATTGTAGGAATCATACAACTTTATACAGAGCATCGTGTATATGGGCTTGTATATACATTGTTCTGTTACACATGTCAATATACAAAGGTTCTTGTATATAGGTTGGTATATCGTAGCTATACATTTCTATTTATACAAGCCCAATATGCATTGTATGTTTATTGAAATGTATATACAATGCATGAATCATACAACAACAAAACCCCATTTCATAATATCTTTCGTTCCGTGACATGCATAAGGCATTATGCATCTTATCCCTCGGTTATACATGAAATATACAAAGCTTCTTGTTTGTCGAAACATACAGAGCATCTTGTATATCAGCTTTATAAATAGCTTCTTGTATATCGGCTTGTATATACATTGTTGGTTACAATGTCAATATACAAAGTTTCTTGTATATCGGCTTGTATATCACCGATATACATTGCTATTTATAGAAGCCTGATATGCATTGTGATGCAGAGTGTTCAGTGGTAGTACTTCAAAATAGGGTGAAGTACCCCTCAAACCCACAATATAGATAGTTTAAGGCTTAATCTTCTTTAAAAATCCTTCTCTAGGACCGAGCACTACCGAATCACATACATTCTTTCACTATCAGCAAGACAACCAACATTGGAAAGACTTTGCCAAGTCTTACCATAAACCTTCCTCATGCCGATGTGTCCATGACACCTTCTTCACTATGACTTCTTCCGTCGGCGTGACTTAAACTCTTCCACCGATCTACATCTCTTCCAGATATGCTTAACACCAAGATTTGTCTTCGGCGAGACTTCTTACATTGGCCACATCTCCTGGCCTCTTGCCGATACTCTGATACAACCAACTTTGTATATACATTACTTGACTTGCTATCACCGGTAAACTAATGTATCTTTGCCAAGATTTCACTGTTACAACTGGTCACCCTTTGTATCATACGAAATGTACATTCTCTACATACAATCTTGACATACAATTGCAATATGCATTCTCAACGTGCTTTTGCGATATACACATGAAATGTACATTCAGGGAGACAATATGAAACTTATGCCAATGCACCTCTGCAACTTGCAACTGAACAACTTACCAGAGAAATCTCCTATATATCGGCTGGTATATCGAAGATGTACACTGGTGATAAAAGTCATAGGATTTTATAGGTTTTATCAGCTGTTATATTCTAATTTTGGGTGAAATATTCTTGGTTTGGTCGGGTATGAGGCGCGAGTATACAGGCAGGGAATTTGACTAGCACTAATGAGGTTCCGAGTCGAGCTTTGGTTGCCATTCCAACTCATTTGAGAGATATTTCAGATTTGACAGGTCAAAATGTTTGTCTTTGATGGGTTAAAGTTTAGATGGTTCACCATCACTATCAGGGTCTAGATCGATCACTTATGTCCACACTCAGGTTTACATTAAGCATTTTTACAAGTATATATAATTAGATCTTGGCATATACAGGGGATTTATAATCTAGTTTGGGATTTTAATTAAATTCGAAGCTCGAAGCAAGTGTGACTAAATATTAATGATAAGATTGGCAAGAGCAAGTATTTTAATTTTCCTCTCATGCAAAGGATTTAGAGATTTGACAGGTGTTTGTAGGAAGAGTAGTATATGTTTATCCTTGTTTTGTTCATCTAAACATGCGAAAAGAGTTGGAAGTTTTCCCTGTGATTTCAGGTAAGTCAGGTAATCTGGCTGGAACTAGACAGAAGAAGCCTAGGAGTTGGAGATCCAACAAGCCATGTAACAATAGAATATTAGAAGAAAGACCCTAGTATAGGGCAATGTTTGTATTTGTACCACAGGAATTGTATAAGAAAGGATGAATCCTTGGTGGGCTTGACCCCATATAAGATCTATAAATAAATAGTTTGTATTGGATTGCAAAAGTCCCGGGCTTGACCGAAGGTTTTCTTTGCTCTGTTCTTTCCTACCGGTGCCCGCACTGAACAGATCTGTATTCTATTATATTTTATTACCGCCTTTATATATTAATGGCCTCGGCCTTTTACCAATAAAAAAAAAGATAAGAAGAAAACTAAAATATTCATGGGGTCACTAGCTCCACAAATATCTCCTAAAATTTTTGACTAGTGGCTGCTAGCCAAAAAAGCTAAGAAACTGCATGGGAACATGCCCTAAATAACAACAACTAGTCACTACTAAAGAAGTTTCTGTCTAACTTGATGGATCTGTAGGCATGTCATTCAGTCTTGCATGAAAATACCTTGAGGAAATGATGCAGCAAATTAAATCAAAGGACTCAGAAATTTTTGTATGAATTGTTTCCTACTTTATTATCATTATTGAATGATCAGGCACCAACTGGCATCTGTCAATGCATCAATAGTGGAAATGTTGTTAGCTAGCTAGATTGATTGATTAATTAACTAATGTAAGTAATAAAAATATAATTTAGATCATAGTTGTGTAAAAAATATTAGAAATTGGAAATATTAATATATTAAAAAAATGAATAATAAATATATTTAGTTATGGGGGATTACTTCCTAGTCCATTCATCCATTCCCATTCCTTTCCCTCTTTTCCCTTCAAAATGTCTTTTTCATCCCTTCAAGAGGATTTGTCCCTCCCAAATATTGGTGATTCGAAAGGTTGGGTTGGTAATTCAAGAGGTTAGGCAGAGGAGGAAAATTCCAAAGTTTTTACCATGAGCTATTGCTTGAACCATTGATGGATAGAAGGTATTGCATATAGTTGTAAATATAATATGATTGTACCTTCACAGCAAGCATACCTGATGTTAGGATCTCACTCACTAATTTGGAACACAACAAGATGAGTATTATTTAGACACTCTGTCAAAATTAGTAGTGTACTTCTCATGTATAAAATGCTATCATAACTCATAGAGGGGTAACCAAAGAATGGATAAGTTTAATGTTGGTACTAAAAATTGGTAAGTTTTAAAATTTGAAATGGAACATCTCCATCTATCTTTTCCCTTGGAGTCAAAAATCATGCTTGCATGATGAATGGTCAATTTTGTAGATTGGTTAGATTTGCAATCATAGAAATGTGTAGTGTCTACATAAATGACCTAATAGTTTATAGAACTTTTCTTTTTCCTTCAATTGACGAATTTATAGTCTATACAACTTAACTTTTTGCTATCAAGGACTAGTAGTATTTAAAAATAACTTAGAAAGGATGTTGTTGTGTTGCAAGGGGAAATGTTCTCCTAGGTTAGCCTGTAGAAATGTATGTATATGATCAAAGATACCACTCTTCAATCATGCATGAGCTCCTAGGATGATTGTGTAAATCTAGGTTCCTTTAATTTCACCAATTGAAGTATCTCCTTCCCTAAATGTGAATGATATATGAATCATATTAGGAAGATGACATGTTTTAAATGAATGCATTGAATTCCTTTAAATAGAATGACATAGCAACAAATCAAATATTTTTTTGTTTGGCTAGCCTTTGCCCTACCTATCTCTAACCAATATGTTAAATTCCA
This sequence comes from Cunninghamia lanceolata, assembly GCA_027924645.1. Lineage (NCBI taxonomy): Eukaryota > Viridiplantae > Streptophyta > Pinopsida > Cupressales > Cupressaceae > Cunninghamia > Cunninghamia lanceolata. The sequence goes on from BSBN01000244.1 coordinate 2,314,014, forward strand.
TAGCCTATCCTAGATTCTAGAAATGAATGGGTGGGAGTTAGCCAAAAAATGAACTCAAATTTTAAATTTGAGAGGATCAAGTTTGCAATCATGGGATCAATCCTACAACCATGGGAATGACGCAAGAAATAAGTCAAACCAAGGTGGCTAATTGATACATATAGATATGTGAACATATAAGAACTATTAATGTGTGGATAAGATGAATATATAAAGATATGAATATATATGGGCGAGGTAAGGGATAAGTGTATTGGAATGTATGTAATTAGATAAGTAAATGGTACATGTGGGAAGGGAGTTGACTTTGTAAAAAAGTACACCATTTGTAGATATGTAAATGTATTAAGGCACTCTCTTCAAAATAGGCACATAACTAAATGGTAAATGGAATAAGTATGTAATTTTCACCATTATAATGATGTTCTTTACTATTACTTAATTATATGTTCTAATGCAAAGAAGAAGACTGTACCCACCATGCAGACTTGTGAGAGAAAAGAAAAAAATAAAATGAAAAATATCAATTATCATGGGAAGTCTAGGAAGCCATCTATTATTGCTTCCAACCTCAATTTTGTGGGGTTGAAGAAGTCTATTAGTAAACATGAGAAAGGAAAGAATGTGGTGAGTGATAACCCTATGAGGGATAGAAGATCTTCTAGACTCTCTAGTTGGAAGTTTAAAGCTAGGGCCAAGCTTCTTGTCAATGAAGGGAACATAGTGCTGTCAAGTGAGAAAGAGGGCAATCCTTATGAACCAAGTTCTTCTGAAGAGGAGATTTTTTACAATGAGGACAATGATTTTTCCATGGAACAAAGTGAGAATAACTCTACGACTATGTCTCCCATGGATTCCTTGAAGCCTCTAACGGGGTGAAGAAGACCTAGAATAAAAGAGATAAGTAGTTGGTGTGTCACTCACAAAACAAATAGAAGAATGTGGATAATAAGGAGGAGAGGCATGAAAAGTTCAATTCTAGAACTATTGAGATCGTTGAGTGTAACCCCCAAATGGATAATGATAAGGTGAAGAGGGGTGTGAACAAGAAGTATGGAGCTTCCTATACCATATGTTTTATAAATGAAAAAAGATTGTTGTTCGTCAAGAAGGGTTGATTATGATGAAAAGGAAGTATAGAGAATTGGAGGATTTTGTGAGTAGTATGATCAGTTTGAGAAAGAATAGTCTTAAGTGCACCAAAAATAGTTTGGAGCTCCTACAAAAAGAGAAGGACAGAGGTAAATGTAAGAAGGGGAAGAATTGTTAGGAAAAGTGTCTCAACCTTGCAACTTTGATAGGTTACTATTCTTCCTAGTTTTGGTCTTTTTGAATATCATTTATCTTGGAGAATGGTCTAGAACTTTCAATGTTTCCAAAAGGGATAAAAATGGCGGGACTTACTATTTTTAGTAACTCAACATTTAACCTCAGATTAACCCAAAATTTTACCCAAAAGGTGTGGAACTAGTAAGTAAACATCTCAGGTGAGTTTTGAATCAAGATCATATCTGGATTGCGAGATATTAAAGTTTCTATTTTTTGAAACTACTGAAAAAAGTTTTGAACTCAATTTTGAGGCACTTAGAGGTCCCTAAATGACCCAAAATTTGTCATAACCAATGAAGTTGGTTATAGTATGATATATCTCTTCACGATCTTTTTGACGCATTAAACAGTTTATCAATCAGACACTTGGATCAAAAGTTATGGCCTCTTGAAGTTGGACCTCCTATTTTTGGGAAATGTAAACAATGTGTTGGACACTCAAAAGAGCTATAAAGGGGAGAGTTACATGTGTTGGTGTATGATTTGGCATATCACAGGGCATATTTGTTTGGAGATAATTTAGGCGCCACTTTTGGGTTTTTGTGGCTCATGGTTTTGTAATTACCGTTGACAGTGTACTGTATTGTATCTCCTATATATTAGGATCTTGACATGGGGGTTGTGTGTAAGAGTCTTATAGATGTTGAGTTACCTTCTAGATATCTGGTTGGCTATACTCCTATGAATGCTTGCTCTACAAGTATATTGTAATCTTCTTTATTTCTGAATAATATATTGGGTGGCTTTGGAGTGTGGCATTTTTTACCTAAAAGGGTTTTCCCCCCATATATCTTGTGTTGTGAGATTTGCATTTGAATGTTGTTATTATCTTTCTATTAATGTGCATCTTAATTTGTAACTAAAAAAGTTAAAATTTGCATAAATATTTCCTCAGTAGATAAGTGGAGGAAGCACTTTCCGCATACCTTGCTTCCTTTCAGTTGGTATCAAGGCCTAATCACCTTTGGTTCTAGTTGTTGGATAGAGGGTTTTTTGATCTAATTTTTGTTTGAGTGGGTGCTTGTGCAAATGATTTTGAAATCTTTGTTGCATGAAAGAGATGGCAATCATATTTGGGAGGTTTGATATAGAGAAGTTCAATGGAGGAAAATTTGAGTTGTGGAAACTCAAAATGGAGGACTTATTGGTGGGTAGAGATCTATGGCTCAGAATATCTGGAACCATGCCATCGTGATGAAACAAGAAGATTGGGATATGATGGATCAGAAGGCTAAGGGTTTGATATGACTCTATTTGGTTGATTCAGTACTACTGAATATCCATGAAGAGAAGACTACAAAGGATCTTTGAAAGCATCTTAGATATATTTATGAGGCTAAATCCATGGTGAAAAGGTTATTCTTGTGAAAGAAATTATATTCTATTAGGATGGAAGATGTAGGATCTGTCACTAATCACCTGAATACATTCAATATGCTTGTTGCCTAGTTGACCTATTTTGGTGTGAAGATGGAGGAGGATTGATGAATGACATTACTATGTTCCTTACCAGATTGATGCGACCACCTTGTTATGGCCATTAGGAGTACCACTACCACCTTCAAGATAGATGAAGTGGTTTGTTTGTTACTGTCTGAAGAGATGCAAAGAAAGTCTTTAGAATTGGCTAAGGAGGCTCTTGCAGTTTGTGGTAGATCTAAAGAGAAGGGAAAGAAAAAGGATAAGAAGAAGGAAGAAAAAGGAAGATCCAAATCCTGTGGGAGATCTAAGTCTCTTAGAAAGTCCAAGTCTTTGTGTTGGAATTGCGGCAAACCTAGTGATTTCCACAAGGAGTGCAAGGAGGAGAAAAAAAGAACTATGATTCAAATTCTGACAAGTCCTCTCAGGATGAAGGAGAAGCATTTGTCACTGCCTTGGCAACACATGCATCTAAGGATGTGTGGCTTATGAACTTTGGTGCATCTTTTCACATGTCCTCATATCAGGGTTAGTTTTTGAAGTATGAAAAATACAATGGTGGAAAGGTGTACTTGGGTGATGATTCTCACTTAAAGATCATTGGCCATGGAAAATTCTTGATTTGATTCACTAATGGATGAGGGAAGGGAATCAATAGTTTTCTACATATCCCTAGTTTGGCATGAAACCTTCTTTCTGTAAGTTGAATGATGTGGGTGTGCAGGTTGTTTTCTCGAATGATATATGCAAGATGACTAGAGGATCTATGGTGTTGGCTAAGGGTGTTTGGATTGGAACTCTATTTCAACTTACTGCATGTGGAGTTCAATGCAATAGTGCATCTATTTTGAAGAAGAAAGCTTTAGATTCTTCATCCTCACCATTGGAACTAGCAATGAAGAGGACTGTTGCATCTACTTCTGATGGTCATGCTTTCTCGGTACCTAAGGGTGTTCATTCTATGGAGATGAAACTTCTAGTTGAGAATACAATGTTATGGCACCAAAGGCTTGGTCGCATTGGTGAAAAGGGATTGAGGACCCTAAAAAATAAAAACCTGGTTAAGGGTATGAATGACTGTAATCTAGAGTTTGATTTCTATGAACATTGTATTTATGGAAAACAAAACCATGTTTAGTTTTATTCCAATTCTCACAAATCTTCTGAGTTGTTGGACTTGATTCATTCTGATGTGTTTAGTCCTGTTATGTTCGTTCAATTTCAAAATCTATTTACTTTGTTTCATTCATTGATGATTACTCTAGAAGGACATGTGTGTATTTCCTTAGAAGCAAAATTGAAGTCTTTAGTAGATTCAAAGAGTTCAAAGCTCTTGTAGAGAATCAAAAGGATATAAAGATTAAGTGTTTGAGGATTGAAAATGGTGGTGAGTTTTGTTCAGTAGATTTCAACAAGTTTTATAAAGAACAAGGGATTGAGAGGCACAAGACAACTCCATATACCCATCAGCAGAATGGAGTTCCTAAGAGGATGAATAGAAATTTGATGGAGAGGGAAAGGAGTATGCTAGGTGGATCTAGCCTTGAACAAAAGTTCTAGGCTAAAGCTGTTGCTACCACTTGTTACCTAGTTAACAGGTCAGGAAAAAACCTTCATTAAGACACATTCGAGTATTTGGTTGTGAGGCATATGCACATGTGCCTAAGGAGAACATGTCTAAATTGGAGAAAAAGGCTATGAAGTGTATCTTCATTAGTTATGGCATCAATGTGAAAGGGTACAAGCTTTGGGATCCAATAGCTGAGAAAGTTTTGTATAGCAAAAGTGTGATCTTCAGAGAGCTCAATCTTCTTCTATTATCTTGCAGCTAGAGAAAGAAGAGAAGAAAGAGGATGTGGTTCATCTTCCTTCCACCCATGAGAAAGTTGAACCAAAAAAAACTATTGGACATGACAATGAGGAGAACTCTAGTAGCTCTAAAAGTTCATAAGAAGATGAAGAACCTCAACCTCAATCTTTGAGGAGGTCCATGCAGATAAGACAACAACCTCATAGGTTTGGTTATTCATTGCATGATTCCAGTTATATTTTTGATTTAATTTCTAACACTGATGAGCCTAGATCTATGAAAGAGGCTATGGGTATGAAATATGCAAGTTCCAGGAAGGAGGCCATGCAAGAGGAAATAGCTTCTTTGGAAAAGAATAATACTTGAGACTTGGTGCTTTTGCCTAAAGGAAGAAAACCTATTGGATGCAAATGGGTGTTCAAAAAAGAAATTTGGTGTAGATGGAAGTGTTGAGAAATATAAGGCTAGATTGGTTGTGAAGAGGTATTCTCATGTGGAGAGAATTGACGATGGTGAGATTTTCTCTCTCATTGCAAAGCTGACATCTATTCAATTCCTATTATCTCTTCCAACATCGTATGATCTAGAAGTGGAATAGATGGATATAAAGACAACATTCCTTCATGGTGACTTGGAGCAGGAAATCTATATGTCACAGTTAGAGTACTATGTGGTGAAAGGTAAAGAAAATATAGTTTGCAAGTTAAAAAAGTCTTTGTATGGTTTGAAATAGTCTCCTAGGATGTCATACAAGAAGTTTGATGCCTTTGTGTTGAGAATTAGATTTCAAAGATCAAAATTAGATCATTGTGTTTATTACAAGTTTGACAATGATCATATTCTCATTATTGCATTGTATGTCAATGATATGTTACTCATTGGGAATGGAAAAAATTTGATTTCTGATTTGAAGTCTCAGTTGTCATCATAGTTTGATATGAAAAATCTAGAGGTAACTCGGTACATTCCGGGGATGGAGATTAGAAGAGACAGAGCAAACATAAAACTTTGGTTAGGCCAGAGTAAGTATACTAACACTATGTTGCAAAGATTCAGCACGGTGGATTACAAACCTTTGACTGTTCATGTTACAATGGGGACAAAGTTATCTATTGTAGATTGTCCAAAGTCTCCTTTTGAGATAGAGGATATGAGTATATTTTCTTATGCTAGTGTGGTTGGTAGTTTGATGTATGCGATAGTCTGTACTAGACTAGACATTTGCAAAGCAGTGGAAGTCCTTAGTCGATTTATGGCTAATCCTAGATAGGTACATTGGGATGTGGTGAAGAGAGTGTTTAGATATTTACAGGGTAATTTCAAGTATTCCTTATGTTATCATGCTTATCCTAGAAGACCTTAACATTCACTTCATATTCATGGATTTTTTAATTCATATTGGGCACGTGACATTGACAGTAGGAGATCCACCAATGCTTATGTGTTTACTATGTGTGGTGGTGCTATTAGCTAGATGAGTAAGTGGAAATCTATGGTTGCTTTGTCCACTACTGAAGTTGAGTACATGGAAGCGACTCATGCTTGTAAAGAATCCATTTGGCTTAAGAGATTGTGTTCTAATGGTAGGTTTGATGCAGGGAAGATAACTATATGTTGTGATAGTCATAGTGCCATATGTTTGGTGAATAATCCTACTTTCCATGTGAGAACTAAGCATATTGATGTTAAATACCATTTTCTTCATGACATGGTAGAGGATGGGAAGGTAAACTTGGAGAAAGTTGACACTTTGACAAATATTGCAGATTCCTTGACAAAACCTATGAGCATAGAGAAGTTCAGATGGTGTTGAGTCTTTGGGCCTCTCGGCCCCTAGCAATTAAATCATGGTGTTGGTACACCCTTTTCTCTTTTGCAAGGTGTTTGACAATTGGGGGAATGTTAAGAAAAGTGTCTCAACCCTGCAACTTCAAAAGGTTACTATTCTTCCTAGTTTTGGTCTTTTTGAATACCCTTTATCTTGGAGAATGGTGTAGAACTTTCAAAGTTTCCAAAAGGGTTAAAAATGGTGAGACTTACTATTTTCAGTAACTCTACATTTGACCTTGGATTGACCCAATTTTTTTTGTAAAAGGTGCAAAACTGCTAAGTAAACATCTTAGGTGAGTTTTGACTCAAGATCATATCTAGATTGAGAGATATTAAAGATTCTATTTTTTTAAACTGCCAAAAAAAGTTTCAAACTCAGTTTTTAGGCACTTAGAGGCCCCTAAATATCCCAAAATTTATCATAATTGATGAAGTGGGTTATAGAACGATAAATCTCTTCACAAGATTTCTGACACATTAAATGGTTCGTCAATCAGACATTTAGATCAAAAGTTATGGCCTTCAGAATTTGGACCTCCTATTTTTGGGAAATGTAAAAACATGTTGGACACCCAAAGAGTTATAAATGGGAGAGTTACATGTGTTGGTGTGTGATTTGGCACATCACAAGGCATCTTTGTTTGGAGATAACTTGGACACCACTTTTGGGTGGTCTTGGCTCATGGTTTTGTAATTACCATTAACAGTTTACTATATTGTATCTCCTATATATCAGGAGCTTGAGATGGAGGTTATGTGTGAGAGTCTTATATATGTTGAGTTACCTCCTAGATCTCTTGTTGGTTATATTCCTGTGAAAGCCTGCTCTACAAGTATATTGTAATCTTCTTGATTTCTGAATAATATATTGGGCAGCTTTGGAGTGTGGGGTTTTTTACCTAAAAGGGTTTTCCCACGCATATCTTGTGTTGTGAGTTTTGCATTTGAATGTTGTTATTATCTTTCTGTTAATGTGCATCTTAATCTATAACTAAAAAAGTTGAAATTTGAATAAATCTTTCCTCAGTAGATCAGTGTAGGAAGAGTTTTCCGCATACCTTGCTTCCTTTCAAGAATATTGTTGAAGATTCTAGTCTTGACATTGATTCTCTGTATGCTAAAAGAACATTTTATTATTTGAAAAGGAAAAGTGGTTACAAGTTAGTTAGGAGATGAAAAATCTATATATACAAGTTAATTCTAATTGTAAGGATCCGTCGATGGGAGGTATTCCTCCTTTCAACATAGTCACTATACAAAAAATGTAAGGAGTGTTTGTACTCAATTTTTTGATGAAATTACAAGAATTTTCTTAAATTTTGTGTCAATATTTCTCCTTTGATCACAGGTTTATTGTATGTTTGATTTGAAATCATTTCTTCATTTTTCTTATACTTTTGGTTGGATAGGAAATGAAATAGAGACTTTGTGCTTTAATTTGAAGGAATCAGAAGAATATTTTAGAACTTTGTGTCTCCATATTCTTTGTTTATTGCATATTATTCATATGTCTAATGTCATATGTATAATTATCATAAATAAAATATATACATTAGAAAATAATGGACAAGAGCAGGATCATAATGGGCCAAGAAATGATAATGACAAAAATACATTTTAAGCTCAAATTTGTCCATTCCCTTTTAAAAAAATGCCTTGGGATTAGCTTAGACTTAGCCAAGTGTAAATCTCAAAAATTTCAAAATATTATAAAATCATTTACCTAGTTTATCTTGAAATTGTCCATAACTTTAATCTTAAAACTAATAGACTTTTTTTAACCAAATTCAATAAAACAAAAGGGTATTTAAAGGAAATACTCACAATTTTGAAAATTTAATTTGTTCATTGTTACAAATATTATTTATTTTATACATAAATTATATTTGAATTCATGAATGATATATATATTGAGAAACACTCATTAATTTCAAACATGTAAAATAAAATTTAAATTAAGAAATTATGTCATACTTTGGGCTTTGTTGGTGATAGATTTAAAAAAAAAAGTTTTTAATTTCATATTTTTTGACCAAAGAGGTCAAGTGTAACTCCCAAGTTCTCCATGTGGGTGTCATCGTTCCTCTCACACAACTCATACAAATGACTAAAAATAACCAGTCAAATATGTTAGTTATAGTCCAACTTGCAACCCCATTCTTCAATGATTTCTTACACCTATCATAAGACCAATGATACATGGTAGATAATGCCAACAAAGTATTTCAAAATTCCCTCCATATGTGTCATTTTATTTTCCATGTGGGTCCAAGATTTACAATATTTGACAAATATTTAGCAATTGCAACAACAATAGCACTTGCCAGATTTACAACACCTATTCCTAAGAAATTGTATTTACTAAAAATTAATTAAATGATTACATATATTAATCTATTCATCAATTTATATCTTAGACTATGAATATACAAATTCTTTATATATAATATTTGTATTCACCATGTTGATGGATCAAAAGTCCAAGATTGTTGTATTTACAATATCAATTGCAAAAGCATAAAATATTTAAACTTTTATAAAAGAAATATTATGTAAAATATAAAAAATGCATCAATATTTCCAATCACATTTTGTGATATACAAAATGAATTATCTCACATATAACTTATTAATATTAAGAAAGGCATTTGGATATAATGAGAACCCAAAAGATAGTTTAAATGCTTTTCAATATCACTAACATTTTTGAAAAATTATTTAAAAATTATTTAAATCATTTAATGTAAATATAATATCTGTAATGTATTTTATTTTTTTAAAATATGTAATATTTTATAATGTTAATGTTCAATATTTTTGTAATTAGTATTCTTATTATTCTTTACCCTTTTAAAAAATATCAATATAACTACTATTTCGTGGTTATCCCTTTGGTTGCTTATGTGAGCAACCACTACCTCATAAACAATTCACAAACTAATCACTATATACAAATTGTTTAAACCATTTTCTACATAAAGCCTCATTTAAAACACTTTACTTACATATCATCCATTTCAATGCTCAAGCAGTTAATAACAATTTTATACCTCATTCACAAAAAAAGTGGTAAATATTTGCCTTATTTTTATTAGCCAAAATTAACCTTTGACTATTAAAATGAATGATGTTTAAGAATAGCCCATTTAAAACACTTTTAAAATGTTTAAGTTCAATTCTCCATGCAAAATGGTTATTAAAAGTAATAAAAAATTTGTATAGAGGATTCTATGTAATAGATATTTTCAACATACATGTTAACCGCACTAATAGACATTACAGGTTCAGAATAACATTTGCAAAACACAGTTTTGTTATTTCAATGCCTCAAATAACACAAGGTACCAACTGTTAAGCTTTAAATTGACTCATTGGCCTACTGTAAGACCTGATCATACTCTACCCTTATGTGGAAACTACGGTGACAATTACAGGCCTCGCATCTCATTTCATCATCTTGGCTGGCCTTGAACTCTCCACATCCATGTTTGGCATGATAGGGAAGCTGAAGGGTGTGATTCTTCCAACATTCCATGTACTCTACCTTTCTGTGGAAACTACGGTGACAATTACAGGCCTCGCAACTCATTTCATCATCTTGGCTGGCCTTGAACTCTCCACATCCATCTTTGCCATGATAGGGAAGCTGTACCGCACCCTATTAATTGATTCATTAATAGCTGACCCAGAAACAAATTGGGCTTTTGAGGTTTCATTCCTTGGCTCTGAGAGTAGCTCTTTTGGATCCATCCTGACTCTATTCTTACACACAGCGAGCGGAATAATATTTGAAAAACAGAGAAACAAATGGAGTTCAACGATAGCAATGAATAACGATGACAGAACAGAGAGTCTTTTTTAATGCTTCCCTTAACTTCTGATCTGCTTTGAGACCTGCACCCACGAAAGCAAATATTTATCATACTTACATGACGTTTGAGCGTCATATTCAAGTCTGTAGCTATTTAGGGATTTTCTTTTATTATAAAGACTAACAAATCACTAGAAATAAATAATAATTTCTCTGAAATAGTTATATTTAGTGCTTACATTGCACTTTAATATTAAAAAAAATGGAGAACATGATTGCGTAGGGTAATAAATCATAAGTTAAGAATGCAAAGTTAAGCTAACAGGCTCCTTCTATTTCAGATTGGAACATTTAAGAAAAGGAAACTATAGTGATGCAAAATCAAACAAAACTCAATACCTTTTCCTTGGGTGTGAATGATGGATCCAAAATAAAGTTTTGATAATGATTGCTATGTTGAATTACTCTAGTGGACTCACTAATATGACAGCACGTACCTGCAGATTCTTCTTCATACCTTGGATGAGAGGGAAGCCTAAATTTATAGATTTGAGGTAGAGGAATGGAGGGTTAGGATTCATTTGTATTGGATGGCTAGGATTCAGTGAGACAAATTAGCGCAAGATTAGAAGCTTCTATGGGGTTCTATAAGGATGAAGGGTTGAGATTAAAGATAGATGGATGGCTGGGATTAAATGACAAAAATTAGTGCAAGGATGGAAGCTTCGAAGGAATTCTATAAAGATGAATGGTTGAGATTAAAGATGGATGGATGGATGGATGGATGACTAGGATTAAATGAGAAAAACTAGGAAAAAATGAAAACTTCTAGGGCTTATCTTTATGTGAATGGCTAGGATTAAAAATTTGCATATGTGAATGAATGGTGGAGATTTAAAGTTACTTTGACTTTTGAGAGATTGTCTAAGTTTAGTGAATCTAAACATCCTTTAGTTGGTCATCTGACTAGTTGAATTTTTAATTCATTTATTTGGGGATAATAAATAAGTGATTGAAATAGAATTTAAGATTTTTAGACTCAATAATTAAACTAGCATAGATATCTTAAATACAACTATCATAGATAAGTCTTGAGACACCTATATTGAAATTGTTATTGAGAATACATATTTACGCATTTTTAGATAGATGTATTTAAGATATCTATATTAGTTTAATAATTTTATTAATTTATTTCAATATATATAGAGTGAGGAGCTCAAATATATACATATTACTATATAATGCTAGTTATACTTAAACATTTATTTTATTTACTTTATAAATTTACATTTAAAGATTGAAGAATCATAAAAATTAGTTTTTAATTTAATGTAAATGATATGAAAAACTTAATTATAATTATAATTGTTTAATGGAATTAATTCCCATAGAAAAAATCTTTAATCTTTTAAAGATTTAATCTTTACATTGCCCTTATTTTTCTTTAATGTTCTTATTTTCCTTTGTGGGATGTAGCCACAATTCTTAGTTCTGTATAATTTTCAATAATTTAATCCAAATGATACTAGATATTTAATTTAAATAATTAATTCCCTTAGTAAAAATCTAAAACAAATGTCATTAAACTAAATATTAATTTTCTTTGCTTTTAAAGATTGAAGAACCCTAACCCTATCTCTGAATAATTTACCTGCCATTAGTTTCTTTGTGGTTTTCAAAGATTTGTTTATTTAAGAAAAATTTAAAAATGTTGCGTAGTACCCTTACCAATTAGACTTCTCTCCTTATCAAATAAACTTCTTCTCCCAATTTAATTTTCTCTATTTTTATTTGATTTGATTTTTCTCAAATTTACGTTTGAGTACTACTTATATTTATAGACATTATTTTATTGGCTTTATTTAAAAAAATACGTGAGATCTATTTTATTTTTATGTACAGTCAAAGTCATATATGAGTCTTGAGGCACCTATATTTAAATTGTTATTAAGAATAGAGATCTATGCTACTTTTATAATTTTATTAATTTATTTGAATATATAGAGGGAGGAGCTAAAATATATATGTATTACCATATAATGGTAGTTTTACTTGAACAATTATTTTATTTACTTTATAAATTTACATTTAAAGATTGAAGAATCCTAAAAATTAGTTTTTAATTTAATCCAAATGATATGAGAAACTTAATTATAATTGTCTAATGGAATTAATTCCTATAGAAAAATCTTTAATCTTTTAAAGATTAAAGAACTATAATCCTAATTAAACTAAAGTAATTTATTGTGCAATTAGTTTTCTTTGTAGGTATTGAAGGCAATTATTAGCTCTAACATTTTCAATAATTTAATCCAAATGATGAAAAAACTTAATTCTAATTTTTATTTAGAATTAATTGTATAGTAAAAATATTAATTTTATTTGTGGATTTTAAAGATTGAAGAACTATAACCCTAGCCCTCATTCAACTAAAATAAAGTAATTTACCTTACCATTATTTTTCTTTGCTAGCCTTTCACTAAACTAAAGTAAATAATTTACCGTGCCTTAATTTTCTTATTTTTCTTTGTGGGATGAATTAATTCTCATTCTAAAAATATAAAACAAAGGTCATTAAGATAAATATTAATTTTCTTTGTTTCTTTTAAAGATTGAAGAACACTAACCCTATCTCTCATTAAACTAAAGTAAATAATTTACCCTGCCATTAATTTTCATTATGGTTTTCAAATATTTGTTTATCAAGAAAAATATTAAATAAATTATAATTTATAGTTTCCATAATTTAAGCTGCACTTTAACTACAATTTTCTTTTTAGTTTATTGAGTAGCATGTAGATACAATAAGAGTAAATAATACACAATGCTAATCTAACCTTCTATAAATAATAGCTAGAGCATTGAATCACTTCATAAATTCATTTTGTAGGAAAAATAAAAAAAGATGGTTTCATAGTACCCTTACCAATTAGACTTATCTCCTTATCGATTAAACTTCTTCTCCTAATTCAATTTGCTCTATTTTTATTTGATTTGATTTTTTTCAAATTTATGTTTCAGTACTACTTAATTTATACACATTATTTTATTAGCTTTATTAAAAAATATGTCAACTCTATTTTATTTTTATGTACTATCAAAGTCATCCCTTAATAGGTGTAATTATTTCTAAATGTCGGCTCATTAACACATTCACGCTACTACACTTCACCCATTGGTACCACTATAGTTACACCTCTTAATTAATTAGTTTTCATTGTTTAATTAATTAGTGTAGAGGGGTGTGAGAAATTAATTTTAATTAAATAAATATGATTTATTTAATTAATTTAATGATGGATGGAATATTAAAAGGATAATTGTAATTAATTAAATAAATATTAATGTTTTGTATGAAAAGAGCGAGATAATGAGGTTGAATGGCTAGATCCTCCTTTCAAGGACATATCAATTGAGTTGAATCACACTTTTACAAGAGGATTCACCTACAAGTTAGGTTGTCACTTCGAGTGATGTGGGAATTAAGAGATTTTCAATTAATGTATTAATTTAATGCTCAAATATCCTTGAAACCATAATTATGCAAAACAATAAGTAAAATGGTGAATTACGACAAATGCTTGCAGACTAACGTAGTAAATAAAGATTATTTACTTGTCATTTTTTGAAGTTCAAGATGTAGAATATTTGGGGACACTGGAACTCACGCCCCTATCTAAGGTGGTGTTTTCTTTAGGGAATCCTGATCTCCTTCTGACACTGATGATCACTGTACTTTTCATTTCCATCCCGAGAGATGCGGAGGACATTAGCACTAGTGCCTGAGTCCAATGTAGGGTATTCTTCAAGATGAAGGAACATCTTCAGATGTTGATTGTCATTGTCACAATGATTTATGTGTTTTCAACCTTGGAGGACAATAGCACTAGCGCTTGAGTCCAAGTAGTGCTTTTCTTTAGAGATCTAAAATTCTTATCTTCTGCAACCTTCCTCTGCAACTCCACTCCATGAAATCTGATACTGGTAACCTACAATCACAAGGAGTGTGGTTGGTGGTTGTGGTGTTTAGAGGCTTGCCTCAGTCAAGCCCCAGAAGGATATTCAAGTCTTACGAACACTATTGTTAGATAAAGAATGTGTATCCCTATGGGATAAAGGCAAAAACAAATTGATAAAGATTCAAACACAAATAGATATCACCTTGGAGGTGTAGATCTCACATAGATGAAGATTCTTCAACACATGAGAAGAGGAAGCTAAATAACAATCACAATGACAAACACAATAACAATGCTCTACTTTGCAACAATGAATGTCTTGAATGCTCTAAAATCATAAGTTCACCAAAAGTTTATAATCATCTTCTAGTTTACAAATGGAACCCTAAACATACTTATATATGCAACTAAATATATTGTCGCTTTAAATTTCATAATTCAAACTTAAAATGTCAGAAACGAAACCTCTTAATAGTCACATAGTGGAGATTTAAATTTGGGACCCACCTGAAATAGGGAAGGACAAGGGTGTGAGTGCTCGTGTCCTCAGTTCCTATTTTAGGGCAGGGTTAAGTGCAACAATGTCCCTCAAGCCCCATATTCAAATTTGGGACCTCCCTGAAATAGGGAAGGACAAGGGCATGAGTGCCTGTGTCCTTAGGTCCTATTCAGGGTAGGATCAAGTGCAACAATTTTCCTCAAGCCCCATGTGACATGGGTTTCAGACCATTTTCTTTTGGAAGTCAAAATAAACATGCTACATGCAAAATAAGGGACCTGGGAGCTAAACTTAGGAGGAAAAAGCCCACGCAGACATTTTTCAACATAACATTTAGCCCCCACTTTAATGTATGTATGAACGCAATGCCCATACATGCATTAAAGTACGGTCAAAACATAGCAAACACACAAAGCACTTGAAGACATTAGAGAAAACACATTAGAGACACGCCAAACACATCAAAGACAATATCAGACACGCAAAACATAGAGAAGACAACATTGAAGACACGTAAAACATGATGATTATAGTGAATGCAGTGATTATTTAATTTTCATTTTCATATATAAATGAATGCAGATGCATATGCATGGAAAGTAAAAATTCAACACACAACCCAAAATGTAGGAGGGCCATTTCTCCATGCTCTTTGGACTACATATGGGGCAACAGACATGCAATACAGAACCTCAAGTGTAAGTGGAGCACGTCACTACACTCACACAAGAGGGAAAAAAATGCCATACAAAGCCCAAGTGGGGCTTAACTACACAAGGGGGGAAACACACGGAAGAGACACAAAAACATGAGCATTCTATAGCATGCCAAAGACATACTATATGTCTAAAACATGACAAACAAGGTGATGGAAGGAACTTATTGCTAAGCCCCCACCAGCTTAGGCACATTATAGGAACACCAAATGGTTGGGCTTATTCCATAACAACTGTCAAAGACACGCTTAAGGGAGGATAGTATCAAATCCAACCCCGCCTACTCGAAGAATTTTTGGAATAGAAGGATGTGCACTAGCTCAAGAGATACACCATCCTGCCTCACGTAGAGGGATTTTGAATAAAAGGATATGCACAATATCCCATATCCATAGAGGACTAAATGATTGCAATATAGAATAAAGATGTGCACTCGTGGTGGAGATACAACATCCTGCCTCTACAAAGGGCTTACAAAAATGCTTCATTCATGCCAAAATCATCAGACAACTTACCTTTATATGCCCCCACCTTAAGTTTTTTATGTCGTGTACTGATGTCAAGCACATTAAGGTAGAGAGAAAACACACAAGGGAACAAGAGCTCTCACAAAGCCCATGCCCCCAAAGGTGACATGTGCCCCACGATCAGTAAATCTTCCCACAAACACACAATTTCTTGCAAGAAGAGAGGTTAGAAATATTTCTCTAAGATAATAACCACATCACATGATAAAAAATAATGCATGAAAACAATCACATAAAGAGCCAAGGTTATACTACAGATTTAGAAACCTAATATAACTATGGGACTGTACTGCATAGATCTCAGAACTGAGTGTAACCAAGGCAAGACCCAAGAGAAACAAAGTGCATGGAGTAGCTATATTGTTATCATTTGTTAGAAAATATAAGACATCATCAAAATATCACATGGAGTGATTCTACTAGCCAATCATTAGATAATATATATCAACCCCATTGTCATGTGTGGACTAGGTCTATTTTTCCTTTCTGGATGAAGGGACACATAGTCCATATTAGTATTAATCATTTTTCATCATCTGCCAGCTATATAGAACTACTAGAAGAAGGTAAATAATAAATCAAGAGAGGGGAACAAGTGCCTTAGGGTTGTCATGTGGGAAGGTGCTCCCAGGTCACCAACCACAATGTTGTGTCCCTAAGGCATAGGTAAGGTAATGTGTAGATCCACTGGAACTTTCCCTAGTAATGATGGTTATGATAGAACTTGCTTGGAGAATATTTACAAACTTCTTGTTCTTTATGAGATGACATCTATTGGAGGTTATGTGACTATAGTGCATGACAGTTATATGTTTATGCTTGAGCTATCTCCGGAGTACTTTTATCAAACTATATTCTATACTATGAGACCCACCCTTAGTAATTACTAACCATATTTTTTTGTGTTGATCTAGGATCATATGAGTTCACTTTTGTATAATTTTCTCGTATGACTCATTACATGATGTAGATCTTATGATTCCTATTAATGACTAATTGGCAATAAGGTTATGTTTGTTTATGGTTGATATGGTTTATGATATATACATATATAACTCATCATGTGATTTCACCTTCCTTTAGGCAATATTGTTGAATGGTATAGACATATGTTCTAAATAGAGATGTGGCAGGATTAACCATTGATATGATCTGATGTTTTATGTTGATATCTTGCATAGAGATTTAGTTCATGATGGGATGCTATGATTTCAATATTCTATGAGAATTTTAAATTTATGTTATGAAATGTCTCTTGACTATTAAATATAATATTGTTACTTTTGTAATAACGACTTGTTATGGATATACAATGCACATATTGATGTTACTTATTAATTCTTTGGGTATGATATTAGTGATAACCACTGACCTCAGAATGAGTGTGGAGGTACATACTAGCTAGTGGAAATGAGGAAAATACAAGGGGACCCTATTTTGTGAAACTAGAAGAGCTGACCAAGTCTATGTGGAGAGACTTAGGTCCTTTGTATTTTGAAATGTACTACCATGTGTTGTGTTTTACCTTGTGCTATATTATGTAGCGTCATATGTCATGGTGTTGTATTATGTAGCATCATATGTCATGATTGTTCTTTGTGTTGTGTCATGCATTGCTATGTATTGTGTAACTTAAACTAATTAAGTTTCCCCTTTAATCTTTTATAAGGGTGTAAAATAATTTAATATAGTACCTTTGTCTTAAAAATAAAACATTAAGACCTAAGTTTATGTCTAGGCACTTTTGGAGGGGAAAATTAACAAAAAAAATAATTTTTGAAAACCTTTATTTTTTTTACCTTAAATAGGGTGATTAAAATTAGAGAGGTGTTGAGTCATCAAAAAGAGGGATGTGTGTGTTGTAAATATTTAAGACGGCTGTAATAGAAACCATGGAAAAGAAAAACAAGTGTCCCCAACTGAGGAGACAAGTGTTTGCCTCTCAACAAGAGAGGTGTCAAGGGAGGAAATTTTTAATCAATTATTCTGGGGAAAAGAGGGGGGGCCTTCTCCTTATCCTCCTAGTTGCTATAAATTTTCTTTTTTTACCATGGCTGGAACCTTCTGGGAAACCATCTACTATAATTTTTTGGAATCACTTGAAATTGTGTTTTTGACCTATATTATATGGATCACTTTCCTTTACTGGGATTTTTGTACCTTCTAGTTTGTTTGGAAAGACATGCTATAATTTCATTTTTCATCTACAGTAACTATTGTACCATCTACTAAAAAATGCTTTCCATCAGTAGTGACTACCTTATCACCTGCTATAATTTTTCTCTATAGACTAGGAGGGTAAATCTTGTACATAGAGGTCTAGTAGTGGAAAAAGAGTAAGCTGAATATCTATGGATTTGGATCTACCTCCTCCAAGTGTTGTGCAAGGATCCAATTAGGCATCAATCCTTGGTGGAATCCCTAAATTATTAGCACCCTAAATTGCATAGAACATGTTACAGTAAATTGTGTGGATAAAAAAAAATGTATTAACTATCTTATATTAATTTCCAGGAAGAATTTTTTTTCTATTTGTGCTGGGTATTGTATTGTTGAATGTAAAGTAATGATTGAGGTAAAGAGAGAGATGTCCTAAGAAGAATTTTGAGAGAATCTAGGTGGGTAAGTGTACCCAAAAGTTTTATGTTCCTTGTCCCTACATGTTGATGTTTGCTCTTCTCCTATACAAAAAGGGAATTGTTGGAATATTACTTAGGTACAATATTGTGGCTTGAGGTGCTTAAATTGTGCAAGGTTGAGTTGTGATGTTGTGTGAAATTGTGTCCTTGCTGTTGAAAAACTATGTTATTGTCATGCTATGTAGTTGGTATATCTATTCTACCTAGTCCCCCTACGGTTTCCCCTAGCTCAGGGGTGGACAGATTCTATCCTAGGCTGGGAGGTGAGCATCCCACTGGCTATATCCAAGAATTTTAGTTCCTATTCAAGTCTTAGCAGGCTAAAGAAGAAAAAGTAAAGAAGATTGAAGGGTGTAGTGACCTATAGTTATTGATGGCAGATGACTGATACATGTTGAGTGACAAAGGGAAAGAAGAGAGGAAATCATTGCAAGGTCTAGTGCTGCGAGAGGGGTCAAATTTGAGTAATGGGAGTGTATGTCATTGTATACTATTAATGTGTTTGTAGGAAGTATGTACTTTGTAAAATAAAGAAATGAAACTGATGTAAACTAGCTTTGTATATTTGTTACATACTTGCTCTGATATGAAATGGATTTGTGCCAAGGAAAAAACAAGAGAAGAACTAACAAGAAAATAAAATGAAAGAGAAATGCTAACTATATTTTTGGATATGAAACCTTTGAATCATTTCTAGCATGGAATGCTCCTAATGTAAAATTTTAGAAATTAGGACTACTGTGATGTGTATATAAACATATGCATCCTTTTGTTACAATACACGGGTTCCTTGATACCAAGAAAGAAGAAAAAAAAAGATCTTAGACCTAAATTTATTTTTAATATCTCTTTTTATATTATTAGAATGAAACCCTCCCTCATCTAGTTGGAATGAGACCTCACTTTGTCCTTCTTTAGTTCTTTTTTGGTGGTTGATCAGAAATATGTCAAGTGAAGTGAATTGGGAGGGGGCCTATATGTTGTGGAGAGGTTTTGAATGGCTACTACATGTACTGCTAGGCAAAACTCTGTTTCTTGTACTTAAACCACTAGTATACTCCCCCTGCAGCTCTGGTATTTCTCTATTCTATCACAAGGATGAAACATGTCACACCTTTTGAGTTGAGTAAAGACAATGGAATTTTCTTTGAGGAAGGAACATGAATACCTGATCAATACTATCCATTGCATTTCAAATCATGATCAATACTATTCTAGAAACAAAAGAAAATAGAATCTAAATTAAATAAGGGAAATAAACCTTTCTCTACCTCATAGCTCTGAGGGTCATTCAAAAGATGCCACAATTACCTACAAGTTGAATAGGACTGTTGTACTCATTTTTGGTGGATGATCTTCTCTCGATGTTCAGACACTACCAAACATATAAATGAAAACAAATTGGTCCCAAGATCAATGATTTTACTCCATTTCTTTTTGTGTATTCATGCATTAATGGTTTATACCTAGTTTTGGCTTGACCAGCCTCCTTCATCCCTGAGATCACCTAAGTGTGCCACTATAGATTAAAAAAGAGATGTTATTCAGGGGCTATTCTAATGACGATGTTTTCTCTTCTTGAAAGAAAATTGCTTCCTACTGCACAATATAAATGAACTATTCATTATGGGAAAGATGCACACACTTTCCCTTAACTAAGTCTCGATATCCTAGCATTGAAAAGTTGGGCTTCTTGGGCAATAATGTCGACAACATTATATATTGCGCAGAAGAAAATTTTCACATGATTTGAGCAACAACATAAGAAAAAAAAATGATAGAGACCCAAAAATCGTTACATTGACCAAAATCATATCCCATGAATGGAATGAGAGAAAAAAAACAATCAATCATCAAGAAAAACACCAAACGGGTTGGAAAAAGTTGATTGAAGGAAGCCATGGGTGTTCATAGAAACTAAAGCATTAAGCTGGGTTCATCTCTGTATTGACACATTAAGAGCCAACTATCAAACAAAACCTAGATCATGCTAATCTCCACCTCATGAAGAGGCTTGGTAATGTAACAAATAGATTGTGCCCAAGGTAAAACAAGATAAGGAAATAGAGTAAAGAATCAAGTTTATACCAGATGGTACATCTGGAAGTAATGCAAAAAATATAGAACTGGGAGTGATCGACCTGCCCTGGCCATAGCCAAAGTGTTCTCCTACCCAACAAAAGATAGAGAATCTCAAAAGATGCATCATTTTGGGCAAGCAGCTCATAGATTAGGGTAACAATTCTTGAGATACCTTAGGGTTAGGCATATAGGAGAACAATATCCCCATCATTGATGTGAACTTGGGATATATATATTTCACTTCCTTCGCTTTCTACTTTTCTTTTGGGAGTCATATGTTGTTTGAACTTAGTCTGACTTATCATCTTGAGAGGGGTGCTAGGTGCCCTAAAACAATAATGTGTACCCAATTATGCGAAATATGCTATGGTAGTGAAGTATATGCCATGAGACCTACCTCAAGGTCATATAGTTAGCACTCTAACATATCAACCTCCATGGAAAATCTTAACTTGATTAGAAGTTTGATAGTTTTAATATTTAAGTAAACGTGTGGCAATTTCTGTGTGTACCCCTCCTGCTTAGTCTAGCTAGAATTTTGTGAAGTACTTAATACTTTAAAATAGATTTATCATTAGGGAGGCTTAGCTTTTGATATTAGTTTGAAATTAAGATTAATTTTTTTTAGTCTTGATAGAATAAGGGAACTCTTAACCCTAAAAGAGGAAGCTTCCCTTCAAGATATAGTTTTGTCTTAAGGGAAATAATAAGGGTGGTGATTGTAAGAGTAGACATACATATTGTTCTGACTCTTAGAGAAGGATTATATGAACTTTTCCCTAGTGCTATTACTTCGGCAATGGTTATTAATTGAATAACGAGGTTGAATTTCAGATCTTTAAAACAAAAAAAAATGTTTCATCATTGTGAGCATGTTTTATGTGAGGACGTTACATAGGTATCAGAGCAAGGTTCCCAACTCTGGGAGCTTCGGGAATAGGCTGTACAAATTGGATTATTTTGTTTTAAGAAAATAACTATTAAGTGCTTGTAGTGTGCCCCATCCTTACCTTGGTGAATTATGTTAGCAATAGAATAGGAGGATGTGGTAACGAGATTAATGTATTTATCTAGTGAAACAATAGTGGATTTAATAAAATTTCTAAATGAAAAATTTCTAATAGTGGATTTAATAAACAAGAAGCATTCATGTATTGGACCTATATCATTGTAAATTGAGTTTCCTATGCCTCCTAGGAAACTCAAAATCATGAATTAAATCTAGTTTCCTTATGAGCCCCTACATATATATTTCCTTAGTTAATTCTCTTGGTGTTTGATAGTATAAATTGTGATTTCTAGTTGCATTGAATTGTGGAATCTTCATATTATGTTCATATGAGACTTAAGTTTTAAAACAAATAAGAATGTCTTTCAATTGATTTAAAGTGAGATTTATGTGAATATTTAACTCTCTTTTTGAAAGGTGGTTGGTTCTCTAGTGGATTGAGAAACTTCATGGAATGTGATTACTTTACATATTATGGCTTGAGAGTTGAGAAAAGAAAATTTAGTAGAGAAAAGTGGAAAGAATAGGTTGTTAAAATTTGTTCAACATTACGTTATGAATTCCTACATTTTCTAGTGTTTAAGAGTAATAAGTTCTTGTGTATTTTTGTTGTGTGAGTTTAATTGGATAGGATTCAAATCATACTTAGAGAAAAATATGCTCTTACTTGTGTGTTTTCTTGTATTCGTATAGGTGAAATCTAAATGTGAAAAGGGGATTGTAACATATACTAG
Source organism: Cunninghamia lanceolata (assembly GCA_027924645.1). NCBI lineage: Eukaryota > Viridiplantae > Streptophyta > Pinopsida > Cupressales > Cupressaceae > Cunninghamia > Cunninghamia lanceolata. The sequence goes on from BSBN01000244.1 coordinate 2,336,381, forward strand.
ATGAATTAGATTTAATATTTAGAAATGTGAAAACTTTTGTGATATGTTGTGTCAAATAATTTGCTTATATTACCCTAAAGAATGTATGCACTTTGTGTATTGTATATTATGTGTTGAGCAATTAGGAATGCTTGATAAAACATATTTCGGTTTAGGTCATCCTTGTACTTTATCTTGAATATTGGGTTTGCGTGAAGACATAGTAAAAATTTGAAAGTGTAGAAAAATTATTCATTCTAGAAAAATAGATAAAACTAGGATAGAATGAAGAAAACAATCACTCACCATATATGGTTTTCAATGCAATAGCATTCAAGTTAAATTAAATGTAGTAAGACCTAGTGGAGCATAGGAAATATAGTGCATGGTATGACAATGAATTATAATTACAAGATAAATTAGGGGTCAAAATATGTTTTGTGTGATTGAAATTGAGATTTTTTTTTTCTGCAAAATGAGGTTGCTATAAAAAAAATTAGATATATTTGACTACTTAATGAATGAACCTAGTAATAGGTGCAATAAGTGAGATTAAATTTCATGTGGTGTAATGTGATATGTATGTGGAATTTAACATGTGTTGTGATGTGATTCGAACTGAACCCAATAACTATAGAGAATTTAAGGAGAATGCCTTGGTCTGGCATTACTTTAAGGAAGGAGGAGTCACCCCTTTCCTTGAATGTTTGAATGAACATGATGAAAATTTGTCTGTTCAATTTGCTCAGTCTTGGGATAACCGCAAGGTGCAAATTGGGAATGTCAGCTTTGTGGTCTCTAAGAATGACATTGCTATGGCTACGGGTCTCTCTCCAAAGGGAATGAAGATGTAGAAAAAATCTAGGGTTTTAGATGTTCAGAATCATAAATTGTTTCTTGGTGAAGGAGAGGAGTTGGTGCCTTACCAAGGTAGCTTTGAAAGAGCTTGTCTTCCTGAACCGTGGGCTGACATGTGTTATATGGTGATGAAGTATTTCACCCTTGATGGTCATTTCACTAGGTTCTATCACTACCATCTCCCTTTATTGAATCATTTTAGAAGGAATGCCACAATTAGTTTCCCTTTCTATTTGCTTTCTTCTCTTGAACACTCTGTGCAACATGTTAAAAAGGCTTTGCTGAAGAAAGCTAATGAAAAGCCTATTCCTTTACACCAAGGGCTCATTCATCATTTATACCAGTTTCACTTAGCCCTATCTCCTCCTTTGTCTCTTTAGCCCTCTAGTCAGAATACCCCTGTCTCTGTGAAATGAAGTCTTGATACTCCTAGTCAACCCCTTTTTGGTGATCCTTGCTCCAGTATTTCTAAGTCTTTGACCAAGAGTGTTCAAAACCCTCCCTCCAGATTTAAATTGAAAGCTAAAAGACATCTCTCAAATGTGGACATGGAGGCTAACCTTTTGAAGAATGATATTGGGGTTTCTAGGACCTAGATTAAGCAGAATCAGGGTGGGGAGGGACCCTTACGGAACCTCAAAAAAGATAAAATGGAGGGTAAATTTGCTGTCATTAGGGGGTCTAGTAGAATTGCTAGCAAATGGGCTCCCAAACTGAAGTTGATTGACTATTCAGAAAGCAATTTAGAAGCCTCCACCCACAAGGAGGAAGATCTCAAGACTAATGTTTAGGAAATTGCTATTGAAGATTCTGGTGGTGAAGAAGAAATTGAGGGGCACAACATTCCTATGGAGGTCTTTGAAACTGAAGCTAATGTTGGGGTTCATAATCCTATCCCCATTGGTGACTTTGTGGGTATTGGTGATATTACTGTCCAGGTGGAAATGATTGATATTGATGAGGACATTGGGAAAGATATCTACTCTATTCCCACTTTTGTTCCTATTGATCTTGACAATACTACTCAAGATGGTAGGGAAGAAGACAATACGGTGGAAACTAATGATGCTGACAATTTGTCTCAGCTAAAGGAATGGGTGGAGTTCCTAGAAAATAAGGTCTCTTCTCTTGGTAATGTGATTTCTAACATGTTATGTAAGACTACTATGGACAATCTCTCTTTTCTTCAGGAGCAGGAGGTTCTCATGCATGGATCTGATAATGACAGGGTTAAAGAACTAGACAAAATGCTGGAATTTCTTTCGAAGGGAGAGGAGGACATCTCTTCCTAGTCTTTCTTTGCTTTGTGTTTGTTGGCTTTTTACTGTTAGTAACTTTTTGCTGTCTATTGGGCGTATGTAAGCTGTCGGTGGTTGTTTTGGCTCTTTTTGTTTTTTGAGCCTTTTCTGCCCTTTTTGGGTTCTGTTTTGTAATATGGGATTGTCCCTTGGTTTGTTACCTTATAATATCAAAAACATGTGTTATGATGTGAGAATACTAGTAATGTTGTGATTGTATCTCAAAGTATGTGATATAGGATATCCAACTTGGGAAGAGGAGTTTAGTTGACATAATGTATGATCCACTTAAGCATGCGCTTGTGATAATTGTATATATGTGTAAATAACCCTTATGACTTAACAGTGAAATGTTAAAACAATAATATGTATTGAAGTGTGTTTTATGGAGATGTGTGAGTTACCCTTCATGTTCTCATATGATGAGATGTCTAGTGCCACCCCTATTTGAGGGCATTGTCTCATGACCACATTGGAGTACAGTCCCTCTTCTTCCCTAATTAAACTACATTGGTTGGTTTGTATTGTAAACCCTGTTCTTTCTATTGTTCCAGGGGTTGAGGACGGACCTTAATGTGCCCTAAGCATATACTCCATTCTAGCTATAGACACATGGCAATTTATATTGATGTCATTGTGGAACTCTTGTATTTGGGAAGCTACTATCAGTGATGAGGTACTAATGCTACATTGGATACAGATAGTGTTATAGCATTTGGTCTTGAGATTTGATAATGGTTCCAAACAAAAATGATTGGTAACTTCAGGTAGTGACACATTATGTGCTATCAAGATGATTAGAGAGATAAATTAGGATAAGTGTGACATGGTATTTGAGATGGCAAGTTGATCAAATGATAGTTGTGTGTAATGAGATAATAGTGAATGATACGTTGTTACAAGGATGATATGACTTTGGAGGTGACTGTCAGTATAAGTATGAGGTGTATTGTTCTCTACCTAGAATAATTACAGATGACCTTATACATACATGATTTCTTAGATGAATGATACATGATAACCATATAGGCTTGTGGGTTTTCTCTTATGAGGTGGATGTCAGATCTTATATATGACTCATTTGTGGCATATGTCAATGGACCTTGGTATGATGGCAGGATTCTGGGTTGTGTGGGGCAGGTGCCTATTCATGTGGATTCTTCATGCAGATATATGATCAAGTTATTACGGGTTGTGTGGGACACACTTATTAAGACATGGTAAATTCTTCATTGATTTTCATGTGGTTTGAGAACCACCATATTATTCTATGGTTTGAGAACCACCATACTATTCTATGGTTTGAGAACCACCATATTATTTTGTGGTTTGAGAACCACCGTACTATTATGTGGTTTGAGAACCACTATATTATTAGATGTGGTTTGAGACCACCATGATATTGCATGCTATTATCTTATGTGGTTTCAGACCACTGTGTGATTTGCCTCCTCCCCTTAGGAGACCTTGTTGCAAGGTCACATGGTGTCGTAATGTGCAAACTTCTAAGAGATTATTGGAATGTTTATTTATGTGTTGAATATTTTGTTTGCAAGTCAGTAGTGTTTTGTTATTTTGCACTAATTGGCCATTTTTATGGTTAAGTTAGTCCTTTTGCCTCAAGGACGTGTTCTTGGATAAACTTAGGATAATGCAATGATTGCTATTTGATCTCCACTTTTTCAATGATTCATTATATTTGTTTTCTTTTACCTTATTGAGGTTTAATTTATGAGTTTGTTTTACTTCTTTAATTTTCTCATTTGAGGCACCTTAATGTTGCAACTACTGGTATGTGTAGAGTAATGTGACTACTATGTACTGTCATATCCTAGAGGGATCACTAATAGGTTGTATAGGGGAGTAGATGACCTGGGGAATCTTGTTCATACTAGGAAGTGTAAGGTGGGCTCCTTGAGAGGACATTGAGACATTCTTTCTTGATCTATTCTTGGCACAATGTTTTCTACATGGCATGATTATACTTTGGATATTGGCACTATGGTATGGATGATATTGGTTTTTTCTTTAGAGGTGAGATTATAGTGTTACACTATTTGATATTGGCACAATGATCCTACATTGCACGATTATTCATTCATTGGTTATTGGCTCTATGACACCATGGATAGCTCAGTGGCATATTAGTGTTTTCCTCCTCGTAATACCCCCTTCTTGTTGAGCCTTATGGTGTGAGCTATGTGATGTCTTCATGATGAGTATATATATTGATACACATGAATATGGTCTTCATCTTGTGATTCACCTAGGAGAGGTATGTGTTGTGAAGGACACTCTAAATTTGGATGATATGTAATATGTGGGATTGAGTTTTTGTGTTATGTGAGTCATTGAGTGATGTTGAGAATCAGATGTTAAATTTTTTGACTAAAATAGAATATGTGACTTGACTCTATTCCTTAGATATAAATTTGTTCATTCATGATGGTAGTAATGATTTAAGGACTTGCTTAGCTATTAGTGATAACTTTAAGAAACCCCCCCTAAAAATATATAAAATCCTAGTGAATATTTCATTTTTTTAAAAACAATATTAATTTCTATTGGCAAATCTTTCCTATTTTTTGAAAAAAATATTAATTTTATTGGAGAATTATTTTAAATTGCTAGAAATTTGTAGAAAATCCTAGTGAATCTTGACGAAAAATAGGCAAATGCATTGATTACCATGGTGAATCATTTTTTTTTAAAAAAACAAATTCCTATGGAAAAGTAAGTGCCTGAGAGTGGCAGTGATTGACTAGATTAAGGTGTAGTGCTCGTGTCTATAATTCCTTAATTACTTAATATTTTAAATCAAACATTAAATGTTTTAAATTAGTCCTAAATTATTTTTCACCGCCCTTGATTTAATTTATAATCTAATAGTTTGGGTTAAATTCCATGGGCAAAAATGTACCCACAGAGCTCCAATGCCCATGAGGCCCGAAATTGCATTTAGCTCATTCATCTCCATTGAGATCAATGACCTAAATGCAATTTTGGGCCCCATGGGCATTGGAGCTTAGCAGGTACATTTTAGCCCACAGAATTGAACCCCACACATTAGATTATAAATTGAGATCAAAGGCCCAAATACAATTGTGGGCTCAATGGGCATTGGAGCTCCATGGGTACATTTTAACCCATGAAATTTACAACCCCAGTCATTAGATTATAAATAAAATCAATGGTGGTGATTAAAAATTGGTGATATGGCCCTAAATTAACCAATAATTATATAATTTTATTAGCAAATTAATTTCATTTTCTACTATAACTTATAAAATTTAGGCGAATCTAATCTAATCACGTATCGAATATTGTGGTGAATGTTTGAGTTTAAAATTTTAATAAAATAAATGTTCTAGCGATTTAGCTAGGACTAAAATAAAATTTTGTAAAAATGTGGTGATTCATGTCGCATTATAGTTTGTACTATTAGCCAAATTTTGAATCCCCAATTTCAACTATTAGCCAATTAGTGAATATTAGCCTCTAAAAAAATTACTAATAGCTATTAAAAATAAGCTATGTCATTAATTTACATTGATATGACTTAATATAATATGGTTTTTTATTGTTATATGATGACATAAAATAGTTTGTTAATTTAAATGGATTAGCCTTTTCTGTTAGGGACTTCCAGGAGGAAGTCTATGCAAGGGGGGAGAATGTAAGGTGATGTGTAGATCCACTAGAACTTTCCCTAGTAATGATGCTTATGATAGGACTTGCTTGGAGAATATTTACAAACGTCTTGTTCTCTATGAGATGACATCTATTGGAGGTTATGTGACTACATTGCATGATAGTTATATGTCTATGCTTGAGCTATCTCCAGAGTACTTTTATCAAACTATATTCTATGATATGAGACCCATCCTCAGTAATTACTAACCATATTATTTTGTGTTGTTCTAGGATCATATGAGTTCACTTTCGTATAATTTTCTCATATGACTTATTAGATGATGTGGATCTTACGATTCCTATTAATGACTAATTGCTGATAAGGTTAAGTTTGGTTATGGTTGATATGCTTTATGATATATACATATCTAACTAATCATGTGATTTCACCTTCCTTTATGCAATATTGTTGAATGGTATAGTCATATGTTCTAAATAGAGATGTGGCAAGATTAACCATTGATATGATCTAATTTTTTATGTTGACATCTTATGTAGAGATTTAGTTCATAATGGGATGCTATGATATCAATATTATGTGGGAATTTTAAATTTATCTTATGAAATGTCTCTCAACTATTAAATATAATATTTTTACTTTTGTGATGAAGACTTGTTATGGATATACAATTCACATAATGATGTCACTTATTAATGATTTGTGATAACAATTGACCTCAGAATGAGTGTGCAGGTACATACTAGCCAGTGGAAATGGGAAAAATACAAGGGGACCCTATTGTGTGAAACCAGTAGAGCCGACCAAGTCTATGTGGAGAGACTTAGGTCCATTGTATTATGAAATGTACTACCATGTGTTGTGTTTTACGTCATACTGTATTATGTAGCATTATATGTCATGGTGTTGTATTATGTAGTCTCATATGTCATGGTTGTTCTTTGTGTTGTGTCATGCATTGCTATGGATTGTGTAACTTAGACTAATTAAATTTCCCCTTTCATCTTTTATAAGGGTGTAAAATAATTTTATATAGTACCTTTGTCTTAAAAATAAAACATTAAGACCTAAGTTTATGCCTAGTCACTTTTGGAGGGTAAAATTAACAAAATAAATAATTTTTGGAAACCTATATTTTTTTTTACCCTAAATAGGGTGATGAAAATTAGAGAGGTGTTGAGTCATTAAAAAGGGGGATGTGTGTGTTGTAAAGATCTAAGAGGGTTGTAATAGAAACCATGGAAAATAAAATCAAGTGTCCCCAACTGAGGAGACAAGTGCTTGCCTCTCAACAAGAGAGGTGTCAAGGGAGGAAATTTTTAATCAATTATTTTGGGGAAAAGAGGGGGGCTTCTCCTTATCATCCTAGCTGCTATAATTTTTTTTTTACCATGGCTGGAACCTTCTAGGAAACCATCTACTGTCAATTTTTGGAATCACTTTGAAATTGTGTTTTTGACCTATATTATTTGGATCACTTTCTTTCACTAGGATTTTTGCACCTTCTATGTTGTTTGGAAAGAGCTGCTGTAATTTCATTTTTCATCTACAACATTTGTTGTACCATCTACCAAAAAATGCTTTCCATTAGTAGTGACTACCTTATCACCTATTGTAATTTTTCTCTATATACTAGGACGGTAAATCTTGTACATAGAGATATAGCTGTGGGAAAAGAGTAAGCTAGATATCTATGGATTTGGATCTGCCTCCTCCAAGTGTTGTGCAAGGATCTAGGTAGGCATCAATCCTTGGTGAAATCCCTAAATTATTAGCACCTTAAATTGCATAGAACATGTTACACTAAATTGTGTGGGTAAATAAAAATTGTATTAACTATTATATTGTTGTCAATTAGGATTGCACCCTAGCCAAGTTAAACTTAACTATCCTGCTGAAACATGGAAACACTCTCAGATTGTGGGTGACCTATAGTGAGAATGAATCTCCAGAGTAGACTAGTTCCCCTAAGGGATCACGTAATCTAAATGACTTTATGAGGAAAGGGTTTAAAAAGATAACTAAAAATGAAATCCTAAAACCTATGGATGATTTACCAGAATTTTAAATTGATTTAGATAATTTTACTCACAAACAATTTCTCAAAAAACATTAACCCTGAAAATCTCACTTGAAACATACAACTCAACAACAATTTGTATGAAGGCTTAAACTGAACACAATCACACAACTTGAATTATATGAAATTTTGCACACAAACTTAAAATAACAAGACAAAAGGATTCAGTAATTGGAATCACAATGACATCAAATTGATATTGCAAAGATGAGACAAAATAGGAGATGGAAAGCTCTGTTGTTCTATTGAAACTGAAGGAGTATGTCAGATCAAAATCTGAGTACAAAAGTGTTTACAAAGCTCTCTGCAAATGAAAAAGAGAGGAAGAAACAATATTCTAAACTCACTAAACTAAGTTTTTCTCCTCATATATATAGCCAAAAGGATTTCTAAAAATCCAGCTAGCTATCTACCCAAAAAAAGAACTAAAGTCACCAAAAATTAGAAATAGAAGTTTTAGTTCACTTTTTTCCTGTTTGCATAATGGGAACTTAAGCGAAGAGAAGGCAAGTGAACTGGACTTGCCTTATTTAGTGCTTTGCACTTGCTATTTATTTTCTACATTTACTTGACATTTATTAAAGTAATTTATAAAATATTACTTTAATAGTGCCTTACATTTATTTGTAGCTTCAATTTTACAAAATAGAAAGAGGGCACACCTTGGCTTTTACAACTTGCAAAATTCTAAATATATGCAAAGTTTACAAAATATATGCAAAGGTATTAAGAAATACCTTATCCATATTGATGAGTATCTAAAAATAACCAAGGTATTTGATTTATGCAAAAAATTAAAGGCAACAAAGATGCCTTATAGCAAAAGCCATGGCCTTTTTGCATTTTATTTCTTTATTTGGCACTTAACATTTTTACTCCAGTTTGGGTGCCGCTATTGTGAGCATTCCTCAAAACCTGCAAACTAGGTTGGTGAAGAATTTAAAGGGTTTTTTACTCCTATTGTCTTCTAATTTGTATCCAAAAATATCAAAAACCCATATCGTATGTTTTGAAATATGATTGAAACACATGACTGCTATATTTATTTTGCTTGGTCTTGTGCCTCTAATTGTTCCTCAAAAACTGCAAACTGGGTTGGTGAGAAATTTAAAGGGTTTTTCATTTTATTGTCTTCTAATTTGTATCTACAAATCTTAGAAACCCAGATCGTAGTTTTTGATATATGACTGAAACACATGACTACTATCCTTATTTTGCAGGGTCTTTATGTGATACTACTACTCTTTCAGATTGTTTCTGCATTCCTCTTAAGACTTGGGGGCAACATGTTGAGCTAAATCCTTTTGGGAGCCCATTTTTGCACCACATGCTATGATGTCTTTAGAAATGGATCAGAAACATTTTTAGAGTCTTGTGTATATCTCTTATTGCAAAACGAAAGAAACATTATCAAATAAATAAAAGCAATATCTTGCAATTTAATGTAGTCTCCTTTATGTTGCAAAATATTGCACCATAAAATTGAATTCTCTCTTTTGAACTTTCATATGCAAAGATTAAGCATGATAGAAATATCTTAGAATATTCTTCACCTTTAAATGTAAATAAACTATTTCAGTTCTACCAATATGATTTGTAGGTGAGAAATTGGTAACATATCTGGCAATTTTTGCTGAATGCTTGCTTTTTAAGCATATAGACCAGTTGCCTTAAACAATCCATTGGGCATGGAGTCAAATTATGCCCCCTTAAACTCAAAAAACCATTGGAACTCATTTGTAAATACTCCAAACAGTAGAAGAAAACCAAACAGGACCAACTGAAAGCAAACTAAAGGGCCCTGGTGGCCAAAAAATATGTGCATCTGTACTTATTGGAAAATAAAAAAGAACTAAAAATAAGTGTGCATTGAGCACGTATTAACTTGAAAACTACCCTAGCCTAACCAAACAACTATGAAAGCTCCTCAAACGAATCCATTTACTATTTGGTTAAAGTAGCTACCCTTTCTCAACAAAGAACACTTATTTACATGCTTATGATCAGCTGAAACTAGGTGAAGCACAAGAACATACTCAATAAACTACTGCAGTGCTTCATAAAGAACGTAGATAAACTCACTCATCTTTTGAATATGACCAAACATGCTGTTGGTTTGGAGCGAATGGATAAATTAGATCTGCTGTCCCTTTTCTGAAACCTCATCAAGTATGCTTGGAATCTCAATCTTGGAAAGATGCCTAATTGGGCATCCTTTTGAGATGATAAACTGATAATCTTCTTGCTAGCTTCTCCTTTCATAATTGTTTCTTCAACCACAACCTCCTTGATCACTTGATTATGTTGATCCCAAACCTTTGTCTTGAAAGGTGCTAAGTTATCAACAATGTTAGAGCAAAATATTTCAATGATAGTTGAGAATAAATGCTATTGATAAACAATTTCATCATGCAATATATGCTCTAACTTATCCTCATAATGGCTTTCAAAGCCCATACCTTCAAAATCTATGATTTGTTTCTTGTCAGGCTCTACTTGAAAAACCTTTTATTGTGAAACATGACTGTCCTCACTTGATTCTTCCTGAATCTACACTTTGCCTAACTGATTTCCTTCATCCTGCTGCTCGAAACTGGGTATTGATGCTAGTTCAATCAAGCATTGCTCATCTTCCAAAAGCTCTATCTTTATATTTTCTTTGCTATCCTCAAACTAATTAGCCTTGTATTGTTCAAATGCAAAAGGCAAAAGTTTAAAAACCTACTTTACCTTGTTGTCCTCATCATTTACTGGCTTGGGCTTTTGGTCACTACAAGAATTCAGAAGAGTGGCAAGCTCTCTACAAGCTGAATAGTCAGGATCTTGACAATCAAGCATAGAGTTTTCTTGAAAACCCTGATCATCTTTAGTTAGTCCACTTGATCACTCTTCAAGATAAGTTGCCTTAGTTTTATTCATGTTAGCCTCTTCATTGTAGTAGAAAGGGAGCTCTGGAAACAAATTAGATGCTTCATCTACATGGAGAACATGATCTTCTTTGTTAATAGGGCTCTCTTCTTTTGATAGACCTTTTGGGTCCTCTTCGTCACTGTACCAGCTAGATATTTCAAAATGGCTGTCAATATTCTACTATCCAAACTAATCTTCATCCTTCTCTTCATGAACCTGCAACACATCATGTTTGATTATGTCTTCTTGCTACTGTAAATCAGCTAGTAAGGTGGGTATTTTCATGCTCTCTTCTTTTTGGTCAACAAAAAAAGGTAGTTGATCAAACCAAAATGTAGACTCTTCCTCTTGATCAACCTATTTTACCTTTTCACCCTGCTATCTTGGATGATCTTCTAAGATAAGTATTGCAACATTTTCATCATCTTCAACACAACAAGGAAGCTCATTAGTTAAAACATACAAAGATTCATCTTGAGCAATCTTTTCTTGTTTAATCTTTTTCTGCTCTAGCTGATATTGCTCCATAGCTGCATGCACTAAATTTACATTCTTAGCTTCCTTCATAGTGAGTGATTTATCTTGAAAAACAATAGGTCCATCCTTATAAACATAAATATTGATAGGACAGTCAGATCCATCTTATAGGAAATCCTGGGAATTTTCTTGAGTTTCTTGGATGAGGAAAATATCTTGAAGTTGTTGGTCCTCTTCTGGAATAGGCTGATCTCAAATGAAAGGAGTTGTTTAGACCTCATACCTTTGTGATTAAGCAACCAAAAGCTTGATCTACTATTCTTTTGTTGCTATCTCCCTCTTAAGACTTTCTTCAAACTGCAACCTTTGTGCCTCCAACTCCTACTCATGAAGATAGGCTTGATAAGCCATCTCTCCCTGTTGTTGATTATACTAATGTTGCCTCTTGATCTCCTCTAGTTGCTGCATGAATTCCTACAATATACACTTTATGCTTGTAATCTCCTCTTTTTCATACTCTTGGAGCTGGTTTTGAGTATATGAAGGCTGATATAGAGGCTGAGCAGGGGTGGGTGGGAGGTAAGCATGTTGAGCATGTTGGTTTTCTTGGAAAGTCATCAAATTTAGGCTAAAACTAGCAGCATGGTTGATTTGATATGGCTGATGAGATGGTGGATTAGTAGCACTTTCATGATATGATAGATGATATGACATATTCCCATGAAAGATAAACATGATTACTCATTCAAAAGTTGGAGAACAAACTGAAACTAGAATTACTTGAAATAAAATAGCACCTGATCATATTGAAACCAATAGAATGTCATTTAGAGTCACCAAGTATGTTGATTTCATGCATCCAAAGGATGAGATCAATAAAACACACACCAAATATTAGTGATATATGAACATTCTTTTGGACTGAAATAGTCCAATGGGTCCCACCAGGCGTGCCAAAAATTATTGTCAATCAGGATTACACCCTAGCCAAGTTAAACTTAACTATCCTGTTGAAACATGGAAACACTCCCAAGTTGTGGGTGACCTATAGTGAGAATGAATCTCCAGAGTGGGCTAGTTTCCAAAGAGGATCACCTAATCTAGATGAATTTATGAGGAAAGGGTTTAAAAAGATAACTGAAAAATGAAATCCTAAAACCTAAGGATGATTCACCAAAATTTTAAATTGATTTAGATAATTTTACTCACAAACAATTTCTCAAAAAATATTAACCCTCATAATCTCACTTGAAACATACAACTCAACAATAATTTGTATGAAGGCTCGAATTGAACACAATCACACAACCTAAATTATATGAAATTTTGTACACAAACTTACAATAACAAGACATAAAAGGATTCAATATTTTGAATCACAATGACATCAAATTGATAATGCAAACATGAGACAAAATAGGAGAAGGAAAGCTCTACTATTCTATTGAAAGTTAAGGAGTATGTTAGATCAAAATCTACGTACAAAAGTGTTTACAAAGCTCTCTGCAAATGAAAAAGAGAGGAAGAAACAATATTTTGAACTCACTAAACTGAGTTTCTCTCCTCATATATATAGCCAAAAGGCTTTCTAAAAACCCAACTAGCTATCTACCCCAAAAAAAAATTAAAGTCACTGAAAATTAGAAATAGAAGTTTCAGTTCACCCCTTTCCTTTTTGCATAATGGGACTTAAGTGAAAAGAAAGCAAGTGAATTGGACTTGCCTTATTAAGTGTTTTGCACTTGCTATTTATTTTCTACACTTATTTGACATTTATTAAAGTAATTTATAAAATATTACTTTAATAGTGCCTTGTAACATTTATTTGCAGCTTCAAATTTGCAAAATAGAAAGAGGGCCAACCTTGGCTTTTACAATTTGCAAAATTCCAAATATATGCAAAGTTTACAAAATATATGCAAAGGTATTTAGAAATACCTTATACATATTGATGAGTATCTAAAAATAACCAAGGTATTTGATTTATGCAAAAAATCAAAGGCAAAAAAGATGCCTTATAGCAAAAGCCACGGCCTTTTTGCATTTGGTTTCTTTATTTGGCAATTAACATTTTTACTCTAGTTTGGGCACCTCTATTGTGAACATTCTTGAAAACCATCAAACTAGGTTGGTGAGGAATTTAAAGGGTTTTTTACTTCTATTGTCTTCTAATTTCTATCCAAAAATCTCAAAAACCCAGGTCGTATGTTTTGAGAAATGATTGAAACACATGACTATTATATTTATTTTGCTAGGTCTTGTGCCTCTAATTGTTCCTCGAAAACTACAAACTTGGTTGGTGAGAAATTTAAAGGGTTTTTCATTTTATTGTCTTCTAATTTGTATCCAAAAATCTCAAAAATTTAGATCTCATTTTTTGATATACGACTAAAACACGTGACTGGTATCCTTATTTCATAGGGTCTTTATGTGATACTATTGCTCTTTCAAATTATTTCCACATTCCTCTTAAAACTTGGGGATAGCATGTTGAGCTCAACCCTTGTGGGAGTTCATTTTTGTACCACATGCTATGATGTCTTCAGAAATGGATCAGCAACATTTTTAGAGTCTTGTGTATATCTCTTATTTCAAAATGAAACAAACATTACCAAATAAATAAAAGCAATATCGTACAATTTAATGTAGTTCCTTTATGTTGCAAAACATTGCACCACAAAACTGAATTCTCTCTTTTGAACTTTGATATGCAAAGATTAAGCATGGAAGAAATATGTAAGATTATTCTTCACCTTTAAATGTAAATAAACTGTTTCAGCTCTTCCAATTTAAGTTGTAGGTGAGAAATTGGTAACATTTCTAGTAATTTCTGTTGAATGCTTACCTACTAAGCATATAGACCAGTTGCCTTAAATAATCTAGTGGGCATGGAGTCAAATTTTGCCCCCTCTAAACTTAAAAAGCCATTAGAACTCATTTGTAAATACTCCAAACAATAGCAGAAAACCAAACAGAACCAAACTAAAAGCAAACTAAATGGCCCTGGTTGCCAGAAAACATGTGTCTGCACTTATTGAAAAATAAAATAGAACTAAAAAGAAGTGTGCATTGAGCACTTATTAACTTGAAAACTACCCTACCCTAACCAAACACCTGTGAAAGCCTTAAACGAATCCATTTACTATTTGGTTAAAGTAGCTACCCTTTCTCAACAAAGAACACTGATTTACATGCTTATGATCAACTAAAACTAGGTGAAGCACAAGAAGATACTCAATAAACTGTTACAATGTTTCATAAAGAATGTAGACAAATTCACTCATCTTTTGAATATGACCAACCGTGCTGCTAGTTTGGAGCAAATAGATAAATTGGATCTGTTGTCTCTTTACTGAGACCTCATCAAGTATTCTTGGAATCTCAATCCTGGAAAGATGCCTAGTTGGTCATCCTTTTGAGATGAAAAACCGATAAATCTTCTTGCTGGCTTCTCCTTTGAAAATAGTTTCTTCAACCACAACCTCTTTGATCACTTGATTATGTTGATCACAAACATTTTTCTTGAAAAGTGCTAAGTTATCAACAATGTTAGAGCAAAAATTTTCAATGATAGTTAAGAATAAATCCTCTTGATGAATAATTTAATCATGCAATGTATGCTCTAACTTATCCTGATAATGGCTTTCAAAGCTCATACCTTCAAAATATTTGATTTCTTGCTTGTCTTGCTCTACTTGAACAACCTTTTCTTGTGAAACATGACTTACCTCACTTGATTCTTCCTGAATCTGTACTTTGCCTAATTGATTCCCTTCATCCTACTGCTTAAAACTGGGAATTGATACTAGTTCAATCAAGCATTGCTCATCTTCCAAAAGCTCAATCTTTATATTTTCTTTTCTATCCTCAAACTGATTAGCCTTATATTGTTCAAATTCAAAAGGTAAAAGTTCAAAAACCTGCTTTACCTTGTTGTCCTCATCATTTACTAGCTTGGGCTTTTGGTCACTATAAGAATTAAGCAGAGTGGCAAGCCCTCTACAAGTTGAACAGATAGGATCTTGACAATCAAGCATAGATTTGTCTTGAAAAGGCTGATCATCTTCAGCTAGTGCACTTGATTTCTCTTCAAGGCAAGTTGCCTTAGTTTATTCATGTTAGCCTCTTCATTATAGTACAAAGGGAGCTCTAAAAACAAATTAGATACTTCATCTTCATGGAGAACATGATCTTCTTTGTTAATAGGGCTCTCTTCTTTTGATAGACTTTCTGGGTCCTCTTCGTCACTGTACTAGCTAGATACTTCAAAATGGATGTCAATATTTTGTTGTCCAAATTGATCTTCATCCTTCTCTTCATGAACCCGCAACACATCATGTTCCATTATGTCTTCTTGCTGCTATAAATCAGCTGGTAAGGTGGGCATTTGCATGCTCTCTTCTTTTTGGTCAATAAAAGAAGGTAGTTGATCAAACCAAAATGTAGACTCTTCCTCTTGATCAGCCTCTTTTACCTTTTCACCCTGCTATCTTGGCTGATCTTCTAAGATAAGTATTGGAACATTTTCATCATCTTCAATACAACAAGGAAGCTCATTAGTTAAAACATACCAAGATTCATCTTGAGCAATTTTTTCTTATTCAATCTTTTTCTGCTCTAGCCAATACTACTCCATAGATGCATGCACTAAATTTACATTCTTAGCTTCCATCATGGTGAGTGAGTTATCTTGAAAAATAATAGGTCCATCCTTATAAAGGCAAATAGTGATAGGACAGCTAGATCCATCTGATAGGAAAACTTGGGAATTTTCTTGAGTTTCCTGGATGAAGAAAAGCTCCTGAAGTGGCTGGTCCTCTTCTTGAATAGGATGATATCCAATGAAAGGAGTTGTTTGGACCTCCTACCTTTGTGATTGAGAAACCAAAATCTTGATCTGATCTTCTTTCTTTGCTATCTCCCTCTTAAGACTTTCTTCAAACTGCAGCCTTTATTCCTCTAGCTCCTGCTTATGAAGATAGGCCTAATAAGCCATATCTTCCTATTGTTGATTATACTCATGCTGTCTATTGATCTCCTCTAGCTATTGCATGAGATCAAACTATATACCCTTTATGCTTGCAATCTCCTCCTTTTCACGCTCTTGTAAAAAATATATGTAATGATTGTGGAAATTTGAAGAAACTTTTACATGTTGATAATATTGATCATTCAATGCAAGTTATGTGGAAGAGATTTGAATATGAGAAATACTCAACAAAGTCAAGAGTTGAGAGCAGAAAAATTATTCTCAAAGAGAGTGAATTGTCTTACAATGAGTTTATGAATAAATTTTGCAGTATCATATATCCACATATTCAAAATTGTCATGGTGCTAGATGGTAAGCTAAGAAATTTTGTGACTCAACAAATTGCTTTCTACCAGGATGTATTCTCTCTATTATTGATTTCTCTTAGAACTATACATTTAGTCCTCAAACTGAGATACAAAGTCAATATTATCATTCAAAGAAAGGTGCAATATTTGTATAATTTTTTTATAGGCATGCCGAAGAACATGTGGATGTTGTAAAAAGTAGGAAAGATGAACAAATTAGCATCAAATAAGTTCACTTTTATATTAGTGATGATACAGGTCATGATAGAAGCTATGTAGCCCATTGTTTTGCAATGTTTTTTGAAGACTTGAGATGACATGAAATAGATGCTTCACAATAATAGATATGGTCTAATAGATGTGCTAGTACTTGTGTTGATTTAATTTTCAAAAAAAATTATATATATAAATATTTTTTTTAATTAACTTGAAGACTTGAATTGTTTAGTTACTTATATGTTGTACACATATAGTTTATTTTTACTATTTTGGTTTTAAATGAAATTGTTTGTAACTTCATGAGACAATTTAAGTCTGCAAAAGTGTTAATTGGTTAAGCTAACAACATATTAGACGTAACATAAATTTTTTGTGTAATTTCTATGAGAGTGGACATGGAAAAGGAGATCATAATGTAGCCGGAGCATGTGTGAAGCATGCACTTTGCCAACATGAACTTGCAGGTTACACCATATGGACTAGAAATTTATATTCAAGTATATTTTAAATTCCTAAATCTATTAGGAAAAAGGTGTCTCAATATATTGCATGTGTTGAGAAGTGGAAGCTTACCATTATGTAATAGTTATTTTGATATACCCAATGTTGCATCTTCAATATTGAGTGTTGGATTTTTAGAAAAATCTAATTATGCTTTTTGAGATTGTCTTTTCCTTTCAACTACAAAACTTTTTAACCTAACATTTCACCAACATGAAATTGTAGGTAATGCCATAAGGAAAGCAAATGAAATTGTTGAATGGTGTAAAATTTATTTTGTCGTTCGTGACTCAATATACACCACATGCTATTTTTGGGAAGTTAAAGGTACATAATTTTTTTTAAAAAAAAATTAATGTGTGTACATGAATTGAATTTTTTATTTTATACACTTTTTAATTGGATGTTTCAAATTTACAGATATTGATCGATCAACTCTTTCTAATTGTCAAACAATTAGTGGTATTAGAAATTTGCATCAAATCATAACAACAGGTCATAGCAGGCCTCATGTAATTGAAGTGAGAAAAATCATGTTTTTTTGTTGATTGCATTGAGAACAATGTAAATACTCTACAATATGAGACTATTATAGATGGGTATGTTTCACAATGAGAAATAAAACAATTAGTGGCCACATCGGGCCCTTTTGAAGATAATGACATTGTAGATGTCTATGATCCTTTGTATTCAGTTGATTACGAATGTCTATCAGATTTAGTTGTTACAGGTAAATTTTAATGTTTTAAATTAAATTTTAACTTACAATTGATTTATATTCTACCTAAGTTCAGCATGGTTTACTACATGGTATGTACATGAGATATTTTTGTTGTTCTTGCAGATCCTTACAATAAACAAGGTGTAGATTACTATCTACTAAGATGTACGTAACCAAAATTGAGATTATATACCAGGCAAAAGGTTCTACATTATAGTCACTTAGTTTTAGCAACAAGAATAAATCTTGAAACTTGACCAAAAAGATGACGTGCCAAACAAAGGTGGAGGTTGCCTATTGAAGATCATGAAAATATTTTAGAGATAATAAAAATAGAGAGGATCCAGATTATATGTACCAAGAACTTTAAGCTATTTTTGTACATATATATTTTCTAAGATAATATATACATGTAACATTTGGACCTAAATTTGAAAATCTTTTTATTTTATATGTAGAATTCAAATAATTTCATTCAATGTGGTAATCGAGTAGCCCATGAAGCTTTCTTTTTTGTGATCTTATTTGCCTATAAAGATTTCTTAAGGTGATCTTATTTACATAGTAATTTTGTTTAATGAATAAGTCATGCTTAAATTATTTCATCAAATGTTATTAGATCCAACAAATTTTGAAAGTATTAATTTTATTATCTAAGTAAGTTTTTTTAGCACTAGATAAACTAGGTACAATGGTAGTAGATTTGTTAATTGGATCCCACCTCTATAAAACTGCACAACGATGAATAATATACAGTCCCATGTAGTTTAAAGATATTTGTCCAAAATCCACCACGCGCTCCACAATTTATATGTTAACACATATTTTTTATTCTAATAAGATCATTTATATGAATCATAGAATCTTGATCATTACAAATAACAAATGAATAAAAAAGATTTAAGAAATTATAATCATTCTTTCACAATTTATATTTTTTTTTCTTAGCAAGTGGATAAATTCAAATATGATTGTTACTTCTTAATCATCCAATTAGACAAGTCATCAATTAATCGTAGGGCATTTTTTATTTTCCTAGATTTTGGTGAACCCCTAATTTAAAACCTATCCCAGTTCTTGGTGAATATAGGAAAATTTAAATTTGAAAACGTAAATCCTAAAAAAGATGAGATATGCTAGTTAATTGAGTCAAATAAATGGCCTGGGTCCTTGGGATATCTTTTAGGAAAAATGAAAATAATAATAAAAATCATCCCTTAATATGAGTTCCTTACAAGTGAAATTTAATATAAAAATATTCTAGGTCCACAGCAAACTGTATATCAAAACAAACTCATTAGAAACTATATTTGAAATATTTAAGAATAATATACCAATGTTCATGAGGGAGAGCAAGGAAAAGACATATTTTCTATTTTTCAGGAGGGAACTATACTCTTCTTGAAGAGGGTGTGGTTTTAGAGAATTGGTCAAATTTTCATTTGGAGCCTAATTTAAAAAATATAATTTGAAAGGTAACTACATCAATGTTCATTTGGATCCAAAATAGATATTAGTCATTTATTTTTTATTTATCTTTTGAACCAAAATAGATATACACATTTATTGTTCTAAGAGAAGGATACACTCTTCCTCTTGAATAAAGTGAACATACACATCCTATAATTGGTTGTTGTAGCAACATGATGCCTCATTCTTTTGACAAATATTAACATGTGTATAGAGGATTCCATTAAGATTCATATTTGGTTTAGGGAGCATAGTTTAGTTTAAGCTAAATTTTCACATTTCTCAAAGAAATGAGATTGAAGGACAATAAAATGGTGGTGATACTAGTAGACTAAAGTTTCAAAATATGTGAACATTATGAATTTTGAATGAGCATAATGTTAAATTAAAAGTAATGCATGTTGAAGATTAGCTTCTAGATTAAATTGTTAATGGGTGGAAGCATGAAGGGTTGTCCTACATTTTTGCCTAAGTGGGCAACTCAAATCAATATTTTTTAGCTAAACTTTTATTTTCTATCAGTTATGCCAAGAAAATTGTTAAGAATAAATGCAAACAATATAAACTAATGATTTGTAAAATTTAATGTTTAGATTGTAAATATGTATTTTAAAAAATAATTTATCTCATTTTAAAATTATTTTCTCATAAATTGTGTCTTTATACTTCATAATTAGCATTGATGTTTAGGGCACCATATTTAATAAAACAATTACAACATTTTTTATCTATTATTTTTTAATTTAAATTAATTATAATTTAGATATGTATTTTCCTTAATAAATATAATAAATAAAATTATCCATAGCCACTCATGAAAATAACCATTATAAAGCCCTGATTATTCAACCTACCATTCCCAACTACCTTATTGAACCAAAAATCGTTAAATTAACTCAATTTTTTATAGATTAAAAGTGAGAAAGAATATTAAATTTTCCCAAATAAAAAACCTAATTAGCTTCAATAATTTCTATATTTCTATATTATTGTATCCAAAAATCAGACCAAAAATGTTAGATTTTAATTAGAGAGATCAATAAAGAAATCATATTCAAACCATAATGTGACAAATCACAATTTAAAAACCGTAATATGAAACCATAATGTAAAATGTATATAATGTGAAACCTTAATGTAAAATATATATACTATAAAATACAATAAGATGAACCATAATGTGAAACCATAATGTAAAATGTATAAATTGTGAAGATCATGATCTAAGAACCATAATGTGACAAACAACAATATAAAATGTATAACAAATCATGTGTCTACATGTAAAACAAGTCAAAGAGGAGGATGTCTAATATGACTATGGATAGATCTCTCTCCTGATCCCTATGTGGATCCATGTCCTGATCTCTCTCTTAATCCCTTTCCTAATCCCTCTCTCGATCCATGTCTCGATCCCTATCCTGATCCACCTCCCTACACAAGAAAGTACATAATTTAATTCAATGTACATGTGTATATATATATATGTAAAGACATCTTAAAGTTTTGTACTTTCAACATGTCTGAATTTATCAAGTCATTTATATATTATAAATGTACCATGCAAAGGATCATCTACATGCTCCAAATCTCCAAAGTGTGGCAAATCCATGTATTGCTAGGAAATTTCAAATACAAGATTTCAATGAATAGTGAGAAGTACATTAAAGTCAATTTTATTTAATATACATGTGAATTTTTAGAATGCAAAATATATAAATTATTCAAGTACCTGTGTTGCATCCTGGAGCACTCTACCAATCCCACTGATGTCACATGAATAAATGGTCACATCAGGGACACTTGTATCAGGTAAAGGACTAGTGTCAAAGAGAAGTGTGATGTATGTGCCATATACATCAAGTGTAGTAAGCTCAACTCGATGTTGTACAGGGGCTGTAGGCTAGTCTAGAATATGTTGGTCTTGTGAAGATGCCTCACCCCAACCTAACTATCTACCATAATGTCGTCTAATATGAGTCGGTACAACATCTAAAGGATTCCCATACTTATCACTGATATACTTGTATGCTGATAGTAAATTAGCGATGGAAGTTGAACACACATTATGCATAGTGGCGTCACTCATTTTGGCCACATTTGACAGTGATGGTAGCTTTGCATGAATGTAGGGATCATAATTGGTAGATGTAGCCTCAGTGGGAGGAAGGTGAGTTTGTGTATGTAATAAGTATCTACCTACATGATTAAATGCCATCTGATCGACCTAAGTAGCAATCGTGGTAATACTGGCAAAAAGGATGGATCTAGTAGGTGCTACTGTGGCATCTTGTGCTGCTACTAGTTCCAAATTACATTTTGGAAGAACCAAAAGGTTTGGACCAACTAATGCCACCTTGTTGACGGGTGGTGGCAAATCTACACATCTATATTGGGGTTTATCGGAAAACCTCCCCTTGCCCTATCTAACATGTGCAGGCATAGATGTGTAATCCACATCTAATCCTAAATGCAACTCAACATATAATTATTTGCAAAAATAAAGTTGCAACTTGTCATTATGAGGTCATATTTGATTAGTTTCCAACCATCTAGGATATATAAATGGACCAACAAGCGCATCTATACACCTAATAATAGTATATCCTCTAGCTTTTCTCGTGCCATAAAATGAGGGAACATGCTATGCACATTATGTAGTGAAACTCTCTAAGAAACAGATTGAATTTTCTCAATGCCAGTAACAGTCCTGGCAAGAGACCTATAAAACTCCTTAGTGTTGACATCATCATATGGATTATATGATCGAATCGTGTCAATCATACATGTAATCTCCTTCTGAATATTGACTAATCTATCTCTATTAGCCAAATTAGAGGAGTTGTGTATGGTTTGGTCCAAACATCTCAAAGCATTCTCAAATCTACTAGTGCTATCATTATAAAAATTAGTCCTAGCCTCATCTTTGTCCTAAGATTGTGTGGAATGATTAGATCCTTGATCATCATCCATATGTATATAAATACAAAGAAATTTGCATTTAATTAAAACAAAAAATATATTACAAATATATGTAGTTATTTTATTTCAGTAATTTAAGTAAATATGCAATAACCATTTTTCTAGTAAGATGCTCCAAAGAAAATTACAAAGTATAGGAAATATGTGAATTGAGTACCTTTCGTCATGAAGTACAAAAATAGGAATAATTTTAAGTTGATCAACAACTATCTATGAAAAAGAGGGAGAAAGGGAGAGAACTTAGGATTATGAAATTTTACCTATAAAAAAAGTGTACCTACTAAAATAGCATAATGATGTTAGAATCTGAAAAGATTATTAACCCAGAAAACTAGTGCAAAGAATAGATATCTAAACTATGAATACAAATGATACGAAATCAAAATAGCAACACAGAGTTAGTCTCCAAGAGAGTAATGCAAATGCTAGAAGCAAAATAGCATTAAGAGGATGCAAAAGCAAATGATACAAAATACAAGCCAGGTAGCATGCTTATATAGACTAGGAAGAGAGAGGAGGTGGCAACACTAACCAATCAAGAGCAACCATCTATCAGACTAAAGATAGAAAAGTATCTTCCCAAGATAGCTAATGGATGCTCACATGTAGGAAGGTGACACCTCGCAACCACTCACCTAATAAGACATGCTTTATTAACCTAAGCGAGATTAATAGAAGTGTAAGAAAAACCTAGGAATATAGGAAAAATAAATAGCCCACTAGGAAATAAAAACCTACACTAACAGCCCCCCATAAGCAAAGCTTAGGTGGATGTAGAGATGGGTCTCGGCAAATCAAGATTGATTAGGTACCCATGTACATAAAATTCCCCCCCAAAGAGAGAGAGAAGAGACCCCCCCAAAAGTGGAGAGAGTTAGGACTCCGAGTGAGAGGAAGAAGACCTCCCAGAAGATGAAGCACCCTGCACCCCCAACAAAGCTCGCAAATGAAGGAACTTGCTCTCAGTGAAGGGTTTGGTGAAGATATCAGCAACCTGCTTAGAAGTTGGACAGTAGCGAAGGTAAATGACGTGGCCATAGATGAGCTCCCAGATGTAATGCATGTGGACCTCTATGTGTTTGGTCTACTGATGATGGACCGGATTCCATGAGATCTGAATGGCACTCTGGTTGTCACAAAATATGACTAATGGCTATCTAATTTGGATACCAAACTCATTGAGAAGATTTTGAAGCCAAATGGCCTCAGTGGCAGCATTCACAACCCCTCGATACTCAGCCTCAGTAGAAGATAGAGCAATAGCAGACTACTTCTTGCTCAACCAACAAATAGGACCTAAACAAAGTGAGAAGCTGTAACCTAAAGTAGACTTGCGATCCTGAGAATCGCCTGCCCAATCTAAATCTGTGTAGCCCACCAAGTCAAGCTCAATGCCCACTGCATAGTGAATCCCAAAACTATGAGAACCCTTAATGTAGTGAAGGATCTGCTTGGCTTCTTTCCAGTGTAGCTCATGGGGCTCCTACATGAATTGAGAGACCATGCCTACAGCATATGAAATGTCGGGTCTCGTATGAGTCAGATAAATGAAACTCCCAACAAGTTGTCGGTACAAAGTGCCATCAACAAGTGGAGAAGAACATTGAGCCTCAAGTTTGACTCCAGAAAGAAAGGGAGTCAGAGCAGGCTTGCAGTTAGCCATATGAAACCTTGAGAGAAAATCTAGAGCATACTTGGACTATGTAATGGTGATCCTAGAAAAAGACTGAAAGATCTCAATCTTGAGAATGTAATGCAACAAGCCCAAGTTAGTCATCAAAAACCTATCATGAAGGGAAGTTTTGACAACCCCAATGGTGGATAAAGAACTCTCTGTGATCAACAAGTCATCAACATACAGAACCAGAAATAGGAGTGAATCATCCTACTACAGAATGTAAACATTGGGATTAGAATGGCACCAAGTGAACCCAACTGATAGAAGGAATGAGTCCATCTTGGCATACCAGGCCCGAGGAGCCTATTTGAGGCCATAGAGAGACTTTCAAAGATGGCACACAAGTGAACAATCCTGAAGGAACCCCTATGGTTGCTCCATGTAGATCTCCTCCTGAAGGTCACCGTGAAGAAAAGAACTCTTCGCATCCATCTAGTGTACTTCCCAACGATTAGCTGCAGCAATGGCAAGAACAAGTCAGATGGAATTCATTCAAGCAACTGCCACAAAAGTCTCAGAGTAGTCAATCCCAGGAACTTGGTAGAATCCTTTGGCGACCAAGCGAGCCTTATGCTTGTCAACCGACCCATCTGTTGCAAATTTTGTCTGATAGATCCACTTATATTGAACAAGTTTTCTTCCCTTAGGAAGAGGGACAAGATCCCAAGTGTGGTTCCTCATCAAGGAACTATACTCCTCCTGCATAGTTGTATCCCACTCAGGAATACCAGAAACCTCATGAAAAGACTGTGGATCTAAGGCAGTAGCAATGAAGACATGTGGAGCATCCTAGAACTGTGAATGATTTCGCCTGGTGTCTGATGGATCCCCAACCCA
The DNA here is from genome assembly GCA_027924645.1 of Cunninghamia lanceolata. Lineage (NCBI taxonomy): Eukaryota > Viridiplantae > Streptophyta > Pinopsida > Cupressales > Cupressaceae > Cunninghamia > Cunninghamia lanceolata. The sequence continues at coordinate 2,361,381 of BSBN01000244.1, forward strand.
ATCACCTGTAGACTATAAGGTCTGTCTAGCCCAAAGTGGACAAGAAGATGGAGAATCTAGAGGGGAATCATCAACCTTTGAATGATGACTAGGAGAGGAAGGAGGTGAGTCCTCTGAATCACTCTCTGCATCAGAAGTGGAGGTAGAAGACTACTCAGGTGAATCTAACTCATCAGAAGATCTGTCATGTATCCCAAGTGACTCCAATGTCAAAGTAGAAGTAGTTGGAGAAGTGATATAGAAAGTGAGCTCAAAGAGCCCTCCTCAAACTAAACACTCCTCTCAATGAACAACTCATGTGTAGTAGGGTGGAGCAACCGATAACCCTTCACACCATCATGATAACTTACAAATATGCAAGGTCTGCTCTGCAAATCCAAGGCCTTGCCTTTCTCTATAGGAATGTGGGCCCATGCAGGAGAACCAAAAACTTGAAAGTGCTTAACTGATGGTTTCCAACCTCTCCAAGCTTCAAAAGGAGTGACTCCCTTCAAGGATCGGTGAAGAACATGGTTCTAGATATAACAAGCATAGTTAATGGTCTCTACCCAATACTGTGGTGCAAGAGATCTGGAGTGAATCATGCAGTTCACCATTTCCTTCAAGGACCTATTCTTCTGTTCTGCAACACTGTTCTGCTGAGGATTGCATGGAATTGAATGCTGCAAATCAATCCCCTCTGAAGTACAAAACCTCTCAAACCGATGGTTGACATACTCACCACCATTGTCAGTGCACAAAACTTTGATGGCTTTCCCGGATTGCTTCTCTACAAATGTTTTGAAGTCCTGAAAATGATCAAATACCTCTAACTTCTATTTGAGAAAGTACACCCAAGTATATCAAGAAAAGTCATTAATGAATGTGAGGACATATCTGGCCTTGCTGAAAGAAGGCTACTGAAATGGACCAGCCAAATCATTGTGAACTAACTCCAGTATCTGTGAAGCTCTCCATGCCTTACCTTTGTCAAACTTTTCCTTAGGATGCTTACCAAGAATGCAACCTTTGCAAATACCACCTGAAAACTGAACTGAAGGCAACCTTGTGATCATGCTCTACTGGTTGAGCTGCTACAAGTAGCGGAAGTTTAGATGGCCAAACCACTCATGCCATACTCTACTCACATCATTAGAATGAGTGAACAAAATAGTCGAAGGAGGATCAGGAACAAACTGAGAAAATAGATAGAGCCGTGACTGATAATCTACTCTCCCAACTACAACTATAGAATCACTGTGCAACTCACGAATCTCCACTGAATCAGGAGTGAACTCAACCCGCTTGCCTGAACCTATGTAAGTGATCTAGTATACCAATAGGAGATTAGTTGATAATGAGGGAACACAAAGAACATAATGGAATGTGCCATCCCCCACATCAATAGACCCTCTCCCACAAACCTCAACAGGAGTGTCATCACCCATCAAAATAGAAGGCATAGTACACGGCTCCAAAGATGCATGTTCTTCCTTAGATGAAGCCATGTGGTGCGAAGCACCCAAATCAAGAACCCAAGTGGATGGTGAAGAAGCAAATGCAACAAGGGCCTTGCCCTTTCCTTTCCCCTTGTTGTTTTCTTTTGCCTTAATAGACCCCTCATTAGAACTCTGTTTGATAGACTCAGGAACACTAATATTATTCTTCTCAAGAATGTGTGTCAAGTGATCAATTTGTTTCTCCAGACATTTATGTTTATGACTGGGTCTTTTACAATAGGTACATTGGACCCTCTCTTTCTTAGGCTTCTTGCCCTTGGAAGATTGGGTCTCATTAGTTGCTTTTGAAGCAACCGATATCTGATCCTTCTTCTCCTTGCTATTCTTCTGTTTCTTATCCTTACTATTGTTGTTACTACTTTGTCCTTTCTATTCTTTTGTGCCTCAGTTGGCAGCCAAGGCATGTGACTTAGAGGACTTAAGAGTGCTTATCTAGATTAGCTTGTCCTATTCCTGAGTGAGATTGATAGCAAAATCATCTAAAGATGGCATGGTGAATTGAGTACCAAGTGCACCCTTTGTAGTATAGAAAGTAGAAACAAACACAAAATATTCTAAACTTAGCTTAGAGAGAATACTAAGAATCAGTTGTTCATCTTTCTTTTCAATTCCACATTGTTTTAACTACAGCCTTAGTGATTTCAATTTAGTGAAGAAATCTTGGATTGTGTTGAAATTGCCTGGACTTAAACTAATTAGTTCATTTTCCAACATATGACCCTCATTGAATCTTGTGTGCCAAATAGTGTTTCTAGCTTTGTCCAGATTTTATTTGGTGTATTCAAAGACTCAATGTCAAAGAGAAAATTAGGAGAAACAGACAAACACAATGTTCCATATGCCTCATCACATTTGTTAAACCACTTAGGCTTATCCTCATCTTTAGCAGGTTCATTTTCAAGTCCCATAGTTATCCTATTTAATCCATATTTTCTTAAGTGAATTGTCATGCGTTATTTCTACTCAAAGTAATTGTACGAAGTTAGGATGGGCACATTTGTTTGATCCATGATGAAGAATTGCAGAGAAGAAATGCTGAAAAGAAGAGAACCCAACCAACACAACCCCCCTTTCACTCAATCAAAGAACCCCCCAAGAAAATATGATTTATCACTTTATATTAGTGCATTTACAACTACCACTAGTAAGAAATACTAGGTGGTTATGATTTCAATGCATTACAAAACCCTCACGAAGAGCATATGCTGAAAATACAACTTTGGCACAATACCTAGAGAAATAAACAACACCATTGTGATGTACTCAAAAAATAATGCACTTTCAAAAAAAGAATTGCCATGATAGGAGGTCGTATGTGAAAGTTATGATCCTCCGAAGTTCCCAAAATGAGAACTGTGCAGTGTCACGAATGAGAATCTTCAATTTCTAAAAAATCTCTACATCAAAATCAAAAAATGACTGCACTAGTGCATAGAAAATGAAAAATAGCCAAAATCAAAAAATAAATTTGTAGGAAACGGAGTCCGTATGAGTAAGAACGGAGCATTTGAAAACTGCCTTCAAAACTGCAACTGCCAATAGAGAGGGGTCCTACTGTAGCTTTCTGAGTGCATTTTTACAAAATATATAGACTACATGCAAAAACTAAAACATACCCAGATAGTTTTTCTATGCTACAAACAAAACCCAGAAGGTGATTTTCTTGTTGATGTACAGAAGATGTTGATCCAATGTAAATAGAATGCCTTTAGCTACAAAAAATGACCCCAGCAACCAAAAAATGATATACAAAGACTGGATCAGCTACCTAAGACAAGCAATGGCATGCTGGAACTTGCAATATTGATTGAAAACACCAAATATGCAAGATGGTTGTCAGATTTGAGCTTTAAACCCCGGTTCCACAACTGTGTATGACGATCTTCGATTTCGGTGAAACAAAAGCTAAATCTAACTTTCTCAAGCCTCCTGGATGCATTGGAATAGATGGAAATGCTGCCAATATAACCAGAAATGCTATAATCACCTAGATTTCATAAAACACATGTGCAAACCCCAGAGATTAAAAAAGTTTCTGTCAAACTTTTCTGATTCTCAAGATCATCCGAAGATGCAAGAGAAGAGCATACTGGGTTTTTCAAAAAACTATAATAAGATTTATTAGCCCCTCCAAATCTCTCAAATATTAAAACTAAAATATACTCTTGCACATAGAATAGATTTGATACCATGTTAGAATCTAAAAAGATTATTAACCTAGAAATCTAGTGCAAAGGATAGATATCTAAACTATGAATGCAAATGATACGAAATCAAAATAGCAACACAAAGTTAGTCTCCAAGAGAGTAATGCAAATGCTAAAATAAAAATAGTATTAAGAGGATGCAAAAGCAAAAGATACAAAATACAAGCTAGGTAGCATGCTTATATAGACTAGGAAGAGGGAGGAGGTGGCAACACCGACCAATCAAGAGAAAACATCTATCGGACTAAAGATAACAAAGTATCTTCCGAAGATAGCTAATGGATGCTCACATATAGGAAGGTGACACCTCACAACCACTCACATAATAAGACATGCTTTATTAACCTAAGTGAGATTAATAGAAGTGTAGGAAAAACCTAGGAATATAGGAAAAATAAATTACCCACTAGGAAATAAAAACCTACACTAACAAATGAAACATTCACATGTAAAATTAATGTACAAGAATATAAATACATAAATCATGTGTAAATTTAAGTAATGTGTCATATGTAGCATCATGTGATAAGAAGGTATAACATATCAAATAATAATGTGAAAGAATATATACATACTACATCAAATTGTCAAGGTGTATACATTTTTCTTAAGTATTGGAAAATATAAGAATCGAAGGTATCTCTAAATTTCAAATAACAAGATCATACAAGTGTGTTATAAGTATAGGAAAGAGGCATAAATACCTAATGTGGCTCTAGGAATGTGATACGGCATGTGGTCAAATAATGCTATATATGTAACTAAGGTATTTCATCAAGCCAAATTAAAGATAGAGATCTAAAATTATGAAAGAGAAATGAAAGGGCATGCACCATAATTTTTAATATATTTAAACAACAAGAATAGGAACATAGGTTCAAACTAGGCATAAGATGAATGATTAAATTCATTTTAAAGATAGAATAGACATTATAAAAATTTTATTTGAAGGTATGTACAGGATTATAATAATGTGATAAGAATTATAATTTTTACACTACATAAGCATGTAGGAAAATAAATAGAAATCCACATTAATAGTTATAAATCAATAATATGATATGTATTTGTCAAATAATAATATTGAGAAATAATATATCTACTAGATCTAATTGTCAAGGTGTATACATTTTTCTTAAGTATAGGAAAATATAAAAATACAAGGTATCTCTAAATTCCAAATAAAAAGATCATACAAGTGTGTTCTACTTGTATAGGAAAGAGACATTTACTCAATGTGGGTCTAAGAATGTGATAAAGCACATGTGGTCAAATAATGGTATATGTAACTAAGGTATTTCATTGGGCCTAATTAAAGATAGAGGTCAAGCTACCCTGGCTGCTGCCACAATATTCTCCTACCCAACAAAAGAAGAAGAATCTCAAAAGACGCATCATGTTGGGTGAGCGGCTGAGAGATTAGGGTAACAATGATTGATATGCCTTAGGGTTAGGTATATATAAGAACAAGATCCCCACCATTGATGTGAACTTGGTTATCCTCACCTATATATATATATATATATATATATATATATATATATATATATATATATATATATATATATATATATATATATATATATATATATATATATATATATATATATATCACCTCCTTCGCTTTCTACTTTTTTTTTGGGAGTCATATGCTGTTTGAACTTAGTCTGACTTATCATCTCGAGAGGGGCGTTAGGTGCCCTAAAACAATAATGTGTGCCCGGTTATGTCAAACATGCTATAGTAGTGAAGTATACTTTCCATGGGATCTGCCTTGAGTTCATATAGTTAGTACTCTAACATATCGACCTCTATGGGAAATCTTAACTTGATTGGAAGTTTGATAGTTTTAATATTTAAGTAAATGCATAGCAATTTCTATGTGTACCCCTCTACCTTAGTCTATCTAGAATTTTGTGAAGGGATTAATACTTTAAAATAGATTTACCATTAGGGAGGCTTAGCTTTCGATATCAGTTCAAAATTAAGATTAAAATTGTTTTGGTCTTGATAGAATAAGGGAACTCTTAACCCTAAAAGAGGAAGCTTCCCTTCAAGATATAGTTTTGTCTTATGGGAAATAACAAGGGTGGTGACTATAAGAGTAGACATACATATTGTTCTAAATCTTAGAGAAGGATTATGTGATGTTTTTCCTGGTACTCTTACTTCCACAATGGTTATTAATTGACTGACAAGGTTGAATTTTGGATCTTCAAATGAAAAAAAAAAATGTTTCGTCCTTGCAAGCATGTTTTAGGTGAGGGCATTACAACTAGACACACAACAATAAAAATAGAGGAGAGGATCAATATAGATGAATGGTGATACAAATAGAAGAATGGTCACAACAGAGGTGGTCTCCTGATATCCTTGACCTTACAAGAGTATCAAGGGTCATCCAAGGAGGCTTAAACAACACAACACATCACGGGGGAACACAACACAAAGGTAAAGGGTTAGAAATACTTACTTGATACAACCCAATGTTAAGGACATACATATCTAGGAAGAGGCCACATGTGAGAGTAATTATAATATTTTCTACAATGAGGTTTTGATGAATACTTTTGTAAGTTGTTTAGGTTTTGCTATTTTTTCTAGTTTTTACATTTCAATATGTAAACAATTATCTAGTTCAGGGTTGGCTTCAATGATGTATAGTTTGTCTTTATAGATAAACTATATTGATCTATGAAGGGTAGAAGGAACTACTCCCATGGCATGAATCCATGGTCTACCAAGAATCATATTATATAAAATTGATACAGGCATGACATGAAAAAGGGTAGACAAAGTCACAGGTCCAACCTTCATAGGTAGAGTTATAGTACCCATAGTTTGTCTACCAACATTATCAAAGCCACGAATGCTTAATCTATCTGGTTTAATCAAAGAGGTATCAACTTAATCTTATGTAACAAATTCATACCACAAACATTTAGAGACAATCCATTATCAATCATAACTCACTTTATCAACTTTTTATCTATCATGGCAAATATTATTTAAGTGGATCATATTGGTTTGGAACTTCAATCGATGGTAATTCATGTGGTTGAAAGAGACTATCTATTTTTGTCACATGCATACAATCTAACAAGGCTGCTACATCATTCGGCTTAACAACAGGTGGTACAATCACCTTTTGTAGCTTCTTGGAGCATTCTATGGTATGTAGGCGATGTTTGTATTAAATCCCAAAGAGAGATCTTAGTTGGAGTAGCTTGAAACTATTTGACAAGATCATATTTTTGACCACTTTTATGAGTAAAACGAGGTTGCAGGGGGAGCAAAGGTTGAGAACATGGAAGAGAGAAAGGCACATGAGGTGCTTGCTTACTTCGTTTATTATTACAGGTGTTGTATGTGTGAGTAGAACATTGTTGTGTGGCTGTTGCAACATATTTTGAACACCTTGATTTCTTTGAGTGATTTGTCTTGCGTAGTTTAGGATGTAATCTAGGGGTCAAGGTGGTTTTGGATCAGCTTGAACTGTAATCACCAGTTTTAAGAAAGAAGGTGTATTAGTTTCCCCCTGCACAACCACCTTAGGGATATTGCTACATTTATCAAGTAACCCCTTAGTGGGTAGAATAAGTCTATTAGTGAAGATTGAATTAAATTAACATTGTTTTCCTCTCGACTATACCCAATATCTATCCCTAAATATTTAATGTGAGAGACCTTTTCTCATCCACTAATGCTTCATCTTGGCTAGGGAGAGCATTGGAATGAAAGAAAGGCAAAGTTTTATTAGGAAGGTTAGGTGTTGTATCATTAGTGATGTCTAATGGAGTTGAATTTACAACCACAATAGAGCTATCCATAGTCTTCTCATGTAAGGTTCTTGGACATTCAACTATAGGAGAAGTAGGATAACTTATGGAATCATCATCATCATTATCATATGTTTTAGCTATTAATTCCAAAGCATTAAGAGAACTTTCACACTCATCATTTTGAATGTGTTTTGTTAAATCTTCTACTACCAAAAGGTATATATTCATGATAGATATGAAGTTGTCAAAATTAGATACATAGTAAAGGATTTCAAATGAAGAGAATTTAAATATATCCTTATGATACATAGCTTGTATATAAGTGAGAACATAAGGATTCATATTAAGAAATTTGTAGAACTTCTCAAAGTTTTTGATATATGCATGTAAAGATACCAAAGAGAAATGAGATGAAGATGCCTTAATGGAATGTCTTATAACATCAATTTCCAATAATATCTAGTAATACAAGACATTCAAAGTTTTATGTTACTTGATACACCCTAGATGTGTGACTATTTCACTCCTAAGCACTTGTCTGAGGGAAAGGGATAAAAGGACACACAAAGCCGACAAAAAACACAATGTATAGGAGGAAAATAGTACAACACAACAAGGTCTAATTGATGATTTTATGTGTGTAGACTGAATGCAATGAAACAACACAAATTATGCTTGTTTATGCACCTAACATGTTAACTTTTTTCACCTTTTTTCAATGCAAATGGCTAAAAGAAGAGGTGTTTTGAAGAAATTAAAGAGGGGAAGTGAATAATAAGCTCAATATCAATCCAATAATTTAGTAATATCCTTCACAACACACCTATAATGTAAATCTAGAACGATGACAAGGCAAAATCTTGTGAAAATGCAAGGTTTTAAAATCCTAGACATAAATTTTTGCAAAAAAAGACACTAAGATGAAATACTAAAATTAGAAATCAGTCCTAAATGAGTGTTTAAAAGAGTAGTAAAATATGAAACAAGATTTTAACTACAAATGCTAGCTAATGCAAAGACTAGGTTTTATGAAAAATGCACAATTGAAAGCAATTTTTAATAATTTAAGCATGAAAATGCAATGCAAATGATTATATTAAGGTGAATTTCTTAAATTTATTTCAGATCTAATGAAAATAATAGAAATTAAATAGAATTGAATTACATTAATGTAAATTATGCCAAAATGCAAGCCTAAGATGCAAATTTTTTTCAAAATTTTCAATTTTTTTTTTTTTTGTAAATTTTCAAATGCAATAAAATGAATGAATGCAAATATAGAATACAATGCTCATCAAGGTGCCAAATTAAAATAAACATGGGTTCACCAAAATGTTTTGTATGAAAAGAGGGGGATGATGAGGTTGAATGGATAGATCCTCCTTTCACTACAAACATTCAAGGACATATGTACCAAGTTGAATCACACTTCTACAAGGAAATTCACCTACAGGTTAGGCTATCACTTGAAACGATGTGAAAATTTAGAGATTGTAAATTAATGTATTAATGTAATGCTCAAATATCCTTGAAACCCTAATTATGCAAAATAGTAAGTAAAATGATGAATTACAACAAATCCTTGCAGGCTAAGGTAGTAAGAGGAGATTAATTACTGACCATTTTTTGAAGTTTGAGATGTGGAATATTCGGGGACATTGGTACTCATGCCCCTATCCAAGGTGGTGTTTTCTTTAGGGAATCCTGATCTCCTTCTGAGGCTGATGATCACCGTACTTTCTATTTTTGTCTCGAGAGATGTGAAAGACACTAGCACTAGTGCCTGAGTCCAAGGTAGGGTGTTCTTCAAGATGTCAGATCCTCCTGATGCAGGAGCATCTAGTGATGTAAGGGCAATCTTACATCACCCAAAAAAAGATGTGTTTCAAAATTGTTGATGTTCTTTCCATTTCGTTTCAAAATTTGTGGTTCTGGTTCCATAATCGCTTGAATAATGATGTAGAACTTTCAGTTTTTCCAAACTGCTAAAAATAGCAACTTGCTATTTTTAGAAAGTTTGCATTTTGGCACAGATTAAAGTGAAAATTTATAGGAAGTTTCATAACTAAAAAATAAGAGGTTTGGTGAAGGAATCACGCAAATATCATTTACGAGCTGAAAGATATTAAAGTTTCTGTTTCCTGAAAAATGCCTTAAAATTATTCAAACTCAGGTTTGAGGCACTAAGCAGCCTCGTACGGGCTGGAAAATGGTTGGAACCAGTAGAGCTAGTTCTTAGTACGTAGAGAACTCCGTGAGCTTTCTGACGCATAAAACAGTTCGTCAATCAGACACCAGGATCAGTTTTGGAGGGAGATGCAAGTTTTGAAATTAGGTTGTTGGCCACCAAAAAGGCTATTCATAACCATTTTTGGGAACCCCGAGTAGTAGTAGAGTTAAGGGGGGGAAGTGTAGAGTCAAGAATAGGCAGGAAAATAGAAACCCTAGCTGATTTGTGGTTACAAAAGGCAGATGATTCTAGAGTCTTGTGATAGGGCCCGTGAAGGGTCATTTCAGAATCAAATAATGTCTTCTGCCAATGTTTTCATTTGAAGGTCTTTTGACCTTAGAAACATAGTGATGCAAGTGAGTTCGTGGAGATAGGATGGTTCCTTTTGATTTTCATAAGGTTTTTGAAATGTTAATGATGTAAGAGGATCACTTGTGCAATGATATAGCATTATGGCATGGGATTCATAAGGGTGCATGTGATTATGCAAATTAAAGGGGAGTTATAAGGAGAGTCATTATTTTTTTAAACCTTTTAGAAATAATTACCCTCAGTTTGCATGACTTGGAAACTATTAAATAAATGTAAACAAATAATAAAGTAATAAATTATAAATTACTTTATTGTTTGTCACAAAGTTGTAAAAGTCAAAAGATAGACAAATTTATAACAAATAGTAAAGTAAGTCATGGTGATTACTTTATTATTTGTTCACATTGTTTCCTCATCCCAAAATCATGCAAAATTAGGAGATGGAGTTAACTGAGGTATTTTGGGAGCTTTTGCATGATTTTTGGTGAAATTTGGAGGGGTTTGAAGTTCCACATGGTCAAACTGATAGAGAGGGACAGTTTGGAGCTATTTTAGCTCAAATTGGATTAGTTATAGCCCTACTTTTTTAGGGATTTTCTCTTCTGCTCATGAGATAGTTTTGTGGAGACATTTTTCATGCTGAGTTGAACTGTAGTGCTTTTTTTATGCAGTTCAAAGTTCATTCTTTTGATATATTGGAAAAAAACTTATGTTTATCTCAATTCTTGCATTCTATTTTCTCTTACACATTTCAGAGAGGTAGAGTTTGTTTGTGACTTATTTTTAGAGATTTTATATAGGACAACAGGTTATAGGTTAGCATTTTTGCCTCTTATGCAGATTTTCCTTCATTTTCAGTAAGATCAAGTATTTACCTTCTCAATTGTGATGTTTTATGAGTGACTGAATGAAATTTTATTATGTTTTAATATCAGAACCTTTAAATTTTTGTCTCATTTATACTTGTATGCATTCAAAGCAGTGAAAAATCATAGGTCTTAGGTTGTGTATTCGAATAATCTTTTCATCCATGTTGTGAGAACCCAATTTTACTTCAAGAGAAAGTTTATTCAAGCCTTCCTTATAATCATTTTTGTGGTCAAATTGCCAAATTGATCTGTGTGGATAGATATTATGAAAGTCGTTGTGAATCAGGGTTGCATGTTTCTATCATTTAGGTCCATCACTACCCATTTAAATTCTAGTTTTAGTATATCTATTAGAAAGCCTTTTTACCCTTTTCTTGCAAAGTCATTAATTTATTAGAGAATCAGAAGGGAACCAGCTCATAATTTGGAGGTCTACTTTCACCATATGGTACCCACAATCTGAAAGTATTCCAATGTTACATAGGATTGCTAAGATTTCTAGCTTTGCATAATGGGTGCAATCCTAGTCGATAACAGTTTTTGGCACGTCCGATGGGACATTGAACTGATTTTCAATCCAATAAGAACTTATTCATTTTGTTGTTTTGGTATGAGCGACAGTTATTACTGCCTTTTGGAAGTTTTAATTCAAGTACTTGGCAATTCTGTGTTTCTAGTTTGAATAAGATCATATTTTACAGCATACGAGAAAGATTCAAACAAGACAAAGTGTTGATCCTAAGAAGCATATTTACCTTTCACCACTGAAAAGGAAGGCTAAGGCAGCAAATAGAGTGGTAAAGCCACTAAGTGCAGCAATACCTGATCTTCCAAATTCTCATCCCAAATTTGTAAATCATAGCAACCCATTGTTTACAAGTTCTTCATCAAGTTCTTCATCACAAGTACTTGATAATTCCCCACCAACAAGTTGTATAGTACAAGTACATGTATTCTAGATGGAAGCTCAACCACCACCAAGAAATCAACCATTTGTAACATTTAATGGGGGCAGCCCATTAAATCTGCAGTAGCATGATGCTATACCAGTAGCTACACTTAAGAGTCTGCCCAATTTCAATGGTGAAGATGGTACTACACCAATAGAGCATATAAGAGATGTAGCTTCACTTTGTGTGTTTCATCATATTATAGAAGAGGATGTAGCAATAAGACTTCTAGCAACGTCATTTAAAGGTAAATCTCTTCAATGGTTCTGAGGATTGGCTGTTAACTCTATAGGAACATGGGATAAGTTAGGAAGTGCCTTGAACACGTAGTTTCAAGATAAATCAGATCATCTATCCCTTGTTGAGCAGATGACAACCATTAAGAGGGCTCCACAAGAATAGATGATATACTTTAATTTTTGGTTTCAAAAAACCTAGAATAGAATTCTAGCAATGGTAAGACCTTCACTTAAACATACATTTTTGTATTATCTTAGAGCATTGAATAGTGATATAGCTGTTATGATTCAGTCAATGGGTGGGGTAGCATTACCAGGAGCATTTGACATAGCTTTTAGAGCTAAAAATAGTCTTATTTAGGATGGCAAAATTGTACCAAGGCCTCCCATGCCTATTTTTTCTGATATTCAGCCCCTAATACCAATCCAAGTGCCTCTTATTGCTTCAATACCTCCTATTCCAGCCTTTGGCTATCAAATAGCTGTTCAAAATAATCATGTGCTAGTGAAATCAGAAATACAAGAACTTAACGATAATCAACAAGAGATGGCAAAACTATTATAGTTTGTTAGCAACAATTTAGTAAGCCTTAGGAGACAACAAGATCAGAATAATAGGCCTCCTTATCAAGCACCATTCCAAGAAAATAGGCCTTCTTATCAGGTAGATTATCAAGGACAGAGAATGAATTATAATAACATGCTTAATCAACAATATAATCCCAATATTGTCAGCTCTTCAAAAGAGCTTGTACTTATGCAAAATAACATGGCCCAAGATTATTTATGGTGCTATCCATGTAATCAACCTCATAACCAGGCTACTTGCATGAATGGAGTGGTCAGTCAATCACTTATGGTTCATAATAATTATGCTGCTTCTGAAAATGCAGCAAATGAAGGTACTGATCAGCTAGATTCCCAAACATAGGATAAAAATCTTGATGTTACTTTAATGAATTGGCAAGTTAATGAATTTTGTGGAGTGAATCGATTACCAAGGAAAAAACATTCTTTTACCAATATTGCATCCAATACCAGATCAAAGAAAAAAGATTTTGATTTACAATAGTAAGTTGATAATAACAAACAATAGGCTGATAAGGTACAACAATAGGCTAACAAATTTAAAAATTAAGCTTCTGTAGCTCAACAAAGTCAACTTGAAGCTTCTACTTCTCAAAATGTTCATATCCTACCAAGAGAACAACCTATTGCTAGTAAAAGATAGCCAGATGTTCAACCACAACCATCAAAAGAACATTCAGATGTTGTTCCTAAAGTACAAAAAAAAGTTAATGGTCCTTCTTTTAACATTGTTGATCATATGAAGAAATCCACTATTAGTATGTCAATGTTAGATGCATTACACATTCCTAAGCAGAGGGATTTATTACAAGATGCCTTGGCTAAGTTGTCTTTGTCCAATGAGCCTCAAACAAGTCAGTGCCACGTTGTGTTTACTAATGATGCACAATGCAAAAGTAAATATCCAAAACAAGTGGTTAAGCCACCTCCATTCTATGTAACTCTAATTGTTGGAAATCATTTGGTCCATAATTGTATGATTGATTTAGGAGCTAGTAGATCAGTGATGCCCAAACAACTATCTGATAAACTTGGTTTAGCATATGAACCTGTTGCTAGGGGAGTTGTCAAATTAGATGGAATAGAAGTTAACACAATGGGGATGTTAAAGAACCTTGGTCTTACTTTACATGCATGCCCAAACTTTGTGATTCATCAAGACATCCATGTTATTGACCTGCCACCACATTTTGCCATTTATCTATCTGGAGATTTCACTGCAAAGCTAGGATGATACCTATCTTCTAACTGGACTCATTTATTTTTAAGAACAAGGTATGACACTAAAGTCACCTTAAAATCAAAGCCATTGGAACCTTACACTCCCAGCCCCATAAATGCCAACCTTGCAATCTATGACCATGAGGAACTAGTTACTGTCCAAGACCCGGATACACCCTTAGAAGGCATACCTGATCTAGTTTTGGATTAGTGGGAAGAAGATAATCATGAGATAGATCATTTTGATCAAATTGATGAAGTATGTCATGGTGTTTATATGATTCATGAGAAAGATGTTGCTGTTCCAAACCTGTTAAAAGGTGAAAATCAGCAAAGTAAGCAATCTGATAATGATATCTAGCAATTGTATTATGATGGTTCTAGGGGTAAAATATGTTCATGTGGTGGTGCTATGTTGATTTCTCCAAAAGGTGATAGATATTATTCAGCAATAAGGTTTGCATTCAACTGTACCAATAATACTGTTAAATATGAATCACTTGTTCATGGTCTTGAATGGGCCAGGAAAAAAAGGTATCAAATGTTTACCAGTTTTTGGTGATTCAGAATTAATAACATATCAAGTAAGGAATTTGAATGTAACAAAGAATGATTTGCTCAAGCTTTATAAACATAGAATCTAGGATCTTATTGAAGAGTTTGATGGCTTCAATTTGCTCTTTATTCAGAAACCAAAATAAAGAAGCTGATAAACTGGCTGCCTTAGGAGCATAGTTTGACATAGCAACTAAAATTAAAAATCTAAATACACAACCATATGTGAAAGTGATTATAAGACCATCCATGCCTGATAATAATACAAGTTTGCAAGTTTTTGAGAGTGACTAATAGATTGTTAACTTTCTAATTGAAGAAGCTAAGTTTGCAGTAGGAAACCAACAAAAATGGCTATAGCAATATGATGACCAGATCTTGCAATTAAATTCAAATAAGATGCCTAAAGGTTTAGTAACCTTAGAATCAATTTTTAATATTGATGATCAAGTTAGAATGGATAAAGATTTCATATCTGTGAAACAAGAGCATTATGAGCCCATTGAAATATTCAAAGACAAGCTCTGTAAGCTTGGAAATGTATGCAGAAAAGAGGAACAATAAGATTTCATTTAGCTCTACCAAGAATTAATTGATATATTTGCTTGAGAGTATGGAGATCTAAAGGGTTTTAACCCTGAGTTAGCTCAACACACTATTGAGCTAGAAGCCAAAGCAAAACTAGTTAGGCAAAAATAGAGACCATTAAATCCAAAGCTGGAAATTCTTATGAAGGCTGAATTGAATAACCTGATTGAAGGTAATATTATCCTTCCAATTAAGCATACATATTGGGTTTCAAATTTGGTACCTGTTAGAAAAAAGAATGGTGAGATTAGGCTATATGTGGATTTCTGTGATCTAAACAGCATCTCTCTCAAAGACCATTACCCACTGCCCTCAATGGAGCAAATTCTACAGGTTCTTTCAGGATCAAAAAGGTTTTCCTTATCGGATGGTTAGTTAGGAAACAATCATATTTTAGTGCAAGAGGAAGACCAGTACAAGATTGGCTTTACTACCAAGTGGGGCACAATGGCTTACAAAAAAATGCCTTTTGGATTGTCCAATGTAGGGGCAACATTTTTAAGAGCCATGGACATGGCTTTCCAAGACATCATTAATAAGTTTGTAATTGTTTATTTGGATGATGTTACTATTTTTCAAAGAAAGATGATGAACATTTTGATCATCTTAGGCAGATCTTTGAAACATGCAGGGAATATGGGGTTTCACTCAACCTAAAGAAGACCATTTTTTTTGTCCATGAGGGAAAGCTTTTGGGACACATAGTGTCAAAGGATGGAATATCCATAGACCCATAAAGGATTTCAGCAATCTTTGCATTACCCCTACTATGTCATAAGAAAGGCTTACAAAGCTTTCTTAGAAGGATCAATTTCGTAAGGAAGTTCATACCTAACATTGCAGCCTCTTACAACCATGCTTAAAAAGAATATTCCTTTCAGCTAAACCAAAGAAGGTAAGAAAAGTTTTGAAGAAATCAAAGAGGTACTTTATGCATCCCCAACACTCATTAATCCAAACTTTGATAAAGATTTCATCTTGTATGCATTTGGGAGTGTTGATACAATTTCAACAATTCTCTGTCAATAGAATGAGGAAGGATTAGAGTAACATGTGGATTTCTTTAGCCAAATCCTTCATGATAATGAGGTGGGATATTTGTTTGTTAAAAAGCATGTATTGGATGAAATAAGAAGCCTTAAGAAGTTTAAACACATGCTTTCTAACAAAAGAATATAGTTGATGGGTGCCCATCCAACAATTAAAGAATTCTTGCTTAGCAAGGATCTAAATGATAAGAGGGAAAGATGGATTACAAAAGTGATGGAGTATGAAATTCAAATCAAAGTCACCAAGCTTGTTAGAGGTAAAGGTTTGTGTGAGTAGCTTGCAGGTAATGAAGAAAACATCAGTAAACTTGTAGAGGAAACTGTGACAGTGCTACAAAACCAGGAACAAGTTGCTGTTCCAGTTCAATATATAGGTTGGGTTCAACAAATGATTTATTATCTACATATTGGATATTGTCCTAAAGGTTAGGAAAGGTCAAAAAGAAGGTATTATAGGCTGCAAGCCATCCCTTATGCTATAATTGATGGAATTTTGTATAAAAGGGATTTTCATGATGTTTTGGTCAATTGTGTAGAACTAGAACAGATTGAGAAGATTCGGAAAGAATTTCATGATGGGCCTTCTAGAGGCCATTTTGCACCAAAAACCACAGGTCTAAAGATTATGAGAGTTGGGTATTATTGGAAAAAAGTATTTAAAGATGCACATGATTGGGTTAAAAAATGTAATAATTGTTCAGTGTTTGCAAGAAAGCAGAAGATTGCAGCCCTGCCCCTACATCCAATTTAGGTAAAGAAACCTTTTGGTAAGTAGGGATTGGATTTCATTGGTCCCATTAATCCACATTCAAGTCAAGGACATAAATGGATACTAACTGCAACAGATTACTTAACAAAGTGGACTGAAGTAGTTGCATTAAAGGAAGAAAATGAGATTTATGTTTTGAACTTATACCAAGATTTGGTTTCCAAGTTTGGCACTCCTGATTCCATCATTTCTGATAATGCTTTAGCATTTGTGGGTTTAAAAGTTTCAGATTATTTTGTCAAGAACAATATATCTTTGAATACTTCATCCAATTATTACCCTCGGGGTAATGGACAGGTAGAATCAACAAATAAAAACCTATTTAAGATTATTAGAAAAGTAATTAATGATAACTAGAGGACATGGCATGATAAACTAAAGTTAGCCCTTTGGGCTGATATGATAACTCCAAAAGGAGCTATAGGTAATTCACCTTATGTTCTAACTTATGGGAAAGAAGCCAAGTTACCACTTTTTGTTGAGTTACCAACTCTAAATTATGTCAAGGAGCTTGAACTATTAGAGGAACAACCTATGGAAGTTAGACTTGGACAACTAATAGAGCTGGAAGAAACCAGAAAAAGAAGCACTAAGAAATCTGGAGATACACCAAGTTCACATTAAAAGAACATTTGGCAAGAAGGCAGTTCCAAGAGTTTTCAGAGAAGGAGATCTAGTATTGAAATGGGATGAGCTTAAAAGCAAACCTAGTAAACACACCAAGTTTGATGCCATGTGCGATGGCCCATTTATTATCACATAATGCAAACAACATAATGCATTTCAGCTTGCAAAGTTAGATGGAGAGGTGGTTCCAATCCCTGTCAACGGGATTCACCTCAAACAATGCTATTAAAGAGCAAGTTTGCTGTAAATAAGTGCTTTTAGCACATTTCATTTCAGTTTTGTTTTTTTTTCCAAGAAGTGTACATGCACATTTTGCTGACCAAGACCTAAACAAGGTCAGATTAGTTTGATTTTAGTATTATTTTGCTGCTGTAATTTTTTCTTTCAGCTGAGTTGCATAAGTTTTTAAGATTTAAGGGCAAGAGTTGACTCATGTACCCAATGGATTGCTAAGGATAGTTGTCTATATGCTTAGCATGCAAGCATTCAACAAAAATGAGTAGAAATGTTATGAATTTTTCACCTACAACTCAAATTGGTAGAGCTGAGACAATTCATTACATTTGAGGTGAAGATTTTTTAACATATTCTTGTTATGTTTTAACCATGGCATATTTTAAGTGGTTGAGAAAAGATTGATTTCAGTTTGTTGTTCAGAGTAAAGAAACATAAAGGAAAGTACATATCAAACACAAGGCATTGTTTTCATTCATTTCACAGTGTTTGATTCTTTTTACCAATAAAGTATACACAAAATTGCACAAGTATTGTATTTGTATTCATTGGAAAGAAAAGAGTAATCAATGGTCCCACAAAAGCCATGGGAGTAGCTTAACCAATGCAACATAAATATATGCTATGCATCTGAAGATAAAAGAAATGAAAAGAAGCATAAAGGAAAATGCATATCCATAATTTCCTGAGATAGCTTTGGGGTGGATCTTCTTTGTTTTACTCCTCCTCTCATGATCACCAAGCGAATCTGCATCATGGTAAACAATTGGTTAGAGCTCCGAATATGGATCTCCTTATCTGCCCTACCAACAAAGATATAACACAAGTCATGAAGCATTGGATCAATAAGAAAGAGAGCCAGAAAGATCAAATCATCACATGAGTATTGTATTCATTATTTTATCTAACTTGTTTGTCCAATGTGTAGGTATAGGTACATTCATCATTATGAAGGACATTTCAAAATGTGGTAAAAAATAGGCTCCCATAAGGGTTGAGCCCAGTATGCTGCCTCTTGATCTTAAGGGGAATATAAGATAAGCAAAAAAACATTCAGATTAATAAATAAAAGCATATTCTGATTGAAAGTCAATGACAACACCAATACATAATGAGACGGCCTCCAAGGTAGGACAATCACCATAAGAGCAATACCAAATAAAAGACAATCCCATCAAGAGCATTACAACCAAAGATGCATCATGGAGCAGCAATAGACCATGTATTTACCACTATTTTTGTGAATGAAGTGTAAAATTGCTATTGAATTCATTAAACAACCATGAAGGAAGAAATTCAGTCATGATCATGACTATATCATCAACCAAGAGGCATATTATCAACTAAAAAAGATAGATGAAAGCTATATAATGAAAAAACAATCCTATATCTATATCCACAAGTGAAGTGTAACATACACTATATAGACTGGAACAGTTGTGTCATACCTGCAGTATAATGCCATGCCAACTATCTAATATGCAAGGGAGTAGTAGGGTAGAAGTCTATAGTGGAGGATTAGAAAGATCAAGATGCAAATCTATTGCTCAATAGCCATACTTTCATGGCACTATACTACAGGTATGGTGAATATTTTATTGCAATCATAAGAAGAAGGCAATCATTGAATAATCATAATGTCTAAACTGCTATAAGAAGTAATGAATCAACAAACTATTGTTATGGAGAGGTAGAGAAGAGCTTGCAATGTTTCAAACCATAGGATAGTCACCTTAGTGATAGTACATTCATCATATAATCACCATTTACCTCTGTCAATTGAAGATACAACCATAGGGTACAGATATAGTACATGATAGAGAACAGCTAGTATGAGTACAAGAAGGATAGTGAAGAAGAACATAATAGCCATATAATGCATGCATCCACAAAGTATGAGGTAGTCAACCATATATAGCATGCCACATCACGTATACATTTGAATCAAGGATACAAGTGTACAAGTCAAGGAGAGGCACCATTCATAGTTATGCAAAGAAGGACAGCCACCTAAGAGAGTAGTTCACAAGGAGTTCATGATAACACTCCAAGCATATGGAACAACCTTAGAAGGAGTACAATCATAGATGCTATCGCAAATTGTTATAAGGAGAGTAATTATTTTTTAAACCTTCTGGAAATAATTACCCTCAGTTTGCATGACTTGGAAACTATTAAACAAATGTAAACAAATAATAAAGTAATAAATTATAAATTACTTTATTGTTTGTTAGAAAGTTGTAAAAGTCAAGAGATAGACAAATTTATAATGAATAGTAAAGTAAGTCACGTTGATTACTTTATTATTTGTTCACATGGTTTCCTCATCCCAAAATCATGCAAAATCAGGAGATGGAGTTAGCTGAGGTATTTTGGGAGCTTTTGCATGATTTTTGGTCAAATTTGGAGGGGTTTGGAGTTCCGCATGGTCAAACTAATAGAGAGGGGCATTTTGGAGCTATTTTAGCTCAAAATGGATCATTTATAGGCCTTCTTTTTAGGGATTTTTTCTTCTGCTCATGAGACAATTTTGTGGAGATATTTTTTATTCTTAGTTGAACTACAATGTTTTTTTCATGCACTTGAGAGTTCATTCTTTTGATATATTGGAGAAAAACTTATGTTTTTTCAGTTCTAGTATTCTATTATGTCTTACAAATTTCAGAGAGGCAGAGTTTGTTTGTAACTCATTTTTATAGATTTTATACAATACAGTAGGTTATAGGTTATCTTTTTTTGCCTCTTATGCAGATTTTCTTTCATTTTGAGTAAGATCAAGTCTTTACCTTCTCAATTGTGTTGTTTTATGAGTGACTGGATGAAATTTTTTTGTGTTTTAATATCACAAACTTTAAATTTTTGTCTCATTTATACTTGCATGCGTTTAAAGCAATGAAAAATCATAGGTCTTATTTTGTGTATTGGAATAATCTTTTCATCCATGTTGTGAGAACCCAGTTTTCCTTCAAGAGAAACTTTATTCAATCCTTCCTTATAATCATTTTTGTGGTCAAATTGTCAAATTGATCTGTGTGGATAGATACTCTGAAAGTCATTGTGAATCAAGGATGCATGTTTCTATCATTTCGGTGCATCACCACCCAATTAAATTCTAGTTTTAGTATGTCCATTAGAAAGCCTTTTTTCCCTTTTCCTGCAAAGTCATTCATTTATTAGAGAATCAAAAGGGGACAAGCCCATAATCTGGAGGTCTACTTTCACCATAGGGTACCCACAACCTGAAAGTATTCCAATGTTACATAGGATTGTTGAGCTTTCTAGGTTTGCATAACGGGTGCAATCGTAGTCGATAACAATTTTTGGCATTCCTGGTGGGACATTGAACTAATTTTTAGTTCAATAAGAACTTATTCATTCTAGTATTTTGGTATGAGTAGTAGTTATTACAGTCTTTTAGAGGTTTTAATTCATGTACCTGTTGACTCTGAGTTTTTGATTTGAATAAGATAAGATTTTACAACATATGAGAAAGATTCAAACAAGACAAAGTATTGATCCTGAGAAGCATATTCAACTTTCACCACTGAAAAGGAAGGCTAAGGTAGCAATTAGAGTGGTATAGCCACAAAGTGCAACAATACCTGATCTTCCAAATTCTCATCCTGAATTTGTAAATCATAGCAACCCATTATTTAAAAGTTCTTCATCACAAGTACCTAAGAATTCCCCACCAGCAAGTCCTACAGTACAAGTGCATGTATTCTAGATGGCAACTCAACCACCACCAAGAAATCAGCCATTTGTAACATTTAGTGGGGGCACCCCATTAAATCTATAATAACATGATGCTATACTAGTAGCTACACTTAAGAGTTTGCCCGATTTCAATAGTGAAGATGGTACTACACCAATAGAGCATATAAGAGATGCAGCTTCACTTTGCAGGTCTCATCATATTACATAGCAGAATGTAGCAATAGGACTTCTAGCAGCATCATTTAATGGCAAAGCTCTTCAATGGTTCTAAGGATTGGCTATTAACTCTATTGGAACATGGGATGAGTTAGGAAGTGCATTAAATAGGTAGTTTTGAGATAAATCAGATCGTCTATCCCTTGTTGAGCAGATGACAACCATTAAGAGGGCTACACAAGAACATATGACAAACTTTAATTTCCAGTTTCAAAGAACCTGGAATAGAATTCTAGCAATGGTAAAACCTTCACCTAAACATGCATTTTTGTATTATCTCAGAGCATTGAATAGTGATATAGCTATTATGATTTAGTACATGGGTGACGTAACATTACCAGGAGCATTTGACATAGGTATTAGAGCTGAAAATAGTCTTATTCAGGCTGGTAAAATTGTACCAAGGCCTCCCATGCCTTATTTTCTTAATATTCAGCCCCTAATACCAATCCAAGTGCCTCTTATTGATTCAATACCTACTATTCTAGCCTTTGGCTATCAAATAGTTGTTCAAAATAATGATGTTCCAGTGCAATCAGAAATACAAGAACTTAAGGGTAATCAACAAGAGATGGTAAACCTGTTACAGTCTGTTAGCAATAATTTAGTAAGGCTTAAGAGACAACAAGATCAGAATAATAGGCCTCCTTATCAAGCACCATTCCAAGAAAATAGGCTTCCTTATCAGGTAGATTATCAAGGACATAGAAGGAATTATAATAATAGGCCTAATCAACAATATAATCCCAATACTGTCAGCTGTTCAAAAGAGCTTGTACCTATGCAAAATAACATGGCCCAAGATTATGTATGGTGCTATCCATGTATGAGTCTCATAACTAGGCTACTTGCATGAATGGAGTCGTAAGTCAAGCACTTATGGTTCATAATAATTATGATTCTTCTAAAAATGCAACAAATGAAGGTACTGATCAACTAGATTCCCAAACACAGCATAATAATTGATGGGTTGTCGCTGTACCTCATCATTTAATCTATTTTCAGATGTCAAAGAACTAGGGCTGTGTCCATGGCTGTCTGCAACTAGGGATTCTAAGTGACCAGTTTATAGCTAATCCTAAAGCTTAAAAGAATGACTAATCTATCTGCTTGTTGAATAAATGTAATGAATGCTGTAAAACAGAATAAAACAGGAATGTACTCAAAGCAAAGAATGATAACATGCATCTATCTACTAAAACAGGAAATACTTTTATAAAAGAAAACTTGAAACAATAAAACAGAGATACTAGCCTCCTGCCTAATTGGTGAGAGTGGGCCCTTGCTCCGCACCTTTGAGGCTGAAGGCTATTGCAGGAAATCAGCACAAGAGATGATCTAAACTAAATTCAGTCCAATTCATTCACTTCTATATTCATGAAAATGTATGGCTATAACAGAACTGAAATCTCTGAAAATCAAAATAATTTTATCATTGTTGTCCTATTACTGTTTCTTAAAGTATTTATAAAAAGATTGATGATATATCACTGAACTTATCTATCAGTCTTTCTAGGAGATGACACCATCTCTTATTTGTACTTAACTGTCAAACTTATGAAAGATCATCATGCAAGAAAGGTAGACTTGAGTGGAACAGAAGTCCACTCAGAGGTCTAAGTTTAGGTCTTAATACACTTGGGCATCAAAGCCCTAAAAATTAGTTTAATTCATAACTCATGCAAAATCTTTGGAAAGATAAAACTTCAGCAGTTTAACTGATAGTTGACCCTTCACCACTCAGGTGATGATTTGAGTGAAGTGCGGGGGGTATTAGGATTGCTGCTGAAGTGTCTGATTGGCGGCTCTGACTAGAACATGCTCTGTTCTTAGGAGGCTCCGGAGATCGTTGTTCCTGTCTGTAGCTCTGGAGATATTCCAGACATTCGCAGAGCTCCAGAGATATTCCAGACACTCGCAGAGCTCCGGAGATATTCCAGACACTCGTAGAGCTCCGGAGATATTCCAGACACTCGCAGAGCTCCGGAGAGTCATTCCCCAAATCTTCAAACTCCAGGTGTCATTGTTCTTTGTCATGGTCTCTGGAGATCATTGAAGATGATCTCTGGAGATGCGTAAAACTGTTGTTTCTGATATTTACACCTGCGGATTCAAAAAGAAAGAGAAATTCTGCATTTTTCCATTAATCCCATGCACATTAGTCACCTAATCAGAAATTCTAATCTCAAGTAATCTATCTTAATTAATCACAAAATAGAACAATCTTGCTTAACTAATTTGAGTGCAGACACAAAGAAGATGAACTGAATAGGGGAAAAAGAGAGACAAAAAGGGTGTATTTTATGAGTGCAATTTGACACTCATCATCCCCCCCATACCTAAGGTTTGGTAGGTCCTCCTGCTTTTCACATTCTAGATTTGTTTAGACGAAGCAATCTGTCAGTCAGACTATACTCCTGGAGATAGGTTGTCCAAGTAGTTCTATTGGTGTTACCATTCCTTCTGTACTTGTCAACTTGCTTCATCCAATCTTGCAGTTTTTCATCTTCCAGCTGTTCTGTCCACATGAGGAGTGGTTCAATTATCAGAGGAGGTCTGAACTGCCCACCTATCTATTCCTGTTTATGCTTATCCATTAGTTTGGATATCATCTTTGCCTTCCTCATGAACAGTCTCAGGTTTGCAGGGGTGACTACCTCTCTAAGTTTTTGCTTTGAGGTTAAAATACTCCATCTTTTCTTTGCTACAGCAAGGACAGGATTTGCTAAGTTAATCATAAAAAGTCCAAAGTCAATGGAGCATTCCTACAAATTCTTCAAATATAATGGCAATATGCTGGTTGCACTTGCAGGATGATAGATGATGGATCTGAATTGGGTCTCGAAAGCAAAAGAATTGGGACATTATTTTCTGAGGAGGAGCTCTGTTTTTGAATCCTTTTAAAGATGAGCTTCCATCCTTTCGTCCCAAATCTGGTGGTTTCTCGTGAGGGACATGAATGCCTTAAGCTGGCATTCTCCCACAAAGTGATTAATCATGAAGGCTATATCATTAATGCAGAACCCATGTAAGTACAATTCACATAGGAAGTTTTTGTCTTCATCGTTGCTTCTGGTGTAAGCAGTCATAGAACTTTCTACTATTTTTGTATCCTCATTCATGTCAGATAAGACTAAGGAAAGTTTCCTTTGCAGTATCCTTTCTTGTAGGAACATTGCATAGCTGGCACTTGGAGGTCTGCAAGATAGAATTTCTAAGGAGAGGGAGGCCATTTGAATGATTTTTCTCTCCAAAGTTGCTATCCTTTCTGCTCTGGCAGTAACTGCCCTTTGTAATTGCAACATTGGCTTGGAGGCTTCAAATTCTCTACACCTTTCCTCCCAATGAAACAGGGCTTTAGGAATGTCTATGGGGATTGGACCCACATAGGCATCTATTTGAACTTCCTGTTCACTGGTTTCCCTTGGGCCAGACAGTTCTTGAATATATTCTTCTTGGTCATCTAGTCTGTTATTGGCCCAAGTTAATTGTTTATCCTGGCTCTGTACCTTTTCAATTAATGCTGCTATTACTGTGAGGCCATTGTCTCTGGCCATGGTGAGCTCAGAAACCTTTTGTGCTGCTTCTTTTTCTTTTTCTTCCATCACTTTTGCTGCCTCACCTTTCTATGTTTCCAACTCTGCCTCCTTCTCCTGGATGATTCTGTCCTTGTTTTGGAGGTCTGTTTAGATTTCTACAATAGTTTGATTCAGTTCCATCTCCATTTCCACCCTAACCTTCTTGAGGTCAGTAATAATTAAATTCTTTCCCCA
This sequence comes from Cunninghamia lanceolata, assembly GCA_027924645.1. Lineage (NCBI taxonomy): Eukaryota > Viridiplantae > Streptophyta > Pinopsida > Cupressales > Cupressaceae > Cunninghamia > Cunninghamia lanceolata. The sequence continues at coordinate 2,386,806 of BSBN01000244.1, forward strand.
GAGCATCCTTTTCAAATTCTTAATTTCTTCCATTAATTGTTGCTCTGTTGAGACCTCTATGTCTTCTTGGTCAGAGGGATGTGATAGAGTTTCTGCCTCTATTTCTGTGGCTGGTGGCTAATTATCAAGATTATCCATGGCCACCTGCCCTGCTTCTCCCAATGTATCTGTGTGCCCTGTTTCTTCTTCTGCAATGCCCTTGTCCTGAGGATCCTCTGCTGCTGCTGGCACAACTGAAGGACCTGCTTTGTCCTCATATGTGCTCAATTCCAGGAGTGCCTCAGCAAGCAGGGTAGTATCCTTTTCAGCCTGTGAGAGTTGCCTCTTCCTTTTGCTTCTCCGGAGCACAGGTGGAACTGGTGCCTCTGGAGTAGGATTTCCTTCCTCAGAATCTGAGGAGATAGTAACAGTTGGTAAGCTTCCTATCTTCCGAGCACATGGTGGTGTTGAGACTAGACTTGACTCCATATGAACAAATGGTGCAGGAGAATGTTCCTTTTGTTTCCTCTTTCGGACCAGAGGTACCTCATCGGAGTCATGGGATGGCTCTTCAACCCACCATCTCCCTTCAATTCCCTGCCCTACTTTTTCCTCTATTAATTCCCTAGGCCTAGATCCCTCAGGTGAAGTCATTTGTCGCCTGACTGACCGAGTCATATATAGAGGCTATGTAGGAGCAGGCTCTGCAATTTGTTTGCCTTTTCTTTTCTTGTTAGGAACATGGGCTGCAGATGATGTAGCTTCCTGTGAGGGTGATGTCCTTTTGTGAGAAGCTGTGGAGGAGGCTGTAGGCTCGGTTTCTTCATCATGGTGAGAGGGAGAACTCTCATCCTCTATTTGTGGTATCTCTGGTGCTCTAACCTGAGGTTTATGCTCAAGAAAATTCTGTAATAGTTCTTCCCCATTGGCCTGAAATAAGAAATGATGCTTGACTATCAAGAAGATGAGGCCATGATGTTTCATGGGTCCCTTACCCTGCTGGTATTTTTCTACAATTGCCCTGATGGCAGAATAGAGGAAATTGGGGATATTTATGTTATATTCGGGGTGCCTATTTCCATGTCTAAGAAAGATGAGCATTTTCATTATGGGCCCCAAGACTATGGAGAATTGGCCATCACAGGTAAAGTATTTCATTAGCTAGGTAGCAACAGTTGCCCAAGGGTTTGGGAGAGTGGACCTCAAAATTCCCTTGACCTTATTCTTATTCATATGCAATTGAATGGCAGGCTCACCACGAACAGAAAAATTTCTAATTAAATCTGTATACAAGGTTTTCAGGTGGTGAAACCTCTCACCTTGTTCGGGGAGTCCGGAGATGTGGCTGATAATTGTGGAGGAGAGACTGATTTGGTTCCCTCTCACAATGGTCTAGTCGTCTCTTAAATTCCTAAGGAATTCATCCACAATGTCCTCCTGAAACCCCTCGAACTTGTCTAGGAAATCAAACCATCTAGCAGTCCTTAAAATATTTGCTGCAACAACATCCTTTAGAAGACCCGCAGTACTTTCTGGCTCAGACTTTTTCTTGACCCCCATTGCTGAATTGATGGCAGTTTCTGCGATCTGTAGTCTATCTATCCCTCTGATCTCTATGGGCTCTGAAGTACTGTTCAAATTACTTTGTAGGCTCCGGAGAGTTATTCAAATTATTCTGTAGGCTCCGAAGAGTTGTTTAATTTATCTTATGCTTCAGTCTATTCCAGAGGTTTGAATAAGGGATGCAATTGTTTTCAGGCTGGGTTTATGCAGATGGGTTAAGGAACCAAATCAGCCATAATTGTAACAGACTGACAGGGCACTCCAGAGGTAAGGTGGCATTAAGGCACAGATGACGGCATGCTTGGAGGTGAGAAAGAAAATAACGGTGGAGGAACGTGTCATCATGGCAGCACCCAAATTAGAAAGACAGGACAGTTACTAATTAATGACTAATTAAAAATAGATTTACCTGGATCAGTTTTAATGATGAGGCAATCGTACGCGGGAGAAATGCTGCGCCACTTTGAAAACTGCACGCGTCGTGGTATTTAAGCGGCGGCCGATATGACATCCGCTTCCTACTTGCATGTGACCTGCAATCATTGTGCTGAGTGGCACTAAAATCCATGCCCATGGGTGATGTCAGCGCTGGCTTGTGGATACTCTTGCAATTATTAGTATTCTAATTTGTAATTATGTTGTGCGATTAAGTAGAAGATGAGTCATGATGACCTCATCATAGGAGTTGTCTACTTTACCACCTAGCGAGGTAGGTCCCACCCTTATTATGGAAACTATCGGCGTTATTAACAGAGCGCCGGAGGTGCTCCTAATTGGGAAGTGCTGGAGGTGCTCCTAATTGGAAAGCGCCAGAGGTGCTCCTTATTGGAAAGCGCCGGAGATGCATTGGCCAATTTCTGGCAACCGATCATGTTCGGAGCTCAATTATTACAACTGTCTTAGAGAAGGGAACCGCCATTTTACTGGTTTTCAACTCCCTTGGTCGAGAAAGACAGCGATTTGCTAGTTTTCAACTTTTTTTTTTTTTCATTTTTTTGAAAGGCTGCCATTGCTAGTTTTCAACCCTTTTTTTTTCATTTTTTTTTGTTTTTAATTTTTTATTCCAACACCGTGACAGAGGAGGTATCCCCTGTATCAAAACACAGATCATCAAGAAACTCTTCTTTAGTAGACGGTCTTTTGTAGAGCTTTATCCAATGACCATTTACTAAAAATGTGTTTGTACTTCTATCAATTGGTTGCAATGATACAGTTCCATTTTCAAACACTTCCTTTATTTGATAAGGACCCAGCCAGTGAGTCTGTAATTTCCTTTGAATTCTTTGAATTTAGAATCATAGAGAAGAACCCAATCTCCTTGTTGAAATGTCCTCCTCTTGATATGTTGGTCATGCCATTGTTTCCTTTGGTATTGAACCAATTCTGTTTGCTAAATGGCCTCTGTTCGGATCTCATCCAACTCGTTGAGCTGAAGAATTCTGTTCTACTGAATTGTAGAAAGCGGCAGCCCAACATCCAATACAGTTTTAAGTGTCTGGAGTTTAAATTCAATAGATAGTATAGGCTTTTTCCCATAAACCAATTCATATGGTGAAAACTTTGTTGTGGACTTCCAAGTGGTGTTGTAAGCCCAAACTGCTTCAGGTAGTCTATTAGCCCAATCCTTTCTATTCATTGCCACTGTCCTTGTTAGGATATTCTTAAGTTCTCTGTTAGTTACTTCTACCTGCCCATTTGCTTGAAGATGGTAAGGTGAAGTTTTTCTGTGCTTGACTTGGTACAAATCTATGAATTCCTTGATTACCTGTGAAGTAAATTGAGGTCCTCTGTCTGAAACTATTGATTTTGGGGCTCCAAATCTCAAGAAAATCCTATTGTAAAGGAAATCAGCAACTTTTTCTTCTCTTGCAAACTACAATGCTTGAACCTCAGCCCACTTAGTAACATAGTCTGTGCATACTAGGATATACTCCTTTCCTAATGATGGCGGTGAAATTGGTCCCACAAAGTCTAGACCCCATTGCTCAAATGGTTCCATCATGACTTGAGGATGTAGCAGCATTTCTTGGGTAAAGGTGGGCTGCCCCATCCTTTGGCACTGGTCACAGTGCTGCACATACCTCTTTATGTCTTTATGAAGAGAAGGCCAGTAGTAACCAGCTCCAAGGATCTTGTGGACTGTCCTGTGGAAAGAGTAGTGGCCACCAGATGGTTCATCATGACATGCTCTCAACACATCAAAAGTCTCCTCAGCCTTCAAACACCTGCGTAGAATGAAATCAGGACCACATTTAAATAGTAAACCATTCAACCATTTATAGGATAAACTTTCTTTAAGCAAACGTTTTCTTTGTTTTGAAGTAAAATGGGATGGATACAAGCCTATAGCTAACAAATTAGCTATGTCAGCAAACCAAGGTGCAGTAGAGGATATGGCAAAAAGATGTTCATCTGGAAATTTGTCGTCCACTGGTTGATCTTCTCCTCCTGTATGCAATCTTGACAGAAAATCAGCAACCAAATTAAACTTTCCTGGATTATCAACTATGGTAATATCAAATTCTTGCAATAGCAATAACCACTTGATGATCCTTGCACCTACTACTGGTTTATTCATTAGGTACTTGATGGCTACATGATCAGTGTGCACAAATATTTTATATCCGGTAATATAATGTCTGAATTTGTTTATAGCATAGATAACTGCCAAGATTTCTTTCTCAGTTGTTGTATAATTTCTTTCTGCAGAGGTAAGGTTTTTGCTGATGTAATAAATGGCGTGCATACTCTCTCCTTCCTTTTTTTGTCCTAAAACGGCCCCAATGGATTCATTTGAAGCATCAGTTTGTATGTGGAATGGTAAAGTCCAATTAGGTCCCCTTAAAACTGGTGTCACAGTAAGCTTCTCCTTCAAAGTTTCAAATGCTGATTGACAGTCTGCTGTCCAGAGAAATTCTGCTTCCTTGTTGAGCAGGGTAAACAGGGGGGCAGCTATTCTGCTAAAATTTTCTATGAACCTCCTATAGTAGCCTGCATGACCTAGAAAACTCCTGACATCAGTCTGATTTTTGGGTGAAGGCAACTGTGTGATTACTTCTATCTTGTTCTGATCCACTCTAATCCCTTTTTCTGAAATATGGTGTCCCAAAACAATTTCTTCTTCCACCATCATAAAATATTTCTCGTGGCTAAGGGACAGTCGATTTTTATCACAATATTTTAGTACTTTTCCAAGGTTTGTGAGAGCTTCCTCAAAGTTATTCCCATCCACTGTAAAGTCATCCATGTAGACTTCCATGCATTCATTAGCCAATTCAGCAAAAATAACTAGGACCAGTCTCTGAAATGTAGCTGGGACATTGCACAGCCCAAAAGGAAGAACTTTGTAAGCAAAGGTTCCCCAAGAGCATGTGAAGGTGGTTTTGTCTTGGTCCTCAGGTGCTACTTGAATTTGATTATACCCACTGAATCCATCTAAAAAAGAAAAATACTTTCTCCCAACAAGGTTGTCCAGAACTTGGTCAATAAATGGTAAGGGAAAGTAGTCCTTTTTTGTGGCCTTGTTGAGTTCTCTATAATCAATACACACCCTCCATTTCCCATTCTTTTTAGGCACAATGACAAGGGGTGAGACCCATTGACTGTCTGAGATTGGATATATGAACCCTGCCTGGAGTAATTTTTCTATTTCAGTTTTGACAATATCCTTTAAGGCAGGATTCAATCTTCTTTGTGGTTGTCTGACAGGTTTAATAACCTCAGTGTAGATGTGATGGGTATAGATTTCAGGAGGTATGCCTTTCATATCTTGGTATTCCCAGGCAAAAGATGTTGAGTGGGAAACCAAAAGCTGAATGAGTTTTTCTTCCTGATTTGTTGTTAACTGAGTATTTATATTAAGTGTTTTCCCTGGCAGAATCATGACCTGTTTTGTAATTTGATCCATGGATGTGGTGGGTCCATACATTGGTGTCATGGCATTGAGAGGACAAGAATGTGGGAGTAACATGTGGAAGGTGGCTAAGTCCCTGTAAAAGGTTTCCCCACAAGGAATAATGTTGGCAAGGGTACAATGAGAAGAAACAAGAAGTTCTCTCTGAGGATCTTGGGTGAGTTCCATCACATCTTTATTGATTAGGATGTGAGTGAAGTCTTCCATTGTATCATAGTATACCTCCTCTCCTAATTCTCCCAAATGTTCCCTAATGGTTACCATAGCTAATGAGGTACTGTTGTCCATGTTATCCGGTTCATCCACCCATACTTTTCCTGTGTAATGCACTGATGGTTTAGCTGGAGGATATAGAGATATTTTCTTTAAATCTATCCCATTAGAAATGACTATATCTCCAGTTCGACAATCAATAGATGCTGCTGCAGTAGCCAGCCATGGCCTTCCTAAAATTAGCGGATACACATTTCTCTGATTTCTAGGTTCCAGTATTAAGAAATCCACTGGAAATTCCCATGAATCTATCACAATAGGTACATCAGTGATCACTCCCTTTGGAACAGCTACTGACTGATCAGCAAGTTGAAGAATTGTAGTCGTGGATTGGATACCTGACAGAGGTAACTTGTCCATTGTATGAACTGTCATCACATTAATTGCTGTTCCTAAGTCAACTAGAACATTTGAAATTTCTACTCCCGAGATGAAAACAGTTATGACAAGGTTCCCAGGGTCTCCATATTTTGGGAGGAGAATTTCTCCCATCTATAGATCCATTACCTTTCCTTCCACCTGTATTGTGGAGGGAAAACTTTTCTTTCTGCCATGTGTTTTGATGCAATACTGTTTGATGAATTGATTTAGTTCCGATACATCTCTGATGGCCTGGAGGAGAGGAATTTCAATGTTTAGCTGCTTGAGCTCTTGTAAAAGTTCTGATTCCTGATTGGGTTTGATTTGTTTTTGTAAAACCTTTCTCTGGGGAGCATTTTGTTTAAGTCGTTCTGGGTAGGGTGCTAGTTTTTCCATCTCCGGAGCATCTCCAGAGCTCTTATCAGAATTGTGTTCTAGACTGTTCTCCAGAGCTGGCTTTTTAGGAGTAACTCTGGAGTTGTCTGTGGTTGACTTTTCTAGCACTTTTTTGTTAATAATCTCCTCTAGGGGTTGATTGGATGGATTTTCAGGTTCCTCATCATTGGTTATTTCAACTATAGTTAGAGGAGAAGGTCTTGGGAATGCTTTCCCAGAACACAGCTGGAGATTATTTGAATATATGGCATTAATTCTAGCCAGATTTTCTTGCTCTATCATATAGATAGCTGCTCCCTATTTATTTCATGGGTTTGGTATAGGTTGAGCTGGTAAAGGTGGTTGGCTAACTCGTTCATTTTGTGTTTGACCCTGTGTGTTGGAGGATCCAGTTAGTAAAGCCTGCTATTGAGGTTGGAAACATCTAGGTTGTCCTTGGTATTGTTGATGGTATCCCTGTTGAGGACCCCATTGAGGTTGCATGCCTTGTGACCCAAACTGTGGTGGCCATTGTTGATTTCCCCAAGGCTGGTTTTGCCAGTTTTGGTTTTGCCAATTTTGGTTTTGCCAATCCTGCTATCCCCAAGGAGGATTATTTTGAGGGGCATACCAAGCTGGATTCCACTGATTATTTCCCCAATTAGTAGGACCCCTATAAGAAGACTGGCTTGGGTACTGATTATAAGGGAAATTTCCAACTTGTTTTTGTCCCACATAGTTCAACTCCTCCTCTATCACAGCATTTTTTTACTCAATCTTTTCAAGGTTGGAAGTTGATTACACTGACTGGTAGGATGTTCCCTATCACAAATTTGACAGATCTCTGATTTGTCCAAGGGACATTCTCTCAACAGGTGTTTGTTTCTACACCTAGGACAATAAATGGAAAGCGGTTCAGTTGCTCTACTTTGATCAGTTGTCCTGGTTTTTCTTGAATCCCATCCAAAGTGGTATTTAGTTGGACCAGAATATCTGTTTTTAGATTTGCAATTTCCTCCATCAACTGTCCTATCTCATTCTCCCTTTAAAAGTTTTGGATGACCTTACTCCATCTTGAGTTCTGGAATAATTCCTGCAGAGTTCCTCTATGTCAGGTATTTCCATTTTGTTAATGTTCCCTTTTCCCATTAGGTCTAGTGCCTATTTTGATTCTTTATCCAATCCTTTTATAAACAGGGTTCTGGCCAAGGAGTGATCCACCAGATTGCCATACCTTCTCAAGGCAAAATTAAACCTATCCACATAGTCTTCTAAGGATTCTTCCTCCCCCTACCTAATTTTAAACAGTTCTTCATTTTTATTATTGGCTCTGCAATAATCTTGGTATTTTTCTAAAAACTCTATTTCCATTTGATCCCAAGAACAGATAGAACCCTGGGGTAAACCCATAAACCATCTCATCACAGAATCTTTCAGGGTTGAAGGGAACAGTTTAAGTTTCTGGTTATCTAATCAATAATCATAGGTTTGGCAGACTACTTTGAATTCAAACAAGAACTGATCTGGATCCTTAGAGGAAAGTCCTCTGAAATTTGGCAGATGTGCTGGTGAGATATTCTTCATGGGAGCATTGTCTCCAACAGCCAAAACGATAGGATAAGAGAAGGTTCTTGGGGCCTGATTTTCCTCTTCCCCATGATTATCATTTTCCATGTTTAATACTAGTTCTTCTTCCTGAGGTTCTAGGAAAGTAGGTTCTACCAAAGGATCTGCCTCAACTTTGTGTTGTAATTCCTAGATAAAATTGGCAAGTGGAATATCTGTAGGATCTAAGGGATTGTTGTTTTGAAGTGCAGTTTCCAAATTAAGATCTAGGTTTCCTTCTTCAACAAGATTTTGTACCACCTCACTGCTTTCCCCTATGGCGTGTTGTTGGGGTGTCTGCTTAATATATCTTCCTTTGAGATCTCTAGCTCTAACCATACAGATCTATTCTAAAAAACTATTTTTAACTCAGTGTCCCTAATTAACACAACTAATCCCCGGCAACGGCGCCAAAAATGACAGGTTGTCACTGTACCTCATTATTTAATCTGTTTTCAGATGTCAAAGAACCAGGGCTGTGTCCATGGCTGTCTGCAACTAGGGATTCTAAGTGACCAGTTTATAGCTAATCCTAAAGCTTAAAAGAATGACTAATCTATCTGCTTGTTGAATAAATGTAATGAATGTTGTAAAATAGAATAAAACAGGAAATGTACTCAAAGCAAAGAACGATAACATGCATCTATCTACTAAAACAGGAAATACTTTTATAAAAGAAAACTTGAAACAATAAAATAGAGATACTAGCCTCCTGCCTAATTGGTGAGAGTGGGCCCTTGCTCCGCACCTTTGAGGCTGAAGGCTATTGCAGGAAATCAGCACAAGAGATGATCTAAACTAAATTCAGTCCAATTCATTCACTTCTATATTCATGAAAATGTATGGCTCTAACAGAACTGAAATCTCTGAAAATCAGAAAAATTTTATCATTGTTGTCCTATTACTGTTTCTGAAAGTATTTATAAAAAGAGTGATGATATATCACTGAACTTATCTATCAGTCTTTCTAGGAGATGACACCATCTCTTATTTGTACTTAACTGTCAAACTTATGAAAGATCATCATGCAAGAAAGGTAGACTTGAGTGTAATAGAAGTCCACTCAGAGGTTTAAGTTTAGGTCTTAATACACTTGGGCATCAAAGCCCTAAAAATTAGTTTAATTCATAACTCATGCAAAATCTTTGGAAAGATAAAACTTCAGTAGTTTAACTGATAGTTGACCCTTCACCACTCAGGTGATGATTTGAGTAAAGTGTGGGGGGTATTAGGATTGCTGCTGAAGTGTCTGATTGGCGGCTCTGACTGGAACATGCTCTGTTCTCAGGAGGCTCCAGAGATTGTTGTTCCTGTCTGTAGCTCCGGAGATATTCCAGACATTCGCAGAGCTCCGGAGATATTCTAGACACTCACAGAGCTCTAGAGATATTCCAGACACTCGTAGAGCTCCGGAGATATTCTAGACACTCGTAGAGCTCTAGAGAGTCATTCCCCAAATCTTCAAACTCCAGGTGTCACTGTTCTTTGTCATGGTCTCCGGAGATCATTGAAGACGATCTTCGGAGATGCGCAAAACTGCTGTTTCTGATATTTACACTTGCGGATTCAAAAAGAAAGAGAAATTCTATATTTTTCCATTAATCCCATGCACATTAGTCACCTAATCAGAAATTCTAATCTCAAGTAATCTATCTTAATTAATCACAAAATAGAACAATCTTGCTTAACTAATTTGAGTGCAGACACAAAGAAGATGAACTGAATAGGGGAAAAAGAGAGACAAAAAGGGTGTATTTTATTAGTGCAATTTGACACTCATCAATAATCCTAATGTTGCTATAATGAATTGGCAAGTTAATGAATTTTGTGGAGTGAATCATTTACCAAGGTAGAAACAATCTTTTAGCAATATTGTAGCCAATACCAGATAAAATAAAAGAGATGTTGATTTACAACAACAAGGTAATAATAGCAAACAATAGGCTGATAAGGTACAAAAAGAAGATAACAAAGGTAAAAATCAAGCTTATGTAGCTCAACAAACTCAACCTGATGCTTCTACTTATCAAAATGTTCATATTCTACCAAGAGGACAACCTATTACATGTAAAAGACAGCCAGATGTTCAACAACAACCATCAAAAGGACATTCAGATGTTGTTGTTCCTAAAGTATGGTAAAAAGTTAGTGTTCCTTCTTTTAATATTGTTGATCATATGAAGAAATCCACTATTAGTATGTCAATGTTGGGTGCATTACGCATTCTTGGGTAGAAATATTTATTAGAAGATGCCTTAGCTAAGTTATCTTTGTCCAATGAGCCTCACACAAGTTAGCCCCAGGTTGTTTTTAAGTTAGTGATGCACAAAATAAAAGTGAACAGCCAAAACAAGTGATTAAGCCACCTCCATTCAATATAACTCTAATTGTTGGCACTCATTTGGTCAATAATTGTATGATTGATTCAGGAACAAGTAGCTCGGTGATGCGAAAACAACTCGCTGATAAACATGGTTTAGCATATGAACCTATTGCTAGAGGAGTTGTCCAGTTAGATGACACAGAAGTTAACATAGTGGGGATGTTAAATAACCTTGGTCTTATTTTACATGCATGCCAAAACTTTGTGATTCATCAAGACATCCATGTTATTGACCTACCACCACATTTTGCCATTTGTCTATCTAGAGATGTCACTGCAAAGCTAGGACAATACCTATCTTCTGACTGCACTCATTTATTTTTTAAAACAAGGTATGGCACCAAAGTCACCATAAAATCAGAGCCATTAGCTAATGACCATATTGAACCTTACACTCCCAGCCCCATAAATGCCAACCTTACAATCTATGATCATGAGGAACTAGTTACTGTCCAAGACCTGGATACACCCTTTGAAGGCATACCACATCTAGTTTTGGATCAGTGGGCAGTAGATAATCATGATTTGATCAAATGGATGAAATAGGTCTGTGTGTTTATATGATTCACGAGAAAGATGTTGTTCCAAACCTGTTAAAAGGTGAAAATCAGCAAAGTAAACAATCTGATAATGATATATGGCAGCTGTATTATGATGGTTCTAGGGGTAAAATAGGTTCAGGTGGTGGTGCTATGTTGATTTATCCAAAAGGTAATAGATATTATTTAGTTATGAGGTTTGCATTCAACTTTACCAATAATATTGCTGAATATGAATCACTTGTTCACAGTCTTGAATGGGCCAGGAAAAAAAGGTATCAAATGTTTACAAGTTTTTGGTGATTCAAAATTAATAGTAAATCAAGTAAGGAATCTGAATGTAACAAAGACTGATTTTCTCAAGATTTATAAACATAGAATCTAGGATCTTATTGAAGAGATTGATGCCTTCAATCTATTGTCTATTCCAAGAAACCAGAATAAAGAAGCTAATAAATTGGCTGCCTTAGGAGCACAGTTTGACATACTAACTAAAATTAAAAATTTGCATACACAGCAGTATGTCAAAGTGATTGTAAGACCATCCGTGCCTTATAATAATACAAGTTGGCAAGTTTTGGAGAGTGACGAACATATTGTTAACTTTCTAATGGAAGAAGTTAAGTTTACAGCAAGAAACCAACAGAAATGGCTGCATCATTATGATGAACCAATCTTGCAATTAAAGTCAAATAAGTTGCCTAAAGGTTTAGTAACCCTAGAATCAATTTTTAATATTGATGATCAAGTTAGAAAGGATAAAGCTTGCATATCTATGAAACATGAGCATTATGAGTCCATTGAAATATTCAAAGACAAGCTCCTTAAGCTTGGAAAAGTATGCACAAAAGAGTAACAACAAGTTTTCATTTAGCTCTGTCAAGAATTCAATGATATATTGGTTTGGGAGTATGGAGATCTAAAGTGTTTTAACCCTGAGTTAGCTCAGCACACTATTGAGCTAGAACCCAAAGCAAAACAAGTTAGGCACAAACAGAGACCATTAAACCCAAAGCTAGAAATTCTTATGAAGACTGAATTGAACAAGCTGATTGAAGGTAATATTATCTTTCCAATTAAGCATACATCTTGGGTTTCAAATCTGGTACTTGTTAGAAAAAAGAATGGTGAGATTAGGCTATGTGTGGATTTTCGTGATCTAAATAGAGCCTCTCTCAAAGACCATTACCCCTGCCCTCAATGGAGCAAATTCTACAGGTTGTTTCAGGATCATAAAGGTTTTCCTTATTGGATGGTTATTCAGGATACAATCATATTTTAGTGCAAGAGGAAGACCAGTACAAGACTTCCTTCACTACCAAGTGGGGCACAATGGCTTATAGAAAAATGACTTATGGATTGTCCAATGTAGGGGCAACATTTCAAAGAGCCATGGACATCGATTTCCAAGGCCTCATTAATAAGTTTGTACTTGTTTATTTGGATGATGTTACTATTTTTTCAAAGAAAGTTGATCAATATTTTGATCATCTTAAGCAGATCTTTAAAAGGTGAATGGAATATGGGGTTTCACTCAACTCCAAGAAGAGCATTTTTTATGTCCATGAGGAAAAGCGTTTGGGACACATAGTGTGAAAGGATGGAATATCCATAGACCAAGCAAGGATTTCAGCAATCTTAGCATTACCCCTGCCAGCTCAAAAGAAAGGCTTACAAAGCTTTCTTGGAAGGATCAATTTTGTAAGGAGGTTCATACCTAACATTGCAACCTCTTACATCCATGCTTTAAAAGAATATTCCTTTCAGCTAGACCAAAGAAGGTAAGAAAAGTTTTGAATAAATCAAAGAGGCACTTGTTGTAGCCCCAACACTCATTAATCCAATTTTTGACAAAGATTTCATCGTGAATGCATTTGGGAGTGTTGATACAATTTCAGCAATGCTTTGTCAATAGATTGAGGAAGGATTAGAATAACCTGTGGCTTTCTTTAGCCAAATCCTTCATGATTATGAGGTGAGATATTCATTTGTTGAAAAGCATGTTTTGGCTGTAATAAGAAGCCTTAAGAAGTTTAAACACATGCTTTCTAACAAAAGAATATACCTGATGGTTGCCCATCCAACAATTAAAGAATTCAAGGATCTCAATGATAAGAGGGCATGATGGCTTACAAAAGTAATGGAGTATGACATTTAGATCAAAGTCACCAAGCTTGTCAGAGGTAAAGGTTTGTGTGAGCAGCTTGCAGGCAATGAAGAAAACATCAATAAACTTGTAGAGGAAACTGTGATAGTGCTACAAAACTAGGAACAAGCTGTTGTTTCAGTTCCATCTACAAGTTGGGTTCAACAAATGATTCATTATCTACATACTAGAGACTATCTTGAAGGTTTGGATAGGTCAAAAAGAAGGTATTATAGGCTACAAGCTATCCCTTATGCTGTAATTGATGGAAATTTGTATAAGAGGGATTTTCATGGTGTTTTGCTCAAATGTGTAGAACCAGAACGGATTGAGAAGATTTTGGAAGAATTTCATGATGGGCCTTCTAGATGCCATTTTGTACCAAGAACCATGGCTCTAAAGATTATGAGAGCTTGGTATTATTGGCCAAAATTATTTAAAGATGCACATGATTGGGTTAAAAATGTAATAAATGTTCAGTGTTTACAAGAAAGCAGAAGCTTGCAGCCCTACCTCTACATCCAATTCAGGTAGAGCAACCTTTTGGTAAGTGGGGATTGGATTTCTTTGGTCCCATTAATCCACCTTCAAGTCAAGTATGTAACTGGATACTAACTACAACAAATTACTTCACAAAGTGGACTGAAGCAGTTGCATTGAAGGAGGCAAATGAGATTTCTATTTTGAACTTCTACCAAGATTTGGTTTCCAGGTTTGGCACTCCTGATTCCATCATTTTTTGATAATGCTTTAGCATTTGTGGGTTTAAAAGTTTCTAATTGGTCTCTCAAGAACAATATATTTTTAAATATTTCATCCAATTATTACCCTTAGGGTAATGGACGGGCAAAATCAATAAATAAAAACCTGATTAAGATTATCAGAAAAGCAATTGATAATAACCAGAGGACATGGCATCATAAACTAAAGTTAGCCCTTTGGGCTGATAGGCTAGCTCTAAAAAGAGCTACAAGTAATTCACCTTACGTTCTAACTTATGGGAAAGAAGCCAAGTTACCAATTTCTATTAAGTTGCCAACTCTAAGTTATGTCAAGGAGATTGAACTATTAGAGGAACAACCTATGAAAGTTACACTTGCGCAACTAATAGAGGTGGAAGAAACCAGAAAGGAAGCACTAAGAAATCTAGAGATACACCAACCTCAAATGAAAAGAAAATTTGACAAGAAGGCAGTTCCAAGAGTTTTCAGAGAAGGAGATCTAGTGTTTAAATGGGATGAGCTTAAAATCAAACCTGGTAAACACACCAAGATTTATGCCATGTGGGATGGCCAATATATCATCACAAAATGCAAACAACATAATGCATTTTAGCTTGTAAAGTTAGATGGAGAGGTGTTGCCAATCCCTATCAACAAGATTCACCTGAAACAATGCTATTAAAGAGAAAGTCTTTTGTAAATAAATGCTTTTAGCACATTTCATTTCAGTTTTGTTTTTTTGTTTTCCAAGAAGTGCACATGCACATTTTGCTGATCAAGTACTAAACAAGGTCAGATTAATTTGATTTCAGTATTGTTTTGTTGTTGTAATTTTTTCTATCAGCTAAGTTGCATCAGTTTTTAAGGTTTAAGGGAAAGAGTTGACTCCTGTACCCAATGGATTGCTAAGGCTACCGGTCTATATTCTTAGCTGGCATGCACTCAATAGAAATCTAGAGAAATGTTACCAATTTTTCACCTACAGCTCAAGTTGGCAGAGCTGAGACAATTCATTACATTTGAGGTGAAGAATTTTTAACACATTCCTACTATTCTTTAACCATGCCATATTTTAAGTGCTTGGGAATAGATTGATTTTAGTTTCTTGTTTAGAGTAAAGAAACATAAAGCAAATTACATATCGAATACAAGGCATTGCTTTCATTCATTTCAGCAATGTTTCATTCATTTCACAATGTTTCATTCATTTTGCTAATAAAGTATACATAGAATTGCACAAGTATTGTATTTGTATTCATTGGAAAGAAAAGAGTAATCGATGGTCCCACACAAGCCATGGGAGTAGCTTAACCAATGCAACATAAATATATGCAATGCATCTGAAGATAAAAGTAATTAAAAGAAGCATAAAGGAAAATGCATATCCATCATTGCCTGAGATTGCGTTGGGGTGGATCTTCATTGTTTTTCTCATCCTTTTCTGATCACCAAGTGAAACTGCATCATGGTAAACAATTGGTTAGAGCTCTGGATATGAATCTCCTTATCTACCCTACCAACAGAGATATAGAACATGTAATGAAGCATTGGATCAATAAGAAAGAGAGCCAGAAAGATCAAATCATCACATGAGTATTGTATTCATTGTTTTATCTAACTTGTTTGAGGAATGTGTAGGTATAGTTACATTCATCATTATGCAGGACATTTCAGCATGTGGTAAAAAATGGGCTCCCACAAGGGTAGAGCCCAGCATGCTGCTCCTTGATCTTAAGGGGAATATAAGATAAGCAAAAAACTTTTAGATCAATAAATAAAAGCATATTCGGATTGAAAGTCAATGATAACACCAATACATCATGAGACAGCCTCTAAGGTAGGATAGTCACCTTCAGAGCAATATCAACTAAAAGACAGTCCCATCAAGAGCATTACAACCAAAGAGGCATCATGGATCAGCAATAGAAAAGGTATTAACCACTTTTGTTGTGAATGAAGTGTAAAATTTCCATTGAATTCTGATGTAGGAGCATCCCTGGTTCAAGAGTAATCGTGCATCAACTAAAAAAAAACATTTGCATTTCAGTTTGTTTGCATTTCAGTTCTTTCATTTCCAGTTCAGTCAGAATCAGTTCATCTTGTGGTCCGGTTTTGGCATTTCACACCTTACAGATCTGTACTTAGCATCTACATTCATTCATCTACATCATATCAAGAATTCAGAGTATTTAGATCAGTTACCAGAAAGATATCGCTATAAGAAGATCATCTATTTTCTCAGAGCAGAGCATTCTAACAGTTCCTGATAATTAGCTAAAGGAGAAGGCTTACAGATCATTCCTTGACTTGTAGATCTCAATGACACATCATTAAATGTCTTGTAGTTCATGGCTGACCTTCCCCATGGGTCCACATGGTGTTCCTTTCATTTGAGGAAGTGTTCTATGCATTTAGATCTGACCTATCTGTGAACACGTTATAGTTCTTCTTTAGAGTTTGTGAGCCTCCTTGGCTGATGCGGAGGAATCTATTTTGTCCGGAATTGATATATAAAGATGTAATAGATCCTTAGGAAAGTAGCTATTAACATAAGACATATTTGATAGTTTAGGTTTTGTGTGAAAGAGTTTCAAAGATTTATCTTGTGCATGTATGTCTTCAGGCCTTGGAGCCCTAGTTGTAAGACTGCATGTTGCCGGCCAGATTGTATTTGAATTCTATGATATACTTAATGATTGAATCTACATTTGTTCAATTTTCTTGAGTTGTTTCTGTTGTGTTTACTCTTGCTACACGGTCTAGATAGTTCATTCTGTTAACCCTCCTACCGTGACTGCACCAAGTGGTATCAGAGTGAAAGTTTGAATCTTGGAGAGAAAAATCTAAAATCTTTGGAATGAATTGGCAAAGGGGATTCCATAAGATCTTGTTGTGAGCAGATCGCCGATCCGAGGCAGGTTACTTGTGTGTAACCGATCACTGATTGAGAGGCAGTTGTCGCTTGTAGCCCGATCACTGAATTTGAGGTAGTTTGCACTTGATCCTAGGAAGATGCCACTGCGAAGAGTTCCTCCTATTGGTACAATGGCTAATAGAATGGGTGAGATGATGGAATTGATGAGAACAATGTGAATTCATTTGGATGTTTTTGACAAAGATAGGTGAAGAGGATTGACACTGATACCTAATGTTGAGAGTGATGATGAAGAAGAATTTCAATCTGTTGAACAAACTAGTGAAACCCTAGAAGGTAATGAAGAAGAAGAATCAGATTAGGTAAAGATGTTGCAAGCTATTTCATATATTTGAAAGAGACCTAGAGTCTATGTGCCGAATTATGCTGGTAATTTGAATCCAGAAGAGTTGGTTGATTAGATAAATGATATGGAAGAATACTTTGAATATGAGGAGATGGAAGATCCAGAGAGAGTTAAATTTGCAAAGACAAAGTTGAAAGGACATGCTGCTATATGGTGGAGAGAAGTTCAGTTGGAAAGAAATAGAAGAGGAAAAGAAAAGTTCCAAAATGGGATCGGATGGTGACAAAGTTGAAGAATCAGTTTATACCTGTTGAGTATGAGTTGGAGTTGTTGAAGAGATTGTAGAACTTGAGACAGAAGGAGAAATCTATGAAGGAGTACACTGAAGAATTTCATAAGATGATCATAAGGATATGACATAGTGAAGCAAGTAAGGAGAAAGTGGCTAGATATATCAATGGACTAAGATTGAACATTCAAGAAGAACTAAGTTTGGTGAGGATGACATCTTTGGACAAAGCATATCAGTTTGCCCTGAAAGTTGAAGAGAAGATGAATACGAGACATGATCAAAGACAGAGAGACAGAGGAGGTAAATTTCAAAGAGGTAGAACATTTTTTGGATATGATAGATCATTTGTGGAGCAGAACAAGTTTGACAGCCCATTGAAGAAGGATGACAGAGATAACAATGCTTACTAGAGAGATGACACAAATTTTTACTGGAGAGGAAACCCTAATACATACCAGAATGAAGGATAGAGGAGAGAAGGTAGAGGATTTGATAAGAAGACATTCAGAGGTACTTGTTTCAAGTGTGGAGGTCAAGGACATTGAGCATTTGAATGTAATCAGGGTAGTAAAAGCAAGAAAGAAGAAAATAGTGGAAGAGCAACCTATGTTGAGGTAGAACCTATTGAATCACCTAGTTCAATTGGCAATTTGGAGAAAGGAGAATCATTGGTGATGAGAAGAGCACAATTTTAAGTAGATACACATGAGGAACCATCACTGAGGAAAAGGTTGTTCAGAACAAGATGTAAATCTGGAGGTAAGTGTTGTAAAGTTGTAATTGATAGTGGCAGTTCAGATAACCTAGTTTCAGAGGAGACGGTGACTAAGCTGAAATTGTAAAGATTGAAACACCCTAAGCCTTATCAGATAGCATGGATTCAGGATGATCATAAGGTACTAGTGAGTGAGCAATATTTGGTGAAATTTCATATTGGATCTTATCATGATGAAGTCTTGTGTGATATTATGCCTATGGATGTTTGTCATATCTTGTTGGGTAGACCTTGGCAGTATGATAGAAAAGCTATGCATGATGGGAGAAAGAATATATATACTATAATAGAAAATGGGAAAAGAATTACTTTGATTCCTTTGGAAAATGATCTTAAAGATGTAGTATGTGGGAGTGCTAGAATCTGTTTGGTAGATGGAAGGAAATTTTTGGATGGTCTGAAATAGGAAAGTCAGTGTTATGCCTTGATTCCTAAGAAGCCTAAAGAGGTGAAGAAAGAGACTGAACCGGATGAGATAAAAGAGTTGCTGGTAGAGTATGAAGACATCATATCAGATAATGTACCTGAAGGATTACCACCTATAAGGAGTATCCATCATTACATGGAATTGGGAGCAAGTTTGCCTAACAAAGCAGCACATAGAATGACACCCATAGAGAATGAAGAATTGAATAGACAGATACAAGAATTGTTGAGGAAAGGTTTGATTAGAGAAAGTTTGAGTCCTTGTGCAGTACCTGTAGTTTTGGCACTGAAGAAGGATGGAGAATGGAGAATGTGTACTAATTCTAGAGCAATAGACAAGATCACAGTTAAGTATAGATTTCCTTTACCTAGGATGGATGATATTGTGGATTGTTTGAGTGGAGCAAGATATTTCACAAAGATAGATTTGAAGAGTAGATACCATCAAATCAGAATCAGAGAAGGAGATGAATGGAAGACTTCTTTTAAGACAAATGAAGGATTGTATGAGTGGTTAGTGATGCCTTTTGGATTGACAAATGCACCAAGTACTTTCATGAGATTGATGAATTAAGTCTTGAAGAAATTCTTGCGTAAATTTGTGATTGTATACCTGGATGATATTCTAATTTTTAGTAAGACAAAATAAGAACATTTGTGGCATATTAGACAAGTTTTACAGAGGTTGAGAGAAGAGAAATTGCTGATAAACATCAAGAAGTGTAGTTTCATGAAGGAAGAATTGGTATATTTGGGATTAGTGATTTCTGCAAAAGGATTGAAGATGGACCCTGAGAAAGTGAGAGCAATTGTTGAATGGCCTACACCGGAGAGCATTATAGAAGTTAGATCATTTCATGGATTGGTTAGTTTCTACTAGAAGTTCATTAGAAATTTTAGTTTAGTTTTTAACCCTATGATAGAGACAATGAGAGGTGACAGAAAAGATTTGAAGTGGACATCTAGAGTAGATAAAAGTTTTGAGTTGTTGAAGAAGAAAGTGACAGAACAACCTGTTTCAGCATTACCGGATTTCAATAAGGTATTTCAAGTTGATTGTGATGCAAGTGGAAATGTAATTGGAGCATTGTTAAGTCAAGAAGGTAGACCTATAGATTATTTTAGTGAGAAGTTGAATGATACAAGGAGAAGATATTTCATCTATGATCAAGAGTTCTATGCCATAATTCAAGCCTTGAAGAAGTGGAGACATTACTTGTTGCCTAAGGAGTTTGTATTGTATACAGATCATCAAGCTTTACAATATTTAAACAGTCAAGGTAAATTGAATCAGAGACATATGAGATGGGTAGAGTTCATGTAGAGTTATACTTTTGTGTTGAAGCATAAGAGTGGTAAATCAAACAAAGTTACTGATGCATTGAGTAGAAAAAGGAACTTGTTGATAGAGATGAGAGTTGAAGTGTTGGGTTTTGATGAATTGAAAAATATGTATGAGGGAGACACTAATTTTGCTGAACCTTGGAAAGCATGTAAGGAATCTATTGTGACAGATAGAAGTAAGTGGTTGGACTATTTCATTCAAGAAGATATGTTGTTCAAAGGAAGTTAGTTGTGCATACCTAGAAGTTCAATGAGGGATAATTTCATCAAGGAGAAGCATAGTGGTGGATTGGCAGGAATTTTGGGATTGACAAGATAGTGTCTTTGGTAAGTGAAAATTACTTTTGGCCTCAGATACATAATTATGTTCAGAGATTTGTACAGAGTTGTAGAGTTTTTCAAGTAGCAAAAGGGAGTAGTCAGAACATGGGATTGTATAAATCTTTGACAGTACCGGAGAGACCTTGGGAAGACATAAGCATGGATTTTGTAATGGGATTACCTAAGACACAGAGAGGACATGATTCAATATTTGTAGTGGTTGAAAGATTTTCAAAGATGGCTCATTTCATACCTTGTAGAAAGACAATTGATGCAGTGCATGTAGATGACCTATTTTTCAAAGAGATTGTGAGATTGCATGGATTACCTAAGAGTATAGTTTCAGAAAGAGATACAAAGTTTGTTGGATACTTTTGGAGGACAATTTGGAAGAAGATGAAGACTGATTTGAATTTTAGTTCTACTTTTCATCCACAAACAGATGGACAGACAGAGGTAGTGAATAGGAGTTTGGGAAAATTGTTGAGATGTTTGGTTGGAGACAAAGCCAGAAGTTGGGATTTGATTCATTCACAAGCAGAGTTTGCATACAATACCTCAGTAAATAGGAGTACCAGAAGAACACCTTTTGAGATTGTTACCAGAGTGAATCCTAGAGGAGTTGTAGAATTGAGAGATATCAGTACAGAGGAAAAGAGGAGTGCAGAAGCATAGGAATTTATAGATCACATGAAGATAGTGCATAATCAGGTGAAGAAACATTTGGAAGATATGAATAGTAAGTACAAAGAGAAGGTAGATGAGAAGAGAAGATATAAGGAATTTGAAGTTGGAGATGAAGTAATGGTGTACCTGAGAAGAGAAAGATTTCTAGTTGGGACATATAATAAGTTGAAGATGATGAAGTTTGGACCTTTTAGGATACTCAGAAAATTTGATTCAGGAAATGCATATTAAGTGGAGTTACCAGAGACATTGGGTATATCAACTATTTTCAACATTGCAGATCTTTATTAGTATCATGAAGCAGAGTTCAGTAATAACATGGGAGAAGACTTGAAGAAATAGTTGCCACAACAAGCACATGAATAGATTGAAGGCATTTTGGATAGTAGAGTTGGATGCAGAACTAGAGGAAGACAATACAAAGAATATCTTTTAAAGTGGAAAGGCAGACTTGAAGAAGACTCATCTTGGATTTCTTAGGCTAAGGTGGATAGTCTTGGTTCTCCCCTAGCTCCAGCAAAGTGAGGGACTCACTTTTTCAATAACCTCGGATGTTTAATGCAGGAGCATCCCTAGTTCAAGAGTAATCTTGCATGAACCCAAAAAAACACATTTACATTTCAGTTTGTTTGCATTTCATTTCTTTCATTTCCAATTGCGGATCTAGACTTAGCATCTACATATTCATCTACATCATATCAAGAATTCAAAGCATTTTGAACAATTACTAGAAAGATATAGCTATCAAAAGATCATTTATTTTCTCATAGCAGAGCATTCTAACAGTTCCTGATAATTAGCTAAAGGAGAAGGCTTGCAGATCATTCCTTGACCTACAGATCTCAATGACACATCATCCAATGTTTTGTGGTTCATGGTCAACCTTCTCCATGGGTCTGCATGTTGTTCCTTTCATTTGAGGAAGTATTCTATACATTTAGATCTGACCTATCTATGAACACGTTACAGCTCTTCTTCAAAGTTTGTGACCTTCCTTGGCCAATGTGGATGAATCTATTGGTCCAGAATCGATATATAAAGATGTAATAGATCCTTAGGAAAGTATCTATTAACATAAGATAGATCTGATAGTTTAGATTTTGTACGAAAGAGTTTTAAAGCTTTATCTTTATCATGTATGTATTTAGGCCTTGGAGCCCTAGTTGTAACCCCGCATGTTGCCGGCCAGATTGTATTTGAATTCTATGATATACTGAATGACTGAATCTACATTTGTTCCATTTTCTTGGGTTGTTTCCATTGTGTTTACTCTTGTTGAACGGTCCAGATAGTTCATTCTGTGAACCCTCCTACCGTGACTGCACCAGATTTATTAAATAGCCATGAAGGACAAAATTTAGTCATGATAATGACTATCCCATCAACCAAGAGGCATATTATCAACTAAAAAAGATAGATGAAAGCTATATAATGAAAAAATAGTCTTATATCTGTATCCACAAGTGAAGTGTAGCATACATTATATAGATTGGAATAGCTGTGTCATACCTGTAGTATAATGCCATGCCAACTGTCTAATATGCAAGGGAGCAGCAGGGTACAAGTCTATAGTGGAGGATTATAAAGATCAAGATGCAAATCTATTTCTCAATAGCCATACTATCATGGCACTATACTACAAGTATGGTGAATATTTTATTGCAATCATAAGAAGGCAATCATTGAATAATCATAATGTCTAAACTTCTATAAGAAGTAATGAAGTGGCAAACTGTTGTTATGGAGAGGCATAGAAGAGCTTGTAATGTTTCAAACCATAGGACAGTCACCTTAGTGATAGTACATTCATCATATAATCACCATTTACCTCTATCAATTGAAGATACAACCATAGGCTATACATATAGTGCATGATAGAGAACAACTATTATGAGTACAAGAAGGGCAGTGAAGAAGAACATAACAGCCATATAATACTTGCATCCACAAAGTGTGAGACAGTGTCATGCACACATTTCCAATGTGGTCATGACAAGTAACACATGTGTTATGTCCACATTTGTCATGTGGTCATGACATGAAATATCAAAAAAATTCCACATATCCCTAGAAACCCTTGTTGCAAGTATGGGCCTAACTGGTGTTGTCATTGATGTCAACATACTCCTGTTGCATTCATGTCAAGGACTGGATGAGCTATGTGCTGAGGATATTGAGAAAGTTAGTCCTATCAGAAACAGAGAAGAATAATGAAGACAGTGAAGCTCTATGAAGTGAAGATCCTAGCTAAGATGGAGATCAGGGAATACACATCAAATGGTTTGTAGATATGTGTCTAAAGATGATCTAGTCAAGATTTGAGAGGTCTGCATGAAGATTTGAAGAAGTTATGGCCACTTGAGTGAAACCGGTTCTGGCAAGTGTTCAAAGGTGACATAGTGACACAAATAGGTCCGATAAGATCCAAAAATGCAATATCATATTATGCAGATTTGTTGGAGTGTTAAAGAAGCCAATGTGAATTGACAACTCAATTAGGTCATGGTCTAGAGGTCCGCAAGCATTAATTCTAATGTGACAGTGATGACATAATGTGTTCTTGAGGTTCTGGATGAAGATGAGAATAATTTAAGTAGATAGAAGCAGTGTGGATGTTCTTGCTGATTTTAGGCAAGCTTTTAGGGGTCTCTAGATTGTGTCTAGTTTGTGTTGGTGTTCTGCATTGAAGATTGAACTTATAATTGAAGATTTACTTCTAGATGATGAAGTTCTTCCTAATCATAGCCGACCAGATGGTTTGTACATCTTGCGGATGATCTTGAAGATGTTATGTGAAGTGTGCCATATTCCTCAAAGAGGATTGAAATCCCTGATATGTGTGGCCGACTGTGTGGTTATTCACATGAAGTCTTTTGTAATAAGACAAGTTGTATTTGTGTATTTTCTCTGTAACAAAATAAAGTGTATATTGTGCCAACTTTGATGATTATCCCAAAGTCGATGTCTTGTATAAATAAGAGTTGCAAAGTCATTTCAAAGTGTGTAGGTGAAGATGATGAAGTGGTAGAGAGGAGAAGAGTGAAAGGAAAAGCAAAAGTGTCGAGATTAAATGGAACTGACTCAAGCATGGTGAAGATGCTATTCTTCAGTTCAAGTATAAAATATTTATTATTCTATAGATAGTGTGTCTCCTGTAGGGGCCTCTTGTGAGCAATGTGCTCAGGTAGTGAGCCCTAATTGGCATGTGCCATTTTGTTCCTTTTATTATTTTAACAGAGAATACAATCTTGGGTTAGCCATCCCATGGTTTTTCCCTGAACCGGATTTTCCATGTTAAAATATTGGTGTCATATGTGTTAATGTGTTTCTGCTCTTGAATTATTACATTGTGTTTCCCTGATTGATTTATTATTATGCTACTAAATTACAAGAAGGATTTAAGTGGTTAATAAAAGGAAAGTTTTGGGACAACTGATTCACCCCCCCTCTTAGTTGTCTGTCTTGAAACTAACAATTGGTATCAGAGCTAAGTTCCTCTAAAAAGAGCTTAACCGCTTGAGGAGATCTAGCATGTGTTCCTACAAGAAGGATAGTCTGAGGTTTGATGGAACCAATTACACTCTTTGGAAAAGCTGCATGGAATGTCACTTGCAATGTATGGGAATGCATTATTGGACCATAACTTGAAAAAAGTATGTACCTCCAAAGAATGGTCCAACAACTGTAGATGAAATCAAAGATGTTGAAGACAATCTTCAGGCTAGAGAAGCTTTATTAAGTGCCTTATCTGATTCAGAGCTGACAAATGTTATAGATCTAAAAATTGCATATGAGATTTGGGAAAAACTACAACTTCTGCATGAAGGAGACAAATATGTTAAATGTGCCAAGCTACAGAGTCTGAAAGGAAAATTCAAAAACTTGAAGATGAATGAAGATGAGAATATCACAACATTATGCCAAAAGTAAATGAGCTTGTATGTGGCATTAGGTGTGTTGGTGGAATCTTGGATGAAGATGAGATTGTTGCCAAAGTTCTTAGATCTCTACCTCCTGCTTACAAATACAAGGTTGCTACTATTTAAGAATTCAGATCTTTTTCAAACATCACAAGAGATCAATTGGTTGGAAAATTAGCTGCATTTGAATTGGCTGAATTTGGAGATGTACCCCCCAAGACTGAGTCTGCATTCAAAGCTAGTGCCTCTATAAAAGGCAAACAAAAGTTTGATCCAGGAGAGAACTCCTCAAAGAAACTATCAGGGTATGAAAAAGAAAGAAAAGATTTGGAAGAAGATGAAGCAAAAGTTGCTCAACTTGAAGCCCTTATTGTAAAAAGATTGCCAAGAGGATTTGGTAAGTATGAAGGAAAATTTCCCTTCAAATGTTTCAACTGCAACAAGATTGGTCATTTTGCCTCAAAGTGTCCAGAAAGATTTTCAAGGGAAAATCCAAATAGATCAAGATTCTAAAAGAAATGTTACTATGTTCATGAAGATGATGATGATAAAGGAGTAATAGATGATGAATCAGACATAGGAAACAAATTCGGAAGTGACTGGGTGTTTATTGCCATCAAGGAGGAAGATCCAATACCCTCTAAATTTGTCAATCATAAAATGATAGAAAGAGCTCTGGCTGCCCAAGTTGAAGAAGATGATTGGGTCATTGACAGTGGATGCTCCCACCATATGATTGGTGACAAAAATAAGTTCATAGATTTGGAAAGATATGAAGGAGGAGTTGTAAAGTTAGGTGATAATTCTCCTGGTAGAAGTAGAGGTAGAGGAACTATTTCTTTTGATGGAAAGAACAAAACCAATGATGTACTATATGTTGAAGGTTTGAAGCACAATCTTCTCAATGTTGGACAATTGGTAGACAAAGGCTATGATCTCTGATTCAAAATTGGAAAATGTAAGATCTTTGAAAGTTTTGGAATAGAGATTGCATCTGGTACTCAAACAAAAGGTAACATCTTCCACTTGGTTGGTACTGGGAAAAGTTGTTTATTTGTTCAAATTGATTAGAGTTGGTTGTGGCATAGGAGAATGTGTCATGTGAATTTTGATAATATCATCAAGATAAGCAACAACACTCAGGCTATAAGAGATCTTCCAAGACTGGTGAAACCTACTAATAGTTTGTGCAAAGAGTGTCAGTTGGGTAAGCAGAGCAGAGTCACATTCAAAAGTAAGGAACAATCATCTATCGGATTGTTGGACTTAGTGCATACTGGTCTATGTGGACCGGCAAGAATCAGGAGCTTGCAGGGTGATAAATACTTCATGTTATTAATTGATGACCACTCCCGGATGATGTGGGTGACTTTTCTGAAAGAAAAATCTGAGGCTCTTGAGAAATTCAAAATATTTAAGGCTATGGTGGAGAATGAAACTAGATTAAACATAAAATGTCTCAAGTCTGATAGAGGTGGATAATTCACATCTAGAGAGTTCATAGAATTATGTGAGAAACATGGGATAAAAAGACAATTATCTGCACCAAGGACTCCACAGCAGAATGGAGTAGTGGAGAGAAAGAACCGGACCATCCAGGAAGCATCTATAACCTTGATGATGGAAGCAAATGTTCCTCAAATCTACTAGATAGAAGTTGTAAGCACTGCTATCTATACTCTTAATAGAGTACAAATCAGAAGCAATACTGGTAAGACTCCCTATGAACTCTGGTTTAGCATCACTCCTACTATGAAGTATTTCAGAGTCTTTGGTAGCAAATGTTACATTATAAGAGATGAAGACCTTGGAAAATTTGATGCTAGAAGTGATAAAAGAATATTCTTGGGTTATTCTACTCAAAGCAAAGCATACCGATGTTATAACAAGAGATTGTGAAAGATTGTAGAAAGTACAAATCTAAAGGTTGATGAAGGCACTGAAAAATCCTCAAGGTTTTATGAATATGAAGAAGATGATCAAAATGATGTTTTGGTTCAAGCCCCTTCTAAAATTTAGATCCAAACTGATCTGGAGAATCTTGAAATTTAGGAAGAAGAGACAAGTTTGAATGAACCTATCCAAGAAATAAAAGTACAAGAAGTTACAAATACAAGAAGTTACAAAAACTCCCACGTACATAAGATTGAATCATTCTTAAGATCAGACCATAGGTGATAAAAGCAAAGGTGTTCAAACAAGAAGAAAGATTGCTCAAGACTCAGAAAAGTACCATCTAATCTCAAAAATTGAACCAAAAATGGTAAGTGAGGCATGCAATGATGAAAGCTGGACTAAAGCAATGGAGGAAGAGTTGATGCAAATTAAGAAAAATCACACTTGGGATCTTGGTCCGAGACCTAGAAACAAAAATGTGATTGGAACCAAATGGGTCTTCTGGAATAAACTGAATGAAGATGGTGAAGTAGTCAGAAATAAAGCCAGATTAGTCTGCAAGGGTTATTCTCAAGTTGAAGGAGTTGATTTTGAAGAAACTTTTGCTCCGGTGGCAAGGATTGAAGCAATCAGATTATTTCTTGCCTTTGCTACCTTCAAAGATTTCAAAGTATATCAGATGGATGTCAAGTCTCCCTTCCTGAATGGTGACTTGGAAGAAGAAGTATACATTGAGCAACTAGATGGATTTCAATTATCTTATCAGGGTGATATGGTCTGTAAGTTGAAGAAAGCTCTGTATGGACTCAAACAAGCCCCAAGAGCCTAGTATCAAAGACTAGATAAACATCTTTTGAAGATTGGTTTTAACAAAGGTACTGCTAACAGTAACTTGTACTTCAAAATTGATCATGAAAATATCTTGATTGTTGAAGTGTTTGTTGATGATATCATTTTTGGAGGAAGAGATAGTATGTGCAAGACTTTTGTAAATCAAATAAAAAGTGAATTTGAGATGTCTATGTTTGGGGAAATAAATTTCTTCTTGGGTCTGCAAATCACTCAAACAAAGAAAGGAATCTTCATTTCTCAGACCAAGTATGTGAAAGAATTGTTGAAGAAATTTGGGATGGAAGACTCAAAACCAATGAATACTCCCATGGAAAGTGAATGCAAACTAAGCAAAGATGATGACTCTCCTAAGGCTGATCAGAAAAAGTACAGGTCAATGATTGGAGGACTATTGCATCTTACTCAAACTAGACCTGACATTATGAATGTTGTTGGTCTTGTTGCCAGATTCCAAGCTGATCCTAGAAAATCTCATGTCATGGCAATCAAGAGGATTTTCATATATCTAAAAGGAACAATTGAGTATGGTTTATGGTATCCTAGGGATCATGATTTCTCTCTTCATGCATATACAGATGCAGATTGGGCAGGAGATGTGGATGACCAGAAGAGTACCAGTGGTACTGCATTCCTTTTGGGGAGAAGATTGGTTTCTTGGCTAAGCAAGAAACAAGAGGCAATATCTCTATCCACTGCAAAAGAAGAATATATTGTAGCAGCAGGTAGTTGCACTCAAGTATTGTGGATGAAGCAAATGCTAAAAGACATCAGAGTGGAGTATGAGGAACCTATCACAATCTTCTATGATAACTCAAGTGCAATAAACATTTCAAAAAATCTGGTGTTGAACTCAAAGACAAAACATATATCCATCAAGTTTCACTTCTTGAGAGAGTAGGTGAACAAGAATGAAGTCAGATTAGAGTTTGTACCCTCTAAGGATCAAACTGCAGACATCTATACTAAACCTCTACCTAAAGACTCTTTTGAGTATCTCAGGGAGAAGTTAGGGGTTATCACCCCTCTGATTCTTAATTAAGGTACACTGATGTGCATTAGTCTGGTGGATCTCACATTCATATCTTGTGATCCGGATTGATGATAGGAAGCTGCTACTCATGGGGAGGAGTCTGTATGATTCTGATTGATGCAAGTATGTGCCCTTTTACATTTATGTCAAAGGGGGAGAGAAGACATGTGAAAAACAAAAGTGGTTTCTGATCAAAGGGGGAGCAGTAAAGGAAGAGAAGACATATGAATGACTGTTGTTGATAGAAGTTATGTCAGTTAGTGAGGAGTCCTTGTGTTGATGGTTAAATTTTTTTTTTACATCATATGTTGCCATCAATGACAAAGGGGGAGATTGTTGCAAGTATGGGCCTAACCAGTGTTGTCATTGATGTCAAGGATTGGATGAGCTATATGCAGAGGATATTGAGAAAATTAGTCCTATCAGAAAGATAGAAGAACAGTGAAGACAGTGAAGCTCTATGAAGTGAAGATCCTAGCTAAGATGGAGATCAGGGAATGCGCATCAAAGGGTTTGTAGATATGTGTCTAAAGATGATCCAGTCAAGATTTGAGAGGTCCGCATGAAGATTTGAAGAAGTTATGGCCACTTGAGTGAAATTGGTTCTGGCAGGTGTTCAGAGGTGACAGAGTGACACAAATAGGTCTGATAAGATCCAAAAATGCAATATCATGTTTTACGTATTTTTTGGAGTGTTTAGGAAGCCAATGTGAATTGACAACTCAATTGGTTCATGGTCTGGATGTCCGCAAGCATTCATTCTAATGTGACAATGATGATAGAATCTGTTCTTGAGGTTCTAGATGAAGATGAGAATGATTTTAGTAGATAGAAGTGGTGTGGATGTTCTTAGTGATTTCAGGCAAGCTTTTGGGGGTCTCTAGATTGTGTCCAGTTCATGTTGGTGATCTGCATTGAAGATTGAGCTCGTAATTAAAGATTTAGTTCTGGATGATGAAGTTCTTCCTAATCATGGCCGACCGGATGGTTTGCACATCTTGCAAATGATCTTGAAGATGTTTTCTAAAGCGTGATGTGTTCCTCAAAGAAGATTGAAGTCCCAGATATGTGTGGCTGACTGTGTGGTGATTCACATGAAGTCTTTTGTAATAAGACAAGTTGTATTTGTGCATTTGTTCAGTAACAAAATAAAGTGTATATTGTGTCGACTTTGATGATTATCCCAAAGTCGATGTCTTGTATAAATAAGAGTTACAAAGTCATTTCAAAGTGTATAGGTGAAGATGATGAAGTGGTAGAGAGGAGAAGAGTGAAAGGTAAAGTAGAAGCATTGAGCTTAAATGGAACTGACTCAAGCATGGTGAATATGCTATTCTTCAATTCAAATATGTAATATTTATTATTCTGTAGATAGTGTGTCTCCTGTAGGCAGTGGGCCTCTTGTGAGCAGTGTGCTCAGGCAGTGAGTCCTAATTAGCATGTGCCATTTTATTCCTTTTATTCTTTTAACAGAGAATACAATCTTGGGTTAGTCACCTCGTGGGTTTTCCCTTAACCAGGTTTTCCACGTTAAAATATTGGTGTCATATGTGTTAATGTGTTTCTACTCTTGAATTATTACATTGTGTTTCCATGATTGATTTATTATTATGCTACTAAATTACAAGAAGGATTTAAGTGGTTAATAAAAGGAAAGTTTTGGGACAACTGATTCACCCCCCTCTCAGTTGTCTATCTTGAAACTAACAACCCCCTCGCACGTGTCAATGTTCTCAATGACAATACACATAAGGCATAAACATGTCAATCAAATTCAGGGTAGTGCAATCACAAGCACAATCCCCTGCGTGATGATAGCTGACCAAGGGGGTCAATACAATGCGAGAAGCATCGCCATTAGGGTTAGGATTGATTGATCGAAACCCTAAGTTGTCCTAAGCGAATGACGAGATTTCGGCATGAGTCAAAATCAAAACCCTAATACTATTGTAACAAAAAAAGAATAGATAACCACTTAATCAAAATCATCAAGTTTGCAAAAATGTTAAAATATTACTCTACACAAGGTTTAAATCGCTAAGGAAATTTAACCCTAATTCCAGGAAAAAATTGGCAGCATAACGCCTCTAGGACGTGTATAGGAATTATTCAAATTAATAAAAATTTGTGCAATAGTTCACTAAACCTACTAACATTGGTTAATTAAAATAATTTCACTAGGGAAAATTAAATTGCCACACTAAGGTTCTCTGATAAAAAACTAGGTTAAAAAATAATTTAAATAATAATCTATTCCGATTAAATCCAAACATAGGATTAAACTTGCCCTCAAGGCCAAAATACCAAAACTATGAGGTGACCTTGAGGAGGTTCACTTCTCCTCCACCCCACACATGTTGAGCATTTTCTCCAAGTGGAGAGGCTCTTACATACACCCTCAAATCCCCACAACAATAAAATACTAAATACCACACAAAACAAACACACAAGAAAAGTAAAATGCATAAGGAAAGGCATCAAGCCTTGAATCCTACCTTAATAGCCCAACAATTATAGGTAGTTGAAGTAGAGCTCTTCCAACTCTACTTCCAAGTCCTTCTCCAAATGTGCCTCTAGAAATCCCTCTAACTCTCTCCCTAGATTCAAAATAAAATGAAAAATGTAATGAAGTCAATCCTGAGCTGCTTGCTGATTTCAGACCTATAAGTTTGTCTAATACCATTTACAAGCTATGCACCAAACTTCTTGTTTTAAGATTTCAACCATTCCTTGATAAAATTATTTCCCCTTCTCACAAAGGTTTTGTTCCTAGAAGGCAAATTCTTGATGCTGTTATAGCTACTCATGAAACGATCCACTCAATAGCTAAGAGAAGGATTCCTAGTATGTTTCTCAAGCTTGGTATTTCTAAGGCCTATGATTTAGTTTCCTAGCAGTTTCTTTTCATGGTTATCCAAAAGTTTGCTTTTAATGATAATGTCTCTCTTCTTATCTGGGAAGCTGTTACCACTACTAAATTATCAGTCCTTGTTAATGGGGTCCCTAGTGGTTTTTTCTCTCCACAAGAGGGATTCGATAGGGTGATCCTCTTTCCCCCTATCTATTTATCATGATGGCTGAAGCCTTTGGGAGATTTGTTCACTCTAAGGTCCTTTCTAAGGAAATTGTGGGGACCAAACCTGCTTCTTCTCTGCCTCCCATGCCTGTTCAGTAGTTTGTGGATGATACCATCCTTTTTGGTATCTCTTTAGTTTTAGAAGCCCAAAGTTGGAGGAATATTCTTAATGACTATGCAAAAGCTTCTGGTCAACACATTAATTTTTAGAAAAGTAATGTTTATTTCTTCTACACTCAGGGGGATCTCCAGAGAAGAATCATCAATATCCTTGGTTGTGCTGCGGCTGATCTTCCTACAGTCCACCTTGGCCTTCCTCTAATTGTCAAAGAAGTTACTCTAAGATTTTGGAATGGTATTTTGGAAAGAACTCAGAAGAAGCTGATGGGCTGGAAGGGTAAGCTCCTGAGTAGTGCCAGAAAATTACAGCTTTTACAGGCCTCCCTTCAAGGTATTCCAACTTACATTCTCTCCCTTTTTAAAATGCCTAAGTATATAGCTAACAAACTAGAGCAGATGCAAAGGAATTTTCTATAGATAGGTATAGAAGAAAAAAAGAGAATGTCTCTGGTCAAATGGGAGAAGGTTTGCCTTCCTAAAACTCATGGTGGTCTTAATATCATATCTATAAGAAATATGAATAAAGCCCTTCTTTCCAAAATTCACTGGAATCTGATTAACAGTCATAAAGAATGGGGGATCATTATGCAAGCTAAGTACTTACAGGGTGATGACAACTTAAGCTTCATTTATCAGGAGGGGCTCCCTCAGGGTTCCGTTATTTGGAACAAAATGCTCAAATCTAGAAGCTTAATTAAACAAGGGCTTAAGTGGAAATTTGGAAATGGTAATGTTATTAATTTTTGGGAGGACCCTTGGGTTGCCGATAAGGCCCTTACTGCTCAAGGGGAAAATGAGATTATTGCTGATATAGCCAAACACTTTTTGGGTCAAAGGTCTACCATTATATTCATCATGAGAATGGTATTAGACTTTGGAAAAATCTTCTTGAATGTTGTAATCATCATCTTGAGCTTATCCTGAGAATGAGATCTATACAACATCTTTTGGTGGGTGCCAGAATTCCTCTCTTTCCTAAAGAAGATGAATTGTATTGGTCACCTGACAAAAGAGGTCACTTCTCTGTTAAATCTTCTTACCATCTGCTAATTCCTGATGTTCATAGAAATGAGCTTTGGAGGAAAGTGTGGAACCACAAACTGATTCTTAAAGTTCATATGTTTTGGTGGGCTGTGGTCCACAATAAGATTTTAACCCAAGATAATTTGCAAAGAAGGGGTTTCTCTCTGGTTAATAGGTGTGTTATGTGCTTTAAGGAAGAGGAATTTGTTCCTCATCTAATTCTTCATTGTGACTTTGCCAAGGAAATTTGGAGTATAATTCTGTAGAACTTTGGCATATAGTGGGTTTGCAATAAAGATATTAGAGAAGTTATTGCTAATTGGTTTCCTACTTTTTCTCATCCCTGGCTTATGGAGCTCTAGAACCAAACTCTTACCTTCATTGGTTGGATCTTGTGGAAAGAATGAAATAACAAAATCTTTAGGGAAGCTATCAAGGACTCTTCTCAAGTTTATCAGTCTTTCTCTAAGCTCCTCATTGAAAGTGTTGCTAGCTCTCATATCAAAGTTGCTGATAAACCCCTCTCTCAAGAAGAAGAAAGTATTGCTTCTAATTGGAGAATTCTCAACCAAATTCCTGCTCATGATAACTCAAAGCACACATTGAGATTGGACTCCTCCGAGGTCACAGTGGCTTAAACTAAATTTTGATGGGGCTTCTAAGTCCAATGGAAAGGCTAGTGGTGGTGGAATTATCAGGGATGATAGAGGAGAGCTTGTTGCTGCCTATGCTGGTGGTTTAGGTATTCAAAGTAATAACTATGTTGAGGCCTCTGCCCTCTTATGGGGAGTTAAATTGGCTATTTCTTTGGGCATTCCTCATTTGCATATACGGGGGGACTCTAAACTTGTTCTTGATGCTGCTACCAATGCTTCGATCTGCGGGTGGAGGCTTAAGGATATCATTGTGGATATCCAAATCCTAATTCAGTGAATTCCTACAGTGGAATTCTCTCATATCTATAGAGAACGGAATGGTGTTGCTGATGCTCTGGTAGATTATGGTCAGAAATTCATGAATTGGCTGTGTTGGTGCCAATATAAAAATATTCCCACTAACATTAGGGAACTTATTCAAAAAGAGATGACTTGTCAAGGATGACTCATCACATGGTGCGTGCCAGCCTGGAGGGACGGTTATTTTGTGCAAAGGTGATGTGGATGTTTAAGTCCAGTGTTATTATGACCTCTTGTACTTTTCTGATTAATGTCATTTGGGCATATTTGATCACTCATGCTATCCTAAGTTGGATATGTGATGATGATAGTGAATTTAAAACTATCATATTAAAGCATGGGAAAAGTTGGCAACGATTGGAAATTGTGAAGACGCCTTAGGATATTGACGACTCGCGCATGTTGATTTACTGCCTCATATATTATTTCATCATTCCTTTAGTGCATCTAGAATTATCTTGCATAGACACATTGTGGAAAGGTATCTTCGACTCTATGTTCTCTATGTTTTCGAGGGTAAGGTGATAATGGGGGGAGACAGAATTCGCACTGAGCCAATATCTTGTTGTGAATTCAAAGACAATGCTATTGTTTGGCATTATTGCAAGGAAGTTGGCATAAGTCCCTTTCTAGAATGCCTCAATGGTTATGATGAAAACTTGTCTATGTAGTGTGCCCTTTCATGGGAGAATCACAGAGTTACCATTGGCAGAATTGGGTTTGAAATCTCAGAGGAGGTCATAGCCATGGTGACTGGCCTCTCCACCAAGGGTACCAAGATGCAAAGGAAAGCTAAGGTGGCCAACCATCTGAACCGGAAGATTTTCCTAGGTGAGGGTGAGGAATTAGTCTCATACCAGGGAGGGTTTGAACGTGCTAAATTGCCAGAGCCGTGGGACGAGATGTGCTTTCTTCTGATGCAATACTTCATTCTAGAAGGTTGTTTCACCAAGTTTTACAATTATCACCTCCCTCTGCTCAATCATTTTAGGCGTAATGCCTTGATTAGTTTTCATTTTTACTTGATGTCTTCCCTTGAACACTCTATTTTCTAGGTTAAAGCTAAATTTGATAAAAATCCCTCTAAATGCTATGTTCCTTTGCATCAAGGTCTCATTCTTCATTTGTATAATTTTCACCTTGCCTTGGACCCTCCTAAGCCAATCCAGCCTTCCATTGTTGAGGCCCCTATTGACACTTCCCCCATTGCTACTATTGTTTCTATGGAACCCTGCCCTACCTCTAATTTCCAAAAAATGAAAGGGCTTGCCTTGTCTAAGATCCTTGATGAGGCCATGATGAAGGAAATGCATACTCCAATTTCTAAGGGGAGTATGAAAAGTAAGAAAAGAAAATTTAGGGAGATGACTTCTACTGGTGAGGTTACGGGGGATACTGTAGGGACCCATAAGAATATGAACAGTGTCAATGTGGGTCCTATGAATAAGCACAAAACCAAACTATAGACAAAATATGAGGGTTTCTCTTCTAGGGTTAGAAGGTCAGGGAGAATTGCTGGTAAATCGGCCCCATAGGCCAAATTAATTAACTATTCTGAAAGTACTTTAGAAGCTTCCACTCAATGGGATGATCAGCTGAAGTTTAGAGACATTGAGATCTAAGAGATTTCAAAAGAGGATGCTGGTGAGGGAGAAGAGAAACAAACTGAGGATTCAAATTGTGATGGTGGTGATCCTAGGGATAATACTGGTGATGGTGAGAGAATGATTGTGGAGGAGGCTGACAAGGAGATTAAGGAGGAGGAAGATGGCTAGAGGAATGTTATTTCTGTCCTTAGGGGTTGGGTGGATGATCTGGAGCAGAAGGTTCATTCTATGGGAGTCTTTATAAGTAGCATGCTCTGTCACTCGACTACTCTTAACCTGACTCTACTGTAGGAACATGGTACTCGGGCTAATGGAGAAGATAAGGAGAAATTCAATAAAATTAATGAAATTGTGGAATTTCTAGTTAAAGGCTGGGAGGATGTATCTCCTTAAGTCTTGTGACTTTTAATGTTTATGATGTTTATCTATTGCTACTTACTTTCTGCTAGTTATCGGCTGTATTTGTTGTTAATATTGTAGTTGGTTTGGGTGGCTCTTTGCTCGTGAGCCTTTGTTGTCTCTTTTTGTACTGATGCTATAAGGGTTCGGCCCCTAGTTTTTTCTGACTTATATAATAAAAAACAACCCTCTCCCTCTCTTCAAGAGGGATTAAAATAGGCTCTCTTCATGAGCCTTGAGGAATGAGAAGGTGACACATGTCACCTTCTCCTTCTTCCTCACAACTACTTGCAAGATTCATGGAGTGTGGGGGTAACACATGTGACCCTTCCATTCCACCAAGTCTTGTCCCCTCCATTTGTACTCTCTCACACATGTGGCAGAGAAAGGTGGAGCCGAAAAAGGATATGGGTACAACAAGTGCCCCAATCCTAACCTCTCATGAAAGCCCACAAAACCCCAAGGTACTCTCACCAATGTGAGAGCCTTGGAGTTGGGTCCTCCATAATTAGGGGTCTTGAAGGCTCCCCAAGCCTTCAATGCAAGGTACCCCAATGCTTGGAATTAGGTGTGGATAAGGTTGAGTGTTTGACCCAACCTTCCACTCCTCCCCAAACTTCCATTTTCCTCACTTTACTTCAGGGTGAAGTTTAAGTGACCAAATGGGAGTTATCCTAGGGTTAGACAAGCTCAAATGGTCCCTAGACCCTAGGGGTACAACCCAGGGTCACTTTTAACCCACTTTGAGCCCCATAGGATGTATAAAATCACATGGAAAGGGGTCACAAAAATTAAAACAAAAATAAAGTCAAGTAAACATTACACATTCACAACACTATAATAAAATCAATTAAAAATAGGTAGACCTAGCCCAAAAGATAACATACACAAATATTACGAAAATTCAACAAGAATTAACACAGTTGATCTTGGTTCCTCTTAGAACTAGATCAGTTCAACACGGGATTTCACAAAATGTGTGGGATGATCTCTGATTATCCGTGGCTTGGTTAAAACCTGTGCACTTAAATAAAATATTAATCCAACATGTATATCATAGCTGAAGCAAGGGAAACATGCACTCACACCATCACATAATCATTTAAAACATCATAAAAAAATTACATCATAAATAGATTCATAATTTACATTTCTATAATCCATCACAAGATAAAAATCGCATGGTAAATCCATAACATAATCTCACAACTAGTATCTCTAATAGAATTAGAATGCATATCACATGTATAATCATCATCAGTAAATAGAATCAAGATCTAGTCTCCTCACAACATACTAAACATAACTAACCAAAATAAAAGAATATAGTCTAGTAAATCCGTATATTGGGATCAACAGTCCCCAAAAGTTTAAAATGTGTCTCCAATAGTAATATGAAATGAGAAAAAATAAGGGAGTGAAATAGTAGGCCTCACATCCTCCCCCCTAAGACTAAACTTCCTCCTGGAAGTTGTCAAAGAGGTGAGGATAAAGTGTCCTCAATCTAACTGCATCCTCCCATGTCGTCATGACCTCATCATACCTGTCCCACTAAACCCTAACCTAGTCCAGCTCTTGACCTTGAAGACCCAGAGTCCGATGAGCCAATATGTGAATTAGCTCCAAAGCCAGCTGTCCATCCACCACTACCTGTAGAGCACTCCAATCCAATACATGAGATAAATCATATATGTAACACCATAAAATAGATAGATGAAAAACATCATGGATGTGAGATAGGCTAGGTGGCAAGGCTAGATGGTAGGCTAGTGTTCCTATCAACTCCAAGATCTCAAAAGGCCCAACAAACCGTGGTGCAAGCTTAGAGCCCTTTCCATAACGAATTAGACTCTTGTGTGGACACACTCTCAAGAATACTCTATCCCTAACTGTGAAGCTCTGATCTAATCTCTTAGCATCGGCATACTTCTTTTGTCAATCCTGAGCCTCCTAAAGTCTCTATCTAATGAAGGTCACCTGCTGCTCCTTATCTGCACCAACTCTGGCCCTATCGCAACCCTGTCCTCAATACGGTTCCAACTCAATGGTGTCCTGCAAGGTCTATCGTACAAGGCCTGAAAAGGAGGCATACCTAATGAGCTGTGATACCCATTATTGTAGGTAAACTCAACTAGATACAGATACTCCTCCCATCTAGACTGGTGATCCATAATGTACATATGAAGCATGTATTCTAAAACTTGATTCACCCTCTCTGTCTGACCATCTGTCTTAGGGTGATACGTCGAATTGAAGTTGAGTTGTGTGCCCAATGCCTACTATAATACCTCTGTCAATTGAAGATACAACCATAGGTTATAGATACAGTGCATGATAGAGAACAACTAGTATGAGTACAAGAAGGGCAGTGAAGAAGAACATAACCATATAATACTTGCATCCACAAAGTGTAAGACAGTCAACCATATATAACATGCCACACCAAGTATACATTTAAATCAAGGAGACAAGTGTACAAGTCAAGGAGAGGCACCATTCACAGCTATACAAAGAAAGACAACCACCTAAGAGAGATGTTGACAAGGAGTTCATGATAAGATTCCAAGCATATGAAATAGCATTTGAAGGAGTATAGTCATAGATGCTATAACAGAGATCAGAAGGTAGCATAGCACAACCATGAATGAGCAATACACTTAAGAAACAAGAGCATCCATCATGATAAGAAAATAGTATACAGGAATCTCCATGTATGAGTAAGTGTATGTGTGAGGATAGTCTATATACAAGAGATTTAAAGAGTGTATCAATGAACCGTAACAATAGGAAGAGGACAATATCCAATGAGACAATTGGTAAAAGCCCTACACAGTCAACTGTGACAATCAAGATGAGAGAGCTATAAGTGCAGTGAGCATTTTAAGGTATACTGAGCTTGAGAGGTTATTTATAGGCCACTGTCACAGTCATTAATGGAGAGTATGAACTTCCAAATACATACACTAGCATATGGAACAACATAGGATAGAAGTTTCATCAAGGTCATTTAAAGAAACTTACCAGTGCACTGTCTCAGAGAAGTAGAGTATAGAAGACATAGAAACCTTCAAACCAATGATATCACTATCATTAATGAACAAGGCATCAAGATCAGGTAGCCATCTAAGATGCAAAGGAGAAGCATACAGTCAAGATACAGTCATAAATGTGGAGTTTTAAGTAACAAAACCCTAGCTTAAGTAACTAGTTTCATCTTTGCTATGGGTACATCATTTGAAGAGTACAGTGAGCTTTGAAGAATATATATATAACTATGTCACTGTCATAGAAGCTCAAGACAAAATGTGTTGTCTCAATCACAGAAGGAGAAATGAAGTTTAAGGGTTTTATCTTGATCTTAAAAATGCAAAGTAACAGTTGTTCCTATAGCCATCATCATAAAGTGTATATGTGAGTCCATATGGAGCAAATATGATGCAGAAAAAGTGAACAGAGGGATAAGAGTAGTGAAATCCTCTTTTGTAACATAAATAGCAAGTATAGGGAGTGATTTTCACCAAAACCCTACTAGGGTTTACTTACAATAAGCATAGGGTTGCCTTTTACTTTTTTCACTTCAAAAGGAAAATGAATATAGAGAGAAGAAAGTAAAGAGGGCACAACGAAACCCTTGCATCATGTCATAGACAAAACCCAATCTAAATCATTATCCCATGAAGGCTGAGCAAGGAGAAAAGAGTATGCAGAGCAAGATACAGTGAACATGAAAAAAAATAGTATGAACAATGTTCCCTCTTCCCTTGTCTATTATAACAAAATAGAGCAAATATGCAGTAGATACAGAAGAAAAAAAAGGAGATTTTTCATCAAGTTACTATATAGAAACTAGAATGGAAGTAGCTATAGCAGTAACAAACAATGTAGTTTGACCACCATTTCTTACAGGCAAACAAAAATACATAGAAATAAGACTTACCTGAGCCACAAGGATGTTAAGGATAGCTTAGAAACAACAAGTTAAACCTCTAGAATGCTCCAAAAGTAGCAACGAAACCCTTGCATGTCGGCGGGCAGAGCAACAATGAAGAGAAAGCAAAAGTGCAGAATGAAGAATTTTAGGGTTCAACTTTCTTTTTGGTCAAAAGCCCTAGCCCAACCATGGAATTTTTTTTATTTTGATTTCTTTTTATGATATCATTGTTATCCAAAAAGTGCCCCAGGTCAACACCTTAAGTGTTGGAAACCTAATGATGCCAAAGGGCTTGTGAAGGGTCATTTCAAAATCAAATAATACCTTTTGCCAATGCTTTTGTTTGAAGATCTTTTGAGCTTAGAAACATAATGATGCATAATGAGTCCATGGAGTTAGTATGGTTCCTTTTGATTTTCATAAGGTTTTTAAAATGTTAATTATCTAAGAGGATCACTTGTGCAATGATATAGCACTATGGCATGGGAGTCATAAGGGTGTGGGTGATTATGCAAATCAAAGGGGAGTTAGAAGGAGAGTTATTATTTTTTAAACCTTTTGGAAATAATTACCCTCAGTTTGCATGACTTGGAAACTATTAAACAAATATAAACAAATAATAAAGTAATAAATTATAAATTACTTTATTGTTTGTCACAAAGTTGTAAAAGTAAAAAGATAGACAAATTTATAATGACTAGTAAAGTAAGTTATGTTGATTAGTTTATTATTTGTTCACATTTTTCCTCATCCCAAAATCATACAAAATTAGGAGATGGAGTTAACTGAGGTATTTTGGGAGCTTTTGCATGATTTTTGGTCAAACTTGGAGGGGTTTGGAGTTCCACATGGTCAAACTGATAGAGAGGGGCATTTTGGAACTATTTTAGCTCAAATTGGATCAGTTATACCCCTAATTTTTAGGGATTTTCTCTTCTTCCTGTGAGATTGTTTTGTGGAGATATTTTTGATGCTGAGTTGAACTATAGTGCTTTTTTCATGCACATGAGAGTTCATTCTTTTGATATATTGGACAAAAACTTATGTTTTTCTTAGTTCTTGCATTTTATTCTCTCTTACACATTTTAGAGAGGCAGAGTTTGTTTGTAACTCATTTTTACAGATTTTATACAATACAGTAGGTTATATGTTATCTTTTTTGCCTCTTATGTAGATTTTCCTTCATTTTCAATAAGATCAAGTATTTACCTTCTCAATTGTACTATTTTATGAGTGATTGTATGAAATTTTATTGTGTTTTAATATCAAAACCTTTACATTTTTGTCTCATTTATACTTGTATGCATTCAAGGCAGTGAAAAATCATAGGTCTTAGGTTGTGTATTGGAATAATAATTTAATCCATGTTGTGAGAACCTAGTTTTCTTTCAAGGGAAAGTTTATTCAAGCATTCCTTATAATCATTTTTTTGGTCAAATTGCGAAATTGATTTGTCTAGATAGATATTCTAAAAGTCATTGTCAATTAGGGCTGCATGTTTCTATCATTTAGGTGCATCACCACCCATTTAAATTCTAGTTTTAGTATATCCATTGGAAAGACTTTTTACCTTTTTCCTGCAAAGTCATTAATTTATTAGAGAATCAGAAGGGAACCAGCCCATAATTTGGAGGTCTACTTTCACCATAGGGTACCCACAACCTAAAAGTATTTCAATGCTACACAAGATTGTTGAGCTTTCTAGGTTTGCATAATGGGTGCAGTCCTAGTCGATAATAGGTATTATGTTACATTCATAGATGGTGTAACTAGGAAGGTTTGGATTTATTTTCGTAGGTAGAAATCAGATGTATTTGAAACATTTAAGAAATAGAGAAGCTTGGTTGAGAATGAGATGGGAAAAGATTAAAATGTCTCAGATCTGATAATGGTGGTGAGTATTGCATCAAAGAATTTGAGGATTATTGTTCCTTTAATAGAATTCGTAGGCATAAAATGGTTCCAGGGACTCCACAAGAAAATGGAGTGGCTGAGCGCATGAATAGGACAATAAAGGAGTGTACAAGGGGCATGAAATTGCATGTTGGGCTTCCTTTAAACATGTGGGAAGAGGTTGTCAATACCGTTGTATATTTAATTAATAGAGGTCATTTAGTTCCTTTGGGTTGTGGTATTCCAGAGGAAGCATGGACATGTAAGAAGGTGAGTTATTCTTTTCTGAAAACCTTTGGATGTGAAGCATTTGCACATGTAGATTCTAAAAATAGAACCAAGATGGACACAAAATCAAAAAGTGTATGTTCGTTGGATATGGCATTGATGAATTTGGTTATAGGCTTTAGGATGTTGAAAATCTAAAAATTGTGAGGAAGGATGTTGTATTCAATGACAAGGTGTTGTACAAAGATTAGTTGCAACAACATGAGAAGAAAGAAAAGGATTATGTGGTGCTAGATGATACTTCAAATAATGATGTTCTAGTGGTTCCTCATGCTATGCAACAACAACAAGAAATACAACAAACTTTAGTGAATGTTAGATGGTCAACAAGGTTAAGTAGACCTCCTCAAAGGTTTTCTCCCTCTTTGTATTCTATTTTGTTAATAGATGCTGGTGAACTGGAAGGGTATGATGAAGCTATGTAGGTGGATACAAAGGTTTAGTGGGATCTTGCAATGAAAGAAGAAATGGACTCCTTACTGAAAAATCAGACTTGGGAATTATGTAAGTTGCCTACAGGTAAAAAGGCTTTACCAAACAAATGGGTTTATAGGCTGAAAGAGGAAGATGGAGGTAAGAAAATATTTAAATCCAGGTTAGTTGTAAAATGATTTGCACAGAAAAAGGTATTGATTTTGATGATATTTTTTCTCCAATTGTTAAGATTACTTCTATTCGTATTGTTTTAAGTATTGTGCTTGCTAAAGATTTGTATTTGGAACAACTAGATGTGAAAACTACCTTTCTCCATGGTGATTTAGAGGAGATATATATGGAACAACCACATGGATTTGAGGTCAAAGGTAAGGATAAA
This sequence comes from Cunninghamia lanceolata, assembly GCA_027924645.1. Taxonomy (NCBI): domain Eukaryota; kingdom Viridiplantae; phylum Streptophyta; class Pinopsida; order Cupressales; family Cupressaceae; genus Cunninghamia; species Cunninghamia lanceolata. The sequence goes on from BSBN01000244.1 coordinate 2,429,535, forward strand.
TTGGTGTCCAGATTGAAGAAGAGATTATATGGCTTGAAACAAGCACCTCGGCAATGGTATTTGAAATTTGATAGTCTTATGGCTGAGCAAGGCTACAATTGGTGTAATTTTGACCATTGTGTTTATTTTAAGAGGTTGGATAACGATAACTACATTATTTTATGTTTATATATTGATGACGTGCTTGTAGCAAGGTCTAACATGGATCACATAAGAGAGTTAAAATAGCAGTTAGCACAATCATTTGCTATGAATGATTTGGGGGCAACAAAACAAATCCTTAGTATGAAAATTTGCAGTGATAGGAAGAACAAAAAATTGACTCTATCTCAAGTTGATTATGTTGAAAAGGTGTTGCAAAGATTCCATATGGAGAATGTAAAAGTTGTTAGCACACCTTTTCTTAGTCATTTAAAATTGACTAGGGAGATGTGTCCTAAGACACAAGAGGAGGAAGAAAAAATGTCCAAGGTACCATATGCTTCAACTATAGGAAGGTTAATGTACGCCATGGTATGCACGAGACTGGATATTACACATGTTGTAGGAGTCATAAGCAGGTATATAAGTAATCTCAGATTAGAGCATTGGAATGCGGTAAAATGGATTCTAAGATGTTTGAGAGGTACATCTAATAAACATTTATGTTTTGGGGACTCTAATACTGATTTAGCATACTCTGTGGACTCAGATTTGGCAGGGGATATTGATACTAGGCAGAGTACTACAGGTTATGTCTTTATTGTAGGTGGGACAACGGTGTGTTGGATCTCCAGGTTGCAAAAGGTGGTTTCTTTATCTGCCACAGATGTAGAGTATGTAGCTACAATAGAGGCAAGCAAGGAGATGATATGGCTGCAATCTTCCATGGAAGAATTAGGAAAACAATAGGCTAACAGTTATTTGTTTACAGATAGTTAGAGTGCCATACATCTTGCAAAGAATTCTACCTTGCATTCAAAGACCAGACACATATAGCTAATGTTTCACTTCATCCAGTCGGTGTTGGATGATAGACAGTTACGGTTGGAAAAGATACATATAGATAAAAATCTAGAGCAGATATGTTCACGAAGGTAGTGATAAGGGAGAAGCTAAGCTCCTCTTCAGCTTCGGTTGGTCTTCAAAACTGAAAACAATAAAATTAGAATAGAAAGGTCTAGGGTGTTTATTTCCAGTGGGAGCTACAGGGTCAGTGGTGTTATGATCAGTCTCCAAGTGGGAGATGATATGTTGTGGAGTCTAATCAGTCTCCAAGTGGGAGATTGTTGTTATATGGAGCCTAATCAGACTCAGAGGTTAAATTATTTCCACTTTTATCAGTGAGGTTTCCCCCCAAATTATTTAACGGGGGTTTGGGGGCAGCGTCTCCAAGATGAGGTCAAGGGAAAGTGCCCCTAGCGTGCTCCCTATCATGATATAGGGCAGGGTTGAGCGGCAGTGCCCCCTCGGGGGCTCGGGGGTAGCGCCCCTAAAACCTCAAATGACTTTTATTATTTTATAAAGGTGTTAGGAGTTATTTTTCTATTAGTCAACATAAAAAATATTGGGTCATCCCACAATAATGGGTTACACTTTTTGGCCAAACCTGACATTGAAATCAACATTTTGAACTAAATCTTCACTTTCTAACACATATAGCCACTAAACTATTAGGAATTTGAAGATGATGCAAACTAGTGATTTGTGATATTTTATTTGTAGATTCTAAATATATATATTTTACATAATTTGGAGTTAAATTGTAAAAAATTGTCTCCTTTGATGACTAGTTTTTAATAGTAAACAACATTTTTTTAAAGTGATTTATATTCCGTAGCACATAATTTTTTTTCTACAAGGGATAAAATTCTAATTCTTTTGAATTTAGATTGATAACACTAATATATAGGGCATGTATTTGGTTTCATAATGTTTTGTTGACTATCTTTTTTAATTAAGTTTTGAAGTCAAACCAATTATAATTTAGACATAGGTGTATTCCATAAAACATAACTTTTTCTCTATGAATTGAAATTCAATTTTTCTTTTTTTGTTGAAACAAGGACATCAATACCTAGGGCATAGATATTTTTCATAATTTTTTTTCACTAATTTACTAATTTTCCATCTGTGTAGAATAGAGAACTTGATGTTCAGTGAAAAACCTACATTCACGAGAAAAAATAAATAAATATAATAATCAAATTAAATGTATTTAAAATTATACTTTTTGGGAAGCTTATAATAAGAACTACATACTTACAAAACATAAATTTTAAATGAATTCATTTGGTCCCCCAAAAGGTAAATCAAAAGTGGTTTTTTATCATCATTTTGATAGGTGTAGAGGAGACTCCATTATAGGTATGGTTTAAAACTAGCGGGGTTCTATCCAAGGGGGTTTGAATCTAAGGGGGTTTGATCAAACTCTCTTCAATTAAAATCCTATAAATGGAGCCTTTCAAGGCTTAAATTGTTATATTTTCTAAAAATATGTGATTTCAACAAAAATCAAGATGTCCCAGAAAGTGTAACCCATTATTGTGGTAGCACCCTCCTATTTTGTAACTGACATGAGTCTTGATAAAACATATAAGGGTTAAGGTTTCTGTTGATATTGTATTTTAGAATTTGCAACGGTATTAAGTTGCAAGGATTGTTGGTTGTAATCAGTTTGCTTTGCTAGATAATAATATTGGACTCTCTATTGGTGGATGTAGCCCGAGTTTGGGTGAACCACGTCAAAACTTGTCTCTCACTATTATTATTTCTATGTATTTTTCATTCATCAATTTAATCTTTATTTGTGTTTAATTGATGTCTTCTACATGCAATTCCTAACAAAAAGATATGGTTAAGTTAGAGTAAGTATGTTGATACCATTTTCTAGAGATTTAGGGTGCATGACTACATAAACTAGGAAGCATACCTTTTCTGGTTGGTACTATGTTTAAATTAGACATGTGTCCTACTTTTGATGATGATTTTGAAGAGATGTTGAAGGTTCCTTATGCTAGCATTGTTGGTAGTTTGATGCATGTAATGGTTTGCACTAGACCAGATATGCACAAGTGGTGGGAGTTTTAAGCAGGTTTATGTTTAACCCTGGTAAAGAACATTGGACTTATGTTAAGAGGGTGTTTAGATATTTGCAAGGAACTTTTGATTATTGTTTGGTTTATCATGGTACTAATAATGTGGATAAGTCATTGGGCATACAAGGTTTTGTTGAGTCAGATTGGGCAGGTGACTTGGATAGTCGAAGGTCCACAAGTGGCTATGTTTTTACTTTGTTTGGAGCTACAGTAAGTTGGATGAGTAAAAAGCAACCCATGGTTGCTTTCTCCACCACAAAAGCATAGTATATGGCTGATACACATGCCTCCAAAGAGATAGTATGGTTACAAAGACTTGGAACAAGTATTGATTTTGATTGCAAGATAGTGAGGATTTCATGTGATAGTTAGAGTACCATTTGTTTAGCCAAAAATCCTGTGTATCATGCCCATACTAAGCATGTTTATGTTCAGTATCACTTTATGTGAGAAATGGTTGAGAATGATAAGGTTTTGATTGAAAAAGTTGACACTTTGGTTAATGTTGTAGATTCCCTTACGAAGCTAGTTACTATAGATAGGTTCTCTTGGTGCAAGAAGGCCATTGGCCTTGATCACTGTACTTGAATAAATAATTTTATTACCTCATAAGGGTAATTGCAATTTATAATGTCAAGTGGGAGAATTTTTGGATAATTTGTCATTAACTTTGCAATCCTAACCAATTTCATGTGTCTCCAAGGTTCTTGGAATGTTTTCCCAACACATGAGGACTTGACAGATAAAATAATATTTAATTATATCACTTGGCATGTTGTAATTAACTCCTAAGAGGTAGGACCAAACTTAGGCATTCAATTTTGGAGTGGGGTCCATGAAGAATTGTAGTTAACTCCTTGATGCCTATCTTGACATGTTGATACCTATTAGGAAGTGTGAGTTAAGTTGGGTGCTCACTTTCGAGGTGTCTTAAATATAGACTACAAGTTTGCTTTTTTGTGTGCATGAGTGGATATTGTTGGTACACTTTGCATGATTATGATGTGGGACTTATCTATGGTGTTAGAGATGCATGATATTGGAATATTGCTTGCACGATTTCATAAAAGCTTGCATGGATTTCCATATTTTTGCATGTGGTTGCATGAGCTCATAAAAGCTTGCATGGACTTACATATTTTTGCATGTGGTTGTATGGACTCATAAAATCTTGAATGTGCTTGCATGTTGTTCCATGTCACTTGCATGAGATTGCATGTTGTTGCATGTCACTTGGATGTGATTGCATGTTGTTGCATATCACTTGCATGTGCTTGCATGTTGTTGCATGTCAGTTATATGGAATTGCATGTTGTTGCATGTCACTTATATGAACTAGCATGTACTTGCATGATCTTGCATGTTAGTTGTATGGACTTGCATGTTGTTGCATGTCAATTATATGGTGTTGCATGTGTTATGAGAAAATTGGATCAAATGAATAAACAATAATAAACAATATCAAGTTACCCAAAACTCAATGAAATGGTGAATAAAGAAGATTCAATCAAATAAAGAAATGAACAACAAAGCAAACCTCCTTAATTCAAAGCTTCCATTGATCGCCTATCACAATTGTTCTTGCATGTATGAAATAGGACCCTCAGAGAGTGTACTTCCTTGCTATGGTTCAAGAATGTCAATTGGGAATGGCAGTGATAGTATCGCAATGAAGAGGAGCTTCACAATGATGGTAGTAGTGCATAGTAATGAATGTGATCACAAGCAATGAAGGAATTGGTGCCAAAGGCGTGCTGTAATTCCTGTAGAGTAACAATACTTAAAGCTTAGATGAATGAAATAGAAGAAGAGGGTTCAATTTATCGACTTAAGAGAAATAAGATCAACGGTATAGAAAGAATGAGAAGATCAATGAATAAGAAGAAGACAATTTATTTATAGTGGTTTGGAAGGGCTTGGCATCTAGCATGTTACCACTTAGGGTTGTTCCTACTTGGATAAATAGTATCCAAGAGCAGTTCCCTCTAAAGGAAAAACACATACAAAAATGATATGTCTGGCATTTTGGTCACCCAAGATAGGGCAGAGCATAGGCCTAGTATCATTCCCAAAACACAGAATACAGTGGTTCTTTTCCCCTAGTTAAAATGAGAATAACTAGATGAGCTATCTACTTTGGCAAGCACAGAACTTTGAAGTGAATAGAAAGATAGCAATGGTCCAATTTTAACCAAGATAGCAATGATGAGTTCAATTTTTATCCACGTAGCATGAATTGTTAACTTTGAAATGATGGTCAATCGAGATAGCAATGGTTCAGTTTTACCTAGATAGCAATAATGAGTTCCATTTTATCCACATAGCACGAATTGTTAACTTTTAAGTGATGGTCAATAGAGATAGAAATGGTTCAGTTTTATCTAAATAGTAATGATGAGTTCAATTTTATCCAGATAGCAATAGCAATGATTCAATGATATGCAATATTGCAATGATTCAATTACCACTTTCCTAGTTAAACTATGTGAGGTTTGCATGAGCATCTATTTTACTTAACCATTGGAAATCAAAGTGTGAGCTAACAAGTGCAACTATATGAATCTAAACTAGTACCTAGCCTGCAAAATAGATAAGAGAGTTCTTGCAAAAGACGTCAACGTTAGCAAAAATTTCAAGGAAAACCCTAAAATCACTACCTAAAATAGATGCGCCGCTTCAAAGACTGTATGCACAGAAATAGTGAACAGAAGCGCCACAATACATATGCGCTACAAAATAGAGTATATGCGTTGTAAAATAGAATATATGCGCTGATCTGATGTATGCGTTGTCTCATAGGGTAAATGCGCTAGAATAGTGTATGTATGCGCTGTAGGAACGTATGCGCCATGACAGGTATCAGATGCACTAGAACAGAGACTGTATGCAGTGTGAAAACATATGTACCATGACAGGTAACAGATGCATGTTAGGATGTATCAGATGCGCTATTTCCTCCTGTGTATGGCCTTCTAAAACAAAAAAACTTAGTTTTTTGGGTTAAATTTGGGACTAGGCCCCACGGTGGGCGCCAAAAATGTTATGGGAAAATTGGATCAAATGAATAAATAATAATAAACAATATCAAGTTACCCAAAACTCAATGAAATGGTGAATAAAGAAGATTCAATCAAATAAAGCAATGAACAATAAAGAAAACCTCCTTAATTCAAAGCTTCCATTGATCACCTATCACAATCGTTCTTGCATGTATGAAATAGGGCCCTTAGAGAGTGCACTTCCTTGCTATGCTTCAAGAATGTCAATTGGGAATGGCAATGATAGTATCGCAATGAAGAGGAGCTTCACAATGATGGTAGTAGTGTGTAGTAATGAATGTGATCACAAGCAATGAAGGAATTGGTGCCAAAGGCATGCTGTAATTCCTACAGAATAACAATACTTAAAGCTTAGATGAATGAAATGGAAGAAGAGGGTTCAATTTATAGACTTCAGAGAAATAAGATCAACGGTATAGAAAGAATGAGAAGATCAACGAATAAGAAGAAGACATGTGTCTTGCCTTCTTTTGCATGAGAGGATTTGCTAAGAATAGAAGAATGAGTTAAAGCAATTAAAAGAATATAATAATTAGTTAAGTAATTTAAAACAAGAAGAAGGGATTTGCATGAGAATAAGAAGATATTTTGCTTTATTAAATATTAGGAATATTTAATTGCATGTGCAAAAAGATTGAATTATATTTAGAGATAATTCAATTTAGAAGAAAAAGACAACTTAAATAAATATTTGATTTATTTAAATTTAGAGAAGATATTATTGGAAGAAACAATAAAATAATTGGTATTATTTAATTTAGAAGATAAGAAAGCAAATTAAATAAATAAATTTATTTAATTGTTGCGCATGATTTTGGAAGAATAAATAAAATATTTGATTGTATTTTATTTTTGGAGATTAAGAGGATTTAAATAAATTTGATTTGATTTATTTAAATTTGGAAGAAGAATTTGATTTAATTAAATAATTAAGAATTATTTAATTGTTTGGAAGAATTTAATTAAATAAAGGAATTTATTTACTTGTTGGAAGAATATGAATCAAATAAATAAATTTGTTTATTTATTTATTGATAGAGGAATATAGATGGAATAAATACTAAGAATATTTATTTAGACTGAGTCGTGTCATTTTTAGGCGTATACACCATGTATCTTGCATGACACTCTAACTCAATATCATTTTGGATAAGTCTTGCATGGTCCTACAAATGTTTGCATGACTCTTGCATGTTGCAGAAGATGTTGATTCAAAATAATATTGGGGACATCAATCATGCATATTGTTTGCATGAGATTCATGTGTGGTAATGTACTTCAGTTAACTAAAATACATTGGGACAACTTGGGCACCCAATCTTGAGAATTTTAGATGTGATTTTTATTGTGACATGATACTTCAGTTGATAAAGGTTGAATTGGAAAACTTGGGCGTCCATGATGAAGACTTGCAATGAACAGAGTGGTTTCAAAAATGCAACTTTGGAGTTCACTATTTGAGGTGCTTAGTTTTTGCATAATGATTTATCTCATGTTCTTGAATATAGTTTATTGTAATTTGAGTTCTAAGCTCTATATATTGAATCTTTGAATTTGTAGAAAAAAGCATCACAAGAAAAAACATAACATGTTTTTAAGATTGAAGAAGCAAAAGGAGTGCGTCAGAATTCAAAGAAGTTTTAGTATTGAATGTAATATTGGCCTTAAGATATTAATACAAGCATAAACATCTTTGGGTGTGGTGTTTTTTTCCTTAAGAGTTTCTCCACGTAAAAAAATTGTCTCTTCTTCTATCATGTTTTTTTCTTCTCTTCTACATTGGATTGAAAGTGCAAAATCACTTACAGATTATTATTACCAATTAATCTAATTTCTAGATTTATAATCATATATTTAAATTTTTATAGCAGCAGTTTCGTCTTGATTTTCAACATTAACCCACTGCAGTTACAAGATCTACCTGCAACAAATCTTTCACAACATTCAACTGAAAATCTTTGAAAAAAAACATACCTTTTCTATCTTCTTGTGCCTCCTTCTCTACCCTCTACAATTATAGACTCTTTCTCATACCTACAACAAATTACTTAGAGCGTCTGGCTCTCTACATTCACATAACTTCAACTTGTGCAATAAATCTCCTTGGGTTTTCTCAAGACACCTTCCAGCTTCCCAGGGTATACTATCATCTCTCTAATAATCTCTTCAAATTCTATTCAACTTCATGTCATCACATCTCCAAGAAAACAACCCATTCCAAGCCATTTCCAATATTTTCCAGTGAACTTTTCCTTTTCCTACTTGTCCCTTGTTCTTGTAGTTTTTTCCTCTTTCTTCAATTAGACTTTTCTCTTGCTTTTAAACTCTTCTTCAACATGCTCTAATAACACTTGATGCAGTGATGACTAGGGGTTTTATCAAACATCCTGATCACACAGCTAGCACAACACAATGAAAGAACAAATTCACAAAACAACACAATCTCATTTGAATTTATTCAAATCTCAAACTTATATCTACAACGCACATTCATTCTAAGAAAAATGAGGAATACAATTTTTTTACAATCTTCAATTTGGTCCCTTCTTCTTCAAGAACTACACCCAAACCAACCAAACCCCATCAGCTAGAAGAGAAACACCTATAGAATACATCCCTTTCTTAAATAATTTGTCTTGGGAAGTTAAACTTTCACAGGTGGTTACAAAAATGGAACATCAACAATCACCCCCTTTCAAAATAACATACTTCAATGACTTCATGTTGTACTTCCTTGGATATTTTAACTATTCAGGCCTATTGCAACATTTGGATTATTCATTATAATGCATAGTGGCTTTGTTAAAATCCTCAAACTCATCTTTCAGAAGATCGATGCCATGGTTAACCAAGAATTTCTTTTTAAACACTTAAACTCCTTCATCGACAATTTTCTTTCCCCAACAATCCATGGATCTCTTCGTTGACATTCTTCCTTTCAATAGAAACAAGGTTCATCTACAAGATTTCGGCAAATAATAGAATGCAAGAACCAATCATCATTGGAGTTATTGTATTCAGAATGTCAAGTCTTCTTTTAATATGCTTTGGAGAATAAATGTGCTAATGAACTTTTGAAATTTACTTTTGACATTCTTTTGGTGAAACAAATCTTGCTTGAACTTGTGGTCCATTCAACTCTTCTATCTACAAGGCTTAAAGCGGGGGCCATACAGAAGTTACGAACATTTAACTTCTCTTTCAGCAATTTTATCCCTTTGTGAACCATTGATTCCTTTGATTTTGGTATTCCTTCTGCACTAACAACTCTTTTTTCGGTGATCAAGCATCCCATCGAACCATTTAGTCCCTCAACTTAATCATAAAGTATCTCATCTAAGACTTGGTCACTCGACAAACCAAGCTACACTTGAACCATTCCTAAAAATCCATATTGGTATGTTATAAACCTTTGAACATGTATTTCAGCCATTCAACACTTACACGAACTTTCATAGCTTCCATTATGCAGCTTTTCGAGGATTAGGCCCTCATATGAACCTTTGAACATCCGTTAATGAAACTTTTGGCAATAGTGACATTTGACACACCTTCAGGTTTGTGTTTTGGAAAAATGTGAAGTTTAAGAACTTTTTTCGACATTCCTTAAGTTCACAAGCAAGTGGTTTCACTGAAATGTATAAACTTATTCATTTTGGAAGTTTGGCAGAATTTGAAGCAACACAAAATATTGATCCCAATTTTATCGAACCACTTAAAATTTTTCAATACTCATTGCATCCAAAATTAAAGCTCATCCCAAAACTAAAGTTCATGAATGAAGATGGCTACAATAACATAAATTAGATAACACCTTCAACACATTGAGTGATTCAAGAACTTTATAGTTTCCCCAAAATACTTGTTCAACCAAACACCTTTTGGTGAAAGTTTGGATTCATGAACTTGGAACATTGCTGAAAAAGTAAGAATATAAATCTTCTTGGAAAGAAAGAGTAATTCATTCACCTTGAATTTATTTTAGAATCACTATTTCTATGTGATCATCGATACCAAAGACTTAGCCAAATCTATCTCGAACTTCACCAATTTTAAATTGGACCAAATTTACCTTGACTGGACTAAGTTTGAATTAAAAAATGCTCTGGGAGTAAAACTACCACAATCCAATGGAAACAAATGAAACTGTACTGAAACAAAACTTGAATTTTTTATTCGATGCAGGATTGTGCATGCACCTAGATGCTCCTGCATCATGCAACCATTAAAAACTATGAAGCACCCATCTCTGGTCTTAAACTAGCCATCCAATAGAATATTCAGTACCTGTAGATCTTTGGAGACTCTCAATTGGTTATCAAGAAAGTCAATGATGATTTTCTTATAAAATATGAAAATCTTGTACACTACAAATACATGGTGGATAGCCTTGAGCAAACAATACTTCCTATCTATATGTTTTACACAAATTCCTCACATCAACAATAAGGTTACTAATGTCATGGCTATAGTTGGGTCTCTTTGGGACCTAAAGTTGCAACTGCCAGAGTAAAAAGAAAAAAATATGTATAGTCTTGGCTAAACAGAGTTGTGGAATTTGGCTTTACAACTAACATTTGCATTTTCTTGAAAGTTTGTAAATCCTTTTTAAAAAATCCAATTTGTGCATCATGGCAATCCATGAGACCACATTTCTTTGAAGCATTTGATGAAGCAATTCTCTACCTTGTCTATACTTATAGTAACAGCAAAGAACATGCAGGATGGGAGATGTGTTTGAAAAGAAAATACAAGGTACTAATAGTTCATTAGCTAATTTATAGTTTAACATAGTTTTAAAATCCATTCTAATATCTCCCTAATGTGGCAAAAAATTAGCTTATATGGTGGACATATCAAACATTTTTCTGTCGATATGATTGGTCTGACATGTTGGGCAGTCTCCAACTTCTTATTGTGAAGTGTTTATCAACATAAATTTTCTTTTAATTTGATTTAATTAGATTAAAACATGTTTACATAGTTATTACTAGATGCTCCTTCAATTTTCACTAAATGGATTGTGGAAATCTTATGTCTTTAATAGATTCTCTTTCTAAATTTTGTTCACTTTGTTTCATTTTAGTTCAATTACTCAATAAAGTTGTTGGGATCTACATTTGAACTTCCATTCCATGAGGATAGAAATTTAGGCAGTTATTTTTTAACTATTGCTTTGTGTGGTAAAATTTAGTTTTACAAAAACTATCATTTTGTCATTTTCATGTATGACCTTTCAGAAAATAAATGGTGGGGACTGCCTCCCTACCTGCTTGATAGTCACATATGTAGGTCAAGCTTTGTGTTGCCACTAGATAACGGTTTATGGGACTAAAATATACTTTGTTAGTATCACTTGTATGCTTGTTTAATCAAGTGGTGAAAACATGGCACTTTGAACAAAGATAACCTAGATTTTAGGTTTAATATCTGTCATAATCTGGGCAACAAAAGTATTTTGTATTTTTTTCTAGTAAATGAGGCATCAAAATAGATGTAACAAAAATTATTTGAGTGACACCTAAATTTGCCTAAAAGCCATATATTTATCTCAATCTTGTGTTGTCTCGGCTCATGATTCAAATGCATCCCCTACATTTCTTACTTAATATATGGTTTTACACCCCAACTTATAATCTATAATAGATGAATCATATTCATCTCAAACTATTCTTGGTACCCTAGTAGGCCCACTACTTATGGCTAGAATATATAAGCATAATGCTAAGGTTGTTAGTGATAAACCCTTCAAACTTTTGTACTCTGGAAATTCATCTCTTTGAAAAACTTTGAGGTGAAAATGCTAATGGTAAGTGAGAATCTAATCACAAAGCTTAAATAACAAACTATAGCATTGTTGAGCATACTTTTAAAAGAGTTATACTTCCGTGGGAAATGATAAAATAGAATTTTGAAGCCTGAAAGCTAATCAATCTGTGGGTTTGCTAATGTAAATTTGTTTTAATTTTATTTCTAAGGAAAATCAATTTCATGTATTCAACGTGTTCATGGTTTATTACACTAGCAAATAATATAATAGAAACATGTCTACTAGTTTTGATGCTTTAAGGTACATAAGGAAACTAATAGAAGCGCATAAATTTAGGATTACGTATGTTAAATATCTATCAAAACATCAAGCAACAACTAGGGTTTCAGTACTGGATAAGTGAAAATTTACATACCTCCAACATGTTGATTTAGGGGCAGATTTTTATTAACACATAAATTTTCCTCCAGAAGAACATAAATTTAGGAATCTTGTCACGGCCTTATTTATTTATAATTTTAAAATGAATATATTCATAAATAATAACATCTAATGATTAGTAATAATTATTCATAATTCTGTAAACAAAATTTGAATGAGAAAACAAGATGCAAAAATGAGCAGACTTCCTGCGACAAAGTGACATTATCAATAAGGGCAAATATGATACTATAGCAGAGCGCCTCTGCAACAATTTGCAAAGGAAGGAGAAGGAGGGTCACAGGGGCTAGGCTCCCCCTCTGCAACCTCACACGGACCAAGGCTGGCAGGTTGTAAAGAGCAGGAAAGCGTTGAGGGGAGTTAGAGCAGATACTGCTCCAAGAAAGGATGGCCATGCCAGGGTTTCAGGGATTTGGGCTATCCCAATTACCTCAGCAACCCCTGTATTTGCAACAGGAGCAAACTACACTTGATTAGGTAGGAAGAGATGTTGTAATGGTCAACTACCCCTTGTTGTTTCCCACCCTTTTCTTCCAAGGCAAAACGATACGGAGGGTTTTTCAAAACTAGCCCCAAGGATCCTTCATCCAAAAGAAAAGCCCGTTAAGAATTTCAAAGCTCCCCCCCATCGTCCAATTCCTCAAAACCCTCACTTTAGAATCTCAGCGTCTAACATCCATGGGAGGGTATGTAACCAGTTGGCAATTCATGAGCAGGCAAACCCTAGAACCCCTAGGTCAAGGCAGCAATTGAATTCAAGGCATTATCAAAATTCAGAGACCTCAGGTAAGAAAGTATCAATTAGTATTAGCAAAATCTACTCAGATGGTCTGGGGAATCATTGTCAAACCCATGACTTCTTTATTCGATGGTGTGAGTTAGGACAGCCTACAAAGGAAATCACGGATTGGGTCCAAGTCCTCCTCAAAGATCAGGTAAGTATCATGATCACTTCTAAAGATTTCATTTTTGTTGATTGTAAAAGTGTAGACCTTAAAAAAGAAATATTAAAAAGTAGAAGCTTGTTCTACAAAGGGCATAACTTCGAATATGTAGACTGGCAACCAAATTTTGAACCTAGTAAAATGAAATTTAAACTAGCTAGATGGGTCAAATTACCAAACCTGTCGGTCAAGCTAATCCATAGAGAAATCCTAAGGGAGATAGGTAACCACTTGGGAGAATTCATAGCAATAGAAAAGGACTTCTTGTCCCATTCAGATGTTCTGTTAGTAAAAATGGATATAAGCATTAAAGACCTCGAACCTCTTGAAATTAATACCAACTGGGATAATTATTGTATCAAGACAGTATTTCATCAGGGTCAGTCCTTCAGTAAAATCAACAAATGGTCAAAAATACATACTAATAAGAACTCCAATCCCTAGCTTTTGGGGGTTAACATCAGACTTAATGATAACAAGGGTGGATTTATAGTGGAATATCAGAAGATTTGCTTTCCTTCCCTTGAGAAGCCCCATGGGGGTAGCAGGGATTTGTCTAGACAAAATCAGAACCCAAGTATGGCAACAGCTCAGCCCTAGAAAATGCCCTAATACCTCTCAATATACCAAGGGATATAACCAGAGTCAGAGTCATGATCACATGATACAGAATACACAACACATAGAGGAAAGCATAGGCAAAGAAATATCCACAGTGGCTGAGTCTCCAAAGCAGAATGATGAACCTCAAATATACAAAGGTAGGACGGAGCCTGAGGAAGGGGAAGTTCATATAGATGAGACTAGAAACAATATCCCCCCAGCGATGGGAGGTAATACAGATCCAAAGATTTTAGACACCCCTGAATGGGTCCCAAACACTTATGAAAAAGAGGAAAATCATAAAGAGAATGGGACTCAGAAGCTACCCGTAGATAAGATCAGACATGGGGATCTAGAAGAGATTTGTAATGAGATCCTCGACAAGGCAATAGAGGAAGTAGTAATTGAGGAAGCTAACAAAGAGAAGGAAAAGCTTATCATCAAGATCCTAGAACTTAAAGATAGGGAGAAAGGGTAGGAGAGCAATAAAGAGGACACCAAAGATCAGGGAGATAGAGAGTCAGAGGAAGCAAACCTACGACTAGGAATTGCTATTACTGATTTCAGTAAGGACACCACAGATTGTGCCAAAAGTAACAAAAAGAGGGCTAGGAAATCACTACTGGAACTAAGAGAGAAAGCAGGCGAGGCGACTGATCAAACCAAAATCACCACTTTATTTCATGTAGGGAAGGGGAAGTGCCTTCGCAAGGTGCCATGAAAGTCTATACTTGGAATGTTAGGGGTCTCAATACCCCTAACAAACAGCGTATCATAAAATGCTATATAACCAACACAAAACTAGATATACTAATGATACAAGAAACTAAACTCAATAAAGTTGAGATAGACGCTCTAAATAAGAAGCTAGGAATATGGGAGGAGTTCTAGCAAAAGGTGCTTCAGGAGGCCTTGGGGTAGTTTGGGATCCAAGAGTGGTGTCTTTTATAGTAATAAGTTGTAAGAAGAACTAGATGGTGGAGAATGTCAGGAGCATTAGAAGCAACATACACTTTTTTCTCCTTAACATTTATGGTCCTTCCTAGAACCAGGATAAGAGATCGGTTTGGACAGAAATAGAGCAATTCATGGATACTTTACGAGATCAAGCATGTATTTTGGGTGGTGACTTCAATGCGATACTAGATCCTAAAGAAAAATTGGGAGGCTCTACAAGGTTATCCACAGCAGCAAATGATTTTAAAAACTGGGTATAGAGGAACAACTTATTAGAAATCAAAACTGCTCAGGAAGGTTTTACTTGGAATAACATAAGAGAGGGCTTTAGCAATATTATAGCAAAACTTGATAGATTCATGTTCAAGTGTAATTGGGCCTAACTCTCATATTCTGACGGCTGAGATCTTACCATACTCGGGCTCTGATCACTACCCAGTCCAGCTAAGTATCTCAGAAGACTACCAACCCAAATGTTGTCCCTTTAAATTTGAACAAATGTGGGTGAAAGATAGTAACCTTCTAACCCTAATTGAGCAATGGTGGAAAGAAACTAAAATAACTGGCTCTAAGCATTTTTGTTTAGTATCCAAACTGAAAACTATCAAATGTAAGCTTCTTAGACGAAACAAAACTAACTTTGGTAATATATTCGAGATCAAAACTAAGCTAGAAGGGGAACTTGAAAACCTAAACAGAAGTGTTATAACTAATGGCATGGATGATGAGGCGTATTTAAAAGAAAAATAGCTGAAAACTGAATATGAAGATATCCTAGCTAAAGAGGAAATCTTCTGGCGCCAAAAGTCCAGAGAGACTTGGTTGGAAGTTGGAGACAAGAACACTAAATTCTTTCATAACAACACCAGAGTATGAAGAAATGTAAATAGAATCCTCAAAATTAAAGGTGCGAACAATGTCTGGATTGAAGATCCTCAACATATTGCTTGTGAAACAGTTAGGTATTTTGAAAATATTCTTAATAATCAGGAGGGATCTAATTGGCTGCACTAACAAGCCATATTGAAAGATATCCTGAGGATTATCTCAGAGGATCAAAACAAATATCTCAATGGTAAATTCACCAAAACTGAGGTAGAACTGGTGATTTTACAAATGCAACTGGATAAAGCTCTGGGACCAGATGGCTTCCCAGCCTTCTTCTTCTAGAAATGTTGGCACTTCATAGGAGATGAAGTAGGCAAAGCATTAGAAGGAGCAAGAAATTTAGGCAGCATTCTAAAAGAAGTAAATAATACTTTTCTCACACTCATTCCAAATAAAGAAAAGCCAGAAAGCTTAGGGGATCTACGACCTATTTCTCTATGTAATACTATTTATAAAATCCTCACTAAAACCTTGGCCAATAGGATTCAGATGGTTCTACCCGACATCATAAGTGATGAGTAGACATGGTTTCTTCCGGGAAGATCCATTTTTGATGGAGTTATTACAGCGCAAGAAGCCATTCACACCATACAGCAAAACAAAAAACCTAGTATGCTAATCAAACTAGATATCAGTAAAACCTACGACAAGGTTGATTGGTGTTTCCTATGTAAAACATTAGAAGCTTTTGGTTTTACTAAACAATGGATAAACCTCATTTATGCATGCATTTCTAACCCTAAGATCTCAGTCTTGATCAATGGCACCCCAGAAGGTTTCTTCAGTATATCAAGGGGATTGAGACAAGTGGACCCTATCTCCCCTTTTCTCTTTATTATAATGGCAGAAGTCTTAGGGAGAATCATCACCAAGGCTAGGGAAGAAGGAAATATCCAAGGAATCAAAATCACTTTTGGTGTAGATCCAACAACTCATCAACAGTTTGTAGATGATACTATGCTCTTTGGTATGGGGAGTATAGAAGAAGCTAAGGCGTTCAAAGAAATCATGGAATCCTACTATAGGGCCTCAGGACAGGAGGTTAACGCTGATAAATCAGCAATTTCCTTTTTCAATATAGATCCTAAAATGGAAAGGGAAGTTTACAAAATCATGTCTTTCAAAAGAGGGGAAATGCCATGTAAATATTTAGGCATTCCTCTGGGAAGAAGCAACAAGACTAGTGATCTTTGGAATCACATCACTTCTAAGATCAGGAAAAAAGTGGAGTCACGGAAAGGCAAATGGCTATCCTCAACATGTAAAGTAACAGTGTTAAAATCAGTTCTCTCAACTATCCTGATTTATCCTGTATGAATCTTCCAGTAGAAAAACGTGACGAAATCAATAAAACTCTAAGAACTTTCCTTTGGAAAGGTTCAGAGGATAAAAAGAAAATGGCACTTGTATCTTGGGACAAGATTTGTAGACCAAAAGAGGAAGGTGGCTTGGGTTTGAAAAACATCAGGGAGTAGAGTAAGGATTTAGGCGCTAAACTTTTATGGAAAATGTACCAGCAGCCTAATTTAAAGTGGGTTAAAATCCTCAAAAACAAATATCTTAGAGGTGAGGAACCAACCTTCCTATTCAAAATGGCTAATCCCCCTAAGGGCTTACACCTTTGGAATTTTATGATGGATTGCAAAAAGCTCATAATGGAAAAATTGACTTGGAGTCTTAGTGATGGTAATCAAGCACTTTTCTGGGATGACTCTTGGGGGGGTTTGAGGTGATAAGTAGATCAAATAACCTTGAAAATGCCAAAAGAATCCTAGAATCCCAATGGGGGAAACATGTAAAGGATTATATAGATTTTCCCAATCTAGGGGAGAATCAGGGATGGAAATGGAAATCCTTGGATAACAGGAACATTCCAGATAGTGAAAAAAAGAAACTTCTTGATATCCTTAACAAGAGGAAGGTATCCCTCAAAGGAGACACCAACAGATTAGTCTGGGATGGGGCCAAATTACGAAACTATAAAACTAAGGATGGTTATAAAATTTTATTCCAATAGTAGCTTAGACCAAAACCAGAGATCCCGCTGAGACTATGTTGGGACAAGAACTATCTTCCAAAAGCTCGGATGTTTGCATGGATGGCTCTACAGAAGAAAATTCTAACCATGGATAGCTTCACTAAGATGGGATATGAGGGGCCTAGCAGATGCCCCCTTTGTAAAAAAAATCAAGAAATAGCAGACCACATTCTTCTCAATTGCCAATTTTCTAATAAATGTTGGAACTGGCTAAAGAATAAGCTGGGATGGATTACTGCCCTTCCTAATAACATTCTGAATCCATTCCAATGTTGGCCTGATACTCACAAACAAAGCATTTACCATTTGTTATAGACAATTACCTTGTCGATCATGGTATGGGAGCTTTGGAAAGAAAGAAATAGAAGAATCTTTTAAGATAAGAAATTGACTTTTGGGTCGCTAATTACTAAATTTGAAGCTGTCATCATAGAAATTGTCAATAGCAGGGTTCTAAATAATTCCAAAAAAGAGATCACTATGACTCACTGGGATGAAAAGATGCGAGGGAGATGGGAAGGGCTAAAGCTGCCCTCCTTTGTGGGACCAGGTAACCACAACTCCTCCAACAAGAGATAGGAATGTAAATGGCAACCTCCTAAAGAGGGTTGGTTCAAGCTAAATTTTGACGAGGCATCTAGGGGCAACCTGGGAGTGGCAGGTATAGGTTGTGTTATCCATGATTCTAAAAGGACAGAAATAGAAACTTTTGCCAAGCCCCTAGGAGAAGCAACAAACAACACAGCAGAATTATTTGCCCTAATTGAAGGTTTAAGAATCTGCAAGGATCTAAAAATAGAAAAATTAGAAGTCAAAGGAGACTCTGCAATCATCATCAATGGCTTACGAAAAGGGAGCATGCTTAATTGGAGACTAAATTCCCTCCTAGCTAGTGCCCTCAACATCATCACCTCTTTTAGAAGGTGCACTTTTAATCACATCTATAGAGAAGGAAATAGCAGAACTGACTCCCTGGCTAATAAAGGAGCTGATGGCTTCTGCCTTTCCACTAAAGTTGACCCTAAAGTAGCTATACCAAATTCTATCTGAAACTTTGAGAATGGAAAACTACTTTTTGTTAAGTCATTTAGATCTTCAATTGTTATGATGACAATCTCTGAAGTTTGAACCAATTCTAAGCTTCTTTAGACTTTCTAATCTCAAGACAGCCTTAGAATATGATAGAACAACTAAAGTGCTAGGATGAACTCAAACTAGGCAGTAGTAGATTACTTCAAATTAAAGATTTGAAGTTGGTCAGAGACTTGCAGACCCTCCTTATAAACAACTAAGAATTAGAATCAGATATCTTGGTAGCGGGTGGCAGTTAACTTTGAGAATTATTGTAATTTCAATACCAATCTGTCTAAACAAGAATTCACGATGCACTAGATAGCTCATGGCCTCCTATACGTACTCTCGAACCCTTGAACCGTTATCTTATGAACTTGTTTACTTACAGGATCCAACGACTATTATTCGATCCAATCCTTAAGTTCTGTCAGAAGTAGGAATTTCAATTTCTGGATATATTAAAAAGAAAAAAAATAAAAAATAAAAAGGAAAAAGTCTGTTAGAAACACTGCAACAGAGAAAGATTAAGGGACCACGCAGGATCTTTTATGATTTCTTCAAAGATTCTATTTCTTCCGATTATACAATCAAAAGATAGACATGCTGAGGCTTCTATCGAGCATACTGTTCATTTATTTTAAAGCTAAGGTAGGGGCAGATGCCTTTACTTAGAACTCAGCCCTAATGTAGCATTTTATACTCTATTTTAAAACAATAAAGAATGTTGTCTACTCTATTTCTCCATGAAGGAATGTTTAGGCATGCATTCTTTACTATTGATTCCTCCCATTAAACCAACAAGATCCTTACTCGAATTATATCATACTTTCATTCCAAAATTTAAATTTCTTTCATAATCAGAGTTTTAAGTTCTGGCTTTATACAAAATTAAAAGTCTGACAATAATTGCTATAGCCGGGGAAGGCTGAGGGACCTCGCAGGGTCTATTTTTAATATCTTCTTGGATTATACTGTCTAGTCCACTTAGGGACCACCTTTGCTTCTATATTCAAAAAATAGCCACTTTGAAGCTTTATAAGCCTACAGCTCAGTAACTTACATAAGGTTAATATTCATACTAGCTTTAACTTACTCATGATCATACTCGAGTAGTTGAAGGTCGAAAGCCGCAACCCACTCAAAACCTTCTTCCTCCACTAGACCGAGGACCCTCTGGATGAATCCTACGATTATCTAAGCCTTTTCTTTGATCATCATAAGGTCGGGTCCCCTGAGATCTAAAATAAAAGGGTAGAGCTTAAGTACAGCATTGGGATTATCTAAATAATTCAGATCCCTCGGTCGTGGTATCCCAACACTGACACTAACAATAGCCAGGGTTCCCTCCAATCCGCCTAAGTGTTCAGGATAGAACAAGCCCCTCATCATCTGCCCTGCTATTCCTCTGTCAAACTCCAACTCTAGTAACATGGCTAGCACTCTAGAAGAGATGTTCGTATCAACTCTGTACCTCTCTGCCTCTCCCATAAACTTTCTTCCAACAAGGATTCGAATGGCCCCTACCATTAATTCATCAGACCAGTGTAGCATTCATTGCAATCGGAGTACAATAACAGGTCCTAGGAAGGCCATTTGTCGCTTGGTTCTCACCAACTGCATAGGGGTATCCATCCCTCCGCAAGAGATAGCCTTTGCTATAAAGATAACTAAAAATTTAGATGGCATCAGGAAGGCTGGAAGTGGAAACTGGTATGCTATAAAATAAGTTTGATCTTGTTAATAATCTCATTCATTGAACGAGTATTAAAGGGAGCACGTAGCTTCAATCATGACTTCTTAAGCTCAAGTTCCTACCAAGTCTACACGTTTCTAAGATACTACCTTTCTCTTCTCTTATATATATATATATATATATATAGATGTATATATATAGAAATATGACTTCGAGTTTCAAAGTTTTAATAGTCATTTCATTATCAAATCCTGCACGGCTCTCCTCAGTTATGGACTCAGCACCCAAGTAGTAAGAGATTAATGTTTGATTTGATCTCCTTAAATGTCTAATAATGATATGTAGATCAAAGCAGATTATATCGGTGTAGAGGCAAGTATTAATGATGGAATGTTTAAGCTTGAATCACGATCGACATGTGAGAAGGCAGGGATCTTGAATTGTAATTATGAGGCCTCGGGTTTTCTTTGGCACTTAAGTCTGCTCATTTGAGATTGATATGATTTGACATATAATAACTTTTTCTCTGATGGGATAGAATCGTTGGGATCAAATGGAAACTCTCTTGGTTTATTATTTTTAATTAACTGGTCGATCACATACATATACACACATCTAGGTATATATATTTGCTTTCTTTCAAGTATATAGATATAGATGTTGGTATATTTATTTGATCAGTCAACAAGAACGAGATTCTTATTGGATTTGATTTTAACATTAACACAAGTAAGTGTTGTCACTTCTGTTAAGCTTGAAAAGAGCAAGTATTTCATTTTTTCCTCTTAGGAAAATGTTAAAGTGATCCAACAGGTTTATGCTAGAAAATATATTTTATTTCCTTTCATGTATAGATAACTTGTGAAAAAGATATGGAAGTTTGTCCTGTGTATTCAAGTAAGATAGGTACTTGGTTATGAGCAGGGCAGAAGAAACTTTCTCACATGGATAAAAGTTTGATGGTCTAACGGTAGATGGCCAGGAAGACCTCCTAGGGGCAGGAGTACCAAGAAGACATACAACAAGGTTTTACCAGTAGAAAGGCCCACGAGAAGGGCATTGACTAAACTTGTATCTCTGATAACTTTGTAAGAAAGGAGTTTTCCTTGGTGGGCATTTCCCCGTATAAGTTCTTTAAATAAACTCTATGTACTGGACGGCAAAGTCCTGGGCTAGACCGGAGGTTTTCTTCACTTTGTTCTTTCCTACTGGTGCCCGCACTGAACAGAGCTGTAATTTTGTTACTATTTTTATATATTAATGGCTTTGGCCTCTTACCCATTAAAAAAAATTTATTCGTAATTCATCTATAGCCTTTTCATTCAATTAATTTGTCTCGATTCTTGTTGCTAACTACTAGTTTGCTAGTAAAATTATTATTTAAATTATCATTTAATATTAATACAACCGTCAACAAATTTTTATTTGACTAACATGGTTAGTTTGAAATTCCATGTCCACACAGCTAGGGGAGAGTGTCATTTTATTAGTTAAATAATATCTGATGTTTTTCCATTGACTAGTGTCATTATTTTAACTATCACTTAATATTTTCTCACTTGCAAGAAAGACAATTAGATAGTTATATGTGTGCATTGTGCGATTCTATTGTTTTATAATATATGATGGAGTGGCGTGTGGACAAGCAAGGAAAATTTTGACATAATACTTAATGCAAATTAATGCTTTTAACCCTCTTTGTTGGAGCAAGCGTTGGTGGTAGGTGAATGGTGTGAAGTTGGTTGTCAGGGAGGGTCTTGCCTTGCATGCTAAAGCAGGATGTCTGGCATTTTATGGGGGGAGGGAATTCAATGAAGGGAAGGAATGGAGTGTTTATCAAGGGAGGAAAGGTGGCAGATGAGAGGAGGGTAGGCACTGGCACATAGGGAGGATGCTACATTTTCTTGTAAGTTCTAAAGCCTTTTCAATAATTACTTTCTGTGTCTATTCTGCGATCACTGCCTTATGTAAGAGGGCATTGCTTGAGGTATTCTGTTAAGAAGCTCATCTACATTAGCAATGCATCCACTTTTTGGATATGTATCTACCAGGACACTTGCAATTACAACATTTGATGAAATTCCCTTCCAACTCTACTGTTATCGATGTCCATACCTTCTTCCAAAGCTCCTATTTGAGCGTAGACAAGAGGATACCTACCTACACACCCTTAAAACTTTTTGAGACCTTTTCAACAAGCTTGTTTAGAATATATCCTGCACTCATGGTATTCTATGGAACCCCATTTCCTTGAGGCATTTGGTCAAAGGGTGTATACGCCCTAGCTATTCTTCCACATATTGCCTACATGTCTACCAAAGCATTTCCTGTCATAATATCTGACAGAAATCCCCCTCCTTTTGATGGAATTAGTTCAGACAACTAAGAGGGGGGGTGAATAATTTGTCCCTAAATCTTTATACTTTTTTTTTAACTTTCAAATCTTCTTTCTTAATTTACAACTAGATTAATGATGTAAACAATTAAGCATAAATCAACATATGAGCAGAAACAACATGAACACACAACACCAAAATTTTGACATGGAAAACCTAGTTAAGGGAAAAACCACAATGGGGGTTAACCCACAAAAATGCATACCCTGTTAAAAGTACTTAATAAAATAGAAGGCACATGCCTTCGGGTGCACTGCCCAGAGCTCACTGCACTAGAAGAGGCTCACTGCCTATTAGAAATTATGATTTACACAGAGATAATGAACTGATAAATAGCATCTACATCCATGCCTGAATCAGTCCCTTTGAAGGCTCACAAAACTTCTATTCCAATCTTCAAATACTTCTTCCCTGACTCTCCACTTTATACTCCCTTCGCTCCTCTTCTTCTCTGCTCTACTTTTGATCCTTTCCTTGGATTTAATTCATTTTGTATAAGGATAATTTTTCATAACTCTTCAACAAGTATTTATACACTTCATCAACCTTGGAATGATCAACAAGGTTGGCTAAACTTAACGCGGATCTTCACACTATTAGCCAAGCATAACAAGAACATGAAACTTTCTCTACTAAGATACCATGCTTCATAAAATGCTCTTTGGATCATCCACAACACGTCAAAAACATCTGGTCAGCCAAGACTGGGAAGAACATCAACCTCAAAGAAGAAATATTCAATCAACAAGGTCAACCTTCAATGCGGACCTCTAACATAGTAGCCACACAATCAAGAGACCTCCACAAGCACATTGAATTCATCAATAACATTCACTCTAAACCAGATTACCAGAATCATCTGAATCTTCCTCCAGAACCTTAGGAACACTATCTGTCATGACTGTCAAACTAGAAAGATAGCTTGCAGACCTCCAAACCATGAACCACTGGAATTGATGCTACACACTGACTTCCCAAACATGCCTTCAGATCCACAGACCATAATATTTCACTACGGAGCAATTCGGACCAACTTACTGACACACTATCTCTTCTGAATACTGCAAAATCTGGTTCTACTCAGATGGCCATAACTTCTTCAAATCTTCATGCGGACTTCTCAAATCTCAACTGGAGCAACCTCTGACAATCCTCTACATAGCCATATGGTCGGCATGCATTGATTATGATTAATTTTCTTGATATCCTCAACAGTCCAGTCTTCTATACAGACAAGAAAATAGGATACTGTTGATACCAATATCAACAAGGATATGTTGACATCAATGATAACACCACTTGGGCACACATTTGCAACAATCTCCCCCTTTGTCATTAATGGCAACATATGATGTGAAAAATTGAATTTAACCATCAAGACAAGAACTTTTCCCCCTTTCTCTTCTCACTACTGCAACTACTTTCTTTACTACTCCCCCTTACATCAGCAACTAGTTTTTCACATGACTTCTCTCCCCCTTTGACATCAATGGAAAAAGGCACATATTTTCTATCTTTTCTCCCTTTTTTATTTAGACTGATCCCAAAATTTGCATACTGACTACTCACCTTTTGAGTAGTACCTCCTTAACATCAATCTAGATCTAAGATATGTCTGAGAATTCCACCGGACTGATGCACATAAGTGCATCTTAGTTCTGATTAGGTGGGGTAATAACCCCTAACTTATGTCTATGATACTCAAAAGTATCCTTGGAAAGAGGCTTAGTGAAGATATCTACGATCTGATCTTTGGAAAGCATAAACTCCAACATGACTTCATTCTCATTTACCTTCTCTCTCAAGAAATGAAACTTGATAGATATATGCTTTGTCTTTGAATGCAATACCAGATTCTTTGAGATGCTTATTGTACTAGAATTATCACAAAAAACTGTGACTAGCTCCTCAAACACAATTCTGATGTCATTCAACATTTGCTTCATCCACAAAACTTGAGTACAATTATTTGCTGCTGCTCTATACTCTACCTCTGTAGTAGATAGAGATATTTCCTCTTGTTTTTTTCTTATCCAAGAGACTAATCTTCTTCCCAAGAAGAAAGCACCACCACTAGTACTTTTCCTATCATCCACATCTCCTTCCCAATCAGCATTTGTATATGCATGAAGAGTGAAGTTATCATCCTTTGGATACCACAGTCCATAGTCAATTGACCCCTTGAGATATCTGAATATTCTTTTAACTGCCACAACATGCGATTCTTTTGGATTAGCTTGAAATCTGGCAACAAGTCCAACAACATTCATGATGTCAGGTCTAGTTTGAGTTAGATAGAACAATCCTCCAATCATTGATCTATACCTTTTCTAATTTGCCTTGGGAGAGTCATCATCTTTTCTTAGCTTGCATCCGGATACCATAGGTGTACCTACTAGCTTTGAATCTTCCATTCCAAACTTCTTTAGCAATTCTTTCACATACTTGGATTGAGATATGAAGATACCTTTATCTGACTGAACAATTTATAGACCTAGAAAGAAATTCATCTCACCAAACATTGACATTTCAAACTCACTTTTCATCTGAACATCAAATGCTTTGTACATGCATTCATTTCCACCAAAAATGATATCATCAATAAAGACCTCAACAATTAGAATGTCTTCATGATTTATCTTGAAGTACAGATTACTATCAGTAGTACCTTTGCTAAATCCTAGCTTAAGCAAATGTTTATCCAATCTGGCATACCAGGCTGTTGGAGCTTGCTTGAGTCCATACAAGGCTTTTCTTAGTCTACAAACCATATCTCCCTGATTAGACAACTGAAATCCTTTCAGCTGTTTAATGTAGACTTCTTCCTCCAAATCTCCATTTAGAAATGTTGATTTGACATCCATCTGATAAACTTTAAAATATTTTAAAGCAGCAAAAGCAATAAATAATCTGACTGCCTCTATCCTTGCCACTGGAGCAAATGTTTCTTTAAAATCAATTCCTTCCACTTGAGAATAACCTTTACATACTAACCTTGCTTTGTTTCTTACAACCTCACCATCTTCATTTAGTTTATTCCAGAAGACCCATTTGGTTCCAATCACATTTTTGTCCTTAGGTCTAGGAATAAGATCTCAAGTGTGATTCTTTTCAATTTACATCAATTCTTCTTCCATTGCCTTAACCCAGTTTTCATCATTGCAAGCTTCACTTACTGATTTAGGTTCAATCTTTGAAATCAAACAAATCTCCTCTTGATCTTCAAAAATTCTTTTCCTAGTTCGAACACCTTTACTCTTATCTCCTATGATTTGATCTTCAGGATGATTTAACTTTACATACCTGGGAGTTTTTGAAATTGTTTGAATTTCCATTTCTTGAACTTGTTCCTCATCATCTGCACTAACCTCTTGAATTATTGGAGTTACTGGATCAATCTAAGGCTGATCTTGAACTTGAACTTGCCTTCCTTGACTTTGACTTTCATCTTGATCATCTGAATCATATCTAGAGTACCTGGAATGTCCTTTGCTTTCATCAACTTTTACATTAGCACTTTCAACAATCCTTTTCAACCTCTTGTTGAAGCATTAGTAAGCCTTATTTTGAGTTGAGCATCCTAAAAATATTCCTTCATCACTTCTTGCCTCAAACTTGCCTAAATCCTCATCTCTTTTGATATAGCATTTACTACGAAAGACTCTGAAATATCTCACAGTAGGAGGATGACAAAACCATAGTTCATAAAAAGTCTTACCAGAATTTCTTTTGATCTGTACCTGGTTAAGAGTGTAGACAGCAGTAGTCATGGCTTCTCTCTAATAAACTTGAGGAACATTTGTTTCCATCATCATGGTCCTAGTAGCTTCTTGAATGGTCTGGTTCTTTCTTTCCACAACTCCATTTTGCTGAGGAGACCTAGGAGCAAATAACTGTCTTTTTATCCCATGCTTTTCACAGAAAGCATCAAACTCACCGGAAGTAAATTCTCCACCTCTGTCAGATCTCAGACACTTCAGTTTCCCACCAATCTCATTTTCAACCATCATGTTGAATACCTTAAACTTATCAAGAGCTTTTGATTTTTCTTTCAAGAAAGTTACCCACATCATCTAGGAGTAATCATCAATCAGCAACATGAAATATATGTCTCCTTGCACACTCCTAATTCTAGTAGGACCATAGAGATTAGTATGTATCAATTCCAATCTCCCAGTTGAACCTTGTTCTTTACTCTTGAATGAGATTTTGTTCTGTTTACCCAATTGACATTTTCTACATATGCTATCAGGTTTCACAAGTCTTGGAAGATCTC
This sequence comes from Cunninghamia lanceolata, assembly GCA_027924645.1. NCBI lineage: Eukaryota > Viridiplantae > Streptophyta > Pinopsida > Cupressales > Cupressaceae > Cunninghamia > Cunninghamia lanceolata. The sequence continues at coordinate 2,456,751 of BSBN01000244.1, forward strand.
TTACAGCTTGAGTTGAACTTATTTTGACAATGTTATCAAAATTCATATGACACATCCTCCTATGCCATGGACAACTTTGATCTATCTAAGCAATCAAATAACTTTTCCCATAACTACTTAAGTGAAAGATGTTACCTCTAGTTTGAGTATCGGATGCAATTTCAGTTCCAGAGATTTCCAAGATTCTGCATTTTCCATCCTTGAATCGAAGATCATAACCCTTGTCAACCAACTATCCAACACTGAGAAGATTATGTTTCAGTCCTTCCACATACAGAACATCATTGGTGTTGTTCTTTCCATCAAAAGAGATGGATCCTTTGCCATGGATTCTACCAGCTAAGTTGTCTCCAAATTTCACAAGTCCTCCATAATTTTCAAAACTCACAAACTTACTCTTGTTAGTTTAGTAATATGATGAGAACATCCACTATCAATCACCCATTCATCTTTTTCAATAACCTAAGCAACTAAGGCACTTTCCACATTTGCACAGCTAGCAGGTTCAATAAACACTGAATCTTCTTCTTTGATAGCAATAAACACCCAATCATTTTCAGAGGATCCTCTATGATCAAATTCATCATCTGTGACCCCTTCTTCTTCATTTTCTTGGACATAGTAACATTTCTTCTGACCCTTGTACATGTTAGGGTTTGGTTTTGAAAACCTCTCCAGACATCTTGAGGTAAAATGGCCAATCCTATTACAAGCAAAACATTTGAGTGGTAATTTTCTTTCATACTTACTAGATCCTCTTGGCATTCTTCTGGCAATAAGAGCTTCAAAATCTGTAGTTTCTATTTCAACATCTTCAAGATCCTTTCTTATTTTCACATATCTGTTTGATCTTGTAGAAGATCTTTCACCTGGATCATATCTTTGTTGTCCATATACATTGGCTTTGAATGCAGATTTAGACTTAGGAAGAGAATCACTAAATTCACTTAATTCAAAAGCTAAAATTTTGCCAACCAGGTGATCTCTTATAACATCTGTGACAGTCATGATCTCTTCTATAGCAGCAACCTTATGTTTATATAAATCAAACAAGGATCTGAGTACCTTTGCCATAATCTCTGATTCTTCCAAAGTTCCCCCAGCACACCTGATCCCACACACAAATTCATTTATCTTTTGCATGTAGATTTTGATGTTTTCATCTCCACTCATCCTCAAATTTTCAAATTTTCCTCTCAGACTTTTTAGTTTGGCACATTTGACAAATTCATCTCCTTCATACAGATTCTCCAACTTCTTCTGGATTTCATGAGCAGTTTTCAGACCAAAGACATTAGTTATTTCTGAATTAGTCAAGGCACTCAACAAGGCTTCTTTAGCTCGAAGGTTATTTTCGACATCTTTGACTTGATTTGGAGTTGAAGGACCTTTCTCTGGAGGTTCATACTTATCATTGGTTATTGACCAATAAGCAACACCCATGCATTGTAAATGGCATTCCATGCGGTTCTTCTAAACAGAGTAATTTGTTCCATCAAATCTTGGACTATCCTTCTTGTAAGTTGACATCCTGGATCTCCTCGAGTGGTTAAGCTTATTCTAGAGGAACCTCACTCTTATACCTGTTGCAAGTATGAGGTTATCCAGTGTTGTCATTGATGTCAACATACTCATATTGCATTGACAAGAAGGATTTGATGAGCCGTGTGCTGAGGACATTGAGAAAATTAGTCTCAGTCAGGAACAGTGAAGAACAGTGATGAGAAGAAGGTAAATGTACTGTATAGGATGAGAACTGGAGAATGCGGATTAAAGGGTTAGTAGATATGAGTCTTGAGATGCTACAGTTAAGATTTCAGAGGTCCGCATGAAGATCTGAAGGAGTTGTGGCTACCGGTATAGAACCGGGTCCGGCAAGTATCCGGAGGTGACAGAGGATCACAAAAAGGTCCGGTGAGGTCCGGAATTGTATTATCCTAATCTGCGGATTGGAAGGAGTGTTTGGGATGTCCTTGTGATGTATCATCCTGATTTGTGTATGATTTGGAGGTCCGGAAGTACCTCTTGCATTATGACAGTGGCGACAGACTGTGTTCTTAAAGTTCCGGATGAGGAAGACAAGAGATCCCAGTAAGCAGAGGAAGTGCGGATGTATCCAGACATTCAGATAGGCTTGTGAAGGTTCTTGGATCATGTTTAGGTTGTGTTGTTGGTCCGCATTGATGGTAGAGCCCGGAATTGAAGTTATTCTTCCGGATGAAGTTCTTGCTCTGTGTAGCCGACCGGATGAGTTGTTCATCCTGCGAATGTTCTTGTGATGGCCGACCGGATGTGTTATTCATCTTGCGGATACCCCTATGGTTGTTTGCCGACTTAGATGCTTGTTCCTAAGTCGATGTCTTGTATAAATAATGATTTGTGAGTTCATTCAGTGTGAGGAGTCAGGATGAGTATGGTATAGTGAAGAAACGTGCGAAAGGCAGAGCAGAGATTGTTGAGCTTAATTGGAACTGATCCGGACATGGTAGAGATGTCATTCTCCAGTTCGAGACTGTGATTTTCATCACTTTGTAGACAGTGTGTCTCCTTGTAGGCAGTGGGCCTCTTTGTGAGCAGTGTGCTCGGGCAGTGAGCCCTTATTGGCATGTGCCATTCATTTTTCCTTATTCTTCTAACAGAGAATAATTCTTGGGTTAATCACCCCATGGTTTTTCCCTTAACCGGGTTTTCCACGTCAAAATCTTGGTGTTCAATGTGTTGATGCTTATCTGCTCTTGTATTTATGTATTATGCTTCCATGGATGATTATTTGATATGCTGCTAACTAACAACAGTGAGTTAAGTGTTTGAATGAGAAGAAGTTTTATACAACTGATTCACCCCCCCCCCTCTCAGTTGTATGCCCTAGATCCAACAATTGGTATCAGAGCCAAGTTCCTCTGACAAGAGCTTAACCGCTTGAGGAGATCCAGGATGTCGTCATACAAGAAGGATAGTCCGAAGTTCGATGGAACCAACTTCACTCTCTGGAAAGGTCGCATGAAGTGTCACTTGGAATGCATGGGAAAAGCATACCTGGGTATGATTTCAAAACCATATGTACCTCCACAAGGTGGTCCGACAACTCTGAATGAAATCACAGAAGCTGAAAACAATCTGCGGACCAAGGAAGCTCTTCTAAGCGCATTGAATGACTCAGATCTCTCGAATGTCATTGACCTACCCACTGCATATGAGATCCTAACTAAACTGGAACTTCTGTATGAAGGAGATGAGTTTGTCAAAAGTGCAAGGTTGCAAAGTCTGAAAGGGAAATTTGAAAGACTGAAAATGAGAGATGATGAAAACATCACTACCTTTATGCCAAGAGTAAATGAGCTGGTATGTGGAATCAGAAATGCTGGTGGAACTTTAGATGAAAATGAGATTGTCTGCAAAATCCTAAGATCCCTTCCTGCTGCCTACAAAATCAAAGTTGCTGCCATTGATGAATTCAGAGCCCACACAACTGTCACAAGAGAACAACTGGCTGGCAAACTAGCTGCATTTGAAATGACCGAGTTTGGAGATGATCCTCCCAAGACTGAATCTGCTTTCAAAGCCAGTGCCTATGTGAAAGGCAAACAGAGATTTGATCCAGGTGAAAACTCATCAAAGAAAATGTCATGGTATGATCAAGCAAGAAGAGACATGGAAGAAGAAGAAGCAGAAACAGCTCAACTTGAAGCCCTCATTGCAAAGAGACTGCCAAGAGGATCCGGTAAGTATGAAGGAAAACTACCCTTTAAGTGTTTCAACTGCAATAAGATTGGTCATTTTGCCTCAAGATGTCTGGAGAGATCTGCAAGATCTAATACTCACAGACAAAGGTTTCAAAAGAATTGCTATTATGTTCATGAAGAAGATGACAATGAAGGAGTAATAGATGACGAATTAGAACCAGGAAGCAAATCCGGAAATGAGTGGGTGTTTATAGCCATCAAGGAAGAAGATTCCTTGCTCTCTGAATCTGTCAATCACAAAGTTGTTGAAAAAGCCTTGGCTGCTCAAGTGGAAGAAAAGGATGATTGGGTTATTGACAGTGGATGTTCTCACCATATGACTGGTGACAAGAATAAGTTCTTAGACTTGGAAAGATATGAAGGAGGAATGGTAAAGTTTGGTGACAATTCTGCTGGCAGAATCAGAGGTAGGGGAACTATTTCCTTTGATGGTAAGAGCAAAACAGGTAATGTACTGTATGTTGAAGGATTGAAGCACAATCTTCTCAGTGTTGGTCAGTTAGTGGATAAAGGCTATGATCTCCGGTTCAAGAATGGAAAATGCAGAATCTTCACAAGCTCCGGAACTGAAATTGCATCCGGTACTCAGACAAGAGGTAACATCTTTCATCTGGTTGGTTCAAATAAAAGTTGTTTGTTTGTTCAAATTGATCAGAGTTGGTTATGGCATAGAAGAATGTGTCATGTAAATTTTGATAACATCATCAAAATAAGCAATACTCATGCTGTGAGAGATCTTCCAAAGTTGATAAAACCTACAAATAGTGTGTGTAAAGAATGTCAGTTAGGCAAACAAAGTAGAGTCTCTTTTAAAAGCAAAGATCAGTCTTCTACCGGATTGTTGGAATTAGTACATACTGATCTATGTGGACCAACAAGAATCAAGAGTCTGCAAGGTGATAGATATTTCATGTTGTTAATAGATGATCATTCCCGGATGATGTGGGTTACCTTTCTAAAAGAAAAATCAGAAGCTTTTGAGAAGTTCAAAATCTTCAAAGCTATGGTGGAGAATCAAACCGGATTGAAACTAAAGTGTCTAAGGTCTGATAGAGGTGGATAATTTACATCTGGTGAATTCATTGACTTTTGTGAGAAACAGGGTATAAGGAGACAGTTGTCTGCTCCTAAGACTCCACAGCAGAATGGAGTAGTTGAGAGAAAGAACCGGACCATCCAGGAAGCTGCTAGGACAATGATGTTGGAAGCAAATGTTCCTCAAATGTTTTGGAAAGAAGCTATCAGCACTGCAGTCTACACTCTCAATCGAGTTCAAATCAGAAACAACACCGGTAAGACCCCCTATGAACTCTGGTTTGGCATCACTCCTACTGTGAAATATTTCAGAGTATTTGGTAGCAAGTGTTATATTAAAAGAGATGAAGATCTAGGAAAGTTTGATGCTAGAAGTGATGAAGGAATTTTCTTGGGCTACTCCACTCAAAGCAAAGCATACCGGTGTTACAATAAGAGATTGAGGAAGATGATAGAAAGCACCAATGTGAAGGTTGATGAAGGAATTGAGAAGCCTTCAAGATTTTATGAGTTTGATGAAGATGACCAAGACAGTGTTCAAGGACCTCAATCCTCTCCGGTGAGACAGAGTCAGCCTGATCCGGTAAATCAGGAAGAAGAGTTAGATTTGAATGAGGCTGATCAAGAAACAACAGTGCTGGATACTCCCAAAATTCCAAGGTATGTAAGACTGAATCACTCTGAAGATCAGATCATAGGTGACAGAAGCAAAGGTGTACAAACTAGAAGGAATATTGCTCAAGATCAGAATGAATGTTGTCTGATTTCAAAGATTGAACCTAAAACAATAAATGAAGCCTGCAATGATGAAAACTGGACCAAAGCAATGGAAGATGAACTGATGCAAATTGAGAAAAATCATACTTGGGATCTTGTTCCCAGACCTAGAGACAGGAATGTAATTGGAACCAAGTGGGTCTTCCGGAACAAACTAAATGAAGCTGGTGAAGTAATCAGAAACAAAGCTAGATTGGTCTGCAAAGGCTACTCTCAAATAGAAGGAATTGACTTTGAAGAGACTTTTGCTCCGGTAGCAAGAATTGAAGCAGTCAGATTGCTTCTTGCATTTGCTGCCTTCAAAGACTTCAAGGTATATCAGATGGATGTCAAGTCTGCCTTCCTAAATGGTGATCTGGAAGAAGAAGTCTACATTGAACAACCGGATGGATTTCAATTGTCTGATAATAATGATATGGTCTGCAAGTTGAAGAAAGCTTTGTATGGATTGAAGCAAGCCCCAAGAGCATGGTATGAAAGGTTGGATAAGCATCTTGTGCAGATTGGATTCAACAAAGGTACTGCTGACAGTAACTTATATTTCAAAATTGATCATGAAAACATTCTGATTGTTGAAGTATTTGTGGATGATATCATTTTTGGAGGAAGAGATAGTATGTGCAAAACTTTTGCAAATCAGATGAAAAGTGAGTTTGAAATGTCTATGCTTGGTGAAATGAATTTCTTCTTGGGTCTGCAAATTACTCAAACAAAAGAAGGGATCTTCATTTCTCAGACCAAATATGTGAAAGAATTGTTAAAGAAATTTGGTATGGAAGACTCAAAGCCTATGAACACTCCTATGGCAACCGGATGTAAGTTAAGCAAAGATGATGATTCTCCAAAGGCAGATCAGACAAAGTATAGATCAATGATTGGTGGATTGTTGTATCTCACTCAAACTAGACCTGATATAATGCAGGCTGTTGGTCTTGTGGCAAGATTCCAGGCTGATCCTAGAGAATCTCATGTTATGGCAATCAAAAGAATTTTTAGATACTTGAAAGGAACAGTTGAGTATGGTCTTTGGTATCCTAGAGATCCGGATTTCTCTCTTCATGCTTACACAGATGCAGATTGGGCAGGAGATGTGGATGACCGGAAGAGCACTAGTGGTGGAGCATTCTTTTTGGGAAAGAGATTGGTTTCTTGGCTAAGCAAGAAACAAGATGCAATATCTCTGTCTACAACTGAAGCAGAATACATTGCAGCAGCAGGTAGTTGTACTCAAATCCTATGGATGAAGCAGATGCTAAGAGACATCAAAGTTGAATATGAGGAGCCTATCACAATTTTCTGTGATAATTCAAGTGCAATTAATATTTCCAAGAATCCGGTATTGCATTCTAAGACTAAGCACATATCTATCAAATTTCACTTCCTGAGAGAACAAGTAAACAAGGAAGAAGTCAGATTGGAGTATGTTCCCTCCAAGGATCAGATTGCAGATATCTTTACAAAACCTCTTCCCAAGGACTCTTTTGAATATCTCCGGGAGAAGTTAGGGGTCATGGCCCCTCCGGTAATGAACTAAGATGCACTGTTGTGCATCAGTCCGGTGGCTATCACAGTCATATCTTGTGATCCGAACGAATGGGGAGCTGCAACTAAGGGGGAGCAGCTGGTATGATTCTGATGTATGAGAATTGCAAGTATGAGCCCTTTGCCATTGATGTCAAAGGGGGAGAGAAAACATGTGAAAAACAAGTGGTTGATGATCAAAGGGGGAGCAGCAAAGGAAGAGAAGACATATGAAAAGTTGAAGTTCTTGTCTTAATGGTTTTTCACATCATATGTTGCCATCAATGACAAAGGGAGAGATTGTTGCAAGTATGAGGTTATCCAGTGTTGTCATTGATGTCAACATACTCATATTGCATTGACAAGAAGGATTTGATGAGCCGTGTGCTGAGGACATTGAGAAAATTAGTCTCAGTCAGGAACAGTGAAGAACAGTGATGAGAAGAAGGTAAATGTACTGTATAGGATGAGAACCGGAGAATGCGGATTAAAGGGTTAGTAGATATGAGTCTTGAGATGCTACAGTTAAGATTTCAGAGGTCCGCATGAAGATCTGAAGGAGTTGTGGCTACCGGTATAGAACCGGGTCCGGCAAGTATCCGGAGGTGACAGAGGATCACAAAAAGGTCCGGTGAGGTCCGGAATTGTATTATCCTAATCTGCGGATTGGAAGGAGTGTTTGGGATGTCCTTGTGATGTATCATCCTGATTTGTGTATGATTTGGAGGTCCGGAAGTACCTCTTGCATTATGACAGTGGCGACAGACTGTGTTCTTAAAGTTTCGGATGAGGAAGACAAGAGATCCCAGTAAGCAGAGGAAGTGCGGATGTATCCGGACATTCAGACAGGCTTGTGAAGGTTCTTGGATCATGTTTAGGTTGTGTTGTTGGTCCGCATTGATGGTAGAGCTCAGAATTGAAATTATTCTTCCGGATGAAGTTCTTGCTCTGTGTAGCCGACCGGATGAGTTGTTCATCCTGCGAATGTTCTTGTGATGGCCGACCGGATGTGTTATTCATCTTGCGGATACCCCTATGGTTGTTTTCCGACTTAGATGCTTGTTCCTAAGTCGATGTCTTGTATAAATAATGATTTGTGAGTTCATTTCAGTGTGAGGAGTCAGGATGAGTATGGTATAATGAAGAAACGTGCGAAAGGCAGAGCAGAGATTGTTGAGCTTAATTGGAACTGATCCGGACATGGTAGAGATGTCATTCTCCAGTTCGAGACTGTGATTTTCATCACTTTGTAGACAGTGTGTCTCCTTGTAGGCAGTGGGCCTCTTTGTGAGCAGTGTGCTCGGGCAGTGAGCCCTTATTGGCATGTGCCATTCATTTTTCCTTATTCTTCTAACAGAGAATAATTCTTGGGTTAATCACCCCGTGGTTTTTCCCTTAACCGGGTTTTCCACGTCAAAATCTTGGTGTTCAATGTGTTGATGCTTATCTGCTCTTGTGTTTATGTATTATGCTTCCATGGATGATTATTTGATATGCTGCTAACTAACAACAGTGAGTTAAGTGTTTGAATGAGAAGAAGTTTTATACAACTGATTCACCCCCCCCCCCTCTCAGTTGTATGCCCTAGATCCAACAATACCAATTGTTGGAATTAGTCCAGACAACTGAGAGGAGGGGTGAATCAGTTGTCCCTAAATCTTTATACTTTTTCTAAACTTTCAAATATTCTTTCATAATTTATAACCAGATTAATGATGTAAACAATTAAGCATAAATCAACATATGAGCAGAAACAACATGAACACACAACACCAGAATTTTGACATGGAAAACCTAGTTAAGGGAACAACCATGGTGGGGGTTAACCAACAAAAATGCGTACCCTGTTAACTTGTACTTAATAAAATAGAAGGCACATGCCTTTGGGTGCACTGCCCAGAGCTCACTACTCAAGAAGAGGCTCACTACCTATAAGAATTTATGATTTACACAAAGATAATGAACTGAGAAATAGCATCTACATTCATGTCTGAATCAGTCCATTTGAAGGCTCACAAAACTTTTGCTTCAATCTTCAAATACTTCTTCACTCACTCTCCACTTTATACTCCCTTCGCTCCTCTTCTTCTTTTCTCTACTTTTGATCCTTTCTTTGGATTTAATTCATTTTGTACAAGGATAATTTTCCAGAACTCTTCAACAAGTATTTATACACTTCATCAACCTTGGAATGATCAACAAGGTCAGCTAAACTTAATATGGATCTTTACACTGCCATCCAAGCATAATTGGAACATGAAACTTTCTCTACTAACATACCACGCTTCATAAAATGCTCTTTGGATCATCTGTAACACGTCAGAAATATCTGGTCGGCCAAGACTGGGAAGAACATCAACCTCAAAGAAGAAATCTTCAATCAACAAGCTCAAACTTCAATTGGGACCTCCAACAGAGTAGCCACACGATCTAGAGACCTCCACAAGCACATTGAATTCATCAATAACATCCACTCTAAATCAAATTACTAGAATCATCCATATCTTCCTCTGAAACCTCAGGAACACTATCTATCATGACTGCCAAACTGGAAAGATAGCTTGCGGACCTCCAAACCATGAACCACTGGAGTTGATGCTACACACTAACTTCACAAACATGCCTTCAGATCTGTAGACCATAATATTTCACTATGGAGCAATCTGGACAAACTTACTGACACACTGTCTCTTCTGGATACTCTAAAATCCAGTTCTACTCAAATGGCCATAACTTCTTCAAATCTTCATGTGGACTTCTCAAATCTTAATTGGAGAAACCTCTGACAATCCTTTACACAGCCATATGGTCCAGATGCATTGATTGCGATTAATTTTCTCAATATCCTCAATAGTCCGGTCTTCTATATAGACAACAAAATAGGATACAGTTGACACCAATGGCAATAAGGATATGTTGACATCAATGACAACACCACTTAGGCACATATTTGCAAAACCTTTAGGCTTTGATGGATGCCCATACCCTATTCAATAGCATCCATTTTAGCATAGGCTAGGAGGACACTGGAAATAGGTTGTGGAGTTTGACTTTAAACCTGCTAATTACAGTTGCCTGAAGGTTTTAAACCCCTTTCAACAAATCCATTTTGGGCATATCCTTTGATCTTTTTAGTCTATGAGACCATAAATTCTTTTAGGCATTTTGTCCAATAGTTTATGTTCCTTGCCTATGACTCAACATTTGGCATATAGATCTATCAGGGCACTTGCAACTACCTCATCTGACAAAAATTCCCCTTCTGTTATGCCTTGTTAGATGTCCATCCCCTGTTCGAAATCACCCATTTTGGCATATGCAAGGAGGATGCTGGCAAAGGTTCTGAAATTTGACTTTATGCCTGCCAATTGCATTTGCTTGAAAGTTCAAAAGCCTTTTTAACAGATCCATTTTGTGCGTATCATGCAATAATTATATTCCATTAGATGACATCTCTTAGGAATTTTTTCAAACAGTTCACGTGCCCTGTCTACGCTACTACATTGTTCCACATCCATGCCTACCAGAGTATTTCCAACCATAATATCGGATTGAAATTTCCCTTCGTTATGTTGTTCCAAGCACTTATTTTGCTAAGATAACGAGGGTTCTGTCAAAGGCCATAGGTTCGACTTTACATCTGTTAGTTGTTTTTCTTGAAAATATTTTTAGCTATTCAGCAAAATCCATTTTGAACATATCCTATAAATCAAGGCATTTTATGAGACCTTATTTCTTTTGGGAATTTTGTAAAATAATTCACGTGCCTGCCTATGATCCCATGTTTTGAATATATGTCTGCCAGGGTTTCCCAACTATTCTATCTGAATCAAATCCCCTTTCGATTATGCTCAATGGATCACTGTACTCTCTTCCTATGCTCCAGTTATAGGGCTAAGTTTGATATAATTTATATGTCTTTTCTACGATTGAAATCTGGTATAAACAAGAAAGTAATCTTCAGCCATATATGGTGCCACAAACTAATGTTCTGACTGCCATATACGGGCTTTATATTTACATATATCTTTATGTCTTTTACTACCACTTAATGGCGTTAAGATTTGCATATAATCTTAGCCGATTTACTTTATAGACAATTAAATCTTTCTAGATTTTCTTCTAAATTTGTCTTTGCATGAATCTTCCCTAATCTGCCTTAATCACAGAACACATAAATTGAATAATATAATTTAGAGGATTAATAGCATAGCAACGTTTAAATCCTTTATAATATTTTATAAAATATGATCCTTCTAAATCGATATGTTTGATTGAATATACGTGGTTTCTTTTTAAATACTCTTGAACGCCCTTTCATATTACCATAGTTGGCTGTATGAATAAATTAAATCTTAAAATTTAGTTTTAACTTGCCGAGCATAAAGATAGCTAGTTTAAATTAGTATTTCCCTTATAGAAAGTTTTCATTGCAATTTAGAAAGTATTCATAACCTCCTCAAATTTTAAGGAGAATGTATTAAGGTATAGATTAAAGTAAGTTATTAATATTAAATGTTAATGAAAATTAAATATTAATGCATATAGGTGTTTATCTCTTAGAGAGATTATTTAGTAGGAAAAAAAAAAGAAGAAGATTCGTATAAGAAGATATGAATTAAGTCATATGGTAATCTAATACTGGCATTGAAATTTAGTTTTGGAAATGCTATTGAAATAGAAAATAAGTTATTATATTTGAATTTGGTATTTTAATTGTTATTTAGAAATGATAACTATAGTTAGAAATTAGAAAGTATTATTTTCCCTTCCATGAGGTTATTAAATCAAATGAAATCTACTTTATGAATTAGTGTTAGAAGATGCAAATGCTTAGTTTAGTAAATAGGAGTGTTGATCTAAGAAATGCAAGTAATGTTTTGTGTGTACTCTAAATCAATCTCTCTTTAACCTTAGATGATGCCACTTGATCCGAAATAGTGTCCTAAGGCTTATCCTTAAATTAAAGAGCTAAGGAACTCAATTTGAAATACTTGATACATATGATGAAGGATAATAGTTAGGATATTTGGAAGAGTTAGTAAAGGATTAATAATTGGGAGGATGAGATTGTGACTATAATGTAATACCCCAATTCCAAAAACCATAAATCATTCTTTCATATTGTTTTTATTTAATTGTAACCTTGAACCTTGAGAAGGCATAATGTAATACATGTTTAAGGTTAATCATACTATGATTAGGCAAAACCTTTATTTAGAATATTAACTATTTAATCCTATTTCAATAATCATGCATAATGAGGTGTGGAAGTTTTCAATAGTTTAACTATTAAAGTATTTGCATTACAAAAGTTTTCAAAATATTGAGTAAGTACTAAGGAGCATTTCTTGAACCATTAGTGGTGGCCTCTTAAGTCAGTTATGAAATGATATGGGATCGAAGCTTTTGAGAGACATTTGAATTCTATGCTTGCAAAATGAATGAATGTATTCTATATTTCTTATTATTAGTTTTAATTATTCCTAAAAGCCATAACTGAAGAAATTGAGTCAAACTAGGCCTCATTCCTTAAGTCAGTCTTCCTCAATTTGTGTACTAATTCCACCAATGAAGTCATCTCTAAGCATATTGTAATTGAATATGTACAACTAGCCAATAGAGTGTGGGTGTGGAATGTTAGGGATCTAGATAGGAACAACTATGTACTCTACTACAGTAAGAGTACCATGATAGTAAATCTTTTGAGCAAATAACTTTATATGCAATAATTAAATAGTTTTATGAATAATGTATGTGCATTGTCTTAGCTTAGTGTCATCTTTAAGAAGATAGCATAAATTACCTTGAACATGTGAGTTAGCTAAGTAGATGAATGAAATATGCTTCTTTTGATCATTATGAGGTCTTATAACAATATAATGGAATTGGGTTATTTAATTAGATAACAATGCATGCTATGAGTAGAATTAAGATTATACATCTTTTAGTGTATTAAAGTTGGTAAATATAGATGACGATTTTTAAATAAAGAATTGTTATCAATAGTTTTTCTTAATGGATTCAATAGATCCTGGTGTAGGACTAATATATCTTACATTTTCTCCTTGAAGGAAATTATGTTTATAACCTAGAGTCTAGTTAGGTGACAATAGTAACCTCAGAGACTTTTATCATGCTGAGTTGACTAAATGGAACTAGAGATGTAGCTATGCTATAGTCATTGCTCTTTAAGAATAATTAATTTTCTTTTCTTCAGTAATTGATATATTTCTTAACCCTTGAGGGTGAAGCTCATAGAATTTAGAAAGCATAGAATATTTACTTATGTGCCAAGAGTTACAATGTGACCTTAGCGTATTGAATTACTATTTGATCTTGCATTATTATTCCAAATAAGATCAGGAATATCATGAATGGATCTATTAGGAAACCTTTTGATGTGAATGTAGTACATGAATTTGGAGATAGACTTGCCTTAGGTAAACTTGATGCCTCGGGTGGACACCTGAAAGGGATTCCTCAACACTAGGCTTGCACGACAAACACCCCTTTTGAGTGGTCGTGATAGTGGATTTAATTCTGTCCATGTTTCACCTGAGTGGGTGGCAGCTGAAGAAGAACTGTCTGGGGCAGGTGATCACCCTAGAAAGGGTTGCATACCCACTCACAGTTGCATTGAACATAGTGCAAAATAGAACTACATATTCGCATTTCTTGTGTCATTCACATCTGAAGGAGGGGGCCTTGATCCTATGGATGTAGGGTATGTAGGCAATCTGGACGGTGAAGGATGCCCCCAGTACTCAGGTCCCACGGATATAGGGTATTCTTTTATAATTAATATCGTGATCTTAACTTTTGAATAGTGATTTTTGAGTCATATTAACATGAGATTATCTAGTTAGTTTTGTGCAGATGATAAGGATACAAGTCATTGTAGAAATGGCATGTTATTGGAAAAGAATGCAGGGTGTAATGAAGGACTTAAGGTATGTGTTGATCTCTGGTTCTTATTTGTTATCTTGAGAAATGTACTATTCCTCTTCACTAGATTAAGAGTGGTTATCCTTTTAGGACTTGAAGATTTTAGAAAACTAAACTCCAGTTGTATAACTACTATAACATTTATTATCTATCGTTCTTATAGATTTAATAGTAAATTTTCATGAATCTGTATTTCCTTCTTCGGTTAAATCAAAAAAATTTCGTTCCTTGATATTTTTGATTTAGAGTTAGTGTGTTTTTGTTTTAATGAGTTGGGTCCTTACATGTGGTATCAGAGCCGAGGCTCAAACACTAGGCCTGGAGGTCTACCTGCCTAAAGTATGGTAAGAATTAAGATATAATGTGTTATAATGTGATGTTAATGATATCCCCCCTCTTGTGATCTAATGATCATCCAATTATTGATAGATGTGGAGAGAAACATGTAGAACAAAGGAAATGGTAAGGACGTAGATAAACCCTCCCTAGAGGGTGAGGTGGATAGCTTGGTGCCAGTGATGGTATGTGGGTAGTGAGACAACAATATATTAGTACATGACAACCGTGAGACTTGTGGATTCTCTTTTGGGAAGTGGATAACATATTTTAGACATGGCTAACTCCTTTTGTGGCATATCTTAATCAATCTTTTCATAATGGCATGCCCTAGGTTGTGTGGGGGCATGTGACTATTCGTGTGAATTTTTGATACAGATATATGATAATGTTGTTCCAGGTTGTGTGGGGAATGCTTATTGTGACATGGTGATTTACCACTGATCTCTATGTGGTTTGAGACCACGGTATGATTTATCTATGTTAGTGGTAGTAGTCCACCTGTTCTCCTAATTCCCTTAGGTGGTCTTGTTGTAAGGCTACATAGTGATTGTAATGTGCAAATTTTTTGAGATTGTTGGATTATTTATTTTTGTGCTAAAGGTTTTACTTGAGTGTTAAGCCAACAATATTTTGTTTTGTTGGGCTAATTAGTTGTTTTAATTTCGAGATGGTCCTTTTGCCTCAAGGACTTGTTCTTGGTTAAATTTGGGATGTTGCGATGGTTGATATCTTTGATCTTCACTTCTTTGATTTGTTTTATTTTAATGTATTCTAATTGAGGATTTAACTTATAGACTTGTTTTACTTAATCCTTCTTGATTTGAGGCATCTTATTTTGCAATTATTGGCATGTATGGAGTAATGTGACTTCTGTAAACTGTCATATTCAGGAGGGGTCCTTGGCAGGTTGTATGGAGGAGTAGGTGGCCTGGGGAGTTCTATTGTGAGGAGGGGTCCTTTGAGAAGGCCTAGAGAACATCTTTCCTTTTTGGTTACATGGCACTAAGGTATGAATGATATTGGTTTCTATTGGAGGTGAGATTGTATGGTTTTATAGCAAATTAGATGAGTACTATAGACAACTATTGACTTTTGGTAAATTTGATGTCACCATGGACTCCTAGTTGGGAAGCTACTATCAATTTTGATGCGAACACTACTTTTGGATAACAAGCCCTAAGGTGGCACCAATTGATGCAACAATTATGAAGAGAGAGATGGATGGAAACTTTGGAAGAGTTGTTGAGGTGGGAGTCTTTACAAATAGGCATGCATGACAGCTAGAATTGTTACTTTTCACTTGAGTTTTGATGTGTGTGCTTGAGCATGTATTCATTTTAAGTGTAATATTTATATGATATCAGAATAATGAAAGTCACTGATACTCAGAAGAATCCTCGGGAGGATTGACCTTGCACCTGGCTGGTTGCCCAAAACTTGAGGGAGGGTATAAGGTCCTTAGAACATTCTTATCGAATGAACTTACGAAAATTCCTCTGTGCAATATATGGGCCTATTGCATAATTTCCTATAACTGACTCAAGATCTGGATTGATCCCGATGAGTTTAGAAGTCTCTGGCAGAGCAATTGATTGATTCTTATCCTTGTTAACCCATATGGCTGTTGTGTTTACCTATTGGATAAAGTTTGGATCTATTTGACTAGTATTGGCCCGTTTGACCATTATTTTAACTACCCCATATTGGGTAGCGATAGGGTCCATTAGACCCAACTCTGTATGAACTAGCTTGCCCAAAGGACATAAGAGCCTAGTTGGATTTATTTCAGTATGTCCCATTTTAGACACTTTAGCCTGGATTGGCTATTTAAAATTTTTGAGTACTCAGATTGACTAAGATAATATAATTCTTCTAATCTACAATAGTGTATCATTTCTCTTGGATTCTGACATAGGTTGGAGTAAACTTTTAACATGACTGGAAATTTGGATAATGAATTTCAGTACTTAACATTTGGAGTTGATTCACAACCAGTAATGTTGTATAATCAGATATGAAAATCTCACATTCAAGACAAAGAAGGTGGCTAGAATTTCTAAGTATGATTTTGAGATTGAATATATCGAGAGCGAGGAGAATAGAGTGGCTGATGCATTAAGTAAAAGAAGACACATTACAATAACATCAACACTTCAAACCAACCTTAGGAAAACAAAAGAATGATCCATGATGTAATCAAGTGGGGGCAGCTCTTGAAGTATCTCTGACAGATAAAAAATATGCAGGATATACCTTGATAATGATGGATTACCAAGGGAGAATATGTGAACCTAAATTTTTTTACCGAACTTAGAAAGTTGATTCCAAAGTTTTATTATCTTTGATGATGGAATTTTAAGGTGAATTACAAGCATGAATGAGCAAGGTCACATGACATTGTAATAGCATCAAAGGAGGTTTTAAAATGAGAGAAAATTAAGGATATGAACAATAAGATCATACAATTAGACTTCGAGTTCGGTACGATTTTTAAGTAGGGTCAAAGGAAAAGGAGACCAATAAATGTGACCCTATTATGTAGGAAATAAACTAACTTAAGGGTGGATTTAGAAAGATAACTCAGTATAAATTATGATATATCTTAGAAGATGGAATAATTAGTAATGGAAGAAAATTTATTTAATGATGTTTTGGATATGGATAGGATCAATTATATGTATGAATATTTTATTCTCTATGAAGGGAAATAGTCTGAAATGAAAGTGACGAGCAAGTGTACTTAGCTTTATTGTGAATGGACTAAGGTAAAAGCCTTCTTATATAGGAATGAATCTCCTAAAGAGGTGTTAGAAAATAATAATATTCTGATCCTTGCATTTGATAAGATAATAATTTGGCCTTTTGACATTGAAATCTGCTTTGGAATACTTTCATTTGCTCTTGAGTATATGACTCTCATGACGAATCCATGAGCCTGGGGATGTTTTACTTTAATTAGTTCACATGTGGAGTTCATGATAATGACACATGTTCGATTTGATGGCTTCATTCTACACTAATTGTGGAGAAGTTATATTATGATGATAATGTGCTTAATGATGACACTCTGGCAAGTTAGATTTATTCTTTAATTTTTAGACACTTATTCACTTATTGTTGCATTTAAAAGGCTCCTAAAGATAATTATGAGAAAGGTACTTACATGATAAAGTAATGATTTAAAAATGGCATCTTTGGTAGCTTATGATCACTACATGATTAATCTTAATGATTTATTACTTTAATTTGCTTTTCATTGATAAATTAAACTACTTTGTGATGAACTGTTACATATCGACATGATAATCTTAGAAGCATGGCTGAACAACACCATGACTAACATCATAACATGATATGTCTGACAACCTCTGCAAGTGTTTATCCTAGACATAAAAAAAATTGAATGAATGAGTATGTTGGAATAATCAACATTCCCGACTGGAGGATAAGCTGCAAGGATATGCTCAATCAAGTTTGAAAGGTTAAAGTAATTTCTCAAACTCGCATTGTTATGATAATATGTATTTACAATATCATGATAGAAGTTTTCACCTATGACACCTTAATTCACGAAACTAAAGGCAGTGATGTTTTGCATTGGGATGATGCAAAGTTTTAGGGGGAAAGTATGTCACGACCCTATTTATTTGCAATTTTAAAATGAATATATTCATAAATAATAACATCTAATGATTAGTAATAATTATTGTTAATTCATCTATAGCCTTTTCATTCAAATAATTTATCTCGATTCTTGTTGCTAATTACTAATTTGCTAGTAAAATTATTATTTAAATTATCATTTATTATTAATACAACTTGATACAACCATCAACAAATTTTTATTTGACTGACATGGTTAGTTTGAAATTCCATGTCCACACAGCTGGGAGAGAGTTTGTTATTTTATTAGTTAAATGTTACCTGATGTTTTTTCCATTGACTGATTTCATTATTTTAACTATCACTTAATATTTTTCCAACTTGCAAGATAGACAATTAGATAGTTATATGTGTGGAGAGAATGATTCTATTATTTTATTATATATGATGGAGTGGCATGTGGACAAGCAAGGAAACTTTTGACAGAATATTTAATCCAAATTAATGCTTTTAACCCTCTTTTCTGGAGTGAGCGTTGGTGGTACGTGAATGGTGTGAAGTCGATTGTCAGGGGGGTCTTGCCTTGCACGCTAAGGTAGGATGTCTGGCATTTTTCTTTGGGGAGGGAATTCAATGGAGGGCAGGAATGGAGTCTTTATCAGGGGAGGAAAGGGGGCAGATGAGAGGAGGGAAGCCACTGGCACACAGGGAGGATGCTGCATTTTCTTGTAAGTTCTAAAGCCTTTTCAATAATTCCTTTCTATGTCTATTCTGTGATCATTGCCTTGTGTAAGAGGGCATTGCTTGAGGTATTCTATTAAGCAGCTCATGTGCATTAGCTATGTGTCCACATTTTGGATATGTATCTACCAAGACAATTGCAATTACAACATTTGACAAAATTCCATTCCAACTCTGCTTTTATGGATGTCCATACCTTCTTCCAAAGCTCCTATTTGAGCGTAGACAAAAGGATGCATGCCTACATGCCCTTAAAACTTTTTGAGACCTTTTCAACAAGCCCGTTTAAAATATATCATGCACTCATGGCATTCTATGGAACCCCATTTCCTTGAGGAATTTGGTCAAAGGGCGTATACGCCTTGGCTATTCTTCCACATCTTGCCTACATGTCTACCAGAGCATTTCCAGCCATAATATCTGACAGAAATCTCCCTCCTTTAGGCTTTGATGGATGCCCATACCCTGTTCAATAGCGTCCATTCTGGCACAGGCTGGGAGGACACTAGAAAAGGTTGCGGAGTTTGACTTTAAACCTATCGATTACAATTGCCTGAAGGTTTTAAATCCATTTCAACAAATCCATTTTGGGCATATCCTTTGATCTTTGCAGTCTATGAGACCATAACTTCTTTTAGGCATTTTGTCCAACAGTTCATGTGCCTTGCGTATGACTCCACATTTGGCATACAAATCTACCAAAGCACTTGCAAGTACCTCATCTAACAAAAATTCCCCTTCCATTATGCCTTGTTAGATGTCCATCCCCTATTCGCAATCACCCATTTTGGCATACGGAGGGAGGATGTTGGCAAAGGTTCTAAAATTTGACTTTACGCCTGCCAATTGCATTTGCTTGAAAGTTCAAAAGCCTTTTTAACAGATCCATTTTGTGCGTATCCTGTGATTATTGTATTCCATTAGATGACATCTCTCAGGCATTTTGTTAAACAATTCACGTGCCTTATCTACACTGCTACCCTATTCCACAGCCATGCCTACCAAAGTTTTTCCAACCATAATATCAGACTAAAATTTCCCTTCCTTATGGTGTTCCAAGCACTTATTTTTGCTAAGACAGTGAGGGTGTTGTCAAAGGCCATAGGTTCGATTTTACATCTGTTAATTGTTTTTCTTGAAAATATTTTTAGCTATTCAACAAAATCCATTTTAAACATATCCTGCAAATCGAGGCATTTTATGAGACCTTATTTCTTTTGGGCATTTTGTAAAATAATTCACGTGCCCACCTATGATCCCACATTTTGAATATATGTCTGCCAAAGTTTCCCAACTATTCTATCTGAATTAAATCCCCTTTCGATTATGCTCGGTGGATGGCTGTACTCTCTTCCTAGGCTCCCGTTATAGGGCTAAGTTTGATATAATATATATGTCTTTTCTGCCATTGAAATATTGTATAAACAAGTAATCTTCAGCCATATATGGTGCCACAAACTGATGTTCTGACTGCCATATATGAGAATTATATTTACATATATCTTTATGTCTCTCACTGCCACTTAATGGCGTTACGATCTACATATAATCTTATCCGATTTACTTTATAGACAATTAAATATTTCTAGATTTTCTTCTAAATTTGTCTTGGTGTGAATCTTCCAGAAATTTGCCTTATTCTCATAATCACAGAAAACATAAATTGAATAAGATAACTTAGAGGATTAATAGCATAGCAACATTTAAATCCTTTATAAGATTTAATAAAATATGATCCTTCTAAATCGATATGTTTGATTGAATATACGTGGTTTCTTTTGAAATACTCTTTAACGCCTTTTCATATTACCATAGTTGGGTGTATGAATAAATTAAATCTTAAAATTTAGTTTCAACTTGCTAGGCGTAAAGATAGCTAGTTTAAATTTGTATTTCCCTTACAGAAAGTTTTCATTGAAATTTAAAAGTATTCATAACCTCCTCAAATTATAAGGAGAATGTATTAAGATATAGATTAAAGCAAGTTAATAAAAAATAAATGTTAATGAAAATTAAATATTAATGTATATAGGTGTTTATCTCTTAGATAGATTATTTAGTAGGAAAAAAAGGGCAGAAGATTTGTATAAGAAGATATGAATTAAGTCATATGGTAATAATATTGGTATTGAAATTTAGTTTTGGAAATGCTATTGAAATAGAAAATAAGTTATTAGATTTGAATTTGGTATTTTAATTGCTATTTAGAAATGATAACTATAGTTAGAAATTAGAAAGTATTCTTTTCCCTTCCATGAGGTTATTAAATCAAATGAAATCTACATTTTGAATTAGTGTTAGAAGATGCAAATGCTTAGTGTAGTAAATAGGAGTGTTGATCTAAGAAATGCAAGTAATGCTTTGTGTATACTCTAAATCAATCTCTCTTTAACCTTAGATGATGCCACTTGATGTATAAGAAGATATGAATTAAGTCAGATGGTAATAATATTGATATTGAAATTTAGTTTTGGAAATGCTATTGAAATAGAAAATAAGTTTTTTTTTTTTTTTTTTTTTTTTTTTTTAATGCGCCTGGTAAACTTTTTAACGTGACCGGCGACGCTGGTGCGACACGCCTTCCAGCTCCACGTGAATGCTTTTGCCCGGAGCAATGAACCGGTGAGGCCACAACTGGGGGACCTCATCCCCTAGGAAGAACACTTCAAACTCGCGAGCTCATTGGCCCAGCGAAGGCGTAAAGCCTTGCGAGCTCGTTGGCCCAGCGGGGGTTTGAACTCTGGTGGCCGCCACTACATCCTGAGCAACTTAACCACTGAACCATGCCATCATCGGTGAAATAGAAAATAAGTTATTAGATTTGAATTTGGTATTTTAATTGCTATTTAGAAATGATAACTATAGTTAGAAATTAGAAAGTATTCTTTTCCCTTCCATGAGGTTATTAAATCAAATGAAATCTACTTTTTGAATTAGTGTTAGAAGATGCAAATGCTTAGTGTAGTAAATAGGAGTGTTGATCTAAGAAATGCAAGTAATGCTTTGTGTATACTCTAAATCAATCTCTCTTTAACCTTAGATGATGCCACTTGATGTATAAGAAGATATGAATTAAGTCATATGGTAATAATATTGGTATTGAAATTTAGTTTTGGAAATGCTATTGAAATAGAAAATAAGTTATTAGATTTGAATTTGGTATTTTAATTGCTATTTAGAAATGATAACTATAGTTAGAAATTAGAAAATATTCTTTTCCCTTCCATGAGGTTATTAAATCAAATGAAATCTACTTTTTGAATTAGTGTTAGAAGATGCAAATTCTTAGTGTAGTAAATAGGAGTGTTGATCTAAGAAATGCAAGTAATGCTTTGTGTATACTCTAAATCAATCTCTCTTTAACCTTAGATAATGCCACTTGATGTATAAGAAAATTAGAAATTATTCTTTTCCCTTCCATGAGGTTATTAAATCAAATGAAATCTACTTTTTGAATTAGTCTTAGAAGATTCAAATGCTTAGTGTAGTAAATAGGAGTGTTGATCTAAGAAATGCAAGTAATGCTTTGTGTATACTCTAAATCAATCTCTCTTTAACCTTAGATGATGCCACTTGATGTATAAGAAGATATGAATTAAGTCATATGGTAATAATATTGGTATTGAAATTTAGTTTTGGAAATGCTATTGAAATAGAAAATAAGTTATTAGATTTGAATTTGGTATTTTAATTGCTATTTAGAAATGATAACTATAGTTAGAAATTAGAAAATATTCTTTTCCCTTCCATGAGGTTATTAAATCAAATGAAATATACTTTTTGAATTAGTGTTAGAAGATGCAAATTCTTAGTGTAGTAAATAGGAGTGTTGATCTAAGAAATGCAAGTAATGCTTTGTGTATACTCTAAATCAATCTCTCTTTAACCTTAGATAATGCCACTTGATGTATAAGAAGATATGAATTAAGTCATATGGTAATAATATTGGTATTGAAATTTAGTTTTGGAAATGCTACTGAAATAGAAAATAAGTTATTAGATTTGAATTTGGTATTTTAATTGCTATTTAGAAATGATAACTATAGTTAGAATTTAGAAAGTATTCTTTTCCCTTCCATCAAGTTATTAAATCAAATGAAATCTACTTTTTGAATTAGTGTTAGAAGATGCAAATGCTTAGTGTAGTAAATAGGAGTGTTGATCTAAGAAATGCAAGTAATGCTTTGTGTATACTCTAAATCAATCTCTCTTTAACCTTAGATGATGCCACTTGATCCGAAATCCTATCCTAAGGCTTATCCTTAAATTAAAGAGCTAAGGCACTCAATTTGAAATACTTGATATGTATGATGAAGGATAATGGTTAGGATATTTGGAAAAGTTAGTAAAAGATTTATAATTGGGAGGATGAGATTGTGACTATAATGTAATACACCAATTCCAGTAACCATAAATCATGCTTTAATATTATTTTTTATTTAATTTTAACCTTGAACCTTGAGAAGGCATAATGTAAGACATGTTTAATGTTAATCATATTATGATTAGGCGAAACCCTTATTTAGAATATTAAGTATTTAATCCTATTTCAACAATCATGCATAACGAGGTGTGGAAGTTTTCAATAGTTTAACTATTAAAGTATTTGCATTGCAAAAGTTTTCAAAATATTGAGTAACTACTAAGGAGCATTTCTTGAACCATTAGTGGTGGCTTCTTAAGTCAGTTATGAAATGATATGGGATCGAAGCTTAGGAGAGGAGACATACGAATTTCACACTTGAAAAATGAACGAATGTATTCCATATTTCTTATTATTGGTTCTAATTATTCCTAATAGCGATAATTAAAGAGATTGAGTCAAACTAGGCCTCATTCCTTAAGTTAGTCTTCCTCGATTTGTGTACTAATGGTGTAGGAGCTCCCAGTTTTAGTCATTTTTGGCTATGTCATGTTTTGTGTCTTGTTATTTTGGTTTTCTCTATGGCTTTGGAAGCCATTCTCATGTTTTGTAATAAGGACTTAGTTCATTTTGATTAACTAGTCCAATGGAGTCTTAATAAGGTCTATGTTCAATGTATTTTCATTTTAGAAATATGTGGTTTCTTGAAAGAATGTAACCTCCAACATTTTCTCTACCCTTGAGGGGTAGTTGTACGGTTGGAGGAGGTGAAGTAACTGTGGCCAAGCCTTCTATAGGCTGAGTATTGTATAAACATGCTGAAGGGAATTGAAGGAGAGAAGTTTTAGAAGGAAAAAAAAGTTTTTCTACCTTTTGGTGAAGACAATCGTATAGTACGGACAGTTCAAGAAATAATGCTTGGAAAATGTGTTAGGCTTTAGAAATACCTTTCATTTGCATATAGTTAGAGCTCTTGACATTTCTATGAAGGGAGAACCAACTCATTTCGCAAAAACTATTTTGAAACCCTCCAAACTAGGGTTTGTGTCCAAAATGAGGAATTTTTCCTCTGTCCTCTGAAAGTTATCATCCATTTTTAGCAGGATGGAGGAAGGTAGGCTAGGTTTCATGTTTTTATGGTTTTGCAGGTTGCATGCTTCTCTCCAAGGTGTTTGGCATGATACTATCTAGTCTAGATAGTGACTAGTTAGCATGCAATGGAAGGACATCATTGAAAATGCACAAAATAGTCAAGTATTTGATCAAATGGTTGATGAATTCGGTGTTTACAGGTGATGACAATCCTATATAGGTATCTATGTGCTCTTGAATAAGCAAGTTTGATACATTCCCTTCACATAGCCTCAACTAGGCCTATTTCCTAGAAAAAAGACAGTCTGTTGTCTTGAATGCCTCTGGTACAGTATGGACCTGCATGTGGGTGAATAATTACATGTTCATATTGGGTATTTGAGTATGCATTAAGTTTTGATGATCACTTGGAGTTTTGGAAAGTTATTGTTGGTTTAGTCGATTTGTAGGGCTACAAGATTTAGGCCTTTCCTAAACACTGTCATAGGATAGTCATATTGTAGCTTGCTATCCACTGTCCTCTAGGTACAGAATTTAGATTTTGGGTTAGAGACCTTGTTTTAGACTTGTTCTTGACCAGTACATGCAAGTTGTTGTATGAAGACCCTATTGGTAGAGGTATTGGTAGTAGGTTGTGAGTTCTTGAAGGTGGATTGTGCATATAGGTTGGGTTGAGCAGTGACTCCCCAAAGTGAGAGTTGAGTAGCCTATGTGGTGGACACTAGGGTGTGGTCCTAGGCTAGGTCAATCTCCTGAGTAGCCTTGTGTAGGCTTATATCACATTACCTTATAAAACTCTTGAAGGAAGCTTTGGAATCTAGATTCATTGTGTGAACTTCATCAACCACTATCTATATCTCTGCATCATATTGGTATCAAAGCCAATATCTGATTGGAAGCAGTGTATGTCAGACAAGGAGATTGAAACAGAGGCTAGTACAATGCCTCCCAAGACAATGAGTCAAGAAGCCATCAAGAAGTTGGTGGAAGAGATGGTTGAAGCAAGATTGCAAGAAGAAAAGAAGTCTAAGGGCAAGACCAAAGAAGAGGGAAGTTCTTCTGACACAAATGAAGAAGTAGAGGCAGAAGAGAGTTCTCAGGAGTAGGACATGTCTGCAGATCAGAAATCTTTCTTGAATGCACTTAAGCGTGCTCATGGAGACAGTGGTGATCCCAAGATGGATGTGCATGCCTTTCATGGCAAGTTGGATGGAGATGCTCTCACCGATTGGATAGAAGCTATGTGCAACTTCTTTGATTACAAGGAGTTCAATGATAGCAAAAAGGTTAAGTTTGCCAAGACAAGGCTAAGAGGTTCTGCACTTGTGTGGTGGAACTACATGCAAAGTGAGAGGGAGAAGATTGGGAAGAGTCCCATCACTAAATGGAGTAGAATGGTGGCTATGCTCAGAAGCAAGTTCATGCCACCTGACTATGAGATTCAAATCATTAGAAGATTCCAGAATTTGAGACAAAAAGACATGGATGTGGCTGCCTACACAGAAGAATTTCACGGACTAAGTATGAGAGCCAATCATAATGAAGATGAAAAAGGGATGGTGGCTAGGTACCTAAATGGTCTGAAATACAATCTGCAAGATGAGATCAGTTTAGTGATACCAAAAACAATGGATGAATGCTTCTTATTGGCCTCTAGAGCAGAGGAAAAGCTGAGAAGGAAGGGTGAACAAAGTGCCAGAGGAAGAGGAGGCAAAAACCAAAGAGGAAGAGGCAGTTTTGGCCATGGATAGTCCAACAAAACTAAAAATAACAGTCAGCAAGAAACACAATCAGAAATAGAGCATAGAGGAGGCTTCAAAGGTTGGAGAAGTCCTAATGGCAGGGGCCGAAATGGTGGAGGAGGTAGAGGACCAGGAGTCTTCACTGGAAAGTGTTATGGCTACAACCAAGTTGGCCATACAATGAACAAATGCCCAGGGAAAGCTAGCAGCTCTCATGACAGTGGAAAGAGAAATCAGTTGGTAAAGGATGATGATTGTGAGAGTGTAAATTCACCAATGGGAAGTGCTGCACCTGTTCTAGAAGGAGAAAGTATGATGATTAAGAGGTCTATGTTGAAGATACCATTAAAACAAGAGCCCCCTTAGAGAAAGAATCTTTTTAGAACCCAAGGCCTAACCTATGGAAAACTTTGCAAGATCATAGTGGATTCAGGATCTACGGAGAATGTGGTATCCACTGAGATGGTTGAGAAGTACAAGTTAAAGAGGCTACCTCATATCAGTCCTCACAAGATCTCTTGGTTGAACAAGAACCAAAATTTCATGGTGGAAGAACAAACTTGGGTTGAATTTGCAATTGGTGACTACAAGGACAAAGTGCTATGTGAAATCATCCCTATGGATGCATGTCATCTACTTCTTGGCTGCCCATGGCAATATGATGTCAAAGCACAACATGATGGTGAGAAGAACACTTATGTCATCACCAAGAATGGAAGACCATTCAAGATGGATCCTATGTTGGAGCAGCCCGGGGGGAAGAAAAATGACAGCAGTATCATGTTGGTAAAGGGCAAAGAGTTTTTAAACCTCTTGAAGGAGAAGGATACCCAAGGGTATGCCTTGGTCATGAAGCCCAAGAGTAGATCAGATCAGCAAGAACAAAAATAGAAGGAGATTCCATTAGAAGTGCAGCAACTTGTAGATAAGTATCAAGACCTTGTGGTAGAGGAAGTTCCTAACTCCTTACCACCCATGAGGGACATAAGTCATCAGATTGACTTAATACCTGGTGCTACATTGCCTAATATGGCTACCTATAAGATGACACCACAGGAAAATGAAGAAGTGGCAAGGCAAATTCAAGATCTCTTGGAGAAAGGGCTGATTAGGAAGAGTTTAAGTCCTTGTCCAGTTCCAAGTGTACTTGCTCCTAAGAAGGATGGAAAGTGGAGGCTATGTATAGATTCAAGGGCCATAAACAAGATCACCATAAGGTACAGGTTCCCAATGCCAAGGATTGAAGATCTTTTGGATTACCTTGGAGGATCATGCTATTACTCAAAGATTGATTTGAAATCTGGTTATCAACAAATCCGGATCAGACAGGGAGATGAATGGAAGACTACTTTCAAGACTAATGAGGGTCTTTATGAATGGCTTGTTATGCCATTTGGTCTTAGCAATGCTCCAAGTACATTTATACACTTGATGAATGAGGTATTAGTTGAATTCATTGGTAAATTTGTTATTATTTATCTTAATGACATACTAATCTTCAGCAGGACAAGAGAAGAGCATCTGAAGCATGTTGGTCAGGTGTTGGAGAAGCTACATGAGCACAAGTTGATGATCAACTTAGACAAATGCGAGTTCATGAAAACTGAACTTGTATACCTTGGATTTGTCATTTCTAATGGCTGTTTGAAGATGGATCCCTCTAAGGTTGAGGCTATTCTCAGTTGGCCTACCCCAAAAATAGTGGGATATGTGAGAAGTTTCCATGGATTGGCAACCTTCTATAGGAAGTTTATCAGAGATTTCAGTCACATTAGTGCTCCCATCCTCAACACCATCAAGGGTGGAGTCAAATGTAGATTCCAATGGACAAAGGAAGCTAATGATAGTTTTGAGTTGTTGAAAATAAAGGTGGCTGAGTTGCCTACCTTAGTACTCCCTGATTTTGATAAGGTGTTTGTTGTTGAGTGTGATGCAAGTCAGCAAGCTATTGGTGCTGTTTTCAGCCAAGAAGGACATCCGGTGGCATTCTTTTTAGAAAAGTTGAATGAAGCCAAGCAAAGGTATTCTACCTATGACTTAGAACTCTATGCAATGGTACAAGCTCTTAAGAAATGGAGACATTATTTGCTGCCCAAAGAATTTATTGTATTTACTGATAATCATGCTTTAATCTTTCTAAATAGTCAAGAAAAATTGAACCATAGACATGTTAAATGGATGGAACAGTTACAAGTTTATACCTTCACAATTAAGCACAAAAGAGGTGTTTCTAACAAGGTGGCTGATGCATTAAGTAGGAGGCTGCTTATTGTTCATGAAATTCAGTTAGAAAGCATGGGCATTGACTATTTAAAGGATTTGTATAAAGAAGATTTAGATTTCAAAGAGGCTTATGATGTTTGTGTGAACTTGGCTAACAAATTCCATGGAGAGTATGCAAATTTTGTTTTGCAGGAAGGCCTCTTGTTTAAGGGCAATTTGTTGTGTATTCCTAAGTGTTGCATGAGGAACAACATCATCAAGGAGAAGCATAATGGTTCTTTAGGAGGACATTTTGGCTTAGACAAGACACTAGAACAAGTCACAAGGTTCTATTTTTGGCCAAAGGTACAATCAGATGTGAGGAAGTATGTAGCTAGTTGTACAATCTGTCAAAGGGCCACGGGTGTGTCTTCAAATGCAGGTCTATACCAGCCCCTTCCCATTCCCAATAGAGCTTGGGAAAGTATCAGCATGGATTTTGTGCTTGGGTTACCCAGGACAGCCAGAGGGGTGGATAGTGTGTTTGTTATTGTTGATAGGTTCAGCAAGATGGCTCATTTTGTGCCATGTAAATGTACAAATGATGCATCTCATGTTGCAAGTCTATTTTTCATAGAGGTAGTAAGAATTCATGGTTTGCCATTGTCCATTGTAACCGACAGAGATTCTAAGTTTGTGGGTCACTTCTGGAGGACCTTGTGGAAGAAGTTGGGCACACAGTTGTCCTTTTCATCAGCCCACCATCCACAAATTGATGGTCAGACTAAAGTGGTTAATAGATCACTTGGAAACCTTCTAAGATGCCTTACAAAACAGCATGGTTTGGCATGGGACTTGGTTATCAGTCAGGCTGAATATGCCTACAATGATTCAAGGAATAGGAGCACTGGTAAAAGTCCTTTTGAGGTAGTTTATGGCTTTCACCCAAGGGGACCACTTGAACTGAAGGATCTCCAAGGATGGGATAGAAGGAGTGCACTTGGTGAAGAGTTTGTTGCCTCCATGAAAATAGTCCATGATCAAGTCAAGTTACAATTAGAAAAAACAGTCACAAAGTACAAGGAAAAGGTAGATTTGAAGAAAAGAGAAGTGCAATTCAAAGTTGGAGACTTAGTTATGGCATATCTGAGGAAAGAAAGGTTGCCAAAGGGTCAGCCAACTAAACTCCTGATGAAGACGATTGGGCCATGCAAAATAGTGCACAAGTTCGGTCCAAATGCATATGAGATTGAGTTACCATCCGGCCTTGGTATCTCTCCAATTTTCAATGTTTGTAATCTTTTTCCTTTCAGACCTCCATTGCCTGATGAAAGTGGATCAGATGTGGTGGCTGAAGATACTGATTAGATCAAAGATTTGCCTCCAAGCAAACCTTTGCAGTTGGAATGTATTCTGGATTCCAAAGTTGTCAAGAAGACTAGGAGAGGTGTCTACAAAGACTACTTGTTGAAATGGAAAGATCTTCCTGACTCAGAGGCCACTTGGATGACTGAAGTAGATATCTTGAAGCATGGCATGACACTACAACATTTGGCAACTCAAGGGACTTGAGTTCTTCCTACAGGGGGAGTATGGTGTAGGAGCTCCTAGTTTTAGTCATTTT
This sequence comes from Cunninghamia lanceolata, assembly GCA_027924645.1. Classification (NCBI taxonomy): domain Eukaryota; kingdom Viridiplantae; phylum Streptophyta; class Pinopsida; order Cupressales; family Cupressaceae; genus Cunninghamia; species Cunninghamia lanceolata. The sequence continues at coordinate 2,486,481 of BSBN01000244.1, forward strand.
TGGCTATGTCATGTTTTGTGTCTTGTTATTTTGGTTTTCTTTATGGCTTTGGAAGCCATTCTCATGTTTTTATAAGGACTTAGTTCATTTTGATTAACTAGTCCAATGGAGTCTTAATAAGGTCTATGTTCAATGTATTTTCATTTTAGAAATATGTGGTTTCTTGAAAGAATGTACCTCCAATGTTTTCTCTGCCCTTGAGGGGCAGTTGTACGGTTGGAGGAGGTGAAGTAACTGTGGCCAAGCCTTCTATAGGCTGAGTATTGTATAAACATGCTGAAGGGAATGAAAGGAGAGAAGTTTTAGAAGGAAAAAATAGTTTTTATGCGTTTTGGTGAAGATAGTCGTACAGTACGGCCTGGTATGGACAGTTCAGGAAATAATGCTTGGAAAATGTGTTAGGGTTTAGAAATACCTTTCATTTGCATATAGTTAGAGCTCTTGATATTTCTGTTGAAGGGAGAACCAACTCATTTTGCAAAAACTATTTTGAAACCCTCCAAACTAGGGTTTGTGTCCAAAATGAGGAATTTTTCCTCTGTCCTCTGAAAGTTATCATCCATTTTCAGAAGGATGGAGGAAGGTAGGCTAGGTTTCATGTTTTTATGGTTTTACAGATTTCATGCTTCTCTCCAAGGTGTTTGGCATGATACTATCTAGTCTAGACAATGACTAGTTAGCATGCAATGGAAGGACAACATTGAAAATACACAAAACAGTCAAGTATTTGATCAAATGGTTGATGAATTCAGTGTTTGCAGGTGATGACAGTCCTGTATAGGTATCTATGTGCTCTTGAATAAGCAATTTTGATACATTCCCTTCACATAGCCTCAACTAGGCCTATTTCCTAGAAAAAAGATAGTCTGTTGTCTTGAACGCCTCTGGTACAGTACAGACCTGCATGTGGGTGAATGATTACATGTTCATATTGGGTATTTGAGTATGCATTAAGTTTTGATGATCACTTGGAGTTTTGGAAAGTTATTGTTGGTTTAGTCGATTTGTAGGGCTATAAGATTTAGGCCTTTCCTAAACACTGTCATAGGACAGTCATGATGTAGCTTGCTGTCCACTGTCCTCCAGGTATAGAATTTAGATTTTGGGTCAGAGACCTTGTTTTAGACTTGTTCTTGACTAGTATATGCAAGTTGTTGTATGAAGACCCTGTTGGTAGAGGTATTGGTAGTAGGTTGTGAGTTCTTGAAGGTGGATTGTGCATATAGGCTAGGTTGAGCAGTGACTCCCCAAAGTGAGAGTTGAGTAGCCTGTGTGGTGGACACTAGGGTGTGGTCCTAGGCTAGGTCAATCTCCTGAGTAGCCTTGTGTAGGCTGATATCACATTACCTTATAAAACTCTTGAAGGAAGCTTTGGAATCTAGATTCATTGTGTGAACTTCATCAACCACTATCTATATCTCTGCATCAACTAATGCCACCAATGAAGTCGTCTCTAAGCATATTGTTATAGAATACGTACAACTAAGCAATAGAGTGTGGGTGTGGAGTGTTAGAGATCTAGATAGGAATAACTACGTACTCTACTATGGTAAGAGTACCATGATAGTAACTCTTTTAAGCAAATAACTTTATAAGCAATAATTAAATAGTTTTACGAATAATGTATGTGCATTGTCTTAGCTCAGTGTCATCTTTACAAAGATAGCAGAAATTACCTTGAACATGTGAGTTAGCTAAGTAGGTGAATGAAATATGCTTCGTTTGATCATTATGAGGTCTATAACAATATAATGGAATCGGGTTATTTAATTAGATAACAATGCATGCTATGAGTAGAATTAAGATTATACATCTTTAGTGTATTAAAGTTGGTAAATATAGATGATGATTTTAAAATAAAGAATTGTTATCAATAGTTTTTGTTAATGGCCTGAGTTGATCCTGGTGTAGGACTAATATAGCTTATGTTTTCTACTTGAAGAAAATTATGTTTATAACCTAGAGTCTAATTAGGTGACAATAGTAACCTCAGAGACTTTTACTGTCCCTAGTTGACTAAGTGGAACTAGAGATGTAGCTATGCTATAATCTTTGCTCTTTAAGAATAATTAAGTTTCTTTTCTTCAGTAATTGATATATTTCTTAACCCTTGAGGGTGAAGCTCATAGAATTTAGAAACTATAGATTATTCATAGAATTTAGAAACTATAGAGTATTCACTTATGTGCCAAGTGTTACAATGTGACCTTAGGGTATTGAATTACTATTAGATCAAAAAAAATTTGTTCCTTGATATTTTCAATTCAGAGTTGGTGTGATTTGGTTTTATGGAGTTGGGTCCTTACAAATATGTTTAATATCTATTAAAACATCAAGTAACAACTAGGGTTTGAGTACTAGAAAAGTGAAAATTTACATACCTCCAAAATGTTGATTTGGGAGCAGACTTTTATTAAGCAAGCCGAAAGTCAAATTTATGATGTTGGAAAGTGAAGGATCTGCTTTAGTGAGCCCATTTGAATAGTTGAACTGTAGAAAACAGATAAAAGAAAGACTTCCTTGTCCTCATCTACGAAAGGTTAGTGGGGATTTTTTTTATATATGACTAAGAAATTTAAATTTGATCTTCAACTATTTTATGATTTCTTTGCATATCTCCTCAACTATCTACCATTTTAAAGATACCTAAGAAACAAATGCAAATTAGTGCGCTAGTTGCATCCAGTAGTTCTCTAGACTTGTAAAGGAGGAGCCAATCCATGGTACAATATTACAATACTTGTGTGAACATTTTATGACACTACACTAACATGTTCAAATTAAGCTCTATGCTCGCATCTATATCAAAAATCAAAAAATTAAATCAGACCTAAGTTGACAAATGGAATTCATTTGGCCATCTGATTTGAGGTCTACAACTTAAAGTAATATTTAGCCCACACCAAGTTTAAATAGGTTATTTAGAATATACACAAATCTTATGTTCAAGTACAATTCAGACTCGTACCTGCTCACATATTGATACTTTTTTTTTACTTGGGTTGCACTATATTAGTAACTTAGTCTGATATAGTACACTGATTATATTAAACTGTGGCATTTTGAGTTGTTGAGTCTCCTGTATTGCACCATTAGAGTATCTTAAAACGACAAGTTTCTAATATTGGAACTTGCTTGCAATGAAAGTAAATATTGATTAGTGTAACTTACTACAATGATTCTACCACAACATATAATTAGATATGCCTCGGAAGCTCATAATGAAATTTCGAATTGATCAATTGAAAATTTTAATATTCATGTTTCTTTGTGCTGCTGATACTCTCCCTTTTACCATTTCTCGAGGGCAAACCAGTAGTTGAGCTGGGAGCTATCATTGGACGCTATACAACAAAGCCAGCCAGAAGTGCTACGAGTTTTAGATCAAGCTGGCACAGTAATTTGTTTAACCTGGTAGCCCTTATGTTGGCCAATCACTCGATGATTGAAAGAAATGATGCTCAACAACCACACTTCCAAGTTGCATAGGATAAAAAGGCCCCTAGTGATTGATCTGTAATATTTAGCATGCTTTGGATTCAATCTAGCTGGTCTTTATTTGTTAGGGCAGAAATATAATATCATATTATATAAATTAACACCTCAAATTATGTAATGTAATAATCTCCACTGGAAAATCGTCCCTGTTTAAAATGATGGAAATGGTTCACATCTTTCACAACAATTTCACTTGCAAAAACCTTGGATATAAGTTTCGCTTGAGTTAGATGTATGGAGCTGATTGTGGAATTTCAAAACAAATCTTATGGCCTGATTTGATAACTAATCAAACTGCTTATGGAGTTTTTGATCTATTCAAATTGTGTAAAATACAAGGGGAGATAATACTAAATTGACAATCTTTGTAGCCATCACTTTTGGAGGTGAGCGACATGATAAGTGTATCGGCAGAGAGAGAATGAAGGAATTTATCTCTCATTTTGTTCACTCTTCTAACAAATATAGTATCTCCAACAGCTTGCTAATTCACAAGGAGCTGTACTAGTTATAGTCTATAGTCTTTAATGGATCTAGGAAGAGACTATTTGAAATCAAATTAGATAAATTTAAATATTGATGTTCAGAAAATGTTAAAATTAGGTAATGGTATTGTAAAAGTACAATTAAAAATAAGAACAATGATGTTCACAAAATGTTAAAATTAGGTAATGGTATTGTAAAAGCACAATTAAAAATAAGAACATGAGATGCAAACCATCTAACTTTGAAAAAATAAAAATACAATAATGTGCACTGCAATTAAAATATACCAAAACAAATCATAGAATCCATACAACTAGAGAATGTTGCCTCTGAATAGTATAACAAATCCTGAAGAAAACAACAATCAAATGACCTGTTCTGAAGAAAAAGCATTTACTTTGTACAACAAGAGAGTGTTGCCTCTAAATAGTTTATAGAAAGTCTGAATATTTGCCAAGAAGAGAGATAGGTAATGCAGGACAATCGAGGTCATCTGGTTATGGCAGTCATACAAAACCAGTGAAGCTCTGCGCAGAACAAGTCACTAACTAATTTGAATATTTAAAGGTCCGTAGCCTTAATATTGTTATGCAAAGCCAAACGATTATAATCACCATTGGTGGGAAGTGGAAACAAATTCACTCAACATATTTTCACAAAAACAAATGGTTTAAAATCTTCATGCCAATTCACAGTGTTGTAGACATTACAGACATTACAGAGTATAATGATTTCATAATGAAAGCTCATGATGCTACAAGATCTAATTCGGTAACATTGAAATTACACAAATCTTGAAATTCCCCATGATGATATTGTAGTTTAGTTAAAGTCAATACTTGACAATTTAACTAAGAAACTCGTAGTATTGTTTGGCCATTAGCATCAGAAATATATTATATTAAATTGAAATAAACATAACATTGAATATTAAAAAAAAAAAATATCAGTTAGATAAAAAAATTGAAATTGCCCAAGATACCATGCACATACCACTTCATGTGTTGCTCCTTTCATTCCAAGAAGCTAATTGTTGTTAGATGATCTTACATTTGTGGCAGGTGCCTTATCTAGGCTTCTAGATGTGACTGATAAAGCAGCAAAAGAAAAGCTTAGATTCTTAGAACAATATTTAAGACAATGTGACCTAACCAGAGATTCATTTTTTTCCCCTTGAAAACAGAGACTGGAAATATATTCTAGAAACTAAACATTTTAAGTACCACAAATATGCTATTTATATATCAAGCATTTACTTAATGCTATGGAAGAGGAGGAAACAAAATTATTTTTCTTCCATCATAGCCAAATGTTGGCGACTATAAAAGTTATTAAGAACCTTAGAGTATGTGTTGATTGCCACACTGCAGTAAAACTTATATCCAAGGTTGTTCCAAGTGAAATTGTTGTGAAAGATGTGAACCATTTCCATCATTTTAAATAGGGATGACTTTCCAGTGGAGATTATTGGTGATGCTGAATCCAGAAATCTGAAAAATAGGCTTGCACACCGTGTCAGGTCTCCAATAATAATGAAGGGAAATCCTTCACAGCATAACAGAAGAGGAATTTTTTTCAGATATCGAAGTTGCAAGTGCGCTGGTAGAGGTGCGCGTAATGTGGAAGCATAAAAAGGGAAAGAACCGTTTTACAGAATGCCCAAGTATTGTTGAGAAGATCGTGTAATTCTCGGATCTAAAACCGAGCGGAAGAACTGATGGCGTTGTGCGAGGGGATGGCTGCGCGCTGCCTGTGAGGGCACGTGCATGTCTGTTTTTCTTTTTGCATGTGCGCTCTTTGCCTCTGTTCGGTGCCCGTGTTCTGTTGGGGGTCATTTTTGTGCATTCGAAGTGGGGTTTCTACTTTTCTTTTTCTCTGTTTTAGCTATTGCTGCTGAAATTTGACGGAGGATTTGGCATTGGGTTGATGTGGGTTTGGTGAAGGGTGTGGGGAGCTTTGGAAGTGGTGTCAGGGCAGCGTGTAGGGTTTGGTGTTGTGGTGGAATGGCAAGGGCTTCAAAAAGTGTGGGTTTTGCTGGTGTGAAGCCATCGCAGGGTTTGCCTGAGGCTTCCTCTTTTGTGGGTGAGAGCTTTAAGCTCAAGAAAGTGAATGGCTGTTTTCTGCGGAGTCTCGATCGTCTGGTCCTGGTTATCTCTCCTGATTCGGTGCAAGAGGACATATCTTACTGGAGCCAACATGTTCTGATTTGTAAGTTCCTGGGCATTCGTATCCTTCTCTCAGCCTTGGAGTCCTGGCAGATTGAGGGTGATTTTGATATTTTGGTGGCTACGAATGGCTATTTAACGGTTGATTTTTCTTGCATTTGGATCGAAATCGTGTTTTTGAGGGAGGGCCATATTTTTACAATCATGTTGGCTTGGTCATGAAGCCCTGGCATGGAGGATTTACTGTGGCAGAGGATTTGCCTTCATGGGTTCCTGTGTGGGTCCATCTACCATGGCTACCGCTGGAGTTTTGGAGGGAGGATATTCTGCTCCAGATTGTGGCTTTGCTGGGGAAGCCAAATGCCATCGCCTAGAATACTTTGGATAAAAAAGTTTTTTCCTTTGCTCATATTTGTGTTGAAATTGACTTAAATAATCCATTGCCGGATTCTTTGGAAATTTGTCTTGGCTCTGCTTCGTGGGTTCAAAGGTTAGACTATGAGTCCCTTCTTTTTCGTTGTCGCTTTTGTCATGAGTATGGACACCTTCAGTGCCAATGTCCTCGGGCACCCAAAGCTGCAGGGGTTTCTTCTCCTCCTTCATCAGGGCCTTCAGTGGAGAAGGGGGATAAAGGCAAGTTGCCTGTGGCTGAGGGTGGGACTGATAAGGATGGCTTCATTCTTGTTAAGTTGAGGGCTAAAGGAAGGGGACAAAAACGGGCCTATAAAGATAGACAAAGTGATCAAGGTTTCAATCGTTTTGAGGTCTTGGATAATCAGGCCTTGGAAGAGGGGATGCCTGTTGAGTTTCCTTCTGGGGCCACTAGTATGGATACAGGGCTGGAGTAGGCAATTGTTGTTAAGGATATTTCTCTGGCTTTGGAGCAGGGGAATCCTGGGCTTCCTGATGCCTCTGCCGATCCGCAGGATGACATTGTATTAGCAGATTTAGCTAAGGTGGTGTTGCCTGCCAGTAAGGCATGAGGATTACCTCATGTTCTGGGGGTGCTGCAACGCCCTCTTAAGAGGGGTCATCTTGATAATTCCTCTAAAGCTAGTCGTAAAAAGGATGTGGACAAGATTAAGTCCACTGGGGATTTGTTGGTGGAATCTGGGCCGGTTAAGACCATTGATGCCCTCTTCTCTCCACCTTCCTCATGATTATTCTTTCATGGAATGCAAGGGGGTTGAATAGCACCCCCTGTCAAAAGGCTATTCAAGATTTAATTGTGGTTCATTCTTCGGATATCTTTTGTGTTCAGGGGATTAAGCTTCAGGTGGACTTCATGCTTCAGTACACTCCACGTATTTGGTCTTCTAGTCAATGTCAGTGTATTGGTTCTAGGGGAAACTCTAGAGGTCTAGCTCTTTTCTGGGATCCACGAAAGGTTGTTCCTCGTTGGTGGATTTCTAGCCATTCCTCTATTTCTGTGGTGGCTTCAGTTTTGGAATCTGGGGAGACTATTTTGGTCAGTAATATTTATGCTCCAATTGACATCCATGGTAAAATCCAGCTTTGGGCCCATATCAGGTTTGTTCGGTCTTGTGCTCCTTTTCTTCCTTGGATCATAGCTGGTGATTTCAATTATGTGTTGTGTTTGGAGGAGAAAAGAGAGGGGTTGCCTAGGCTTGGTCCTGCTTCAGATCTTTTTTGGGCAAATGTGGATTCTCTTGCTCTTGTTGATGTTAAACCCTCTAATGGAATTTTCACTTGGAATAATAGAAGGAGTGGGCTAGAAGCGATTTTTGAGCGGCTGGATAGATTTCTTGTTTCTAGTTTTTGGATAGGCGGTAGCATGGTCACTTGTTCTGAGATTCTTGATTGGTGTGGCTCTGATCATTGGCCAATCAAGTTTTCTGCTTCTTCTTTTCCTACTCAAAAGAATCCTCCTTTCAAATTTCAGCTTATGTGGCTTCAAGATCCGTCCTTGTATAACCTTGTTGCCCAATGGTGGTGGGATGGGGCCCCTACATATGGTACAACTATGTATTGTCTTGTTAAGAAGCTGCAACATATCAAGTATCATCTTAAGCGATGGAATAGGTCATGTTTTGGCAATCTTTGGTCCAAGAAAAGAGAAGTGCATGCTCATCTTGCTAGTATTCCTCGTCAAATTCATGATTTGGGATTTTCGGAGGCTCTGGGACATGCTGAGTCCCAGGCTCTGAAATTGGTGGAAGAGTGGGAGCTCCAAGACAAGATTGTCTGGAAACAAAAGGCAAGGATTGACTGACTTCAAGAGGGTGATAGGAATACTGCTTTCTTCCGTCATTCTGTGCAAGCTCATTGCAATAAGTGTTATATCTCTTCCCTTGTTAACTCTGAGGGTCTTTTGATTTCCTCACAATAGGCTTTGTCTAGAGAGGCTAGTCAGTTTTATTCTACTCTGTTTACTGAAGACTCACCTCCTGCTAAGGCTGATGAGAATATGGTCCTTACTTGCATTCCTTCTTTGATTTCTAATGATTTGAATGCTTCTCTTACTCATCTGATTTCCCTGGCTGAAGTGGAGGAGGTTGTGTTTGGGATGAATAAGGGGAAAGCTCCTGGCCCTGATGGTTTTCCAGTTGAATTTTTCCAGGAGTTTTGGGATATTGTGAAGCTGGACTTGTTGGAGGTTGTCCGAGAGTCTCTTCATAGTAAGTAGATGCTACGAGCCTTGAATGCTACTTTTCTGGTTTTCATTCCTAAAAAGGAAGGTGCTAATAGGCTTGAATTCTTTAGACCTATTGTGCTCTGTAATGTGGTGTATAAGATTATCACGAAATTGATTGCTGAGAGGCTTAAACCTTGCCTGTCCGTTGTCATTTCTGAAGAGCAAGGAGGCTTTGTGGCGGGTTGGTAAATTCTGGATGGGGTGGTGGTAGCCTCTGAGGTCATACATTCCATGGCGACCTCTTCGGAGCGGTCTATGTTCATCAAGTTGGATATGGCCAAAGCTTATGATAGAGTAAATGGAGTTTTCTTCAGAAGATTATGTTGGCCTTTGGTTTTTCTTCAGATTGGGTAAGTTGGATTTTGAGTTGTGTGACTTCCTCCTCTTTTTTAGTTATTGTGAATGGTGAACCTTTAGAGCCTTTTGGTTCTACTAGGGGCCTTCGTCAAGGGGACCCGCTCTCTCTTTATCTGTTTATTATTATGGCAGAGGGGCTGAGTCAGTTTCTTAAATTTCAGGTTTCTCAAGGTCTGATTCATGGTTGGCAATGGGGCTTGGGTCTGCCAATGATTTCTCATCTCCAGTTTGTGGATGATACTTCTCTTATGGGGTTGGCTCGTATCCGAGAAGCTAAATCCTTTAGGCAAGCTTTGGATATCTACCTTGCTACTTCGGGTCAGAAAGTCAATGAGCAAAAGTCTTCTATTTTCTTTTTTAATATGCCTCAGGCTATCCAAAGGCGGATTGCATCTATTTTGTGGTTTCAAATTGAGTCTCTTCCCTTGGTCTATTTGGGTATTCCTCTTTCTATTGGATGTCAGCCTAGGTCCTCATGGCAGATGTTGCTTGACAAGCTGAGGTGGAAGGTTACTCATTGGACTCATCGGTGGTTGTCTACAACTGCTAGAGTGAGTCTTATTACATCCCTAATTTCTGACTTGCTATACTTTTACTTATTACTTGGGCATAAGTAAAACTTGTTGTGATGTTATAGATTTATGACAGGATATGACATGAAATTATAATGAATATCATTTATGAAATCATGGAAATGATTATGTTATTGTCGATTTAATATCTATATGATGAGATTTGATTTATTAGTTGAATTAATTGAATAATGATGCACTGATTGCATATTATTTGATGACAAGTGAAATAGGTTACAAGTTATCAGATGACTCTCACAGTAGAGAGAGAGAGAGAGTATCTTTCGAGAAGAGAGATATAGACCTTAGATTACGAGTGGTCTATTTGCCAAATGAGTTTAGTGTTAAATGATAATGTGAACCAATGAGTCGTATGAGGTAAGTCTTGTCTTTCTAGTTACTTTCGAATCTAATCGACAGGTACTCGATATCTTGTTTATCATCTAGTCAAGTCGATGGTGAGTCGACATAGTCGTTTGTAAAGTAAATGTCACAGACGTAAAACGGTTGTGTTATTCTTCTTGTGATACTTGAGGTTTTACTGTCACTTCTTAAATGTCAAGATGTTCTCATCAAGTTAGATGATGCGAATATTGTCGACGGATTGTGATGGGGAGGTAAACTCGACCCATTCACATCATCCAAAATTCTTAGTGATCAAAATGGGACATATAGAGGAGTTTTTAACAACGTCGGGTAGAGGTTTTTCATAGCTATGTGATCACTAAATGAAATCTAAAATCTTGTTTTGCGTTACGCCCAATCCGTTGTGATTGTCGTTAAAAAATGCCTTGGACATATGTTGTGAACTCTTTCCTTTTTGGAAATTGATGGATGTTGAATTAGAAGCCAAGGCGTGTTATAACCTATTTTGGTCATTATTTGGGGGAATATGCCAAATCACATTTTGGTAAACGTGAGGTATTTCCTTATTCCTGAAAGATGTCGATATTCTTGTCGAAGCTTGAGTAGGGACATGCTTAAGTTCTGTTGTTTTTGATGTCTTCCATTTCGAATGTGTCTTCTTCCTTCGAGCTTAAGATTTTGAGTTATCATTAATCTAACCTTTATTTTCTTTATTAAGTTGGCCTTTATTCATTCTCTTATTCGACTTTAGAGATGCTTTATGCATTTATTACCTACCACCTTGCAAGAACTTAAATCCACAATTCAGAGTAGTTGCAAATTCAGAGGTTAGAAGCCTTCATGTTCGAGAAAGTGGACGGAGTTGTTATACCCATCAGCTGCCATGTCGCCAACAAGAACCTCCACAATGTGGAGTGGTCGCTTAAAGAGAGGGATCAGGATAGCATGTAGAAAATAGATTTCCTACTGTTTAGGCATGGACGATAGTATGAGTGCCGAGATTCCTTCACCATGCATAGGATGGGGATGGTATTTCTGGGGAAAGGAACAACATTTTTAGGGGACATTGCCCGGGGGTGAGTAGAATAGCGAGCATAGCTCTTAACAAAAAAAGAGAGAAGAGTGAATGAAGATAGTGTAAAGAGGAAATAATGAACAGTAGTGGAAAACAAGAGCCCTTCGTGAACATCAACAAAGGATCCTCGGTAGTTCTCCATTAGGTTTCTTTCTATTCACAAGGTCTTTAAATACTATGAGAAATGCATGTTAAATGCTAGACTTTGTAGTAATTGTGAGTCGATGCTTTATGTCTACAAGGTCGTCATCTTTGGATGATAATATTGCTCGATTCTAGTTCGTTAGGATTGTTTTTATCTCTGTATAAAACTTAGACAGAGATTTAAGGAATGTTTACATTGAGATTTTATCTCTAATATATATATATATATATATATATATATATATATATATATATATATATATATATATATATATATATTAAAAGTATATGCTCTTCAGATTATTTAAATCGTATGACTCTGTCAAAAATAGTTATAACATCATTTTTCTTTGTTCACGTCTTTGATTACAATTTGGAAATAGTTCAAGCAATTTCTATGGATATTAGAAAGACTTAGGATTCATGTTTTTGAAATCTTAAGTTCTTTTTAAACATCGACTCTAACATACTCGGTACGTGATTGAATCTCCCTATGATTTTGTGAAATCTTTATGAGAGTAATGCAAATTGCTAGTGAGAATCATAGCTTAGGTTGCTCAAAAGGATTTAGTCTTTAATATTGATCTAAAGGCTTCTTTGGATATATTTATGTTTATGAGAAACAACTCAGACAGTAAACATAGGTTGACAATAGTATAAACTAGTCTTTTTGCATTATTTGATATCAAGTCAATCAAAGACAATATTTTAAACTTATATGGAACCACAAGAATAGTTATAAATATGATTTCAATGTAAAGGGAGAATAACTTCGTTATAAAGGATTGGACAACCTCTTAGTGGTTAAAACCTTGGAAAACAATCTTCTTTCTAGTCAAGAGTGGTGAAAAACTAGAAATGACCTTGTAGTCAACATAAGACCTAGAGATTAATCCTTTTGCTCACTAAATTGTTACTTTATGGGAATATACGGTTGTTCTTCCATTATGATGGTATGAGAAGGATAAGACCTATAAATTGACCCGATAGGGAGATTTTATATTCTATACCTACGTGATCACTAGAAAGATTGACAATGAAAAGGAGCAAATACTCTATCTATGAATGTTTATTCTTACTTGACAGGGAAGAATATGCAAGTCTTAAGATGTCTCAAAAATATTATCCTCTTGTATTTTTAATGTCAATAGGAGAATACTTTGCTCTAGGGATGTTCAAAGAGAATGGATTTTCCCTACATCAACTTAGAATAAAAACACTCGTTTATAGTTGACTCTATATAGTTCAATATGAAAAAGGAGAAGAACTTTAAATATGTTTTCAATGGATAACAAATGGGATTAGATTGCCAACCAGTTACAGTCCAACTAAACTTGGGAGAAGCTTAGACTTGGAGTTGAACCATTTGGCATTATTGTTAGGCTTATTTGGAAATGATCTTTAGGTCAAAAGAAGACTAAAGGAAAGTTGTTTACTTAAACTCTATTCTTGATCTTCCATTGTCATAGAAAAGGAAATACAAAACACTAGAGTGACCCAGTAGGGTAAGGTTATAAATTATACCTTTTGGGGTTACAACTTGTTTTAGTTGATTATGTATGGATCGACAAAGAAGGTCGAGAACCCTAATCTGGTAATGCTCATGTCTATCTTATTGAAAAGAGATTTGTTACTAGTCAACAATGATTAACCTTAGGTAGGGAAAACTATTTGTTGAGTTACAAGTCAATTTGAAATACAAGTCGTAAGTGTCAGATTTTGCAAACATGCAAGAGGTACCATTAAATGGTTAGCCAAACATTAAAATCATTATATCTTTTTATCACAACTTCTCTAAGCTATTACTTGTCGACAAGGGGTGAATCTCAAATGTTGCAAAGATGCAAAGAGAGATACCTAAGAATGGATAGTCAATCCATAATGATTAATAGAGCAATGACAGTGTCTTGTGAATTCACCTAAGTTAGAAAGACTAGATTGGAGTTGGATAAAACTCTTTAGTTAAACCTTGACTTAACCTAGATATGGTAATTTTTATATTAAGACATTGAGATCATTATTTAGATCGTGATTGAAGGGTCAAGTGCCCTGACTATGTGTAATTATTCTTACTTGTAAGAAGGGAATTAGTTTCCTAGACTATATTGCTTAACCTGGGTAAGGTTATCATCTTAGTCGTAAATAATCTATCTATATTTATTATGAGACAATAAGTCATGGACCTTGGGTATTGCAATGATGCAATGAGAGTCCTTCTAAAGGAAGAAAGACGAAAGAAAAAGTCTATGGATTTGAGATAGTGAAAGAAAACATGTATTGGGTCGGGAAGACTAAATTGTTGAAATCATCATGACTTCATAAGTTAAACATAGTTGACCAAGTCAAACTATAGGAATATGATAGTATCCAAGTCGAGTTGGAGTGGGTGAACATTACGACAACGTTCATTGTGAACGTCAATTTATATTGAAAACTATGGCCATAGTAATGCATATGTCTTTGCATGCATTATCGGTTCACTGTATCTGGATTGCACATCCTATCAGGAATCATACTTAGCTAGAGGGTATCTAGGGTTGTATGATAGATAGAGTTGTGTAAGATACAACACTATGTACTCAGAAAGGCAAATTACCACTGGTCACCTTGGTCTATACTTCTCGTGAAGGGTAGGGACACTTCTTATGTGGAAGTTGTGTGGGAGACCACCGGTCTATGGTTGGAGATAAATCACTGGAAAGATACTCTCTCTCTCTCTCTAGCAGAAGACATGCTGAGGCTTGTGATAAAGATGTCAGATTTTCGGATGCAGTATATCTTTGAGACTTGTGTTTCTTGAAACTAAGTAAAACATTATCTGATTCAGGTATTTATAATTGATTTACTTTTGTAAACATTGTACTTGAGAAAGACAATATAGATGATTGTATTTGTAATGAGATATCTTGTAATTGTAGTTACTCGACTATATGTTGAATAAAAGAAAAATTTTCTCTGTCTCATTTTTACCTTGTAAATTTACTTTATGATGAATTTTTGGTTTTTACTATATTTTTAGAATGTGGATGTTACATATGGTATTAGAGCTATCGGGTTCAACACTAGGGCTTATGATTCCACTGTGCTAACCTATAGTCAACATTATGCGGTTAGCTAATGTTCAAATTTTCTTATGTCAGAATGACGTGGTGAAGAACCAAGAAAACAGCTAGGAAGTCTGTTCCCCAGCATTTGCCTAAATTAGTGGTTAAGAAGAAACCTATCGAGGAGGTTAAACTTAAAGAGCATATTACTTACTCTTAAGGTGTATGGCTGGAGGATTCAGAGACTTTTGCTGATGCGCTTAAGTGTATTTGGCTAGAAGGAAAACAACGTTTTGAACTAGCCAAGAATCCTACTATTTCTACCAGTGTAGTAAAACCTAGTAAACTGTAGCCAATTACAACATGTCACTCGAAGGTTGATGTGATACTTCCATTTTAGGAAAAAGGTGTTGGAGTACTTGTGTGTACATCGACCCTCTATATTTGTTAAACTGGAAGATTGTAAAACGACAGTGACATATAGTCTTGTCATATCAACTATATTAATAAGGATGTGGTCACTCCTAAATACTTTATAATAAAGATGAGAATGTTTTATACCAATCTTTGGATTATTATGAGATAAATATATTTGATGTTTAGAGTCGCTTTAGATTCAGAAAAACTGTTAGGTAACTTATTTATTTGGCATGAGGAAAAATGAGAGCATGTTTCATACTAGAACCAAACCAAGGTGAAAATCTAGAACAGAATAAACCACTAGTTAATCTCTTGATCAATTAGAGCAATCCTAACCTTGTTTAAAACCAAGGAGATACCTAGTATTTCGGAAAAGAAAGTATGAGATCAAGGAAACCCTGAAGAGGGAAAATGAGATTTCTCATGGGATGAGAAAGGAAAATCACCAAGAATATGGAGTGAATAATGTAAATCCTAAAACTCTAGACCCTAAAAGGAAGCAAAGGATAGGCTTGCCCTAGAACTGTTCTAGACATGAAGAAAGTCATTTCACCAAAGTTGATGGAACAAGTGATGGAATCAACTGAAAATCTTATTCCTATTAGAATTCTGGGACGAGTTACCTAGAAAAGTACCTTATCTTATGACAAATTTAGGACTAATGGAATCAAAAGCCCCTTATAAGAATTATTGGCTAAAAGGTTTGATTAGATCTAGTATGTTACCATGGGGTGCACTAGATATTGTTTTTGTCAAGAAGGACATAACTCTACAATTGTGTATTTAGTGTCGTATGCTCATTAAAACCACGATAAGGAGCAAATATCTTTCACCACGTAATGGTGACCTCTTTGATTAGATTGGTAGAACTGAAGTGATTGAATGGTGATCAATATGTCATCAATCAAGATTGAAGGATGAGGGTACCCTTGAAACAACTTTTAGACAAAAATGGGCACCGTGAGATTGTAGTGTTGTCTATTGGACGTGCAAATGCCTTGTCGCATTCATGAAACACATGAACAATGTGTTTAGAGGTTATTTAGACTTGTTTGTTCCAAGTCTTTACGAAGATATACTTATTTATTTTTAGCATGAAGGAGAACTTTATCCTTTTGTGCAAGTGATTCTATAATGGTTAAGAGAAATTACAATAGCATGAATGCTATGAAATTCCTATTCTGAAGGACAGTATGAGGGAAAAATTGATGCCTCAGGAGATGGTTTAAGGGGTGTACCTTTACATGATGAGTAAATTTAGCAAGCTCTTGTGGTAAATTTAAAAGATTCAAGGTATGATAGGTTTTCATTTTGAGTCTCACAAACTATTGAGTTTCAGAGAAAGAATATGTGTTTCTAATTCTTCTGAAATAAGAAAACTGGTGTGGAAAAGAAGTTCATATTCCACCATACCCAGGACATCTAGGGGTAACTAACTACTAACAGATATAAAAACCTCTTTAATTCTTGAAAGGAATAAAGAATGATGCTACAAGATTAGTAGCATATTGTCTAGAAGGCCAGAGGGAAAAAGTAGAACATCAACACCTGAAGGATTGTTGTACCCACATGATGTGCCATAGAGGAAATGGCAAGTTATTAGTATAGACTTTGTGCAAAGACTTCCCATGTCTGGGAATAAACACAATGTCAATATGAGATTGATAAACTCTTGATGGTAGCACATTATATACTAGGGAATTGGACTGATGGAGCATCAGTGTTAGCACACAATTTGTGCACGATGTGTTTAGATTGCATGGTTTCCTGAGAAGGTTATCTCAGATAGAAATGCGCGTATAATGACAAGATTTTGGCAAATTTGTTCTCTATGCTAAGGACTGAAATTTAAAAGAGTGTAATGTATTATCCTGTGAACAGATGGTTAAACTAAGGAAGTTAACCAAGTTTTAGAAGATTTGTTCCAAACATGTTGCATGGATTAGCAATACAAGTAGGGAGACTACTTATCACATGAATATTTGACAATACCTAACTTTTGCTATTAAGATGGCTTGAATTGAAACATTGGACAGAAAGCTGCCGAACTCCTATAAGCTAGGTAAGCTAGAAGATAGGATTAACATTAGTCCAGAAATGTTATTAGAATGGATGAAAAGATTTAACTAATCAGGAAAGATCGGTGGAAATTGATAATGAATAGAAAATTTACGTTACTGATTAAGCGTACACCAAGACAATTCTCAGTTAGAGAGGGGAAATTCTTTTAAGGGTTAAACCCCTAAAAACATTTCCTAAAGAATGGAATGTATTCTAAACTAGTTCCTAAGTATAAAGGACCCTTTTAAACTTTAAGGTTAGAAATTCTATTGATATCTAGAATCAATCTATCACCAGTTATTGCTAGGAGGCATCATGCTTTTTGTGATATATATATGAGAAATATATTTATGTAATATATGAATACTATAATCTATGAATGATTTAAAAGTTCAAGAACCTAGGAAAGGTTAAGATCAAGCTTCTGAAATACTTGAAGATCATAAGCAATGCTTGTGTAACATAAAGGTTATGAAGTTTAAGGTCTAGTGGGACCAGTATGCATAGAATAGTTTTGCATGGGGGGAGAAATTACCATGAATTCTAGCAGAAATTTCCTCATTTACTTTATGCTGATAGCAATTAAACAATGAATATGCTTTTAAGTTGCGTTTTGATGCTTTATATCATCGAGGATGATGAATCTTTAGGGGAAGGATATGTTACATCCCTAATTTCTGACTTGCTATTCTTTTACTTATTACTTGGGCATAAGTAAAATTTGTTGTGATGTTATAGATTTATGACAGGATATGACATGGAATTATATTGAATATCATACTCCATACTCTATTGTCTTCGGCACTGAAGCCACCTTGCCAATAGAGTTAGAGGATCATCCTTAGACATTTCTTTGCATAATCTCATCACTGATGAAATATATTAAATGGAATGAGTACATGAGCTTGAACTCCTAGACGAACTTCATCTCAATGCATTGAATCACCTCAAAGGATACTAGAATTAGTTGTGTTGTAGTTATAACAAGTGCATCCACAATAGAGAATTTGAAGCTTGTGATCTTGTATTCAAGCCCCCACTTCTCATGATCAATTATTAATCATTCATCCTCCCATCCCCCTAATCCCTAAATCTCATGATCCCTCTCACCTTGGGTTATCCACTCAAGCATCATCACCTCCTTTTATCACATTCCCTCCATCCCCTTGAATTATCCCCACTTTGCACTTTCATGAGTACCATTCCCCATATCCTAGTTCATTGGGTTTTCTCAACCAAGATCCCCCAACCACCCACTCCACCAAATCCATTTATTTCATTTTTCTTCCCTTCATCCCCTATCTTCCACATGTGCCTTGATTTTTCTCTAGAATGGGGGTATCCCCTCACTGACTCATGCATAGAAAGGGTGCATAGACAAATACCCCTCTCATTGTATGACCCTAAGTATATCCCCAGATGGTTGAACATTCCACCCCTTTCACATCCACATGCCTTCCAAAAATTATACAACTTAACCCTCCTCCAAACCCCCTATATCATTTGCCTCTTCATGCATCATGGTCATGGCTTCTCTCCTCATTCAATAAAAATGCACTATGTTCCCCTCCTATCTACTCCTTATTTGGGAATGATCATATCCCTCTTCCCCAACCCTTATCATATCCCTCTAAATTCACCCTTAACCTAGATCATAACTTCCCTCAAACCCCCTTGAATTCAACATTGCACCATTGGATGATCAACCTTTCTATGTGTTTTCTTTCTTGAGGTTGTTGATTTGTTTGTATTTATTTGTGTCTTTATGTACATAGTCCCATCTACATACTCCACCAAGGCCACCATGGTCCATCATACCATGTTCTGTCTTAAGGACATGTTGTTGGGATATCTCTTTTTCATATCTTTTTTACTTTTCCTTGGCCTATTTGCATCATGCTTTGTCATTTACCCTTTTTTTATTTTTCTTATTTTGAGGTAGTCCTTTTATCCATAAACCACCAAGTCACCTTCATCCTTATATCCTGACACATCCTATTTTATGTTATAGCAATAAAGTTTCTCAATACATTTGGAATAACCCCAATGATTCTCTACAAATACCTATAATCACTAACATCCATTTTCATCATACCTCATAAGCACATCAAAATTTCCTCAATCATTACCCTTCACTCCATCCTAAAAATTAACATCCTAATACTTAGGGCATGATTAAAATTCTTTCTCATCATTCACCCCTTCTTATACATGCACCTTTTCACCATATCTTTATCACTACCATTCATCCATTCATCTATCCCTCACCACTACTTATCTCTTCTCATCATCCCTAATTCAATCCATCATTCACAACTAACCCTCTTAACATCCACCTTTATCATTCATCCCTAGCATCTTTACTAACTATTCATTTCATACATTTTGAGAGCACATCCATGTTCTTCAAACCCACAGGCCGTCTTGAGGGGGCATCAAGGCTCCACCTAATCATCCAAAATCAAGATTAACATTTTGAATCTAAAATCCTTCCAAGTGTTGAAATATTAATAACAATGTTAATTATCGAGTCCTTTCAATCAATTTAATCAATCATGTCTAAATCACCAATCAGTTTTGAAATCATCGAAACACTTGGGGCATATTATTACCAATGTTATCCCACCAAGTACCTATATTTACTTTCTTTGAAATAACATTGCTTCTCCTAGTCGCAACACCATTTCAAAGAGGGGTAAAATGGACACTTAAAAATGACCACATATTATTAAATGACATATTTGACATCACTTTTGAGACTTTTGACACTTTTCAACACCATCCTAATCCCATCCTAACGACATACATCTTAATATCAATTAATCAGATAAATTATATTTATTTAATTAATAAGGATTATCCTTTTAACTTTCCCTCCATCATTAAAATAATTAAATAAATTATATTTATTTAATTAAAACTAATTTCCTAGTTCCCTCTACACTAATTAATGATATAATTAAATTGTATAATTAATTAGTCTAAAAATCCTATTCTAATCCCTTATATCTCATCCTTATCCATTATCTCAAATAAATGAATTTAAAGTTCATCTAGTCACATGACCAGCTAAAGATTGTCTAGATTCATTAAGGTCCTAAACACTCTCACAAAAGTCAAACTAACTTTATATCTCCACCATTCATTGACATACCACATCTTTTAATCCTAGCCATTCACAAAGGATAAGACAGAAGTTTCCATCCTTGCCCTAATTTTTTTTTAATCCTAGCCATCCATCCATCTTTAATCTCAACCATTCATCCTTATAGAACCCCACAAAGGCTTCTAATCTTGCCCTAATTTGTCTCATTCAATCCTAGCCATCCAATCCAAATGGATCCTAACTCTCTATTCCTCTACCTCAAATATAAAAATTTAGTCTTTCCTCTCATCCAAGGTATCAAGAATAATCTATAGGTACATGTGTCATACTGTCATACTAATGAGTTCACTAGAGCACTTGAACATAGCAATCATTATCAACACTTTATCATTTGGAGCCATCATTCACATCTAAGGAAAGCCATTGAGTTTTGTTTGATTTTGCATCACTATAGTTTCCTTTTCTTTCATGCTCCAATCTAAAGTAGGGGCAACCTATTAACTTAGCTTTGCATTCTGATCATATGATTTATTACCCTACACAATCATGTTCTCCATTTTTTTAATATTAAAGTGCAATGTAAGCACTAAATATAACTATTTCAGCTCTAAATTGTTATTAATTTCTAGTGATTTGTTAGTGTTTATAATAAAAGAAAACCTTAAATAGCTATAGACCTGAATATGAAGCTCAAATGTCATGTAAGTATGATGAATATTTGCTTTTGTGGGTGTAGGTCTCAAATCCAATCAGAAGTTAAGGAAGCATTGAAAAAGACTCTTTGTTCTCTCATCTTTATTCATTGCCATAATTGAACTCCATTTGTTTGGCAGTTTTTCAAATATTATTCCACTCTATGTGTGGAAGAATAGAGTGAACATCTTATTTATGAATTGGGTTCCATAAAGCATTATGAAGTGGGCTCCCTTGAACAAATAATGTTGCAGAATATGAAGCACTCATCTCTGGAAACAAACTAGCCATCTAACAAAATATTCATTACCGACAAATCTTTTGACTCTCAATTGGTTGTCAGGCAAGTCAATGATGAGATCCTTACAAAAGATGAAAGGCTTGTGTCTTAAATATGCATAGTGGATAGCCTCAAATATTACTTCCTAGCTATATCTTTTGCACAAGTCCCCTACATCAATAATAAGGCTACTAATGACATGGCTACAATTAGGTCTCTATTGGAAATAACACCTAATACCCAAGAACATCAATTTATAGTTGAATAGATCATGATCCCCACATATGATGTTCCAAAATCTGAAATGGTGTGTGAAGTTATTGGTCCCAATCCCCCATGGCATAATGAGATCTATACCTATCTTAACAATAAAACCATCTCACCTAATCTATCCTTTAACCAACAAAAAAACCCTCATTTGTTGAGCCTTACACTTTACTCTCGTTGGTGGAACACTCTATCATAGGGGCTATGATGACACCCTACTTATATGTTTTAACTTAGATCAAGTTGCGTTAGTGATCCAAGAGGTGCACAATGGTATTTGTGGTGCTCACACATATAGAATGGCCTTAGCCAATAAATTACTCTGAATAGGATATTATTGGCCCATAATGGAATTTGATGCATGTAAGTACATTAAAAAGTGTGTTACTTTCTAGAAGCATGAAAACTTAATTCATGCACCATCACAGCATCTTCAACTAATAACCACACCATGGCCATTCTCTACATTAGGCCTCAACTTTATTGTCAAGATAAACCATCCTCCTCCAATAGACATAAATCATCATTATCGCTACAAAATATTACACCAAATGGGTTGAAGTTGTCCTACTCACTTACACCACTAGAACCCAAATCTCCAAATTCATACTCCACCACATCATTTGTCATTATGGTACACCCTCCACCATCATTATATATAATAACAAGTCCTTCAAACACCATGAAGTGCATACCCTTTGTGATGAATTCCACAGTAAGCACAACTGGTGCACTCCATATTACCCACAAGATAATGACCAAGATGAGGTGTCAAACAAAACCCTCACCAAAATACTTTAAAAAATTGTTAATTACATTGGTTGTGACTGACCCCTTGAAATCATCCCTTTCCTATGGGTGTATTTCACCAACATCTGTACCCCCATTGGCACCACTCCATACTCCATTATCTTTGACACCAAAGCCATCTTGCCAATAGAGTTCAAGCTATCATCCTTGCACATTTCTTTGCACAATGTCATCACCAATGAAGAATACTAAGTGACATGGTTACATGAGCTTGAACTCCTAGATGAAATCTAGCTCAATGCATTGGATCACCTCAAAGTATACTAGAATCGATTGTACCATAATTATAACAAGTGTATCCACAATAGAGAATTTGAATTTGGTGATATTTTACTCAAGGTCCCTCTTCTTGTAATCACCTTTCAATCATTCATCCCCCCATCCCCCTAATCCCTCAATCTCTTGATCCCTTTCTACTCAAGACTCATCACATTTTTTATCACATTCCCTCCATCCCCTTTCATTATCCCCACTCTACACTTTCATTGGTAGCATCCCCCTTCTTTTCTTCATTATGATTGATCAACCAACATCCTCCAACCACACACTCACCCACATCCATTCATTTCATTTCACTTTCTTCATCTCCCATCTTCCACATGTGCCTTGATTTTTCTCTAGACCGGGGGCATCCCCTTGTTGACTCACACTTGGAAAGGGTTCTTGGAGAAATACCTCTCTCATGGCATGACCCTAAATCTACCACCACATGGTTGAACATCCCACCCCTTTAACACCCACATTCCTTCCAACTATTTGTACAACTTAACCCTCTTCCCAACCCCCTACATCATTTCCCTCTTCATGCATCATAATCATGGCTTCCCTTCTCATTGGGGAAAAATGCATCGTGTTCCTCCTCCTATCTACTCCTTATTTGGGAACCATCATATATATCCTCCCCAACCCCTATTATATCCCTTAAACTTAACCTTTAACCTAGATCATACCTTTCCTCAAACCCCCTTGGCTTCAACATTGCACCATTGGATGATCCACCTTTTTGTGTGTTTTCTTTCTTGAGGTTGTTGATTTGTTTGTATGTCTTGATGTTTTAATTTTTATATGTATGCATGTATTTATGCTTTATGTACATAGTCCCATCTACATACTCCACCAAGGCCACCATGGACCATCATATCATGTTTTGTCTTAAGGACATGTTGTTGGGATATCTCTATTTCAAGTCTTTTTATTTTCCTTGGCTTGTTTACATCATGCTTTGTCATTTACCCTTCACTTATTTTTCTTATTTTTTAGGTAGTCCTTTTATGCATAAAACACCATGTCACCTTAATCCTTATATAATGTCTCATCTTGTTTTATGGTATGGGAATGAAGTTGCTCAGCACATTTAGAATCTCCTCAATGATTCCTTGCATATACTTGCAATCACCAACATCCCTTCTCATCATACCTCATAAACACATCAAAATCTCATTAATCATTACCCTTTACCTCATCCTAAAATCAACATGCAAGTACTTAGGGTATAATTAATCATTTCTCATCATTCCCCCCTTCTTATATCTATGCCTTTTCACTATCTCTTTATCACTAGCATTCATCCATTCATCTACCCCCCACCACTACCCATCTCTTCTCATCAACACTAATTCCATCCATCATTCGCAACTAACCCTCTTAATGTCCACCCTTTTTATTCATCCTTAACATCTTTACTAACTATTTATTTGATCCATTTTGAGAGCACATCTATGTTCTTTAAACCTACTTATCCTCTTGAGGGAGCATCCCTCCACCTAATCATCCAAAATCAAGATTGAAATTTTGAATCAAAATTCCCTCCATGTGTTGAAATATCATAACAAATCTTAATCATCCAATCCTTTCAATCAATCCAATCAATCAAGTCTAAATCACCAATCAATTTTAAAATCATCAAAACACTTATGGCATATTATTACCAATGGCATCCCACCAAGTGCCAATATTTACTTTCTTTTAAACGACATTACTTCTTCTAGTCACAAAGCCATTTCAAAGAAGGACAAAATGTAGACACCCAAAATTAACCACATCCTAAATCACACATCTAACATCACTTTCGACACCATTTCAATCCCATCATAACCACATATGTCTTAATACTAATTAGTTAAATAAATTATATTTATTTAATTAATTACGATTATCCTTTTAACATTCCTTCCATCATTAAATTAATTAAATAAATCATATTTATCTAATTAAAACTAATTTCCCACATCCCTCTACACTAATTAATTAAATAATTTTATTATTTAATTAATTAGTCTAAAAATCTTAAATCCTATTCTTATCCCTTATCTCCAAATAAATGAATTAAAAATTCAACTAGTCACATGACCAACTAAAGGTTGTCTAGAATCATTAAATCTAGACACTCTCACAAAAGTCAAACTAACTTTACATCTCCACCATTCCTTGACATGACATTTTTTAATCCTAGCCATTCACATAAAGATAAGCCTTAGAAGTTTTCATTTTTCCCTAGTTTTTCTCATTTAATCCTAGCCATCGATCCATCCATCCTTATAGAATTCCTTAGAAGCTTCCATCCTTGCCCTAATTTTTGTCATTTAATCCAAGCCATCCATCCATTTTAATCTCAACCATTCATCCTTATAGAACCCCATAGAAGCTTCTAATATTGCCCTAATTTGTCTCATTCAATCCTAGCCATCCAATCCAAATGAATCATGACCCTCAATTCCTCTACCTAAAATCTATAAATTTAGGCTTTCCTCTCATCCAAGGTGTCAAGAAGAATTTGCAAATACATGTTGTCATCCTAATGAGTCCACTAGAGCAATTCAACATAGGAATAATTATCAACACTTTATCATTTCGAGCCATCATTCACATCCAAGAAAAGGTATTGAGCTTTATTTGATTTTGCATCACTATAGTTTCCTTTTCTTTCATGCTCCATCTGGGATAGAGGCAGCCTATTAGCTTAGGTTTGCATTCTTAACTTATGTTTTACTACCCTACGCAATCATGTGCTCCATTTTTTTAATATTAAAGTGCAACGTAAGCACTAAATATAACTATTTCAGAGAAATTCTTTCATGCTCCATCTGGGATAGAGGCAGCCTATTAGCTTGGGTTTGCATTCTTAACTTATGTTTTACTACCCTACGCAATCATGTGCTCCTTTTTTTTAATATTAAAGTGCAACGTAAGCACTAAATATATCTATTTCAGAGAAATTATTATTTATTTCTAGTGATTTGTTAGTGTTTATAATTTAAAAACCCTAAATAGCTACAGACCTGAATATGAAGCTCAAACGTCATGTAAGTATGATAAATTCGCTTTCGTGGGTGCAGGTCTCAAAGCAGATCAGAAGTTAAGGGAAGCATTGAAAAAGACTCTCTGTTCTCTCATCTTTATTTATTGCCATCGTTGAACTCCATTTGTTTGGCTGTTTTTCAAATATTATTCCTCTCTGTGTCTAAGAATAGAGTCAGGATGGATGAGCTACTCTTAGAGCCAAGGGATGAGTCTAGGAGCAGGGTCTACATGGAATGTCGGAAGAATCACACCCTTCGGCTTCCCTATCCCTATCATGCCTCTCCCTATCATGCCAAAGATGGATGTGGAGAGTTCAAGGCCTGGCCAGAGGATGAAATGATATGCCAGGCCTGTAATTGTCACCGTAGTTTCCACATAAAAGTAGAGTACATGGAATGTCAGAAGAATCACACCCTTCAGCTTCCCTATATTTGCAAAGATGGATGTGGACAGTTCAAGGCCAGCCAAGATGATGAAATGAGATGCGAGGCTTGTCATTGTCACCGTAGTTTCCACAGAAGGGTAGAGTACGATTAGGTCGTACAGTAGGCCAATGAGTCAATTTAAAGCTTAACAGTTGTACCTCGTTGTTATTTGAGGCATTCTGAACCTGTAAGAGGCTATTATTGTGGTTAGCATGTATGTTGAAAATATCTATTATACAGAATCATCTATACAAAAACTTTAGAATTTTTAATAACTGTTTTGCATGGAGAATTGAGCTTTAACATTTTAAAAATGTTTTAAATGGGCTATTCTTAAACATCATCCATTTCAACAGTCAAAGGTTAATTTTGTCCAATAAAAATAAGACAAGTATTTACCACTTTTTGTTGTGATTGAGATGTAAAATTGTTGGTGATTGTTTGAGCATTGAAGTGGATGATGTTTAAGTAGAGTGTTTTAAATGAGGCTTTATGTAGAAAAAGGTTTAAACAATTTGTATATTGTGATTAATTTGTGAAATGTTTATAAGGGAGTGGTTGCTCACATAAGCAACCAAAGGGATAACCACAAAACAATAGTTATTTATTTTAGATATTTTTTAAAAAGGTAAAGAATAATAAGAATACTAATTACAAAAAATATGGAACATAAACATTATAAAATATTACATATTTAAAAAAATAAAATACATTCAAGATATTATGTTTACATTAAATCATTTAAATAATTCTTAAATATTTTTTCAAAAAAAACTAGTGATATTGAAAAGCATTTAGACTATCTTCTGGGTTCTCATTATATCCAAATGCCCTTCTCAATATTAATTTGTGAGATAATTCATTTTGTATATCACAAAATGTGATTGGAAATATTGATGCATTTTTTATATTTTACATAATATATATTTTTTAAAAGTTTAAATATTTTATGCTTTTGCAATTGATAATGTAAATACAACAATCTTGGACTTTTGATCCATCAACATTGTGAATACAAATATTATAGATAAAGACTTTTTATATTCAGTCTAAGATATAATTTGATGAATAGATTCATATATGCAATCATTTAATTATTTTTTAGTAAATACAATTTCATAGGACTAGGTGTTGTAAACCTTGCAAGTCCTAATGTTGTTGCAATTACTAAATATTTGCCAAATATGCAAATGGCACGCATGGAGGGAATTTTGAAATTCTTTTGTTGGCATTCTCTACCATGTATCAATGGTCTTATGGTAGTTATAAGAAAACGTTGAAGAAGGGGATTGCAAGTTGGACTATGACTAATATATTTGATTGGCTATTTTTAGTCATTTGTATGAGGTGTGTAAGAGGAATAATGACACCCACATGGAGCACTTGGGAGTTACACTTGACCCCTTTGGTCAAAAATATGAAATTAGAAACTTTATTTTTAAAGCTATGGCCAACAAAGCCTAGAGTATAACATAATTTTTTGATTTAAAAAATAATACATGTTTGAAATTTATGAATGTTTCTCAATATATATATCATTCATGAATTCAAATATAATTTATGTACAAAATAAATAATATTTGTAATGAGGAATAAATTACATTTTTAAAATTGTGAGTATTTCCTTTAAAAACCCTTTTGTTTTATTGAATTTGGTTTAAGAAAGTCTATTAGTTTTAAGATTAAAGTTGTGGACATTTTCAAGATAAACTAAGCAAGTGATTTTATATTTTTTTGGAAAGTTTGGAGATTCCCACTTGGCTAAGGCATTTTTTTAGAAGGGAATGGACAAATTTGATCTCAAAATGTTAGCACATTTTCCATCCAAATATAAATCTAAATCCAAGTGTTAGTAGATTTTCATCCATCAAGTATTTTTGTCATTATCATTTCTTGGCCCATTATGATCTTGCACTTATCCATGTTTTTCCAAGTTATATCTTATGTTTATGATAATTATTCTACTTACATTTATTTAGATTTGTATGTACTTCAATTTCTTCTCCATGAGGTTAATGTGGATTTATGCTTAGTTTTATTTCATTTGTTATAAGATATTGGTTATTATAGCTTGCTTGATATGTGGGATAATAAGCTATTATTAACCCTTACTCAAATGAGAGATTTATGTAGTCGATCTTGTGTTTTCAGGGATAGAAAATGACAAACACATCTAAAATGGAGATCAATAAGTTCAATGACACTAACTTTAATCTTTACAAGTGTTAGTAAACAAATTTGCCATTGTGATATTTTGTTAAATTTAATGCAACTCATCTAATGGGTAGCAACAAATGTTCACAATAGTTGGAGAAATTATTAGACTAATTATTTTCCTCTAAATTTGAGAGGGAAAGCTCCCTCATATGATGGGGTTTTTGTATACTTTTTAACCAAATAGCACAAAAGGAACACAAGAATGGGAAAAAAGAAAGAAAGAAACCCTGGATAGGCTCTTACAAGACACTACATAGGATTCCTTGGGTAAAATGTAGGAAGAATAAAGGGGAAGGAATAAATAATGTATATCAGCTAATGAAGACACCAAGTCCATTTTGTGCATCCAACATCTAGAAATGAGAAAAGAATGATGGATTACACCTTCAACCTACAAGAAAAATATCAGGAGTCAATTACACATTAGACATATCAATAATATGCAATAAACAAAGACTATGGAGACACAAAGTTCTAAAATATTCTTCTCATTCCTTGAAATCAAAGCACAAAGTCTCTGTTCCATTTCCTATCCAACCAGAAGTAGAATAAAAATATGAGGAAATGATTACAAATCAAACATACAAAAAACTTGTGATCAAAGGAGAATAATCGATACAAAATTTAGGAAAATTCTTTGAATTTCTTCAAAACTAGAGCATGGAGACTCCTTACATTTTTGTATAGTGGTTATGTTGAAAAGAGGAAAACCTCTTGTTGGAATTGAAAAATCAGTCCCCAAGATGCCCCATTTTGCTCCCAAGTTCCTTCTGAATCCCACTTGAACCTATAGTT
This sequence comes from Cunninghamia lanceolata, assembly GCA_027924645.1. Classification (NCBI taxonomy): domain Eukaryota; kingdom Viridiplantae; phylum Streptophyta; class Pinopsida; order Cupressales; family Cupressaceae; genus Cunninghamia; species Cunninghamia lanceolata. Next base: position 2,515,218 of record BSBN01000244.1, read on the forward strand.
TATAACTAATCACAGATATCTTCCATAAGGTTTTCATGTATTTTCCTTTTGAAAATGCAAAGTAGGAAACCCAAAAAATAACTAAGTCCAAAAAACTCTAAGTGTTTCATTGTATTTTCACCTCTGTTGGAGTTTCAAAGTTTCAGAGTTTAGAGTTCTTCCCTCTACCTTATTCATAAGAAGATGGAAGGAGGAAGGCCTGACAACTGACCCCCAAAAAAGTGTTCTTTCTCTAAGGCAGAGGGCGAACGTTGGGGCTTCTGTGTTCTCTCCTCTTCTAAGAACAAGGCAAAAAAGTGAAGGCTTGAAGCTTGACCCCCGATGCCCTCATATCTATACATAGGCAGGGTCAGGACTTCGCTCCTTCATCTTCCATATGCTGTAAGTTGTAAGGTGGAAGGGTCGAGCTCCAAAGTTTGATTTTTTAGAGATCAGTTTCATGGCCTTCTTTGTTCTTTCAAATGCACTGAGAACTTATTGAATCACCATAAATCCTAAGTGGGTGGTTGCTGGAACATTGTCTACCATCTATGTGCAAGTACCTCAAATTTAATGTGAAGATGCAGTGTTTTAGTATCCATGCTTTCTGTGGGTCCTTTAAAGGACACAAAATTAGTTTGCAGGGCATGGGCTCCCAAGAATTTTGCTAGTTTTCTGACATGGCCATGGGCCTAGCGTGTTGACCAAGTTTCAATGCCCAAGAGCTGCATAGGAGCTAAGTTTCTATATATACATTTTTGAAAGGCATTCTTAGGGTTAGTCGCTGAGCCAATTGTCTAGTCTCCAGTGTCTCAGGATAATCTCAAGGCTCCAAATCAAGCCAGTTTGGGAAGTGAAATAAGGAATGTGTTTTGGTACAGCGTAGGAATGAATTGTAAATCATATTTTGTGCAGTGGTATGTCTCCATGGCAATTTGTAATGATTCAAGGGAATGTATAATCGTAGTTCTATGTTTTCCTTCACAACACTTGCTGGTGTGATTGTAATAGAGATTTGATGTGTGACAACATTTATGTCAATACATGCTTTGTGCTGAGCCATTTCTTTGTTACAAATGGCTCATTGTAGTTTGGTTCTAGATAATTAAGTATGTCCAATGTGTGAAATATAATCTAAGGAATTTATGTGAATACATTTTAGTTTTCTATTGATGTTGATTCAGTCCTTTCTTCCCTCTTTATTGCTTGTGACTTAGTTGCCCAATAAAGTAGGCACCGGTTCGTATTGGAGCGGGACCAATCACTCTTTAAAATCAAACAAATCATTCAGCTATGGTTTAGGGGAAAAAACCATCTTTCATGTGCATGTACATTCACACAGCTAAATCATCTTAATATAGAGGCCTGTGCAGCCAGTTTATCTTGACCTAATGACAGTTTTCATGGTCAAGTGTACGTTGGGTATGGATGTGTATGTTTGTGTTTTATTTTATGCCTCCAAGAATATCCCTCCTAGGTCTAGGTGAGCCTGAAGTGTAGAGGAGTATACCCACTTCTGTTAGTTGGCAAAGATCACCCTTAACCTATTGATAAACCTCTTTCAATCACCTTGATGACACCCATGGCCTTGGTGATTGTAAAATATTTTAGGTTTTAGGGTTACAGCTATTTTCAGTCCCAACAGAATGGAACTGTTGCCAGGGATAAATTTAATTTAGCCATTTCTAGGTTTTAGGCAACTTGAGCATTTTTCACGCCCTTGGTAATAGTAACTTTGTAGTGGTGCAATTTATCACTATGTGTAAGTTTGGAATCCCGTCAACTTACACCAACATATTGGCACCATTGTCAGGGAAGAGTAAAGTGTTGAGTTATAGAGATTTGAAGACTCTGCTGGTGAGCTGAACCTAGAATAAATTTATAGCCTTGTTTAGATCAGTCACACTTCAAGGAATTCCTCTTTAGAAGATGTGGCGACTTTTCTATAAAAGAACATAAGTTCGTTACTGTTGTACCCTAGTTGTTGTTGGTGATTTGAATGCTCCATTTGAATATGCAGCAGCTGCTAAAATTAAAGGTACATGGTTTTCTTCCCAACCTTTGAAGTTTGTTGTTCCTGTCATGCTAAAGGAACAAATGTCTATGCCTCAGTTTTGTGCCCAGTAATATATGATGTTTAGGCCATTACCACCTAGTATGAGTATGGGTACCCTAGGGATATTCTTTCGCATACATCTTCATATATATCAGACCCTAGAAACTACATTGGTGTGGACTCCCATGACCATCCTAGCAATGCATATTCCAATCATGGCTTTGCATGTTATACAAATCAAAACATGTATGCACCCATGCAAAATTAAAATGAATTAGCAATGAAACAGTATGAAATTGAAAAGACCAGATAGTTGTTGGAGTCATTATTGTAGCAAGAAGAAGAAAGAGAAAATTAGATTAGGCTGCTAGAGTCTAGGATGCAGTCCAATGCATTCTCTACTGCTCCTAAAAATTAGTTTGATCAATCTGCTACTCTTCCCTCAGATCTTGTGTATGATTAGTTAGACCTCTCGTGGGTTGATTACAAAACAATGAGTATGCCAACCAAGGTCTATAAACAATTGCCCAAGTTTGATAGGTATGATATTTCGAAAGGGGAAACACATGTTGATGTATTTTTAGAATTCATGGATGAGAATCAGTTTGAGGATGAAGACACGAGGATGAGGTTCTTTGTTAGGTCCTTGCATGGAAAGGCAAGAGAATGGATCTAAAGTTTTCCAAGACAATCCTTTGCCTAATGGAATGAACTTGTGGCAACATTTGAAAATGAATTTGCCCAAGGTCTTGACCATGCTGACATTGTCGTAGAACTAAGAAAAGTAAAAGACAAGAGGGAGAGTCAGGCAAGGATTTTGGTCACAGGTTTGCAGTTGCTCTTTCCCATATTCTTGAAGGTTTTAGACCTAACACTCTCTCTTGCAATGATATGTTTTTTGAAGCATATGAAACTAGACTGAGTTATGTGTGGGAAAATTTCAAAATAATGAGTATGCAACAGGCATATTTGTCCCTAGACTCCATGGAGAAAATGAGGGATGACTACATAAAGGGTTTGATGTCCAAAAATGCTTGTGCTACTAGTAATCAACATGCTAATCTAAACAATAGTGTGGATACAAACAATTAGATGAATGCAGCATCAGATGATATTTGCGTAGTTAGAAGGGTAGAAGTGGAAGATGGTACATCATATGATAGTAAAGAAAATGATGAAAACAATATATGTACCTACCTTTGACTGGATAGCTCATCAAGTGAAAGTGAAAATGATGAAACCAATGATAACTTCCAACCTAGCACTAAGGTGTGTGGGTTAGTGAGTAGTGAGGAATGCATGTGCATGAATGAGCAACAAGTGGAATCAACTTGTAAAGTTGATTATGAAGATTGTGACCAGGTAAATGAAATGGATAGTGAGTAAGAAACTTCTTTCTTGTTTGATGTTTTGCCTTCCTTTGTTCCTACATGTGATGAAGCAGTTAGTGCTTATTTGCATAAGGTAGATGTAGAAGTGGTTGCACATGAGGATAATTGATCATAGATAGTTATTGGTGTATTCATGGAGTTTCAGTGTCAAGATCTTGCCTTGGATTTTGAGGATGGTGATCATGTGGACTCATATGAGAACCTATTTTTGTGGTGCAAGGTATGTTCTCTTCCTCATGTAGAGTGTGCTTCATCTCAGCCACAAGGAAATAAAATAGGAATGTGTGTGGAAGGAGATATGTGTCATCAATCTATTTGTAAAAATGAATATGACTCATCAGATTGCCAAAGTGAAAGTGAAAAAGAGAGATAATTGGAAGAACATGGTTCTTCATTTGAGGTGTGTCATGATATTGATTTATGTGATGATGTTTTGAATTGCATCCCAAGTCATGATTATGATTAAGAATTGAAATCTGTAGTAGCACATATGAAACTTTTGTTCAAGAGCTTGATGGAATAACAAATGAATATGAATGCTTTCACTTTGATGTGGAAAACTTGTTAGCTTTTGAATGTGTCAGTGCTACAGTAGAGGTTGAGTCCTTTGTGTGGTTCAATGATGTGAATGAGTAATGAGGCATGTTTATGCCTGAGTTTCAACATTTTGTAGCCCAACTTGAAGATATGATTGAGTTGGAATCTTTCCAGTTTTTGAGCTACAAAATGAAGTGCCTTCTCTTGTGGACCAAAAATGCATTCAGGAATAGTTTGCTTTGCCATGTGAATTGGATGTGTTTCCTTTTTCCCTCAATTTGGATGAAAAGGTCAGCAAGTATGATAGCCTGGCACATGATAATGGAGGTTTTCCTTCATTTGTTTCTTTTTCTACTGACCTCATTTTTAGTTTCTCACCCCTTGCTGTTGGGAACAAGCATGATATGTATACAAATAAGTCAAGTACCTATCTCTTATGGTTTCCTTGTAGTAGTGATTCCATTAATGAAGTTGACCTTGGCACCATAAGCATATGTTGCAAATTTGTAAATGTTGGAGACATTTTTCAGTTGTTGCAGTTGGGTGACATATGCAAATTTGGTTTGAGGGAGATCAACTCCTTTATCCAACTTATCTTTGATAGAGGCAAGTGGTTTCATCAGTTTCCTATAGGGTTGGCCTATAGTGTCCCAAAATTTTGATCACAGTTAACTTTTGTTTTGTGCCTACATGCTCATGACTGGGTTTTCCTATATATATGTTTTGTAAATATGTTTTTGTTGTTTCCCTTGTGTGATTTGTGTTTTTGGTCTGCCCAGAGATATTCTGAGGTTCTCGTTGTGACAAAGTTTGCCACATGTCCCCAACCAGAGCCACTGTTGGGACTTGAAAAATCATTCCTCAAGATGCCCCATTTTTCTCCCAAGTTCCATCTAAATCCCACTTGAACCTATAGTTTATAACCAATTAGAGATATCTTCCATAATGTTTTCATGTATTTGCCTTTTGAAAATGCAACGTAGGAAACCCAAAAAATGACCAAGTCCAAAAAATTTTTAGCATTTCCTTGTATTTTCACCTCTGTCAGAGTTTCAAAGTTTGGAGTTCATGCCTTCCACCTTCTTTAGTGTTGTGGAGTGGAGGGCCAGGAGGCCAAAGTCTAACGGGGTTGTGTTTTCCTAAGTATATTGAAGGTCAGAGTTTGGACCTCCTTCCTTCCGCCTTCTTCATAAGAAGAAGACGAAAGAAGGAAGGCCCAAAGGTCAACCCTTGACAAAGTTTTCTTTCTCCAAGGTAGAGAGCGGACATCAGGGATTTCATTTTCTTTCCTCTTCTAAGCACAAGGAAAAAAGGGTGAAGGCCCAAAGCCTAACCCCTGACACATTCATATATATACATAGGCAGGGTCGAGGCTTCCCTCCTACATCTTCTAGATGTTGTAAGTTGTAAGGTGGAAGGCCTAAGCTATGAAGTCTGATTTGTCAAAGCTTGACTTCCTATCCTTCCTTGTTCTTTCAAATGTGCTGACAACTTCTCGGATCACCATAAATTCTAAGTGGGTGGTTGTTGGAACATTGTCTTCCATCTGCGCACAGGTGCCCCAAATTTAATATGAAGATGCAATGTTTTAGTATACATGCTTTCTTCAAGCCCTTTAAAGGATGCAAAATCAGTTTGCAGGGCATGAGCTCCTAGGAATTCTGTTAGTTTTCTGACATGGTCATGGGCCTAATTTTATTATAGCATGGGCCTGGCATGTTGACCTAGTTTAAAGGCCCAGGGGCTGCACATGAGGTAAGTTTCTATATATACATGTTTGAAAGGCATTACCAGGGTTGGTCACTAAGCCAATTATCTAGTCTCTAGTGTCTCAGGACAATCTTAGGTCTTCAAATCAAGCCAGTCTGGGTAGTGAATGGAGGAATGTGTTTTGGTGTAGTGTAGGAATGAATTATAAAGCATATTTTGTGCAGTGGTATGTCTCCATGACCATTTGTAATGATTCAGGGGAATGTCTAATGGAAGTTGTATGTTTTCCTTCAACACACTTGCTAGTGTGATTGTAATGGAGATTTGATAATGCATGACAACATTTATGTCAATATGTGCTTTGTGTTGAGTCATTTCTTTGTTACAAATTTGTCATTGTAGTTTGGTTCTAGGAAATTAAGTATGTCCAATGTGTGAAATTTAATCTGAGGAATGTATGTGAATACATTTTAGTTTTTTGTTGATGTTGGTTCAGTCCTTTCTTCCCTCTTTATTACTTATGATTTAGTTGCCCAATAGAGTAGGCATCGATCCATATTGGAGAGGGACCAATCACTCTTTAAAATCAAACAAATCATTCACCTGTGGTTTAGGGGAAAAACCATCTTTTCCTATGCATGTACATTCACACAGTTGAATCAGCTTAATACAGAGGCCTGTGCAGCTAGTTTGTCTTGACCTAGTGACAATTTTGGGGGTCAAGTGTACATTGGGTATGGCTGTGTATGATTGTTTGTGTTTTCTTTCATTCCTCTAGGAATATCCCTCCTAGGTCTAGCTAAGTCTGAAGTGTAGAGGAGTATACCCACTCCTGTTAGTTGGCCAAGACCCCCCTTGACCTGTTGATAAACCTCTTTCAATCACCTCGACAACACCCTTGGCCTTGGTGATTGTGAAATGTTTTAGGGTTTAGGGTTGTAGCCATTTTGGGTCCCAACACCTCCCATTGAGGAATCCTTACAATTGGAATTAACTTTTGTGTGTGTGTGTGTGTGTGTGGATATATATCTTTTTCATCTCCTAACTAACGTTTAACTAACTTGTAACCACTTTTCCTTTTGAAATAATAAAATATTATTTAATCATATAGAGAATCAATGTTATCACTAAAATCTTCAACAATATTCTTCCCCTTCTTTGATTTTCCTCTGTCCTTCTCTTTCAGTAGGAGGTTCAAACTAGTTGTGGTGCACTTAACACTATCCTTGCTCAAACTGGTCATACTACTCACAAAATCCTCCAACTCTATACTTCATTTTCATTGCAATCAACTCTTCATGAAGAATAATAATAGTTTTCATTTGTAGGGAGCTCCATACTTCATGTTCACACCCCTCTTCACCTTAACATTACTACTTTGGGGATAGACTTAGGGATTCCAACATTTCTAGAATTAAACATTTCATGCCTTTCCTCATTATCCACATTCTTCTATTTGTTTTATGAGTGACACACTGACAACTTATCTCTTTTATTTTGGGTCTTCTTCACCCACTTAGAGGCTTCAAGGGATTCATTGGAGTCAAAGTCTTATAGCTCTCCTCACTTTGTTCCATGGAAAATCACTGTCCTCATAGTAAAAAATCTCTTCTTTAGAAGCACTCAATTATTAAGGATTGCCCTCTTCCTCGTTCGATAGCACTATGTTCCCTCCGTTGACAAGAAGCTCGGCCCTAGATTTAAACTTCTAGCTAGAGAGTCTAGAAGATCTTCTAGCCCTCATAGAAGTGTCACTCACCACATTCTTTCCTTTCTCATTTTTACCAATAGACTTATTCACCCCCATAGAATCAAGGTTGGAAGCAATAATAGATGGCTTCCTAGACTTCCCACAATCATTGATATTTTTCATTTTAATATTTTTTTTTTCTCATGAGTCTATAGGGTGGGTGTAGTCTTCTTCTTCTTCACATTAAAACATATTGTTAAGTAATACTAAAGAACATCATTATAATAGTGAAATATGCATACCCATGCCATTTACCAATTATTAAGTGTGCCTATTTTGATGAGACTGCCTTATTACATTTACATCTACAAATAGTGTACTTTTTTTATCAAGTTGGCTCCCCCCTTCCCCATGTACCATTTACTTATCAACTTACAAACATTCCAATACACGTATCCCTTATCTCACCCATATGTATTCATATCTTGATATATTCATCTTATCCACACATTAATAGTGCTTATATGTGCACATATCCATATGTACCAATTAGCCATCTTGGTTTGACTTATGTCTTGAGTCATTTCTATGGTTGAAGGATCGACCCCATGGTTTCCAACTTGATCCTCTCAAATTTAAAATTCAAATTTATTTTTTTGGCTAACTCCCACCTATTCATTTCTAGAATCTAGGATAGGCTATGAAATTTAATATATTGGCTAGAGATATGTAGGCCAAGGGCTAAACAAACAAAAAATTGTTTGATTTATTGCCATGTCATTGTTATTAAAGGCATTCAATGCATTCATTTAAAACATGTCATCTTCCTAATACAATTCATATATCATTCACATTAGGGAAGGAGACACTTCAACTAGTGCAATTAAAGGAACCTAGATTTGCACAATCATCCTAGGAGCACATGCATGATTGGAGAGTGGTGTCTTTCATCATATACACACATTTCTAAAGGCTAACCTAGGAGAACATTTCCCCTTGCAACGTGCAACATCATCCTTTCTAAGTTATTTTTAAATATTATTAATCCTAGATAGCAAAAAGATAAGTCATATAGATTAGGAGGTCACCAAATGAAGTAAGAAGAGGTAAACCAAGTGAAGAAAAAACCAAAGTTGTATAGACTATCAGGTCATTTTTGTAGACACTAGACATTTCTATCACTACAAATTTGACCAATCTACAAACTTGACAATTCATCATGCAAACATAATTTTTTGATTCCATGGCAAAACATAGATGGAGATGTTCCATTTCAAATTTTAAAACATACAAATTTTTAATACCAACATCAAACTTTTTCATTCTTTGGTTACCTCTCTATGAATTATGATAGTATTTTATGGATGAGAAATACTCCACTGATTGTGACATAGTGTCCAAATAATACTCATCTTGTTATGTTCCAAATTAGTGAGTGAGAGCCTAACATCATGTATGCTTTCTTTCTTGTGAAAATACAATCATATTCCATTTACAACTATATGCAATACCTTCTACCCATCAATGAAGTAATAGCTCATGGTAAAAACTTTGGAATTTTCCTCCTCTACCCAACCTCCTAAATTACCAACCTGACCTTTCCAATCACCAATATTTGGGAGGGACAAATCCTCTCAAAGGGACGGAAAAAGACATTATGATGGGAAAAGATGGTGAGGAATGGGAAGGGATGAGCGGACTAGGCAATGATCTCCCATAACTAAATACATTTATTATTCACTTTTTTTACTATATTAATAATTCCAATTTCTAATATTTTTTTAGACAACTCTATTATCTAAATTATATTTTTACTAGCACTTGCACCCATAGGAGGTTCAAGGAATACACCGATCAGAACAACCAATGAGTTTAGAAAATTTTCCAGCATGAATTTTTTTACGGTGTGAGACAATTCCAAATTTTGAGCACTATAATACTAACATATAAGAGCCTATCTACTAATTACTTACATTAATTAATTAATCAATCAATCTAGAAACAAAATTTCCTCCATTGATGGATTGATAGATGCTAGTTGGTGCATGATTGTTAAATAATGACAATAAACTAGGAAACAATTCGAACAAAATTTCCAAGTTTTTTGATCTGATTTACGGCATCATTTCTGCAAGTTATTTTCACACAAGACTGAATGACGTGCCTGCAGATCCATCAAGTTAGATAGAACTACTTTAGCAGTGATTGATTGTTGTTATTTACCCCATGTCCCCATGTGGCTGCTTAAACTATTTTTCTGCTTAAATCTTGAGAAAGTCGAAAGGACAGTAGGATAGCCCCCTCCCTAAGTTGCCCAACAATCCAATTAAGAGCAAAGTGCATAGCTCTCCTTAGAAGCTATGAGAGTCCTCATGTGGAATGTTAGGGGCCTTAACAGCCCTAACAAGAGACACCTCATCAAGCTCCAAATCGATGAGGAAAAATGTGACATCATTTTGCTTTAGGAGACTAAACTTTTGCAAGAAATAAATGATCAAGCCTTTAAAAGTTGGATGGGATGGCATTTTGACATGGTAGTTGTGTGTGGTGCCTCAGGTGGCTTGGTGATAGGATGGAGACATCATATTCAACCGTTGGAAGTGGTTGAGAAAAACAACCACTTCATTATTGGCATGTTCCCAGACTTGATTTCAGGCTCAGACCTCTAGATCGTCAATGTCTATACCCCTACTAATTTGGTCTAGAAGAGGCAGGTTCAGGGAAATCTCTCATCATGGTTAAGCATTCCCAGAAGGAAAAGAACTCTTATGGGAGGAGATTTTAATTCAATCCTAGATGATTTAGAGAAAAATGGAGGCATTTCACCCCCTTCCAGATCCCAACAAGATTTCAAAGAGTTCATAAACTAGAATTCCCTACTAGACTACATTCCAAAAATTGGGAAATACGCACGGAATAACAGAAGAAAAGACTTTTGCAAAATAGCTGAAAGGTTGGACAGATTTCTTCTCTCATTAGAATGTCTTCACCTTAATATCATCTATGAAGCTGAAATCCTACCGTGGGTGGGATCGGACCACTTTCCCGTTAGTTTGAGGATCAGGATGGATTCCTTGCCGAGTAAGAAAAAGTTCAAATTTCAGTCCATGTGGTTTAGGGATCCCTCCTTCATCCCAAATATTCAAGATTGGTGGAAGCAAGCTCCCTTTGTGAAGGGCTCCTACATGTTTTAGCTTATGAACAAGCTCAAATTTCTAAGATAGAAGGTTTCGGTTTGTAATAGAAATTAGTTCAGAAATATCTTTGAAGAGAAACATAGACCCCAACAAGAATTGAGGACACTTGAAGAAAATATCATTCGAAATGGAATGGACGTAACCTCATATCAACTAAAAAAGAGCCTCATAGTTGAACTAGAGGAGGTTCTTAAGAGAGAAGAAGTTTTTTGGAGACAAAGATCAAGGGAACTATGGCTCAAGGAAGGGGATAAGAACACTTATTTTTTCCACCTTTTAGCTAAAATATGTAAGGCCTCTAATTCCATTAAATCAATTCAAATAGATGATGGTTCCACCCTCATGGATCTGGAAGATATTAAATTTGCAGCAAGAGACTTCTACAGATCCCTCCTCTCCAAAAGGACTAGTCTTGAAAGGGGTGATGGCACCTGTCTTGACTTTGTAATGAAGTTGGTTAATAAGAAACACACTTTGGATTTTCTGAAAGATTTCACTATGGAGGAAGTTAAAGCGGTCACTTTTTCAATTTCAAGAGAGAAGGCATGAGGCCTAGATGGATGGACTGTGCTTTTTTTCCAACAATGTGGGGATACAATAAATAGGGATGTATTTTTGGCTGTGGAAGAATCTAGAAAATCTAGGAATGTGCTTAAAGAACACAAAACCATTTGTCTTATGTTGATTCCAAAAATGAAATCTCCCAAAAGGTTCGAAGAGTTCTGGCCAATCTCTCTCTGCAACTTCATATATAAAATCATTTCCAAAGCCTTAGCACTACAGTTAGCCATCTTTCTACCTGATTTAATCTTGAAGGAGCAAGGTGGTTTTGTGCCCAAAAAAGAAACTCTAGAGGGCACTATTTTAGGTCATGAAATCCTACATTCCATTAACAAGGAGAAAGAGGCAGCTATGCTTATCAAATTAGACATGTCAAAAGCGTACGATAGGGTGGAGTGGAGCTTCCTTCTAGATATGCTCATCAAGTTGGGTTTCTTATAAGATGTATGTAAGTGGATTCTCTCCTGTATTTCAGGCTTCAAGATTTTAGTATTAATCAATGGAAAGGAAATGGATACTTTTGAACCATCAAGAGGCCTGAGGCAAGGGGATCCTATCTCCCCCTACCTCTTCATCATTATGTCTGAAGCCTTCACATGGGCTATCAAGGAAGCCCATAGGAAATCTCAATGGCAAGGCATTAGGTTTAAAGGTATCCAAGACTCTTATACACACGCCCTATTCACATATGATACCATCCTATTCGGCCAAACATCTACACAAGAATCCAGAGCTATAATGAAAATAGTGAACAAGTACTGCCACCTCTCTGGTCAACTCGTCAATGGTTTATCTCTTCAATGTGCATCAACAGGTTCAGGACGAGATTAGTTTAAAATATTTAAATTCAATCTAGAATCTCTTCCAGGTAATTATCTCAGGCTACCCCTCTTCAATGGAAGATATAAGAATCATTTCTAGTTTAAGGTTTTGGAAAACATGAATTCCAAGATGATAGCTTGGAAAGTTCGTAGGCTATCTCTTATTGGCAAAATTGTAATGATCAAATCTGTGTTAGTGGCGGTTCCAATTTATATGATGTCAATCTTCAAAATTCTAAAAGGGATCAATTTAAAGATCAAGAGGACTTGTAGATAGTTCTTGTGGTAAGGCACCTTCCAAGAGAAAAAATCCACCTCTTGGCTTGGGATAAATTTTGTAAATCTAAGGATGAAGGTGGGGTAGGAATACTAGACTTGAACATCCATAATTAAGCATTAGAGGTGAAATTGGTCTGGGGTCTGTATAAGAAGCCTAATTCAAAATGGGCTCGACTAATGAAAGCAAAATACTTGGATTCACTGGAAAGCTCGAGAATCTTCATAGTTAAAAATCTGCCTAGAGGGTCAGCAATATGGAATTTCATGACGAAAGGTAGAGACATCCTCCTCCCGAATTTATCTTGGGTCATTAACAATGGGGAAAAAGTAGATTTTTGGAATGATCATTTGGGTGGAGATCCCAAACTTGCAAGAAGGGTAGATCTCACAGAGGCTAGGACTTTCCTGTAGGCAACGTGGGGTCACAAGGTGAAATATTATTGGTAGGTTCTGAGGGGTCGTAATTCAATCTCTATTGTTTGGGAGAGCACTCGGGATTGCAACTTCCCTTGTGAGAAAAAAGTGCTCCTAGGTAAACTCTTGGAGAAAAGAGTTGTTATCTTCTCCAACAAAGAAGATGAATTGATCTGGACTAGGTCAATAATGGGCTCCTACTCAGTCAAATATGGATATAGGTTGGTCATGGATAAGCAGGAATTGAATTGGCCCACAAAGTTGTGTTGGAATAAAGCCATACTGCCTAAGGCAAGAGCCTTCTCTTGGCTGGCACTTCATAACAGAATTTTGACAGGGGATAGAATTAAGAGACTAAGATTGGGCTCCAATTTTCTTTGCATCCTTTGTGGAAGAGAAGAAGAATCGGTGGATCATTTATTACTGCATTACCCATTCAACAAAGAATGTTGGCTATGGTTTTTGAGGAAGCTAAACTGGCACAGTCCCTTCCCGAGGACCTTGAATCTCATGTTCAAAAATTAGCCCATTCTTTTCTCTGATTCCTTCTTTGCTTATATCTGGGAAGTAGGCCCATCGATGATTTCCTAGCACCTATGGAGGGAGAGGAATCATCATATATTCATAAAGGAAGCTGCTTCTTTGAAGTCATTTTGCTCCAAACTTGAGGAGGCCATCTCAGAAATAGTGGTGGCTAATGTTAGGAGATTACACTCAAGACAAGATAATTGGACTAAATGGGACACAGAGTTAGTGAAAAATTGGCCCCAACTTGGTAAGTTTGGCTTAAGTGGGGTAGCTAGAGATCAAAAATCAACCTCTAATAGAGACTAAGTCAAATGGATCCCCCTATAGCACCATTTCTCAAGCTTAATTTTGATGGAGCATGTCGAGGGAATCTTGAATTGTTAGGTTTTGGATTTGTCATCAGAAGGGATGATGACTCACTGGTAGTAGCCAAAGCAACAGAGATTCCCACGGGATTGAATAGTGAAGCTGAAGCTTGGGCCCTAGTCCATGGCCTCTAATTAGCAGTCAGTATGGGCCTCAAAAACATTTGGATAGAAGGTGATTCTTTGATAATTGTCAATGCTCTAAAAATAAAGGGCTCTGACAACTAGAAAATCAATTATATACTCCAGTAGACCATCTCTATGCTTGATGAGCTTGACAATTTCCTGATTTCCCATACTCTCAGAGAAGGTAATAAGGTGGTGGATGGTCTTGCCAACCTACCCATAGATCAAGTTATGGACATAGAAGTTTTCCTACCTGGATGTTTGAGTCAACCAAGCGCATTGTCTAAGGTCCTAAAAGATGACCTGGCCACACTCTTTTCCAAGTAATATCTCCCTAGATAGTTGTTTCTCCCTTATTGGTCACCTTTCCCACTACCACCTCCCTTGCAGTTCCATTTTATTCTTCGACACATGGGTTTTAATTAACTTCTCTGGATGACACAAGGGGTGCAATCTTTCATCTATTGCCTACCGGAAGCCTTTAAGCTAGATAGCCAGTATACATATTTTCATTGGGTGGGTGGTTAGCATTGGATGCTGGGCTTCTCCTAGATTTTTTTTCCTTCCTATTGACATGACTGATAGTGATTGCTTTTAATGGCGGGCTCTTTTGAATGATAGCGGGCTTCCTTTCTACTTTTGGGAGGTTTCTAAACTTGACACATCCCCATCACCGTACCCAGTGGTTAATGGAATATTTGCCCAGAGATCCACTCACATTTACTTCTTGATATGTTGATGCTAGCTGTATTGTATCCTGGACGGTTTCGGGATCCTCAAAGAATGCTATTATTATCTTCAATTATGAGGATGACACCTTGGCTTAAAGGCTTCTTGGCAATTTCCTCATAAGCGGTGTTCATAATTCTTCTAACATTTGCTTTAGTTTCCTTATCTATTTTTTCACAGACAACCATGGCGAATACACAGCTGAGCCAGAGACTTTTCTTTCCATCCTTTGACTGGGAGCCTGAGATTAGGGGTAGGTTCAAGTCATCTAATTTGATGACGCTCCTAATCTTGGACTGCACCCTTATGCAGTTCTTAGTGAGAAACATTGTGGGGCATGCATGGATTAAAGGATACACATGGAATATACTGAACTACTCAGACATTGTTTCTCAGCTCATGTCTAATATAATGGACTTGGTTTTGGATGGAGATTATGTACATGCACTTGCCTCTGTTCTTTTCTACAATAACATTTATATGGTCAATAGATGGGAGACGATAGTGGAGGCTTATAACATGGATCAGGGGGATGCTTTGATTGGAGTTATGTTCAACCTTCACACCTTGTGCACTTCACTCGCTCAGCGGGCTATTTATAAGGCTTTGTAATCTAGCCTCAAGTCCCTGAGTAGCTATGAAATTGACAAAGAGTTGGGTTCCTACAGTTTCCTCATCTCTAAGAAAACACCAGTAGAATTTAGCCAAATAAATGACTAGGTGACTAAAAATTTTAGTCACAACAACTAAAAATGACTAAATTCTACTATTTTTTTGCAACACAACTATAAATGACTAAATAAATGACTAATTTGATCATCAGGTCAAAAACACAACTAAATAATTAGTCACACGAATTGGTAATTTCCCTCTTCCCTACCATTTAAAAATTTTATTATAATTAAAAGTAATACCACATAAAACATTTCCCGCCTATCCAATTGATTCAGGAGTCAAAACCAGTCGATCTCGAATAAGTTGACCCCTCCCTGATCCAGTGGTCTCCCCGATCATATGTAGCGGTTTAATCACCATATGAACTATCTATCGTAGGGACCGATCCATGAAACCCCTAAAATCCAGCTTAATGAAAATGACCCCTACTATTCTAAGGATTTTCACCTGATAGAAGTAGAGGAAGTTTTAGGTGTGGGACCACACATCTGACATGAGCACCTGTAGCAATGGCACGGGTGGGAGAAGCAAGAGGAGCAAGGGTAGTTGGAGCAGTTCTTTTTTTCCTAGTTAGCTCTAGATTGTTCCGATGCCTTACAGCTTTGTAGGTTCTGATTCTTGACCTTTCTTCTTTGTCTCTGCTCTTTTTTAAATCTAAAATTTTGCCCTCCAATTTGGTTGTGTATGTGCATTTTAAGGGCTCCTTGGAGTCTTTGAAAAATTTGGGTGTCGAATAAGTTGCTTCTAAACATAATTTGCGAAGCAGATGTGGGTTTGAAGACTTTTTAGACTAACTTTGACCCTATGCTAAATTTGGCCGCGTGCTAAATTTAGCTCTGTATTAGGGTTCTGAAAACATAGTAGTTTAGGAAGGGAGTTTTTTTTAGAACTGTTTGATGGAGAAAGCATGGGTTTTAAGTTTTGGATGCTAAATTTGACTCTGGAATGATCCTGATGAGATTTCTAAAATTAGGGCTTGACATGGGCTTTGGAAGTCATTCTTTTATGGCTTCGTTAGAGTTGTTTTATGCTACAATTGAGGTGTTACCATTTTCATGGTTGATTTTGGGTTTGTAGTGACCCATTCAAGTTTTGAAAATTTGGGACTCCAAGTTGATGCTATAAGCTAGGTGTGGTTCTTTTTATTCTTGTTGGGGTTGTTTCATGGTGGAACTAGGTTTTTCTAGGCAAAATTTAACCTTGTGAATATTGAGTATTGCTTAATGGCTCGGTTGGGGTTTTAATAATGGGATTGGGAGCTGGAATCAACTTTCTATGTTTTGTATGTTATTTCCCTTAGTACTGATGTAAAATGTGGCATCAGAGTTTGGTGTATACTGTAACCTTTTGTTAGGGGTTGTTGTAGATTATGGTGTTGCAGTGACGTAAATAATTGCACTATAGTTGAAACGGTGTGGTGTAAATTGGTATTGTTTGGGATGAAGGGTGAACGGAAGCATTTGTGTTAGCTTGGCAGAAAGATTGTGGAGAGAGCTCAAGTGGAACAAAAACGAGGAAATAAATATGGTTTATTAGCCTTTGGAAGGGGAGCATCTAAGTGGGGACAAAAGAATGGAATTAACTATGGAACGAAGGACAGGGGTTTGAAATGCAGTTGTGTGTATCAGTGTTGTTCTAGCAAGGCAACATTGCATAATTACGAGAATTTTTGTAAGAGTTCAGTGCTAATAAGGGTGATGTATTTTTGGAATGGCTCATGGAATGATTTTTCTGCCCAAGTTTTGGATTCTCTTAGGGTTGAGTTTTCGGTTGGCCTACCCACCGTAGAGTTGGTAATAGATGGTTCACCCTATCTTGTTAATTTTTTACGAATGCTACAAATAGATTTGAGGACATGTTGTCAAAGATCAATTGCTTGGATTGATAAGAATGACTTATGTTTTTTTCCCAAATTTATCATTGAGGGTTGTTAGGGTTAGCCGACAGAAGATATCAATTAAATGCAAATAAAGATTAAATAGAGAAATGGAAATACATAGAATTAATAACAGTGAGAGACAAGTTTTAACGTGGTTCACCCTAACTCGGGCTACATCCACCAAATAGATAGTCCAATATTATTATCCAGTAAATCAAACTAATTACAATCAGCAATCCCTGCAACTCAATACCACTGCAAAATGCTACAATACAATATATCAAAACCCTAACCCTTAGCCACTTTTATCAAGCTTTTTGTCAGTTACAAAAATAGGGTTTTCTTATGTCAGTCAATGAAAAATAACTCCCGATGCCTTTATAAAATAATAAAAAACCATGTGAGGTTTCAGGGGCGCTGCCCTTTGACCCTGTCTTGGGGGCGCTGCCCCCAAACCCCCGCAAGGGGCACTGCCCCTTGACCCCGTAGGAATTTGGGGGGAAACTGTGCCGATAAAAGTGGGGAAAATGTAACCTCCGAGTCTGATTAGGATCCATATAACAACAAGGGTAACATTGATGAAGAAGTAGCCCCTAAAGTTGAGGTCAAGATTGAAATTCGAATAAGCCCAATTGAGGTCTCAAATGCTAAGAATTGTGATGGAATTGTTGCCAATATGGAGGTTTCAAAAATTGAGCAAGTTTGTTTTCTCGATAATTTTGGAGTTTCAAAAACTGAGAAAAATAGGCTTCCTGGTCAGTTAAAGATTTTGTCCAAGGTTCCAAATTTGAAGCATGTGGCTGATGTGGTATCCATCAATGCCCCCAAATTAAATGAATTGATCAAGAAATCTTCAGCCGAAGGCCTCACCGGTGCAAATGAATTTGAGAAGGATTTTGGCAAATAAATGATTTATTAATTATGGTTTTATGATGATCAAATGTTTTATTTAGAAGCTCGGTTAATATGTGGCATTTTTATGTGCAAGAAGAATAGATAGTGATGCAACATTTAGGTATCAATGGTTTAGGTAAACATGGATTGCTATTAGTGACATAACCAAGTTAGAGAATACCATGAGCTAGTTTGAAACACTTCCGGGTGTTTTCACTCGAAAGTAGAACTTGAGTATAGGAATACAAACGTTGGTGGACAAAGAAAATCATAAATCTGCTGGTCCAATTTTGGATCCAATTTGAGGTCGTGAATATCAGACAGAGAAAGTTCCTACATTCTAAAGATAAAATCATAAATCTGTTGGTCCAATTTGAGATCCAATTTGAGGTCGTGAAGCTCCAACAGAGAAATTTCCTATATTCTAAAGATAAAATCATAAATCTGCTTGGTCCAATTTGAGGACCAATTGTAAGGATTTATCTTTTTAATTATACTTTCTGACATTTGTCTTGATACAAATTGTTGCTTTAGAATTATGGTATTGCTTTTCTTCTAATGTTTTCAACCCTCATTTCAGGGAAGAGCTCTGAATATGGTTCCTTTAGATGGATACTACACTTTTCCACTATAGGTTTCGTCTAGAAACACCAGAAGCTCAGGTACTGTCATACTCAGAGCAAAAGTAGGAGTCATGCAATGACAAGATACTCATTTTTGGAGCTTTGGTTAAGAACTTTAAATGTTTGGCTATGTGCACAGAGAATGTTCATGGAGTGTAAACTTCCTTACAAAGCAATTACCATAACAGAGTTTGAGGTGAATTGCACTTGTTATTTTATGCTGATATGGATATGTTCTAACCTGTAATTAATTGTTCTAGCATAACATATAGTCTAAATAGTTGTTCATATACCATTGTTTCTAATTCAAAATTCCTATACCTTATTCTAGGAGCAAATCACAGGGGGAGTTTATACATAAGACACCATTGTTTCAAATTCAAAATTGTTGGTTCTTTCACAATTATTTGCTTCATTTATTTGATCTAAGACAGTGTGCTGTATAGAAGATGCTCTCAAAATCATAGTAAAATCCTTTATTCCAGGAAGATTGTTTAGAATCTTCCCATCATAACAATGAACAAAAGTAACAATTATTAACCTAAACTTTGCAAGAGTTTCATCAAACTCTACTTTTCCACTCTCTTTTCCATTCTGAATTTTATTCCCAATTTCATCCATGAAGAACTTCCTCAGCCTGTAGATCCTACTGTTAGCCATAACTTTACCAGGTGTTGAGGATAGCTTCAAGTTTTTACCCAAGCAGCAATTGACAAAATTTAGCCTTACCAGATACAATGTGTTGAAAATCTCTTTGAAGTTATTCTGGAAAAGAGTTCCTGAGAGTATAATGCCCAGTTTTGAATTAACCTTTTTGTATGAATTCCATTGTATCTGGTAAGGCCGAATTCAGTCATCAAAAGCAACAATTGACAAAATTCGGCCTTATCAGATACAATGGAATTCATTGAAAAAGGTTAATTCAAAACTGCACATTATACTCTCAGGAACTCTTTTCCAGAATAACTTCAAAGAGCTTTTCAAGACATTGTATTTGGTAAGGCCAAATTTGTCAATTGTTTCTTGGGTAAAAACTTGAATCTATCCTAGACACCTGGTACAGTTATGGCTAACAATAGGATTTACAGGCTGAGGAAGTTCTTCATGGATGAAATTGGCAATAAAATTCAAAATGGAAAAGAGAGTGGAAAAGTAGAATTTGATGAAACTCTTGCAAAGTTTAGGTTAATGACTGATGCTTTTGTTCATTGTTATGATGGGAGGATTTTGAACAATCTTCCCAGAATAAAGGATTTTAATATGATTTTGAGAGCATCTTCTATACAACAGGTTGTCTTAGATCAAATAAATGAAGCAAAGAATTGTGAAAGAACCAACAATTTTGAATTTGAAACAATGGTGTCTTATGTATAGACTCCCCCAATGATTTGCTCCTAGAATAAGGTATAGCAATTTTGAATTAGAAACAATGGTATATCCTTTTCAAAAAATCCATTTTGTGCATATCCTGCAATCATTGCATTCCAAGAAATGACATCTCTTTGATTCATTCCATCAAACAGTTCACGTGCCTTAATTATCTATACTTCCACATTTTCCTTACATGTCTACCAGAGCATTTCCAACTATAATATCTAACAAAAATCCCCCTTCTATTATGTTATGATGGATGTCCATACCCTATCCCAAAGTTCCCATTTTGGCACAAGCAGGAAGGATGCTCACAAAGGTTATTGAATTTGGATTTACACCTACTAATTGCATTTTCTTGAAAGTTTCTAAAGCCTTTTCAAAAAATCCATTTTATGCATATCCCGCAATCATTGCATTCCATGAGATGACATCTCTTTGAGGCATTCTACCAAACAGTTCACATGCCTTGTTAATCCTTCCCCATTTTGCATCACCTGCTCTCCCATAGGCACTTGAAGTCATGCCTGTGGTGATGCGGGGCTTTCCCTGCATCACTGCAAGCATGACTTGAAGTGTCTGTGGGAGAGTGGGTGATGCAAAATGTGGAAGCATTGACATTCCAAAGGTCCCATTTTGGCACAGGTAGGGAGGATGCTAGCAAAAGGTTGTGGAATTTGGCTTTACACCAGCCAATTGCATTTGCTTTAAAATTTCTAAAGCCTTTTCAACAAATCCATTTTGTGCATATCCTGCAATCATTGCAGTCCATGAGACCATATTTATTTGAGGCATTCTGTCAAATAGTTCACGTGCCTTGTCTATGATGCCATTTTAATAAGAGGACTAATGATGGACTGTGTGAACTTGTAACAGTTTGGCAGATGAGATAGAATGCATACCTAGGTAACAGTAGTAGTGATGAACTATTTTCAAGGAATTTGGAAAAGATACAGTGATGTCAAAGGTAGTCAAGGCATTTAATAGAGAGGCAGTGTTCTACGTTGATGGGAGGCAGAGTACAAGTGAAAGCATGTCAGAATAATGAGCTAGGTAGTGGCAGTCATGAGGCATTGTTATTTTATAAAGGGAAAATGCATGATAGTAGGTTGACAAGTGATTGGACAATGCATTTCAAGAGGCTACAAGTTTGATTAGGACAATGCATAGCCTAGTCATAAGGCAATATTGTTGAATAACTGTCCATGACAATTGAGGCATCCCACCAAAGATGGTCCAATCATCAGAGGCATAATCATCAGAGATAAGGATAATTTATTGCTACATGCAACAATTCACAGTGGTAGCTTATGAACTACAGCACGTTGGGTGCATGAGATAGGATCTCTGCAGAGATGATAGTGTGATCTTGAACTATGATAGTGAGCTTCAATATGGGACAGTCATGGATTTGTGAAGAAGACATCTATGAATGTCTTTGTGATTCTATGCTCAGTGATACTCAGAAAATCAGTTTCTTGCTCATTCTTTGAGCTATGTATTGTAACCATGAAGGTTTTTTTAGAAAAGAGAAAGCATTGTAACTTATTTCAGATCTGTATGTTGTTTGTAAGCATATTTTATCAATAAAACAAGCTTTTTTTACCTTCTCAAAGTTGTTTCATTGTGCAAGCTTAAAAATATACTACTAAATTTACTAATGACTAAATGCAAGCTTCATAATGACTAAATACACTACTAATTAATGTCAACTAATAATTAAATTGACTAAATATACTACCAATTGATAGAAATCAGTGACCAATGAATAACTATGACTAAATATATGACCAAAATTAAATCAGTGAATAAAAATGACTAAATATAGTAGTGAATAAAAAATGACTAAATAAGTGACCAGATTACAACAATCAATGACTAACTATACTACCAAATCGATCAATCAAAACACCTAATAAATGACTAAAAATAGTTTAGTCATCAATTTGGTCGTGGTATAAATGACTAGCAATAAACTACTAATGGTCACGTGACCATGTTTGGTCATTTATAAGTAGTTTTTTTAGTAATATATTGCTCTTTTTGTACTAGTGAAAGGGCTCAACATATTAAGGACGTCTTCACGACCATAAGGTTTCTCAGGCTCCATGCCCCTGACATGGCACCTCGTATTTCTAGAAATGCCCTTGACATCCCTGAGGAGGAGAATGAGGTTGGCACGACTGCGGAGTTGGATGTACAGAATATGCCTGCAGCTTGAGCATGGGCTAGACTACTGGTGTAACGTCTAAGTTTTTTTGGCGATCTATGGCTTTCAGCTCTTTGGTGGTTCGTACAGGTGTCGGTGATCCTACTGTCGGTTGCGTAGTGATGTGTGGGTGGCATTTTCTTCTTGGCAGGTTTTTGGTCGTGGCTCTGTTGTTGGTCACTGCCTCTCAGTCTCATTTTTTGGAGGGAAAATTCGGTGGGGTTAGCTCTTGTTTCTCTAAGGTTAGGGTTTCCCTTCTGTTTCTATCTTTTATTTTGCTTCTATTGTTATATCTAGCCATTTTAGGGCCTTGCTATGTAAATTTCTATTTAATCTTCAAATACAGAAATTTTATGTATTAAACAGTTAAATTTCAATTTATGGGTGCCCCGTCACCTTTTTCTGGTTAAAAAAAAGATTTAAGCAGTTGAAGTGGTCCCATGGAAATTTATAATTATTGGAAAAGGAGAATATAGAATCTTTCCCTATTTTGGTAGAGTAGTGTTTAGGAATTGCAAATAAATTGTGGAAAAAGGGGGGGGGGGGAGGGGGGGGGCTGGAAATAAGCAGCCACTTGCATAAGGAAAAATAGAATATGTGGCTGCATATATTTCCTTCCCTCCTATTTTTAATTTTCTTCTAAAGTAAGATAATTAAAATAATTTTTTTATTGTTTTATATAATAAAAACTACAAATTAATATAACTGCATAAGATAAGCAGAAAAAAAAATATTCATAGGGTCACTAGCTCAACATATATCTCCTAAAAAATTAGACTAAAATAAGCTAAACAGCATGGGGACATTCCAATATCAATATTGTTTTTATTCACTATTAATTTTCTCAAAATAGCCATTCTTCCCATAATTGCGATAACTCACCGCTACAGTTCCTTGAAAATTTAATTTTTTGGAGCCCACTAACACAAAATTCTAGAACATAAGGGGCGTTGGTCTAACTCATTTTGATTGGTTTATCATAAAATCGTCGAGAAACAATTAGAAATGCTGATTAATTCAGGAATATGAAGATGAAGAGTCTTCAATATTTTGGACGAGAAAAATGAACTGTCAACATTCTGTCCATAAATAGCTTTTGGATATTCAAATCAAGTTAGGAATGAATGAAGCAATCAAAATGCGCTTATTGCTGCCGCATCTTTATTCATTGCCTCGTTCAATTCATGCTCCTCTAACTATATTCTTATCTATTCTTTACTCACAATTTTGAAAAATGAGAACCAGTCCGTCCAGTAATATGCAGAACGGCAATCACAGCAGTGGAGGTAGCAGTGAAGGAAGCGAAGTTGAATATAAACAAGAGGTGAGTCAGGATGAACAAGATGGGGGAGGAGAAGGGGGAGGGGAGCAAGAGGAAGAAGAGGGGAAGCTGAAGAGGGGGAAGAGGAGGAGGAGGAAGAGGAAGATGAAGATGAGGAGGAAGAGGAAAAGGAAGATGAGGAAGAGGAGGAGGAGGAGGAGGAGGAGGATGATGATGAGGACTGATGGAAGTCCTTGTAATGAGCCAAAGGAGGAAGATTCAGCCAAAAAGATTGAAGAGGACCAAGACAGAGATTTATATACTTATAAAAGTCATCCTAATGGGGCAGAGGAGGAAGAGTCAGTAAGAATGAAGAGTTTATATTGTTATGAAATTCTAGAAGATTTATATGCCACCTAACTATGACTATGTTGAATAGTATTTTATGGACTTAGAGATGTTTCAGTATTTCATGCACTATGATCTATATTTATTTATATTGATTGTATTTATATTGTTATGCATCATAGTAATTACTCCTACATAAATCAAAATGTTAAAGTTCACATGCACATATGTAAGTAAATATCTATCTTGAAAACTTACAAATAAATATCTAGATAAACATTTAATAAACTTTAATATTTATCACTAATTCAATATAATGTACATCTATCACAAATGTTTGTCATAAATATTTAATATTTATGGTAAATAAATAAATTTGAGTAAACTACTTTAATTTAATTTAAACCAAGTTTACATTTAAAATTTACATATATGTGTGTGCGCACACATGCATACATGCATACATTATTCACATATGTGTATATATGTACATTTAAATACACTATAAAATAATTAAACAATAATAAACTTGAATGTGTACCCTTATAAAATAAATTAACGAAATAGATGAAATTAAAAAAATGAGATAAATATTTATAAGGACCTACTTAGTTGGAAATTTAATGCAAACATATTAGAGTTTTGAAAATGATTTGTCAATATATCTAATAAACTTTCAATGCTTGGATGAATGCTTCAAAATTTACAAAGTCATGTTGTTTGTCATTACAAATCAGTTTTATAATTGTGAGATCAATCATGCACCTACATATATCACCTACATCAGTGTGCATATTTGAGATCTAGACATGTGGATCTAATCTTTATAAATCTTCAAGAATGTTCATGTCTTTAACCTTTCAAGTGGATGTTTGAACCTATTATTGTATAAAGACTTGGCAATGTATGGACCTTTGGTTAAACCCTTAAGGATACCAATTTAATGGAATTTTACAAATTATGATAAAAGATAACAAGTAAACATGTAGGGGATGCCCTAGATGATGATGGAATCTAAAATATGTAGTTTAATATAAATGCTCTAATTTAATGCTTGAATGATTTACCTATGAGATCCCCTTATAAATTCAAAATGTTAAATCTAGACGTGTATAAGAATGAATTAAGGTTAACCTTTTAAATACAACTCTAAGGGTAGAGAGGGAAGGAGGGAGGGAGGGAGGGAGATGTAGAGGGAGGGAGGGAGGGAGAGAGGTAAGGCTAGTCCTTGGATTTGTAAGAGTAGTCATTTTAGTCCATTGATCTAAACTAATTCACTTGTCGAAAGGAAAAAAATTTAATCTAAAATGCCAACATGAGAGAGAGGTAAGGTTAGTCTAAATGGATCTTTGTAAGACTAGTGTTTTTTAGTCCATTTGAATGTAAAATAATTCACTTGTCGAAGGACAAAATAGTAAATCTAAATGCCAACATGGGACCTTTCCTTGTCAAGGGGGTCATCATTAAATTCTTGGTAGGGTTTTAGTTTTCTAGGCTTTAGGATGTAAAGTTTTTAAGGTAGATACTTGGTGTGGTTATTGATCATTGATTTCAACTAGAAATTCAACTCTACATTCACTAATCTATATTGTTATCATACATGTGGTTATTTAAATATCATATTTTTCAATTTACATTAAACCTTGAATTCAAATTAAACCCAAAATGTTAAATTCATACATTAAACCCTAAATTTACATGTTAAACACTAAATTTACATCAAACCCAAAATGATATTGATAAGCTATCAAACTACACAAACAACTAGGTAAATTTATATCAAAAATTTAGTAAAAATAGTATCGTTTACTCTAAACCCTAAAAAAACAAAAAATACATAAAAATCTTAAAAAACCTACTTGGAGGTCTTTAGGAACTAATAGTCTGGTAGGAGGAGGTGGCAGGAGGTTGGCAATTGGGTTCCCATTCCTATTTGTTGCTGGACTGTCGTTGTTGGGAAAAAATGAGCTCATAGACCATTTTTTAAAATTTAAATACTTTTGCAAAATGAGGCCCTATTTAGAAATGGGTTCTCGTTTAGGTTGGGAGCTTGAACCGTAATGGGTACCCATTCTGATTGGGTTCATGTTCAGGCTCGGGACTCCGTCCTTAAAAGGGTACCCATTTTTTTGAAATGTGTACCCATTCCTGTCGGGATGTTTTTTCCTGAAGCTTCCCCTATATGTGAACCTAACTTCTTGTAGGTACCAACAAGCTTTCAAAAAATGATAGAATGCAAGAACCAAACATCATTAGAGTTATTGCATTCAGGCTATCAAGTCTTCTTTTAATATGCTTCAGTGAATCAACATATTAATATTTTTTTAAAATTTGACATTCTTTCGGTGAAACAAATGTTGCTTGAACATGCCATCCCTTCAACTCTTCTATCTACAAGGCTTAAATTGAGGGATGTATGGAAGTTATGAACCATTTAACTTCTATTTTGGTGATTTCATCCCTTCATGAACCATTGATTCCTTTGATTTTGGTATTCATTCTGCACTAATGGCTCCTTCAGTAGTGATCAAGCATCCCATTGAACAATTTAATCCCTCAGCTTCATCATAAAGTATCTTGTCTAAGACTTGGTCATTTGGCAAACCAAGCTACACTTGAACCATTCCTCAAAATGCATATTAGTTTGTTATAAACCTTCAAACATGTATTTCGGCCATTCAGTACTCACATGAACTTTTGTACCTTCCATTACAAAGTTTTTCGGTGATTAGGCCCTCATATGAACCTTCAAACATCCCTTAATGAAACTTTTGGTGATAGTGACATTTGAAGAACCTTTAGATTTATTCTTTGGTAGAATGCAAAGTTCAAGAAATTCATTTGACATTCCTTAAGTTGACAAGAATGTGGTTTCACTAAAATGTATAAACATATTCTTTGGGAAGTTTTGCATAATTTTAAGAAACACAAAATCTCAATCTCAATTTTATCGAGCCACTTGAAAATTTTCAATACTCATTGTGTTGGTGTGAATAAGGGTATTACTTATCTGGTTTACCTTTATAGTGTGAACATGATACATTATCTAGCTAGTTCTTAGTTAGGATCTATTCACACATATTCACATGTTAAGTTGACTTAGGGAACTAGGGATATGTCTAGATTCTTCTAGTACACATGTGATCTTATCCTTTACTTGTCTCATGTCATAGGATTATAACACTTGTTGTAATCCTATATTGTCATATGTCTCACCTTACCTTTTATAAGCAACCTCTCTTGTACATTATGTATTCTTGTATCATTATTAGCAGTATAACATCATTTTTGTTTCTTGTCTCTTTTGTACAGAAGGTTATTTGGTATTGTAGTTTTGATCTTGGTGGTTGATTGCTTCAACATGGGATTAGAGCCTTGATCTTACAAGACCCTCCTTGATTTGGAGAGATCCTACCATCAACTTTCTGCTAGAGCATCCTAGCTCAAATCAGACCAATATGTAAAGATTGACTGTCTAAAAACTAGTTATGGACATAGGTAATTATTCTTCAGATTTTTTTGGCCGTGTTCTTGCATTGTATGAATTTTTTTGTCAAAAAAAAGATTTTTTTAGGAGAGGTTAATATTGCCCCCTGCATTTTTCTTTCTCTATTTGTAGGTTTTGCAATTTCAATCCAGTTTTTGGGATTGTCTGTCCCATTTTAGGACAACCAATCCTCTTTTGGGACAACTTGTCCCGTTTCAAGACACTCCATCCCATTTTCCTATTCCTTGGTTGATCCAACCCTTGTTAATAATTTTTTTGGACTCTGCTTGTTTATTTTTCCTTTTTGAAAATCTCAATTCAGATCCCTACACATGTGGTATCTTGGGTCCACTCAACCCTGGATCGAAGGCTTTTTGTTCTTGCCCCAAGTCAATCCCAGGTGGCCCCATTGGTCAAGATCTTATTCTTGGCCTACGCTATGGATCTCCATCAGCCATATACACTTGTTCCGAGTTCAAAGACTTCTTTTAGACCTATTTTTCATGCCCATTCTTGGGTCGGCCTTCCCAATCAAGCTTCATTCATTTCTAGCCTTGGCACTCAATCTTGACTGACTTTCCTGGCTCATACTTTTTGGTGTTTGAGGATCACCAAGACCCTGTTTATAAGCCAAGAGCCAGCCTTGTGAGTGCATCCAAGTTTTTTTTAAAAAAATTTGTAACCTTCAAGGCCCAAACTTTGGTTTCTAGCTACTTGGTTCTATTTCATGGCCCTCTACAAGCCTTTGAAGACTCATTTACTGGTACTTCAATTTTCTTTTCTTGCAGGTCGTATTTCAATCCTCATCTGGTCGGTCTCCAGACTCAGATCCAATTTCAGATCCCTACTCTGGTTGGCTCTACTCCATTTTTTAGACACTCAAATCAAATCAAGGTTCTTATTTTTAGACTGCAGTCATGTACACCCCAGTGCTCTTTATTCTATATCTCTATCCATGGAACAAAATTGGACTTGCGTTTTAGTCCCAGTGGCATATTCTTCAACTCAAATTACTAGGTGCCATCTGTTGGCAAGAGACACTATATGGATTCATGGTTGTTGTCATTGATGGCAACAAAGGTCATCCCACATATCCGCAAGTCATGGTGTGTCTCTACCGGAAGTCAGAATGAAGATTGTTGTGGTCTGGGGAACAAGAACAGAGCATGTGGCAAGGTCTGACAGACTGGTCCGGATCTCTTAGAGAAGTATCTTAGTGTAGTACAGATTTGGGGAAGTCAAGAGGACTACCTTGAGTAATAGATTCCAAGGATTTAGCCTCTAGTGATGGACAAGGAAAAAGATATGAACAGTTGAATACTAGATTCCTGAGTAACAGTGTGAACAGAGGAAGAACTAACTGACACAACATTAGATTGCTTGCTGGATGTGTTACTATTGATGGTAAAGGTTGTGAAGGCATGAATCATGTTTGGCCGACATGATTAATGATATCTACAAGTATATGCTTGATCCGCATTACTTGATGAGCAAGGATTCAGCCGACAGAACAGAGTTTGTGAGAAAATAGATTGTTCTAGATGCCGACTAGAAAGGTGATGAAATTACTTGTGCAGATATATAAGCACGATGGATTTAGTTGTGAGAAGTGTCGTTGTGTGTTGTTGATGTGTGAATAAGTGTAGAGCAGAGTAGAAACAGCTAGAGAGATCCGGTATGTGAAAGGAAAGCAGAATAAAGAGAAGAGGAAAGATGAAGTGCAGCAAATCAGTGTACTGAGCCTAACCGGAACTGAACTCCAGCATATGTGGATGCTTCCAATCAGTTCAATTATTGTATAACATTCTTTTGTAGACAGTGTGTCTCCTTGTAGGCAGTGTGCCTCTTTGTGAGCAGTGTGCTCAAGCAGTGAGCCCTAATTGGCAAGTGCCATTTTGTAATTCCTTATTCTTCTAACAGAGAATAATCTTTGGGTTAATCACCCCGTGGTTTTCTCCCTTAATAGGGTTTCCACATCAAAAATATTATGTCATGTGTTTGTCATTTCATGGTAATGTTTGTTTGTTTGATTCAATGCTGCATTGATTAATAAGAAAGTTCAAAAGAAGAAATAATTAGGATAACTGATTCACCCCCCCTCTCAGTTATCAACAATTGGTATCAAAGCTAAGTTCCTCCTAATAGAGCCTAACAGCTTGGGGAAGATCTGGGAGTTCAAATGGATGCATATGGTTTAAGGGAGCAACTCAAGACTGCCCTTGAGGATCTTGAACAGTCAAACTCTGAAGTCAATGAATTAAAGGAAAGACTCAAACAGGCTGATGAATACATGAGAGAACTAAAGGACAAATTAAGTCTCTCTATGAAAAAGAGAAAGGAGCTGCTCCAACAATTGGCAAGACAAAGTGAAGAAAGTAATACAAATGAAGAATTGACTGAGAAAACCAAGTTATGTGAAAAGTTATCAAAAGAAGTCATTATGGTAAGACATGAAATGGAATCAGGAGTTATAAAGTTTACTCAAGAGATTGAAGAGAAAAGAAAAGCTGAAGACAATCTAAGACAATCTCTTAAAGAGAAATCAGAAGATTGCCTCCAGATGGACAGGATTATCAGACATCTTGAATCTGATCTTGAAGATGCCAAAGATAATGAAGAAAAACTTGAGGATCAAATTATCTCTCTCAAAAGAGATCTTCAAACAGCAAATGAATATAAAGAGAAATTCAAGATAAGTTCTGCTCAACTTGAAGTTCTTCTTGGAAGTCAAAAGAGGGTAGATGACAAGTATGGTTTGGGATATGAGAAAGGAGAAAGCTCTGGATCCGGTCAAAAGAATTTTGGATCAGAAAATCTAAGGAATAGGCCTAGAAGACCTCCGATAAGACAGCCCAATGCTCAAAGATATCCATCCTTCAATGGATACTGCCACAGCTGCAATCACTTTGGTCACAAAGCTAATCAGTGCAGAAAGAGAATGAATCAGACTAATTCATCCTTCTCCGAATAGTGCTTTAACTGCAAAAGGTATGGACACAAGTCTCATGAATGTAGAAATATGCAAATAAACAAATCATTCAATGGTAGATGCTTTGCATGCAATAGAGTAGGTCATATGGCTAATCAATGCAGATCAAGAGGTTATCAGTCAAATATGCAAGGAAATGTTATTTGCCAAATCTGTAATAGGTCCGGTCATAATGCAAAAGTCTACAGAAGCAAGAATCAAGACAAAAGAGGTCCGGTGTATAATCAGAATCAAGACAAGGGTAAACAAAAGATGAATGCAAATGAAGTTAGGAATCAGATGAATAAGATTTGGGTGAAGAAAAGTTCAGAGAATGTAGAGGTTGGATCCGCACCAGACTCTGGTGCTGATATTCCTTCCAGAAATTAAAGGTGAGCTCTGGCTCAGGGGGAGACTCAAAGAAAATCATGTTCCTCCAGCCAATCAAGTGGTGCCGGATGTGGCACAAGATGCGGAGTAAAGGGTTTGTAGATATAAGTCTTGAGATGATCCAAATAAGATTTCAAAGGTCCGCATGAAGATGTCAAGAAGTTGTGATCGATCAAGTAAGACCTGTTCCGGGAGATGCTCCGGAATGACAGAGGATTACAAAAAGGTCTGGAGAGATCCGGAAGCGCATTGTCTTATTCTGCGAATTGGACAGAGTGTTTGGGATGTCCTTATGATGTGTCATCTTGATTTGTTCATGGTTGGAAGATCTGCATGATGTTCATAGATCAGGACTGATCCGGTTCTTCAAGTTATCCGAATAAGGTAAACCAGAATAATGTAGGTCGAGCATTTATTGCCATTAGATATTAGGGTTTGCTAAGCAATATAAGGGATTTCTCATAAATCACTTGCTCATTCTGTACTCAAGAAGAAGTGAAAAGTGGAGCTCTGTTACAAGATTCATCAAGTTCACCAAAGATCTCCTGCCGAAGTCATTACATACAGAAATCAATCCAACCACTCCGTGTAACTGAGGGCGCATAAGGTATTTTCTGTTTTCAATATCTTACTACAAATCTTTTGAGAAATGGCTACTCTGAATATAGTAAAGATCTCAGATAGGCCCCGACCTGAATTTAAGAAACACCCACACAAGTCATTGGAGGTAGATCCCTTAGGAGCATTCTCTAGTGTTCCTCATGGCGTTTTACACACAGAAGACATTAGGGTTTACATACATGCAAGTATTGAAGAATTCAAGGAATTCAAATTGAGAGATTTCTATCACAAACAACTGATAGACAATGCTTTTGAGCTTAAACCAGAGTATAAGGGTATCCAGAAGAAACAGTTTGATCAATTCATTCATTTCCCCTACTTTGAAGAAGATGAATGGGTCCGGTATGTATTGAGTAGGATGCATGACAACTTCTTATGGCTGGATAGACCCTGCATAATCACAAAAGAGGCAATTAGGGCAGTGACTGGTCTATATTCTTCCGGAGGGATACCTATCATCAAATCCATCAAAAATAACATTGTAACTGAGGCCACCGGATCAAAATTTGATAAGAGGGCAATGACCATTGAAGATATTTCTGATCCGGATATCAAGTATGCATCTATGATAATAGGATACAAGATTTATCACTCCAGTAGGGAGAATTCTGTATCCAGAACTACAGTATACACTGCCTATGAGATGCTGAGGAAGAATGCAAATTATGATCTCTGTGAACTTCTTTTAAGCTAATTAATGGAAAATATACAGAAGATCAAAAAGGACAAAAAGAATTCTTTTAAGTATGGTACTCTTATATTATGTCTATTTTTCTATTTCATGAATGAGCTGCCCAGATCAAGTGGATGGGTATGGCAGAATGACAAACCTGTAGCAGTCTAGATCAGAGATTACTTACATGGACTTGGGGATGCCAAAGCAAGAAGTACAGCTTTGTGGGGATACTTTAAAAACTTCTAGAGTATGATGCAAGCAAGAGAAAGAATTCCCTAGTCTCTTGTTGAAAAATACAAAGACTCAGTCTACTTTATGGTTGATACTGATTAGTGCCTAAAGGAGGCAGTTGAGCCAAGGATAGTCTGGATCATGCCCATGGGGTATGAGGTTGATGAACAGATTGTGGAACTGCATGTTCAACACATGCTTAGTCAACCCAAAGATCCAAAAGTAGAAAGGTTTGGAACCTTTGAGGAGCTGAGTGTGAAGATCCATGTGGAACTCAGAGAACCTGAGATAAAAAGGAAAGTAAGAAAAGAAGTTGAACATATTGCCCAAGGCCTAGGCATCCCAAAGGAAGCACTTGATTCCAACCGGGAAAAGAGGAGAAAGGCTAAGGAAGAAAAGAAAGAAGCAGAAAAGAAAAGCAAGAAAAGTGCTCCGGTGGAAACCTCAACCCGGACCAGATCATCAAAAGGATCTACACCTGTCAGAACCAAAAGCTCAAAAATATCTAAACCGGAAGGTCAGACATCTGGTAAAGGAGAGAAAAGGTCTAAAATAAAAGCCACAAGGGCTTATACAAGTTAGAAAGATGAAGAGGAAACGGAATCAGATGAGGGGGTAAAAGAAATAAAGAAGCAGAAGAAGAAAGGATCCGGTAAACCCTCCACAGGCCAAGACAAGGAAGAAATGGCAGAGGTATTTATTGAAAAGCCCATCCTATCTCTAGAGAGTGTAATCAAGTCAGTCACTGTGGATGGAAACCTTCAACCAATGACTAAATTCTATGATGACTACAATGAAGCTGACCAAAAGATCCTGCAGGAAGCCACAATCAAGTATCTGAACATATATAATAAGGCTTTCATTGAGATTATATCTCTAATTCCTAAAAGCCTAGAAAAGGAATTAGAAATAAGAAAGAACAATGCCCAGGCAAAAGATCTTGAGATCCGGGAGTAGATAGCTATTCAGCTATATCCTCAAATTGATCCCAAGACAATGAACATAATATTCAAAGACTGCAAAGATGAGTTCAGGAGTAAAGCAAGGATGAATCAACTCATGCTTGGTGAGACTGACAAGGTGGCCATAGAGACAGAAGAGATCCTCCAGAAGGCCTTCAAAAGGTTTAATCTTCCTGTTGTAGAAGACTTGGGTACTGATCCCTCATCCACAAGTGCTGCAGAAGAAACTTTTGAGAAAGCAATAGAAGAGATGGGCCCTGAACAGACTAGCATCTCTCCTCCGGTTTCCCCTATAGTCTCCAGATCCAAAGAAGAAGAGAAATTACAAGAGAAAGAAGCAACGGTAAAAGAAAAGGAAGTTGACAGTACCAAGGATGCAGAGAAAGAGAAGATTCCAACAGAGAAAACCACAACTGAAAGTGGTAAGAATGTGGAAGGAGAGAAAATTCCAAAGGACAAGACTGCAAAAGAGAAGAAACATCTGTCTCCGGCAAGAGACACTACACAATTGTTCAAAAATTTCTAAGCCAAGAAACAATAGAGATTGATGAACCAGAGCTTCTAAAAGGTCCATTCAACTTTGACTCCCTCTCTCCAGTACAGACAATGAAGATAGCTTCATTTGCAAATGCTAAGGCAAATGAAAAACTCCTAAAGTCTCATATGGAAGACTGTGAGTTGATAGAGGCTGCTTCTGGAGTGCTTGAGAAGATTATGCCATCAGTCCAGATAGATCCGACAGCCTCCTCTTCCAGTAATCTCAAAACCTTAGTCAGCAGTGTTGATACACATTTTGATTCTCTAGAAAAATCAGCTGAAGAAAAGGTCCGGAAGGAGTTTTTGGATAAGAGATTTTCAGAAGTACTAGGATTAATCTCTAATGATAGGAGAAATATGAGTATTGGAATAAAGAGCTTAGAAAATGCTCTTAAGGATGGCGGTGACATTTACAAATTTTGTATCTCCTGGTCAAAAGCAACAGTAGAAATTGAGAAGAAAATAAAAGAGGAACAGGACAAACTACTAAGTTTGTCTCAAAGTTTTGATCCTCTCTCTTCCTCCATAGTAACTCAAGAATGTCAAACTATTGCAATCACAAATGCAATAAAGAACTTTGAGAAGGAAAGGAAGAATATAATTAACCGGATGGGAGAACTTAGAAGGATTATAATCCCTAAGTTAGAAACTATGCATGAGGCCATAAGTGATGCTCAGACTACCGCCCAAACCAATGATCTGACAGATCTTAAGAGGGCAGAAGCTTTTGCATTTTTGTTGAGTGGTCACATTTCAATTTTGGATAGAATGAAGCAAAGTTGGGCTACATAATTGGTCCAATTGAAGACATCCTTTGCAGACATTCTTCAGTTTATGTGAGTATGTAATATGCGGCTAAGTATAGAATTTTTTTTTTGAAAATTTGGTGTGCGGACCCTACCCTTTTCCATTGATGTCAAAGGGGGAGTGAGGAGTAGTGAAAAATGAGGAATCCAACTAAGGGGGAGCTCCGGAAAATGTATATAAAGATAGAGCATCAGCCAAGGGGGAGCATAGTGTAAACACTTAGTCATTTTTCACTAAGTGTTGCCATCAATGCCAAAGGGGGAGATTGTTGGCAAGAGACACTATATGGATTCATGGTTGTTGTCATTGATGGCAACAAGGTCATCCCACATATCTGCAAGTCATGGTGTGTCTCTACCGGAAGTCAGAATGAAGATTGTTGTGGTTCGGGGAACAAGAACAGAGCATGTGGCAAGGTCCGACAGACTGGTCTGGATCTCTCAGAAGAAGTATCTTGGTGCAGTGCAGATTTGGGGAAGTCAAGAGGACTACCTTGAGTAATAGATTCCAAGGATTTAGCCTCCGGTGGTGGACAAGGAAAAAGATATGAACAGTTGAATACCGGATTCCTGAGTAACATTGTGAACAGAGGAAGAACTGACTGACACAACATCAGATTGCTTTCTGGATGTGTTACTTTTGATGGTAAAGGTTGTGAAGGCATGAATCATGTTTGGCCAACATGATTAATGATATCTACAAGTATATGCTTGATCCGCATTACTTGATGAGCAAGGATTCAGCCAACAGAACAGAGTTTGTGAGAAAATAGACTGCTCCGGATGCCGACTAGAAAGGTGATGAAATTACTTGTGCGGATATATAAGAACGATGGATTTAGTTGTGAGAAGTGTCCTTGTGTGTTGTTGATGTGCGAATAAGTGTACAGCAGAGCAGAAACAGCTAGAGAGATTCGGTATGTGAAAGGAAAGCAGAATAAAGAGAAGAGGAAAGATGAAGTGCATCAGATTAGTGTACTGAGCCTAACCGGAACTGAACTCCAGCATGTGTGGAGGCTTCCAATCAGTTCAAGTATTGTATAACATTCTTTTGTAGACAGTGTGTCTCCTTGTAGGCAGTGTGCCTCTTTGTGAGCAGTGTGCTTAGGCAGTGAGCCCTAATTGGCAAGTGCCATTTTGTAATTCCTTATTCTTCTAACAGAGAATAATCTTTGGGTTAATCACCCCGTGGTTTTCTCCCTTAACAGGGTTTCCACGTCAAAAATATTGTGTCATGTGTTTCTCATTTCATGGTAATGTTTGTTTGTTTGATTCAATGCTGCATTGATTAATAAGAAAGTTCAAAAGAAGAAATAATTAGGATAACTGATTCACCCCCCCTCTTAGTTATCAACACCATCAGCCTCATTTTAGTCCCAACCACCTGCAATCTCCTTTGAGCCCTCCTACATTTGACCTTTCCAGCCCATTCTCAAAAACTAGCGGACACTCAGTCCTAGCCACTTCCGAATTGGCCTTTGTCGGTCCTCTTGGATCTGTCCACATTAGTAGGCTACCCTTTTCCACCATGGACTCACTGACTTCTAAGTGACCTCTCTATTTGTGATCAGGACACATTGTACCAAAACCAGACAGTCTGTCCCATGACGAGACAATTTGTCCTAGAATTGGACAGGTGATCCAATTTTTTTTGCAAGTGCTAAAGGAGGGTCTTTTTTTCCTTCTTCCATAATTTGAAAAACCAGAAGGTGTCATTTTGAATTCTTATAGTCAATATAAAGGTGGTTCCATGTACTACGCCATGGTGTAGGTGATTTTTCTAGATTTCATTGTTTTTGCTAGATGTTTTTAGCTTGAAGGTAAAACTAGTGTCTTTTTTACAAGTGGCATAACTTTTGCATACAACATCAAAATCCAATAAACTTTGTTTTGAAATTGCTCAGAAAATCACAAGAAATTTTACTGTAACTTTTACTTTCTTCTTTAATAAGCATTTTTTTCTCAAAATTGTAAAAAATCACCATGTGTTATAAATGGTCGATTTATGCTTATCGATTGTACAAATTGCAAAATTTATTCATTGTAATTTGTTGGGGCCTTACAATTACATTGTTAATACATTTTTTTGGGGGGGCTAAAAGGCACAATTTAAGTGCCCTTTTGTCTTTTCTCTCTTGGTGTATTTTTTGCTACACATGGCAAAAAGTGTGTCTATACAACTACTCACTCCACATAACTATCACACATGGAAGTTAAAAATGAAACAACTACTACAATCTAAGGGACTTTAGAAAATGCTATAGGATAATTCACCTAGTTTAACTAAGGAGTTTGAAAGATTTGCTTATAAGAACAAATTAGATGGAGCTATGAGGCTCATAGGACTGCATGTATCAGACAACTTGTTTCATATTGCAGAGTGTAAAAAATATAAGAAAGTTTGGGATAAACTTGAAGAATTGTATGGTACAATCAATGAATTATGAATCTTACAACTAGAAACATAATCACAGTCACTCTCTCCAAATAATTTTCCTTACATCCAAGAGTCTCTAGAAAAATTCAAGTTTATCTTATCACACTTGAAAGGATATGGACATGATAAAACTGATAAGGAATGTATTTTATTGATAATGTCAAAATTGAAGTGTCCATTTTATGTGTTTTCATCTACCTTCTATTCTACTATGGATGCCTTGGGGAAAGACTTTAAGATTCCCAACATTGAGTTGTTTTGTAACTAGTATCTTACTAGGGAGCAATCCAAATTACTTCAGATAGATGCACTTCCTAGTTCTAAGAGTCAATCCTTGATGGCTTCATCATCCAAGGGTAAAAGGAAGAATAAGAAGAAACCCAAGAGATAATCATTTTTTGGAAGTAAGCCTCTCTTCAAACTAAAGTAGAATAACAATTAGAAGCCCACTCCTCCTACTTTGTCCAACTCTGGTGAGTCTACCTCCAAGGCAAATAAGAAGAAAGGTGACATTTGCTCTTTTTGTGGAAAACTAGGTCATAATGAGTTACATTTATTTAAGAGGTTGGAGGCTTTGGAGGAAGCTATGAAGAAGCACAATATTTATATCCCCATGCCATCCTCTACAAGCAAAGGGCATGCTCTTTAGCACATGGTTTGAATTCATCTTCAAATAACTGGATACTTGACTCGGGTGCTTCACATGACATGACAAATTCACTTGATCTACTTGAGTCTCTTTCTGATGCTAGCACAAATCTCATATTACAGTGGGTAACTCTTCATAGATTCCAATTTTGGGGACAGGCATAGTTCAATTGCAAGATGGTTGCATTGAGGATGTTCTTCTTGTTCCTAATATTTCTACTAATCTTCTCTCCATATATTAGGTGTGTCATTCTGGTGATGGGAAGATAGTTGGTTTTACTACTAACAATGTTGTTATTCGACAACTATAGGATCCTAAGAGAGTTTTTTCTATAGGGAGAGTTGATCATGCTTCTCAAGTATATAGATTTGATGGATTTGATTCTTCATCAGGATCATCTCTTTTAGCACATGTCGATGCCTTGAGAAAGCTTTGGCATGAGAGATTTAGACATCTAAACTACATGTATCTTCAGCAATTGAGCACACATGATTTAGTTCTTAGTATTCCTAAGATTTCTTATAGAGAGGGAATATATCTAGGTTGTGTACTTGGAAAACATCATCGGGATCACTTTCCTAAGGGGAAGGCTAAATGAGCTTCGGCACCAGTGGAGTTGGTTCATAGTGATCTCATTTCCTTTCTGGCTACATTTTTAGGGGCCAAGTATGTGCTCACTTTCATTGATGACTTCTTAGGTGCACATACGTATACTTTCTTAAGTACAAGAGTGATGTTTTTACCACTTTTAGGACCTTCAATAAATTTGTGGAGAAGTAGTCACATCATTCACTTCGATGGATACACATAGATAATGGTGGGAGTATGTGAATCAGGCTTTTCAAGATTTCAACAATGAGTATGGTATTCAACATCAGCTTTTGATTCCCTACAATCCTTAGTAGAATGTTGTGGCTAAGAGGAAGAACAATACTTTACAAGAGATGGTAAATTGTATGATTTAGTCTAAGTCTATGGATCCTACTTTTTGTGATAAAGAAGTCAATTATGCCAACTATATTTAGAACCATATGCCTCACAAGGTTATGCAGAATATGAATTTCAAGGAGGCTTGGTCTCATGCCAAGCCTAATGTATCCTTCTTCAGATTATTTGGTAGTTGTTTTAGAGGAAAAGGAAGGAAGGTTGATAGGGATGATTAAAGGATTAAATCCTCCTTTTTCTACAAACATTCAAGGACATATCAACTGAGTTGAATAACACTTTTGCAAGACGATTCACTTATAGGTTAGGATATCACTTGTAATGATGTGGAAATTTAGAGATTGTCAACTAATGTATAAATTTAATGCTCAAATACCCTTAGAACCCTAATTATGCAAAACAGTAAGTAAAATGATGATTTACAACAAATGCTTGCAAACTAAGGTAGTAGGTAGAGGTTTTTTACTAACTATTTTTTGAAGTTCGGTATGCGAAATACTTAGAGACAATGCCACTAGTGCCCCTATCCAAGGTGGTATTTTCTTTGTGGAATCTTGATCTCCTTTCGACATTGATGATCACTATACTTTTCTGTCTCAAAAAACGTGGACGACACTACCACTACCACCCTAGTCCAAGACCAAATGTTCCTCAGGGTGCCAAAACTTCTTTAGATGCAGATATCACTGTCATAATGATTTCTGTGTTTGCAATTTCAGAGGACACTGCCACTAGCACCTGAGTCTAAGTAGTCCTCTTCTTTAGAGATTTGTGATCTACACACTGTCTTATTGTTCCCTGCAACTCCACTCTATCAAGATGTGACACTTGTAACCTACAATCACAAGCAAAGTGGTTGGGGGTTGTGGTGTTTAGAGGCTTGCCTTAGTCAAGCCCTAGAGAGACATTTAAGTCTTCCAAACATTATTGTTAGATAGAGAGTGTGTATCCCTACGGAATAGAGACACAAACAAATTGATAAATGATTCAAACAGTAATAGATATCACCTTGGAGATGTAGCTCACAAGTAGATGATGATCCTTCAATCACATGAGAAGATGAAGCTAAATCTGCAATCACAAATATAACAACAATGCTCTGCTCTACAACAATGAATATCTTGAATGCTCTAAAATCATAAGTTTACCAAAAGTTCACAATCATCTTCTAGTTTGCAAATAAAACTCTAAAAATGCTTGTATATGCAACAACACACATTCCCACTAAGAATTTCATAATTCAAACTTGAGATGTCGGCATAGGACCTAATTAACGGTCATAAAACTGACATCCAAATTTAGGGCTAACCTAAAATAGGGTAGGACTAGGATGCTAGCGCTTAAGTCCACCCTCCCAATTTAGGTTAGGATCTATTTAAATAGTACCCCCTAGGTCCTTTTGCCATAACACTTAGGGGTTTTCTCATTGGGATACAATATTAACATGCAAGATGCTTATAATGCATTCTAAGGACCTGGGAGCTAAACCTTAAGAGCGAAAAGTCCCAATGAGATATTTTCCAACATAACATTTAGTCCCCCACTTTAATGTATGCATGAATGCAATGCCCATACATGCATTAAAGTATGGTCAAAACACAACAAACATGCCAGGTACTTGGAGCTAATGCATACACTAAGATTGAGGAACTATGTCTAGCCTCCAGTATCATATAGACATTAGAGAAAACACATCGTAGACATACCAAACATAATGAAGATAATAACATGCATGCAAAAAATGAAGAGTATAATTACAGTCATGCAAAACATGGAGAATATATCATTGAAGACATGCAAAACATAGTGAATACAGTGAATGTAGTGATTATTTGTTTTTCCTTTTCTCATATATATATGAATGCAAATGAAAGTACATGGAAAGTAAAAATGCAACACACCACCCAAAATGTAGGAGGGTCATTCACCATGCTCTTTGGATTACATATGGGGTAACAGACACGTAATACAAATCTCAAAGCGTAGGGAGGGACTCATCGCCACACAACTTTAGACTACGCTTGAGAACAAACATGCCATACAAAACCTAAGGTGTAGGGAGGGAATCATCACCACACAAATTTAGACTACACCTGGGACAAACATGCCATACAAATCCCAAACCATAGGAGGGGCATTTTGCCACACTCTTTGGACTATACTAGGGAACAAACACACAAAAGACACACAGAAAATACGAGCGTCGTATAGTATGCCAAAGACATACTATACATATAAAACATGGAAAATAAGTGATGGAAGGAGCCTATTGCTAGGTTCGCCACCACCTCAGGCACATTATAGGCACACCTCATGGTTGGGCTTATGCCACAACAACTGCTAAAGACACGCTTAAGGGAGGATACACCAACCCCCCCTACTTGGAGGACTTTTAGAAATGACAGGATGTGCACTAGCTCAAGAGATACACTATCCTTGCCTCCATAGAGGGCTTAAAATAAAAGGATATGCATGATATCCCACCTCTGCAAAGGGATTTCTCATTGCAATATAAAATAAAGATGTGCACTTGCATGGAGATACAACATCTGGCCTGCGTAGAGGGCTTACAAACATGCTTTGTTAGTACCAAAATTATCAAACATCTTACCTTATATATGCCCCCACCTTAAGGTGGTTGATATCGTGTACCAATATCAAGCACGTTAAGGTAGAGAGAAAACACACAATGGAACAAGAGCTTTTGCAAAGCCCATGCCCCCAGAAGTAGCATGCATTTTATGATCACCAAATGTTCCCACAAACACACAATTTCCTGCAAGAAGAGAGGTTAGAAATCTTTTTGTAAGATAATAACTACATCATATGATAAAGAAGCAATGCATGAAAATAATGACATTCAGATAGACATAGTGCATGGAGTAGATGTATTGTTATAGTTTGTTAGCAAATATTAGACATCATCATAATATCACATGGAGTGATTCTACTAGCCAAGCATTGGATAATATGTATCAACTCCATCATCATATATGGACTAGGTCCATTTTTTCATTACTTGTTGAAGGGACACTTGGTCCATATTAGTATTGTTTGTTTTTCGTCATCTGCTATCTAGATAGAACTACTAGAGGAAGGTAAACAATAAATCAAGAGAGGAGAGACAAGTGCCCTAGATCCATCATGTAGGAAGGTGCCCCCAAGTCACCAACCACAATGTCATGCCCCTAGGACACAACACATAACAATGAAAATAGAGGAGAGGCGGTATAGAAGAATGATGATACAAATAGAAGAAGGGTAACAACAAAGGAAGTCTCCTAGTATCCTTGACCTTACAAGAGTATCAAGGGTCATCCTAGGAGTCCTAAACAACACATAACACATGACGAGGGAAACACAACATAGAGGTAAAGGGTTAGAAATACATACCTATAGACAAGCTCATGCTAGAATTTGTCAACAATCAAATCATCCTCTTCCCAACCTCGAATGTTAGAAGAAAGAGGAACATAAGGTACCATTGTCAATTCTTTTTCATTATTTGTAAAGTTTTCTTTGTTAAGATCTTCGTTATTTGTTTCAATGTTAAGTGAGATGTTTTCTTGTTGAGGTGCATTTCATTGGGTGAAAGCTTGTCTTTTTCTCCTTCTTTCTCTTTCTTGTCTATTTCTTTTTGTCTTGTTGCTTATGTCTTGAAAAGTATTGTCATGTTGTTCCATAGGTTGTCGCATGTTCTAAGAGGAAGCACCATGGTCAAATCTCATTTTTCTTGATGAATTGTTTTGTTCTCAACAAATCACTCTTGATCCTTGTAAGGATGACAAAAGAGGAACCACAACATAGGGTCCTTTTCCTTTTGCTCTAGGAAT
Source organism: Cunninghamia lanceolata (assembly GCA_027924645.1). Lineage (NCBI taxonomy): Eukaryota > Viridiplantae > Streptophyta > Pinopsida > Cupressales > Cupressaceae > Cunninghamia > Cunninghamia lanceolata. The sequence continues at coordinate 2,557,403 of BSBN01000244.1, forward strand.
TTCTTCTAATGCGGGTTGTTTGTCTCTTATTATTTGCATACGAGGCCTAACCACTCTAGATATAAGTTTTTCTTTGTATCATCTATATTGTAGAAAAGAGTGATCTCTTCGTGGGTTAGGGTCTCTATCAAGTTGTGGCCAAATGTAATCAAGGGTAAAGTTATTGTTCATTGCTAAAGGTTGATATGTATTACGTTGAATATTGCACACTTGTCCATGTAAATGGAATTTTATGCAATTGTGAATAGTTGAGGGGACAACGTTCATAGCTTTTAACCACGGGTGTCCTAGTTTTACACAAAAGAGGTTGTATAAAGGGATAACCTCAAATACTTGATCCAAAAATTTATCAGAGGTTGTAACTAATAAAGTTATCTTCCCAAAGGAAGGCATTAAAGCTCTATTATTGTCTTAATCTTTGTGTCCAAAGGTTCATAGGAATCTTGTGTCAAATTATGTGCAAGGAGAAACTCTTCCATTATCACATTAGTCATGCAATTGGGATCAATACGTGTACCATTCACCAGGATCTCTATTATTTTCATGGTAATGTAGAGAGTTCCTTCATTGTGTACGAGTGTTTTGTCATGAGCTGTAAATATAATTTCAGGTTTGAAGGGCTCCTTCTTTTCAAATAAGGCCTAGAGGGAAGCCTAGAATTATTATTGTGATTATAAGCCATGTGTATATGTATTCAAATGTATGCCAAATCAGATTTTAAACGATTTTCAATGATTATGAAAGGAATAAGCGCATAACTATGTATGTTTATGATCTAAAAATGCTAGTTTTCAACCTTTTTTCACAATTTTTATGCAAATGACTAAGAGAAGAGGTGTTGTGAAGAATTTTATGATGGGAAGAAAATAATAAGCTCAAATTCAATCCAATAATGAAATAATATCCTTCACAACATGCCTATAATGCAATTCTAGAGAGACAGCAAGGCCAAATTTAGTGGAAGTGCAAGGTTTTTCAAACCCTAGACATGTTTTTTTTGTAAAAAGGCCACTATGATGAAACACTACAATTATAAATCAGTTCTAAATGAGTTTGAAAAGGGTAGTAAAATATGAAGCAAGATTTTAACACAAACCCTAGCTAATGCAAAATTAGGTTTTTATGAAAAATGCACAATTTCAAGCATTTTTCAACAAATTAAGCATGGAAATGCAATGCAAGTGACTAAGATAAGACGAATTTCTACAAATTATATCAGATCTAATGAGAATAGTAGAAATTAAAAGAAATTAAATGCCAATTATGCCACAATACAAGCCTAAGATGCCAAATTTTTCAAATTTTTCCATTTTTTTGTAAATCTTCAAATGCAATTACATGGATGAATTCAAATCTAGAGTACAACACTCAAAAAGGTGCAAAATTCAAGTAAACATGGGTTCACCAAAATGTTTTAGAGGGAAAGGAAGGAAGGTTGATGGGGATGATAAAAGGGTTAAATCCTCATTTTTCTACAAACATTCAAGGACATATCAACCGAGTTGAATCACACTTTTGCCAGAGGATTCACCTACAGGTTAGGCTGTCACTTGAAACAATGTGGAAATTTAGAGATTGTCAACTAATGTGTCAATTTAATGCTCAAATACACTGAAAACCCTACTTATGCAAAATAGTAAGTAAAATGATGATTTATGACAATTTCTTGAAGACTAAGCTAGTAGGCAGAGGTTAGTTACTGACCATTTTTCTAAGATCAGGATGCAGAATAGTCGAGGATAATGCTACTAGTGCCCCTATCCAAGGTGGTATTTTCTTTGTGGAAATCTAATCTCCTTCTAACACTGATGATCACTGTACTTTCCATTTCTATCCTAGGAAATGGGAAGGACACTACCACTAGTGCCCTAGTCCAAGGCAAACCTATTTCTTAGGGAGCCAAAACTTCCTTAGATGCTGATTATCACTATCATAATGATTTCTATGTTTGCAACTTTAGAGGATACTACCACTTGGGCCTGAGTCTGAGAAGTCCTCTTCTTCAGAGATTTGGTATCTACACACTATCTTACTCTTCCCTGCAACTCCACTCTATCAAGATGTGACACCTGTAACCTGTAATCACAAGGAGAGTGGTTGGGGGTTCTGGTACTAGAGGCTTTCCTCAGTCAAGCCCTGGAGAGACATTCAAGTCTTCTAAACACCATTTTTAGATAGAGTGTGCGTATTCCTGCCGGATAGAGGTAAAAATAAATTGATAAATGATTCAAACACAAATAGATACCACCTTAGAGGTGTAGGTCACATGTAGATGAAGATCCTTCAATCACATTAGAATATGAAGCTAAATATGCAATCATAAATACAATAACAATGCTCTACTCCACAACATTGAATATCTTTAAAGCTCTAAAATCATAAGTTTTCCAAAATTTCACAATCATTATTTAGTTTGCAAATAAAACCCTAAACATGCTTATATATGCAACAACACACATTCCCACTAAGAATTTCGTAATTCAAACTTGAGATGTTAGCATAGGACCTAATTAACGGTCATAAAACTGATATCCAAGTTTAGGGCTGACCTAAAATAGGGCAGGACTAGGGCACTAGTGCCCAAGTCCACCCTCCCAATTTAGGTCAATATCTATTTAAATAGTACCCCCTAAGTCCTATTTGCCATAACACTTAGGGGTTTTCTCATCGGGATTCAAGATTAACATGCAAGATGCTTATAATGCATTTTAAGAACCTGGGAGCTAAACCTTAAGAGGGAAAAGTCCCAAGTAGAAATTTTCCAACATAACAATAGTGAGACTTGGGAATTCATTCTAGATGGTCAGCGTAAGGCTATGTAGAGGAAGAGTCAACCTTTAATTTTTGTTGGCTACTGTGAGGATGTGAAGTCTTACATGTTGTTTTATCCTGTCACTTAGGATGTTAACTTTTGTAGAGATGTTTAGTTTGATAAGTCCTTCCCACATGTGGATTCCTCCTCCACTTCTTCTTCCTCATAGATAATCGGCACACTTGTTCATAGATAGTAAGTCTCAATCTTTTGAGTCATGCCATTTAAGTAGATCCTCAAAAGTTTTCAAATGCTATAGGTATTCGAGAGTGGGATAGTGTTATGGTAGAGGAGTATTCTTCTTTGATGAAGAATCATACTTGGGATATTTTTCCTCATCCTAAGGGAAGAAATTTAGTTTAGTGCAAGTGGGTGTACCACACCAAATATGCAACTGATGGTTCTATTGACAAGTATAAGACCTATCTTATTGCTAAGGGGTTTTCTCAGGTTGAGGGTATTGACTACTTCGAGACCTTTGCTCTTATTGCCAAGATGGATTCCATTTGTCTTAAACATTATATTGTTGTATCTAAGGGATGGTTAGTGTATCAGATGGATGTGAAGAGTTCCTCCTTGCATGGTGATCTTCATGAGGAGATCTACATGGAGCAACCTCTAGGTTTTGTGTAGGACTCTTCAATTGTTTGCAGGCTTTGTCATTCATTGTATAGTCTCAAACAAGCCCCTAGGGCTTGGTATGATAAGATGGATAGTTTCTTGCTTGCTTTTGTCTTCATGTGGTACCATTTCAATACTATAGTTTACATTTAGAGATCTAACATGTCAACTCACATTACCTTGATTATCAACTCAATTTACCATCAAGTAAATTGTCATGAACAACATAATCATGTTTCTGTTTAATAATAATCAAATTCATAATCAATAATTAAATGCATATCTTTTCTGAATAATTTCAAAACTAAAATTCACAACATATTCAAAGATAACATGATATTGAATTCCTTCACTTTACAACCATAATGTTTTGCTTATGGAAATAATGATAGATTTTGCATAAAATTTTTGACTATCAAGTCATATAATAGAATATAGTACATCTATAGTATTGATATTTATGTTCATAAGTATCGGCTTGTCATATTCTTAGGAAGGAGAGCATCATCTAAGTGCTTTTTCTCCAACCACAGATTGGTGGTCCCCTGCACAACTTCCTGCCTGGAAGTTTTCCTACCCTTCACAAAGGAAGTAGATATAAGGAACCATAAGGTTTTCCATCTAATTTCTAGTGTTGTGTCCTTTATAACTCTTCATGGTTAGACAACTATAGATCCATCTAATTTGGTTTTATAATATTTTGTTGAATATTTTTTTCAATTAAGATTTGAAGTCAAACCAATTACAATTTAGACATAGGCGTATTCCATAAAACATAACTTTTTCTGTATGTATCAAATTTTTTTTTTTTTTTGAAACAAGGACATCAATACCTAGGGCATAGATATTTTTCAGAATTTTTTTTCACTAATTTACTAATTTTCCATGTGTGTAGAACAGAGAACTTGATGCTCAGTGAAAAACCTACATTCACAAGAAATAAAAAATAAATATAATAATCAAATTTAATATATTTAAAATTATACTTTTTGGGAATCTTATAATAATGACTACATACATACTGTGTGGGTAAAATAATGATCAATCAAATGAATAATAGATGACCCAAACATCAACAGAATAGTGAAACAAAGAAGATTCAAGTAAACAAAGCAATGAACAAACACAGCAAACCTCTTCCGTTTCGAAACTTCTGTTGTTCGCCTATTACGAATCGTCCTTTTGTAGATGAGATGAGCCCTCAGAGAGTGCAATCTTTTAAAGCTGTTTGAGGAAGTCGATGGTGAATGGCTATGGTGTGATATGCAATGAAGGTGAGCTCCAATGCAACAATGGTGATCTCAAGCTTGTAGATGACAAGTGGGTGCCAAAGGCGCGCTGGTGATATTTCTGCAGAGTAACGATGTCAAAAGCCTGGATCAATAGAATGAAGGAATGAAGCTTCATTTATAGATTTGGAAGAATGGGAATCAACAGTTGAGAGGAGATATGAAGATCAACGGTTGAGGATGGTTGAGGAATGTGCAACCAGTAGAAATGTGACAAGTGTCCCAGCTCCATCATGAAAGGGGGGATGTGACAAAATTGATTGGAGAGTTAACTCCATTGACTGAATAGTTAACAGACTTGATTGATCAGTTAGAAGAGTGGATTATGGGATTGACTGAATTGATTGACCAGTGAACTGGGTTGATTGAGGAGTCAACAGACAGGTTAGTTAACATATTTGATTGATTAGTTAACTAACTTCTGATTTGAGAAGAAATAGGCCATGTGGGTGAGGGAAAATAAGGTAATTAAATATTAAATATATTTAATTACATGTGCAACCTGATGAGGTGGACAAGGTGAGGTGGAAAAGGTGATGTGTAAAGGTGATGTGGATTTTTAGAATTTAGAACTTTAGGATAGAGGAATTAGGCTTAATTAAATAATTTATGATTATTTAATTGTGAAGGACAAATAGAAGAATTTTAATTAAATAAATTGAATTTATTTAATTATGGGATAGTGAATTGATTAAATAAATTTAGAATATTTATTTAATTGGTAGAAGAATGGAATAAATATTTAGAATATTTATTTAGGATGATTTGTGTCATTTTTAGGCATATACATTTTGCCCCTCTTTGATGCAATGCAGTTTACAGCGTTGCTTCAAAGAATTTGATAGTCTGAATGATGATACATGCCCCAGTTTGCCCCTGGTACAGGTTAAATGATGATAGGATGCCCCCTCGGGAGATTGGACGGGAAAAACGGCGAAAGTTTTGGAGACGGACGATCTCACGACGAAGAAGGGGTGAGGATAGGTTGGAGGAAAAGGGACACGGTCAGGGATGCGGGAAGAAAACGGGAGGAAAAATGGACACGGGAAGTAGTCACAGTCATCACCTAGCCAGAATTAGGGTTTGGAGGCTATAAATAGGAGCTGGGGCCACAAGAATAGTCATTTGCACACTTGGTTGATCTGGATTGGAGAAAGAGGGCTCAGAGCAAACTTAGAGCAGCATGGTAGCCAGAGCAGCAGATATACCACGTGAGGAGCACCGATTCGAGCGAGTCCGATGATTCAGGCGGCCAGCAGAGGCAGGACCCCCGGTATGTGCTTCAAAAAATTTCTCCTAGGGTCAATTTTAGGCTTCATAAATGCACATAGAAAATAGGTGAAATAGATGCGCCGAAACGCAGAACCGCGCATATGCCTCGTGAAGCTGCGCTTTTGTATTTTCGCGGTGCATATGTCAGTTTCGGTGGCGCATGTGTTAAAGTTGCGCTTTTGTGTATGCTAGCTGCGTTTTCATAATTTGGCAGCGCTATTGTATTCCCGCCGCGCATATGTGAAATGTAGCAGCGCATTTGATAAAGTTGCGCAAATGTGGATTCTTGCGGCGCATGCGTAATTTCACGGCGCATGCGTGGAGTTCTGCGGCGCATGTGTTAGAATGGCGCATACGTGCATTGAAGCGGTGCATATGCATGTCGCGGCGCATATGTTGCTTCCTGCGGCGCATATACCAGAAACGACGCTTTTACCACCTGTAGTGGTGCATTTGCTTGGGATGGCAAATTACTTAGCCAAATTGATTCGATTAGCGTCCTGTTTGACGCAGGAATCGATGAGCTATCTCCGAGATTGCAGGAATCTAGTCAAGAGATGTAGTGTGCTGTATTGATCAATTTCAAATGCTAAGTTTAGTTGATATAGTGCAGTAGATATGTTGAGTATGGTATATGCAGCTTGAGACTGACGCCTTGCTTTACGTGCTTGCAGGAGGAGATACGAGAGACGCTGCAGTCGAGGGAGACGTTCCCTATGCCTCTATTGCAGAGATATATGCTGACGGAGGCTGACAGAGTGGCGCTTGGTGCCATGGGCTTGGATTACGTTTGCTTCATGCCCGAGGTGTGGGCGAACAGAGGACTACTGACAGCTGCCGTGGAGAGATTCCACAGCGAGGACGGGACCTTCCACTTCCCTACTGGAGAGATGACCGTGACGCTGGAGGATGTCTACAGGATACTGCACTTGCCCGTAGTAGGCGAGTTAGTGGAGTATGACGCACAGCGGGACGCGGGACTCGCCGAGTGTCAGCAAGTATTTGATGATCCTGAGCTGGTGGGACAGGTCATCCCGTGGCAGGATATCTATGACTATTACGACTACTTCCCTGGGATAGTTGCTGGACTGATTGGGGGCGTTGTATGCCCAGACAGGAGATCGCGTGGGTTCCCCATTGGATGGGGCAGGATCATGGAGCGGATGCTGACTGAGGGCACCTGATATGCATGGGGACCCTGCGTGCTGGCCCACCTTTATCATGACATGCATCAGGTGGTGTACCACCGTAGCACGAGTCTATCGGCTGGGGTGTTGCTGTTACAGTTCTGGCTATGGGAGCACATAGCGGTGACCAGGCCGATGTGCGTCTTTGCTAGGCAGAGAGGAGAGCCATATAGCTATGGCTATGCAGGAGTGATTTCCCAGCACAGGCTGGGGAAGCTAGAGTATTGGAGGCACACGTTGGATGGGGTAGATGTGGTCGTCTGGCGACCATATCTGGACTGCGAGCCTTGGGATGATGAGGGAGATGAGCTGCCTTACTGCTTCCAGACCAGGTGGTTGATAGGCCGGACACGGCACATACTGGAGAGACAGATGGTGGGCCGAGTGTTGAGACAGTTCGGCAGGAGACAGGGCATGCCACAGGGACAGGCCATGTTTGCACGGACACATGCAGAGAGGGTCCGATGGGGGCCGATGGCTTCTTATGAGGAGGCTCTGGCAGAGTTCCAGCAGTTGCCTTATGTGGCATGGGACATGCGGAGAGAGATAGCAGATGCGGGGGTCACACAGGAGTACGAGGACTGGATCACTGCACATCCTTTCCTGAGATATTCAGGACCCGGCATGTTGGTGCCTCGTATTGACGAGGCGAACTCAGAGGAGGAGGGAGAGGCTAGCCTAGGTCGGAGGGGAGCTAGAGGAGGATGAGGACGACGAGGTGGCCGAGCTGCAGAGAGGCCGAGGCAGCGGAGGAGGATAGATCAGGCTGGGCAGGCAGTGCCAGGACAGGCGGAGGCACAGCAGCAGGTGCCTCAGCAGGCACAGATGCCACCACCCAAGCAGGTACCACAGCAGCAGGTGCCACAGCCGCAGGTGCCCCCGCAGCAGGTACCACAGCAGCAGGTGCCCTAGCAGCAGGGGCTAGGACAGGCAGAGGCAGCACAGGGGCCAGTGCAGGGTGAGGCTCATGAGAGGACCATAGCCAGCCTGAGGGGACAGGTGCGAGAGCTGCAGGCACAGCTGAGGAGAGTGGAGAGGAGGTGAGATACAGATGCAGCAGTGATCACTGGTTTGACTTGCGAGTGAGACATGGCAGACGCACGGGTACGCCTTATCCGTGTAGAGCGGGATACTGCAGTGGCCGCCATGGGGACAGATGCAGCGAGTTCATTTTTGGTTGGGCAGGTGCAGCAAGCACAGGCACAGGTAGGCCAGTTGCAGACATAGTTGGCACAAGCACAGACAGACCTAGCCAGAGTGCAGTCACAGGCTCAGTACTACCGAGGTTTGTACCATGGTGCCGTGGCATCAAGCCAGAGGGCAGGGAGCTTCAGGAGTCAGTCTGGGGTGGCTCACAGAGCAGGTCCCTAACAGTCAGGGGCATCCGTGATGGGACCCCAGCAGTGAGGAGCTGGCAGCAGTGGCCCACAGCAGCAGGGGTAGACACAGACCAGATTTTGGGCATTTTGGGACATGTATCACCGTCCATTTGGACGTATATTGTATATGACACTTTGAGTTTGAGAGAGATGGTGATATTGTACATTTGGACCTCTTTTATATGATAGTATATATGATGATGTAGCTTTTTGTATCTATTGCATGTGTTATGAGATGGTGAATTACTTCTACTGTATGATGCGATCTATTGCATAGTTAGATGGTCTATCTGATGTTATATGAGATACATTTTGATATGCGGCTATGTGATGTCTATATCTTTTAATATTACAAATGTATGCCAAATGTGAGATGACTTATATGTGATGATGTAACTGTGTACGTGATGTCTATATGATCTAATGCAAATGTGTGGATATGGAACATGATTTCTATGTTATGATGAAACTATATATGTGATGTCTAAATGAGCTAATGCAAATGTGTGTGTATGGAACATGATTTCTATGTTATGATGAAACTATATAGATATATGAGATGCTACTGGATGTTTATATGATGTAATGCTTTGAATGTATGCAGTTGTAACATGAGTACTATGTGGTGATGTAACTATATATGTGATGCACTTAGCTATGTTGTTTTGTGGTTTTCTGTGCTTTTGAGATGTGATGCGATGTAGATGTTTTGGTGACCTAATGCATTGGATGGTGGACTTGACTAACCTAATCATGTGCATGACTAGTCCTACGAATGATATGATATGCTCCTATATGCCTTGTTTTTGTGATGTCCAAATGTACTCTATCGACATAAGAATGACATGATGGATAGAAGAATGGTTGTGATAGAATGACCTAGAAACTTTTCTTGATATCGTTACTCTGCATAGTTCGAATAATGAGGATTGTATGGATGTGTATATGGATATAGGACGGATGCTTTGCTTTTAGATTGCCTTATTTCATCATTGGGCATTTTGTTTTTGGTACTTTTCTGAAATGTTGTAAGTGAATACAAGCATCGAGGTATAATTGAACCGAGATGACCTGAGTATCGCTTACATGGATTGTGATTTAGCAAGTTAATACAAGCATCTAGTCAAAATTGAATCTAGATGACCTGAGTACTTCTTGCACTTCAACAAGCAAGGATTGCCCCCGTTCCTGTAAGACCTTTGATGTCCTCGATGATCTTTTGCCGATCATGTCCTTAGACAAGGCTTCACATTACTAAAGTTTAATCCACAAACAACAAACAAAGAAAGTAATCATGCCCCCATCATAGCATCTCTAGCTTTTGGCATCCTTGAGTAGCATAGGAAGATATGATAGCAAAAATCAAGACTCTGTAACTTAACCCTAGGCTCCAATCTACAAAGCATATTTGCGCTGATATGTGTTTATTTCTTGCCTTAATTTGCATAAAATCATTTAGAAGACCTTGGGTATTTGCTTTGCGTTGGATAGGTTAAGATGCTCATAGTCAAGATTTCTGCTTGAGGCGCAGGTTCTGCTTGCATTTGCTTGCTTGGTGAGAAGATTGCACAATCCTTATTGGGGAGACGGACCCTAATGGACTGACCTAGTGCCTCGGGGGCTTATTGCTAAATGGCCTTGCCTACGTGATGACGCAAAGGCAACGTAGTTCGGGGGAAACCCTAATGGACCATGGATGGACTAGAAGAAAGACGACAAGAATGAAGACAAGAAAGGGAGACGAATGGGACCTTGGGAGAGATGGAAGCCTCGGGGGTGCATTAGAATAATGGCCTTGCCTACGTGACGGCGCAGAGGCGACGTAGTTCACAGATTCGGACCATAGACACCGACGAGAGACACTACACTAGGCTTACATTGAGGAGACAGTATGGGACAAAACCTTGGTCGACAAGGCCACAAGGTGAGTATCAAGCCATGATAGGTAACTGTCAAGTGTTTATTGTGGGATGGATATGGGTCGAATGGGGAAAATAGAGGGAGAATGGGATCAAGGTGATTGGATTCCCAAAGATGGAGAATGCGGTTTGTCACAAGTAACGCCTGTTTACCAGGTTTTCATCACTTGCTTTTATTTGCACGAGAAGCTAGAAAGTAACATGACACCTGATTGCCAGGTTTTCCTCATGATACCTATCCAAGGCGCCTGTTTGCCAGGTTTTCACCAAAGGACGATTTTTTTTTTTTTTTTTGTATGTTCTCTTTGTAACTTTTTTTTTTTTTTGGTTTTTTTGATTTTTGACTTTATTGTGCCCCCTTGCATTGGGATTCTCTTAAGTATAAAACCGGCGAAGGTGCATGCTGTTGATTGGATCATCAAACAACTCACCTTCTGATGTGGCCAACTGATATGCCCCCAATCCGTAAGCCGCTACAATTACATAGGGTCCAAGCCAGTTAGGCTCGAACTTACCTTTCTTTTCTCTATCCTGCTGATTGCGAGGGTTCTCTTTTAGGACGAGGTCCCCAACCTTGAAGCATCTTGGTCTAACCTTGTGGTTGTAGCTTCTTGACATCATCTGTTGATAGGCTTTGAGATGGTCAAAAGCTTTTTGGCGCCTTTCCTCTAGCAGTTCTAGCTCTTGTAGTCTGGAGACTCTGTACTCTTCGTCTAATATGAGACCTTTCAATGACACCTGAAGGGATGGGAGTTCGACCTCAATGGGAAGGATGGCTTCGGAACCATAGACGAGGGCATAGGGTGTAGCACCTGTGGGAGTGCGTATGCTGGTTCTATAGGCCCACAGAGCGGGATTGAGTTGGACGTGCCAATCGCGACCAGCTTCATTGACAGTCTTCTTTAGGATTTTTAGAATGGTTTTGTTCGATGCCTCAGCTTGGCCGTTACCTTGGGGATAGTATGGAGTGGAGAAACGATGTTGGATTTTAAAACGCTCACAAAGTTCCTGGACATCCTGATTTTTGAAGGGTCTCCCGTTATCCGTTATGATGGATGAAGGGATGCCATATCGACAGATAATGTAATTCAGAATGAAAGAGGAAATTTGCTTTCCTGTGATGGTTGATAGGGGAACAGCTTCAATCCACTTTGTAAAGTACTCAGTGGCGGTTATGATGAATTTATGGCCATTGGAAGAAGGCGGATGAATCTTTCCCACGAGGTCAAGTCCCCACTGGCAAAAGGGCCAGGGTGTCATTAGAGGTCTCAACTCCTGAGCAGGTGCATGAATCAGGTTCCCATGTATCTGGCACTATTTGCACTTTTTGACAAACTGATATGAATCCATTTCCATATTGGGCTAGTAATAACCCAAAAGCATTAGTTTCTTAGCTAAGGAAGGACTGCTGGAGTGTGTTCCACAGATCCCTTCATGCACGTCTCGCAAGGCAGTTACAGATTCTTCTTGTTCTAGACAACGGAGTAAAGTACCATCCAGACCACGTCGGTAAAGGGTATTGGCGATAATGGTGTAACGGGAGGCTTGTCGGATGAAAGTTCATTTTTGGTTGGAAGAGAGGTCCAAAGGAAGGATATTGTCCTTGAGGTAAGTGTAGGTCTTACCGTACCAAGGCGAATCAGATCTTACTAGGTGGCAAATGGAATGGGTTTCGAGGAGATCATAAGCCGGTTGTCGAATTGTTTCTACTAAGAACTCATACCATGACTCGTGTTCAGGTATCTCAAGAAGAGAGGCTATGGTTGCCATTGCATCGGCTGCTTTGTTCTCTATCCTGGGTATTTGTTCAAACGAGATGGTCCCAAAATGTGCTTTGAGGTTGTCGACCATCTGTTTGTATGGGATGAGCTTCTCATCTTTGGTTTGATACTCATCGTTGACCTGGTTTATGACAAGCTGAGAATCACCATAGACACATAGTGCTTGGATTTTCCCCTCAGTGGCCATCTTGAGACCAATTACCAAAGCCTCATACTCCGCTATATTGTTAGTGCATGGAAATAACAACTTGTAGGACTTTGGAATTGTGTCGCCTTGGGCAGTGATAAACAAGATACCTGCCCCCGATCCATGGTTGGTGTAAGACCCGTCGAAGTAGAGTTTCCAAGGAGATGTTGACAGAGTGAATAAAGACTCATCGGGGAACTCAAACTGCATTGGTGAAGTGTCCAGTAACGGTGCCTCAGCTAGTTGGTCAGCGATGATTTGCCCCTTGATGGCTTTTCTGTCCACATACTCTATATCATATTCGCTAAGAAGCATAACCCATTTGGCTAGTCGACCTGTGAGAGCTGCTTTGCTGAGAAGATATTTTAGTGGGTCGATCTTGGCAATGAGTTTGACAGGATGTGCCAACATGTAGTGTCAGAGTTTTTGTGAGGCAAAAACCACCGCAAGGCATGAACGTTCCACCTGTGAGTACTGCAACTTGTAGCCCACTAAGGTTTGACTGATGTAGTACATAGCTCTTTCCTTGTTCTCATAGTCTTGCTGCGCTAGGAGAGCCCCAAGAGCAGTAGGTGTAGCAGATATGTAGAGAATCAAAGGTTTTCCTTGGATCGGAGGCATGAGTATAGGAGGATTCATGAGGTACTCCTTGAGCTTGTTGAATGCCTCTTCGCACTTCTCATCCCATTTGAATGGAACGTTCTTATGTAGGAGATGGCTGAAAGGATGGCACTTGTCTGCCAGCTGTGAGATGAACCTGCGGATGGCCTGTAGCTTGCCCTGTAAGGATCTCAACTGTGTTAGAGTTTTGGGCGGAGGCATGTCCATGATTGCTTTGACCTTGGCCGGGTCTACCTCTATGCCATTTGCTGACATGATGAAGCCTAGCAGCTTGCCTGATGTGACCCCAAACACACATTTCTTCGGGTTCAGTTTTACTTGGAATTGATCCAATCGTTGGAAGACGTTTTCTAATGTGTCCAGGTGTGAGTCCCTGGTGAGTGATTTTGCCAAGATATCGTCAACATAGTCTTCCATAGTCACATGCATCATGTCATGAAATATAGTTGTCATGGCCCGCTGATATGTAGCGCCTGCATTTTTCAGCCCAAATGGCATGACATTCCAGCAAAAGGTACCCCATGGACAAGTGAAAGCTATTTTGTGTTGATCCTCAGGTGCTATTTTGATTTGGTTACACCCGGAGAATCCGTCCATGAGTGATAACATTGTATGTCCTACTGTAAGGTCGACTATGATGTCTATGTTTGGCAACGGAAAGTCATCTTTGCGGCACGCCTTGTTTAAGTCTCGAAAATCATTGCATAGTCGAACTCGGCCATCCGGTTTAGATACTGGCACAATGTTTGATATCCATTCAGGATAGTCTATGGCTCTGATGAACCCCACATCTAGCAATTTCTTGAGTTCTTCCTTGACCAGAAGGGCTATGTGAGGATGCATCTTTCTCAGTTTTTGCTTTACGGGCTTCACCCCTGGATCCAATGGCAAGTGATGTAGGATCAGGTTTGGGTCCAAACCTGGCATGTCAGCATATGACCAAGCAAAGCTGCCTCTCTTCTTTTTAAAGAATGGTACAAACCTGGTTTTCTCAGGCGGCGTGAGAGATTTTGCAAAGTGGTTAATCTTAGGCTGCTCTTCGGTTCCAATGTTCACTGGCTCTGTTAGCTCCACCACGATCTGTGACCTTTCTTGATACATATCATTTGGGAGGGTGTCAAGCATTCCATGGTCAGGTGCCACAGTTGGGTTTTCACCTTCAGATACGTCTTTTCTTTTTACTGTTTTATGATCTGACACTGCCGCACGGCGGTTTTCACCATCAGATCCCTTTTTGATCTTTATATTTTTGCGACTAGAAGGCTTGGCACCCTCCCCAAAGTAAGCTACAGTATTAAGTTTGATAGCAAAACCGGCTTTATGATCCCCTTTTGGTAAGTGATCTCTAAGTCCCATATAGTCAATGTAGGCATCATCATTCTGGAACATATCTAATTGGGGGGTTCCTTGCAGATCCCAGTCAATAAGCTCAGGGTGTAAGAGGGGAAGGGAGTCGGATGAAAGACCTGATTCATTGATAGTGTGGATGGAAATACTAGGAGCATAGGTGGGGGTAGTGTTCTGGGGGGTACTTTCCTCCAAGTTATTTATCGCAATGGAATCAAAACTTTCGTCGAAAGCCATACTCTCAGGGAGGGGCAAATCAGACTCCAGTGGTCTGTCCCGTTGCATTTGTCTCTCATGGTAAGGGCTAAGAGTTTGGATGGTGTCAACCTCTTTGTCGTCGTAGGAGTGCTCTGTTAGCTTGTCCCACTCATACTCATTCGACTCATCTGAATCTGCATCACTATCCACTTGGAGTGTTTGAATTGTCTCCACTAGGTAGGCGTTTTCTTTGGCTTTACCTTTACCTTTGTACCCTAGGCCAGTTGTGTTTCTAGCCAAAGAGGATGAAGAAGGTTGGATAGGTTCCACGATTCCTTCTTTTCTGAGGCCTATGGGGCCTTGTCCTTCATATCCCATCCTGTGCAGAATGGTTTCACCCCATCCATAGAGTTCTGTAGGGAGTCTATGCGGCTCTTGGGGTGTGTTTTCTTCTTCGGCATAAAGCCATTACAAGAGATCTCGCTCCTCTGATTCATCGGATAAGGTCCCCCATTTTACAAAGGGGTTTGCGGGAGTTATAGGAGGAGTAGAGGGCTTTGGAAAATGCCTAGGTTGATGCTTGGGCTGGCCAAAGGAGCGAGGAGACAAGGGCATTCTTGCAAGGTTGAGGCTGTGCTCAATCTGGTATTCCCCCACGCCATTTTCTTTTATGGTGATTTTCATTGGTTTAGGCCGTGAGGAGGAGGCTTCAGCGGAATGGTCCTGTTGCGGGGTAGGGGAAATGTAGGCTCTGTTGTTGGGAATGACGCACTCAAATTTTGCTTGGAAAGAATTGCAATGTTGGTAGGGGTCGGGGTCACCTTGTATGGTGACCTGCTTGCCATCGTGTGGGAACTTAATGCATTGATGGTAGGTGGAGGGGACAGCCTTCATGGCGTGGATCCATGGTCTCCCTAGTAGAATATTGTAAGCAAGCTCCCGATCAAGGACTTGGCACACCACATCTTTAATTACCAGTCCCACTTGAATAGGTAGGACAACCGTGCCTTTTGTGGTTCTCTCTTCCTCGTCATAGGCTTTTATGGTAATCTTCCTCCGTGGATCAACTGCCTGTTCAGAGAACCCCAATGCAAGGACTAGCTTCAAAGTGCAAATATTCAAACTAGCACCCCCATCAATGAGAACCCTCTTGATGCGGTGCTTGTGTACGAATGCGACAATGTGTAGGGGAGTGTTGTGGGGTTGAGATACGGAAAGGTCATCTTGCTCAGTAAATGATATGGAAGGGGAGGATGTCAGATTGCCAACCATGGTTTGAAACTTCTCTTGGGCCAGGTTAGTGGGGACAGTAGTTTCCACTAAGGCTTTCTCGAGAATCTCCTTATGAGAAGGAGATAGACGCAAGAGCTCCAATATAGAAATGTGAGCCGGGGTTTTCTGTAACTGGTCGATGACATTGTATGGACGGGAGTTAGACGGAGATGGCGACAACCTTGGAGGGGTGGTATTGATCGTTACTTTACCACTGCAGGTAATTATACTACAACCAGTTCTGTTAGGTCCTAGTTGTTGGTTGGGGGAGATGACATTGACCTGCGGAAGATGTTCTGAAATGCAGTTAATGGTGTACTCAAATGAAACGCTTGCATAGTTAGCATTACTCGACCCGCTGTTCTGATTTGGCCAGTTGCGATTGTTGTCGTTATTGGGATTGCCATTGGAGTTGTTGCCGTTGTGACCATTGTTGTGGTTGTGACCATTGTTGTTGTTGTGACCGCTGTTGTGATTGTTGTTATACGGCCTGTTGTGATTTAGAAGAGGATCCCGGTAGGCCACATGAGATTCATTGGAGGTATGCTATTGTGTTCCTCCCTGATTTTGATCCAGTATATCCTGTATGACATTCTTAAGACGGATGCAATTATTGGTTGTGTGCCCCCTTCCTCGATGATACTCGCAATAGTCTGTGTCCTTCCAATAGGGAGGTTTGACTATAGGCTCATAGTCACTTGTTGGCGGTAGAGAAATTTCATTGTTAGCCAACAACTTTCTGAGGGCCGATTCTTGAGATTCTCCTAACGGTGTGAATTTCCGCCTTGGATTTGAATTGAACCAAGGTCTAGGTTCCCGAGGGGGTGGCTTGTTGAGTGCACCGTTATTTGCTTCTTCCTTAAGAGTGAATATGGGTTGTTGTTTAGGGGCTACCGCCTTGGCATCCACTACTCCATCGTTGACCACATTCTTGTTCTTGGTCCAAAACTTTGACTTGTCAGTTGTGTAATGGGAAGGAGGTGTGTCCTTGTAGAGCTTGAGAGTTCATTTAGCAATCATAGCTTTCTCAATGAATAGCCCCATTTCAATGACTTTGGCGAATGAGGTAGGGCATTGTATTTGAATCTGATAGCTAAGATCAGGATTCAAATTGTGGACAAACATTTCCAATAGTTGTTTCTCAGGCATGTCGTAAGAACACTTACTAGCTAGCTGTCTCCATCATTGTAAGAAGGTGGCGAAAGACTCACCACCCTTTTGTTTGGTGTTGCATAGGTCTAGCATAGATACCTCGTGTTCTATATTGTAAGAGAAGTGCATTATGAATTTATTGACAAGTTCATCAAAAGTTTTGATTCCTGGTGGGAGACGCGAGAACCACTCCATAGCTTGACCTCCTAAAGATCTTGGGAACAGTCTCATTAAGTAGGTCTCGTTGTGAGCTACTTCTAGACATGCTGCAGTGAATTCCCTGATATGATCTCTAGGGTCCCCCTTCCCTTTGTATTTGTCAAATTTTGGAATTCCGAACTGATAGGGGAATGGTTTCATGACCAAACTTCTGTCAAAGGGGTATGGTGCTATATCTTCCAAGGAGTAGTTCTTGGAACTTGTGCCGATCTTAAGGTTGGAGATTTCTAGCTTTAGACTCTCAATTTGTTGTCTCACATCCGCCATAGGAACATTTTGAGCTATGGGTTGTTTTCCTCTCTCATTGGCATGGGGGACCGTGTCATTTGTGCCTCTCTCATGTTCATTGTCTGCATTTTCCATGATGGAGCTAATGTCAAAGTCTGCGGGGAGTTTGATTCCGAGACTAGCAAGATGATGGAAATATTTGGTGGGGTCCTCAAGGAGCACTTTCTCCACTAGGCGTTGGAATTTGCTATCTTGCATGTGTGCCACTAATTCTTCACGGGAAATTTCTTCATCATCATCGCGTGGTGGGGCGATGTGATCGGATGAGTCGGCCATTTCAATTAGCTTGTTGTACTGGGATCGAGTAAGAACCATGCAAGGTGGGGTGGGATGAAGTGGACTAGGATTAGAAATTCTGGCAAGGTGCCAACTAAGACTGTAATGAATGGGGTATCTAGGACAAGATTTGGACAAAGGGTTCTCTCGCTCAATGACTTCAGGCAAGACGGTTGACAGAAGACTCTAGCCACTAGCAAGGGTAGTCGATACCAGTCTTACTGCATAGGGCTTAGTCGTTCAACAAGACTACTAGCAAAAGGTACTGTGACCTACTAGGCTTATGTGAATTCACTAATGAAACAAAGAAGGACCTATGTCGAATCGGTATGGGACAGAATGACGTTGGGGCAAGAGTGACTAGGACAGAAGGTGACTGGGACGACTGACGAAAGAGAGAGAATTGGGTGAAATGGATGAAAATTGACTGCAAGGTTGATTCCGACCTCGGAAAATGAAACTAGGCTAAAATGGGTACTTTGAACAGTTGATGAAAATTTCTCAAAAATAGGGCAGATGTTCACTGTCACACATGCGCAGAAACAGATGCGCAGCAAGAATGGGTAAATGCACCGTAAGTCGCTGTAAAAGCGCGGTTCTGGTGAAGCACGTATGCGCAGTAACAGTGCGTAAATGCGTAGCAGAAAAGTATATGCGCAGCAAGTCGATGTATAAGCGCAGCAAGTCGCTATAAAAGTGCAGCCAAAAAGTGTATATGCACAGCAAAAAGGTATGTATGCACAGCCAGTCGGTGCAAAAGCACAGCAAGTCGCTGTGTATGCGCAGCAGAAAAGTGTATATGCACAGTTCTGGTATTTTTTGCAAAATTTTTTTTTTTTTTGGATTTTTCTCTGTTTTTGGTATTCTTTGGCTGGAAAAAGGTCTTCTTGATCTGATATTATGAATTAATTTAGCAAGAAAACACAACAAGCACAAAGAGTATTTTGTAGTTTTCCATTGCTTTTGTAGTTTTTTCGACTCTGTTTTGGACAAAAGCAAGCACAAAATCCTAGGTGAGAAATGGATTATAAGGGATTTGGGCCACTAAAACAAGAGGTATTAAATTCAGGCAACCGTTCAAGTGGTTACACATGCGGTGGTGCTACTCTCCATTATGGAGTCTCCCAGCCTCAAAGGGTTACGCCTGAGAGGGTTTTGGGGGAGGTTGGCCGTTGGTGTAACATAACAGCACTCGTTGCAGGAGGTTTTCACCTCAAGCACAATGTATTTTAAGTGGCTTGGTAGGGCTTGGCATTAGCCTGTTACCACTCAGGGTAGTTCCCACTTGGACAAGCGTGCATCCAAGGGCAGGCCCCTCCTAAAGGTTAAACAAATAGAATGACAAGTCTAGCACTCTGATCACCCAGAAGAGGGGAGAGCATAAACCTATTGTCATTCGCAAGCACAGAATACACTGATTAATCCACCCTAGTTAAAAGATAAAAACTAAATGGGCTAATCTACTCAAACAGAACTTTGAAGTGATTTCAGCAATATTGCAGTGGTTCAGTTTTAAATCCCAGAAAGCAGTAGTGAGTTCAATTTTAAATCCACGTTGCACGAGATTGTTAACTTTGAAATTCAGGTCTTACGATATAGCAATGGTTCATTTTAACTGCAAGATTAGTGATGAGTTCAATTTTAAAACCGCGAAGCACGAGATTGTTAACTTTGAAATTCAAGTCTCACGATATAGCAATGGTTCATTTTACCTTCAAGATCAATGATGAGTTCAATTTTAAATCTCAGATAGCAATAACTTTGAAGGTGTTTGTAATGCAAGCGTGAAATAAACCAGTTACTTCCTCCCTAATTAGGACTAGATGAAGATTTGTAATGAACAACCATTTTACTCTTTCCCAGAAAATGAAAGGTGACCTAATTAGATGCAACTACATGTAACTGAACCCGAGCCTACCCTGCAAAACCGCTCCAACAAACACCTGCAAAGGGGTTAACGTTAGCAAAATCTTCTAGAAAAGTATTAAAACTTGAGTCTGTTACAAATGCGCAGCTTCAGTGATCAGATGCGCAGAAATGATCAACAGAAGCGCAGCACTAACGAATGCGCTACAAGATTGAACGTATGCGCGGTTAAAATAAATATATGCGCAGTTTTAATGGATGCACAGCAACAGTTTTCAGAAGTGCTGTAACAGTCAATAGATGCGCAGTTATAACCTATGCGCCGTAACAGTGCGCAAAAGCGCCGCAGAAATACACAGATGCACAAAAAGAATAAATGCGCTGGAACAGTCTTTATATGCACCGTGGAAATAAACAGATGCACCGAAAGAACCTGTGCGTGACTCTGCGTGACCTGTATGGAACCTGCCTTCAAAAAAGCTCAAAAATGGTGAAATAAAGGGGCAACGGCCCCACGGTGGGCGCCAAAAATGTGTGGGTAAAATGGTGATCAATCAAATGAATAATAGATGACCCAAACATCAACAGAATAGTGAAACAAAGAAGATTCAAGTAAACAAAGTAATGAACAAACACAGCAAACCTCTTCTGTTTCGAAACTTCTATTGTTCGCCTATCACGAATCATCCTTTCGCAGATGAGATGAGCCCTCAGAGAGTGCAATCTTTTAAAGCTGTTTGAGGAAGTCGATGGTGAACGTCTATGGTGTGATATGCAATGAAGGTGAGCTCTAATGCAACAATGGTGATCTCAAGCTTGTAGATGACAAGTGGGTGCCAAAGGCGCGCTGGTGATATTTCTGCAGAGTAACGATGTCAAAAGCCTGGATCAATAGAATGAAGGAATGAAGCTTCATTTATAGATTTGGAAGAATGGGAATCAACGGTTGAGAGGAGATATGAAGATCAACGATTGAGGATGGTTGAGGAATGTGCAACCAGTAGAAATGTGACAAGTGTCCCAGCTCCATCGTGAAAGGGGGGATGTGACAAAATTGATTGGAGAGTTAACTCCATTGACTGAATAGTTAACAGACTTGATTGATCAGTTAGAAGAGTGGATTATGGGATTGACTGAATTGATTGACCAGTGAACTGGGTTGATTGAGGAGTCAATAGACAGGTTAGTTAACAAATTTGATTGATTAGTTAACTAACTTCTGATTTGAGAAGAAATAGGCCATGTGGGTGAGGGAAAATAAGGTAATTAAATATTAAATATATTTAATTACATGTGCAACCTGATGAGGTGGACAAGGTGAGGTGGAAAAGGTGATGTGTAAAGGTGATGTGGATTTTTAGAATTTAGAACTTTAGGATAGAGGAATTAGGCTTAATTAAATAATTTATGATTATTTAATTGTGAAGGACAAATAGAAGAATTTTAATTAAATAAATTGAATTTATTTAATTATGGGATAGTGAATTGATTAAATAAATTTAGAATATTTATTGGTAGAAGAATGGAATAAATATTTAGAATATTTATTTAGGATGATTTGTGTCATTTTTAGGCGTATACACATACAAAACATAAATTTTAAATGAATTCATTTGATTCATCAAAAGGTAAATCAAAAGTGGTTTTTTATCAACATTTTGATAGGTGTAGAGGAGACTCCAATATAGGTATGGTTTAAAACTAGCGGGGTTCTATCCAAGGGGTTCTAAATCTAAGGGGTTTGATCAAACCCTATTTAATTAAAATCCTTTAAATGGAACCTTTAAATTCTTATAATCATTATATTTTCTAAAAATATGTGATTTCAACAAAAATCAAGATGTCCTAGAAAGTGTAACTCATTATTGTGGTAGTACCCCACGGAAATAGGTCCACCATCACCCTAAAGCTCTCCCATTGAGAGAAAGTATCACTCGATCAAGCTATAAACATGGGTCAGTTAGGGCTTCCAAAGCACTTCTCCCACTCCTCCCTACTTCAAGGGAGATGGGTTACATCAACTATGAGTACATAGTGATAATACATCACTAGATAAATATCATAGAAAAAGGTCATGAAAAATAATGATAAATCACATAATACATATATATATGCATCACAAAATATACTATAATATATAATATGGTAATCTATACCATTACAAAAATAACATTACCAACAACATGGTAGAACATTGAGTATGCACCAAAATGTAAATGAGGGGTTGAAGCTCACTTCAATATTTCGTAATCTTAGCAAAATATCTAGAGTAAATAAATCGATATACTCAAACATAATAAATAAACATATAGGAGAGTCCCAAAAAAGATAGAGGTTAACTTTGACTAACAATTATATTCTGAGAGAACATTTATTTAGTCAGATCAACGTAGAAGATGTCAAGAAACCTTAACTTGTCATGACAACAATTAGTTAGATCAAAATCAACTCAACAAGGGAGATTGGCCAAAACATACCTAGTCTCGTAATGGTTCCCATAAAGAATAATGTTAAAACTTTAGATGGAAAACTATCTTTTTCCACAACATCTTTTTCCTTCTCCTGGGTGATACTCTCCTTCCCTTCTTGAAATTAGAATTCTCTTTTACTAGTTACACTCACAATCATTCAAAACCATGATCAGTGTATCATCATCAAATCATTATGCATCATACTAAAATAATATCAATTACATGTAATCTCATGTTTGATTTAACAACACTAATCATAATCCATATAGGCAATGATTTATCTTGATATTTTCCACAAACGTCAAATCATTAATCTATGATTATTGATCCAGTTAATATCGTAAAAAGTAAAATTTAAATATAGACAAAGTTGGGGATGTAACATATCTCCCCCCATATGAATCATTGGCCCCGATGATTTAACATATCCAAAGTTTATAACATAAAAAGAGTTTTGTTCATCACATATAAAGCTTAAAAATAGATGAGGAAATCTTTGAAAAATATCATCATAATTTTCCTAGGTGGCATTGTCTTCTGCATATTGGTCCCACTAGACCTTGCATTGAGTAAACAAGTGTAGCTTACATATTTCGAGTACCTTGATGGGCTCAATCATTACCACCCTTGGGTCCTTCAGCTATATGCAATTCCAATCAAGAATAGGAACATGATTATCTCCTACAATATACCTTTTTAAATAAGAAACATGAAAAATATTATGCATAATGGCAAGAGTTAGCGGTAGAGCAATCCTATATGCAACTAGGTTGACCTCTTTGAAAAATTTGAAGGGACCCACATACCTAGGAGCTAGTTTGGATGTCTTTCCAAACTAGATAGAACTCTTTTGTGGTTTAACCCTTAAAAGGAATTTTTCTCCCACTGAGAAATGTCTTGCAATGCATTTAGCATATGCATAAGTTTTATGCCTATTATTCACTTTTGCTAGCCTTTCCTTAATTAGATGGACTTGATCTTTCATTTTTTACAACATTTATGGACCAAGGCTAATCCTATCTTTTAGCTTATCCCAGCTTATAGGAGTTTGACACTTTCTTCCATATAATACTTCAAATGGAGCCATCTTAATAGCAGAATTATAGGAATTGTTATAAGAAAATTCCACAAGAGGAAGATAATCGTCCCATTTGTATTATTGATCCATGTAATACATTCTTAGTAGATCTTCTAACACTTGGTTTATTCTTTTAGTTTGGCCATCTATCTTGGGATGATAAGAAGAGATTATATTCAACTAAGTTCTAAGTGAAGAGAATAAGGTTTGCCAAAACCTTGATGTCATACGGGCATCCCTATCTAAGATAATCTTCTTAGGAATACCATGCAATCTAAATACTTCTTACATAAATTTGTGGTCTATGACTAGTGGCCCATTTATCAAATTCCTAGGTATAAAATATGCCATCTTGGTGAGTCTATCCACCACAACCAAAATAGCATTGTGTCTATTCCTAGACATAGGAAGGCCTCACACAAAATCCATGCTAATGATTTTCTATTTCCATTTTGAAACCTCAAGAGGGTATAAAAGTCCTTTCAGGTGATGGTGTTCTGCCTTCACCCTTTGGAATTCTAGACATCTAGCTACAAACCTTGTAGCATCCCTCTTCATTCACTTCTAGAAATATAAAGGATTCACATCAGCTAGCAATTTTGTCACTACAAGATGTCTTGAATAAGGTGTGAAGTGAACTTCCTTCCACACGATATTCCTTAACTCCTCGAAGTTTAGAATATACATCCTTCCTTTATACCTTAATCACCCATCTAGTTCAACATAAAAACCATCGTATCTAGGATCCTATAGATTATCCATAAGAGCTTGTTTTACCTGCTCATGATACTCATCTCCTTTGGACTTTTGCAATACCTGATTCCTTAAATCACAATGTATGGAGATCATTGAGGAGATATGTCTTCTCCTACTTAAGGAATCTTCCACTTAGTTTTCCTTGCCTTGGATATATTTAATCTCAAAATCATAATCATATATTAGCTCTAACCATCTTCTTTGGTGAGCATTTAGATGTGGCCAAGTGGTGTAGGGGCAACTTCAGGCCATATGGTCAAATTTGGTCATATTTTAGTTTTATGTTTTTTTTTTAATGTGTTTGGTCTAGTAAGGTCATTTATGACCATTTGGGATCAATTTGATCCATTTTTGGAATGTTATAGGTCCATTGGTCAAAAGTTGTAAACATTTGCAAAAAGGTGTAAAAGTTATCAAAAAGTGCATTAAAGTTGCAAATTTAAATAGAAAGTTAGTTGTGGGTGGTTGGTAGTTGGAAAATAATTGGGAAAGCATAAATACATGTTGTAAACATGAATCCCAAGGTTGGAGAAGGTTGGAGTGAACATTTGAATGAAGATTGTGAATCATTTTGGAGCAATTTCTTTGCATTTTTCTGTAACAGTTATGTTCTTTTGCTTGGTACAGATTTATAAGTCCATTTAATGATCTAAAACTAATTAGAAAGTGTGGGCATGTGAATCTAATTCATTTTTCTTTTTTTTTGTATCAATTTTCATGGAGATTTGAATAGGTTATGGTATTTTTATTGAGGATAGGTCTATAAAGTTTAATTTTCTAAAAATGCAATCTGAAAAAACACATGGTATGGCTTGTTACATACTTGTATTGAGGAATATAATAGATGGATACAAATATATTTATTTCTAGTTTACAATGCTTTTGGTTGCATGTGATTTCATTATGTTTTGAGTGAGTTATGCCATTTTTGGTGAAAGCAATTCTATAACAGTCCTAGGGTTTGCACAGGAACAGTCTTGTTTTTGCCTTAATCTGTACAAAAAAAAAACCCTAGTTCATTTTGACATATGTTTAATAAGGGCCAAAAGGGTATTCCAAATAGGTCTTAAATTTTGAATATCAGGTCTGTACTAAAAGTTATGGTCAAAAAGGTCTAAATTTTTGTTCCATGTTTTAGGGTTTAAGAGCAAGTTGCCAAGAATGAAAAAGAATGCATAGTTGAATCATTTGTATTGAAATCCCTTATTCCTATGCATCAAATTGGTATTAGAGCCCACAAGATCTAGGAAGAAGTAGTTAATTATGTTGATTGGCATTTGGTTAAGTATGTGTGTTGCAGATTGATAGGTTGATGAGAAGAACCTGGATACCAAAAGACTGGGCAAGGAAGAAAAGAAAAGAAAGCCCTAGGTGAGGTATCATGAGAAAAAGACAAGAAGAGAGAGCATAGCAAGATGTAGAAACAAACTCAGAAGGAAAGCATTACAAAGAAATATGGGCAAAGGGCATCATTAGTATTAAATAAATTGTTCAAAGTCGCAAAGAAGCTGCAAGAGGAAGAAATGGAAAAGATGATACAAGAAGAAGAAATTGCAGCCAAGAAAGAAAGCAAGATGGAAAAGGAAAGCTTATTCCAGACTACCTGCAAGTCCAAAGGTAAATGTTGTCAAGTTATGATTTCAGATATCTGCATAGATATTATTGTTTTTGAATACATGGTAGATAAATTAGGTTTGGAAAGAATACCACACCCCATGCCCTATTCAGTGAGTTGGCTTCAAACAAGTAACTGGGTTGTTGATTGTTAGGAACACTGAGAGGGGGGTGAATCAGTGTTCTATAAATCTTTTCTTGAACTTTTACTTTTAACCATTTCAAAAGAGTAATCAAATAGAAGTAAAATATACAACTAAATAGCATCCACAAAAGCATGACACATAACACCAAGATTTTACATGGAAAACCCAAAAAGGGAAAAACCACGAAGAGGATTAGATCTCAAATATATCTTGCAATCTTTACAAAAATGATGTTCAGGCTTGGTCACCCCACCAGCCTAGAACATACTGACTTACTGCCATGAAGTACAACTAGATTTAGCAGGCTCACTGCCTCAACCCTAAACCTAGCAAGATTACAATGAGGGCTGTTAAACCCTATTAAAGGCTCACTGCTGGCTTACTACCATGATGATAAAAACATGCTTCCACTTAGATCACACATGATAACTAAATACTGCTTGGGCATCTTCTACTATGCCAAGGTGTAGTCATTTAACAACTGTATTCTGAATCCCAAGTATTCATCATTGTTGATCCTCTAACTCTGCTCCACTATTCACATCTTCACATCACACACTTACACACACACACACACCTCAACCAAATTTCATCACCTTTATATATCCGCATCATGATTTACTCCATAATCAAGTCGGCATCCAAGAAGTAAAACATGTACATGAAAATATCTACCTTGTCGGTCAATCCAATGCACTATGTGTCGCGCGGAGTCAAATCTTCTCCCAAACATGTTCATATAGGTTGGCTCGAATCATTCAATTACTTACATAAATCCTCCAAACATTAACTCTTCTCCGCACAATGATTTATCTCACCAATCAGCCTGTTCCTCAAGAACATGCTTAACAACTTCATCTGTTGACTTACAATTTCTACTGTTGATCATAAAACACATCCAAAACCATACCAGGGACTCTTTACACATTCCCAATCTTATCCTTAGAACTGCAAGGCATCATATCATCTTGCGGAGAGATGCAGACCATAAGAACTCAGACTCTATCTCTATCAAACTTTGTCAAACACTATGTCGATACTTAGCATCTTGTAGCTATCCTTCTGGTGAACTTTGGATCTCCTAACTCTAGAATAAGACACTTCATATAAGTGTTTACAACACCTCAAAATTGCATAAGAAAAATACTTGTCTACGGAGGAATGTGGACCACTACACTACACCCTATTCACTGTTCCTGCTATACCTTTGCTTGCCCGGAATTAGACATTTCTTCAAGATGACTTCCAGAGAGGATCAGGACTTAATCTCTGATGCATAACACTATCAAACACCAACTGACATCATACCTGAACCGTATTACCAGATCATCATCTGCGGAGGCATATTGTCCAGCTTACTGTCCTCTACTCTGCATACTTTCCATACTTAGCCATTTTATGTCAACGGGACCTAGAATCTCATATGTTCTTCTGAACCTATCATGGGGTTAGGTTTTTGGAGCCTTGTTGGTATCAATGACAACATACAGGTCCATATCGGAGCAATGTCTCTTGCGAAGAATCTCCCCCTTTGGCATTAATGACAACACTTAGTGAAAAATGCCTGACTGCTCCCCCTTACTATATACACTGTACTTTCTTGCTCCCCCTGAGATGATTATCCATTTTTCACTGATCTACTTCTCTCCCTTTGACATCAATTGCAAAGGGTGTTGATCCAAAACCAAAAATTTGTCAAAATGCCAAAAATTTATATATTCTGCTTCATATTTACAAGTGCAATCTTCATTTTAATATTACATGTGTTTAAGCACATCATTAAATATGTCTTTGATCAATTTCCACTCAACATCCCATCTTTTCTTTGCATTTTCCAGAATCTAAATTTGACCGCTGAGAAGAAAAACTGAGGCTTCTACCTTTTGAAAATCAGAAGTTGTGTCTACTTAGACAACTAACTTAGCCTCTGTAATAAGATTTTTCAATGAATCTAACTTTGGACAGACTAGTCTTCTGAGTTGTCCCATCCTACTTTTTATTTGATATTTCTGATTTATTAAGTTAGGCAAGTCATTATGAATCTTAATGATTTTTGTTTCTTTCCCTGTGACTGACTCTATTTTCAGATCAAATTTGTCATAAATATCCATCAGTTTTTGTTCCAAATCTTTGATCTTTTCTTCAATCTCTTGAACAACTTTGGGCCAAGACAAACAAAACTTGTACACATCTCCACCATCCTTCACAGCTTTTTGAATGCTAGCTATTGTATTGTTTAATGAGATTTTGTCTTTTGCTATCATTATGTTTAAATGTTCTAAACATTTTTCATCAAATTTTTGTCTTACCTTTTTTTCTACAAATTTTTCAAATGATTCAAACTATTTGCTTATGGAAATTAATCCCTTCAGATGACTTGTTGGGGGCATGGAAGAATCCCTCTTGTACATGGGTAGCAACTTCTTGAAATTTTGGATGCTTTATCAATCAGTTTACTATCCTCAATCTGATGCAGAGGTAAAACACAACGGGAGCTTACAAATGGGAAGGAGGAGTCATTAACACAAACAGCAGGTTAAAATCCTATCGGCTTAGCATCATCATCATATTTCCTGCTAACACAGACAACATCAACATATTTCAGACGAGCATGAAATATCCTCCTGCTGACTACTGTTCACTTCCTCTGCCTTTCGCCTTTCGCCTATCAGCATCATCATGATACTCGACGAACACAATTATCCTCCTGACGATCACTATTCACTTAGCGCGAAACTCTATCTTCATCATCATGATGTTTAGCATCACCTTCATCAGCAGGATATAAAATATTCGGTTGCTCTGATATATCCTGATGACGACCGCTTCAAGCACCCTTCCCTCGATGCTTACGTCACCACGATATCCTGATGACGATTATCCTGATGACGATGACGTCATATGCAGCTCCTTCAATATCCTGCTGCCCGATATCCTGATGACAATTATCCTGATGATGATGACGTCACATGCACCTGATGATGATGTCATCCGGATATAAGATCCTTATATCTTCCGCAGCATGATAATGAATATCCTGATGATCTCTTAATATCCTGATGATGATCTTTTCGGTCCTTAGCCAAAAAATGAACTTTCACTTCCGCATACGATAGCGATATGCGGATGATGAATACACACGAAAGATGATCCTGACGATGATATACACACTGAGTATATATCCAACTTATATCATCCTGATGCACTTGAAACATGCAAACTTCATCAGCTTCATAACCCGATCCAGATAGTGATATACTCACAGATGACGATGCGATTCACTCCGTCTGGAAAAGCACATGCAGACCCCTGTATATCCGTCAGTTGCATGCAAACGCACAGAACCGCACAACTTCACACAGAAAATATGATGATCGGGCCGGATCACCTTCAGATCAAAACTTAACAGTTTATCTTCCTAAATCCTAGCACATGAGGATGCTAGGTTGATTCACAGCATGCTACTAACTGATCTCTCAAACAATGAAATGCATAAACAGAAAACTAAAATACAACCTAAACTAACATGCATGACCATTCCACCGATTCACAGAATCAATCGGTGGATGGGTTGAAAGTATCCATTAACCTGTAATCAGAATAGAAATCAAAACAGATACAGCTGATAAACCAGATAATGCAATTGATGAGATCTTATTCAGATGAAACACAAATGTCCTATTCAATGTTTCACAATGTCTGGACTGATCTCTGGAACTCACTCAATCACCAGTACAACATAACATAACTACTAGTCTCCTTATCATGATCTCAAACCCTACTGATCTAAGTTATTTATAGCAATGTCCTACGAGTACTACCAACTCGATTCCTAGCGGCTGGGAGCTTCCAAGCGGCTGGGAGAGGACAGCTCATACTACCTGATCACGAACTCTAACTGCCTGCACACTCTACTAGGCTGATCTAATACATATGCATTGGTCCAATGGACCTTATTACATTATGAAGTCAAACATACTAAAAATAGACTAATGTCCTGTCATGCGGATAATTAACCTATATCTTGTCTTGTAGGGGTGCTCCTGCACCATACTCCCCAGAAGAAGAAATCTCAAGTCCACTTGAGATGAGAGTATGAAGATCTGCACCATGTTTCTGGATCTGCTCTTCAGTCATCCATACTGCTTCAGAATTAGGTTTTCCCTTCCAAGAGACTAGAGACTCCAAGTACTGTTTGTTCTGGGTCTGTTTGACCACTCTGGTGTCTAAAACCTTCTGCAACTGTGGAGGATCATGCTTGGGAATGTCATCATTGACTTTATCCTATAGGAGTTCCTGATCTGCATCTGGATAAGACTTGTATGGAGTTAAATCACATACATTGAATATAGGGGACAAACCAAGATCAGGAGGGAGTTGTATCTCATAAGCATTCTATCCATGCTTGTGCAAAATCTGACATGGTCCAACTTTTCTTTGCATAAGTTTAGTATATTTTCCCTTAGGAAGTCTGTCCTTCTTCAAATGAACCCATACCAAATCTCCAACATCAAACTGAACATCCTTCTTCTTTTTATCAGCATATTCCTTATACTTCAAGGTTGTGTGCTGCAGTTGAGTCTTGACTTGATCATGAACCTCTTTTATGGCTTCTGCAAAAGCTTCACCTTCTGCACTAACAGGGTCTACTGTAGGTAGATCTCTCAATTCCAAAATTCCTCTTGGATGCATACCATAAACTATCTAAAAAGGTGATTTCCCTGTGCTGCTATTGACAGTATCATTATAGGAAAACTCAGCTTGAGATAGAATATTATCCCACTTTTCTCCATGTTGTTTTGTCAAACATCTAAGTAAATTTCCTAAGGAACGGTTCACTACTTCAGTCTGTCCATCCGTTTTAGGATGATATGCAGAGGAAAAAGACAAATTTGTTCCAAGTTTCTTCCAAAGAGTTCTCCAGAAGTGACCAATAAACTTCACATCCCTATCTGACACTATACTCAATGGCAATCCATGGATTCTGACAATCTCCCTGAAAAATAAATCTGCAATGTATGAAGCATCAGCAGTGGTTTTGCATGGCAAGAAATGTGCCATTTTGCTGAATCTATCCACTACAACAAAAACACTGTCAAACCCTTTCCTTGTCCTTGGTAAACCCAAGACAAAATCCATACTTATGCTTTCCCATGGTCTGGAAGGAATGGGTAAGGGCTGATATAAACCTGCATTAGTTGACCTGCCTTTAGCTTTCTGACATATCACACATGTCTCTACAAATTTTCTGACATCTGATTGTAACTTAGGCCAAAAGTAATGTCTTCTGACCAGATCAAGAGTCTTATCTAGACCAAAATGACCTGCCATAGCTCCATAATGTTTCTCCTTAATGATATTTAACCTCATAGAACACCTTGGAATACATAACTGTCCACCTTTGAACAACAATCCATCCTGAATCAAAAATTCAGAGAATTCAGCATGATATTTCTCTCCAAAAGAAGTACATACATGATATATCTCTCCAAAATCTTCATCAGACTCATACATGGTCTTTAGTGAATCAATGCCAACACTTTCTAACTGAATCTGGTTGACTGTTAGAACTCTCCTGCTCAAAGCATTTGCAACTTTATTCTTGACTCCTTTCTTATGCTTTAATGTAAAAGTAAAAGCTTGTAAGGTTTCTACCCATTTCATGTGTCTGTGGTTCAGCTTTTCCTGGCTGTTTATGAAACTCAGAGCCTGGTTATCTGTGAATACTATGAATTCCTTTGGCATCAAGTAATGCCTCCATTTCTTGAGTGACTGGACTAAAGCATACATTTCCAAATCATATGAGGAATACCTCTTTTTAGCATCATTGAGCTTTTCACTGAAAAATGCAATAGGTTTACCTTCCTGGCTGAGTACTGCTCCAATGGCCATGTGACTGGCATCACATTCTACCTGAAAGATTTTGTTAAAGTCTGGAAGTGCAAGGACTGGCTGCTGTGCCACCTTCTTCTTCAATGTTTCAAAAGAATCATCTGCTCCTTGAGTCCAAACAAATCTGCACTTCTGTCCTCCTTTGATGGTATCAAGCATGGGTGCACAAATATGACTAAACCCTCTTATAAACTTCCTGTAGAAGGTTGCTAACCCATGGAAACTTCTAACATCATTCATAGTCTTTGGGGTTGGCCAAGACAATATGGCACTTACCTTCTCCTTATCCATTTGTAACTTTCCTTGTGAAATGACAAAACCCAAATATGTGATCTCCTCTTGCATGAACAAACACTTATCTAAATTTATCATCAGCTGCTCTCCATGTAACCTCTTAAGAACCAAATCTATGTGTCTGAGATGTTCTTCTTTTGTGTCGCTGAAAATCAGAATGTCATCTAGATATACTATGACAAACTTACCAATGAACTCTTTCAAAACCTCATTCATCAACCTCATAAAAGTACTAGGTGCATTAGATAAACCAAAAGGCATAACCTTCCATTCATATAACCCTTCATTTATTTTGAATGTTGTTTTCCATTCATCTCCTGGTCTAATCCTGATCTGATGATATCCACTCTTTAAATCTATTTTTGTAAAATACTTAGCACTTCCCAAATAGTCAAGTAAATCCTCTATCCTAGGGATTGGAAACCTATACCTGATTGTGATCTTGTTAATAGCTCTGGAATCTGTGCAAAGCCTCCAAGTACCTTCCTTCTTTGGTGCTAGTACAGTTGGTACTGCACATGGACTTAAACTCTTCCCAATCAGACCTGAATCCAATAATTCTTCAATTTGTCTGGCTACTTCTGCATTCTGTTCTGGAGTTAGCTTATAGGCTGCTTTGTTTGGAAGTGTTGACCCTGGAATTAAGTCTATGCAGTGACTAATATCTCTGACAGGTGGTAGGGATCTTGGCATTCCCTCTGAGATGATACCTTTGTACTTATCCAATAGCTCTTGGATAGCTGGGTCTATAAACCTTTGCTTCTTCTCTTCCTTGACTTCTTGCTGCTGTTCTTTATTCACCCTCATACATGGGATTAGGGCATATGCAACTGCACCTTCTGCTGCTACTTCTTTCATGAACTGTTTACCTTCCATCAGCATTACCTTCACCTCTTTTCCTTTAGATTTCTCCTCTTTCTCTGTCAATGGTAGTAACTCTGTCACCTTACCATCTTTAGTGATTTTATAGGTATTTCTAACACCATCATGTTGTGCCTTCAAATCATACTGCCATGGTCTACCAAATAAAAGATTGCAAGCATCCATCTTGGTAATGTCAAACAACAACTTATCCTTATATGCTCCAATCTGAAATTCTACCCAAGCCTGCTCTTCTACAGTTGTCTGCTGACCTTGGGTAAGCCATGAGACTTTATATGGGGATGGGTGAGGCAATCTCCTAAGCTTAATCTTTGTCACCATTTCTTCAGACACAAAATTTTCAGTAGAACCAGAATCAATCAAAACTTTACATGCCTTACCTCCTGCTTTGCAAATAGTCCTGAAAAGAGACTTTCTTTGAGGGGATTCTTTGTCAGGTACCTTCATGGTGGTTATTGTTCTTCTCATCATTAGGGACTCTCCACTTTCTGGGTATCCATAATTATCAGGAGCATTCACACTCTGAAAAGAATTAGAGCCTGCCATACTTTGATTATCAGGTTCTTGGATCAGATTTGTTCTCCTTTCTCCTGTTGAGCTTGTGGCCTTTTCTGGACATCTGCTGGCTATATGGCCTTCTTTGTTATAGTTATAACATCTGATGGATCCTCTGCCCTGGGATCTTCCTCTGAAAGGTCTTCTACCTCTGAAGTTTCCTTGCTGACTATAATTTTCCCTCTGGTTCTGACTATTGTTTCCCTTACTATTATCATGACTGGATTCTCCTTGATATCCATGTCCATGTCCTCTACCTCTAAAAGGACCTCTTCCACCCCTTTGTTGTCTTCCTCTTCCTCTATTGTGTTGTTCTTGTTTTCTCTTTAACTTCTCTTCCACTTTCAATGCCAACTGAAAGCATTTCTAAACTGTATCTTCCTGAATGTTGAACCTCAATCCATTAAGGTATCTGGCTGCCTTCTCTTCTTCACTTTCCTTTACCTTTGTTTTCATACAAAGTTTCATGAATTCTTCTGTATATGAGCTGACATCTAGCTCCTTCTGCTTCAGGTTTTGCTTCCTCTTGTGTAATTGGATACTGTAATCCAATGGGACATAAGCTTCCTTTACTAATGCCATCATCTTCTTCCATGTAGCGACTCTACGCTTTCCTTCCTGCACTCTATCATCTTGGACGAAATTCCACCATGTCAATGCAGCTTCTTTCATTTTTGACTGGGCTATTTTCACTCTCTGTTGTTCTAGTATCTCCTCTGTTTCAAAGAAATTGGTCAAGCAGTCTATCCACTCCATCACTGAATCAGGTTCCATCTTTCTTGTAAACACTGGCAAATCTAGTTTCACATCCATGGTTCTCCTCTCCATGGCCTTGAGGGCGTTCAACAGTGGTCTCTGGTCTGCAGGAACGACCTCCTCGCTCCAACTAGGGATCTCTTCTTCTTCCCTATCTTCTTCTCTACCAGAACCTACTCTGCTCCTCAGCTTCGCTAACTCATCTTTCAATTCCTGATTCTGAGCCTTCACAGCCTTGCTCTCTGCAATCTGTTTCTTCACCAGAACTACCAACTCAACGTTGGTCATCCTTGCCGGAACCTCCGATGTTCCTTCGTCACCTGACATCCTGCTATATCCTTATCTTTTCCAGAAGATCCTTCCTTTGCTCTGATACCACTATGATGCAGAGGTAAAACGCAACGGGAGCTTACAAATGGGAAGGAGGAGTCATTAACACAAACAGCATGTTAAAATCCTATCGGCTTAGCATCATCATCATATTTCCTGCTAACACAGACAGCATCATCATATTTCAGATGAGCATGAAATATCCTCCTGCTGACTACTATTCACTTCCTCCGCCTTTCGCCTATCAGCATCATCATGATACTCGACGAACACAATTATCCTCCTGACGATCACTATTCACTTAGCGCGAAACTCTATCTTCATCATCATGATGTTTAGCATCACCTTCATCGGCAGGATATAAAATATCCGGTTGCTCCGATATATCCTGATGACGACTGCTTCAAGCACCCTTCCCTCGATGCTTACGTCACCCCGATATCCTGATGACGATTATCCTGATGACGATGATGTCACATGCACCTGATGATGATGTCATCCGGATATAAGATTCTTATATCTTCCGCAGCATGATAATGAATATCCTGATGATCTCTTAATATCCTGATGATGATCTTTCCGGTCCTTAGCCAAAAAATGAACTTTCACTTCCGCATACGATAGCGATATGCAGATGATGAATACACATGAAAGATGATCCTGACGATGATATACACACTGAGTATATATCCAACTTATATCATCCTGATGCACTTGAAACATGCAAACTTCATCAGCTTCATAACCCGATCCGGATAGTGATATACTCACAGATGACGATGCGATTCACTCCGTCTGGAAAAGCACATGGAGACCCCTGTATATCCGTCAGTTGCATGCAAACGCACAGAACCGCACAATTTCACATAGAAAATATGATGATCGGGCCGGATCACCTTCAGATCAAAACTTAACAGTTTATCTTCCTAAATCCTAGCACATGAGGATGCTAGGTTGATTCACAACATGCTACTAACTGATCTCTCAAACAATGAAATGCATAAACAGAAAACTAAAATACAACCTAAACTAACATGCATGACCATTCCACCGATTCATAGAATCAACCGGTG
This sequence comes from Cunninghamia lanceolata, assembly GCA_027924645.1. Lineage (NCBI taxonomy): Eukaryota > Viridiplantae > Streptophyta > Pinopsida > Cupressales > Cupressaceae > Cunninghamia > Cunninghamia lanceolata. Next base: position 2,592,936 of record BSBN01000244.1, read on the forward strand.
GATGGGTTGAAAGTATCCATTAACCTGTAATCAGAACAGAAATCAAAACAGATACAGCTGATAAACCAGATAATGCAATTGATGAGATCTTATTCAGATGAAACACAAATGTCCTGTTCAATGTTTCACAATGTCTGGACTGATCTCTGGAACTCACTCAATCACCAGTACAACATAACATAACTACTATTCTCCTTATCATGATCTCAAACCCTACTGATCTGAGTTATTTATAGCAATGTCCTACGAGTACTACCAACTCGATTCCCAGCGGCTGGGAGCTTCCAAGCGGCTGGGAGAGGACAGCTCATACTACCTGATCACGAACTCTAACCGCCTGCACACTCTACTAGGCTGATCTAATACATATGCATTGGTCCAATGGACCTTATTACATTATGAAGTCAAACATACTAAAAATAGACTAATGTCCTGTCATGCGGATAATTAACCTATATCTTGTCTTGTAGGGGTGCTCCTGCACCACAATCTGTGATTTTAATATCTCCTCTTGAGCCTTTGTGCGAACAATTGTAACCAACTTAAACTTCTATTTCAGTGTCATTGTGTCCAAGTTTATTGGACCATGTAGAAATTCTAGTTCATTCAAGTCTTGTGTTCTTTTCTCCAACACTTCTTTTGCAGGCTTTGTAGTGTCTCTTGCTGTGATAGGGACTTCTTCTTTGTGGCTTTTCTCTAAATCCTCTTGATCCATATTTGTATCCTCCTCCTATTTTGTTTTCATGACCTATTCTTCCTCAATCTTCTCCTTGTCAATGTCATCCTCAGAAAGATGTACTAGAGAGGGTCTTATCTCAAAAACATCAACAAGTGCTTCTTCCTACTTAGTCACTTTGTCATCTTTATCTGATTCTTGCTCCAGATTTACTTTCAAGATAGGTGTACCATTTCTGTCATCTGTTGTCGCATTGTCATGAGTGGTAGGAATATTGTATTTTCTTAATATTTCCAAGGTGATTTCTTCTGTCTCCTTGACTACTTTATCAATTTCTCTTAGCATCAACAAGTTCATCCTTGTTTTGGTTCTGAATTTCTCTTTGGTTTCCTTAGAGATCAAATTCTCTTTTTATAGAGTGATCTCAGGACACAATCTTGTCAGAACATGTTTTCTTAGCTCAATATCTTTGGCTCCAGTAGTCTCCTTTCTAATGCTCAGAAGATTTGTGAGGTTTTTTGGAATTTCATAGATAATCTCAATAAAGGCTGTATTGAAATTATTTAGATACTTCATAGTGGCTTCTTCCAGGCTTCTTTTATCAATATCACTATATCCATCATAGTACTCAATCATGGGTTTTAAATTCCCATCCATGGTGACATATTTTATTACATCTGCGAGTGGTGGAGGCTTTTCATTTTTCTATCTTTTTCTAGGTTTATCCTTTCTGGTGGACTTTTCTCTACTAATTCCAGAGACTTTGATAGCGTCAACTTTCATCATCTTGACCTCTTCATCTGACTCTATTTCTTCTTCATCCTTTTAGAACTCCCACACTGACATACAATTTTTTTCCTATCATCTTCCTCTTTGTGTCCTTTTTAGAGAGCTTCTTTGATGATGTTGCACTGGATGAAATGGCAGAGCTTCGGGTAGTCCTTTGAGTATCTTTAGCCTCTCTTGGGTTCTTTATAGATTCCTCTAGAATCTTATCTTGATCATTTTGTTTTTCCTTCTTTGCTTTCTTTGCTTTTTCTCTTGATTCCTTGAGCTGCTCTTTAGTGATGCCATACCTTGTGGCAATTTCTTCCACCTCTTTTCTCACTTTTCTAGTAGATTCAGCTTGTCTAAGGTCAACATGGAGTTTCACTGACAGCTCCTCATACATTCCAAACCTTTCTTCTTTGATATCTTTTAGTTTGCTAAGAAGGTGTTGGGCATAGTTTTCCATAATTTATTCATCTACCTCATAACCCATGGGCACTACCCACACAGTTCTTGGTTCCATAGCCTCCATTAGACATTGATCCTTAGTGTCCATGAAACAAATTGTATCCTTGTACTTATTGACAATTTTCTCAGGAATTCTTTCTCTAGAGTGCATCATGCTCTAAAAATTATTGAAAAATCCCCATAGGGCTGCTTTTTACTCATTATAACTTCCCAAGTTGTTAAGACAATTTCTAATTTGCACAGCTACTGGTTTGTTACTTAACCAAATCAATCCCTGATGATTAGGGAATTCATTCGAGAAATAGAAAAATAAACAAATGATTAGCATACCATACTTGAATGGGTAGTTTTTCTTTCTTTTGTCTTCTTCACATTCTCCAGTAGTTGGGTTTGCAACAGCTCACACAGATCATAGTCTACATTCTCCTTGATCATTTGATATGCTATCTATATTGCGGTACCAGAAACTAAATTCTCCCAGTTTGAGAAGTAGACTTTATAACCTATAATCACTGAGGCAAATTTTACTGTAGGATCAGTGATATCATTTATCGTTAATGCCCTTTTATCGAATTTCACTCCAATAGCGTCAGTAATTGTTTGAATCTTAACTAGTTTTAATAATGGCACTCCTCCAATGGAGTTTAGTCCAGTGACTACCTGAATTGTCTCTTTCATGATTTTGAAGGGTTGCCCTTTTCCCAACCACATAAATTTATCGTGAATCTAACTAAGAACATACTGGACCCATTCGTCCTCTATGAATGTGGGAAACTCTGCATACTAGATGAATTTCTTCTCCTTTAATGCTTTATATTCTTCCTTTAGATCAAATTGATCATTGCATAGGTGTTTCACAAATAGGTCTAAAAAATTCTTGCCACTAGGCTCATCTAGGGCCACATGGATGTATACCCTGACATCTTCCACATACAGGACCCCATAGGGTATTTTTGAGAATGTATGCATTTGATCCACTTCTATTGCCTTGTAAGCGTGTTTCTTAAACTTAGGCCGAGGGCGCTCAATGATATCTACAATTTGTAGAGTTGACATAGCAAAGATTCAACAGATTCACAAAATGAGATTTAATGAAAGTACCTTGTTTCACTAAGTTATGGTTTCCTTTCTCCAAATGCTTCAAATTTTGATTGTCATTGCTCAAGTTGGATTTGATCTCTCTAATTTTTTGATAGATCTAAGTGCAAAGTGACTCTTGAAACCAAATATGTTCCTTTTATCCTCCACACGGCCTGACCTAGTTGTCATTAAATGCTCATTCCAAATAGCTATCAACACCCTTAACTATAGAATACAGTTGACTAGGATCGCTCCGCAATATATCACATTGATTCATTTTCTTCTAGTTCTTCTTCTAATAGGTGTGTTAAATCAGATTCCATGATACATCTTCGTGCCAGATTCTAGCACCCAGTTTCTGGCTGGGGGATTTAAATTTTCTACATTGCTCCCCCAGAGCTAGTGCTCATAGACTCATTCTTCAAAGAAGGTATCCGCATCAGATGTTGGTACAGATCTATCCTTAATTAAAATTACTTCTTTATCAATCCATACTTTGTCCATTCTTTCAACTAAATCAACTTTGTCATTTCCCTTGTCATTTATCTGCTCTGTTTCTCTTTCTTTAGAATAGTAATTTCTCTTCACATTTTTGCTTCTGCAAAATCTTGCAATATGTCTGGATTTGTTACAACTGAAGCACACTACACTCTTTTGTCATTGAATCCTTTTATTCATTGAATTTGATCTACTTTGATTAGCCATATGTCCAAATCTATTGCATGCAAAACACTTTTCATTGAAAGATTGACTATTCCTGAAAGTAGTTCTTACTGAACTTTTGCATTCATTTGATATGTGTCCCATTTTATAACATACATTGCACCTAATACGATTTTGACTTACTTTACTGTTGCAAACAATATCTCTATGACCAATCCTATTGCAAGTGAAGCAATTACCTTTGAATGATTGTTCATTCCTTCCATTGTTGAAACTTTTCTTAAACTAATTTCTACATTCATTTGCTCTATGACCAATTTTCTTGCAATTGAAACACTAACTAGAGAATAATGGAGTCTTTTGATTTATTCTACTTCTACACTGAGTAGCCTTATGACCAAACTTATTGCATAAATTACAATAACCATTGAAAGATGGGTACCTTTGAGCATTTGGTTGTCTGACTTGAGGTCTTCTTCTTTGATTTCTGAACTAGTATCCTTTGTTTTGCCTTGGCTCAGTGCTTATTTTCCTGAAGTTTGAACTTTCTCCTTTTTCAAATCCTAAACCATGTTTTTCACTAGAATTCCTCTGGCTAGAAATCATTTCATCAAACTTTGTAGTACTTATCTTGAATTTTTCTTCAAAATTTCTTGCCTTTTGTAGATCTATTTTTAAACTTATAATTTCTTTTTCAAGTTTTGTACAATCTTCTAATCTATTTTTCACAATCAAGTTTAGATCATCTTTTGATTTTGTTCTTTCTGTAACTTCTATTTCCAAATCATTTAGGGCTTAATTTGCTGATAGCAGTTGGTCACTGACTTCTTTGTATTTATCTTTGAATTTCTTGACTTGCTCTTTTAGCTTTAAGATGCATTCATTTGCTTGTCGCAAGTTTTCTTTCAGATCCCTAACTTCTGCTTCAAAGTTTTCAAGATCCATAAGAGCTACTTCTAGTTGGTTGTACCTTTCATAATTTCCATACCTTTTTTTTTCCATGATCACACTATCCCAGATCTCCCTCAAGCTATTAAACTTCTTCCAAGGAAACATGCTCTGATACCAATTGTTGATTGTCAGGAACATTGAGAGGGGTGGTGAATCAATGTTCTATAAATATTTTCTTGAACTTTTACTTTGAACCATTTCAAAAGAGTAATCAAACAAAAGAAAAATATACAACTAAAGAACATCCACAAAAGCATGACACATAACACCAGGATTTTATGTGGAAAACCCAAAAAGGGAAAAACCATGAAGAGGATTAGTTCTCAAATATATATTGCAATCTTTACAAAAATGATGTTCAGGCTTGGTCACCCCACGGGCCTAGAACATGTTGGCTTACTGCCATGAAGTACAACTAGATTTAGCAAGCACATTGCCTCAACCGTAAACCTAGCAAGATTACAATGAGGGCTATTAAACCCTAAGGGCTATTACACCCTACTTAAGGCTCACTGCTAGCTTACTACCTTGATGACAAAAACATGCTTCCACTTAGGTCACACATGATAATTGAATACTGCTTGGGCATCTGCTACTATGCTAGGGTACAATCATTTAACAACTATATTCTGAATCCCAAGTCTTCATCACTGTTGATCCTCTAACTCTACTCCACTATTCGCATCATGCACTTACACCCGCACACACCTCAATTGAATTTCATTGCCTTTATATATTCACATCATGATTTACTCCATAATCAGGTTGACATCCAAGAAGTGAAACATGTACATAAAAAGATGTACCTTGTCACTCAATCCAATGCACTATGTGTAATGTGGACCCAAATGTTCTCCCAAATGTGTTAATATAGGTCAGCTCTAATCATTCCATTACTTACATAAATCCTCCAAACATTAACTCTTCTCTGCAGAATGACTTATCTCACCAGTCGGCCTGTTCCTCAAGAACATGCTTAACAACTTCATCTGCTAACTTATAACTTCTACTGTTGATCACAAAACACTTCTAAAACCATACTAAGGACTCTTTACACATTCCCAATCTTATCCTTAGAACTACAAGGCATCATATCATCTTGCGGAGAGATGTGGACCATTAGAACTTAGACTTTGTCTATGTCAAATTCTGTCAAACACTATGTCGGTACTTAGCAGCTTGTAGCTGTCCTTCCGGTGAACTTCAAATCTCCTATCTCTAGAATAAGACACTTCATATAAGTGTTTACAACACCTCAAAAAGGCATAACAAAATACTTGTCTGTGGAGGAATGTGGACCACTATACTAGACCCTATTCACTATTGCTACTGTACCTTTGCTTGCCCAGACTCAGACATTTCTTTAAGATGACTTCCGGAGAGGATTAGGACTTAATCTCTAAGGCATAACACTATCAAACACCAACTAACATCATACCTGAACCGTATTACCAGATCATCATCTGCGGAGGCATACTGTCTAGCATACTGCCCTCTACTCTGCATACTTTCCATACTTAGCCATTTTCTGTCAACCAGACCTAGAATCTCATATGTTCTTCTAGAGCTGTCATGGGGTTAGGTTTTCTAAGCCTTGTTGTCATCAATGACAACATACAGATCCACACCGGAGGAGTGTCTCTTGCCAACACAGGTAACCGTAAGTGAGCAATGCAAAGTTGAGTTTCACATAGGCAATTATAAGGATGAAATAGTTTGTGATATTATGCATTTGAATGTATGTCACATTGTGTTTGGAAGGTTGTGGCATTATAGCAAGGTAGCAAAGTATAATAGGAAAAATAACACATATGAGTTGGACAAAGATGGGATGAAGTATGCATTAATAGCCTTCAAGGGTGAGTGCATAGGAATTGAAATCTTGTTGTTGGGTGAGAAGACAGATGTACAAAAGTATGAAGCAAAGACAAATGAGGTAATGGAAGAGGTAATAAGTTTTGATAACATGTTTGAAAAACTAGTTGAACAAGAAATGGAAGAAATTTCTTTTAAATTTGCTCAAACTAATGAAAGTAATGGTGACATTGGTGTTGAAGTGGGTGATGTTTAGGAAGAAGAAGAAGAGATAGCGAAAGAAGTTGTAGAGGACTTAACGATAGTCCAAGGAGAGAAGATAGTCTTGGAGGATAAGGAGATATCATGGTTCTCAAGAGAAGAACCGAGAGATGAGAATGTTGATGTCAAGGTGAACAATATAATGGATGAGCAATTTAAAATTAGAAATGAATGGCTAAGTAAGGTTGAGGTGAAGACAAATATTTTGGAGCATAATCAAGAGAAAAGGATGTATGGCAAACAACATGAGGTGGATGAAGAAGTGAAGTATGAAGAAGAAGAATCTGATTTCTTTAATATGTTTGTTTCATGTGTAGGTAACAAAGACAAAGTGGATGAAAGAGACAATAAATTTACAATTGCAATCCAAGGTCAAGCTAGAACAAGAAAAGAAAGAAAAGCACATGGCTACATTGTACCAAGTTGGCCTTGGGTCAAGAAGCATGTTATTGGACCAAAAAACACAGGTGGACCAATTGATACAAATGTAGTTGAGATCCAGTAAAAAGAAAACAATGCACACATGCAAACAAACTAGAAGACAAGAAAGAAGATTCTTATTTGAGTTGGAACTCAAATTTTCTCTTCCCTATGAGTACGGTGCAGGGGCACCTTCAGGCCATATGGTCAAATTTGGTCAAATTTTACTTTTATGTTTTGTTTTGATGTGTTTGGTCTAATAAGGTCATTTATGACCATCTAGAATCAATTTGATCCATTTTTAGAATGTTATCGGTCCATTGGTCAAAAGTTGTAAACATTTGCAAAAAGATGTAAAAGTTATCATTGTGAAAGTTATCAAAAAGTGCATTAAAGTTGCAAACTTGATTAGGAAGCTAGTTGTGGGTGGTTGGTAGTTGGAAAATAATTGGGAAAGAATAAATACATGTTGTAAACATGAATCCCAAGGTTGGATAAGGTTGGAGAAGGTTGGAGTGAACTGTTATCACCCAGTTTTGCACCCTTGCATACAGCTGTGAAACCTCTGCAAACTGGAGTAACATGGGACTGATCTCTAAGTGTGGGACTTTCCTAAATGAGATCAAACTTCTGGAGAAGGCTTCCTCTCTCTAAGCCTAATGCTTAGAGAAATTCATCTAAACCTAGTGCTAATGCTTGCTGGGAAAAGGGTTAGAAGGAATGCTGAAAAGAAATGCTGAAATAAACTAAGTGATACACCAAATTTAAATGTGTTTGGCTAAAACTGAATAGACACAGTAATAATCTCATAGCTGGAAAGACATTACACAGACCCATATTAATTTTAGAGAGGTCCAGAAGAGCAGACACAGGCCAAAAAATAATAAGAGAGGCAAAAATACCAATTTATATTGATCATAGAGGCCAAATAGCCATTACAAAGAATAGCCTAAAAGAACAACCAACCCTATACATCTGGTTTTACATGTATATATATCATTTCATTTTGGCCTCAGCCCCTTCCCATTAATTTCACCGATGGGCTGTGTATTAGAAAATATCTCTGCCTGAAGGGACATCCACCTGCAAGAAGTTATGGCACAAAAAGATCTGAAACTGGGCGGATAGAAGATATTTTCTAGGTCTTCAATGCAAGCTGCATAGTCATCAATTTGTAGCAATAAATGCAACAAATATCTGTGTTTGAATATCAAATGTCGCTGCTGAAACGTCGCACTAGCCAAAACATGCAAAGCCAGATCTAAAAAATGAAAACTGGAAAATCCCCCCAAAAACCTACTCAAATGAAAGAGGAGGCAAAAATATGTACTTTTGCCTCCTACAGCATGTCAAAATTCGCTGAAATGGGGAAGATACAGGTGGTCAAAGATCTGGTTAGCTGCTTGTATATATCACTTCTGCATCTGCATCTATATCGGCTTCTGAAGATAGCTCTGAATCTGACTTTACATGTACAAACCCCTTTGTATGTATCTCTGCTCTTTGGTGCCAAAAGGCCTCTACAATCGCTCCAGAAATATGCATTTGAAATTGCTTTGTATATGCAAGAGCCTTTGTATATGCATTCGCCACTACCATGTGGCACCTCCTAATTTACCATTGTACCAAAGATGGGACCCATCACTGAAGAACTGCACCCTCCATCGGCCTTCAGAAAGACCCAAAAATAAGTTGTCGATGCATCATGTCTGGCCGAAAACTCCCTTGCATATGGGTTTGTATATGCAAAGATACGAGCAAATATACAAACAACTAGCACATGCAAACGTGCATTTTGCCCTTTGTAATCGTGACTCGCATATGCATACAATCACCCTTGTATATACAAGTCATGGACTTCAAACTCTTAAAAAGCAGATTGGAAATATTTCAAAATCTGGATTGTATCTAACCTCCTTTCTATCTGCAAACATACAAGCCACAGACCCCAAACTGACCATTAATTGTATTTGACTGCTCTGTCGGGTCCGGCCTGTATCTCTGATCTTTGTATATCACTAACTTGTATATCACAATATACAATCACCCATATACAAAGCGGACCTGAAAATTTTAATAAAACAAGTTAAAAATGCAATTAGGTCCGGCTTGTATATAAACGTTTGTATATCGGCTTTGTATGTGAAAACATATAAAGCAAAATATACAAGCCACTATAGCAAATGTATCTCTAGCGAAGGTCCCTTGTATCTCTGATATACAATCGGCCTTGCATGCACGCGGGCCCCACCTCTTGCACATTCAGCCTTTGTATGTTTCTCTGTATGCTTCACATGTATATTCAAAACATACAAGTGAAATATACAAAGAAACATACAAGGCCAAATGTACATTCCACTGTAGCGGATGCACCTGCATGTTTGAAAACCTTGTACCCTTTCGTTGCATGTGCAAACATACAACACAAAATGCACTTGAAACCTGATATACAAGAGGGAATATTCCTGCAATGCATCCCCTGCAATGCATCTCCTGCTTTGTATATTTCTTTCCTCGTATATCTCCATTGTATGAGCCAAATATACATGCAGACACAATATACATTCAGTGAATATTCCAGGGATCTGCGACGTATATTCCATCCTTGTATCTGCCCTTGCATCCTTCCAGCGAATGTATATTTGCTTGTATGTTGAAATTACAAAGGCAAACATGCAAACCTTCCAAACATACAAAAGGGGAAACTTGAAGAAAAATGCGATAGATGCACAATATACCTTGTATGTCTCACTTGCATATCACCAATATACAAACCGGGAATATTCCCAGGGACCTGTAGGAGATTCCCAAAATGTATATGTCTCTCCTTGGCCCGATATACATTTAGAAAATGCATAAAACCAAATTTTTTCAACATCTTCTAAGGCTAATGGAGATCTGCAAGCCCGCCAAATGAACATTTGAACTGTATGTTGACCCAAACTTTTGACCATGAATAACTTCTTTGTTTGGCCGAATTTTAGGGTGCTGTTAAAAGCAAACCTGCCTATTTTTTCAAGGTCTTTCCAATGGTAAGGTTTTTAAGGCAAGGTTCTTTGGGAAATTTGGCACTTTTAGCTTTATAGGGACATTTTCCTAAGGATTTTCTAGAAACATACTGTTAGCATAGTAAAAATTTGAAATTTTTACTATCTCCTTACCCCATCATATTTGAATAAATCCTGAAGAATATCCCAAAAAGACCATAATAAAAAAAAAAAAATTATCTCACAAGGTGTCTATGGATGAGCAGTGCCAAATTTCATCAAAATCAATCCATCGGCAAGAGGTTGTGTTGCTTACACCGATACATAAGGAATCGTTTGAAAACAACCATCGGCGTGAGAATAGAGATCGGAGGAAGAATTATGGAAGTCACCGATGGAGTAAGTAATGTTGATGACATTACATCGGCAAGAAAGGCAAGTGGTCATACCGATCGGTATGACAGATATCTATCGGATGACTTTTTAAAAGTTGCCCCGATGGTATATATCATACCAATGAAGCATTTTGGCAAGAGTTTCACCGAACATCCTGTGGGGGTAACGAAGCAAATAGTCATCGGCGAGAAATAAACTATCAGGATAGCAAACAAGTAAGCTTCCGATGATTAGAGTCTTAGTGATAAGAAAGCTTTCGGCGAGACTCACAGCGATACACATCTATCGGGATAACTCAGCATATCGGGATAAGGGAATTAGGTCTCACCGATTCACAAGTCACGGCGATCAAAAGGCATCAGTAACACTTTAACATACTCTGTCCGATGAAAGATATGAAAAGGGCCATCGGGGAGATGATTTGGATCGAGATATCTTGATTTAGCTATCCCGATAGTGTATGTCATTCCGATAAAGATAAAATCCATATATGAAGATGACTATCGGCGAGACAATAAAGATCGGGAGAACATAATTTTATTATCCCGATAGTATTAATCATCCCGATAAGCAAATCATATCGGTGGGACTTGCTATATCGCAGAGAGATCTAAAATACTTGGCGATGAGGGAAGTCATGCCGATGGTCGCGCCCACTTAAAATATGACATTACATAGCGTCAGGAATACAATTGAGGGGTCACGCCGATTGACTGTTTGCGCCATAAAAAATGTTGAGGTCGCCCAAACATTTCAAAAATCACGCTGATAAGAAGAGTTATGGCGATGTGACACTTCACAGCGATGAACATTGAATTGATCAGATAATTAACACAAACGGCTACAAAATTCATACGATCATTATAATTGCAAAAAACCGTCCGAGAGGAGAATACAGAGGAATTCTTAGGGCAAAAGCAGAGGCTTCCAATTCCAGCCACCGAACGACAGGTACACATACACAAACCATTATATTGCCTGTATTTGAATTTCCTACCAAAGTTTTAAAATGGAAACTCCGGGAAAGGGAAAAGGAAGAAAGTCACAAGGGGAAACCAGTAAGCCTAAAAAACTAAAAACTGATCAAACCCCTGAAGAGAAAGTGAAAGATAGAAAATTAAATCAGGACCTAATTGATCAATTGCCTGGGTCAACTCCCAAGGCCAGGAGGTCTGCCCAACTCAGGGCAGAAGTAGAAAAATTGGAAGATAAACATAAACACCTGGGAGATATCTGGACCCCAATTAAGGGGTATGAGCTCTTCAGATTCCACTACAACAGAAGGTTTAGAAATGCCCCTGTGTCAAACCCATGGCATTTGAATTTGGGAAAACTGGTTGTGCCCAATGTATTCCTGAATGTGGAACTCCTCCAACTGCTTGCCAGATATTATAATACAAACCTGAAAGCCATCTGCAACCCACAGGGAGAACCAATTGTGCATTTGTCAAAAAATGCTATTTGTGAGGTTTTTGATTTGGATGATTTATGCAATGTCCTTATCATTTATGAAGACCTGGATAAAGAGTATTGGAGAATGGACACAACTTACAATGGATGGAGGTTGCCCATTCATAGGCCCAGGGTTGAAGGAGAAGTGATGCCTTTAACTGAAAATGATGGCCCTCCCTTTCATGTTGCCATATTTGAACCATATATACAGCATACTTATTTTTCTGTAGGTCAAGTCCTTGGCTCAGAGGTCCCTGAATTCATGACTATTCCTCTGATGGTCATAGCCTCTGATATCTAGTGTCATAATGCCAGACAATTTGATTATGCTTCTTACATTGCTAATAGAATAGACTCTGGTCTATCTGCAATAAAAAACAATGCTCCAGCATGCTCTTTTGAGCATTACTCAATGCTTATGCATATGGTGTTATACTATGGCCAGGAAGTAGGGTTGTGGCCAAGTGAGTTTCGAGTTGTTGCTGCGGATAAGAAAGGGGAAAAGATACTTGTACAAATGTGGACCAGAATCTGGGATAGCAGGTATGCCAACTCCAGCTATGCTCAATTTGAAGAGCATTGTGTAAAAGTGTTGTATAGATATTTCAATCACCCCTGTGAATATTCAATTTCAAATGAAATAAAAAGATTCCTCAGACCAAAAGATTTTGGTGGCCCTCCTACTGTCACTCATAATTGGGGAGATTGGTATTGCTTTGAGGATGCTACTATGATAAGAGTTTATGGTTTTGAGGATGCTCCATTCATATTGCCTAAAACTGTCCCTGACAGACTTGCATATTTGGAAATAATTAGGCAAATGCATTGTTCGAATGTGATGCATCTAAGTTCACATGATAAACAATCATTCATGCCCAGCACTTTGTGTTTTGGAGATTTTACTGTAGTTTCAAAAGAAGGATACAATCTCATTTTGGACAAATTAATGCATTATAATATGATGACTGCTGAGGTGAGGAAAGGGTTCGACCCTGAAGGTTTTATTGATTCTACAAGAAGAAAACAAAATCTCAGTGGATACATGCACATACATTATCCACATGATGATGTCATTAGAAATTTGGAAGAAGCTGAAGTTGAATTGGTGGTAGAGAAATATAACAGGGATTTAAGTGAAAAGAAAAAGCAATTAGCAGAGATTGAAGTGGTATCCTCTGAAGATGAAGAATTGACTGAACAAGAGCAGCCACAAGATAAAACAATAGAAATGTCTAAAAGAAAAATGCAACAATATTAGCCTCCAGTTGTGCTACATGATGAGGAGGGATCTGCTGATGAAGATCCACACCAAAAGGCTTATGATTCTTTCATTTCAGATGATACATTCATTCAGTCAAAGGAATTTAAATCATCCCTGTATAAATACAAAGGAAAAGAAATTAGAGAGTCAGTAGATGATGTTTCTGCTGATAATGAAAAATAGTTATTAGATATGTTGAAGGAAACAGTGGATAAAGAAATGCAAGACATGACACCTAGCAAGGGTAGACAGTTGCTCAAGGATGCAGGGGTTATGATTTTTCCTGGTTTGGATTTAAATTATGCTTTGGTTTTTGATAGCTTTTTGAATAATGCTAATGACAAGTATAAGCTTACTCCAGAAGGAGTTAATGAAGTATATATGGGGACTAGATACAATAATGATGAAAATTCTTTGATGATATGGGCATTGTATCCTCCCCATAAGAAGACGGCCATCATAGACACTGAAAAAATTTTTGGCCATGTTATGACTTTCAGAGCAGGTGAAACTGACCCTATAATTACTGCAGACATTGGTATCAATGTTGCAAAGTTAAATAAAGCACAAGCTCAGATGTTGATCAAAGAAAGAGATGCTTATAAACTGAATTGTGAGAGATTAACAAAAGAGAATGATTACTTGAAGGATGCTGTTAAGAGCACCTTTGGCCAATCCACAAAAAGAATAACTCAAGGTGAGAGCTCACAAGGTAGTCAAGTAATATCCCCTGATCAGGCTGCACAAATTTAGATAGATGCATTTGTTACAATACTGCAGAGCAGGTATGCAAATATGGTGCAGTGGTTAAACTAGTTTTGGGATAACTACTCAGAAAATCATAAAGCAGTCAAAGAACATGAAAGGCTTGATAAGAGGATACAAGAAAAGGTGATTGAGTTACAAACCAGAAGTGCCACTGATGGTACAGATATCTCTGATGCAAGAGCATTGCTCAAATAGCACCAGAATTATTATGACAAACTTAAAGCTGATGCTAAGGAAGGGATTGATGCCTCAGGCGCAGGAGTGCCCTGGATATTCAAAGATAACGGAGAGGTGAAGAGCAAAGAAGAATGGACTATTGATTGTCAGGTTATATTGCACAAAGCCACAGGAGCTCTGAAAGATAAAGCCTCTGCATCTAAAGAAGCTTGCAAACAATTGGAGGAAATGGTCACCCTTGATATAATTACCAAGAGCGTTGTTGATCTTACTGATTCTCACCATGAGCAGGAGTATTTAGATCATCTGGCAAAAGTTTATTTATGGCTGAATAGAGCCTAATTACGCTTATGTAATTATTGTTAATACTTGTTAAGTTCCCAAGAGACTTATTGAAGAGTTGTATCTCTTCATAGAAATATCTATATAAGTTCAAACAATCGATGTTGAAATGATCATCAGCGGTAGAAGATATTCATATATACATAATATACAATGTTCCAAAATGACTATGTTTCATATTTTATTTGAAGAAGAAGTTTGAAGTTCTCTGATTCAGTGTTTCTACTTTGGTATCAGTTGTTTGTTGAAATTATTCAATTGTGTGGCTGTCTCCATTTCTGCATTTCCTTGTTATTCAGATTAAGATATCAAGTATATATTTAATCTGTCAATACACATTTGTTGTATTTGTGTGATTAATTTGGTTGGTATCCATCTGAGGAATTAAACCCTTCTAATTTAGTCGCAGTAGCCTGGAAGTAGTAAGTTGGGATTACTAAGTAGAGCCATATAATTAGGATTGCCATTCTGTCTCCAGTAAAATATTATCTGTTAATCTTGTCCATTCATTTCATTTGGTTCCTTCAAGTAAGGATTAAAATACCTTCTGGTGAATTATAAGATAATTGATTATATTGGTTGGATTGCTAAGAAGAGTTTGTCAGTCACTTTCTTGCACATTTATACAAGCTATAAACCAAAACTGTGCCAAGCAATTAGAATTATCACCATTAAGAAACTACTGATCTAGGTCCTTCAAATTGACTCTGTTACCCAACAAGGCACTAGTCTCATTCAACTCATTATTCAAAACCTTTTACCTTGATATTGCTTATACAATTTCTACCAATCATTTATTAAACATTATACATAGAGTTAATTAGTCAGCTTTTTCATCTATCTTACATCCTATGCCATTGTAGATAGATCTAGTTAGTCCACTCATCCACACTCAGACTGCTTTAATATTTCAAGGTTCACCCACCTAGGTGTAGCAGGACCTAAAGTGTAGGAAATCATCAAACCTTGAAGATTGATTTCGTCAAGTTGGTTCAAAAACGTTGCAAATCCAAACATATAGCCTGGCATCCTCTTAGGATTAGCAACCTGCATTTTTGAGACCTAACACATACCAGGTAGACTATTTGGCTCTGAACAGAGGAAAAAAAAAGGATAACATTCTTGGCGACCTCTATGGGATTTTTGCCTGCTAAACATAAGATCAGTGGCCTTATTGTATCCATTGGGCATGGAGTCACACCTAAAACATGCTGGAAAACTGGAACCTGCCTCCAAAATATAAAAAGGGGAAGGGGCTTGCATTCTCCTAATGACAATGCAGCCTGTGCAGAAGCACTTATGGAAAGGGAAAACTACAACAAAAATGAAACCTACTTCTAACTCTAAACTAACCAGTCAGACATGACCTTAAACAAAGCCATTAACTGTTTCTTGAAAATAACTACCCCTCCTTAACAATTTACAATGTTTCCCATTCTTGTGGGTAGTTAAAAAGAGATAAGGGGAAAATGTACATATGACAAATTGACAAAACACCCCCCACAAAATGGAGATAAACTCACCTATCCACCTGGACTGATTGTTGATGTTGCTAACTTATGGTGAATAAATGGGTTGATCCCACCCATTTCGATGATCAACTTCATGCTTAGAGGTAACCATGACAAGTGGTGACTCCTCTTGAGATGTCTCCAGCTAGGCTAGATGCCTAATTGGGCATCCCCTTGAATGCTCTAATTTTTTCTCTTCTTGCTCTTCATTTGGTATGCTAGTGACCTCCACCCTTCTATCATGTTTCTCTTGTATGCGAAACAACTGACCTAAGACCTCGTGGTTTTTCCCTTCATCCCTCAAAGAATCCAAGAAAGCTAACATAATGTCATCATGGCTGCAATCTTCCTCTTCTTGCTGGTCTGAAAACTCTAACTCCTGTGATTCCATTATAAATATGGCTCCCTGTACCTTATGAACAAGATGTTCATGATTTTCTAATTTAGGCTCAAAAAATGACCCTTGTACATGTTCAAAAGAGAAAGCTTCCCCACCAAGAAGTTGATATCCCTGTTGGATAACAAAGAACAAATCTTCAATTTGCTCTTGTCCATGTTTAGTCCCTTCATTATTTTCAATAAAGCATGGGAGATCCTCAAGCACATCAACATAATCAGCCTCTGTACCATCTATCATAGGGCAGCAAGTTTGGCCTTCTTTATGGTTTGGAACCTCACTATCATGCTCAGCCCCAAACTGCAGCAATTTGTTATGATTTTCTGCATTCTCTTATTGCTGCATGTTCACAACCAGCTGCACATATTCTTCATCTTCAACGTAGTCGGGTAGCTCATGAAGTAGGGCAGCATCATCCATCTCCGAAGTGACCCTAACAACTTGTTTCCCTATGCCTCCATCCTTTGACTACAGCTCTTCTAAATTTTGGTTAATTTGTCTCTGCAGCTGAAGGCTTTCCCCATGCACTCTTTGCATTTCAACCTTGTTTGCTTGATCAGATGCATGAGAAAAGGCTTCAAAAGAATTAAAGTTTAAAGGACTCAATCCCTTATTTGGGTTAACATTACTCACAGGTGTAATAGATTCAAACAATTCTATCTCTGTGAGTGTAGGAACAAATTGCTCCTCATTAGTTTGATTTTCTTCCACCTCCTCTTTTGGCTCATCTTTCCAAATATCTTGGTAGACAACTTGCCCACCCATTTTGATTGAAATAGCAATAGGTAAAAAAGCCTGAATAACTTCTCAAATTTCTTGGAGGGGAGAGGGTTCTGGATAAATTTGTTCCTGGGGAGTGATAATTTGAGTTTGCACAGGAACAGGGACTTGTGAAGGGATATAGGCGTTGAAGCCTAGAAACTTGTGGAGTCTAGGTTGCTCTGTAGGTTGAACATGTGCAGAAGAAAGTGACTGGTTGAAATTTGGAATTGTAAACACACACTCCTTTAACTTAGCAGTCTCATCATAACTGTCCATGCTGGTTCCATCTGATAAGGGAATTTGAAAGGGCTGCCTGAAGCTGGGAATTTTAAAATTTGGGACTTCTTCAGCAGCAGGCTGAGAAGGTGTCATCCTTATAGCAAGGTTTTCTTGAAAAACCTCCTGTTGTGCTTCTCACTGCTCATCACATGTTAACATTTCTATAAATTGATCAACCTCCCTATTAAAATCTAGAGACAGCTTGTTGAGACCATACATGCTTATGATGCTGAGGTCATAAAACCACTGAGGTCAACTATACCCTGCTACTCCTTTGGCCTTATCTAAATTTCTGTCAAGCTTTAGAAAACCCTCCATGAGCTCATTGAAAGCATCAATATTCGCAGGGGTAACATTAGGGGTAGGAGGAAGGTAAGCATAATGAGGATGTTGATATTCTACAGTGGCAGGCTGTATGGCATAAAATCAGAGGCATTTGGGGCCTGGTATTGTTGATATGGGGGTCAATAGCCTGTATTTGGACTAGGGGTAGGGAAATAGCCATAATTCCCATAAAATTCTGACATCTTATAGCATCAATATGTTGGATATTCATAAACATGTCAGAATTAGAGAAAAATAGGTCTACAACCTAGAAAAGACTGGATACAAACTAGAGAGGGAGTCGCCAGGTGATTGCAATGCTTCTTGAAGTTGAATAGGCCAGGAAAACCACCAAAATCCTGATCTTTAAAAATTGTTTAGGTACTTGGGCTATTGAATCCAGTTGATTCGTTCAGTAGAGTCACCATAGTGTTGTTTGTATCACCTCCAAAGGCTTGTAATACTAGGAGAAACACCAAAAATCTCTTAGTATCTTGATGAGAAGTTCATCAAACTAGTCCCACCGGGCGTGCCAAAGTTGTTATCACCCAGTTTTGTACCCTTGCATACAGCTGTGAAACCTCTGCAAATTGGAGTAATATGGGACTGATCTCTAAGTGTGGGACTTTGCTAAATGAGATCAGACCTCTAGAGAAGGCCGGCTTCCTCTCTCTAAGCCTAATGCTCAGAGAAATTCATCTAAACCTAGTGCTAATGCTTGCTAGGATAAGGGTTAGAAGGAATGCTAAAATAAAATACTGAAATAAACTAAGTGATACACCAGATTTAAATGTGTTTGGCTGCAACTGAATAGACACAGTAATAATCTCATAGCTGGAAAGACATTACACAGACCCATATTAGTTTTAGAGAGGTCCAGAAGAGTAGACACAGGCCAAAAAATAATAAGAGGCAAAAATACTAGTTTATATTGATCATAGAGGCCAAATAGCTATTACAAAGAATAGCCCAGAAGAACAACCAACGCTATACATCTGGTTTTACATGTATATATATCATTTCATTTTGGCCTCAGCCCCTTCCCATCAATTTCACCGATGGGCTATGTATTAGAAAATATCTCTGCCTGAAGGGACATCCACCTACAAGAAGTTATGGCACAAAAAGATCTGAAACTGGGCAGATAGAAGATATTTTCTAGGTCTTCAATGCAAGCTACATAGTCATCGATTTGTAGCAATAAATGCAACAAATATCTGCATTTGAATAGCAAATGTTGCTACTGAAATGTCGTGCTGGCCAAAACATGCAAAGGTAGATCTAAAAAATGAAAACTGGAAAATCCCCCCCAAAAACCTACTCAAATGAAAGAGGAGGCAAAAATATGTACTTTTGCCTCCTACAGCATGTCAAAATTCGTTGAAATGGGGAAGATACAGGTGGTCAAAGATCTGGTCAACTGCCTGTATATATCGCTTCTGCATCTACATGTATATCAGCTTCTGAAGATAGCTCTGAATCTAACTTTACATGTACAAACCCCTTTGTATGTATCTCTGCTCTTTGGCGCCAAAAGGCCTCTGCAGTCGCTCCAAAAAGATGCATTTGAAATTGCTTTGTATATGCAAGAGCCTTTGTATATACATTCACCGCTGCCACGTGGCACCTCCTGATTTTTCGTTGTACCAAAGCCAGGACCCATCGCTGAAGAACTGCACCCTCCATCGGCCTTTGGAAAGACCCAAAAATAAGCTGCCGATGCATCATGTCTATCCGAAAACTCCCTTGCATATCGGCTTGTATATGCAAAGATACAAGCAAATATACAAACAACTAGCACATGCAAATATGCATTTTGCCCTTTGTAATCGCGACTCGCATATGCATACAATCACCCTTGTATATACAAGTCACGCACTTCAAACTCTTAAAAAGCAGATGGGAAACATTTTGAAATCCTGGTTGTATCTAACCTCCTTTGTATCTGCAAACATACAAGCTGCAGACCCTAAACTGACCATTAACTGC
Source organism: Cunninghamia lanceolata (assembly GCA_027924645.1). Classification (NCBI taxonomy): domain Eukaryota; kingdom Viridiplantae; phylum Streptophyta; class Pinopsida; order Cupressales; family Cupressaceae; genus Cunninghamia; species Cunninghamia lanceolata. The sequence goes on from BSBN01000244.1 coordinate 2,612,683, forward strand.
ATTTGACTACTCTGTCAGGTCCGGCCTGTATCTCTGATCTTTGTATATCACTAACTTGTATATCACAATATACAATCACCCATATACAAGGCGGACCCAAAAATTTTAATAAAACAAGTTAAAAATCCAATCGGGTCCGGCTTGTATATAAACGTTTGTATATCGGCTTATTATGTGAAAACATACAAAGAAAAATATATGAGCCACTATAGCAAATGTATCTCTGGTGAAGGTCCCTTGTATCTCTGATATACAATTGGCCTTGCATGCGCGTGGGCCCCACCTCTTGCACATTTAGCCTTTGTATGTTTCTCTATATGTTTCACATGTATATTCAAAACATACAAGCGAAATATACAAAGAAACATACAAGGCCGAATGTGCATTCCACTGTAGTGAATGCACCTGCATGTTTGAAAACCTTGTACCCTTTCGTTGCATGTGCAAACATACAACACAAAATGCACTTGAAACCCGATATACAAGAGGGAATATTCCTGCAATGCATCCCCTACAATGCATCTCCTACTTTGTATATTTCTTTCCTTGTATATCTCCATTGTATGAGCCAAATATACATGCAGACCCAATATACATTCAACGAATATTCCAGGGATCTGCGATGTATATTCCATCCTTGTATCTGCCCTTGCATCCTTCCAACGAATGTATATTTGCTTGTATGTTGAAATTACAAAGGCAAACATGCAAACCTTCCAAACATACAAAACGGGAAACTTGAAGAAAAATGCGATAGATGCACAAAATACCTTGTATGTCTCACTTGCATATTGCCGATCTACAAACTGGGAATATTCCCAAGGACCTGCGGGAGATTCCCAAAATGTATATGTCTCTCCTTGGCCCGATATACTTTCAGAAAATGCATAAAACCTAATTTTTTCAACATCTTCTAAGGCTGATGGAGATCTACAAGCCCGCCAAATGAACATTTGAGTTGTATGTTGACCCAAACTTTTGACCATGAATAACTTCTTTGTTTGGCTGAATTTCAGGGTGCTATAAAAAGAAAACCTGCCTATTTTTTCAAGGTCTTTCCAATGGTAAGGTTTTTAAGGCAAGGTTCTTTGGGAAATTTAGCACTTTTAGCTTTATAGGGACATTTTCCAAAGGATTTTCTAGAAAAATACGAGGTGGACTATTTGGCTTTGAACATAGGAAAAAAAAGGATAACATGAACATTTGAATGAAGATTGTGAATTATTTTGGAGCAATTTCTTTGCATTTTTCTGTAACAGTTCTGTTCTTTTGCTTGGTATGGATTTGTAAGGCCATTTAATGATTTGAAACTTATTGTAAAATGTGGAAATGTGAATCTAATTCATTTTTATTTTTGTTGCATCAATTTTCATGGAGAGTTGAATAAGTTATGGCATTTTATTTAAGGTAGGTCTGTAAAGTTTAATTTTTTGAAAATGCAGTCTGAAAGCACACATGGTATGACTTGGTACAAACTTATATTGAGGAACATAATTGATGGATGGAAATCTATTTGTTTCTATTTTAAAATACATTTGGTTTCATGTTATTTCATTATGTTTTGAGTGAGTTATGCCATTTTTGGTGAAAGCAGTTATGTTAGAGTCCTAGGGTTTGCACAGGAATAGTCATGTTTTTTCCCTAATCTATACAAAAAACCCAATACCATTTTGACATATGTTTAATAAGAGCCAAAAGGGTATTCCAAATAGGTCTTAGATTTTGAATATCATGTTTGTACTGAAAGTTATGGTAAAAAAGGTCTAAATTTCTACTCCATGTTTTAGGGTTTAAGAGCAAGTTGCCAAGAATGAACAAGAATGCACATTTGCATCATTTGTATTGAAAGCCCTTATTCCTCTGCATCACTGAGTAAACATGTATTTAAGCCCTTGGTGGTCTATTTTTAGTTCAAAAGGGTTTCCAAGTAAATAATGTCTCCACATTTGTAGTGCATGAACCACTACTGCCAATTCCAAATCATGACGAGCATAATTTTGTTCATAAGTTTTTTAGTTTTCTGGACTCATAAGCAATAACTTGCCCATCCTAGACACGTACAGCACCTAAACCTTCCCTTGAGGCATTGACAATGACTACAAAATAACCATCTAGGTTAGGTACCTTCAAAATAGGTGTCGTAGTTAATCTTTCTTTTAGTTGGTCGAATGCCTCCTGGCATTTTTCTAACGATTCAAATCTTTTGCCTTTTATTTGTAAGGAAGTAATAGGATAGGCAGTCTTTGAAAAATTAGCCACAAATTTTCTATAATAACCTACTAGGCCCATAAAACTTCAGACCTTATGCACATTTCTTAGTACTGGCCATTCCAAAATGGCTTGTCTTTGTTGGGTCCATACCTATTCCCTTAGCTGAAATTATATGACCCAAATATTGCACCTCCTTTTGAAAGAAAGTACACTTCGAGAGATTTCCATATTGTTTATTCTCTCTTAACCTCTAAAGAACAATCCTTAAATGCTGAAGGTGTTCCTCCTCATTTTTAGAGTAAATCAAAATATCAAGGAAAATAAGGACAAACTTGTCCAAGCAGTCTCTGAACACATTGTTCATTAAGTTCATAAATGTTGTAGGTGCATTTGTTAACCCAAAGGATAGGAAAGTGAACTCATAGTGCCTATACCTTGTTCTAAAGGTTGTCTTATGAATATCCTCATCTTTTTACCACAATTGATGGTATCCTAATGGAATCTATGAGTCCTCGTCACTCTGTTCCTTTCTAAAGTACATAAGTTCTTGGTTTTTTACCACAAAATTAGTTGTGGATAACATCTCTATGAGATGAGTTTGAATAAATGTTTAGTTTACTAGATCTCCATCTGATCCTTGTTGACTGAAACATGGTTCAGTCAAATCAAAAATACCATTGTAAAACAAGTTTCATATTTTACCATAAGTGTTAGGGTGTCCTTAGAGAGATATCATCTCTAGTCCCAGCATCACTATAAAATCATTAGTTATCTCAAGATAACAATAAATATATCAACTTTTATCATAGAGACTTGATAGGTAACAATAATACCTTCCATCTCTGTAAATAGTGTTCAAAATGATAACATAATCATTTAGCTATCATGTTCTATTGATTTGTTTCCAAGATAATATAAGATTATATCCATGCATCTTATCTCATATCCAAGGTTCAATATATATATATATATATATATATATATATATATATATATATATATATATATATATATATATATATATATATATATAGTGTGTGTGTGTGTGTGTGTGTGTGTGTGTGATAATGTTATCATTACCAACTCAGTCATCTTTAATGACTAAAGAAGAGCCTACTACTCTCTTTCTATCAAGAGACAACCGAAGGCATGTATAGAAAGCATATAAGAAGAAATCCTTATAATATATATCATATGGAAATAACCTTAAGATTTAGTCTACAATATTATTTCAATAAAGACATAGCACATTGAATTTGTGGAGTGGCTATTGGCCAACTACTAGGTAAACAGAGTAATATACCATCTTCCCTTATCTCGAAAGCATGGATAAAGATAGGCTCTTGATTCAACCTTATACAAAGACTAAAGACTTTACAACCTTGATTTAATTATGTATAAATACTAGCCATTACCATGGTTGTGATTATATCCATATATATACTGCTACAACAGTGAGGTATGTTATTGGCCTTATCAACCTCCACAACTTGTATTAGAATATCATATGATCCGGTTGTAAAGGCATTTACAAGATTTTAACTAATATAAACATAGTTCCAATGCCTTGACCTCATGGCCTCGACAGGATCCTATAGTCATATCAAAGTTTAACTATAGATTTCCGCCTTTAAGACCATAAGTAGTAGCTTGAAAATGTATTACTGTATTGCAATATATGTTACACAATTAATGAAATACCTAAGGCTATGTGAAGTCTGTGTACAGTCATATTCGAAGCTTATGCCTCTCTTGAGCTTCAAACTATTCACAACATTTTCTTCTCTTTTCCCTGAGTTCCATTCTTTCCTGGATACCCCAAAAAATAAATTTCAAAAAGTGACTCCTCTCTCTTGTTGTATCGATAGTTTTCACTCTCCTTCCCACTCCTATAGGAATAGATCCACCGTCACCTAAAAGCTCTCCCATTAAGAGCTTGCAACACTTGATCAAGCTACAAACATGGGTCGGTTGGGGATTCCAAATCACTTCTCCCACTCCTCCCTACTTTGAGGGACATGGGTTGCATTAGCTATGAGTATGCAGTGATAATACATCACTAGATAAATATCATAGCAAAAGGTGGTGAAAAATAATGATAAGGCACATAATATTTTGTGATATATATATATATATATATATATATATATATATATATATATATATATATATATATATATATATATCACAAAATATACTATAATATATAATATGGTAGTCTATACCATTACCAAAATAACATTACTAACAACATGGCAAAACATTAAGTATGAAAAATACAAATGAGGGGTGAAAGCTTACTTCCTCATTTCACAATCTTAGAAATATATCTAGAGTAAATAAATCTATATACTCAAATGTAATAAATAAACATATAGGAGAGTCCGGAAAAAGATAGAGGTGAACTTCGACTAAAAATATGTTCCGGGAGAATAGTTATTTAGTTAGATCGATGTAAAAGATGTTGAAAAACCTTAACTTGTCATGATGATAATTAGTCAAATAAAAATCAACTCAAAAAGGGAGATTGGCCAAAACATACCTAGTTTCGTAATGGTTCCCATAAAGAATAATGTAAAAAATTTAGATGGCAAACTATCTTTTTCCATAACATCTATTTCCTTCTCCTAGGTGATACTCTCCTTCCCTTCTCAGAATTGGAATTCTCTTTTCCTGGTTACACTCACCATCATTCAAAACCATGATCAGTGTATCATCATCAGATCATTATGCATCATACTAAAATAATCTCAATTACATGTAATCTCATGTCAAATTTAACAACATTAATCATAATCCATAAAACCAATGATCTATCCTAACATTTTTCACAAACGTCAAATATTAATTTATGATTACTGATCCAGTTAATCTCATAAAAAGTAAAATTTATATATAGTCAAAGTTGGGCATGTAACAAGAGATGTGGAAATGATCTTTTGATTCTTGTGCCATATGCATGGATGATATAATTCTCATAGGTAGTCCCACCTCCATGATATAGAGTGTTCCATGAGCATTGATGGAGTGATTTGATATGACAGACCTTGGTTTTTTGTACTACTTCATTGGTCTTCAAGTTCATTATAGTTTTGAGGGGATCTTCATGTTTTAGCAAAAGTATGCTCTTGATTTGCTTCAGAGATTTGGCATGGTTGATTGCAAGCCTATCCCTACACCATTTCAGTCAAGTGTTGTATTGTGTACCAATTGTACTACTCCCATAGTTGATGCTACATTGTATTGGTAGTTGGTTGGAAGCCTTTTGTGCTTCACACATAGTTATCCTTATATTTCCTTTGTCGGTGGACTTATCTTCTATTTCTTTTAGTAGCTACATGAGAGTTATTGGAAGGAAACCAAATGCATTTTGAGGTATATCTAGGGCACATCATAGTTTGGCATTCATTACACATCAGAAGCTTCTTAGATTATAGGCTTCATTGAATGAGATTGGGATGGTGGTGTTTATGATTAGATGTCTACTTCTAGTTTTTTTTTTAGACTTTGTTCTAGCCTGATTGCATGGTTTCCAAGAAGTAGACAACTATTACATTATCATCAATAGAGGTTGAGTATTAAGGTACAGATTTTCTCAGCCAAGAGGTTCTTTGGGTTCGACAGTTGATGATTGAGTTTGGATTTCCTCCTGATCATCTGACTACTCTTTGGTATGATAATTAGAGTGCCATTCATATTTCTCACAACCCAATGGAGCATTAACGTACTAAGCACATCAAGATCCACATGCACTTCATCTGGCAGCTCATCCAGGATGGTATTCTCATCTTGGAATACTTGCCTACTGAAAAGTAGGTTGCAGACATCTTCACTAAACCTTTGGCATTGCCTGCTTATCTTCATTTGTGATTGATCCTTGGGGTGAAGGAAGTTGTTCTTAGGGGGTTTTCTTGAGTCCTCCTTTCACTTTTCATGCTTTCTCTCTTTTGGGGAGGATTTTTTTCCCATGAGTTTTTCACCTTGTCTCCACTTGTGAGAGATTTTTTGTACATGGGTACCTCATCAGAGCTTGTTGTTGGGACCCATCATTGTTTTTTCATTTGTTTGTTCCTTCCTAAGTTGTACTTAAGAGGGGTTTTTGTGTGGATAGGGGTATTACCTATCCAGTTTACCTTTATAGCATGAACAGGGTAGATTATCTATCTAGTTCCTAGTTAGGACCTATTCACACATTTTCACATTTTAAGTTGGTTTAGGGCACTAGGGATATGTCTAGATTTTTCTAGTACACATGTGATCTTATCCTTTACTTGTCTCATGTCATAGGATTATAACACTTATTCTAATCTTATATTGTCATATGTCTCACCTTACCTTTTATAAGAAGCCTCTCTTGTACATTATGTATTCTTGTATCATTATTAGAAGTATAGCATCATTTTTGTTTTTTGTCTCTTTTGTGTAGAAGGTTTTTTCCATACTCTCCTCGATATTCATTTTTTCATACTCTCTTACTTCCTCATCTCCTTCAATTCTCAATATATCAACTGAATATAAATCAACATTAACATCTTCATTACCCAATTCAAGAAAATTAAAAACTACCTCTTCTCTATTGCTGTAACATTTTCTTCACCACCATTTGCTGGAACATCTTCATCTTTACTTTCAACTACACTTTCATCTTCCTCATCACCAAGTCGCTTCATGCTTTGTTGTACCTCATTTTTCAACAACTTTATGTCCTCTAAAGGGCACCCAATTGTTTCTACATTGTTATTATCATTCTCAACTTTAGCTACAAATTCAATTTCAATCTCTTCCTCCATGTGTTCCAAAAGACACGTTTCTATTGCAATATCCTTCATGTATTCTTCTTCACATTGCTTTTTTGCCTTCTACATATTTACAACTTTATTTTTCTGCACCATTAGTACATCTTTGTCCATATATCTACTACCACTCTCAATTATAACACCCCATTTATCTATACCTTCTTGCATAAAATTTTGTGTACTTAAACAAATTAATCTTTATATTTGTAACTTCCACTACTTGCATTTATACATCTTGATTCTTTATTTTTTGTATCATATGCACATTATCATTCCACCTTCTTATGTACTCCAAAGGACATGTTGGAATTGCAACCACACTCTAAACTCTGATTCTACAACCTTTTCTTCTTCACTAACCCTTGTGGAAACTTCCTCCTTTTCTTCTTTATCATCCTCTTGTATGTGGATCTCTCCTTTGGTTCCATATATATGAAACTCTGCTGCATTCATTCTTCTTGCTCCACCTTCCTTCATACCTGCACATAAAATATCATAACAAAAATTATGAAAATCAAATAATTCCTTCTCATGTTCATTAGACACATCTCCCTCCATTAACTTATTCAATTTTCTTATCTCCTTTCTCAATAAGAGATCTTTTTCATCTTCACCAATTTCTACATCAAAGACGGGACCTTCAAAGAACACCATTTTTGTTCCTCCATTTGTTTCACTTATTCACTTCCTACAAATAAATTAGCATACATATTATTACAAAAATCAGTAACTTTCTCAACTATTTTCTCTTCCTCTTCATCCACAACCACTGTAGGTTCAAAATTCTCCAACTCTACTCTTTTGCTCTTTTCTCTTCCTATATATTGTTGTTCTACTACTTTGTTCTCTTATTATCCTCCTCTGTGAAGATTTCTTCTTCAAGTACTTATGCACACTCTTTCTCCCCTTTACCATTTTCTTGAGAAATATTTGTAGACACTTGAAAATGATGTGCCCTCATAACCATCATTTTCTAACATCCTAACATCACCTATCACATTAACCTATCCCCTTCCTCCAAATTAATTAAATAAATTAATTTTATCTAATTTATTCATCTCAATTCTAACTATAATCTACCCAAATTTAATTAAATAAATAATTAAAATGTATTTAATTAATTCACCTATCCCATAGCCAAATATTAATTAATTAAATAAATTTTATTTATTTAATTAACTACCCTACCCTACCAAACCCCTATGACCAAATTAATTAAGTAAACCCCTATTTCATTAATTTCAGCCACTAATTAATCCACCTCCTAATTTCCTACAACCATATTAATTAAGTTAATCACTTAATTAATTAACCTAACACTTCATTATCCCATCTCCCCATAATTAGTTAAATAATCAACATTACTTAATTAATTAGAGTCACATGTGTCTCCACCTCACCTTTCTAAAGCCATGCAAGTGAATTGATTCATTTAAATCACACATGTCTCCACCTCACCTTTCCAAATCCATGCAATTGTCATTTCCTATCCCACTCACCCATTAAAATGAATTTAAAATTCATTCACATGTCTCCATCCTCATAAATGCAAAGCCTTCCCAAGGTTGAATTGAAAATTCTAAAATAATGTGATCCCTCCATCTTTGTTGATAAAATCATGGCCCTTGATTTCTTTATGAAACTTCCACCCTTAGATCTCATCTTTGAACCTCCACCATTGATCTAAACTCTCAAAAAATCTACAAATAAGAGCCTTCTCACAACCATTTTAACACTACTTTGCACTTGAATTATCATACTTATGCTCTCAAAACCATCTCAATTCCATAGCCAAACCATAGCCAATTTTGTAGCCAAATCCTTACCTCCATTATGTTTGTATTTGGTTGAGCAATCCACATTGATTTTACATTAGGTAAAGCTAGGATTTGCACTTGGGTGCATGTATTTCCTCCACCTTATCAAGGAGACTAGAATGGAGGAGATTTAAAGGTATAATCACTTGTTTTTACTTGCTTTATGGTTCTAGCATCTTTTCCATTCTAGTATCTTCATTTGGCATGCCCAGTGGGACATAGTCATCCTTGAATTTAATATTTTTTGGAAAAAATCTATATTTTTTATGCAGGTAACAAGCTAGTGCATTCTATTGTCATTTAGCACTTTCATTGGAGATAGTAGCGCCTTCGACCATCCTTTTAGCACCTTCGGCTATGTATTAACTATCTATTTTCTAGGGCATTTTAGTACCTCCACTTCATCTGTTAGCACTTAGGACTATTTTTGTTAGCACCTAGGCTTAGCATATTAGTGCTTAAGTTTTCTATTTTAGCACTTGCGCATCCCCTAGTAGCACTTCTACTATGTTATTAGCTACTTTAAATCTTTACATCTCTGATCACTAACAGTGGGTTTCAAAGCTTATTTAACATCTGTTTGTAGGTCTAACATTCTATTTTGCATGGAATTAGGAGTTTTATCTAGGCTTGTCAATTAATTTCCAAATATTGTTTCACTAGAATTACTTCTAATGCTTTAACAACCTATTCTAGACTAATGTCATTGCAACCTAGTTTGTTAGCTAACCTTATTTATAGGAACTAATTTGTTCTTGTTTTATCATGAAAAACTAACGTCTTTTACAGGTTCTACCTTTTGTGTCAAGACAACATTTACACTCTTTATCTCAGCACCTACAAGCTTGGATTCAACGGCCCCATCTATAGGTTCAACACCTCTACCAATAGGTAAAGAACATGTATTAACAATGCTTTAGTATTTCTAAGTCCTATATTTGTGCATTAGAGTAGTAGAACTTTAGTTCTTAAGAGCTATCGATCAGTACTTTGGCTCTATCTGTCAACACCTCTATTCTGACTATCAATGCTTATGTGCTTTCTGTTAGCACCTTAGTTTATAATTTTGTTGCTTTAGCTATTTCTGGTAGTGCCTCTAATCTATGTCTTAGCACTTTTGTTTGATCATAACTTACATTACCTTTTGGGCACTAATCTGACTTTCTTGCAACTTCAAAATGTTTGACCAAGGATTTGTTATAAACTACTACCACGTTATTGCAGCCTTGCTATCAAAGATTATTGGTTTTTTCACTAGTTTAGTTGCATTAAATTATAGTAGTGGGAATGAACCTATTTGCCATGTTTTGATTTGCACTAGGACATATGCTCTCCCCTCGCACCTTTGGGTGATCTTGGGGATTAGAAATCTTTTTATGAATCTTTTGTTGTGTATCCATTAAAGGAGTATTATTTTTACATATGGTCTCCCCTCGTGCTTTGTACGATCTTGGGGAGTAAAAGTGAGTAGTGTCTTCTTCTCTAGGAGACCTTCTTGGAGATACACTCACTCCAAAGGATAACCTCAACCCCATGTTCTGGCAAGGTATATAAATGTTGTGAGAATCAAAATACTCACTTCAATAGGAACCCCATATAGCCTAAACAATACCTTCAAGACCCTTGGTCTTCCAAGATTGGAGTGGTGGCATCCTTGGTTAGATGCTTGGTAATCCCTTGTTCATAGATTCATCCCCCATACCTAGTGTATATTGGGACATCCCCTAGACACTTGTAAAGCCTAGTTAAGAAATTTGGTCATTTTCTAGTGCAACGCAAGGGATGCAGATTGCCCCCTAAAGTTACTTAGCATCGTGCCTCCTTGAAGCTGAGATAGAACTTTTCTTTCGAAAGAGATTGAAATCCTCCAAGGAAGGGGGTATTGGGTGCAACACCCTTATCCCTAGCTATCTGCTCAGGGTGAAGTGTTCTTAGTAAGGTAAGAACTTAGATAGGTTTCTATCATGTGGGCCGACATTATGAAATAACTCCTACTTGAATAATTTTAGGGAATGTTTACATGCTCAAAGTGTATTCATTGTGAAAACTCATAAAAGCCATTCAACCTTTATTCCCTAAAATATCAAACAATCATTATGTCTTATTATTTGTTAAATCTCTTGCTAAGATCATATTTGACCAAAATCATCAAAGTCATTCAAAAATTAGAGTATTTAGCACCTAATCCATCCCTATTAGTGCTTTCACTACCTCTATCAATGCACACACTATCTCTATCAGCATATTCACTATATCTATTAGTGCCTCTATAAAGAATTATAACAACCAAACAATCAAACCTAGTCAACACATTTATAGTCCCTTCAGCACCTGCATTATGCCTATCAGTGCCCATGATCTACCTTTAGCGCTTGCACTCTGATTGTCAATGTCTATGCTCTATCTATTAGTGCCTTCGTATAGACTATCATCGCCTTCAATCTAGTTGTCAACACTTTTGTTTGACTTGTCAATGCCTCAGATCCATCTATCGACGTCCTTGATCCAACTATCAACACCTTTGAGTCCTCTATCAATGCATCCATTATCTCTGTCAGTGATTGTACTCTATCTCTCAATGCCTCAGATTCATCTGTCAATGCATCTTCTATCTCTATCAGCACCTGCGTTCTGTCTGGCAGTGACTTCACAGACTCTATTAGTGCCTTCACTTGTGACCCTAGATAGCTAAACACAATAACTTCCCCAAAAAAATTGAATTTGATCCAAAATCATCCTCTTTACATTTTTCACCAAATAATTCCTATTTAAAGTCATCCACTCCATCAAAATTCTCATTTCCATCCCCCTAATCAATCCCATCTTCCCATTTTAAACCTTAGAAACTTTGATCTCATAGAAAATTTATTGACTCAGTTTGGAGAAACATATTCATACCATCAAATTCAAACCATACCAAACCCACATCAACATCAAAATCCATCCTCTAGCCACACATAACCTAAATTCCATCAAATCTAGTTATCCTTCAACCAAATTAATTCTCCAAATCAAAATTTGGCTAAAGTAAATCTAGATCATATCCTTATCCCATAGTTCATATGAAACTTAAGAATTTCTCTACCTTAAGTTTGTGTGAATTAGCCCTTATCAAACATGGATAAATTATCTTAGGAGCTTAGACTACTCCTAAGTTAGTGGATTCCAAGAATCATATTTTTCTTGGTGTGTCTTGTCTACCCTAGGTAAAATATCCTTCTATCCTTATTTTGCTTGGTGTGTCTTGCTTACCCCAAGTAAGAGATGGTAACATCCTTTTACATCCACAAAGATCTAGATGTCCCTAAGCCTCTTTTGGTTTGAAATCCAAAAGACATCCTTTGATCAAACCTTATCCAAAGTATCATCAAAATCATCATCATTATCCTTTGATCATTTATCATCCAAAACCATCCTTTTATCCCATCAAACCACCATTCATCCAACTTTATCATCCAAAATCATCCTTTAACCTTACCAAATTATCCTTCATCACCCAAATCATCCTTCATTCACTAAATCATTTTGTATCCATCAATTATAGTTCATTCTTCACTTGGTCCAAACCTTTCAAAAATCAACAAAGTTCTAAGGTTCCATATCCTCCAGTTAACATATCCATTCCACCATCAAATTTTCAATTATTTCCTTGTATGCCAACAATCGCAAGGTCACAAGCTAAGAAAAATAAGAACATGGAACTTAATAGAGAGTTTGGGATGCCTCGTGAATTTGGAATGGGGAATTTCACTACTCAACTCATGGTTGATCTTCCACATCCTTCTCCACAAAACTGAGAAAGTCAAAATTTTGACCAAGAAGTGATGGACTTCACACAATATCCTAGTGGCATGGACTTATTAGACTAGGTTATCAAATTCAATCCCAATAGGTATCTAGAGGTCTTGCTTCAAAATGGTGCAATAGTATCAACAAATGCCCCCACCAATCCATTACAAACATCCTCATCCAACAATCCATCCAAAAACTCAACACAATCTACCTCTACATCAACATCCATTTCCACATCAACCGCAACAGCATCAATCCCATAAATATCCCTCAACATCCCAAACAATCCAACTTACACTAGCACCTCCACTAGTGTCCCACAACTTGATATCCCAATACTTTTCCAACCCTAGCAACAATCCAAAAACATCGACATCCACCCCCCAAATCAATTCCACATATACACAACCCCCTATTTCGCAACCACCAACATTTTCTTCCACTCAAAAATTCAACCACACATTTCTCCAACAACTTCAACAACTTGAACAAAAACAACAACAAATACCATCCAACTTTCTTCAAGAACTCATCAACTAACAACAAGTTCAACAACACCAACAACAACCACCCAATTTCCTCCAACACTTCATCAACCATTAAGAAACCAACACACCCCAACAACTTATGCAAAGAATGGATGACATACAACAAGGGCACAAAAGGAAACAATACTCATTTGCGAATATTTGTCCATATCCTGTTGATCTCTCTCTCAACATGCCACCCTTTCCCAAGAACTTCAAGACACCAAAATTTGACAAATAAAAAGGGAAAGGAGACCCTCGAGAACATCTTAGGGAATTATATAATTATTTCCTAGAAGTCTCTTATGATGATACTTATCTCATGAGGCTTTTCCCATAGAGCTTAGGATGAAAAACTTGAAACATTTGCACACCTTGTCCCAAGAATCAAAACATTTCACAAACTTGCCAAAAATTTTGTTAACCACTTCTCTTACAACTTTGAACACAAAGTATCGATGACAGACCTCTGTAATACAAAACAAAAGAATGGGGAAACCTTTGTTGCCTTTTACAACTATAGCGAATCCTCACAAGCAAGCTTCCATGGCCCATCCCTAAGAAATAATTGGTCAATATGTTTATAATGAACCTTAACCAAGAAATGGGATTTCACCTCCAAATACATTGTGCCTCAACTTTTGAAGAAGTCATTGACAAAGGCATTACCATTGAAAAGGCCCTTATTGTGAAAGGGGCCATAAAAATTTATAAAGAAAATAATGACAACAAAAGCAACAATAAAGTCAACAACAACAACACCACTAACAACAATAATCAATCCTATGAGAATCCTCATTTTTGGGGCAAAGACAAGAACACTTCCAATGTTGGTACGACCTATATTAAAAATGTTCAAAACATACAAGTCCCTACACCATCTAAACCATCCATGAGAAACAATAATGTTAGCATTCCTAAAGGGCAACCAAGACAAAATAATGCACCTAAAAGAAAACTCACACCTTTAGGAGAACCTATCAAAAATCTTTTGCACAATTTGATTAAACATGACTTAATCCAATTTCCTACTATTAGGCCTTATGACAACAATCAATTTAAACCCTCATGATTCGATGAAAAATGCTTATTATGAATACCATAGGGTAAAGGCCATAAAAAATATGATTGCATGAGGTTAAGAATTGTATACAAGATCTCATAGATCGAGGTGATATCATGATTGATGACCCTCCCAAAAGTAACCAAATGAAAACCTTGGTGCATACAAAGATCCACTCTCTGATCATGACAAAGGGAAATCCTCTAGTTCAAACCAATCATACAACATTGTTCCACCCCCTTCTTTTGATTCTGTTGTGGGTCATATAGAAGAATACTATAACTGTGTCTCCACTATTATTATAAGAGCTAAAAGTCTTAATTGTGTTGCTACTATTTGTAATGGGCGCATCACAATTCAAGGAGCATCATCTGAAGTACCATCCAAAAATGCCCATCCACTAGTGAGGATAATATCCACATAAAGAAGTCCTTGACAAATCTCTTCAAGGGACTCATGTCCCCAATGAGCTTAATTTAAATCAATTCCACACCATGGTAAGACATCTTTCACCCTCACATAACGTTACATTCTTTGAAAAGGATTTGCCCACATCGGATTCATCTCACAATGATGCCTTACATATTGAGTTCTACATACACGAAGATATCATCAAATGAGTCTTAATAGATGGTGGGTAACACCTAAACCTTTGCACTCTCAAATTAATAAAACACTTGGGATTTCCCAATGAGGCGGTAGATTCCAATAGAAGCATCACCATAAAAGGATATTATGATAATGAACAATAATCTGAAGGCATAATCAAGTTACCTATCCACGTAGAACCTATGATTTTGGATACAACGTGTCAAGTACTTGACCTTGACCTCCCATTTAATATTCTCCTCAGCTGCCCATGGATTCATACCATGCAAGCCATTCCATCCACATTCCACCAATGTCTTAAGTTCCCCCACAATGGGATTGAAGTAACCATCTATGTTGATCTCGTCCCTTCTGATATTACAAAATGTTGGAAGGAAGATATAAGAACTTTAATCAATTTTCAATCAATGATGCCGCCAAAGCATCCACATCATACATTGATTCATCAAAAATCACCTCATCTTCTAGTTCACCACCTAGAATTCTTGAGGTCAACGTCAAGATAAATGATCAAGGGTGTGGAGAATCCAACCTAGAAAAACTCACACCCTCTCCAAAATAATATGGGAGAACTAAATCTCCAAAATCAGTGTCAATAGTCGTCATAAAAGAAAATTTTGAATGCAAGCATGCCATGGATCAAGATGACCTTGAAGACATATCAAATTGGCTCTACAAAGATGGGGAAGAAAAACCCGTTTCTCTACCTCTAGAAAAATATGGAAAAGGTCTCTGCATCATTTAGAAGTATTTAGTAGAAAAAGGAGAAGGGAGATGATGAATGCATGTATGTGTAAACAAGATCAGAACCCTCCTTTCACTACAACATTCAAGAAAAAAACCAAGCTTAAGTCACTACAAGATGGATGCGGATGCAACTACAAATTTTATGTTCTTGTTTTCCAAGGAAAGATAAGATTCAACCAAGCCTTTTATCAAACCCTAGGCTAATCAATGCACTAAACCCTAGAATTACAATAATCATCCTAAAACATATGATTGATAATAGAAATCAAGAACCTATCTACTGAAAGAAAACATGTCAGAGGACAAATTTGGGAACCACCCAAGTCCATAAGTGAGATTCTATTGGAGGTCAAAAATAAGAATATGTAGCAAATGATGCTAAAAAACCAGATTTAGAAGTGAATCTTGGAACCTTGTGAACTAGTGTAGCAACTGCCCAAGTCTTTTTTGAGAGATATTTCCAAACTATTTTTGGATCCTGAAATTCTAATTCCTGCACTGCTTTCCTATAGCTCCACTTTTCTCGAAACCTATACCAGTAACTTGCACATAAGATGACAAGGGAGAGGTTTGGAGGTTGTGGTGTTTAGGGACTTGGCTCAATCAAATCTTGGCTTACCATTCAAGCCTTCCCAACACCATTATTAATGAGAGAACATACCCTTGTAGGGCAGAGGCTAAAGATAATCCAAATGATGAAATGATTCATATGATTCAAATAGAAATAATGTCATCTCAGAGGTGAAGTCCTTAGGAGGATGAAATCTCTTCAACTCATAAGGATATGGATGATGATGCCATATCTATAACGAACACATAAATATAAACACAAGTCTACAATAATAACACAATGAATGCCTTGAATGCTCTTTGCTCCAATATCATAAGTTCATGTTATCCATCTAGGTTCAAAATTAACTCAAAAACTCACTTATATGTGCTTTCCTACTAAAATTTATGAATTTCAATCACAAAAGTTGACAAGTAGAAACATTTTGGAAGGGCCCAAGTTGACATGCCATTAGTTAGCCCTGACCAATAAGAGGAGACTTGGGTAGTTGGCACCCAAGTCCAGGGGCCCAAATTAGGTCAAGGTTAAGCTAAAGGAGGTCTCAAGGATCCAAAATGTCATGGGTGTCAGGAATTTCTTCAAGATGATCAATTAGAATGTACAATGAACCAAATAGGACCTAGGAGCTAAACTATGAGGTAAAAAGGTATGTGGTCACTTTTTACTCAATAACATTTAGCCCTCACTTTAATATGTGTATGATATTTCGATCCATACATGCATTAAAGTACAGTCAAAGCACATCAAGCACACCAAACACACCCTATGTTTTGAAGACTATCGCTAGCCTCCAAGCTTAGGTAAACATAAGAAAACACTTAACAATCAAATAAGACACAATGAAGATAGTAAAGAAGCATGCAATACATGGAGAAGTCAGTGAAGCACACAATATATGGAGAAGACATTAATATAGTCATGCAATACACCAAGAAGACATGATTAAGAAATTACATATCTATATATATAATGCCAACTAAAGTAAACAAAACACATATAGCATGGGCAGGGACTCATAGCCACACAACTTTAGGCCATGCCAATACATGCAAGACATGCAAAGAAGACATATAAAATATGCGGAAGACACATGAAATGCACAAGTGCTACATAGCATGCCATAGACATAATATATGTGTTATAAACAACAAACATGAGGGATATGGAGGATCTAATCACTACTCCACTATCTAAAACATGTAAAACACACCTGAATATTGAGTTACACTACCACAAATACCAAAGACATGCTTAAGGGTGAATGACTCAAGATTCAACCCTACCTAACAATGAGGTCTTTGTATAAAAGGATGTGCACTAGCTCAAAAGATACACCATCCTGCCTCATGATGAGGGCTTTTTATAAAAGGATACGCACTAGCCCAAGAGATACGCCATCTCACCCCATGATGATGGCTTTTCATGTTAAAAGAATATGTACTAGCCCAAAGATACACCATCCCACCTCATGGTGATGGCTTTCAAACGCACTTTGTTAGTGTCAAAATAATCAAGTAGATACCATTATATATGCCCCCACCTTAAGGTGGTTGATCCTACTTGCCAGTATTAAGCATATTAAGTTAGAGTGAAAACACACAAGGGAAAAAGAGATTTTGTAAAGCCCATGCCCCTAAAGGTGACATGTGCCATGATCACCAAATGTTCCCACAAACACATCAATATGATTTCTTAATATAATCAACAAGATATAAGATTTGGTTACAAAATCTTTCTCGAAGATAACAACCAAATCAATTAATGAAATCTATGTATGAACCATGTATTATATCACATCAAAGGCCAAGGCTACACTTGTAGGTTCAGAACCAAGCATAGTCATTTGGCTATACTATAGGTATCTAAGAACTGAGTGTAGTAACAAGGTGAGATATAAAACCATCCAAAGTGCGTTCAAGCAGATTGCGAGTATTACAAAAAAATTCACATGTATCAAAAAATAGAGTGATTCTACTAGTCAAGAATTAGATATATATCAACCCCATCTTCATATATGGACTAGGTCCATTTTTTCTTTTCTTACTGAAGGGACACACGGTTTGCATCAATATTTGTTTGCTTTTGTTATCTACCAACTAGTATAGTCACTGAAGAATGGAAATAATAAAAATGAGAGAGGAGACAAAGTGACTTGGGTTTACAACATGGGAAGATGCCCTAATGACATCCTCCACAATATTATTCCCCCAAGTCACAGCACATAACAATAACATAGGGGAGAGGAATAGAAGAATATAGAGATAAATAGAAGAAGTGTCATAACAGAGGTGGTCTTCCTATAGCCTTGACCTTACAAGAGTATCAAGGGTCATCCAAGGAGACCTAAACAACATATAACACAACACAGGGGAACACAACACAATGCTAAAAACATATATATCTGGGAGGAGGCCATCCTTGAGAGCAACTAGAATAGGTGCTACATCGAGTGTGGCGAAATGAGGGAGAAATACTTACCTATTTCAGCAGGATATTTCCTGGCAGACAATCCATGTCAATCATCTCAGGATATATCATATTTAGTCTTGAACTTGTTGATATTGAATTAACATGAAGAGTAGGATGATGATAGGCTTTGGTGAGCTTCAAAGAATGGTATCCAATACCAGTAGAAGAGTTATGTGCAACAACTACTAAGGGACCTTGATTCCTTTCTGGTTTACACCACAACCATTGCCTATGTAGTTGAAATTTTTGTAAAGGATTTGAAATCCACAACCATAGAGAGACTTCATCTTTTTAGAGGAGGGTGGGGCCTCGCATGTCTCATAGTTCATAGTGTAAGTGATAGTATTGTCATTGTTTTCTACTAAAGAAACTTTAGGTTTCTTAGGTAGTTCCAAAGATTGCTTAGATGAGATCGAGGCAACTTTTTATGTTTCAGAATTATTGAGTTTATACTCCCCTATGGAAGTAGCACTAAATATAATGAACCCCAATCATCACCAAAAAGTTCATTCGATGTTGAATCTTGCACAAAATTATCTACGGAAAGATTTATTGATGATTCCACTTTTAAGTTATTTAGAGTTAGATGATTGATAACTTGGTTTTGTGTTTCGATTTGTAAACAATCATTTAGCTCTGGATAACTTTGATGGTGTGAAGCTTACCTTTGTAAATAAACTTTACTGATTGATGAAGGGTAGATGGAACTACCCCCATGGCATTAATCCATGGTCTTTCGAGAATCATATTATAGGACATCGCATTAGGCATGACATTGAAAAGGGTAGATAATGTCATGGTTCCAACCTTTATAGGTAAAGTTATGGTACCTAGGGTTTGTCAACCAACATTATCAAAGTCACAAATGTTAAGTTTATCTTGTTTGATGAAAGATTTGTCAACCTTATTTTATGTAGCAAATCAATGCCACAAACATTAAGAGCTGATCCATTGTCAATCATAACTTGTTTTACCAAATTTTTATTAATTGTGAAAAATATTAGAAGAGGATCATGTTGATTTTGAACTTTAATTGATGGTAATCATGTGGTTGAAATAGAATATCCATTTTTGTTGCATGCATACAATCTAATAGAGTTGCTACATCATTAGGTTTAATAGTAGGTGGTACAATCACCTTTTATAAATCTTCCTATAACATTCCTTGGTATGTAGGTGATGTTTATATGAGCTCCCAAAGAGAGATCTTAGCTGGGTAGTACGAATCTACTCAACAAGATCATGAACTTGACCACCCTTATGAGTAAGACAAGGTGGTTGAGGAAGCATAGGTTGAAAGGTTGGTAAAGTGACTAGAATGTTCGAATGTTGTTTACTTTGTTTATTATTTCATGTATTGTATGTGTGAGAATCCATATTGTGATAGGGTTGTTGAAACACATTTTTATGCATTCAATTTCCTTGAGTAAGTTGTTTTACAAAATTAAGAATGTAACTCAGGGTCTAGGTGGTGTTGGAGCACCTTGAACTATAATCACCAGTTTGAATCGAGGATGCACATTGCATTCTCCATTCACAATGAGTTTAGGAATATTAATACACTTATCCACTATCCCCTTAGTGGGTGGAATAAGTCTATTAAGGATGTTTGAATGAACATTGTTTTATTTTGATTAGGCTCAACATCCATCTCTAAAGGATTTAATGTGAGAGGGCTTTCTTCATCCACCAATACTTCATATTTTAAAAGGAGGGCATTGGAATGAAGAGCAGGTAAGGTGATGTTAAGGAATGTATCAATGATTTCATCCTATTTCTCCAAAATGTCCTCACAAGTGGGAACAACTTTGGGGGAGGGATCCAAAGCATAAGGTGAAATAGGTAAAGCTAGGTCACCATCACATGTATTAGGGAGTAAACTCATAGATTCCTTATGACCATCATCTTTCTCATGACAACTCATGGAGATGAAATTAGTAAGGTCCTCAAATATTGCAGGAGATTTATTTGTGAAAGTTATGAAGTTATTAAAATCAGAGACATAATCAAGGATTTTAAATGAAGAGCATTTAAATATATCCCTATTACACATGGATTATATATGAGTCAAAGCATAAGGATACATATTAATGAATTTGTAAAAACTTTCAAAATCCTTAATATATGCATGCAAAGATACCAAAGAGGAACAATTAGAATGTGCCATAGTGAAGTGCGTTGGAAAAACAATGTATAATAAGGTCTATTCATTTATCAAACAACCAATATGAGAGGATTTTGTACAACACAACACTAGTTTGAGAAAACTGGGTTTTTGATGCTTTTGTAAAGATCAAAAATACACTAGTGTCACTACAAACCAAGTGATATTAATGTTAAAAGTGCTGCACAAAAATTGATAGTGAAAACTTTTTCATTTATTGTAAAATATATGAAAAAGATGCTTCTTCCCTTATCTTGAAATACACATTGTGTAATTGCAAAAGTATGATAATCATGCACTTTTTCAAAAATTATGCAAAATTTTCAAAGGAATATGCAAAGAAATTAGTGGAAGATCTGATTTCAAATGTTTATGACAATAGTAAAATCTGAAATAAGATTTTGACTACAAACCCTAGCTTTGCAAATGACTAGATTATAGGAAAAGTGCAAATTTTCAACAAAACCCTAGCAAATGAGATCTTCAAATGCAAGATGTGATATCATGAAATGGTTAATTGTTGTAATATGGATCAGATCTGATGTAAAAATCAGAAAATCAAAATGCCTCAATGATATGTAATAAAAATAATGCAGAACTATGCCTTTATGCATGCCTAGAATGCTTATTTTTTCCATTTTTTTCAAATTTATGTAAGGTTTTCAATGAATAATGATAGGTATGATATAAGTTAATGCAAGATCTGATTTCAAAACTCAGAAATATGCAAATGTTTGATGCTATAGGTTCACCAAAATGTTTAGTAGAAAAAGGAGAAGGGAGATGATGAATGCATTTATGTGTAAACAAGATCAAAACCCTCCTCTCACTATAAAATTCAAGGACAAAACTGAGCTTAAGTCACTGCAAGATGGATGAGGACTCAGCTATATATTTTTTGCTCTTTTTTTTTCAAGGAAAGATAAGATTCAACCAAGCCTTTTATCAAACCCTAGGCTAATCAATGCACTAAACCTTAGAATTACAATAATCAACTTGAAACAAATGATCGAAAATAGAAATTCAAAAACCAAAAGTATAGAGAGGATTAGTAAGATGTTGGAACCTATCTCCTAAAAGTAGAGGTGTCAGAGGAAAAATTTAGCAACCACCCAAGTCTAGAAGTGAGATTCTATTGGAGGTCAAAATTGAGAAGATGTAGTAAATAATGCTTAGAAACTAGATCCAGAAGCTAGGAACCATGTGGACTACAGTGGAAACTACCCAAGTCTTTTCTGAGAGATATTTCAAAACTATTTTTGGATCCTGAAACTCTAATTCCTACACTTTCTTATAGCTCCATTTTTCCTGAAACTTGTACCAGTAACCTGCACACATGACAACAAGAGAGGGGTTTGAGGGTTGTGGTGTTTAGGGATTTACCTTAGTCAAATCTTGGGTTAGCATACAAGCCTTCCCAACACCATTGTTAATGAGAGAGTATGCCCTTGCATGGTAGAGGCTAAAGATAATCCAAATGATGAAATGATTCAAATGATTCAAATAGCAATAATGTCACCTCAGAGGTGAAGTCATTAGGAAGATGAAAGCTCTTCAACTCATAAGGAGATGGATGATGATGCCATATCTGCAACAAACACACAAATACAAACACAAATATATAATAATAAAACAAAGAATTCCTTGAATGCTCTTTGCTCCAATATAATAAGTTCGTGTTATCCATCCAGGTTCAAAATGAAGTAAAAAACTCACTTATATATGTTTTCCTGCTAACATTTATGAATTTAAATCACAAAAGCCAACAAGGAGAAACATTTAGGAAGCGCACAAGACAACATGCCATTAGTTATCCCTGAACAATAAGGGGAGACTTGGGTGGTTGGCGTCCAAGTCTAGGGGCCCAAATTAGGTTAGAGTTAAGCTAAAGAAGGTCTTAAGGGTCCAAAATTTCATGGGTGTTAGGTAATTTCGTTCAGGATGATCAATTAGAATGCATAATGAAGCAAATAGGACCTAGGAGCTAAAATAGGATATAAAATGGCATGTGGCCACTTTTTACTACATAACAAAAACATGGGATTCAAAGGACATGGAGGTGTAGGCTTGCATGAACAGGGTACTATTGATCCCATCAAAGATACACAAGGTTATCACCATCAAGGTCTAGGGTATGGGACACTTGAGCCTCCTCTCTCAAAACTCAAGCGTATACTTAGTGAGGTAGCTAAGGGCTTTCATAACATTGAGAGACCCAATGAAGGTTCCCACAATGACTCCTATAAACACATCATCGACCTCTTCAAAGACATGGCCATCTATACCATATATACCTTTTCATCCATATCATCCACATCCAATTATCTTCCCCTTGCCTATCCCTAACAAATAGACTAGGACCAATAAGGGTCACCTATCCTTGACACCTTATAGAATGATGAGGCCATTGCTAAACTTATTGGAGTTAGAGAACATCTTCCCTTGGGGGACCACAAACTAGGGTATGCCATTGAGCTCAACACACATTCCTACTTTGGGGAGATTGTAAAGTTAGTTGCAAAAATAAAAATATCAAAATAACATCCCCTAGTGAAAACTTGTTGGCAAGAGACACTCCTCTAATATAAACTTGTATGTTGTCATTGATGGAAACAAAGATCAGAGATCTTGTCAGCATGACAAGAAGTCATAACTCTGAAAGGTTTTGTTGGAATTCAGATCCGGTTGGTAAAAAGACAAAGTATGGGCGTCAAACAGAGTATGGGACAGTAATTGGGTCAGTATGCTTCCATAGATGAAGACCTACAAATGTTGCTTAGGTATGATGTTCATAAATGTTTGATGTTATTATATTCCAGTGATCAAGATCTGACTTCCTCCAGAAGTCATCAGGTGAAAAGTCTAAGTCTAGGTGGATGTCGTTAAGACAAGAACAATGTACAGTGCAAAGTAAAATGGTCTACATTCCTCCATAAGTGAATATTTTGTTATACAGTTATAAGGTGTTTTAAACACTTGTATGAAGTGTCTAATTCTAGAGTTGTGAGATCTGAAGTCCATCGGAAAAATAGTTGCAAGCTACTAAGTATCGACACAGTGTTTGAAAGAGTTTGACTCAGACAAAGTCTAAGTTCTGATGGTCCGCAATTATCCACAAGATGATATCATGACTTGTGGTTCTAAGGGTAATATTGGGAATATGTGAAGAGTCCTTGATATGATTTTGGAAGTGTTTTTGTGATCCGCAGTAAAAGTTGTAAGTCAACAGATGAACATGTTAAGCATGATCTTAAGGAATAGGCTGATTAATATAATAAATCATTATACGAAGAAGAGATAGTGTTTGAAGGATCTACTTAAGTAATTAAATGATTAGAGATGACCTATATGAACATGTTTGGGCAAAGATTTGGGTCCACATAACATATAGTGCATTGGATTGAGCCGACAAGCTACATCTTTCAATGAACACGTTTCATATCTTGGATGCTGACCTAATTATGAACCAAATCATGATGCAGATATATAAGAGTGATGAATTTCATTTGATGATGTATCGATGTGTGGATGTGATGTGAGCATGTGAATAGCAAAGAAAAAATAGAAGATCGGTGATGATGAAGACTTGGGATTCAGAATTCAGTAGTTAAAAGACTGCACCTTGGCACATTGACAGATGCTTATGCAATACTCCTTTTCATATACTATTTGATTTGTATTTGGTAGTGAAACTTTTTCATTAAGGCAGTGAGCCTCCAATAGGGTTTAGCAACCCTTAGGGCTTAATAGCCCCCATTGTAATCTTGCTAGTTTTAGGGTTGAGATAGTGAACCTCCTAGACCTAGTTGTGTTTCATAGTAGTGAGCCATCATGTTCTAGGTCTATGGAGTGACCAAGCCTGAACATCATTATTTGTAAATATTGCAATATATATTTGAGAGCTAATCCTCTCCATGGTTTTTCCCTCTTTGGGTTTTCCACATAAAAATCTTGGTGTCCATGTGTCATGCTTTTATGGTTGCTATTCATTTGCATGTTGTTCTCTTGTTTAATTTATTCTAGGAAATGGTTAAAAGAAAAAGTTTATAGAACACTGATTCACCCCCCTCTCAATGTTCCTAACATTCAACAATTATTATCAGAGAAAGGTTCCTTGGAAAAAGTTTAACATCTTAAGGAAGATCTGGGATAGTATGATCATTGCAGAAAGAAGATTTAGGAATTATGAAAGTAACAAGGAACTAGAAGCAACTCTTATGGATCTTTAAAAATATGAAGCAAAAGTCAAGGATCTAAAAGAGAACTTGCAACAAGCTGATGAATGCATCTCAAAGCTAAAAGAGCAAGTCAAGAAATTCAAAGACAAATACAAAGAAGTTAATGATCAATTGATATCAGAAAATGAAGCCCTAAATGATCTGGAAGAAGTTATAGAAAGAACAAAAGTGGAAGATGATTTGAATTTAATTGTGAAGAGAACATCAGAAGATTGTGCCAAACTTGAAAAAGAAATTGTAAGTCTCAAAATAGACTTGGAAAAGGCCAAGAGATTTGAAAAAAATTCAAGATAAGTATTGTAAAGCTTGATGAAATGATTGCTAGCCAGAAGAGTGTTGATGACAAGAAAGGTTTGGGATTTGAGAAAGGAGAAAGTTTAAAATTTGGTCAAATAAACACTAAGTCAAGGCAAAATAGAGGATACCAATTTAGAAATCAAAGAAGACCTAGAAGACCTCTAGCCAGATAGTTAAACGCTCAGAGGTATCCATCCTTCAATGGTTACTATTTTAAATACAATAAGTATGGTCATAGGGCTACTCAGTGTAGAAGTAGAATGAATCAAAATGTTCCATCCTTCTTTGGTAAATGTTTCAAGTGCAAGAAGATTGGTCATAAAGAAAATGAGTGCAGAAGTGTGTCAAGAAATATGCCAAACTATTCGAGGAATGGTCAATTCTTCAATGGCAAGTGTTTCACATGCAATAGATTTGGACAAATGGCTAATCAATGCAGATCAAGGATGAATTCATTTAGAGGAAGAAATTAAGGACAAGGAAACATTGTATGTTTCAATTGCAACAAATTTGGACATGTTGCAAGATTCTGTAAAAGCAAGAATATGAAGAGAAATTACTATGCTGAAGAAAGAAAAACAGAGCATAGGAACAATATGGGAAAAGAAAAGATTGATCTGGTAGAAATCAAGAATGAGATGAGCAAGATCTGGATCAGGAAAGATGCAAACAAAGTCGAGAATAAATCTACACCAGGTTCTGGTGCAGATACCTCCTCTAAGAAGTAAATTGAGAGCTCTAGCTTAGGGGGAGCAACGCTAAAAATCTAAATCCCCCAGCCAGAAAGTTGGTGCTGAAGTCGAGCATAGAGATATGTGGTAGAATCTGACATGACAGATCCCTAGAAAGAAATTCTAGAAGAAAAAGTTCTAATGCAGAGTATTGTGGAGCAATCCTAATTGATTGTATTCTACAATGAAGGGTTTAACAACTTTTTGGGAATGAGCATTTAATGACAACTAGGTCAAGTTGTGCAGAGGATAAAAATGAACTTGTTCGGTTTCAAAATCACTTTGCATTTAAATCTATCAAGGTATTCAATGAGGTTGAGGCAGAATTTGAGAAATGACGACCAAGATTTGAAGCAATTGGAGTAATTCAGAGAAAGGAAACCCTAACACACAGAAACAAGGTTTTTATTCCATTAACATGATTGTGAGAAATGGTAAACCCTTTAGTTGTTGATATTACTGAAAGACCATAACCCAAATTCAAGAAACATCCTCATAAAACAAATGAAGTTGATCAAATGGGTGCATTTTCAAGCATACCAAATGGAGTTTTATATGTGGAAGACATTAGGTCATATATTCATGTTGCTCTAGATGTGCATGATGATAGTAAATTCACAGACTTATATCAAAATCATTTAAGTGATGGTCAATTTCATCTGAAGGAAGAATAAAAAATCCTGAAAGAAAAGAAATTCATCCAATATGTAGAGTTTCCTACATTTGCTGAAGATGAATGGGTTCGATACGTGCTAAGAAGGATTCATGATGAGTTCATGTGGTTAGGGAAGGGGCAACCCTTTAAGATAACAAAAGATGCAATTCAGGTAGTCACTAGACTAAACTCCACTGGAGGTGTGCCATTATTGAAGGTGGTCAAGAATCAAACCATTACAAATTCCACCGGAGCCCAATTTGACAAAAGGGAAATGACAACAAATGATATCATTGATCATGTGGTAAAGTTTGCCTCAATAGTCATAGGTTACAAGATTTACTTCACAAGCAGAGAAAATTTTGTCTTAGGTATAGCCATTTACACAGCATAACAAATGATCAAAGAGAATGTGGATTATGACTTGTATGAGCTGCTAAGAGTTCAATTAATGGATAACCTAAAAAAAATCAAGGAAAGTAAGAACTATCCTTTCAAATTTAGTACGCTTACAAAAAGACAAAACTAAGAGATGTCTATGACAGAGGAAGCAACTATAAGTCTTGAGGATGTGCTCAAAGCCATAATAGTGGATGGCAATCTAAAACCAATTGCACAATTGTATAATGAATATAATGATCTAGATAAGAGGATCATTGAGACTATTGTGGTAGAATACCTAAACATATACAAGGCCCTAATTGAAATAGTTGATGATCTTCCACATAGCCTGGCAAGCATAATGAGTGAAAGGAAAGAAGTGGCTATAGCAAAGGATATTGAGCTCAGGAAACACTCATTGATAAGATTATGTTTGGAGATCACCCCTAAGGAAAAGGTCAGAATCACTAAAGAAATAAGGATGCCTTCAGGACCAAGAGAAGAATGAACTCATTGATGTTGGGAGACATGGATAAAGTGGTCAAGGAAATAGAGGAGATTACTTTGGAAACATTAAAGAAATACAATATCCCTACCATTTATGACAATGAAGTAATAGATGGTGGAAATAATGCATCTGTTCTAGAAGTAAACCTGGGGCAAGAATCAGATAAAGATGACAAAGTAATTGAAGAGAAAGAAGTACCTATTGATTCTAAAATAAGACCCTCTCTAGTACATCAAGATGAGGATAAATCTGAAAAGGAGAAGATTGAGGAAGAACAGGACATGGAAATTCCTCCACCGGAACAAGAGGAAGATACAAATAAGGACATGGATCTAGATGGTCTGGATCAAAGGCAGAAAGAGGAAACTTCTCCTATACCAAGAGACACTGCTAAATCAGTGAAAGAATTCTTAGAGAAAAGAAAGCAAGTTTTGGATGAGACAGAATTCCTACATGGTCCAATAAACTTGGATACAATGTCACCGGCACAGAAGTTGAAGTTGGTCACAATTTTTCAAGCCAAGGCTCAAGAGAAAATGTTGAAGTCTTACATTGAGGATAGTGAGCTCATTGTTGAAGCATCCAACATTTTGGAGAATTTGATGCCATCTTATCAGAAAGATAACTCCTTTCCTCCAAACAACCAACTCAAAGGACTTATCAGTTTGATAAGTAAACATTTTGAATCTTTTGAGAAATCTGCTGAAACAAAAGTTAGACAAGAGTTCAACGAGAAAAGGTTAGATGAGTTGACAAAGTTGATAGCCCATGATAAGGCTTAGCTAGATAATAAGATACAAAATGTTCAAAGTGCTATTGGATAAGCTGGTGATGTATATAAATTTTGTCTATCATGGCTGTAAGTTACAAAGAAGACAGAAGAAAAGATGAAGGAATTGGAAGGAAAACTGATGAATATTTCTAAGAACTTTGATCCAGTACATGAATCACCTAGCAACCAAAAACATCAATTCATCAACATCCACAATGACTTGAATGGTTTAATAAATTAGAGGTATCAAATAAAGAGTGGAATGGGACAATTAAGAAGACTAATCAGTCCCAAACTGGATTCAATGACCAAGCTTGTAGCTGAAGCACAGCTTGCTGCACAAACTGCCACATCATCAGACCTGTAAAAAGCTGAAACTCTAGTTTTTCTACTCAGTGGGCATATACAAATTTTGGATGGTGCTAAGAAGAGCTAGGATGTTGAGATGGCTCAACTAAAGAACATCTTTAATGACATTCTCCATCTTATGTAATCTAAAGTAGAAGACTATACTTGTAAATATGCGGAAGAATATAACAATTTTTGACCAATTTTGTTTAAAGCCACACCCTTTTCCATTGATGTCAAAGGGGAAGAAGAAGATCATTTAAAAATGAATAAACATCTTAGGGGGAGTAGGAAAATAAAAGTATATATAGTAAGGGGGAGCAGTCAAGCATTTTTCACTAAGTGTTGCCATCAATGCCAAAGGGGGAGATTGTTGGCAAGAGACACTGCTCCGGTATAGACTTGTATGTTTTCACTGATGGAAACAAAGCTTGGAGATCTTTTCAACATGATAGGAAGTCATAACTCTAGAAGGTTTTGTTGGAATTCAGATCCGGTTGGTAAAAAGACTAAGTATGGACATGAAATAGAGTAAGGGACAATATTTGGGTCAGTATGCTTCTACAGATGAAGACCTGCAAATGTGGCTGAGGTATGTTCATAACTGTTTGATGTTATTATATTCCAGTGATCAAGATCTAACTTCCTCTAGAAGTCATCAGGTGAAAAGTCTAAGTCCGAGTGGATGTCATTAAGACAGGAACAGTGTACAATGTAGAGTAAAATGGTCTGCATTCCTCTACACTTGTGAATATTTGTTATGTAGTTATAATGTGTTGTAAACACTTGTATGAAGTGTCTAATTCTAGAGTTGTAAGATCTGAAGTCCACCAAAAAAATAGTTGCAAGCTACTGAGTATCGACACAATGTTTGATAGAGTTTGACTGAGACAAAGTCTAAGTTTTGATGGTCCGCAATTCTCCACAAGATGATATCATGCCTTGTGGTTCTGAGGGTAAGATTGGGAATATCTAAAGAGTCCTTGATATGATTTTGGAAGTATTTTTGTGATCTGCAATAAAAGTTGTAAGTCAACAGATGAACCTGTTAAGCATGCTCTTAAGGAACAAGTTGACTGGTATAATAAATCATTATGCGGAGAAGAGATAGTGTTTGAAGGATCTACATAAGTAATTAAATGATTAGAGCCGATCGATATGAACAAGTTTGGACAAAGATTTGATTGTCTGCATAACATATAGTGCATTGGATTGAGTGGACAAGCTACATCTTTCAATGAACATGTTTCATATCTTGGATGCCAACCTGACTGTGAACCAAATCATGATGCAGATATATAAGAGTGATGAATTTTGGTTGAGGCTGTATGGATGTGTGGATGTGATGTGAGCATTCAAATAGTAGGGTAGAAATAGAAGATCGGTAATAATGAAGACTTGGGATTCAAAATTCAGTTGATAAAAGATTGCACCTTGGCACATTGACAGATGCTTATGTAGTACTCTTTTTCATATACTATTTGATTTGTATTTGGTAGTGAGCCTTCTTCATTAAGGCACTGAGCCTGGAAGTGAGCCTCCAATAGAGTTTAATAGCCCTCATTGTAATCTTGCTAGGTTTAGGGTTGAGGCAGTGAGCTTGCTAGACCTAGTTGTGCTTCATGGCAGTGAGCCATCATGTTGTAGGCCCGTGGAGTGACCAAGCTTGAACATCATTATTTGTAAAGATTTCAATATATATTTGAGAGCTAATCCTATCCATGGTTTTTCCCTCTTTGGGTTGTCCACATAAAAATCTTGGTGTCCATGTGTCATGCTTTTATGGTTGCTATTCATTTGCATGTTGTGCTCTTGTTTAATTTATTCTGGGAAATGGTTAAAAGAAAAAGTTTATAGAACACTAATTCACCCCCCTCTCAGTGTTCCTAACATTCAACAAAACCACCATGTGGCACTTTTGGATGACAAAACAATAAAAACAAAGGACGTATCCTCTAGTGAAAACCTCTCTGAGGTGCTAGAGGATGAGGAACTCCATCTCCCTAAAGTACAAAGGTTTTATCAAGAGAAATCCACAATCTTGGCAAAAGAAGCAGAAGAGATGAATATGGGAACCAAAGATACACCAAAGATCACCTTGAGAGCTATGTCTCTAACCCCATTAGAACAATCAAAATTCTTAGCATTCTTCAAAGAAAGGTCTCATAATTTTGCATGGAATTATGTAGATATGCCAAGATTAGATCTTGAACTTTTCTTGCACCATCTCACAATCCACCTAGATGCTAAGCCTATCAAACAGAAACTCAGAAAGATGCACACACATATTACACTCCTGGTTAAAGTTGAATTACAAAATTTGGTACAAGATAACTTCATCCACCACATTGATTATCATGAATGGGCATCCAATCTTGTCCCAATAGCTAAAGTAATAGGGGGCATCTGTATTTGCATAGATTTTAGATATTTAAACAAGGCATTGACAAGGTGTCACTATACCTCATCATTTAATCATATTTTAGATGTCAAAATCCAGGGGTTGTGTCCTCGGCTGTCTGTAATTAGGGATTCTACAGTTACTAGTTTTCCTAGCTAATCTTAATGACTTCTACTAATTTGAAGAAATTGATCTGTCTACTTAATGAATTTAAGGAATGCTAAAAATAGAATTAAACAGGAAGTTACTTAAATCAATCTTAAAAACAACAACATGCATCTATCTATCAAAATTAGTAAATATTTTTCACAGCAAAATCTGAAATAACAAAACAGTGGTACTAGCCTTCTGCCTTGGTGGTGAGAGTGGGCCCTTGCTCCCCACCCTTGGGGATGAAGGCTATAGTAGTGAATCAGCACAAAAGAATAAGATCACAACGAAATTCGGTCCAATTCCATTCACTTTTCATTCATGAAAAATATTGATATCAAAGAAAACTGAGATTATCAAGAATCAGAATAATCTAATCATTGTATATCTTTTTTGTTGTTTCTATAAGTATATATAAAATGAGTGATGGCATACCACTTATCTATATCTACCAGTTCTTCTATGAGATGACATCCATCTCTTTATTATACTAGTCATCTAACTATGGAAAAATAACCATGCAATAAAAGTAGATTGAGTGGAACAGAAGTCCACTCAGAATTCTAAGTTTGAGTCTTAATACATTTGGGCAGCAAGGCCCTAAAAATATGGATATTGAATCAGCTTTATCTGTAACTCATGCAAAAACTTTAAAAAGATAAAAACTCTAGCAGTTAACTAAAGATGAGCCTTCACCACTCAGGTGATGATTTGAGTGAAATGAGGGGTATTACGATCACTGCTAAAAGTGCCTGATCAACAGCTTATGTTGGAAATGTACCCTACTCTCAAGAGGCACCAGAGATATTTGTCCCTATCTGCAGCTCCGGAGATATGTCTATAGCTCTGAAGATATGTCTATAGCTTTAGAGATTGTGGCCTTCTTGTTCAGCTTCGGAGATGCTCCAGACTCTCGTCCAGCTCCAGAGAGGCTTTTCTCTTTACTTCAAGACTTCTAGTGTTGTGGTATTCTGGTATTGTCTCCAGAGATCATTGAAGACTACCTTTGAAGATGCACAAAATTGTCATTCTGAGCATCTACACTTGTTAATTCAAAAAGAGAGAAGTTTTCTACATTTTTCCATCAATTCCATGCACATTAGTCCTTTAATCAGAACTTATGATCTTAAGTAATTTATCTTCAATTAATCATCATCTAGAACAATCTTGCTAGCCTATTCAGGTACAGACATTAAGAAAGATGGGATCAAGAAGGAGAAAAAGAGAGGTAAAAAGATGTATTTCATGGGTGCTACTTGGCACTCATCATCCCCCCATACCTAAGGTTTGGCAGGTCCTCCTGCTTCTCACAATCTAGATTTATTCTGGTGAAGTAGCCTATCAATCAAGCTATAATCTTGTGCATAGGTAGACCAAGTGGTGCAGTTGGTATTACCATTGCCTTTGTATTGATCAACCTGCTTCAACCAGTCCTACAATTTCTCATCTTCCATCTGTTCAGCCCAGACAGGGAGTGGTTCAATTATGAGAGGGGGCATGAACCGTCCACCTATCCATTCCTGCTTATGCTTATCTGTCATTTTGGCTATTAACTTTTCTTTTCTCATAAATAATCTAAAGTTTGCAAGGGTTACCACCTCTCTCATTTTCTACTCTGAGGTCAAAACATTCCATCTTTTCTTTTCTATGGTGAGTACTAGATTTGTTGAACTATTCATGAAAAAACCAAAATCGATGGAGCACTCTTTCAAACTTTTTAGGTATAATAGCAAAATTTTGTTCTGACTCTAAGGGTGATAGATATAGGACCTGAATTGGGTCTTAAAAGAATTGGGATTGGGACATTCCTTCTTGATGAAGAGATCTGTTTCTCTATCTTTCTTGAGATGATCTTCCATTTATTCATTCCAAATCTAATGATTCCTCATTAGGGACATAAATGCTTTAAGCTAGCATTCCCCCACAAAATAATTAAGAATGAAAGTTATATCATTAACACAGAAACCATGCAGATATAATTCACATAGGAAATTCTTGTCTTCATCATTACTCCTTGTATATGTTGTCATGAATCCTTCTACTGTCTCTGTATTCTCAACTAGGTCAAACATGACTAAAGAGAATTTCCTCTGCAAGACTCTTTCCTATAAGAACATAGAGTAGCTGGCACTTGGAGGCCTACAAGATAGAATTTCAGAAGAAAGGGAGGCCATCCCAATGATTTTTCCTTCCAGAGTTTCTATCCTTTTTGTCCTGGCAGTGACCGCCCTTTGGAATTACTGCATAGGCTTGGAAGCCTCATATTCTCTACATTTCTTCTTCCAATGGAACAGGGCCTTAGGAATGTCAATGGGGATTGGACCCACATATGGATCTGTTTGTATCTCCTACTCATTGGTTGCCCTTGGGCCAGCAAACTCTTGAATATATTCCTCCTGATCATCTAGTTTATTGTTGGTCCAAGTCAACTGTCCATCTTGGCTATGTATTTTCTCAATTAATGCTGCCATTATTATGAGGCCATTGTCTCTAGCCATGGTGAGCTCAGAAACACTCTATGTTGCCTTTATCTCCTTTTCTTCCAATAGTTTGACTGCCTCAATTTTCTAGGCCTCCAATTCTGCTTCTTTCTCCTGGATGATCTAGTTTTTGCTCTAGAGCTCTGTTTGTAGATTTTCAATGACTTGTTTTTGCTCCATTTCTACCTCCATTTTGACCTTCTTGAGGTCAATAATAATCTAATTCTTCCCCAGAGTAGTCTCTTTTGGTTGTCAATTTCTTCTAGCATTTGTTGTTCTTTTGAAATCTCAACATCCTCTTGATCAGAGGGGTGAGGGAAAGTTTCTACTTCTGCTTCTATTTGCTGAACATCAGGGTTTTCCATGGCCATCTTCCCTACACTGTCAACCACACCCATATGTCCTGTTTCATCTTTTCCTGCAGACTCCTTGTCTTGAGGGTCCTCTTGGGGTTCCTCTACTTCTACCGGTACCGATGAATTTTCTCCTCATATGTTCTAAAACCCAGGAGTACCTTAGCTAGGAGAGCAGTATCTTTCTTAGCCTGAGAGAGCTATCTTTTCCTTTTGCTTCTCTGTAGCATAGGTGGGGTAGGTGCCTCCGGAGTAGGTCTCTCAGCCTCAGAATATGAGGAAATAGTAAGAGTTTGTCTGTGTTCTATCTTCGGAGCATGTGATGGATCTGAAATTGGACTTGACCCCAAATGGACAGATGGCACTGAGGAAACTTCTCTTTGTCTTCTCTTCCTGACTAGAGGGATCTCATCTGAATCATGAGATGTTTCTTTTGCCTAGGTTTTCTCTATTTTCTATCCTGACCTCTCCACTGTTAATTCCTTAGGGAAAGATTCCTCAGTTAGAGTCATCTTTCTCTTAACTGATCAAGTCATGTATGTGGTTTGTTTAGGAGCAGACTCTCTAATTGCTTTGTCTTTCTTCTTTTTATCAGGAACAGGGGCTGCAGATGAAGTTGCCTCTTGTGAGGACTTCTTTCCTCTTTGAACAACTATGGAGGAGGTTGAAGGCTCTGTTTCATCTTCTTGGGGGGTAGAGGAACCCTCACCTTCTATCTGTGCCCTCTCCAGTTCTCTATCTTGGGAGTTTTGTTTAAGAAAATTTTTCCATAATTCTTCCCCATTGGCTTGAGACAGGAAGTGGTGTTTAACTACTAGAAAAATGAGGCCATGATGTTTCATAGGACCCTCATTTTGCTGATATTTTTCTGTAGTTGCCCTGATGGAAGAATACAAGAAATTGGGAATGTTTATACTAAATTCAGGGTGTCCATTCCCATGCCTTAGAAAAATCAGCATTTTTCATTATTGGTCCTAAAACTAAAGAGAATTGTCCATCACAAGTGAAATATTTCATCAGCCAGGTAGCTACAGATTGCCAAGGTTTTGGAAGTGTGGACCTAAGAATTCCTTTTACTTCATTTTTA
The DNA here is from genome assembly GCA_027924645.1 of Cunninghamia lanceolata. Lineage (NCBI taxonomy): Eukaryota > Viridiplantae > Streptophyta > Pinopsida > Cupressales > Cupressaceae > Cunninghamia > Cunninghamia lanceolata. The sequence goes on from BSBN01000244.1 coordinate 2,647,850, forward strand.
TTTGAATGCAGTTGTATTGTAGGTTCAACTTCAATAGAGAAATTCTTAATTAAATCAGTATATAAGGTTTTCAGATGATAAAACCTCTCACCTTATTCAGGCAGCCCAGAAATATGACTGATAGTGGTTGAGGAGAGATTGATTTAGACTCCTCTAATAGCTATCTGATTGTCCCTTAGATTTCTTAGGAATTCATCCATGATATCTTCCTGAAACCCTTCAAAATTTTCTAGAAAGTCCAACCATCCTGCAGTTCTCAGAATGTTTGCTACAGCTTCATCTTGCAAAAGACCCGCATCACTCTCTAGTTCAGACTTCTTCTTTACCCCCATTGCTAAATTGGTTCCACCTTCTGTGCTTAATTCCTCACTCTTCTATTTGTAGTTTGTCCCTTCTTCTTAACTCCGTAGGCTCCGGAGGACTGTTCAATTCACTCTGTTCTTTAGGGTATTTTGAAAGTTTGAATGAAGATTATTATGCCTCTCAGCTTGGGCTTATGGAAGATTTGTAGATTAGTTAGAGTACCTAGGTGGTCATAAATGCAACAAAGTGAGAGGACACTCCAGAGGCAAGGTGATAGTACAACACAGATGGAGGCATGCATGAATTTGGAAAAAAAAATGATGGCCGAAGGACATGTCATAATGACTGCACCCAAAAATAGAAAGACAAGACAGTTTCTATTTAATGCTTAATTTAAGATAGAATTACCTATACCATTTTTAATGATGAGGAGTGATGTACATGGCAAAGATGTTGCGGCATTTTTATGAGACTGCATGCAACGTGGCACATGAGCAACTTTTGGTGGCTTGAGATGATGCCATCTACTTCATTGGTAAGCAACCTGTAATCATTTCTACCAAGTGGTTCGAGAATCCACGTTCCTTGGGTGATGTCAGCGTCATCTTTGTAAATACCCCTGCAAATGAAATGTGTGCTGATTTTATTTTATTCCTGTCATAAAGTAGAGGATGAGTCATGATGACCTCATCATATGATGTTTCTTCTTTATTACCTGGAGAGGTGGGTCCCCTCCCCCATTGTTGTAAATGACTCTTTATTGATGGAGTACCAGAGGTGCTCCTAGTTTTTGGAGCACCGGAGTGCTCCTAGTTTGTGAAGCACCAAAGGTTCTCCTAGTTTGTGAAACACTGGAGGTGTGTTTGACTAACTCTCAGCACCTGATCACCTCCATAGCTCGATTGTTTTCAACTGTACTGAAGAAGGGAACCGCTATTTGCTAGTTTTCAACTTCATTGGTTGAGAAAGACAGCCATTTACTGGTTTTCCATCTTTCTCTCTTTTTTTTTTTTCAGAAGGCCACCATTTGCTGGTTTTCAACCTTCGTTTTTTTTCTTTTTTTTAGAAGGCCGCCATTTGCTGGTTTTTGACCTTCCTTTTCTTTTTTTAGTCCAACACTGTGATAGAGGAGGTATCCCCTATATCAAAAAACAAATCATTGAGAAACTCTTCTTTAGTAGATGGTCTTTTATAGAGTCTGATTCGGTGACCATTTACTAAGAATGTGTCTGTGCTTCCATCAATAGGTTCCAATAATACTGTTCCATTTTCAAAAACTTCCTTTATTTGATAAGGACCCATCCAATGAGTTTGTAATTTCCCTTTGAACTCTTTGAATTTAGAATCATAAAGAAGAACCCAATCACCTTGCTGAAATGTTCTCCTTTTGATGTGTTCGTCATGCCATTGCTTCCTTTGATACTGAACCAATTCTGTTTGCTAAATAGCTTCTGTCTGAATTTCATCCAACTCATTGAGCTGAAGAATTTTGTTCTGTTGAGTTATAGACAATGGTAGACCAATATCTAATATAGTTTTAAGTGTCTGGAGTTCAAATTCTATAGACAAAATAGGTTTTTTTCCCATAAACCAATTCATATGGTGAGAACTTTGTTGTGGACTTCCAAGTGGTATTGTAAGCCCAAACTACTTCAGGTAATCTATTAGTCCAATCTTTTTTGTTCATTGCTACTGTCCTTGTCAAAATATTTTCAAGTTCCCTATTAGTTACTTCTACCTGCCCATTGGCTTGAGGATGGTAAGGTGAAGATTTTTTGTGCTTGACTTGATATAAATCTGTGAATGCTCTGATTACCTGTGAAGTAAACTGAGGTCCTCTATCTAAAATTAATTATCTTGGGGCTCCAAACCTTAAGAAAATCTTATTATAAAGGAAATCAACAACTTTTTCTTCTATTGCAAATTGTAATGCTTAAACCTTAACCCATTTAGTAACATAGTTTGTGCATACTAGAATGTACTCCTTGCCTGATGATGGTGGAGAAATTGGTCCCACAAAGTCTAAACCCCATTGCTCAAATGGTTCCATCATGACTTGAGGATGTAGTAACATCTCCTAGGTAAACGTTGGTTGTCCCATCCTTTGGCACTGGTCACAATGCTGCACATACTTCTTTGTATCTTTATGAAGAGAGGACTAGTAGTAACCAGCTCCAAGGATCTTGTGGATTGTCTGGTGGGAGGAGTAATGGCCACCAGATGGTTCATCATGACATGCTCTCAACACATCAAAAATCCCATCATCTTTTAAACACCTGCGTAGAATGAAATTAGGACCACATTTAAATAGTAAACCATTCAACCATTTGTAAGATAAACTTTCTTTAACCAAACGTTGGTAAAATGGGATGGATACAAGCCTATAGCTAAAAGATTAGCTATGTCAGCAAACCAAGGTACAGTAGATGAGATAGAAAAATGATGTTCATCTGGGAACTTGTCCTCCACTGGTTGGTTTTCTCCTCCTGTATGCAATCTTGACAAAAAATCAGCAAACAAATTAAACTTACCTGGATTATCAACTATGGTAATATCAAATTCTTGCAATAGCAATAACCACCTGATAATCCTTGCACCCACTACTAGCTTATTCATTAGGTACTTGATGGCTGCATGATTAGTGTGTACAAATATTTTATATCCAGTGATGTAATGCCTAAATTTATTTATAGCATAGATGATTGCCAAAAATTATTTTTTAGTTGTGGTGTAATTTCTTTCTGCAAAGGTAAGGTTTTTACTGATGTAATAAATGGCAGGCATGCTCTCTCCTTCCTCCTTTTGTCCTAAAACTATCCCAATGGACTCATTTGAAGCATCAGTCTATATGTGAAATGGTAAAGTCTAGTTAGGTCCTCTCAAAATTGGTGTGACAGTAAGCTTCTGTTTCAAGGTTTCAAATGTTGATTGACAGTCTTCTGTCCATAGAAATTCTATGTCTTTGTTAAGCAGGGTAAATAGGGGGGCAGCTATTCTACTGAAATTTTCTATGAACCTCCTATAGTAGCCTGCATGACCCAGAAAACTTCTAACATTTGTCTGATTTTTGGGTGAAAGCAACTGTGTGATCACTTCTATCTTGTTTTGATCCACTTTGATCCCCTTTGCTGAAATGTGGTGTCCCAAAACAATTCCTTCCTCCACCATCATGAAGCACTTTTCATGGCTAAGGGATAATTGATTTTTCTCATAGCATTTCAGTACTTTCTCAAGGTTTGTGAGAGCTTCTTCAAACTTATCCCCATACACAGTAAAGTCATCCATATAGACCTCCATGCATTCATTAGCTAGTTGAGCAAAAATAGCTAAAACAATTCTCTGAAATGTAGCTGGGGCATTGTATAGTCCAAAGGGGAGAACATTGGAAGCAAAAGTTCCCCAAGAGCAGGTGAAGATGGTTTTATCTTGGTCTTCAAGTGCCACTTGAATTTGGTTATACCCACTAAATCCATCTAGAAAAGAAAAATACTTCCTCCCAATGAGGTTGTCCAGCACTTGGTCAATGAATGGTAAGGGAAAGTAATCCTTTTTTGTAGCTTTGTTGAGCTCCCTATAGTCAATACACACCCTCCATTTTCCATTCTTTTTAGTCACTATGACAAGGGGTGAGACCCATTGACTATCTGATATTGGATATATAAACCCGCTTGCAGTAATTTTTCTATTTCAGTTTTAACAATGTCTTTTAAAGTAGGATTCAATCTTCTCTGGGGTTGTCTGACAGGTTTAATATCCTCAGTGTATATATGATGGGTACAGATCTCAGGAGGTATTCCCTTCATATCTTGGTATTCCCAAGAAAAAGTTGTTGAATGAGAAATCAGAAGTTGGATAAGTTTTTCTTCCTGATTTGCTGTTAACTGAGTATTGATATTAAGTGTTTTCCCTAGTAAAATCATGACCTGTTCTGTGATTTGATCCATAGATGTAGTTAATCCATACATTGGAGTCATGGTATTGAGAGGATAAGAATGTGGAAGCAACATGTGGAAAGTGGCTAAGTCTCTATAGAAGGTTTCCCCACAAGGAATGATGTTGGCGAGGGTACAATGAGAAGAAGTAAGAAGTTCTCTCCTAGAATCTTGGGTGAGCTCCATCACATCCTTATTGATTATGATGTGAGTAATGTCTTATGTTGTATCATAGTAGATTTCTTCTTCTAACTCTCCCAGATGTTCCTTGATGGTTACCATATCTACTAAGGCACTGTTGTCATTGTTCTCTAGTTCATCCACCCATATTCTTCCTGTATATTGTATTGATGGTTTAGCTGGAGGATACAAAAACATTTTCTTCAAATCTATCCCATTAGAAATGACCATATCTCCAATTTGACAATCAATAGATGATGTTGTTGTAGCCAGCCATGGTCTTCCTAAAATCAGTGGGTAAACATTTCTCTGGTTTCTCGGTTGTAATATCAGGAAGTCTATTGGAAATTCCCATGATTCTATTACAACTGGTACATCAGTTATTACTCCTTTTGGAACAACAGACTAGTTAGCAAGTTGAAGGATTGTAGTTGTGGATTGGATACCTGATAGGGATAATTTGTCCTTTGTGTGAACTACCATCACATTAATTGCTACTCCCAAATCAACCAAGACATTTGAAATTTCTATCCCTGAGATGAAAATAGTTATGACAGGATTTCCAGGGTCTCCATATTTTGGGAGGAGCATTTCTCCCATCAATAGATCTACTACTTTTCTTTCCACCTATATTGCGGAAGGAAATTTTTTCTTCCTACCCTATGTTTTGATACAATACTGTTTAATGAACTGATTTAGTTCTGGTACATCTCTGATTGCTTGGAGAAGAGGAATTTTGATGTTTAGTTGCTTGATTTCTTGTAAAAGTTCTGATTCCAGGTTGGTGTGGACTTGTTTTTGTAAGATCTTTTTCTGGGGAATATATTGTTTAAGCCGTTCTAGGTATGGTTCTAGTTTTTCCATCTCCAAAGCATCTTCAGAGCTTTTGTCAGAATTGTGTTTAGGAATGTTCTCCAGAGTCAGTCTTTTAGGAGCAACTCCAAAATTATCCAAGGATGATTCTTTTAGAAATTTTTCATTAGTAATCTCCTCTGGGAGTTGAGTGGATGAATTTTCAGGTTCCTCATTATTGGTTACTTCAACTATAGTTGGAGGAGAGGGTCTTGGGAATGCTTTCCTAGAACGCAGTTGGAGATTATTTTAATATATAGCGTTAATACCAGCCATGTTTTCTTGCTCTGTCATGTAAACAGCTGCTCCCTGTTTATTCCATGGGTTGGTATAGACTGAGCTGGTAAAGGTGGTTGGCTAACTGGTTCATTTTGTGATTGACCTTGTGTGTTGGAGGGTCCAGTTAGTAAAACTTGTTGTTGAGGTTGGAAATGTCTAGGTTGTCCTTGGTATTGTTGATTATATCCCTGTTGAGAACCCCATTGAGGTTGCATGTTTTGTGATCCAAACTGTGGTGGCCACTGTTGATTTCCCCAGGGCTGACTTTGCCAATTTTGGTTTTGCCAATGATGATTTTGCCAATCTTGTTGTCCCCAAGGAGGATTATTCTGAGGTCCATGCCAAGTTGGATTCCATTGATTATTTTCCCAATTAGGAAGACCCCTGTAAGAAGGCTGGTTTGGATACTGATTATAGGGGAAATTCCCAGCTTGTTTTTGTCCCACATAGTTCAATTCTTCTTCCATTATGGCATTCTTCTTACTCAATCTTTTCAAGGCTGGAAGTTGACTACATTGACTGGTAGGACATTCCCTATCACAGATCTAACAAATCTCTGATTTGTCCAAAGGGCATTCTCTCAACAGATGCTTGTTTCTACACCTAGGACAATAGATGGAGAGTGGTTCAGTTGTTCTATTTTGATCAGTTGTTCTAGTTTTTGCTTGAATCCCATCCAATGTGGTATTTAATTGGACCAAAATGTTTGTTTTTAGATTTACAATCTCCTCCATTAACTATCCTATTTCATTCTTCCCTTTAAAAGTTTTGGATGATCTCATTCCATCTTAGGTTCTAGAATAGTTCCTGCAGAGTTCTTCTATAGCAGGTATATCCATTTTGTTGATATTTCCTTTTCCCATTAGATCCAATCCCTATTTTGATTCTTTATCCAATCCTTTTACAAATAGGGTTCTGGCCAAGGAGTGATCTACTAGGTTGCCATACCTTCTCAAGGTGAAATTAAACCTGTCCACATAGTCCTCTAAGGTCTCTTCCTCTCCTTGCCTAATTTTAAACAATTCTTCATTTTTATTACTGGATCTATAGTAGTCTTGATATTTTCACAAAAATTTTGTTTCCATCTGATCCCAAGAATGGATAGAATTCTGGGGTAAACCCATAAACCATCTCATCGCAAAATCTTTCAAGGTTGAAGGGAACAGTTTGAGTTTTTGGTTATCTGATCCATAATCATAAGTTTGGTAGACTACTTTGAATTCAAACAAAAACTAATCTGGATCCTCAGAAGAAAGTCCTCTAAAATTTGGCAAGTGTGCTGGTGAGATATTCTTCATAGGAGCATTGTCTCCAGCAGCCAAAACAATAGGATATGAGAAGGTTCTTGGAGCCTGATTTTCCTCTTCTTCATGATTATCATTGTCCATGTTTAGTACTGGTTCTTCTCCCTTACATTCTAGGAAATTAGGTTATATCAAAGTATCTACCTGAAACTTTTGTTGAAATTCCTAGATATAATCAGCAAGTGGAAGATTTGGAGGATCTAAGGGATTATTGATTTGAGGTGCAGCTTCCAAAGTAGGTTCTAGGTTTCTCTCTTCAACAAGATATTGTGCCACCCCATTGCTTTCCCCTATGGCTTGTTGATGGGGTGTCTGTTTTATATATCTTCCTTTTGAATCTCTAGCTCTAACCATACAGATCTATCCTAAAACTATTTTATCTAAGTTCCCCTAATTAACACAATACATCCCCAACAACGGTGCCAAAAATGACAAGGTGTCATTGTACCTCATCATTTAATCATATTTCAGATGTCAAAATCTAGGGGTTGTGTCCTCGGTTGTCTGCAAATAGGGATCCTATAGTTACTAGTTTTCCTAGCTAATCTTAACGACTTCTACTAATTTGAAGACATTGATCTATCTACTTACTGAATGAATTTAAGGAATGCTAAAAATAGAATTAAACAGGAAGTTACTAAAAGGGTAAGTGCAAGAAGATGGGGGCCAAAAAGTGGCCAAAAAAATTTCAAAAAAATTTAAGTCATAACGCGAGCGCATTATAATGCACTCGCGTTATAACCTGTTATAAATAAAAAAAAAAGCATTTTCATTTCATTTCATTCTGATTTTCTCCTCTGTCCGCAGCTTTAAACCCTCAAAAATGTGCTCGCGTTCTACAAAATGCCAATCAACACAAAAAGCTTGTCAATTCATTGCCAAAATGCCGCCGCGACGTCGAGCACGCCAAAGGGGTGAGTTATCTTTTTTTTTGTTTGAATTTCTTTCTAAATAGGTAGGTTTTTGTTGATTTTTGATGTATATTTCGTTAATTGTTAGGAAATGTTAATGTACCTCCTCCTCCTCCTCCTCCTCAAAATCCACAAAATCCTGAGGAGGAAATACCTACAGAACAACAACCTCCTCCATTCATTCCTCAACATGCCCCTAGAACACAAGATAATATAATGGGGCAAATTGAAAACAACAAAAAACAAATTGAATATATAATTGCAAGGTTGAAAGATCCTTCCACTTCAACCTTGCATAGGTCCATGCTTGCCGAATCTCTTGAGTCTATGTTATCAAATGTAAATTCATTTAGCAAGCAAATAACTAGTTGGACTGATAAAAAGAGAGAGTTTAGAGATTACTATGTAGATAAATTGTCATACCAAGATGTCAAAAAATTACAAATTACAAAATTAGACTTGTGTTCTATTTTCACAAACCCACAAACAAATCAACCTCCACCCATTACATGCAAGAGCTTCCCTATCCATTGGTGCAACAACCAAGCGATAAGGGACAATTTCGAGCAGAGGTGGTGGATGGTTTTTGACCATCCTCCATGCAATAATAATGAGGTCCCGCAATACTTTTTGAGGAAACTCTATTGCGAGTTTGTCCTCAATAAAGTGCCAAACTATTTTGATATGCAGGACTTCCAGGGTAGAGGTGGGGGCTTAGCACAGGATAGACCAGGGGCACGTCTTGACCCATAGCGGGTAGTGAGACGAGTAATCAGCAGACCAGCCCACGAGCATGTTTCTATCCCTTCCATTGTGAAGGAGAGTGTTGAGGTTGATACACTGAGGTCGATTAGTGCCTTGACCCAGAGTGATGCAGAGGAAACACAACAGAAGCTTACAAATGGGAAGGAGGAGTCATTAACACAACCAGCATGTTAAAATCCTGGACATGCAGTGTGTAATACCTATCGGCTTATCATCATCATCATATTTCTTGCTAACACAGACAGCATCATCATATTTCGATGAGGCATGAAATATCCTCCTGCTAACTACTGTTCACTTCCTTATCGCCTTTCGCCTTTCGCTTGTCAGCAGCATCATGATACTCGACTATCAGCAGCATCATCACATTCGACAAGCACAAACATCCTCCTGATGTTCACTGTTCATCTTACCGCCAAACTCTATCTTCATCATCATGATGTTCGACATCATCTTCATCAGCAGGATATAAAATATCCGGTTCCTCCCATATATCTTGATGACGATATTCCTTATGCACCTTTTCTTCGATGCTTACGTCACCCTGATATTGACCTTCTTTAAACAAACAGCATCAGGATATGACTTATCAGGTCATATTGAAACATCCTGATGATGTTAACCAAACTTTATGCCGATGACTTACGCCGATGCCAAAACACTTAGCGACAGCAGGATAAACTTGCATAGGGTGATATTCGCAATATCCTGATGACGATGACGTCACTTGCACCTGATGATGATGTCAATGCACCTGATGATGATGTCAACAGGATATAAGACACTTATATCCTCCGCAACATGATAATGAATATCCGGTGATCTTTTCAATATCCTGATGATGACCTTTCCGGTCCTTAGCCAAAAAGTGAACTTTCACTTCTGCATGCGATAGCGATATGCGGACGATGGATACACATGAAAGATGATCCTGACGATGATATACACACTGAGTATATATCCAACCTATATCATCCTAATGCACTTGAAACATGCAATTTTTGCCAACTTCAGAACCTGATCCTGATAGCGATATACTCGTAGATGACGATACGATTCACTCCGTCTGGAAAAGTACATGCAGATCCCTGTATATCCGTCAGCTGCATGCAAACTCACAGAACTGCACAATTTTACAAAGAAAACATGATGGTCGGGATGGGTCACCTTCAGATCAAAACTTAACATTTTATCTTCCTAAACCCTAGCACATGAGGATGCTAGGTTGATTCATAGCATGCTACCAATCGATCTCCCACACAATGAAATGCATAAACAGAAAACTAAAATACAAACTAAACTAACATGCATGACCATTCCACCGATTCACAGAATCAACCGGTGGAAGGGTTGAAAGAATCCATTAACCTGTAATCAGAACAGAAATCAAAACATAAACAGCTGATAAACCAGATAATGCAATTGATGAGATCTTATTTAGATGAAACACAAATGTCCTGTTTCTACAATACTATCGAACAACAATGTTTCACAATGTCTAGTCTGATCTCTGGATCTCACTCAATCACCAGTACAACATAACATAACTACTACTCTCTGATCTCAATCACCAGTACAACATAACATAACTACTACTCTGATCAGTCACCAGTACAACATAACATAACTACTACTCTCTTCTCAAACCCTAACTGATCTGAGTTATTTATAGCAATATCCTACGAGTACTACCAACTCGATTCCCAGCGGCTGGGAGCTTCCAAGCGGCTGGGAGAGGACAGCTCATACTACCTGATCACGAGCTCTAACTACCAGCACACTCTCCTAGGCTGATCTAATACATACGCATTGGTCCAATGGACCTTATTACATCATGAAGTCAAACATGTTAAAAATAGATTGAAGTCAAACATGTTAAAAATAGACTAATGTCCTGTCATGCGGACAATGAACCTATATCCTGTCTTGTAGGGGTGCTCCTGCACCATACTCCCCAGAAGAAGAAATCTCAAGTCCACTTGAGATGAGAGTATGAAGATCTGCACCATGTTTCTGGATCTGCTCTTCAGTCATCCAGACTGCTTCAGAATTAGGTTTTCCCTTCCAAGAGACTAGATACTCCAAGTACTGTTTGTTCCGGGTCTGTTTGACCACTCTGGTGTCCAAAACCTTCTGCAACTGTGGAGGATCATGCTTGGGAATGTTATCATGGACTGTATCCTATAGGAGATCCTGATCTGCATCTGGATAAGAATCTGCAATGTATGAAGCATCAGCAGTGGTTTTGCATGGCAAGAAATGTGCCATTTTGCTGAATCTATCCACTACAACAAAAACACTGTCAAACCCTTTCCTTGTCCTTGGTAAACCCAAGACAAAATCCATACTTATGCTTTCCCATAGTCTGGAAGGAATGGGTAAGGGCTGATATAAACCTGCATTAGTCAATCTGCCTTTAGCTTTCTGACATATCACACATGTCTCTACAAACTTTCTGACATCTGATTGTAACTTAGGCCAAAAGTAATGTCTTCGGACCAGATCAAGAGTCTTATCTAGACCAAAATGACCTGCCATAGCTCCATAATATTTCTCCTTAATGATGTTTAACCTCATAGAACACCTTGGAATACATAACTGTCCACCTTTGAACAACAATCCATCCTGAATCAAAAATTCAGAGAATTCAGCATGATATTTCTCTCCAAAAGAAGTACATACATGATATATCTCCCCAAAATCTTCATCAGTCTCATACATGGTCTTTAGTGAATCAATGCCAACACTTTCTAACTGAATCTGGTTGACTGTTAGAACTCTTTTGCTCAAAGCATCTGCAACTTTATTCTTGACTCCTTTCTTATGCTTCAATGTAAAAGTAAACGCTTGTAAGGTTTCTACCCATTTCATGTGTCTGTGGTTCAACTTTTCCTGGCTGTTTATGAAACTCAGAGCCTGGTTATCTGTGAATACTATGAATTCCTTTGGCATCAAGTAATGCCTCCATTTCTTGAGTGACTGGACTAAAGCATACATTTCCAAATCATATGAGGAATACCTCTTTTTAGCATCATTGAGCTTCTCACTGAAAAATGCAATAGGTCTACCTTCTTGGCTGAGTACTGCTCCAATGGCCATGTGACTGGCATCACATTCCACTTGAAAGATTTTGTTAAAGTCTGGAAGTGCAAGGACTAGCTGCTGTGCCACCTTCTTCTTCAATGTTTCAAAAGAATCATCTGCTCTTTGAGTCCAAACAAATCTGCACTTCTGTCCTCCTTTGATGGTATCAAGCATGGGTGCACAAATATGACTAAACCCTCTTATAAACTTCCTGTAGAAGGTTGCTAACCCATGGAAACTTCTGACATCATTCATAGTCTTTGGGGTTGGCCAAGACAATATGGCACTTACCTTCTCCTTATCCATTTGTAACTTTCCTTGTGAAATGACAAAACCCAAATATGTGATCTCCTCTTGCATGAACAAACACTTGTCTAAATTTATCATCAGCTTCTCTTCATGTAACCTCTTAAGAACCAAATCTATGTGTCTGAGATGTTCTTCTTTTGTGTTGCTGAAAATCAGAATGTCATCTAGATATACTATGACAAACTTACCAATGAACTCTTTCAAAACCTCATTCATCAACCTCATAAAAGTACTAGGTGCATTAGATAAACCAAAAGGCATAACCTTCCACTCATATAACCCTTCATTAGTTTTGAATGTTGTTTTCCATTCATCTCCTGGCCTAATCCTGATCTGATGATATCCACTCTTCAAATCTATTTTTGTAAAATACTTAGCACCTCCCAAACAGTCAAGTAAATCCTCTATCCTAGGGATTGGAAACCTATACCTGATTGTGATCTTGTTAATAGCTCTGGAATCTGTGCAAAGCCTCCAAGTACCTTCCTTCTTTGGTGCTAGTACAGCTGGTACTGCACATGGACTTAAACTTTTCCCAATTAGACCTGAATCCAATAATTCTTCAATTTGTCTAGCTACTTCTGCATTCTATTCTGGAGTTAGTTTATAGGCTGCTTTGTTTGGAAGTGTTGACCCTGGAATTAAGTCTATGCAGTGACTAATATCCCTGACAGGTGGTAGGGATCTTGGCATTCCCTCTAAGATGATACCTTTGTACTTATCCAATAGCTCTTGGATAGCTGGGTCTATGAACCTTTGCTTCTTCTCTTCCTTGACTTCTTGCTGCTGTTCTTTATTCACCCTCATACATGGGATTAGGGAATATGCAACTGCACCTTCTGCTGCTACTTCTTTCATGAACTATTTACCTTCCATCAGCATTACCTTCACCTCTTTTCCTTTAAATTTCTCCTCCTTCTCCGTCAATGGTAGTAACTTTATAACCTTACCATCTTTATTGATTGTATAGGTGTTTCTAACACCATCATGTTGTGCCTTCAAATCATACTGCCATGGTCTACCAAATAAAAGATTGCAAGCATCCATCGTGGTAATGTCAAACAACAACTTATCCTTATATGCTCCAACCTGAAATTCTACCCAAGCCTGCTCTTCTACAATTGTCTGTTGACCTTGGGTAAGCCATGAGACTTTATATGGGGATGGGTGAGGCAATCTCCTAAGCTTAAGCTTTGTCACCATTTCTTCAGACACTAAATTTTCAGTAGAACCAGAATCAATCAAAACTTTACATGCCTTACCTCCTGCTTTGCAAATAGTCCTGAAAAGAGACTTCCTTTGAGGGGATTCTTTGTCAGGTACCTTCATGGTAGTCACTGTTCTTCTCATCATTAGAGACTCTCCACTTTCTGGGTATCCATAATTATTAGGAGCATTCACACTCTGAAAAGCATTAGAGCCTGTCATACTTTGATTATCAGGTTCTTGGATTAGATTTGTTCTCCTTTCTCCTGTTGAGCTTGTGGCCTTTTCTGGACATCTGCTGGCTATATGGCCTTCTTTGTTACAGTTATAACATCTGATGGATCCTCTGCCCTGGGATCTTCCTCTAAAAGGTCTTCTACCTCTAAAGTTTCCTTGCTGACTATAATTTTCCCCCTGGTTCTGACTATTGTTTCCCTTACTATTGTCATGACTGGATTCTCCTTGATATCCATGTCCATGTCCTCTACCCCTAAAAGGACCTCTTCCACCCCTTTGTTGTCTTCCTCTTCCTCTATTGTGTTGTTCTTGTTTTCTCTTTAACTTCTCTTCCACTTTCAATGCCAACTGAAAGCATTTCTGAACTGTATCTGGATTATGCAGACTTAAATCTTCCTGAATGTTGAACCTCAATCCATTAAGGTATCTAGCTACCTTCTCTTCTTCACTTTCCTTTACCTTTGTTTTCATACAAAGTTTCATGAATTCTTCTGTATATGAGCTGACATCTAGCTCCTTCTACTTCAGGTTTTGCTTCCTCTTGTGTAATTGGATACTGTAATCCAATGGGACATAAGCTTCCTTTACTAACGCCATCATTTTCTTCCATGTAGTGACTCTACGCTTTCCTTCCTGTACTCTATCATCTTGGACGAAATTCCACCATGTCAAGGCAGCTTCTTTCATTTTTGACTGGGCTATTTTCACCCTCTGTTGTTCTGGTATCTCCTCTGTTTCAAAGAAATTGTTCAAGGAGTCTATCCACTCCATCACTGAATCAGGTTCCATCTTTCCTGTAAACACTGGCAAATCCAATTTCACATCCATGGTTCTCCTCTCCATGGCCTTGAGGGCGTTCAACAGTGGTCTCTGGTCTGCAGGAACGACCTCCTCGTTCCAACTAGGGATCTCTTCTTCTTCCCTATCTTCTTCTCTACCAGAACCTACTCTGTTCCTCAACTTCTCTAACTCATCCTTCAATTCCTGATTCTGAGCCTTCACGGCCTTGCTCTCTGCAATCTGTTTCTTTACCAGAACTGCCAACTCAACGTTGGTCATCCTTGCCAGAATCTCAGATGTTCCTTCTTCATCTGACATCCTGCTATATCCTGATCTTTTCCAGAAGATCCTTCCTTTGCTCTGATACCACTATGATGCAGAGGAAACGCAACAGAAGCTTACAAATGGGAAGGAGGAGTCATTAACACAACCAGCATGTTAAAATCCTGGACATGCAGTGTGTAATACCTATCGGCTTATCATCATCATCATATTTCTTGCTAACACAGACAGCATCATCATATTTCGATGAGGCATGAAATATCCTCCTGCTAACTACTGTTCACTTCCTTATCGCCTTTCGCCTTTCGCCTGTCAGCAGCATCATGATACTCGACTATCAGCAGCATCATCACATTCGGCAAGCGCAAACATCCTCCTGATGTTCACTATTCATCTTACCGCCAAACTATATCTTCATCATCATGATGTTCGACATCATCTTCATCAACAGGATATAAAATATCCGGTTCCTCCCATATATCTTGATGACGATATTCCTTATGCACCTTTTCTTCGATGCTTACATCACCCTGATATCGACCTTCTTTAAACAAACAGCATCAGGATATGACTTATCAGGTCATATTGAAACATCCTAATGATGTTAACCAAACTTTATGCCGATGACTTACGCTGATGCCAAAACACTTAGCGACAGCAGGATAAACTTGCATAGGGTGATATTCGCAATATCCTGATGACGATGACGTCACTTGCACTCGATGATGATGTCAATGCACCTGATGATGATGTCAACAGGATATAAGACACTTATATCCTCCGCAACATGATAATGAATATCCGGTGATCTTTTCAATATCCTAATGATGACCTTTCCGGTCCTTAGCCAAAAAGTGAACTTTCACTTCTGCATGCGATAGCGATATGCGGACGATGGATACAACGAAAGATGATCCTGACGATGATATACACACTGAGTATATATCCAACCTATATCATCCTGATGCACTTGAAACATGCAATTTTTTCCAACTTCAGAACCTGATCTTGATAGCGATATACTCGTAGATGACGATACGATTCACTCCGTCTGGAAAAGCACATGCAGATCCCTGTATATCTGTCAGCTGCATGCAAACTCACAGAACCGCACAATTTTACAAAGAAAACATGATGGTCGGGCCGGGTCACCTTCAGATCAAAACTTAACAGTTTATCTTCCTAAACCCTAGCACATGAGGATGCTAGGTTGATTCATAACATGCTACCAATCGATCTCCCACACAATGAAATGCATAAACAGAAAACTAAAATACAACCTAAACTAACATGCATGACCATTCCACCGATTCACAGAATCAACCGGTGGAAGGGTTGAAAGAATCCATTAACCTGTAATCAAAACAGAAATCAAAACATAAACAGCTGATAAACCAGATAATGCAATTGATAAGATCTTATTTAGATGAAACACAAATGTCTTGTTTCTACAATACTATCGAACAACAATGTTTCACAATGTCTGGCCTGATCTCTGGATCTCACTCAATCACCAGTACAACATAACATAACTACTACTCTCTGATCTCAATCACCAGTACAACATAACATAACTACTACTCTGATCAGTCACCAGTACAACATAATATAACTACTACTCTCTTCTCAAACCCTAACTGATCTGAGTTATTTATAGCAATATCCTACGAGTACTACCAACTCGATTCCCAGCGGCTGGGAGCTTCCAAGCGGCTGGGAGAGGACAGCTCATACTACCTGATCACGAACTCTAACTGCCTGCACACTCTCCTAGGCTGATCTAATACATACGCATTGGTCCAATGGACCTTATTACATCATGAAGTCAAACATGTTAAAAATAGACTAATGTCCTGTCATGCGGACAATGAACCTATATCCTATCTTGTAGGGGTGCTCCTGCACCACAGAGCATCATAGAGCATGCTGATCCTGCAACACAGAGTGGGTTGGGAGATAGTGCGAGGAGTAGGGTCCCACCACATACTTGCCAGGCTTGCAGGTCAGCCTGTGGTTATGACCCCATGGACAGTCAGGACGCAGGTGCACAGGCTACATCTGCAGCTGAGCAGATGATGATGATAGATACCCTCCTGAGTGAGACTTTCAGCCTTGATACTTAGGTAAATATTAGCAAGTTTATTGAATTTAATTTATTAAATTTCATTTTTGAAATACAAGATTAACTAATTTAAATTGATGATTTTATTGAAATTTCAGGGTCATAGCGTCGATGCAGTTTTCAGTGGTTCTCCACCTACATTTTTCACTAGATCATCTACTGTTGAGGTATGTAACTAGTAAACAATTATAAATATTACATGTGAATAGCATCGTTATATGAATGGTATTCTAATTTCTGATTTTGGATGTTGAATAGGTTAACACTGTAGATTTCATGGCAACACCTGCCAGCGGTGGTGGACTTCAAATCTTTACGGAGGTAATAAAATAAATAGTTTAATGAATGAATTGTACTTACTAAATTTTTGTATGTGATTTGTGTGTTTTATTGTGTGTACTTCCATGTTTAGATGAACGTGTGTGTATGTTAGGAGCCATGATTTGCATCACTATTATAGTTTTCATAATTGAATAATGTTGTTTTATTTCTAGATGATGCAGGCTACGGATACACCTCCCCATGTTCATAGGGCAATGGAGCAGGGTGTGGCCTCTGCGATTCATAGCTCTATGGCATTGACAGGGGTATGAGGCAGATTAGTAAATTTTAACTTACATTCATTGTTATAGTTGTCTATTTTTGAAAAATCAAAAGATTATTGATTTGAAGTTTAATTTCTATCTGGATGGTTTCTATAGGACATGACATCACCAGGGCCTATTCCTGCTACTGAGGCAAGCGAGGAGATAGATTATATGTTAGCGGTAAGTGATTATTTTGTTAAATGTTTCATTTTTTTATAACATGTAATTTCTATATATTAATGTCTATACTTTTTTTTGTAACAGGTAAAGGAGCAGGAAGAACTAAATAGGAGTAGCCCTCGGGTTCGTAGTAGACCACCCACATTCATGTCTCCATCCCCTAGAAGATCAAAGGCTGCTCATGATTTATTCTCTTCACCAGCCAGAGGGGAATGACTTTTTATTGTGTTCCTCTGTTGTATGCCTATATGGCATTTGTGGACATATATTTTGTATTGTACATAGTTGACATTGTAAGCCTATATGGCATTCTTGTAAGCCTATATGGCTATTTTGTATATATGTTATACTTATATCGACAAATATTGATGTATGTCTATATGGATATTTGGTTAATACAAATCTTTTTTATTTATGGCGTCCATACTTGCATTATAAATCCACTTTTGAATGGATATTTGTAGATGGCTACTTCAAATATTTAAAGTCCGATTGTATTACATAGGATGTTTGCATTTTCTTTGATAGGCTTGATAGGCCATGGATTACATGATGGTGTTTGATGGAAAAGTATGGTACTAGAAGACTCTAGTTCATTCTTAATAGGCTTGTGATTGATAATATCTTTGCATGATTGCACTTGATCTTGGATCATGGGCATGTTGTTAGGATTTTGATTGCATTGTGATGTTTGATGGATAGGCATGGTGTAAGATACCCAACTAGTTCTACGAAAATTTGTCCTTACTTAAACAATTTTACTTGCTATCAATTCATCAACTACTTCAACAACACAAAGATATACATCAAAGATAACTACTTGAATGAATCAACCTTAGAGTTGGGTACTTGTCTAGTTATTTGACTCAATCAACTTGCAATGTCTTATTACATGGATAATGCTTTCAATAGCATGAAGTTACAACTTATTCAATGGAGATACAAAAGAAAGGCCTTGAAGCCTTGATGTTTACAATGGCATCTACACTTGATCAACTCAATCAAACTCAATGATGTCAACTGAATGTCAACACCTCACAATATCACAAGGGAGCATCACCTTGTTTGTTGCATGGATGAACGTCATAGTTGCAAGACTCTTAGGGTTAGGCGCCAACTGAAGGTAGTAGAGACCAGACTAGGTGCCATCCTAAGCTGGGTGCTTCCTTGAGGTGGTAGCGACATGGATGAATGTCTGGTGGGGTTTGATGACTCTATATTGACACTCAAATTCACTTAGGCGCAATATTAGTGTTCTTCTAACTAGGCACCAGATAGGAGGATTCTCAGGGGTTTTGGCACCTAGGTTACAGCTTGTCAATTTCTCAAAGAATCTTTGAAACACTTGACTTCTAAGGATTATCATCTTACCCTCTGATGGAGTGCCTTGTTCCAAAATTGGTCTTGGGGACTTGCATCTCTCTTAGGTTCATGTTTGGAGTAATGTCAACTGGTATCAGCGCCTATTATCTCAATTCACACTTGACATCAAACTTTTGAAGCTCTTTTACCCTAGCGCCTTTATCTTCTATCAAGCGCCTAACATTCTGGAGGTGAATTCCATCTTAATCCAAGCCTTCAAGGTACTTCCAAGTTTAGGCACCAAAACAGGGTTATGGAGGAGCAGAACCACGCCTTAGGAGGATGACTGAACCCTAGGCATCAATTTGAGGTTGCAAGAGCATAGGTATGCGCCAAGTAGAGTTTGATGCTCAAAACATTAACATTATTTAGTGAAATCCTTTTTTGACTCTAGGCGCCATTTGGAGGCTAGAAAGAGGGAAGTTGACACCAACTGCATTAGGCACATTTCTGAGGTGATGGAGACCAATAAGTGTGCCTTGTCCTCTGGCTCTATTCCTTGTTAACTTTACAACTTAGACTATCTGAACAACACTAAGAATGCTTCCCTTCTTCCTGATACAAGTTGAAAGATCCACTAGGCACCATTTCAGGTGTCTGGAGAGATCATCAACCAAGGGCGCTAATAGAGCCTTTGGAAAATGGAAAGAGCACCTTACTTAGATTTGATTTCTGGATGCCAGAATTGAGGAATTTTGTACCTTGGCTAGGAGTTTCTCATTTCAATCTTGATTATTCATCTAAGTGACTTTCCTTAGCTCCCAAGCCTTCAATCTATCCATTACCCCCTGCTAGGCGCTCAAAATAGAGTGTTAATGCTTATGAAGGTTAGGCACATTCTGAGGGTGGGGTAGGCAAGTGAGGGTGCTAGACCAGGCCTTGAGACTTCTCTCCTCATCAAAGGCTTTCAATCCTAGGCACCAGATCCAAGGAGTTCCAACCAACACATGCGCCTAGTGCTGTGAGTTCTCCCAAAGGACATCTTTAACTTGAAAACTTTCAATCTTCATCCATCTATGCTAGGCGCTCAATTGGAGGATCCCTAGAAACATGTATAGGTGCCTTGAGGTTCTTAGGCGCTTAATTTGGATGATCCTTGTGCTAGGTGCTTAGTAAGGAAAACTGGAGTGAAATGGGTGCCTAGGCTCCCAAGCTTCCATACTTAGTCAAATTTTAGGGTTCTAACCTTGTTCCTACAAAACAAACAAATAGAGTTAGTCCGAAACCAATTCATTCCCTCATCATTTGGAATTAGCCTCCGGGAATGAGGAATAGGCTAATCCATTATACACTTGATCATCAAGCCGGGAACGGGGACATGACACATGGTACTAGGCTAATCATTTTGGGTTTTGCATGAGCCTTGGACAAGGTAGTGGGATGACTTGAATGCACATTGCCTATATCCACGGGATGACTTTGTTATTTTTCCTTGTCTATGCTCATTTGCACATTGGTATGTTGCATTGGGATGAGAGGACGGATGTTGCTTTGATAGTGATGTGTATTCGTCACCTAGTGATGGATGATCTTATATAGTGGTTGGGTGTAATGGTTATCTTCATGTGGTTGTAGATGTTGATCCTTGGTTTAGAGGTGTTTGGTAGTGTGTCTTGGTGGACTCTTGATTCTAGATTAGAGTATTAGCATGATACAAGTTCTCTTGAGACTAGGATGTCTGTATTGGTGCATGTGATCTTCTAGGAGGAGATGTTAGATCATGATGTCATGTTTGGATACCTAATTTTGTAGTTGGATTTTTGACAGTGGTCTTGTTGGTTCTCTTGGTATTGAGTACATTGGTCATGTGCTTGGGAGCTTCATGATAATGTGGTGTTGCATTTGGAGCTTAACATGGATTGATTGGTTGTAGGTTCTCATACATACTTCGAGACTTGGGTGAGGCTAGAGTTCTCTTGGGATTAGAGACACTTGTTGAGATGGTTACCCTTTAGAGGTTTTAGCAGGAAGACCAAGGAGACTTTCACTTGGATATGGGCATGAGTTAATTATGGACCTAGAGAAGATTCTTATTGGTTCTAGAGGGCTCATTCGAGGGGTGTCTCTAAACATGCTTTTTCTCAGGCGCTAAACTGGAGTTGTCTAGATGCACAAGTGTGCCTCCCTCAATGAAGTTCCTTTTGTTAACTTAGTTCATCCTAGTGATTGAAGGGGTTGTTATATTCTTTAGGCACAATCTTTCATAGACTAAAACATTCACTCCATGTTAAGGTGCTCAAAGGAGGCTTTGAAGATGGAAAATGGCGCCTTAACTCACTTATGTAAATTTTGGACTTTTAGGCAATTGCAAGATGTCTTGGAGGGCTCAATTCTTCAAGGTGCCCATTTTGTTCACCACTTGCAGCATCACTTATTCAAGGCACATGTGTGATTTGGTCAAAAACAGGTGCCTAGAGTGAATAGGCTTTCATCCTGACTTAATACACTGCCTCCTAACGATTTTTGGGGCAGCAAAAAACCTTTCACCACGGGCAAATGTCTCAGAGCTATAAAAAATTGAGAGAGGTTATTGTAGAGGCACTCTACGTGATTGCATTGCCTTAGATGGAATGTTTCTAAGTGACATGGTTTTCAAGTAACATCTTGTCAAAGATTGCTGCCTTTTTGCACTTTGGACTCTTCAGGGATATCGTCGATACAATGTAGCTCCGACTGTTTCAACATATTTGGGTGAAAAATAGGACCATGCCTAGCATAAATGTACCCATTCAGATGCGTTGGAATAGTCAATTTAGTCACATCAGGAGCAAGATGAAAGTTACATCCCTTTGCAACTTTACACTACCTCCTTCTGACGATTTTTGGGGCAGCAGAAAACCTTTCACCACAGGCAAATGCCTCAGAGCTATAAAAAACTGAGAGAGGTTATTGTAGAGGCACTCGACGTGATCCCATTGCATTAGATAGAATATTTCTAAGTGACACATTTTTTGAGTAACATCTCGTCAAAGATTGCTACCTTTTTGCACTTTGGACTCTTCAGGGATATCGTCGGTACAATGTAGCTCCGACTGTTTTGACATGTTTGGGTGAAAAATAGGACCATGCCTAGTGTAAATGTACCCATTTGGATGCGTTGGAATAGTCAGTTTGGTCGCATCAGGAGCAGGACGAAAGTTACACCCCTTTGTAACTTTACACTACCTCCTGACGATTTTTGGGGCAGCAGAAAACCTTTCACCACGGGCAAATGCCTCAGAGCTATAAAAAACTGAGAGAGGTTATTGTAGAGGCACTCTATGTGATCCTGTTGCCTTAGACAAAATATTTCTAAGTGACATGGTTTTCGAGTAACATCTCGTCAAAGATTGCTGCCTTTTTACACTTTGGACTCTTCAGGGATATCGTCGATACAATGTAGCTCTGACTGTTTTGACATGTTTGGGTAAAAAATAGGACCATGCCTAGCGTAAATGTACTCATTCAGATGCATTGGAATAGTCAGTTTGGTCGCATCAAGAGCAGGATGAAAGTTACACCCCTTTGCAGCTTTACACTGCCTCCTTCTGACGATTTTTGGGGCAGCAGAAAACCTTTCACCACGGGCAAATGCCTCAGAGCTATAAAAAAATGAGAGAGGTTATTGTAGAGGCACTCTACGTGATCATGTTGCCTTAGACAGAATGTTTCTAAGTGACACAGTTTTTGAGTAACATCTCGTCAAAGATTGCTACCTTTTTGCACTTTGGACTCTTTAGGGATATTGTCGGTACAATGTAGCTCTAACTGTTTCGACATGTTTGGGTGAAAAATAGGACCATGCCTAGTGTAAATGTACCCATTCAGACGCATTGGAATAGTCAGTTTGGTCGCATCAGGAGCAGGACGAAAGTTACACCCCTTTGCAACTTTACATTGCCTCATTCTGATGATTTTTGGGGCAGCAGAAAACCTTTCACCATGGGCAAATGCCTTAGAGCTATAAAAAACTGAGAGAGGTTATTGTAAAGGCTCTCTACGTGATAGCATTTCCTTAGACGGAATGTTTCTAAGTGACACAGTTTTTGAGTAACATCTCGTCAAAGATTGCTGCCTTTTTGCACTTTGGACTCTTCAGGGATATCGTCAGTATAATGTAGCTCTGACTGTTTCCACATGTTTGGGTGAAAAATAGGACAATGCCTAGCGTAAATATACCCACTGGGACACGTTGGAATAGTCATTTTGGTCGCATCAAGAGCAGGACGAAAGTTACACCCCTTTGCAACTTTACACTACCTCCTTCTGATGATTTTTGGGGCAGCAGAAAACCTTTCACCACGGGCAAATGCCTCAGAGCTATAAAAAACTGAGAGAGGTTATTGTAGAGGCACTCTACGTGATAGCGTTACCTTAGATAGAATGTTTCTAAGTGACATAGTTTTCAAGTAACATCTCATCAAAGATTGCAGCTTTTTTGCACTTTGGACTCTTCAGGGATATTGTTGGTACAATGTAGCTCAGACTGTTTCGACATGTTTGGGTGAAAAACAGGACCATGCCTAGTGTAAATGTACCCATCCGGACACGTTGGAATAGTCAGTTTGGTCACATCACAAGCAGGACACCAAAAATACAAAAGTTGCTTTGTGCAACTTGACAACATTGACACTTTTTTGCAACATGACTCAAAGACTCAAACTGACCCCAAATGACTCAAAGTGACTTAAAATCACCTTGATTTGGTGCCCAATGTACATTATAGAGGTCGAGGTGCTCCTTATCATTCAAACATCTTAGATGAGCACATAGGAAAGGAAAAAGCTCTAAGTTTCATCATCATGAGCGCCTAATATCAAGAGACTTTAATGGCTCAAACCTTAGCATGGAGTCCTAAGGCGCATTTCATGTCTCCTTTCATCCAATTTGGTGCCCTTATGTAGATTTTTCAACTTGATTTGGCACCCTATATGTGAAGGAAGATCTAAAGGCATGAAAGTGGATGTCATATTGCAAGAGTTTGGATCATCAAAATTGAAATAAATAAGTCTATTAAGCTTGGGCACCCTTGGTCTTCTTTTCATTCATTATGAGCGCCTTGGGAGAATGGTATATAGGTCATCATCATGATTGGGCGCCCTGGATCCAGAGTGTTGGAGAGATCATCAAATGGTGTCTAGTAGGGTGAGTTATGAGTTTGGTCGCATCAGGAGCAGGACACCAAAAATGCATAACATGATGATGTAAAAATGTGTACATATGTGTAAAAATGCAGGAGGAAATAAAAAAAGACAAACCTTACAAATTAATGTGCATACTTACAACTCAATGTAACATAACTTTACAAAATCAATGTGAATACTTACAAATTAATCCAATGAACCATCCGGGTCTGCTCTACTCTTTATTGTGTCAAGTATTGCTTCATGGTCAGACTCATGCACCTTCCACAATATTTTGTTCAAAGGTCTACCTCGATACTTTATCAAATGAACATTGGACGCCACGACAAGGTTCGAGTAATGAAGAATCTTCCGATGCATGTCAAAGTCCTGAAATAGCCAAATATTAACACTCTTATGTGGGTACCTTCTAAGCCATGTTCCAGTAATAACCACTGATCCTGTAGGGTATTCGATGTTTTCCCCATCTGTAACAGGGGCCTCCAATTTCTTTTTGGCCTCAACACAATGACATAAGTAATAATCTATTCCCTCTTCATTATCTTCATCTGCAATAACTGCATATACGTGCCCTACATTGATATGTGTAGCAAATTAGATGAAATTAGTCAACATTACAAAAACACTACAAAGTAAGATGACATTACCTGGTTGAACTAGATGAAATTAGATGCATATATGTGCCCTATATTACCTGGTTGAACTAAATCTGATATGTGGTCAAAGTCAACTGACGATTCCATCTGTGTTAGTTCCAGTGCCGTCGGGGGTCGATACGTGTCAAGTGGGCTAAGATAACTTAACTGCCATTTGTCAACCCACTCCTTTGACTCGCACTCATCGCAGACTTGAATTGTACAGGAAGAACAAAAGCATGACATCTTTCGTGTATGGATACTCCATGAACCTGCAATTGAGCTTCTGAAAGAGTGCATCTCATTTGATCCTGTCAGTGTACAACAATCCTCATATGGTGCAATGTTAGTATCATCTATCAACCAAAAAAATCTACGAACTAAAGACTTACCTTCATTACCTGGACCCATGGAAGCATTACACCACTCGACAATCAATTTTGCATCTGTCAACTTTGCATTGTCTTTATACTTTAACTCTTCTCGTGCTATGGCTCTTTTGATACATGCTCCCCCTTTCCATGCCCGGCCTCACAAAAGTTCCACATATGTTGAATACCTGTAAAATTATGCCTCCTACTCAGCCAATAGAAATTGTGCAAGTTCTTGAATTGTGACACACAATTATCTGACCATATGATATGCTGACTGAACGATATGCCCCTTCTAGCCAAATCATTGTAGAACACCTGAAAGCAACCTTGCACGAACTTTGTAGAATGCATACAATCATCACTAATATAGAAATTATACTCCCTTATGATCTTTTTGTCATCCTCTGTACTATCATTCGCATGAATGAATGCGATGTGCACAAATATAGAAACCTGTGTGGAGTTGTAATATTGTGATTGCACCTCACGCTGTGGTTGTAGACTGTAGTTCTCTGAAAAGTCGATGACTAAAACAATGCTACCAACTAGAAATGTGTCCTTGCATAACTTGAATTGCAAGTCCAACCATCGAGCTCTATGGGCATGTCTTGCATACTCATACACTATGCTGTCATGAAATATAGGCATAAACTGATACACTAGAATCTTTTCAATAACTAATTTACACCTCTTTGCTTCTTTACCATCTTTTGTATTATATGCCACTGTTTTATACTTGCCAAACTCTACTAGTTCATTTCCAACCGCATGTGTTATTTCCATATGTTCACATATTGGCCAATGTTGCAAGCCACCGCAACGATGACATGTGCCATCCAAGCATAATTTCTTGTAGAATATTTGACCTTCCTCTCTTTCACATAAAATTCTTGATATGAAGTCTCTTGAAGATGTTGGTGGGGCACATATGGCACAACCCTGCAAATCATTGTCAGTATGCATATCTAAACATATAGACCTATAAGCATCAAAATGGTTAGAAAATTCAATATGTAATCTACAACAACAAGTAGTGTGTGTGTGATTTATCTTAACATAGAAAGGTTTTAGCATTTCAAAATATCTTTGACAAATTTTAATTTGAGGATACTTCTCTATAAATTTACCATAAAACTGTGTTTGAGTCTCATCCAAAAAATGCTTTGGATGTGGCTCGCGGTTCTGACTACCAATTCTCCTTCTTACCACATCCCTTTGATTCGGAGATACCCTTGTGTAATTCTTCCAAAAGTCTTCAATTAGCGATCTCAATGCTTCAACAATTGGTTTATCTTTTTCATGGTAGTCTCCCCGAGAACGCCCATAATTCATTGGCATTAGTGTCCTTAATTCTTTGGTGTCTTCCAATGGCTCTTGATAAAGTTTTCCTATTAATTCTCAATTCTTGACTTGTCTTTCTAATGAGACGAGCTTTCCTTGTTTGACTACTTACTATAGTCGATGTAATCACACGCCGTGTTGCATTACTATCTTTTGTGCGTGAGGTGTTACCCACACTCTCATACGCACTCATTAGATTCTTGACAATAGATTTTTCACTTGAAGCCTCTGATGTTCTCAACCCAAGAATCTTCATGATAGACCTATACTTTATACTTCGCATCATTTCAATGAATAGTTGACATCTTGCAGTCTCATTTAACTTTTCAAAGAACAATCTCCAAATCTTATTAGCATATCTTCTACAAGTGTGTTTTGGAATCTTACCTTCCATTGGCTGCAAAATATTCTCATCAATATCAATCAAATACTTTGGCTTTCTATGCAAAATTCTAGGTGGTGTCAAGTTAGGTAAACTCATCTCAACATTAGGAATTTCATCAATATTTAAATGAGATGGGTTAGATGGCATACCTTCGATCAAAGATGGAATAGATGACATACCTTGAGGTTGAGGTGGGAACGATGGCATACCTCCTTCATCACATGTGAGTGATGATGTACTCTCAACTTGAGATGTGGTAGATGGTGTCCCTACATGTTGACTTGCGGTAAAGGACATGTCTCCAACTATGGTATTCAAATCTCTTGTACCACGAAGTTTTTGCATTCGTTCTCTTTGTGCCGCCAATACCATATCTCTTTATGATGGTTGTGGTTCCTCTTCAATTGGTATATCTTCATTTATCATGTCCAATTTCCTCTTCTCACGAAGTTCCCTCATAGCCATTGCTTTCTTTGCATTCTTAGCTTCTATCTCTTCCTGTGTTTGTTTAATTCTTGATCATTTCCTTGGCATGACGGAGAATTTGTCTGTAGCATGATAAAGAGACCAATATTAGTTCCTAAGAAATGAATACATGATAATAGTGGGATTGTATTTTTTTTATGTTGTAAGGATTTATTCTTGTATAGTTTGACATCATGGTATGAACTAAGGTTTGTTTATTACACATAATTATTAAAGAGCCCAAGTGTAGAAAATATGCATGGCATCATGTGAGATTGTAGGTTGCTTTCTTGATTGGGAATGTGTCTATTTTAAACATGTATGATAAAGCATGATAAAGTAATTCAATCTGAAATAAGGAAAATGTAAAGAACATGCATGTAAAGACTTGACATACCTAAAAAATGAAGATTTGAATGGAGAGAGTACCTTCCAATTATGTAGTGTTTTTATCTTCTTGCATCAAACTCCTTAACAATTTGAGTTTTTCACCACTTGCTTCCTTTTCAATGTTAAATTCTTAAAATTGAATCACAATTAACATTGCAACACTACAAAAATTGAAGCTTGAATAGATATATATCAAACTTGGTGTGAAAACTATGTTATTTCCTCCTTCTCAAGTTGGCAAAGCAGAAAAGGTGGTGGAAAGATCATGCAAAGGTGGTACAATGTGTTAAATGTGCATGTGAACTTCCCAATAGCATGAAAGCACTTCTTTTTTGTCGGAGCACGCGCAAAATCAGTAAGAAAACAGAGCATGTGGGCTTGGATCACAAGGGTAACCACTTTTCTACCATTTCAATAGAAATACAAAACACGAGCGCATTATAACACGCTCACGTTTTGTCCTGCTATAGATTCATTACATCCTTTGCATTGATGACATCTTTTTCTTGCAAGGGCTTGCCAAATGTTCTACCATATGATAGGCATAACAATGAAGGGGCAAGCCCTCATAATCAAGTTCACGATAGAAAATGTCGTCAACCCTCAATGTCAAACCCTAATCCCTAAACCTTCAACTCTGATCCCTCGACCCTCAACCCTCAATGTCAAATCCTAATCCCTCAACCTTATCCCTAAACCCTCAACCCTCAACGTCAAATCTTAATCCCTCAACCTTCAACCCTATCCCTAAACCATCAACCCTCAATGTCAAATCCTAATCCCTCAACCCTAATCCGTCATCCCTCAATGTCAAATCCTAATCCCTTAACCCTAATCCATCATCCCTCAACTCTAATCCCTCATCCGTAAACCCTAAATGCTATCCCTAATCCTACACCCTCAACAGACTCGATACTATACCTTAAACTCTAATCCTTTATCCCTAAACCCTCCAACCCTATCCCTAATCCTTACAACCCTCAACCCTAATCCCTCAACCCTTAACTCTGATCCATCAACCCTCAACACTATACCTTAAACCCTAATCCCTTCAACCTCAACCCTATCCCTAAACCCTTGACCCTTGAACCTCAACCCTCAACCCTTAACTCTGATCCCTCATCTCTCAACCCTAACCCTAAACCCTCAACCCTCAACATCAAATCTTAATCCCTCAACCCTTCACTCTAATCCCTCAACCCTAAACCCTATCCCTAAACCCTCAACACTATACCTTAAAGGCTAATCCCTCAGCCCTCAACCCTAAACCTTATCCCTAAACCCTAATCCCTCAACCCTCAACCCTAATCTGTCATCCCTCAACTCTAATCCCTCATCCCTAAACCCTAAATGCTATCCCTATTCCTACACCCTCAACAGAATCAATACTATACCTTAAACCCTAATCCCTTATCCCTAAACCCTTCAACCCTATCCCTAATCCCTAAATGCTATCCCTAATCCTGCACCCTCAACAGACTCGGTACTATACCTTAAACCCTAATCCCTATCCCTCAACCCTTAACCCTTAAAACTTAAACCCTATCCCTACACCCTCAATACTTGACACTATATCTTAAGCCTTAAACCCTCATCCCCAAAGCCTCAACCCTCAATCCTTAAACCTTCAACCCTAAACCCTATCCCTAATCCCTCTACCCTCGACACTCTAACCCTAACCTCGACATTAAATGTTAATCCGTCAACCCTAAACCCTAATCCTAAACCCTCAACCCTCAACCCTCAACACTATACCTTAAACACTAATCCCTCAACCCTCAACCCTAAACCTTATCCCTAAACCCTAATCCCTCAACCCTCAACCCTAATCCATCATCCCTCAACCCTAAATGCTATCCCTATTCCTAAACCCTCAACAGACTCAATACTATACCTTAAACTCTAATCCCTTATCCCTAAACCCTCCAACCCTATCCCTAATCCTTATACCCTCCACACTCTACTTTAACCCTAATTCCTTGACCCTCAACCCTTAACTCTAATCCCTCGACCTTCAACCCTAACCCTAAACCCTAAACCCTCAACATCAAATTCTAATCCCTCAACCCTTCACTCTAATCCCTCAACCCTAAACCCTATCCCTAAACCCTCAACACTATACCTTAAACCCTAATCCCTCAACCCTAACCCTAAACCTTGTCCCTAAACCCTAATGCCTCAACCCTCAACCCTAATATGTCATCTGTCATCCCTCAACTCTAATCCCTCATTCCTAAACCCTAAATGCTATCCCTATTCCTAGACCCTCAATAGGCTCGATACTATACCTTAAACCCTAATCCCTCTACCCTCGACACTCTTATTTAACCCTAATCCCTTGACCATTAAGCCTATCCCTCAACCTCAACCCTCAACCCTCAACCCTCAACTCTCAACATTAAACCCTAATTCATCAACCCTAAACCCTAATCCCTCAAACCTAAACCCTATCCCTAAACCATCAACTCTCAACACTAATCCTTAAACCCTAATCCCTCAACCCTCAACCCTAAACCTCATCCCTAAACCCTAATCCCTCAACCCTCAACCCTAATCCCTCATCCCTCAACTCTAATCCCTCATCCATAAACCCTAAATGCTATCCCTATTCCTAAACCCTCAACAAACTCGATACTATACCTTAAACTCTAATCCCTTATCCCTAAACCCTCCAACCCTATCCCTAATCCTTACACCCTCCACACTCTACTTTAACCCTAATCCCTTGAACCTCAACCCTATCCCTAAACCCTTGACCCTCGAACCTCAACCCTCGACCCTCGACGTCAAACCCTATTCCCTCAACCCTTAACTCTGATCCCTCATCTCTCAACCCTAACCCTAAACCCTCAACCCTCAACATCAAATCCTAATCCCTCAACCCTAAACCCTATCCCTAAACCCTCAACACTATACCTTAAACCCTAATCCCTCAGCCCGCAACCCTAAACCTTATCCCTAAACCCTAATACCTCAACCCTCAACCCTAATCCCTCATCCCTCAACTCTAATCCCTCATCCCTAAACCCTAAATGCTATCCCTATTCCTACACCCTCAACAGAATCGATACTATACCTTAAACCCTAATCCCTTATCCCTAAACCCTCAAACACTATCCCTAATCCTTATACCCTCCACACTCTACTTTAACCCTAATTCCTCGACCCTCAACCCTATCCCTAAACCCTTGACCCTCGAACCTCATCCCTCAACCCTCAACATCAAACCCTAATCCCTCAACCCTTAACTCTGATCCCTCGACCCTCAACACTATACCTTAAACCCTAATCCCTATCCCTCAACCCTTAACCTTTAAAACTTAAAACCTATCCCTACACCCTCAACACTTGACACTATATCTTAAGCCTTAAACCCTCATCCCTAAAGCCTCAACCCTCAATCCTTAAACCTTCAACCCTAAACCCTATCCCTAATCCCTCTACCCTCGACACTCTAACCCTAACCTCAACATTAAATGCTAATCCGTCAACCCTAAACCCTAATCCTAAACCCTCAACCCTTAACCCTCAACACTATACCTTAAACCCTAATCGCTCAACCCTCAACCCTAAACCTTATCCCTAAACCCTAATCCCTCAACCCTCAACCCTAATCCATCATCCCTCAACTATAATCCCTTATCCCTACTCCCTAAATGCTATCCCTATTCTTAAACCCTCAATAGACTCGATACTATACCTTAAACCCTAATCCCTTATCCCTAAACCCTCCAACCCTATCCCTAATCCTTACACCCTCCACACTCTACTTTAACCCTAATCCCTCGACCCTAAACCCTATCCCTAAACCCTTGACCCTTGAACCTCAACCCTCAACCCTCAATGTCAAACCCTAATCCCTCAACCCTTAACTTTGATCCCTCGACCCTCAACCCTATCCCTAAACCCTAAACCCTCAACCGTAATCTGTCATCCCTCATCCCTAAACCTTAAATGCTATCCCTATTCCTCGACCCTCAACGGGCTCGATACTATACCTTAAACGCTAATCCCTTATCCCTAAACCCTCCAGCTCTATCCCTTATCCCTTAACCCTCGTGATTAATAGCCTTGAACGTAAAAAAATTTGTGTGGGACATAACGCAAGCGTGTTATAACGCGCTCGCATTATGTCAAACATGACAAAAGACAGATTTGCGGGAAAGAAAAATGCATTGCAAAACATAACGCGAGCGCGTTATAATGCACTCGCGTTATTTCTTGCTTTGGGAATCCCAAGCCTTGGGCTTGGGATTTGCTTTGGATTTCCAACCCAAAGGCTTGGAGTGCCTTATGAACAGTCACAGACGTGTTTTTCTATATTCTTCAAAATTTCACATAATTTCGTTCATGCTAACCCTCAGATTTGCACATGTTTCAAGGTTGAACAAATCGAACACATGGGTAATGTTAGGCTTTCTCTTAGCTATTTGACGATGTGATTTTTTTTACATTTTAACAATGTTAAGCCTTTCATCTTTAATTTCTTTTGTTTGTGTGTCCATTTTTAGGCAAAAACCACTGTTTGGTCTTTTTTTCATTGTAAAATAACTATTCATTCAAATTTCAAAAAAATTACATATTTAGAAACTAGACTCCATTCTAAAAATATTAAAAAAATAAAAAAATGATTTTCAATTAGTTTTCAAAATTTATAGGGGTAGCACGGCCAAAATTCTATTTTTTAGGATGTGTCCACTTTAAAAATTAGTAAAAAATTAAATATTCATCAAAAAATTATTAGAAAAATTGGGCATAAACTACATGCTATTAGCTAATTTCTCACCAAAGAGATTTTAAAAATACCAAAAAAAAGTTGACCTTTTGAGGGAGCCACAAAACATGCTATGTTATGTTTTTTTGACAGAAACAACACCAATTTCTGTGGCTCCCTCTTTTGAACCCCTTAATCTATGCCATTTTCAAAACAACATAGTAGTTTAGAAAGTAGACTCGGAGCACTATGAACATTGTTTTGGTTGCATCTCCAAATTTTGAGTGTAACTATGCTCAATTTCTCATCCAAGGCCAGTATTTCCTGATTTCAGAAAAAAAGTGGCCACTTAAGACCCCTTTTTGGCCCCCCATCTTCTTGCACTTACCCTAAAGCAATCTTAAAAATAGCAACATGCATCTATCTATCAAAATCAGTAAATGCTTTTCATAGCGAAACCTGAAATAACAAAACAGTGGTTCTAGCCTTCTGCCTTGGTGGTGAGAGTGGGCCCTCGCTCCACATCTTTGGGACTGAAGGCTACAATAGGGAATTAGCACAAAAAAATAAGATCACAATGAAATTTGGTCCAATTGCATTTGCTTTTCATTCATGAAAAATATTGATATCAAAGAAAACTAAGATTACCGAGAATCAAAATAATCCAATCATTGTATATCTTTTCTACTATTTCTATAAGTATATATAAAATGAGTGATGACATATCACTTATCTTTATCTACCAGTTCTTCTATGAGACAACATCCATCTCTTTATTATACTAGCAGTCTAACTATGGAAAAATAACCATGCAATAAAAGTAGATTGAGTGGAACAGAAGTCCACTCAGAATTCTAAGTTTGAGTCTTAATATATTTGGGTAGTGAGGCCCTGAAAATATGGATATTGAATCAGTTTTATCTGTAACTCATGAAAAAACTTTAAAAAGATAAAAACTCCAGTAGTTAACTAAAGATGACCCTTCACCACTCAGGTGATGATTTGAGTGAAATGAGGGGTATTACGATCACTGCTGAAAGTGCCTAATCGACAGCTTATGCTGGAAATGTGCCTTGCTCTCAGGAGGTGCCGAAGATATTTGTCCCTATTTGCAGCTTCAGAGATATGTCTGTAACTCTGGAGATACCATTGTGGCCTTCTTGTTCAACTCCAGAGATGCTCCAGACTCCCGTCCAGCTCCAGAGAGGCTTTTCTCTTTACTTCAAAACTTCTGGTGTCATGGTATTCTAGTATTGTCTCTGGAGATCATTGAAGAC
This sequence comes from Cunninghamia lanceolata, assembly GCA_027924645.1. Taxonomy (NCBI): domain Eukaryota; kingdom Viridiplantae; phylum Streptophyta; class Pinopsida; order Cupressales; family Cupressaceae; genus Cunninghamia; species Cunninghamia lanceolata. The sequence continues at coordinate 2,681,229 of BSBN01000244.1, forward strand.
TACCTCCGGAGATGCACAAAATTACCGTTCCAAGCATCTACACCTGTTAATTCAAAAAGAAAGAAGTTTTCTGCATTTTTCCATCAATTCCATGCACATTAGTCCTTTAATTAGAAATTATGATCGTAAGTAATTTATCTTCAATTAATCATCATCTAGAACAATCTTGCTAGCCTATTCAGGTGCAGACATTAAGAAAGATGGGATTAGGAAGGAGAAAAAGAGAGGTAAAAAGATGTATTTCATGGGTGCTACTTGACACTCATTAGGCATGTTCAAAGGATGATTTGCCCTTATGAAAAATTGACATAATTATCAATTTGACAACAAGACATGAAATTTTATCACTCATGGATAGATTTTTAGGATATAACTAGATTTGTATAGCACCAAAAGACTAACACAAAATAGCTTTCACATGACCATGGGGTATATAGTGTTGGCAAGTTATGTTGTTTGGGTGTAGGAACGCTGGGGCATCCTACCAAAGGGCAATGACTGTGATATTCCATGACATGATACACAAAGCAATGGAAGACTATGTTGATGATATCCTAGGAAAGTCAAGAACAAGAGAAACACCCCTGCAAGTTTTGAAAAAAATCTTTGACCATTTGGAACAATACAACTTACAGCTTAACCCCAAAAAGTGTGTCTTTAGGGTTACATCTGGAAAATTATTAGGCTACATTGTTTCCAGAAGAGGCATTAAAGTGGACCCTGCAAAAGTCAAAGCTATAGTCAACAAGCCTCCACCAATGAATTTGAAACAACTACGTAGCGTTTAAAGGGAAATTGTAAGCAATTAGATGGTTTATTGCACAACTGGCCGATAAGTGTCATCCATTTTCACATCTACAAAAAAATGTAGCATTCCATTGGGATGAAAAGTGTCAATAAGCATTTTATCAACTAAAGGAATACCTTTCTTCTCCTCCAGTGCTCATGCTTCTTAATTCAGATCAACCCCTACTATTGTACATCTCAACAACATCAGCAACACTAGGGGTTCTTTTAGTACAACATGATGAGACTAGAAAAGAATGAGCAATATGTTAGAAATGACGATTGTTTAAATACATTGTTGATTACAAATTTGGAGTAGAATGATAGTCAAATAAGCTTGTACATATAGGTGACATAATTCAAGAGTCACTCTAGGAGTGTCCAAAACAAGGTGGTTAGTTTGTTCCTCCAAATGTGGAGAGAACATGCCACATACCTCCACATACCTTGGAGGAGTTTTGGAAAATTATCCAAGTCATCTCATAAAGCCACCTAAGATGACTTATGACATGTGTAGATAATAACATGCATAGTTACTTAAATAAGTAATTAAATATCTATACTAATACCCCCCCTTAAGCTTAGCTTAGGTGAGTACAAAGAAGGATGGGTCTTGACAACTGAACTCCCACTGTCCATCCTTCAGTGGGTGGGCATGCCAGGGATTGATGTTCACTTCACTCCAACTATTACCGAGAGGGAGTAATGCTCACCTACGACACGAATTTCCTTGGGACACGAATGGGTGGGAGGTCTATAATTCCCTCCCACCCGGGTGGGAGTATAGATAGTAGGCAGTAGGCACTTCATTAAGCCTATAGAAGAGTAGGCACTCACCACCTATGGAATCAACTATAACTAGTGGGATTTGATCCAGCTACCCACCAGAGAACTATAATGGGTCAGTGGTGAGCTCCTAATTTCTCACTTTTACTTTATAATATTGCTGCCAACTTTCTCAGTATAATTATTAGAGGGGGGTGAGCTCCTAATTTCTCGATTCAATAATTATAGATAGGTTGTCACCGTCTCTTTATAATAGTGGACTTCGTTGGAGGAGGGAAGTAATATGCGTAGTTATCAGTAGCAATAGATCCAGCAGTGGATCCCGCAGCTACTGTAGATTATTATTGTAAAGAACAAGATCCAACAAAGTAAGACCTTCATGATCATGATCCAGTTCGTGCCTAAGATTCAGAACCTATAGGTCCATAGCCCTTAGTATTCCTTCCATATCGAGATCGATAGCTAGCATCTGAGCAAGCCTCGCCCTGTTCTAAAGGGCATCCCTCCTAGTTTGAGAGCCAGCACCTTGCCTAGCATCTCTTCCAACCCTAGCGTACCTTTTTTATCCAGTAATCAAGATAGAGAGTCGAAGACAGCAGCACCAACCAAAGTAGTGCCTGTAGCTTACCTAGTAGACCTAGTAGCATCAGTAGCATAGGTAGCATAGCTAGGTACAGGGGTATAGGCTAAAGTATCAGGAGCAAAGGCATAGGTTGGTGTTGCAAGTATGGGCCTAACCGGTGTTGTCATTGATGTCAACATACTCATGTTGCATTAGTGAGAAGGATTAGATAAGCTGTGTGCTGATATTGAGAGAATAAGTCTCAATCAAGAACACTGAAGAACAATGATGACAAGAAGGAAAAAGTCCTCAATAGGTTGAGGATCAGAGGATGCGGTTTAAAGGGTTTGTATATATAAGTCTTGAGATGCTCCAGTCAAGATTTCAGAGGTCCACATGAAGATCTGAAGAAGTTATGGTTGCTCAAGTAGAGCCGGTTCCGGCAAGTGTTTAGAGGTGATAGAGGGCCACAAAAAGGTCCGGTGAGATCCGCACTTCATCATCCTACTAGAATTCTTCTCTCCTTCATCTGGAGCTACAAGAACATAGTTTGTCATCACTGTCACAAATGAATAGGAACTTCCAGACCTTCAACCCACGAACTAATCTAGTTGATACTTCACAGGGATGTCCTCAACACTTCCTCAGATCCGTAGAATGGGATAATGAAATACCAGATCTCACCGGACCTTTCTATGGCCCTCTATCACCTCTGAACACCTGCTAGAACCAGTTTTACTTGAGCGACCATAACTTCTTCAGATCTTCATGTGGACCTTTGAAATCTTGACTGGAGCATCTCAAGACTTATATATACAAACCCTTTAAACTGCATCCTTTGATCCTCAACCTATTGAGGACTTTTTCCTTCTTGTCATCACTATTCTTCACTGTTCCTGATTAAGACTTATTCTCTTAATATCCTCAGCACACAGCTTATCTAATCCTTCTCACTACTGCAACATGAGTATGTTGACATCAATGACAACACCAGTTAGGCCCATTAAAGGGGGAGATTGTTGCAAGTATGGACCTAACCAATGTTGTCATTGATGTCAACATACTCATGTTGCATTAGTGAGAAGGATTAGATAAGCTGTGTGCTGAGGATATTGAGAGAATAAGTCTCAATTAGGAATAGTGAAGAACAGTGATGACAAGAAGGAAAAAGTCCTCAATAGGTTGAGGATCAGAGGATGCAGTTTAAAGGGTTTGTATATATAAGTCTTGAGATGCTCTAGTCAATATTTCAGAGGTCCGCATGAAGATCTAAAGAAGTTATGGTCGCTCAAGTAGAACTGGTTCTGGTAGGTGTTCAGAGGCGACAGAGGGCCACAAAAAGGTCTAGTAAGATCTGGTATTTCATTATCCCATTCTGCAGATCTGAGGAAGTGTTGAGGACATCCCTGTGAAGTATCAACTAGATTAGTTCATGGGTTGAAGATCCAGAAGTTCCTATTCATTTGTGACAGTGATGACAGATTGTGTTCTTGTAGCTCTGGATGAAGGAGAGAAGAATTCCAGTAGGATGATGAAGTGTGGATGTTTTTGGTGATTCAGGGAAGGTTATGATGATCGTTGGATCATATCCAATTAATGTTGGTGGTCTGTATTGAGGTTAGAGTTTACATTTGAAGAATAACCATAGATATTGGTGTTCTTGAGACTGGCCGACTGGATGTATTACACATCTTGCGAATGATCTTGTAGGTGTTTGCCGACTTAGATGATTGTTCCTAAGTCGATGCCTTATATAAATAAGGGATTGTGGATTCATTTTGAAGTGTGTCTTGCAGTGATGAGTGTGTGGTAGCGAAGAGAAGTGCGAAAGGCAGAGCAGAAGTATTGGGCTTAAATGGAACTGATTCAAGCATGTTGAAGATGCTATTCTCCAGTTCATAAAGGTGACACTTATTCCTTTGTAGATAATGTGTCTCTTGTAGGCAGTGAACCTCTTGTGAGCATTGTGCTCAGGGAGTGAGCCCTAATTGGAATGTGCCATTTTGTTCTTTCTATTCTTCTAATAGAGAATACTTTCTTGGGTTAATCACCCCGTGGTTTTTTCCCTTAATCGGGTTTTCCATGTCAAAATCTTGGTGTCATATGTGTTGTTATGTTTCTGCTTCTGATTTAAGGCTTTATGGTTCATGATTAATATTATGCTAATAACTAAAGAGGATTCAAGTGTTTAAATAAGGGAAAGTTTCGCACAACTGATTCATCCCCCCTCTCAGTTGTATGCCCTAAGTCTAACAGTTGGGACATAAGAAAAGGTGGTAGAAGCAGCAGTTACAGGTCTAGATCGAGACTCAGAAGCACCAGAAGCAACACCAGTAGCAAAGCTACTAGCAGCACCACCAATTGAAATAGCACCAACAGTAGCAGAGGTCACAACTATAGCTTCTTTTGGTGCATCAGTCGATCCTGTCGCTTAAGTTGTTGATGCAGAGGTTGAAGCAGCCCTCTATCTATATGGGATTCAGTTGCCCCTTAAAATTCTATGGGTAGGAGCAGATCCAACCCTACTATTCTAAAGGGATCCAGCTTATCCAGCACTACCAATAGCAGATCCCCCTTCAAATTATATGGACAATTGTAGATCTACATATGCAAATGCATATATAGTAACAGGACCCGCGGAGGCGTAGGTAGTTTCAGATTCACCAGCAAAGGGAGGATCAGCAGATCGAGTTGCAAGGCTGTTAGTAGCAAATGGAGATCACCTTAGCCTCAGCCTTATAAATAGTAGGGGTAGGGGTAGGGCAGTTCTATTTTGATAGAAAATCCAAAGCCATTCATTGAAGTTCCAGATCCTCCAGTCAGTATCAAAGCAAGCATAGGCAAAGGTAGCATCCTAGAGCTAGTTACAAAACCAATTGATCAAGTTAATGTAGTAGCAGTTTATAAGCAGGAAGAGAGATGGTTGCCTCACCCAATTCTATGGGAATTGGATCTAGTAAGTGACAGATCTAGAGTAATTAGCAACAGTTTCCATCTCTAATGAACCGGTATTGCCCCATATATCACGCGGTTACCGCAGTTCAACGGTGTACGGAAGTGTCATTTCAATGGGCCTATGGAACCAGCCTATAATCACAGGGGGAGAGAGCCTTCATGCCACAGTCACTTGCCTATCTATGCCAGTCATTGATGATTATTCCCGAGCCCCAGTGATGGGTCAATCCGTAATGAATGTAAACTACAATATTGAATGTCTCGCCAACAACATAAATCACTCACTTATGGCACGGGAAGCATCCTTACGTGCATCCTTTCTAGGTTCATAAGTAGATCCTCTAGTTGCAGAGGAATAAACAATTTACCCAGAACTAGGAGCCCCCCTCCTTTCTATAGTTTTCTATGGGCAGTTTGAGTTTGAGTTCCCTATTCAGTTCTTGTTTGAGCAAATCGAGATAGAGTTCCAGGTGAATATCCAAATCCACCATCATCGTATCGCTTAGTTACTACTTTATCACCACCACCTCACCTAGCATACCTTACTAATATACTTTAGTAAGCATCCGAGTTGGTTTACTGCCCAATGAAAGTAGTACCCCCTACAATGAGGTTAGGGTGGGTGGGAGGAGATGGGGCAGGGTGATCCACTAGCACCACCACCAATAGCAGGAGTTTCGGCATCAATGGCGGAGATAGTTGCATATCTAGTTCCATACTAAGTAGCATCTCCCTGACATATAATGGGGTGAGGGCTGGTTAATGTCTTTGTGTATAGATACATGGGTTTCTACACATCCTCTACTGTTCCGGGAGTAGATTCACTCGTTGTGAATTATCCAGACCCAGGTCCAGATACATTTCGAGATCGAGATGGAGACCCATGGCCAATTGTTGGAGATCGAGAAGACCTAGTGGCTAAACCCCATTGACCTAACACTAATTGATCTTGAATCAGTGCCTTAGAATAGTAGGGCCCAGTAGATTCATATGCAGGGGTGGTAGGAGTCAAACCAAACAAAATAGCATAGACAGTCGCTTGGTCAAAGGCATCAGAGACAGAGGTTTCATAAGTAGTAGTTGACTCAGTAGTTTCAACACCTCTGTTCATGCAGGAAAGCACTATATTCTGGCTAACTACACACACTATCAATTAGCACCCTACAATTTTATGGGCAGTACAACAGCAATAGCCATGCCCTAAGCCCGGATGGGAAGTGCACCGCTCTTATATGTCATAGTTACACGGTTAGGCCTGCAAGATTGCCTGTAAGTTTCTTAAATGTTTCTAAATGTTTCTAAATGTTTCTAAAAGTTTCAGTGGAAGGTGCCTGCAAGATTGCCTGTAAGTTTCTTAAAGTTACACGGGAGGTGCCACGTGTCCCATATAATTTCTGTGGAGTGCGCCAAGTGTCGACATCCGTAAGTTCCTTCTTTTGTTTCATTGCTAAGTAAAGACTGTTGGTGGGCCCCGGTAATGTTTCTAAAGTTTCAGCAGAGCGCGACATGTGTCACCATCCGTGTGAACCCTATGAGTCTTAAATGTTTCTAAAGTTTGTCAAAGTTCAGCAGAAGCCACCACGTGTCATCTTCCATAGAACTCACTAAAGGTATCTACAGTCTCTCAAGTGCAGCAGAAGCTGCCACGTATCACTTGCTAAGTGCAGCGGAAAGCGCCACCTGTCCATGTTCCTTTTTTTGAAGCTGCTCAGGCATGGAGTGTTGTGGGTCCCATTTTTGGTAATCAATTAAGCTTTAGCGCAACGGACCATGACAGATGTCAAAGCTAGAGCACTCCTGATATAGAGACACAGTAAAGACTCTAAGTAAAGCAGAAATCACCACGTATCTCAAGAAAGTGCCGCGGACGCTGCCAAGTGTCATTTTCTAGTGCTCCCTGAATAATGAAGCAGTTTTTCAATTAAGGCACGCAGAAGATGCCATCTATCTTAAGGGTTTTGTTTCTCATTGCAGCGAAGAATGCCATGTGCTAGTTTCCTATTGTTCTAAAAAGATGAAGGAGTTTCAAGAAAGGGGTGCGTATGCGCGCCAGCAGTCCCAAGGGTTTATAGTCGCAAAGACTATTAGAAACTACCAGGTGTCCCTACCTGATTCTGAGTGTGGGGAGTTACATGTATCTATTTCAGCCAATGAATTTGAAGGGGGCTAACCGTTTCAGATCTGAAATATATTTTCTGTCAGACACTTTCAACAGTCCCAGTTCGGTTAGGCCGTTGAGATTTGATCGTGCAGGCAATCTTTGAGCTAGTTCTATGCTATAAATATGGGTTCAAATCGTAGTTTAAAATATAATAGAGATATAGAGGTTTTTCTGCATCACAGATTGTTATCAGAGATTTAAGAGAAGTTTGAAGATCTTTTGTAGTGACTAGTGATATCATTTGCCTTTGTTTTGTTTTCTTGATTCAGAAAGTTTGTATAACTGTGCATACATTAGTGCCTTTTATGTGACTGGAAAATTAATAAGAAGACTGAGTTTTGTGTCTTCGCTGATATTTTCTGTGTTATTGCAAAATCTTCTAAGTTGTGAGCCTTTGATTCTATTTGTTTGTCATCTTTTACATTGATCATGCATTATTTGCAATTTAATGTAACTGAATCCTGAAGATAGCTTCATTGTGCTTAGTGTTAAGAAACAAAATCACATTCAGGTGCATCACCATAGTTTAGTTTTCTTTTAGTTGTATTTGTGATTCTGTTTAATTCTATCCCTTTTCCCAAAACACTTTTGAGATAAAGAAGAGCCAGCTTCTTTAAAATCTGGAGGTTGTTTCAGGTCGCAAGTCCCACATACCTGAAACTTCCCATGTTGGTGTTGGAAAGAGTGCAATTCTAAGCATCAACAGTTTTTGGCACGCCCGGTGGGACAATTCTTGAAGTTCCTTTTCAAGACTGTATGAACCAGAGAGCTACAAGGAGTCAGAGTTGTGGACCAGTAACAAGGGCTCAATCTGCTATGAACCCAGGTATTCTTTTATCACCATTGATAACTAATTCAAGTAGAAGGGTCAATTAGTTTACAGCAACACCAAGAGGAAATATGGGAGCACCCATAGCCCCAAGGAATTATGCAAATTGGAATAGTGGCAGTGCTCTAATCCTCTCAGTACCACTAGCCACTTGGGATCCTATTCTAGCAAATGCCCTGAAGGCTCTGCCTAAGTTCAGTGGGGAAGATTTCAAAACACCTGAAGAACATTTACAGGATGTATCAGATGTTTGTGCAATACATGTGATCACATAGCAGAATGTGGCTATAAGATTGTTAGCAGCTTCTTTTAAGGGGAAGGCTCTAGACTGGTACAGATCTTTCACCCCAAATACAATATCTACATGGGATCAGCTGGGAGATACTTTATTTGGAAGATTTAAAGAAAAGGGTGATAAATCTTCTTTGTTACAACAATTGATTACTATCAAAAGGGTACCACAAGAAGCAATGATTGACTTCAATTCAAGGTTTCAAAAGACTTGGGAAAGAATTCCTGCTACAGCAAGACCATTACCAGGTATGGCTATAGTGTTTTATCTTAAAGCCCTAAATTTAGATATATCAGTAATGATTCAGTCACTTGGAGGCCAGACTCTGCCAGAAGCCTATGACTATGCAGTCAGAGCTGAAAATAATTTGATAGATGCTAGAAAATTGCCCCCAAGGCCCCCCATGCCTATGTTTCCAGAGATTACCCTACCATTGCTTCAAGAAGCCCCTAACCCCATAACCCCACCGGTGTCCATGTATACGTTTCCCCAACAACCTACTAAAGCTGCTGTCCCTGCCCAATCCTCTGAAATGGATGATGTCAAGAACATCCTAAGAATATTTTCTAATGAAATAATTAACCTAAAAAGACAGCAGAATCCTTATCCCAGACCCCAATATCAAGGCTATCAAGGGAATAGACCTCCTCCATAGCCAAATCAGTATCAGGGTCCCCAAAGGCAAACTAACCCTCAGCCATCAAACCAATTAGTTACAATTCCTACACCCTTGTAGACTGTTCCTCCCAATCCAAATAGAGAGATTGTCCTAGGGCAGAATAATTATGCAGATGGCACCAATGCCTGGTGTTTCCCTTGTAATAATGCACATATGCCTAGAGATTGTCCTAGGGGTAATCTACAGCAAAAGATAGCAGAGCAAAGAAGAGTGGATGGACAATTTGCTAATACTTCTGACACTCAACCCTACCAATCCCCTGGTATGTAAAATTTAGTCCTAGTGGCTCAGATGCAAGGAATGTCCTTACAGCAAGAAGATGAAATAGCCCCTGAGCATGCTTTATTCTCATGGATTGAAGATGAAGAGTCAGTATTCTTAAATGAAGCTTCAACTTCTAAAAAGCCTTTGATACAATCAAACTACTATACTAGAGCTAAGAGAAGGATGATGGAACAGCCTGGAGTCACAATAATGAAATTATGGGAATCCCTCCATTTCAGGATCATCAAAATACAGCTACTAGACAAGAAATACCTCAGCCAGTGCAGAACCAAGCAGTTTCTGGACAATTTCAAGAAAAAGTAAGGTACCCTTATTATCCAAGGACCCAAACACTAGGACCTGTGAATGTGGTGGATTAGCTAAAGAGGACCCCAACCCACATATCAATATGGGACATGTTAGCTATTCTTGAGCAAAAGACACTATTGCAAGAAGCTCTACAGGGTCAAGCAGTGCCTAAACATACTAATACCAAAGGAGGACCTACTGATAAAGAAAAGCTCAAAGACACTATTCCTCTGTAGATAATAGCTCTTCTGAACAATGCACCAGAGGTAAGTAAATCCAAGCCAGATCCCTTTTATTTAACTTTAATAGTTGGGAAGAAACTATTGCACAATGCAATGATAGACTCTGGGGCTAGTACCACAGTGATGCCAAAGCAAATAGCAGATGCTTTGAAAATAAAATATGAGCCACTTACAAAAGGAGTTATGCAGTTAGATGGGAAGTCTGTGCAAACAATAGGGAAAATTAAACAACTTCCACTATAGCTGTATACCTGTCCCAATATAATTGTAAATCAAGATGTTGTAGTCATAGATATTCCTCCTGTTTTTGGCTTATGCCTATCCAAAGATTTTACAGCCAAGATAGGAGGTTATATGTCACTTGATTGGTCTCACCTCATCCTAAGAACCAAATATGGGACTAAAATGAAGGTACTGTCAGAACCATTGTCAAAGGACCATATAACAAATGAACCAACCCCAAAGTTAGAAGCAGCCCATGCCATGCTAAATAAAGAGGAAAGAGTTTTTGTTGAAGAAATAGGGGATTAGACTGAATATGATCAGCAAGAAGAAGATAACTAGTTGTTAACCATGATGCAGAGTGACCCCTTTGGAAAATATGACTCAACAGGGTTGGGCACTTATGTTATATTTGAAGAAGACCAGGAGATCCCTAATGTCTTAAGAAATGAGCCCTCTCAGACCCAAGAATCCATAAATAACTCAGGAATCTGGACCCTAAATTTTGATGGGGCTAGAAGTAAGAATGGAGCTGGAGCAGGTATTTGTCTTACTGCCCCTGATGGTGAGAAAATTTTGAGAGCTATTCCTTTCCAATTTGCCTATACTAATAATGATGCTGAGTATGAATCTTTAGTGCATGGGCTCATGTTAGCCAAGAAAAGGGGAGTAAAGAATCTGATAGTCAAAGGAGATTTAGAACTAGTGGTGAAACAAATAAGAGAGAAGGCAATAGCCAAAAATGTTAGGATGAGATCCTATAGGCACAGAATTTGGGACTTAATAGAAAATTTTGAAGCCTTCAATATAGAAGTAGTCCCTAGAGCCCAAAATTCTGAGGCAGATAGGATGGCACAAATTGGTTCACAGTTTGATCCAATAACTAATCTAATGGTCAATAATGAGTCAGTCAAAGTTATTGTGAGGCCAACTATCCCAGACAATTATGAAAATTGGCAAGTCTTTGAAAATGATTTTCAAGTACTCTCATTTTTGCAACAGTCAGGAGAATTTGCTGATCAGTTGCAACCCAAAATTAAAGAGGCATATGGTGATCAGATCATTCAACTGAAGTCAAATAAGCTCCTAAAGGACTAATTACCCTGAAAAACTTGTTTGACCCTGAAGATACCAGCCTAGAAAAGAAGAGATTTCAAGCAAACAAAGAAGACTACTCTAAGATTCAGGTTAGTGAGGGGAGAAAATTGAAGGTTGGGAATTCTGCCACTCAATAGGAAAGAAAAAGGTTAATTGATTTATGTGAGAAATATGATAGGGTCATAGCCTAGACCTATGAAGATCTCCATGGTTATGATAGAAATATCATTCAACACACTATAGAGCTGACTGAATGATCTAAACCGGTTAGATAGAAGCAGAGGCCAGTGAACCCTGGGATTGAACCTCTGATGGTGGATGAGTTGCAGAAACTATTAGAATCAAAGATCATTTTCCCAATCAAACACTCAACTTGGGTATCCAACCTAGTACCAGTCAGAAAAAAGAATGGGGACATAAGGCTCTGTGTGGATTTCAGAGATCTAAATAGAACATCCTTGAAGGATCACTACCCCTTGCCCTCTATGGAACAAATTTTATAGACTGTGGCTAGATCAGAGAGATTTTCCTTGCTAGATGGTTTCTCTGGATATAATCAGATTTGATTGGCTGATGAAGACCAACATAAGACTGCTTTCACCACAAAATGGGGAACATTTGCCTATGCAAAGATGCCTTTTGGTCTTTCAAATGCCGAAGCTACATTTCAGAGGGCAATGGATGTAGCATTTGGAGAGATTATCAATAAAATCATTCTAATTTACCTAGATGACCCCACTATTTTCTCTAAAAATGTTGCAGATCATTTTGACCATCTAGAAGCAATTTTTAAGAAATACCAAGATTTTGGAATATCTCTAAATCCTAAGAAATGCATTTTTGCAGTACCTCAAGGTAAACTATTAGGGCATATAGTGTCTAAAGAAGGAGTCTCTATAGATCCAGAGAGAGTCACTGCCATAATGAACCTGTCTCTGCTAGTCAATAAGAAAGCAGTTCAGTCCTTCTTGGGAAAGATTAATTTTGTCAGTAGGTTCATATCAGACTTTGCAGGCCTAATAAGACCAGTAACACTCTTATTGAAGAAAGACCTGGTGTTCAAGTGGACTACAGAAGGAAGACAAGCTTTTGAGGAGGTCAAGAAAGTAATTTTAACAGCCCCAGTACTAAGGAATCCAGATTTCTCTAAGTCTTTTATAATGTATGTCTATGGAGGAGAATTCAGTGTTGCTGTTGTCCTAACACAGAAACATGATCAACAAGAGGGAGAGCATCCAATAGCCTTTGTCTCAAGGACTCTTAGGGAGTATGAAGCCAGGTATAACTTTGTAGAGAAATAGGCATATGCTATGGTAAAAGCCCTCAAGAAATTTAGACACATGGTCACAGGTAATAAGATTCTGATACTAGTGGCTCATTCGAGTGTCAGAGAATACATTATGGAAGGAGAAATCACTGAGAAAAGAGCAAACTAGATAACAAAGATTCTTGAATATGATGTGGAGGTCAGACAACTAAACTTGTCAGAGGCAAGGGTTTGTGCCAGTATATGGTTCAAGATATGGAAAAAATGATAACTGAAGAAACAGAAAAGGAAAATGTATTGAGGATACAAGAAGTTGATCAGAATTCTTGGGTCACAAATAGGATCCAGTTTATGAAACATGGGATTTTCCCAAAAGAGCTCTCTCAGGACAAGAGGAGATACTATAGGCAGCAGGGAGTTTATTTTGTTTTAATTGACCAAGTTCTTTTCAGAAGAAATACTGATGGCATACTTTTAAGATGCATAGAGAAAGGTGAAGCCTAAAGAATACTGCATGAAATGCAGCACGTAGTGTTAGGTGGACACTTTTCTGCAAGAACCACAGCTATAAAGATAAGTCAGGCAGGTTACTTCTAGCCCACTTTATTCACAGACTATTATCAACTGGTCAAAGAATGCCAATCTTGTCAGTATTATGTAGGGAAGAGAAGGAATGCAGCAATGCCCCTTAGTCCTATAATCGTTGATGAACCTTTTGCTCAATGGGGTCTTGACTTCATTGGAATGATCAATCCGGTGTCAAGTATGGGGCACAAATGGATTCTAACTGCCACAGATTATTTTACCAGATGGAGTGAGGCAGTGCCACTAAAAGAAGCAACAGAAAAGGTGATCCTAGACTTTCTGGAGGGTATCACTACTCGCTTTGGGCCTCCTCGTACTATAATTTCAGATAATGCTAAGGCATTTTTAGGGGCAAAAATATCTGACTTTGCACTAAAGTATGGAATCTACCTGAAAACCTCCTCAAATTATTATCCTCAGGGTAATGGTTTGGCAGAATCAACTAACAAGAATCTGATCAGACTTATTAAAAGAATTGGGGTTGACCATCACAAAGAGTGGCATAAATTGCTTAATATAGCACTGTGGGTAGATAGAATTACACCTAAACAAGTGACAAAGATGTCCCCATATGAATTGGTCTATGGTAAACCTACTGTAATACCCCTGAGCTTAGAGATTCCTGCTCTCCAGTTATTAAAATAGATTGAGATTGAAGAAAATGGCCCCATGTAGGTCAGACTTGCTGAGCTCCTAGAAGTTCAAGAAAAGAGGGATTCCGCACATGAATCATTATTGAAACATCAGAAAATAATCAAAGACTTTCGATAAGAAGACTTCAAATCCCCATTTTGAAGTAGGATCAGTTGTTTTGAAATGGGATGAGAGAGCTGCCAAGCCGGGTCGACACAGTAAATTTGAGTCATTATGGACTGGCCCCTATAAAATCTGTTCATGTAAACAGCAGAACTCATTTGAGCTTGAAACAATGGAGGGTGAGCCTGAAGAGATTCCTGTCAATGGGATCTACTTGAAGCATTTCAATTAGATAATTTCTCTTGTGTATTATAGTTAGTTAGTTTCCCCTTTTTTTCATTGTTGCTTTGTTTTTCCCGCTCTTTCTTTGAATAAGTGTTTTATAAACATGTGGCCACAGCTCAAGTCTCTTAAAGTTTTGAAACTCTCGCATTCATTAAGTCTCTCCAATCCCCAAAATTCCCTAAAAGTACTCGTATGCAGCCACTTTTATGACGTGTCTGACACTCTGTCCCACTCAGATCTCTTAAGATTTTATAACGATTTTCTAGTTTTAATGCCATTTATGAGACTTGATGTGTCATTAAAATACCCTAATAACAAGACTTAAAGCTCAAACTGTGTCTCATTTGTTCCTACGACTGCTAGGAAAATTCCATTACCTGCATTTTCAATTCATAGCAAAACCTGTTTCCTAAGTGTGTCTTCCCTGTTGCAAAGCTTCCATCCTTCTTACAAGTTCAACAGTTTCCAGCAAACACAGAGATGGCAGAAGCACACTCTTCACAGCAGGGGCTAGGGATTTACGAGTCTATTGACAAGCTTCTCGCCAGCAAATCATATGCTTCGACCCCTACTCAACCCTTAAGGACCTATCCAAGAACCAGGGTCCCTGAGGTCGGTTATACAGTTGACCCTACTAAAGTGAAGGATTTCGCTGACGGTATTGCAGACCCAGCCCTTCAAAAGCCTGACAAAGCTCTACGAGAAGGGGCACACCAAAGATGTCTCCAGAAGGCCAAGGCTAAACAATTTGAAACATTCAGGATGAGGATATGGACCTCTCAGTTGGCAAAATTCATTGTCCCAAGTGTACATTTATGCCCTGACCTAATTGAGTTATGCGCATAATTGTTTCATGCACCCTCAAGTACCATACAAAAGGGTCCCTTCATGGTGCAAATTACACCAAAGGCTATCAGGGACATGTTTGCCCTATACCATGACAAGACAGCCACATTTCCCACCATTGCCAAAATGCAGAAAACATGGGCAAATGTTAATAATCAATTGAGGTTTCTCAATTCAGAGTTAGAGCTCAGAGATGAAAACACCCAAATGCCAGTGCTACCAACAGGAAGGGCCCAATTTGCACAGGCTAGCCAGGAAGCCCTATCCATGATGGCATTTATCTTCAGAATGAAGGAGGACATTACTGTTTATGATTGGCAAATTGCTATTTTGTTCTGATTGAAGACTGTGGACAAGTCTCAGGAGTTTCGGCTGGACTTCTCAGAGCAGATTGCCTATGCAATGGCCGACCAACTCACCCATTTCAAATCCACAGGGGTTTTCAAGTATTCTTCTTATCTATTTCACCTCATGTTATATCAAAACCCTACCATTTTTTTACAATGTATGCATCTAAATATGTATGACCCAAGTTTCGGTCACAATAGGACCATTCCTGTGTCCGCATGGACACATGTCTTATCCAAAGCATCTGATCCCTATGAATTTTGGGAACTTTTTGTTGCCCCTACTTTTAGTCACCTAAGCCCAGAGCCTATTGAGAATAGATTAACATTAAGTGTCAAGGGCCTCATGGCAAATTCCCCCATTCCCTGTGATTATTTCTTTGGGTCTCACCATACTATCATTAGGGTCCATGGTTTTAATGGAGAGCCAGTGTTGCTACCCAAGGTTTTGACTCCTAGGTTAGCCTTCTTAGAGGTCACCCGGCAAATGTCCGTGGTTGATAATGATTATGGCATTGGGAAGAAGAAAAATAAAATGTATGATATCCCATGGGTGAAGAAAAACATGGCCCTATTAGTCAGAGATGATGAGCACTTGTTGCTGAGAAAGTTAGTTGTCCTAGGTTTCTTTCTGATTGAAGATAAATGGAGATATGACCCAAGCAGTTTCATAACCTTATGGGTCAAGAATAACAATGTTGGTGCCAAAATTGTGCATGAGGGCTGTCCCTTTTGGGAAGACAGAAGGAACCCTAAGGAAGATACTCTTGATTTATATGTAGAACTAACAGATTTGCCCTTTGAGGGACCTAGGCCATGGGAAGTATTTTATAAAAGGGAAAAGGCCTATGACCCTAAGCTCAAAATGGGCACTAGTTTGAAGAAAAATCTATTAAGAGACAGGGAGTGGAAGGTAGATAAAATTGAGGCCTATTGGAAATATAGGTAGGAAATATCTCAGACAACTCACTCTTTTGGCAAGGTTGATACAGATGAGAAATGGGAGTCCATTTGGGACGAATGGCATCCCTCTCCAGTCTCTAGCCCTGATACAAGCAAGATCCATAAAAGGAGTGAGGAGTCTGAAGAAGAACCTGAGTCCACTCATACAGTGCAGGCCCCTGGACAAGCCTCATCTTCAGCCACTGCAACTGTTTGGCCCCAATCTCTCAATGCCATTGAAAAACAAAAGAGTGTGGTATCCTCACCACCCAGAGGGACTCCATCAGTGTCAACCACTGGAGTTTCCAGTTTTGTGCAAACACCAATAGCAGCAGTGGTAAATGTTGAAGAGAAGGAAGTATAGCAGGAAGAAGAAAGGCCAAGGAAACATAAGAAGCTGAAACTTCAGCCTGATTTAGATGAGGAGGTAGAACCTTTACAGCAACAACCATTGAGTACATCTATTGCTCCTTAGGTACATGCTTCTTCTCCTTCTTCTTCTCAGTCTTTTTCTTCTTCCATAGGGGTGGCAATCCCAACTGGCCAAATATTATCCCCTACCACCTCTGCTGTGCCAATTTCCCAATTTTCCCCACCTGTCACTACTCAGGCCATGTCATCATAGGCCACATCATTGCCTCCCTTTTCTCCTTCTTTTCCAAGGAGAATACCTCCTCAGATTCCTCCTAGCCAACATTTGGCTATTCCATATGGCTTGCCACAGGGTCATCCTTTTGCGGGTGGGTATATTGCCTCTCCCCCTACCTTCCAAGCTCAAGCAGACACTGCTAAGAAGGCTAGGGAAGCCTGGATGGATAAAAAGAGGAAGAAAGATAATAAAGCTCAGGTTGTACCACACATGAGGTCACTATTTGACCCAATCCAGCAGCAGCTAACTATGACTCATCTGTCACCAAATGCAGTTAGGCCAAATGAGCAGATGCAACCCCAAGATTATACCATGAGTGTAGTGGCTATGGATATGTCACTTTTCAGACCACAAGATAGGGTTGAATTGCTAAATGAAACCACTTCTGCTGTAGCTACTGACTATTTGAAACTATCAAGGAAGTTGCAGAAGGTGGAGGTTGATCTGGCTTAAGAAAAGGCACATAATGGCACCCTGACTGCAGAACTTAAATTGAAAAATGATGAAATAGAGAGTATCAATAAATAGTTGCAAAATACTATTTCTTGTCAGATTCATCAGGTCACACAGAACCAAAATGCTTCTTTAAAGGAAGAGCTCATCCAGGTGAAGTCTGTAGTGACTACCCTGAAGCAAGAAAAAGCCACATTGCAGAAGAGGCATCAGGATTCCTCTTAATGAGCCACACAGTTCCAACAGCAACTATTGAAGGAACAAAATAATGTTGCTGCCATACAGGCTCAACTTCAGGCCGAGCAACAAATAGCAAAATAGTTGACCCTTGAATTGGCAAATAGGCCACAGAATGCAAGAGTGTTGAACCTAGTTAAGGAGCTATATGCATCAGTGTGGAAAAGAATCTCTGAGGAGATTATCCAGCTCAAACCCTCTTTAACTTTCCTACTACATGCACAGTAATTGTGTGAGAAGGTTGAGACTTCTGTTCAGGCCACTTTGTCCACTATTTCCTTGAGAGTTTCAGATTCTCAACTGCTGCTGAAGAAACTGTATGACACTATTGATGAAACATTATCAGCAGCAGGGATCAGTGACAGAATGATTGCTGCAAAAGGGGTGAATGAGGTTCTCAGTTGCAACTCTGCTACAATTACTTACAAAGAGCTCCTCGATGTGGTCAAGGAGGGGGTAAAAGACATGAAGAAACATATTGAAGATTTGGTGCACTTGGGTTTTCCCTCCCCTTTTCGTGATAGCAACACTGTATTAATGGTTGATGAAATCAAACCTTTGTTGCTAGCTAGACAAAATGACTAGTCAGTTTTCCAGGGTTTAACAGATGCTTCATCAGTATCAGAAGTGGAAGCTGTTTTGATTCCGATGGCCCAGCTCGATTTCCAATTGAAGGTTGTAGTTCATGTCTTGCAGAGTTTTTCACACAAGGACATTATTAACCTTGATTTAGCCTTCCAGGATTTGCAAAACAAACAGGGTCTATCCGATGCTGAATGGTCTGTTTATCAGACAGCCTTGCAGAATCTGTAAAGTTTTGCTCTGTATATACATTTTTGGATTCTTTTTGAGTAGGCTCAAAAGTCCTCGGGGTCGCCAAGAACTGTAGAGTAAAATAATCTACATTTTTTTTTTGAGTTTTAGTTGTGCGAGGTCTCTGTGCGTTTTAGTTTTGACAGTGAGGTTTTTGATATAGAGCGTGGCCACGCGGGGTTTATTTTGTAAATTTTGCCTAAGTCCCAAAGTGTAGCGGAAGCCGCCAAGTGTCAGCAGTCGGGACACATTATAAAGTTTCTCAAAGTGGCGCGGAGAGTGCCACGTATCTTTTGCATTGAGGTGGAGTGCACCAAGTGTCGGCATCCATTTCTGTTTCTCTAAGTTTCGAAAGCCCCTTTTATGTTACAAAAGTGAGTCTGGTGGGCCCCATTTTTAATGTTTCTAAAAGTTTCAGTGGAAGGCGCCAAGTGGCAGATGCGGAGAGTTTCTTAAAAGTTTCTTAAAGTTACATGGGAGGTGCCGCGTGTCCCATATAATTTCTATGGAGTGCGCCAAGTGTCGACATCCGTAAGTTCCTTCTTTTGTTTCATTGCTAAGTAAAGACTGTTGGTGGGCCCCGGTAATGTTTCTAAAGTTTTAGCGAAGTGTGACATGTGTCACCATCCACGTGAACCCTATGAGTCTTAAATGTTTCTAAAGTTTGTCAAAGTTCAGCAGAAGCTGCCACATGTCATCTTCTGCACAACTCACTAAAGGTATCTACAGTCTCTCAAGTGCAGCAGAAGCTGCCACGTATCACTTGCTAAGTGCAGTGGAAAGCGCCACCTGTCCCTATTCCTTTTTTTGAAGCTGCTCGGGCATGGAGTGTTGTGGGTCCCATTTTTGGTAATCAATTAAGCTTCAGCGCAGTGGACTGTGACAGATGTCAACGCTGGAGCACTCCTAATATAGAGACACAGTAAAGACTAAGTAAAGCAGAAATCGCCACATATCTCAAGAAAGTGCCACGGATGCTGCCAAGTGTCATTTTCTAGTGCTCCCTGAATAATGAAGCAGTTTTTCAATTAAGGCACGCGGAAGATACCATCTATCTTAAGGGTTTTGTTTCTCATTGCAGCGGAGAATACCACGTGCTAGTTTCCTATTGTTTCGGAAAGATGAAGGAGTTTCAAGAAAGGGGTGTGTATGCGCGCCAGCAGTCCCAAGGGTTTATAGTCTCAAAGACTATCAGAAACTACCAGGTGTCCCTACCTGATTCTAAATGCAGGGAGTTACATGTATCTATTTCAGCCAATGAATTTGAAGGGGGCTAACCGTTTCAGATCTGAAATATATTTTCTGTCAGACACTTTCAACAGTCCCAGTTCGGTTAGGCCGTTGAGATTTGATCGTGCAGGCAATCTTTGAGCTAGTTCTATGCTATAAATATGGGTTCAAATCGTAGTTTAAAATATAATAGAGATATAGAGGTTTTTCTGCATCACAGATTGTTATCAGAGATTTAAGAGAAGTTTGAAGATCTTTTGTAGTGACTAGTGATATCATTTGCCTTTGTTTTGTTTTCTTGATTCAGAAAGTTTGTATAACTGTGCATACATTAGTGCCTTTTATGTGACTGGAAAATTAATAAGAAGACTGAGTTTTGTGTCTTCGCTGATATTTTCTGTGTTATTGCAAAATCTTCTAAGTTGTGAGCCTTTGATTCTATTTGTTTTTCATCTTTTACATTGATCATGCATTATTTGCAATTTAATGTAACTGAATCCTGAAGATAGCTTCATTGTGCTTAGTGTTAAGAAACAAAATCACATTCAGGTGCATCGCCATAGTTTAGTTTTCTTTCAGTTGCATTTGTGATTCTATTTAATTCTATCCCTTTTCCCAAAACACTTTTAAGATAAAGAAGAGCCAACTTCTTTACAATCTGGAGGTCGTTTCAGGTCACAAGTCCCACATACCTGAAACTTCCCATGTTGGTGTTGGAAAGAGTGCAATTCTAAGCATCAACAACTACTATTGCTTTCACTCAGGCAACAACTACTAAAGCCCCCTCCAATTATAGTTGGTGCCTTTGCTTCTATGGGATCATTTACAGGTCTCTGAATGCTGAACAACTGCTCCAAATGATGTCCTACTAGAAAGAATCTATGGATGCTCTCTGGGAAGTGTCTCTAGAATCTCATGTAGAAAAGGAGAAAGAACAATTGATAGAAAGAATCTCTAGGTGCTCACTTATGAAGTGTCTCTAGAATTTCATGTAGCAAGAGATGTAGGTACTATCAGAAGAGTAAGATGAGCCTGTTGTAAAGAATTACCAGAAGTTCATGAAGAAGCACCCTTCATAGATGGACCATGGGTGCAAATAGGCCATGGGCCTTTTCCAAGGCTCACATGGTTGGGCACATAGGCCTTTAAAGCCCTTTCATGCCTTTACGCAGGCTAGGCTATGAGCCTTCATCTACATAGGCCACAAACCTCATTGTTTATATAGGTCGTGAAAGGCCTTTTCACATATGCCACACATCTTTCCTTCTCAGTCCCCTTAAGCTTTGGATCCCTTCTCTACAAACATAGAGACTATAAATCAACCCTCTTTTTGTAGGCACACTTCCACAAAAACACAATTGCTCATAAACAGAGACACAAATGCTCACAAATAGAGGCACAATTAATTGCATATGTAATGCAAACAATAATAAAATATAGAGGAATTTGAACCATCATTGAAATGTAGAGTGGCTCTAGTGTTGAAATGATGGAAAAGCCATGAACTAGATTAAAAAAATTCCAAGAATGACAAATTTCACCCAGATATGAGCCAAATCTGCTAACGAAAACTTGTAAAATGTCAAATTTTCAAAACAAATTGCATTTTTACAAAACAAATTGTCAAATATAGGATTTATGCCTCCAAATGAACCAACAAGTTAATTAGCATATCTTTGATACCATGTTATAAATGAGGATTGACTAAATGCATTGTTGATTACAAATTTGGAGTAGATTGATAGTCAAATAAGGTTGTACATATAGGTGACAGAATTTGAGTCACTCTAGGAGTGTCCAACACAAGGTGGTTAGTTTGTTCCTCCAAATATGGAAGGAACATGCCACATACCTTGGATGAGTTTTGACAAACTCTCCAAGTCATCTCATAAAGCCATGGTCTAAGATGACTTATGACATGTGTAGATAATAACATGCATAATTACTTAAATAAGTAATTAAATATCTACAATAACACAATATACTACATCAGTAGAATTTTAGTGGGATATGAGCACAATGACACTCCCATGGAATGAGCATGCCTAGCAGTTGTCTTTAATGCTAAAAAACTAAGACATTACATGCTTAATCACAAAATCAACCTCATCACCAAAGTAGGCCCACTTAAGTACTTGTCAAAATCAACACTCACTCTATGCATGGAAAAATGGATAATGATCCTAAGTGAGTTTAACATTGATTATATTGACTACAAGGCCATAAACAGACAAGTGATAGCAAATCAATTAGATGATGCACCAGTTTAAGTTGACCATCTACTTATTATAGAATTCCCTAATGAACTTATATCTATAATGACTCCAACAACCCCATGGAAACTATATTTTGATGGATTGTACACTTATCATGGTTCAAGAGTTGAAATATCTTTCATTTTGTTGCAAGGTGATTGCATCCTCAAAGATTACAAGAATGCCATCTAGTGCATAAACAACATATTGGAGTATGAGGCCCTTATCACAAGACTAAGAGTAGCCATCCAATGGAGGATTGAGACCTTAAATGTCTATGGAGACTCCTAGCTTGTGATCAAACATGTTAATGATGAATATTAAACAAAAGATGACAAGTTGATCCCATATAAAAGAATGGTAGTTGATCTTAAGGGGTATTTTCATGAAATCCACATTGAAGAAGTTCCTACGGCCAATAATGAAGTTGTTGATGCCATGGCCATTATCGAATCTCTCTTGGAAATTTCAAATAATAGATACAAGTCTGACTTCCTTGTCGAACAACCGTTGGTCCCTACTTATGATGTTCCAGATTCAAAACTCATGTGTGAACTTGTTGGTCCCTTGCCTCCATGGTACCAAGACATTTACCTTTACCTCCATGACAACACCTTACCACCTAAACTAACAAATGCCCAACACAAAACATTCATTCACCACTCATCTTGTTACACAATCCTCGATGACACATTGTATCGAAGGAGTCTAGATGGAACCCTTCTCAAGTTCCTTAATGAGGGAGAAGCTCAAACTACCTTACAAGAGGTACATGAAGGTATCTATGGGTCACACTCTAGTTGTCCTACCCTAGCCAAGAAGCTACTAAGAATAGGATATTACTGGCCAACCAAGGAATAGGACACCCGATAGTTTGGAAATAAATGTTTGCAGTTCTAACAAGATGGTGATTTGATTGATGTGCCTTCTCAAGAGCTATAGCCAATCACCACTCCTTATCCTTATTTGCAGTGAGGATTTGACCTTGTTGGAAAAATTACCCCTTCATCATCTAACAGCTAGAAATTCATCATTACCAACAATGAATATTTCACAAAGTGGGTTGAAGCCATTCCACTCACTTATATCACTGGCAAACAAATATCCAATTTTATCCTACATTACCTTATATGTTGTTGTGGAATACCGTATGCCATTGTCATAGATAATGGTAGACCTTTCAAAAACTAGTAGGTATGAACCCTTTCCTAACAATTCAATATTCAACAGCACTTCTCCACCCCCTACCTGCAAAGTAATGGCCATGATGAGGCTTCAAATAATACCATCCTTAGAGATACTCAAGAAAACAATCAATGAAGATATTCTTGACTAACACCTGTTGTTTAACCCCACCCTTTGGTCTTATCACACCAGCTTTAGGACACCTACTGGAGCCACACCATACTCTCTTGTCTTTGGTTCCAAAGTTATTTTTCCAATCGAGGTCTAGCTCCCCTCATTGCATATATCCTTACTGAATATTGCTGATGAGGAATATCAGATATCTCAATTACATGAGCTAGAGTTGTTGGATGAAAGGTGTCTCAATTCCTTAAATCACTTGCAAGTCTATTAGAATTGCCTTTCTCGCAGCTATAATAAGAAAATCAAGGCCAAATAATTTGATGTAGATGGCTATGTACTTAAACAAAATCAGAGGAATCAACAAGCTAAGATAAAAAGGGTAAATTTGAGCCTAATTGGTTAGGCCCCTTCATTATCATTGCCAATTATGAATCATGAGTGTAGAGGAAAACTAATGTTTTGTAGACTTAACTAATTCAGGGGAAACCTATCTAAACAGTCCACTCTATCACTATGCATTCCTACATTAAATTATTGACCAAGGACCATAAGCTTATGATGGTACTTGAAAAGTATATGCCTTTAGGGCTCATATGGTTCCTAAATCATTCTATCTTAACTTTAAACAAACAAATCTATCTTGCTGGAATTGATAGAATTACAAAATAGTGAAAATAACTATAAATCCTAGTTGCTACGAGTACCTACAACAAGGTCTGTAAATAACTATTACAACAGGGAAACTATAGAATTAACTTAATGAATTGACAAGAATGAAATGACTAACTGCTAACCTCCAGAGGATTTGTAAACACACTAATATGTATTTTTTCATGAACTATATCTATTTGATCAAAACATAATACTAACTTGAATTCAAATTATGATTAACAGAAAACTAACAACCAACATTAACTGAAATGAAATAAACAAGAAGATAATCAGTACCTTGAGTGGCCAGCTCAAGAGACTGTCTTCCTTAACTGAAACCAAATCTAATCTAGATTCTATGTATCTTTGTAACACATATCAAAGCTTAACTTATTCCATGCATAGAATCAACTCATATCAAATTGTTCAACAATGAAATCTTTTCTGTCATATCCAGATTATATTCCATAAATGTAACATGCTTGAGTATTTACACATAGAAAAGGAAATGATAACTAAACTAAACTTCTACAACTTGACTCTCTATCTTATATATCTCATCTTCCCCTTTACTATACAAAAATGGAGAGAGAGCCTTCTTTATTAATTAACTGACTCTGATCCTTTACCATGCCTAGATACTAGGTCGTGGAGTCAAAATCACATTCTTATTCTAACTAAATATAAGAAGAAGAATTCAAATCAAATTAGAAGTCTGATGCATGAACAACATCCATAATCATATTTGAAACAAATCCACTTCTTAATTTATTACTATCCATGATGCTCCAAAAATTGTCTTCAACTGCCTCTGCATTCTTAGTGTTGAAACTCATACTTCCATTAACTCCTTTGTTTGCAACTTGCTACAAATGCTCGATCTCATCATGACACATCCAATTCTACACATAGAATTAGTTCCCAAAGAATATACCACAAGCATTTTCCATGAGTAACCATAAAAACATCTCATTTATACTTTTATACATATCAATATCTAATTCATTCATTAGATAATATGATCATCACATTCCATATTAATAGTATAAGTTTAGGTCTTAGAAGTATAAAGAAGGTCAACATATCATAGTGCAAACATGGATAAATGTCTTAAAGGATGCTATGAAAGAAGTCTTTGAAGTATAAAAAGTACCATAAAAGAGACTAATTCTGCAGCCCATCATTCCCCCCCAACTAACCTTTTGCTTGCCCTCAAGCAAAATTACTCAAACAGATACCTAGGAGAATGAATTATAATGTAAAAATATTTGCCTCAAGTCCATAACTATCCTGACACCCTCACCCTATTTGAAATAGAACCCATTGTAGCATGAAAGCCTTTGTAGTATGATAGTCTTTGCAATCCTGCATTCCTCTCCCTTTTCTCCTATCTAGTATGGAACTGGATATAAGAGTAGAGCTAGATGGTAGGTAAGAGGCAACCATGCCACACCTTGATTCTCTAAAATTTGAATGTACATGTGTAATCTTTCGGACATGTTCATAAAGTTATGCAAGGAATGAGGTTCTTTCCGTTGAAGAGTAGGTGTCAAACTAATCCATCTGCTTTGCACATATCTAACACAACTTTGTAACATGGATCCCATCATTCTTTGTACCCTTCTGTGATCTCTTATTCTTAAGTCCATAATGATTTTGCCTGGGCCCTTATGAGAGAGAAGTCTATACCATTTTATGAGGATATCTTCAGGGTTAAGTGCCTCTTGTCTGATTAGTAGTGATACCTTCTTATCATATTCTTCATACCTATCCATCAATTCTCCTCTCATCTTTTCATTATTTAGGTATGATATTACTACTCTCAGCTACAAATCTCCAACATTTATAGAGGGATTCCATTCTGTATCTTTGTCCAATAGGTAGTTGTGCAAACAGAACTCACATAGCTGATCTTGTTGTTCTAGACTAACCTTTTGAAAATAACTAAAGAAATTGTGTCTAGACTGCAGAGCTGGTTGGTCACTAACAAATCTATTGAATTCAAAACTAAGAAATTTCTCCTTTAAAAATAATGCATAAACCCTTGAAGGTGGTCTGCATTCAATGATTTTCATGGCCCTATCAACTATGCCTGCCATCTTTGCCTCTAATTTCTTAATTTCAAGATTCTGGTTCTCAATAATTTCATTAAAAAATTTTCCTTTCTTTATCCCAATTATCTTTGTCTTGTTTTGACCTACTAGTTACTTTCAACAACTCAAAACCCAATGAAATAGTAGTATGTTATGTTGGAGTTCTTACCTCAGGAAATGATGGAGGGAGTTCCTTCTCCTCATCTGAGTTGATCTTGCTAATAGCCAATTGTGCTAACAAGTCCAATTCAAACCCTTGATTCTATGTCTGAATCCTCTCCTCTAATTCTTGTATCCTCTTTTCTTTTTCTGTCTCCCTCTCTTCATACCTCTTTACCTAATCCTCCAAGGTTTTGATTATGTTCAATGCCTCCTGAAGTTCTTTCCGAAGGTATTTTTCTTCTAACAATTCATTTCTTTTCTCAAAATTGACATCACCACAATCATTATTATCAGAAGCATTAAAAATTTCTTTAACAGGTCTACCAGGGGTTGCTTTTCTCATCTTTTTGGCAATAAATGGGTCTTTTCAGTCAGAGTCAGAAGAAGAAACATACCTTTTCTTGTTTGAAGAAACATTCACATCATCCTTATTTGTAGAGATATCATCTTCAAGTATATCAATAGGAACATTCACAGGAGTATTTCCCCTTTCCTCAGAATCTTGTCCCTACTCAACAATCTTTCCTTCAGCCATTTGTTTCCTTAATCTACCTGATCTCCTCAGGGTAGTGGTTTCTTGCTCAATAGTCCTTTTTCTTTGCTTTTTACCTTTCTCCTTCTGTTTATCCTTTGCTTCCCCTGCATTGCCATTTTTCTCTTTCTTTTTCCTTTTTGTCTTTTCTCTACTGATATCCTTTTCTGCCTTCTTCTTCTTTCCTTTCTTGCTTACAATTTTTGGGGTCACATGTTCAGGAGGAGAGAATGAACGTTCCCCTATTTCTTCAGGTCTATTTTCAGGGATATCTTCCTCGTTCGGCTCTTCATGAATAGGTTCATCCTCAGGTTCAACATGTTGATAACTGAGAGGGGGGGGTGAATCAGTTATCCTAATTATTTCCCTTAATGAACTTTCCTTTTAATTGATGCAGCATAAAATCAAACACAAAACATTAACCATGAAATAAGAAACACATGACACAGTATTTTTGACGTGGAAACCCTGTTAAGGGAGAAAACCACGAGGTGATTAACCCAAAATTATTCTCTGTTAGAAGAATAGGAAATTACAAAAATGGCACTTGCCAATTAGGGCTCACTGCCCGAGCACACTGCTCACAAGAGGCCCACTGCCTACAAGAAGACACACTGTCTACAAAGTGATGAGAATCACAGTCTTGAACTGATTGGAAGCATCTGCATATGCTGGAGTTCAGTTCCGGTTAGGCTCAGTACACTGATCTGCTGCACTTCATCTTTCCTCTGTTCTTTATTCTGCTATCTTTCACATACCGGATCCTTTTTGCTACTTCTGCTCTTTATCTAGATTTATTCGCATAACACTCCACAACAACACCCTCTTCACAACTAAATCCATCCTCTATATATATCCGCACAAGTGATTTCATCACCTTTCTAGTCGGCATCCGGAACAGTCTAGTTTCTTACAAACTTTTGTTCTGTCGGCTGAATCCTTCCTCACCAAGCTATGTGGATCAAGCATATACTTGTAGATATCATTAATCATGTCGGCCAAACATGATTCATGCCTTCACAACCTCTGTCATCAACAGTAACACATCCGGAAAGCAGTCTGATACTCTGCCAGTCAGTTCTTCCTCTGTTTTCACTATCTCTTAGGAATCCGGTACTCAACCATTCATATCTTTTTCCTCGTCCATCAGCGGAGGCTAAATCCTTGGAATATACCACTCAAGGTAGTCCTCTTGACTTCCCCAAATCCGCACTGCACCAAGACACTTCCTCTGAGAGATCCGGACCAATCTGTCGGACCTTGCCACATGCTCTGTTCTTCTTCACCGGACCACAACATTCTTTATTCTGACTTCCGGTAGAGGCACATCATGACTTGCGGATATGTGGGATGACCTTTGTTGCCATCAATGACAACAACCATGAATCCATATAGTGTCTCTTGCCAACAATCTCCCCCTTTGGCATTGATGGCAACACTTAGTGAAAAATGACTAAGTGTTTTCACTATGCTCCCCCTTTGCTGATGCTCTGTCTTTATATACAATTTCCGGAACTCGCCCTTAGTTGGATTCCTCATTTTTCACTGCTCCTCACTCCCCCTTTGACATCAATGGCAAAGGGTAGGGTCCGCACACCAAAATTTTCAAAAATTTTCTCTATATAGCCGCATATTTACATACTCACATGTATTGAAGAATGTCTGCAAAGGATGTCTGCAATTGGATCATTTCTGTAGCCCAACTTTGCTTCATTCTATCCAAAATTGAAATGTGACCACTTAGCAAAAATGCAAACGCTTCTGCCCGCTTGAGATTTGTCGGATCTTTTGTTTGGGCGGTGGTCTGAGCATCACTGATGGCCTCATGCATGGTTTCCAATTTAGGGATTATAATCCTTCTAAGTTCTCCCATCCGGTTAGTGATGTTCTTCCTTTCCTTCTCAAGATTTTTTATTTCATTCAAGACTGCAATGGTCTGACATTCTTGATTTATTATAGAGGAAGAGAGAGGATCAAAACTTTGAGATAAGCTTTGTAGCTTATCCTGTTCCTCTTTTATTTTCTTGTCAAATGCTGCTGTTGCCTTTGACCAGGATATACAAAATTTATAGATGTCACCGCCATCCTTAAGAGCATTCTCTAAGCTCTTTATTCCAATGCTTACAATCTTCCTATCTTTAGAGATTAATTCTAATATCTCTGAAAATCTTTTATCCAAAAATTCCTTCCGGACCTTTTCTTTAGCTGATTTTTCTAAAGAATCAAAATGTGTATCAACACTGCTGACTAAGGTTTTTAGATTACCGGAAGAGGAGGCTGTCGGATCTATCTGGATTGATGGCATGATCTTCACAAGTACTCCGAAAGCAGCCTCTATCAACTCACAGTCTTCCATATGAGACTTCAGGAGCTTTTCATTTGCCTTGGCATTTGCAAATGAAGCTATCTTCATTGTTTGTACCGGAGAGAGAGAGTCAAAATCAAATGGGCCTTTTAGAAGCTCCGGTTCATCAATCTCTAGAGTTTCTCTGCTCAAAAATTGTTGAACAGTTTGTGCAGTGTCTCTTGTCGGAGACAGATGTTTCTTTTCTTCTGCAGTCTTAGAACTGTCAACCTCTTTGTCTTTCACCACTGCTTCCTTCTCCTGTAATTGCTCTTCTTCTTTGGATCCGGAGACTGTAGGGGAAACCGGAGGAGAGATGCTAGTTTGTTCATGAGCCACTTCTTCTGGAGCAGAGGGTCCCAAGTCCTCAGCTGTTTCTGTACCTAAATCCTCTACAACCGGAAGATTGAACCTTTTGAAGGCCTTCCGGAGGATCTCTTCTGTTTCTTGGGCCACTTTGTCAGTCTCGCCAAGCATGAGTTGATTCATCCTGGCTTTGCTTCTGAACTCATCTTTGCAGTCCTTGAAGATAATGTTCATTGTCTTGGGATCAATTTGAGGATATAGCTAAATAGCTATCTGCTCCCGGATCTCAAGATCTTTAGCATGAGCATTATTCTTTCTTACTTCCATTTCCTTTTCTAGGCTTTTAGGAATAAGAGATATTATTTCAATGAAAGCCTTATTATATATGTTAAGATATTTTACTGTGGCCTCCTGCAGAGTCTTTTGGTCGGCCTCACTGAAGTCATCATATGATTCAGTCATTGGTTGAAGGTTTCCATCCGCCGTGACCGACTTGATTATGCTCTCTAGTGACAGAGTGGGCTTTTCAACAGTTACCTCTGCCATTTCATCCTTGTCTTGGCCTGTGGAGGGCTTACCGGATCCTTTCTTCTTCTGTTTCTTTACTTCTCTTACTCCCTCATCTGATTCTGTTTCCTCTTCATCCTTTTGGCTTCCATAAGCCCTTGTGGCTTTTGTCTTGGATCTCTTACCGGATGCCTGAACTTCCAGTTTTGAACTTTTGGTTGTGGAAGGTGCAGGTCTCTTTGATGATCTGGTCCGGGTGGGAGTTTCAACCGGAGCACTTTCTTTGCTTTTCTCTTCTTCCTCGGCCTTCCTCCTCTTTTCCCGGCTGGCATCAAGTGCCTCCTTTGAGATGCCAAGACCTTGAGCAATGTGCTCTACTTCTTTTCTCACCTTTCTTTTGATCTCAGGTTCCCTGAGTTCTACATGTATTTTTACACTCAGCTCCTCAAAGGTTCCAAACCTTTCTGCCTTAGGATCTTTGGGCTGACTTAGCATGTGTTGAACATGCAGCTCCACTATCTGTTCATCCACTTCATACCCCATGGGCATGATCCAGACAGTCCTTGGCTCTACTGCCTCCATTAGGCACTGATCAGTGTCAACCATAAAGCACACTGAGTCTTTGTATTTTTCAACAAGAGACTGGGGAATTCTCTCTCTTGCTTGCATCATGCTCTGAAAGTTTTTGAAGTATCCCCATAGAGCTGTATTTCTCGCTTTTGCATCCCCAAGTCCATGCAGATAGTCTCTTATCTGAACTACAACAGGTTTGTCATTCTGCCATACCCATCCACTTGTTCCGGGTAGCTCATTCATAAAGTAGAAGAATAGACATACAATAAGAGTACCATACTTAAAGGAATTCTTCTTATCCTTCTTGATTTTCTGTATATTTTCCATTAATTGGCTTAGCAGTAGTTCACAGAGATCATACTCTGCATTCTTTCTTAGCATCTCATAGGCAGTGTATACTGCAGTTCCGGATACAGAATTCTCCCTGCTGGAGTGATAGATCTTGTATCCTATTATCATTGATGCATATTTGATATCCGGATCCGAGATGTCTTCAATGGTCATTGCCCTCTTATCAAATTTTGATCCGGTGGCCTCAGTTACAATGTTGTTCTTGACAGATTTGAGGATAGGTACCCCTCCGGAAGAGTATAGGCCAGTTACTGCTCTAATTGCCTCTTTTGTGATCTTGCAGGGTCTATCTAGCCATAGAAAGTTGTCATGCATCCTGCTCAGTACATACCGGACCCATTCATCTTCTTCAAAGCAGGGGAAATGAATAAATTGCTCAAATTGTTTCTTCTGAATATCCTTATACTCTGGTTTAAGCTCAAAAGCATTGTCAATCAGCTGCTTGTGATAGAGATCTCTTAATTTGAATTCCCCAAATTCCTCAATGTTTGCATGTATGTAAACCCTAATGTCTTCGGTGTGTAAAACTCCGTGAGGAACACTAGAGAAGGCTCCTAGTGGGTCTACCTCCAATGATTTGTAGGGATGTTTCTTGAATGAGGGGCGAGGTCTATCAGAGATCTTAACTATGTTTGGAGTGGCTATTCTTCAAAGATTTGCAGTGAGGTAATGAAAAATGGAGAATACCTTATGCGCCTTCGGTTTGCACGGAGTGGTTGGATTGATTTCTTTATGCAATAACTTCGGCAGGGGATCCTTGGTGTGCTTGATGAACCTTGTTGCAGAGCTCCACTTTTCGCTTCTTCTCGAGTGCAGAATGAGCAAATAACCTTTGAGAAATCTCTTAAATTGCTCCGCGAACCCTAATATCTGTCTGCAATAAATGCTTCACCTACATCATTCTGGTTTGCCTTGTCTGGATAGCTTGGATTGTCCCGGATTAGTCCTGATCTGAGGATATCATCCGAATCTTTCAATCATGAATAAATCGAGGTAACATATTACAAGATCATCCCAAACACTCTGTCCAATCCGCAGAACAAGATAGTGCATTTCTGGATCTTTCCGGACCTTTTTGTAATCCTTTATCATACCGGAGCATCTCCCTGAACAGGTCTTATTTGATCGATCACAGCTTCTTCATAACTCCATGCGGACCTCTGAAAACTTGACTGAAGTATCTCAAGACTCATATCTACAAACCCTTTGATCCGCATCTTGTGCCACATCCGGCACCACTTGTTTGGCTGGGGGAACAAGATTTTCTTTGAGTCTCCCCCTGAGCCTGAGCTCACTTTTTAATTTTCGGAAGAAATATCAGCACCAGAGTCTGGTGCAGATCCAACCTCTACATTCTCTGAACTTTTCTTCACCCAAATCTTGCTCATCTGATTCCTAACCTCATCCGCATTCATCTTTTGTTTACCCTTGTCTTGATTCTGATTATACACCGGACCTCTTTTGTCCTGATTCTTGTTTCTACAGACTTTAGCATTATGACCGGACCTATTGCAGATTTGGCAAATAATATTTCTTTGCATATTTGACTGATATCCTCTTGATCTGCATTGATTAGCCCTATGACCTATTCTATTGCATGTGAAGCATCTACCTTTGAATGATTTGTTTACTTGCATAATTCTGCATTCATGGGATTTGTGTCCATACCTTTTGCAGTTGAAGCACTGTCCGGAGAAGGATGAATTAATCTGATTCATTCTCATTCTGCACTGATTAGCTTTGTGACCAAAGTGGTTGCAGCTGTGGCAGTATCCATTGAAGGATGGATATCTTTGAGCATTTGGCTGTCTTACCGGAGGTCTTCTAGGCCTGCTCCTTGGATTTTCTGATCCAAGATTCTTCTGACCGGATCCGGAGCTTTCTCCTTTCTCATATCCCAAACCATACTTGTCATCTGTCCTCTTTTGACTTCCAAGAAGAACTTCAAGTTGAGCAGAACTTATCTTGAATTTCTCTTTATATTCATTTGCTGTTTGAAGGTCTCTTTTGAGAGAGGCAATTTGATCCTCAAGTTTTCCTTCATTATCTTTGGCATCTTCAAGATCAGATTCAAGATGTCTGATAATCCTGTCCATCTGGTGGCATTCTTCTGATTTTTCTTTAAGAGATTGTCTTAGATTGTCTTCAGCCTTTCTTTTTTCTTCAATCTCTTGAGTAAACTTTATAGTTCCTGATTCCATTTCATGTCTTAACATAATGACTTCTTTTGATAACTTTTCACATAACTTGGTTTGCTCAATCAATTCTTCATTTGTATTGCTTTCTTCACTTTGCCTTGCCAACTGTTGAAGCAGCTCCTTTCTCTTTTTCATAGAGAGACTTAATTTGTCTTTTAATTCTCTCATGAATTCATCAGCCTGTTTGAGTCTTTCCTTTAATTCACTGACTTCAGAATTTGACTGTTCAAGATCCTCAAGAGCAGTCTTGAGTTGCTCTCTTAAACCATATGCATCCATTTGAAATCCCAGATCTTCCTCAAGTTGTTAGGCTCTATTAGGAGGAACTTAGCTCTGATACCAATTGTTGATAACTGAGAGGGGGGGGTGAATCAGTTATCCTAATTATTTCCCTTAATGAACTTTCCTTTTAATTGATGCAGCATAAAATCAAACACAAAACATTAACCATGAAATAAGAAACACATGACATAGTATTTTTGACGTGGAAACCCTGTTAAGGGAGAAAACCACGGGGTGATTAACCCAAAATTATTCTCTATTAGAAGAATAGGAAATTACAAAAATGGCACTTGCCAATTAGGGCTCACTGCCCGAGCACACTGCTCACAAGAGGCCCACTGCCTACAAGAAGACACACTGTCTACAAAGTGATGAGAATCACAGTCTTGAACTGATTGGAAGCATCTGCATATGCTGGAGTTCAGTTCCGGTTAGGCTCAGTACACTGATCTGCTGCACTTCATCTTTCCTCTGTTCTTTATTCTGCTATCTTTCACATACCGGATCCTTTTTGCTACTTCTGCTCTTTATCTGGATTTATTCGCATAACACTCCACAACAACACCCTCTTCACAACTAAATCCATCCTCTATATATATCTACACAAGTGATTTCATCACCTTTCTAGTCGGCATCCGGAACAGTCTAGTTTCTTACAAACTTTTGTTCTGTCGGCTGAATCCTTCCTCACCAAGCTATGCGGATCAAGCATATACTTGTAGATATCATTAATCATGTCGGCCAAACATGATTCATGCCTTCACAACCTCTATCATCAACAGTAACACATACGGAAAGCAGTCTGATACTCTGCCAGTCAGTTCTTCCTCTGTTTTCACTATCTCTTAGGAATCCGGTACTCAACCATTCATATCTTTTTCCTCGTCCATCACCGGAGGCTAAATCCTTGGAATATACCACTCAAGGTAGTCCTCTTGACTTCCCCAAATCCACACTACACCAAGACACTTCCTCTGAGAGATCCGGACCAATCTGTCGGACCTTGCCACATGCTCTGTTCTTCTTCACCGGACCACAACATTCTTTATTCTGACTTCCGGTAGAGGCACATCATGACTTGCGGATATGTGGGATGACCTTTGTTGCCATCAATGACAACAACCATGAATCCATATAGTGTCTCTTGCCAACACAACATTGTATGGGGGTTCTTCTTCCTCCTCATGAGGTTGCTCCAACAAGGTGGAAATATCAACACAATCCTTAAAGGCCCCCCAATCAATCTGTGGGTATTGTATCCACAAACTCCTCTTAACCAATAGTGCAATTAGACCATAATGAGACACCGAAGTATCAACTAGCTTCTTTTGGTATTCTAAAACCATTCTCTTTAGGAAGTTGTAGAGGTAGTTCAGAACATTCACCAATTTCTCATTTTGAAGATGGTTTAACAATTTAAAGTGCATAGTGTACAACATATTATACCTCCCATCACAAGTGAAATACTTGATAATGTAGGTAGCACATTTACCCCAGAAAAATGGTAGAGATAGGTGTTTTGTACCTTGAGTTGTGGAGTCTAAATGCTCGCCTCGTTCATAGAATTCTTCTCTGGCAGTGGCTGCATCATCTCGGGCTGGATATTCTAACCCGGTACATGGAAGTCCAGTCACTTGGGCTATAGCTACCTCAGAAGCATCAACCATTAACCCTTTCACTACTACTTTGTCACCTTGCAATGTAATTGCAAATTCTGCGGTCATATCATTGTCGTACTCTATCAATTTTAAGAAGTACTCGAGCCATCCTACTCTAGTGAAAAGTGGTAAAACTAGCACATCTTTAAGAATTTCCTTGTGCATAGATGGCTCTCTCCTTACTAAGTCACCTCCCATGTCTATAATCCTCTATATAATCCCACTTCGCCACCTTGTTAGACTTAACCCCTATTCGTATCTCTCTATAATTCCTCCTATTGCTCAGGGTTAACTCAATTTGACTTAAGCAAAGATATTAGGAAGGTAACTCTCACTGGTTATTTACATAGTACACAAGGATGAAAACACATTTGAAAACCAGTTGAAAAATCAAGAATGACAACCCTTCCCCCCAACTAAACATGAAGTGACCTCACTCACATGGCAAAGGAAGTGGTAGGAAGTTGCAATTATTAACTAGAATGTTGTGAAATATTATCGCATGCATGAAGTAAATAGGGATAATGATAAATGCATAATAAAAGAAATTTAATGGCAATCATGAAAAGTTACCTTTGGGACAATGTCATGGAAATAAATGTTGGAGCATTCTTCGAGAGGAGATATTGTGTATGATGCAATAAATTTGCTAGAACTATAAGATCATGCATGTGGATGAATGCTGAGGTGGCATGTCAGCATGGGTGATTTGATTGAATTGCTTGAAAGTCAGTGCGTGAGGTACAAGCATGGTGATGAAGCAAGGTGTAGTGTACAGATTGAGTGGATTGGCAGTGCATTGCATGGAAGACATTGACAGTTGCTGTGGGTGCTTGCAGCATTATTCCCAAAGTGCAGATTATGATAGTGATAAGAATAGGTGCAGAATTAACAGGTCCTAGCTGAAAGTTGTGAATAGGTCCCAGATGAAGGTTGTAAATAGGTCCCAACTGAAAGTTGTAAACATCATGTTAAAGGTGTTATGTGTGTGTGCATGTGGTGATGTGTGTAAATGTGTTTGGAAGGGAAAAGAAATTATGCCTCAGCTACAAGGGTTGAGTATTTCAACTCAACCTCTACATCACTAGTCAGGCTATGTTTATCATCTTTTGGTGTTGTATCAAGTGGTGTCATAGTATCCTCATCAAGAGTGCCAGGAGGACCATATGCAGTAGCTAAGGAGACAATGAAGTCATCCTTTTGTAATTGCTTCTTATAAAACTTTAGTCTATGTCCATTTACCAAGAGTGAAAATTGGACCTCATCTATAGTTTGCAACTGAAGTGCTCCATTTGGGAAAACTTGCATGATTTCGTATGGTCCAAGTCACTTGGGTTGGAGCTTGCCCTTGGAGTCTTTATACCTGGAGTCATATAAAAGTGCCCAATCACAGGTTGTAAATGCTTTGTTCTTGATATGACTGTCATGCCATTTGACCGTCTATTTCTGGACAACTTCAGTATGGTGGAGTGCTTCTAACCTTATTCATCCAGAGCATTAACATGTTGAAGCCTATCTTGCTATGATTCTTGATTAGGGTTCCATTGATCTTGACATCGACCACTAGACTTCTTGGATCAGTATATTTAGGAACAATGATATTTCCCAACATGATGTCTGCAAGGTTACCTAAGACATGGACTGTTTTTGGGTCTACTCTTTTCTCCATAGTTTCTTGATATAGAGATCCCTGATTGTCTTAGTGTAGATAGGAATATCTTTGATGGCCTGAATCAAGGGTATCTTTATGTTTATATCTTGCAACTGTCCTATAAGGTCATTGGTAGGCTGTTCTAACTATTAAGGCTATTTTTGGACAACCAAGCGCTTAGGGAAAGGAGGCTTAGGGTGTGATATAGATTGAGGTTCCTGAACTGGTTCAGGTTCCAAATGTGATTCATCTAAGGCTTCCTCCATGGGTTCTCCATCCTATAATTCTATGATTTGGGGAGATGAAGGACCTGCAAGGTGTTTCCCTGATCTGAGGTGAACATTACTTACCTCAACTCCATAGGTGGGGTACTGCATCACTTCATTGGTATAATCATGTTGAGCAGGCTTGTTGTTAGGGGTAGGTGTAGGTTGGGCAGGGATTTGGGTAGGTCTAGGAGGTTGATTTGGAGGTGATGGCTGAGGCATGATAGCTTGCTGTTGTGGCTAAGGTGGAAGCAAGGGTTGCTGATATTGGGAGTTTAGTTGCCATGGTTGGCCCTTGTTCCATTCAGGTTGCCATTGTTGTTGTTGAGTAGGCCATTGGGGGTTATAGGTAGGGCCTTGGAAAGTTTTCTGAGACCATTGTTGCTGTTGGTTCCACCCTACCTGTGGAGTAGACCATGATGGGTTTTGCCAAGCATTTGGATTAGCAGGCCAGAGCTAGTTATTCCAAGTAGAAAATTTTTGATTGGCAACAGGAACAGATGAATTATAATTGAGTGGATCAGGGGGCATACCTTGCCTTTGCTACCAAGGTCTTCTTTGAGAAATAAAGAATAGTTTCACATCATCATCTTCAAATGGTTGAAGTGCTGGCCTTTCAATCTTCTCCTGCTGGATACTAGCTACCCTTTTGTACTTACAGTTGGCCTTCCTTTGTCTACAACTTGAGCATTATTCATTGAGCATTGCATCTGCCTCTTCTTGTCTCTTTTTAATGTGGAGGATGTCCAACTGTGTATCAATATGGCTAATGATATCTTCTTTCATATTGGTCAGTAGGTTACTAATTTCCACTCAAGAAACTCCATTAACTGCCTTGCCTACAATAGCTACTCTTTCTCCTCCAGTCTTTCTAGAAGAAGTCCTAGAGTAGTTCCTACAAGCTTTACAAATATCTTCAAAGAGTAATTGGGAGATATCCCCTATTCCAATGAGATTTAGGGCATCCATGCAATCATCATTGACCCCTCTTAAAAAGACCAGCTTCAATGATTCTTCGAACAACTTATTCTGAGGGCTTTTCTTCAAGGCAAATTGGAATCTTTCCACATAGTCTTCTAATGGCTCCTCCTCCTTTTGTGACATCCTAAATATGTCTCCTCTCCTCCTATCATGTCCTCTATAGTAGTCTTTGTATTTTGTAAGGAACTTTGTCTTTATGGTATCCCAGTCTGGAATGGCATCTTTCCCTAGTCCCATAAACCACCTTAAAACAACATCTTTTAGGGTAGTATGGAACAACTTGAGCCTATAAGGATCAGTTGTATAATCATAACTCCTACACAGAATGTCAAACTCAAACAGGAAAGTGTCAGGATCTTCAGTCACCAAACCATAGAAAATAGGCAATGCAGATGGTGGTATATTTTTTAGTGTAGCTGCCTATGCTAGGTCTGGTATAGGGAATTCAAATGTAGCTTGTCCTGGAGGATCCTCTACTACTTCTACCATTGTTCTAAAAGTTCCCTCTATGACAATAGAGGGAGCTGATGGAGATGTAGGGGGTGTTGATGAAGATGTAAAAGGAAACTCTCCTTCAACACTTCCTATTGTGTAGTTGTTGAAGTTAGTCGTACCCTCATTGTTTTGAGAAGTTGATGGGAGGAATCTACCTCGAATATCTCTCTACCTCCGCATACAGTATTTTGAGCTTTATGTTTCATCTACCCTACATGATGTTAATAGAATGCCCGGTGTTTCCTGAAAGGTGTTTTGATTAACTCTAATGCTGGAATCAAAAATTTAAACTATGAAAACATGTAAAAACAAAATGAGCCTAAGAAGTTAGCACCATCCCTGGCAACAGTGCCAAAATGTAGAGGAAAACTAATGTTTTGTAGACTTAACTAATTTAGGGGAAACCTATCTAAATAGTCCACTCTATCACTATGCATTCCTACATTAAATTATCGACCAAGGAGCATAAGCTTATGATGGTACTTGCAAAGTATATGCCTTCAGGGCTCATATGGTTCCTAAATCATTCTATCTTAACTTTAAACAAATAAAGCTATCTTGCTGGAATTGACAAAATTACAAAATAGTGAAAACAACTATAAATCCTAGTTGCTACGGGTACCTACAGCAAGGTCTGTAAATAACTATTACAACAGGGAAACTATAGAATTAACTTAATGAATTGACAAGAATGAAATGACTAACTGCTGACCTCCAGAGGATTTGTAAACACACTAATATGCATTTGTTCATGAACTATATCTATTTGATCAAAACATAATACTAACTTGAATTCAAATTACGATTAATAGAAAACTAATAACCAACATTAACTAAAATGAAATAAATAAGGAGAGAATCGGTACCTTGATTTGCTAGGTCAAGAGACTGTCTTCCTTAACTGAAACCAAATCTAATCTAGATTCTATGTATCTTTGTAACACATATCGAAGCTTAACTTATTCCATGCATAGAATCAACTCATATCAAATTGTTCAACAATGAAATCTTTTCTGTCATATCCAAATTGT
Organism: Cunninghamia lanceolata; assembly: GCA_027924645.1. Classification (NCBI taxonomy): domain Eukaryota; kingdom Viridiplantae; phylum Streptophyta; class Pinopsida; order Cupressales; family Cupressaceae; genus Cunninghamia; species Cunninghamia lanceolata. The sequence continues at coordinate 2,720,408 of BSBN01000244.1, forward strand.
ATTCCATAAATGTAACATGCTTGAGTCTTTACACATAGAAAAGGAAATGATAACTAAACTAAACTTCTACAACTTGACTCTCTACCTTATATATCTCATCTTCCCCTTTACTATACAAAACAGAGAGAGAGCCTTCTTTATTAATTAACTAACTCTGATCCTTTACCGTGCCTAGATACTAGGGCATAGAGTCAAAATCACATTCTTATTCTAACTGACTATAAGAAGAAGAATTCAAATCAAATTAGAAGTCTGATGCATGAACAACGTCCATAATCATATTTGAAACAAATCCACTTCTTAATTTATTACTATCCATGATGCTCCATAATTGTCTTCAACTGCCTCTGCATTCTTAGCATTGAAACTCATACTTCCATTAACTCCTTTGTCTGCAACCTGCTACAAATGCTCGATCTCATCATGACACATTCAATTCTGCACATAGAATTAGTTCCCAAAGCATATACCACAATCATTTTCCATGACTAACCATAAAAACATCTCATTTATACTTTTATACATATCTATATCTAATTCATTCATTAGATAATATGATCATCACATTCCATATTAATATTATAAGTTTAGGTCTTAGAACTATATAGAAGGTCAACATATCATAGTGCAAACATGGATAAATGTCTTAAAGGATGCTATGAAAGAAGTCTTCGAAGTATAAAAATTAGCATAAAAGAGACTAATTCTGCAGCCCATTAATGAGCATACCATCTTTCCACACTAGAGGGCTAGCCTCTGGAAGAACCAATTAACATCATCCATCTAAAGAAGTTATACACCTAGCATCAGATATCCCAAAGGTAAAAAAAGAGAAAATAAAAAATTACAAAAAATTGAGTGTAATAAACCTGTCCAATGGTCAAAACCATTTTGGTGGCACCTTGGATAAGTACCATGGTGAAAACTAGTTTTACGCATCATGTGTAGTGGTCTTACCTAGCATCTATTAAATTCTTGTTTTTCCACTTCATCCACCATCACTTTATATCCATATCTTATAATGAATTGAACTTGTAAACATTAAGTGTCTCCACTTTCCTCCCATTACCATTCCACATTGGGGGAAAAATCCTTGAGTCCAAATAAGAATTGGATCTTGTATACATACTATCACTCACTATATAGATGGCCTCATGTGTCCCTTGCACATACACTATCTTAGAAAATACCAAAAAAATAAAAAATCCCAAAATTCCAAAACAATAAAAAAAAACCTTCAAAAAAACCAACCAATAAACTTGTTGCAGTCGAATCAAGGATAAAAGACAAAACAAACAAACAAACACCAATTGCAAAAATGATATCCCACAACACCAATCCCACATTAGACAAAAATTCTAATGACCACATAACCATCATATCTTAAATGCCTATCCTACAACATCCATCATCACAACCTATGCCTTAGGATATATCATTCCCACAATAGGCATAGCCTAAGCACATCCAATCCACACTCATGGCAAGAGATTCAATGGTTGTTGGTTTGTCTGTCAGTGGTCTTTTGTTTTGGTTTATCTTTTTATACTTCTTCTACATGCTTACCCAAATACCACCTTGATCTTCCATATCTTGATGTTTCATTTGATAAATGGGGCAAGAGTCATTTGTTGTTGTATGCCATGTTTGTTGGATGTTCTTATTACTCTAGCTAGTATTGATAGCTTGTGTGTATCGAAATGGATTTTTGCATAACATATGTTCTTTGCATCTAAGGCTTATACCTTTTGTAAACTGGGACCACCATGCTCTATGTCCCTTTCCCCACACATCTAGACAAGGTTGTACTATGTTGGGCATGTATAAGAGCACCCTCTTGTTTGATTGTCAAATCCATGCAAATATTGGATATACATCATCACCTTGGTCTTTTATACCCTGGTGAACAATATCCTTTTTGATATATTAAAACTTAGGATTTCTCTAAAACATACCAGCATAATCCCAACCCTTATCTATCCTATCATACTCACCCAACCCTATGAAAGATCCACATCTATCCATAACACTCCCACCTTTGCCTAAATTCATTAATAAAGATGTAGACTCGTCCTAATTCACTTCCCCCATCCCAACTAACCCATTTCCCAATCCCCCACAAAAAATCCCCCAATAAAAACCCTATCTTAACTAATCTTCTACCAAATCCCCACCCATCCCACCTAGCATGCGACTCATCTCAAGGGTTGACAAAAAAATCTCTCTAGCTAGTATCTAGAATAGTATAGTCCACGACCTAATTATGGCTTTGTAGGAATTAAGTAGTTCTACACACTAATCCATTCCCACCCCCCAGCAAGTGTGTTCATGTTTCTTTCCAATCATTCTCCCCAATAACCCCAATTCCCAAATCCACCAAAATACCCCCCTCACAAGAATAAGGACACTTTGTATCATGACCTAAAAAACACAATCAATGCACCATCCATTGCAGCCACTTGCATCAACACATAATCATCACCAATCAAATCCACCACAGAACTACATAAACAAACACACAATATGAATCATCCACATGTGCAAATTCAATACCACAAGTTTCCACCAATTATCTCCCACTCACCATGTGCATAAAAACCACATCACAACATCCATCCACATACATACACCATCATCAACATCCAAATATATGCCTAAAGAAAGTTATTAATTTGAACACACTAAATAAGCATACCTCACCACCAATGCTTGGAGCTATGTGAAATTTAAACTTGATTTAGTGTATGAACATGCATACAAGGCTCCATCATAATCGCCATAACCACAATCCATAACCATACATGAATAGTTAATGAAATTAAAGAACTTCAAATAGTAGTTGTACCCAAAAGATCAGTTAATGTGAAATTAAAGAGCTTTAGATAATCATAAACATCCCACAACCCACAAAGATTGAGTCTCTTTATATAGCGCACTGAAGTCTCATCACTTATAACTCATGGCTATAAAAAGAAAGAAAATAAAAAGACTCAAACTAACACTCCACACATCCACTACCATACCACAAACAAGCAAGATTTAATGCTTTTTATACAAACCACACTGTGATTTGCCAGTCGTGACACAAGAGACTCAATATTATATGTGCATCCATAGACCCATGAAAATAAAAGGATTCAAACTAACACCTAACCATACATCATATCATCCTAGCTACACCATCATAATCACCATAACACATGTATGAACCCCCCAAAAAACAACATCACATACCATAGGTCATACAACATACATCCATAAGCCATGCATCACAAGGGCCCTTAGGAGGAAGTAAGTGAGTTTTATTTTGTTGTGTACATCTTGTGAAGACTAAAGAGATGAACCAAAATGGGATGGTTAGACAAGCCTAATTCACCCCAATTCACCAATCTAAGTCACCTCAAGACTAGGTTGAAGAGTGAAGAATAAAATAACTAAATTGCACCCTATCACTATGCAATACTCTTGATTTTCCCTATGATATGTTAAACTATATGTGAATTGCCAATGATAATGCTATGTCAAGTGCTCAATGAGGAAGAATTTTATTACATTCAAATTGCTTCCTAGAAATGGAGGGGAAGGGCTCAATTTTTAGTTTTTTGGAGGTGAGGATGGAGGGATTGGATCAAATTTGAAGATAAGGGGCTCACATTGCTTGAGGATCCTCAAGCAAGGAGAATTAGACAAATGGCATGAAGAGATTGCATGAGAAATTTGTTCCAAGATTCAAGGATAGATCAATGGATGAGATTGAATGGTTGAATGGATGGATGGCTAGGATTGGGTAGGTGTATGACATGTAAAGCACCATTTATGAAAATGAATGATTTAGATTTTGTGAGGAATTTAAAAATGATAAGAGAGGACAAGTGTAATTTTAAATTCCATGCAATAGTGCCACATGTAATTTAAAATTAGGGGTTAATAGTGGAAAGAAGGACAAGTATGACAAAGGGAATATTTTGCCATACTTCCAAGGCACCACTTGTCATGTACATGCATGTACACGAGATGACAAGTGTCCATCTAGAAGCATGGGGGAAAGGCGTAATATAGGTTTAAGTTAATTAATCTATGTGCACACTCTTAGGAGGAATTAATAATTGATTGCAAAAGTAATAAAAAATAAACAAATTAGGTAATTAAATATAGAGATATATTAAATTATTTTTTTGGAGATGAATGTGAACTATAGTCTTTTAAATGGGTATTTGAGTTTTGGACTATAGTAGGAGAAAGTATTTTTGGTGATAGGAAGGGGTGAGAAAATATTAATTAAATAATTACAAATTATTTAATTAACATATGCATTGGATATAATAGTGGGAATTATTTGATTTGAATTGATTTATTGTGTGGATGATGATAGAAGGTGGTCATGACCATTTTATGGTGTCTACATTTTGCCCCTCTTTGTTCTGGTGTCATAACTGTTAGGTGTTGGTGGCTTATCAAAGAAATTTAGATTTTGAAATTGCCCCAATCAATTGGCAAGAAAGGAAAATGCAGTGAGGTGATGCCTCATCGAGAGATTGATGGAAAAATAATTTTTTCATTGATGTCCCAAAAGAGGGAGGATGGATGATGGTATGATAAGGTAGGAAGAAATATAAAATGAGTATAAATGGAGGTGGAGGATGAAAAATGAGGACATGGGGGAAAATGAGGTCATGGAAAAATGATTAGGACAAACAAGGCTATAAATAGAGGTTTTGGGGGGGCATACTCCTCATTTATTTATAGCCATGTGGAGATTTTTTATTAGAGGAGAAAAAAGTGATTTAGTTGAGATGGCATGAATTCCATGTTAAGAGCATCAAGGGGAGCATGTGTGTGAGTAACTGTAGCCTGCAACAACTTGCAAGCCAGTGAGTCATCGATCTATGCTTTATGATGTTGGGAAAAGGTAGTTTAGGTGCAATAAATGTGGAGGCAAAATTGGGTAAGCTTAGGTGCTAAAGGGGTAGTTTAGAGTTTAGGGATCATGGGTAGCACCTAGATGGTAGGGATTATCACTTAGGTTGGTTGCAGTGCCTTCTTTGGTGATTAGCACCTGGTGTAGGCAGTTAGCGCCAAAGGGTAGAAATGAGGAGGGGGTGATTAGCAGTGACACATGAGGGTTCCATGCCAAAAATATAGGTTTTAGCACTTATTCTAGGATCAACGCCTACTCTGGTGATTAACGTTGAGGAGGGTGGATTAGTGCTGAAGAGGTAGGTGGAAGAGAAGGTGATTAGAGTAGAGATGTGATGTTTTAGTGACTATGCACCTTGTAGCATAGAGAGGGTTGGGAGTAGCACCTACGCATTGATTAGCATCGAGGCCCTAGGAATTAGTGTCGGTGCGCCTTTCAGCACATAGAGGAGAGGAAGTAGCACCTATACATGGTGTAGCAATTGGGAAGCTAGGATTAGTGCTTGACTAGATTGATAGAGGAAAAAAGGTGTTAATGAGATGGATTTTGATGATTACAAGATGATGAGGGAATTTTGAAGTCTAGGGAGAATCGACCACCTACCCACATGTTCTAGGATCAATTGAATGGGACAAAAAGACTCTTTATAAAAATGGTGGGTTTGTGATGGATAGTAGAGATGCTTGAGATATGTGTGCATCAGATGATTATGATAGCCCTGGTGGAGAGGTGGAAAAATGAGTGGTGTGCCTTCTTGTTACCTACAGGAGAGATCACCATCACATTGGAGGATGTGAGGAGGATACTGTGAATCTATATTCATGGAGAGAGATAGAGAGTGGTTTTTGATCACCAGCAAGGAGCAAGATACATAGAGGTTTTGTTTGCATTGGTAGTCATACCATTCGACGTAGGGAGGACAAAGATGAGATATGCTCATGCTATGGGCATGTTATATGTATTGCCATTATTTTTGGCAGGCGTGATAGCAAGGACTCTTATGCCAGATGATCATAGAGGTTTCCAATTGGATGGGGGTAGCACTACTATGGATGTTTGAAGATGGAGTGGTATTTACATTGGGGCCCTATGTGCTATCCCACCATTATCATGATATGGATGCAGTAGTTTATCGGCATGGAGAAAGTTTATGATACAGTCTCACACTTATGCACATTTGGGCATGGGAGCACATCACCATTACTCAGTCAATTACAGTCAGGACATGAGAGTAGAGACAACCCTAAGTGTTTGAAAATGGAGGAGTGCTACGACACCATAGACTAGGGGATCTGAGCTATTGGTGGAGGGTGATTGATGATGTTCAGCCGATGATATGTAGACTGTGGATAATGTGTGAGAGGTGGTTAGGGAATGTAGCATAACTAGCATGTGTGCGACAACCCCAATATCTGATGGGGAAGACTGAGCAAATTATAGACATGTATATGCTTGATCGAGTTTTGTGCCAGTTTGGTATTGTGTGGGATGTACCTTAGGAGGAGGTTGTATTCCCACAGGTATAGTCAGAGGCATAATGGTGGGGTGTACTAATCAATCTATGATCAGTTATTCCAAAATTTGATGGGTTTTAGTCGAGGGCCTAGGATTTGTGGGCAGATGTTGTAGATGTAGTGATGACAACTATGTATTGTAGGGAAATTAGTTCATGTCAGAATGAACATCTAAGAATAGTAGTGTCTTCAGTAGCTTTAAATTTATTTAGATTGCCTAAAAACACTCACAACTATGCCACAAGGAATCAGACATGGTTCATTTCCCATAATTAATCCTACTGAGAAAAGTTAATACAATTTTTAACCATTTTCAACAACAAGAATTAAATAGATTCAACAACAAAATCAAAAAGCATGAAAGGATAAAAGATATGAACACACAGATTTTTATGGGGAAAACCCTTATGGGTAAATAACCTCACACTCTAAAAACTAGAGACCCATTGTATTATTCAGTAACCAAGTATACACAAGTACAATACAATTGCAAGCTCTAAGCCTTTTTATAGAGATTAACATCATATTCCATTTGGAGATAGTTTGGTAGCATAACCCCTATCAAAACTTAGTCTCTCTCATTTGTTTTCAATGCACTATGGCATTTAAGATTACAGACATCTCAAGCATCACTGGAAAGCCAACATTTTAACTTCTAGAATGAACTAGATAGTTACAAATCACGTTCGATTCAGTTTCCTAAATGTCGAAGAGATAATATCTAAACTCTCCTTGAACTTTTAAAGTCACCTTGACAAGAGCCTTGTTACTCCAAGCTTTGTTTACCAAGCTTTGACCACAATCCCACTACCTAGGTGGCATCCACATCACCGTCAACTTCCATGTCACTAAGTTTGCCTTATCGACACTTCAAATCGAAACATTAGTGAGACTTCTTAGAGACTCCCTCCAACATAGCATAGTCACGTGGATTATATGACAAACATCTATAGTTATTAACATTCCCTATCAAGAATTCAATGGGACATTTTTCAATGTCTCAGTGATAAACATCAAGTCACCTCAACACCACCCCATCAGAATATTGAGGGCACGGTGTGATGAATCACACCTACATATGATCATCCCACTAATGAAAGCAAAAAACCCTACATTGGGTGTCGAGGAGACACCATCCAAAGTCTTGATGACATGAACACATCCCACAAACAGAACACACAATGTCAAACTCATGAAGAGCTATTGAACCATCAAGGGGATAGCTCTCTAAGTCCCACCAAAATCAAACTATCACAATGATGAAGGTGAATCTTGAATGCCAATAAGATTAAGTCACCTATTCTCAACATTCTCCCACTTGACGAAGAACTTACTGGATCCTTTCAATACTTGAACTCACTATATCATCCATTCATGCAATCATAAGAAACTTGAACAATACTTTCATGCTCCAACCAAGACACCTGCAATAACATCCAAGATGTCCATCATTCTTAGGAAACAATTCCTGCCATCCTCCAAAGGAAAGAAATGAGCCATGGTGAATATGCACCAGTCTAATCCATGACATCTCCAACAGATCCAACTGATAGCAAGGAATACAAAATACTACCACCACTCCATTGAGCTCACAAGCTATATAGAAGCATCAACAACATCAACTTCAAAGCTTCAACCTAAACACAACCATGAAGTCATCCTCCAGAAAACAAGATAGAACATCAGCTAGAACAACAACTAGAAAACTAACTGCTCCCATCCAACTGAACAAAACCCATGTGACTAAAAATAGAACACACAACAAGTGCTAATCCATCCAATCACCCATACATTGAAGGTATCCATATCAGTAAACATATGCCACCTACATAGACAACCCATCAACTACAAATACAAGCTCCATGTGTCAACCAGTCGAAGAAGACCAAACACATCCAAGAACTCACACTGCATGGGTAATGCAAATCTGAAAAATGTCAAGGCATACCAAGTCTACCAATAGCATCACTTAGAAGGTGTAAACAACATCATGTAGCACTAAGGAATCATCCAAAATGATATGCAAAACTTGTAAATAGATAACCTACCAAAACAATTCTCACCACTTGTCCAAAACTCTCCCAAGTTCTCCACACCCAACAAAGGAAAGAGATAATAAAACCTCCATGTCATCACCCAAGAACATAAGTGAAAAACACATGACCACAAGATAGTGATCACAATAGTTCCAACCAAACCTCAAACCAATGTAATGTGAAACCAACTATCCAGGAAGATAACTGAGACAAAGAGAGAAACTCTACACATCATATACCTATATAAAATCCTTCTACACACACCTCTAATTGTCAATTATGTCAAATATGATCTCCTCCATATAACCCCAAAGAGAACAAGATAACAACACCAAAAAATGTTCAATCTCAAGAGATCAAACACAACATATGTAACATGTAACTACATGGAGGTAAGCTTCTCAAAGAAGGTCAAACTAATCCATTTCCTATCTTAGGAAATCAGCCCATAAACCATCTCCTAACAGTCCTCATTAATGAATGATATCCTTAACTCAAATGTGCAAGGAGATAGCAATTGCAAACATCCCTCAAATGAATCCTCCAAAACTAACTACATAGCTCAAGATCCATATTTATAAAAGATAAAGCATATAGAGTCATAGTAAAACATCCTCAAATGAGTCTCCATAATCAATGACCATGAATCAACTCAATCCTATGAGAACCAAAGCATGAAACATAACACATTTGAAAGATATAATGGGCAAATACCTTTCAAATAATAAACTACCGAGAAGACAAAGAACAGGGAATAAGAATGCTCATCCAAAATATGCAATCCATCATGACTCCTCCAAAAGTAATCTCCTCATAGATCTCTGTTGAACTCATGTCCAACCAATGTGTAGGATTCTCAGACTTTCTGCTGAAATCTCATCGAGAGTAACCATCTCAACACACTTCTTTAATATTAAGAGAAATATAGCCTCACCTTATTCTCCATGTATCCATGAGCACCTACAAATAATCATCTCATGTTAAACCCCAAATACATCACTGTACTGTCATGATGTAATCAAATAAATGATCAATGTACCTAATACCAAGAGAACCACCCAAGATCAAAATCATAATCTAATCACAAATCAAGACCATAACCATGCCATCATGATCTCATACAACATAACATGACACCTTAACCAAAGAATAAAGAAGTCTTGCATAGCAGACAAAGATGTCAACATATTCAATCCACATGATAATAACCATCCTATGTTTATGACACCAACAATGCAAATGAACCCTTGTTGCATAAAAGTAAAAACTAAGAGTCCATCTACAACACCATTAAACACTACAGAAGATCATCCACCATCAAAAGATGAACTTACATCACTACCAACAACTTCCACTGAACTATGGTATGGAGTCACACATGGCACCATGACCTTACCATTCCCCTTAGGAGATCCCAGGCTCCAAGTGAACATCGTTTCAAGAGAAATGTATCATGCCAAAACTCTAATACATAATCAAGAGTTTACGATGACATAAAACAAATTCTAAACGAACATCACCTATCAAGCACCACTAAAATCTCAACTAAAGACTCCATGACTCCAAGATGTTACACATCTTCAATATCATGAAGATGACCAATCACCAAATAGTGTCCATGCAAATGTGAAAGAACCCTTCTACAGCAACAGGATCTAAGAGCTCCTCCTAGTAACATATGCAAAACTAAAGAAGATCATCCATCACCAAGTGATGAATTCACAGTCATTGCTAAAGCTCCCACTGAACCGTGACAAGCTTAACATCTCCTAACCTAAAAATCCTCCAAGTCCACACATTAACATGTCCATGTGACAATAAAACCAAATGGCACTATGATCTCCAAACAAAGGAAATACACCATCATTGTCAAAAGCTTACACAAAATTGTGTATCCAAGCTATTCATGACATTGTGATATACATGCTACAAGTCCCCATAACTGACTATTCACGTACTCAAAATTATCCATCTTCTCATCTTAAAGCAACCACACCAATGCAAAAGTGACCATAGATAAGGCCAGCTGATACGGTTCACACCAACACTGAAATAATCTCATGGATATAGATAGTCCACTTTTGATTTATCCCACTGCAATCAATAGGTTGTAGACACCTACAAAACTGCATTACTTGTAGATCCAATACCCTGAAACATGCAAACCCAGCATTGCACTAGTAATCAGCAAACTGAGATTAAAAGGATAATTACCATGTAGACTACATGACTCAAGCACCAGATCATGCTTAGATCTGATTCACCAAATGCATCCACCACTCAAGCACAATAGTCTAGGAATCCACCAAGCATCACCATAGAAATGCTAAGTGACTGATCACGTACTAGCACTCCATGCAAAGAAATAATGGTACCTTCTCACACCATGCACAGAGCATGCATGCAAAACTATAACTATCTCATCTAGCAATAGCCCAAAAGCCAAGATCTAGAAAATAGCTTACCAGTAGCTCCATAAAACCACAAGTTTTTCTCTTTACCATGTAAAACCTACAAAACCATTGTGTCTTAAAAAACACCCATGCACATCCATACCCACATCACACCCAGATGACTTAACAATCTAAAACGAAAACACCATAACAGTTAAACCAAAATAATGGATTATCATGAATATGCATAACCATAGATTTCTTTTTAGGAAAATCTATAAAACCCCTCAAATCCAAGGAACATGAATCTGATCCATGCAAGTACAAAACATCCTTAAAAGGAAATAGTAGTTCAAGAACTCCAGGCCCACTTCAAGCTGACTCCACAACCACCAACATGCACATACATCTGAGAGAGGTAGGCTATTGCATAAGCTTTCAGACCATCCAATGATCAACTCCATAGCCCATATGCAATCAGGGTAACAAAGAACAATGCCTTCTAATACCAGGTATAAATACCTAGGATAAGCACATTACTCCATGGATGAACAACAAAACAAGCTTCTCCATATCACTAGGAAGCCTCTCACAAATACACCTAATGTGAAAGATTTGCTGCAACACAACCACAAATAAAAAAATCCCACCCCATGCATCAAGATTATTCTACCATCAACTAGGAGCCTTACACCACATAATTTCAATATGACTAGCTCTATTTTCTCCATCTTAACCATCCTTCAAGTTGTGCGTTACCTCATGAAATTGAAAAAAATGAGCAATCACCTTCCACTCACCATAGGATCAATAATCAATTGATTCGTTCTAATTTCCTCAAGCTTTACAGGCTAAGAAATCTTCACAGAAGGAATACCCAGAACTAGAAACACCAGGAACAATCAAATCCTAGTAGAAGGCTCTGATACCACTTATAGGGAAATTAGTTCATATCAGAATGAACATCTGAGAATAGTAGTGTCTTTCGTAGCTTTAAATTTCTTTAGATTTCCTTAAAAACACTCACAACTATGCCACAAAGCATAATCAGACATAGTTCATTTCCCATCATTAATCCTACTGAGAAAAGTTAATGCAATTTTTAACCAGTTTCAACAACAAGCATTAAATAGATTAGACAATAGAATCAAAAAGCATGAAAGGATAGAAAATATGAACACATAGATTTTCATGGGGAAAACCCTTACGGTTAAAAAACCCACACTCCAAAAGCCAAAGACCCATTGTATTATTCAGTAACCAAGTATACACAGGTACAATAGAATTGCAAGCTCTAAGCCTTTTCATAGAGATTAACATCTTGTTCCATCTTGAGATAGTCTGGTAGCATAACCCTTGTCAAAACTTAGTCTCTCTCATCCATTTTCAATGCACTATGGCATTTAGCATTACAGACATCTCAAGCATCACCAGAAAGCCAACGTTTGAACTTTCACATTGAACTAGACAGTTACAAATGACATTCAATTTAGTTTCCTGAATGTCAAAGAGACAATATCCGAACTCTCCCTAAACTTTTAAAGTCACCTTGACAAGAACCTTGTTACTCCAAGCTTCATTTACCAAGATTTGACCACAATCCCACTACCTAGGTGGCATCCACATCACCATCAACTTCCATGTCACCGAATTTACCTTATCGACACTTGGAATCGAAACATCGGTGAGACTTCTTAGAGACTCCCTATGAAGTAGCACAATCCTACTGATTATATGACATATGTCTACTGTTATTAACATTTCCTATCAGGAATTTGGTGGGACATTTTTCATTGTCTCGGTGATAACATCAAGTCACCTCGACACCGCTCCATTAGAATATCGAGGGGACGGTGTGATGACTCACACCGACATACGATCATCTCACAGATGAAACCACAAAACCCTACATCAGGTGTCAAGGAGACACCATCCAAAGTCCCAACGACATGACCACCTCCCGTTGATAGAACACACAATGTCAAACTCATGAAGAGCTATCGGACCATCGAGGGGATAGTTCACTAAGTCCCACTAAAATCAACCTATCATAGAGATGAAGGTGAAGATTGAGTACTAGTAAGATTGAGTCACCTATTCTCAACATGTATGATTCTTTGTGGGCACATGAGTGACCTATTTGGCTCATGATGCCAGTAGGATAGGTGTTGGGATATGGAGAACGTGATGGTGAGGAGGAGGTTGAGGAGGAGGATGTGGAAATGGTGGAGGTGGAGGTGGGAAATGGCAAGGAGGAGACCTAGGATGATGGGTTAGAGGTGGCGAGACTACAAGCATAGGAAGATTAGTTGCAGGTGCAAGTGGTACAGCTATAGGGGTAGATAGTGCAGTTGCAGGTTCAACTTACATAGGTTGAGGGAGGTGCTCAAATGGCATAACTACAAGTACAAGTGGTGTAGTTGTAGGGTTAGACAGTGAGATACCAGTGGGAGAGTTATAAGCCACATCAGGTATTGGGGCTAGGGATGGCTGATGTACTTAGGGGTGTGTAGGTGTAAGGGGATGAGGCTACCTAAGAGGCACAATACTATAGGACTCTTTATGAACGTCTAGCAACCAACTAGACAGAGGGAGAGCTATAGGAGCTAATCAGGGGCTACCTCATCTCGAAGGATAGGATAGTAGGAGTAGTCTGTGTAGCATCCATCATAGTAGTAGGCACAGGTACATGTGTAGTAGGTAGTGTAGCAACCCATGGGGCCACCACCACCACGAACAAAAGGGTTATCCCAATCAGTGATAGTTCTACCTAGGGGCTGATATAGATAGTTTTTGACATGTAAGCCCATGAGCTGATGTTGTATTTTGATGGCTATGCAGATCCCATGTATATATCTTGTATCATAATAATTTTTTGATATTTATGTGAGATGGTATTTTGGCTATGATATATGGACTTTGGTTTATGTTTTATGGATGTGGTGATGTGATGGTTTATTTATGTTTATGTTGCATGATGTATGCCATTTTTTAGGATGTGGATGATGTATGACATGGATTACGATGTTGTTTATGTATGATTTAGGACATGGATTATGATGATGTATTATTAGATGTATGGTGATGGAGGATGAATGAATTATGCAAGTTGTATGACATTATTAATGATGCAGGATGTATATCTGGATGTGTTTTCAGTTTGATATATGGGTCTTTTAGGAATAGATGTATGGTGGTGATGATATATGTCATAGATTAAATGTTATGTATATTGTTCTATATGTGGATAATTAGATTAATAAGCTTAGATTATAATATGGATAATAATGATAATGGGATGTAATAAGAAAATGGATAATTAGATTTATAATATTCAGATTAATAAACATATACTATGGATGCAAATAGAAAATAGATAATAATGATAATGGGATGGATAATGTTTAGGTTAATAAACATATAGTATAGATGTAATTGAAAAATGGATAATAATGATAATGGGATGGATAAGAAAGATGTAATAAGGATATACATAATGAAGATGGATAGAAATATAATGAATATGGATGATGATAAGAAAGATGTAATAATGATATAGATGTAAAGGGTAAAATTTGGATAATTAGTTTTTGATAGTTTGTGTATATCCTCCTTTCATCCTTGTACATTCAAGGACTTTGGGTCTAGTGGTAATGCACTATCAAACCCTTGGTCACTTAGAAATGTAGGGAAGCTTAGATTTGTGTGATTTGATTGCCAATTATGCTCACTTATGCTCAATTATACATCAAAACCCTAATTATGCAAATACGGAAGCAAACAGACAAATACTAGAAAATACTGCTACAGAAAGATGTAAAATAATAGACAAATGTGTACCAACTTCTGAAGTTCAGGAAGTGGAACAGTCGAGGACTAATGAGAAAGCACCCTAGTCCAATGCCCTAATTTTTTTAGGACCTAGGAACTTGATCTACAACCTGTTCCTGTTGTCACATAGATTTCTCTATTGCGGAATCCAGAGGACTAATGAGAGGACGCCCAAGTCTAGGACCCTATTTTCAACTCTGATCTACGAATCTGGCACTCTGCAACACTCTCCTATAACTCCATTTTTCCTGCTTCTTCAACCTGTAACCTATAATCATGAAAAAATGGGGAGGGGGTTGTGGTGTTTAGAGGCTTGCCTCAGTCAAGCCTTGGAGAGACATTGAAGTCTTTTGAACACCGTTGTCAGATAGAGAGTGTGTACCCTTGTGAGACAAAGACAAAAACCAAATGATAAATGCTTAAAAACACAAATGATGTCACCTTGTAGTGAAGATCTCATGGAAGGAAGAAGATCTTCTTGCCATGAGGAGATGGATGATCAAATCTGCAAATACAAACACATAGACAACACAAATCTGCTCTTGCTACACAATGGACACCTTGAATTACCTTTTGAATTCATAAATATCACAATCATGATCTAGTGTCCCTCTAGTTTATAAATGAATGCCTAAACATGCATATTTATGCAAATACAAACACTTCCACCCAGAATTTCATAATTCAAACTTACCGTGTCGGCATAGGACCCAAATAACAGTCACAAGACGACACTCAAAATTTGGCACTGACCTAAAATATGGTAGGACTAGGGCATGGGTACCCAAGTCCTCCCTCCCTATTTTGGTCAGGGTTAGGTTTAAAGGATCCCCTAGGTCCCATTTGTCATGAAACTTACGGTTCATTTCATCAGGATGACAAAGTATGATGCAAGATGTCCTAAATGCAGATAAAAAACTCGGGAGCTAAACCTTATGAGGGAAAAGCCCCCAAGGGGACATTTTCTGATGTTACATTTAGCCCCCACTTTAATGTATGACACAGGAGCATCCCTAGTTGAAGAGAAATCTTGCATCAACCCAAAATATTTACATTTCAATTTGCTTGCAGTTTAGTTTGTTTCTTTTCATTTTCCAGTTCAGTTCAAGTAGTTCAGTCAGAAGTAGTTTCTGTATTTTGGTCCGCATTCTACCATAGTTGCATTTCACACCTTGCGGAGCTGGACTTAGTATCTAGATTTATTCATCTACATCATATCCAGAATTTAGAGCATTTGGATTAGTTACCAGAAAGATATCACTATCAGAAGATCAACTATTTTCTCATAACAGAGCATCCTGACAGTCTCAGACAATCAGCTAAAGGAGAAGACTTGTGGAGCATTTCTTGACTTGTTGAGCTTAATGACACATCATTCAATGATCCTTGGTTCATGGCCAACCTTCCCCAAGATCCATACATCATTCCATTCATTTGCGGAGGTGTTCTATGCATTTAGGTCTGACCTATCCCTGTACACACGTTACAGCTCTTCATTAGAGTTTGTGACCTTCCTTGGCCGACACGGAGGAATCTATTGTTCCGGAGATGATATATATTGATTTAATAGATCCTTAGGAAAGCATTTATCAAGTTGTGATCATCCGCATAAGTTCAAAGTTTAGATTTTGTGTGAAGGAGCTTCAAATCTATATCTTGTGCATATTCTATAATCAGGCCTTTAAGCCTTAGTTGTAAGCCTGCATGATGTCGGCTAGATTGTATTCAAATTCTATGATATATTGAATGATTGAATCTTCAATTGCTTCATTTATTTGAGTCATTTCCATTGTGTTACTCTTGCTACACGGTCTGGACAATTCATTTTGTGAACCCTCCTACTGGGACTACAACAAGTAGTATTAGAGAGAAAGTTTGAATCTTTGGGAGTGAATTGAGTGAAGTTGGCAAGGGAATTCCATAAGATCTTGCTATAGACAGATCACTGAATTGAGGTAGGTTACTTGTGTTGCAACGGATCACCGATTGTAAGGCAGTTGTCACCTTGTAGCCTGACCACCGAACTTGAGGTAGTTTGCACTTGATCCTAGGAAGAATGCCACCGAGAAGAGTTGTTGTTGTTGGAACAATGGCTAGAAGAATGGATGAGATGATGGAGATGATGAAAACAATGCGAATTCTTTTGGATATTGTTGAAGAAGATAGGCGAAGAGGGTTAACACCGAGACCTAATGTTGAAAGTGATTATGAAGAAGAATTTCAATCTATGGAACAAACTGGAGAAACCCCAGGAGGTGATGAAAAAGAAGAATCAGATAAGGTAAAGATGTTGCGATCTATTTTGAAGATTCGAAAGAGACCTAGAGTTGATGTGCCGAACTATACTGGTAATTTGAACCCTGAAGAATTGATTGACTTGATAAATAACATGGAAGAATACTTTGAATATGAAGAAATTGAAGATCCGAAGAAGGTGAAATTTGCAAAGACAAAGCTGAAATGACATGCTTCTATATGGTGGATAGAAGTTCAGTTGGAAAGAAATAGAAGAGGAAAAGAAAAGATTACAAAATGGGATAGGATGGTGACAAAGTTGAAGAATCAGTTTATACCTGCTAACTATGAGTTAGAGCTGTTGAAAAGATTGCAAAACCTAAGACAAAATGAGAAATATGTGAAGGAGTACACTGAAGAATTCCATAAAATGATCATAAGGATAGGACACAGTGAAGCAAGTAAGGAGAAAGTGGCTAGATATATCAATGGACTAAGATTGAACATTCAAGATGAACTAAGCTTGGTAAGGATGACATCTTTGGAAAAAGCATATCAGTTTGCCCTGAAAGTTGAAGAGAAGCTAAATAAGAGAAATGATTAGAGACAGAGAGGCAAAGGAGGTAAATTTTAGAGAGGTAGAACATTTTTCAAAGGAGACAGATCATATCCAAAGTAAAACAAGTTTGACAGTCCATTTAAGAAGGATGACAAAGATAACAATGCTTACTAGAGAGATAGAATTTTTTACCGGAGAGGAAACCCTAGTGCATACCAGAATGAAGGATATAGAAGAGAAGGAAGAGGATTTGATAAGAGAACATTCAAAGGTACTTGTTTCAAGTGTGGAGGTGAAGAACATAGAGCATTTGAATGTAATCAAGGTAGTACAAGTAAGAAGATAGAAAATAGTGGAAGAGTAGCCTATGTTGAAGAAGAACCTATTGAACTAGGTGACCCCTGTTCTGTTGGTAAACCTGAGAAAGGAGAATCATTGGTGATGAGGAGAGAACTCTTTAAAATAGAGACAAATGAGGAACCAATGCAGAGGAAAAGTTTGTTCAGGACAAGATGCAAATAAGGAGGTAAGTGTTGTAAAGTTGTAATTGATAGTGGTAGTTTAGATAACTTAGTTTTAGAAGAGATGGTGACTAAGCTGAAGTTGGAAAGATTGAAACACCCTAAACCTTATCAGATAGCATGGATTTAGGATGATCATAAGGTATTGGCAAGTGAACAATGTTTGGTGAAATTTCATATTGGATCTTATCATGATGAAGTCTTGTGTGATATTATGCCTATGGATGTATGCCATATCTTATTGGGTAGACCTTGGCAGTATGATATAAAAGCTATACATGATGGGAGAAAGAATACATATACTATAACATCAAATGGAAAGAGAATTACTTTGATTCCTTTGGAGGATGATCCTAAGAGTGAAGTATGTGGGAATCCTAGAATCTGTTTGGTAAATGGAAAAAAATTCTGGATGGTTTGAGACATGAGAATATGTGTTATGCCTTGATTCCTAAGAAGCCTGAAGCATTGAAGGAGACTGAAGAATCACAACCGGAGGAGATAAGAGAGTTGCTGATAGAATATGAAGACATCATATCAGATAATGTACCTAAAGGATTGCCACCTATAAGGAGGATCATTCATCACATGGATCTTATTCTAGGAGCAAGTTTGCCTAACAAAGCAGCACATAGAATGACACCGGCAGAGAATGAAGAATTGAACTGACAAATACAAGAATTGTTGAAGAAAGGTTTGATAAGCAAAAGTCTGAGTCCTCGTGCAGTACCTACAATGCTTGCACCTAAGAAGGATGGAGAATGGAGAATGTGTACTAACTCTAGAGCAATAAACAAGATCACAATCAAGTATAGATTTCCTTTACCTAGGATGGATGATATTATGGATTGTTTGAGTGGAGAAGGATATTTCACAAAGATAGACTTGAAGAGTGGATACCATGCATAGAAGACTACTTTTACGACAAATGAAGGATTGTATGAGTGGTTAGTGATGCCCTTTGGATTGACAAATGCACCGAGTACTTTCATGAGATTGATGAATGAAGTCTTGAAGAAATTCTTGGGTAAGTTTGTGATTGTATACTTAGATGACATTCTGATTTTCAATTAGACAAAAGAGGAACATTTGTGGCATATCAAACAAGTTTTGTAGAGGTTGAGAGAAGAGAAATTGTTGATAAACATCAAGAAGTGTAGTTTCATGTAGGAAGAACTAGTGTATTTGGGATTTGTGATTTCTATGGAAGGATTGAAGATGGACCCTAAGAAAGTAAGATCAATTATTGAATGGCCTACACCAAAGAGCATTGGAGAAGTTAGATCATTTCATGGATTGGCTAGTTTATACTGGAAGTTCATTAGAAATTTTAGTTCAGTTTGTAACCCTATGATAGAGACAATGAGAGGTGACAGAAAAGACTTTAAGTGGACATCAGGGGTAGATAAAAGTTTTAAACTATTGAAGCAAAAGGTGACTGAGCAACCTATTTTGGCATTACTGGATTTCAATAAGGTATTTCAAGTTGATTGTGATGCAAGTGGAAATGCAATTGGAGAAGTATTAAGTCAAGAAGGTGGACTTGTAGCATATTTCAGTGAGAAGTTGAATGATGCAAGGAAGAGCTATTCAGTTTATGATCAAGAGTTCTATGCCATAATTCAAGGCTTGAAGAAGTGGAGGCATTATTTGTTGCCTAAGGAGTTTGTGTTGTATATAGATCATCAAGCTTTGCAATATTTGAATAGTCAAGGTAAGTTGAATCAAAGACATATGAGATGGGTAGAGTTCATGTAGAGCTATACATTTGTGTCGAAGCATAGGAGTGGAAAATCAAACAAAGTTGTTGATTTATTAAGTAGGAGAAGAAACTTGTTGACAGAAATGAGAGTTGAAGTGTTGGGTTTTGATGAATTGAAGAACATGTATGAGGGAGACACTAATTTTGCAGAACCTTGGAAAGCATGTAAGGAACCTATTGTGATAGATAGGAATAAGTGGTTGGACCATTTCATTCAAGAAGATATGTTGTTCAAAGGAAATTAGTTGTGCATACCTAGAAGTTCAATGAGAGATAATTTGATCAAGGAGAAACACAGTGGTAGATTGATAGGAGATAAGATAGTGGCCTTGGTGAATGAAAATTATTTTTAGCTTTAGATACATAAGGATGTTCAGAGATTTGTGCAGATTTGTAGAGTTTGTCAGGTTGCAAAAGGGAGTAGTCAGAATATTGGATTGTATAAACCTTTGACAGTACTGGAGAGACCTTGGGAAGACATAAGCATGGATTTTGTGATGGGATTGCCTAAGACATAGAGAGGACATGATTCAATATTTGTAGTGGTTGACATATTTTCAAAGATGACTCATTTCATACCTTGCAAGAAGACAACTGATGTAGTGCATGTAGCTGACCTATTTTTAAGGAGATTGTGAGATTGCATGGATTACCTAAGAGTATATTTTTAGACAGAGATACAAAGTTTGTTGGATACTTTTGGAAGACACTCTGGAAGAAGATGAAGATAGATTTGAAGTTTAGTTCAACTTTTCATCCACAGATTGATGGACAGACAGAGGTTGTGAATAAGAGTTTGGGAAACTTGTTGAGATGTTTGATTGGAGAGAAGATAGGAAGTTGGGATTTGATTCTTTCACAAGTAGAGTTTGCATACAATAATTTAGTAAATAGGAGGACCAGAAGAACACCTTTTGAGATTGTTACCAGAATGAACCATAGAGGAGTAGAAGAATTAAGAGATATCAACATGGAAGAAAAGAGGAGTACAAAAGTAGAAGAATTTGTAGATCACATGAAGACAGTACATAATTAGGTGAAGAAGCATTCAGAGGATATGCACAGTAAGTATAAGGAAAAGGCAGATGAGAAGAGAAGGCATAAGGAATTTGAAGTGGGAGATGAAGTAATGTTGTACTTGAGAAAAGAAAGATTTCCAGTTGGGACATATAACAAGTTGAAGATGAAGAAGTTTGGACCTTGTAAGATACTCAAGAAATTTGATTTAGGAAATTAATATTAAGTGGAATTATAGGAGACCTTTGGTATATCACCTATTTTCAACATTGCAAACCTTTATCAGTATCATGAAGCAAAGTTCAGTGGCAGCATGGAAGAAGACTTGAAGAAACAGTTACCACAACAAGCATCGGAGCAGATTGAAGACATTTTAGATAGCAGAGTTGGATGCGGAACTAGAGGAAGACAATACAAAGAATATCTTGTGAAGTGGAAAGGCAGACCGAAAGAAGATTCAGCATGGATTTCTTAGGTTGAGGTGGACCTTCTTGGTTCTCCCCTAGCCCCAACAAAGTGAGGTACTCACTTTTTCAATAACCCTAGATATCTAATGCAGGAGCATCCCTAGTTCAAGAGCAATCTTGCATCATCCAAAAACATTTACATTTTAGTTTTCTCGCAGTTTAGTTTGTTTCTTTTCATTTTCTAGTTTAGTTCAGGCAGTTTAGTCAGAAGCAGTTTCTATATTTTTGGTCCACATTCTGCCACAGTTGCATTTCTAACCTTATGGAGCTGGACTTAGCATCTAGATTCATTCATATACATCATATCTAGAATTTAGAACATTTGGATTAGTTATCAGAAAGATATCGCTATCAAAAGATCAACTATTTTCTCAGAACATAACATCCTGACAGTCTCAGACAATCGGCTAAAGGAGAATACTTGCGGAGCATTCCTTGACTTGTGGAGCTTAATGAAACATAATTCAATGATCCTTGGTTCGTGGTACCTTCCCCAAGATCTGCACATCATTCCATTCATTTGTGGAGGTGTTCTATGCATTTAGGTCTGACCTATCTGTGTACACACATTACAACTCTTCGATGGAGTTTGTGACCTTCCTTGGCCGATGCAGAGGAATCTATTATTTTAGAGATGATATATATTGATGTAATAGATCCTTAGGAAAGTAGTTATCAAGTTGTGATCATCCACACAAGTTCAAAGTTTAGATTTTGAGTGAAGGAGCTTCAATGCTATATCTTGTGCATATTTTGTAATCAGGCCTTTGAGCCCTAGTTGTAAGCCTGCATGATGCCGGCTAGATTGTATTTGAATTCTATGATATATTGAATGATTGAATCTACAATTGCTTCATTTATTTGAGTCATTTCCATTGTGTTTACTCTTGTTGCACAGTCTGAATAGTTCATTCTATGAACCCTCCTACCATGACTACACCAAGGTATGTATGAATGCAAGGCCAATACATGCATTAAAGTACAGTCAACAAACACACCAAGCACGGAGAAGACATGCCAAATACATTGAAGATAATGGTAGGCACACAAAGCATGAAGAAGATAGTTACAGTCAAGCAAAACACAGAGAATAGAGAAAATGCATAGAAGACAGTTAATGCATGGAAGACAAAAATGATTTCTTTTCTTTTTCTTTTTCTCATATTTATGAAATGCAGATGTAAGTACAAGGAAAGTAAACACACCTCCCATAATGTAGGAAGCACTCACCGCACTGGTCTTTAGACTGCATATATGGGGCAACACACATGCAAGACACATCAAACCTCCCAAAATAGAGGAAGCACTCATCGCACTAGTCTTTAGACTGCATATGGGGCAACAAACATGCCAAACAAACCAAGCATGCCAAAAACACACACTTTGAAGACACGAAGAAAACACAGAAGACAAGCGATGGAGTGTTCCTATTTCTAGGCTCATCACCATCTTAGGCACATTATAGGCACACATCGACGATTGGACTTTGCCACAACAATCATTGAAGACACACTTAAGGGTTGAGTTAGTCACAGAACCGCTCCCCGCCTCCTGATGAGGTCTTTTTGAAAATGATAGGATGGGCACTCTCTATAAGAGATACACCACCCCCACCTCCACAGAGGTCTTAACATGATTGATTGATTGATTAATTGCAAAAAACTTAGAGTGCAGGAGGGACTCATCGCCACCAGTCTTTTAACTACACCTTAGGACAAGCACATTGCTAACATCTACAACAAACAACTTACCTTATATATGCCCCCACCTTAAGGTGGTTGATAACACGCAATGATATCAAGAACAGTAAGGTAGGAAGAAAACACACAAAGAAACACAAACTTTCATAAAGCCCATGTCCCCAAGAGGTTACATGTACTTTACGATCACCAAATGTTCCCACAAACACATCCCTGTAAGAAACATGTTAGTGTCCATAATCATGATAAACAACAACATCATGCATATGATCAATCACACAAAGAGCCAAGGTTATACTATGAATTTGGAGATCAAGGATAACTATGGAGCTATATCACAAAAATCTCAGAACTGAGTGTCACCAAGGCGAGATTCAAAGACAAACAAAGTGCACAGAGAAACAGTATTGTTAAGGTTTGTAAGTGAGATAAAAACACCATCAAAATCACTATGTAGCAAGCATGGAGTGCTTCTACTAGCCAAGTGTCAGATAATATATAACAACCCCACCGTCATATTAGGAACTAAGTCCAATTTTTTATTTCTCACTAAAGGGACATTAGGTCCGCATCAGTATAAATGTTTTCTCATCATCCATCTTCTAGATAGAAACACTAGAGGAAGGGAAACAATAAATAAGAGAGGAGAAACAAGTGTCTTAGGGACAATTACGTAGGAGGGTTCCCCCAAGTCACCAACTACAATGCTATGTCTGTAAGACACAACACACAACAATGAAATTAGAGAGAGAGGTAATGTAGAAGAATGATGATACAAATAGAAGAAGGTCACAACAGAGGTGGTCTCCAAGTATCCTGGACCTTACAAGAGAATTAGGGGTCATCCCAGGAGGCCTAAACAACTCAGAGCACATCATGGGGGAAACACATCATGAGAGATAAAGGGTTAGAAATACTTACCTGTTTTATCCCAATGTTAAGAGCATACATATCTAGGATATTTGTCACATTGTTTTAGTCTTGTTGATGTTACATTAACATTAAGTTTAGGATGAAGGGAGGCTTTGTTTTCTTTAAAACGATTATATCCAATGCTGCTTGAGTAATGTGTTGAAGCAAATTCTACAGGTACTTGAATTCCTTGTTGATTTACACCACATCCCTTACCTAGATAGTCACAATTTTTATAAAGGATTTTAAATCTGCAACCGTAGAGGGATGTCATTTATTTAGGGGATATTGAAGCCTCACAGGTCTCATAGTTTGTGGTATAAGTGAGAGTATTGTTTTTATTTTCTACCAAGGGGACTTTAGCTTTCTTAGGTGCTTCAAAACATTGTTTAGGTGAAATAGATACAACTTTTGATGTGTTAAGGCTATTAATTTTATATTCCCCTATACTACAAGTATTAAAATCCAATGATCCCCAATCATCACCAATAAGTGCATTCAATGGTTGAGAGTCTTGCACAACATTATCCATGGGAAGAGGCATTGATAGATCACCTTGAAAATTGTTTAAGCTCATGTGATTGTAAACTAGTTTTTGGATTTCAATATGTAAATAGTTATCTGGTTTAGGATCGACATGAGTAGTGTGGAGCTTGTCTTTAAATATGAATTTAATTGAATGATGTAAAGTAGAAGGAACTTCCCACAATGCATGGATCCAGTGTCTACGAACAATCATGTTGTAAGATAACGAACAAGGCATGACATGAATCAGGGTAGGCACAATCACAGGTCCCACTTGTATAGGTAAAGTTATAGTGCACATAGATTTTTATCCAATATTGTCAAAACCATGGATACTTAACATTTTCGGCTTGATGGTGGATGTCTCAATTTTAATCTTATGTAATAAGTCAATGCCACAAACATCTAGAGTTGATCCATTATCGATCATAACTCTCTTAACCAATGTTTTGTTTATTGTGACAAAGATTATAAGATGATCATATTGGTTTTGAACTTCAATTGATGGTAATTCATGTGGTTGAAAGAGAATATCTATTTTTTCGCATGCATACAATCTAATAGAGTTTCTATTTTTACCAATTTTTCACTTGCAACTCAAATTGGTAGAGCTAGTGTGCATCAAGTTTTATTTTCAGATGAAAGATTTTTAACATTTTCTACTATAATGTTTTGTATAGTTTAAGGTGCTTGAAGAGTTTGGTTTTATCATTGTTATAATAGAGGAAAGAGATTCAATTCATCAGTCATTGCATTGGAGAGTATTCTTCAGTTAAAAGAGTTGTTTCATTTCATTACAATGATCACTCAATTTATAAATGAGATATATACAAATGGAATAAACATTGCATTGAATGAAAACATGACAAATCAAATGTCCCACACAAGCCATGGGAATAGCTGAGCTAGCACAAACATAGAAAATACACTATGCATCTGAAGATAAGAAGGGAAAAAGCATATCCATCATTGCTTATTTAGGGGTCTTGGTTGATCTTCATTATAGTTAGCTCCTCCTCGCTTCTAATCTCTGAATAAACTTGTATCATGACAATAAGGGTTGTTAGAGCTCTGGATATGCTTTCCTATGTGCTTATAAATAGAGATATAATGCATTGCCTATGATGCACTAAACCAGAAGATCAAATCACCCATATATAAGAGGGCTTGAAGAGATGAACATTATTGAACTTCATTGTTTTTTAAACTAACATGTTTTTTTCCTGTACAGGGATAGAAGAAGTTATGTTGCTATTTTGAAGACAATTTGAGCATGTGGTGCAAGGTGGGCTCCCACAAAGATTGAGCCTAGCATGCTACCCTTGAATCTCAGGAGGGGATGGAATAGGAATATATATATTCATGTTGCTCAAATCAAGACATATTCATCTAAAGGAGTAACTCATTAATTGATAGCAAGATCCTGAAGTTTATTGCTCATTCATGGCTATCAGTTCAAGTGTGAAGTGAGAACCACAAATGGGCAATAAGCTTGTGATATCATAAGATGTTGTTGAAAAGTGACTATCATCAAATGACTCATTTAGGTCCTCATCAAAGAAAAAATTGGATAACAATAGAATAGATATTCAAAACATTTGTTGTTATTGAAGTAAGTTGCTATTCAATGCATAAAACAGTCATAGAAGGACAAAAGTCGGTCATGATCAAGATTGTCCCAATAATAAAGAGCACATATGCCTATCGACAGTAATGTCAAATTGTTTCCCAATGAAGTTATTATGGTTGGCATAGTAGTGATAATGCTAAAGGCCTCAAATGCAAATGATACTTCTAAAGTTACATGGAGACACTCAAGGAGGTAGGCCATATCAATGACCATCATGGTATAAACATATTAGCAATCCAGAAGCATCAATATGTTGAATGGAACAACATATCATTAGAAGGCATAAAAACATGGTGAAAGGTAAATCTTTTACCCATAGAAGATTCATCTTGAGCTAATAGTCAGCCAACTGTATCATGAAAGTGAGCAACCCAACATAAGATATAAGAAGCAGTCCTAAAATTAGGGCACAGAGTAATAGTGAAATAGTCTTAAATGGTAGACATCTAGAAGCAGGGCAGTGACAACAAACCAAAGGACAAAGATGATGCATAGTAATAAACCAGTGGTTACCATTTGCCTCTTGCAACCTGTATAAAAGGAGAAATTGACTTTCAAGTCTCTGTAGCAGCATTCACACATTCTATTGTAAATAAATGCCTTATTTGACTACCCCATAGGGTTATATGTGAATCTTCAATTGTTTATCACTAGTACCTGAACTCTTGCATTTAAATGGAAAATAATCTTAAGCCCAGTTGAATACCATATAGGTGCATGAAGCTTTAATGCTAGAACAATCATATTTCTTATGGGACAGTCATGATAGTGAAATGGACAGGCATCAACAAATAAAGACTTGTTTTGTAATTGAAAGAATGATAGAGGTAACAAGAAATTCATCAAGTATAATAATAGCATGAAGGCCTTGCAAAAATACTTAGAAAATAAGAGAGAATGAATATATATGGCCCTCAATGTAAGGGTCATAGATAGAAATATCAATGAAACCCTCCTTTATAGTTGCAGCTATAAGAATATCAACAATCATCATTGGAATAGTAGAGAAGAATAGTGCCATTTTATGCAAACCAAAGGAAAACACAAGTAATGATATATCTGACAGATCCCTATGGCCGCGGCCTATAGTGGAAAACATAAGCAGAGATCTAAAACTCTTTTACATAAGGTAAAAGTATCTCCTTTTCTGGATCTTGATTTGAGTTATGTTTGACAAACAAGAAATGATGCAACTAGATGTAAAGGAGGAGCTTGCCTTGCTTCTATATTCTGAGTAGAAATGTATACATGGGGCCGTGAATTCTACATATACATTGTTTTGAAATCTCAAATCAAAACCTTTCATGGTGGCCTCGTATGCAGAGAAGGTATAAACATCAAAGACATAAAACTAATATGCTAGAGAATGGCCTTGGCCGCACTTCTAAAGTTATAAAGATGCTTCAGACATGAAGAATATGGTCCAGATCTATGATAAGAGGAGTTACCTTGTAATATTTTGTCATAATATTCAAATAAATTGCTCAAAAATAGAAAGAATGCCCTAAAAATGAAGGATTTACAAGTCCAAACCCTAGCAATGGTAGCGGCTGAATAGTAGAGAGTCATTTTGAAAAGATGCAAAGAGAAAATGGGCCGAGAAAGTAGGGTTCATGGTTTTGTTTTAGGGTTATATTTTTTCCCTAATATTGAATGTGATTTTTATCACATTGAATTTTCATTTTCCTTGCATAACTAATGCCTATTGTGGTATTGTGTCCACCTTACAATGCCTAGGCTTTATGCCTTAGAGGCCTTTAGTCACACTTGAAAGGTAAGACACACATTACATAATGCCTTAGAATATCTTGTAGAGCAAGATAGAAGATAAGCTTTTAAGGCTTTTTATTTTTGCAAAACCATATATTAGGCCTTCATAATTTTATGATTTTTATAGAAAATCAGATGCCAGATAAATGTAATATGCTTGGCAAGACAAGACAAAACCCTTGTATTATTATTTTTTGCAAAAAATCAAATCGAGGCAAATTAGGAAAAAAAAATTGCAAATTCATTATAAAACATTATTAAAGCAATGCTTTTATAAATTGCTTTAATAATTGTTATTTTTATGCAGTTAAAGCAAAGTGAATCTAGCCTAGATCATATCTTTTTGAGTTTGCTTTCTTTGGGAAAAATTCAAAAGATAAGGTCAAATTGGAGCTTTTATTGAGCAGATTGAGCCTAAGTTTTGAAAAGATTTTGGTGGGGCCACTTGATAGAAGATTTTGGCATCTTTGACACCCAGTTTGGTAACATTTTAGGCACAAATTTTAAGGCTTTTTTATGGATATTGAAAATGACTTGGAGGATTGCTTTTGGAGAGTTTTTTTTGCAGAATTTTTATATTTTTCCATCTTGGGAAAAATTGGAGGCATATATTGGAGAGAAATTTAGTTCTTTCTCAGTTCTAATTATTTTGTTTCTTTCTCTATGGCTCACTTCCAGAGAGCATTGTAAACTTTTGGTACTCAGTCTCAGTTCCTACTCCTTTCAAATTAATAAAGCAATAGTCTTCTCCTTTTTCATACTTTCTACTTCATTTTACAATAAATGATCTGATATCCAATTGTGATTCAGTCTCAAGTCCTTTTCTATGTCTCATTGTTTTAGAATTGAGTGTGAGAGTTTCATGTGATATAGGTTATATGTTATGTTTAGCTTGCTTAGTGGGTTAAAGTTGTGATAAAACTCCTGTTTGTCCTTCGAAAACCTCTATCTTTTCAAACTTTCATACAAATCACTTATGTATTACATTAATTTCGGTGGAATTGTGAGGATTAAAAGTCTTTATGAGGCTGATTGTGAGTTAAGTTAGTGAATAGATAGAGTTATGGTGCATCACTTGTTAAGGTTTAAGATTTCAATTACAATTAACTTTCTATCCCTTTTCCTAGAAAGTCATTTAGATTAGGTGAAGTAACCATGGGAACCATCCCACTCTGGGGGTTCACTCTAAGTTTTAGACAACCCACAAGCCTAGGAGTGTTCCCATGTGTTAACAGGTAGCTAAGTTGGTAGCTTAGTCTAGGTGCATATCTAATTGATAATAGTTTTTGGCACCCCCAGTGGGACAAATTGGACTATTCCAGTCCAATAGCATGTTCATATATCACTAATATTTGGTGTGTGTGTGTGTCAGTGATCTCGACCTCTGGAGGTAGAAAATCAAACACATCTAGCGACTCTGAATCAAGATCTACTAGTTTTTATAGATCAAGTGCTAGTATGTTTCAAACAATTAAGTTTTATTCTTATTTCCAACTCTTCATATGAGTAAAAATGTTAGATTTTCATAGATAGTATGAATATCCACCATCGTACTATGAAAATGTTGTCCATAGGGCTCCTTATCAACCATATCAAACCAATCATGCTGTTGTTTCTAATTCCATGGCTTTTCAAAACCAGCATGCCCAATATAATTGCCACCCACCCTTGCTCAGGCTCCTTACCAGCCATACACAAGTAGCCATAATGCTAGTTTTAGTCCAAATACTCAGGATGCTTACCGCATACCCATTCCTGCCCAATCCTTCAATCAGCCTCAAAATTCTAAAATTATGGAGCTTAAAGATATTCTTTTAGACTATAATAAGCAAATGGATGAGATTAAGAGGCAACATGAGTATAATCAGCAACAGGAGGGGATTGTAAGCATAAAGCGTATATGTTATTGGATGTCATGCATGACTTCACAAAGTAGGTAGAGGAGATTAAGAAGCAGTACAAGTATAACTTACAGTAGGGAGAATGGGCTTGCTAAGGTTATCAGTACCAACAAGAAGGGGAATTTCAAGGAAGGAAATATGAAGAGTCTAATTTGCACCAACAAGAGTTAGATCACCAAGTTTACCTCCAATAGCCAGAGCACCCACCCTATGAGACCTTTAGTACTAACCAGGAGTTGGAGACACGAAGGAGATAGTTTGAAGAGAATCTTGAGAGGGAGGCAGCTACACAAACAAAGCCTTTGCTTTCTTGAGCCCAAGCAGCTCCTGACATTCTAGAATAGTTGACTCAAGAAGAGGTTCGTAAGTATAAATTTCCAAGTTTTAGACATAATGAGCCTCTTAATGCTCCTAAAGTAGAGATTCTAAGTTTTAGGTAGAATAAAGTCCTTGCTCCCTCAAGATAGCATCTTAATCTTAAAATACCCAGTTTCAAAAGCCCTCACCCCTTCCAAGTTGAGGAAAATAATCATGTTCAGCCTAGTTTAGTTGCAGATCAACCCCTTAAGCAACATTCTTTCTCACAATAAATTCAAGAAGGTCCCCAATTTTCCCCACCTTAGGAATCTAAGTGTGAATCCTTTGATCAGAATACCTTACTCTTCATCGAGGAACTTAGAAAGGTAAATCCATTGCGTTGACCTTTGGAAGTTTACTGTTTGCAGCAACAGAAGATTGAACAAGAAAATATTTCTCCTAAAGAGTCTTTCAATGTTTTCACTAATGATCCTCCTTGTTTTGTGGAAGATGATCAACCAAACAAACCAAATGTGAAGCAAGAGTTTGTTGTTGTTTGTACTGCATCCCCAGTTGAACATGAACATAATGCATGTGTAGAGGAATTTGATTCAAACTTGACCCTAAATTCTTTGCATTTCGATTCCTTTGACAATTTTTCTAAGGCCTTTTATAAGATGAATCAAAGAAGGATACAGAGTTTGGAAGGTGAAAGTCTTCAATTGCAAAGATGGAATGCCCAAGTTTCATTGAAGAAAGCACCAGATAAAAAGGAGGAAGAATTAGATTCTTTGTTTGATCAATTACTTGGTTTTGTTGAGCCAAATGAGGAAAGCATGCTCATACCAAGGACAACAATTTTAAAATAGCAGGAGGATCCTCAACATTCTGAGGAGTTGCTGAGTGAAGATCATTAATATGATAATAGAATGTTGGATAAAGAGGAGGGGAATAAAGATGAAGCTATTTTGGAGCCCAACAAACTTAATGAAAGCTGTCATGAGGTAAAGGACATCCCCTTTTCATCAAAAAGTTAGGAAAATTATGAAGAAAATTTGCTTTCGAATGATTTTAAGGTCCCTATTACAAACTTAGATAATGTGCAAGAGATCAGTGTTGAACCTCAGTTTATAGTTAATCTGTTTGATGAGCTTCCTAACTTTGAGTGTGAAAGTGAAAATGGCATGGCTATACCAAGTTCTGACCACCACAATAATGAGGACCATTCAGATAATGTGCTAATCCAAGAGCAGATATGTGAAAACAATCCAGATTCGAATGATCAAGAGCTTGAAGAGGATCTATTTCAAGCTGAAATTGAACTTTTCTTCTCACATTTAGAGGTTATGCTAGCATTTATGGAAGAGGGTTATCTTGAGAAACAAGAGCGAGAGGTGAAAGTGGATGTATTCCTAAATGAGTCACTCATTAAGGAGAAGCCTAACTTGTAGTAGAATCTTGATTGGTCGGAGGAGCTGCCCTTCTGTTACATAGAGGAACTTGAACCTGATGTGCAAATTGATGGCTTGTTGAAAGAGGCTTGCTCATTATTTGAACACTTGCCTTCAATCATGGAAGAAGAGAATCTTGTTTCAAAGTGTACCTCCTAGAGGAAAAATGAGTATTTTGAGCCTAGTCCAACTCTTGATAGCTTTGATGAACTATTAGCAACCCTGACAGAGGAGGATGTCCCATTGACTATGGAGGAAGAAATAACATGGCAAGCTATTATGTAATGTGAAGGTGATGTTGTTGTTTCCAATCATTCAAATTACTTTCTCTCTAGTCCAACACTTTTGAGGGGGTGTCCTATTAGATATTTGGCTGGGTTGAAAGCCAACAAAAGGAGACAACCTCATAGTGACACTAATCTGGATCATCAAGGAGGGTATCAAGTCAAACACTATCAGTCTACTTGCTTACTTGATCAGTTCGCCAAACAAGTTAGATGGGTAAGTCACTCCATTTTTGTTCTCAGAAAGGTATTGCAGCAATTTGCTGGAGATTTGATTGTTCTCCACCTTTTTTGGCTAACTAACAAGCTTATGGAGTATCACAGATTGCAAAGGAAGGGCAGTTATTTTCTTAAGCTAGTGAATGGTTTTGTTTGATCAACTTCTCTAGCTGGTTAGAGTAGGATAGATTTAGTATTTTAAGTTAATAAGTGCTTCTTGCACTTTTCCTTTCAGTTATTTTTGTTTTCCTAAGTGCTGATGTACATGTTTTCTGGCCACTAGGGCCTTTTAGTTTGATTTTAGTTTGGTTTAGTTTAGTTTTCTACTGCTGTTGGGAGTAGTTTGAGGTGCTGAGTTTTAGTTTTCTAAGTTAGAGATGAGCACAATGTGACTCAATGCCCAATGGATAGTTAAGGTAATTGATCTTGATTCTTAATAGGTAAGCATGTAGCAAAAGTCACCAGAAATGTTACCAATTTTTCACCCACAACTCAAATTGGCAGAGCTGGTGTGCATCAAGTTTTATTTTCAAATGAAAGATTTTTAACATTTTCTGCTATAATGTTTTGTATAGTTTAAGATGCTTGAAGAGTTTGGTTTTATCATTGTTATAATAGAGGAAGGAGATTTAGTTCATCATTCATTATATTGCAGAGTATTCTTCAGTTAAAGAGTTGTTTCATTTCATTACAATGATCATTCAATTTATAAATGAGATATATACAAATGGAATAAAAATTGCATTGAATCAAAACATGACAAATCAAATGTCGCACATAAGCCATGGGAATAGCTGAGCTAGGACAAACATAGAAAATACACTATGAATCTGAAGATAAGAATGGAAAAAGCATATCCATCATTGTCTGTTTAGGGGTCTTGGTTGATCTTCATTGGAGCTGGCTTAGGTCCTCAATCGTATCATGACTATAAGGGTTGTTAGAGCTCCAGATATGGTTTCCTATGTGATTATCAATATAGCTTTAATGCATTTCCTATGATGCACTAAGCCAGAAGATCAAATCACCCATATGTAAGAGAGCTTGAAGAGATGAACATCATTGAACTTTATTATTTTTTAAACTAACATGTTTGTTTCCTATGCAGGTATAGAAGAAGATATGTTGCTATTTTGAAGACAATTTCAACATGTGGTGCAAAGTGGGCTCCCAAAAGGGTTGAACCCAGCATGTTGCCCCTAAATCTTAGGAGGGGATGGAATAGGAATATATATATTCATGTTGCTCAAATCAAGACATATTCAGCTAAAGGAGTAACTCATTGATTGATGGAAAGAGCCTTAAGTTTATTGCTCATTCATGGCTATCAATTCAAGTGTGAAGTGAGAACCACAAATGGGCAATAAACTTGTGATATGATAAGATGTTGTTGAAAAGTGACTACCATCAAATGACTCATTCAGGTCCTCATCAAAGAAACAATTGGACAAAAATAGGACATATATTCATCACATTTTTTGTTATTGAAGTAAGTTGCTATTCAATGCATAGAATAGTCATAGAAGGATAAAAGTCAATCATGATCAAGATTGTCCCAATATTAAAGAGCACATATGTCTATCGGTAGTAATGTCAAATTGTTTCCCAATGAACTTATTATGGTTGGCATAGCAGTGATAATGCTAAAGGCCTCAGATGCAAATGATACTTCTAAAGTTACATGGAGACACCCAAGGAAGTAGACCATATAAATGACCATCATGGTATAAACATATTAGCAAGCTAGAAGCATCAATACGTTGAATGGAATAACATATCATTAGAAGGTAGTAAAACATGGTGAAAGGTAAATATTTCACCCATAGAATAGTCATCAACTAACTGTATCAAGATAGTGAGCAAGCCAACATAAGATATAAGAATCAGTCCTTAAATGAGGGCACAGAGTAACACTAATATAGTCTTAAATGGTAGATAGCCAGAAGCAGGACAGTGACAACAAACCAAATGACAAAGATGATGCATAGAAATAAACCAATGGCTACCATTTGCCTCTTACAACTTTTATGAAAGGAGAAATGGACTTTCAAGTCTCTGTAGCACCATTCACACATTCTATTGTAATTAGATGCCTTATTCGACCACCCCACAGGGTTATATGTGAATCTTCAATTTTTTATCACTAGTACCTAAACTCTTATTCAAATGGAAAATAGTCTTAAGCCCGGTTGAATACCATATAGGTGCATGAAGCTTTAATGTTGGAATAGTCATACTTCTTATGGGATAGTCATGATAGTGAAATGGACAAGCATCATCAAATAAAGACTTGTTTTGTCATTGAAAGAATGATAGAGCTAACAAGGAGTTCATCAAATATAACAATAGCATGAAGGCCTTGCAAAAATACTTAGAAAATAAGAGAGAATGAACATATATATGGCCCTCAATGTAAGGGTCATACATAGAAATCTCAATGAAACCCTCCTTTATAGTTGTAGCTATAAGAATATCAACAGTCATCACTGGAATAGTAGAGAAGAATAGTGCCATTTTATGCAAACCAAGGGAAAACACATGTAATGATATATCTAACAGATCCCTATGGCTATGGCCTAATGTGGAAAACAAAGCAGAGATCTAAAACTCTTTTATAGAAAGCAAAAGTATCTCCTTTTATGGATCTCAATTTGATTTTTGTTTGACAAACAAGAAATGATGTAACTAGTTGTGAAGGAGGAGCTTACCTTGATTCTATATTCTGAGTAGAAATGTATACATGGGGCCGCGATTTCTACATATACATTGTTTTGAAAGCTCAAACAAGAACCTTTCATGGTGGCCTCATATGCAGAGAAGGTATAAACATCAAAGACACAAAGACTAATACATTAGAGAATGGTCTTGGCCGCACCTGTAAAGTCATAAAAATGCTTCAGACATGAAGAATATGGTCCAGATCTGTGATAAGAGGAGTTACCTTGTAATATTATGTCATCATATTCAAATAAATTGCTCAAAAATAGGAAGAATGCCCCTAAAATGAAGGATTTACAGGTCCAAACCCTAGAAATGGTGGCGGCTGAACAATAGAGTCATTTTGAAAAGATGCAAAGAGAAAATGGGTTGAGAAAGTAGGGTTCATGGTTTTGTTTTAGGGTTATCTTTTTGTCCTAAGACTAAATGTGATTTTTATCACATTGAATTTTCATTTTCCTTGCATAACTAATTCCCATCGTGGTATTGTGTCCACCTTGCAATGCCTAGGATTTATGCCTTAGAGGTCTTTAGTCACACTTGAAAGGTAAGACACACATTACATAATGCCTTAGAATATTTTGCAGAGCAAGATAGAAGATAATCTTTTAAGGCTTTTTATTTTTGCAAAACCATATATTAGGCCTTCATAATTTTATGATTTTTATACAAAATCAGATGCCAGATAAATGTAGTATACTTAGCAAGACAAGACAAAAGCCTTGTATTATTATTTTTTGCAAAAAATCAAATCAAGGCAAATTAGGAAAATAAAACTGCAAATTCATTGTAAAACATTATTAATGCAATGCTTTTATAAATTGCTTTAATAATTGTTATTTTTATGTAGTTAAAGCAAAGTGAATCCAGACTAGATCATATCTTTTTAGTTTGCTTTCTTTGGGTGAAATTGAAAAGATAAGGACAAATTGGAGCTTTTATTGAGCAGATAAAGCCTAATTTTTGCAAAGATTTTGGTGGGGCCACTTGACAGAAGATTTTGGCAGCTTTTACACCTAGTTTGGGAACATTTTGGGCAAAATTTTTAAGGCTTTTTTTGTCATACCCACATTTCCCATGTGGTCACAACACGCATCGCACGTGTCATGTCCACATCTGTCATGTGGTCATGACACGAAATACCAAAAATTTTACCGCGCTTCCCTAGAAACCCCCTCGCACATGCAGGCATGCTCAGTGGTGATACACATAAGGCGTAACAAGTTAGACAAAGGTGGGGTAATGCGATCACATGTGCATTCCCCTCATGCAATGAAGGCCGACTAGGGGGTCAATGCGACATGAGTAACATCGCTAATAGGGTTAGGATTCAGGATCAAAATCCTATGGTTTACCTAAGTGAATGAAGGGATCTTGACATAAGTCAAAATCAAAAGTCTAATTCTAACACAAGAGAATAAATCTACAATCCAATAACAATGTCGCCAAGCTGGTGAAAGCACTAATTTAACACTACGCATGGTTAGATTAACTAACCTAGCTAAACCCTAAATTCTAGAAAAATCTAGTAGCATAACGCATCATGGGCATGAACCTGGTTTATTTTAATAAAACTAATTTTGGTCGATAGTCTACTAGGTATTCTAAGTTGGAATAAAAATGACTACTCTAACCTACTAATTAATTCTCTCTAGAATAATTAAAAAGAAATATTAAATTAATAACAATCTAGTTATATATTAACCTCGTCGAATTTAGTTTGAAAGCAAAGGATTAACCCCATTGTTTAAAATAAAAACATCTCAATAATTAAATTGGAGTAAGAATTAATTAAAACAATAGAATCCCTTTTCAATAATCAAATTGAAATCCAAAATATATAAACTCACTCTAGCCTTAAACTATTTTATTTTAAATATTACCATGCCACTAAACAATTAAAAGAGATAGGAACATCTCCCAAAAGCAATTAAAATTTTCCCCATCCTATATTTATCTCCAAACCCCATTTTAAGAATAAATTTAAAACAAATGGAAGAAAAATATTAAAAAGGAGAGGGAACTAAATAAAGACAATTTTAAAATGCTAGGCCCTAAAATCCTTCCAAATAAAAAAACAATTTCCTTAAGAGATGGAGGAGGAAAACCCTAGCCCCCATTTCTCTCCATCTCTTTTCCTTCTTCTCTCTACTTCTTCTCTTCTCTCTTATGGTGTTGCAGGTTGTGGTGATGGGAAGCCATGAATGAAGTTCAAAGAAAAAGGTATACCCATTTAATATAAGTGTTTGCATTATATATATATATATATAAATATATATATATATATATATATATATATATATATTGCAATGATGGAAATGAAGTATTCCAAATTAAAAGGCTGAAAGGCCAAATCCATGGCGGCGGACTGTGTGTTACATATGTTGCAAGAAATATTAATATGAATATATATTTTTTTTGTTAAAAACCCGAAGGGTTTCGTGCAAGTGGAAATGTGGGGAGAGGGTGCTAAGGAGACGATGGCAGGGAAGCGTCGGCAGTCTGCGGAGGGACCACAAGCGACAGGGTTTGGAGGTTCGCGGAGAAAGGGGGAGTGTGGGGAGGGCCGAGCCCCTCCCACACTCCACTACAATGGAGTGTGAGTGGGGCTCACATAGTGGAGTGTGGGTGGGGTTCGTCCCTCCCCACACTCCTTTTAGATAGCGGCGGTGGGGGGGTCGAAACCCTCGCCACCATACTTTTTTGTCTTTTGTTTAAAACTATGATCTATTCAACAAGGAAAACACAGTAATTTTAGCATCTTTCACACAACATTTTTTTTAATGGGTTATATATATATACACACACAACATCACACAAATTTATTTTAAAGCCATAGTTTATTGCTTTATAAAATATGATAGCAGTAATAAGGAAATATATATATATATATACATATACACTATTGTATACACAAAATGTAGTTTTTTTTTTGTTTGACAGTATATTAAAAAAAATCTATATTTAAATATATATAAATATATACATTCATATATATATATATATATATATAACTGTATTTTCAAATATATTTGTCCTTCTAAATCTCACATAATTTTTTTTAAAAGCAATAAAGCAAAAGAAACATTTTTCTATAACAGATTTATATTGAGCAAATGAACTTTTTTTTTTTGTGTGTAAAAGCATATTTTCTAATAAATGTGGAATGAACATTTCCTTCACTAAGATACTGATTTTGACATAATACATCCCACATAAAACCCCTCTTCAAAGGATTTATTCATTTTTCTTTTAAATAGATGCATTTAGTTTATTCTTTAAAAATAACAACATCTAAATTTTCTTCTCTGAAGAAAAAAAAAGTAAAAAATTCATTTTATCTCACAAGGATAAAACAACAACTATCCAAAAAAAATTTGATTTAATCTTACAAGTAATAACATCAACTAGAACATGCTTTCTTTTCAATGCTCTATTTATTTTTTCTTAAATTCACATGGCTTTTAAAATCAGCAACTTAAATTTTCTATTTCAAATGTAAATAGTTTCATACAACACAAGTAAAAAAATACTCTTACAACTTAAGAGAGAGAACAAGGTTCTCCTCTTTTGAAATCTAAAAGATGATACAAAAGCCTCACTTGGCCATGCTTCCTCAAGAGCTAACAAAAAAGATAACTCTTAATGATAATATTATTTCTTCAACTTCAAATAGCTCCATTTTCCTACAAAGACACAAAAAAAGGGAAAGAAGCCACAACATAATTCTCTCGTCCCTACCATTGACTCACTCATGAGTCACCCCTGAGCTAGGAGGTCATCCTCACATAAGGAAGGTTCAAACCACAACACAACAATGCATTCAACACTAAAAAAAAACATAATACTCCCATGGCTTTCACATGGCAAAAACTCACTCAAGATGAGTTTAATGGGGTAGGGGAGTGGACATCACTCAACTCAAGAGTGCCACTCCAAAAACTTCCCAAATACATAAATCTCTCAAGGCCTCAAGCCCACACTTAAAAATATGATTTCACAAACTTTCTTATGGCTCTCAAGCCATATCACAAATTTCTCATATACGCATATTGTTCAAATTCACAATCTGCCCTCAAGGCTAAAACTCCATAAAAGAAAGGATGTGACCTTGAGGAGGTTCACTCCTCGCCCACCCCACACATGTTGAGCATTTTCTCCCAAGTAGGACAGGCTCTCACAACTCCCATACCCAATTTTTTTTCCACAACAACAAGTAAAAACAACAAATTGAACTCACACACACACAACATGCAAGTAAAGAAAATGCATAAGGAAAGGCATTTGCATTGAATCCTACCTTATAAATCCCAAATGGAAGATAGTTGAGAAGAGCTCCTCTAACTCCTTCTCCAAGTTGAGCCACCAAATTTTCTCCTCTAACTTTGTCCCCAAAACCACTAAAATTCAAAAATTCCAAAAGTTTCAACAACCCCCTCCCTCTCTTCAAGAGGGATTAAAATAGGCTCTTCTCATGAGCCTTGAGGAATGGGGAGGTGACACATGTCACCTCCTCACTCCTCCACCCAACTACTTGCAAGACTCTTGGAATGGGGTGGTGACACATGTCATCCACCCATTCCACCAAGTCTTTCTCACATCCACTTGCTCTCTCTCACATATGTGGGAGAGAAAGGTGGAGCCAAAAGAGGAGTGGGTACCACATGAGCCCCAATCATCTCCTCTTAGGAAAGTCCACACAATCCCAAGGTACCCTCACCAATTGTGGGAGAGGCTTGGGGTTGAGTCCTCCACAATTAGGGGGTCTTGAAGACTCCCCCAACCTAGGAAAGAGGAAATGAAGAGGTTGAGTGTTTGACCCACTCATCCTCTCCCTCCCAAACTTCCATTTTCGTCACTTTACTTCAGGGTGAAATTAAAGTGACCAAATAGAAGTTTACCTAAGGTTACACAAGCCCAAATGACCCCTAGA
Organism: Cunninghamia lanceolata; assembly: GCA_027924645.1. Taxonomy (NCBI): domain Eukaryota; kingdom Viridiplantae; phylum Streptophyta; class Pinopsida; order Cupressales; family Cupressaceae; genus Cunninghamia; species Cunninghamia lanceolata. The sequence continues at coordinate 2,760,001 of BSBN01000244.1, forward strand.
CCCTAGGGGTATAACACAGGGTCAAGTTTAACCTATTTTGAGCACCATAGGTTGAGTAAAAACACATAGAAAGGGGTCTCAAAAATTAAAACTTCAAAATAAAATAGAAATGACATTACAACTTACAACACCAATCAAGAATCAATAAAAAGAAGGGTAGACCTAACCCAACTAACACCATGCAACAACATTACAAAAATTTATCATGCAAACATAGTTGATCTTGGTTCCTCTTGGAACTAGATCGGCTTTACACGGGAAAACAACACAGTGTGTGGGATGATCTCTGAATTTCTGTGGCTTCATTAGAAACACTTTCGTACTCAAATGAAATATTAATCCGACATGTATATGATAGTTGAAGCAAAGTGAAACATGCACATACAACATCACATGTTCATATAAGCATCAAGGAATCACATTATAATTAAATTCTAAAATTTTGCATTTCAAACATCCATCGCAGATATAATTACATAACAAATTTCTACCTAAAATCACATGCATAGTATCCAAATAACATCATAATGTAAATCACATGTCTAACCTCATCAGTGAATCAATATCAATGTCCAATCACATAGTAATTATGCTAAACATAATAAATCCACATAAAGCATAAAATCTAATAGTCCTGCAAATCGGGATCAACAGTCCCATAAGTTTAATATGTATCACCAATAGTAAAATAAAGTGGTCAAATATATGGGAATGAAAATTTAGGCCTCACATTTTTATGGATCTCGAAAATGACTTGGAGGATTATTTTTGGAGAGGTTTTTTTACAGAATTTTTCTATTTTTCCATCTTGGGAAAAATTGGAGGCATATATTGGACAGAAAGTTAGTTCTTTCCCAGTTCTAATTATTCTATTTCTTTCTCTCTGGCTCACTTGCAGAGAGCATTGCAAACTTTTGGTACTCAGTTTCAGTTCCTACTCCTTTCAGATTAATAAAGCAGTAGTCTTCTCCTTTTTCATACTTTCTACTTCATTTTGTAGTAAATGATCTGATATCCAATTGTGATTCAGTCTTGAGTCCTTTTTTATGTCTCATTATTGTAGAATTAAGTGCGAAAGTTTTATGTGATACAGGTTGTATGTTATGTTTAGCTTGCTTAGTGGGTTAAAGTTGTGATAAAACTCCTATTTGTCCTTCAAAAACCTCTATCTTTTTAAACTTTCATACAAATCACTTATGTATTACATTAATTTCGGTGGAATTGTGAGGATTAAAAGTCTTTATGAGGTTGATTGTGAGTTAAGTTAGTGAATAGATAGAGTTCTGGTGCATCACCTGTTACAATTTAGGATTTCAATTACAGTTAACTTTCTATCCCTTTTCCCATAAAGTCATTTAGATTAGGTGAAGTAACTAGGGGAACCAACCCGCTCCGGAGGTTCACTCCAAGTTTTAGGCAACCCACAAGCCTAGGAGTGTTCCCATGTGTCAATAAGTAGCTAAGTTGGTAGCTTAGTCTGGGTGCATATCTGATTGATAATAGTTTTTGGCACGCCTGGTGGGACAGATTGCACTATTCTAGTTCAATAACATGTTCATATATCATTGATATTTGGTGTGTGTGTCAGTGATCTCGATCTCTAGAGGCAGAAAATCAAACACATCTAGCGACCATGAATCAAGATCTATTGGTTTTTATAGATCAAGTGCTGGTATGTTTCAAAAAATTAAGTTTTATTCTTATTTCTAGCTCTTCATATGAGTAAAAATGTTAGATTTTCATAGATAGTATGAATATCCACCACCGTACTATGAAAATTCTATCCATAGGGCTCCTTATCGACCATATCAGACCAATCATGTTGTTGTTTCTAATTACATGGTTTTTCAAAACTAGCATGCCCAATATAATTGCCACCCACCCACCCCTGCTCAGCCTCCTTACTAGACATATACAAGTAGCCATAATGCTAGTTTTAGTCCAAATACTTAGGATGCTTACTGCATACCCATTCATGTCCAATCTTCCAATCAGCCTCAAAATTTTAAAATTATGGAGCTTAAAGACATTCTGTTAGACTATAATAAGAAGATGGATGAGATTAAGAGGCAATGCGAGTATAATCAACAATAGGAGGAGATTGCCAGCATAAAGAGTATGTTATTTGATTTCATGCATGACTTCACAAAGCAAGTAGAGGAGATTAAGAAGCAACACAAGTATAACTTACAACATGAAGAATGGGCTTGCTCAGGTTATCGGTACCAACAAGAAGGGGAATTTCAAGGAAGGCAATATGAAGAGTCTAATTTGCAGCAACAAGAGTTAGATCACCAAGCTTACCTCCAACAGCTAGAGCAGCCACCCTATGATACCTTTAGTTCTGACCAAGAGTTGGAGACATGAAGGAGATAGTTTGAAGAGAATCTTGAGAGGGAGGTAGCTACACAAACAAAGCTTTTGCTTGCTCGAGCCCAAACAACTCTTACCGTTCTAGAACAGCTGACTCAAGAAGAGGTTCGTAAGTATAAATTTACAAGTTTTAGACAGAATGAGCCTCTTAATTCTCCTAAAGTAGAGATTCCAAGTTTTAGGCAGAATAAATTCCTTGATCCCTCAAGCCAACATCTTAATCTTAAAATACCTAGTTTTAGAAGCCCTCACCCCTTGCAAGTTGAGGAAAATAATGCAATCCTCTTTCATCAAGAAAGTCAATGAAGGTGGGGGGGCATATGTGTGTGGGTATGGAAGTTTCACCTATTTAATGTTGGTTGACATATCCCTCTATATTAGTTATAATGGAGCCATGTGGAGAGAGGGGTTGATAGCAAGAATCCATATTTATTATAGCTTGTGATAGTGTGATGGGAGGCATAAAATGGTGAATGTGTTTTGGTTTAAGTTTGTATATGTGAATGAGTGTTTGTAGAATTAATGATGGTTGGTGGATGATGGTATATCTATGTTCAAATCTAGATCCTTTTGTGAGATTTAATTAAATTTTATCCTTACTTAGGGTGGACAAAGAGCCTAAGCAAGAAGTTAACGAGATTGCCTTACTTGGGGTAGACCAGACACACCAAGAAAAATGAGATTCTTGAAGTCCACTAAGTTGGGAGTAATCTAAGCTCCTAAGAAAGATTATCCAAGTGGGATGATATCTAATTTGTACTAAACATAAGATAAACAAATTCTTAAGCCTAATGTAAACTAGGGAAGGATAAAGTGATCTAGATTCTAACCTTGGTGTGTGATGAATTGGATTTGTTTGATTTTTGGATGATGTGTTTTGATTTTGTTTGGATTAGGATAGGAGGACTACCTTGGATGGATAAATCGTATGATTTGATCAAGGTCAGTTTTAGGTAGAGGTTAAGGTACGCCAATCAAGAGAAAATGGTTGATGAATCACAAGCTAAGGTTCAAATAAATGTAGCAGGTGATATCTTCACAAGGTGAAGATATTCCAATGGGGAGTACAAAAGTCAAAAATGTAGATGATTTTGTGATTGTGAGGATGCAAGGGGTGGTCAAATGAGGTGGTTGATTTGAATCAATGTTTGAAATAGCAAATGCCCTTAGATTTGTGAGGTTTCTAAAATAGGTGCTAAGACATGAGGTATAAGTACTAAGAAACTAACTAGGCATTGATAGATGGTGGATGAGCGCTGAGCTATGACATGTGGGCACTGCAATAGAATATCTAAGCACTAATTCTATGGTTATACATGTTGACAGATGAATCTAGGTGCTAACAAATGACAGATGGACACTAACATATGACATATGGGCACTGAGAGACAATCTGATTCAATGGTTAATACATGCACTAACTAAGACTATCAAAGCACTGATACTCAGGTTTTAGACACTGAGAGATAGGTGCAGGCACTGATCGAGTATGTTTTTTTTTTCAAGATGTTTGTTGAGTTGACTTGGAAAGAGACATTAAAACAAACAATCACAATGGCTGAGTTGACACTTTCAGGAAGAAGGCTGATATGGCTTTCATGGGTATTGGTGCCTGAATTCACTGTCAGTTAATTTAGCAATTTTCATGCAGGCACCATCCCAAAATATCCAAAAGGTTCTAAGTTTTAGCACCCCTTCAGTGTTTTTCAGCATCTGCATCTCATTTCTTGAGGAGGGGTCTTCATCTTTTCTCCATCGGCATGGGTTTGTTTTTGTGTCTTTGACATTTCGGTTTGAACTTGAACCCTTTTTTCTCTAAGTTCAGTGGTTCAATGATTCAGGGTTTAATTTTCTTCTAATGGGTCACATTATGCATTTGCCTTGCGCAAATATTGCATCGTTGAACCTCCCGCTTGAACCTTTTTGTTTTGGTTCGGGGTTCAATGGTTCAAGGCTTTATGTTTTTGGTCTTATCGGAGTGATTGGCTTCATCGGCGAAAGATTTCTTGAGTGCTCCGATTGTTTTGGTCTGGCCGATGGATGTCCATTGGCGTGTGTTTGGCTATCAGTGAAGCAAATTTTTGGGTTGCCGATGTGAGGAGTTTGCCTGATGGGGAATGCCATCAGAGTAAGATTGCATATCAGCCTAGTAGTTGGAGGGTCCACCGATGGGGTAGTGTCAGGCCGATGAGGATTTGGAGCGGTGGTCATCGGCATGACATAGACTATCAGGTGAATGGGCAGATGCTGGGCCGACAGTGGAGGTTTCGCTGACGAGGGTGTTTTGGTGGCCATCGGGGAGAGTTGGTCTATCGGCCAAGGAAGCTTTTGGGTTGGCCGATAGACTATGTCTGGCCGACAGAGGCTTGCGGAGGTGTCGTCGGTGAGACGATTGAGATCAGCGAGAGGTTTTTGGGGCAAGCCGATGGTGTAGATTTGGCCGATGGGCTTTTGGCAAAGGGTTGTGTGTTGAGTGTGGCAAAATGCTCGACACCTATTATGCATGCAGCTATGTTTATAAAGTGCTAGTGTGGTCTCGGCACCGTGCATGTGGGATTATTCCCCTGTGTAGTTTGAACCTGCGAAGAGGGTGTTTTGGTGAGAAACTTCCATTTGAACGCAGCGATAGTTTTCTCGATGGTTGCGGGTTGTTGGGCCATCAATGGCTACTATAGCAGGAGTATGGGCGATGGTACAAGTGATTAAACTGCCTGATTGTGAACAAAGACTCCCAGATGGCGGCGCAAGGCTCGAGGCCTCCCTTGTCTGCTGCATTGATGGCTTCTGAGCGCCATTCCCTCTGATGGATGTATCTGGCAGATTTTTGACTTCTGGCCATGTAATTAATTACTAAATGTACACGGTTCTGTATAAATGGTTTTGGCTCTGTTACTTTTGAGAGGTTGGAGGTTTTTTGGGCTTTCGGCTCTGACTCTGAACATAAGGTGTTCACATTTTGAAAGGCATTTTTTGCTACAGACTCGGTCCTTAGTCTAGTGTACTAATCTATCTTGGATTGTAAATGATGATTTTCTCTGTGATGACCTTCTATACAGATTGATTTTAAATGAAAAACACCTGTGTGTGTATTGTTTCTGATTGTTTCCTATATGTCATTTGTTTTCCTTTCAAACAAGGTTGTCAAGGACTTCCAAGTTTTTCAGTGTATGCATACCGTGTGTCTAATTTATTGCGTCTGCTCAAGGAGTGGTTAAATAGGCTTTTAATCAGATACAAAGGGAAATAGATTGCATCATAGGATCTGTTAAGCATGATCATTAATGATACTCTTTCTTGGACATGTTGCTGTTAGGCAGTAGCATTATTCTTAGGTCCTCTAGATATGAATTTATGTTGTCATGGGGAGACATTTATAGTCTTAGATATGACTCTGCTGCCCAGATAAGGCACTGGTTTGGGTATTTGTCTGTTCAATGGGTCTAGGAAAGTCCCATCACTCCAAACACCATTTCAACCCATCTCATCACTTCCACCTGTTAGTTGTAGGATTAGGATTAGGAACCTCTGCATGCTCTCATACCTAACCAGACATTATGTCCAAGAATGTTGCCAACCTTGTGATTTGTTACACAAATCTTGGTCCATACATGAGAGTATTCTGCCTGTTGCCGTCAAGTTAAATCCTTCTGTAATTGAGCTAGTCAAGGTTATACTTTTATCAAATAGGGACACCCCCCTTGGTGCGGCAGAACCAGAAGTGAAGGGGAGGAGCTCACATAACCTCCTGTATTCAGTTGGCTAAATCTGCCTGTGCATTAGAACTAGCAAACCCTAATGCTGATTCAGAAGAAAAAACCAACAAAATAGTGACTCTGCTAGGGATGGTGATTTGAAACTTGTTATTTTTGTCCTCCCTGGTGAAATATCTGTGTGCCCATCTGAAAAACCAACAAAATGGAGACTCCGTTGGGGAGTCTTTCATGTGAATGATGATGCTCTGCTGGTGGAATGAACCTAGAAAAAATAGCTTTCAGCTACTGTAAATTTTGTCCTCTCTGGAGAGGTGGCGACTCTGCAAAAGATCTAAATGCACATGAAAGTTGATGTGTGTGTTGTGACAAAAATGTGTTGTTCATACTTCAGCATCTGTATGAGAAAAGGTACCTTGCTCCTTCCCCTTTATATTTGATGTTTTACTGCATAAGTTAGATGCCAGGGGAAGCCTTGGGTCTTAGGCAGACAAAGGATGTCTAAGAATAAAATTTTTATGAATCCAAGTATGAATTATCCCATACTTAGCGGTGAAATGTTGGATAAAAGAATAGAAGAGATAAGAAATAGGTTGATATTCTTAGAGGTTGAGCAGGCCCAATTAAAAAACAATAACCCTGTTGTGTCTGCCAATCAGAAAGCTAAACCTCCTGCCACCCCTTTTGATCCTTTGTATGACCAATTAGATTTGTCATGGGTTGACTATAAAGTAGAAACTATGCCTGCTAGGATATATTGTCAGATGCCCAGATTTAGTGGTCACAATGTGTGTGATGGGAATGCACATATCCAAAATTTTCATGAGTTCATGGGAAAGCATTCATTCAGAGATGAGGATATGTGGATGAGGTTTTTTGTTAGGTCCTTTGATGCAAAAGCAAAAGAATGGTATTTGAGCTTTTAAAAAAGATCCTTTGCCTGTTGGGATGAGCTTGCTGACTGTTTCAAGGAAGAATTTGCAAAAGAACCGGCTGATCTTGTTGCAGAATTGATGAGAATCAGAAAACAAGATGAAGAGCCATGTGTTGTTTTTAGTCATAGGTTTGCAGTAGCCTTTTCACAGATCCTAGAAGTCTTCAGACCTGATATTTCAGCCTGTGTAGGCATATTCTTTGAGGCTTTTGAGGAGGGCTCTAGTGCATTACTGAGGGATTTCAAGGTGACAAGTATGTAGATGGCATACAAGTTCGTAGAAAATATAGAAAAAATTAGAAATGAGCACTTATTGAAACCCCTGTCCACAGGCTTTGGTGTGAAAAATAGTTGTGAAGCTGCAAATGACCAAATAATTAAAGCATCATGTGCAGATAAAAATGAAAATGAAAGCATAGAGGTTGAGACTATTGTATTTAAACATAATGCTAACAATACAGCTCAACTGGATTGTTCACCAATTGAGGATGCCAATGAAGGAACTAATGAAGACTCCCATTGCAATGATGAGGCAGCTGGCCATGAAAACAACAACGAGGTTGTGGACAGTAATGAACAACTTTTGGAATGGACCTGTGGAGACAATTGTGAGTATTGTACTCAAGACAAAGAAGGTATAAGCAAACAGAAAAATAGTCCCATGTGTGACCCATTGCCTACCTTTCAAACACATGGAGATCATGAAGAGCAGTCAGAAATTGAAATAAGTGCTAGTGCAGAGCATGATTGTTTTTCATTCGATGGCTGTTTTGCTTATGACACACAGGCTGATACTCCTCCACAGAGTGAATCCATTGGTGATGAAAATGCGTGCTCTGCTGCCCATGAACCAATGGCATACTACAATGAAACTGATGCACCTGGGTCACCCATTTATGACACATGTGATGATGAGGATCTGTCTGAGTATGGTGAGGATCTAGACATTATTTTTGACTTGGATTCTGTTTCTCATCCTGATGAAAGAGGAAACAACATACATCAGGTAAGTGACTGTAAAAATGTGCCTGATTTGAAAGAGATGCTAGAGCCTGATCTTTTCTAGTTTGGTGCTGCTATTGGTTGTGTGCATGATGTGCACAATTGTGAATTTGAAATCTTTTCTTTTGAGAGGCCAGCATATAAAGAGAGCTCTATTTTTCCTAGTTGTGTGGTGGACTTCGAGTGCTTTCAATTTTTAGTCCAGCTAGGAAATCATTTTGCAATGCATAGTGATGATAACCTGTGTTCTATGCCATTTGAGTATACATTGCTTGATACATTCTGCATCCATTTGTTGCCTGATACTGAGGGTTGTTTGCATAAGGGTGACAGTGACAAACCGAATCAGAAGGTTGATCATGCAAATGACCAAGGTAGCTTATGGTCAGATCATGGCAGTACTCTCAGGCTTGACCCAGTGTATGCAGATGAGAACAAGGTGTTTGACAAGGGGAAATATTGGTTTTCCTTTTCTTGGTGGCCTTAGGCCATCAAGTTTGATTGGTGATGCAGATCATGGTAACTTCATGACTCTATGCCCAATGGATAAGGCACTGGTCTGCATCCCAAAGATCTAGGGTTCTCACTGCAGTCTTGCACCTGCATGTCCCCAATCAGAGCCACTGTTGGTGCCTGAATTCACTGTCAGTTAATTTAGCAATTTTCATGCAGGCACCATCCCAAAATATCCAAAAGGTTCTAAGTTTTGGCACCTCTTCAGTGTTTTTCAGCATCTGCATCTCATTTCTTGAGGAGGGGTCTTCGTCTTTTCTCCATCGGCATGGGTTCATTTTTGTGTCTTCGACATTTCAGTTTGAACTTGAACCCTTTTTTCTCTAAGTTCAGTGGTTCAGCGGTTCAGGGTTTAATTTTCTTCTAACGGGTTGCATTATGCATTTGCCTTGCGCAAATATTGCATCGTTGAACCTCCCGCTTGAACCTTTTTGTTTTGGTTTAGGGTTCAACGGTTCAAGGCTTTATGTTTTTGGTACTTGGCTTTTTGGTGAAAGTTCATTTTGAAGCACTCTGACTGTGTCTTTGAACTTCTCGGTTGAACCTCTCCTTTGAACCACCCGCTTGAACTGGTTCAATGGTTCAAAGCTTTATGTTTTTGGTCTTATCGGAGTGATTGGCTTCATCAACGAAAGATTTCTTGAGTGCTCTGATTGTTTTGGTCTGGCTGATGGATGTCCATCGGCGTGTGTTTGGCTATCAATGAAGCAAATTTTTGGGCTGCCAATGTAAGGAGTTTACCCGATGGGGAATGCCATCGGAGTAAGATTGCATATCGGCCTAGTAGTTGGAGGGTCCGTCGATGGGGTAGTGTCAGGCCGATGAGGATTTGGAGCGGTCATCAGCATGACATAGACTATCGGGTGAATGGGCAGATGTTGGGCCGACAGTGGAGGTTTCACCGACGAGGGTCTTTTGGTGGCCATCGGGGAGAGTTGGTCTATCGGCCAAGGAAGCTTTTGGGTTGGCCGATAGACTATGTCTGGCCTACAGAGGCTTGCGGAGGTGTCGTCGGTGAGACGATTGAGATCGGTGAGAGGTTTTTTGGGCAAGCTGATGGTGTAGATTTGGCTGATGGGCTTTTGGCGAAGGGTCGTGTGTCGAGCGTGGCAAAATGCTCGACACCTATTATGCATGTAGCTATGTTTATAAAGTGCTAGTGTGGTCTTGGCACCGTGCATGTGGGATTATTCCCCTGTGTAGTTTGAACCTGCGAAGAGGGCGTTTTGGCGAGAAACTTCCATTTGAACGTAGCGATAGTTTCCTCGATGGTTGTGGGTTGTTGGGCCATCAATGGTGACTGTATCAAGAGTATGGGTGATGGTACAAGTGATTAAACTACCCAATTGTGAACGAAGACTCCCAGATGGTGGCGCAAGGCTCGAGGCCTCCCTTGTCTGCTACATTGATGGCTTCTGAGCACCATTCCCTCTGATGGATGTATCTGGCAGATTTTTGACTTCTGGCCATGTAATTAATTGCTGAATGTACACGGTTCTGTATAAATGGTTTTGGCTCTGTTACTTTTGAGTGGTTGGAGGTTTTTTGGGCTTTCAGCTCTGACTCTGAACATAAGGTGTTCACATTTTGAAAGGCATTTTTTGCTACAGACTCGGTCCTTAGTCTGGTGTACTAATCTATCTTGGATTATAAATGATGATTTTCTCTATGATGACCTTCTATGCAGATTGATTTTAAATGAAAAACACCTGTGTGTGTATTGTTTCTGATTGTCTCCTGTATGTCATTTGTTTTCCTTTCAAACAAGGTTGTCAAGGACTTCCAGGTTTTTTAGTGTATGCATACTGTGTGTCTGATTTATTGCGTCTGCTCAAGGAGTGGTTAAATAGGCTTTTGATCAGATACAAAGGGAAATAGATTGCATCATAGGATTTGTTAAGCATGATCATTAATTATAGTCTTTCTTGGACATGTTGCTATTAGGTAGTAGCATTATTCTTAAGTCCTCTGGATATGAATTTATGTTGTCATGGGGAGACATTTACAGTCTTAGATATGACTCTGCTGCCTAGATAAGGCACTGGTTTGGGAATTTGTCTGTTCAATGGGTCTAGGAAAGTCCCATCACTCCAAACACCATTTCAACCCATCTCATCACTTCCACCTGTTAGTTGTAGGATTAGGATTAGGAACCTCTGCATGCTCTCATACCTAACTAGACATTATGTCCAAGAATGTTGCCAACCTTGTGATTTGTTACACAAATCTTGGTCCATCCATGAGAGTATTCTGCCTATTGCCGTCAAGTTAAATCCTTCTGTCATTAAGCTAGTCAAGGTTATACTTTTATCAAATAGGGACACCCCCTTGGTGCGGCAGAACTAGAAGTGAAGGGGAGGAGCTCACACAACCTCCTGTATTTAGTTGGCTAAATCTACCTGTACATTAGAACTAGCAAACCCTAATGCTGATTCAAAATCAAAAACCAACAATGGGAATCACACAAAAACGCACACCAAGCACTTGATCAAAATCCTAAATTATTCAAGTGGGAGTGGCATACCTTGTGGATCTCAAGAAATAGTCATGGATCAATCTCAACTCAAAATAGAGAAGTGATTCCCACCCCTATTAATACCATAATGCTATAGCTTGGATAGATATGGAATATATGCTCATGTACCACCATATAACCCTTAGCTTGGAGACTTTGATCTTGCCCAAAGTAGCCCCTATATCAAGTATAACGGTACGTGTGACCATCTTCCCCTCCTACTGCAGTGGTGCACCATAAGTTATGATGGTTGAAGGTCTTATCTAAGATATACAAGTTGCTAAGTGATGTCCCAATATACACTAAGTATAGGGAATGAATCTGTGAATGGAGGTGTCCCAATCATCCAACCAAGCACCAACTAAAACACAAGTCTCGGTAGACCAAGGGTCTTGGGATTTTTTCTTAGGAGGAGAGGGTCCTTCCTTTGAAATGAGTCTTTCAATTCTCATAACATTTGTTTACCACACCATAACGCGTAGTTGAAGTCATCCCCTTAGTGATGAAATCCAAGGCAGGCCCCCTAAAGAGAAGGAATGTTGATCACTTTTGATCCCCAAGATTGCATGAAGCACAAAGGGAGAGCATATGTGAGAAACACCCTAGGATTAACAAAATAATAAAAAGATCTCAAGAGAGGTTTTTGATCCCCAAGATCACTCAAGAGTGCGAGGGGAGAGTATACATCTTCCTATAACCCAACAAACATGGAAAACAAGTTAATTTAACCACTAACTAATTTAGTGCCTAATTCTAGTAGAAAAATGGGCCTTTGACATGCAGGGCTGCAAGTACAAATCATTAGTGTTTGATAAGAGGCCATGGAAAATTGAAATATGATGTGAAAATAAGGATTAGTCCAGTAAAATGATGGAAAGTTAGCAAATTATGTCAAAACATAAACAGACATCGAGATAGTCTATTTCAACATTGACAAAACCAGACGCTAATCTAGAGAGTGAAACCACTATAACAATGGATAGAAACGCTAAAACATAGAGTTTAGGTGCTAAAACAGACAACCAGGTGCTAAAATGCAATTCAAAAGTGCTAAACATAGAGTTTTATACATGACCAAATGGGCATTGAATAGTTATGTGTAGGCACAGTGATCTAGCCCTAAGATAGTAATGGCTTGAAATTTTGATAAAATCTACAAAACAAAATGTTATAACCTTGTAAAATAGATTGCTAGGCTTTTTAGGTGAAAAATAAAAAAAATCAATTTGAACCATTATGCATAAAATAATGTGTTAACCAAAGGTCAATTTGACTCTAAACTAGGTGGTGAACTGTGAAAGTTGGACGGTGATTTCTGCTATCTAGGCATTGAACTGATGTTGGAATAGTGGTGGCTTACAAATTCACTTACACCTACAAAAAAAAATGCCAAAACCTGCAAATAGAATGTTAAGAGATATAAAAGGGCCACCAAAACAACATTAAGTTAGTTAGACATTAAATTTGTACCCAAAGCAACAACTAAAACTTTCATGAATGTGAGAGCTAATTCCTATAGTGTAGGTGCTAAATAAGGGAACTTTGGTGCTAAATAAGGGAACTTTGGTGTTGAATAATGGAAACTCCTCATAGTAGGCAACAGGATCTCTGCACCAAATAGTGAGGTGTAGGCGTTGACACATGAGGTGTAGGCACTGACATGTGAGGTGTAAGCATGACTGCAACCTGCACAAAAAACTCAACACAACCTCAAAGAAAACATAGTGTTAGGAGGTGGGGTTCCCACCAAGCATGCTAGAAATGTGAACACTAAAGAGATGAACCAAAAAGGGATGGCTAGACAAACCTAATTCACCTAAATTCACCAATCTAAGTCACCTCAAAACTAGGCTAAAGAGTGAAGCATAAACTAACTAAATTGCACCCTATCACTATGCAATACTCTTGATTTTCCCTATTATATGTTAAACTATATGTGAATTTCCAATTATAATGTTATGTCAAGTGCACTCAATGAGGCAAAATTTCATTAGATTCAAATTGCTTCTTGGAAATGGAGGGGAAGGACTCAATTTATAGATTTTTGGAGGTGAGGATGGAGGGCTAGAATCAATTTTGAAGATCAAGGGTTTACATTGCTTGAGGATCCTCAAGAAAGGAGAATTGGATAAATGACATGAAGAGATTGCATGAGGGATTTGCTCCAAGACTTAAGGAGATATCAAGGGATGAGATTGAATGGTGGAATGGATGGATTGCTAGGATTAGGTAGGTGTATGACATGTAAGGCCTCATTTATGAAAAGGCATGGTTTGGATTTTTTGAGGAATTTAAAATCGGGAAGAGAGGACAAGTGTAATTTTAAATTCTATGCAATAGTGTGACATGTAATTTAAAATTGGGGGAATAGTGGAAATAACAAGTATGACAAAAGGAAGATTTGCCCATACTTCCAAGGCACCACTTGTCATGTACATGCATGTATATAAGATGACAAGTATCCATCTAGAAGCATGGGTGAAAGGGGTAATCTAGGTTTAAGTTAATTAAACCATGTGCACACTCTTAAGAGGAATTAATGATTGATTACAAAAGTAATAAAAAATGGAAAAATTAGTTAATTAAATAAATAGATATATTTATTTAATTATTTGGAGATGAATGTGAACTATAGTCTTTTAAATGCATATTTGATTTTTGGACTATAGTAGGAGAAAGTAGTTTCTTTTTTATAGGAAGGGGTGAGAAAATATTAATTAAATAATTACGGGTTATTTAATTAATATATGCATTGGGTAGAATAGTGGGGATTATTTGAATTAGATTGATTTATTGTGCAGATAATGATAGAAGGTGGTCGTGGCCATTTTCAGATGTCTACACATCTAAGGCCTAATCACAAAAACATGTCATCATAACACCTCATCCACTAAACATGTTAGACAAATGCAATGGAATTGATTTCCTAGTAATTCACTATGACAGTTGCACATGAGTTGGGAAACTATTTTGTTGTTTACCTCTACAAGTGAGCTTGGCAACTATTTTGTTGTGTACCTCTGCAAGTGAGCTTGACAATCTTTTTGTTGTGTACCTCTACAAGTGATCTTGGCAACTACTTTGTTGTGTACCCTGAATGTTCCACCTCATAATACCTATATCACAACACAACCATTATATCAACATAACATCATAATTCATACATCAAAACACATCACATTACATATCTATCATGACTATCCATCCATTTGCTACATATGCTTGAAAAAAATTATTAATGGTAATTATTGGCATCTAAAGAACTTTAAATGTATTAGGTCTTGATTCACATCATGATCCATCATTAACATCCATAATATACATCATAATATATCATGCCTATCCATTCACTTGCAACATATAAAGTTATTAACATTTGGTAATTGTACTTGCATCTAAAGAACTTTAAATGGATTAGGTCTTGATTAACATCCACACCAACATTCATGAAATATAACACAATCCATCATATATACATGCATAATCCATCAAACATAATCATAATCCATGATCCATAACATAATCATAATCCATGACCCATAATATAATCATAATCCATGAAACATCACATAATCCATCGCATGTAATATAATCCATGAACATTAGACATCCATCCATAGCATAACATTATACATCACATAAGCATCCATGACATCAATCAAACTATCCATAACATCATAAATAACATCATAAACATATCATAGACCATCATAAACCACCCACAAAATGCTCATCATATATACATCACAAAATAGGTTATGATATAAAATATGTCTGAAGGCCCAATACATAAATCTCTAGGACAAACTATATAAAATACCACTAAATGGTGCTATCCCTAGACTCTATTGGAGCTTGTGATCCTTCACCTAAGGGACCCACCCCTATAGCCTATGCCCCTATCCCCTGAGTCCCTATCCCTAGTGGTGGTGCTACTGGCACCTATGTTGGTGGAGGCATCACTCGAGGTGGTCCCATAGTTGGCCTTGTTATAGAGTGAGTCCTTAATCTCCCTAATCGGCTAGCCCATGATCTACTTTGTGCACTATAACTGGGTTGCCTCTTCTCCTCCAACACTATTGAATGATACAACATCTTATAATTATGTACCCTCTCCCATGACTCTCCTAGCTTCCCTTGTACCCGAGCTAGGTCCCCTTATATGTGCACAAGATCGTGCCATATGTCCCCTAGTCTAGTCCTCACAACTAATTGTTGTACAGTATCTCTCTCCATCCAAAACAAGGCTTCCTATTATTCATCCCACTATTCTAAAATGCAAGATGCATCCCTCTCTACAATAGTTGTGTCATGCTCCTAAATAATGTGAGCCATCTCTATAGGATCTACACCACCTCCATGCGCTATAGTCAACTCTGTGATTTGTTCCCTTATAGCTCTAAGCTCCCCATGTAGCCTGTATACCTCTACCTCATCTACCACCAACTAAGTCTCTACAGTGTCTCTCTCCATAATGGTACTAGCCAACTCAACCATCAGACTTCAGATCTCATCCTGCAATACCACTAGTTCTACCTCTTCCTCACCTCCTCCCCCCAACCCCCCCGTCACTTCCTCTACTCTCTAGCAAACTCATCACCCACTAATAGCCAAACCTCCTCTCCCACC
Organism: Cunninghamia lanceolata; assembly: GCA_027924645.1. NCBI lineage: Eukaryota > Viridiplantae > Streptophyta > Pinopsida > Cupressales > Cupressaceae > Cunninghamia > Cunninghamia lanceolata. The sequence goes on from BSBN01000244.1 coordinate 2,775,677, forward strand.
TCCACCATCTCCCCCATCATCCTCCTCCTCATCATCATCACTGCTCTCAATCTCCACCAATTGTCCAACCAGAATGGTCAGCCTTGTCAGCTATTGCTCCTACCACTAGACATCATAGTTTGGCATAGTACCAACATCTATAACATGTGTCCTCTACTCCTAGTGAACTGGTACCAATCTATGGAAAGTAGTAATCATTTAACGTGGTTCAATGGGGCACCCTAATCAAGTGCCTCCCTCATAACTCAAGGGAATACAACCTCTACCTGTGGATCCCTGGTGGAGCCTGAACTGCCTCCATACATGCTCTGGCATGTATCGATATATGATGTGCTCCATCCTCCCCATCAAGTATCTACCCTATCATGTATATGGTAGATGATGCTCATCCCTATCCCATATCTCACACTCATGCCATGACTATCATACCACAGAATCAAACTCATCAAAAACCCATCACCAATACCATAATACCCCCAACTACCGATGCTATACCACTCTAGCATATAGAAACACATACAGCCACCATGCTAGCCTATAATAAGCACATACTAGTTGTGTCATGGCTATGTGGTCCCAAGCCCACATATGGAGCAGAGTGACACCAAATCCCAAGCTCACTCTTCATCTATACACTTCCAAGTACATGTCATGATATAGATGAGCCAACACACATAACCCCCATGCATAAATGGTCCCCTCCTCATACATCATCTCTAAAACCACTCCCCATCCCACTAAGAATCCACGTGACCTCATTTATGGCACTAGTAACCCTCTAAGGTGTCTATTACATCCTGCCATTTAAGCTCCTGACCTGTCCTATCTAGCGGGATGATATTTGGTGTGAACACGTGTGTCAATGCTTCTAGACCCATATCTTGGTCATATACAAAAACTCTCCATGTACCAAGATCCATAGAATCCTCTAGACATCCTCAAGTGTAACAATAATCTCCCTTATCAAAAGTAGAAAGGCACACCACTCACTCTACCATATCTCTACTAGATTTGTCATCATGGCCCTATGGGCCTAAATCTATGACATATAAGCTAAGTTCCATAAGCTAATCCACTCTAACACTAGAACATTTGTTGGTCTAAATCTCCACCTAAAAGAAAAGAGATGTGGCTTCCTCTTCCTAGACTACAATGCAAATAAACCCTCATGCATCCATCATGCCACTTAATTATCTTTTTGTCAAAAATTGTGCAAAAGTGTTGAGTACCCCTGTGCTAGCACTGAAAGGCATGTAGGTGCTAATAGAAGCCACATTTGTGCGAAGACACGTGCAAGTTCTAGTTTATCTAGCATTGGCACTGAAAGCTACCAACCACTAATAGAACCTATGATTGTGCTATGTCCTACCAGAGTGGAAATAAGCAGGGAAGAGACAAAAATAGACCTGAGAATGTCAAGAAAGGTACTACAGAAGAATGGAAAAGGAAAGAGAGAAAAGTAGAAAATGTATAAGAAAAGTTGCAAAGAAAAAGAAACTGTTGGATGAGTGTGCCAATGAGGGTGTTGCTAATCACACCAAGGTGGGTGCTGCCAAAGAGAAGAACACAAAAGGAAAAGAAAGAATGGATGAAACAACCATAGGGGCTGCCACAAATTTGATACAAAGGGATATAGAAAATCCTGAGCCTATAACAAGACATATTGACAAAGTTATAGATATTCTAAAAAGTATAGGAGGAAGTATTGATGCATATGACTAGTTAAAGAGCACATGGAGGGAAGAATATAATCAAACCCTAGCCCTACTGCAAATATGTAAAACTCTAAAATTTCAACCTAATTTTACTAATATTCAAGTTAGAGTTGATAAATAATGGGAGGAATTATTAAATCCTATATGTAACCTCCAACCCTTAAATTTGGATGTGGATTACTTAGACCACCTAGTAAATCAAAGTATAATGAATATTAGAGAAGATGTAGTACATGAAGAGATTAGTTTAGAAACTATAAGAGAAAGTAGTGAAAAGAAACCTACAAAAGACATGATGTCATTCGCAAATGAAAAAGTATCCCTAAAAAAAAGAGGCAATTTGAAGAGACATAGTCCCTCGACCAGGAGTCACGCCAAGTGCCCTAAAAAGCAAGAATAATTTTAGTTGAGGATCAAGTTGACAATAAGGAAGACATAGAAGAATAAATTAAGAAAGATTTGAAGGAAATGTTGGGAAAAGAGTATTTTGACATCAAATTACATAGAGAAAAGAAAAGGGAACATAAAACCTTACTACAAAGGCAAAACCCTAAATAGAGAAGTAAGGAAGAAAACCATTGCAAGACACCGGAGGTTCTAAAAAAATAGAAGAAAGTAAAAATGGATGCCATAATTAAGTTACCATTATTTGAAAAGCATACAAATGAAGCAGTAGAGCATATCTTTGTTCTATCTAGAATCGATTTGGAATCAAAATGGTATAGCTAGGGATGAAACCAAACTGTTTGACTTTATTGAGACATTGTGGAATGATAATTTGAAATGGTATAGAAAGACATGCCATAAACATGATAAAACTTTGGATGAAGTTAAGCAGTTTTTTGAAAAATTTGAAACTTTGGAGATCCCTACAATGGGAGTAAGCAAAATGAAGGAGTTAATACATAACTATGGAGAAACCATAAAACAATTTGATAAAAGATTCAAAGAAGTAGTCTAAAAATTAGAGGAGCCATTAACTAAAAAGCAAAGGATTAAATGGTTCACATCTAGGATAAGGCTTGAGGTTAGAGCATATTTTGATGGTAGAGTATCTGAAACATATGCATAAGTTGTTACATTACCCTACCCCATAGAGTCACAAATGTGGCACAAATAGGAAACAATCAAAGAAAGTTTTGAATTAGAAAGAATGTGGATAGAGTTGGAGTAGTTGAAGCTAAAACAAGAAATCATGGCAAAGTAAGAAGAAAATTCACGCAAATAGAGGCTAGATATATGATTCTCTTATTGCACAAAGGAACCTGACACACTAGAAATAAATGGCCAATGATGAAAGAGGAAAGATAGTCTACCGCACTGAAGGTATATATAAAAGCAATGCCTACAAGACCTAATACAATATATTATGGATTATGTGGTGAGTGGGATGACCATGAAACAATGGATTTCCTTTCACAATTGTTTAGAGTGAGAGAAGATGAGGATGAGCATGAGTCATGGTGTAACACACATCACAAAAATAAATCACAAAATAATAGTATGGCATATGTAAAAGGCTTGGAAAAAAGGACTATTATATATCCTCGATCAAGGTTATAAGCAACCTACCTGGAGAAATCAAAGAAATATGAACACCATTCAAAACACAAACACCAATGCACCATATGGAAATAATTATAGTAATGATGAAAGAGAGCAATTTGGAGGATATATAGGAGGTCAAAGCCATGGTAGAGGCAGAAGAAGGAGAGATGAGGCAATGTGCTATAAATGCGGTAAGCCAAGACACTTTGCTAATGAATGTTGGGGGAGAAAAGAAGACAATGCACATTCTATAATAGTACATAGCATGACATTTTATTGTGTGATAAAACACAACAATATATTCAAAATGCACCACAACAAGAAAAAAGTGATGACCTAAAAACCCTATGAAACAAAAAAGGGCCAAGGCAATCAGGGGAGTCCCTAAAGAGCAAGGTCAATTCCTAAGAACTTGCCAAAGAGACAAAGATGGTAACACAGATATATATTCATTAGAAACTTCAGAAGAGAAAACTAAAGTAAAGAAGTCAAGCATGAGCAAGATAAAATGACTAAAAATAAAGGAAAAGAAAAAATGCATTAGAAACAAGACAAGGTACAAATACTGAAGGACATTATACTACTGAAATAGAGAGAGAAGAAAGTGAGGAGGAAGATACATTATTCCCTAATAAAAACATGATGACATTGTCCAAAAAACAAAGCAGATTGTGACCCAATAACAAGATAGAAAAAAACAAATAAATCAATTCTTCACAAAAGAAGAGGTTGTGGCACTTAAATAGTTCACAACACTAACACACCAACAAAATCTTATGGAGAAATTTAAGCAATTTGCAAAATAATGGAACAAGGAGAAAGTACCTAAAAATTAAATTCAGCAAATGGGCAGAATAGATAGACATTGGAAGACAAAACCACTATTTGTGGATGCTTATATAAACCACAAAAAGGTTAAACATGTTATTCTAGACCTGGGTGCAGATATAAATATGATTACTAAGAATCTCTAGGAACAACTAGGAAAACCTAGGTTGTCTCAAACTCCAGACAATATCACTTTAGCAGATGGATCTAGTATGGAAGCAATTGGAACTTGGAAACAAGTGGAGGTAAACCTGATGGGCATAAAAAGGTCATAGACTTTGTTGTTGTAGCCATGAAAGAACAAGGAGATTCATTCAATGTATTACTAGGATTGAGATGGTTTGTTGATGCAAATAGCATTGTGGATTCCTGCAAAGAAGAATTATCTTTTGTAGATAACAATAAAAGCCTATACATACCTTTAGGATTACCCATGGAAGATGCATATATTGAAGAATCTAATTATGCGAAAGGAAATTATAGCTATTCGAAGAATATTTACTCAATATCAAAATTGGAAACGAATGAGATAAAAGAACCTAATTTAGGAGGAGAAATAGAAGTAGAGAATGATAATGATAGTACTAATAGTGAGGAAGTACCAGAAGCATGGATAAGAAATGAACTAGAGCTCAAAACTTGAAGAATGATAGGATTCAGGAGGATATACATGCTTCAAACTAGTAAAGAAAACCTACCGCAAAACTCCACATTAAATGAAATTCCACTGTAGAAGGTATGCGCCTTCCATGAAGAGAAAAATTAAAAGGAATCTTGAATATCTTGATATATCAATCATATTATGAGATGAATTTCCCATATCAAACTACCTAAGTTTTCAGGAGTGAAAGACCTACAACTATACTTGACTGAGATGGAGATAATGTTTTTAGAACAAAGAAGACTAAAGGCAGTACAACATACAATAGTATCCAATGAAGCAAATTGGTGATCAAATCATAAAGATTCAATTAAAAACTAGTCTGTATTTAATACTCTCATAAGTGTAAGATATTTACTAGAGGAAGGAGAATATAATGTCATACCAAGTATGAAGTACAAATTCCACCGCAAGAACATTTAACTACCTATATAATAGTATGTGAAGGCAAACATGAACATAGCAAGTTTATATACACCCATCTATTCTATTCGACATTATCACCAATAGCACAAACTTGGTATATAAACCAAGAAAGCAGAAAATAAACTAACAATTGGGAGGAAGTACAATATGACTTTATACATACATTTTTTTTCTACAGTCTAGTAAAATCTATAAATAATGCACTTTTGAAAATGAAGGAAATAATTTTCCAACAAATAGCGGAAGAAGAGAAAGGAGAACTAGAGAAAAATACACCACCACCCAAAACTAAAGGTATATAGAAACTAGTAGAATGGATAAACAAACAATCAAGAAATATTGGTCAGAAATGCTATAAGACTACAAGAATGGATGATGAGGGTACTGAGGATCTAGAAATAGATGTCCAAGAAGGAAACCAAGAAATGGAGCTACTAACTAAACCAAAGGATTGATACTACAATAAACCTCTTAAAATTAGGGAAGAGAATGTTGCAAAGGAAGGAGACTCCAAGTTAGCAAAGATTGAAGACTACTAGGATGAGAAAGTGGTAGCACAAGTGACTGAGATTCTTTTTGAATTTGAGGATTTATTTCTAAGAAATTTTACTAAAATGAAAGGAATCAAAGAAGAAGCAGGAATGATGAAAATACAACTAAAAGATGGAATTAAACTAGTAAAGAAAATGCCATATAGGCTAAATCCAAACATGAAGAAAAGGGTCAAAGTGGAAATTCACAAAATGTTAGTAGCATGGATTATAAAATCGGTGGAAGAAATAGAATGGATTAGTCCAATGGTAGTACAAAATAAAAAAATTAGGAGAGATAAGAATATGTAGATATTATAGAGAATTAAACAAAGATTGTATTCATGACCCATTCCCAACACCATTCATAGAAGAGATATTAGAATAAGTTTTTGGAAATAGGATAGACAACTGAGAGGGGGGGTGAATCGGTTGTCTCAAAATTTTAATACTTTCTACAGTTAATTCTTTCTTTTACCACTTAACAACAAATCAATAACTTAACCATGAAAACAACAATCATAAGTGTAAGAGAAGCAACACAATAACACTCTTGACACCAAGATATTTAACATGGAAACCTGGTTAAGGGAAAAGCCACGATGGGGGTTAACCCACAACAATTAATACCTTGTTAAAAGTATTTTTACAAATGAGAATGCACATGCATCCAGGCTCACTGTCCCAAGCTCACTACTCAAATAGAGGCTCACTACCTACAAATGATTACAAGAGAATAACAGAGATTTTGAACTGATGAGAAGCATCTACTAATGCATGAATTCAGTTCTAGTTAAGCACAAAATACTGATCTTACACATTTCATCTTCACTCTACCCTGTTTACTACTCTGCCTTCATCTGAATCTTAGATCTCTGCTCTTTTTACATTTACTCCATATTCGCAACACACACACCCACAATCATCCAAATCCATTGGCTATATATATCTACATCCTGATGTTCAATGACTTTCAAGTAGGCTTCAAGAACACTTAGAACTTTATTGAATACTCTGCTCTGTCAGCTAGATCCATGCATAGCTTGAGACATGGAACAAAACTTGCACTCACAAGTCATCAATCAGGTCAGTCACTATCACTGGTCATTACTAATTGCCCAATCAACAACTTCCATACATCTGGAACCAAGATCATTTACAAGGTCGGCCTGTTCTTTTTCTATCTGCTCTGTAAAACTATTAACCCGATACTCAGAAGCTAATAACTTTTGAATCCTTTATCACAAGAGGCCAAAACTCTAGATTTAGATTCTCTTGATATTTCTTATAACTAACTTAGATCTGCAACAAATTAAGACTTTCCACTAGAGAGATCTGGACAAAGATACCAGACCCTGCCACCTGCTCTGTTCCTGACTACCCAGACTTAGATAAATCTTCAACATGATTTCTGGTATGGGCAAATTATGCAATACGGATGTGTAGTAGAGACTTAGTTGCCATCAATGACAACACTTATCATGCGTAACAGTGTCTCTTGCCAACAATCTCCCCCTTTGGAATTGATGGCAACACTTAGTGAAAAAATTTTGAGTGTCGAAATAACTCCCCCTTTGCTTGTGCTCCATTCTATTGTTCACACTGCTTTACGGTGCTCCCCCTTTGCTGGATTTTTCATTTTTCACTGCTTTTCACTCTTCCTTTGACATCAATGGCAAAGGGTGGGATATGCAATCACTAATTATGCAAAAATTCTATATATAAGGCCACATATGTACAAGCGGTCCATATGTTATATTTACATATATTTAAGGATATCTACAAAAGTACTCTTTAGTTGTACAAATTTGGTGGCCCAACCTCTCTTCATGCCATCAAAAATTAAAATGTGTCCACTCAGTAGAAATGCATATGCTTTTTCTTTCATTCGATCTAAGGGATCACTTGCCCGGGTAGTACTTTGGGCCTCTAACAAAGTATTAAACATTGTTTCCAACTTAGGAGTGCTCAATCCCTAGAGCTCACCCATTCTTTCCATAATGTTCTTCTTTTCTTTGATAAGCTTCTTTATTTCATTTGTCAGGCTAATTTCATGATATTCTTGGCTCACCGGAGATACTATTAAAGGATCAAAACTTTGAGATAGCTCTGATAGCTTTTTCTCCTGCTCCTTTATCTTTTTCTCAATATCATCTACTATTTTGGGCCATGATAAACAAAACTTATATACATCACCACCATCCTTAAGAGCATTTTCAATACTCTTTATACCAATACTGAGTGTTTTTTTATCATTATCTATAAGGCCTTTTAGTTCACTAAACCTCTTATCCAAAAATTCTTTCCATACCTTTACTTTGGATGACTTCTCAAAAGACTCAAAATTTGTATTTACAGAATGCACAAGATTTTTCAAATTATAGAAGGAGAAACAAATGTATTTTTCTGATATGTGGGCATGATCTTCTCCAATACTCTAGATGCTAGGCCTATCAACTCATTGTTTTCTATGTGAGACTTCAGAATTTTATTCCTTTCCTTGGCCTGTGTAAATGATGATATCTTCAGCATTTGGTCCAGAGAGAGAGTGTCTAAATTGATTGGTCCTTGTATCAATTTCATCTCATCTAACTCTAGCATCTCCTTGATGAGAAAACTCTACACTACATCTGCAATGTCTCTTGCCACACTTGCTATCTTAGTTTTCTTCCCTTGTGCTTTGTTAGTGGCAGCAATTGGACTGTCTTGCTTTTGTACATTAGCACCATCTCCTTATGCTAGTTCTTCTTTTCCCTTTGATTTTTTTTCTTCCTTCTCTTTCTCTTTTTCTTCTTCTTTTTCTTGGTCCTTTCTGGACTCATCAGTAGGAGGAGGATCTGGAGGATCATGGCCAACATTTGCTTCTCCTAACAATTTTTCCTCTTCTTCTTTTTGCAATTCCTCTTCTGGAATAGAGGAATCTAGAGTTTCAGTATGTTGCTTATTCTTCTTTAATCCTTCAACATTCATGTCTGAGGACTCAATCTCTACATTTACCTCCTCTGCAATAGGAAGATTGTGCTTTTTCAAAGCACTCTAGAGAATCTCTTTGGTTTCCTTTCCAAACTTGTCTGTTTCCCCAAGCATAAGCTTATTCATTCATTTTTTACTTCAGAACTCAGCCTTGGCTTCTTTAAATATCAAATTCATTTTCTTCAAAGTAATTTGGGGGCATAATTGTATTAATATTTGTTTTTGGATATCAAGATCCTTGCTTTTTGCATTCTCTTTTCTTAGTTCCAAAATTTTTTCAAGGCTTTTTGGTATCAATGAACATATCTCAATAAGAGCCTTGTTGTAGATATTCAAATATCTTACCGTTACTTCCTCAAGTACTCTTTTGTCAGCATCACTATAGCATCATAGAATTCTGTCATGGGGGCCAAGTTTCCATCTACAGTAACTAATTTAATGATGTCATCTACTGAAAGGGTAAGCTTCTCTACATATTCCTCTATCTTTTGCCTCTTGCTTTCCCTTTTGCTTCCGGAGGGCATCTTCTTAGATATCTTGGCTGCTTTTGTACCTATGGCTTTTAGTTCTTTGATCTCAATGTCAGAATCTGTATCTTCTTCTTCTTCTCTTGTGCTTTCATAGGTCTAGGATTGTTTTGTTTTCTTCCTTTTCTCCCTTTTTCTGGATGATTTTGCTTCTAGATTTGCAGTCTTAGGAGGAACAGGGGCAGCAACAGAGCTCCTAGTAGTTCATGAAGTGGAAGAGGGTTCCACCAAAGCACTTCTTTGTTTCTTATTGTGTTTCTCTTTATCAACCTTTTCAGTTCTTTCCCTGATTTTCCTCATAGCCTCCTTAGTTAGGCCTAGATTTTCAGCCATCTGCTCAACTTCTTTTCTTACTTTCCTATTGGTTTTAGGTTCTCTAAGATCAGTATGCAATTTTAAACTTAGCTCCTCATATGTTCTAAATCTTTCAACCATTGTGTCTTTAGGCTTGCTTAGAAGATGTTGAGCATACATATTCAAAAATTTTCCATCTACTTCATACCCCATGGGCATGATCCAAATAGTTCTAGGTTCCACTACTTCCATTAGACACTGATTAGTGTCAACCATGAAGCATATATCATTTTTGTACTTCTCAACAATTGATTTAGGGATTCTTTCCCTTAAATGCATCATACTCTGAAAATTCTTGAAGTATCCCCATATTGTAGTTTTCTAAGCTTTGAAATCACCAATGTTGTGAACATGATCTCTGATCTGAATGGAAACTGGCTCATCATTAGTCCAGTGAACACCCTTTACTCTAGGTACTTCATTCATATAGTAGAAAAACAAGCATAGAACCAATGTACCATATTTAAAAGAGTTTTTCTTATCCCTTTTGATTTTGTTCAAGTTTTCAATTAGTTGGTTCTTTAATAGCTCACAAAGGTCATAATCTACATTCTCCTTTAACATTTGATATGCTACATATATGGTAGTTCTAGAGACAAAATTCTCCCTATTGGATTGATATATCTTGTATCCAATCACCATGGAAGAAAAATTCACATCCGGTTCTATAATGTCATTTATAGTCATAGCCCTCCTATCGAATTTAGTACTAGTTGCATCAGTAATAGTTTAGATTTTCACAGATTTTAACATGGGTAATCCATCTGTTGAGTTTAATCTAGTCACAATTCTGCTAACATCTTTGGTAATATTAAATAGTTTTAACAGCCAAATGAATTCATCATGCATCCAACTCAAAACATACCAGACCCATTCATCTTCATCAAATGTTGGAAACCCTGTAATCTAAATAAAGTGTTTATCATGCAGTACCTTATACTCAGGTTTAAGATTGTGATTTTCATCCCTGAGATGACTCTCAAACAAGTCTACATACCTTGAATCACCAAATTCATTTATGTTTGCACGAATATAAATCCTAATATCTTCAACATGCAAGACACCATACGGAACACTTGAAAAGGCACCTAACGGGTCGACTTCAATTGATTTGTGAGGATGCTTCTTAAATTTGGGTCAAGACCTTTCAGTAATGTCAACAACATGAGGAGAAGCCATCTTAACAGATTTTAGATTCAAATCTTTAGAGAGAAGTACCTTTTTCTTCCTTGGGGTTAGGGTTGATCAATTTTCGGTTGAATTTGCTCTTCGATCTCTGGATTTGTAGCTCAAAAGCTCTTCTATTTGTTTCCTTTAAAATGCAAAGTGGTTCAAATGCATGATTAAGTGACCTTTTATCCTTCGCAAAACATAATTTTGCATTGTAATAAATGTGCTTCCCTAACTTCATCCAGTTACTCTATTTCTTGAATTGTTCTTCATGAATTACTCCGCAAATTTTCATATTAACATCTTTTCTTCCAAAAATCCTTCCAAAAGTTCTAAAAAAATTCAAAATATCTTCTCTCATTGTGCCATATCTAGGTACCTACTTACTAACTGGTGGAATTTGATGTTCAATGTAGCTCCCCCTGAGCCAGAGCTCCCGATTTAATTCTTGGAGGAATTGTCAGCACCAGATTCTGGTGCGGACCCATCACCATTGTTCATTGTATCTTTCTTCACCCAAGTCTTGTTCATTTCACTCTAGATCTCATTCACATCAATTTTTCTTTTGCCTTTGTCTTGTCTCTTCTCATCCAGTTTTCTGTTTATCGGACCTCTTCTTCCATTGTTCCTACTTCTACAGAATCTTGTAATATGACTAGATTTATTGCAATTAAAGCACACAACACTTCCTTGCTTATAAACTTGATTTCCTCTTGATCTGCACTGATTAGCCATGTGTCAAAACCTGTTGCAAGAAAAATAGTAACCATTGAAAGAATTGCCAATTCCTCCATTGTTAGAATTATTCACTGTCATACTTCTACATTCATTTGATCTATGACCATACCTCTTACACTTGAAGCATTGACTAGAGAAGGATGGAGCATTTTGATTTACTCTACTTCTACACTGAGTAGATCTATGACCAAATTTATTGCAATTAAAACAATTTCCATTGAATGATGGATAACTTTGAGCATTAGGCTATCTTACCGGAGGTTTTCTAGTTCTGTTTCTCCCATTCCTTGGTTGAAAATTTCTCTATTTGGATCTGGAGCTTTCACCTTTCTCATATCCAAGACCATGCTTGTCATCATGCTTTTTCTGTCCTTCAATCAGTGCTTCAAGTTTAGCTGAGCTTATCTTGAACTTCTCCTTATATTCATTTGCAACTTCTAGGTCATGTCTAAGATTGATAATTTGTCTCTCAAGTTCTCTCTTTTTCTCTACTTTCTTGTAGATTAGATTCTAGGAGACCATCTATTCCATCCAATTTGTAGCATTCTTCAGTTCTCATTTTTAGATTTTGGTTCATCTCTTCTTTGGTTTTCTTCCTCTCTTCAATTTGCTTGGTTAGTCTCATCACCCCAGATTCCATCTCATGTTTTAGGACAACTTCTTTAGCTAGCTTTTCACATTCCTTTGTCTTCTCTTTCAGGGCCTTGTCTTCATAATGATTTCCTAGTTGAAGAGGTTGCTCCTTCCCTTTTTCATTGGATTTGCTCAATTTTGTTTTGAAAATCTCAATGAAGTCTTTATCCTTTTTAAGATTTTCTTGTAGTTCTTGGACTTCTGCTCTGGACTGCTCAAGATCTTCTAGGGCGAGATTAAGTTTCCCTTGAACGTTATATTCATCCATTTTACTACCTTCCCAGATCTTCCTTAAGCTATTAAACTATTTCAAAGGAACTTAGCTCTAATACCAATTGTTGGAAATAGGACATATAACTAAGAGGGGGGGTGAATTAGTTGTCTCAAAACTTTAATACTTTCTGTAGTTAATTCTTTCTTTAACCACTTAACAACAAATCAATAAGTTAACCATGAAAACAACAATCATAAGTGTAAGAGCAGCAGCACAATAACACACTTGACACCAAGATTTTTAATGTGGAAACCCAGTTAAGGGAAAAACCATGGTGGGGGTTAACCCACAAAAATTAATACCCTGTTAAAAGTATTTTTACAAATGAGAATGCACATGCATTCAGCCTCACTACCCAGAGCTCATTGCTCAAATAGAGGCTCACTTCCTACAAATGATTACAAGAGAATAACAGAGATTTTGAACTGATGAGAAGCATCTACTAATGCATGAATTCAGTTCTGGTTAATCACAAAATACTGATCTTACACATTTCATCTTTACTCTACCCTGTTTACTATTCTGCCTTCATCCGAATCTTAGATCTCTGCTCTTTTCACATTTACTCCATATTCGCAACACACACATCCACAATCATCCAAATCCATCGGTTATATATATCCGCATCCTGATGTTCAATCACTTTCTAGTCAGCTTCAAGAACACTTAGAACTTTATTGAATACTCTACTCTGTCGGCTAGATCTATGCATAGCTTGAGACGTAGACCAAAACTTGCACTCACAAATCATAAATCAGGTCAACCACTATCACTGCTCATCACTAATTGCCCAATCAACAACTTTCATACATCTAGAACCAAGAACATTTACAAGGTCAGCCTGTTCTTCTTCTGTCTACTCTGTCAAACTGTTAACTTGATACTCAGAAGCTAATAACTTTTGAATCCTTTATCACGGGAGGCTAAAACTCTAGATTTAGATTATCTTGATAGTTCTTATGACTACCTTAGATCTGAAGCAAATTAAGACTTTCCACCGGAGAGATCCGGACCAAGATACCAAACCCTATCGCCTACTCTGTTCCTGACTACCCAGACTTAGATAAATCTTCAAGCTGATTTCTAGTATGGGCAAATTATGCAATGTAGATGTGTAGTAGAGACTTAGTTGCCATCAATGACAACACTTATCATGCTTAGAAGTGTCTCTTGCCAACATAAGTTGCCTTAAGAGAAATCTATTCATTCAATGATGGGTTTTTGTTTACCATCAAGTGAAGATCAGAGAGGAGGATCAGCTAAAAACAATATTTGCATTTGAACTTAGATCTTACATGTATACAGTAATGCCCTTTGGATTAAATAAATCACAAGGAGTATTTAGTAGAAGTAAATGCATTCAAGGAATTCATACAAGATTTCTTAGAGGTTTACTTAGATGACTGGACTATCTATGGATTGGTTTTAAAGAACACACCCAGACCTAAAGGATGATGTTGAAAAAATGTATAAGCTTGCAAATATCATTGAATATAAAGAAATGCACATTTACAGTACCCTTTGGGACTTTGTTAGGCCACATTATTTGTAAAGAAGGGTTGATAGCAAATCCTTTGAAGATAACATTGATACTTACACTACCATCACTGAAAACAACAGAAGAGGTGAAAAATTTCTTAGGATATACTGGATATCACCGCAAATTCATTAGGGGATATGCACCAATAACAACACCTCTAGAAGAATTACTAAAGATTAAAAATGAGAAAAATATTGAATGAAGTGATCAATGTCAAACTTTTTTTGACATATTAATAAAGAAAATTGTGGAGGCTCCCATTTTGATATTTATGGATTGGAATATTCCATTTCATGTCCATGTAGATGCCTTGGGAATAGCAGTGGGTGTGGTACTAGTCCAACCCAAGGGGACAAAAGACCATATTATAGCATTTTCTAGTAATAAATTATCTAAGTCTAAGAAAAACTATGCCACAGCAGAAAGAGAAGCCCTAGCAATGGTATATGCATTATAGAAATTTAGACATTACCTATTACCCATACCTTTCATCTTCTTTACTAATCATGAGCCATTAAAGTACTTGTTGAAAAAACCAATCATCTAAGGGAGAATATGTTGATGGTTATTATTATTCCAAGAATTTGAATTCACCATCAAGGTAACTGGACTCAACTCAACAAGACCAGTGTCGGCAATGAAATCCATCAAAAATGACAAAGTGATAGAGCCCACAGGGGTAAAACTAGATGGGTGGAGCCTAAGTGTCAAGGATATAATAGATCCAGGGGTTTGGTATGTGACAATATGAATAGCATATAAAGCATTCTATGAAAATAGAGAGGGACCTACCACTGCTATTGTAATCCATACAACCTACCAAATGGTGAGAGAAGGTAAAGACTTTGACCTCTGCAAAGTAATGAGACAACAATTGATAGAGAATCTCAAGAGAAAAAAGGAGTCCAACTACAACTTCTAGTATGGAACCCTAATCATTTGTTTAGTAATTTACTTCTTAAATGAGCTATCAAGATTTAAGAAGAAAGTATGGAAACAACATCTCACAGTAGACACACAAGTAAAACAACATATTAGAAGCTTTAGTGATACAAAAACCTTCAACACAATGTATTGGGATTTCTTCAAATCACTACGATCAAAGATTCAAGACAAATAGAATCCCATATAAAGATGTAAAACAATATATCAGCCACATTATATTCATGGTTAATAAAGATTATACATATATGGAGGTAGTGGAGTCTAGAACATTTTGGATTTCTAGGTTATCTTATAAAGTCACTACAACAAAAATAAATGCTTATGCAAAAACATTGTTAAGAAAACCTAAGAATGTTACCACAGAAAGGCATGGAACATACATGGAGATAATAGACAAGATGCATAAAAATAATGTGGTGCAACAATTACATAAAAGCAAAGAAAGATAGCATAAACAATGGGAAATACCATCCTAAATAGGCACATCTATACCATATCATGTATCATCAGCCTCATAAGCCACTACAGAAGCTCCGTAAGCTACTTCATTAGCTTCACAAATGCCAACCTCATAAAAAAATCATAAGAGGTCAGGTAGAAGTATATCTACAATAGCTAGTGCACATGCTACACCACAACCAACATCTTAAACATAGATAGTGTCAATAGGAAGAAGAGTAGCATCAGAAGCACTTGTACAATTAGGTGCAGTGAAAAAAAAGCACCTAGATAGAAATAACAAGCAAAAAGGAAGAAAACTCGGTCTCCTACGGAAGAAATAGAAGAGGAAGAAGGGGAAGAAGTCTCCCAAACACAAAAGAAAAAGAAACAAAAACAAATAGAACAAGAGATTCCCAAGAAACATTGAGAATGGATGTACTATTAAATGGGATAGATGTACTATTAAATGGGATAGAATTCCATGGTTTACTATAGGAAACATCAGAACTATACAGGGAAGTCTCTATTGAAAACAAGAAAATTATAGAAAGGGCCATAATAAGATACATGATAAAAGAAACTAAAATAATGGATGAGATTCTAGAAATGTTACTGGAGGATCTAGCAGAAGCCCTAAGACAAAGAAGGGAAAAAGAATTGAAATTAGAAGAGGATATAAGACAACAAGCTATTGATGGGGTAGGCACCTCCATTTCTACAAAAAAAAAAGACAAGTTAGCCCAATTATAGGCTAAAGAGCTTAGAACAAAGAAGAGGGTTGATACCCTCATGAATATGGAATAGGTAGATAGGGAGAAGATTCAACAAGAAATATAGAAGATCAGAATGAAGATTTATGATATTGTGAAGTAGGTAGATAAAAATATAGAACAACATGAGATATCTCCTCTGCAAGATGAACAACAAAGAGTTTCTCCTCCACAATACAAGCATAGATCAGGATGACTAGAAAATTGAAGAGGAGGCACTAGATACAAGGGATAATCAACAAGAGAATCAAGATGCATCCTCTACTTCCCCTATTCAATTCATTAAGGATTTTTTGGTGCAACAAAAACAAATTCAATCTATGGTAACACCTCAGCTGCTATAATTGCCAATAATAGGAGGTCAAGTGAACTTATTAGGTATATCACCTATCCAAAAGCTATAGCTTGGTGACACCACCAAATCTACAGTGAGGGAAGAGATTTTGCAACAACATATGGAGGGAATCAAGATACTTGTTACTAATTTTTTGTTCACACTAAAAATTAGTTGGACCTAGGTGTAATTGTTCAGACTGAATAATAGAAAACTTCAAGGTTATGCATTCTTGAATGGTTGACACTTTGACAAAGTTGAGAAGAGGATTCAGTTGTCAGGATAACCCATCAGTCCAATCAAGATTGATAAGTTATCATGACAAAAGAATTGATCATCAAAGGATCAAACATTCAAGGAGATATAGTTGTTCTATGAAGTTTGATCATTCAGGAGTTATAAGTTAAATTGATTATTTAGATTAATCAGTTTTTGAATAAAAGAGAGAAAGATGTTGTATTAAACTATTTTTTCATGTCATGTTTTGAACATGCATCCATGTATCTGTTACTATATCTCATGCATTGATTAAAAAGGAAATACATATACATCATATGCATCAAAGAAACTAACTGATCATGTTTAAAAGAAATGTTCAAATGTGTCCCACACAAGCCGTGGGAATAACTAAACTAAACAATTGCAGACATGCAAGATATGTATCTATTTGATAAAAGAAAAGAGAAAAGAACATATGATAAAATCTAAACATCCATCATTACCTAATGATGGAGGTTGTTGTTGAAGCTGGTCTTCAAGTCTTCAGTCTTCATTCCTCAATCCAAGCCACCATCCAGTTGAAACTTGCAAAAAAAATTTGGGACAGCACCGTTAGTGCTTCGGATGTTTACAGTTATCACATGCTTTTATCAAACAGAGACATCTACTTATCATATCATGCATTCATATAAGAATTCAGATCAGATAATGATACAGATCAAGAAGAAATCATGAAGGAGATCAATCAATGCTATCAGGCACTTTTTAATGCTAACTTGTTTGTTCACTGTACAGGTATAGGACAAATTTTGTTGCTGATTTGAAGACAAATAAACATGTGGATTAAATGTGGCTCCCACAAGGGTTTGAGACCAGCATGTTTCTTTTCATTTTTTGAAAAGAGTACCAAAAAAAGACAGGATGCATCATTCTAAGCCATATCGTGCATCATCTAATCAACTTACATAAGAAGATGTCATCATGACATCATTACAATTGATTGAAACAAATTAGAGCTATATGACTGAATCAGGATTGACAAAAAGACAAATTCTGAAAATTAGATTACAGTCATCTCAGGAGTAATACATGTTTTTAGATTATTGTGCTTAATAAAGAGAAGAGAGACAGAGCAAGGGGGATACAAGAACTTATGTATCATTTGAACAAGTTGTAAAATAGATCTTATGAAGGGTCATCTCATTATGACAAAGGAGTAAGATGAAACAACATTGCATACCAGGTATTTCTCATATTGTTTTCATACTGTTTAAAGATGATCAAAGTTAAAATAGCTATATCACATTCAAAGTTACAAGTGTCTCATAGAAGTAGTCAAGTAAATGCCACATGGAACAACAAATAGAACAAGCAAGACAATTATAAAACACTGTGCCAATTGACTGCCATTAAATAAGACTTCACAATGTGTATGAGATGGGTGTGTAGTCATCCAAAAAAGAAGATATAAACTTTGCAAAAGGCTACCACCAATGCCTCAGAACTTCAAACCATCAAAAGATACATGAAGATCAAATTCTACATTTGAAATGGATTAAGATGTTTAAACAGTCAAGAATCAAGGGATGAAGCATATAATGCATGAGCAAATACCCCAACACAGTGAATGGACCTCAAACATGACAGTCAAGTCAACTTTCAAGATCAAATGAGAGACAGTTATGACTGAAGTTGCAAGCTACAAAAGATAGTTACAAGTACAGTAGATGCCACACAGAAGAAATGCCACATAGTAAAGAGGATGCCATGAAATATTCAGTCAAAGATACAGTGACGTCAAAGGATGTAATGATGACATGAAGAAACATACATTGCAAGAATAAGAATAAATGCAGTCATCTTCATTATAGATAGTAATGACAGTGATCATGAAGTAGTTAGGTATATCATAAAGTGCCATATCCATCTACACAGGTGCATCAATAATGAAGGAGGAACATCAGAAGAGGAACATGACTTATATCAAGTGCCATAGTGATAATTGACAAAGAACATCAAATTCACAATGTAAATAGTCCTCTCCCTTCTATGATAGTTATGCTATCAAAATACAGTCACCATCACCATAACAGTCATGGCAGTGACATGTGAAGTAGTTTAAATAAGCGGGAGACATTCATGATACATCATAATGGTCATTGCCCACCTACAGAGGAACATGAGAAATGATAAGATAGGCAGTCTGAAGATGCACATGAATGACCACAGAAATATGGATGGAAAAGAGCATATATTTATAATACAACGGTGCATAATGATAAAGATATGAACATCCAGAAGAGATCTGAAGTTACACGAGGAAGCTACAGGTACACTTTAAAATATGCAAAAATGATGACTACAGGTATGAGGATGCACCAAGGCATACTATAGAAGATGAAATAAAGAGATATGCCTAAGCTACATATAAGCCTTGAAGGACAGTGAGAAATAAAAAAGCATGTTATCCAAGCTACAGATGCATTTCAAGAATGCCACAAACAATAAAGAAGAAGACAACTAATCTCTATGCCATGGTAGAATCTAGTTATAGTAGATAGACAGTCCCACAGTAAAATGATGATGATACAACCAAACAATTCATCAACCTGACATTCATGCAACCTAAAGAGATATTCTACAAAAGAACCTTATAGAATGATACAATCTATGCTACAGATGCAAATGGAGGTAAATGTCAAAGCCATTATATAGATTATCAAAAGGTTGCTATCATAATAGAATATTAACATATGCTTCTACCCATTTGCCACAGTGGAATGATAAGGCAAATGAGTCATCAGCAAATGTGTATGAGACAGTAACAAGGAGGTGAGAAGTATTATGAGAAGTAAAGCAAGAAAACCCATTTCTAATATTTCAAAACCTTTAAACTTTTTGCCAATAGATGGAGACAATATCACAGTCAAGGTGGTGTTGCACAGAAAGAGAAGCCATTCTTTTTAAAAAGGTTGTATACCCATGCCAAAGGACCAAACCCTAATGATGTTCTTGTAGACACAGTTGAGAGTTTTCAAAGAAGATGCCATAATGCATTCATAACCAACAAGGAGGAATAAGAAACAAGAAAGAGTGTATACCCATCTACCAGATTCACAAGATTTCTTCACAAATACATCAAATCTTTCATTTCTTATAGTAAAGAGGAAGAGATCAAGTAAAATAGTGGTTGTGGCATTACAAGGTTTTTCTGTGCATGATGAAGTTAAAACCCTAACTCCAAAGCTTACAAACCCTCTAAGTAAGTTACAGTTTTTATGCCTATTAACAAGAGAAGCAAAGCCATGGTAGGTAGAGGTTCTACAAATGTAGGATGAAGTGAAACCCTAACTTCAAAACTTCAAAACCCTCAGGTTTCTGCATAATGAAGGCAAATTAAGATAAAAAAGAAAAATGCAGCCATGGCTAATAGAGACACAACATTTTTTTTCTATAAAATGTAATACCCACAACTATCTATAGCTTGTCACGCTATAAGGAGTGAGACCAAAGAAGAATGAAACTACAGAGACTAGATAGAAAGTACTTACCTTGTTGTTGTCGAGAAAGAAAGATCTTCCATGGCCTCATAGTGGCCTCAAACTTCCAGAGGAGAAAATGAAGACCATTGAGAAAGGAAGCACACAGAGATAGAAAGAAGACATTAAAGAATGCACAACAATGGAGCTATTATAACAGTGAAAAAGGCTGTGGCCATACAAATAAAGGAAGCTACAACATTCAAATGCTTCATATCAAACAGAAAAGAAAGGTTACCTTCATCCTAGCTCATGAAGAGTTCATGGCAGCGACAATGTATTAGAACCATTGAAGGAGAAAGCCAGGGCCACCATGGAGCTACTTGAAACCCTCGACTGACATATTTTTGTAGAGCTCAAAGAGAGAAATAAAAAGAAGTGTGAATGAACAAAGATTAGGGTTATTTCCCTATTTTGTTCAAAGGTTCTTTTTGCTCAAGTGCAATTTTTGACTTAATAAAAACCAATTATTACCTTATCCAAATTTGTTGTCGGGGTCAAGACTTTCCCTAGAAATCATAACACATAGTGGCTAACAACAACCCTTTGGAGATTAGCTCTTTTTAAGTCAAGAGACTAATATAACATGTGGAAAGGCTACAAGCCTTATGACCTTTTATGCATGGTGAAGATTCCTTGGTGGTCGAATGGTGGAGGTAACAAATCACATGCTTAAGCCCCTTGCCCATGTCCAAGCATCCAAGGATAGGTTTCAAGTTTATGCATGGTGACTAACAGGCAAGGAGGTGGATTTTTTTAGACATGATATGCATGAACATAGAATTTACAAAGGTGGAAGATAAGGTGAGCATCTATAATGGTGCAATATTTGATGCATATGAAATACATGGAGTTCAAGGGTAAGCTCATTATGCATGGTGGAGATATAACATGTGGGTAATAAGGTATTTGTCTTGTAGTGATGTGACAATTGCATAGTGGCAGCATTGATGGTGATAGCATATGATGGATCTTTTTTATGCATGGTGTCAAGTTACATAGTGGAGTTGTTTTCTTTTCTTGAACTTCAAATTGCATATGGGGATATAAGGAGTTTTGAGAAATGGATGTATGTGCACAATGTCAACAAAAGGGAGTCATAAGGATATTTATGCAATTTTGTCTTGTGCATGGAGTTCTATAGGAGTGACTGGGTTCTTTTATTTTCCTTGTAGAGGGAGATATTTTTTCTCAAATATATTGGAGTGATAAGGATTTTTGTATTATTCGTAAGTCCTATTTTGCAAAATAGGCAAATGTATTGAAGTGATAAGGAATATATTTTTTCTTCTAATCATGCACGATTTTACACATTTATTAATTGTAAATAAATAATAAAGTAATACTCATAAATTACTTTATTATTTTCCACAAGTTGTAAAATCAAAAATAGACAAGTTGTAACCAATAATAGAGTAATATTTTATTGATAAGTAGGAGGTATTTTTCGCAGCATGTCAAATTATGATATTTTATTTTAGGGTTTAACTGCGTAGTTTTTGAGTCAAACACATGACCCATATTTCATGAGTAGTGGTTCACATGAACCCATCTCTCATGTTAATGAATGGTCCACTTAGCACTCATTGCATCTAGGTGATGCACACAGGGGTGAAGCATCGGGACTTCCCGGGAGGTCACCCATCCTAGTACTACTCCGACTCAAGCGCGCTTAACCATGGAGTTTCCCCCAAGATCAAGCCCGCTTAGCTTGCTACCCAAATTTGGGTAGCAAGCTAAGCGGGCTTGATCTTGGGGGAAACTCCATGGTTAAGCGCGCTTGAGTCGGAGTAGTACTAGGATGGGTGACCTCCCGGGAAGTCCCGATGCTTCACCCCTGTGTGCATCACCTAGATGCAATGAGTGCTAAGTGGACCATTCATTAACATGAGAGATGGGTTCATGTGAACCACTACTCATGAAATATGGGTCATGTGTTTGACTCAAAAACTACGCAGTTAAACCCTGAAATAAAATATCATAATATTTTATTACTTTATTATTTACTCACAATCAATTTTTCTCATGCAAATTGATTAGTTGAGTTAACTAGGCCACCCAAGAGGTTTTGCATGACTTTTAGGAGTATTTTTAGGATCCTTGGTCAAAATTTTGGTCAAACACATGGAAAAGCCCAAATTGAAGCTATTTTTGCTTAATTTGTGGTAGTTTTAGGCCCTAATTTTGAGGATTTTTAGAGGCAATTATCTGCAAGTCTATATTTTTTGCATGCCTCTTAGAGAGAGCAAGCCCATATATTGTAAAGCAAAAGTCTATTTTTGTTGGTTCTTGATTCTCATTCTGATTCAGACAGATTGGAAAATTCTTGTAGCTCACTATTACAGTTTTATTGAGAGATCGACAGGTTATAGGTTATCTTTTGACTTTTTGCAAAGCTTTCCTTTGTTATTTCAAATTAGTTCCTTTTAGTGCTGAATATTGAAGTAATTTTGATAAAATTTTGCTGTGTTTTATTATTAAACCTTCAAAATTATTGTCTCATCTCATTGTTTACAACATTAAAGCATAAATTCATCACAGGTCTTAGGTTGTGTTAACTAGAAATAGTCTTTTTATGCTGTGAAAAACCATTTTCCTTCATAAAAACCTATTTTCAAACCTTCCTTAGAATTATTTTTGTGATATTTATGCCAAGTTTGGATTGTGTAGAAGTCAGATTTCTGAGCAAGCATTGTGAATCAGATTGCAATATTTTTATCTATATTAGGTGCACCACCATTTTACACTTAGAGTTCATTTAGTTTCTTTCTTCCCTTTTCCCAAAAAGTAAAAACATACATCTCAATAGAACATTTGAAGGGAACCAGCCCACAATCTGGAGTTTTAATCTCGTCATCGGGCACCCACAACCTGAGATTAGTCCCATGTTACACAGAATTGCAGTGCTTTAACCACCTTTGCATAAGAGTGCAATTCCCAGTGATAACAATACCACTAGAAGTAGTAAATATAATTTATAATGAAATTCCAGAAGAACAAAGGGACACAAGCCTATCACCTACACAGCAATTGAAATAATTGATGCAAAGTTTCAAAGCACATTTTACATATTTGGAGAACAAGGCATAAGAAAGAATCACTAAGGAAATAAATAAGAAAAGATTAGCATATACATCAAATAATGTGCCAAGGCACACAATAAACTAGAAACCCAAATAAGAAACATCCAACAAGGTATGGATGAGACAAAGGTATTATATCTATTTAGGATGAAAAAGGAGGGTTTTTTCAATTCAAGGCAAGATATGGTTGAATCCTCCTTTCACATCTAACATTCAAGGACATTCAAATGAGTAGAGGACTCTACTACAAATGGTTTCTCACTTGGAACGAAGAGGAAATTTGGAATTATATAGTTAATGTATTACTTTATTGCTCAAGTATTCTCAAAACCCTAATTATGTAAAACAGTAAGCAAATTGATAAATTACGACAAATGCTCATAGACTAAGATAGTAGATAGGGATTAGATACTAACCATTTTTCAAAGTTCATGATTCAGAATATTCATGGACACTGCCCTGGGCACCCAAGTCCAAGGTATGATTTTCTTCAGGGAATGTGAAACTCCTTTTGGCACTGATAATCATTGTTCCATCTATTTTTGTCATGGGAGATGTAGAGGATACTACCCTAGGTGCCCTAGTTTAAGGCAGACTATTCTTCAAGATGTTAGGGCTTCTTCAGATGTGGATTGTCACTATCACAAAGATTCCTATGTCTGAAACTCCTGAGGACATTGCCCTAGGCGTCGATGTCCCAAAAATCCTTTGATCTACTTCTTTCTATTAGATCCTGAATCCTTGTCTTTTGCAACCTTCCTCTACAACTCCACTTCACAAAATTTGATGTAACCTACAATCATAAGGAGTGTTGTTGGGGGTTGTGGTGTTTAGGAGCTTGCCTCAGTCAAGCACAGGAAGGACATTCAAGTCTTCCAAACACTATTGTCAGATAAAGAGTGTGTATCCCTGTGGGATAGAGGAAAAAACCAAATGATAAATGATTCAAACAAAAATAGATATCACCTCAAAAGTGTAGCTCACATGTAGATGAAGATCCTTCAACACATGAAAAGATGAAGCTAAATCTGCAATCACAAACACAATAACAATACTCTACTCTGCAACAATGAATATCTTGAATGCTCTAAAATCCTAAGTTTGCCAAAAGTTCATAATCATCTTCTAGTTTGAAAATAAAACCCTAAATATGCTTATATATGAAACAACACACATTTCCGCTACAAAATTCATAATTCAAACTTAAGATGTCGGCATGGGACCTATCTAATGGTCACATAACCAACATTCAAATTTAGGACCTGCATGAAATAGGGCAGGACAAGGGCACGAGCACCCATGTCCTAGGTACTCTTTTTAGGTCAGGTCTAAAGTACACAATTTCCCTAAAGCCCCATGTGACATGGGTTTAACACCATTTTCATCTGGGAGTTCAAATGATCATGCAAGATGCAAAACAAGGGACTCAGGAGCTAAACTTAGGAGGGAAAAAGTCTAGGGAAACATTTTCTGACATAACAGTTAGCCCCCACTTTAATGTATGTATGAACACAAGGCTCATACATGCATTAAAGTATGGTCAAAACATACAAAACACACCAGGCACTTAGAGCTAATGCATATGCAAAGAATGAGGAACTATTTGTATCCCCCAGTCTTGGGTAAACATTAGAGATGACATGTCACAAACATGCCAAACACATTAAAGATGGTAACAGGCACACAAAACACAGAGAAGACAGTAACAGTCATGCAAGACACATAGAAGAGAATATTTAAGACATGCAAAGCACAATGAATACTGTGAATGCAGTGATTATTTATTTTTTCATTTTCTCATATATATAAATGTAAATGCAAGTACATGGAAAGTAAACACATAACCCAAAATGTAGGAGGGACTCATCACCACACATCTTTAGACTACATATGGGCCAATAGACACACAATACAAATCTCAGAGTGTAGGAGTCACTACACTTGAAAACAAACATGCCATACAAATCCCAAAGCATAGGAGGGACTACTCGCCACACGTCTTTAGACGATGCTTGGGAACAAACACGCCATACAAAACCCAAGTGTAGGAGGGACTAATCACCACATGTCTTTAGACTACACAAGGGGGAAAACACATAGAAGACACATGGAAAACACAAGCATTGTATAGCATGCCAAAGACATACTATATGTCTAAAATATGGCAAACAAGTGATGGAAGGAGCCTATTTCTAAGTCCCCACCATCTCAGGCACATTACAGGCACACCTGATGGTTGGGCTTATGCAACAAAAACCTCCAAAGACATGCTTAAGGGAGCATACACCAACCTCGCCTACTCAAAGGACTTTTAAAATAAAAAGGATGTGCACTAGCTCAACAGATACACCATCCCCACCTCCGTAGAGAGCTTAAAATAAAAGGATATGCACGATATCTCGCCTTTGCAGAGGAATTTCTCATTGCAATATAAAATAAAGATGTGCACTTGTGCAGAGTTACAATATCCCACCTCGATAGAGGGCTTACAAACATGCTTCATTAGTACCAAAATCATCAGACAACTTATCCTATATGCCCCCACCTTAAGGTGGTTGATATCGTGTACTGATATTAAGCACATTAAGGTAGAGATAAAACACACAAGGGAACAAGAGCTCATGCAAATCCCATGCACCCAAAGGTGACATGTTCTTCACGATCACCGAATATTCCCACAAACACACAATTTCCTACAAGAAAAGAGGTTAGAAATCTTTCTAAGATAATAACCACATCACATGATAAAAAAGTAATGCATGAAAACAATCATATTCAAATAGACAAAGTGCATGGAGTAGATGTATTGTTATAGTTTGTTAGCAAATATCACATGGAGTGATTCTACTAGCCAAGTATCGGATAATATATATCAACCCCATTGTCATATATGGACTAGGTCCATTTTTTTATTACTCACCGAAGGGACACTTGGTCCATATCAGTTTTATTTGTTTTTCGTCATCTACTAGCTAGATAGAGTCACTAGAAGGTAAACAATATATCAAGAGAGGAGAGCAAGTTCTTTAGGGTCATCACATAGGAAGGTGCCCCCAGGTCACCAACTGCAACACTATGCCCCTAGGATACGACACACAACAATAAAATAAAGGGGAAGAAAGATAGAAGAATGATGATATAAATAGAAGAATGGTCATGATAGAGGTAGTCTCCTAGTATCCTCGACCTTACAAGAGTATCAAGGGTCATCCAAGGAGGCCTAAACAACACATAACACATCATGGGGAATCACAATGTGGAGATAATGGGTTAGAAATACTTACATATGGGCAGGTTCATGCTAGAAGTTGTCCTTAATCTTGATCTTTACCTTGATAGTTATGGCTTTGTCTCTTGTTCTCTCTTCCTGTTGGCTGGTGTTTTCTACATTGTTCTCAAGGTTGGTTCTTATGATGTTTAAGGATTGTGGATAAGGAGCCTCACAAATCCCCATTTCAGTTGAATGAGGTGGTGAAGGAGTTCAGAAAATGCCCATTTCAATTGGTTTGTAAGGTGTTGGAATACCTTGGTTGTGAGGAATAGGTTGTTTATCAATGTCTTCTAAATTTTCTTTATTATACAAGGTATGTGATTGTTTAGGTAAAGATGTATAATCCATTTCTTTGTTTAAGATGTAGTCAAAAAGTGCTTGAAGATCAGGTGGTGAATTCTCAGTATCGACAGGTTGAAGTAAATGTTCACAAAGGGAATCTATATCATCCAATACTCCATCTTGACCAAGGAGAGAAGGAAAGGATGACAGAGTGGTGTTAAGGAATGTTTCAATGATGTCATCTTCTTGTGCCAAAATCTCCTCACTGGGTGAGGTTATGTTGGGAAAAGAGTTCAAATTATTGCATGAATTACCCTGGGCTATGTCAGTTTCATATGTTTCGGAAAGGATGTCCATTATATCATCGTGAAATGTAGGAAGAGAGTGAGGGTAATTGTCACCACTACTTTCCTCTAATTTATTGTAGAAATGAAGCTAGTAAGATTTTCCAATATTGAAGGGAAAATACCCACAATAGTGACAAAACTTTCAAAGTATGCTATCAAACAAAGAATATCACAAGTAGTGCTTGTAGTCATGTCAATACCATATATGTGTACTAGTTGATGTGAGACTTGAGGGTATTTATCAATGAATTTATAGAAATTATCAACATTTACATTGTATTCAAATAAATCTTCCAAATATGAATTGCAAGAAGAATCCATGATGTATGCTTATGATTAAAAAAATGCTTTATTTTTTCACCTTTTTCAATGCAAATGACTAAAAAAAGAGGTTTTGTAAGGAAACTGATGAGGGGCAGCAAATAATAACTCTAGTATTAGTCCAATAATGCAACAATATCCTTTCCAACACACCTATAGTGCAATTCTATATGGATTACAAGGCCAAATCTAGTGAAAATGCAAGATTTTAAAGCCTAAGCGTGAAATTTAAATGCAAAAATGTACTAAGATTTTAAAGAGTGTTTAAAACAATAGTAAAATCTGAAACAAGATTTTAACTACAAACCCTAGCCAATGCCAAAAACTAGGTTATATGAAAATGCACAATTTTAAGCAATTTTTAACAATTTAAGAATGAAAATGCAATTCAAGGAATTACTTAATGATGAATTTGTGTAATTTATATCAGTTCTAATGAAAATATCAGAAATCAAATGAAATTTCATTAATTAATTCAAATTATTTCAAAATGCAAGCCTAAAGTGCCATTTTTTTCAAAATTTTCAACTTTTTTTATAAATTTTCAAATGCAATAAGATGAAAATTAAATTAATGAATGCCAATCTAAAGTACAACACTCAGCAAGGTGCAAAATTTAAATAAACACGGGTTCACCAAAATGTTTAGGATGAAAAAGGGGGGTTTTTTAATTGAAGGCAAGATATGGTTGAATCCCCCTTTCACATCTAGCATTCAAGGACATTCAAATGAGTAGAGGACTCTACTACAGATGGTCTATCACTTGGAACAAAGAGGAAATTTGGAATTGTATAGTTAATGTATTACTTTAATGCTCAATTATTCTCAATGCCCTAATTATGTAAAATAGTAAGCAAATTGATAAATTACGACAAATGCTTGCATACTAAGATAGTAGACATGGATTAGATACTAACCTTTTTTCAAATTTCATGATTTGAAATATTCACGGATACTGCCTTGGGTGCCCAAGTCTAAGGTATAATTTCCTTCAGGGAATGCAAAACTCGTTCCAGCATTGATAATCACTATTTCATCTATTTTCGTCATGGGAGATGCAGAGGACACTACCCTAGGCACCCTAGTCCAAGGAAAGCTATTCATTAGGATGCCAGGGATTCTTTAGATGTGGATTGTCAATATCACAAAGATTCATGTGTTTGAAACTTTGGAGGACATTGCCCTAGGTGACCATGTCCCAAAAATACTCTGATCTGCTTCTTTCTACCAGATCCTAAATCCTTATCTTCTGCAACCTTCCTCTACAACTCCACTTCATGAAATCTGATACTTGTAACCTACAATCACAAGGAGTGTGGTTGGGGGTTGTGATGTTCAGAAGCTTGCCTCAATCAAGCCCCAAAAGGACATTCAAGTCTTCCAAACACCATTATTAGATAAAGAGTGTGTATCCCTGATAGAGGCAAAAACCATATGATAAATGATTCAAACATAAATAGATATCACCTCAGAGGTGTAGCTCACATGTAGATGAAGATCCTTCAACACATGAGAAGATGAAGCTAAATCTACAATCACAGACACAATAACAATGATCTTCTCTACAACAATGAACATCTTGAATGCTCTAAAATCATAATTTCACCAAAAGTTCATAATAATCTTCTTGTTTGCAAATAAAATCCTAAAATGGTTATATATGCAACAAAACACATTTCTACTAAAAATAATTTCATAATTCAAACTTAAGATGTCGGCATGTGACCTAACTAACGGTCACATAACCGACATTCAAATTTGGGACCTACCTAAAATAGGGTACGAAAAGGGCGAGAGCACCCATCTCCCAACTTCCCTTATTAGGTCAGGTCTAAAGCACACAATGTCCCTCAAGCCTCATGTGACATGGGTTTTAGGCCATTTTCACCTGGGAATTCAAATGATCATGTAAGATGCAAAACAAGGGACCTGGGAGCTAAACTTAGGAGAGAAAAAGTCCAAGGAGACATTTTCCAACATAAAAGCATCAATTTTGTTTATAGTGGCCTACTACCACTAAAAATATTAAGTATCAAATAGATGCACTAAAAACACAAATCACACAAGCAGCTAGTGCATATGATCCTATACAAGATACTAATGGCACAATAAGGGCACATTGCATACTTAGCTACAACAATTCTAGGATCAGAGGAAACAAATCAAAATAAACATCAAGCAGTTAAGGGAAGTGGTAAGCTTTAGACAAGAATCCTTGACTGGTGTTTTAACAGAAGCTAAACAAACTGCCCAAAAGATACAAATATCAACTACATTGGGTGATGCGAAAGAGACTTACATTCAAATAGAGAGCCAAATCCAAAATTTGACATTAGCCAAAAAGCAATGGGACACAACTCTAGCCCATATCAGAGTGATGTATAAACATATCCTACCTTCAAATTGAACAAAACATGTCTTTAGGACAAGACATAATTTTAAAAGGAGGAATGACGTTGGTAGAGTATAGGACAACCAACAAAACCTACTGCAGGTTATCACAGGTGGCATGCAGAGGATAGAACTAGCTCACACAAAGAGGTATATTGGGAAAAGACCCACCTCTATGTAAGTAAGCAATAGGACAAGAAGATAATATAAGAATGAGAATGAGATAGATAAGAAAGAATATATAAAGGGAAGAAACTTAAACCTACTAGTATGAATGTATTTGTAGCCATTGAATATGAATATATAAAGGAGACATAAGGGTTCTGATATTTGTATGTGTATCTTATGAATGTTCTACATAACTTATATAGTACCACATAACCTTATTGCTTAATGTTTATCTATAATTCTCTCACTGTATGACTAGGGTATAAACTGACCTTAGAGATTTGACTAAAGACCAGATCTTCGGAATGGTTCCTTCCCATTTCTTACCAACAACACATGAAAATGGTGTGCCCTCATAACCATCATTTTATGATATCTCCCTAACATCACATATCATATTAACCTATCCCCTTCCTCCAAATTAATTAAATAAATTAATTTTATCTATTTAAGTCATCTCAATCCTCACTATAATCTACCCAAAATTAATTAATTTTTTTTAATTAATTATCCCCTCATTGCCATTAGCCTAAATTAATTGAATAAAGTTAATTTATTTAATTATTTCGCCTATGCCATAGTGAAACCTTAGTTCATTAAATAAATCTTATTTATTTAATTAGCTACCCTACCTACCAAACCCCTATGACCAAATTAATTATGTAAATCCCTATTTAATTAATTTGAGCCACTAAGTAATCCACCTCCTAATTTCCTATAGCCATATTAATTAAGTTAATCACTTAATTAATTAACCTAAGCCTTCATTATCCCATCTCCCCATAATTAATGAAATAATCAACATTATTTAGTTAATTAGAGTCACATGCGTCTCCACCTCACCTTTCCAAATCCATGCAAGTGAATTATTTAATTCATTTAACTCACACATGTCTCCACCTCACCTTTCCAAATCCATGCAATTGTCATTTCCTATCCCACTCACCCATTAAAATGAATTTAATGTTCATTCACATGTCTCTATCCTCATTAATGCAAAGCCTTCCCAAGGTTGAATTAAAAATGCCAAACTAATGTGACCCCTCCACCTTTGTTGATGAAATCTTGGCCCTTGATCTCTCTATGAAACCTCCACCCTTGGAGATCTCATCTTCCAACCTCCACCATTGATCTAAAATCTCCAAAAAAATAAAAATAAGATCCTTCCCACAACCATTTTAACACTACTTTGCACTTTAATTATCATACTTATTCTCTCAAAACCACCTCAATTCCATAGCCAAACCATAGCCAATGTTGTAGCCAAATCCTTACCTCCATTATGTTGGTATTTGCTTGAGCAATCCACATTGATTTTACATTGGCTAAAGCTAGGATTTGCACTTGGGTGCATGCATTTTCTCCATCTTATCAAGGAGACTATAATGGAGGAGATTTAAAGGTATAATCACTTGTTTTTTATTTTCTTTATATTGCTAACATCTTTTCCATTCCAGTATCTTCAATCTTCAACCATTATTTTGTCACCACTATAATTTATGATCATAAATCATCTTCATTACTATTTTATTTTCCATTCTTCCACTCTCTATCCTCTCCTAAGAGGGTTCTCTTTTCACTTAACTCTTCTATCTCATCACCTTCACTGAAATCTTCTCCTTCTTTAAGATCAAAATTTATCCCTCCTTCATGCCATTCAACAACATTGTATTATTCATCCTTTTCTTCCATGTCACTTTCATAACATTCCTCCTCATATCATCTTTAATCTACAATATTTCCTTTGCTTTTCTCAATTTATGATTTATCCATTCTTTCCTAGATTCTCCTTTATTCTTTAGAAATAAATTATGCATACCTAGTTTCTCGCTATTCCAAAACTAAGATTATCACTAGTCTCTTCATGACCTTCCTTGTCCTCCTTTCAAATACATCTTCCTTTACCTCTGTAATCTTCTTCAAATTCTCTAGAGACTCACATGTCCCATTGCAGTCACAAGAATTCACTTGTAACAATCTCCAATCTCTAGGGTATTAACCCTGTGAAGTTAGAAGATCTACCTGCAACAAATCTTTCACAATATTCAACCAAAAATCTTTTAAAACAAACATACCTTTTCTAAGCTTTGTCTGCCTACTTCTCTACCCTCTACAATTATAGACTCTTTCTCATACCTACAATAAATTACTTAGAGCATCCATCTCTCTACATTCACATAACTTCATCTTGTGTAACAAATCTTCTTGGGTTTTCTCAAGACACCTTCCAACTTCCTAGGGCATACTATCATCTCTCTAACAATATCTTCAAATTCTATTCAACTCCAACTCATTACATCTATAGGAAAATAACCCATTCAAAGTCATTTCCAATGTTTTTTAGTGAGCTTTTCTTTTTCCTATTTCTCCATTTTTGCCACAGTTTCTTCCTCTTTCTTCAATAAACCTTTTCTCTTGCTTTTAAACTCTTCTCCAACTTGCTATGATACCACTTGATGCAGTCATGGCTAGGTGGTTTTACCAAACATCCTGATCACACAACTAGCACAACACAATGCAAGTGCAAATTCACAAAACACCACAATCTCATTTGAATTTATTCAAATCTCAAACTTATATCTACAACATACATTTAATGCAACAAAAATGAGGAATACAGAATATTTACAATTGTCAATTTGGTCCCTTCTTCTTCAGGAACTACACCCAGGCCAACCAAACCCCATTAGCTAGAAGAGAAACCCCTATAGAATACATCCCTTTCTTAAATACTTTGGCTTGGGAAGTTAAACTATCACAGGTGGTTACACAAATGGAACATCAACAATCACCCCCCTTTCAAAATAACATTCTTCAACGACTTCATGTTGTGCTTCCTTTGACATTTTAACTATTCATGCCTCTTGCAACATTTGCATTATTCATTATAATTCATAGTGGATTTGTTAAAAATCCTCAAACTTATGTATTATAAGATGGATTCCATGGTTAACCAAGAATTACTTTTTAAACACTTCAACTCCTTCATTAGAAATTTGCTTTCCCCAACAATCCATGGACCTCTTCTTTGGCATTCTTCCTGTCAATAGAAAGAAGGTTCATCTACAAGATTTCAGCAAATGATAGAATGCAAGAACCAATCATCATTGGTGTAAGGACCTGACTCATCCTTAACAAAATAATACTACCTTTGAATTCAAAAATATCGAGGAAATAAAAACTTTGATCTAAGAGATGCAGGAAATGTGAAATTTTTCTATGCATGTTATAGAGATGAGACGAACTTGAATTTAGATTTCTAAAATCATCAAGTCCTAAAAGATCACCAATTTTAAACCTAGTGAAGAGAGAGTACATTACGCAAGATAACCTATAAGAACAATGGATCACACATACCTTAAGTTCTTTGTTACATCCTACATTCACTTCTAACAACTTCCTTTCTCCCCAGTGACTTCTATCCTTACCATCTACATAGAACTAACTAGACAATCTCATGTTAACATGACTCAAAAATCACTCCACAAAAACTATAAAAGAACACCCTACATCTGGGGGACCTAAGTACTAGGGGCATCCTTCATCATCCAGACTGTCTACATACCTTATATCCACTAGATCAAGGCCCCCCATTTGGATGTGACTGAAATGGGGAACGCGAATATGTAATTTTGTCTTGTACTATGTTTGATACAACTGTGAGCGGGTATGTAGCCCTTTCTAGGGTCTAGTTCCCCCAGACAGTTCTTCACCGACTGCCACCCACTCGGGTGATATAGTGACGAAATTCGTAAGAAACTATTTACAAACACACCTCCTGGGAATGTCTGATGTTTAAGTTTTCATATGTGAATAGTTTACCTAGTATGCATATTTGTCTGACAAGGTTTTCTATTTATAGCTTGAAATGTTTTCTAAGGAGCATCATGGTAATTATCATACAACAATTTCAATAGACTCATCCTTTAGTTAATCTTTTTAATGAGATATCCGAGGAGATTTTCCCTTCCTGCAGATTTAGCTTCAACATGTCCCTTATTACTCCCCGATGATTTAGAGGGATGATGCCCAGACGTCATTGTTGCAGCTATGTTAGGCACGAGGTACTTGGTTCAATGTGACGGCATTACCCATAAACATGACACAGAGGTACCATAAAAACCAAACACTGCAATTTGTTTGAGTTTGGACGTTTGTTTACAAAGTTTACCTATCTATTAGAAAAGAAAAACTTGCATAATAACTAATAAAGAAATTGAAAAGGAAGCTACTTCTCTAAGACATAACAAAGTAGATTATAGTAAAGATGCTTGATCATTTTTCTTAGAGAAGATACTTGATCAATTTTATCAATTCATAATTGTACGTAACATAATTGGGAAAGATATTCTTTTAGTAAAAGATTTCGTTTTGGAAAACAAAGAAATTTTGATAACTTATTTTTTCATACATCAATAGACATTATTCCAAGAGTGAAGAATTGAAACAAATTTCTTGCATGATCATTACAAACTTACTTTTAAATTGAGACCAATAAGGACTTAATAAAAGTTGTAAAATAGGAAAGATATCTCAACAAGAGGTTTACTTGAAACTCCCTAAATGGGTTTAGACTTCAATAAAACTAATTAATTTCCATTGTTAATAAACTTGTGAATATAACTTGATAAAATAATAATAATGATTCTTGATACATAAAAATGATAATTAATTATTTTAAGTTTAACAGCCAATTTTAAGAACTTTTCGATTCCATTCATGATTCCTCCATGGTCATAATTTATATTACTATAACCTTCATTCTATTAAAAAACTTTTGTCTTTGAAACTTCATGCTCAAGGAACAAGGTAGTTCACTTACTCTACTTATTATTCGTTTTCCCTAGTAAATTTTAATGTTGCCTTAAGTTATTTTCTATAATTTAATGTACTCTTATCTAAGGAAACATAAGTATCAATCTAAGATGGCATCTTTAATTGTATTCAAATTCCAAATGTCTCCCATTTTGACACTCAATGACTCATGTACCCATAAAGGTTGACATTCTAAATTTACTAAATCAATATATGTTGTTTTCAATAAATTCATTTTATCTTACCACAAACCAATTCATTTCTTTTAAGAAATTACCATATATCATTTAATCGATATAGATTTAACCTTACAATTACCCTAGTTAAAGATCTATCCAATTATTCTTTAGCTAGTAGTAGTATATGAAAAAAAATGATATAATAAAAATATAATTTATTCTACATACAACTCTATTTATGAAGGATTCAAGCAAATTAAAATAAAATTGGCTTACGAAATATAGAAATTAATGTTTAATCAAAATCCAATATCTATTTCAATAATTACTTTTGAAATGTACAACACTATGTTTACTTCTATCAATAGTATGGTTAGGTATGAAATAGGGTAAAATTGATTGAATATCAAAATCTATAACTCACAAAGTAATTATACTCACATTCCATGGTTGTTTAAAGAATCTCTAGTGACTAGTTTCTATATTACTATTTGTGGGTCTCCTAAAGATATTGTCATACAAAATTAAAACATGATAACCTGAGTGAGAGAGTTAATAATAAAATTCACATGCAGAAGAGTCTAAAATACTCATAGCCCAACCTTGGGGTTTATTGTGTTTGCCAGTTCCACATTTTCACTCTCAACTATTAATCTCTTCTTAGGGTTAAAATCACCTTGATGTGTGTCTCTAGAAGAAGTGTCAAACACATTCTTATTATAAACTAAGCCTAGAATGCAAGGTCCATAAATTTTCAAACCCAAAGCATTGGATAGGTTACAATTGATAAAATAGATGTGTCTATTGCAAGGAATAAGTTAAGTTTGTGTAAGAAGGTTGAGAACCAAGTGTCAATATTTTAGTGACCCAATGGCTAAATAGCTACATAAGGATTTTGCATCTATGTTGAGACCATTCCTTGATCATGATTATCCATTCTTGCTGGTGCTTAGCGATTAGTGTGAGTGCATGGATTAACATGAAGCCATCTATGAATTATTGAGTTTGATACCACTATTAACGTTGAGAATTCAAGGAAGATATATGTAATAAATAACTTCAAATCTGGACTTACTAAAGGAAATTATTGTTAAACTATAAGAAAAAACTATTTTACTACAAATTTATATTTTGATAAGTAATGGCATCTATTCAACCTTCTCAAGACTCGTGTGTCAAGTAAGATGATCCATTTTCCCATTTTCTTGATAATCCCAAAATAAGGAAATTTCAATTGTAATGGCTATTCATCCATGTTAACATGTGCTCAAGTGATCTACTAGTTATTGCAAATAACGGGGCTTGAACAATAGCTATAGTCTTGTGTTATGGAGATGACAACCAAAGAAATCCCAAACTACTATTTCACTTCACTTCCGATTGAGACTACAATTTGGACAGCTTAAGGGTCACATCTAATTTAGTAATAAGGGTAGATCATAAATTAATATGTTTATGATTTTAATTAGATTGAACTACCATGAACAGATTGACCAACCAACATTCTCCTGCCCAATAATATAACGATGTCAGCAACAGTGACCATGTCTAGGCTCTTTATATGTTAAATGAAAGACATGCATTAGTTTAAACACTTAAAATTCATCCCCAAAACTCTAATCTTCTGTCCTACAATGATTTGTTGAGAAGACATCAGGTACTTCCATCAAATACAATAGGCAGGCGTAAGGCAAAAATCCATAACCTTTGCCCATGTCCTCCCTACCTGTGCCAAGATGAACTCTTAGGAACAGGGTATGGACTTATGTCAAAGCATAACGGAAGGGGCAATTTTGTCAGATGTTGTATTTGCAAGTGACCTGGTAGACAACGTGCAAAAATGTGGAAGCCTAGACAATGCACTCAAACTATTCGACATAATGCCCAAAAGAATGTAGTCTCTTGGAACATTAGGAAAAATCCCTTAGAAACATTTAAACAAATGCAACTGGTGGGTATCCCGAATTTTTTTTCTAGTGCCCTTACTACCTGTGCATGGGGTATGGCCATCCAACAAGCGTAATAAGTAGAATTTTTTTCAGATGTTATATTTGGAAATGCACTGGTAGACATATATGCAAAATGAGGAAGCACAGACAAGGCATGTCAACTATTTGACAGAATGCCTTAAAGAATGTCATCTAATCAATTAGGATATGCACGGAGATGCATTTGTAGAAAAGGCATTAAAACATTCCTGCAATAGTAATTGGCAGATGTAAAATTAAATTCCACACCCTTTTGACAACGCCCTCATTGTCTGTGCGGAGCTTTAGAACAGGCTATGGACATCATAAAAGCGTAAAGGATACAGAGTTTTTGTCTGATGTTTTGGTAGACAAAGCACGTGAACTGATTGATAGAATGTCTTAATGGAATATAGTGATTACAAGTTATGCACAAAATGGATTTGTTGAAAAAGGCTTTAGATACTATCAAGCAAATGCAATTAGCAATTGTAAAGCCAAATTTCAGAACATATGGCAGCGTCCTCCCTACTGCTTGCGTGAGAGCTGGAGTAGGGTATGGACAGGGGACCAAAGCTTACAAAAACTTATGTACAAATTCTCCCTTGAATGTTTTCAAATGTAAAACAAAATCTTATGCACAAATTATCTCTTGAATAATTTTAAATTTTAATAATTTTCTAAAACAAAAACTTGTCCACAAATTCTTTCTAGAATGATTTCTAATTTTAATTAATTTTCTAAAACAAAATCTCTCTTGAATTATTTCAAATTGTAATCATCAGAATGAGTCCAAAACTGAATTGAAAAAATAAATTATTAACAAAATTTCAAAAGACAAGAATCAAAATTATGAAAAGGAGGAAGGCTCCTACAGGTTGCTCCAACACTCCAGTCCAGAGCCAAGTGTGCCTTCCCTTCACCTTTCAATGACCATTTATAGAAAAATTCAATCCTTATCTAGACCATCATTTTCCAAGCACATGGTGGAAAAATTGGAGTCAAGTCTAACCCATTTAATACTTTAATTCAATTTTCCAACTTGAAATTAATTCTTGTGGAAAAATCTCATTTATTTAATAAATGTTAGCTTTGAACCTTGACTTGAAAATGAGGGGGTTTCACCTCATTTATTTCCTTTCCTAGAAGTGTACCCTTCTTGACTATTTATTTATTTAGAATTTTAAATTGGGATTAATAAAAATCATATATTTATTATTATTGACATTTTTACATTATTTAATTGTTCTTTTAATTATTTAGATCAATTAATAAGATAAGTTTTTCTATATTGAATAATGAAATGCATGCCATTAGACAATCAAGTAAAAAGTAATTAATTATGCATAGTATGATATGATAACTCTAATAAAACTCGAAGCTCTAAGTATCATAAAATATGTTCGAGAGGTAGAAGCGGGTCATGACAATTGGAGTTATTGCATTTAGAATGTTAAGTCTTCTTTTAATATGCTTTGGTGAATCAACATGCTAATGACCTCTTGAACTTTCCTTTTGACATTCTTTCAGCGAAACAAATCTTTCTTGAAGTCGTGGTCCATTCAACTCTTCTATCTACAAGGCTTAAATCGGGGGCCATATGGATGTAACAAACCATTTAACTTCTCTTTCAAAAAATTTATCCCTTTGTGAACCATTGATTCCTTTGATTTCGGTATTCCTTTTGTGCTAAAAGCTCCTTTGTTGCTGATCAAGCATCCCATTAAATCATTTAGTCCCTCAACTTCATCATAAAGTATCTCATCTCAAACTTGGTCATTTGACGAGCCAAGATACACTTGAACCATTCCTAAAAATGCATATTGGTATGTTATAAACCTTTGATAATGTATATCGGCCATTCGACACTCACATGAACTTTTGTTTCTTCCATTATGGATCTTTTCAAGGATTAGGTCCTCATATGAACCTTCAAACATCCCTTAATGAATCTTTTGGCAATAGTGACATTTGACAAACCTTCAGATTTGTGCTTTGGAAAAATGTGAAGTTTAAGAATTTTATTCTGTATTCCTTAAGTTCATAGGCACGTGGTTTCACTAAAATGTATAAACTTATTCATTTTGGAAGTTCGGTAGAATTTGAAGCAACACAAAATGTTGATCTCAATTTTATCGAGCCACTTGAAATTTTTCAATACTCATTGAACCCAAAATAAAAGTTCATGAATGAAGATGGATACCGAAACATAACTTAGACAACACCTTTGGTTCATTGAGTGATTCAAGAACTTTATATTTTCCCCAAAATAGTTGCTCAACTAAACACCTTTTGGTGAAAGTTTGGATTCATGAACTCAAAACATTGCCAACAAAGTAAGAATATAAATCTTCTTGAAAAGAAAGAGTAATTCATGAACCTTGAATTTATTTTAGAAGCACTATTCTAAGTGATCGTTGATACAGAAGATTTAACCAAATCTGTTTCAAACTTCACCAATTTCAAATTGAACTAAATTTACCTTAGCTCTGTTGGCAGGTAAGGGAGGTAAGAGGATGTCCAGAAAATATTGCTACAGCAATATGGATAGCAGAAACAAACATCAAAGGAGAGAGACCAGAAACAGGAAGAACAGAAATATATATTTATATTTTCCTCTTGAAAAATTACATACAAAAACTTCTTACAAACTTCATACAAAATTGCTGCTCTATTTTCTTGACTTGCTCAATCACTGGAGCTTCCACAAAACATTCACTATGCTTCTGCAGATTCCTTTACTATGGCTACAATATTCTTTTGTTGTTTGTTGTTCTCCTCTGGAACCTTCAAAACATTCCTTCTTGCTACTACTATAGGCTTCTTTCTCTCTATTCTTTCCTTCTACTATTGCAGGTTTCTTCACCCATTCCTATGATCAACACTTTTCCCTCTACTATGTCTCACTCAAAAATGCCCAGCAAAAAATTGGTGCTCAGCCAAATTTAAAAACAACTACCATATTAAATTTTCTGCCAGTAATAACCATTGGGCAGGGGCGTCAGATGGAGGATCCCAAAACTGATGGGAGGCTGGCAGTATTTAATATGCTGACTGAAGATTACAATAAATTCCAACACTCCCCTTTAATCTAAAGTCAAATATCATTCAACGATTTTCTTTCCAGAACTGATCTCCAGAGTTATACCTTTGCATTTGCCTTTCCGGAGCAGATCTCTGGAGCTATTTCTATCATTTTGGATCACCTCTGGAGCACTCTGTCTGCATCTCTAGAGTTGACTCCCTGCATCTCTGGAGCTATCTTCTT
The DNA here is from genome assembly GCA_027924645.1 of Cunninghamia lanceolata. NCBI lineage: Eukaryota > Viridiplantae > Streptophyta > Pinopsida > Cupressales > Cupressaceae > Cunninghamia > Cunninghamia lanceolata. The sequence continues at coordinate 2,815,934 of BSBN01000244.1, forward strand.
TTCAGGGTTGTACACCTCCGGAGTTGTCAACAATGCCAAGCCTATCTCTTAGGTGTTCAAAATAATCTTTTGGCAATGCCTTTGTAAAAATGTCGGCAAGTTGCTACTCGGATCTACAATACTGTAACTCAGTCTCTCGTCATTCTACTAACTTCCTTATATAATGATAACAGATCTCAATGTGCTTGCTTCATCTATGGAAGATTGGATTCTTTGTCAAGCTATTGATGAAACATTGTCACAATGAATGGTTGTACCATCTTCTTGCTGCTCATTCAAGTCTGCAAGGATCCTTCTCAACCAAATAGCCTAACATGTTGTTGCATTTGCTACAATATACTCAGCCCCTGCTGTAGAGAGAGAGAGACAATGGGCTACTTCTTGGATGCCCATGATATCACGCCTAAACCCATGTGAAATAGATAGCCAGATATGCTCTTCCAGTCATCTACATTACCTGTCCAATCACTATCTATGAAACTAGCCAACTTAAACTCATTAGAAACACCATACAAGATGCCATAACCTATTGTACCATTCACATATCTTAGGATCCTCTTTCCTGCTTGCGAATGTGTGTCCTTAGCCTTCTCCATGAACCTAGAAATTAGGCTTACTCCATACATCAAATCAGGCCTAGTGGTTGTCAAGTACATGAGGCTTCCAACCATGCTCTTATAGAGGGTTGGGTTTACTTCCTTGTTGCTATCCTCTTTACTCAATTTCAGACCTGTAGTTGTTGGTGTAGGGGCAGGTTTACTATTCTCCATTTTAAATCTCTTCACAATCTGTTTGACATAGTTAGTTTGCGAAATAAATATGCCATGCTCTATTTGTTTGACCTCAATGCCAAGAAAATACTTTAGTAGACCTAAGTCTATCATCTCAAACTCATTCTTCATTGCCTCTTTGAAATCAACAATGAAGAGATCACTATTGCTAGTAAAAATTAGATCTCCTACATACAAAATAGCAATCAAAATATTACCTTCAGCTACTTTGATGTAAAGAGTGGGCTCACTGTTGTTTTTACTAAAGCCATTACTCACTAAATATGAGTCTATTCTACTGTACCATGCCCTAGGTGCTTGTTTCATCCCATAGAGGGATTTTTGGAGCCTATATACTTTGTCCTCTTGCCCCCGGACTTCATAGCCAGGTGGCTGCTCCACATACACTTCCTCTTTAAGCACTTCGTTCAAGAAGGCTGACTTTACATCCATTTGGAACACCTTCCATTTGTGTTGGGCTGCTATTGCTACGACTACCTGAACTATTTCCAGCCTTACAACTGGTGCATATGTCTCATCATAATCTCTTCCGGGTTGTTGTTTGTACCCTTTGACAACTAGCCTTGCCTTATGTCTCAATCTTTCCTTCAATAGTAGACTTGGTCTTATAGACCACTTAACTCCAATCACTTGTTTACCATTGGGTAAATAAGTTAGTTACCATTTCTCTTCTTTCATAGCTTCTTCAAAGTGTATTGGATCACTACAAGAAAATAATACAAAATCCAAATTCTCATCCATGTCAGCGTACCTTGTGTTGTCATAAATCTCCTTCACACTCCTTGTCCTCTGTGGCATCAATGATGCAATTGTAAGGTTTGAATTGTAACCTCCAGAGTTGTTGTTCTGACCTCCGGAGCTAGTGTACTGTTGGCCTCCTAAGTTGCTTTGCTAAACTCTAGAGATGCAGATCTCTAGAGTTGCAGATCTCCGGAGCTACTGATCTCCAGAGCTACTGCACTGTTGTCCACTTCTAGAGTTGCTGTTATGCTGAACACCTCCGGAACTACTGTTCTCCAATGCTCTATGGCAGTTTCTCCCCAAGTTGTTTCTCTTCATAGTTCCTCTAGAGTTACTATCCTCTGGAGCTTCTTCATCTTCAAGAGGTATTGTAACTTAAATACTCATGGTGTTGTCCACCGTTCCATCCCATGCTTCATTCTCAATGAACTCAACATCCCTGCTAATCAAAACCTTTTTGGTGATGGGATTATACAGTTTGTAGGCTTTTGACTCTTCACTATAGCTTATGAAGATACATTTTTCACCTCTATCATCAAATTTTTGCCTCTTCTCTTTAGGAATGAATGCATATGCCACACACTCGAAGATTCTTAGGTGTTCAACACCCCATTTTCTATTTGTTCATGCCTCATGTGCAATCCAATCACGAACAGCCTTTGTAGGACACCTATTAAATAGGTAAACCATTGTTGCTACAACTTCACCTAAAAAATCATGTGATATCCCTTTTTCTTTTAGCATGCTTGCTTCCATCTCTTGAATAGTTCTATTTTTCCTTTCAGCCACTCCATTTTGATGTGGAGTATAACTAATTGTCAACTGCTTTTCTATGCCTTCATTCCTATAGAAATTCAGAAATTCCTTAGAGATATACTCTCCCCCTCTATCTATTCTTAGGGATTTGATATAGTGGCCACTTTACTTTTCATTTGATACCTTAAACCACTTGAATTTCTCAAAGGCCTCTGATTTTTTTGTCAAAAAATAAACCCAAACTTTTTTGTTGTAATCATCTATGAATGTCATAAAATAAGTATTTCCAGCCAAGGTGTGGGTTTTCATGGGACCACACAAATCTAAGTGCACTAACTCCAATGGTGCTTTTGCTCTCTTAGAATACCTTGACTGAAAGGGTTTTCTATGTTGCTTTCCTAAAATGTAGGCTTCACATTTTCCATCGGGCTCTACAATGTTTGGTACCCTCTAACCATACCTTTCTTGGACAATAAACTCAAACTAGAAAAACTTAAGTGCCCATACCACAAATGCCACAAGTTGGATGGGTCTTTGATGATTGTCCTAAAGGCAGATTGTTGTTCCATTGCTGTGAGCGCTGGAGATAGTGCCGAAGACTCTATATGTATTTTAAGAGGAAACATTTTGTTTCTTGTCATCTGTACTGCTGCAATCACTTTCTTACTGCCTCCTTTGTCAAAAATTGTGTATTCTCCATTTTCCATCAGGGTTTCATAACCATTTTGGACCATCTGTCCAATGGTCAATAGGTTATGTTTAATGCCAGGGGCATAGTAAACATCCTGGATCACCCTCCTTTCACCATTCCTAGACTAAATGTTGACTGTACCTTTTTCCATAACGGGAACTTGCTCATTGTTTCCCATTTTTTATTTCAGACTGTATGTTGCTATCTATGGAGGAAAAGAAGTTTTTATTTCCACTCATGTGGTTGCTACAACCGCTATCTAGATACCATACTTCATCACTACTCCTCTCAGCAAGGTTGCAAATAATAAATACATTTGACTATTTTTCATTTTCAGAGTTGTTCTCATTTGCTACACTAGCATTTTGGCCTCCATGATTATGTTGTTTCTTTCTAAACTCACTAGCATAATGACCAAACTTATGACAGTAATAACATTGAACATTGTTTTTGTCATACCTCTGATTAGAACTGTTGTTCTTCTTTTCTTGATAGCTTAGCTGTGAGTTGCTTGCTCTTCTTGGCTGTTTGAAACTCCTCTTCTAGAGTTGCTTCTTCCTCTACCTATTTGACCTCTACCTCTGGTATTTCTTTCTCTTCCCCTACCTCTTGCATTGCTTTGAGCCTTGAAGGCTTGCTCAAGGGAACGAGTGGATCTATTCAACCGCTGCTCATGGGTTTGTAGTGAACTTATCAACTCATCCATTGTTATCTTGGATAGGTCCTTAGTCTCTTCAAAGGTTATGACAATAGGGTCAAATCTAGAAGGTAGACTCCTTAGGATTTTCTCAACAATCCTTTGATCATCCATGGTTTCTCCATTTATCCTTAGTTGATTTATCATGGTAGAAACCCTAGTGTGAAAGTCTAAGATAGGCTCACTATCCTTCATCTGCAATGTCTCAAAATATCTCCTAAACAACTGGAGTTTCATTGATCTTACCTTGTCAGTTCCCTTATAGTTGTTCTGCAATATTTCCCATGCCTATTTTGAGTAGTTTGTTGCTGCAATGCGGGGAAAAATAGCCTTTGTCAAGGCTGCCTCAATTAGACTGAGGCCTTTTGCATCCTTCATTCTTGTTTCCTTCAACTAGTTTCTTTGAGCATTAGTTAGAGCTGCATAAGCTGCTGGGTCTATGGTTTCTGTGAACCCATTGATGACCAACTCCCATAGGTCATTAGCAACTAGTATTGTCTTCATCTTCTTAGCCTAGATATCATAATTTTGTCCATCAAAATTTGGTGGCTGCTACCATCCTTTGTTGTCCCCACCTGCCATGCTTCTCAAATTTAAGAAGGATGATAATGCCTAGACAAACTAAGGCTTATATAAAACACCCACAAAAAGTTTCTAACTACCCAAAAAAAATAGGGCTTTGATACCACTTGTTGGCAGGTAGGGGAGGTAAGAGGCTATCCAGAAAAGATTGCTACAGCAATATGGACAGCAGAAACAAACATAAAAGGAGAGAGACCAAAAACACGTAGAACAGAAATATATATTTATATTTTCCTCTTAAAAAATTCCATAAAAAAACTTCTTACAAACTTCATACAGAATTTTTGCTCTATTTTCTTGACTTGCCTAATCACTGGAGCTTCCACAAAACATTCACTATGCTTCTGCACATTCCCTTACTACGGCTGCAGTATTCTTCTACTATTTGTTGTTCTACTATGGAACCTTCAAAACATTCCTTCTTGTTGCTACTGTAGGCTTCTTTCTCTCTGTTCTTTCCTTCTACTACTGCAAGCTTCTTCACCCATTCCTAAGGTCAACACTTTTCCCTCTATTTTGTCTCACTCAAAAATGCCTAGCAAAAAATTAGCGCTCAGCCAAATTCAAAAACAACTACCATATTAAATTTTCTGCCATCAATAACTACTGGGCAGGGGCGTCAGATGGAGGATCCCAAAACTGATGGGAGGCTAGCAGCATTTAATATGCTGACTGAAGATTACAATAAATTCCAACAGACTCGACTAAGTTTGAATTTGAAAATACTCCAAGAGTAAAACTACCACAATCTAATGGAAACAAATGAAACTGAATTGAAACAAAACTTGAATTTTTTTTATGCAGGATTGCACATGCACTTGGCTGCTCCTGCATCATGCAACCATTAGAATTTGATTTCCTTGATGACTCAATACTTGATGTTGAACAACAAAAACAATGGAATTTATATTTTGATGGCTTCTTTACCACCCATGGTTAGGGGGTTAGAATCTTATTTATCACACCCCAAGGTGATCTCATCCTTAAAGCAATCTAAATTGGGTTACCTTACACAAATAACATTACAAACTATGAAGCGCTCATCTCTAGTCTCAAACTATCCATCGAATGAAATATTTAGTACCTATAGATCTTTGGTGACTCTCAATTAGTTATCAAGAAAGTCAATGATGGGTTTCTTATAAAATATGAAAATCTTGTACACTACAAATACATGGTAGATAGCCTCAAACAATACTTCCTATCTATATGCTTAACACAAATTCCCTTCATCAATAATAAGGTTTCCCATGCCATGGCTATAGTTGGGTCTCTTTTGGAAATAACGCGTGATACCAATAACAATTTCTAGTTGAACCCCACATATGATACATTCTAGAAGCTAAAATGGTGTGTGAAGTCATTGGTGCCAATTCACCATGGTATAATGAAATCTACACCTATCTTAACAATCAAGCCATCCCACCTAATCTATCCTCCAATGAATAAAAACCCCTCATTCACCATTCCTCGTGCTTTACCCTCCTTAGTGGCATGCTCTATCGTAGGGGATATGATGAAACCCTACTTAGATGTCTTAATGTGGATGAAGTTCTGTTAGCAATCCAAGAGGTGCATAATTGTGTTTGTGGTGCTCACACTAGTAATATGACCTTAGCAAAGAAATTACCCTAAATAAGATAGTATTGGCCCACAGTGGAATCTTATGCATGTGAGTACATTAAAAAATATTTTGCCTACTAGAAACATGGATACTTAATTCACACACCATCACAATCTCTTCAACTAATCACCACACCATGGCCATTCTCCACATGGGGCCTTGACCTTATTGGAAAGATAAATCCATCCTCCTCTAGTGGACATAAATTCATCATTATTGTTGTAGAATATTTCACTAAATGGGTTGAAGCTATCCAACTCACCTACACCATTGGAACCCAAATCTCTAAATTTAAACTCTATCACATCATCTGTCATTATGGTATACCCTCCACCATCATCATAGATAACAAGTCCAAGTTCAAAAAACCATGAAGTGCATAACCTTTGTGATAAATTCCACATCAAGAACAAGTGGTCCACTCCATATTACCCACAAGGCAATGACCAAACTAAGGAGTCAAATAAAACCATCATCAAAATCCTTAATAAAACCATCAATGATGCTAGCCATGACTGGCACCTTCACCTCAACCCCTTCCTATGGGTGTATTGCACCAACATTTTTACCCCCCATTTGTGTCACTCCATACTCCCTTGTCTTCAGCACTGAAGCCACCTTGTCAATAGAGGTCAAGTATCATCCTTACACATTTCTTTGCATGATGTCATCACTAATGAAATATATTGAATTGCACAACTACATGAGCTTGAACTCCTAGATGAACTTCATCTCAATGCATTGAATCACCTCAAAGCATACTAGAATTAGTTGTGTTGTAGTTATAGCAAGTGCATCTGATGAGGATGGGGAAGTCCTATTGTTTTTACCCTCTATTTACCTTTTTACCCTCATTTCTTCTACCTTCCTATCATATTTGTCGTAGGAAATATAGATACTTGATGAATTGTAGAAGATTAAAACTACTAAAAGATACTGAAATCTATAATGATGCTAATTGTTCCATCATTAAAATGACATGAGATAACTAAAGGACCGGTTGCAACTACTGAGTGCATGGAAGGTGGAGAATTGATGGTGAATGGAGTTGTGAAAAGTATAATGATTGATGAGTCATTTTATCTAGAAATACTTGTAGGTTGTTATGTAATTGTGGCCAGTGACCGATAATCTATTTTTGTCAAATAATTTGGTTTGTTGGCCGTAGGCCAAAACAAACCCAAACTATATCAATTTTTGGCATAGCAATTAGTATATATATGTGTGTGTATCTAGAATAGAATATATAGTGATTAATATACAAATGAACTTCTGCTCCACTTTAATTCGGATTGTATTTTGTACATGTATGGTCAGCTCAGTGTAGAAGAATAATTTTAATTTTATCACCATGTGAACCAGGGAGCAAGGGCCCGCTGCTTGGGTCATTCGGTGATTTTGTTAGTTTATTTTCTTTGGTAATGTGTGATTTCATTTCTATAGCATTCTCATTCTATGTGTGTAATTATTTTATAGGTATTTGTGATCTAGTTTAAAATTGATTATCATTCTGTGTTAAGTTTTAATATTTATCAACAATGGTTTGTTAATTAGAGTGTGAAAGTGAGTTTATTCTTAATTTAGATAAAGATTTGTTGTTGTTACTTTATACTCTGTGATAGTTCCTATCACACTTCCAGGCATAGTTCCCGTCATAGAGTAGAAACATAGTTATTAAACCAGATTTCCATTTTAAGCCATTATGCATATTCAGTTGCATATCATTTTCACTTAGCTCATTATCTTCAGCCCTTAGGCATATAGCCCCAATGTCTTTCTTGAGCTTATGATCCCCAGATTGACATTAAGGAACAAATTGAGGAAGTCAATACAAAATTCCCAAAGATTGATTTAAGCCAATTACAAGGATAGTTTTACCCCAATTTTGATCCACAGTCTTGTCCCAACATTTTTTACGTCATTTCTGGGGAAAGGCATTAAAGGCCTAAAAATCTAGTGAGCTGAGTTAGGACTAGTGCATCAAGGTGAAATTTTGCATGAGTGTTGACCTTGCCCGGGCAATTAACCTTGTTTTACAATGTTTAGATCATATAGATGCATGAGTCAAGCTAGAGATGATAAAGGTAGATTTGTAAAACAACCTGCAATGAGTACTTAATCAAAACAAAAGAATCCTACACATGTGATTAAGCTACAACTTGTGAAAAAACAAGTTATAAAGAAGCAAGTTGATCCTGATTTAGAAAGGTGTGTCATTGAGTCAACCACTATACCTCTATAAACTTCAAGTGAAAAAAATGAAGTAGATGTTGGCTCATCCTCGACCATCCATCTTACATCTGAAAATTTAGATAAGCCAGAGTCCCCAATAGCACCATTAAGAAGACCTCTTAGTCATGTTGCTCTTGATTTTGCTAAATAATTCAAAGCTTCATATGCATTAAGAAATGGTTGAAAGGAAATACCAAGGTAATATCTACCACGTTCTTCATCGTTCCTTATTCATTGGACGCTGTGGTCATCAGACAACATGGGTGATGAACATAATCAAGAAGGTGACTGAATTAATAATGAATGAGCTTTAGTCAATAATGAACCAATAACTTTTAAGTTTCCCATTATGAGTCTTGATGAAGAGGCACCTATGAAAAATATACCTCACTTGGCTTTACCAATTTTTAGAGGACTCTCTATTGAAGATCCTAACATGTTCTTATTTGCATTTGATGTGTTGTGTTGTAGTTATGATTATCAGAGTGATGCACAAAAACTCAAGTTATTTCTAGCTACATTGAAAGATGTTGCATTACGATGGTTCATGGGACTTATGCGACATACAATTCACACGTGGGATAACATGAAGGAATGATTTTTGACAAACTATCAGGATTATTGTAAGACAAAAGAAGTTCAGGATGAGATCTTTAGGATGTCTCAATGAGAAGATGAAACACTCAAGGATTTCTTGAATGATTCTTGTTTAGTCTTCAAAGATCATGACAAATAGGCTTATTACTTGAAACTATCAAAATGTTTTTCTTAAGAGGAATTCATGATGAATGCATTGATACTTTGAATCTTATACACGTGTAGGAGATATTTCTAAATTATCCTTTGATGAGATTTGTGAAATTTGTAGGAATTACTCGAGATCCCATCAAGCTATATGAGGCTATTCTGGAAGACAAGTTTCTCAAGGTGGCACATCAAGTATTACCAAACATGAGTTAGGTACGCTACTTGATGACTTAAAAAATGATCTTCTAAATCATATGGGTAAACAAATAGGTACTTTGTATACATGTAAAAAGAAAGAAGAAGCTAAAAAAGCCATAGCCATCTTTTGTCCCACATGTTGCAAGAAACATACTAGTGAAGAATGCCCTTATAATAGGACAAAGATCTCATCCTTAGAAGAGGTTAGTAAAAGACTTCCTTGAGACCATTACCTATGGCTATGGTAGAAGTGGAATATCCTGAAGAATTTGTCTATTACATGGCTCAAAGGAGATGATGGTAGCCAAGGGCTATGCCACCAAACATGATTAATGCCTATAATGCACCCTATAATTCTATGGGACAACCAAGTGGTTAGCCTGCTTCTTTTCAATACCATACTTCTCCTGGGTGGTATGGAGGTTGGAAAAAACCTCCATCCTATCCTCCATGGACAAATCAATACCCACAAAAACAACCCTCTCAACAACCATGGCAACAACCATGGAGGGCAGCACCACCACTTCATCCACAATATCCATCATATCCCATACCACATACTGTTGCTCCATATCAACAACCACAACAACAACTTCTACCACCTATACCATCTACATCCACTAATCCACCATCCAATCCATCCTAGTCACCAAGGGCTACACCTATGCCTACACAACCAACACCCAACCCAAATAATAAGGTGGCACAACTAGTTTATAATAATGAGGTGGCTAGATTTACAACTTATCCTATCAATACACTAGATATCAATGATCTTCAACTGAGGTCAGGAAAAATTCTTCAAGGACCTAAGCCATTTGTAATTACTGAATTTGATGAATCATAAGAGGAATTGGAAGAAACTCAACCTAGTAATGATAAAACTCTAGCACAACCAGCACCACCACCATATCCAGATCAATTTCATTCGCAACATGTTCAAAAGAAAGTTTCTAATTAGAAATTTAATCTTGTTAATGAATTATGAAATGTATGTGTCAAAATTCCCTTGTTACAGGCAATCAAGGATATGTTGCAAATATGTTCCTAAACAATGTTGTCATTGATGTCAACATATCCTTGTTGTCACTGGTGTAAACTGTATCTTATTTTATTGCCTAGTTAGAAGACTAAAATGTTGACGATATTGAGAAAATTAATTAAGATCAAAGTATGTGGACCATATTGTTGTGTAGAGGATTGTCTGGAGTAGATCCAGTTAAGATTTGAGAGGTCCACATGAAGATTTGAAGAAGTTATGGCCATCTGAGTAGAACCAGGTTTTGTAGTGTTCAGAAGAGATAGAGTGATAGGAAATTGGTCCAGATTGCTATGCAAATCAAACACTATGATCTGCAGATCTAGAGGCATGTTTGTGAAGTCAGTGTGTATCCTCAACTCAAGTGGTTCGTGGTTTGGAGGTCCGCAAGCAATCTTTCAAGTGTGACAGTCATGGAAGATAGTGTTCTTGAAGTACCAGATGAAGATACAAGTGATTCTAACGATTTGGAGTAGTGCGGATGTTATTGTTGAATTCAATGTGCTTGTGGAGGTCTCTGGATCATGTGCCTATTATGTTGGAGGTCCACATTGAAGATTGAGCTCGTTGTTGAATATTTCTTCCTTGGTGTTGTTTTTTTTCCTAGTCTTGGGCAACCGAATGATTCAAGCATGTTGTGGATGATCTTAGAGCAATTCTCTAGAGTGTGGCATGTTGTTCGAGGAAGATTCAAGTCCCAGTTATGTTTGTATGACAACTTACTGATTCACATTAAGTCATATGCTTGTAGTGCTGACCTTGATGTTTATTCCAAGGTTGATGAAGCATATAAAGGCATGTAGTTGAGTTGTGGAAAATCATCCTTGTGTGAAAATGATAAAATCCTAAGAAATGTTCAAAGGTAGAGCACAGAAGAGGAGGAGCAAAAGAACAAAAGCAGTAAAGGATGAGGAGATAGTGAAGAAGTGTTTGAGAGCAAAGCAAAAGTTTTTGTGAGCTTTCAATGAGACTAAACCAGGCATGATGAAGATGTTATTTCTTAGTTAATTATTTCTGTATTAAACATAATTTTCTGTAGGTAGTGAGCCTCTTTGAGCAGTGAGCTCTGGGTAGTGCGCCCAAAGGCAAGTGCCTTCCCATTTCTTTTAAGTACTTTTAACAAGGTACGAATCTTTTGGGTTAACCCCCACCGTGGTTTTCCCTTAACTAGGTTTCCACATTAAAAATCTTGGTGTCAAGTGTGTTCATTTTGTTTCTGCTCATGTGGTGTTGATTCATGCTTGAATGTTTAGATCATTAATATGTTTGTAACTTGTAAAAGAAGATTAAAATCAGAAAAAGGTTAAATTGGTAGGACAACTGATTCACCCCCCCTCTTAGTTCTCCGGTCTAATTCCAACAATTGGTATCAGAGCCGATTCCTCTGAAAGAAGGTTGACCGCTTGAGGAGATCCAAGATATCGACTTACAAGAAGGAAAGTCTGAGATTTGATGGAACAAATTACTCCCTTTGGAAGGTACACATGTAGTGTCATTTGCAATGTATGGGTGATGCATTTTGGTTGATAACTAAGGATGAGTATAAGATTTCGGACAAAGGTAGTACAACTCTAGACAAACTTAAGAATGCTAAATACAATATTCAAGATAAAGAATCATTGTTCAATGCCTTGATTGATACAAAGATGACAAATGCCATGTAATTGAAAACTACTCATGAAATCTAGAAAAAGTTGGAAACTCTGTATGAAGGTGATAAACATGTCAAATGTGCCAAGCTACAAAGCCTGAAGGGTAAATACGAAAGGTTGGTTATGAGTGAAGATGAAAACATTACCTCCTACATGCAAAAGGTAAATGAACTTGTGACCAGTATTAGGAGTGTTGGTGGAGTATTGGAAGAATCAAAGATTGTTGCCAAAGTGCTCAGATCCTTACCTCTGGCATACAAGCATAAAGTTGTTGCCATTGAAGAGATTAGGACTGTGACAACTGTTACAAGGGATCAGTTGGTTGGTAAGCTTTCAGCATTTGAAATGAGTGAGTTTGGTGATTCTCTTCCTAAGTCTAAATCTGCATTTAAAGCCAGTATTCATGGAAAACAAAGATATAATCGAGGTGAAAGCTCTTCAAGAAGATCAAACAAATTTGACAAGACAAGGAAGGATCTTCAAGATGATGAAATTGATTTCGACAAACTTGAAGCCCTTTTTGCCAAAAGATTTCCAAGAGGATCTGGTAAGTATGAAGGAAAGTTGCCATTCAAATGTTTTGTTTGTAATAAGATTGGTCATTTTGCCTCAAGGTGTTCAGAGAGGGGTTCAACGCTAAACCATAATAGACCCAGAGTTTATAAGAAATACTACTATGTCCAAGAAGCTGGTGAAGGAGTCATAGATAATGAATTTGATCATGGAGGTTCCACTAAAAGTGATTGGGTGTTCATTTCTATCAAAGAAGAAGATTCGGTGCCTACTGAATCTGCTAGCTATATAAATGTGGAAAGTTCCTTGGCTGCTCAGGTTGTAGAAAAAGATGAATGGGTAACTTACAATGGATGTTCTCATTATATGACTAGTGATAAAAGTAAGTTTGTAAGCTTTGAAAAATATGAAAGTGGAATTGTGAAATTTGGAGACAACTTAGCTGGTAGAATCCATGGTAGAGGATCCATCTCTTTTGATAGTAAGAATAACACTAATGATGTTCTATATGTGGAAGGATTGAAGCATAATCTTCTCAGTGTTGGATAGTTGGTTAACAAAGGTTATGATCTCTAGTTCGAGGATGGAAAATATAGAATCTTGGAAAGCTCTGAAACTAAAATTGTATCTGGTACTCACACTAGAGGTAACATCTTTCATTTATGTAGTTCTAGCAAAAGTTGTTTGATTGATCAGATTGATCAAAGTTGGTTATGGCATAGGAGAATGTGTCATGTGAATTTTGATAAAATTATCAAGATAAGTTCTACTCATGCTATGAGAGATCATCCAAAACTTGTGAAACCTACTGATGGCATGTGTAGAAAATGTCAATTGGGTAAATAGAACAAAACTTCATTCAAGAGTAAAGAACAATTTTCAACTAGATGGTTAGAACTTGTGCATACTAATCTATGTGGTCTTGCTAGAATTAGAAGTGTGCAAGGAGACATATATTTTATGTTGTTGATTGATGATTACTCCTAAATAATGTGGGTAACCTTCTTGAAAGAAAAATTAGAAGCTCTTGACAAGTTCAAGGTGTCCATGGTTATGTTGGAAAATAAGATTGGTGAGAAGATAAAGTGGGTGAGATCCGACAAAGGTGGAGAGTTTACCTCTGGTGAGTTTGATACATTATGTGAAAAGCATGGAATAAAGAGACACTTATCTGCTCCTAGGACTTCTCAGCAGAATGGAGTTGTGCAAAGAAAGTACTGGACCATTCAACAAGTTGCTAGGACCATGATGTTGGAAGTAAATGTTCCACAAGTCTATTGGAGAGAAGCTGTGAGTACTACTATCTACACTCTTTACCGGGTGCAGATCAAAAGCAATTCTGGTAAGACACCTTATGAACTATGGTTTGATCATCTTCCTACTATGAAATATTTTAGAGTTTTTGGTAGTAAATGCTTTATCAAAAGAGATGAGGATATAGGCAAGTTTGATGCAAGAAGTGATGAAGGAATATTTTTGGGTTACTCTACTCAAAGCAAGGCATACCGGTGATTGATCAAGAGATTGAAAAATATTGTTGAAAGTGCTAATGTCAAAGTTGATGAGAGCACAAAAAGATCTTTCAAGTCTTGCAGATATGATTCAGATGATCAAGATGAAAGTCAAAATCAAGGAAAGCAAGTTCAATCTCAGACTTAGATCTAGATTAATCCAAAATATCCAGTAACTCAAGAAGTTAGTGCAGATGTTGAGGAACAAGCTCAAGAATCAGAAGTTCAAGCAAATCCCAAAACACCCAGGTATGTAAGGTTGAATCATTTTGAAGATTAGATCAAAGGAGATAGAAATAAGGGTGTTCAAACTAGAAGAAGAATTGCTGAAGATCAAGAGGAGATTTGTTTGATTTCAAAGATTGAACCAAAAGTGAAGCTTGCAATGATAAAAATTGGGTAAAAGCAATGGAAAAAGAATTAATGCAAATTGAAAAGAATCACACTTGGGATCTTGTTCCTAGACCTGAAGAAAAAAAATGTTATTGGAACTAAATGGGTCTTCTGGAATAAACTAAATGAGGATGGTGAAGTTGTGAGAAACAAAGCAAGGTTGGTGTGCAAAGGATACTCTCAAGTGAAAGGAATTGATTTTGAAGAAACTTTTTCTTCTATGGCATGAATAGAAACAGTCAAATTATTTCTTGCTTTTACTACTTGTAAAGATTTCAAGGTTTGTCAAATGGATGTCAAGTCAGCATTCTTGAATGGAGAATTGGATGAAGAAGTCTACATTGAGAAACTAGAAGGATTTCAGTTGTCTGATCAAGGAGATATGGTCTGCAGATTGAGGAAAGCATTGTATGGCCTCAAACAAGCCCCAAGAGCATGGTATGCAAGACTAGACAAGTATCTGCTAAAATTAGGTTTTAGCAAAGGTACAACAAACAATAATCTATATATCAAAATTGATCATGAACAAATCTTGATTGTTGAAGTATTTGTTGATGATAGCATTTTTGGTGGAAATAAGAGTATGTGCAAAACATTTGCTGATGAGATGAAAAGTGAATTTGAGATGTCAATGTTTGGAGAAATGAATTTCTTCTTAGGTTTGCAAATCATTTAGTCGAAAAAAGTTATATTCAAATCTTAGTCTAAGTATGTAACAGAATGCTGAAAAAGTTTGGAATGGAAGATTCAAACCCAGTGAGTACACCTATGGTAACCGGATGTAAGTTGAGTAAACATGATGACTCCCCTAAGGAAAATCAAAAAAGGTATAGATCAATGATTGGAGGACTACTCTATCTAACTCAGACCAGACCTAATATCATGAATGTAGTTGTACTTTTTGCTAGATTTCAAGCTGATCCTAGAGAATCCCATGTAATAGCAGTCAAAATAATTCTCAGATATCTCAAAGGGACACTTGATTATGGCTTATGGTATCCAAAGGATAATAAATTCACTCCTCATGCATACACAAATGTCAATTAGGTAGGAGATGTGGATGACAAGAAAATTACTAGTGGTGGTCCATTCTTCTTGGGGAGGAGATTGGTTTCTTGGATGAGCAAAAAGCAAGAGGCGATATCTTTGTCTACTACAGAGGCAGAGTATATAGCAGCAGCAAACAATTGTACTCAAGTTCTATGGATGAAGCAAATGTTGAAGGACATCAGAATTGTGTTTGAGGAGCCTATTACAATCTTTTGTGATAAGTCAAGTGCAATAAGTATCTCAAAGAATCCGATGTTGCATTCAAAGACAAATAATATATCAATTAAGTTTCACTTCATGAGAGAGAAGGTTAATGAAAATGAAGTCAAATTGGAGTTTTTTCTTCAAAGGATCAAATTGTGGATATCTTCAATAAGCCTCTACCTAAGGATACTTTTGAGTATCTTAGAGATAAGTTAGGGGTCACTACCCCTCCTGATCAGAACTCAGATGCACCAGGGTGCATCAGACCGGTGGAATTCACAGTCATATCTTGTGATCCAGATTGATGTTAAGGAGATACTACTCAGGGGGAGTAGTTAGTATGCAAATTTTGGAGATCAGTCTAAAACAAAAAGGGGAAGAAAAGATTACAAATATGTGCCCTTTTCCATTGATGTCAAAGGGGGAGAGAAGTCATGTGAAAAACAAGTTGCTGATGAAAGGGGGAGCAGTGAAGAAAGTGGTTGTAGAAGTAATAAGAGAAAGGGGGAGAAGTTCTTGTCTTGATGGTTAAATCCGTTTTTCACATCATATGTTGCCATCAATGACAAAGGGGGAGATTGTTGCAAATATGTTCCTAAGCAGTGTTGTCATTGATGTCAACATATCCTTGTTTTCATTGGTGTCAACTGTATCCTATTTTATTGCCTAGTTAGAAGACTAAAATGTTGAAGATATTGAGAAAATTAATGAATATCAAAGTACACAGACCATACCACTGTGTAGAGGATTGTCTAGAGTAGCTCTAGTAAAGATTTGATAGGTCCACATGAAGATTTGAAGAACTTATGGCCATATGAGTAGAACCAAGTTTTGTAGTGTTCAGAAGAGATAGAGTGACTAGTAAATTGGTCTAGATTGCTTCACAAATGAAAAACTATGATCTGCAGATCTAGAAGCATGTTTGGGAAGTCAGTGTGTATCCTCAACTCAAGTGGTTCGTGGTTTGGAGGTCCGCAAGCAATCTTTCCAATGTGACAATCATGGTAGACTATGTTCCTGAAGTATCAGATGAAGATAAAAGTGATTCTAATGATTTGGAGTAGTGCGGATGTTATTGCTGAATTCAATGTGCTTGTGGAGCTCTCTAGATCATGTGCCTACTGTGTTGGAGGTCCGCATTGAAGATTGACCTTGTTGTTGAAGATTTCTTCCTTCGTGTTGTTATTTTTCCCAGTCTTGGCCGACCGAATGATTCAAGCATGTTGTGGATGATCTTAGAGCAATTCTCTAGAGCATGGCATGTTGTTTGAGGAAGATTCAAGTCCCAGTTATGTTTGGCCAACAATTTAGTGATTCACATTAAGTCAGATGCTTGTAGTGCCGACCTTGATGTTTATTCCAAGGTTGATGAAGCATATAAAGGCATGTAGTTGAGTTGTGGAAAATCATCCTTGTGCGAAAATGATAAAATCCTAAGAAAGGTTCAGAGGCAGAGCAGAGAAGAGGAGAAAAAGAACAAAAGAAGTAAAGGATGAGGAGCTAGTGAAGAAGTGTTTGAGGGCAGACCAGAAGTTTTTGTGAGCTTTCAATGAGACTGAACCAGGCATGATGAAGATGTTATTTCTTAGTTAATTCTTTCTGTATTAAACATAAATTCCTATAGGCAGTGAGTCTCTTTGAGCAGTGAACTCTGGGTAGTGCTCCCAAAGGCAAGTGCATTTCCATTTCTTTTAAGTACTTTTAAGAGGGTACGAATCTTGTGGGTTAACCCCCACCGTGGTTTTCCCTTAACCAGGTTTCCACATTAAAAATCTTGGTGTCAAGTGTGTTCGTTTTGTTTCTTCTCATGTGTTTTTGATACATGCTTGAATGTTTAGATCATTAATATGTTTGTAACTTGTAAAAGAAGATTAAAATTAGAAAAGGTTAAATTGGTAGGACAACTAATTCCCCCCCCCCTCTCAGTTGTCTGGCCTAATTCAAACAATTGGTATCAGAGCCGAATCCTCTAAAAGAAGCTTGACCACTTGAGGAGATCCAAGATGTTGAGTTACAAGAAGGAAAGTCCTAGATTTGATAGAACAAATTACTCCCTTTGGAAGGTACACATGTAGTGTCATTTGCAATGTATGGGTGATGCATTTTGGTTGATAACTAAGGATGAGTATAAGATTTCAGAGAAAGGTAGTACAACTCTAGACAAACTTAAGGATGTTGAATACAATATTCAAGATAAAGAAGCATTGTTGAGTGCCCTGACTGATACAGAGATAACAAATGTCATGTAATTGAAAACTGCTCATGAAATCTAGAAAAAGATGGAAACTCTTTATTAAGGGGATAAACATGTCAAATGTGCCAAGCTATAGAGCCTGAGGGGTAAATACGAAAGCTTGATGATGAGTGAAGATGGAAACATTACCTCCTACATGCAGAAGGTAAATGAACTTGTGAGCAGTAGCAGGAGTATTGGTGGAGTATTGGAAGAATCAAAGATTGTTGCCAAAGTGCTCAAATCCTTACCTCCAGCATACAAGCATAAAGTTGCTGCCATTGAAGAGATCAGGACTGTGACAACTGTTACAAGGGATCAGTTGGTTAATAAGCTTTAAGAATTTAAAATGAGTGAGTTTGGTGATTCTCTTCCTAAGTTTGAATCTACATTTAAAGCCAGTATTCATGGAAAACAAAGATATGATCCGGGTGAAAGCTCTTCAAGAAGATCAAACAAATTCGACAAGACAAGGAAGGATCTCGAAGATGATGAAACTGAGTTTGACAAACTTGAAGCCCTTTTTTCCAAAAGACTTCCAAGAGGATCTAGTAAGTATGAAGGAAAGTTTCCATTCAAATGTTTTCCTTGTAATAAGATTAGTCAGCTTGCCTCAAGGTGTCCGGAGAGGGGTTCAAAGCTAAACCCTAATAGCCCCAGAGTTTAGAAGAAATGCTACTATGTCAAAGAAGTTGGTGAAGAAGGAGTCACAGATGATGAATCTGATCATGGAGGTTCCACTGAAAGTGATTAGCTATTCATTTTTATCATAGAAGAAGATCTGATGCCTACTAAATCTGCTAGCTGGAAAGTGCCTTGGCTGCTTAGGTTGTAGAAAAAGATGAATGGGTAATTAACAGTGGATGTTCTCATCATATGACTGGTGATAAAAGTAAATTTGTAAGCTTTGAAAAATATGAAGGTGGAATTGTGAAATTTGGAGACAACTCGGCTAGTAGAATCTGTGGCAAAGGATCCATCTCTTTTGATGGTAAGAATAACACTAATGATGTTCTGTATGTGGAAGGATTGAAGCATAATATTCTTAGTGTTGGATAGTTGGTTAACAAGGGTTATGATCTCTGGTTCAAGGATGGAAAATGCAAAATCTTGGAAAGCTCCAGAACTAAAATTGCATCTGGTACTCACACTAGAGGTAACATCTTTCACTTATGTAGTTCTAGCAAAAGTTGTTTGATTGATCAGATTGATCAGAGTTGGTTATGGCATAGGAGAATGTGTCATGTGAATTTTGATAACATTATCAAGATAAGTTCTACTCAGGCTGTGAGAGATCTTACAAAACTTGTGAAACCTGTTGATAGCATGTGTAGAAAATATAAATTAGCTAAATAGAACAAAACTTCATTCAAGAGTAAAGAACAAGTTTCAAGTGGACGGTTGGAACTTGTGCATACTGATCTATGTGGTCTTGCTAGATATTTTATGTTTCTAATTGATGATTACTCTTGGATGATGTGGGTAACCTTCTTGAAAGAAAAATCAGAATCTCTTGACAAGTTCAAGGTTTTCAAGGTTATGGTGGAAAATGAGATTAGTGAGAAGATAAAGTGTCTGAGATCTGATAGAGGTGGAGAGTTTACCTCCAGTGAGTTTGATACATTATGTGAAAAACATGGAATAAAGAGATAGTTATCTGCTCCTAGGACTCCTTAGCAGAATGGAGTTGTGGAAAGAAAGAACTGGACCATTCAAGAAGCCGCTAGGACCATTATGTTTGAAGCAAATGTTCCACAAGTCTATTGGAGAGAAACTATGAGTACTACTATCTACACTCTTAACCAGGTGCAGATCAAAGGCAATTCTGGTAAGACACCTTATGAACTATGGTTTGGTCATCCTCCTACTATGAAATATTTTAGAGTTTTTCATAGTAAATTCTTTATCAAAATAGATGAGGATATAGGCAGGTTTGATGCAAGAAGTGATGAAGGAATATTTTTGGGTTAATCTACTCAAAGAAAGGCATACCGGTGCTTGAACAAGAGATTCAAAAAAATTGTTGAAAGTGCTAATGTCAGAGTTGATGAGAGCAAAGAAAGATCTTTCAGGTCTTGTAGATATGATTCAGATGATCAAGATGAAAGTCAAAATCAAGGAAAGCAAGTTCAATCTTAGACTTAGATCCAGATTGATCTAGAATATCCAGTAACTAAAGAAGTTAGTGCAGATGTTTAGGAACAAGCTCAAGAATCAGAAGTTCAAGCAAACCCCAAAACACCCAAGTATGTAAGGTTGAATCATTCTGAAGATCAGATCATACGAGATAGAAATAAATGTTTTCAAACTAGAAGAAGAAGTGTTGAATATCAAGAGGAGATTTGTTTGATTTCAAAGATTGAACCAAAATCAGTAAGTGAAGCTTACAATGATAAAAATTGGGTAAAAGCAATGGAAGAAGAATTAATGTAAATTGAAAAGAATCACACTTGGGATCTTGTTCCTAGACCTGAAGAAAAAAATGTGATTGGAACTAAATGGGTCTTTCGGAATAAACTAAATGAGGATGGTGAAGTTGTGAGAAATAAAGCAAGGTTGGTGTGCAAAGGATACTCTCAAGTGGAAAGAATTGATTTTGAAGAAACTTTTTCTTCAGTGGCAAGAATAGAAGTAGTCAGATTATTTCTTGTTTTTACTGCTTATAAATATTTCAAGGTTTATCAGATGGATGTCAAGTCAGCATTCCTGAATGGACAATTGGATGAAGAAGTCTACATTGAGCAACCGGAAGGATTTCAGTTGTTTGATCAAGGAGATATGGTCTGCAGATTGAGGAAAGCATTGTATGGACTCAAACAAGCCCCAAGAGCCTAGTATGCAAGACTAGATAAGTGTCTGCTAAAATTAGGTTTTAGCAAAGGTACAATAGACAATAATCTTTATATCAAAATTGATCATGAACACATCTTGATTATTGAAGTATTTATTGACGATATCATTTTTGGTGGAAATGAGAGTATGTGCAAAACATTTGTTGATCAGATGCAAAGTGAATTTAAGATATCAATGTTTCAAGAAATAAATTTCTTCTTAGGTCAGTAAATCATTCAGTTAGGAAAAGGTATCTTCATATGTCAGTCTAAGTATGTGAGAGAATTGTTGAAAAAGTTTGGAATGGAAGATTCAAAACTAGTGAGTACACCTATGGTAACCAAATGCAAGTTGAGTAAAGATGATGACTCCCCTAAGGCAAATTAGAAAAGGTATAGATCAATGATTGGAGGACTGCTCTATTTGACTCAGACGAGACCTGATATCATGAATGTAGTTGGACTTGTTGCTAGATTTCAAGATGATCTTAGAGAATCCCAAGTTATAACAGTCAAAATAATTCTTAGATATCTCAAAGGCACACTTGATTATGGCTTATGGTATCCAACGGATAATGACTTCACTCTTCATGCATACACAGATGCTCATTGGGTAGGAGATGTGGATGACAAGAAAAGTACTAGTGGTGGTGCATTCTTCTTGGAGAGGAGATTGGTTTCTTGGATGAGAAAAAAGCAAGAGGCAATATCTCTATCTACTGCAGAGGCAGAGTATATAGTAGCGGCAAACAATTGTACTCAAGTTCTATGGATGAAGCAAATGTTGAAGGACATCAGAATTGTGTTTGAGGAGTCTGTTACAATCTTCTGTGATAATTCAAGTGCAATAAGCATCTCAAAGAATCCAGTGTTGCATTCAAAGACAAAGCATATATCAATTAAGTTTCACTTCTTGAGAGAGAAGGTTAATGAGAATGAAGTCAGATTGGAGTTTGTTTCTTCAAAGGTTAGATTGTTGATATCTTCACTAAGCCTCTACCTAAGGATACTTTTGAGTATCTTAGAGAGAATTTAGGGGTCATTACCCCTCCTGATCAGAACTAAGATACACCAAGCTACATCAGTCCAGTGGAATTCACAGTCATATCTTGTGATCTGGATTGATGTTAAGGAGATACTACTCAGGGGGAGTAGTCAATATGCAAATTTTGGAGATCAGTCTGAAACAAAAAGGGGAGAAAAGACTGCAAATATGTGCCCTTTGCCATTAATGTCAAAGGGGGAGAGAAGCCATGTGAAAAACTAGTTGCTGATGAAAGGGGGAGCAGTGAAGAAAGTGGTTGCAGAAGTAATAAGAGAAAGGGGGAGAAGTTCTTATCTTGATGGTTAAATCAATTTTTCACATCATATGTTGCCATCAATTACAAAGGGGGAGATTATTGCAAATATGTGCCTAAGCGGTGTTATCATTGATGTCAACATATTCTTGTTGTCATTGGTGTCAACTGTATCCTATTTTATTGCCTCGTTAGAAGACTCAAATGTTGAGGATATTGAGAAAATTAATGAAGATCAAAGTACGTGCACCATATCTCTATGTAGAGGATTGTCTAAACTACCTCCAGTTAAGATTTGGGAGTTCCACATGAAGATTTGAACAAGTTATGGCCATCTGAGTAGAACCAGGTTTTGTAGTGTTTAGAAGAGACAGAGTGATAGGAAATATGTCCAGATTGCTCCACAAATGAAACACTATGATCTGTAGATCTAGAGGCATGTTTGGGAAGTCATTGTGTATCCTCATCTCAAGTGGTTCATGGTTTGGAGGTCTGCAAGCAATCTTTCAAGTGTGATAGTCCTGGTAGATAGTGTTCTTGAAGTACCAGATGAAGATACAAGAGATTCTGATGATTTGGAGTAGTGTGGATGTTATTGTTGAATGCAATGTGCTTGTGGAGGTCTCTGGATCATGTCCCTATTGTGTTGGAGGTTTGCATTGAAGATTGAGCTCATTGTTGAAGATTTCTTCCTTGGTGTTGTTGTTTTTCCCAGTCTTGGCCAACCTAATGATTCAAGTGTGTTGCGGATGATCTTAGAGCAATTCTCTAGAGCGCGGCATGTTGTTCAAGGAAGATTGAAGTCCTAGTTATGTTTGGCCGATAGCTTAGTGATTCACATTAAGTCAGATGCTTGTAGTGCCGACCTTGATGTTTATTTGAAGGTTGATGAAGCATATAGAGGCATGTAGTTGAGTTGTGGAAAATCATCCTTTTGTGAAAATGATAAAATCCTAAGAAAAGTTCAGAGGCAGAGTAGAGAAGAGGAGTAGAAGAACAAAAGTAGTAAAGGATGAGGAGATAGTGAAGACTTGTGTTTGAGGGCAAAGCAGAATTTTTTGTGAGATTTCAATGATACTAAACTAGGCATGATGAAGATGCTATTTCTCAGTTAATTCTTTCTGTATTAAACATAAATTCCTATAGGCAGTAAACCTCTTTGAACAGTGAGCTCTGGGCAATGTGCCTGAAGGCAAGTGCCTTCCCATTTCTTTAAAGTACTTTTAACAAGGTACGAATCTTGTGGGTTAACCCCCACCGTGGTTTTCCCTTTACCGGGTTTCCACGTTAAAAATCTTGGTGTCAAGTGTGTTCATTTTGTTTCTGCTCATGTGTTCTTGATTCATGCTTGAATGTTTACATAATTAATCTGTTTGTAAGTTGTAAAAGAAGATTAAAATTAGAAAAGGTTAAATTGTTAGGACAACTAATTCACCCCCCCCTCTTAGTTGTCCAACCTAATTCCAACAGGATATTCCTATTTATACCAAAATAGTTTGGGAATTGTGTACAGGGAAATAGAAAAAGAAACAAGATCCAAAGACTATTCAAGTCATTGGACAATTTGCAATTCTTATGTTGAGTAATATTTCAATTCCCAAGTATTCTGATCCAGGGAGTCCAATGATACAAGTACGTATTGGTCAAGTTTCTATTCCAAATACACTTATCGATTTGGGTGCTTAGATATAAATGTTATGATTAGTAAAACTAAAGAAAAGTTATGCCTTCAAGGACTAAGGCCTAGACCCACAGTTCTTCATATGGTTGATCATTCTTTAGTAAAACCTTAAGGTATAATAGAAGATGTCATTATTTCTATTGATTCCTAGGAGTACCCAACTATCTTTATGGTTTTGTGGCCTAAAATAAAGCTGGGGGATATCCTCTGATCTTGGGAAGACCTTGGTTGGATCAATTGTCATTTAGGTAATATGGTTATTTCCAATGGTGAGAAAAAGAAACAATTGACATTGTATCCACCTGCACAACCTTTATTGGAAATAGATGATCCATTTTGGGTTAACAGTGACATTGAAGAACCATTTCCAGTTTTAACCATTGACTAGAGTCTTAGTTTACAAGAACCTACAAAAGATGCCATAATTGCTAATTTCTTCCAAAACAGGTATTCTTCAAGTGATGTATTAGAAAGGTTACTTTTTCATTCTTGTGCAGATGATAATTGCACTTTTGGAAATTTTCCTTTAATTGGTGATTCACAATCCATACATCATTTTATGACACTACATCATTTGTTGCCACATGATTGTCTATATAGTTCATTTTTATTTAATAAAACATCTAGTTTAAAAAATCCATTTATGCCATCCACATCACAATCAACAACTATAGATTTACCTACACCTACTAAGTCATAGGCTATGGAAGTTTTGCAAGGAAAAACACTTAATATTGATCTGTAATTAACCACAAGACATATAGATGATCTAATTTCTATGTTAAGAGCTCATAAAGCTGCATTTGCATGGGAATATCAAGATATGCATGGTATACATCATGCCATCTACACACCATATTTATATTGAAGAAGGTAGTAATCCAGTGAGATAACCACAACATAGATTGAACCCCATATTATGTGAGATTGTCAAAGAAGAGCTACAAAAGTTACTTAATGTAGGTTTCATTTACCTAATTTCAGACAGTCACTGGGTTTCACCATTGGTTGTAGTTCCTAAGAAGAATGGTAAATGGCATTTCTGTGTTGACCATAAAGCTCTAAATAAAGCTACTAAGAAAGATCATTTTCCATTGCCATTTATTGATCAAGTTCTTTATACTCTTGCAATTTGAATATCACTCAAAGATCAAGATAAAACCACATTCACCTATCCTTGGGAACATTTGCTTATAATGTTTTAACATTCAGTTTATGTAATTTCCCAATAACGTTTCAAAGAGTTGTTTTGAGTATCTTTGCTAATTTAGTTCATGAATGTGACGAGGTATATATGGATGACTTCACTATGTATGGTAATATGTATGAGGAAGATAAAATAATCTTGAAAAAGTTCTTCAAAGATGTGAAGATACTAACCTTTCTCTCAACCATGAAAAGTGTTACATTCTAATGATTGAGGGTATAGTATTAGATCATTACATTTCCTCCAAAGGTATTGAGGTTGATCCAAAGAAAATAGAAATTATACAAGATTTACTTGTACCTACATGTCAAAAACATGTGTATAGTTTCCTAGGACATGCAAGGTACTATAGAAGATTCATCTAATATTTCAGTAGGATTGCCTCACCACTTTTTGTCTTGTTAGGAAAAGATAATAATTTCTATTGGAATGTAGATTGTGAACACGCTTTTGACACCATTAATCAAAAACTCATTTCTACACCAGTGTTACATGGACCCAACAGGGAGCTACCATTACATGTTCACACATATGCCTCTGATACTTCCATGGGAGTTGTGCTAGGACAAAAAGATTGTACAGTCTTCTATTCCATTTATTATATAAGAAAAAACTTCACTAGTGTAGAGGTAAATTATACAGTAATTGAAAAAGAATTTTTGGCTCTTGTCTATGCGGTTAATAAATTTTGTCATTACATCACTAGTTATAAAGTGTTTATTCATATTGATCATTCTATAATTCAATTTTTAATGAGTAAACCTATTGTTATTGGAAGAGTTATTAGATGGTTATTATTGTTACAAGAATTTGACATTACTATACTTGATAAGCCTGGTAATGAGAATGTTGTTGCAAATTTATTATCTAGGTTACAAAGCAAGGATGAACCTTTTCCAGTTGATGATGCCTTTCCAGATGACCACCTTTTTTCCATCTCAATCAAAAGCCCTTGGTTTGCTGACATTGCTAACTACTTGGTCACTTGCAAGTTTCCCCCTCACTTCTCTCCTAGAGATCGTAGGAAACTTGTTGGACTAAGTGGTTAGTACACGTGGATTAATGGACTTTTGTTTTGCATTGGCATTGATAATTTCATGTGTCATTGTGTGGCCAAAGATGATCTCTTCAACATACTTCACGCATCTCATATTGAGCCATGTGGTGGACATTTTGTAGCTCAAAGGATTACCAACAAGATTCTTATTGTTGGGTATTATTGGCCCACACTTCACAAGGATTGCAAGCAGTATGTGTAACATTGCAACAAGTGTCAATGCATGGGCCGACCCACATGTTCTGATGAAATGCCTTTGCAACCCCAGTTATCTATTGAACCCTTTGAAAAATGGGGTCTAGATTTTATGGGGCCAAACAATCCTCCATCTAGAAACAAGGAATACATCTTAGTTTGCACAGATTATGTCACTAAATGGGTCAATGTCATAACACTCAAACATGCAAGGGATACCAAAGTAGCTGATTTTCTGTATACTAAAATCTTCACAAGGTTTGGTGTACCTAAGGAAATCATGATTGATCAAGGTCCTCAATTCATGTTTGAGTTGATTTCTACTCTGGTTTGAGAATAAAAGATTCAACATCACAAGTCTTCCCCATATCATCCACAAGACAATGGTCAAGTAGAGGTTACCAATAGGGAACTTTAGAATATCCTTACCAAAATAGTCCCACTTCATCAGAAAGATTGGGCAGCTCAACTTCCAGAAGCAGTATGGGCTTACCGGACAACATGGAAGACTACTACTAGTCTTACACCCTATGAGCTTGTCTATGGTAAGAAGGTTGTGTTACCTATTGATTTTGAAATCAAAACTTTATGTACTACTTTGGAATTGGATCTAAATCTTGCTGATGCTCAAAAGACAAGAATTGAGCAACTCCATTCTTTAGATGAAATGCACCAACAAGCTCTTTTTCATATAGAGGTAATTTAATAACAACGTGCTCTTTGGGATGACCGTTTCATCCACAAGTGATCAGTTTAGGCAGGAGATTGGGCATTATTGTATGACTCCAAGTTCCATGATTTCAAAGGAAAATTTCACACAAGCTGGTTAGGGCCTTATGAGATTGAAGTTATCTATGACAATGGTGCAGTGAAACTCCACACTATGGACTCCGATCACATGCCCTTGTTGTTAATGGTCATCGCTTGAAGTTTTACAAGTGGCCTATTTCCAAAGAAAATTTTGATTCAAGTTTGACAAGCAAACTCAATGTTGTGACTCGAGTTCATGTCGCCTCTCCAAGTACCTCTTAGGTACTTTCAAAATACTTAAAATATACAAACAAATGTAATAAAAGATCCAAGAATGAAAACCTTCAAGTGTTGTTGGCCAGTTACTTCCTCAAAACTGGGTTTCCAATAGGTTTTAACTGCATAATAATCCTTGATATGAAAATTGGTTTATCTGATGCCTCTAGACAGTATTGGGTTGAAACTGAGAAATCAACAGCCTAATGTCAATATCAAAAGAAGAAGAAAATAAAACCTACACCAGGAAACAACAATTGATGCAATTGATGCATATTGATTGACTTCCTATCACTACCCATTATGTGGTGTGATAGGATTACATTCTTCCAACAAACTATTTGTTGATCTCTATCATTGTTGTTTCCACCTACTTTCTGCTCCTATAGTCATCACCTCTATATGCCTCATCACTAATGGTCTTCTAGATCTGATGGTTCTAGTCTCATTACTATTCTATTTTAGTTTAGTGATCGTCACTTCCTAACACATTTTGGTCAAAAACTTCCTATCTCCTTCGCCCGAGAGGAACCTATAGGATATTCCATGTCTCAATCTCCTGCATGTTTCTTTTTTATTCTTGGAGCTGATGTCACTATCCACGATCGCAACTACCATAATGATTATATCACAGGATGCTGCTAGGCTAGAGTTTCCACGTCGATGCCAAGTCTTCCCATTGTCTGACCACCTCAGGTGATTATTATCCTATGATTGTTCTGTCAGGCTTGACTCCTATCCAGCTTCAACATTTTTATGCGTGGTCTCTCATGTCAAATCATTCTAGTGCCCCTCCTCTTCCATCTCATTCATGACATGGATTGACATGGATTTGTTGAAGTGGATGTATTCATAGTCTTCTTGTGGGCTCCTGTTAACTTGGTGGTCTGTACTGCTTCTCTATATTTCCTCAACCCCATGGAGCATGCAGATGGTCTTGTCGTTACCATTTAGCAATGCATCCTCCTCATATCATATCATTCCTATCTGTCAATATGTGCCTCTTGCTTTTCCAAGAGCGTGAACCTAGCCGTCAACATTTTTTGGTGCTTGGTCTCTGTCAACATTTTCTGGTGTTCCATGCATCGACAGCATTTGGTATGTCTTATGTTTTAATTTTCCTTTACATTTATTATATATATTTATTTCTTTTGACAAATGGTGACATGCCCTGTGGACGGGTCCTCGCTTAGCTAGGGGAAATGTTGTAATATTTATACCTTGTCATTATGACTGCTTGATGTGCCTTACCCTCACTATACTTCATAGTAAATTCTACCTCTTATCCATCATTCAACCTTTTTTCCTAACACTTTGCCATAATTTTCTTTTCCTCACACCATTTTAACTATTGTTTTCACTGGTATTTGTATTTGTTAGCAGTTTTTCTCCTGTGGCAACTTCTTGGTATTGCTATGGTTTTGTTCCTGTAGCGACTTCTTGGTATACTCATTATAGGAGCTCACCACCCTCGCTATGAATTGACTTTCACGAAAGAATTACGGGATCGTAAAAACAAAAATATTTTTGAGGAATTTAAACAGGAACAGTGGGATGTCTACTTCAAGAAACCACGGGCATATGATAAAAAGGTTGCTCAAGACTTTGCATTGAGTTTCTGTAATAACCAAGCATCTAACCGGGGCTTGACATTTTTGGTAATGGCCAAAACAATTACAAAGGTGAATAGATTTCCATCAACAGGAGAAAGGTATTTTCCTACCAATTCTAAGAAGATTGAGGACCCACAATCAATTAGGAAACAATTTTTGCGAAGGGGAGAATCAGTTGAAATGGTTTAGGGACAAGGCACAAAACTGGCTTCACTTCCAGACCATTGGGAAGATGTGGCTAAGTTCATAATTCAGTGCATTACATGCAAAGGGAGGTATGTATATGTTTTTTCTCAACACTTTCGACTAATGTTAAATTTGAGGAGAGGTCTGTTAGTTAATATCCCGTATTTCCTACATTGCTCTCTACAACACGTGCAAAGTGGTTTTAAAAGGAAACTATAACTCTTTAGCTCAGCATGGGCTAATTAGGCTACTGATCATCTAAGAATTAAAATTACTCTCTCCTCTCGGTGACTAGGACTCATTTGTTAACCAGAGTGATAACACTCGCCTTGAACTCTCAGAAAAAGAAGAATCTTTAGATGGAGGTGATTCTTTGGAGGAAGACAATTCTTCAAAAGATGAAACCTCTTCAGATAATGAAAATCCTTCTAGTGGGCATAAAGGAAGTCTTGAAGCAAACCCTAGTAAAAACCCTAGACCTTCAAAAGGAAAAGCTCCTGAAAAGCCATCTAGGCAAACCCCATGTTCAAATATAAGAAGCTCAAATGTTAAGCCCCTGAAAGGTTCAAATGTCACAAGGAAACAGGCTTATATGTTAAACTAGTTGAAGGCCCAAGTGAACAAACCCTTGATTCTAGTTGTAAAATAAAGATGCCCCCTGAACCACCCTTAACTAAAAAACTAGTTACTCAACAATCCTGCAACAGGAAGGGTAAAAAGAAGTAGGAGGTTTCAACTAGCTTTATGAGCAAATTAGAAGACCTAGCTAATGTAGCTAGTCGTATTGTTAGCCCCAGAGACAAGGATTTTGACTTAGATTTACATGTTTTGGCCGAGGTTTTGAAGAAACAAGGTCGAGCTAGTAGGGAACATAGATAGGCTAAAAGGAGGAGAACAAAGGAAAATGAGTCCTCTATCTTTGATACAACAACTATTGATAGTCCACTTGGTTCCCTTGAACCTGATTTTTTTCAAGAGCATGAAATTCTAACTTTTGATAATCCACCTATAGAAGAAAACTTGAATGAACAAAAGAAAAATACTACATCTGAGCTTTAAAAAAATCCTATACTGGAAGGGACATGTCCATCTCTGAGGGATGAGAATATTAATGGGGAATAATTAGGGGAGGCCAATCAAGAAATTTAGATGGGAATGGAAAAAGTAGACAATACAGATACTTGTGCAGATACTAAGGAACAAGTTGATAACAAGTCACATTATCAGGACATACAACAAACAGAGAAAGAGTATGAAGAACAAGAATCCCTACTAAAATAGAGAGAAGAAATCTGGACTCTAAAGGATTTAGTTGCCAAACTAAAAGATGAAAATTGCATTCTCCAAACTCAGTTACAGGAGGCACTCTCAATTAATCAGTCACAAGCAGTAGAAATCAATAAAATTAAAGTAGAACTTGATCAGGTAACTCGATATAAAGAACTGCATATGCCTATCAAGGAGCATGACTAGCAAGTACAGGTGTTGAAGCAGCTCTGGACCAAAGAAATCACTAGCACACTATAGAGACTAGCTAGTTTGTAATCTTTCTCCTTTTGCATGAGGACATACAAATGCCTCAGCTGGGGGGAATGATGAGGATGGGGAAGTCCTACTTTTTTAACCCTCTATTTACCTTTTTTACCCTCGTTTCTCCTAACTTCCTGTCACATTTTTCATAGGGAATATAGATATTAGATGAATTGTAGAAGATTAAAACTACTAAAAGATATTGAACTCTGTAATGATGCTAATTATTCCTTGATTAAAATGACAGGGGATAACTAAAGGAGCAGCTGCAGCTACTAAGTATGTGGCAAGTGGAGAATCGATGGAGAATGGAACTATTAAAAGTATAACGATTGATGAGTCATTTTGAATAGAAATACTTTTAGGTTGTTAGGTAATTGTGGCTAGCGGCCGATAGTCTATTTTTGTCAAACAATTTGATTTGTTGGCAATAGGAAAAAAACACCCAAACTGTATTGATTTTTGGCGTAGATATATATATATATAGTGATTAATATATGAATGAACTTTTACTCCACTTTAATTTGTATGGTATTTTGTGTGTGTATGGTTAGCTTGATGTAGAACAAGTATTTTCATTTTATCACCGGGTGAACTAGGGAGCAAGGGCCCACTTCTTAGGTCACTCATTGATTCTATTAGTTTATTTGCTTTGGTAATGTGTGGTTTCATTTTTGTAGCATTCCCATTTTGTGTGTGTAATTATTTTATGGGTATTTGTGATCTAGTTTAAAATTGATTCTCATTCCATGTTAAGTTTTAATATCTATCAACAATGGTTTGTTAATCAGAGTGTGAAAGTGGGTTTATTTTAAATTTAGATAAAGATTTGTTACTATTATTTCATATTTTGTGATAGTTCCTGTCACACTTCCTAGCACAGTTCCTATCATAGAGCAAAAACATAATTATTAAACCAGATTTCCATTTTAAGCCATTCTACATATTTAGCTGCATATCATTCTCACTTAGCTCATTATCTTCAGCCCTTAGGCATATAGCCCCAACATCTTTCATGAGCTTACAATCCTCAGATTGACATTAAGGAACAAATTGAGGAAGTCAATGCAAAATTCCCAAAGATTGATTTAAGCCAATTACAAGGATAGACAGTCTTGTCCCAACAACATCCACAATAGAGAATTTGAAGTTTGTGATTTTGTATTCAAGTTCTCCCTTCTCATGATCACATTTTAACCATTCATCCCCACATCCCCATATTCCCTCAATCTCATGATCTATTTCACTTCTGGTTATCCACTCAAGCTTCATTACCTCCCTTTATCATGTTCCCTCCATCCCCTTTAATTATCCCCACTTTGCACTTTCATGAGTACCATTCCCCCCAGCCTACTTCATTAGGTTTTCTCAACCAAGATCCCCCAACCACCCACTCCACCACATCCATTTATTTCATTTTTCTTTGCTTCATCCCCTATCTTCCACATGTGCCTTGATTTTTCTCTAGACTGGGGACATCCCCTCACTGACTCATGCCTAGAAAGGGTGCATAAAAAAAACCCCTCTCATGGCATGACCCTAAGTATATCCCCATATGGTTGACCATCCCACCTTTCACAGCCACATGCCTTTCAAAATTTTATACAACTTAACCCTCGTCCCAACCCACCTACATCATTTCCCTCTTCATGCATCATGGTAGTGGCTTCTCTCCTCATTGGGGAAAAATGCACCATGTTCCCCCTCTTATCTACTCCTTATTTGGGAACCATCATATCCCTCCTCCCCAACCCCTATCATATCCCTCTAAATTCACCCTTAACCTAGATCATACCTTCCCTCAAATCCCCTTGAATCCAACATTGCACTATTGGATGATCCACCTTTCTACGTGTTTTCTTTCTCGAGGTTGTTGATTTGTTTATACGTCTTTATGTTTGTATTTCTTTGTGTCTTTACACACATCATACTATCTACATACTCCACCAAGGCCACCATGGTCCATCATACCATGTTCTGTCTTAAAGACATGTTGTTGGGATATCTCTATTTCATATCTTTTTTGCTTTTCCTTGGCCTATTTGCATCATGCTTTGTCATTTACCCTTTGCTTGTTTTTCTTATTTTTGAGGTAGTCCTTTTATGCATAAAACACCATGTCACCTTGATCCTTATATCCCGACACATCCTATTTTATGCTATAGCAATAAATTTTCTCAACACATTTGGAATCTCCTCAATGATTCCCTACATATATCTATAATCACCAACATCCCTTTCCATCATACCTCATCAGCACATCAAAATCTCCTCAATCATTACCCTTCACTCCATCCTAAAATCAACATCCAAATACTTAGAGCATGATTAAAATCCTTCTCATCATTCACCCCTTCTTATATATGCACCTTTTCACCATCTCTTTATCGCTACCATTCATCCATTCATCTATCCCTCACTGCTACTTATCTCTTCTCATCATCCCTAATTCCATCCATCATTCACAACTAACCCTCTTAACATCCACCTTTTTCATTCATCCCTAGCATCTTTACTAACTATTTATTTCATCCATTTTGAGAGCACTTCTATGTTCTTGAAACCCACAAGCCCTCTTGAGGGAGGATCCAAGCTCCACCTAATCATCCAAAATCAAGATTGACATCTGGAATCTAAAATCCTTCCAAGTGTTGAAATATTTTAACCAATGTTAATCATCCAATCCTTTCAATCAATATATTCAATCAAGTCTAAATCACCAATCAATTTTAAAATCATCAAAACACTTGGGGCATATTATTACCAATGTCGTCCCACCAAGTACCTATATTTACTTTCTTTGAAATAACATTGCCTCTCCTAGTCGCAACACCATTCCAAAGAGGGTCAAAATGTAAACACTTAAAATTGACCACATCTTAAATGACATATCTAACATCACTTTTGTGAATTTTGACACCTTTCAAAACCATCCTAATCCCATCCTAACCACATACATCTTAATATCAATAAATCAAATAAATTATATTTATTTAATTAATAACGATTATCCTGTTAACATTCCCTTCATCATTAAATTAATTAAATAAATCATATTTATTTAATTAAAACTAATTTCCCACATCCCTCGACAATAATTAATTAAATAATGAAAATAGTTAATTAATTAGTCTAAAAAACCTAAATCTTATTCCAATCCCCTATTTATCTTAATTAAATCTCATCCTTATCCATTATCTCCAAATAAATAATTTAAAGTTCAACTAGTCACATGACTAGCTAAAGGTTGTCTAGATTCATTGAACCTAAACACACTCACAAAAGCCAAACTAACTTTATATCTCGACCATTCATTCACATACCACATCTTTTAATCCTATCCATTCACATAAGGATAAGCCTTAGAAGTTTCCATCCTTGCACTAAGTTTTTTATTTAATCCTAGCCATCCATCCATATTTAATCTCATCCATTCATCCTTATATAATTCCCTAGAAGCTTCTAATCTCTCCCTAATTTGTCTCATTCAATCCTAGCCATCCAATCCAAATAAATCCTAACCCTCCATTCCTCTACCTGAAGTCTATAAATTTAGGCTTTCCTCTCATTCAAGTTATCAAGAAGAATCTGTAAGTACATGCTATCATACTAATGACTCCACTAGAGAAATTCAACATAGCAATCGTTATCAACACTTCATCATTTAGAGCCATCATTCACATCCAAGGAAAGGTATTGGGTTTTGTTTGATTTTGAATCGCTATAGTTTCCTTTTGTTTCATGCTCTAATTTGAAGTAGAGGCATCCTATTAGCTTAGGTTTGCAATTTTGAAAAGGGAAAGAGGGAAATAAGAAAGGAAGATAGAGTTGAAACATCCAAGAGAAGGATAAAGTTGATTTGAATGAAATCCCTTAGAAGCCACTAAAAAACAAAAAAAAACCTACTCTTAGAGCCAAGGAATGAAACCTCAAAAGCCAGAGTTGTTTCTGGCTCAACTATTAATGAGTCTAGTAGCAGTGTGTAGTATATGGAATGTCGGAAGAATCAAAGCCTTCACCTTTCCATTTATACTATAGATGGATGTGGAGAGTTCAAGCCCATCCAAGATGATAAAATGAGATGCGAGGCCTATAATTGTCACCATAATTTCTATAGAAAGGTAGAGTATTATTATGTTTTATAGGAAGCCAATGAGTCAATTTAAAGATTAATAGTTGGTACCTTGTTGTTATTAGAGGCATTCAAATAACAAAACTGTGTTTTGCAAATGTTATTCTAAACATGTAAGGGCTATTATTGTAGTTAGCATGTATTTTGAAAATATCTATTATAGAATCATCTATACAATCTTTTTAGAACTTTTAATAACAGTTTTGCATGGAGAATTGAGCTTTAATATTTTTTAAAAGTGTTTTAAATGAGACTTTATGCAGAAAAGGGTTTAAACAATTTGTATATTGTGATTAATTTGTGAATTATTTATCTAGGGAGTGGTTGCTCACATAAGTATCCAAAGCAATAACCACAACATAATAGTTATTTATATTAGATATTTTTTAAAAGGGTAAAGAATAATAAGAATACTAATTACAAAAATATAGAACATGGATGTTGAAGAAGCTAACATTATAAAATATTAAAAATTAAAAAAAAAAATACATTCAAGATATTATGTTTACATTAAATCATTTAAGTAATTCTTAAATAATTTTTCAAAACTATTGATATTGAAAATCATTTAAACTATTTTTGGGTTCTCATTATATTTAAATGTCTTTCTTAATATTAATAAGTTATTTGTGAGATAATTCATTTTGTATATCACAAAATGTGATTGGAAATATTGATAATTTTTTATAATTTACATTTTTTTTTCAAGTTTAAATATTTTATACTTTTGCAATTGATAATGCAAAGACAATAATCTTGGACTTTTGATCCATCAACAGCATGAATACAAATATTATATAGAAAGACTTTTTATTTTCATAGTCTAAGATATAATTCGATGGAAGATCAATATAAGCAATCATTTAATTAATTTTTTTTTTCTAAAAAAGAAAGGTGGAGATCACCAGACATAGATATATTGATATAGAAAAAAGATTACAAAATTCCCTTAACAACATTGGGTCGTAATTACAGAAGCCTTCATTAGGCTACATTCAAAAATCAAAACCAGGCCAAAGGATAGCCATTGCGATAGTCGGGAAGACCAACAGTAAAAACAAGCAAAAGATGATCATCCTCGTTGTCATCATTGTCGTCGTCACTAACTACTATCTCCTTCGGCATGTGAGGTGCCTAGTCAGGAGTGTGCCCTCTCAGAAACCTTATGGAAATGAAGACATTACAGCACCTAGTCACTAGCTCTATTGGGAAGTTATACACATGAGCCTTCAAGGCTCTCTCCAAACCTACCATGCACCCACATGAGAGGCCATGTTGCATTGCATGAAAAACACATTCAACAGCTTGAGACATTCGCAGCAGATCTATAGGGAATATGCCACTGATCAGAGCATCACCGTCATTGATATTATAGTCGGCATGAGCAACATTCCACCTTTCAAGCTTTTAAATTTGGCCCACAACCAGACCAGTAGCTATAGCATGGATGAAATGGTCGTCCTATACTATATCCATCATATTAGATAACAAGTGAGAAACTAAGTCTAACCAGAGCAATCTTCTCCCCCTTCTTCCTTGAATCTAATGCTGGCCACAAATGTTCCTCACTGCAAATTGCACTAGAGTGCAATCACTGTGAAAGACCAAGCATAAATCTATTATCTTTATACACCCAACTATCTTAGGCTCCCATTGAAACGGAGGGAAGAACAAATGCCTGTTGTAATCACCATGCGCCATAGGATAATCTGTAAAAGGAAACAACAGAGAGACAAAAAAACAATATCACCAAAGATAGAAAAACAGGAAGAAATAATCAACATAAATAGGCCAATAGACTTGAGGCCGCAGCCAATTTGTGATCCAACTGGCACCATGCATCATCCCCAAGCTTGACATTGCATCATCACCACCACCTCTGTGCTACAAAAAATTAATGACATAGCATATGTGAAAGCTATGATCATATTCCTTCTTGTAGAACCTACAGCCATTAGAAAATCCCTTCTAATCTTGCTCATACATATCGGGATAAAACCAATTCTTGACTATCATGTTAGCTTAAGCAAAAAATAATAATTGTACTGGGTGCTTGCAACAATGGCTTCTTGCAATTAATATTCAGATGCTCCTCAAAACGAAAGACTGCCACGTAATCCATAATGAATTCAAATCACCCACCATCAATGAGGAAGATTGCCTAGAAAAGCCACCATTAAACCTTTTCTAGCTGTATCTTTGTACTCCAAGCCGAACATCCCATCCATTTCGTAATTTTAGGACTAGGTGTTGTAAACCTTGCAAGTCCTAGTGTTGTTGCAATTACTAAATATTTGTCAAATATTGTAAATCTTGGGCCCACATGGAAAAGAAAATGACACACATGGAGGGAATTTTGAAATTCTTTTGTTGGCATTCTCTACCATGTATCATTGGTCTAATGATAGTTGTAGGAAATCATTGGAGAAGGGGGTTGCAAGTTGGACTATGACTAACATATTTGACTGGCTATTTTTAGTCATTTGTATGAGGTGTGTAAGAGGAATGATGACACGCACCTAGAGCACTTGGGAGTTACACTTGACCCCTTTGGTCAAAAAATATGAAATTAATTTTTTTTTTTTTAAAGCTATCACCAACAAAGCCTAGAGTATGACATAATTTTTTGATTTAAAAATAATATATTGTTTGAAATTTATGAGTGTTTCTCAATATATGTCATTCATGAATTCAAATATAATTTATGTACAAAATAAATAATATTTGTAATGAGGAATAAATTACATTTTAAAAATTGTGAGTATTTCCTTTAAAACCTTTTTGTTTTATTGAATTTGGTATAAAAAAAAGTCATAGTTTTAAGAGTAAAGTTGTGGGCAATTTCAAGATAAACTAGGCAAGTGATTTTATAAGTTTTTGGAAAGTTTTGAGATTCCCACTTGGCCAAGTCTAAGGTAATCCCAAGGCATTTTTAAAAATGGAATGGACAAATTTGAGCTTAAAATGTTAGCACTTTTTCCATCCAAATCTAAATCTAAATCCAAATGTTAGCATATTTCCATGCATCAAGTATTTTTGTCATTATCATTTCTTGGCCCATTATGATCTTGCACTTGTCCATATTTTTCCAAGGTATATCTTATGTTTTTGATAATTATTCTATTGACATTTATTTAGATATGTATGTACTTCAATTTCTTCTTCCTAAAGTTAATGCAGATTTATGCTTAGTTTTATTTCATTTTTTAAAAGATATTGTTTATTAAAGCTTGCTTGTTATGTGCGATAATAAGCTATCATTAACCCTTACTCAAATGTGAGATTTATGTAGTTGATCTTGTATTTTCAGAAATAGAGAATGACAAGCACATCTAGAATGGAGATCAAGAAGTTCAATGACACTAACTTTAATCTTTAGAAGTGTTAGTAAACAAATTTGTCATTATGACATTTTGCTAAATCCAATGCAACTTGCCTAACGGGTAGCAACAAATGTTCATAATAGTTGGAGAAATTATTATTAGATTAACAATTTTCCTCTACATTTGACTAGAAAAGCTCCCTCAAATGATGGGGTTTTTGTATACTTTTAACCAAATAGTACAAAAGGAACACAAGAATGGGAAAAGGAAAAAAAGTGCCAGGAAACCCTAGATAGGCTTATACAAGAGACTACATAGGATTCCTTGGAGGAAATGTAGGACAAATAAAGGGGAAGGAAGAAATAATGTATAGTAGCTAATGAAGCCATAAACTCCATTTTATGCATCCAACATCTAGAAAGGAGAAAAGAATGCTTGATAGAACTTACACCTCCAACCTACAAGAAAAATATAAGGAGTCAATTACTCATTAGACATACAAATAATATGCAATAAGCAAAGAATATGGAGACAGAAAGTTCTAAAATATTCTTGTCATTCCTTCAAATCAAAGCACAAAGTATCTATTCCATTTCACATCTAACCAAAAGTATAAGAAAAATATGAAGAAATGATTACAAATCAAACATACAAAAAACCTGCAATCTACATACATACATACATACATACATACATACATACATACATACATACATACATACATACATACATACATATATATATATATGTATGTATGTATATATATCTACATATATACATATGTATCTATGTATATATATGTATGTATAGATACACATATATGTATGTATATATATATACATACATACATACATATATACATACATACATACATATATATACATACATATATATACATACATACATATATATATATACATGTATGTATGTATATACATACATATATATATATACATGTATGTATGTATGTATGTACATACATACATACATACATATATATATTGTAGAAAACAAGATCAATGAATAAACAAGGAACACATGAATTTGCCATGAATCGATGCTTTGTATTCATAGATAAACGAAGTATAAATACGAGAAATTGGATAACTAATTCTCCACAATACATGGATAGTTGGTGAGTAACCATCCATGAGAATAGTGTGAGGTGTCCATTGAGTTGACACATCTTCTAAACGACTAACCACTTTGACATAGTCAAAGAGCATGTGTGGAATTCACCTAACTATGATTAAGTTAGTATAAATGACTTAGGATAAGTGTTTATACACCAACACCCCCCCTTAGGCATGGCTTAGGTGAGTTTTTGAAAGATGGGTCCCAGCTATGAGCCTGATGAGGTACCCATGTACAAACGTATCTCTCAAAAAGTGAAGAAAGATAGAAAACCTAGTGGGAAAAAACTACCCCCCAAAAGAGAGAAAAAGAAGGAAAGGCTTAGATAGCCCCCCAAAACATGATGATGTTGATGTAGACCGCATGCCAAGAAGAGCTCATAGATGAATGAACTTGCTCTCAGTAAAGGGTTTGGTGAAAATGTCAGCAACCTACTCTGAAGACTGGAAAAAGACTAAGTCAATGATCTGACCATGAATAAGCTCTCGAATATAATGCATATGAATCTCTATGCATTTGGTTCATTGATGTTGAACCGGATTCCTACATATCTGAATAGTACTCTGGTTATCACAAAAGATAACTATAGGATGACTTAAAGGAATGCCAAACTCAGAAAGAATTCCTTGACACCATATGGCCTCAGTAGCTGAGTTAACAACTCCCCTGAACTCTACCTCTGTAGAAGATATAGCAATAGCATTTTGCTTCTTGCTAGACCATCTTATAGGACCTGAACCAAGTGAAAAACTGTAACTAGAAGTGGACTTGTGATACTCAGTATCACTAGCCCAATATGAATCTGTATAACCAATCAAGTCAACTAATAAACCAACTCTGTAGTGAATCCCAAATGCAAGTGTACGATGAAGGTAGTGAAGGATCCTCTTAGCTGCTTTCCAATGCAACTTATGAGGTTCATGCATAAATCTGGAAACCATGCCAACTGTATTTGATATGTCAGGCCTAGTATGTGTTAAGTATATAGAACTACCTACAAGTTGCCGATACAGTGTAGCAACAACTAAAGGTGTAGAGAAAGAAGTCTCAAGCTTTATTCTAGATAGGAAGGGAGTTAGAGATGGTTTACAAGTAGTCATGTGAAAACATGCAAATAAATCAAGAGTATATACTTAGGCTGAGCAAGAGCAATCCCTGAATATGATTGTGATATCTCAATACCAAGGAAGTAGTGCAATAAACCCAAGTCTATCATGTCAAATTTGTCCTGAAGTGTTGATTTAACTACTGTAATGGCAGTTGAAGTTCTCCCAGTAATCAAAAGATCATCAACATATAGAACCAGTATAAAAAATGAATCATCATGTTGCAAAAGATACACATTAGGATCTAAATGGCATCTAGCAAATCTTGAAGATAGAAGGTAAGAATTCATCTTGGCATACCAAGCCCTGGGGGCTTGTTTGAGACCATAGATAGATTTCCTTAGTCTACACACTAAGGATGAATCCTAAACAAACCTTGGTGGTTGTTCCATGTAGATCTCCTCCTTAAGGTCTCCATAAAGAAATGCACTCTTCATATCCATGTGACATACATCTCATCTGTATGTTGTGGCTATAGTTAGTGTGAGTCAAATTTAAGTCATCTTGGCAATAGGTGCAAATGTTTCTATTTAGTCAATCCTTGCAACTTGTGAAAAACCTTTGGCGACCAAACATGCTTTGTACTTATCAATTGACCCATCTACTACATATTTAGTTTGATATATCCATCTACATCGAATAGTCTTCCTTCCCTTAGGAAGTGAAGTCAAATCCCAAGTGTGATTTCTAATTAAGGAATTATATTCCTCATTCATAGGAATATCCCACTCAGATATACCTGATGCTTCTTTAAATGTTTGCATATCACACATTGAAGCAAAGAAGACATGTGATCCTCCCTGAAAGTCTGTCTGAATCTGTTTGTCGTCTACTATAATCTATACCCATGAATCTAATCTATGAAGTGAGCATCTAGATTTCTAGATGAGGGTGAGTTAGGTGTAGAAATATCAACTTCTAATGCAATCCCTGAACTTGATGAAGATGAATTCTCAGTGCTATCATCAATTTGTGAACTAGAAGAATAAGAATAAGAAGAAGAACTATTTTCTGCACTAGGAATCTACTACGAATGATCTGAATCATCAGAGGTATGATTTGGAGAGTCAACTATATGTCTAGGAATGTCAAGAATGTTTAGTTTCAAGGGGAGTTTCTTGAAACTTAACACTTCTCTCAATGAACAACTCATGTATGGTTGGGTGAAGTAGGTGATAGCCCTTTACACCATCTGGATATCCAACAAAGATGTAAGATTTGGATTGCAGATCCATAGCCTTGTGATGCTCTTTAGGAATACGTACCATAGTTGGAGAACTAAATACTTTGAAATAATCAACTATTGGTTTCCACCCTTTCCAAGCTTCAAAGGGAGCACGATTCCCTTCAAGACTTTATGAAGAACTCTTTTTTGAATGTAACATGCATAGTTGATTGC
The DNA here is from genome assembly GCA_027924645.1 of Cunninghamia lanceolata. Taxonomy (NCBI): domain Eukaryota; kingdom Viridiplantae; phylum Streptophyta; class Pinopsida; order Cupressales; family Cupressaceae; genus Cunninghamia; species Cunninghamia lanceolata. Next base: position 2,857,306 of record BSBN01000244.1, read on the forward strand.
TTCAGCCTAGTAAGATGGAGTTAAGCCTTTAGAATGAATCATACAATTAGCCATCTCTTTTAAAGATCTATTTTTACATTCAACAACACCATTTTGTTGAGGAACATAGGGAACTATGTGCTACAGATCTATCCCCTCTGATATTCAATATTGCTTAAACTGATTATTGGCATACTCTCTACCATTATCTGTTCAAAGCATTTTAATCTTTCCCTGACTGTTTTTCAGCGAGAGCTTTGAGAACATATCTAGCCTTTGTAAAAGATGGATGGGGAAAAGCCCTTGAAACATCACTATGAACAAGTTCTAAAACATGTTTTTCCCTCCATGTTTTCTTCTTGTCAAACTTTTTTTCAGGATGTTTACCAAGTGTACAACCTTCACAAAGTCCCTTAGAAAACTTAACTTTTGGTAGTCCATTAACCATTTTTTGTTGACGTAGTTGTTCAAGATAGCGGTAGTTAAGGTTACCAAACTGCTCATGCCATAGTTTACTAACTTCATCTGAATGAGTTGGTAGTGCTTTTGGAGAAATATTTACAGCAAAATTGGAGAAGCTATATAATCTAGATTGATGATTTGCCTCCCCTGTAGCAACAAAATTGTTACTTTTTAATTCTCTTATCTCAACTAAATTTGGAGAGAAATGTACTCTCATGCCTTTCCCTAAGTGTGTTATTTGATACACTGAAAGGAGATTAGTTGACAGTGAAGGTACACTGAGAACATTTGAAAATGTTCCTCCTTCAACTTCAACAGACCCTCTCCCCTTAACCAATGCTTGAGTATCATCACCTAAGGTGATTGTAGACATCCTAGATGGCTCTAAAGATGGAAAACCAACTTGTGAGGAACCCATATGATGGGTTTCACCAGAATCAATAATCCATGATGGAGATGACAAATTAGTAGCAACTAAGGCCTTGCCTTTTAGTTTCTCTTTATCTTTTGTATTATCTTGAGTTGATGAAGACACTTTAACATAATCAGGTAGCCCAATATTATTCTTTTTAAGAATCTGAGAGAGATTTTCTATTTGTTTCCTCATGCATTGATATTCATCATGCCCTGACTTTTTACAAAAGGCACAAGTAACTTTCTCAGTAACTGCCTAACATTGTTGAGAAGAGTTATCCTTTTTGAAGTTGTTAATCTTATCGGCTTTCTTACTATCCTTGTCCTTTTTAGTGTTCTTTTACTTTCCTTTTGAAGTTTGAGGCTTTTCATTTCATACAATTAAAGCTTGTGGCTTAGTAGACTTCAAAGAACCAAAATAAAGCTATCTAGAGTGGACATTTTCCATGTTGCTCCAAGAGAACTTTTAGTAGAATAGAAAGCAGAGACAAACATAGAAAATTTAGGACCTAGTTTGGAAAGTACATAAATGATTAACTGATCCTCTTTCTTGTTAATTCCAAAATCTTTTAACTGCAACTTCAAAGATTTAAGTTTTGTAAAGAAATCTTCTAAAGTTGAGAAACTTCTAGGAGTAAGACATAAGAGTTGATTTTCCAATTCATGACTTCTAAGTTCATCAATTTTCCTGAATAATTTGTTTAAAACATCCCAAACTTCATTGGGTGTAGTCAAATTCTCAACATGAACAACAATTCAGGAGATAGATTTAAACAAAGAAAACCAAATGCTTGGTCACACTTGTTGAAAAACTTTTCTTTCTCTTTGGCTACATTAGGCTCTTTTTCTATTCCCATAGTTATCCTATATAAACCTTTGTTTTTTAGCACGACTTACTTTAATCTTCCAATCATGATAATTGAAAGGAGTTAGGGGTGGTACAGGGACAATAGACTCTATGATGCTTAGTCGTTAGATAACAGTTGTAGAAATACGTAAAGTAAGAGCTAAAGAAATGCGAGTGAAGAGGTGAAAGGAAACACAAGCCACACAAAATCACTTCTCTAGGAAGTGTGAAAGATGAACACACTAGATCCCCCCTTGATTATGTGTTTTCCCCCCCCCAAATTGAACACTGTATAGGAGTGCTTTAGGTCACCCTAAAATTGCCTAATCAGGCACTTCATAATTTTAGTGTGATATTAGGCTACACAGAACAATGACTAAAAAAAACCACTTTTGCAAAAAGAATGACTCAATTTCGAGTTGTTATGTAAAGTTTACAGGGCTTTGAAATTTTTTGCATTCACAAAAAAATCACCTTCTAGAAAAACAAATTTCCAATGTGTTGGAAAAAATTTGCATACAATTTGATGTGAAAAGAAACTTGATAGAGAGGCAAAACATTAGCGCCCTTTGGTTGGGCACGACCAGGGGCCTATATCCCATGTGACCAAGGCCTAATGATATAAAAATTGCTTAGCCTATCCTCCCGCTAAAATCTGAAGTAAATGAGGTCATCGAGGGCCTCCTTGAGATGCAGGCTTGGCCTACATGGAAGCTCAGTTCGTCCTGCATGAGAGGGCGCCTAGGAGTGTCGAGGATGCTGGGTGATAACGCTGCAGAGAGCGCTGGATGATGGTGTTGCGGCTTCACTGTGGGGTGGCCTCTTGTGAGGCGTCCTAGGCCATGTTGTGGGTGGGATGCAGCACCCTACCTCCTCGACATGGGCTACTATAAGCCCGCCTATGTAGCCTCTGTCGAGCCCTCCAAAGTGCATTTCGAAGCTGTTGAATGCCTTTCTATGGCGTCACAAAATGATGCCTTTTGTGGATGTTTGCACTTCCACAACACATACCAATGAACACATTTAGAAGATAAAAACCCAATCAAACAAAATAGTGCCTTATAGATTGAGCGTGATTGGGAAGATTTGCATAGTGAGCAAAACGACGACTCTGAGCTATTAAAAAATGCTCCGATACCATGTAGAAAACAAGATCAATGAAAAAACAAGGAGCACATGAATTTGCTATGATATTCACAAATAGATGAAGTATAAATAGGAGAAATTGGATATCCAATTCTCCATAATATAGGGATAGGTGGTGAGTAACCATCCATGAGAATAGTGTGAGGTGTCCATTGAGTTGACACATCTTCTAAATGACTAACCACTTTGACATAGTCAAAGAGCATGTGTGGAATTTGCCTAACTATGATTAAGTTAGTATAAACAACTTAGGATAAGTGTTTATACACCAACATATATATATAGCTTCTTCATCTCCTAGCTAACTTGTAACCACTTTTCCTTTTGAAATAATAAAATATTATTTTAGCATACAAAGAATCAATGTTAACACTAGAATCTTGAACAATAGTCTTCCTCGTTTTGATTTTCCTCTATCATTCTCTTTCTGTAGGAGCTTCAAATTGGTCATGGTGCACTTAAGACTATCCTTGCTCAAACTAATCATACTACTCACAAAATCCTCCAACTCTCTATACTTCCTTTTCATCACAATCAGCCATTCTTGAAGAACAACAATCTTTTTACATTTATAAAACATATGGTGTAGGGAGCTCCATACTTCTTGATCACACTCCTCTCCACCTTATCATTATCCACTTGGGGGTTAGACCCAAGGATCTCAACACTTCTAGAATTGATTTTTTCATACCTCTCCTCCTTATTATCCACATTCTTCTATTTGTTTTGTGATTGACACACCAACTACTTATCTCTTTTATTCTAGGTCTTCTTCATCCCCCTTAGAGGCTTCAAGGGATCCATAGGAGGCAGAGTCTTAGAGTTGTTCTCACTTTGTTCCATGACAAAATCACTATCCTCATAGGAAAAAATCTCCTCTTTAGAAGCACTTGGTTCATAAGGATTGCCCTCTTCCTCATTGGATAGAACTATGTTCCCTTCATTGACAAGAGGCTTGTACCTAGCTTTAAAATTCTAGCTAGAGAGTATAGAAGATCTTCTATCCCTTGAAGGGCTATCACTCACCACATTCTTTCATTTCTCATTTTACTTATAGAATTCTTCACCCCCACAAAATCGAGGTTGGAAGCAATAATGGATTGCTTCCTAGACTTCCCATGATCATTGGTTTTTTTCGTTTTAATTTTTTCTTTTTTCTCATGAGTTTGTAGGGTGGGTGCAGTCTTCTTCTTCTTTGCATTAGAACATATTGTTTTTTTTTGGTAAGTGCCATCAAGGGGATGGCTCCTGTTTTATATAAAGAAGAACAAATAGAATAACAGATGGCCACTATAATAGGCCAGCAACTATATATTAAGCACATTAGAACATATTGTTAAGTAATAGTAAAGAACATCATTATAATGGTGAAAATTGCATACCCATGCCATTTACCATTTAGTTATGTGCCTATTTTGATGAGAGTACCTTAGTACATTTACATATCTACAAATGGTGTACTTTTTTTAATAAAGTTGGCTCCCTTCCCCCATGTACCATTTACTTATCAACTTACATACATTCCAGTACACTTATCCCTTACCTCACCCATATATTCATATCTTGATATATCCATCTTACCCACACATTAATAGTGCTTATATGTGCACATATCCATATGTACCAATTAGCCACCTAGGTTTGACTTATGTCTTGGGTCATTTCCATGGTTGTAGGATCGACCTCATGGTTGTGAACATGATCCTCTCAAATTTAAAATTCAAATTTATTTTTTTTGGCTAAATCCCACCCATTCATTTCTATAATCTAGGATAGGCTATGAAATTTAATATATTGGCTAGAGATAGGTGGGCCAAGGGCTAATCAAACAAAAATTTGTTTGATTTATTGCTATGTCATTGTATTTAAAAGCATTCAACACATTCATTTAAAACATGTCATCTTCCTAATATAATTCATATATCATTCACATTTAGGGAAGGAGACACTTCAATTGGTGCAATTAAAGGAACCTAGATTTGCACAATCATCCTAGGAGCACATGCATTCAATTGAAGAGTGGTGTCTTTGAACATTTACGCACATTTCTACAGGCTAACCTAGGAGAACATTTCCCCTTGCCAAACAAAACCCTTTCTAAGTTATTTTTAAATACTACCAATCCTAGATAGCAGAAAGATATGTTGTATAGAGTAGGAGCTCATCAAGTGAAGTAAGAAGAGGTAAATCAAGTGAAGCAAAAAAGCAAAGTTGTATAGACTATTAGGTCATTTCTGTAGACACTAGACATTTCTATGATTTTTGATCTGACCAATCTACAAACTTGACCATTCATCATGCAAACATGATTTTCTGATTCCAAGGCAAAACAAAGATAGATATGTTCCATTTCAAATTTTAAAACATAAAAAATTTTAGTACCAACATCAAACTTATTCATTCTTTGGTTACCCCTCTATGAATTATGATAGCATTTTATGGATGAGAAATACTTCACTGATTCTGACAAAGTGTCCAAACAATACTCATCTTGTTGTGTTCCAAATTAGTGAGTGAGAGCCTACTATCGTGTATGCTTGCGTGTTTGTGAAAGTAGAATCATATTCCATTTATAACTATATGCAATACCTTCTACCTATCAATGGTTCAAGTATTAGCTCATGATAAAAACCTTGGAACTTTCCTCCTATGCCTAACATCCTAAATTACCAATCCGACCTTTCGAATCACCAATATTTGGGAAGGACAAGTCCTACCCCTCAATGGTTCAAGTAATAGCTCAAGGTAAAAACCTTAAAAAATTTCCTCCTAACCCCCTGAATTACCCGCCCAACGTAAATAGCCGGTGAGTTGTAACTCACCGACTGTACGGATGGGCGCTATGGTCGACCAAAAAACCTCGACTAATAACTCAAACCACTAAATTTTTTTCGACCATGCTAGCCGTACATGTGATCGACGGTGTTTCGACTGAATGCACAGAGTCATACAGATGGTGACCAACTGGTCGTTTACAACGCACCGGCTGGTTAAGCTCTTCCTGAATTACCAACCCGACCTTTCGAATCACCAATATTTGGGAAGGACAAATCCTCTCAAAGGGACGGAAAAGACATTGTGAAGGGAAAAGAGAGTGAGGAATGGGAAGGGATGATCGGACTAGAGTGATCCCCCATAACTAAATATATTTATTATTCACTTTCAAATTCTTTAGACACTATTATCAAAATTATATTTTTTTACTTACATTAATTAATCAATCAATCTAGATAACAACATTTCCGCCGCTGATGCATTGACAGATACCAGTCGGCGCGTAACCGTTCCATAACGGCAATAAAGTAGGAAACAATTTGGACAAAATTTTCGAGTCTTTTGATCTGATTTGCTGCATCATTTCCGCAAGCTATTTTCACACGAGACTGAACGACGTGCCTGCAGATCCGTCAAGTTAGACAGGAATTGCTTTAGCAGTGACTGATCGTTGTTATTTTGCAGGAAAATTTCCTTCAAATGCTTGAGAGATTCGATCCTGTGACCGCAATCCGGATGAATTTTGATAGCGTTGATTTTCTGGCGCAAGACTGAATTGTTTTAATAATTTTCTAAATCTAGATGTTCTTCCACATAATAGCAATATTGTTTTTATTCACTATTAATCTTCTCAAAATAGTCATTCTTCCCATAATTGCGATAACTCACTACTACAGTTCCTTGAAATTTGAATTTTTTTGAGCCGACTAACACAAAATTCTAGAATATAAGGGCCGTTGGTCAAACCCATTTTGATTGGTTTATCATAAAATCGTCGAAAAACAATTAGAAATTCTGATTAAGTCAGGAATATGAAGATGAAGAGTCTTCAATAATTGGGACGAGAAAAATGAAGTGTCATCATTCTGTCCATAAATAGCTTTTGGATATTCAAATCGGGTTAGGAATGAATGAAGCAATGAAATGTGCTTACTGCTGCCGCATCTTTATTCATTGCCTCGTTCAATTCATGCTCGTCTAACCATATTCTTATCTATTCTTTACCCACAATTTTGAAAAGGGAGAACCAGTTCGTCCAGTAATATGGAAAACGGCTATCACAGCAGTGGAGGTAGCAGTGAAGGAAGCGAAGATGAAGATACAGAAGAGGTGAGTCAGGATGAACAGGATGAAGGAGGAGAAGGGGGAGGAGAGCGGGAGGAAGAAGACGAAGAAGAAGAAGAGGAGGAAGAGGAAGAGGAAGAGGAAGAAGTAGAAGTTAAAGTTAAGGAGGGGGACGAGGATGAGGACGAGGAGGAGGAAGCGGAGGAAGAAGCTGAGGAGGGCAAAGAGGAGGAGAAGGAAGAGAAGGAAGACGAAGACAAAGGGGATGAGGATGAGGATGAGGAGGGGAAAGAGGAGGAGAAGGAAGGGAAGGAAGACAAAGACAAAGAGGATGATGATGAGGATGAGGATGAGGATTATGAAGAAGATGAGGATGATGATGAGGATGAGGATGAGGATTATGAAGTAGAAGATGATGATGATGATGACGACGACTATGATGAAGATGATGATGATGATGTTGATATTGTTGGTGATGATGATGATGATGTGGAAGGAGCAGAAGAATTGGAAGATCCAGAGAAAGAGAAGAGGAGAAAGAGAAAATGGAATGCTGATGGTGATGGCGATGGCAACCACGATAACAACGTCGATCACAAGAGGAAAAGGAGGAATAAAACTGATGAAAGTCCTCGTAATGAGCCAATGGAGGAAGAGTCAGCCAGAAAGAATGAAGAGGACCAAGACAGAGATTTATATAGTTATGAAAGTCCTCCCAATGGGTCAGAGGAGGAAGAGTTAGTCAGAAAGAATGAAGAGGACCAGAACATAGATTTATATTGTCGTGAACGTCTAGAAGATACTGATGAGAGAGAAAGTGCTCATGAAGAGGGTGGAGTGGATCAACAAATCTTTCATGGGCTTGAAGACAACAGCCGCCTCTCTACCATGAGAGAAGAACTTTCTGGCTCCAAAGAAGATGTTGGAGAACCAAGTGAGCTTCCTCGGCAAGATGAAAACCTTTGTGATTTAGAAGCCGTTGGAGGAGCAGAGGAGACTGGTCAGCCAGAAGTAGAAAAAGATAAAAAGAAAAATAAGGATGATGATTGCAAAAGAAGTGGAAATGAAAGAGGAAGAGGAAGATAAGAAGGGCTGCATTCAAGGAAGGATGGAGACCAAGGAGTGGTGGAGATGATATTGACCATAACTTTTAATGTCTTTTAACGTGTGAAGCATTGAAAGATTAAAATTATCTTTTATGATAGGTAGAGAAGCTTCAAAAGGCTAGTACAATTGTATACAAGGGATAAGATAGAGTTAGATTGGCTTTATAAAGGAGTGAATTTAATTATTAAGTTTATCCACTATGAGTAAAGATAAGCTAACATGAAGAGTTATTAAAAATTAAGCTAAGATATAAAAAAAATTTTAAATAATATTTTTTGTGTGACTTTTCACTATTGAAAATCTGATTAATAATATGAATGTTTTTTATTTTGTGGGTCTAATGTTTTTTTAAATCTGTCAGTTTAAAATAGTTGGAGATGGAAGTGTTTAAGTTTTAAGGTCCATCTCAATATAAATATGTTAAAAATATATTAAATAATTAATAACTCAATAAAGTTAATAAAGTTAATAAGGTTTAAATAGTGGTTGGTATTTTTTTTTTTAAAGTGATTGCAGAAATAGTGGCCATAATAATATATTTTGTGTAAATTTATTAGAGTGTAAATATAAAGTTACCACATTATAATATTATTGTTTTTATAGTTATATTAAGTTTTATTGGAGTAATATTATTTATATTATTATATTAAAATTATAATAGAATGATAGTTACATAAATAAATTAGATATAGAAATATCACTCTATATTGAAGATTACATATTCAAATTTGGATGAGGTAGGGTTATACACCTATAATCACACTACACTAATCTAGTTATAATTAAAACATCAAATAATAAATGATAATCAACTTTGGTTCAATAAGATAAGACTCATAATAAAAAATGTGAATGAAAGGGTTAGAGGTTACATAGATTTGTTTTGTCCATTTAAAGTGGTCAATAAAAGATGTGTTATAAACTATACTTTAATGATTAATATCCAACTTTCACTTCTTTAACTATCACATAATTGCTTACTCTGCCTTTTCTACACTTCATAAGGTCACACTTGTAGATAAGTCCTAGGATAACTTCTCTTAGTGCGGAGACAACCCATATTGCTCTATTTTAGGGTACCTAGATGTATCTGAGAGTGCTTGTATATAATATAAGTGGTGCTAAAAATTTTCCTTGGAGGAACTATTTCATGCAAAGTGAAGACTTAGAGCTTCCTTGATACCAAGTCAAACCCCTTTGCTAATGTGTAATATTCAAAGATATGTCAAAAAAATGCAAATGTTTAAGATGGATGACATTGCATCTATAGAAGTTGATCCTAATAAAATCCATGTGATACTATATGAAGTTATGTGAATGATATTCTCCAATTATCCACTAGTGATAAGATTTGATGTGAACTAATGGACTAGGATTGCCCTTAAATACAACATGTTATATACTCAACTCAAGATTCTTTGGTGTGCAAGATTATGGGTAATTGTCATATTTTCATATAGTGTTAGCTTAGAAGGGAGAAGCTTGAAATTTGAATTGGGAGGACCAGGGGAAATAAATTTGTACCACATTACATTTAGGGTACAAACTTATTTACATAAAGGATTGTCTTGAATCATTTAAAGCTAGCAAAAGCTAATTAAATGGAAGTATCAAGGCTAAGGTTAGCATATGCACAAAACAAATAATTTAAGGATAACTTGGACATTATATTAATAATAAGATCAAAAGTAGGTGTAAAATGAAAGGTTAAAGAGAAAAACAGGCACTTTTACCCTTATAATGGTAAAAACATCCCATATAAATTATTTATAGAAGGAGGGTCTCATTTACCAATTTGATGTCTACCTTGTTGTTGATCTAAAAATTTAACTTCATCTATTACAAAAATATATTACTATTTTTATTAATAATCAAATTAAAAATAATAATTATCAATTAATAAAGATCAAAAATACAATAATTAACTAACAAAAATCATAAAATAAACCATAATATTTTTTTCAGATAATTTCGTGGGGGTTCTATTAGGTCTTGTCCCTTGAAATATAAAAACAATTATTCTAATTTTGTCACCTTATAATAACTAAGATAAAACCCTCCAAAAAAATGCATTATCAAACACCACAAATTGGATGAGGATATAGACCAAAAAATTTACCTATCTACATAGACAACCTACACATATATTATGCATATACTAGGACTAAAAAACTTCTACAACCTTAGACTACCCCTAACCACTCCCTATTGCTAACTTCATCATAGACCTCCTCCTTCATAACTTCTTCCACCCAACTTGACATGCATGTAATCATCCTCCCCAGGTTTGCCCTTACTAGCAAGGGGACACATATGTCATAGAAAACTTCCTAGCATCAATAAGCCCTATGCACAAAACTACTACAAAATATTAACTAGATAGTGAAATCAGTGCCCACATCTAATCTACCATAAGAGCATGATATGAATAGGCCTACAAGGATCTTACCTACATCACTATAGCAATCTCAAAGCACTCCCAAATCTTACTTGAGCTCACCTATCTCCTCCTTTTAACCACCTTTCTACACCAAACATGACACAAAAACACACCTTCCTTACACATTGCACCCTTTTCTTTGGTCATTCCTCCTACAACTTCTATTTTTAGCATTACCTCCCCAAATTAAGGGAGGAACTTTTTCAAGAATATTTTTTTCCAATTTAATATTTCCCCTCCCTCCCCAATAAAACTTGTTTAACGAGTCCTAGGGGCACCTAAGACTCATAAGTTAATATTTATACATTATTGGTGCATTAGATTGTTTACATTATGCATTAGAATATTTATGCATTATTGACACATTATATTTTTTATGCATTATTTTTACTTCTAGCTAGAAGCACTTCCTACTCTACCTCAGTGTTGGTATAAACAACAAAAAACAAGGAACCACTATATAAAAACATGCCTTTCAAATCATGAATTACAAGTCCTCTACTCACCATTCTTGGGTTTTCTCTTCAAGATCTATCAAAATTTAACATTACAACATTCTCCAATCTAATAGATGGCTCCGTTTTTCATTACTTAATCTATCTTTGAAATTATTTTTCCTTTTTCCTATGTTAAAAATAAATTGCAATAATTATTCGCTATAAAAGGTATGCAAAGAAATCAAAAGTAGCTTATCAAAATAGAAAGCAATAAATAGATAATCATAAATAAAAGGTACACAAAGAAATCAAAAGTAGCTTATCAAAATAGAAAACAATTAATAGATAATCATAAATAGCTCACCAAAAGTCAATTTTCATAACCCTTCTAATTTACCTCTCTAAAGGACTATAGATGGACACATGGAAAGGAATGAAGCTAATGCTAATGTCACAAGATATTTCAAGACATATGAGCCCTTCAAACAAATAATTTTCAATTTAAGGTTTTTAGAAAATCAGAAGATAAAATTTCTAAAAGTTTGTAAAAAATTAAAAAATTTAAATTTTAATTATTATTTACTTAATTAGATACATAAGTATTTCTCAATTCATAAAAAATGAATATTTATACTAGATTTTCATTATGAAATTGGAAACCAATTTTATTTTCAAAAATTAATCTAGCCATATAAAATAGTGATGTTCTTTTCTTCTCAAAAAATTTGAATGTCTTGAAATATAGATTTATTCATATTAAAATAACTTTCCTTGCTCAAAATTTGATCTCCATGAATATGTACGGTACTCATGATAATTCACAAATTAGATGAAGGAAATATATCTTTGATGACTTGTTTCATAAACTCCAATGGGAACCTCTTAAGTGAATATTAATGTGACATCAATTAGAAACTAAACAAGGAATTCTAATTGCAATTCAAAAGTACTCATTGTTGATTGTTGAATCATGATTAAGAGTTGTCTTTCATAAAAAGAAAAATGTTGGTTCAAAATCTTATAAAGACCATTTAAAATCACATCCTTATCCTCATAAATGAACTTATTTAGTGGATGAAGATGATTTTGAATGTCACATTCCATACAAACTCAAATTTTTTGATCGTAACAAATTTGAGTTCCTACATGTTCATAAGTTACTATAATTGTCTAAGCCTAAATTTCATGAAAGAGACAATTAGATTTGCCAATGGAAATAGGTAGCACTCTCCCATAACACTAATTTTCCAAGATTGTATGGTAAGAGAATATAATAAGAAATAAGAATCATAAATACCTTTGCAAAAAAGAAAGCAATAAATAGATAATCATAAATAACTCACCAAAATACCAAAGTTGTAACCCTTCTAATTTACCTCTTAAAAGAGATGTAGTTGGAATGGAATGTGGCCACCTTCATGAATTTGAACTATATAAAGGCCTAAAGAGTTCATATAGACTCTTAGATGAACTAGATTATGGAAAGAAATTAAAAATTAAAATTTATTACTTAACTTTTTTTAAGAACAAAGATAAGAAAAAAATAATTTTATCAATGCAAATCCCCAATAAAAGTATGATCACTAATTAAACAAATACCAAAAACATATTATCCATTATCAAAACTTTAAATGAACCACTTAATAGAAATTAAGAAAAAACTAAACAATTCTTTATGTAGTTGAGTTTCTAAGAAACTCTCTCATGAGGACACTCAAAACAAAGATAAGTATGTTGCCTTTGAGGAAATTGAGAGATATTTCTTTACTATGTTGAACAAGAAGAGACTAAAATTGAAGGGTTTCATGTTCCCTTTGAGGAAAGTGAGATATTTTTTTACTATGTTGAACAAGAAGAGACTAAAATTGAAGGGTTTCCAAACAAATTATTCAAAGTAATGTGGCCCACTATTCATAAGTTATTATTCCAATTGTATCTTATGAAAAAATAAAGTCTATTTTGATCCTCACTTTAACTAGCGATTGATCAAGCTAATCCATAAAGGTATTAAAAAAGATTCAATTTTGGTATTAAGATCTATTACTTTATTTAATATATACTATAAGATCATTTTCTAATAGTGAATTAAAGCTCTTGCCAAAGACATTCTTTGAAATGATTGAACTAACTTCTTAGGATGTTGCTTAATCTGACATTACCTAGGTGTCCTAAGGATGTATAGGATTCACTTAATAAACCTAATCCATATCAACTTTTTTTTAGGTTAATAAATAAGACACATTTTTATTTCTACCTCTAAATTTTCCATCTTAAAACATTTTATTCCGACACTTCTTACAATAAAAATATGCCCTAATTTCATTAGATACCTTATGTACATATTTTCTAGAAACATTTTACATCTCCTTTGTTAGTGTAGATATTTAATTACTTATTTAAGTAATTATGCATGTTATTATCTAGACATATCATAAGTTATCTTAGGTGGCTTTATGAGTCGACATGGAGAGTTTGACAAAATTCTTCCAAGGTATGTGTCGGTATGTGGCATGTTCTCTCCACATTTAGAGAAACAAACTAACCACCTCGTGTTGAATACTCCTAGAGTGACTTAGACACTATCACCTATATGTACAATCTCATTCAACTATCAATCTACTTTGAATTGGTAATTAGTAGTGGCTTATTGATCTTGGCTTATCTCTAATATGGTATTAGAACGAGGATAAGTTTGTATTGCTGGTTTGTTTGTTTCGAAGTCTGGTCGTGAGAGAAGGAGGTCATCAGCTGGATCTAGAGGCATGATTTGGTAGAGTACACCATTGTTCTGGTTAAAAGAGGCATCACCTCTCATTTTGCAAAGAGAGACAACCCTTATTCCATCGAGAGGAGGTCATTTTTGGCTTTTGAAGGCATATTTACTCGTGGTGTGCAAGGTGACAGAAGAGCTTAACCAGCCGGTACGTTGTAAATGACCAGCTGGTCAATTTCTGTACGGCCTCCATGTGGCAGGTGACTCAACATCTACGACCAGTATGGCAGTGATCACCCTTGTCAACTGTGTCCATCGACTGAGTAGGTGGAGTCGACTGGTCTGTCGACATCAGAATGCCATACAGCCGGTCGGCACAACTCACCGGCTGTTTACGGCTGGCCCAAGGTGACTTGGACAGGTTTGTGCGTTGGAATTGAAGAGGCATCTGATTTTGAAGGAAGGCATAGAGGTCATGGCCTATGCTTTAGGAAGCATCCATAGTGATGTTCAACCTTAGCAAGAGCCATCACGATCACACAGAAGTTTTCAATTTGCCTTACATAGGCAAAAAAAAAGTGGATTGAAGTCATGAAGGTATTTGCAAGGTGTTTGTTTTGAAAGTGCAAGGCATTGAAGATGTCTCCATTCCCCTATTTGGTGTGTCTCTTTATGTTCTAGCATAGTGTAATCCTAGTTCAAGTCTCTTTATGTTTTGGCAAGGGATCGATCTGGTGTGTGTGAAGGTCATTTGAAGGGTTGATCTGCAGAAAGAAGGTGTCCCTTTTATTGTGGACACAGAGGCATCTTTGGAGAAAGAGGGGGTTGACCTATCTTCAGGCCCAACCTCACACCCTATAGGCCGTGATTTACCTTTGCAAGCTGAACACCATGCCCAGGGCATTGAACCTCAAGCCCAAGGCTCTGATTTGCCTCTGTTGGCCGCAATTTCCATCTGCAAGTGTTGGATTTGTTCCTACAAGATGCTCCATAGCTGGAAAGGACACATTGGAATCTATTTGCACCAAACTCAAGCCTAAATGCCCATTACTCTGCTTCACAGGTTGACTCTACCAGTCAAAATCCATTTTTTGGCTACCCCTGCTCACACTTGCTCCATTTTGGGAATTTTGCTCTATTTTTTTCCCTATTTCCCCATTTTATTTTTCCTCTATATTCCAAAAAATGTAATATTTGCAAAAAAAAAATTTCAAAAGGCAATTTTTCTTATGTGTTTTTAACTAGGCTAGAAATTTAAAAGCTTCATATCTTTTGCCCGATAACTTAGACATGAGTGTCATCTTTTGCAAAAGGGGCTTTATATTTCTTCATGATTCCATTAGTCATACTTATGAGCCAATTGGGCTAGTTGAACACACTATCTTTATAAAGTGCCACATTTAGTAGGGGACAAAATAATCTTTAGGTTCTTTTAAAAATTGCTAGGGCTAAATCAAGTCATTCTTGTAAATAGGCTAAGTATTAGGGCACAATTTTAATCGTCATGCCTAGTCCTATAACACTACATGATAAAGTGTATGATTCAAGGGGGGTAATTAAGCAATTTGGGGCACAAAATCTTCAAGGATGTGTGTATTTGGGTTCCTATGGCATCTTTAGACAATTCTGATATAAATCAATGGGTTCTTCACTCTAGCTCTATCAATCACATGTCTCCTTATCCAGAGGTTTTTATGTCAATCGATCCTACCGACATCTCCCAAATCCTGATCGATGATTATTATCATATTTTTTGTGGACAAGGAACAATACATATAGGTAATGGATACATCCATAATGTCTTATTCATTCTTGACTTGACAAAAAAATTACTCTCTGTATATCAACTCACTTGTTCAAATAACACAGTTGAGTTTACATCCACTATAACATTGATTCAAGATTCTCAAAGAAGAGAAATTGTTACAATTGGGAAGATTTGTCACTTCCCCCACAACTTCACATTTTCTCACATTACATCTAGTGGGGATGATGCTCCTATTGCCACATTAGAGATTAGTGTTACTTCTATGAGAACTTCCATTGGTTCTATGTAGAAGGATCATTGAACTATTTCTTCCTTGTTTGAACAATTCTTTCTTTGTGTTCTAGATTGCACTTCTACTGTACCTATTGCTACATAAGAGTTGTGTGTTTCTTCTTCATGAACTTCTAGTAATTCCTTACAACAGGCTCATCTTACTATTCTAACAGTACCTACATCTCTTGCTACATGAGATTCTAGAGACGCTTCCTAGAGAGCATCCAGAGATTCTTCCTAATAGTTGTTCTTGCTCCTTTGCTACATGAGATTCCAGAGATGCTTCCCAAAGAGCATTCAGATATTCTTTCTAGTAGGACATCATCTAGAGTAGTTGGTCAGCCTTCTAGTTCTTTATTTTTTCTCTTTTAGAGGGTATTTTTTTTCCCATAGGGTTTTCTACCTTATCTCCACTTCATGATAGATTTTTTTATTGTATATGGGTACCTGATCAGCCCTATTTGTTGGGACCCATCTATCTTTGTGCTCACCTAAGCTAAGCTTAAGAGGGGTGTTAGTTTAGATATTTAATTACTTATTTAAGTAATTATGCATGTTATTATCTACACATGTCATAAATCATCTTAGGTGGCTTTATGAGTTGACATGGAGAGATTGACAAAACTCTTCGAAGGAATGTGTCAATATGTGGCATGTTCTATCCATATTTGGAGGAACAAACTAACCACCTCATGTTGAACACTCCTAGAGTGACTCAAACACCATCACCTATATGTACAATCTCATTCGACTATCAATCTACTTCAAATTGGTAATCAGTAGTGGCTTATTGTTCTTGTCTTATCTCTAATATCCTTTTTGTTTTATCCCTCAAAACATATTTTATATATATCATGTTCATCACTATCACACTCAATTTTTAGTCCACAAAATATTCAATACTAATGAAAGAGATTATGATCTATAAAATAATTATGATCCAAAACTATAGTAAGATTTTTTTTTGAAGAGAATTTCATTATCAAAATCATAAATATTTATGTCTTTTCAAATGTGTACTTGTAATTGTTCAATGTACATCTGCTGGTCCCAATAATATGAATGGAAGCAATATTATGTTTAAGTTTAAGTTCTCTATTTGTGTGCGTGTCTATAAGGTGGGTAGAGCCCTCTAATAATTAATGTGGTTAATGAAATGAGTCATGGACATCTCATCTATATATAGTTGGGAAAGGTTGAGCATGCCCTAGGATAGAATAAAGAATTCTAGTGAGTAAAGTGAACCATACTAAGTAGTAGATGAATCAATGGTGGCACTCTCCTTAACATATGAGATTATACATCTCAAATAGAATAGGTATTCCATCCTACTCAATGAAGTGCCCTAACTCTAGCTATAATCCATGGTGGTCCCTACTATATAATGGGGTATCACATTAGAACTTGAGCCCCATTATAGAGTAGGGCAATGATTTTTCCATTATATGGTAGGGCATCAATTATATCCCTGACTATTTTAAAGGGGAAAGCCCTAATATATGTATGAATGTATGTACTTTTTTGCTAATTAACCTAGGTTAGGCACTAAGGGGATGCAAAATGGTATCAAAGAGTGGGAATTTATAACCTATAATTCACCAAACCCAGTTATTGTAAAGAGGATTATCCCTCATGCTTCTATCAACAATAAGAAAATCTTGCTTTGACACAAATTACCTCAAAATTGAAGTTCTTTGATTCATAGGATGTTTACTTCTACATGATCATGCTTTCTTCTTCTACTTCTTCACCTCAGTCTAATCCTACTCCTTAGGAGATAGAAAAGAAACCTTACTCATTATTAGGACTAAGGTGCCATCAACCTTGTAAATCCTATGTAGTTCATTACTCCTAATATTTTGTAAACCATTCTTAAGGGATGAGAGATTCACCATTAGCTATAAATATTTTTATCATTAGGATTTTAATGGTACATCTGGGGCTTAGTAAGTAATTATTTACTAGTAGGAAGTTACAATTTACTAGATAGGCATCTTGGAGGTTAAGTTGATTTTGGGCACGCAAATTCCCATGAGGTTGTTTTGGACACTTGTAACTATTTTGGCATGGTCTTAACACTTTGTGAAAGAAGACAAACACCACCTTGTAAGATAGGGCAAATTAGGTGTCCATAAGGAAAATCTAGTTGTCCATGTGTAAGAGGTGAGTAATGGGGTTACAACCTACATTACTTTATGTAATAAATTCCTAGATTTTTCTAAGGAATGCAATGGGATATGATAACCAACTTGGACACCCCATTTAGAGGGTAAATATGCTATATAAATAGGAGTTATCATGGTATCAATGTAATATGATGAGTTAGAGTGAAAACTTTATACACACGTGTTATTGGATTGAAGACTGGAGAGGAGATTTGGAAATGGATGTGTTGGGTAGGTACAAAAAGTTGGGGGGCCAAAAAGTGGCCAACCTTTTAAAAAAAACTTCTAAATAACACGAGCGCATTATAACGTGCTCATGTTATGGTTTGGTGATGTCGAGCCTAAGGCTCGGCAGCACCAAGCCATAACGCACTTGTGTTATAATGCAAGCGCGTTATGCTTGCCTATTTAAAAAAAACCTATGTTTTTCCTCATTTTCCCATTTCATTTTATTCTACCAGCTTCCTGCAAACCCTTGAGAGCATGCTCGCGTTATTGGAGGTCAAATTCATTGCCAAATCATCGTTGATTCATCATCAAGATACCACCACGATGTCAAGGACACCAAAGGAGTAAGTTGTATTTGGCTTTTTGTTTGAATTTGTTGTTAACTAGGTAGGTTTAAGTACATTTTTGATATAAAATTCTTTAATTTATAGGAAATGATAATGAACCTCCTCCTCCTCTTGAAAATCCACAAATTTTTGAATCACTTGAATAGCAAATACCTACTGAAGAACAACCCCAACAACAAACACCTCCATTCATTCCTCAACATGCCCCTGGAACATAAGAAAATCTAATGGGGTAAATTGAAAATAATAAAAAATAAATTAAGGACATAATTGCAAGGTTGAAAGATCTTGCAAATTCAACCTCGTATAGATCCACACTTGTTGAATCTCTTGAATCTATGTTATCAAATGTAGATTCAATTAGCAAGCAAATATATAGTTGGTAAGAAAAGAGAAGAGAATTTAGAGAGTACTATGCAAACAAGTTGTCATATGAACAAGTATAAAAAGAACAAATTACAAAATTGGACTTGTGTTCCATTTTTACAGACCCATGAACAAATCAACCTCTACCCCTTACATGCAAGAGGTTCCCTATCCATTGGTGCAACAACCATGTGATAAGGGACAATTTTTGGTAGAGGTGGTGGATTGTTTTTGACCATCCTCTATGCAACAATAATGAGGTCTCGCAATACTTTTTGAGGAAACTCTACTACGCATTTGTAAAAAATAAAGTGCCAAACTATTTTGATATGCAGGACTTCCAGGGTAGAGGTGGGGGTTAGCACAGGATAGACCAGGGGCACGTGTTGACCCATAGCGGCCAGTGAGAAGAGCACTCACCAGACCAGCCCATGAGCACGTGTCTATCACTTCCATTGTGAAGGAGAGTGCTGAGGTCGAGACACTTTAGTGGACATTACTACCTAGTGACCCAGAGCATCATAGAGCATGCCAGTCCTGCAGCACAATGTGGGCTAGGGGAGAGTTCAAGGAGTAGGGTTCCACCCAATACTTGTCAGACTTGTGGATCAGCTTGTGGTTATGACCCCATGGATAGTTAGGACATAGGTGCATAGGCTACATCTACAGTTGAGAAAATGGTGATGACAGATGCCCTCTTGAGTGAGACTTTTAGTCTTTATACTCAGGTAAATGTTAGCAAGTTCATTGAATTTAATTTATTAAATTTCATTTTTGAAATGCAAGATTAACTAATCTAGTTTGATTATTTTAATGAAATTTTAGGGTCATAGCATTGATGCAATTTTCAGCGATTCTCCACCTGCATATTACAGTATGACATCTACTATTGGGGTATGTAACTAGTAAACAATTATAAATATTATATGTGAATAGCATTGTTATATGAATGGTATTCTAATATCTGATTTTGGATGTTGAATAGGTTAAGCTTAGAGATTTCATGACAACACCTTCTAGTGGTGGTGGAGTTCAAAGCTTCACTCAGGTAATAAAATAAATAATTTAACTATTGAATTGTACTTACTAGATTTTTGTATTTTATATTCATATCATTGATTACGTTGCATTGCACATCTTTCAAACTCAACATTATTAGACATTACATAACTAATAACTAGATGTTGATAGATAACAAAATTTCAATTACAATAGAGTTATTTGAAAAAATGTCTCATAGAAATATGGTCTCATGGAATGCCATGACAAGTAGATGCATAGACAAGGACATCACCATGAGACCACATTTATTTGAGGCATCTTTTCAAATAGCTCACTGCCTTGTCTATGCTACCACATTTTCCATACATGTTTACCAAAGCTTGTTGATCCCCTACACACTATTCTTTGACAAATTCTCTCTAATAAACTCATCCAATTACCACCAATTAGACCCTAGGACATGACACCAGAGAGGGGCATGAGCCTATGACATCTTATATAGCATATGATTGACTCCAACATCATCTAGGTTTTAGGTATTAATTATGGGGGCAACAAGTCACCCCTAACCAAAATCTTCAAATCTACACTAACCCATTCCCTTACAAACTATGTCAATCCTATTGGCTCAATTTCTTCCATCCCTACTTCTGATCCTACATCTAACCCACCTAAGTCTAATGAGGACCCTTCATTTAAAACTACTATATTCTTTGAGATGAAAGAGAGCACAAAATCCTCCAAGAACTCACATAAACATGTACCAAAAGAGTACAACAGCAATGGAGACTTGAGGAAGCATAAGAAAGAGCTATAGTATATCACCAAGAGAGCC
Organism: Cunninghamia lanceolata; assembly: GCA_027924645.1. Classification (NCBI taxonomy): domain Eukaryota; kingdom Viridiplantae; phylum Streptophyta; class Pinopsida; order Cupressales; family Cupressaceae; genus Cunninghamia; species Cunninghamia lanceolata. Next base: position 2,877,894 of record BSBN01000244.1, read on the forward strand.
AAATCTTCACAATAGTTCACAACTAGTTGAAGAGCCAAGAGAGTTCACCATAGAATGCATGAGAATCAAAAGTGAAATTCAAAAATCCACCACATGAGATGGAAAACCTAGAGATAGAGTCAAAACAGAGACATTCTAAGCTGCAAAGACGTGTTACTGGAATCTTGAATCATGAGCCTAATATATTATAACAATGGACCATGACCATTTACATTCCTACAACCTGATAATGTTTCATTAGTTTGATATGTTTATAAATGAAACTTGACTATTTTGATACAAATATCTTCACCAATGAACCACCATTGTTTCGAGCCTATTATTTAATAATTACTTAATAGGTTGATAACTTCACTAATGAACCATGATTATTACAAACTTTCACTCTAATAAAGGTCCATGTAATTTATGTCTAAACATCAATAAACCATGACTATTTCAACACCTAAACTAAACAATTTTTCATGAACTAATATATTTTCCAATAAAATAGAACCATTTCAACATCTACAACCTAGTATTTTCTTTTTCTAATTTCTAACTTCTTAAGGGAACCATGGACTTTTCTTAAAATTGTCAAACTCCTCACTTAAAAATTTTAAAAACTTTCAACCCACTAAAGCTTAAAATTTAATATTTTTTTATCAATAACACTATGTTTAAACCAATCAACCTAACCAACATTAATATCTACAACTTAATAATCAATATCAATAGACCAAAAATCACAAGACTCTATAAAACCTTAGGGTTAAAGTAGCACAACCCCTTACCCTAACTAAACATACCACCATATTTCCAAGGTGTTGATATCATACAAATGCTCATGGCTCCTTTATTCTTCTTAAGGGAAAAGTAAAACACCTCTTTAAATACACAACCACCTTTTCTACGGACCCCTTAACCTTTAAAATGATCAAAGTTCCCTCATATAATATACTTTACATACTTGAAGCCTAGTAGGGTTCTAATTTCTATCCATAAGGGAGTCGATCCTATCTTCCCTATCCAGAATAAGAAAGAACTTATTTACAATTTCAATGATTGTTACCTCCAACATTCAAATTTCTCAACCCAAGAAGCTAGATCAATAGATTAAACTCTTGGTTGTGATGTTTTTGATGCCCATACCCAAGACTTTACTATGGGAATTGATGGTGAAGAATGTGTATTATGTGTCTAGTTGTATCATAGTGATGAATTGGTGACAATGAATATATTTTTTTGGTACAATACAAAGCTTCATTACAATATCTAGACAAATTACATTCTGCATAGTTGGATACCTTTAACATGTTATTTGTAGAGTTAGATCATGTTATGTATTTAGATGGAGCCCTTTTACATTTACCTTCTTGGTTGGAGTCCTTTCTGCATAGTAAGAGTTTTTATCACTTTTAGTAATAGGTGGAATCTCTCATCCTACTATTTTTTTTATTTTTTTTAAACAATTTAGCAAGTCATGGCTATGCTACCCCACAACCCTACCACCAACCTAAACTTAAACTAACACCTTCACTCCCTCTTTGACTTCTTAAACCTAAAATTTGATGCTACTATGGTCCCTCCTTTGTTGGACCTTATACCACACAATAGTCATGAATCTTCATCTAATTTGTATATATGCATACATGATTTATGTGTTTTTATTGCGTGTACTTCCATGTTTAGGTGAACGTGTGTGTATGTTAGGAGTCATGACTTGCATCACTACTCTAGTTTTCATAATTGAATAATGTTGTTTTATTTTCAGACGATGCAGGCTACAAAGACACCTCCCAAAGTTCATAGGGCAATGGAGCATGGTGTGTCCTCTGCAATTCATAGCTCCATGCCTTTGACAGGGGTATGAGGCAAATTGGTAAATTTCAAATTACATTCGTTGTTATAATTGTTTATTTTTGAAAAATCAAATGATTATTGATTTGAAGTTTATTTTCTATCTAGATGGTTTCTATAAGACATGACATCGCCACAGCCTAATCTTGGTACTGAGGCAAATGAGGAGACAGATTTTCTGGTAGCGATAAGTGATTATTTTGTTAAATGTTTCATTTTCATAATGCAATTTCTATATATTAATGTCTATACTTTTTATTGTAATAGCTACATATCCATGAACAACTAAATAGGAGGAGGAGCCCTTGTGTTCATAGTAGACCACCCTCATATGTGTCTCCATCCCCTCAAAGATCAAAGGCTGTCCGTGATCTATTCTCTTCACCAGACAGAGGGGAATGACTTTTTATTGTGTTCCTTTGGTGTATTCCTATATGGAATTTGTGGACATATATTTTGTATTGCATATAGTTGACATTGTATGCCTATATCGCATTCTTGTAAGCCTATGTGGCTATTTTGTATATATGTTATACTTATATCGATAGATATTGATGTATACCTATATGGATATTTGGTTAATACAAATCATTTTTTTTATGATCTCCATATTTGCATTATAAATCCATGCTTCAATGGATATTTGTAGATGGTTTACTTCAAATATTTAAAGTTCAATTGGATTACATAGTGGGAATTTTTTAAAATTCAATCCTCTCTATGGCTCTCATAATCCACTTAGCACACAAATCTAATCCTTTGAAGACACCCAACAAAAGAGTCCTTTAAAATAAAAATGAATCATCATGTTGAATATCAACATGAGATTGTCTATTAAAGTCAATAAAACTTGGGTTGTGTGTGGTGAATTTAATATAGTGGAAGTGGCATCAAACAAGTATGGTAATCTCTCCACATGTAATAGACAACTAGTGAGATGGAAGCTTAGTCCTACATGCACAATAGATTGGGGCTTTCTTATCTCAATATTGTATGATGTCACATTCACTCTCCATGGTATATGTGGAATAATTTCTACTTAGAATATGTAAGGGTTTTCAAAGGGCTTGAATGACCGTTTATGACATGTTTACTAGAATTTGGAGCCACATCCTCCTCATTCGACTAGCTAGATTAAATGTTGAAATAACACTATCAAGCATACATGCCACTTTATTCACATTTATGGGTGCTAGATGGTGCATGTTCACTATTATTCATACAAGGTCACCACCATAAAGCTCTATCATGTCACCTCTGAGTTGAAATAGAAAATATTGAAATAGAAACAAATGAAATAATGCTTTCTTGATAAGTTGAAAGAGCTTTACCCTTAAGAGGGCTAATGTCTTTTACTAGTATGTGAAGTGCTACATGAATGGTCAATGCATTGATCTTGAAAGCAACACGATTTATTGGGGTGAGAAATAAAAATTATGATAATGCATGGAGAACATTTGTAGGAAGTGTTATCTTGATGTTCTCACGAATACTGATGACATTTCAAAGGCAAAAAGTTGTGACCCTTCGAATAGGAAAGACTATGACCCTTTAATAATGAAGGGTAGTGACCATGTGTAGCATATAGTTCCCAACTGGATGTGTTGGCGCTAACGGTTTGGCCCCATGAAGAACAAAACAAAAAGTAGCCTACCTTACAACATTACACTACATGCTTCTGACAATTTTTGGAGCAGCAGAAAATCTTTCACCATGGGAAAATTCCTTAGAGATATCAAAAACTGAGAGAGATTATTGTAGAGGGGTTCTATGTGATTGTGTATCCTTAGACATAATGTTTCTAAGTGACACAGTTTCTGAGTAACAGATCGTCAAAGATTGCTGCCTTTTTGCACTTTGGTCTCTTAAGGGATATCGCCGGTACAATGTAGCTTAGACTGTTTCAGCATGTTTGGGTGTGAAACTGGACCATGCCTAGCCTAAACATACACATCTGGATGCATTGGAACTGTTAGTTTGGCCGCATGAGGAGAAGAATGAAAGTTACACCCCTTTGCAACTTTAGACTTCATGTATCTAACCATTTTTGGAGCAGCAGAAAAACTTTCACCATGGGTAAACGCCTCAGAAATATAAAAACTAAGAGAGGTTATTGTAGAGGGATCCTACATTATCTTGTAGCCTTAGACAAAATGTTTCTAAGTGACATGGTTTCTAAGTAACAACTCATCAAAGATTGCTGCCTTTTTGCACTTTAGTCTCTTAAGGGATATCATTGGTACAATGTAGCTCAAACTATTTTGGCATGTTTGGGTCTGAAACAAGACCATGCCTAGACTAAACATACCCATCCAAATGTGTTGGAACTATCAATTTGGCCACACGAGAAGCAGAACGAAAGTTACACCCTTTGCAACTTTACACTGCATGCATTTGACCATTTTTGAAGCAAAAGAAAAACTTTCACTGTGGGCAAATACCTCAGAGATATAAAAAAACTAAGAGATGTTATTATAGAGAGACCCTACTTGATCCCATAGCCTTAGATAGAATGTTTCTAAGTGACACAGTTTTTGGTTAATAGCTTGTCAAAGATTCCTGCCTTTTTGCACTTTGGTCTCTTAAGGGATATCGTTAATACAATGTAGCTCAGACTGCTTTGGCATGTTTGGGTGTGAAACATGACCATGTCTACCCTAAATGTACCCATCAGGATGTGTTGGAACTATCGATTTGGCCGCACGAGGAGAAAAACAAAAGTTACACCTCTTTACAACTTTACACTGTAGGTATCTGACCATTTTTGGAGTAGTAGAAAAACTTTCACCATGGGCAAATGCCTTAGAGATATTAAAAACTGAGAGAGGTTATTGTAGAGGGACCCTACATGATCCCATAGCCTCAGACAGAATGTTTCTAAGTGACATAGTTTCTGAATAGAAGCTCGTCAAAGATTGTTACATTTTTGCACTTTGGTCTCTTGAGGGATATTATCGGTACAATGTAGCTCAGACTGTTTTGGCATGTTTGGGTACGAAATAGGACCATACCTAGCCTAAAGTACCCATCTGGATGCATTGAAACTATCAGTTTAGCCACATGAGGAGCAGAACAAAAGTTACACCTCTTTGCAACTTTACACTGCATGCATCTGACCATTTTTGGAGTAGTAGAAAAACTTTCACCACGGGAAAACGCCTCAGAGATATAAAAAACTAAGAGAGGTTATTGTAGAGGGACCCTACATGATCTCATATCCTCAAATGGAATGTTTCTAAGTGACATGGTTTCCTAGTAACAACTCATCAAAGATTCCTGCCTTTTTGCACTTTGGTCTCTTAAGGAATATCACTGGTACAATGTGTTGAAAGTTGTTTGTCATTGACGTCAAAAGGTCAAGAGGTGTTGATCATATCCATTTTGGTGTTGTTGTCAAAGGATCAAGATGCTCAGTTATGGTGTTCATGTTTCATGGTATGGTCTTCACAAGATGCCTTCATTCATAGAGCTCACATGTCTTTCATGCTTCAAGATGGTGTGTTCATGTTTCACAAGAACCCTCCAAGACATGTATGCAAAGTGTGGAAGTATATACAATGATTGTGAACTATTTGACATGATGCCTCAAAGAAAAGTTATCTCATGGAATGCAATGATTGCAAGATATGCACGAAATGGATTTTTCGTAAGGCTTTAAGAACTCTCAAGAAAATTCACAAAAGTAAATTTCAACCAAATGCAAATTTGGGCACGTCTAAAACCAAATTTCACAACATTATCCAACTTCCTCCTTGCCTATGCTAGAATGGGATCTAGGGAACATGGTGTGGACAACCATCAAAGTATAAATGATATAGGAATTTTGTCACATGTATTGTATTTGCAGCTGCCCTTGTAGACATGTATGGAAAGTGTGGAAACATAGACAAGGCACATGAACTGTGTGATTAATGAGGACAAAATGAAAGGCAAAACATAAATCAAAGGCAAAAATACATGATTAAAATTCATAATAACTCACAAATCCAAGAGGGAAGGAGTTGCACCCGATAGTCTCCTCAGAATTTACCCATGATTAGAATGACTAATGTGGATTGCTCAATGCTTTTCAACACAATGTGGATGAGAGACAAGTAGATTTAGATAGATTAGATGGAGATGAGGGATAATTTTGGCATTAGGATGGTAGGATGAGGAGATTGTGGAGAGATTTTGGCAGAGGTTTGATGCATGAAGAAGTCTCTCCCAAATGGCTTGGAGAGGGTCTCATTTATAGATTTTCTGAAAGGAGGATAGAGGGTGAGGATTAAGAGATGAGATCAAGGGCTAGGAATAAAAGTAAATCTTTTATTCATTTTGGGAAAAGGGGTGATAAATGAGGTATGGGTGTGAAAGAATGTGAAATAAATTAAAAATTCATTTGGGGAATGGGAAATGAATTAAGAACTCATTTGGGGACAAGAGGTAATGAATGAGGATGGGTGAGGTAAGGGGTGTGCAAGAGAAGTAAATGTGATGTGTGATTTATTTGAATTTTTAATTTGGGGGATGTGGGGAAGGGTGTTAAACCAAGTTTGACCACCCAAATGAAAGGTTAGGACTAATTAAATAGAGGTTTTGCTTAATTGATCCTAGGGCTAGGATGAGGTAGGCTAGGGTAGGTTAGGGTAGGTTAGGGTAGGTCAATTAGTAGGCTAGATCAAATAGATAAGCATGATTTATCTAATTAAAGAGGATTAGGGAAAAGGACAATTTAACTAAATAAATATTGTGAATATTTATTTAATCAAATGAGGATATAGTTGTAAGGTAAAAGTGATAAATTAAATGAATTAATTGATCTCAAGGGATAGACAGATGGTTAGGGATAACTTAATTAAATAAAATAAATTTATTTAATTAATAGGAGGGATAAATTGGTGTCGAGACATGGGAAATTGTTTTGCGAAGCAAGCCAATTTTAGGTGTCTACATTTGCCCCTCTTTGAGATGGTGTTGCGGCTAAGTAACATCATTTCAAAGAAGTTAAAACATGGAGTTGGATTGGATAGAAAAAAGATTTTGGCTTAGACGAATAGGGTAAGGTTTGGGGATAATTGGTAAGGGTGATGCCCCCTCGAGAGGATAGGCAGGTTGCGAGAACATGGTTGTGCTCTTGAAATGGATGGAACAGATTGGTAGAAGTGGTTGGAGGATAAGGGGTGAGATGAAAGAATGATGATGGTGGAAGATTGATTGGTGGATGATCATTGTGCTGAAAATGATTTTGAGCAATCCTAGGTTTGATATAGCAAAGTGGATATTTTCACCAAGGTATAGAAGACCAGGGTGATGATGTTTATCCAACATTTGCATGGACTAGACACACAAACAAAGGGATGATCCCATGCATGCCCAAGATAGTACAACCTTGTCCTGATGAGGGAAGGGGACTCATAGTATAAGTCCTTAGTACACAAAAGGTATGATGAACCTTAGATGCATAAGGGGATCAATATGCTAGAACCGACCCTATGATCAAAAGATATGAATACTAGCTTGGAGTAATGAAACCAACCCACAAGCACAGCATACGAAAGCAAGACTATGCCCCATTCTAGATGTTTTCACCACATACCATGATATAGTGAGATCAAGGTAGCCTTGATGTGATCTTTGAATAGGACAAAAGATAAAAATCAAAAATAAAAAGACCAACGAACCAAACAAGTAGCCATTGTATCTCTTGCCAAGATGGATGATGATTGGATAGATTCTGCCTATCGTAGGAACAATATATCCTAAGGCAAGAATCAATTAATGATTGGATCATGATTGGTTGATGTTGTAAGATTGGCTCAAGATATAATGGTGACAAGTTATGGTTGATGCTGATTTGATAGTTGATGACTTTAATTAAGGGACAATGCTTCGATGGGTGATGTGATGCTTGGATCTAGTGTAAGCTCAGTGGGTTGGATGGGTGCATCTTATGTACTTGAGTACTAGAAACATCTTTTGTATTCCAGACTGCCTACATACCCTGTATCCACGGGATCAAGGCACATTAAGATGTAGGTAATGATGATATGTAGTTCTGATTTGTGATGATGATGTGAGATGATGATAGATGTGATGATGTTGGAAAATGATGTGTTGGATGATGAGATGTTGATGGAGCAATGTTGATTTTGTGATGGATAAATTATTTTTGGAATTTTGTGATGTTTTCTATTGTTTTGGTATTTTTTGATTTTTTTATGTTTTTGGATTTTTTTTTTTAGGTTTTTGGATTTTTTGATTTTGTGGTGTTTTTGGATTTTTTGGTATTTTTTGTGATTTTTTGGATTTTCATGATTTTGGAAAAGGAATGGTTTATTATGAGATGGTTGCATTAGATTTTGTGTGGATAACCTTTATGTTAGATACCAATGACAAGGGAACACCAAGTCTAGAGGTGAAAGTGATGGGGTTGGATAGAGGGATTGGTGATGAAAGATGATGGAGAGCTGATTCATGATAGATGAATGGACAAGTGATAGGGATGCAAGTTAGATAGATGGAAGATAGGGATGGGGGATAGGATAGGTATGCATGAAATATGGATAGGGGATTTTAGGATTTTCTCCAAGGGCTAGGTTGCAAGGAATCATATGCCCTAATGCTTAGAATTTTGCATGATGGGCTCATGTTTGAATGGATGGTCTTTGTAGTAGATGGATGGAGGATGTACTTATAAAGGGAGTATGCCAAGAGGTCTCCAAAGCATGTTGTTGATATTTTGCCCCTTGTCTTTATCAAGATCTAAGGTGGGAGATATAGTGGATAGAATGGATGGGGAATGATAGGATAAATAGGGGATGGTGGATAGGAATATGATAGGATAAGGATAAGATAGTGAATAAGATGTGCAAAGGATATTATGGATGTGGATGATTAGATGGTTTTGCCCCCAAGTGTAGGGATGCAAAATGGATGGAGAAGGGATTACACATGATGCCCACAAGGGGTTTTTCATCAAGGTACTTGTCCAAGGAGCCACAAGGAGTGGTTTTCACCATTGGATGGATTTTTTTACTTTTTTCTTGATTTTTTTGACTTTTTTTTGCTTTTTTGATGGAATGGGGACTCTAGCGTCTACTTCCATAGCAAGGCAAAGATGGTCCCATGTTGGATAGCATTTTGGATGATGATTGCATGGATGTTAGTAGATAGGAGAAGATGGAATGGATGGTGGATAATGGATTATGCAAAAGCATGGACCATAGGAATGTGATGGAGAAGATATGTAGGATAGTGAACAAAAGATGGAGAGGTGGGGGGATGTGGGAATGTTAAGTGGTGGAGGGGAACCAAGACCAACGGTTGCACACACCGTGATGTATTTGGAAGCTTGTACTTTGGATGTGGAGTTGGGAGTAATGGGGATCGGGATGGGAGATGTTTGTATGATCAATTTTGGGTTTTAGGGACCCAAATAGACTTAGGATTTATGGGATTTTTAGATGTGGAGCAAGATGTTTGGAAGTTTGGAGTGGATTGGGATGTGGATGCCTCATTAGAGTTTGGTGCTTTTTGTTTAGGGACCCACACCATTTTTGTTTTTTCTTTTTCTTGTGATGGTGTGGGCTTGGATAGCCTTTTGAATTTTTCATTTTGATTGGAAGGGATAATATCTTTAGGCTTTTTTGCTTTATGCATTGAGGCATTCAAATTATTATTTTTGAATCCCATGGATTTGGGGGAAGCTTCATGTTTGAAAGATGTGTGCTTTTGTTGGTTTTGATTGGGAATTTTAGGGGGTTTATGGGTGGAGGCGTAAAAAGTAGATTTATGGATAAATGAATGAGGGGATTTGAGGATAGGGATGTTGGGAGTTGGTAGGATAGGAGGTAAAGTGGATTTAATAGGAATATTTGGAGTTGGAAGTAGTGGAGGTAAATTTGATGGAGGAAGATGGATGGTCACATGCTTTTGCAAATGATAGGATGATGGAGGAGGGATGGCGACATATGTTTTTGGAGTGCAATGTGATGCACCATGTTTGGGATTGGAAGAATGGATTTTGGAAGGTGTATGGGTTGTACCAACATGTTCATTTTGTTTGTCTTGGGATGTATAGCTGAGGCCATGCGAGGATGGATGGAATGTGGTGTGGATGGGTTCTAAGATGCCTTGTTCATGAAGGCCTAAGTGTTTGCCTTGATAGTTCATGTGTTGGAGTATACAACATGCAATGGGATGTTTGGTGCTTTGGAAACAAGATGCGAGTCCATTATTTGTTAGAGAAAGATAGGTGGTGGATGGAAGTTGTTCACATCCTACAAGGGGTTTACCACAGATGAAGGTGCTTTTTCCAAGTGGATAAGGGGATGGTTTTGGGATGGGATTGGTAGATGGAGGTGAAGGATTCATGGGGGATGGTGAAGGGGTGGTAGAAGATGGGGTGAGATCAATAAGTTGATCAATAGATGGGAGGGGATCATGGATGGGATTAGTTGAGATGGTTAGATCTTGATTAGGAGAAGGGGTTGATGTTTCAACATGCTTTGGATTTGTTTCTTAACATAGCTTGTATGTTTGGGTAGAAGTGGAAGTGATTTGGATAGATGTGGTGGGTGCTTAGATGGATGTGATAGGTGTTTGGATGGATGTGATAAGTGCTTGAATATGGATGCATGATGGTTCTTGAGTTATGATAGGGGATTTTTTAAGAGGTTGGGTGGATGTTGGATTGCATGAGGGTGTTTGATTCCTTGCTAATAGCCAATGGATGGTATCCTTCATGAGTTTATGGGTTGAAGAACAATATAATGGATGGATAATGATGGTGGATGATGTGGGGTTAGGATTGGTATTGGATAGGTGGGTGATAGGATTAGGTAATGATGGTTCTTGGATGGGTTCAAGGATAGGTGTGGGATTGGATGGTGGTGTTGGAGGGGTGGGGGATTTGGGGGATTGCTTTGCTTTGCTTGGTGATGCTCTTTGCAAGAAATCCCTCAAGGATTCATTGGATGTGATAGTGTTAGGATTTGGAAGATTTGATGGTGGATTAGATGGTGGATGGGTGATAGGGGTTGGTGGATTGGGAGGTACATAAGGTGATGGATTAAGGTTGATAATCTTGGAGGGATATTGTGATGTTGGGGTTGGGATTGATGGATTGTAAGGTAGGTAGTGTGATGGATTAAGGTTGATAGAATGAGGATTAGAGGATGGGGGATTTGTATGGGGAAATGGTTGTGGATATAAGGTTTGGATTTCAGAGATAAGGTGTGCCAGATTGGTGCTCCCTTGATCAAAGTTAGCATGACAAAGGTTGGGGGATTGATAAGGTGGAGGTATTGATTGGTTGGATAGGTATGATGGCATGGATGAGTAAGGGGATGGTGATTGATATGAGGGTAAAGGTTGATATGATGGAAGTTGGTTGAAGGTTGATATGAGGTTCATGGGGTGGATATGTAGGATGTTGGTAGGTATGATGAAGGTTGAAAGAATGAAGATTGATGTGATGTGGATGGGGATGATATGTAGGGTGTTTGTTGATATGATGGAGGTTGGGTAGGGGCTTGGGATTCTCCAATAATGAGGTGTGCTAAGGGTATATCTTTAATGTCATTTTTGAATTGTTCCTTAGCATTAGGATCCATGTTCTCATAGACTTTTCTACATATTTGTAATTGTTGTATTGCTTTATAAAGATCCATTTTGTGGGAGATAGTATGGGATGATGGGGGATGATGGGGGATGATGGATGATTGTGATGTTGGGAATCAAAATTTCAAGACTTTAAGATGATTTAATTTGATTTGTTTTTTGTTGGATGGTTCTCTATGCTTTTGATAGACTAATGATCTTAAGCAAGAGGCTTGATGTGTTTGACTAAGGTCTTGATTTTTTTGATTGGATTGATTTGGATTTTGGATTGGGATGATAATGATGTTGAGGGATTTTGATAATGATGTGGATAGTTTTGGTTGGGATTTTGGGTGAGGGGATTGATGGAGGATGAAGGAGACTAGGTCCTTAACCAAAGTTTGATGTGCCAAGGATGATTTGTTGATTAAGGATTAGGAATTAGAATGTTTGATTGGAGTTGATAATGGAGAAGGGATGATTGATGTTGGATTTGATTTTGGATTTTGGATTTGGATGAGATGGGATTAGAATGATGTTGATGAATTGGATTAAGGATGATGAGAGTGATTAGGATAAGATTAGATTGAATGGTTTGGATGATAATATGGATAAGATAGGTGATTAGGATGATTAGGATAGATGAGTGATTGGATTTGAATGTGTTGGAAGAATGAGGTGAATGACTTGTCTTATGTGTTTGATGTTTAGCTTGATTTTGCAATGTTTAATGAAATGATCACACATATACAATCATGAATCACTCACACAAGACACAAGCAATGTTGAATTTTGAATTTGAAGAATATGATGATGAATAAACAAGCATATGTGGAAGACACATCAACAAGTCCTAATGCCTAGTTTGAAATAGGGTATTGCCATTTAGGTTTGGACAATGTTTACACAAGGTTGGCTAATGAATTGAAAGTGAAATCCTGTCACACAGCCGGGAGAAGGGGGTAACCCACCCTTCACCTTCACTTCCCAAAGGTAGAAAGTTCTTTGGGGCTTAGCCAAGAGTGACAAGATTCTGATTTCAATGAGGGTGTCTTTCGATTTAGCCTCAGATGAGGTCGTCCCTAGGGGTGATGAAATCCCCTAGCATGCCTCCTAGGAAAGGGTAAACAAAAATGAATCAAGTGAGGTATTTTTGATCTCCAAGGTCACCTTGTGGTGCGAGGAGAGAGCATACACACGCACACTTGATTCACACTTGCACTTGGTTAATTGACCCTTAGAAAATCAAAATGTGTGAAAGACACGTCAAGCAATGATTCTTTTTAGCCCAATTTGAAATGTGGTTAAGACACTTGTTGATTTTATGCCTAATTTCAATGATGTGTGATCAAACAATATTCATTTTAGAAGTCCAAATCGAAATGTGTGATGAAAACAAGATTATGAGATAAAGGATGAAATGAATGCACCTAATTAAATTGCTGTCCAAATTGATGTAGATGTTGCTCCTAATGTTGTTCCAGCCCCGAATGATCACCTGCAAGTTACAAGAACAAAAATAGAGCAAGTAGACTAGCTAAGATGATCGTTGTGCGAAAATCAAGAATCTGATAAAATCTGATGGAAAATGAACTAATACAGAGAAAAGAAGTGCATAAACAGATTCTTTAGGAAATTCTATGTGATTTCAAAAAACAATTTGTGAAAATTCGATCAAAAATGTAAAAGATATGAGCATTTGAAGTTTTGAAGCATCTTTGACTTTGACTAATGAAAAAGGCTGGAAAAATGTATAGTCACCTGAAAATTTCCTCACAACTATGTAGTTTGCTGAGTCCTCTTTCTGATGAGTGTTCGTTTGTGAATTTGTGACTCCATATGACCAAGTTATGAGCGAGAGAAAAAAAATGCGTCCTTTGGTATGTAGAAGGCACTAGGAGGTCAACTGGTAGTTAATGTTAAAGGCTAACAGTTTTCATTGTACCTGGTCACATGATGCGATTTGATGCTGGTAGTTAAGGGTTGGAGGTCAAGTTTCAGAGTAGCCCTTGGTCTACCATATGACCAAGGGCCAAGGTTGATCAAAAATTAAAAAAAAAAGGTAAAAGGGCTAACTACCCCCACGCGGTCACTCAAGTGACTAGAACCCACAGTCAAAGGGGGTCAAAAACCCTAATGTTGCTGGTCTCCCCAAACAAAACCCTAGGCGCTCGGCATCCACGACCTTAAGACTTTTAGCAACCAGAAATGTATAGTTGTCGCGAGGGATATGGAGGTGGCGGATGATATGCAGAGGTGGTGGAGGATTTGGGAGCGGCTAGTGAGAGGTTAGCACGCGTTAGGGTTTCAGGCTGGCCAAGGTCCATGGATCTAGGGCTTTGGAACCAGCGACAGAGGAGGAGCTCAGGGTTGGAAGTATCAATGGTGGCGACCAAGCTTTAAACACAGGGATGAGCAGCGAAAGACCAAGGATCGGTGGTGACTGAGGTTACTAGAGGTTGTGACGTGGTTGCAGGTGGCGGGAGTTGGATCTCAGGTGGCGGTGGGGGATTTGGGGTTGGCAGGGTTGTCGACGGGTGCAGGTTGCCGCCACTAGTGGCGACGAGAGGTATAAGGAGTGGCGACAGGGAGCTACTAGTGGCGACTTGGAGCATGAGGGGTGTCGATCAGGCAGCAACTGAAGGTTTGCGGTGGCAGGTTTAAAGAAATGCCTGCAAAACAAACATATTAACCCTGCAAAACCAAATACCTACAACACAGAAAACCCATGATCACAGTATACAGAATAATGCACAGATTAGTGTGGCGCGGGGGCATTATAGTTTCATATGGTATGGATCCATACTGTACCCTAAATTTTTTTTAGATTTTTTCAAAAAATTTTGTCACAGAACCTATGCAAATTTACTGTCAAAATTCACAGAAACAGCATCCTAATCACAATAATGCATTCTATTTTTGCCCAAGATGCAACCTGTAACAGTTTATCACCAAAATTTACAAAACTTGCTACAAGTAGGGTTAGAAAACAAAGATTTTGACAACAAAACCTTCACAAAATGATGATTAGATCCAACATCGGGCATGCCAATGTGATTAATGAGGACAAAATGAAATACAAAACATAAATCAAATGCAAAAATACATTATTATACCTTCATAATGACTCACAAATCCAAGAGGGAAGGAGTTGCACCTGATAGTCTCCTCAGATTTTACCCATGATTAGAATGACTAATGTGGATTGCTCAATGCTTTTCAACACAATGTGGATGAGAGACAAGTAGATTCAGATAGATTAGATGGAGATGAGGGATAATTTTGGCATTAGGATGGTAGGATGAGGAGATTGTGGAGAGATTTTGGCAGAGGTTTGATGCATGAAGAAGTCTCTCCCAAATGGCTTGGAGAGGGTCTCATTTATAGATTTTCTGAAAGGAGGATGGAGGGTGAGGATTAAGAGATGAGATCAAGGGCTAGGAATAAAAGTAAATCTTTTATTCATTTTGGGAAAGGGGGTGATAAATGAGGTATGGGTGTGAAAGAATGTGAAATGAATTAAAAATTCATTTAGGGAATGGGAAATGAATTAAGAACTCATTTGGGGACAAGAGGTAATGAATGAGGATGGGTGAGGTAAGGAGTGTGTAAGAGAAGTAAATGTGATGTGTGATTTATTTGAATTTTTAATTTGGGGGATGTGGGGAAGGGTGTTAAACCAGGTTTGACCACCCAAATGAAAGGTTAGGACTAATTAAACAGAGGTTTTGCTTAATTGATCCTAGGGCTAGGATGAGGTAGGCTAGGGTAGGTTAGAGTAGGTTAGGGTAGGTCAATTAGTAGGCTAGATCAATTAGATAACCATGATTTATCTAATTAATGAGGATTAGGGAAAAGGACAATTTAACTAAATAAACATTGTGAATATTGATTTAATCAAATGAGGATATAGTTGTAAGGTAAAAGTGATAAATTAAATGAATTAATTGATCATAAGGGATAGACAGATGGTTAGGGATAACTTAATTAAATAAAATAAATTTATTTAATTAATAGGAGGGATAAATTGGTGTCGAGACATGGGAAACTGTTTTGCGAAGCAAGCCAATTTTAGGTGTCTACAAACTGTTTGAAATGATGCCTCAAAGAAATGCACAGTCCCACGGAATTCTTTGATTGCAAGATGTGCACAAATTGGATTATTTGAAAATGATTTATAAACTTTTAAGCAAATGCAATTGGCATGTGTAAAACTAAATTCCTGTAATGATAATTGATCATCATATTAAATATTTAATATAAACTATCATATACATAATGTCATGAACATAACATCTAGTTTATATGTTCGTAGATGGACGGGCTGGAGTTCTGACCTCCTGTGAGAAGCATCAAGAAGTAAAATTGACTAAACATAAATATCATTTATGTACATCAAATGACATGAGATAAAACAAGTAAAAATTATGACAATTTCATGTTATTGGCCCATACCTCAATCAAAGGATAGGAATCCTCAGCAGATTGGAGTGGTTGAAAGAAAGAATAGGATTATTCAAGAAGCTGCAAGGACAATGGTAAGAGAAGCAAAAATACATGATGTATACTTGAGGGAAGCAATTCATACTACTATTTATATGCAAAACAAACTACAAGTAACCATCTAGGAATGTTTTATGCATACTTACAAATTAATCCAACAAACCATCTAGGTCTTCTCTACTCTTTATTGTGTCAAGTATTGCCTCATGGTCAGACTCACGCACCTTCGACAAGGTCTTGTTCAAAGGTCTACCCCGATATTATATCACATGAACATTGGATGCCATGAAAAGGTTTGAATAATGAAGAATCTTCCAATGCATGCCAAAGTCTTGAAACAGCCAAACATTAACACTCTTATGTGGGTACCTTCTAGGGCATGTTCGAGTAACAACCACCGAGCATGTAGGGTATTTGATGTTTTCTCCATCTATAACTGGGGCCTCCAATTTCTTTTTGGCCTCAACACAATGACACAAGTAATAATTCGTTCCCTCTTCATTGTCTTCATCTGCAATAACTACATAAACATGCCATACATTAATATGTGCAGCAAATTAGATGAAATTAGTCAACATTACAAATACAGTACAAAGTAAGATAACATTAGGAATTTCAAAAATTATGCAAGTAGATATATTACCTGGTTGAACTAGACTTGATATGTGGTCAAAGTCAACTAATGATTCCATCTGTGTCAGTTCCAGTGTCGTCAGGGGTCGATACGTGTCAAGTGGGCTAAGATAACTTAATCGACATTCATCAACCCACTCCTTTGACTTGCACTCATTCTAGGCTTGAATTGTACATAAAGAACAAAAGCATGCCATCTTTCACGTATGGATACTCCAAGAATATGCAATTGAGCTTTTGAAAGAGTGTAGCTCACTTGATCCTATCAGTATACAATAGTCCTCATATGGTGCAATGTCAGTATCATCTATCAACCAAAAAAATCTATGAACTGAAGACTTACCTTCATTACCTAGACCCATCGAAGCATTACACCACTCGATGATTGATTTTACATCTGTCAACTCTACATTGTCTTTATACTTTAACTCTTCTTATGCTATGGCTCTTTTGATACATGCTCCTGCACCATCATGCTTCCCCTTTCCACGTCCAGCCTCACAAAAGTTCCACATATGTTGAACACCTGTAATATTATGCCTCCTGCTCAGCCAATATAAATTACGCGAGTTCTTGAATTGTGATGCACAATTATCTGACCATATGATATGTTGACTGAATGATATGCCCCTTCTAGCCAAATCATTGTAGAACACCTGAAAGCAACCTTGCATGAACTCCGTAGAATGCATGTGATCATCACTAATATAAAAATAATACTCCCTTATGATCTTTCTATCATCCTTTGTACTATCATTCACATGAATGAAAGCGCTGTACACAAATATAGAAACCTATGTGGAGTTGTAATATTGTGATTGCACCTCATGTTGTGGCTGTAGACTGTAGTTCTCTACAAATTCAATGACTGAAATAATGCTACCAAGTGGAAATGTGTCCTTGCATAACTTGAATTGCAAGTCCAACCATGGAGCTCTATGGGTATGCCTTGCATACTCATACACTATACTATCACAAAATGTAGACATAAACTAATACACTGGAATCTTTTGAATAACCAAATCACACCTCTTTGCTTCTTTACCATATTTTGTATTGTAGGTCACTATTTTATACTTGCCAAACTCTACTAGTTCATTTCCAACTGCATGTGTGCTTTCCATATGTTCACATATTGGCATATGTTGCAAGCCACTGCAATGCTGACATGTGCTATCCAAGCACACTTTCCTATAGAATATTTGACCTTCCTCTCTTTCACATAAAATTGTTGATATGAAGTCTCTTGAAGATATTGGTGGGGCATGTATGTCATAATCCTGCAAAATATTGTTAGTATGCAAATCTAAACATATAGACCATAAACATCAAAATTGTTAGAAAATTCAATATCTAATCTACAACAACAAGTAGTGTGTGTGTGTGTGTGTGTGTGATTTATTTTGACATAGAAAAGTTTTAGCATTTCAAAATATCTTTGAGAAATTTTAATTTGAGGATACACCTTTAGAAATTTACCAAAAAACTATGTTTGAATCATATCCAAAAAATTCTTTAGATGTGACTCACGGTTTTGACTACCAATTCTCCTGTTGATAAATGGGGGGGGGGGGTGAATCAGTTATCTTAATTAATTTAACTTTTTGTTGTTCTTTAGAAACTAGTGTAGCATCAAAGCAAATAAGCATCCATAATCATGAAAGCAGAAACAAAGTCAAAACACATAACACAATGATTTTGACGCGGAAAACCCTGTTAAGGGAAAAACCATGGGGTGACTAACCCAAGAATGTATTCTCTGTTAGAAGAATCAAAATACAAAATGGCACTTGCCAGTTAGGGCTCACTGCCCGAGCACACTCCTCACAAGAGGCTCACTGCCTACAAGAGACTCACTATCTACAAGTTATAAAGAGAGTAACAAGATACTTGAACTAATGAGAAGCATCCACATATTTTGGAGTTCAGTTCTGGTTAAGCTCAATACACTGATCTACTGCACTTCATTCTTTCTCTTCTTTGGTGTTGTTGTCCTGTCACATACTGGACCTGCCTTATTGCTTCCACACTGCTCTTCTTCTTTTCTTCACACACCACAACACAACACACACCTTCATACCGAAATCAATCTAGTATATATATCCACACCAAGGATTTCATCGACTTTCTAGTCGACATCCAGAATACTTACTATTTTCCCAAACTCTTGGTCTGTCGGCTGAATCCTTGCTTATCAAGTGATACGTATCAAAGAGATGCTCATAGAAGTCATCAATCATGTCGGCCAATCATGAATGATACCTCAGTAAGCTTGATCACCATCAATATCTCATCTGGATTAAGGTCTGATGCTCTGCCGGTCAGTTCTTCCTCAGTTTACTCTTCTAAATAGGAACCCAATACTTAGGTGCTCATATCTCTTTACTCTTTCATCACCAGAGGCTCACTCCCTGGAATCTATTAGTCAAGGTACTCCTCTTGACTTCCCCAAGTCTACACTTTACATAGATACTTCCTCTAAGAGATCTGGACCTGATTGTTAGATCTTGCTGCATACTCTGTTCTTGGTCACCGGACCACAACACTCTTCAATCTGATTTCTGGTATAAGTACACCATGTCCTGCAGATGGGTGGGATGAACTTTGTTTCCATCAATGACAACACTCATGAAGCTACAATGTGTCTCTTGCCAACAATCTCCTCCTTTGGCATTGATGGCAACACTTAGTGAAAAATGGCTAAGTGTCACACTACACTCCCCCTTAGCTGATGCTCTGTTCTAATGTACACTTTACCGGAGCTCCCCTTAGCTGGATTCCACATTTTTCACTACTCCTCACTCCCTCTTTGACATCAATGGAAAAGGGTAGGGTCTGCACACAAAAATTTCCAAAAAAAATCTTATACATGGCCGCAAAAACATATATACATGTTTTACTTACATATACATAATTATATCTGCAAAAGTGGTTTTCAACTGTACCACTTCTGTCACCCAACTCTTCTTCATCCTTTCCAAAATTGAGATGTGACCACTCAATAGGAACGCAAAAGCTCCTGCCCTCTTTAGATCTGTCAAATCATTGGTCTGGGCTGTGGTCTGTGCATCAGATAGGGCCTCATGCATGGCCTCTAACTTAGGGATAATGATCCCTCTAAGTTCACTTAACCTGTTTATTCTATTTTTCTTCTCCTTCTGAAGCTTCTTTATTTCATTTATGACTACAATAGTTTGACACTCTTGATTTACTATGGAGGAGGAGAGAGGATCAAAACTTTGAGATAAACTTAGTAGTTTATCCTCATGCTCTTTTACTTTCTTCTCAATATCCTTTGTCACTTTAGGCTAGGATAAACAAAATTTATATCTCTGCCATCTTTAAGAGCATTTTCTAGGCTCTTTATCCCAATATCCATAACTCTCCTATCATTTGTTATTAGACTCTGCAACTCAGAGAGTCTCCTTTCCAAAAACTCCTTCTGGACCTTTTCTTCAACTGACTTTTCTAAGGAATTAAAATGTGTATGGATAGAATTTACCAGAGACTTTAGATTACCAGATGTGGAGGTTGAAGGATCCTTTTGGAAGGATGGCATGATCTTCTCCAATACACCGGATGCAGTTTCTATGAGCTCACAGTCTTCCATGTGAGACTTTAGAAGTTTTTTTTTTGCCTTTGCTTGGGTAAAGGATGCTAGCTTCATGGTTTGAACTGGGGAGAGGGAATCAAAATTGAATGGACCTTGAAGCAATTCCAGCTCATCAAATTCCATCATCTCTTTGGTCAAGAAATCTTTGACAGTTTCTGCAGTGTCTCTTGCTGGAGACAGAGTCTTCTTTCCTTCTGCAGTCTCAGAACTGTCTCCTGGGGTCTTCTCTATTTGATCTTTTTCTTTTTCCTTTACTTCTTCTTCTTGGCTTGTTTTCTCCTCTAATCTTTCTTCTCCTTTAGAATCGGAGTCTGCTGGAGAAACTAGAGGAGAGATGTGTGCTTCTTCATGGACTTCCTCTTCTGGAGCAGAGGAATCTAAGTCCTTAGCTTTCTCTTCACTTGTCTCCTTTGCTTCTTCTGCTACTGTCTCAGTAGATTCTCCTTTGTCATCCATGATAGAGGGTTCATCACCCAAGTCCTCTATAATAGGAAGGTTGAATCTTTTGAAGGCATTCCAGAGGATATCTTCTATTTCCTTTGCAACTTTGTCAGTTTCTCCAAGCATAAGTTGATTCATTCTAGCTTTGCTCCGGAACTCATCCTTGCAATCCTTGAAGATGATGTTCATTTGTTTAGGGGTAATGGACAGATAGAGCTGTATAGCAATCTGCTCCCAGATTTCTAGATCTTTTGCTTGGGCATTGTTCTTCCTTATTTCAAGTTCCTTCTCCAAGCTTTTGGGAATTAGAGATATAATTTCAATGAATGCTTTGTTGTAGATGTTTAGATACCTGACTATGGCATCTTGCACTATCTTCTGATCAGTTTCATTCTATTCATCATAAAATTCAACCATTGGTTGTAAGTTCCCATCCACAGTAACTGATTTGATGATATCATCAATGCGGAGAGTAGGTTTTTCAACAAATTCCTCTATCTTCTCTTCTTTGTCTTTACCGGTGGAGGGTTCACCGGTTGTTTTCTTCTTCTTCTTCATTTTCTTTACTTCCTCATCTGTCTCTATTTCTTCATCATCTTTGAGGCTTGTGTATGATCTTGTAGCCTTTTTCTTTGTTCTCTTTTCTCCTTTACCAGATGATTTTTCTTCCAGTTTTGATGCCTTTGAGCTCTTAGTAGTGGTAGGTGCAGAGCTCTTAGAGGATCTGGTCTGGGAGGGGGCTTCTACCGGAGTACTTTCTTTTTCTACTTCTTCCTTTTCTTTCTCTACCCTTTCCATCTTCTCTCTATTTGCATCAAGTGCCTCTTTTGATATGCCATACCTTTTGGCAACATTCTCTACTTCTTTTCTCACTTTTCTCTTCATCTCCGGTTGTCTAAGTTCCACATGAATCTTGACACTCAATTCTTCAAAGGTTCCAAACCTTTCTACCTTAGGATCCTTGGGTTGACTAAGCATGTGTTGAACATGTATCTCTACAATTTTCTCATCTACTTCATACCCCATTGGCATGATCCAGACTATTCTTGGTTCTACTGCCTCCATCAAACATTGATCAGTGTCTACCATAAAGCACAATGTATCCTTGTATTTTTCAACTAGGGATTGGGGGATTCTCTCTCTAGCTTGCATCATGCTTTGGAAGTTTTTGAAGTAGCCCTATAGAGCTGTGTTTTGTGCCTTGGCATCACCAAGCCCACACAAGTAATCTCTAATTTGAATTGCAACTGGTCTGTTATTTTGCGATACCCATCCATTGGATCTGGGTAGCTCATTCATGTAATAGAAAAACAAACAGAGTATCAAGCCACCGTATTTGAAGGAATTCTTCTTATCCTTCTTTATCTTCTGCAAATTCTCCAAAAGTTGGTTCAGAAGGAGCTCCCAAAGGTCATAGTTAGCATTCTTTCTTAACATTTCATAAGCAGTGTAAATTGTTGTTTCGAATACAGAATTCTCTTTGCTAGAGTGATATATCTTGTAGCCTATTATCATGGTGGAAAACTTGATGTCCGGATCTGTGATATCCTCAATTGTCATTGCTCTTTTATCAAATTTGGATCCGGTGGCCTCACTCACAGTTTGGTTTTTGACTGATTTGAGAGTAGGTAACTCACCGGATGAGTGCAATCTAGTCACTGCCCTAATGGCATCCTTTGTGATCTTAAATGGCTTATTCAACCACATGAAGTTTTTATGCACTCTGCTCAAAATATACCAGACCCATTCATCTTCTGTAAAATAGGGGAAATGGATGCAATGTCCAAAGTGTTTGTCCCGGATAGCCTTGTACTACAGTTTGAGTTCAAAAGCATCATCTATTAACTGATTATGATAGATATTCCTTAACTTGGATTCTCCAAATTCTTCAATATTCGCATGAATGTAAACCCTAACATC
Organism: Cunninghamia lanceolata; assembly: GCA_027924645.1. Taxonomy (NCBI): domain Eukaryota; kingdom Viridiplantae; phylum Streptophyta; class Pinopsida; order Cupressales; family Cupressaceae; genus Cunninghamia; species Cunninghamia lanceolata. The sequence continues at coordinate 2,900,425 of BSBN01000244.1, forward strand.
TTCTACAAGCAAAATACCATGTGGAATGCTAGAAAATGCACCTGAGGGATGCACTTCTAGAGATTTGTAGGGATGCTTCTTAAATTTAGGGCATGGCCTATCAGTAATCTTCACAACATTTGGAGTAGCCATTTTCAAGAAGATTTACAGAGAGATGTTCAAGAATGGAAAATACCTTTTACGCTTCTAGGTTTCACAGTATGAGCTTAATCAGATTGCTGGAAGAATTAACTTTTGCGGTTTATCTTCGAGAGGCTTGAGATAATTTGTTTACAGAGCTCCTTTTCTCTTCTTCTCGAATGCAAATGTACAAATGATGAATAAAAGAACCCTTTTATTTCTCTGCAAGCCCTAATTTTGTTTGCAATAAATGCATACCTTAAGTTATTCCGGTTGCTCTGTTCTCCTTGTCCTAAGAGATTTTTTCGGATCACTAAGGTGCACTTAAAGTTATTCTCAGTGGATATTAGCAATCTACCTACCTTTCACAATCATTTCATTTATCCACAGATCAAGATACCTCAAATTTGAATCATACCAGATCTAACTGTGAAAATCCTATTCTTACCGGATGACTATTGAACCGGATCAATCTTGGAAGATTAATCTTTTCAGAACTTCGTGCGGATCTTCCATATCTTTACCATGGCTTATTTAGATATTTCTCTGAGAACCCTTTGATCCACAACCTTTCATGTGCCACTTTCAGGCACCTATTGACTGGCTGGGGGAAAATGTTTTTCTTTTGTTACTCCCCTTGAGCCAGAGCTCATCTATTTAGTTTCCGGAAGGAATATCAGCACCAGATTCTGGTGCGGATCCATCCACATCATTTTCTATACTTCTTTTCACCCATATCTTATTCATCTCTCTTTGAATTTCATTTGCATTCATTTTTCCTTTTCCTTTGTCTTGGTTTTGATTATGATGCACTGGACCCTTTTGTCCTAATTCTTACTTCTGTAGAATTTGGCAATATGACCAGATCTATTGCAATTGTAGAAAACAACATTTCTTTACATATTTGACTGATATCCTCTTGATCTACACTGATTAGCCATATGTCCCATTCTATTACATGCAAAACATCTACCATTGAATGAATTGTTCATTTGCATATTTTTGCATTCATGAGTTTTCTGACCATACCTTTTACAATTAAAGCATTGTCCGGAGAAGGATGAATTAGTCTGATTCATTCTCATTCTGCACTGATTTGATTTATGACCAAAGTTATTGCAATTGTGGCAGTATCCATTGAAGGAAGGATATCTTTGAGCATTTGGTTGCCTTACCAGAGGTCTTCTAGGCCTGTTTCTTGGATTTTTTGATCTGGAGTTCTTCTGATCGGATCCGGAGCTTTAACCTTTTTCATACCCCAAGCCTTGCTTGTCATCTACCCTCTTTTGGCTTTGAAGAAGAACTTCAAGTTGAGCATAGCTTATCTTGAATTTCTCTTTGTATTCATTTGTTGTTTGAAGATCTCTTTTAAGAGTGTTAATCTGATTTTCAAGTTGTTTTTCATTATCTCTAGCTTCTTCAAGATCAGATTCTAGATGCCTGATTATTCTATCCATTTTGTGGAAGTCTTTTGATTTCTCCTTGAGAGATTGCTTAGATCATCTTCAGTTTTTCTTTTCTCTTCAATTTCTTGAGTGAATTTCATAACTCTTGATTCCATTTCATGGCTTACCATAATGACCTCTTTTGATAACTTTTCACATAACTTGGTTTTCTCCTTTAGGTCTTCATTTGTATCATTGGTTTCACCTTGACTTGCCAATTGCTGAAGTAGATCCTTTCTCTTTTTCATAGAGATACGTAGTTTCCCTTTTAGTTCATTTATGAAATCATAAGCCTATTTGAGTCTTTCCTTTAATTCATTGACTTCAGAGTTAGATTGCTCAAGATCATCTAGGGCAGACTGAAGTTGTTCCCTCATACCATACACATCCATTTGAATTCCTAGATCTTCCTCAAGCTGTTAGGCTCTGTTTGGAGGATATTGGCTCTGATACCAATTGTTGATAACTGAGAGGGGGGGTGAATCAGTTATCTTAATTAATTTAACTTTTTGTTCTCCTTTAGCAACTAGTGTAGCATCAAAGCAAATAAGCATCCATAATCATGAAAGTAGAAACAAAGTCAAAACACATAACACAATGATTTTCTCGTGGAAAACCTTGTTAAGGGAAAAACCACCGGGTGACTAACCCAAGAATGTATTCTCTATTAGAAGAATAGAAATACAAAATAGCACTTGCCAGTTAGGGCTCACTGCCCAAGCACACTGCTCACAAGAGGCTCACTGCCTATAAGAGACTCACTATCTACAAGTTATAAAGAGAGTAACAAGATACTTGAACTAATGAGAAGCATCCACATATGTTGGAGTTCAGTTCTGGTTAAGCTTAGTACACTGATCTACTGCACTTCATTCTTTCTCTTCTTTGGTGCTGCTGTCTTGTCACATATCAGACCTACCTTACTACTTCCACACTACTCTTCTGCTTTTCTTCACACACAACAACACAACACACACCTTCATATCGAAATCAATCTGGTATATATATCCGCACCAAGGATTTCATCCACTTTCTAGTCGGCATCCAGAATACTTACTATTTTCCCAAACTCTTGGTCTGTCAACTGAATCCTTGCTTATCAAGTGATGCGTATCAAAGAGATGCTCATAGAAGTCATCAATCATGTTGGCCAATCATTAATGATACCTCAGTAAGCTTGATCACCATCAATATCTCATCTGGATTAAGGTCTGATGCTCTGCCGGTCAGTTCTTCCTCAGTTTACTCTGCTAAACAGGAACTCAATACTTAGGTGCTCATATCTCTTTACTCTTTCATCACTGGAGGCTCAATCCCTGGAATCTATCAGTCAAGGTACTCATCTTGACTTCCCCAAGTCCGTAATTTACATAAATACTTCCTCTAAGAGATCCGGACCTGATTGTCAGATCTTGCTACATACTTTGTTCTTGGTCACCGGACCACAACACTCTTCAATCTGATTTCTGGTTTAAGCACACCATGTCCTTCGGATGGGTGGGATGAACTTTGTTACCATCAATGACAACACTCATGAAGCTACAATGTGTCTCTTGCCAACATCTCCTTCTTACCACATCCCTTTGATTCAAAGATACCCTTGTGTAATTCTTCCAAAAGTCTTCAATTAGTGATCTCAATGCTTCAACAATTGGTTTATCTTTTCATGGTTGTCTCCCTGAGAATGCCCATAATTCATTAGCATCAGTGTCCTCGATTCTTTGGCACCTTCCAATGAATCTTGATAAATTATTTTCTATTAATTCTCAATGCTTGACTCGTCTTTCTAATGGGATCAACTTTCCTCATTTGATTACTTACTATTGTTGATGTAATGACACGTCATGTGACATTACTATCTTTTGTGCGTGAGGTGTTACCCACACACTCATATGCACTCATTAGATTCTTGACAATAGATTTTTCACTTGAAGCATCCGATGTTCTGAACCCAATAATCTTCATGATAGACCTATACTTTATACTTCGCATCATTTCAACAAATAGTTGACATCTTGCAGTCTCATTTAACTTTTCAAAGAACACTCTCCAAATCTTATGAGCATATCTTCTACAAGTGCATTTTAGAATCTTACCTTCCATTGGCTACAAAATATTCTCATCAATATCAATCAAATACTTTGGCTTTCTATGCAAAATTCTAGGTGGTGTTAAGAAAGGTAAATTCATCTCAACATTAGAAATTTCATCAATATTTAAATGAGATGGGCTAGATGGCATACCTTCAATCAGAGATGGAATAGATGACATACCTTGAGGTTGAGGCGGGAATGATGGTGTACCTCATTCCTCACATGTGAGTGATGATGTATTATCAACTTGAGATGTGGTAGATGGTGTCCCTCCATCTTGACTTGTGGTAGAGGACATGTCTTCAATTGCGGTATTCAAATCTCTCATAGCATGAAGATTTTGCATTCGTTCCCTTTGTGCTACCAATACCATATCACTTGTTGATGGTTGAGGTTCCTCTTCAATTGGCATGTCTTCGACAATCGTGTCCAATTTCCTCTTCTGAAGAAGTTCCCTTATAGCCGCTACTTTCTTTGCATTCTTAGCTTACTTCTCTTCCTGTGTTGGTTTAATAATTGATCGTTTCCTCAGCATGATGGAGAATTTGTTTGTAGCATGATAAAGAGACAAATATTAGTTCCTAAGAAATAAATATGGTTCCACAATTTAGGTCTGTTGCCCTCAACATTTCCAACACTTCCCACACTTTCCTTCTAGTCAAAGAAGGGTTTTCAATCACATGGTGGAGAATTTTTCAGACCATTACCATTGTTGAAGTGTTCTCAGCTAGTCAAAGAAGAGTTTTCAATTCACTTTTAAAGGGCTCTTACTAAAACTCAAGGTTAAAGCACTTTACATAAGAGGCCCTATAAATTGCTCCTAATTTTATGTCTATAAGATATTAACATTGCAAGTGCATACTCAACTAAGTAGTAGATTTTATGGTAAAATTTTGGGTGGACAAAGAGACCCATATAGCACCCTACAACCATCAAACCAATTCTTGGGTTGGAATATAGATATTCATTTAAGATATATGCCTCATTAATTTTATGCATCTTTGAAGGCCCTTATAAATTCCCCTTCCAAATTCATGGTCAAATTGTTACAATTTTTTATCTTTCAAGCCCTATAAATCAATTCCATTATGATGTTTTTGGGGCTCTTAGAGGTGATCATGGTGAGTGTAATAATCTTCCCTATGACAACTTAACTTCTCATTTCATCTTTAAGTTAGGGTGTGTAATGCAAGTATTGACATTAATTGTAAAGTGTGATATTTTCTAAAAATTAAGGCACTGAATTTTTTTATGGTGGTTTCAAATTGGTTAGTTGAGTAGTGGTTGTTGGGGGTGGTTCTTGTGGCTTATTATTAGGAGGATAGGTTTAATGTCTCTTAAGTCTAATGAAGGTAGACCTCATGACTCTTTTAGGAAATGTGTAATGTCAAACAATAAACTATCTTTGATTTTTACTTGCTCCTCTCTAGTTGCCTTGAAGTTTGTCAAAGCTATATAAGGAAGGGGTGTGGATGATGATTGCATTGAGAATGAAAGCATATATTAGAAGTGATTTTATGGAAAATCTAGATACTTTCATCCCTTTAATGAAATGGTGATTAAGGCTTCTCAAGTTTGTACTCCCAAGCCACTTTGAAGGTATGTGTTCAACACCACTAGAAAATATCTTCACAAGTAAGAAGTTAGTTTTGGTTGTATGGAAATTTTTTAGGTTTTTCTATTTCTTTGGTTGGTAGCTATGTTTGTTTAATAGTTGTCAGATCATTATTATATGTTCTATGGTTTTCTTGACTAGTTTATGTTAGAGAGGAGTGTATTGTAATCCCATTTTTTTACTTTTTGAATTTGACTAAAGGAACTCAGTTTTACAGCTAGGATACTATGTTCCTATTGATAATTTTGATAAATTCATGTTTTGGATTGATGATATCTTTCATGAGCAGCTACAAGTCTACAGGTATAAAGAAGAAATTCAAAGCAATAGAAATTTACAGCTGTTTGGGAAGAAATTCAAAGCTTGGGCTACAAATTCCCTATTAGACATGTATGCAAAATGTGGAAGCATAGACAAGGCACATGAACTATAAACACAACTAATATAAAATATATATATATAAACCATACAAGTGATATAAACATGTATTCAATGAGGCATGATAAAGTAATTCAAAATAGAATTAAGGAAAATGTAACTTAGAACATGTTTAAAGACATGACATACCTAAAAAATAGAGATTCGAATGGAGAGAGTACCCAATTATGTAGTCTTTTTTCTTCTTGTATCAAACTCCTCAACAATTTGAGTTTTTCACCGCTTGCTTCCTTTTCAACATTTAATTGAATAACACTCAAATAGAATTACTAAAAACAATACAATTAACCAATGTGTAATGTTAAATTCCTACAATTCAATCACAATTAACATTGTAACACTACAAAACTTGAAACTTGAATTGATTTATATCAAATTTGATGTGAAAACTATGTTATTTCCTCCTTAAGTTGGCAAACAAGAAAAAGGTGGTGGAAATTTCATGCAAAGGTGGTAGAATGTGAAAAATGTGCATGTGCACTTCCCAACAGCATGAAAAAGCTTTTTTTTTGGAACACGTGCATAACCAGAAGAAAATAGAGCATGTGGACCTAGATCACGGGTATACTAGCCTTTTTACCATTTTAACAACAAGACACAACATGTTCACATTATAACATGAGCGCATTATGGCTTGCTATACAAAACTCTATATTATTCACTCTCATGTATTTCTTCTATCTCTCCCTTAACCCTAAACCCTTATCCCTTATCCCTTATCCCCCAACCCTAATCCCTCAACCACAAACCCTAATCCCCCAACTATAAACCCTAATCCCTCAACCGTAAACCCTAATCCCTTATCCCTAAACCCTCAACCCTCAACACTATACCTAAAACCCTAATCCCTCAACCCTAAATCCTAATCCCTTATCCCTAAACCCTAAACCCTATCTCTAAAGCCTCAACCCTCAACCCTTAAACCTTAAATCTTAAACCCTATTCCTAAACCCTCAACCCTCAATGTTATACCCTAAACCCTAATCCCTCAACCCTAAACCCTAATCCCTTATCCCTAAACCCTAAATCCTTTCCCTAAACCCTCACCCCTCAACCCTTGAACCTTAAATCCTAAACCATGTCCCTAAACCCTCAACCCTTAACACTATACCCTAAACCCTAATCCCTCAACCTTACACCCTAAACCCTCAACCCTAAACCCTAATCCCTCAACCCTAAACCCTATCCCTAAAGCCTCAACCCTCAACCCTTAAACCTCAAATCCTATACCCTATCCCTAAACCCTCAACCCTCAACACTATACCTCAAACCCTAATCCCTAAACCCTAAACCCTAATCCATCAACATTAAACACTAATCCCTTATCCCTAAACCCTAAACCTTATCCCTATAGACTCAACCCTCAACCATTAAACCTTAAATCCTAAACCCTCAACACTATACCCTAAATCCTAATCCCTCAACCCTAAACCCTATCCCTAAACCCTCGACCCTCAACACTACACCTCAAACCCTAATCCCTCAATCCTAAACCCTATCCCTAAAGCCTTAACCCTCAACCCTTAAACCTTAAATCCTAAACCCTCAACACTATACCTCAAACCCTAATCCCTCAACCCTAAACCCTAAACCCTATCCCTAAAGCCTCAACCCTCAACCCTTAAACCTTAAATCCTAAACCCTCAACCCTCAACACTATACCTCAAACCCTAATCCATCAACCCTAAACCCTCAACCCTCAACACTATACGTCAAACCCTAATCCCTCAACCCTAAACCCTAATCCCTTATCCCTAAACCCTAAACCCTATCCCTAAAGCCTCAACCCTCAACCCTTAAACCTTAAATCCTAAACCATATACCTAAACCCTTAACCCTCCACATTATACCTTAAACCCTAATCCCTCAACCCTAAACCCTAATCCCTAAACCCTAAACCTTAATCCCTTATCCCTAAACCCTAAATCCTATCCCTAAAGCCTCAACCCTTAAACCTTAAATCATAAACCCTATGCCTAAACCCCCAACCCTTGACACTATACCTCAAACCCTATTCCCTTATCCCTAAACCCTAAGCCCTATCCCTAAAGCCTCAACCCTCAAGGTCCTTAAACCTTAAATCCTAAACCCTATCCCTCAACCCTCAACACTATACCTCAAACCCTAATCCCTCAACCCTAAACCCTAATCCCTCAACCCTAAACTCTAATCCCTTATCCCTAAACCCTAAACCCTATCCCTAAAGACTCAACCCTCAACCCTTAAACCTTAAATCTTAAACCCTATCCCTAAACCCTCAACACTATACCCTAAACCCTAATCCCTCAACCTTGAACCCTAATCCCTTAACCCTAAACCCTAATCCCTTATCCCTAAACCCTAAACCCTATCCCTAAAGGCTCAAACCTCAACCATTAAAACTTAAATCATAAACCCTATGCCTAAACCCTCAACCCTTGACACTATACCTTAAACCTTAATCCCTTATCTCTAAACCGTAAACCCTATCTGTAAACCCTCAACCCTCAACACTATACCTCAAACCCTAAACCCTCAATCCTAAACCCTAATCCCTCAACCCTAATCCCTTATCCCTTATCCCTAAACCCTAAACCCTATCCCTAAAGACTCAACCCTCAACCCTTAAACCTTAAATCCTAAACCCTATCCCTAAACCCTCAACCCTCAACACTATACCCTAAAGCCTAATCCTTCAACCCTAAACCTTAGTCCCTTATCCCTTAACCTTAAACCTATCCCTAAAGCCTCAACCCTTAAACCTTAAATCATAAACCCTATGGCTAAACCCTCAACCCTTGACGTGTTATACCTTAAACCCTAATCCCTTATCCCTAAACCCTAAACCCTCAACCCTCAACACTATACCTCAAACCCTAGTCCCTCAACCCTAAACCCTAATTCCTCAACCTTAAACCCTAATCCCTTATCCCTAAACCCTAAACCATATCCCTAAATCCTTAACCCTCAACCCTTAAACCTTAAATCCTAAACCCTATCCCTAAACCCTCAGCCCTCAACAATACCCTAAACCCTAATCCCTCATCCCTAAACCCTAATCCCTCAACCCCAAACCCTAATCCCTTATCCCTAAACCATAAACCCTATCCCTAAAGCCTCAAACCTCAACCCTTAAACCTTGAATCATAAACCCTATGCCTAAACCCTCAACCCTCGCCACTATACATTAAACCCTAATCCCTTATCCCTAAACCCTAAAGCCTCAACCCTCAACCCTTAGACCTTAAATCCTAAACCCTATTCCTAAAACCTCAACCCTTGACACTATACCTTAAACCCTAATCCCTTATCCCTAAACCCTAAACCCCAAAATCCTTATCCCTAAAGCCTCAACCCTTAACCCTTAAACCTTAAATCCTAAACCCTATCCCTAAACACTTAACCCTCGACACTATACCTTAAACCATAATCCCTTATCCCTAAACCCTAAACCCTATCTCTAAAGCCTCAACCCTCAACCCTTAGACCTTAAATCCTAAACCATATTCCTAAACCCTCAACCCTAGACACTATACCTTAAACCCCAATTCCTTATCCCTAAACCCTAAACCCTATCCCTAAAGCCTCAACCCTCAACCCTTAAACCTTAAATCCTAAACCCTATCCCTAAACTCTCAACCCTCAACATTATACCTTAAACCCTAATCCCTCAACCCTAAACCCTAATCCCTCAACCCTAAAGCTTTAAACAATCAAGCCTTATCCACCCCTCTCCTCTCCTATTTGCCTCACCCCATCTCTCCCCTATCTCTCATCCCTTAGCCATCTAGGTCTCTCACTTATCCCTAAAGCCTCAATCCTCAACCCTTAAACCTTAAATCCTAAACCCTAAACCCTCAACCCTCGACACTATACCTAAAACCATAATCCCTTATCCCTAAACCCTAAACCCTATCCCTAAAGCCTCAACCCTCAATACTTAAACCTTAAATCCTGAACCTTATCCCTAAACCCTCAACCCTTGACACTATACCTTAAGCCCTAATCCATCAACCCTCAACCCTTAAACCCTTAATACCTCAACTCTTAAACCCTCAACACTTAAACCCTAAGCCCTTGACCCTTAAAACCTAAACCCTTAAACCTTCAACCCTTATGCACCCCTCTCCTCCTCTATCCACCTCACCCCCATCTCTCCCCTATCTCTCTCACCCATCTCTCCTGAGGTTGTAGGTCTCTCAGTTGTCACGGCTCTCTAGATATTTCTATTCCTCTCCACCTCTCTCCCTCCTCCTTACCCATCTTACCCTCAAGTTGTCAACTTCACTATCTCATTTTATTATATCTCTCCCCTCACTTCTCTATCTCTCACATTTATCTCCCCCTCATCTCTCTACCTCTCCCCTCTCTACATCTCTTAGTCACTCCTTGTCTTCCTCTCCATATATCCTTAGCCATCTAGGTCTCTCACTTAACCCTAAAACTTATCCTAATGCCTCAACCCTCAACCCTCAACCCTCAACCCTTAAATCCTAAACCCTATCCCTAAACCCTCAACCCTCAACACTATACCTTAAACCCTAATCCCTTCACCCTTAACCCTAAACCCTATCCATAAAGCCTTAACCCTTAAACCCTAAACCGTATCCTAAAACCCTCTACCCTTGACACTATACCTTAAACCCTAATTGCTTTACCCTCATCCTTAAAGCATCAACCCTCAATCCTTAAACCTTCAACCCTAAACCCTATCCCTAATCCCTCTACCCTCGACACTGTGCCTTAAACCCTAATCCCTCAACCCTTAAACCCTTAATCCATCAAACCTTAAACCCTTAAACCCTAAACTCTCAACCCCTAGATACCCTTAAACCCTTAAACCCTATACCCTATACCCTATACACTTAACCTTAGACACTCAACCTTGAAAATTATCCCTCAACCTTCAAACTTCTACCCTATACCCTATACCCTTAACCCTATACTTATGCCCTAAACCCTTAACCCTCATCCATATGCCTTATACCCTCAACCTAAATCCTAAACCCTATATCTTAGACACTCAACCTTGAACATTATCCCTCAACTATAAACTCTCAACCCTCTACCCTATACCCTAAACCATATACTTAAGCCCTAATCCCTCAATCCTCAACTATATACCTTAAACCCTGAAGCCTACACCCACAAACCCTCATCCATATACCCTATAACCTCATCCTTATACCCTAAACCCTAAATATTGTGCCTCAACCCTATACTTAAAACCTAAACCATACACTCTCAACCCAAGTCACCCTATGCCTTATATACCCTCAATCCATATCATAAACCCTAAACCCAATATCCTAAACCGTAATCCCCATGCCTTACACACTTAATCTTATACACTCAACAAGTTGAATATTATCCCTCAACTGTAACCTTCTACCCTCTACCTATTACTTAAGCCCTAATCCCTCAACCCTCAACCCTCAACCTTATACCTTAAACCCTAAACCCAAAAAACTCAACCCTCAACCCTATAAACTATACGGGCTCAAGTCCTTATATAACCTAAACCCAAAACCCTTACATACATACATACATGCATACATACATACAAGTACATACATACATACATGCATACATACATACATACAAACATGCATACATATATACATACTGTTATCAGAAAATGTGAACAATAGTAATAAACAACTAATCATCCAATAACTCAATAGAAATTGATGTAAATACAAATAATCAAATATTATATCTTTGAAGATCGTTTTACCTCTATGCCTCCATTGTTTCCCTATTTGCTCTTGATCTTTATGATAATGAAGCACTCAGAAGTGTTACACTTCCTTGCTTGTTGAAGATGACAAGAATAGAATGGCTGGGATATGGAATATGCAATGGAGACTAAACTACAATGCAACTATAATGGAGATGGATTGATGGAGACATGGTGATGATAATGGATTGATAATGCAAATGCAATGATAACTTTGCCAAAGGCATGATATAATGATTCCTGTAGAGTAAGATTGCTTAAGCTTAGATGGATGTAAATGGGTGTGAAGACCTTGCTTACATAGGCTGAGGGAAGACCAAATCCAAGTGTCAATAGATCCATGACTGGAGGAATTACCTGTGAGGTGTACGGTTGAGGAAGCTTCAGGGAATGTGCGCCAATTAGAAGAGGACAAGTGTCCAAGCCTTCTTCATGAGTTTATAGGAGATAACAGAATAGATTGAGGAGTTAACAAAGATGATTGATCAGTTAACTAGGTCGATTGGGGAGTCAATAGAATAGATTGACCAGTGAACTCAATTGACTAATTAGTTAACAAATTTGATTGATGAGTTAACTAATTTCGCTGGAGGAGAAATAGGACATGTGGGTGAGGGAATATTAGCTAATTAAATATTTAAAATATTTAATTACATGTGCAACATGGTGAGGTGGAAGAATGAGGTGGAAATGGTGAGGTGGAATAGTGAAGTGGATTTATGGAATTAGGACTTAAGATAGAGGAATTTAGGATTATTTAATTATGTGAGACATTAGAAGAATTAGGGAATTTAATTAAATAAATTGATTTTATTTAATTGTTGGAGGGATGTGAATCATTTAAATAAATTAGGATATTTATTTATTTGATAGAGGAATAAGAATTAAGATAAATATTAAAATATTTATTTAATTAGACATCAGCCAATTTTAGGTGTATACATTTTGCCCTCTTTGATGCAATGTGTTTTATCATGTTGTTCAAAGAATAAAAAAAAATTGCGATTGATACATGCCGCAGTTTTCCCCTGGTACAGGTTTATGATGATAGGATGCCCCTCGGGAGATTGGACGAGAAGAATGTGACAACAGGATGACAGATGGTCTGATGATGAGATAGGTTGAATGATAGGTTAGGGTGAAGAAAATGGAGGACGGAGAGAAAGACGATGTGAAAAGCATGCCCCAGCCTGGGTAAGGTGAAGCATCTCTAGTTAGGGTTAAATGCACTATATATAGGAGTGTGGGGTCACATTCTTAGTCATTTGCACACTTGTCTTTGTTGGAGAATTTATAGGAGAGAAAAGCCATTTGATTCTAGAGCAGCCAGTGGAGATGCAACAGTTTCCCAGTGAGTCTCATCGATTCGAGTGAATCTGACGGTTCAACCGTCCAGTAGACTACAGGTCGTTGATAAGTACCCCTTCATTTCTAGGTTAGGCTCATTTATGATTGTAATAAATGCTAGGAAAAGTTTGATGTTTTAGATGCACCAAAAGGTAGAAATGTGTATATGTCGCACGATACCACGCATATGTCACGATGCAGTGCATATGATGCTGGAATCAGTGTATATGGATTATTTTCACAAATGAAGCACATTGTTGTGCAAATGAAATCCTGTTGTGCAAATGATTAGGGATGCTATGCTTTTGAAATCCTTCTGCACATTTGAAATTTGGCTGCGCATGCAAGATTCTGCTGCACAAATGACCAACAGCACTGCACATTTGATATGGTTCGGCGCATATGATTTAAAACTACACATTTGAGATGATACTGCACATTCAAGGTGAAGCCATGCATTCGACTGATAGAACTGCACATATGTCATTGTTTTATTTATGGATGATGATCTAATATGTAAATGTGATGATAGCTATATGTTTTTGTGCAATTTTCAGTTAATGCAATGTTATGGTGACTCATGCATCTAAATGACAACCTTATATGTGAAACATGATATAAATGTTTATTACAATTAAAGCATTGGTATGTGATGGTACTATATGATGACACACTTATTAACGACATGCAAATGAATTGTTTTTGTTGTTCCAAGTATACTCAATCTTAATAATAATACACCGAAAAAGAATGGACTTTAATAACTGGAATAAATGGATAACTTAGAAGAAAGGACTTGGCTAACAGGATAAATGGATCTTTCGACACTTGGAATGAGGTCTAGGATGTAATGCTTATAATGGAATGATGTGCAACTTGATATGTATGGATGTATGGATTGTCATCTTCATATATGCAAGTATTTGAAGTACTTTGTTTCATCATTGAGCATTTTTTCTTTCTTTTCTCTTTAAAATGTTGTAAGAAAATATAAGCATCTAGGTATATTTAAGCCATGACGACCTGAGTATCTCTTACATGGATATTGATATAGCAAGTTAATACAAGAATCTATTCAAAATTGAATCTAGATGACCTGAGTACACCTTGCATGTGAACAAACAAGGATTGCCCCTTTCATGTCTAGACCTCTGATGTCCTCAATGATCTTTTGCCAATCATGTCATTAGATAAAGTCGTCACATTACTAAAGATTAATCCACAAACAACAAACAAATAAGATAATTATGCCCCCATCATAGCTCCTCTATTTTTTGACATCCTTGAGTAGCATAGAAAGACATAATAACAAAAATCAAGACTCTGTGACTTAAACCTTTTTAATAAGCACAAATTTTATTTCCATAGTTATGTTTTCTTGCAATAAAAACAGATACAATTAGCATGGTGGGTGAGGTCCATTGTGCCTTGTTTATAGGTCTAATTTGTGTGTCAAGCATTTTGTTGAAAAAAAGTGTGTTTGTAATGATGCCTGTTGTCTAGTGATAGTATCATGATCCTTATTGGTATCCTCTGAGGGGTGTGACATTCTAGAATCCAATTCTCCAACTAGGTCAAGGATTTTGCCCCTAGTCCAAGGAAAGTATTAATTTATTGTGGATGAACTAACAATGGTCATGAAGAAATGGGCCCTAAGGGACTGACCTAGAGCCTCGGGGGCTCATTGATAAATGGCCTTGCCTACGTGATGACGCAGAGGCAACGTAGCTCAGGGACAAACTTGGTGGACCTAAGACCTAGGCGATGGGAGATGGTGTGGATTGGAAGGACAAAAGGATAGGTGACACGGGATGCAATGGATGGGGAAGCAGCCTTGGGGGCACATTGATGATGGTCTTGCCTACATGATAGCTTAGAGGTGACGTAGTTCGACAATGGTTCAATGGATTTGGTTGAGGATGGATGACAAGATGGATGCAAGTCTGGATTGGCTGACTGGTGGAAGAAGGCAATAAGGACGAGTGAACAACAAGCCACGGTAGGTATCTCGATGTGATTAGGGGGATGTGGTTAGGAGGGATGAATGAGGAACAAGGTTGGAAAAGATGGACGAGGCAATTTATCACAAGTAGCGTCTATTTACCAGGTTTTCACCACTTGCTTTTATTTGCATGATAGCTAAAATACACATGATGCCTGTTTGTCAGGTTTTCATCATGGTATCTATCCAAGGTGCCTATTTACCAGGTTTTCACCAGAGGACGATTTTTTTGTTGCTTTTCCATTTTTTAATTTTTTTGCTATTTTGTTTGAATTTTTTTTTTTTTTTTTTTTTTTTGCTATTTTTGACTCCCTTGAATTGGGGTTTTAGGTGTAGAACTTGTAGAGATGCATGCTATTGATAGGATCATCAAATAGTTCCCCTTCTGATGTAGCCAATTGATAAGCACCTGATCCATAGGCAGCAATGATGACAAAAGTACACAGCCAGTTGGGTTCGAACTTACCTTTCTTCTCTCTATCTTGTTGATTCTTGGGATTCTCTCTGAGGACTAGGTCACCAACTTGAAATATACCTGAGGTTTAACTCTGTGATTGTAATTCTTGGACATCCTTTGTTGATAAGCCTTGAGATGGTTAAAGGCATGTTGTCTTCTTTCTTCAAGAAACTCTAACTCTTGAAGTCTAGAAACTCTGTACTCTTCATCGGTAATGAGGCCTTTTAACAACACTCTCAAGGAGGGGATCTCGACTTCAATGGGAAATATGGCTTCAGAGCCATAGACAAGGGAATATGGTGTTGCACCTATGAGTGTGCGGATAGTCATGTGATAGGCCCAAAGCACGGGATTCAATTGGATCTGCCAATCACTGCTAGCATCATTGACAGTCTTTTTGAGGATTTTTAAGATGGTTTTATTGGATGCATCTGCCTAGCTATTTCCTTGGGGGTAATATGGGGTGGAGAAATAATGTTGGATGTGAAATTTGTCACATATTTCTTTCACATCCTAATTTTTGAATGGTCACCCATTATCTATGATAATGGATAAAGGGATACCATAGCAGAAAATGATGTAGTTCAGAATGAAAGAGGTAATCTGTTTGCCTATGACATGGGTGAGGGTACGGCTTCAATCCCCTTCGTAAAGTACTTGATGGTGGTTATGATGAAGTTATGACTATTGGATGATGGTGGATGGATCTTGCCCACTAAGTCGAGTCCCCATTGATAGAACGACCAAGGAGTCATTAACGATTGCAGCTCCTATGCTGGTACATGTATCAGGTTCCCATGGATTTGGCATTTCTTGCACCTCTTTACAAAATGGTAGGAGTCTTTTTCCATAGTTAGCTAGTAGTATCCCATACATATGAGTTTCTTAGCTAGGGTAGGACCACTAGAGTGGATCCCACATATACCATCGTGAACTTCGCTCAGGGTGGTTTGATATTCCTCGCTATCGAAACATCTAAGGAGAGTACCATCGAGACCTCAGCGATATAGGGTATTGGCGATAATGGCATAACAGGATTCTTAGCGGATGAAGGTTTGATTTTGGTTATTTGAGAGATCATGTGGTAGGGTATTCTCTATGAGATAGGAAAATACTTTTCTGTATAGGGGAGAATTAGATCCTACGATATGGCAAATGATGTGGGATTCAAGGGTGTCGTACACAAGATGGTAGACTGGCTCTACCAAGAACTAATAACATGATTGGTTTTCAGGGATGTCGAGGAGAGATGCAATCGTTGCCATGGCATCTGCTTCTTTGTTCTTTATCCTTGGTATCTATTCAAAAAAGATCTCAACAAAGTATTCTTTAAAGTCGTCTACCATACGTTTATATGGTATTAACTTCTCATCCTTTGTTTGGTAGTTGTCATTCACTTGGTTGATGACAAGTTGAGAGTCACCATATACATGAAGTTCTGTTATCTTCCATTCTACTGCCAGCTTGATGCCAATGACTAGGGATTCATACTCTGCCACATTGTTAGTGCATGGAAAGAGTACTTTGTATGACTTTGGAATGGTGTCGCCATTGGGTGTGACCAATAAGATACCTGCCCCAGACCCATGTTGAGTATATGAGCCATCGAAGTAGAGTTTCCAGGTTGTTGTTTATATGTGAAATCTAGACTCATCTGGAAATTCAAATCTCAATAGGTCATCATCTGTTAAAGGCGCATCTGCTAGTTGATCTGCAAGTACTTTCCCCTTTATAGCTCATCTGTCGATATACTTAATGTCAAATTCATTGAGTAGCGTGACCCATTTAGGTATTCTACCTGTAAGGGTAGCTTTGTTGAGCAGGTATTTTAATGGATCGATCTTTGCTACTAGTTTGATGGAATGTGATAGCATGTAATGTTGCCATTTTTGTGACGCAAAGACCACAGTGAGGCATGTTCTTTCAATTGGAGTATACTGTAGCTTGTAGCCTACCAGTGTTCTGCTGATGTAGTATATCGCTTCTTCTTTTCCTTCATGATTTTGTTGTGCAAGCAAAGATCCCAGAGCTATTGGCGTAGTGGAGATGTAAAGTAGCAATGGCTTGCCCTGGATCAGTGGAATTAATACAGGTGGTTTCATGAGATACTCCTTTAAATGTTGAAATGCTTGTTCACACGCATCATTCCACTTGAAAGGGATGTTCTTATGGAGGAGGTGCATGAATGGCTGGCACTTATCTGCCAGTTGAGAGATGAACCTTCTGATAGATTGTAGTTTTCCCTATAGAGACCTCAATTGGCTGAGATTTTTCAGAGGTGGCATTTCCGTGATGGATTTTACCTTAGTTGGGTCTACTTTGATTCCATTGGTAGACACTATGTATTTGAGAAGCTTGCCAGATGTGAGTCCGAATACACACTTCTTCTGGTTAAGGTGCACATTAAACTGCTCCAATCTTGTGAAGATCTTGTCTAATACTTGTAGATGCCCTTCTCTAGTTTTTGATTTGGCTAGAATATCATCGACGTAATCTTCCATGATGGTATGCATCATGTCATGAAAGATTGTTGTCATCGCCTGCTGAGATGTTGCCCCCGCATTCTTTAGCCCGAATGGCATGACACACCAACAATAGGTACCCCATGGACATGTGAATGCAGTTTTATGCTAATCCTCTAGTGCTATCTTGATTTGGTTATATCTAGAGAATCCATCCATTAAACACAATTGGTGTGTCCTACTGTGAGGTCTACAATGATGTCGATGTTAGGTAGGGGAAGTCATCTTTGGGACAAGCCTTGTTCATATCCTTGAAGTCATTACATAGTAGAACTCTTCCATCTGGTTTGATGACATGCACTATATTTTAAATCCACTATGGATAGTCTATTGGTCTAATAAACCTGACATCTAGCAGATTCTTGATTTCTTCTTTTACCATGAGTGTGATATGCGGATGCATCTTCTTGAGTTTTTGTTTAACTGGCTTGGCTTCTAGAGCTAGTGATAAGTGATGCATTATGAGGTTTGGATTGAGACTTGGCATATCCGCGTATGACTAAGCAAAGTTGATTTGTTTCCTTTTGAAGAATTTAGTGAACTCTAGCTTCTCTTGTGTAGTTAAAGATTGTTCCATATGGATCATCGTTGGATTTTCACCTATGCCGACATTGATTTGTTCTACTGGTTCTATCAAGATTAAGGATCTCTCCTAATATTTTAGATTGGGAAGAGGGTCAAGCCTTTCATCCTTCCACACCTTAGAGAGGTTTTCACCGTTGGATACGTCTTTTATATTTTTACTATTTTCATGATCTAACACTACCATAGAGTGGTTTTCATTGTTAGATTGATTTTTCATTTTTACATTTTTGAGACTGAAAGGCTTGGCACTCTCTCCAAAATAAGCCTTGTTATTGAGTTCTATGGCATAGCCAACTATGTGATCCCCTGTAGGTATATGGTCTCTAAGCTCTAGATAGTCTATGATGGCTTCATCATTTTGAAAGGTATCTAGCTCAGGGGTAGTGTCCTGCAAGTCCCAATCTATGAGTTCTGGATGCAATAGTGGTAACGGGTCATTAGATTGGTCTAGTTCGAGGGTATTGATGGTCAAGATGGAGGAGTTAAGGTGGTTATTATAAGCATTGACAATGCCTACGATGGTACTCTCCACAAGTTGATCTGTCAAGTGTGGTATCATTCTTTCCTCACAAATCTCACTATCGTTATTATGTGGATCAAACTCTAGAGGTCTAGCCCTTGGACTTTGTCTCTCATTAGTTGCATGGGTGGGGTCATACTCATGGACCACATCAATATATTTTTCATCACAAGATAGTTCAGAGAGACTATCCCATTCATACTCATTGGAGTCTGTTTCACTCCATCCTTGTAGTTGGTGAATTTGCTCTACTAGGTTAGTAGTAGATGTTTCTGGTTGTTTGCCTTTATGCTTGTCTATTCCCTTGGTCTTTTCTTTGCCAGTGTAGCCTAGCCCTGCAGTGTCTCGGGATATTAAGGTAGGAGGTTGAATAGCTTCCGTGATACCTTCTTTCCTCAATCCTATGGGCCCATGACCTTCATATCCCATTCTTTGTAGTATTTTGAGTCCTTGACCATACTGTTTAGTTTGCAATGTGGAGTGATGGTCTTGTTGCTTGGATAGACTGTCTTCATCCTCATATAACCATTGTAGGATGTCTTTTTCATCACTCTCATCTTCGAGGCTC
The DNA here is from genome assembly GCA_027924645.1 of Cunninghamia lanceolata. NCBI lineage: Eukaryota > Viridiplantae > Streptophyta > Pinopsida > Cupressales > Cupressaceae > Cunninghamia > Cunninghamia lanceolata. The sequence goes on from BSBN01000244.1 coordinate 2,919,856, forward strand.
CCCCATTTGACAAAAGGACCTTTAGTAGTTTCTAATGCCTTGAGCTTGTTTATGGAAGGTTTTCCATAGGATTTGGGAGAGAGTGGTAACAGTGCTAGGCAAAAGGATTGGGCAATGGTATACTCTCCGACACCCTTGTCTTTGAGTTTGAGGTTGATTTGGGGTGCCTTTGATGTGGAAGGGAGTGAAGTCAGGTCAGCATGGGATGAGGATGGAGCAGAGGATCGATTATTGGGAATTACAACATCAGGTTTAGATTGTATGGAGTTGCAATATTGAAATGGATTGGAATCACCTTGGATGATGATTTCTTGGCCGTCATGAGGGAATTTGATACATTGGTGGTAGGTTGATGGTACCACCTTCATTGCATGTATTCAAGGTCTTCCAAGGAGGATATTATATGCAAGTTCCATGTTGAGCACTTGACACACTACATCTTTTACTACAGATACCAATCTGATAGGCAAGACAACGGTTCCCTTTGAAGTTCTTTCCTCTTCATCATAAGCTTTGATGGTGATTTTCTTTTTAGGATCGATAGCATTCTCTGAAAACCCCAATGCAAGGATTAGCTTTAAGGTGCAAATATTTAAACCCTCTCCTCCATCAATTAGAACCCTTTTTATTTTATGCTTGTGGATGAAGGCTTTGATGTGGAGAGATGCATTGTACATTTGGGTGATTGACATGTCATCCTTTTCAGTAAAGGTCAAGAAATGAGGTGTGGTTAGGTGGCCTACCATTGCTTGGAACTATTCTTCGGCAAGGTTTGTAGGGATGGTGGCTTCCAAAAGAGCTTGGTCAAGTATGGCTCTATGGGATGGGGATATACACAAGAAGTCCAAAATGGAAATGTGTGCTGGTGTTTTGTGGAGCTGATCTAAGACATTGTACTAGGTAGACGTGGATGGAGTTTTGGATGGTGGGCTTTGAAGAGTAACTTTTCTGCCCTGGGTTGTTATGTTACAATCGAGGTTCTTGTTTATAGTGATGACATTGATATGCACATCACTTTCAGAACTATGATTAACAACGTAGTCATAAGACACATTTGTATAGTTTGCATTGTTACCCCTGTTATTGTTGTGGTTTGAAGAACCTACCTCTTCATAGTTGGGGAGTCGATTCTAGTATGCCAAATGGTCTTCATTGGATCCTTGTCCCTTAACTTTGACCACTTTTTTATCTACTAAGTCTTGAAGTAAGTTTTTGAGGCTTTGGCAGTCACTGGTCTTATGTCCCTTGCTTCGATGATACTCACAGAAGTCAATGTCTTTCCACCAAGGAGGTTTGAATTTAGGTTCATAATCATGTGTCATTGGAAGTGTTATGACATTGTTTGATATGAGCTTCCATAAGGCTAATTCTAGTGATTCTCCCAAAGGTGTGAACTTTCATCAGGGAGGAAAGTTAGTGGGTTGTGGAGCATTGTTTTGGGGCTTGTTTTGCAATGTGTTGTTTTGTGGATTGGACAAGTTGAAGATCGGTTGCTTTGGGGTCACTTGTTTTGCATCCATGATACCATTATTGACAAATTTTTTATTCTTTGTCCAAAACCTTAGCTTGTCTATGTTGTTATTAGAGCTAGGGGTTTCTTTGTAGATTTTGACTTGACCTTTGGCTATCAAAGCTTTTTTAATGAGTAACCCCATCTCAATGACCTTACTAAATGAAGTAGGACATTGGATTTGTATTTGGTAGCTAAGATCAGTGTTTAGGTTATGTACAAACATCTCAAGCATTTGCTTTTATGGTATATGATATGGACATTTGTTGGCCAGTTGTCTCCATCTTTGCAATAAAGCGGCGAAGGATTCTCCACCCTTTTGTTTTGTGTTACAAAGATCTAACATTGAGATTTCATGCTCAATGTTATAGGAGAAGTGAGTGATAAACTTATCCATGAGCTCGTTGAAGGTTTTAATGTCAAGAGGTAGGCGAGAGAACCATTCCATAGTTTGTCCTCCTAAGCTCCTTGGGAATAGTGGCATGAGATAGGTTTCATTGTGGGTGACTTCAAGACATGCTGCACTAAATTCTCTGATATGGTCTCTTGGATCACCCTTTCCTCGATATTTGTCAAATTTTGGCACCTCAAATTTTGAGGGGAAAGGTATCATGATCAAGGTCTTGTCAAAAGGATATGGTGAAATATCCTCTAGAGAGTAGTGTTTTGTGGATGCTCTGGTTTGAATGTCTGCAAGCTGTTGTTGTAAGGCTTGGATTTGCATTGTCAATATATCCAGAGGATTGATTATATCCTTAGCCTTGTCTATTTTCAGAACCTCTAGTGTGATCTTGGGAGTTTCTGTGTCATTCATAGAGGTGGTGTCTTTTATGGTAGAGGTGTCAAAATCTACCAGAAGTTTGGCCCCTTGCTACGCTAGCATAAGGAAATACTTGTCAGGGTCCATGTTTAGGACCTTGTCCATCATCTTTTGAAATTTGGAGTCTTGTGAAGCATCAATTACATTCTCATACGAGATTTTTTCCTCTCCATCACTATGAGATGAAGATGGTATGTCTTTGTTCGAATGATCCATATCTTGCTTTTCTTTGTATTTTGATCTAGTTACAACCATAAAAACTATTTGGTGGGGGTGAATGTTGGATGAAAAAATGCTTGTGAAAAGGTTGAGATGACAAGAATTTTCCTAAGGTTTAGATTTTGATCTACTGTTTGCTCAAACAAATGTGCTCTTGAGGTAAAAGACAGTCAAAGTAGGAAGAGTTGATCACCACTATTGATATGGACTACTTTTTATCAAGATTACACTAGTGTAGTTCCAAGATGAAGGATGATGTATCCTGTTGTGAAACTAACTAGATTTTTGCTTTGAGTATTTTTTTGGAAGATCCTAATGACACCTTAGAAGGAAACTTGGTTTGCTTTGTTTGATGTTTTTAATAGGGATGATATGGCAAATGGAAATGTTTTAGAAAAAGTATGTGAAACGGATTTGTATGGTTTTTCTGAGATCATGAACAAGGTATATGCAATAATGGGTATCCAGAACTGGTTCAAAATTTTCTCCAAAGTGTATAGAATAGCTCTTTGTTTTGCATGCATAGGAAGAATGGTCACATGCACAGCTATGTAGGTCAAATGTGCAGGTCTAATTAAAATGCTCTGATTTTTTAATGTGCAGCATTGTGGTTTGTATGTGCCACTCTATGTGTCAAATGCGTGGAAATATTATATGCGTAAAAAATGCCTCGGATGCATAGCAGAATGGGTCAATTGCACAACAGGATTAAATGCGCAGCAAAAATTGTCATATGCGTAGAACTACAGGTAGTGTTGATTTTTTTGTTTCAATTTTCTAGAAAATGTATACACCTAAAATTGGCTCATGTCGAATTAAATAAATATTTTAATATTTATCTTAATTCTTATTCCTCTATCAAATAAATAAACATCCTAATTTATTTAAATGATTCACATCTCTCCAACAATTAAATAAAATCAATTGCAATAGTAATAAACAACTAATCATCCAATAACTCAATGGAAATTGATGTAAATACAAATAATCAAAGATTATACCTTCGAAGATCATTTTACCTCTATGCTTCCATTGTTTGCCTATCTGCTCTTGATCTTGATGATAATGAAGCTCTCAGAAGTGTTGCTCTTCCTTGCTTGTTGAAGATGACAAGAATAGAATGGCTGGGATATGGAATATGCAATGGAGACTAAACTACAATGCAACTATAATGGAGATGGATTGATGGAGACATGGTGATGATAATGGATTGATAATGCAAATGCAATGATAACTTTGCCAAAGGCATGCTGTAATGATTCCTATAGAATAAGATTGCTTAAGTTTAGATGGATGCAAATGGGTGTGAAGACCTTGCTTATATAGGCTGAGGGAAGACCAAATCTAAGTGTCAATAGATCCATGACTGGAGGAATTACTTGTGAGGTATACGGTTGAGGAAGCTTAAGGGAATGTGCTCCAATCAGAAGAGGACAAGTGTCCAAGCCTTCTTCATGAGTTTATGGGAGTTAACAGAATAGACTGAGGAGTTAACTGAGATGATTGATCAGTTAACTGGGTTGATTGGGGAGTCAACGGAATAGATTGACCAATGAACTCAATTGACTAATTAGTTAACAGATTTGATTGATGAGTTAACTAATTTGGTTGGAGGAGAAATAGGACATGTGGGTGAGGGAATATTAGCTAATTTAATATTTAATTACATGTACAACATGGTGAGGTGGAAGAATGAGGTGGAAATGGTGAGGTGGATTTATGGAATTAGGACTTAGGATAGAGGAATTTAGGATTAATTAAATAATTTAGGATTATTTAATTATGTGAGACATTAGAAAAATTAGGGAATTTAATTAAATAAATTGATTTTATTTAATTTTTGGAGGGATGTGAATCATTTAAATAAATTAGGATATTTATTTATTTGATAGAGGAATAAGAATTAAGATAAATATTAAAATATTTATTTAATTCGACATGAGCCCATTTTAGGTGTATACACATACATACAAGCATGCATACATGTACATACATGCATACAACCATACATACATACCTACAAGCATACATATATACATATATACATATATACATACATCAAACATACTTAAGAAACTTGAACATAAATCATTCAAAGGTTGACATAACGCGAGTGCGTTATAATGCGCTCACATTATGTCGAACTAGGCAAACATCGGGCAAACTTGCAAAAAAAAAACATAACGTGAGTGTGTTATAACGCACTCGCGTTATATTTGCTTTGGGAATCCCAAGCCTTAGGCTTGGGATTTGCTTTGGATTTCCAACACAAAGGCTTGGAGTGCTTTTGCAATGTCCAAAGACGTGTTTTTGCATATTCTACAAGATTTCACATAATTTTGTTCATGCTAACTCTCATATTTGCACGTGTTTCAAGGTTGAACAAATCGAACGCCTAGGTAATGTTAGGCTTTCTCTTAGCTATTTAACGATGTAATTTTTTCACATTTTGACAATGTTAAGCCTTTCATCTTTAATTTCTTTTGTTTGTGTGTCCATTTTTTGGCAAAAACTAGTGTTTGGTCTTTTTTTCATTATAAATTAACCATTCATTGAAATTTCAAAAAAATTACATTTTTATAAACTAGACTCCATTCTACAGATATTTTAAAAAATTAATTTTCAATTAGTTTTCAAAATTTTAAGGGGTAGCATAGCCAAAATTCTATTTTTTAGGATGTGTCCACTTTGAAAATTAGTAAAAAATCAAATATTCATTAAAAAATTATCAGAAAAATCAAGCATAAACTACATGCTATTAGCTAATTTCTCACCGAAGCGATTTTAAAAATACCGAAAAAAAAAATTAACCTTTTGAGGGAGCCACAAAACACGTTATGTTATGTTTTTTTGACAGAAACAACATCAATTTCTGTGGCTCCTTTTTTTTAACCCCTTAGTTTATACCATTTTCAAAAAAATTAGTAGTTTAGAAAATAGACTCGGAGCACTAAAAACATTGTTTTTGTTTCATCTTCAAATTTTAAGTGTAACTATGCTCAATTTCTCATCCAAGGTCAGTATTTCCTGATTTCAAAAAAAAGTGGCCACTTAAGACCCCTTTTTGGGCCCCCATCTTCTTGCACTTACCCTGTTGTAATTTTGCATTTAAAGATAATACATGCTTAGCCTCTCTTCTTGGTGGAGTTTTTCCCTGAAAGGGTTTATCCACATAAATCTTGTGTTGTGAGATCATCTTCTAGAGTTTCTTGTACTCTTATGTTCCTAGTTTGTGCGTCTTTGTTGCTTCTATCTTATGGTGATGTTATCTTCCTTTTATAGTTGTTCTAAGTTCATCCAAGGTGGTTGTATTAAGCATGTTAAAGTGGTTGATTTTAGCATAATAAAGAACTTGAAACTCTACATGGTAATTCCATATTAAGCCAACTTCATTTAAGATTTGCATACAATTTTTAGATTTTCATATTGTAGGAGTCTAAGCCTTGTATCTCACCAATTGATATCATATCTTGGAGATTTGATGATTAACAATTGGATTATAGATTGATATTTATCCAAAATTTGGTATCAAAGCTAGATTTGTGTAAGTCTTTTCAACTTTTAAGGAAGAGTTGATGAAGGCTTGTGGATTGTAGTGGATGTTCTATGTGTTAATATTGTTTTACAAATCTATGAGATTGGAAGCCATAGCATCTAACTCTCTAATAGATATTGTCACTGGGATCTATGGTGGGCAATGAACTTGCTCATGATTAAGGATCTTGTTTTTTATGGAGTTGGTCATGTGTTTGCTCCTTGCATGGTGGCAACTTGGAGCTCCTATTTGGTAACATGTGACTATCCTCTTACATGGTGGTTATGTTCCTTTACCTTGTGGCCATGTGCAGTGAAAGTGTGTTCATGTTGGATGGGTTCTTTTGGTCTTGTGGTCACATGGGAGAACACCTACTATTTGGATTACTATATGGAGTGCTTATATTGGGTTTGTGGATTTAGCCCCTAGTTATATGAAAACCCTAGATGATTTTGCACTAGTTGTATGGGAGTTGTGGAGTTGGTCATTTTGTGACTTGAATGCTCTTGGACAACTTGGTTTCTCTATAGGTTTTTTCAATTTTCCTATTTCTAAAAGCTATGGGTTTGTAGATCTATGATATTCCATTGTTTTAGATGACATATTTGATGTTGTTCATTAGTGTGGATGTTTGGATGTTTAAAGTGGTTTCATATTTTTAGAGAGATGGTTTTGTAGGTTTTACATGTTAACCAAAATCTATGGTTTGAAGATCTGTGGAAATATTATGTTCATAATCTTAGAGAATTCTAGATGGAAACAATTATAGATTTACAGGGCTACTTGTTGGGTTCTTATTGATCTATGGTTACTCCTATGTAGATTTGTTTATCAAATCAGGTCTAGCTTTGAGTCTTTGAAAATTTACATGTTATACCTAGTTACCTTTGTTCTACATGTTATTGATGTACCAGTGTCAAATCTATTTTCTAGTTATTTGAGATTGGAGCATTGACCTTTTTTTCTCCTTTGATATGTTGGATATGTGTAGATCTTGTAAATTATATGATGAGGATTCTATTTGGTAGGCCTCTTCTTGGTTACTTTATATGCATTAGTATGTTTATTGTAGTGATACAAAGGAAAGGTTTTGGAGTACTTGATATAGTTTTTATTTAAAATCTGTAGCAGTAGTATGTGGTGTATGAGAAGCTTAGTTCACTTTCACTAGAATTTTGGCAATGATGTTGGTCATGATGCCATGCATAGCTTGGTATCATTTTCAGTGGTTTGATCTTTGTGTAGTTACATAGATATTTTCATCATGATACCATGTATAGCTTGGTATCATCTTTTGTAGGAGATTTGGTAGTGATGTGGTTCTATCAGTTTAGATGGATGATCTTCTACAGTATTTGTTGGTGTCATGGAGGAGCTCTTAGATTCTGCTTCTTGTTTGTAGTGAGGGTTCTTTTGTGTTTTTAGTTTCATTGATAGGAGATGGTTATCTTCATGTGATTTGGAGATGTTGATATCTTGGTTTGCCATGGAGGAATCTTGGAATATTTTGTGAGGTGTCATGTTTATGAATTTTTTTATTTTGAAAAGTAATCCTTGGTTGATAAGATGTTTGATGTTGTGCCATGGTGGAATATTTCAACTCTAAATTAGAGTTTTGGCATGATACAAGTGCTCATAGGAGCAATATATGCTCATTGGAGCATCTGATCTTCTTTTGAGGAGATGTTAGATCATTATGTCATGATATGCTCCTGATTCTATAATTGGAGTTTTGACAATGGTCTGGTTAGTTCTCTTTAGTTTTAAGTATTAATCATTTTCTTATAGCTTCATGATTTAGTAGGTTGCATTTGAAGTTGGCATGGATTGATTGGTGGATGCTCATGGATACTAGAGAGACTTGGGTGAGGTTGGATATCTATTGTACTTAGAGATATGTGTTGGAATGATTACTCATTATGATTTTTTAGCAAAAAGACCAAGGAGCCTACTCCTGGAAATGGATGTGAGTTCATTATGGACCTAATGAGAAGGTTTCTATTTATTGTAATCTTTTATTACCTAGTTTTATATTTACAGAATAATCATTTATCCCACTCTTGGTCTACTTGGTAGGTGAATGAACTAAGAGGTATTGCCTACCTAATTATTAGATGCATTATTAAATTTATATCTTGTATTATCGCATAAATTAGTCTTATTATTTGTGATTTGTTAAGGATTTTTAAGAAGTAGGTACATAGTCTTAGGTATTTTTGTTGTTCTCCTTGTTTTGGTCTTGAGATATGGAACTAGTTCTTGGACTTGTTTTGAGAGGTACATGAAATGATGTGTGGCTTTGGGCATATTCCCTTATTCTATGGGAATGTTTGGCTAGTTTGATCTACTTTATGTGAGAGGTTTACATCTATTGCTAACATGTTTTCATCATAATTTGAATGTTAGATGTTGGTATCCTTTTATTTTGGGAATATTGAAGGAGATATTAATTTACATAACATGGCACATGTTTAGTGTGGTATAGGGACATGGTTTGATTTTAAGGTTCTCTCCTTCATGATATGTTGTCTTCCTCTTGAAGGTTCTTGTGTTTATGGAGTTGAGGTTTTGTATGGAGTTGAGTGCTTTTGTTTGTAATTTATTGTTGTTGAGAATAGTTTTGTTGCTCCTTAATCTCTTTATTCATTGGTTTTAGGTTTAGGTTTAACAAGTCATTTAGGTTAGGTCTACAAAAATATATTAGGGTACCATCGTGTCTAATTTGTAGGTTTTTAGCTTCATGAAAAGAGTGTTACAAATGGTTAAATTAGGACTATGAGACTCATCAGGAACATTGAAAGCCATGAAGACTAGAAGAATAGGCCTATAGTGTATAACTAGTTCAAGGTCTATATAGACAAATTCAAATGATTTTGAAATATCATTCCTAAAGGTTTATTGTGAAGCCTATATAAAAAAAACCCTATAAGTTTTATCAAAACCTAGTTCATGGAGGGATTGTCATGTGGCCATAACTCTTTACAAATATTATATATAGATGGATATGTTTAAATTAAAGATTTAAACATAATAAAGTGACTTCTAGGTTTGAGGTTTAGTTTTAATAAGTCATTTAGGTTTTAGAATAGGCCACTCCTTACTATATAATTGTGTTTCAATTTTATCCCTTTTCCCATGTGTGATTTACATGTTGAATCTTACAAATGGTTTTTGTATGACCAAATGGAGCTCATCCAAACAACATTTAGATTCTGCATAGTTTGGAGAGAGGATTACAATATGACCAAATGATTGTGTTTGTAGGATACATATCATTGTCGGGCAAGTGCAAAAAGATGGGGGGCCAAAAAGGGGTCTTAAGTGGCCACTGTTTTTCTGAAATCAAGAAATACTGGCCTTGGATGAGAAATTGAGCATAGTTACACACAAAATTTGGAGATGCAACCAAAACAATGTTCGTAGTATTCCGAGTCTACTTTCTAAACTACTATTTTTTTAAAAAAATGGTATAGATTGAGGGGTTCAAAAGAGGGAGCAAGATAAATTGGTGTTGTTTCTGTCAAAAAAACATAAAATAACATGTTTTGTGGCTCCCTCAAAAGGTCAACTTTTTTTTGGTATTTTTAAAATCACTTCAATGAGAAATTAGCTAACAGCATGTAGTTTATGCCCGATTTTTTAGATATTTTTTTGATGAATATTTGATTTTTTACTAATTTTCAAAGTGGACACATCCTAAAAAATAGAATTTTGGCCGTGCTACCCTTATAAATTTTGAAAACTAATTAAAAATCATTTTTTTCTTTTTTTAATATGTGTAGAATGGAGTCTAGTTTCTAAATATGTTATTTTTTTGAAATTTCAATGAATGGTTAATTTACAATGAAAAAAGACCAAACAGTGGTTTTTGCCCAAAAATGGACACACAAACAAAAGAAATTAAAGATGAAAGGCTTAACATTGTCAAATGTGAAAAAAATCACATCGTCAAATAGCTAAGAGAAAGCCTAACATTACCCAGGTGTTTGATTTGTTTGACCTTGAAACACGTGCAAATTTGAGGGCTAGCACGAACGAAATTATGTGAAATCTTGTAGAATATGGAAAAACACGTCTCTAGACATTAGAAAGGCACTCCAAGCCTTTGGGTTGGAAATCCAAAGCAAATCCCAAGCCTAAGGCTTGGTATTCCCAAATCAAAACATAATGTGAGCGCATTATAACGCGCTCACGTTATGTTTTACTTTGCATTTTTTCCTTTTTCGCAAAAGTTTATGCATTGTTTGTCATGTTTGACATAACGTGAGCACGTTATGTCCCCCTTGAATTTTTTTATGTTCAAGGTTATTAATCATGTATGTATGTATCTATGTATGTATGTATGTATGTATGTATGTATGTATGCCTATATGTATGCCTATATGTATGTATGTATCTATGTATGTTTATATGTATGTATGTATAGTGTCAAGGGTAGAGGAGGGTAGAGATGGGGGTGAGCCAGATAGGGGAGAAGAGGGGTTGATAAGGGTTGAGCGATTAAGGTTTAAGGTTGAGGGTTTAGGGTTTAGGGATAGGATTTAGAGTTTAGGGATAAGGGATTAGAGTTTAGGACCTTGAGGGATTAGGGTTTAGGGTTGAGGCTTTAGGGATAGCATTTAGGGTTCAGGGTCAAGGGATTAGGGTTAAGGTAGAGTGTTGAGGGTAGAGGGATTAGGGATAGGGTTTAGGGTTGAAATTTTAGGGTTGAGGGATTAGGGTTTAAGGTATAGTTTTGAGGGTTGAGGGTTTAGGGATAGGGTTTAGGATTTTAGGTTTTAAGTGTTGAGGGTTGAGCATTTAGGGATAGGGTTTATCGTTTAGCAATAAGGGATTAGGGTTTAGGGTTTAGGGTACCATAAATTATAATTAGGGATTAGGGTTTATGGTTTAGGGACTAGGGATTAGGGTTTAGGGTTAAGGGATTAGGGATTAGGGTTTAGGGTTTAGGGATGTATAATTAAGGGGTACCATAAATAAACTGGAATTTAGGAAGGGTTGGGAAAATTTTGTGAATCATCATGGGCTGGAGATTAGATATTTTGTTGTGTTCAAGTACATATCCAAGTCATAATTTAAGGTTAAGATATTTCAAAGAACAGGGTGTGTGAAAAACATCAATGCTCTTCAGCTTATGAATACCAACATTGATACAGATAAAAGATGCCCTTCTTCTAACAGAGTATGTAGTTCAAGTCAACCAATGGGAAGCAAGTTGTTGAATGAGTTGGTTTAATGGGCATGCCTCCTTCTTCAAAGTTATGTTTGGAGACTTTACAAAAAAACTGGTAACTCTATACATTATTTTTCATTCTTTTATTTCTTGTACACTGTTAAGAACTTGTAAAATCTAATTATGTAATGTGTTTATGGCAATGCATTCCTCCTGCATTTGTTTCACAGTTTATAGACAACATAGACGAACATATGGTGTTATAAGGCCTAGGTGGGCAGGAGTGGGATGTATAATTAGGGGGTACCATAAATAAATTGGAATTTAGGCAGGGTTGGAAAAATTTTGTGAATCATCATGGGCTGGAGATTGGAGATTTCGTTGTGTTCAAGTGCATATCTAAGTCATATTTTAAAGTTAAGATATTTCAAAGAATAGGGTGTGTGAAAAATATCAATGCTCTTCAGCTTATGAATACCAACATTGATACAGATAAAAGATGCCCTTCTTCTAACAGAGTATGCAGTTCAAGTCAACCGATGGGTAGCAAGTTGTTGAATGAGTTGGTTTAATGGGCATGCCTCCTTCAAAGTTATGCTTGGAGACTTTACACAAAAAATGGTAACTCTATACAATATTTCTCATTCTTTTATTTCTTGTACACTATTAAGAACTTGTAAAATCTAATTGTGTAATGTGTTTATGGCAGCGCATTCCTCCTGCATTTGTTTCACAGTTTATAGACAACACAGATGAACATATGGTGTTGCAAGGCCTAAGTGGGTAGGAGTGGGATGTACAATTAGGGGGTACCATAAATAAATTGGAATTTAGGCAAGGTTGGGAAAATTTTGTGAATCATCATGGGCTAGAGATTGGAGATTTTGTTGTGTTCAAGTACATATCCAAGTCATATTTCAAGGTTAAGATATTTCAAAGAACAGGGTGTGTGAAAAATATCAATGCTCTTCAACTTATGAATACCAACATTGATACAGATAAAAAATACACTTCTTCTAATAGAGAATGTAGTTCAAGTCAACCGATGGGTAGCAAGTTGTCAAATGAGTTGGTTTAATGGGCATGCCTTCTTCTTTGAAGTTATGCTTGGAGACTTTACACAAAAACTGGTAAATCTATACATTATTTTTCATTCTTTTATTTCCTGTACATTGTTAAAAACTTGTATAATCTAATTGTGTAATGTGTTTATGGCAGCGTATTCCTCTTGCATTTGTTTCATAGTTTATAGACAACACAGACGAACATATGTTGTTGCAAGGCCCAGGTGGGCAGGAGTGGGATGTACAATTAAGGGGTACCATAAATAAATTAGAATTTAGGCAGGGTTGGGAAAATTTTGTGAATCATCATGGGCTGGAGATTGGAGATTTCGTTGTGTTCAAGTACATATCCAAGTCATATTTTAAGGTTAAGATATTTCAAAGAATAGGGTGTGTGAAAAATATCAATGCTCTTCAGCTTATGAATACCAACACTAATACAGATAAAAGATGCCCTTCTTCTAACAGAGGATGCAGTTCAAGTCAACCAATGGGTAGCAAGTTGCGATTGAATTGGTTTAATGGGCATGCCTCCTTCAAATTTATGCTTGGAGACTTTACACAAAAACTGGTAGTTCTCTATACATTAGTTTTCATTATTTTATTTCCTTTACACTGTTAAGAACTTGTAAAATCTAATTGTGTAATGTGTTTATGGCAGCGCATTACTCCTGCATTTGTTTCACAGTTTATAGACAACATAGATGAACATATGTTGTTGCAAGGTCTAGGTGGGCAGGAGTGGGATGTATAATTAGGGGGTACCATAAATAAATTGGAATTTAGGTAGGGTTGGGAAAATTTTGTGAATCATCATGGGCTGGAGATTAGAGATTTCGCTGTGTTCAAGTACATAGACAAGTCATATATTTTAAGGTTAAGATATTTCAAAGAACAGGGTGTGTGAAAAATATCAATGCTCTTCATCTTATGAATACCAACATTGATACAGATAAAAGATGCCCTTCTTCTAACAAAGGATGCAGTTCAAGTCAACCAATGGGCAACAAGTTGCTGATGAAATTAGTTTAATGGGCATGCCTCCTTCTTCAAAGTTATGCTTGGAGACTTTACACAAAAACTGGTAGTTCTAGATATACATTATTTTTCATTATTTTATTTCCTTTACACTATTAAGAACTTGTAAAATCTAATTGTGTAATGTGTTTATGGCAACACATTCCTCCTGCATTTGTTTCACAGTTTATAGACAACACAGACAAACATATGTTATTGCAAGGCCCAGGTGGGCAGGAGTGGGATGTACAATTAGGGGGTACCATAAATAAATTGGAGTTTAGGCAGGGTTGGGAAAATTTTGTGAATCATCATGGGCTGGAGATTGGAGATTTCATTGTGTTAAGTACATATCCAAGTCATATTTTAAGGTTAAGATATTTCAAAGAATAGGGTGTGTGAAAAATATCAATGCTCTTCAGCTTATGAATACCAACACTAATACAGATAAAAGATGCCCTTCTTCTAACAGAGGATGCAGTTCAAGTCAACCAATGGGTAGCAAGTTGCGATTGAATTGGTTTAATGGGCATGCCTCCTTCAAATTTATGCTTGGAGACTTTACACAAAAACTGGTAGTTCTCTATACATTAGTTTTCATTATTTTATTTCCTTTACACTGTTAAGAACTTGTAAAATCTAATTGTGTAATGTGTTTATGGCAGCGAATTACTCCTGCATTTGTTTCACAGTTTATAGACAACATAGATGAACATATGTTGTTGCAAGGTCTAGGTGGGCAGGAGTGGGATGTATAATTAGGGGGTACCATAAATAAATTGGAATTTAGGCAGGGTTGGGAAAATTTTGTGAATCATCATGGGCTGGAGATTGGAGATTTCGCTGTGTTCAAGTACATAGACAAGTCATATATTTTAAGGTTAAGATATTTCAAAGAACAGGGTGTGTGAAAAATATCAATGCTCTTCATCTTATGAATACCAACATTGATACAGATAAAAGATGCCCTTCTTCTAACAAAGGATGCAGTTCAAGTCAACCAATGGGCAACAAGTTGCTGATGAAATTAGTTTAATGGGCATGCCTCCTTCTTCAAAGTTATGCTTGGAGACTTTACACAAAAACTGGTAGTTCTAGATATACATTATTTTTCATTATTTTATTTCCTTTACACTATTAAGAACTTGTAAAATCTAATTGTGTAATGTGTTTATGGCAACACATTCCTCCTGCATTTGTTTCACAGTTTATAGACAACACAGACAAACATATGTTATTGCAAGGCCCAGGTGGGCAGGAGTGGGATGTACAATTAGGGGGTACCATAAATAAATTGGAGTTTAGGCAGGGTTGGGAAAATTTTGTGAATCATCATGGGCTAGAGATTGGAGATTTCATTGTGTTAAGTACATATCCAAGTCATATTTTAAGGTTAAGATATTTCAAAGAATAGGGTGTGTGAAAAATATTAATGCTCTTCAGCTTATGAATACCAACATTGATACAGATAAAAAATGCCCTTCTTCTAACAGAGGATGCAATTCAAGTCAACTAATGGGTAGCAAGTTGTTGATCTTGAATTGGTTTCTGATGAAGAAAATAATGATTTTGTTGAAGCAATGGAAGAAAATCAAAATTGTAAGTCTAATTTAATTTATTTCAACTTTCAAAGCAGGCATTTGAATTGTAGCTTTACCTAGAGGATTGGTATAACAAAAACTTAATTATATTACAAGCCTTTCTTTGAAGAACCCTAGAAATTATAAACCCTATCACCTAGAAAAGCACATGACAGTGAACTCTACCCCACCTTTCAAATAGATATTTACCTTTTTATTCAATGAAAACGAAGTCACAAAATGTAAACCAACCATGCATACTAGTAAGATCAAATTCTCTGCCTTTTATTCTTATTACTCTTACTTTATTAAGAGAAGAGTGTCAAAAAGAATGGGTTTAATTGTAAGCTAACATAAGGCAAAGCAATTTTGTTATTACATTTTTCTGAGGGATCTCTAATAGTCTAATATAATGCAGTCTTCTATAATATGAACATCTGCATTTGTGTGAATGCTAAGATTTAATATAGTAGAGTATTAAATCAATGCAATCAGCTATTTATTGGGTTAAAATAACTTAGTTTTTGTAATGGTTTGGGAATGCAGGAGTTGCCAAAAATAGGTGAATGTCCTTTACAATTACCAAGAGAAAAATGTTTAGTAGTTCTTGTGGATAGAGCCAGTAAACAATGGGAGATTATTTGCTTGTTTCATAACAATAACCTCCCCTAAGTGTGGGGTGGATAGCAAGAAACATAGATTTAGGGTTTAGGGATAGGGTTTAGGGTTGAGGGTTTAGGGATAGGGTTTAGGGTTGAGGGTTTAGGGATAGTGTTGAGGGTTGAGGGTTTAGGGATAGGGTTTAGGTTTGAGGGATTAGGGTTTAGGGTTGATGGATTAGGGTTTAATGTTGAGAGTTGAGGGTTTAGGAATAGGGATAGCATTTAGGGTTTAGGGATGAGGGATTAGGATTGAGGGTATATAATAAATAAACTAGAATTTAGGCAGGGTTGGGAAAATTTTGTGAATCATCATGGGTTGGAGATTGGAGATTTTGTTGTGTTCAAGTACATATCCAAGTCATATTTTAAGGTTAAGATATTTCAAAGAACAAGGTGTGTGAAAAATATCAATGCTCTTCAGCTTATGAATACCAACATTGAAACAAATAAAAGATGCCCTTTTTCTAACAAAATATGCAGTTCAAGTCAACCAATGGGCAGCAAGTTGTTGAATGAATTGGTTTCTGATGGGGAAAACAACAATGATGTTGAATCAATGGAAGAAAATCAAAATTAGGGTTAAGGGTTAAGGGATTAGGGTTGAGGGTTGAGGGTTGAGGGATTAGGATTTAGGGTATAGGGTAGAGGTTTGAAGGTTGAGGGATAATGTTCAAGGTTGAGTGTCTAAGGTTAAGTGTAAAGGGTATATATGGTTTAAGGTTTTAAGGTTTGAGGGATTAAGGGTTTAAGAGTTGAGGGATTAGTGTTTAAGGCATAGTGTTGAGTGTAGAGGGTTTAGAGACAAGGTTTATGGTTGCAGGTTTAAGGGTTGAGGGTTGAGGCTTTAGGGATGAGGGTTAAGGGATTAGGGTATAAGATATAGTGTCAAGGGTAGAGGGTTTAGGGATAGGGTTTAGGATTTAAGGTTTAAGGGTTGAGGGTTGAGGTTTTAGGGCTAGGGTTTAGTGTTTAGGTTAAGTGAGACACCTAGATGACTAAGGACAGATGAAGAGGTAGAAAAGGAATGACTGAGAGACCTAGAGAGGGGAGAGGTAGAGAGGTGAGTGGGAGATAGAGGTGAGAGATAAAGAGGTGAGGGGAAAGATAGAATAAAATGAGA
Organism: Cunninghamia lanceolata; assembly: GCA_027924645.1. Taxonomy (NCBI): domain Eukaryota; kingdom Viridiplantae; phylum Streptophyta; class Pinopsida; order Cupressales; family Cupressaceae; genus Cunninghamia; species Cunninghamia lanceolata. Next base: position 2,936,556 of record BSBN01000244.1, read on the forward strand.
GAGTGAAGTTGACAACTTGAGGGAAAGATGGGTAAGGAGGAGGGAGCAAGGTGGAGAGGAAGGGAAATATCTAGAGAGCCTTGAGAGATATACAAGTGAGAGACCTACAACCTAGGGAGAGAGAGGTGAGAGAGATAGGGGAGAGATGGGGGTGAGGCAGATAGGGGAGGAGAGGGGTGGATAAGGGTTAAGGGTTTAAGGGTCAAGGGTTTAGGGTTTAAGGGTTGAGGGTTTAAGGGTTGAGGTATTAAGGGTCTAAGGGTTGAGGGATTAGGGTTTAAGGTATAGTGTTGAGGGTTGAACCCTAATCCCTCAACCCTCGACACAATACCTTAAAACCCTAATCCCTCAACCTTGTGGTTTAAGGTATAGTGTCGAGGGTTGAGGGATTAGGGTTCAACCCTCGACACTATACCTTAAACCCTAATCCCTTAACCCTAATCCCTTAACCCTTAGACCCTTAATACCTCAACCCTTAAACCCTCAACCCTTAAACCCTAAACCCTTGACCCTTAAACCCTCAACCCTTATCCACCCCTCTCCTCCCCTATCTATCTCACTCCCATCTCTCCCCTATCTCTCTCACCCCTCTCTCCCTAGGTTGTAGGTCTCTTACTTGTATATCTCTCACGGCTCTCTAGATATTTCCCTTTCTCTCTACCTCTCTCCCTCCTTCTTACCCATCTTTCCCTCAAGTTGTCAACTTCACTCTCTCATTTTATTCTATCTTTCCCCTCACCTCTCTATCTCTCACTTCTATCTCCCCCTCACCTCTACCTCTCCCCTCTCTAAGTTTTTCAGTCACTCCTTGTCTACCTCTCCATCCATCCTTAGCCATCTAGGTCTTTCATTTAACCTTAAACCCTAAACCCTATCCCTAAATCCTCAACCCTTAAAAATTAAATCCTAAACCCTATCCCTAAACCCTCAACCCTCAACACTATAACTTAAACCCTAAACCCTATCCCTAAAGCCTCAACCCTCAACCCTTGAACCTTAAACCCTAAACCCTCTACCCTCGACACTATACCTTAAACCCTAATCCCTTAACCCTCATCCCTAAATCCTCAACCCTCATCCCTTAAACCTTCAACCCTAAACCCTCTACCCTCGATAGTATGTCTTAAACCCTGATCCTTCAACCATTAAACCCTTGACCCTTAAACATTGGGCAAACTTTTGCAGAAAAGAAAAAAATACAAAGAAAATAATAATGCACTCGCGTTATGGATTTTTAAAAAGTTTTAAGAATTTGGCCACTTTTTGGCCCCCCATCTTTTTGCAACCGCCCTGTCTTTCCATTATATGGTTGAAATGCAAGTGTCCCTTGGAAGGGGTAGATATAGTGGTGTGATGGGATTGTCCTTGACTATAGGACTGAGATAGGTTCTCCAATGACTATCCTAGATCATTGCTATAGGTTATTTTGGGTAAATAATAGGATAGTGTTATGACTAAGATAACAATTAATTGTCCATTAACATGCTCATGAAAACCATTAATGATAGTCTCTTGATTGTTAATTTTCTTCTCTTCTTAGTTTAGGATGATTGCCCTCTCTTATTGTGAACAACACAACTATATCCTTATTGTGGTAGTCATATGGTCCTTTTCTTCTAGTAACAACTCCTTTGGATGGTCATGCATAATAGTCCCTAGCAAGGACAAGAGATTAGATTTGCAAGATGTGATAATCTTTCTAGGTCATATAACTATTGAGGCAATGTTAAGATTTAGATGATGGTGCAATGAACTTTGTTAGGACCTTGATGACTACCTTATCATATTATGACTATCTTCTTTGTTCCCTGTCCTAATGATAATCCTATTAGATGATTTGGATCTTGACATTCGTTAAGTGATCCTAATTGACCTTAGATAACAACCCTCTAGATTATTAAGTGACATGAGTTCTAGTTGTTTTCCTAGCGTAACTTTGAAATTCTTAGTGGTTGTTATGACAATCCTTAAACTTGATATAATTCTATCAAGTGACATGAGTTAACTTTGTTTTCCTAGGGTAACTTTGACATTCTTAGTGGTTGGTATGACAATCCTTAAAACTTGATAAGATTATATTACACCTTATAAGTCATATGAATGAGGACATTCTCATAGCTCCCTAACTCTTTGACCCATAGGACCAACCTATGACAATTATCTAAATTGTATATTCTTAGACAAGTGTCCATCGAATTTAATATATAGAATGTGTTTGTATAGTCTAAGCCCTCATGAAAAGCATTTTACAAATAGTTTTAGGACTATGTGACTCATTAGAAACATTGAAAGCCATGAAAACTAATAACTTGCCTATAGTGTATAAGTAGTTCTTGAGGTTTATATAGACAATTTCAAATAATTTTGAAATATCATTGCTAAAGGTTTATTGTTAAGCTTATATAAAAGAAACCCTAGAAGTTCTATAAAACCCTAGTTTATCAATTAGGGTTTAGTTTATGAATTAGTGTTTATGTTTTAGTGTTTATGAATGGGTTTAGTGTTTGTGAATTAGGGTTTACAGTTTATGAATTAGGGTTTAGTGTTTTTGGTTTAAGATTTAGGGTTTAGTTTTTTTGTTTAGGGTTTATGGTTTATGAATTATGGTTTATTGTTTTCAGTTTAGGGTTTAACATTTACCATTTAAAAGTGTGAAAAACAAATAAATTTCTATCTACAGTGCAACTATGGTTTCAAATGAAAGAACAATAAAAAATAACAAAAACAAAACAAAAAACAATGAAAAACTATAGAAAATGACAACTCACCTACCTAGGACAGTTGATAGCTTATCTGGAGGAGGCAAGGATGTTTTGGAGGTGGGCGGTGGGGTTAGCCGACATGGGTATAGGTTCTGTGGTGTCTTCCTTCCTACTTTTTTGCATCTTGTGGTTGTTAAAATGATTTTGCAAGCCTATTTTTTAAAAAATATATAATTTTCAAAAATGGGTACCCATTCCATTTACGAGTGCCCATTCCATAATAGGTGCATGTTTGGCTTTGGGTGCCCGATCCTAAATGGGAGCCTGTTTCTTAATGGGCTCCCATTTAGGCTTGGGCTCCTGTTCCTAAACGAGCACCCATTATTTTCAAAATGGGTACCTATTCCAAGTGGCATTTTCCATCTGCATAAGACTTCCACGTAATCTATACTCATCTTCTTGAACTTACCCATGAAGTGCAAGGCATGGGGAAGTGGGATTCCTTTTGACTAGGTACTCAAGTAGGGAAAATCCGAGACCCCCACCCAAAGTGAAAAACCAACACAAATGACCTTGAAACTAGAATGTTTTTAGATAATTTGAAACTTTGGCACATGATAAAGGTATGAGGGGATGCAAAGCACAACACCAAGTACAAATAGACCAAGGGGGCCAATAAATGAAGTCATTGATTGAATAGCAATGATGGCAAAAGTAAGGCCAAGATAACAAAGAGGTACAAGACTTAGATAATTTTGGACTATTAGATTGGGTCCCAACATAGGCTCTAATTGGGGATATGTGCCTCTTGAAAGTACAACAACAATTTAGATAGGATGCTTGAGAGGTAGACCAAAATGTCAAAGGTGACAACAGAACCAACACAAAACTAACCACAAAAAAGAGCAAAAGGAATGACCTAGGATAAACACACTTCACTATGACCAACAAGGATTATAGTTACACAAAGATAACACACAAGAATGAAAATAATATGTACAACATCAAAATATCTCATCATTAAATAGAAATAATGCTTAAGATGTTGTCCATTACATAATATCCACTCTAATTAACTTGAATTTAAAATAGTATTAATCTATTAAAATAGTGCAGAAAAAGGGAAGAATTAAAATTTTCCAATAAATAATACAACTCATATAAAATACTTTCATCAATATATTCAAATATGATTTAGTACATCAACTAATCAAATAGCTTAATAAAAAGGACTATGCCTTTACAATATCTAGTCATATAGGCTCATACAAAAGAACATCACACCATACAATGCCTGTAATACCATACCATATCTTTGACACTGAATCTGATGGAGAGAGAGCATCATCAAGGTGATTTACTACCCAACCACAAGGCTCACACCTCCCCAATCTTTCTCCTGAATGGAGAAGCCTGACCCTTCGCGAGGGGTCTAGCAAATTGAAGCTAACATGCATTAAGGAATCTAATGCAGCATGATCTATCTATCATCTCTATAGCATGTGTAAAATGTATATACATCCTCTTAAGAGTTTTCTAACAGATGCCACAAATGGAGGCATAGAATTGTAGGTAGAATATCTTTCTAAAAAGAATAATCTTATGCTTTGCAAAAGAGCTAATGCATTGATTCAGAATTCATAGAACATACTAGTTGATGTGAGAATTGGTGATGAATAAACCCTAACTTGACCAACGTCCTCCATGCTTTAATTTCTTGATGTCACTAGTAAAATCTGATAAAAGATATAAAATACTCATTGTGTCAATCTAGAAGAGTGATGTATTTGTATCTCGGTCCCCTTTCCCTTTTTTTATCAAATTCCTATTTAAAAGATATCCATTCAAAAATAAAATAGCAAAGATATTAAATGCCCACTATCTTTCCTTCCACTCAAATGAAAGAGGAAAAAGAATTAAAAATCAATAACTCCTCTCACTTCAAACTCCAAAATTAGCCTCCTTAATTAAGAAAAATGACAACGAAATAAAGATTTTCCAAGATTCCTTCATCGCCACTTCTTCCTCACGAAAAAATAGAATTTGAGCATTAAATGAATCTTTTTTTGTAAATATATTCAAATATCTAAAATAATTAATTTGAAACAATGCAATTGATATTTATTCTAAATACAATTTAGTCTACATGAAACTATGTGGTGTGTATGGATTTGCTTTAGTACAATTCACCTTTAGTCAGCTAGATGCCCTCTGCCTTGATGATACTCTCTCTATTGGGAGAGAGAAAGAGAGTGTTCATGCTGCACACACACTTAAGTCAAAATTAGTCAACGGTTGATCTAAATAATAATATTTAAATTCATAATTAATTATTAAAAATAAGGGTTGTGACATCCATGAACTAGCTCCATGAGATCTCCATCCAAACTCCTTAGATAGTATGTGATTTGATTGTATTTATCTATAAATTCTTATGACTCAAGCCACAAGGGATCAAACTTCCCATGTTTTCCTCTATCCTCTAATCTAGCATTCTACATGAGGACTATGTCTCCTTCATGAAAACACCTTTGAGTGGCTTTCTTGTCAAAACAATATTTCATCCTCTACTACTATGATAGAATTTTGTCATGTGCAACTCTTTTGGTTTCATCTACTTTGTCCACTCATGCACTAATATATTACATCATTTTCATTTCCTTCATCTACATGCAAAAGTTTATATATCAGTAACTCAAGAACCTCGTTATCCATTTTAGATCATGTTCCCTATTTGAAATTGTTGGTTTGGCATGGGGTGATTTCACTAGTAATATAGACAATTTGGGGATAACTTAGGAAATTTGGAAATTGTCTATGTTATTTTAGATTGGTAAAGTGGGTAATTTAGAGCCAAGAGGGGCAATTTAGAGATAGTGGACACTTCTAACCCCTTTTTAAAAGAGTTTTCTATAGGAGAGTTATCTATTGGTGTCTACTGTCATGTCCCCTTCCCCTATGGCTGACTCCTTTCCTTAAGTAGCGCCATACTACATAAGACAAGAATATTAAAGTATATTATGATGCTCTATGTTTCATAATAAGGAGGAGTCATTAATATATGATTTGTAAATGAGAGAGCAACAATTGTATATGGTGTGATAAAAGATATATATAACATTGAAGGAGGAATGATTAAGACATTAAGTAACAAGGGAATCACAATGATTATCATACGAAACAAATGTGATATAGAGCAACAATTAACATATGATAAGCAACAATTACAAGCAGCAATTGTTAATCATAATACAACGATCATCATTAATAGAACAACGATTATTATTGAAGTCAAAGATTATAAGACAATGATCATTAAAAAGACAACGTCCCATATATAAGATAATGTCTTATTAAAATCATGGGAAAGAAGGAGCTATTTAGTATTTCATAATATGGTGTGATTTGTTAAAAGATAAATTCAGATATAAAAGGGAGCAATCAAGTATGAAGAATAGTGATTTGTGTTAGAAGAGGTGTAATTAAATGAAAGGTCATTTCCCTTTTGTAAAAGATATATCTATTTAGCAAAAGATATTCCTTGAGAAGGTATAAGAGGCAATTCATAGGAATGTTGAAAGGGGGTATCAGATGAGATTGAGAAATATATCTACACCTAGCAGACAAGGGTAGAATACAATAGTCTTATGTTTTAATAAATATAGTGGTATGATCTATCATGATTGTTATGTATAATGATATATTTGTTGTTGTATAATCTCTATGAAATGGGATGCATTTAGTGTTTGTAGTTCTTATCCAATTTCTCATTCCATTTTGGAGTGGAGATAGTACATATAAGGAATGCAAGTAGCTACAGAGTCCATTCCAATAAGGACACCTCAAGTGGGGCTAGGAGGCTGAATGGAAGGTGTCATTTCATGCGCCTAGGTTGGATGGAATGGCTCAAGGTGCCTTGTATGATCTCCAAAGTGGTGCTCCATAATGATGATGGATTATTTGGATAGAACCTCAAAAGGGAATCCCATATGATTAAGATAATGTTCCTAACCCTAGTATGAAAGATCTATTTTATGGATTATGCTTTCAATGATTATCTAACATGATTGCATGTTCTTCAAAAAAATCTATCTTGTTCAACAATATAAATGGGTAAATGATATCACTAACTCTATTTCATTTCTTGCTTTTCTTGGAATTGTGATATTAGGGCAAAAACTAGAGAATAACCAAAAAGGGGACATTACATCTACCCTAAATGCCTATTATCTAGGTTTGAAGATGTTTGAGGTTTCTTGTTATTTATACACTCTTTTGTGTTAAAGATTGTGCCTTTGTACAAAAATGACTATTTGACTATTTTGCTAAGTGAAGTCTTCGATCTCTTGATTGTATTACCTTATGAATGAGCAATCTTAAGGTGGGTAAGTGCAGGATGATGGGGGGCCAAAAAGGGGTCTTAAGTGGCCACTTTTTTTCTGAAATCAGGAAATACTGGCCTTGGATGAGAAATTCAGCATAGTTACACTCAAAATTTGGAGATGCAACCAAAACAATGTTCGTAGTGCTCCGAGTCTACTTTCTAAACTACTATTTTGTTTTGAAAATGGCATAGATTAAGGGGTTCAAAAGAGGGAGCCACAGAAATTGGTGTTGTTTCTGTCAAAAAAACATAACATAGCATGTTTTGTGGCTCCCTCAAAAGGTCAACTTTTTTTTGGTATTTTTCAAATCGCTTCGATGAGAAATTAGCTAATAGCATGTAGTTTATGCCCGATTTTTCTAATAATTTTTTGATGAATATTTGATTTTTTACTAATTTTTAAAGTGGACACATCCTAAAAAATAGAATTTTGGCCATGCTACCCCTATAAATTTTGAAAACTAATTGAAAATCATTTTTTTATTTTTTTAATATTTTTAGAATGGAGTCTAGTTTCTAAATATGTAATTTTTTTGAAATTTGAATGAATAGTTATTTTACAATGAAAAAAAGACCAAACAGTGGTTTTTGCATAAAAACAGACACACAAACAAAAGAAATTAAAGATGAAAGGCTTAACATTGTTAAAATGTGAAAAAAATCACATCATCAAATAGCTAAGAGAAATCCTAACATTACCCATGTGTTCGATTTGTTCAACCTTGAAACACGTGCAAATCTGAGGGTTAGCACGAATGAAATTATGTGAAATTTTGAAGAATATTGAAAAACACGTCTGTGACTGTTCATAAGGCACTCCAAGCCTTTGGGTTGGAAATCCAAAGCAAATCCCAATCCCAAGGCTTGGGATTCCCAAAGCAAGAAATAACGTGCTCGCGTTATAATGCGCTCACGTTATATTTTGCCTTGCATTTTTCTTTCCCGCAAGTCTGTCTTTTGCCATGTTTGACATAACGCGAGTACATTATAACGTGCTCGCGTTATGTCCCACTCAAATTTTTTTACGTTCAAGGCTATTAATAATGAGGGTTAAGGCATAAGGGATAGAGTTGGAAGGTTTACGGATAAGGGATTAGCGTTTAAGGTATAGTATCGAGCCCGTTGAGGGTCTAGGAATAGGGATAGCGTTTAAGGTTTAGGGATGAGGGATGACAGATTACGGTTAAGGGTCGAGGGATCAAAGTTAAGGGTTGAGGGATTAGGGTTTGACATTAAGGGTTGAGGGTTGAGGTTCAAGGGTCAAGGGTTTAGGGATAGGGTTTAGAGTTGAGGGATTAGGGTTAAAGTAGAGTGTGGAGGGTGTAAGGATTAGGGATAGGGTTGGAGGGTTTAGGGATAAGGGATTAGGGTTTAAGGTATAGTATCAAGTCTGTTGAGAGTTTAGGAATAGGGATAGCATTTAGGGATTAGGGATGAGGGATTATAGTTGAGGGATGATGGATTACGGTTGAGGGTTGAGGGATTAGGGTTTAGGGATAAGGTTTAGGGTTGAGGGTTGAGGGATTACGGTTTAAGGTATAGTGTTGAGGGTTTAGGGTTTAGGGTTTAGGATTAGGGTTTAGGGTTGACGGATTAGCATTTAATGTCAAGGTTAGGGTTAGAGTGTCAAGGGTAGAGGGATTAGGGATAGGGTTTAGGGTTGAAGGTTTAAGGATTGAGGGTTGAGGCTTTAGGGATGAGGGTTTAAGGCTTAAGATATAGTGTCAAGTGTTGAGGGTGTAGGGATAGGGTTTAAGTTTTAAGGGTTAAGGGTTGAGGGATATGGATTAGGGTTTAAGGTATAGTGTTGAGGGTTGAGGGATCAGAGGGTTGAGGGATTAGGGTTTGACGTTGAGGGTTGAGGGTTGAGGTTCGAGGGTCAAGGGTTTAGGGATAGGGTTGAGGGTCAAGGAATTAGGGTTAAAGTAGAGTGTGGAGGGTATAAGGATTAGGGATAGGGTTGGAGGGTTTAGGGATAAGGGATTAGGGTTTAAGGTATAGTATCGATTCTGTTGAGGGTGTAGGAATAGGGATAGCATTTAGGGTTTAGGGATGAAGGATTAGAGTTGGGGGATGATAGATTAGGGTTGAGGGTTGAGGGATTAGGGTTTAGGGATAAGGTTTAGGGTTGAGGGCTGAGGGATTAGGGTTTAAGGTATAGTGTTGAGGGTTTAGGGATAGGGTTTAGGGTTGAGGGATTAGGATTTGATGTTAAGGGTTGAGGGTTTAGGGTTTAGGGTTAGGGTTGAGAGATGAGGGATCAGAGTTAAGGGTTGAGGGAATAGGGTTTGACATCGAGGGTTGAGAGTTGAGGTTCGAGGGTCAAGGGTTTAGGGATAGGGTTGAGGTTGAAGGGATTAGGGTTAAAGTAGAGTGTGGAGGATGTAAGGATTAGGGATAGGGTTAGAGGGTTTAGGGATAAGGGATTAGAGTTTAAGGTATAGTATCGAGTCTGTTGAGGGTTTAGGAATAGGGATAGCATTTAGGGTTTAGGGATGAGGGATTAGAGTTGAGGGATGAGGGATTAGGGTTGAGGGTTGAGGGATTAGGGTTTAGGGATAAGGTTTAGGGTTGAGGGTTGAGGGATTAGGGTTTAAGGTATAGTGTTGAGGGTTGATGGTTTAGGGATAGGGTTTAGGTTTGAGGGATTAGGGTTTAGGGTTGATGAATTAGGGTTTAATGTTGAGAGTTGAGGGTTGAGGGTTGAGGGTTGAGGTTGAGGGATAGGGTTAATGGTCAAGGGATTAGGGTTAAATAAGAGTGTCGATGGTAGAGGGATTAGGGTTTAAGTTATAGTATCGAGCCTGTTGAGGGTCTAGGAATAGGGATAGCGTTTAGCGTTTAGGAATGAGGGATTAGAGTTGAGGGATGACGGATGACAGATTAGGGTTGAGGGTTGAGGGATTAGGGTTTAGGGACAAGGTTTAGGGTTAGGGTTTAGGGATAGGGTTTAGGGTTGAGGGATTAGAGTGAAGGGTTGAGGGATTAGAATTTGGCGTTGAGGATTTAGGGTTTAGGATCAGGGTTGAAGGTCAAGGGATCAGAGTTAAGGGCTGAGGGATTAGGGTTTGATGTTGAGGGTTGAGTGTTGAGGTTCGAGGATCAAGGGTTTAGGGATAGGGTTGAGGGTCGAGGAATTAGGGTTACAGTAGAGTGTGGAGGGTATAAGGATTAGGGATAGGGTTGGAGGGTTTAGGGATAAGGGATTAGAGTTTAAGGTATAGTATCGAGTTTGTTGAGGGTTTAGGAATAGGGATAGCATTTAGGGTTTAGGGATGAGGGATTGGAGTTGAGGGATGAGGGATTAGGGTTGAGGGTTAAGGGATTAGGGTTTAGGGATAAGGTTTAGGGTTGAGGGTTGAGGGATTAGGGTTTACGGTATAGTGTTGAGGGTTGATGGTTTAGGGATAGTGTTTAGGTTTGAGGGATTAGGGTTTAGGGTTGATGAATTAGGGTTTAATGTTGAGAGTTGAGGGTTGAGGGTTGAGGGTTGAGGTTGAGGGATAGGGTTAATGGTCAAGGGATTAGGGTTAAATAAGAGTGTCGATGGTAGAGGGATTAGGGTTTAAGGTATAGTATCGAGCCTGTTGAGGGTCTAGGAATAGGGATAGCGTTTAGGGTTTAGGAATGAGGGATTAGAGTTGAGGGATGACGGATGACAGATTAGGGTTGAGGGTTGAGGGATTAGGGTTTAGGGACAAGGTTTAGGGTTAGGGTTTAGGGACAGGGTTTAGGGTTGAGGGTTTAGAGTGAAGGGTTGAGGGATTAGAATTTGGCGTTGACAGTTTAGGGTTTAGGATCAGGGTTGAAGGTCGAGGGATCAGAGTTAAGGGTTGAGGGATTAGGGTTTGATGTTGAGGGTTGAGGGTTGAGGTTCGATGATCAAGGGTTTAGGGATAGGGTTGAGGGTCGAGGAATTAGGGTTACAGTAGAGTGTGGAGGGTATAAGGATTAGGGATAGGGTTGGAGGGTTTAGGGATAAGGGATTAGAGTTTAAGGTATAGTATCGAGTCTGTTGAGGGTTTAGGAATAGGGATAGCATTTAGGGTTTAGGGATGAGGGATTGGAGTTGAGGGATGAGGGATTAGGGTTGAGGGTTGAGGGATTAGGGTTTAGGGATAAGGTTTAGGGTTGAGGGTTGAGGGATTAGGGTTTAAGGTATAGTGTTGAGGGTTGATGGTTTAGGGATAGGGTTTAGGTTTGAGGGATTAGGGTTTAGGGTTGATGAATTAGGTTTAATGTTGAGAGTTGAGGGTTGAGGGTTGAGGGTTGAGGTTGAGGGATAGGGTTAATGGTCAAGGGATTAGGGTTAAATAAGAGTGTCGATGGTAGAGGGATTAGGGTTTAAGGTATAGTATCAAGCCTGTTGAGGTTCTAGGAATAGGGATAGCATTTAGGGTTTAGGAATGAGGGATTAGAGTTGAGGGATGACGGATGACAGATTAGGGTTGAGGGTTGAGGGATTAGGGTTTAGGGACAAGGTTTAGGGTTAGGGTTTAGGGATTAGGGTTTAAGGTATAGTGTTGAGGGTTTAGGGATAGGGTTTAGGGTTGAGGGATTAGAATTTGGCGTTGAGGGTTTAGGGTTTAGGATCACAGTTGAAGGTCGAGGGATCAGAGTTAAGGGTTGAGGGATCAGGGTTTGATGTTGAGGGTTGAGGGTTGAGGTTTGAGGGTCAAGGGTTTAGGGATAGGGTTGAGGGTTGAGGAATTAGGGTTAAAGTAGAGTGTGGAGGGTATAAGGATTAGGGATAGGGTTGGAGGGTTTAGGGATAAGGGATTAGAGTTTAAGGTATAGTATCGAGTCTGTTGAGGGTTTAGGAATAGGGATAGCATTTAGGTTTTAGGGATGAGGGATTAGAGTTGAGGGATGAGGGATTAGGGTTGAGGGTTGAGGGATTAGGGTTTAGGGATAAGGTTTAGGGTTGAGGGTTGAGGGATTAGGGTTTAAGGTATAGTGTTGAGGGTTGATGGTTTAGGGATAGGGTTTAGGTTTGAGGGATTAGGGTTTAGGGTTGATGAATTAGGGTTTAATGTTGAGAGTTGAGGGTCGAGGTTTGAGGGTTGAGGTTGAGGGATAGGGTTAATGGTCAAGGGATTAGGGTTAAGTAAGAGTGTCGATGGTAGAGGGATTAGGGTTTAAGGTATAGTATCAAGCCTGTTGAGGTTCTAGGAATAGGGATAGCATTTAGGGTTTAGGAATGAGGGATTAGAGTTGAGGGATGACGAATGACAGATTAGGGTTGAGGGTTGAGGGATTAGGGTTTAGGGACAAGGTTTAGGGTTAGGGTTGAGGGATGAGGGTTTAAGGTATAGTGTTGAGGGTTTAGGGATAGGGTTTAGGGTTGAGGGATTAGAGTGAAGAGTTGAGGGATTAGAATTTGGTGTTGAGGGTTTAGGGTTTAGGATCAGGGTTGAAGGTCGAGGGATTAGAGTTAAGGGTTGAGGGATTAGGGTTTGATGTTGAGGGTTGAGGGTTGAGGTTCGAGGGTCAAGGGTTTAAGGATAGGGTTGAGGGTCGAGGAATTAGGGTTAAAGTAGAGTGTGGAGGGTATAAGGATCAGGGATAGGGTTGGAGGGTTTAGGGATAAGGGATTAGAGTTTAAGGTATAGTATCAAGTCTATTGAGGGTTTAGGAATAGGGATAGCATTTAGGGTTTAGGGATGAGGGATTAGAGTTGAGGGATGAGGGATTAGGGTTGAGGGTTGAGGGATTAGGGTTTAGGGATAAGGTTTAGGGTTGAGGGTTGAGGGATAAGGGTTTAAGGTATAGTGTTGAGGGTTGATGGTTTAGGGATAGGGTTTAGGTTTGAGGCATTAGGGTTTAGGGTTGATGAATTAGGGTTTAATGTTGAGATTTGAGGGTTGAGGCTTGAGGGTTGAGGTTGAGGGATAGGGTTAATGGTCAAGGGATTAGGGTTAAATAAGAGTGTCGATGGTAGAGGGATTAGGGTTTAAGGTATAGTATCGAGCATGTTGAGGGTCTAGGAATAGGGATAGCGTTTAGGGTTTAAGAATGAGGGATTAGAGTTGAGGGATGACGGATGATAGATTAGGGTTGAGGGTTGAGGGATTAGGGTTTAGGGACAAGGTTTAGGGTTAGGGTTTAGGGATAGGGTTTAGGGTTGAGGGATTAGAGTGAAGGGTTGAGGGATTAGAATTTGGCGTTGAGGGTTTAGGGTTTAGGATCAGGGTTGAAGGTCGAGGGATCAGAGGTAAGGGTTGAGGGATTAGGGTTTGATGTTGAGGGTTGAGGGTTGAGGTTCGAGGGTCAAGGGTTTAGGGATAGGGTTGAGGGTCGAGGAATTAGGGTTACAGTAGAGTGTGGAGGGTATAAGGATTAGGGATAGGGTTGGAGGGTTTAGGGATAAGGGATTAGAGTTTAAGTTATAGTATCGAGTCTGTTGAGGGTTTAGGAATAGGGATAGCATTTAGGGTTTAGGGATGAGGGATTAGGGTTGAGGGTTGAGGGATTAGGGTTTAGGGATAAGGTTTAGGGTTGAGGGTTGAGGGATTAGGGTTTAAGGTATAGTGTTGAGGGTTGATGGCTTAGGGATAGGGATTAGGTTTGAGGGATTAGGGTTTAGGGTTGATGAATTAGGGTTTAATGTTGAGAGTTGAGGGTTGAGGGTTGAGGGTTGAGGTTGAGGGATAGGGTTAGTGGTCAAGGGATTAGGGTTAAATAAGAGTGTCGATGGTAGAGGGATTAGGGATTAAGGTATAGTATCGAGCCTGTTGAGGGTCTAGGAATAGGGATAGCATTTAGGGTTTAGGAATGAGGGATTAGAGTTGAGGGATGATGGATGACAGATTAGGGTTGAGGGTTGAGGGATTAGGGTTTGATGTTGAGGGTTGAGGGTTTAGGGTTAGGGTTGAGAGATGAGGGATCAGAGTTAAGGGTTGAGGGATTAGGGTTTGACGTCGAGGCCTGAGGTTCGAGGGTCAAGGGTTTAGGGATAGGTTTGAGGTTGAAGGATTAGGGTTTAAGGTATAGTGTTGAGGGTTGATGGATCAGAGTTAAGGGTTGAGGGTTGTAAGGATTAGGGATAGGGTTGGAGGGTTGACGGATTAGGATTTGACGTTGAGGGATTAGGATTTGACGTTGAGGGTTGAGGGATTAGGATTTGACATTGAGGGTTGAGGGTTTAGGGATAGGGTTGAGGGATTAAGATTTGACATTGAGGGTTGAGGGTCAAGGGATCAGAGTTGAGGGTTTAGGGATTAGGGATCTATAGCAGGACAAAACGCGAGCGCGTTATAGCACACTCGCGTTTTGTATTTCTACTGAAACGGTAAAAAAGTGGTTAGCCCCATGATCCAGGCCCACATGCTCTATTTTCGTACTGATTCTGCGTGTGCTCCGACAAAAAAGAAGTGCTTTCATGCTATTGGGAAGTTCACATGCACATTTGACACATTGTACCACCTTTGCATGATCTTTCCACCACCTTTTCGGCTTTGCCAACTTGAGAAGGAGGAAATAACATAGTTTTTAAACCAAGTTTGATATATATCTATTCAAGTTTCAATTTTTGTAGTATTGCAATGTTAATTGTGATTCAATTTTAAGAATTTAACATTGAAAAGGAAGCAAGTGGTGAAAAACTCAAATTGTTGAGGAGTTTGATGCAAGAAGATAAAAACACTACATAATTGGGTACTCTCTCCATTCAAATCTTTATTTTTTAAGTATGTCAAGTCTTTACATGCATGTTCTTTACATTTTCCTTATTTCGGATTGAATTACTTTATCATGCTTTATCATACATGTTTAAAATAGACACATTCCCAATCAAGAAAGCAACCTACAATCTCACATGATGCCATGTATATTTTCTACACTTGGGCTCTTTAATAATTATGTGTAATAAACAAACCTTAGTTCATACCATGATGTCAAACTATAGAAGAATAAATCCTTACAACATAAAAAAAATACAATCCCACTATTATCATGTATTCATTTCTTAGGAACTAATATTGGTCTCTTTATCATGCTACAGACAAATTCTCCGTCATGCCGAGGAAATGATCAAGAATTAAACCAACACAGGAAGAGATAGAAGCTAAGAATGCAAAGAAAGCAATGGCTATGAGGGAACTTCGTGAGAAGAGGAAATTGGACACGATAAATGAAGACATACCAATTGAAGAGGAACCACAACCATCACAAAGAGATATGGTATTGGCGGCACAAAGAGAACGAATGCAAAAACTTCGTGGTACGAGAGATTTGAATACCATAGTTGGAGACACATCCTTTACCGCAAGTCAACATGTAGGGACACCATCTACCACATCTCAAGTTGAGAGTACATCATCACTCACATGTGATGAAGGAGGTACGCCATCGTTCCCACCTCAACCTCAAGGTATGTCATCTATTCCATCTTCGATCGAAGGTATGCCATCTAACCCATCTCATTTAAATATTGATGAAATTCCTAATGTTGAGATGAATTTACCTAACTTGACACCACCTAGAATTTTGCATAGAAAGCCAAAGTATTTGATTGATATTGATGAGAATATTTTGCAGCCAATGGAAGGTAAGATTCCAAAATGCACTTGTAGAAGATATGCTAATATGATTTGGAGATTGTTCTTTAAAAAGTTAAATGAGACTGCAAGATGTCAACTATTTGTTGAAATGATGCGAAGTATAAAGTATAGGTCTATCATGAAGATTCTTGGGTTGAGAACATCAGAGGCTTCAAGTGAAAAATCTATTGTTAAGAATCTAATGAGTGTGTATGAGAGTGTGGGTAACACCTCACGCACAAAAGATAGTAATGCAACATGGTGTGTGATTACATCGACTATAGTAAGTAGTCAAACGAGGAAAACTTGTCTCATTAGAAAGACAAGTCAAGAATTGAGAATTAATAGGAAAACTTTATCAAGAGCCGTTGGAAGATGCCAAAGAATTGAGGACACTAATGCCAATGAATTATGGGCGTTCTCGGGGAGACTACCACGAAAAGATAAACCAATTGTTGAAGCATTGAGATCACTAATTGAAGACTTTTGGAAGAATTACACAAGGGTATCTCCGAATCAAAGGGATGTGGTAAGAAGGAGAATTGGTAGTCAGAACCGTGAGCCACATCTAAAGCATTTTTTGGATGAGACTCAAACACAGTTTTATGGTAAATTTCTAGAGAAGTATCCTCAAATTAAAATTTGTCAAAGATATTTTGAAATGCTAAAACCTTTCTATGTTAAGATAAATCACACATGCACTACTTGTTGTTGTAGATTACATATTGAATTTTCTAACCATTTTGATGCTTATAGGTCTATATGTTTAGATATGCATACTAACAATGATTTGCAGGGTTGTGCCATATGTGCCCCACCAACATCTTCAAGAGACTTTATATCAAGAATTTTATGTGAAAGAGAGGAAGGTCAAATATTCTACAAGAAATTATGCTTGGATGGCACATGTCATCGTTGCGGTGGCTTGCAACATTTTCCAATATGTGAACATATGGAAATAACACATGCGGTTGGAAATGAACTAGTAGAGTTTGGCAAGTATAAAATAGTGGCATACAATACAAAAGATGGTAAAGAAGCAAAGAGGTGTGAATTAGTTATTGAAAAGATTCCAGTGTATCAGTTTATGCCTATATTTCATGATAGCATAGTGTATGAATATGCAAGACATGCCCATAGAGCTCGATGGTTGGACTTGCAATTCAAGTTATGCAAGGACACATTTCTGGTTGGTAGCATTGTTTCAGTCATCGACTTTGCAGAGAACTACAGTCTACAGCCACAGCGTGAGGTGTAATCACAATATTACAACTCCATACAGGTTTCTATATTTGTGCACATCGCATTCATTCATGCGAATGATAGTACAGAGGATGACAGAAAGATCATAAGGGAGTATAATTTCTATATTAGTGATGATCGCACGCATTCTACAGAGTTCGTGCAAGGTTGCTTTTAGGTATTCTACAATGATTTGGGTAGAAGGGGCATATCGTTCAGTCAGCATATCATATGGCCGGATAATTGTGCATCACAATTCAAGAACTCACGGAATTTCTATTGGCTGAGTAGGAGGCATAATTTTACAGGTATTCAACATATGTGGAACTTTTGTGAGGCCGGGCATGGAAAGGGGGAGCATGATGGTGCAGGAGCATGTATCAAAAGAGCCATAGCACGAGAAGAGTTAAAGTATAAAGACAATGCAAAGTTGACAGATGTAAAATTGATTGTCGAGTGGTGTAATGCTTCCATGGGTCCAGGTAATGAAGGTAAGTCTTTAGTTCGTAGATTTTTTTGGTTGATAGATGATACTAACATTGCACCATATGAGGATTGTTGTACACTGACATGATCAAATGAGATGCACTCTTTCAGAAACTCAATTGCAAGTTCATGGAGTATCCATACACGAAAGATGTCATGCTTTTGTTCTTCCTATACAATTCAAGTCTGGGATGAGTGCGAGTCAAAGGAGTGGGTTGACGAATGGCAGTTAAGTTATCTTAGCCCACTTGACACGTATTGACCCCCAACAGCACTAGAACTAACACAGATGGAATCGTCAGTTGACTTTGACCACATATCAGATTTAGTTCAACCAGGTAATATAGGGCACGTATATGCATCTAATTTCATCTAGTTCAACCAGGTAATGTCATCTTACTTTGTAGTGTTTTTGTAATGTTGACTAATTTCATCTAATTTGCTACACATATCAATTTAGGACACGTATATGCAGTTATTGCAGATGAAGATAATGAAGAGGGAACAGATTATTACTTATGTCATTGTGTTGAGGCCAAAAAGAAATTGGAGGCCCCTATTACAGATGGAGAAAACATCGAATACCCTACAGGATCAGTGGTTATTACTGGAACATGGCTTAGAAGGTACCCACATAAGAGTGTTAATATTTGGCTATTTCAAAACTTTGACATGCATCGAAAGATTCTTCATTACTCGAACCTTGTCGTGGCATCCAATGTTCATTTGATAAAGTATCGGGGTAGACCTTTGAACAAAATATTGTGGAAGGTGCGTGAGTCTGACCATGAAGCAATACTTGACACAATAAAGAGTAGAGCAGATCTAGATGGTTTATTGGATTAATTTGTAAGTATTCACATTGATTTTGTAAAGTTATGTTACATTGAGTTGTAAGTATGCACATTAATTTGTAAGGTTTGTCTTTTTTTATTTCCTCCTGCATTTTTACACATATGTACACATTTTTACATCATCATGTTATGCATTTTTAGTGTCCTGCTCCTGATGTGACCAAACTCATAACTCACCCTACTAGACACCACTTGATGATCTCTCCAACACTCTAGATCCAGGGCGCCCAATCATGATGATGACCTATATACCATTCTCCCAAGGCGCTCATAATGAATGAAAAGAAGACCAAGGGCGCCCAAGCTTAATAGACTTATTTCTTTCAATTTTGATGATCCAAACTCTTGCAATATGACATCCACTTTCATGCCTTTAGATCTTCCTTCACATATAGGGCGCCAAATCAATGCATTAAAGTCTCTTGATATTAGGCACTCATGATGATGAAACTTAGAGCTTTTTCCTTTCCTATGCGCTCATCTAAGATGTTTAAATGATAAGGAGTGCCTCGACCTCTATAATCAAGGTGATTTTAAGTCACTTTGAGTCATTTGGGGTCAGTTTGAGTCTTTGAGTCATGTTGCAAAAAAATGTCAATGTTGTCAAGTTGCACAAAACAACTTTTGCATTTTTGGTGTCCTGCTCGTGATATGACCAAACTGACTGTTCCAACGCATCTGAATGGGTACATTTACGCTAGGCATGGTCCTATTTTTCACCCAAACATGTCGAAATAGTCTGAGCTACATTGTACCAACGATATCCCTGAAGAGTCCAAAGTGCAAAAAGGCTACAATCTTTGATGAGATGTTACTCAAAAACTGTCACTTAGAAACATTCCATCTAAGGCAACGTGATCACGTAGAGTGCCTCTACAATAACCTCTCTTAGTTTTTTATAGCTCTGAGGCATTTGCCCATGGTGAAAGATTTTCTGCTGCCCCAAAAATCGTCAGAAGGAGGTAGTGTAAAGTTGCAAAGGGGTGTAACTTTTGTCCTGCTCCTGATGCGACCAAACTAACTGTTCAAACGCATCCGAATGGGTACATTTATGCTAGGCATGGTCTTATTTCTCACCCAAACATGTTGAAACAGTCGGAGCTACATTGTACCGACGATATCCCTGAAGAGTCCAAAGTGTAAAAAGGCTGCAATCTTTGACGAGATGTTACTCAAAAATCATGTCACTTAGAAACATTCTGTCTGAGGCAACGTGATCACGTAGAGTGCCTCTACAATAACCTCTCTTGGTTTTTTATAGCTCTGAGGCATTTGCCCATGGTGAAAGGTTTTCTGCTGCCCCAAAAATCGTCAGAAGGAGGCAGTGTAAAGTTGCAAAGGAGTGTAACTTTTGTCCTGCTCCTGATGCGACCAAACTGACTATTCCAACACGTTTGAATGGGTACATTTATGCTAGGCATGGTCCTATTTCTCACCCAAACATGTCGAAACAGTCAGAGCTACATTGTACCGACGATATCCCTGAAGAGTCCAAAGTGCAAAAAGGCTACAATCTTTGACGAGATGTTACTCAAAAACTGTGTCACTTAGAAACATTCTGTCTAAGGCAACGTGATCATGTAGAGTGCCTCTACAATAACCTCTCTTGGTTTTTTATAGCTCTGAGGCATTTGCCTGTGGTGAAAGGTTTTCTGCTGCCCCAAAAATCATCAGAAGGAGGCAGTGTAAAGTTGCAAAGGGGTGTAACTTTTGTCCTTCTCCTGATGCGACCAAACTGACTATTCTAACGCGTCTGAATGGGTACATTTATGCTAGGCATGGTCCTATTTCTCACCCAAACATGTCGAAACAGTCGGAGCTACATTGTACCGACGATATCCCTGAAGAGTCCAAAGTGCAAAAAGGTAGCAATTTTTGACGAGATGTTACTCAAAAATCGTGTCACTTAGAAACATTCCATCTAAGGTAACATGATCACGTAGAGTGCCTCTACAATAACCTCTCTTGGTTTTTTATAGCTCTGAGGCATTTGCCCATGGTGAAAGGTTTTCTGCTGCCCCAAAAATCGTCAGAAGGAGGCAGTGTAAAGTTGCAAAGGGGTGTAACTTTCGTCCTGCTCCTGATGCGACCAAACTGACTATTCCAACACGTCTGAATGGGTACATTTATGCTAGGCATGGTCCTATTTCTCACCCAAACATGTTGAAACAGTCGGAGCTACATTATACCGTTGATATCCCTGAAGAGTCCAAAGTGCAAAAAGGCAGCAATCTTTGACGAGATGTTACTCGAAAATTGTGTCACTTA
Organism: Cunninghamia lanceolata; assembly: GCA_027924645.1. Classification (NCBI taxonomy): domain Eukaryota; kingdom Viridiplantae; phylum Streptophyta; class Pinopsida; order Cupressales; family Cupressaceae; genus Cunninghamia; species Cunninghamia lanceolata. The sequence goes on from BSBN01000244.1 coordinate 2,957,032, forward strand.
GAAACATTCTATCTGAGGCAACATGATCATGTAGAGTACCTCTACAATAACCTCTCTTGATTTTTTATAGCTCTGAGGCATTTGCCCGTGGTGAAAGGTTTTCTGCTGCCCCAAAAATTGTCAGAAGGAGGCAGTGTAAAGTTGCAAAGGGGTGTAACTTTTGTCCTGCTCCTGATGTGACCAAACTAACTGTTCCAACACATCCGAATGGGTACATTTATGCTAGGCATGGTCCTATTTTTTACCCAAACATATCGAAACAGTCGGAGCTACATTGTACTGACGATATCCCTGAAGAGTCCAAAGTGCAAAAAGGCAACAATCTTTGACGAGATGTTACTCAAAAAATGTGTCACTTAAAAACATTCCATCTGAGGCAACGTGATCATGTAGAGTGCCTCTACAATAACCTCTCTCAATTTTTTATAGCTCTGAGGCATTTGCTCGTGGTGAAAGGTTTTCTGCTGGCCCAAAAATCGTCAGAAGGAGGCAGTGTAAAGTTACAAAGGGGTGTAACTTTCGTCCTGCTCCTAATGTGACCAAACTGACTATTCCAATGCGTCTGAATGGGTACATTTATGCTAGGCATGGTCTTATTTCTCACCCAAACATGTCGAAACAGTCGGAGCTACATTGTACTGACGATATCCCTGAAGAGTCCAAAGTGTAAAAAGGCAGCAATCTTTGATGAGATGTTACTTAAAAACTGTGTCACTTAAAAACATTCTGTCTAAGGCAACGGGATCACGTAGAGTGCCTCTACAATAACCTCTCTCAATTTTTTATAGCTCTGAGGCATTTGCCCGTGGTGAAAAGTTTTCTGCTGCCCCAAAAATCGTCAGAAGGAGGCAATGTATTAAGTCAGGATGAAAGCCTATTCACTCTAGGCGCCTATTTTTGACCAAATCACACATGCGCCTTAAACAACTCTGTCTTCAAAGCACTTTTCTCTAATCTCTATAACTCTCCAAATCCACTAAGGCGCAAATTTTACCTCTTGGGCTCAAGATATAGGTTCTTCATCCAAGGCGCCAGAATGGTCCAAAGGCACATTTCACCTCTAACCTCACCTCTGACCTTACTTCGAGGCGCTAAACCTTTTGACATTTCAAATAACTTCAAGAGAACTATTTTTCCTTAAGGTGGTTCACTCCTTGCAACTGGATGTATGGTACTTGTAACTCATTTGATTGACTTTGTAATGTTTCTTCTTCTCGCAGAGTAGATAAGGATGATATAAGCTTACTTCATGAAGCAGAGTAGAAATCTCTCTTGGACGTGCTAGGTGAAAGGACTTGAACTTGAAGGACTTGAAGTTGATGAAGTGATCATTCATGATGGCCTTTGACATTACCTTCTCGGAGTGTAGATGATAACACCTTCCTTGGATAAAGTGGATAACCTCTGACCTAAACTTTGAAGCTTGATGAATCTTGAAGATTGGGTTTCCTCCTACTCCCCTTCTGGGCTCCACTCCATCAAAGGTGTATTTAGTTGTCCAAGGCGCCAACATTCACTCAGGGGCGCCCAAAGAGAAAGTTTACAACTCTAAGGTGCTAAACTCTTATGCAAAAATGGTCATCATCAAAGGTGCAAAAATGGGTCTCTGGGTGCCAATCTCTACAAGACATTCCATCTCATTGCTCTCCTCCATTACAAGCACTCACTTACCTCAATCTTGGGCGCATACCAACATCCCAACATCCAAATCACCTAGGTGCTCAAAACCTTCAAGACTCAAGGCGCATTTTATGATCAAACAAGTTATCTCCTGAACAAGGTGCTCATAGTCTCATCAGGGCGTTAATCATCATCATGAGCGCTCATATTGTTCTAGGCGCATAGTTATCTTTGGAATGCTCAAGGTGCACATACCCTTCTCTAGGCTAGTTTACACTTATTCAAGGCGCTCATTCCAAACTTACATGAACTCCTCATTACAAGACGCAAAAACTAGATGATCCTAGGGCATAAGGGCGCTCAAACTAGATCTTTGCAAAAACTCCCCAAGCATTCAAACTTTTAAGGCGCCAAAAGTGGTCTTTTCTACAACTTCTCTAGCCATATGCCTTGGGTGCTCAAACCTTCCTTGAACTCCAATTATTCAATCCAGGGTGCTCAACTACCTCCTCAAGGTGCTCTATCTCAAGTATCATTACTCTTCTTAAAGACCTAGGCGCACATTGTGGGGTATTCTACTCAACAAGACATAGGCGCTCATTATGAAGACTCCAATTATCAAGGTTCACTTCAACTTTCAAAGGCGCATTTTGGACTCCAAAGGCGTTAGGTTAAAGCCACTAGGGCGCTAGATACCAAAGGGAGCAAGGTGTTAGAACCTCTTTTAAGATGTAAGAAAATCTCCTCAAGGCACAACTAAAGGCGCTCCAAACCATACGAAGGTGCTAATATCCACTCTAGGCAGTGTATTAAGTCAGGATGAAAGCCTATTCACTCTAGGCACCTATTTTTGACCAAATCACACATGTGCCCAAATCACACATCACCCCATCAGATTGGGGACCCCCTCTTTTCTTGCTCAGGTACTTTGCACAGGAGTTGTTATGTGTCATTTTGGCCAAGGTTTTCTGGAGCAATGAAGACATTAGGAAGGGGATGATCATTTGGATAGTTTTGAATGCTTTATTTCTCCTTGTTTAAACTAGGCGCTCACTGAGGATTGGAGTAGCCTTTGCACCCTCACATCACGTTAATCAGCATTTCAGAGGCAATCATAGTATAGGAAGATTTGCGCCTTGAAGAAGAGAGTTATCTGGTGAGCGCTTAGGAGTTCTGGTGCCTAGGGGAAAGGTCTAGGTAGAGCGCCTTCAGACTTTGACAGTGAAGTGCCTTAAGGAGTTGGATGATGTTTTTGCCTAGAGTGGAGATGATGTTTTTAGCGCCTTAAGGATGATGATGGAGCGCCTTGGAGTCAGGTTAGTCTGGAGCACCTTAAGAAGGTAAAGCACTTCAAATGTAAACACAAGTGTTTTGAGCGCCCTAATGAGAAGTTGTCTTGGCACCATAAGTTGTTCAAATGAAGATATGTGCCTTGGATAGTTGCAAAGACCTAATTTAGCGCCCAAGGTTGGAAGACTCTTTGTGAGTGCCCAGTGTTTGAAAGCTCTTTGTGTTTGGTGCATTAAAATGAATTTGGCACCTAAGTAGTATTGAAACACTCAACTGAGCACCTAAAGCCCATGAGAGAAGTGATATGCGCCTTGATAGGAATATCATGGAAGATGAGTTTACTGAATGGCACCTTGAATGACTTGGTTGATTAAGTGTTTTAGCGCCTAGATATGGGATGAATCATTGAGCGCCTTTGGTTGAGATGATGTCAGCACCTTTGAGATTATAACACCTTGGAGTCAAGTTCAAAGGAGCACCTTGAGAAGGTAAAACACTTCAAATGTTTTCAAGGAATTGGAGAAGTCACTTAGTGCCTAGAAGGAATTCCAGAGCAAGACGGTTGGAGCACCTTGAGCTTCAAGTCAGATATGCGCCTAGACCTCTACCCTTTAGCAAGTTGAAGCCCTCTGAGCCTTGACAAAGTGAGAATGCCTTATAGTGAATATGCGCCTTGGGCAAGGTTGAATACAAAGTTGAGGAGTATATCATAATGAGTAAGTGCACTATAGGGTTAGATGATAAAGACTAGTGCCTTGAGTGTCTTGGTCAAAATTTTGATGTGAGAAGTCTTGCAAGATCAAACCCTGGAGTGCGCCTTAGAGAGAACCTATTGATCCTTTGCTTTGACAAGATTTGGGCACCAGAATGATCCTTAATAAATGGAATGTATCTACACCAATTTTGCGCCTTTAGGGAAGTGATGGTGTCCAGATGAGTTTTGAGTCCCTTTGAGTGTTGAGATTGTTAGAGATAGGTGCCTTGATGAATGAAATGCGCCTTGAAGACCATGTGCACCTAGAGAAGATAAGTGCCTAGTTGAGATAAAGAGGTGTTTCTGGCGCCTAGGGAAGAAGAGAGGTAAGTTCGGGGAGATAAGTGCGCCTAAGAGTTTTAGCACCCTCAATCAAATTGCACCTTTTTGCCTTGGAGAATATAAGGTGAGGATTTGAGTTGAAAGTTTGAGAAAGTAGATTGAGCGCCCTGTGTTGGAGGAATCAAGTTGGATAAGCACTTGAAGAACTTGCATTAAGTGTTTTAGTGCCTTGGTATGGTTTGGAGCGCCTTGTTGAGGAGATACCCTAATTTAATCCAAGATAGAGCGCCCTAGAATTGAATATGCGCCTTGTTGGAGGAATATATGCACCTTGTTGGAGAAAGATATGCGCCTTGAATGAGAGTTTGTGTGCCTTAACCAAGAATGATGATTGAAGTCACAATCTCATGTTTGTGCACCTAGGTCTAGAAGCAAGATTTGAGCGCCTTAGGATAGGGTTTTTTGCACCTTGTCTTGGAGAGTGAATTTGTGCCTTGGATGATGTTGAAGTGCCTTGGGATGAAATGCGCCCAAACTTATAGAGGGCCTTCAATGAGGGAGTTGAAGAGAGTGCTTAGAGGAAGGATAGCCTTAAGATCAAACTAAGTACTTAGAAACCTAAGATTAGCGCCTTATTTGAAGTTATACACCTATTCTGGCGCCAGAGAGTGAGTTTGAGTGTGAAGAAGTGAATGTCTGCGCCTTGAAGGGGATACAAAGTGAAGATGATGCACCTTGATGGGTTGATGATGGAAATTTGCATTTTGGAGCTAAATGTGCGCCTTGAATCTAAATGATATTTGAGTGCTTAGAGGTAAATAGGGGCGCCTTTCAGAATTCTTTGTGCTTTAAGGAATGGATTGTGGCGCTTTGGACTAAGGTAAGTCCTAAGCACTTCCAATGATTTTAAGGAGCGCCTTGAAGGAGATAGTACCTAGAGAAGAAAAGATGTCAAGTTTTAACACCTTGGAAGAAATTCCAGATAGTGGCGCCTTCACAGGGTTTTCCAAGTTGGCGCCTTGGTTTGGGATGATCATGCTAAGAAAGAAAATGCACCTTCAGCAAGGTCACATCAAGTCCAACATGTCAATACTCTTCATCACTAACGTCATGTTGAAATTTCAAGGCATCTATCCATTCAAGTTCTCTGAGGAATATCTTGCAAGTAACTTCAAGTTCTCTGAGGAATATCAAATGAAGAATGAGTTAGCCTATTCCTCATTCCCAGAGGCTAATTCGAAATAATGAGGGAATGAATTGGTTTTTGACTAACTTAACTTTTGTTTTTTGCAGGAACAAAGTCAGAAACTTGAAATTAGTTAAGTCTGGATGCTAAAATTGACTAAGGCAGGACTCCTAGAGTCAGGGCACACTTTCTTGCTTGCTCAATGTCAAATGTGCGCCTAACCAAGAATCATGGAGCTTTGAAGCACTTTAATCACATCAACTAGGGCGCCTAAGTGCATAGAGGTACAATGAATCTTCCGGAGAACATGGATAGACAACTAAGTCTCCAACTTGAGTCTTCTAAGTGAATTGGATGATGAAGAGAGTCTAGTCATTTTGGGCACTAGTATCAGGATGAATCATCCAAAATGGGTGCCTAGAACTAGAAGGTGCCAATGCATGAGTTCAAGGATCCTCCATTGGAGCGCCTAGCCCAGATGGCTATAGATTGAAAGTTTTAAAGCTAAGTGATGTCTCTTAGGTGAATTCCTAGCCCAGGTGCATGTGTTGGGAAAAACTCTTTGGCTCTGGCGCCTAGAATTGGGAGCTTTGTAAGATGCACCAATTGATGAAACATTTCCATTTTGTGCCTAGAATAGAACTCTCTCACATAGTTGAAATTGACTTGATAGAAGGAGATAAGTCTTAAGGACTAGTTTGGCGCCTCACTTGCCTATCTCACCTTTGAAATGCGCTTTGGTTGATGATCATCATTGATGGCGCCTAGTGAAATGAAAAGCTATTTGCATCTCCAAAGGATCAAAATTGGATTAGGAGATCATCCTTGCAGTTAAGATTGACAGAGAAGTGTTAAAGGAATCACTTCAAATGGGCGCCTAAGCTAGTTGAGGCGCATATCAATTCCACTGTAACTCCAGATTGACGCTTAGGATCCAGTCATCTCCTAAGGCGCAGTTCCATTCACCCATGACCTTGCTTGGTGTCTAAAACTTGGAAACTCCTTTGGAAAGCTCCTGTTGCGCCTAGAAGATGAGTTTGGGATATCAACTTGCAAAAGGCTTAGAAACTCTTCAAAGATGTTAGGCACAATCCCATGGCACTAGAGCTCAGTTTTGGCACCTTCAAGGAATAGCACATGAAGGAACTTGGGAGGTCAAGTGCTTGTAAAAGGGAACACCTTGGAACATCTTCCAGGGGTTGAAGTAGTAAGAAAACATCAAGTGAGTCTAGGTGCACTCCCTTGTGTGAACAGTTTAGCTCTGGCGCCTAGCCACAGAGTGAGCCAAAAGAAGTAGTTTGGACATTAGAAGATAGGCGCTCATTCTACAATGAAGCATTCCACCTTCCTAATCAACAAAGACTTGAAAGAATTGACAAAGGAAGCTAAGGTGCACCTTCTACTTGTTTCCACCTCCAGAATGCACCTAACCTTGAAAGGGGGTTCAAAGATGTTTGTTAGACCTTTTCACTCAAGGCGCTCACCTTAGGCGCACTTTCTAAGTCCTTGTCACCTCAAGGAAACACCTAGTTTGGAAGGCGCTTGCCCTGTTCTCCACTCCTTTCAATTGGTGCCTAGAACACAGAATGCATGAAAAGAGCGCCGAGACTCCAGAGGGCTCATTTGGGTGCCTAGCATTTAACACACTTTCATAATGATGATGTTTTGGCACCTACTCTTGGAAACAATCCAGAGCATCCATAAACTCTAATTAGCACCTAATGTTGACAAGGCACAACTTCAGGAGGAGGTCACCTCAACTTGGCGCCCAAGTCAGAAAAACCTATAAATCCTTCAAATATGCACCTACCTTGTGAGGTGATGAGTTGAACATTCCAAATCTTTAAATGTTGCTCAAGTAAGGAAGACATTGTAACATCAAGGCTTCAAGGCCTATCCTTGTATTTCCATTGAATGAGTTGTACTTCATGCTATTGAAAGTATTTTCCATGTAATAAGACATTGCAAGTTGATTGAATCAAGTAACAAGACAAGTACCCAACTCTAATGTTGTTTCATTCAAATAGTTATCTTGATGTATATCTTTATGTTATTGAAGTAGTTGATGAATTGTTAGCAAGTAAAAGTGTTTAAGTAAGGAAAATTTTTTGTAGAACTAGTTGGGTATCTTACACTTACACCATGCCTATCCATCAAACATCACAATGCAATCAAAATCCTAACAACATGCCCATGATCCAAGATCAAGTGCAATCATGCAAAGATATTATCAATCATAAGCCTATTAAGAATGAACTAGAGTCTTCTAGTACCATACTTTTCTATCAAACACCATCATGTAATCCATGGCCTATCAAGCCTATCAAAGAAAATGCAAACATCCTATGTAATACAATCAGACTTTAAATATTTGAAGTAGCCATCTACAAATATCCATTCAAAAGTGGATTTATAATGCAAGTATGGATGCCATCAATAAAAAAGATTTGTATTAACCAAATATCTATATACGCATACATCAATATCTGTCGATATAAGTATAACATATATACAAAATAGCCATATAGGCTTACAAGAATGCCATATAGGCATACAATATCAACTATGTACAATACAAAATATATGTCCACAAATGCCATATAGGCATACAACAGAGGAACACAATAAAAAGTCATTCCCCTCTGGCTGGTGAAGAGAATAAATCACGAGCAGCCTTTGATCTTCTAGGGGATGGAGACATGCATGTGGGTGGTCTACTACGAACCTGAGGGCTACTCCTCCTATTTAGTTCTTCCTGCACCTTTACCTGTTACAAAAAAAAGTATAGATATTAATATATAGAAATTACATGTTATAAAAAAATGAAACATTTAACAAAATAATCACTTACTGCTAACATATAATCTGTCTCCTCGCTTGCCTCAGTAGCAGGAATATGCCCTGGTGATGTCATGTCCTATAGAAACCATCCAGATAGAAATTAAACTTTAAATCAATAATCTTTTGATTTTTCAAAAATAGACAACTATAACAATGAATGTAAATTGAAATTTACTAATCTGCCTCATACCCCTGTCAATGCCATAGAGCTATGAATTGCAGAGGCCACACCCTGCTCCATTACCCTATGAACATGGGGAGGTGTATCCGCAGCCTGCATCATCTGAAAATAAAACAACATTATTCAATTACGAAAACTATAATAGTGATGCAAATCATGGCTCCTAACATACACACACATTCATCTAAACATGGAAGTACACACAATAAAACACACAAATCACGTACAAAAATTTAGTAAGTACAATTCATTCATTAAACTATTTATTTTATTACCTCCGTAAAGCTTTGAAGTCCACCACCGCTGGCAGGTGTTGCCATGAAATCTACAGTGTTAACCTATTCAACATCCAAAATCAGAAATTAGAATACCATTCATATAACGATGCTATTCACATGTAATATTTATAATTGTTTACTAGTTACATACCTCGACAGTAGATGATCTAGTGAAAAATGTAGGTGGAGAACCACTGAAAACTGCATCGACGCTATGACCCTGAAATTTCGTTAAAATCATCAATTTAAATTAGTTAATCTTGTATTTCAAAAATGAAATTTAATAAATTAAATTCAATAAACTTGCTAATATTTACCTGAGTATCAAGGCCGAAAGTCTCACTTAGGAGGGTATCTGTCATCACCATCTGCTCAGCTGCAGATGTAGCCTGTGCACCTGCGTCCTGACTGTCCATGGGGTCATAACCACAGGCTGATCCGCAAGCCTAGCAAGTATGCGGTAGGACCCTACTCCTCGCACTATCTCCCAACCCACTCTGTGTTGTAGGATCGGCATGCTCTATGATGCTCTGGGTCAAGGCACTAATCGACCTCAGTGTATCGACCTCAACACTCTCCTTCACAATGGAAGGGATAGAAACATGCTTGTGGGCTGGTCTACTGATTACTCGTCTCACTACCCGCTGTGGGTCAAGACATGCCCCTGGTCTATCCTGTGCTGAGCCCCCACCTCTACCCTGGAAGTCCCGCATATCAAAATAGTTTGGCACTTTATTGAGGACAAACTCGGAGTAGAGTTTCCTCAAAAAGTATTGCGGGACCTCATTGTTATTGCATGGAGGATGGTCAAAAACCATCCACCACCTCTGCCCGAAATTGTCCCTTATCGCTTGGTTGTTGCACCAATGGATAGGGAACCTCTTGCATGTAATGGGTGGAGGTTGATTTGTTTGTGGGTTTGTGAAAATTGAACACAAGTCTACTTTTGTAATTTGTAATTTTTTGACATCTTGGTATGACAATTTATCTGTATAGTAATCTCTAAGCTCTCTCTTTTTATCGGTCCAACTAGTTATTTGCTTGCTAATTGAATTTACATTTGATAACATAGACTCAAGAGATTCGGCAAGCGTGGACCTATGCAAGGTTGAAGTGGAAGGATCTTTCAACCTTGCAATTATATCTTCAATTTATTTTTTGTTATTTTCAATTTCCCCTATTATATTATCTTGTGTTCCAGGGGCATGTCGAGGAATGAATAGAGGAGGTTGTTGTTCTGCAGGTATTTCTTCCTCAAGATTTTGTGGATTTTGAGGAGGAGGAGGAGGTGCATTAACATTTCCTATAATTAATGAAATATACATCAAAAATCAACAAAAACCTACCTATTTAGGAAGAAATTTGAACAAGAAAACAAAGATAACTCACCCCTTTGGCGTGCTCGACGTCGCGGCGGCATTTCGGCGATGAATCAACAAGTCTTTTGTGTTGAATGGCATTTTGTAGAACGCGAGCGCGTTTTTGAAGGTTTTGAAGCCGCGGGCGGAGGAAAAACTTAGAATGAAATAAAATGACTGCATTTTTTTTTATTTATAGCACTTTATAACGCGAGCGCATTATAACGCGCTCGCATTATGCCTTAAATTTTTTTGAAAATTTTTTGGCCACTTTTTGGCCCCCCATCTTTTTGCACTTACCCAGGTTTGAATGTCATTTGCACTGCATTGTGTATGTTGGTTGTATATTTCTTGATTAGAAAGATGAGATGTTGCATTACTCTTATCCTAATCCGTTCATTTGTGAGAGAAGGGGATTATGGCCTAGTACCTGCTCACCGTTATTAGAGGCAATTCTACCCTCTCATTTGGTTTTTGTGGTGAGGTTGTCATGTGACAATGTTAATACTTCTTGTATTGCCATGCTTTGTGTATTGATGTCATGTGCTTTGAGTGTCAATACATTGTATCATGACATCTCTAGTGCATAGGTGTGCATTGTGGCACATTAGTGTCACATTTGTATCACAAAAATATTCTTGTGTTCTTTGACTATTAATGTCTTGGATGAAAGCTTGGATCTTTACATCATGTTGTCATTGTGCATTCTAGGGGTCACCCATGCTTAGGTCTACTTTTCCACCTAGCCACCGTCACAATGGACTCCTTGTCTCACAAGGTGTTGATGAGATGTTTAGTTGCTAGAGGAACTTAAGAGTAGTCAACTAGTATAGATTTTCTTACCAGACAAAGGCCAATAGTAGTAATGTCATTCACTCTAATTTAGGCTAAGATTTCACTTAGTACACATATAACATTCACATACAACACACACATCTAGACACAAATTCACTCTTTCAATCTAGGAGGATACAATTACTAATGGGACCAAGCTCTCATAACCAAGGAAGCTTCTTACTACTCACAATTTAAGGACCACCTCACCTAACTACAATATAAGTGGTCTCATCTAGCTACATCATAAATGATTTCACCCAACTAGACACCATAAGTAGCAGTGGAGCTCCACTCTCCATAATGGTTAGTTAAACCATTCCCTCTAATGCTTCTTGACTAATCATTACTTTTTATTGCATATTACTCCTTGTCACGGGCTTCCTCAATACATGCATTTAGACTATATCACAAACTTGACACATCATGACTCCAAGCCAACACACACAAGACATTACCACAACTCAAAACACCAACACACACATATCATGTCATATTCTTGAAATCATAGTTTACAAATACATACACATAGGACTAACCCATGGATGGATATAATGAACATAGGCATCACACTAATCCTAGTGGCACACTATACCTTTCCAAAATTCTCTCATCAATCCATTCCTTTGAATTTATTTTTCTTACACAATGATTTCTTACACAAATGTTCTCTCTATTTTAGTAGCCTTTCTCTTGAATTCTTTGGGTTTTTATAAAGTCTCACAGACTCTACTCCTTTAGATGTCATTGGTCAATTAGGTAGCTTCCTTAATTTCCTCTAAAATGATTGCTTTCCTTGGACTTTAGCCATGCAATTGTCTAGCCTCATTTGACTAGCCACATGCTCAGTGGTGCACTTTGGTTAAGGCCCTTGAGTTTTTCTAGACACTAGAGCATTCCTTCATTCTCTAGGTTTAATTACACTATGCATTATTCTCGATTTTCCTTTAACCATTTTTATAATGCAATCAAGTTTCATTGACTGTAATGTCTATATACAAGTTTGGCCTTTTCTTGAGCATTCCTTTCAACACTTGATATCCTTGTACAATACACCTAACATTTGACCTCTTCTTGGTTCTCTCCATAGCTTGCCTAGATGCTACCAATAGACACTAATGGAATCTTATGAGGCAACGTGAACCCCCTGTTTGACATTAGGTTGACCCATCCAATGCACTTGATGCCCACATAATCAAATCACCCATCATTACCTACTCATCTTGATTATTCCTTCAAATTATTGAAAAATAATTCATGAGTTACTAATCCTTGTTTAATTAAACAAAGGTATTCACCAAAGTTCCTCTTTTGTCAATTAGTTCCTCTAAATTGAATATGCAATTCTTGTGCAGTTAGACAAGTCAAAACATCAACTCATTCAAGGTGATCCATGTGACATCGAGTTAGATGACATTGGCTATGTTAAAACTCACAATTATGAAATTCATAATGAAAATGAATTTTAGATTCTAGGCTATAATTAAACTTCAATATTCACTACTATACATTCATGATATACATTTATAAATTTAAACATTTACCATTTCTATCGTCAATATTTATTTGATTTCAAAATGGAATAATATAATTTTCATTTCATCATACACATATTCACATAAATCTTTGCCAAGTTTATATGAATCATGTATGTTACAAAATTAGAGAACAATGAGATATTACACCAATATTGATTGCTCTAGTTACTTATAATTTCTAGAACTTACAATACAAACTTTTCAAAAAATTAACCTCTAGCAATTGACTTAACCAAACAATTTAAAATGAAAATTTGAATATTCACATTTAAAGAACAGACGTTGACATTACAAAAAAAATTAATGCCTATTAATCATAATAAACTCTATCAATCATAATAACTAGTACTTGCACCCATTGGAGGTTCAAGGGATACGCCGATAGGAAATTGAACGCAATGTATTTAAATATATTTTTTAAGTCAATATTTAAATATAGTTTTAAGTTAGTTTATAAATATTAAAATTAATGTTTTAATATTACATAATTAATTATATAGCAATTAATTAATATATGTTTTGACTACAAATTTGTATTTTGATAAGTAATGGCATCTATTTACTCAACCCTCCCAAGACTTGTGTGTCAAGTAAGGTGATCCATTTTCCGACATCCATAGACAATCCCAAAATATTTTCACAAGGCAATTCCATTGTAGAGGTGATTCATCCATGTTAACATGTGCTTAGTTTTACTGAAGACTTAATTTATAGAGTTGTAGAGTTCGAGTCATTGCAAATAAGTGGGCTTGAACAATAGCTATGGTCTTATGTTATGGAGATGGTAACCAAAGAAGTCCAAATGTACCATTTCACTTTATTTCTCATTGAGACTACAATTTGCATAGCTTAAGGGTCTAGCATCTAATTTACATAAAAAGTGGCTTAGAATTGGGTATGCCTAATAATAAGCATAGGTTTAAGAGATATAAATTAAAATGTTTATAATTTTAATTAGATTGAACTACAACGGAGATTTACCATCCAACATTCTCCTATCCAATCATATAACTATCCCAACAACAATGACTATGTCCAGAGTCTTTATATGTTGAATGAAAGACATGTATTAGCTTAAACACTAAAATTCATCCCAAAAATCTATTCGGAACAAACCTGTTTTTACCAATCTCCTCAAAAGCATGTTATTTCCATCATCCCCACAATATTTTTGGTATCCCAGCTATTCTCCTCTCCTTGAATATGACCAGAGAGTAAAAGTATTATGCCCCTTGCCCTAAAATCTAATTTATAAAAGTAATTTATGGTCTCTTCCAGCCAAATACGTAAAATTAAGCCTGGCACGTTTTTCTTATTGATTGAAAAAACACTCCAACTACCATGTAATACTTTCCAACTCTAAACAAATGTTGAACCAAGATCCCCAGATTCCCCACTCAAACTCTTATAAGATGGACTATTAACAATTGCATGCTACTTGTTTAAATTACAATGTCAATAGAATATTTTTCCTTTTTTAAGTAGTAGTCCCATATTATTAGTTTCACATGATATTATCAAAGACTACTTTTAAAGGGATTATTAATTTGATTAGACTTATTATAGATTATTAGTATTTGATTTTTTACTCTCCCAAACCTCAGCACAAAAGTGTTAAAAAGTAATTTTTACAATTTTGAAATAAATTTAATTTAAAATAATAATTAGAATAAAGAAGATCAAAGTTGGTCCACTCTCTTACTTACAGACTAATACCGGTGTAATATCTTAGAGGCTAGGGGAAGGTGAGGAGAAAAATATCCTAAGGTATAGGAGGAAGTGTTGGTTGTTTATATTTTTTGTTTTTCAACATTTTTAAGGGTAAGGAACTTGATCTTGAGAAGATGAGGAGAAAAATATCCTAAGGTATAGGAGGAAGTGTTGATTGTTTATAGTTTTTGTTTCTCCATATTTTTAAGGGCAAGGAACTTGTTCTTCAATATTAAATAGCCATTAAAAAATTAAAGGTTACATCAAATCTATAATACTTTATTTTATAATGTGGTTTGTTGAACAATAAATTAACCACGTAACTTCAAGATTAATTCAACTTAATCAACTAAAATTTTCTAAAATCCAACTTAAATTATTATAAATATTTTATATATTATTATTTTAAAATTATATTATCTTAATCTAAAAGAAAACTCCTAAAGGTCTTTCAAATTTCATTATCATATGAGATTATCATATAAGGTGTCCCAAATGTACATCTAAACTATTATAAATCCCTGACATGCTCTCTTTCATCTATATGCATCAAAATCTCCATTAATAATTAAGGGAATAGTTTTGCATGTAAAAAAATCTAAAAACAATTCATGGAAAGAGGCAATATAAATATCTTGCATTAAAAAGGCAGTAATGGGTTTTCGGTTTTTCTGTGCTTAATGAAATTGCAGCAAACATATTTTAGTTTTTGTGCTGGAAAAACAAAGAACTGATGCAAATGCCTTCCAAAAAAACAAGAAGATTTCTTCCACAACCTTGGAATGCGATTCTTTTGTTTTTTGTTCGCGCTCTCCCTTCGGCTTACTTCAAATCTTAAAATTTGAGGTCTCGCCTGAGTGATAGTTATGGTTGTTTTCCTGTACTCTGTTCATTGGATGTTTTCCTATATCTGTATATAATCCGTTATATTTTTTTTTCAATATTAAAAAAAAATATTGGCTAATTACCTATAAATTTACCGACACTGTTCATGTATTAATTTCTGTACTTTATTATTACATACAATTTATATTCTGTCATGCAACACAAGGATCTAACAGAACTACTGGAGGAGGGAAAATTAAGGTCTCCATTTTGTAAGTCCTTTTATTTTTTTAATTACAAATTATGTGCCCAAATTTCAACACAGACAACACAGATCACTGAAAGACAACATTTTCTACAAGGCTAGCGATTGGTCAAAAAATGACCATAATGACCAAAACAAAAGGCCAGCTCAATTTTATGAGCTCTCTGAAGTGAATCTGTCCACGGCCTTGCTTACAGTTATCAAATACTTTGCACATGAGGAAATAGCTATAGAAAGTGAGTGCAGCGGTAGAGAGGGAAAAGAGCCCCAACGCCCATCCCATACCGCGGAAGGGTGACACAGCATCAGAATAGTTGATCCAACTGTTGCAATCATCAAAATAAAATGCTCAGAAATACAACTACATTGTTGCAATCATCAAAATAAAATGCTCAGAAATACAACTACATTGTTGATCTGACTATTGCAATGATCAAATGAAACGCCCAGAAATATAACTGCACTGTAGATTTTAAACTTTATTGATTCCTCGATTCTTTGGGATGCTATGTTGCTTTGTATTTAAAGACAAAATGTACAATGGAAAGTTGGGCGTTGGAAGCGCAGTGTTATCCAGCTCTATAAATAAGATTTGACCTAAATCTGCTGTATGAAAATCTAAGATAAGATTTCACCTAAATCTGCATTTATGAACAATTATTTCCACGACATGAGACTTTTTCTGGCAGGATTTTTTTGGGGTGTGAAAACAAGTTTATAGAATTTAACGGCACCATTTTTTAATCGGCGGGAAAAAACGGCGTCAGACAATTTACCGAGCACTATAATGCTCTCATATAACCCTTTTAGAAAATCTGCCTGCGTCAATTGTTTTTTACGGCGGACTGAAATCCGCTACCAGCCTGAAAATTTTTATGGCGTGAGACAATTCCGAGCATTATAATGCTCACATCCACTGAAATCCGCTACCGGCGTGAAAAAAGTTTACGGCGTGAGACAATTCCGAGTACTATAATGCTCACATATAAAGCCTATCGGCTAATAAATATTATCAATTAGAATTTAAGAAGTTCACATCACGTCACAAAAATATTGGACAATTACTTTAGAAAAATGTTAAAAATTAAATAATAAACAATAATAACATAATTTAACTAATATAACATTAAGTACAAATTAACCATAACCTTTATTAAGGTGAACACACATTTTAGATTTAAATTTTATATTTCAATCATAAAATTGAAATTCTTCTCAAAATCAAAGACAAAATCTTCATCTTATTAAGAGGTGGTGTCTTCTACTTTATAAAGATTTTGAACATTTCATATTGGCTTTACTCAATAAAATGTTTTAAAAGCAAGGGCAACATGAAATGAAAGCGAAGAATATAGGTATACTAAGACACATTGGTAGGTGGGACCATGGGATCCATGCGAGTTAAAAGACACTTTGGGTTTATTTTAATTATTTACTATTTTGTATATATATTTATAGTAGGCATGATATTTTCATAGTCTTATCAAGTTATTAGAAAAAGTGCTTTTGGATTTAAGTGTGTCTATTTCTTCACTTCAACATTAAATTAAATACACAAAATTAAATCCAAAATAAAGAAGTACACATAATTTAACTCAAAAACACTTCTCTAATTTATTTCTATTGATTTTTAATTATTTTTAAATGATGTCAAAAAATGTACTCATTACTCTACATAAATATTAATAAAATAAAAAAATTCACATGGTATCACAAATATATTGTACAACAATTTTAAAGAAATTTATAGTTTTTTTTAAACTAATAATAACTAGTATATTTATATATAAAAAAATGTATGGATATCTTACAATTTGTTTTTTGGTTTTCGGTTTTTTATTTTTATTTTTTTATTTTTTATAAATTACTTAGTGTTTGGCATTTATAAATTACTCCAACTACAATATTTGTATTTTGGTTTAAAATAGCAAAACCGTCTTTAGAGTCGTGTCAACTCACTTTCAATGTTAGCTCCAACTACAATATTTGCATTTTGATTTAAAATAGAAAAACATTTTGAGAGTGTGTCAAAATTAGTGGTGTATTTATTGTGAGGTTTCATTATGATCCACTACCACCATACATTGAATTTTGTTTGATTTTATTTAATTTATTTGTTTTTTTTTTTTTAATCTTTCAACCCTTGCTGTGAGTGTAAAAAGCAAATACCAACGGAAAGATTCCGGAAAAAAAAAAAAGCGATTTTGTTCCTGACTAGAACATTCCTTAAACTGAAAGCAACGCGGCAGACGCGCACTCGCTCTTTTCCGAGAATTTTCATTATAAATCTACAACTTTCTAGAGTGTTCTTCTCAGCCCTCCTACATAAGTATAGGATTGTTCGATCTTATCTTGCATAGATCCAATTCCAATACCATAGTTTTGAAAGAAGGTTAATCAGGATTGTGTATAAACCCTTCTGCGTAGTCGGACTCATATTTGTGAAAGAAAGTTGATCAGGATTGTGTATAACTATAGTGCCATATTTGTGTGAGAAAGTTGACCAGAATTGTGTGAAACCCTTCTGTGAAATAAAGTTTATCAGGATTGTGCGAAAAGCCTTCTGTGTAAGATGTGTCTGGTGTTCGTGTGTGACGAAGACGAGAGGGTTTTGAACACGCAGGTGGCCCCTGGAGCGTGCCCTTACTGTGGAGGCGTCATCACCGCCGCAGATGTAGAGAGCCAATGGAGATTCTGCTTTGTTCCCTTCTATTTTAAAACGCGCCGTAGGCATACGTGCACACGCTGTGGCACAAGGCTTGTAATTCAATCATAAATAATGACAAAAAGCTTGTAATTTATTATAAACAATGGCAACTTTTTAAAGGCTAATTCATGAGAAAAGGATGAGATCGGTTTTAGATAGCATAAATATCAAATTGTTTATCGATGGCTCTCTGTTCTTGAATTGTATCATACGCTAAAAATTTCTGTAATTTTTTATTTTGATTATATGAAATAAATTTGATTTGAAATACTTTTGAAAGGAATAACACATAAGGAGTGATTACAAAATAGAAGCTAATGCTTGACGGCCAAGGCTTTTCCTAGGATGGAGAAAATCTTATGATTACAGTTGTATTTTTATTTTAATTTATTTAAAACTTTACCTTGCCCATGTATGGAGAAAATCTTCTGATAATAGTTTATGAGGAATCTCAGGTTATGTGTGTCAACTGTCACTAGTCTTTTCTAAAAGAAGAATTACAAAGACAGAAATTCAACAGGATCCTCCTCCTCTTATAGAGGCTGCCCTGGAGGAGTTTGGGAGGCTGGATAGACCCCTTGGGACAAGACCAATTCAGCGACTCCAGTGGAAGCAAAGGAAACTCTGGTGTCTTTGCCTGGTCTCTGGAGTTCTCCCTCCAACAAGGAAAATCACAAAGAGAAGTCTTTGCTTGCCAAGTTGCCACTCAATTTGAACTTTAATCCTCAGCTTGAGAATCCAGTCAACCCTGGATCTTCTTCTTCAAAAAAACGTAGGCCGAAACCTGATTCACTGGAGCCTATGAATTGTTTTTTGGTAGACCTTGGATCTTCTTAAAAAAAAAAGGTAGGATTGCTCCACATATGGGCCAAGCTTCTGTCCCAATTCAAAGTTCTTTGGAGAGGTTTGGATTCAAACCTCCTTGATTGTTCTTGCTTTGCTCGATCAGGATCTAGAGTTTTTGGTCTGATTGATCCCCTTGTTGTTTCATAGCTGGGTTGCTGTCTCAGTGCTGTTTTAGTTGCTGGTCTCTTGGTTGTTTGTTTCACTGCTGGGCTGTTGTCTTTGTGCTGTTTGTGGCTTCTAACCACCCTGTTGTTGGGCTGGTTGTTTGTTGAGGTTTTCTGCCCCCCCTTGTTATTGTTGTGCAGTTGTGTTGATGGTTTCTCTTATGTGCTCTTTGTAATTCATTGGGTTTTATTGCTTTTCACTTGTACAAAGCTCTGGGCCCTTTCAAAATCCATGCTTACCCTAATCAAAAACAAGGGTTGCAGATATGAGGCAAAATTTAAAAAAAAAAAAAAAAAAAACTGTGACATTGTAAACAGTCTTCTAAACTCCTAAAGTTTTTACTATAATTTAGATATTATAACGTGAGAAGCTATTTTGATATTTGATGATTTGTGTTCTTATAAAAATACAAGAGTTCTAAAAGCAGATATAGTTATTACATACAAAACTTGAGTTAACGAATACCAACTGTAAACAGTTCACATACCTTGCCTATGCTCCACAACATTTTGCATAGATGTCTACTAGGGCAGCTGCAACCATAACATATGACAAAATTCCTCTGCATGTCCATGCCCTGTTTCAAGGAAAAATAGAAGAGTTTTAAAAGCAGATATAGTTATTACATACAAAACTTTAGTTAACGAATACCAACTGTAAACAGTTCACATACCTTACCTATGCTCCACAACATTTTGCATAAATGTCTACTAGGGCAGCTGCAACCATAACATATGACAAAATTCCTCTACATGTCCATACCCTGTTTCAAAAAATATAAGAGTTTTAAGAGCAGATATAGTTATTACATACAAAACTTTAGTTAACGAATGCCAACTGTAAACAGTTCACATACCTTGCCTATGCTCCACAACATTTTGCATAGATGTCCACTATGGCAGTCGCAACTATAACATCTGACAAAAATCCTCTGGATGTCCATACCCTGTTTCAATGCTCCTATATTGGAGCAAGGATGTTGGCGAAGGTTGTGGAATTTGGCAACCTGCAATTGCACTCGCTTGAAAGTTTCTAATGCATTGTCAACAAATCCATTCTGTGCATGTCCATAGCGTATGATGGTTCCAATCCCATGAGATTCCCTAGATATTGATCCGCTACTATAGTAGTTAGCTACTAGTTTGACTAGTTTGGAGAATTAAGTTATAGACTGG
The DNA here is from genome assembly GCA_027924645.1 of Cunninghamia lanceolata. Classification (NCBI taxonomy): domain Eukaryota; kingdom Viridiplantae; phylum Streptophyta; class Pinopsida; order Cupressales; family Cupressaceae; genus Cunninghamia; species Cunninghamia lanceolata. The sequence goes on from BSBN01000244.1 coordinate 2,976,887, forward strand.
CCTGAGGATGAATCTTCGCAATTACTCTACAGCTTTCATACACCATTTTGAGACAAATAAAAGTCTTCCAGGGTAGTTGCAACTACATCTCTGATGAAATGAGTTTCTATTGATTTGAGATCAACCCAGTGATCACCTATACAGAACAGCATACCTCAATGAAAAATTCTGTATATGTTTTATGTAAAAGACATAGTTTCTAATTCCGGCTTAGTCTACCAGGGATTATTTGTAGCTGAAGATAAGTGTTGGTACACGAGGGATGAAATAAATTAACGAGTGAGAATTGAAGAGGTAGACTTGCCCTTGAGAATCATTTGCAATTCAATATTTAGCCCTCTCTTTGGAAATATGAACAGCTACTTATAAGGAATAAAGATTTCTGCTACTGTAGTCTGTGGCACCTAGGGAGTAAAAGTTTGGGGTACCCGGGTAAAATATTTAAACAAATGATTTTCGAGAGATGCCAGTTCTGAGTTTACTACTATTTAACTTGCTGTTAACATTTTTTTTAAGAAGAAAATTTAAAAAATCCTGAAAGCCTCTGTAAAGGACAAGATTTTTTCCGGGACACCATATCAGTGCAAAAAGCACCAAAATTTTCTCTATAATGTTGGAAACTTCACCATACCCTCTCTATGAGACCAATACTCCAAACAGCCCAATCCCAACTGAAATAAATAGTAGTATGTATATTACAGCTACCATTCCCCTTAAGCTTTCGATCTGTAATGGGTATTTGGCACGTCATCAAGGACCATAACTTACATAAAAAATAGAAGTATCTATTTCCCTCTCCTCTTAAGCTGAGGAGCCTGCAGAAAAAGCTCCCCTCGGACAGCATATGCACAGTTCTTCACAACCACATTGATAATTTCAGAGCCCAAGGGCTCTGAATCCATGCTTTGAACTATTGAGTACCCAAAATTATTTAAGGAATCAATCGGATAAGCTGCCCTGCAGGCCAACCAAAATTAAATGAAAGTCAAAAGATCTACTGAAACACACATTAAGTAATGACCGTTAGATTTTATATGAATAGATTTCCTTTTACAAAATCTAAATGGACCTGAATTTGCACCATCAGAAACAGAGTCTTCCAAGCTTAATGGATAGCAGATTGTTTTGTTTTAAGTTTTAACTTATGACTCTTTCTCATATTCAAGAAAAATCAACATTTAAGAACAAAAATTAAATGAACCTAGATCCACTTAAGCAGCAAATTGAAATGAAGTAAAACAAAAATTAAATAAACTTGATTCACTTAAGCAACAAATTGAAATGAAGTAAAACAAAAATTAAATAAACTTGATCCACTTCAGCAGCAAATTGAAATGAAGTAAATTTCATCCATTTCAAAGGCAAATTAAAATGAACAATGAAGCATAGCAAACTGTTTTGTTTTAAGTTTTAACTCATGCCTTTTTCAATGAAGAAACTACCTGTTCCTAATTAGAGCTTAGTATATTTGCAAAACATGCAATTTAAAGAGGTCATTTTCATATATTAATAGGCATATTTTATTTAGGTACCACTTTTGTTTTGCAGGTCTTTTAAGAAAATGAGAAAAAGACATAGTAACATGAATTTGCTTAAACACTAAAAAAAATATCATTTACAATGCATATAATAGTTTAGTCATATAACTCATTTTGCTAGGAATTTGGATTAAAAAACTATTGAGTATAATCAATGACAATAGTTTCAGGGCATCACAATTAGACTACCTGCATTGTAATTTCATCAAGCAATTTAAGTTCTTGTCAACGCAAATATCAATTGCCTTCTAGTAAAGACAAACTTGCATAAGGACAACCTGTAGATGTTAAATGTTGTGTTCATCTCAAATATTTTAGATCAGTCTCTAAAGATCATTAACCATAACAAAATAAGCCATATTTATAATCTGTTATAGAAGATGTCTATAGTGTTTTGTAATAATTGTTCTTGGTTATTACTATTTTTTTCAATTTATGTTGATTATAGTTTCATTATTAAAGTGTAATATATGATATAAGTTGGTAATCTTTTTTCTTCTTAGAACGAATAAAAAGACTAAATAATTAACATGTTTTAGTTTTTAATTTTCTTATTGATGTTTTTCCACATTAAATTGAAGCACCAAGTATTTCTATGTCTTAAAAATTTAATCCAATTTAGAATGGTTAGCTTCATAGTTTTACCAAACTATGGCAATGGTAGCAACTCTATGCAACAAACTAACATTTTTGCACTATATAGGGTAAGTTCTATTTATTATTACATATCCCTAGGCCTAGACTTATTCCTCGAAGTTTTATTCAAAATAGCCTTATCTATGTATCCCTTTCTAGGAGTTAGAGGCTTCATAGTTCGTGCTAGAACTTCCATCCCTTTCATTTAGAATGGATTTACACAACTCTGTTATGTTAGATTTAGAAGTCAAGTCGATAATAATTATTGTTTAATACATTAGAGGCTACAATTCATGCCCAAAAGAATGTTTCTAACAACAGACAACAATTCTAACTTCTAGGAAGGACTCCAATAGTTCTAACTGATAATATATCAACTTAACTAGCTCTTTAAAGAAGAATTACCAACCAAAACTAGGAAATAGCTTAAGTAGTAAAAAGTAAGGTATAGTAAAATTGTCATCTTTGAATATACATAGGGTAAAGGCACAAAATATTGATCAACCCACAATACCCAAAAAAAAAAAACTTGTCACTTACCATCTTCTATTCAAAATGTGTAAATTGATGAGTTAATCTTACCACACATGTAAGTATTAGCTTTTATTTCCTTTAGACACTCTCATAACACAAATACTCCTTTCTTAATCGTCACTAAGTTATCATATAACTATGTAATACAATTTGTATTCAATTTTCCTAACATAATCCTATGGTAAAATGCAATAGTCAATAACTGACTAATAGCATTAGCATTAAGACATCTTCAAAAACTTGCCATAGTCAAAGTCCAATGAACTCTCCTACAATTAATGAGAACACCTCTATATTGGGTATAATATAGAAAGAAATATTAGCCTACCACACTCTAATGAGTTAATCATATTTTCGACATCACAAAGTTTCAGCCAAAAGATACTAGAAATAATAATCTAAAAGCACTTAATTTAAGAATCCCTCATAATAATCCATTAACTAAATACAAAGAACCCAAGTTGCACATATGTGCATCAAAGGTTACCTAGTACCTAAGTTATTCCCCATAAATTTACAATCACCTTCCAATATTTATATGCCAAAGCAATTAGTAGACACATTCCTACGAAGATCTTAAATATCACAAACCCCAACTAAGTTGTATAGCTTTCCAAAGCAAGATATCTACCAATCAATACAAATAGAACTCGTGCACCAAGCTCAAGCAATATGTCTTGAGTACTTAATTCACCAGCCTCCTATTAATTCCTTACCATAGATATGAATTCAACATCTCCTAAAAATCATTTCTTACCCATTACTAGTGTGCTATTAGGCCCAACAAGTGAGAAGAATCTAACCATTTACCTTTTTTTCTATTGTTAACAACTTTTCAACCAAAGATCCCACAACTTTGAATATGTTTCCTTTATGTCTCCTCCTTCATGAACTCCTTCTAAGACACTTTCATTTGGAGAGAGAGAGAGAGAGAGAGAGAGAGAGAGAGGTGAGTCATTAGTGCAAGATAAAGCAAATACACAAGGGAAATATGGTGGGCTATAGCTTTCAATTAGTTTACATTTCCTTGTAAGCCTTCTCAAGGGTGGAGTAAGAGACTCTTTCTATTCTTCTTCTTAACTATCATTTTAATGTTCTTCCTCTCCAACCTCATGTCCAACCTGTTCTTCAAGTGCATTTTCTTGCTGCTCATTTTAATTGCAAAATGAACCTTTTCCTTTTCTATTGTTCCTCATCAAATAAAAATCTAAGTTCCCTAAAAGTTTTTGATTAGTTCAGCTAGAAAAGAGGGTCCAAATCCCTTTAACAAAACAACCCCCCAGGCATCAGGCCATTAATGAGCCAGAAACCACAGATTAATAGCTCATGAATAGCAGACGAACAAAAATAACTAACCAAAAACCACGGAAACAAAAAGGATGATAGAAAACAACAGAAACAAGAAACTATGGGCTATCAGTTGCCCTAAACTTAGCAAGGAACTCGACCATCTCCTTGTAATCACCCAAATTGTTGATTCCAACCTGCTTGACCTTTTCGTCCAGATCTTTGACTGCAACAAAGATGGAAGCAACCCTGTGCAGGGCTTTGGCCACAAATTTTGCCATAGCCTTCCAGTTCTTCTGCATGGTTTCCATCTTCCTCTGGAGGCGCTGGATATCCTCAGCATTCTTGTCACACAAGGCGCAACTCCCCTTTTTGTCTTGCTCCATAGCATCCCTTCGGGAGTCTTTACCAACAGCAACCCTCATGGTGTCACCCAGACCTTCAGACCTTGACTTGTTCATAGAGGCAAAATGACTAGTGCCTTCAACCTCATGGGTAGATTCTATGGGGGTTTCATCCCTGCCTTTCTCCATAGTCTCCTCCACAAACTCAGAATCATTAGAAACTTCCACCCCCTATGTATCCACCAGCGGCTTGCCAGCGATCCTTTTGGATCGACGAATCCTCAGATTGATAGCCTCTCCGCCTTCACTACTACCCATAGGATCCATCCCGGGGTCAAGCTCAACTATCTTCACCAGAGCATCCACAATAGCAACATCTTTACCTTGGATTTTTTCTTCAGGGTGGTCTCCATTTCCTCCACCTCCACCCTCTCTCTTTTGGCAATCTTCTTTTCAGTCACCAGTGTGGTAAGTTTATGTTTCTTGTTCTTAGCAGTAGCAGGGGTCCCAGCTTCCCCAACACGGGGGTCACCCTTAGAAATTGTAGGGGTCCCCATACAAACCTTCACTTTGCCTTTATCCCCGGGGGAAGTATTCGGCTGTGTGTCCTCAAGGATTTTGACTTTGATAGGTTTTGGTGGGCATAAAGCAAGGTGGAATTGATACAATCTCAGAATAAGACCTTGGTGTATGGGGATGAGCGAGTGGGCAACATTCTTGGCATGGAGATCCCTAACAGACTTAATGGAATTGTTTAAGGAATACATCAAAAAGAAAGGAAAGCTAATCTCAACTCTATTTCTGAAATGATTGAGAAGAGCAAAGTGGTAATGATAATATACCTGAAATCTTCCCTCCAACGTGAAAAATTTCATTAGCATTAGGCAGATGTGACCCCAAGGCTCCGACAGTTTCTCCCTCTCAAACCCTCCATGAAGCTTCACAGGTTTCTCACCCTCATGAAAGAAAAGATTCATGTGCTCAGTATCAGGGACTTTGCTTCTCCTCGAGTGCTTCTTTCCTTTCGTAGGTAACCCAGTGGCTTGCCCTATCACCTCTTCCGACACATGGAAACTGATAGCATCAATTTTAACCTCTCTGGTTTCCTCATTCCATGTTTCAACAAACTGTCGTGACAGATTTTCATCATGGCACGTCATTCCTTCCAGGAAAGGCACCACCTCCCCTTCCTGTATAATATGCCACACGATTAGGTCTTGTTTAAATTCCTCCACTGAGCTAGGTTCAATTTTCACAATATCTCCTCCCATTTCCTCAGATTGTAACTTGCAGAAACCATAGTGTGGGGAGCGTTCAAAATAGCAATGCTTACAACTGGCAGTCTTGAAAATGGCAAGAATCTCATTAAAATGGTAATTCCGCTGAGGGGGGTTAATAATGTGGCGTAATAATTGGTGTGATATGCCGCATTCTTACCACCTAGATACATCTTCTTGGGGGAGGGATTTAGCCACCACCTCATGTGAAGATAAGCAATACCTGCCGCTGGCTTTACCCAACGATAATTCATCATGAAGAAACTATCCCATCCATTCTCTGTATCTCTGCTACACATCCACGCATCATCCCTTTTAAGCAGTATAATCTAGCCTCTAGATCTCCACCAATACCAATGTCCTTGCGCCTATTAGCATGCCAATCGAACTTTCCCATCAACCTCCAAATAGTACGACTGGCGGTGTCCTTCCCGAGATCCATCTGGATGTTTCTTAGCTAGCTCTTATTCGTTAAGAGCTGTCTACTAGGCCGCAACCTAGCCACATCACCACTGATAATCCAGTCATCCTCCCTGTCCTGCCTGTCCACCCTGTAGGCAATCATACCACTCCATCTGGGTTTGGTCAGCGTATTAGACCATGAATGGTCAATGGCCTTTTCTATCCCGCCAAGGATTATTTTAAAATTTGAAACGTTGTTCCTGCCTTCCATGAAATCATAACCATTGTTCAACAGTTCGAAGGAAAAACCTTCAGCCTCTCCCTTGTCTTAGAAAAACTAGAAGGTAACCAGAAAAACAAACCACCTATGCTTCATGCCTATTTCCATCCTGCACAATTAAATTGTATATCTCTTGAGACAAGCTGGACATGTTTCTCCAACACCGCCACCCCTCTTTGCCACTACCCGCGTTAGCCAAAGCATCGGCCACAGTATTTCCTTCTCTGTATATGTGAGTAACCTTATACTCTTCCGAACCATTAAGGAGAACCTTAATGTTGCCCATAATATCCTCCAAATTCCACCCGATCTAAGACAAACCCAGGGCAACATTGACAATTAACTGAGAATCACCTTCAACATGTAGTTTTTTGATATTCATGGAGATAGCGAGCTTAATTCCCTAGAGCATCACCGTAAGTTCCCAAAAAGTTATATTTTTAGAATATACCATTTTTAGTGTTAGAGGATTCCAAATTTTATAACCTATACAATTTTCACCATAACCCACAAAAATGCACTTTTTAGCCTTAAAATCCAACTAAGATCATTTTTCTCTAGGCATATGAACATAAGCCGAGCACATCCAAATACTCTAATGTGTGAAAAATATAATTTTTAACCTATACACATCTCATACGGTGTCTTATCAACTAGAGAAAAAGTGGGAGATTTATTTACCAAGTAACAAGCACTACTTATAGCCTTAGCCCAAAATATTTGTTCAAGCTTAGCACTACTCAACATACTTCTAGCTCTCTCCATCAATGTTCTATTTATCTTTTTACAAATCTATTTTGTTGTGGTATAAATGGAGTAGTTTTCAATCTCACAATACTTGTATGTCTATAGAAATCATAAAATTTCTTAGAGCAATAGTCAACTCCATTATCTGACCTCAATGCTTTTATCTTCCTATCCATTTATTTGTCCACAAAAACTTTAAAATCCTTAAACTTGTATATCTATAGTCATCAATAAATGAAACATAATACTAAGATTTACCAATGGAAGGAGTATCTATAGAACCAAACACATCAATAACTTACAAAATCTCTTTTGTTGATAGTGCTACTAGAGTGAAACTTCACTCTATCATTTTTACCAAATACACAATGCTCACAAAAATCAAAATTAGTAGAATAATATGACAAACCAAAAACATTATTTTTATTAATCAAGGTTTTTAAACCTTTTTCACCAATATGGCCCAATTTGTGGTGCCATAACATACATGAATAAAAAATTTCATTTATATTGGTAGAGTTACAAAAGGTTCATGCTTCTATGAGAAAGTGTTTTCACTCATTCATCATAAAAAATTAGTTTAACCTTTTCTTGGCCAACAACCTTATGAGAATTGAATGTAGAACAAAGCCTTCAACACAATGAGCGGGAAACTTGGCATTTGAACTGCGAGGGTCGTCAGCTGGGTTCGCCGCCATTGGCCAACAACCTTATGAGAATTGAATGTAGAACAAAGCCTTCAACACAATGAGCGTTGAGTGGGAAATTTGGTGTTTGAACTGCGAGGGTTGTGGGCTGGGTTCTTCGCCATTGGTGCCCAGCTCTGGCGTCGGCATGCCTGCATTCAACAGTGTGCATGCTGCGGAAGGGTGTGGCATTTTAAGGGTGGCTGGGAGCGTCGAGAATGGAGTGGCTACCGTTCAAAGCCTGCTCTTGGTTTCTGACAGGAATGTGGGTTTCGTTGCCTCGGGTGTGGGGACTGTGGTTGGTGCTCCTGCCCAGGTTGTCGATCCTGGTGTTCGAGTCTTCGGTGGTCCCTCTGCACCTAAAAATTTTGAGAAGTCGTCTTTTGTTCTGGATTTTGGTGGCATCTCAGGTGCTGGTTTGTCTGTCAGGGCCGCTTCAGGTGGCCATAAGAAGTCTTTTACGGATGTTGTTGCTCGTGCTCAGACTCTACCTGCTCAAGTAAGGGTTAGGCCTTTGCCCTATGCCCGTGCTTCCCCTATTGTGGTTTGTGGACTTGAGATTGCAGAAAATAAGAGTTTATATTTGAGACGTGGAGTGGTCTGTAGGTTTAATGGCTTGTGGCCCTCCCTTCCCCATCTCCATGGCTAGGTCTTGGTCTCTTGGAAGTCTATTGTCTCTGGACAGATTGAACTCTTCCCCAGTGCAAGGGGGTTCTTCATCGCAACCTTCACTACTTCCAAGGAGCAAGAGTGAGTACTGGTCTCATGTTTAAGTGTTTAGGAACGGTAGGAGCACCCAAATGTAGTGCTAGAATCTTATCAAAGTGTCCTAGACCCTTATGAGCACCATTTTAAAGCACTTATGACATATAAGGGTGTTTGTGTCCATTCTTGTATCCCAAAAAGTTTCTCAGAATTCTATTTTTCTAGGGTTTTTGATTTGACAACCTTCTACTAGTTTTTGTAGTGTCCATCAACCTTTTATTAATCTAGGGATGCATAACACTTATCCTTCTCTTTGTCATTTGTAATTTTTCATTTTCCACCTTATTATTACTTTAGTTTACTTAAAAATATGAAGCTATTTGGTATTCCTATGTTTTACATGAGTAGTATACTTTAGATTAGTTAAAGTAGACTATGTATTGAAACACTGGAACCTAGGTTTGTAGTCTAAACATAAAAACACTAAAACAAACCTTAGGAATCTAATTTTTAATATTTTATTTGTGAAACCCACCATCTTCAATGTTTAATATAAATTTTCTAAGATAAAACTAGCAACCACCTTCTTTCTCATAACATTTCCTTTTCCTAGCTTTCTGAAACCCTAACACACCTTTTCTTTCCTATTACATTTCTCATCATAACACCTCTTCCCTTCTTCACAACACTCAGTTTAATCATCACAACACCTTGTTTACCTATTTCTAAACCTTCCTAATCACTTGTTCTCTTCACCATACTTCTTCCCTATTTCATAACAATTTGTTTGATCCTCCCAACACCTAGTTTGACCCCCCCAACACTTTGTTTACATTCTTCCATACCTTCCCCTTCATTTTATACCTTTATAATATCTCTTTGGCATCTCACAACATACACCTTTTTTTTTCCTATACCTTAAACATCCTTTCTCTTACCCCCCTTTCCCTTGTATATCTACCTAACCCCCCTAGTTTTTCCTATATTCCATTACCTCACCTTTTCCCTAGCTATGACTACCCCTTTTCTTTTATACCTTACAATCATTAACCCTTCTCTCTTTCCTTTACCTAAACCTTATATTTCCTTACCTTAATCTACCCATCTAACATTACACTAAATCAATTAGGTAATTGATTGTGCCTATTGGTTGCCAACTCTCACTTGGTGGTTCTTCTCCTCCTAAGGAGAATGAGATTTCATGCATGAAGATGAAATGTTCTGATTAGTCGATCATGATTGATGGTGGTTCTGACCAGATTCAGAGAAACCCTAGAGTCTCTTTGGAGGTTTTCAAAGGGAAAGTTCAATGTTTGCTGGAGCACTTTGGCTTCAAGCCATCATGAATCTTTCGAGTTTGGTTGTGATCAAAAACTCGATTTGGCCTTTTGCTAGTTTATTGTTCATGTTATAATTTGGTTGTTGTGCCATCACTATGTTGCATAGCCATTTTGTTTGCTACATGGTTGTAAAAGGGTTGGGGACCTTTCAAAAACCCCCTCTTTACCATTTATCAAAATTTTTGTAGTTAACTTTCATTTGAAAAAATAAGTTTGTTTGTGTTTTTCAAATTTGATCATTTGCTAGTTCAAAAATCCATGATAATTAATCTTTACAAATAACTTACGTGAAATATCTATTTATTGTAACAAATCCTTTACAAATAAGACATACTGATAATTAATTTATAGTTATAACTTTTTTCCTTTCTATAAAGAATTTCTATGTTTACTAAAACATACATATATTTTTTTAAATCCCTTTTGCATGAGAAACATTATCACATGCACAATATAGAAATGGTGCATTAAAAAAATTGTGTTTGAAGAAACAATGCATCGCTAGCTTAAATAGCATTAACATGGCATACTGGACAAAGCAAACAAGATTAAGACTTTGATAGTTAATAAAGGAATTCATAAATGGAATTTCTTCGCAAGACAGATTTCAGATAGCCCCATATACCATCAAAGACATTAAGAAAGCTTCAATAACTAAATTGACCAAGCAGTTATTTAATATGCCCTTCCAATTAGCTAATAAATCAACCAATTAATTGACCTTTGATAATAAACATAGAACAAAATAACTGTGAACAGAGGCAATGCAAGTATACCTTTGATATGCAAAATAACTGCCAAGTGTTGGCACACATATTTTGAAACTGCGGTACCTATTTTCAATCTAAAATCACTGTCATAGATTTGTAGATGGTGAGATGCAACTGTACAAACAAGAGGCAAATAATTTCAAATAGGAACAAAGACAGAGGTCACTTTATAGTGGGTGCCTGGCTGAATAGTGAAATGCTCCTCAAGTCTCATTGCTGGCAGCTAAGGTTTGCATTATTTGCATTCTATGACATGATGTAATGAAGACTTGCAAAGGTTTAAAGAAAAGTTGAGGGCATGGGCTGAAAAGAGTTATTTCTTTTGCAAACAATGTCCAAAGGCTAAGCTTAAACACCACACATCTGAACAATGTTATAAGGCATGGCTCCTTTGTAACAGAAATAAATTAAGGAATAAAATTGCAAAGACAATTCATTGACATACCAAGCCTTATATGCTGGGAAATGCAATTCTTATGAAATATGACTATTCCACCCCAATGAGAAGAAACAACTTTAAACTTCAAGGGGTCAAAATATCAGGATAAGAGAACAAAATTAAACAGATACTTCATTGCATTAGGGTTAGGATTATGAGATCTGTAACTATATATTGCCATAAAATCGTTTATGCAGGTAATGATAATCATCATCATTTTGTTCATTAGATATCAAGCTTAGAAGGTTTTTTTTTTTGTAGCCAAAAAGACATAACATGTTGACAATAAGCATACGAGCTCCATTGAAAATGAGCCATACAAGAACTATTCTAGTATATAAGTGTAGTATTGTCCCCGGTTCCATATTTATCAACAAAAGTTCAGTCATTCATCAGCATCAGCAGCTTTGGCATACAGCCAATTCCTTGCACCTTTCTGTAACTACTTCGGCAGAAACAGGGTATCTCAGTTATTTTGGCCATAGGTTATGCGTCTCAGCTCACAAGCGGACTCCTCGTTACTGACATGTAGCACTTGCCTAAGCTCTGCGAGGAGAACTTCAATTTTCCAATTATGAGCTCCTTGAAGGTACAATGCCTTGAGTACTGAATGATAAGCAAGGAGCTCTATCTGCTTCAAAGTTGCTTTTGCACCTGTTTCACAAGTACTAGCAGGATAACCATTACTTTTCCCAATATCGACAAGATAAGGAAAATTCATTACAATGTTCTTCTCGGGTGTAGAATGAGAATCCACAGCTCTATGCGCCTCTCCTGTCACACCTCTAGCATGCAACATGGTCTTCACTTCTTCGTGCTGAGCTTCTGAAAATGGAACTTCAGTTTCTTTAGCAAGTGGGGCAAACAAATGTTTTTTTTTTCCCTCCTTATGTGGAGGAAAGCTCTTTGCACCTTCCACATCCCTTCCAGCTATATTCATTGCCCCTCTGGCAGGTAAAGCATTGTCCATATGGTCTTTAGTTGCCTTCCTTCGCTTTCCTGATTTTTCAGCTGGCTGACTCTCTGCATTTCTCAAGGGAGCACATAGACCATCAGCCTTACCTTCTGCTGAGAGACCACAAAAATTGGTTTCTCTTTTCAGTTTATTGGGTCTAGTATGTCTTCTATCTGGTTTTGGAGAAATTCTAACTGTGTTCTCTGATGGCTGGGGCATTGGATCCTGATGCAGAACATATGATACAGAATTTAAATTTAGTCAGAATTTGGGTTTGAGTTTTATCAAATAAGGCTATCCTCTATGTTGCAAATTAGAAAATCATAAATATTAGGCATAAAGATAGAGAATATAAATGAAAACTAGTTGTGATTCTTCTTTAGCCCCCACACATAACCTAATTGCAGTTACCTCCAAGTAGCTTATTGAATTGGAAGTAAAAAAATACAGACTTAAATGAGCAAATAGATACCATAACACAAAAACTTGTGAAGCAAGAAAATTTGAATAAAACAGAATTTCCTAATTAGGTTGAGTTCAAAAGAACCATCTCCATAGTTGACGAACCTTATGTAACCTTGAACATTTATAACTTGTAACATGAAAATACTTGTTTAATATGCCTATTAAGAGTTACTCTGTGACATGATTTTGATATTCATTTCTGTTGAGTCCTGTCTAAATCATTAATTGTATTGAGATACCATATCTAATTTACAAAGCACAACTCAGGATGATCAATTCTGATACACATCATATCAGATCAAATGCATCTTATAAGAGCATTTCCAATTTGTGATGGAATTAGGTTGGGTTACTACCTACAACCATAGCATTCGGATCATTGTTAGAATACATAGTTAACCACAAAGAAAACCTATATTAAGAAAAGAATAATACCAAACTTGTTGGTTAGAGCTCAACGATGGAAAATCTATAACAAGAATCTTAACCCCATACCTTTTATGGTTGGAGTAATTGCCATAAGTGGCTAATATTGTCTCATGGAACTAAAACCATGGTTGATGTCATATAATTTGATTTCATGTCTTGAGCTACAGTTCCCACGCTATTCAGAATCAGAACCTATGCCTGTATGTAAACGATGCAGATAATGCTGTTCAAACCCATAAACAATGATTTTGCCGTAGCATCTAACTCGTTGGACATGTGAGAAACTATAAAGATTGTTTAATTATGTAACAAGTATTAGCATCAGTGCAAGTTTATGAAATGTGAAAATTAAGGTCGTCATAGTTTCTTTTGATATTAGATCTTGATGGTCATTCACATCCTTAAACTAGAAGCTTTTTTTAGACTAAAGGGTAAGGACCTGCAATTTCAAATAATGAAGTTCAATCCCTATGTCTCTCTTATTTCCCGTTAAATCTGCTCAGAAACTTCACAGGTGACTTTTAAATAGTTCATACGAACATTTCAACAGAGGATAACCATCAAGACTGAAAACCCTTAAAGAGTTTAATTGTTTGCAGCTCAAATCCAAAAGAAATGCAAGATATTTCTGCTGAATTTGAGGGCTTCAATGCTCATCGAAGAGCATAAAAATGGCCCATAAAAAATAGCCTTTAGAGAAAAAGAGAGATCAGACTGGCACTTCAAAAGATAATATTAGCATAAATTCATCAATTTGATAACACAAACCTTATTTTGAAAGTCCAGGAGCAACCTTACAAAGTGTATAGTTAGCAAGAAGTCTTTCTCATAGATCAAACTCCTTTCCTCAAGTCAATCAACTCAGTTAAAACAGAGTTCCATTACAAAGCTCTTTGCTTAAGCCATCAAGGCACCTTGGTTCTTTAAATAGTTGCATTCCACTGTTAAATTTCACAAGTATTTTGTATGCATGCATCATACTCTGCCAGAAACCCACACAAGACAGACTACAACAAAAGTGAATTGATTGTGAAAAAGCTAACCTCTAAAATGACTAATCTAAACCATCTTTAGCTAAGACACAAATCAAAGGCATAAGTATACCATATATGCTTGAACATGGCAATAAAAAGACCAAATATATAATCAAAAAGATGACTCTGTGCCATGGAGCTTATAAGTTAAACCACAACCATAACTGTAAAGTCCCAATAGATGGTTAAAAATATGGCCCATGGTGATGGAAGCTTGGAAGTTAAACCAGAACAGCAAAAACTATGAAAGCATCAACGCCCAATCCAAATTTAAAATCTGTTAACCTTAAAGTTAAAAGAGGTAGTGCACTTTTATGTTATATAATACCTCTGAAGGCTGAAGCCACTTGTTATCAACCCAGTCCAGATGAAGACGTAGCTGAGATACATTGTACTCCAATTTCTCCCCAGAATGGCTGAAGTGAACAATATACTTATTATCAGCTAGAACATTGTCTATAGTTCCTGTCCACCACCCATCTTTGTCATAGGCATCAACTATTTCATGAAGCATGAAATGCTGCCTATTCAAACTAGGGGGTACAGGCCTTATCTGATCAGCGTCAACCTTCTCCCTCAATTTTGATTTCTCATCATCAGTTACTAAATCCTTAAACTCAATAAGGAATCCTAAACCAGACTTCCTAATTAAGGTTGCAGGGTACCAGGCTCCCTTAAAACCTTCTTCATCACTGCAAACTTCGACTGTTTCACCCCTTTTTAGACCCATTGCTGCTCTATCGCTCTTCTAAAGACCAAATAAAATCTCTTATAGCAAAAATAGGATGATACTCAAAGTAGAAACGGACCTCAAGCCAACAAACACCTACCCATCTAGGGAAATTGATTGAAGGTTAAGATGAGAGGGTAGCTAGCTGCTAAAATATTAGAGAAGAGCCTAACAAGGGATGCTAATAGCATGATGGCATGCAGTGTTTCCTTGCTTGTAAAGTTCATGATTTGCCCTCTCAGATATATAATTGTACAGACAACGTAATGGAGTCCATGTAAACTAATGAATACATGATATTAGGTATCTCAACAAATCTCATTTAAGCTAATGTTATTTATAAAGGCACTCCTTTCAATCATAGCATGCCCACCTGTTGAATGCATAACATTGGATGTGGTGTGATTTTTTCTTAAAGGGTATGATGTTTTCATCCTTTGATATATATATGGAAAGGTGCTGCAATCACATCAGAAGAATTGATGATATCTTACACTAATTACACTAATGATGGATCTATTATCTTTCCCCTGATGATGGGTAATGGGTATTGAGAGCCCCGTCTCTGTTTCATTTTACATACGGAGTCCAATTTTTTTGTTTTCTTTAATTTACTAATTCTTTATTTTGCTCATCCATCAATATGTAATGATTGAACATATCAGCCACATCACTTGGGTTCATTAGCCATTACAATGTAGTGTGCATGCCAAGTTAGAGCAATGGGTGGGTGCTGGATCTCATGTGATTAAACATTTTGCATACGTGGTAAATATTTGGATGGTTAAAGCTTGGTTTTGTAGTTGTAATATACCCATGCCCCTTTTCTTTTATGTTGATTAGAGTGTTTTTATGTAATGATTAGATTATAAGTGGCATATTCTTGCATGAATTTGGCTCATGATATCATCTTATTCTAGTCTTATTATCACTCATTCTTAGAGATTAATCTAATTTTTGATCCATTCATCATCACCTTAGATCGATTTTGAACTAAATAATATTTGCTTCCTTCTATTAGTCGTTGTGAGCCGACCTAGTGCACGTTTGTAGGGAATTGTGTGCTATGTTCTATTTAAAGACATTCATTCATCAATAAATTAGATAATGCAATGATTATACAAGGGCGACCTAGGAATCATCATAGAGCATTTAACATAGGAGCATTATCACAACATTGCATCAACATACATCATACTAGGTCCATTGCATGCTTGTTTGTTGTCATATATCTTTGTTCCAAAGCCTTTGAACGAGTCCAACTAGTGATTTGACTAAGGAGAATGTGACCCTCACTATTCAATAAATTCCTCAAAGGTGTTTGTGAACATTGTTAATACTTACCAAAAATTAGATATTAGAAGATAGAGGCAAACAAATTCCGACAATAAGTTTTATGCTAATTTATTTCCATGGGTATTGTAAAGCATGGAAAAGACACATAGGCCTACATGGCAGTCCAATGATGATATAGAGATCCAAATCATGGCCCATGAATACATGATTTATACTTCTCTCAGCAATCTCACACTTGATGACGTGTCCCTCAATGTTTTCCCCTTTCAACCATTTTTTCCCTTCGAATTGGGTTCTAGAACTTCTCAAATGCTGGACAACCCTTTTCAGATCCTCAATAGGAGGGTCACTCGAGAGACCCTAGGCTCACCTAGGTGACCTGTCCTAAAGTTGCAAGGTCACTCGGGCGATTTGCCTTAGCAAAAGGGGCAACCCTGTCATGTTTTAGCATGTGTGGTTTCTTCTAGTTTTGCCTAGTTTACTTCCATTTTTTTATTTTGACTACTCGAGGTCCTTCATGCATAACTGAGCCATTACTTCCATTGACTATTTGTCAACTCTCAATCACTCTTTTATTCACTCTTGATCAATTCACAATTATCTTCTAATTAGTTTTCTATTCTCTCCTCTTCAGCTCTTGTGATCTCCCAATCAAACCCTATTATCTCCTCAATCAATCCCTATTAACTCCACAATCACCCCCACCTATTTTGCCCATTTTCTACCTATAAATACCCCCTCCTCTATTGTTCTAGGGGAGACTAAGAATTATTCACGCATTCTTATTTTGCATAGTAACCCCCATAGCATTTCTATGTTTGTATAGGACCCCATGAGCCTGTTGTTTCTATTTTGCTTCTAAGCCTTTAATCCCAACACAAGGATGAGAATTACTTTGCATTCTTGTTTTGTTCTTGAGCTTATGCATAGGTAGCCCCCATAGCATTCTTATGCTTGTGCAAGACTATGTGTGCCTTTTATTTCCATTTTGTTGTTGCTTCTCAGCTCAAATCCATTTTCTCATATCCCTTCCTTTGTCCCTATTGTTCAAAAAAGGACCACATTGCTGTAGAGGAGGAGATGGTTTCCATAGGATCTCTAAGGGCAAAATCCTGACACTAGTGCCTGAATTATACAGGTTCTTTTATTGCTTTCAGTAATAATTAGCTCACAATCTTGTCCTTGAGGAAGTAAATTGATATTTATTTTCTCTTAGTTAGTGTAGAGTTTATTGATTTTTCATTGCTTTCTAGATTAAATTCATTTTTTATTTGCTTAGAGTAACTGTAAATTTCATTTATTTAGAATAGCTTAGAGCAAAAACGCAATGTTGTGTCACATTTTAGGCCAACTTATTGCCATAATTGAATTTAAGTATTTTCAACTAAAATCAATTTTGGTGAAACATATGTTCTAGCTAGATTCATTCTAGTTAAATTAAATCTAAGCCACAACTTTTCCAACATGAAGTGTCCACTAAATACATATGTATAATCACTTTGAAGCCAATTTACCAAAAAAAATAGTTAAAACACTTATGTTCTAACAATTCATACTCATGTAAATAATCATTTAAAAAAATTCTAAAAATACTCTTTTGTAGATCCATAAGTGTAGTTTGTAAAAATATAGTTTTTTAAACATTTCAATTAGTGCTTATATTTTCTTTTTTATTTTTACCAAAAGCAAGTCATTAACAACGCAACAATATAATGTTGATTGTCATCTCTGTTGTAATTAAGGAACATTGAGAGCAGGGGGTTGGGGGGGGGGGGGGGGGTGAATCAGTGTTCTACCAAATTTATTGTTTTTGCCTTTATCTGTTTACCATTCACATTCAAAAGAAATAAACATGAACATAAGAAGAAGAAGAACAAGATCATTACACATGAACACCGGGATTTTTACGTGGAAACCTGGTTAAGGCAAAACCACGGTGGAGGTTAATCCACAAAAAATAATACCCTGTTAAAAGTATTACAAATGGGGAATGCACATGCCTTCGGGTTCACTGCCCAGAGCTCACTGCCTACAAGAATGATTATAAGAAGATTACAAAATGTTTGAACTGATGAATAACATTTGCCAATGCAAGAATTCAGTTTCGGTTAAGCACAAAATACTGATCTTACACACTTCATCCTTACTCTACCTAGTTTACTGTTCTACCATAATCTGAGCTTAGATCTTCACCTTCTCACTTCTTTCTCCCTTTTTTCGCACTTACTGCACCACCACACCACCGTTGCACACCAAAACACTCGAATCCATTGGCTATATATATCCGCATTAAGAAATTCAATCAACTGTAGTCGGCTTCAAAAAGAACTTAGAACATTTATTAAGAACTCTGCTCTGTTGGCTGAATTCATGCACAAATAAAAATGCGGACCAAAAACTTGTGTTCCTAGATCATCAATCATGTTGGCCAATACCACTGATGATCACTAATTGCTTATCCAACAACTTTTATGTATCCGGACCAAGATCAGATACTAGGTCGGCCTATTATTCTTCTGACTATACTGACTAACTAGAACCTGATACTCAAATGCTTATAACATTTGAATCATTCATCACCGGAGGCTAAGATTCTAGATTTAGATAGTCCTGACAATCCTTATCACTTCCTTAGATCCGCAGCACACTGTGAATTACCACTGAAGGGATTTGGACCCTGTCACATGTTTTGTCTCTGACAACCCAGACTTAGACAAATCTTCACTCTGACTTTTGGTATGAGCAAATTATGTCGTGCAGATGTGTAGGATAGACTTGGTTTCCATCAATGATAACACCTGCCATGTGTAGCAGTGTCTCTTGCCAACAATCTCCCCCTTTGGCATTGATGGCAACACTTAGTGAAAAATGACTAAGTCTCCCCCTTGCTAAGTACTTATGCTTTTCATTGTTCTCCAATGCTCCTCCTTTGTTGGATTCCTCATTTTTCACTGCTCTTCACTTCCCCCTTGACATCAATGGAAAAGGGTGGGGTCCGCAAACCAAAAATTACACAAAAAATCTTATATACCAAGTCGTATATGTACAAACAGTCCTTAAGTCTTATTTACATAAACTTAAGTACATCACCAAAAATGTTCTTCAATCGCGCCAGCTCACTATCCCAGTTCTTCTTCATAGTGTTCATAATTGAGATGCGGCCACTGAAAAGAAATGCTTGTGACTCTGCTATCCGCATATCAATGGGGTCACTTGACTGAGCTGTAGCTTGGGCTTGAGTTAGATCATTGAACATTGCTTCCATTTTGGGGGAAATTAGTCCCCTGAGCTCACTCATCCTTGCCTCTATGTTCTCCTTTTCTTTTGTCAATTTCTTTATATCTTCAATCAAGCTGATCACCTGACCCTCCTTGCTTGCCACAGATATTGTCACAGGATTAAAGGATTTGGATAAACTAGATAATTTTTGCTTAGACACTTTTATTTTATCCTCATTATCCTCTATAACTTTGGGAGAGGATAAGAAAAATTTATATACATTTCCTCCTTCTGTAAGAGCATTTTGAATGCTCTTTATACTACCATCTAGTACCATTCTATCTACTTCAATCAACCCCTTTAGAGCATCAAATCTTTTATCATTGAATTCCTTTTGAACCTTGACCTCTGCAGACTTCTCTAGAGATTCAAAATGAGAGCTTACCGAGTTTATTAGAATTTTCAATTGGCCAGATGGAGATGCTGAAGAATCCTTCTAGTATGTTGGCATGATTTTCTCCAAAATCCCTGATTCTAGACCAAGTAGCTCACTGTCTTCTATGTGAGACTTCAAAATATCTTCTCTAGCCTTAGCTTGAGCAATGGAAGCCAATTTTATCTTTTGTACCAGAGATAAGGTATCAAAAGTTATTGGACCTTGTATTATGTCTTGATCTTCTTCAATTTGTTTATCTCTTTCCAAAATTTCCTTCACTGCTTCTACAGTGTCTCTTGCCCAAGATGATGATATGTCTATCTGATCCTTACCGGTACTGTCATTTGGATTGTCCTACTTGGGTTCTTCATCAACTTTTGCAATCTCTTCTTCTTTTTCATTTTTCTTCTTGGCCTTTTCCACTTCTTGGTCCTGAGCTTCTTTTGTTCCATGCTTTTTAACCTTCAGTGAATCATCTTCAGCTTGAGCATCATTCATCTCTGTATCTTCTTTGCCTAATTGATCCGGAGGAGTTTGAATATCTCTTGTATCATCAGTTTCATCTGTCATCTTTTCATCTTCCTTCTTTGTTTCTTCCTCTTCCGGAATAGAGGAGTCATCTAATCCAATCTGTTGCTCATTCTTTTGCTGATTTTCATTATCCGGAACTAGTGTGTCATTAGCAGGTTCATCTAAAACTACAAAAAACTTGTTCTTGTTTAATGCTTTCCTTAGAATTTGATTAGTTTCTTGGACAACTTCTTCTATCTCTCCGATCATCAATTTTTTCATTCTTTTCTTACTCCTAAATTCATTTTTGACCTCTTTAAAGATTTTATCTACTTCGCTGCTGGAGATCACCTGACATAGAGTGGTTAACACATGTTCCCTTAGCTCAATATCTATTGACTTGGTATCTTCTATTCTAATTTCCAAAATATCTCTCAAACCTTTTGGAACTTCTGACAATTTCTACCAGTTCTTGATTGAATACATTCAAGTATTTGATAGTGGCTTCTTCCAAAAGTCTTTTGTTAGCATCATTGTAAATATCATAAAACTTAGTTATTGGTTTGAGATTACCATCAACAACGATTGTTTTGACAATGTCTTCCACAGTAGGAGTTGGTTTTTCAACATCAACCTCTGATTTCTGCTTCTTATTTGTCATATTGCTTCTGGAATGCTTCTCTTTAGACACTTTGACTACTTTGGTGCCTATGGCCTTTAGTTCTTTAAGCTCATCATTTGAATCTGTCTTTTCTTCATCCTTGTTTTTGAAACTGCCATATGGCCTTTTTGCCATTACTTTTGGTCTTTTCCTTTCCTTACTGGATGATTTGTCTTCTGGTTTCTCAGGATTGGCAGGTTTTGGGGGAACAAGGGCAGTAGTAGAGCTCCTAGTGGTCCTTGATGTGGAGGAGGATTCTACCAGAGCACTTGCTTGTTTCTTATTCTGCTTTACCCTCTCAGCCTTTTCAGTTCTTTCCCTAAATTGCCTCACAACTTCCTTGGTGAGGCCTAGATTCTCGGCCAACTTCTCAACTTCTTTCCTTACTTTCCTATTGGTTTCAGGTTTTCTGAGCTCAATGTGCAATTTCATACTTAGCTCCTCATATGTCCCAAATCTTTCAACTGTTGTGTCCTTTAGCTTGCTCAAATGGTGTTGAGCATACATATTCAAAATTTTCTCATCTACCTCATACCCCATGGGCATGATCCAAATAGTTCTGGGTTCTATTGCTTCCATTAAGCACTGATCAATGTCCACCATGAAACAGATTTCATTCTTGTACTTCTCAACAACCGATTTAGGGATTCTTTCCCTAGAATGCATCATACTCTGAAAATTCTTGAAGTATCCCCAGATTGCCATTTTCTATGCTTTAGTCACCAATGCTATGAAGATGATCTCTTATCTGAATAGCAAATGGCCTATCATTAGTCCAATGCACACCCTTTATTCCAGGCACCTCATTCATGAAGTAAAAAAATAAACATATAACCAAGGAACCATATTTGAAGGTGTTTTTCTTGTCCTTTTTTATTTTTCTCAAGTTCTCAATTAGTTGATTTTGTAATAACTCACATAGGTCATAATCTGCATTCTCTCTTAACATTTTGTATGCAGCATATATGGCCATTTCGGAAATAGAATTCTCCCTGCTGGAGTGATAAATTTTGTAACCAATTACTATTGAAGAAAACTTGACATCCGGATCAACAATATCATTGATAGTCATTACCATTTTGTCAAATTTAGCACTGGTTGCATAAGTAACGGTCTGTTTCTTTACGGATTTTAGCATGGGTAAACCACCAATTGAATTTAATCCAGTTACAATCCTGATAGCATCCTTTGTAATCTTGAATTGTTTCAACAACCATATGAACTCATCATGTATTCGACTTAAGACATATCGAACCCACTCACTCTCATCAAATGTCAGAAATTCAATGACCTGTAAAAAATGTTTGCTTTCTAGGGCTTTGTATTCCAGTTTCAAATCATAATTATCATCCTTAAGGTAGTTATCAAACAAATCCAATAATTTCAGGTTTCCAAATTCATTTATGCTATAGTGGATGTATCCCTAATATCCTCGACATGCAACACTCCGTAAGGCACACCAGAAAATGCTCCTAAAGTTTCAACTTCAACTGATTTGTATGGATGCTTCTTAAGTTTTGGTTGGGGCCTTTCAGTAATATCAACAAGAGGAGTAGCCATCTCAAAAGATTACAGATTCAAAGCTTTGTAGAAAGTACCTTTTTCTTCACAGAGTTAGGGTTAGTGGATGAATTCACCGGTTGCACTTCAAATCCTTGAAATCTTAGCTTAGGTGCTCTTTTGCTAGCTCTCTTCGAATGCAAATTGATCCAAATGCTTGAATGAATGACCTTTTATGCTCCGCAAAACCTAATTTGTCATTGTAATAAATGCTCTGCCCTAATACATTCGGTTACATTATTTCTGCATGCAATCAATCTTCAATTGCTCTACAATCAATCACATTTGCTTCTTTTCTTCCATAATTTGTTTCAACAGATCTGCAATAACCCAAATTATCTCCTCTCATTGTGCCAGATCCAGGCACCCACTTAATGGTTGGGGCAATTTGATTCTCAATGCAGCTCCCCTGAGCCAGAGCTCCTAATTCAATTTCTGGAGGAATTACTAGCACCAGTTTCCGGTGTGGACCCATTGTCAATATTCATTTCACTTTTCTTCACCCATGTTTTGTTCATTTCACTCTGGATCTCATTAACTTTTCCCTTGCCTTTGTCTTGTCTCTGCTCATCCAGTTTTCTATTTATTGGACCTCTTCTTTCATTATTTCTACTTCTACAAAATTTTGCAATATGACCAGATTGGTTACAATTGAAGAACACAACATCTCTTTGCCCATTTGATTGGTTTCCTTTTGATCTACACTAATTAGCCATATGTCCAAATCTATTGCATGCAAAGCATCTGCCATTGAAGGAATTGCTATTTCCTCTTTTGTTAGAGTTATTCATTATCATACTTCTGCATTCATTGGATCTATGACCATACCTCTTACACTTGAAGCATTGACCAGAGAAGGATGGATTATTTTAATTTAATCTACTTCTACATTGAGTATCTCTATGACAAAATTTATTGTAATTGAAGAAATTTCCATTGAAAGATGGATACCTTTGAGCATTAGACTATCTTACTGGAGGTCTTCTAGGTTTGTTTCTCCCATTCCTTGATTGAGAATTTCTTTGTCTAGATCCAGATCTTTCACCTTTCTCATACCCAAGACCATGCTTATCATCAGCCTTCTTCTGACTCTCAAGCAGCACTTCAAGTTTAGCTGAGCTTATCTTGAACTTCTCCTTGTATTCATTTGCAATTTCTAGGTCTTGTATGAGAGTGACAATTTGCCTTTCAAGTTCCTCCTCATTATATCTGTATTCTTGTAGATTAGATTTTAGGTGGCCAATTATTCTGTCCATTCTGTAACATTCTTCTATTCTTTCCTTCAGAGTTTGATTCAGGTTTTCTTTAGTCTTCTTCCTTTCCTCAATTTCTTTGGTTAGCCTCATCACCCCAGATTCCATCTCATGTTTTAGAATAGAATCTTCTTTTGTCAGCTTCTCACATTCCTTTGTCTTTTCTTCCAAGGCCTCATTCATGCCATTTTCTTCAGTAAGATTAGCTAGCTGATGAAGTAGCTCCTTCCTCTTTTCCATTGATTTCTCTAATTTTTCTTTTAGAAACTCAATGTAATCATCAACATCCTTAACGTTTACTTTTAGGTCATCTACTTCTGCTTTGGACTGATCAAGATCTTCTAAAGCTAATTGAAGTTGTTCTTTGAGTGAACCCATTGAAACTCCTTCCTAGATCTTCCTCACGTTGTTAAGCTTCTTCCAAGGAACCTCTCTCTGATACCAATTGTTGTAATTAAGGAACATTGAGAGGGGGGGTGAATCAATGTTCTACCAAATTTATTGTTTATGCCTTTATCAATTTACCATTCACATTCAAAAGAAATAAGCATGAACATAAGAACAAGAACAACAAGATCATTACACATGAACACCAGGATTTTTACATGGAAACCTAGTTAAGGGAAAACCATGGTGGAGGTTATTCCACAAAAATTAATACCTTGTTAAAAGTGTTACAAATGGGGAAGGCACATGCCTTCAGGCTCACTGCCTAGAGCTCACTACTCAAAGAGGCTCACTACCTACAGGAATGATTCTAAGAAGATTACAGAATGTTTGAACTGATGAATAACATCTGCCAATGCAAGAATTTAGTTCCGGTTAAGCACAAAATACTGATCTTACACACTTCATCCTTACTCTGCCCAATTTACTGTTTTGCCATAATCTAAGCTTAGATCTTCACCTTCGCACTTCTTTCTACCTTTTTCACACTTACTCCATCACCACACCACCGTTGCACACCAAAACACTCGAATCCATCGGCTATATATATCTGCATTAAGAAATTCAATCAATTATAGTCGGCTTCAAAAAGAACTTAGAACATTTATTAAGAACTCTACTTTGTCAGCTGAATTCATACACAAATAACAACACGGACCAAAAACTTGTGTTCCCAGATCATCAATCATGTCGGCCAATACTAGTGATTATCACTAATTGCTTATCCAACAAGTTTATTGTATCTGGACCAAGATCAGTTACTAGGTCGACCTGTTCTTCTGCTGACTGTACTGACTAACTGGAACCTGATATTCAGATGCTTATAACTTATGAATCCTTCATCACAGGAGGCCAAGATTATGGATTTAGATAGTCCTGACAATCCTTATCACTTCCTCAGATCTGTAGCACACTGTGAATTACCACCGAAGAGATCCAGACCAAGATATCGGACCCTGTCACATGCTCTGTCTCTGACAACCTGGACTTAGACAAATCTTCACTCTGACTTCCGGTATGAGAAAATTATGTCATGCAGATGTGTAGGATAGACTTGGTTGCCATCAATGACAACACATATCATGCGTAGCAGTGTCTCTTGCCAACAATCTCAAGAAAAAATACTAAAGTTTATTAAAAAATAAAAAAAATATGATGCACTATAGGTGAGATTCCATGTTGAGATGGTATAATTTCTTTCCTATTTTCGACAGATAGTTAAGAAAAAAGGTTACATCCCATCAAAATAGTTATGTTTGAATACACAAAATTTCTAAGATTTATTTAAAAAAAATATATTTATCAAAATGGGGAAAAATTAATCCATGCACTAAAATTTCAACATATGAATAGCCAAAATAAAGATTGAAGGAAAAAAATGAAAATTACTATATAAAGTCCAACATTCCACTTAACCTTATTTTTCAACATTTTATTAACAACTAAATTATAGTATCGATTTTATAGAAAATTACATTCAAATCATTTTTAAAATTTTTTTAAACAATATGAATATAAAATTCACTAAAAAATTATATTTTATTAGTTTACATCATTTAAGAATTCAAAACATAAATGTCACTTTGTAGTGATTCAAGTTAAATGTTAGATTAGTGTCGGCCATTTCCTTTATAAAAGTGTGACATAACTTTGAAATTTCACCCTTACATCATCATCATAACACAAAAGACAAAAAAATAGAGAAATTGCATTTAGGAACAACTATTTAGACTTGCATTCATATTTTTGAAAATTTAGGAGTAATTATCTCAAAATATGCCCTTGAGGAAGTAAATTGATATTTATTTTATCTCGGTTAGTGTAGAATTCATCGCTTTTCATTTTTTTCTAGATTAGATTCATTTTTTGTTTTCCCTAGAGTAATCACAAATTTCATTTCCATAGAATAGCTTACATCAGCATCAAAACACAAAAGACTAAACCATAAACAAATTGCACTTAGGAACAACCATTTAGATTTGCAATCATATTCAATCTTAGTGTTAATTAGTTCACATAAAAAAATTGGAAAAAGAACAAAAAGCTTGCATCCATTTCCTTCACTTAGGATTCGATGTGCCCAAGTGTAAGGGAATATTGGATCCAAAATGTCTTAGAAGAAATTAAGGAGAACCTCCCCACATAAGGAAACCCTGTTGAGAAAGATATTCAAGAATAGATATAAATCTTAGATCAAACCAGATGAGATACAATTAAGACTCACATTCTAAGGATCTTTCAAATTCAAGGCCAAGTAATCAAGCAATTCCATGAGCAAACCAAACAAGACTTAGCAATCATAAGAGAGGCAGACAACAAAAATCTCAATCTTTTACAAGCATTGACCTCTCAACTCTGTGAAATAAACATCAACAATCACAACAATTAACAACCACACACTTAAGATAATAATGTGATCAATTTAACTATGATCTATGATGTTTTGCTTCCTCAAGAATAGAACATCCCCTCATTTCCACCACCGCTCAACTATGTCTTGCCATGAGACCATAAGTGACTGGGTGGAGCACCTTTAGCAAGGATACAATTCATTTTGTGTTGGGGTTTGACTCACTAGCATGAGCTTGAGTCATTTTCAAACAACACATATTTTGGTGAACCTAACTTAAAGGGCAAACCCTTTTGGGTGAGAGTTTTTGCGTCTTTGCACTCTTCTTCCACTTTGCTTTCATATTTCTTTCTATTTCACCCATTTCATTTATTTTGTGGTGTTTCTTACACCCGCATACTATTATAGAATCAAACCGAGTCTAGAAGAACATCCCCTCCACTAAACCTATAATGCCATCTTTTGATAGGTACATCCCACTGAATTCTTTAATGCCAATCTCAATTTGTTATGATTTTGAAGATTCAGATTCAGAGGGCTTCAGAAATGAGCCCCCTAGCTTCATGGCCTTTAACAACCCAACCTAGAATGAAGATACTATTATCCAACCCAATTATCCTAGTTAAGGTACAACATACCGAGTGCTCATTTAGTCTAGAGTCGATCAACAAAACTATCCTATCACAAGCTAAAAAGTACCACCCAAATAGAATATGAGGTGATCTATCTAGAAAGAAATTTGCAAGAAGCCTAGAAAGCTCAAGAAGCTCTCCATGTTGCATATCAAGTTGAGTGATTTGTGGCACATTGTGCATCATCCATTTTTTGGAAGAATGAAATAATGAAGCAACTCAATCACATGAAAATCGACCACAAGGTGGAGAGGTTTAAAGGACAAAGGTGGTAACACCTACCAACTTTATAGCCACCTTGGTCCAACGAATTAGGATGCTTGAGGCTAGAGGTGTTGAACAACTTGAAGCAAAAAAAGCTAAAGGAAGGCCTAGAATGCAAGCTAATCCTTCTATCACTAGGGTAAAGAAAAGAAAGGGGCAACTCAAAACCACCCTTGTTTGAACTTCTATTCTTGAAACACCAATAATGATAGAATTCCACCATTTCAACAACTTGGTAGAGTCTATTCAATGCAAAACTTCTAGAATCCCCCAACATATTCACCCATCAATGTCCAATAAACATATCTAGTCGTGCTTGGATACCTAATGAATGTTCAAAATTAGCAAGCCCCACCCATGGGGATCATGTTCACAATAAAAATGCTCGCATAAAAAAACACATTTTCAATGATGTACCTAGAGTACTTAAAAGAACCCCTCGATTATAAAATAAATAATGTTCTATTATCGTGTCCCCTCGTAGACTTACCAAAAATCATAGGAGAGGGAAACCCAAATTTACATATCAAAGCATACATAACATCTTTGAGAGATCTCCTCCCATGGTATGAAATTGTATCTAAGATATTTCCCAAGACCCTTGAAGGAATCATGCTAGATTGGTACTATTGTAGGTCCTAGAGGTGCCTGTATACATTCTTTCTAAAACTCATAGGTGGGCTTGTGATATATTTTATATGAACAAGTTGTTCAAGATAGGCATTCAAGAGTTCTTAACTATGAAGTAAGACATAAATGAATAGTGGCACACTTTGTCACACATTGGAGGTAAGTTCTCTAATCATTGACTAGTGCCCCAAATATGGATCATAGAGAACTATGCGACCTCCTTTGACATGCCCTTAACAAGGATACAAGGGAGAAAGTCCAAAATTTGCCTTATAGGTCTTATTAAGAGCCTTTGGAAAGTGCATTTATAATCAATCAAGACACTATCAATAGTGGGCAAAAAGTTTACAGAGCAGTTGGAAAATTGGTGACTAATCAAAATAATGACAATGGTAGAAGTAACCCTTTCACTATCAAGATCTTGAAAAATAATAGTAACACAATGACCAATGGGGTAACTAACATACCCCATACAAAGAATAATAGGGGCTATAATGATGGGTATGTTAGAAGAGATTATTTCCCTTAGAATATTAACATCATTGATTATCCAAAAAATAACAACTAGTATCAAAGGAATAATCAACAATAAGGAAACCACCACTATTATGACAATAGGTATGAACTATACAATCAAATGTATGAGCATAATTAGCGCTTCTCATTTCATAGAATGAGAGGACATAACATCGAATCATGTCAAGAATACAATTGATTCATCTCAAAATTATTGGAAGACCAACAACAATTGTTTATTTAAATGTTCCTCAACCCACAAGAGGTGATGAAAAACAATGAAAACAATGTCTAACAGATGCCTATTTCCCCATAGAATGTCAATATGAAGATATTTCAAGATCCTTTTCCTACTTATCACAATAATGAGCCAAGTGCTCAAAATTTGACAACTTTAGGATCAACTAGCATACCAAATGTCAATGAGCCAAATACATCTTCTCATCTAGGATCGAGAGGTGAAACTAAGATGCTAGGTAACTTGGTAGAAGTAATCCATGACAAAGTTGAAATATAGCCTAATGTAGACCAATAACTAGAATTTCATGAGAAAGCCATTTCAATGATTGATCCCACTCCATCTCCTATTGGACCATATGATCTTGTAGAGGATCTCAAAAAGACTTATGAAAAAATATCTTTCATTGACCTCCTTAGGAATTCACCATTGCATCACACAACCCTCTTGTAGGAAATTGGTTTGAAATGCCTTGATCACATTACTCCACCTCCAGATGAACAAATAAACTAGGTCAATCTATATATGAATCTACCAAATGCAAAATTATAAGAACCTTGTTTCTTCTTTGATCTAAAACAAATGCTTATGGAAGCTAAGTTAACCAAAAAGGGGGATCCACCCCTATATTTACAAGTGTGGATCTATGACACTTGCATTAAGAGGATGCTAATAGATGATGGAGTAGCTATAAACATTGTACCATTCTCCCTTCTTGAGAAGATGAGATATATGGACACATGAACATAGCAACTTTACGAGATAACCATCATGGATATGGAAACTTGAAAGAAACTAAAATTGGAAATATAACACTCCCAATCTCTCTACTACCTAAAATGGTCTTGATAGTGTTATATGTTATTGGTAAGGACACAGGCTACAATTTTCTATTAGGAAGACCTTGAATTCACAAAATGAAGGTCATCACTTCAACCTTGTTCTAGGAGATTCATTTCCTACATCTTGGAAATATTTACATCACAAAGGGAGACCATGAGCTATTTAGTATGTTGAAGGTTGATATAATGAAGAAAAAGATAGGTTTCTTGATCATCTAAGAATTATCTACAAACAAGATCACAATACTAGATGCTACTCCTAAAATCTTGCATTTAAGAAAGAAAGGTGATCAAGATAAAATTACAATTAATGTGGGAATTACAATAGTAGATAAAGGAGATTCATCAAAACAAGGAGCAATCATCTCAAAGGAAACAAATAGAAGATCATGGAATTACTAGAATGAGACATCCCTATACAATTCCCATTAGATGTTTGCACCATAGGCATAATCTTAGAAGTAAGCATGTTCACTAATGTGAAGGAAGATGCAGCAATTCAACCAACTAGACCTATCCAAAATAAAATTCCTCCCATTTCAAGATAGTCCATGCCTAAAAATCAAGTTCAAGTAAGGATAATTAATTTTTAACTAAGATAGACCCTAAAGCCTTCAAAAAATGCTAAAGAAGACCTATCTAAAGGCTATACTCCATTGGCACCACTTAGGAAAACTTCATTGAGTCATACATGCCCCTAATGCCAACTCCAAGAAATTCTTATATTCTTTGCATACCCTCTAGTGAGTCTTACACTCCTTGGACTTTGCCACATAGATGGACTCCAAAGAGCACTTTTATTCTAACTCAGTTGACAATGAGTCCATGAATGACACTGAATTGTCTTCTAAAGCTTTTAGACCTGATGCAGAGGTAGGAGGACCAAAACTATCCTCAATAACATTAAAAAATCAAAGAACTAATCCAATTGATTTTGTCAGATTTAAGAGAACATTAATACAGACTTTTCATCCAATTTTCATGAAGATCCAATGGTAGGAGAGCAAGTTATGACTCTTTTCCCAAAACTACAAACCCTAGGCAGCGTTCAGACCTGCCCTCACTAAAAATGCCATAACTTATTCAAATTGTAATAAAATTTGATGCAACAAAAATAAATGGAAAGTAGACTCAATACTCTTTCCAACCATATATGGCTTGCTCCTGTATATGTCAGTACAAAACCGTACCAAACGCTGCAACAGGACTGTTGCAGGGAAAATCAGAAAATTACAGTCCATAAAACACTCATATCTTTCACAAAACTAAATAAAAATGCATGGGACAAGAAGAAAATGGAAGGTGGTTAAAGGATATAACATTTTCAATCCATTAGGTATCCATTCAATTCTATATAGGGCCGTACAATAGCAAAAGACAGCAAATTTCTGAAGGAAAATACAGGAAAACATTATTTTTTCTCATTCCATGCTCAAATCTTCAACCACCCACGAATTCTTCATGGTTACAAGGCCTTTTAAAGGCATTAAAACATGTCTCTTCAGTTCATAACTGATTTGGAGCAAACCAAGAGCCAAATGACTCTTCACCTTCCAAGTTTGCATCTTTTCTCTAATTTTACATTGACAACCTTTACATGATTTGCAATATTTTGTATTTTTGAAACTCCTAATGACCTAAACACATAAAAATGACTTGATAAACCTCATTACAATGTGGAAGCTCCTTTTGCTCCCATCAGTGGAGTACTCTTCGGGCTGCAACATCAAGTGCTTCTTTAGGTATCCATCTCTCTCACTGCTTCACAACAAACCAACTCACCAAACCATTCATCTCACCCAACAGCAGATCCTGGTGATGCACTTACCACTCTCTCCTCAGTGGTTTCTCTATGCATCCTTCTCCAGCCAAATCTCTATTGGAGAATGGTCATGACAGACCTCATCTTGTCTACCCACACACAATCTCAGAAAACATCCTTCTGCAGCTAGATGGATAAGCACCTGCAACCAAACAAATGAGCAACACAAAATCCAAAAGGTGTAGATTGCCTCCCTCGGCGATCTATCTACACAATCAAGATCTTCTCGCTCTTCACCTGCCTTCTCAATGACAGGAAAAAAAAAATATATATATACACCACCCAAATCTTTCGCCAGCTCTGATACCAAAATGATGCAAAGGTAGGAGGACCAAAACTATCCTCAATAACATTAACAAATCAAAGAACTAATCCAATTGCTTTTGTCAGATTTAAGAGAACATTAATACAGACTTTTCATCCAATTTTCATGAAGATCCAATGGTAGGAGAGCAAGTTATGACTCTTTTCCCAAAACTACAAACCCTAGGCAGTGTTCAGACCTGCCCTCACTAAAAATGCTATAACTTATTCAAATCGTAATAAAATTTGATGCAACAAAAAAGAAATGGAAAGTAGACTCAATACTCTTTCCAACCATATATGGCTTTCTCCTGTATATGTCCGTACAAAACCGTACCAAACGCTGCAACAGGACTGTTGCAGGGAAAATCAGAAAATTACAGTCCATAAAACACTCATATCTTTCACAAAACTAAATAAAAATGCATGGGACAAGAAGCAAATGGAAGGTGGTTAAAGGATATAACATTTTCAATATATTAGGCATCCATTCAATTCTATATAGGGCCGTACAATAGCAAAAGACAGCAAATTTCTGAAGGAAAATACAGGAAAACATTATTTTTTCTCATTCCATGCTCAAATCTTCAACCACCCACGAATTCTTCATGGTTACAAGGCCTTTTAAAGGCATTAAAACATGTCTCTTCAGTTCATAACTGATTTGGAGCAAACCAAGAGCCAAATGACTCTTCACCTTCCAAGTTTGCATCTTTTCTCTAATTTTACATTGACAACCTTTACATGATTTGCAATATTTTGCATTTTTGAAACTCCTAATGACCTAAACACATAAAAATGACTTGATAAACCTCATTACAATGTGGAAGCATACAAATTTAATCAAACTCAAAGATTTGTTCAGGGCAATATTAATTTTCCAAGGTGCTCCTGCACCAAGACCTCCTAAATTACATGACCCACTATCACCTTCAACCTACATATAATCAAATGACATGTGGGAACCATTGCAAGTTCAAATTGAAATGGTTGAAAGATTCCCTAATGAGGATGATATGAATGTGGGGGAATTTATAAAGAGAACAAGTTATGTATAATGATTGGGGTAGAAGACCCCAATATTCTTGAACTTCTTGAAGAGTACACATGATACTACATGGATTTGTAACTAGACCAAATGGGGAAATGAGCATATGTTTTATTCCTCTAGAAGAGTAGAGTGAGCCACAAACTCCCTTCAAATTGTTCCAAATTTTGCAAAGTGTTTAGAAATGTATTGAAGTCAAAGTTCACATGCAAGATGAATTTGAACTCCTTAAAAAGTTGTTGGCCAATTATGTAGCCCTATATTGGACCCCATCCCACTAGCAAACATATTAGTCTTTAGATAACCTCACATCACCTCAACCTTTGCAAGCCTCCACAAGCATACCCACAAAATAACAAATCACAATGGGACCATTTAGGATAGGAGAGTTTGTCCTAAAGAAGGGAAGTACAAAGAATAAAAGACACATAAATAAATTATGGACATTTGGATTAAATTATATAGAACCTTGTAATGGTTAAAGAATATGCTGGTAATGGTGTTTATCTCTTGTGCACCATGGAAGGAGAAGAATTCAGTGAAATGGTTAATGCTTTTCATCTCAAGAAATTTTACATTTAAAATCCAAAAAATCAAATAAATTAAAAAAAAAGTATAAAAAACAAGAAAAATCAAAATTCCAAAGCACACATTTCGTTTTATTAATCGTTACATCTATTAGTGATTCATTGTTGTTTGATTTTCATCCTAGGAAGGAGTCTTAAGGTTGTCTAGTATAGGTTGTCATTTCGAATCCTTAGGGATCCCTAAAAATCATCATTATCCTTTCCCTTTTACCCACCCAACAATTTTAAATAAAATCAAACTCTTAGCTTTATACTAATCCCAGTCTTAACCACCATCTAGTCAAACCTAAATAAAGAAAGTTTCTAAACCTACAATACCTGATAGAATATAGCAAGTAGACCTCCCCTAATCCTCCTTAGAAATAGGGAATTTTGATGTAGTCATAGATGAAGGGTTGAAAGAAGGATTGTTCAATCATGTAGCCAACACAACAAATAGTCACAATAACTCAAAATTTCAATAACATCGTCATTGATTTCATACTTGCATGATTACAACCATTACAAGTTTGCCACTGTGGGCTCCTTACATTCTAGGTCACAACCATTTGATTATCACCTAAGATTCACTAATGGATAGTCACCACAATGGGCCTCCTACATCAGTATCATGCAATGATAATTTTCAAGTATAACTACATTACTAAACACTACTTTACTGCAATTACACCCACTATATGTTGCATTGTCAAAATCTTGCCTCATTGTCTACTTTCCACATGATTGTACTCCACATCATACTCCTATTCCCTCACTCTTCCTCTTAGACCTCACTCCTCTCCTTCCATCACTATTGAGACTCATTATTCTCCTACTTCATTGTCTTCTTTGCTTTTTTTCAAGCAACTCTCAACCATGCATAAAAAACATCCCCAAGTTTTCCTAATGATTCCATCAACTCGAAGATGGCACAAATCTCAATGCTAGATGAAACATGTTACTGGCCATAAATAAAAAAATTCCAAATATAAACATTAAAATGGTGGAAAATCTCCATGCAATACTCAACATTTATCCTTAATGGTACAATAAATTCTTACAAATATTCCTCTTTTGGTCAAATCTCCAATTGACCTGCTACAAAAGGAAAAAGTCACAATTGTGAGCAACTATCCACCCAAAAGATGCTCTTGAACTAATTTATAATCTTTTACTCATCCAATTCTCCTCAAACATCCCACCAACCATAATTATAAGTAATTTCAAAACTACAAAATCCAATTTCAAATTGTAGTCAAATTCGCTAACTTTCTCTATCACAGACTAGTAATCATAAACTAATAAGCCACAAAACCTACTTTTCCAGAATGATGTAAGATTACCATGATGCCTAGGGATGCTCCTACATGAAAGTATTAGGAGTCATTTATTATTTTGGTGATTCCTAGCCCATTATTCACCTGGATAAAACATTAGGGGGATCAAAACTCTGCAAAGCAATAAAAAACTTTTAAAAAGAAGCAAAAAATTAAAAAAAGAAGAAAAAA
This sequence comes from Cunninghamia lanceolata, assembly GCA_027924645.1. Lineage (NCBI taxonomy): Eukaryota > Viridiplantae > Streptophyta > Pinopsida > Cupressales > Cupressaceae > Cunninghamia > Cunninghamia lanceolata. The sequence goes on from BSBN01000244.1 coordinate 3,011,586, forward strand.
GAAAAGAAAAAAAGAAAAAAAAAGAGGAAATTACTGAAATCTGCACTCTCGGGTGGAGAAAAACCTAAGTTTGAAGCAATGCGGGTGACATTTATCAGCTAAATAAAATTAAAAAAAAAGAGACAAGAAGAGAAGAAAAAATACACAAATGCACAAGTTAGGAAAAACTAAGAGTCTAGTTGTCTTCTAGGGCTATCTTTTACTAAGGAGCCTTTCCTTTACCCTAGGTCTAACTTGTTGGCTATCTTTGGGTCTAAGTCTTGCAGATACCCATAAGATTTGTTGCTTGTCTACATTGGAAACTAGTCTAAGTGGTCGATCTAGATAAGAATCAATATTTATCCTTTTGTGAAAATTAGTCTAAAAATTGTTCCATTTCCTTCCCTATTCCCACATGATTCCCTAAGAAATCCTTTTTCAAAAGTTTAGTAGGTCATCTTCTACTAGGTCAACCTACAATCCCCTAAGGTAATAATATTACTAAAGAGCAATCAAATTGTTCCATATGCATGGCATTAAAAAACAAGTAATAATTTATGTCATGGCTCATGGCATCATAATAGAAAAATAGATAGATAAGTACACTACATTTCCATCCATATGTGTGTAAGATGAATCCATATATATTCACATTTCATGCATCTCATCCATAAAATATAACAAAAGCTACATGATCATAGTACCATCATCCATATTTAATCATAAAGCATTATAGTTTTAAAAAATAATTTATATAGCCAACCATATGCACAAGAGACAAAGAAAAGTATGAGATGTTGACTCAACAAGTATAGATCCCAATCAATCAAGTCACAATAATAACTACATAATAATTTCCAAGTACAAGTTTCTCCACCAAGGGAGTCTAAGAGAAAAAAGTAGGCACTCAAATGTGTGAATCTCCCCATGCAAGGGGGAAAGTAAGAAATCTACAATAAAATTAAGTCTCTCAAAATACCTCAAGGATGAATTTGACCTACGAAACCCTGAGGGATCTTGCTTCATAGTCTCCTCTGCTATCTAATACATTTTAAGGTCTAGGAGTCCTTTGAGTCTATGGTGGGACGTGGTTGTGGATCTATGAATAAGATGGTTCCAGTGTCTTAACCTATGAATAAGAGGTCATCTATGGACCCCAAGGCTATCCATCTCACAAAGAAAAATCATTCTCAACTTCCAGTGCAACAACTCTAGTCTTATAAGATGTCATATCTTGACCAACATGATAGGTAGGAATGAGAACATCTATGTGTCAACAGACTACTGTAAGAATCCCAATGTCAACTAAGAACTTGCTTCTCTATCTCATCTACTTGTAAGGACCAAGATATCTAAAGAATCATGTCTAAAAATGTCCCTCCATTCATTAGCGATGTTTGTGTTAAAGTGCAAAGAAGGAAAGTGTAAGTGTTAGACCATAATAATTCTTAGATGAGCAAGTTAAAGAAAGAAAGGAGTTGATTAGCGTAGTACTAACGAGAATATTTAGGCTACCATGAGGATCAACTATCCTCATGTCCTCCTTTGTCAGCTCTACAAGTGGAACCACATGATGTGTAGGTGTAACCTTTGTTGGTGCCACCTCCTCATCCTCTATAGCCAAGTAATTTCCCTCTGATTCTATCCCATCTCTCTCTTCCTCAAGATCATAGTCCTCAGATGTCTCATCATCGGTCTCCTCATCCTCAACAACAAGTCTTTGAGATTAATGAGCTCTCTATTGCCTCATCCCTAAACCTTAGAATGGTCATTTAATTGACACTCTAGGAACATGTGATACCCATGAAGGATCCCCATGCTATGCATCAATATCCTCCTAAACAAACCTATTGCATGGGAGCACTAGCAACAAGTCCTCAAGAAAGTCATCTCCTAGTTGTTGGAGCACTTGTGTGATAGGGTGAGTCTCTATCAAAGAATTCATGTCCATCAAGTGGCTAACCCCTCAGTAGTAAGATGAAACTACTCTATCTCCTAGACATAACCCCTCCATCTATCTATAGGTGTCTAAAATGAAGTATGCAGATCTAAAGCAGCTACTACTCAAGTAGAAGCATCAAAGTGCTCAATTTGAACCCACCTCATAGCTCTTGGTAGTCTCAAGTCCAAAGGGGATATCTCTTTGAAATGGTACAATGTGCTCAAGAATCCATGAAATAACCAATGAAGGGTGGCTAAAATCAAGGGTGCCTCATCATGAGATGTGATACAAATCTTTGTAAATAAATGCCATAATGTTAATCCCCCAAGAAAAATCTATCCCTCACTTAAGATATCAAATGAAGGGTTTTATACTTCATTATGTGATCTTGTTTTCAACCACCCTACACACCCTTATTTATTCCTCTATGGTTTCATTTGCTGAGTTATTTTCAAATTTGATCACTTGATTTATATTTTATTTTATAAAATCTTACATCCTTTTAAATATATCATTTGGTCTTTAGGGTCTTGATTGTATGCCAAGGTTTCATTCATATCCTCGATTCCACTTAAGGAGAACCCTCATTTGAATCCTCAAATAGACCAATATACCAATAATTTTTCTCTTCATGTGTTCCCGTAAGTACTATTTTTACCCCTACTATTGAAAATAATTTTGAATACTATGATCATGAGACATATGTTGCTAAGAAATATCTTTCCCTTGTAAGACAATTACTTATTAAGACACTTGTATATATGTTGAATATCCTCAACAATTAGCTACTACTTTACATAGCAGGTTAGTGGGCACCCCTTATGGCACAAATATTCTTCACAATCTTGGTACTCTCATCTAGCTTCTACCAATGGTGCATCCTCTCACAAGCACTCACCCACTATTTATCTCTATATAATCCTTCTTCTCACCCTATAGTTACCACTTCTATGGCCTCTACCACCCATATTGTCCCTTTTAATGTGACCCCTTCCTCTTCTATTACCCCTTCAGTATCACCACCACTTTCTCATACCTCTACTCATATGACCACATTACAAGGGTCATAGCACAATAGTGTTCCCACTTGTGGAACAAGGCACACCAGTGAATTTTGGAATGCAGATATCATATAACACCATTGAATTAAGTTCCTTCATTCAAAGGTAAAATGATTTCCATGTGTAAATAAAGTTTGAGTGAAGGTGGGGGTTCAATAAAAAACCTTTTTTTTCTCATTTAAAATGTTACAAATTGAAAATTCCTATAGGAAGGGACCTTCAAATGAAGGACCTTTGATCAAGGGTCCTTCATTTTAAGGTCCTTATGCTTCCCTCCTTTTTCTCAGCTGATTTTTAGACGAAAGTTTTTTTGAGACCCAAGGTTTGGACCATCAAATGGAGTCATCGTGACATGAGATTTTGTAGGATCATAGCCCTTGGAGTAAGATTTTTAAAAAGTATAATCTATAATACATTTTATTTAATTATAATTCTTTATTTATATTTTCTAGTGAACATAGGCTTTTTACAAAACATAAAGGACTTTGTTTGATGCACGTGGAAAAATTAAAACTGTAGGAAAAATCTTAAGAAATACATGTGCCCTCCATATTGATGTCCTTGTTGAACAAAAAAAAGTACTTAGATATATGCAAAAAATGTTCTGCATTATAGCATAATATAATTACTCTAAATTCTAATTGATCTAAATTAAAAAATTAATAATAAATAAAATATGTAAAAAAATACAAAAAAATGTATGCCCTAGATATAAATGCTAATGATATACATTTAAGAAATTATGAATTTATCTTATTTATAAAAAGTTGTGTTATGACTTAATATCACTCATTAAAAATATTATAAAGTATAAAAAACCAGTTATTAGGAAGTGCTTAAAAAATGAGATAGATTATTTTTTTTATCTTTTTAAATATATTTGGAATATACACACAAAATATAAAAAATCACTATTTCACATCATCTTCAAATTCTTAATTGTTTTCTTGCTATAAGTGAAAAAAAATAAAAATTTTGTTAGAATTGTTGACTTTAGTGTCCCACTCAAGCCAAAAAGTGGGACACACTATTGTTCTTTCACCCACCTTATAGTTTGGCTTCACCAAGTCCACAACTATGCCTTTACCTCTTACCATTCCCCTTCTTTATACTTCATCCACTATTTCACATGCTTCTCATACCACTACTATTCCCACCTCTACCATAGATACATTATTGAAGGAATTTGATCAACTTAAAATTAAAGTGGATGATATCCCTACTAATCGTGACCATATTACATACAATCTCCCACATTGCACACCTCTTCCTTTTGAATTTTTTACATATCCATTGCTCAAAAGATTTGTAGCACCTAGATTTGATTTATATTATGGAAATAAAATCTTAATGATCATTTACAAGCTTTTAATCTTGAATGCCTAGATTCTACATATGAAGATAAAGTCTTAACTAAATTATTTCCACAAACCTTAAGGGACTATTCCATTCAATGCTTCTACTCTTTAGCTCCTAGTTCTAGGGTCCATTCTTTTGATGAGATAGCCACAATTTTCTTACAACATTTTCATGTGAATATGAGCTTGAAAACTATTGTGACCAATTTGATTAAATATGCCCAGTAAAATAATGAGCTTATCAATGACTATGTGATTCACTTCCAATCTTTATGTGGTAAAATTAAGCATCACTTCAATAATGATGATTTACAATCCAAATTTCTCTAGGATATCTTTCCTTCCATAAAAGACACCATATACTTGAATATCTTTTCTTCTTTTATGGACATGTGTGCTCATGTAAAGAACATTGAATTGAAATTTCTTACATCTAATGTGTTGAAGTATGTATCATCTTATCATGGTTCTTTTAAATCTTGTTACCCTTCCAAGTTCCAAAATCCTAAATATTTTTCAAAGAGTAATGATTGTAAGGAGAAAAGGGACAATGTACATCATGTTGTTAATACTTCCGATGTGCCAAATTTTAAGATTCATAATTTTAGGAAGTCTACAAAGTTATAAGAGCTCTTGGACACTATGCTTCAAAGTTTGAACTAAGTTCTAATTTGATTACTACTCTATCTATTTTCTCATAAGTTCCAACTAGAGGGCTACCTAAGAACTATAATGAGAATGCATTTCACAACTTTTGTAGTGTTAATAGGCATCACACTCAATGTTCATGGTTTTAAAACATTTAAGGAACAATATTTAACAAATAATAATATACATCATGTATTTAGTGGGTTATTTATGAGGGAAATCATTTAAATATTTCAATTAATCTAGTTTGTAGTTATGCTAATAACATCAATGCATCTCATGAACATGATCCTTTTAGTTTGTTACATATACATGTTGATAGAGAATTTATGGTTGATTGCTACATTTATTCTCATGCATAATCACATATATAGATTTTTTTTTGTATATTATACAGCCTAGAGATACATATTCTTCTTCACATGCTACTCCATTGATTATATTTTATGATTAGAAGATTCTAGAAAATAATTTTAATGGTTCATTATATATCATTGGCAATCTTAGATGCACTTCACCTAGTTAGTTTCTCATGGATCCTACATGCTTATTTAACATATGTGTTGAAGAGATTTTATTTAATAGTCATATTAAACATCAAGGTAATGCACATTTTGGAATATTATTAAACATGACTACTAGAATGTTGATTGAGACCTTGTCTTGTATCATTTTATATTTAAAAATTGGGCCTAAAAAGCTCCTAGTGTTATGTCATGTTATCCCATCTCTAGATAGATTCAATGTTACTTGGTATATGATGAATAGAGCAATGTTTAAAGAAATTCCTTTTGTTTTATATTAGTGTGTTAAATTTGTACATGAAGGCAAAGTAGTGAAAATTGATAGAGCTCATTATAAACTAGTATTAGATTAGACTCATTTTACATTGGACACATTTGTGAAGATACTTAAGGAATTACCATATAAATGAAAAAATGATATACATGATTTATAAAAGTTTCACAAGAAGAGTAACAAAGAGAAAAATAATAAAGACTCAAGAAGAAACTTATGCATCTTCTCTTTCTATAACTTATGGAGATAAAAGACCTAAACAACCTCAAGTTGAATATCCTACAGTATCTAAGCACAAATGTCTTGATATATATGCATCCATTTCAATGATACTTATGAGTAAAAAATACTCATGTACTAAGGAAGTGCAAAAATAATAAGGGAAATATATTTCAAAAACTACATTTTATGCTAAGTGCAGTACTTCTTCATGGGTAGCAAAGATAAGTGTTATGGTTCAAGAAATGTAAAATTTCTCTATGAAGCCACTTATAAAGAAGAAAGAAAAATGGGTTAAAAGGGATGTTTCCATGGCTCTACCTATTGCTAGTGTTTTCACTAAGAGCACCACTACTTATAAAGATGAAAGTGATATAATTAATGTTGAAGAGATTGATGTTACATAGGTATGGTTGAGGATGACCTCTTATATGAGGATCTTGCTAATATTGTTTTTTGAGATGACCTAGAATTTAAATGCTTTATTTATATACTTATATATTAGCATTTAGTTTTTCATTTATGTGACATTACACTTTGGCCTTATATTTATGCTATGTTTATGTATTTCTCCTATCATCATTTAACCTTCTCTCATATTTTTTATGATTGTTTTTCCCACTTGGGGGTATCTTTCTTATGGTTATTATGTGATCCCTTAGTCCCTATGTTACATGCCTATGTCATTTTAATCACTATGGGATCCATGGTACATGTTTATGCTGTTTAGATTCTATGCTTTCCTATCAAATATGTTTAGCTCAAATTCTTTCCTATGTGACATAGTTATGTTCATCAATACTTAAATTTTAGATTTTTCTTGACTCTTATGTCCTCATATGTCGCATGTTAACCACTTATATTGTCATATGTTCCTATATTATAGGAATCTAGATATAACTTGATTTCTTATGTTTCATGATTATAATGTCTACCTCTTATACTATGCCATGATTATAATATTTATGCTTATCATACTCACATGATTACATGTTTAAAATTATTATCATTTCTATAATTAATGATTCCATACATGTGATTTCATTCTTATATGTTATGATAATTTTCATGCTCATATCTTTTTACATCATATTTGTGCTTTTATGCTCCCTATATAGTATCTATGACTATCTTTATGTTTCATTTGCCTTCATTGGAGGAAATAATTGGGACATCTTTCATTTTCACTCATCACACATTATTTCATGATTATATCTTTCCTATGTCCTTACATTCCTATCATATGATGATATCTTTTACCATGTTTATATGACTTATCGAGATTGAATGTTTTTATCCTATCTATTCTAATTGAACTTGTATCCTTTGTATGAAACCAATTCAAGGAGGGGGAAATATATGTCACGAGAATTTATTTTGTGAGTTATATGTTTTGTAGTGATAGGTTCAAATTCATTCCCATGTTTAGGGGATCTTTACCAATCTTGTCCACTTGGTCAAAGTACTTTTACATTTCCACTTAGTTGGAGGTTTACCACTTTCCATATTTTTCATAATCTCCTACCCTTCTCCTCTTGTACTATTTTTGAGGATAATCCATTTTCAAGCAAGTTGTGGTTAGTATATTTTAAAAAAGTGATAGATGATACTCATTACATGCTCTTCTATTTTACAAGTTTGTGATGGAGCACTCATTGTGAGAAGAATTCAAGAATGATTTGTATACTTTGAGCAATCCAAAACATTTTGAGCTTAACATTTGGAAAATATTGAAATTCTATGTTAACTACTTATTTTACTTTAAGATGCATCTGCTTAAGAATTTCATGCACATCAAAGTGGAGGTCAAATGTAAGGGTTAAAATTGCATACCCAAGCCCATTTTCCTTATGTTTTGGGCTCACTTTGATTAGAATGTCCTTCATCTAATGACTAGTATATAAGTAGCATATTCTTGAGAAAATTTAGCTTATAATATCTTGATCCTATTATCACTCATATTTATAAAATAATTATAATCCCTAGATCCACCATTCATCATCTTAGATCATATCCATGGGTGAAGACTTGACCCATGTCAATTTTTTAGAAATAGATTTGAACCCTAAATACTAACCATTGTTTCATGGCCTAGTGCATATTTATGTTGATTTCTATGCTATGTTATTTTTTTATTAAGGGTAAAAGGGGCTTTTTTAATAGGGGCCCAACCCTTTTACAAAAGAGAGAAAGATTGAGAAAGACACACAACAATAACAAGCTAAACAACACCAAAAGTAAACCAATCCCAAAGCTATAACCGAACTAAAAACATCTCACAAGGTAGAACAAGCAACCAAGACAAGGAAAATTAGCTATAATCAAAGGTTGGACAGCTCAAAGTGACATGAAGTTAAATTTCTCAAGGGTGCTATGGACCTTCACAACATCCCCAACTATTGTCTTGTTGATACAAATATTCTTCTTGGTGGAAATTGTTGGTTTCCTAAAATGATTTAACAACTATGCCCATAAAGCTATGACTCAGAGATTGGACATCTAACCCAAATAGCTATCTTAATCACTATGAAGATGCATTTGACTTGTTGACCCAGGGACGTGAACTTGAAATGGGTCAACACAATATGTGCACTAGGAACTCTAAAGTAGCCACATTCATTCTACAGCTAAGAAAGATATAATGCTGAAAGTAAACTGCTTGGAAAGAAATAACATAAATGCTGAACACCAACCAACAACTATACTAAGTTGAAATGCATGACAAAAAATGAAAATTTGGGAAAACAAATAGGAAACTACTCTGTCTACTTTGGCTGTAGGAACAGACACAGAATGGAATTCTAGTGGCTGTAGGAACATTTAGTGCCAGATTTAACTAATTGTTTAACAGAAAATAACAACTAAACTAAAGAATGGAATTCTCACCAAGTGGGCCCCCTTGGATGAGTATCCCTTAAAAGACAAATGTAAACACAAAGATGTGAACTTATAACTTCATTTTATTCATCAGAAAACATGAGTATAAATGAGAAACATAACTGTATTACTAAAAAACTTAATATTGCAAGTACAACTTCAGATTAATCAACCCCTTAGAAGGAGCATTTGAGTCTTATTTATAGAAAGAAAACTACAAACCAACTACCTAGCAAGGCGGTCAACTCCAACAGAATAGGAGGACGCCACTTTAGGGAAAGTATAGAAAGTGGAGAGGAGGTTATGCATGCATGGAATCTGGTCAAGCATGCTTGCTTTAACGTAGATCTAGCACAACAGTAACTCCTATATTTGCTCAACAAGTAATTAAGATTAGTTACAAGGTGGTTATCTTCCCTCCATTTGACATTTGAACGATCACCTTGTTTGACTTTGATGGCGAGTAACCAACTGACAGAATCTTCCTTGACTTTATAGGCTGCTAATTATATCTGCATAACAATATTAGTATGCACAAAAATTGCATATCTGTAACTATCTTAGAGTAACATTCATTAACCACATGTAAAATTAACATAGATAGTTCATATAGCATGTCAATGTCATTAAAGATTATAGGAAATAACCTATGCCCAATATCTTATGGTTTTGAGAAAATGTCATGAAAAGATCAAGATCTAAGTACCAAAGTCCATGATAACTACATCAAATGGATAATAAATTCTAACAAAATTGAGTCATAAACTCAACTCATCACTCTTCCCAACCTAAGACTTTGCTGGTCCTCTAGCAGAGGAAGGGTTGTTCTTTTGATTGGTCAATGCCTTGAAATTAGCAACTGCCAGCTGTCCTATATTAGTTTTTGTAGTGCATGAATTAGGATCCGAATAGAACCCTTGCTGTCTATCCAACCTGTTCCATCTCTGTCTTTCTTCAGCAATATCATACTGGTAGTACTTGTAATTTGGCACAAGCCACAATAGGATAGGTGGTTGGAAAAATAAGGGAAGCCAGAATTGCCCCTTTGTCCTCCCAATCTATATATATCTATCCGCTCTTTTACATGCTACAGCATAGTTCTACAGAGAGTGAGGCTATGCTTGCTTTAATTCATCAAACAAACTATTCCACCTTTGTGCCAAATGTCCCTTTACAGATTCTCCTATAGTGTTTGCTACCTTCTCATATTCTTTGTAAGCTACTTCTCTCTCAGACAGGATTCTATTGCCATAGCTTGGTCTATAAAGCATTCTATGCCAGTCATTGAAAATGCTTCCTGGATTTCTAGATTCAGCTCTGATGGGCAGGGGAGTGTTGAATTTTGTTTGCCTATGAGCCCTGAACTGTTGTCCCCAACTAATCTCATTTTGTATCCAGGACATAAATGCCCTTAACTGAACATCCCCAACATACAACAAGGGATTCCAATCATGATCTTGGGACGCAGCATAATTATGTAAATATAATTCACACAACAAATTATTCATTTTAGGAGCAACCCAATAAGCATTGAAAAATTCAAGAGGAGACTCAATGGAAGGATTCTAACCTGAAACAATCCTTTCTATTTTAAAAGAAAGATACTTCTCCTTTAAATACAAAGCATAGACCTTTGGAGGAGTCCTACACTCTAATCCCTGAGGCACTAAGGCTACCATATTATCCACCCTCTCCTTTAAAGTCACAATTTCTGCATTCTTATCTTCAAGTTCTTCATCTTTCTTTTGAATTTCTTCCTTCAGCCTGCATTTCTCCTTTTTCCATTCTTCTTCTCTCCTCTACATTCCATTCCATAAATTCATAGCTACCATATGCATTGAAAAATCAGAGGGCCTGTGTATTCCTACCAACAATTTTCCTGGCACTGATGGTTACCCTTCATATAGCACTAATTGCATGGTTTCTGAATGTTTAGCCAATTTAGGCTGTAGGGCTTCTCGCTGCAGGAACTCCTGGTTGTCTTCATGTCCTTGACTCTCAATATGTTCAACGGCGGTGGCAAGGTCTGCCAATGTTACATTTGTTGCTTCCTCAAACATGTCCTTTTCTTCAACATTCACATGCCCCATTGGGGCTTCTATGTCTTCTGGTGATGTTTCTTCAACCCTAGGGCTTTTTTGTGGAGGCACACCAAAGGATGGCCCAATAGGTCTTGATTTTCTAGGAGGGCTCTCATGTTTTTCTTTGGCTGCAAGAAGAACAGTGTCAACCTTCCATTTCTTAGAGCTTGGCACCTTCTTTCTTGCGGTTTTCTTTTTAACTTTACCCTTCCTTATTTCTACCTTTTTCTTCTGTGCCCTAGTTTGAATTAGATTGCTAAGAGGAACATCATCATTAGAATCAGAACAAGAACTCACTTTGTCTGAATGCTTAGCCTCAAAAGAACTAATCTCAATAGTTTGTTCAGCTGCAGGAGGGTTTATACTAGAAGTTGAGGTTCCAGGAGCAGCTTCAATAGAACTCACTCTCCTCCTAGTCCTATGAGGTTGAGGTTCAATCTAGGTTGTAAATGCCTTGGTCCCATTTGATTAATATTTAAAAATTTTTCCCAAGTCATATCAAACACATCATGTAGAGACTTTTCAACTAACAATTTGATCAAACAATGGTGGGAAATAGAATTAGCCCTACCTTTTTGGGTCTTAGCTGCCATGATTGAGAGAAGGTGGTATAGCACATTTGGTACATTCATTCTTCTCCCATGCCTCATATGATTCAACAATTTGAAATGCACAGAATGAAGATTTGACTGACGGCCTACACAAGTAATGTACCTCACAAAATAAATAGCTACTTGCTTCCACAGCTCAGGCAGAGAGGTTCCCTTGGCTCCCTATTTGTCTACAATTATTGAAGGGTCACCAAGTTTTGTAAATTCAGCCCTAGCTGACCTGACGTCTTTGGTAACAGGGTAATTTTCATCGTCAGTAGGTAACCCTATAACTTCTACAATCCTTTCTTCGGTAGCCAATACCTCTAACTCTTTTACCATGGCCTTAACTTCAGACAATGTCTGGGCAAATTCTAATGCAACATCTTCATTAAAACCATTCAACTTCAAGAAATAGTCTAACCACCCACAATTTCTAAACTTGGCCTAGCTAGGTGCATCCTGCAGTAATACGTCATGAACTATGGGTTCATTTCAAATTAATCCGCATCCCATTATTTTGCTACTTGAAAACAATCACTCTGCAAAGTTTTTCTTCCTACAAATTTTCTTTGAAAACTAAACTTCACCTTCCTGCAACACTGTTAAATTTTCAATCACCAATGTCGTCTGAATTTTCCTTATTTGGGAACTCAAGACTATGAAAAGAGTAGTATAGGCAGTAAGGAGTAATCAATGAAGGCTATCACCTCACACTTGTGAGCCATCATCTCACTCATAATTCAAATCAACTTAATTTTGAACTTTGCTGACATGTTGGTGTAAAGCAAATGGACTGACACGTGGACATGGTATTCACACCCCCTCCCCAACCTAAATTTGAGTATGTGTCCTCACATGCGGAATGGTGATGCATGATTGGACGGGGCAAGGAATAATGACATGCTATGGAGAACATCGATATCAATTAACAATAATTAAATGAATGTACTAAAAGATAAGTAAGATATAACAAATTAAAGTGCACGTACCTTGATGTGTGGAAGATCAATTGCAAAAATGATGGAGAAAGTACTAGTCACCTTTTAAGAATTTGATTGAGCAATGAATGAAAGTGGAGTGGAAGAAAGTGAGGTGGAATGAAGTGAGATCATGGAAACATAATGGAAGAGAGAATGATGGAAGTGGATGGGCGGATGGGTGAATGAATGAAGAAATGGACCCCCACAAAAGTGGAAGTCTTTATGATGACAGGTTTCATACCTTAGTTAGCCAGAAGGAGGGACACTAGGTCCACTTCCTTCAGTTGCAGGAAGTTTAGGAGTTGCATGTTGAGTGAATTATTGCAGGATCTCTTCCTTCGAAGTTGGCTTGTGATACAACCTGAGGCGATGACCATTGACTAACAACTTAAATCTAATAGGGTCAATGGTGGTAAGTTGAACAACACCATTGGAGAAAACTTCAGCAACCTCATATGGTCCTAGCCAACTTGTCTGCAACTTCCCTGCATTATCTTGATATCTTGAGTCATAGAGCAATGCCCAGTCACTTGGCTGGAATTTCTTGTCTTTGATGAATTTGTCATGCCACTTTATTCTCTGATTTTACACTACCTCTGTGTGATGTAAGGCTGCTTTCCTCATCTCATCCAAAGTATTGAGCTAGACATGATTCTGTCCTTTTGTGCCTCAAAGATATCCATCCCCAAGTCTATTGCAGTCCGAAGAGTCTTATGTTCAAATTCAATAGGCATCATAGTTGTTTTTCCATACAGTAACTCGAAAGGGGTGAAGCTTGTGGTTGTTTTTTCTAGGTTGTCCTATAAGTCTAGACAGCTTCTGGCAGCCTGTTAGCCCAATCCTTCCTATGGATAGCTACAGTTTTGGTCAAAATGGCTTTAGTTTCCCTGTTTGTCACCTCAACTTGGCCATTGGCCTGAGGGTGATAAGGAGTAAATTTATTGTGCCTTATGTTGTACTCATTGACGAGTGCTGCAACTAGGGTTGAGGTGAATTGAGCTCCTTGATCAATCACTATCTCTCTGGGAACCCCATATCGTGTGAAAATTTCCTCATAAAGAAATTCTGCAACCTTGTTATCTCTTGCATGCTTCATGGCCTTAACTTCTACCCATTTGGTTACATAATCAATGCATACTAAGATATAGGATTTACCATTAGATGGAGGATCAATGGGTCCTACAAAATCTAATCCCCACTTATCAAATGGAGTGATCACAAGCTGAGGATAAAGGGGCATCTCATCAGATTTGGTTGGCTGTCCCATCCTTCGGAATCTATCACATTTTCATGTATATCTTCCTACATCCTTGTGGAGTGTGGTCCAGTAATAGCCTATATTCAAAATCTTTATTGTTGTCCTTTTTGCTGCAAAATGCCCTCCACATGGTTCATTGTGGCATGCATGCAAAATGTCATATGTTTCATCTTCTCTCACACATCTCCTCATGACATGATCTGGTCCAGTGTAGAACAAACATCCAGCAATCCATGAAAAAGGAAAAGACTTTTCAATGAGCATCCTTCTTTCCTTTAGAAAGAAATGAGGTGGGACTCTCCCAGTGACTAGATAATTGGTTGTGTCAGCATACCAGGGTGTTTGCACAGTGATTGAAAAAAATGTTCATCATGGAAAAAGTCATCAATGACTTGGTTGTCCTCTGATGTAGTCAGCCTTGAAAGAAGGTCTGTAACAACATTGGCCTTCCCCGGTTTATCCACAATAGTGATGTCAAATTCTTGCATTAGCAAAACCCATATTGCTAATCTACCTAATATCAAGGGTTTGTTCATAAGATACCTAATGGTTGCATGATCTGTGTGCATAAAGATTTGATAGCCTGTTATGTAATGCCTAAATTTGTTGAGGGCATAGATTATAGCCAGCATTTCCTTCTCTGTCACTGTATAATTGAACTCAGCTCCCTGCAAGTTTTTGTTGACAAAATAAATAGCATGTTCAATGGCTCCTTCTTTCCGCCCTAAGACTGCTCCTATGGCATAATCTGATGCATCAATATGAATGTGGAAAGGGAGCTCCCAATTGGGCCCTTTGAGTACAAGAGCATGAGTTAATGCTGCCTTTAAATAAAAAAATGCCTTTTTACAGTCTTCATTCCACTAAAATTCAGCATCCTTAGTGATAAGAGTATACAATGGGGCTGGAATTTTGCTGAAATCCTTGATGAAACATTTATAGTACCATGCATGACCCAAGAAGCTTCTGACATCTTTTTTTTTTGTAGGAATGGGAAGATTGATGATGACTTCAATCTTTGCTGGGTCTACCTAAATTCCTTTTGGAGAGACATAGTGGCCAAGCACTACTCCTTCCTGCATCATCATGAAGCACTTTGCATTATTTAGGGACATATTGTGGTCTTCATATCTCTCCAACACCTTCCCTAAGTTTTCCTATGCCTCTTCAAAAGTAGCACCATAAGTAGTGAAATCATCCATATAGATTTCCATGCAATTATGTGAGATATCTGAAAATATGCTAATGACTACCCTTTGGAAAGTTGTAGGTGCATTGCATAAGCCAAATGGAAGCACTAAGTAGGCATATGTCCCCCAAAGATAGGTAAGGGTTGTTTTCTCTAGGTCCTTTGGTGCAATATGGATCTAATTGTAACTGCTAAATCCATCCAAAAAGGAAAAGTACTGCTTTCCTGCAAGTGAGTCCAATCCCTGGTCTATGAAAGAGGAAAATGATCCTTTTTGGTGGCAAAGTTTAATTCTCTATAATCAATACAAAATCTCCATTTCCCTCCCTTTTTGGGCATGAGAACCAGAGGAGACACCCATTGGCTATCTGAGATTGGGTAGATAAATCTTGCATCGAATAGCTTCTGTAATTCTTCTTCGACAATATCTCTTAATGCAGGGTTGATTCTCCTTTGTGGTAGTCTTACTGATGTACAATCTTCCTTTATGTAAATCCTATGGGTGCATAATGTGGGATCTAGTCTTTTCATGTCATGGTAATCGCATGTAAAGGCATTCTTATGTTTCTTTAACAAGTTTGTCAAAGACAACTGCTGTTCTTGAGTCAATTTGTTAATATTTATATATCTTTCTTCTGAAATCTCCACTTGAGTTGTTAACTCTACCATAGTTGCTTCACTAATGCTTGGTACCTTAATTTCTTATGGAAGCAATGTATTAGACATACCTGTTGCTACAGGAAAAGTGGGAATAAGTGTCTTCACTAGATCAACAGAATGAGAGGATGACGCTTCCTCTACTTCACAATGATTCTGAAGTATGTTAGACAATACCTCATCATCCTCTTGAACCTGCATGAAAGAGATTTTGCCTAACATCATAAGCTATTCCACAGAATTAGCTTCTTCGACCTCTTCACCAACATGTGGCCAAACAGGATTATCCATATCATGAGATGGCTGTGCAGGTGGGTAGAGAACAAGCTTTTTAGTGCTTCTCCCATCAGAGATGGTCATGTCTCCTGATCGACATCCAATATAAGCATCAGCTGTGGCTAACCACGGACTTCCTAGAATGATGGGATACTCTCCCAATGTAGCTTTAGGAGAAAGTATCATGAAATCAGCTGGATATTCCCATGAGTCTAGGGATACCGCAAGGTCCTCTACTATCCTGTCAGGTTTAATAGTAGAACTATCAGTAAGCTGCAGGATAGTAGGAGTAGGTCTCATGTTTGCAACATTTAGTTGCTGCAGGATATCCTTAGTCATTACATTTATGGCTACTCCCAAATCAATCAGAGCATTTTTGATTTGGATTCCGTTTATAACAACTCCTACCACAGGACTCCCTGGATCATTATATTTGGGAACAATCACTTTCCCAAGCATGATGTTAGCCAACTGTCCCACCACATGAACCATAGTGAGGTCTTTCCTCTTTCTGCCTGGCTTCTTAAGGCATACTTCATTGATTATTTTGCCATATATAGGAACATCTTTTATGGCCTGAAATAGAGGGATCTTGACACATACATGTTTCAACTACTCTAGAATGTCAAAGGTGGGTTCCTCTTTCTCTTCCTTTTGTTTCATAGTTTCCAATCTCTGTGGAAATGGTGGTTCTTGTGCAGTCTACTTGATTGGGACTGGTTCAGGATTTTTAGGTGCATTTGGCTGAATGGGGGCATTTAAAGGCTCCTCTTCCTCCTCAAGAATCTTAGTAATGATGGGTCTGGAAGGAGCTTCCAAGGTAGTTCTTGAACGCAGGTGGATGTCACTTACACTCACAACATATGCAGGGAATTGATTTTGATCAACAGAGTATATTGGCTGCTGTTGTGGTCTATTATTTAGGTTAGGTGAGGGCTGAGCTGGTAACTAAGTAAGTTTAGGTGTATTTGAATTTGTACTAGTAGGAGGAGGCATTATAATAGGTTGCTGGGGCTGAGAAGGTGGTTGCATGTAATTAGTTGTCTGGTTTGGCCATTGCTATCCTCCCCTCCATTGAGGTGTTTGCTGCTAGTTTTTGGGAGGTGACTGCCAATTCTCCTAAGGTTGTTACCATTGGGGTGCAGGGTTTTGGTAATTTTGCCAAGTGTTTGGAGGGTTGTTCCAAGGCTGAGGTGAATATCCTCTATAGTTAGATGGAGATGGTTGTTGCCATTTGTTACCAGATGCATAAGTATTAAAATATGGTCCAGCAAATGATAATGGATATGGTGGCATACCTTGTCTTGGAGCCCATGGCCTCCTTTGTGCAACATAGTAGACTTGATCTTCTTCAACCTAGATTGGCTTAAACTCAGGTGGAATCTTCTTACTGTCAATATTAGCTACCATCTTGCATCTGCAGTCCCTCTTCTTTTCTCTACAATGAGGGTAATATTCAGCCAACATTGCCTTTGCCTCTTGCTTCTTCTTTGCCTGAAGTGTGTCTAGCTAGGTGGCCATATTATTTATGATATCTTGCTTAAAATCATACAACAAGTGAGTTATCTCCATCCTTGAAACTCCATTGGTAGGGGTTTCGCCCATAAGGGAATGGTAACCTCTTCCTTTCTTCATGGCTACTCTAGAATAATTCTGGCACAACTTCTTAATATCTTCCCAAGGCACTTGGGTAATATCTCCTCCTCCCATTAAATCCAAGGCATTTGTGCAATGCTCACTTATTCCTCTGAGGAAGAGTAGTTTCTGAGACTCCTCATTGAGTGTATGATGGGGAGATTTTTGTAAACAAAATAGGAACCTTGAGATGTAATCCTTCAAACTTTCATCCTCTTTCTGCTACATTCTAAAAATATCATTTCCTCTCATATCTCCACCCCTACAATAGTCTTTATACTTCTCAAGAAATTTCTCTTTCATCTCATCCCAAGTATTGACAATATCACTACCTAGACCCACAAACCACCTCAATGCAGCATCTTTCATTGTAGTAGGAAACAATTTAAGCCTATGAGCATTAGTGGTATAGTCATAGCTTCTTCAGAGGATATTAGATTCAAACAAGGTGTCTGGGTCCTCTGTTGCAAGTCCATAGAACTTGGGGAGTGCTGAAGCAGGGATGTTTTTGAGGTTATCCACTTCATTTTGATGAGCAATAGGAAATGGAAAGGTGGGTTGATTGGGTCCATTTTGGGCAGCTATAGCTATTTGGCTGATTATCAAGGCAAATGGATTGTCAATCAAGTTTTGGGCAACTTGTTCTTTAGAGGATGTTTCAGAACTATTCAAATGAGGGAATGCATCAAGAAAAGGATTCACTTCTGCTTCTTCTGCTGGGTAATTTGGATCATTAGGAAGGAATCTCCCTCAAGCATCTCTTCTTCTACCTCTATGCATGCAATATATACTCAGTATCAACCAACTCACATTAAGAATGTTGTGAACAAATTGTGGGTTGCTACTTCCTAAATAAAGGATATACTAAGAGCACACTTCAAAAATACTTTTGCAAGTAATAATACTAAAGATGACTCCAAAGTTCTTCCTAGTTTGACACCATCCCCGACAACGGTGCTAAAAATATTGGTCTCCTACAATGATTTAACAACTAAGCCCATAAAGCTGTGACTCAGAGATTGGACATCTAACCTGAATAGCTGTCTTAATCACTATGAAGATGCATTTAACTTGTCAACCCAAGGACATGAACTTGAAATGGGTTAGCACAATATGCGCACTAGGAACTCCAAAGTAGCCACATTCATTCTACAGCTAAGAAAGACATAATGCTGAAAGTAAACTGCTTGGAAAGAAATAACATAAATGTTGAACACCAACCAACAACTATACTAATCTAAAGTGCATGATAGAAAATGAAAATCTAGGCAAACAAACAGAAAACTATTCTGTCTGCTTTGGCTGCAGGAACAGACACATAATGGAATTCTAGTGGCTGTAGGAACATTCAATGCCAGATTTAACTAACTGTTTAGCAGAAAATAACAACTAAACTAAAGGATGGAATTCTCACCAAGTGGGCCCCCTTGGATGAGTATCCCTTAAGACAAATATAAACTCAGAGATGCAAACTTATAACTTCATTTTATTCATCAGAAAACATGAGTACAAATGAGCAACATAACTATATTACTAAAAAACTTAATAATGCAAGTACAACCTCAGACTAATCAACCCCTCAGAAGGAGCATCTGAGTCTTATTTATAGAAAGAAAACTACAGACCAACTACCTAGCAAGGCGGTCAACTCCAACAGAATAAGAGGAGGCCACTTTAGGGAAAGCATAGAAAGTGGAGAGGATGTTATGCATGTGTGGAATTTAGTCAAGCATGATTGCTTTAGCGTAGATCTAGCACAATAGTAACTCCTATATTCACTCAACAAGTAATTAAGATCAGTTACAAGGTGGTTATCTTCCCTCCATTTGACATTTGAATGACCACCTTGTTTGACTTTGATGGCGAGTAACCAATTGACAGAATCTTCCTCAACTTTATAGGCTGCTAATTATATCTGCATAAGAATATTAGTATGCACAATAATTGCATATCTGTAACCATCTTAGAGTAACATTCATTAACCACATGTAAAATTAACATAGATAGTTCATATAACATGTCAATGTCATTAAAGATTATAGGAAATAACCTATGCCCAATATCTTATGGTTTTGAGGAAATGTCATGAAAAGATCAAGATCTAAGTACCAAAGTCCATGATAACTACAACAAATGGATAATAAATTCTAACAAAATTGAGTCATAAACTAGACTCATCAGAAATCTCATGCTTTGGAGTCAAATATAAGTCAAAAGAACCAACCATAGTTGACTCCTTTCCAACTTTATCTGAACAACCAACCTTAGGATGAGTCCTAACCACAAAAAGTGAATTATTAGTTTCATTTGCAAGATACTTAGTTGGAGACAAGGGAGCCTCCTTGCCACTTTGAAACACATGTATGCATCTCAAAATTAGTTTGAGGAAGAGAAAGCACTGACTGAACCTTCTTCCTCCATACATTTTGTTGGCTTTGATTAATTGTGCATATCATAGATGCATGACCCACCTTGTTGCCTTTGAAGCAATGGATGTATTCAAAAATAAATTGTTGTACCCATTACCCCATCTTGGAAGATAACTTGATTAAATATGGAAGCACCTTATAAACATCCATGTTAACACAAAATTTGGAAAAAATAGTCACTCGATTTGGTCACTAAATCAAGAGAAATGATCCATTTGAAAAATTTATCTATGTCCTCCAACACCTCCTCCTCCAAATATTCTAAAGGTAACCCAGGGAGGCTGACTTAGATAGGTACTTCCTTAAAGGCCTCTTCCTCCAGATCAAAGCCAAGATGCAATTTTTGATTAACAACACATCATTGCAAAGGAACCACGAGCCAATGGTAGTAGTCTAAACACACACTTCATGATTGGAGAATGAAAAAAAAAACCTTTACACATGGATTTGATTTCCATTTGACCACTAAAACTCTATTTTATACAAGCCCACTTCCTAAACACATCAATATTAGGTCTAGCTTTGATAAATTTCCCAATGAGGGAATTCCTTAGCTTGTTTGCTATGTTGTTATATTTATAAAAAATCATTTATTTTAGATAAAGTAGACATTATGCAAGGGAAACTTAGGAATCATCGAAGAGCATTTTTTATAGCAACATCATCAAAGAATTATGTCAACATACATCATCCTATGTCTATTGAACACTTTCTTGTTGTCATAAATCCTTATTCCAAATCTATTGAGCCTGTCCAACTAAGGGTCTAACTAAGGATAATGTGGTCCCCTCACAATTTAGTAGGTTCCCCAAAAGTGTTTGTGAACAATAATAGTCCTTACTAAGATTTAGATATAATAATATTGAGATGAGCTAATTCCAACAATAATTTTTTTTTTCAATTCATTCTTGCGGTTATATGTTTAGGTCCATTTACTAGATAATTTCTACACTTGTAGAGATCAATTCCATTGGCATATATATAAAACAGAGTGAATCATAATCAATTTATATATTCTAAGATAGTCATTTGAGTAAGTTCTAAAGTCCAACCTTGTGGTGAATTGATTCATGGAATTTTTACATCATTTCTCTCCCATTTCACACATTCAAAATCTAGCTAAGTATTGCATTTAAATGAATTAAAATTTATTGTTTCAAGTCCCAATTCATTTATCTATGTTAATTTATTTATTTAATTAGATCTATTGGCATATGCCTATTTTTTTCAAAAGGTCTCAAGTTTATGCCTCATTGTTGTGTAGAATTTTTTTCACCCATTACTGATAATCCATCTGAGAAATCTTCAATGGGTTTACCTTGGTCAAAATTTTGTGCTGTGGTGACTATTTACCTCCCCCATGCCATGGCCATGTCTTATTGTTACCAAAAAGCCCATAAAATTGCTTTGTTTTGTGCTTTCCATGTCCTTTCCTGGCTTTTGGGTGCAGGGTTCCAAGTTCCAAATCGTATTAGAACCTAGGACATTCTTGGTTCCAATGTTCTGCAGAACGCCCATTCTCCCTTTCTCAATCAATAGGGTCAAAACTTGAAATTTTGAGATGATCTTAGAGTTGGTCACTATGTGTGTCACCCAACATCAAATGGACCTTTCATTCAAGAGTTTTGTCCACTTTGGGAATTTCAAGTTTTCTGTGGACATTGGGGCATCCCTGGTTCCTATATCCTTCTGGATCTCCATTCACCCTTTGTCAATTTGGAGGGTCAAAACATGGAATTTTTAGATGATCTTAGAGATTCAGGCTATGTACATTATTTTACAACATGTGGAACCTTTTTTTGGGTGTTTTGGTCACTTTGGGGATTTTAGTTTTTTCATGGACATCAAAACTTTTCCAAAAATCCGTGTCTTTGGTTCTTCTAGGTTTCCCATTTCTCTGAAGCTGGGCACCCCAAATCCCCATGTCCCTGGTTCCTATGAGATTTTGGAATTGGAACTTTTCAAAAAATCCCTATGTCCTTAGTCCTTTCATGTTTTTCATTTCCCCAAGGATGGTCACCCCATGTCTTGATGTTCTTGATCCTTCTAGGATTCTAGTTTCAAGCTAGCACTTTTAAATGTCCCTGTATCCTTGATCCTTTCGAGATTCTAATTTTTGGTCCAAATATTCAATTTTTTTGTATTTTTTCAAGACACGATAGGACACTCCAGCAACTCTCAAGGCCACCATTAATGATTCTTTTGATCAGCTCAATATCATGGTAGGTGAGATCCATATGCCCCATGACTACTGTGGACCCTTCCATGGTGAATGTTTTGTACTAGATCATGGGCAAACACTCCAAATATGTAGAGTTTTCTAGTACAACCCATGTGGACCTGATGCAAGCAAGATGGTCACCTAGTTTCATTATCAAACATCAAATCTCTCCTTCCAAGGCTTCTTGATGGATTTAATGAGGTATTTTAAGAGTTTTTGCATTCATTTGCAAAGTATGCATTTTTAGCTATAGAGCAAAGGTAGAAGAAGACAAGCTTGGATTTCTAGGGTTTCTTTTAGTGGATACAAAATGAGCGTTTTAATTGTAATTTCATCTTAGTTTTCTCTCAAGGGTTATGAGAGGGTATTGTAACATTCAAAGAATAAATTTAAAGTGTAGATTCA
The DNA here is from genome assembly GCA_027924645.1 of Cunninghamia lanceolata. Classification (NCBI taxonomy): domain Eukaryota; kingdom Viridiplantae; phylum Streptophyta; class Pinopsida; order Cupressales; family Cupressaceae; genus Cunninghamia; species Cunninghamia lanceolata. Next base: position 3,034,192 of record BSBN01000244.1, read on the forward strand.
ACATCTTTTCAACTATCTTCATGAGCAGTTTGTAAACTTTTGGTATTCTAAAAATTTACCCTAGTCGCACTTGCTGATTTGAGTATTGTTATTGATTAGTTAATAACCAAAAATTGTAAAACACTTTTAAATTCTCTTGTAAATATTTTTTCATGATAATACGTGGAGTTTGTAGGTTATTCATGGATTATTAAAGAAGGCTTGAATTGATGTTTTGCAATTTCTTCCAATTGCTTGTTTGTATGCGTAGAGTCTAGCTTACACATTAAACATTCAATTTTGGTCTTTGTTGGTATCTTGATTAAGGTATAATTATTTGGTTACATTGGTGTCCCATTTGATTTGAGATCTAGAATATGCTATGCTCACTTGATTAAGGCACTGATCTGCATTATGTTCAACTCCTTTTCCCTCCAACACACTCAAAACATAATTAAAACCTTAATATTTTTCTTTATTTATGTTGTAATACTTACATCCATGTCTAGATGTTCTACTACATTAGGGGCTATCAAAGAAACATTTTAGACTCTCTGCATGGTTGTGTATATGCTATATGAAGGTGTAATACCCTTGAATTCATCAAACCAACATATAGGCTTCTTAGTGATAGAAAATTAGAGTTTTCTTTGCATTGGGTATGGTTTGATTCAAGGTCTAGCTTCACATTGTTATTATTCATTATTCTCATACACCTTAGGGAATACTTCCTTGGTCTAGCTAATCTAAAATAGGAAGAATATCTCACTCACCTTATCAATGTTGTCCTCATCTGCCTTGTCTTGAATATAATTTGAATCCTTGCCTTGAGTTTGACACCCCTGGCACTCAAGAATTGATCAGTTTTAGGGATTTAAGGAATCTCAACTTTGTGCACCAACAAGACCAAAGATATTAATGTGAGTGATATGTATTAGCCCTTACATAGTGTGCTAGCATGACACCAATTTTTGTTTTTATGTAGTAGATGAAGGGTATTGTATTTCTTTTAGTATAAGGAGATTTGTGGAAATTTTTAATGAGAAGTGATGGATATATTAAATTAGATAAAGTATAATATTTTCATTAAAACAAAATGGACAATGGATGGATTAACATCACATCTTTAAACCAAAACTTGAAAAAATTAAGACATGGTTAAAAAATAAACATAAAATTTTTAATTTATTAATTAGAACATAAAAAAAACTTTGCACAAGTTTTAAGAAGGGCACCATTTAAAAATTAAAATATAGAAAATAAAAATTAAGTCATGGAAGAAATAATTCTTGGCATTAGTGAAAGCAAATGCGATTCATCTAATTTGATTTTCCAACTACCACCATTAGATGGATTGATAGTCCTAGGTATAATCTCCTAACTTATTTATATACTAGTAAAAACACCAAAGGTGCTATCGAATGGCCAATAGGCACAAATATTTTTAGGCTTATTGCTTAATAGTATACATTTATATTCTTATGAGAAAGTCATTACATGTAGTAGTTGAGTATATATTTATATTTATATTTTTAGGCCTATATATCAAAACTTCAAGAATATCACCACCATTCTCATTTGAACAATACATTAAGATAGAAAAAACAAAAATTCAATAATATTCAAATTATTTATTCATTTACATAAATAAATATCATGTTGTTAAAATAATATTATTGTCTTTGTAATTGCAATAATAATTTCTCTTTCAATTGTGTCCATGTAATTATAATTGTATAATTTAAAATATTTGATGTGATTTATTTCAGATATCTTACTATTTAATATGATATCCTAGTATATGATTTATTAAAAGTTACATTCAAAACATTAATGTATTTCCATGTTATTATACATGTTTCTATTGTTATTTCAATGTCTTCATGACCCTTTATGTATCCAATATTTGTATTATACAATCATATTTTTAGAGTCTTACATTATTGAACAACCAGTTGCTAGAAGAGAAAGTGATAAAAGTGATGGCATTCATCGTGATAGCTATGAGTAGAAGGTAAGTAAATTTGTATTTGAAATATCATGCAAGACATTATAGTTGTATAAAAGTACATTGTGATAATAAATAAACATTAAACATTCAAATACACTCCATAAATTATGCTACTACCAATATGCATAGTAAAAGAAATAGATAAGTTAACATTTCTCTTAAATTTTTAAGAATAATGCATTTTATATGCCTTATTGCCTTATGTATCATTTATGTGTCGTATTGCATTTATACTATGTTATTTTTGGAATGATACATAAACTTAAAATGAGATTATAAATTTATCCAAGTTCTTATGATTAATACTAATTGTGACACTCTTGTCTAAAAGTGCTATCAAATGGATCATAAACATATATTTATAGCCTTCCTCAACAAGCACTAAATATAATAACTTTGCCAAAAACTAAAAAGTACATTGTTTAACAATATGGTTGTAAATATGTGTGTCTATCAAGAGGGAAATCAGTAACATGGATTTTCTAGTATCCTACATTATTTATGTACTACGGTTCACGTAATGTCTTGATTTCTTAAAGTTTATTTAGTGGATGACTTTGGAGCACTAGTAGATATGCCACTTTTCTTGGTTGAATGGGAGTCCATAGTTCTCTCATGGTTTCTTTATGATTTAGATCCATAATAGTTCATTCATGAATTAATTCATATGGTTATTCATTTCATACCATCCCATTGTTTTTTTGTGCAAAAAAATAATTGAATTTCTTATAGTAAATATAGCCTTGTCTACCAGCTACTATATGTAACAACTTCCTAGTGAAATATATATATTAAGTTATAATTTTCTTTTTAAGGAATGAATCTTTCTAATAATACTATAGTTTTATTCATGATATGTTATGTAATAATCTATTAAATGAGGCACGTGAAATTGTATCAAAATCATCGAATTCCCGAGCCCCCATATTAACCAGCATGAAAAATAAAAAAATATTCTACCAAGAAATGTGAACAAAACTTCATTCTATTAAACATCATCTAGTTCAACAGTCAAAGAGTCAATAATAATTTTACATCTCACAGAACTTACACATGCATGGATGATGGTAGGACAACAACAATATGCACACCTTGTTTCTCCTACAAACCTTGTATTTCCTTTGTATTTACAGCTCTCTATTTTCCATGTAAATACTCTTGTAAATACTATTATTATTGGTGTTATTACTAGGAATTATTTGACACAAGGAAGACCAAAGAAGAGGAGATGTTGGCCATGTCAATTTGTAGTTTAAGGGTGGTGCCCATTGCCTCACTGCTCTTGGTGTGCTTTTGATATGCCTAGGATTAGACCATGAGACCTTATATTTGTTCTTCCAACGCCATGTTCTTAGGCTTCATGTGAAAAAGCTCTAAATCCTTTTTCTGCAGCTTCCATGTTACTACTCTTGTAGTAGTGCACAATGCTTCCTTGGAATGCTTTTCTATCCTTTCCACCAAGCCTCACCTTATTCCTTCTTCCTGACAAGAAATGAAGAAAAAATGTCTTAGTTTTTCCTTGACTTCATAGAAGAAAATAAACTTAATGGATGCATTCATGTTTGAAAGAAATTTAATGATTCATAATGCATAGTGCCATTTTTTTTAGCTCCACTTTAAAGATTCAGTGTTCATGGAATTGAAGAACTGAATTTGTTACAACTATAATTGAATTGCTTTTACAACATTATTCTTTGAATTTTTTACCTGCAGTTTGATAAACTGCTCCATCTCATCCCTTTGGCATTGAATCTTAGTAGTCAGATTGTTGCTTCTACATAATGTGTTATTGCTATTATTGTTAAATTCCTTTCTACTAGTTGCATTTGAGTGATCCTCTTGAACACTAAGACACAAGCCTATAAAAACACATGATTTCAGCTACAGGTTTAAGGAAGTAGCCTTGAATCCTTCCAAAGGAAGAAAATTTAGTGATTGATCTGACTCTCACACTTCACATGTTTGGGCATGGGCTTAACTCAAGGATTACTACATGTGTGTGTGAGTGTTTGAACTTTGGAATTCACTTTGTATGAAGTGTGTTTGAATTTTACCTTTCACTTAGATTTGATCTACTTATTGTGTGTTTGTGTGTGAGAAATTTCACATTCACTAAGTAAAGAGAGTACTAACTTTGGCATTCACTACATGCTTGAACTTTGGTATGTTTTATCTTTAGTGTTTTCCTTATATATGTATGAAGTGTGTGTTTTTTAACAACTGTGTGTGGAATGATTGAACTAACTTTGTGTGAAGATTGTGTTTTAACTTTAGCATTCACTTTATGTGTGAACTTTTACATTCACTTTGTGTGAAGAATGTGTTAGGAAAAATGTCTCAATCTTGCAACCTTGAAAAGTTACTATTCTTCCCAATTTTAGTCTTTTTGAATACCCTTTATCTTGGAGAATGGTCTAGAACTTTCAAAGTTTCTAAAAGTTTCCAAAAGAGCTAAAAATAGTGAGACTTACTATTTTTAGTAAGTCCTTCGATTGAGCTCAGATTGACCTAAATTTTTTCCCAGAAGAAATGGAACAGCTAAGTGAACATCTTAGGTGAGTTTCGTCTCAAGATCATATCTAGATCGTGAGATATTAAAGTTTCTAAAATTTGAAACTGGTGAAAAAAAGTTTTGAACTCAATTTATGGAATCTAAACTTCTCTAAACATCCCAAAAATTGTCATAACCAGTGCAGTAAGTTATAGGGTGATAGATCTCTTTACGAGCTTTCTGACGCATCAAACAGTTCATCAATCAGACACCCAGATCAAAAGTTATGGCCTTTGGAAGTTGGACCTTCTATTTTTGGGAAATGTAAAAATATGTTGGACACATAAAAGAGCTATAAAGGGGAGAGTTACATGTGTTGGTGTGTGGTTTGGCACATCACAAGGCATCTTTGATGGGAGATAATTTGGGTGCCACTTTATGGGTGGTTTTGGCTCATGGTTTTGTAATTACCGATAATGGTTTACTATATTGCATCTCCTATATATCAGGAGCTGGAGATGGAGGTTGGGTGTAAGAATCTTATAGATGTCAAATTACCTCTTGGATCTCTAGTTGGATATGCTCCTGTAAAAGCTTGCTTTGCAAGTATATTGTAATCTTTGTGATTCTTGAATAATATATTGGGCAGCTTTGGAGTGTGGGGTTTTTTACTTGAAATGGTTTTCCCCATGTATATCTTATGTTGTGAGTTTTGTGTTTGCATTTGGAAGTTGTTATTATCTTTCTATTCATGTGCATCTTAATCTATAACTGTAAAAGTAAAACTTTGCATAAGTCTTTCCTCAGTAGATCAGTGTAGGAAGTATTTTTGCATACCTTGCTTCCTTTTAGTTGGTATCAGAGCCTGATCACATTTGGTTCTAGTTGTTGGGTAGAGGGTTTTTTGAACTGATCTTCATTTGAGTGGGAGCTTGTGTAGAGGATTTTGAAATCTTTGTTGCAGGTAAGAGATGGCAAGCACATCTGGGAGGTTTGAAATAGAGAAGTTTAATGTAAGTAATTTCAAGTTGTGGTAACTCAAAATGGAGGACATGCTCGTAGATCAAGATTTATGGGAAGCCGTATCTAGTACAAAACCAATGGAAATGTCTCAAGAAGACTAGGATCTCAAAGATCAAAAAGTTAAGGGTTTGATAAGACTCTGTTTGGCTGATTTAGTGCTCCTGAATATCCATGAAGAGAAGACTGCAAAGGAACTTTGGAAAAAGCTTGGAGATGTTTATCAGGATAAATCCTTGGTGAACAAGTTTTTCCCTACAAAAGAAATTTTATTCTCTGAGGATGGAAGATGGAGGATCTATTGCTGATCACCTGAATACATTAAATATGCTTGTTGCCCAGTTGACTTCTGTTGGTGTGAAGATGGAGGAGGAGGATCGATGTATGACATTACTTTGTTCCTTACCAGATTCATGGGACCACCTTGTTATGGCCATTGGGAGTACTACTACCACCTTTAAGATGGATGAAGTGGTTTCTTTGTTGTTGTCTGAAGAGATGCAGAGAAAGTCTTCCGAATTAGCTAAGGAGGCTCTTGTGGTTTGTGGTAGATCTAAAGAGAAGGGAAAGAAAAATGATAAGAAGAAGGAAGAAAAAGGAAGATCCAAATCTCGTGGGAGATCTAAGTCTCCCACAAAGTCCAAGGCCCTATGTTGGAACTGTGGCAAACTTGATCACTTTTGCAAGGAGTTCAAGGAGGAGAAAAAGAAAAAGAAGAAAAATTATGACTCAGATTCTAACAAGTCCTCTCAGGATGAAGGAGAAGCATTTGTCTCTACCTTGGCAATGCATGCATCTAAGGATGTGTGGGTTATTGATTCTGGTGCATATTTTCACATGACCTCGCATCAGGGTTAGTTTTTGAAGTATGAAGAATATGATGGTGGAAAGGTGTACTTGGGTGATGATTCTCACCTGGATATTGTTGGTCGTGGAAGAGTCTTGATTCGATTCCCTGATGGATGAGTAAAGGGAATCAATGGTGTTCTGCATATCCCTAGTTTGACACGAAACCTTCTTTCTATAAGTAAATTGAATGATGTGGGTGTGCAGGTTGTTTTATCGAATGGAGGATGCAAGATGACTAGAGGATCTATGGTGTTGACTAAGGGTGTTTAGATTGGCACTCTATTTCAGGTTGATGCATGCGTAGTTCAGTGCAATAGTGCCTCTATTTCAAAGAAGAGAGCTTTAGAGCCTTTATCCTCACCATTTGAACTAGCAGCGAAGAAGACTGTTGCATCTACTTCTGATGGTCATACTTTCTAGGTACCTAAGGGTGCTCATTCTATGGAGATGAAACTTCCAACTGAGAAGACAATGTTATTGCACCAAAGACTTGGTCACATTGGTGAAAAGGGTTTGAGGACCCTGAGGAATAAAAATCTTGTTGAGAGTATGAATGATTGTAACCTTGAGTTAGATTTATGTGAACATTGCATTTATGGAAACCAAAACTGTGTTTAGTTTTATTCTAGTTCTTACAAATCTTCTAAGGTGTTGGACTTGATTCATTCTGATGTGTTTGGTCCTATTAATTTTCCTTTGATTTCAAAATCTGTTTACTTTGTTTCATTCATTGATGATTACAGTAGAAGGACATGGGTGTATTTCCTTAGAAGTAAATCTGAAGTCTTTAATAGATTAAAAGAGTTCAAATCTCTTGTAGAGAATCAAAAGGATAGAAAGATTAAGTGTTTGAGGACTAACAATGGTGGTGAGTTTTATTCAATAAATTTTAACAAGTTCTGTAAAGAATAGGGGATTGAGAGGCACAAGACAACTTCGTATACCCCTCAACAGAATGGAGTTGCAGAGAGGATGAATAGAACGTTGATGGAGAGGGCAAGGAGTATGCTAAGTGGAGCTAGTCTTGAACAAAAGTTCTAGGCTGAAGTTGTTGCTACTGCTTGTTACCTAGTTAATAGGTATCCTACGTCAGTGCTCGTTGATAAGACACCTATGGAGGTATGGTCTAGTAAAAAGCCTTAATTAAGGCACATTTGAGTATTTGGTTGTGAGGCATATGCACATGTGCCTAAGGAGAAGAGGTCTAAGTTGGAGAATAAGGCTGGAAAGTGTATCTTCAATGGTTATGGCATTGGTGTGAAAGGGTACAAGCTTTGGGATCCAGTAGCTAAGAGAGTTTTGTATAGCAGAAGTGTGATCTTTAGAGAGCTCAATCAGTGTGAAAGTTAAACCAAAAACATCTATTAGACCTAATAATGAGGAGAGCTCTAGTAGCTTTGAAAGTTCAGAAGAAGATGAAGAACCTAAACCTCAACCTTTGAGGAGGTCCACATGAATAAGGCAGCAACTTGATAGGTTTGGTTATTCATTGCATGATTCTAGTTGTATTTTTGCTTTGATTTCTAACACTGATGAGCCTAGAACTATGAAAGAGGCTATGGGTATGAAAGATGCAGGTTCCTGGAAGGAGGCCATGGAAGAGGAGATGGCTTCTTTGGAAAATAATAATACTTGGGACTTGGTGCCTTTACCTAAAGGAAAAAAACTTCTCGGATGCAAATGGGTGTTCAAAAAGAAATTCAGTGTAGATGGCAGTGTTGAGAAATATAAGGCTAGATTGGTTACGAAGGGTTATTCTCAGGTGGAGGGAATTGACTATGGTGAGATTTTCTCTCCCATTGCAAAGATGACATATATTTGGTTCCTATTATCTCTTACAGTAGCGTATGATCTAGAAGTGGAACAGATGATGTGAAGATAGCATTCCTTCATGGTGACTTGGAGGAGGAAATCTGATGCAGGGGCATCCGGGCTCACAAGTAATCTTGCATCAACCAAAAAAATATTTTATTTCTTTTACCCTTTTTATTTGTCTTGTAGATTTCTAATCAACATCATACACAAACTTTGGGGAAAATAAAATAAATAATTTAATTCTCCAACACTCCAAGGAAAAGACAAGGCAAGTTGCATATGGACAAAATCCTAATCACCCACATGCTAGAAGACAAAGATTGGACAATGAAGAGTTTTCAAGCACCGAAGTCATGAAATAAAGCAATAAAAGAATCCCAAGAGTCACCTTTCTCCAAGTTGGATGCCACCAAGCAAGAAGGGGATTACCAAGAGTCATTGGAGCCCAAAATGAGGAAGATGAAACTATGCAAAGGAGATCTTATAAATAGATTGAAGTTTGGCTCCAAAAAGACATTGAAAATAAGAGAGGAGCCCAAGTTTATTTCTGATTTTTGTAGGTCATCAAGAGGACATCCATGGGTGATGTTGAAGATAATTCTATAAGGGAAATACATCCATTTTAATGAGGCAAAAAAGGTGAACATCCATGGTGACTTGTTAGATGAAAAATTTCTGAATTTGTAAGCTTGTGGAGGTGGATAGTTGGAAAGTTTGTTGGAGATATTTCATAGTTAGATTTGTGGAGGTTATGTGTGTGCTACCATCTTGATTAGCTTCATAAAAAAAATTGGGTTGTAAGTATTTTCTGTTGTTCATGTTGTATTAAATTCTCAAGATATGGTGTTACTTCATAGCTGAAATTGTTGCTACAATATTCACAATTTATTTGAACTTAAGGGCTACAAGTTTAAGAGATTAACATAGATTTATTCTGCTACAACTAAAGGAATCAAAGGGATAAACAAAAATCCTTAATGGCTAGAAATTATCAAAGTTAATTTTCATCTAAGAGAAGAGGAGTGATCTTGGCAAACAACAATCTTAAGGCTGAAATTTAACAAGGATATGTTGGCACATACAATTTGTTTTAATCTTTGAAGTTTTGACCACATGATTATGATAATTTGAATGCATGAATATTGTTGTTATCACAATGCACATAAGAGAAGTTAATTGGGCTGCATGATGGGACCATCCTTCATTGGATTCTCTGCCCAGAGTAAGTATGTTAACACTGTGTTGGAGAGATTCAACATGATGGATTACAGACCTTTGACTATTCCTGTTACAATGGGGATAGAGTTATCTGTTGAATATTGTCCAAAGTATCCTTCTGAGACAGAGGATATGAGTAGAGTTCCTTATGCTAGTGCGGTTGGTAGTTTGATGTATGCAATGGTCTGCACAAAACCAGACATTGCCCAAGTAGTGGGAGTCCTTACTCAATTTATGACTAATCTTGGATGGGTACATTGGGATGCAGTGAAGAGAGTGTTTAGATATTTGCAGGGTACTTCTAAGTATTCCTTATGTTATCATGGTTATCCTATAGAACCTCAGCATTCACTTTGTATTCATGGATTTGTGGATTCAGATTGGGCAGGTGACATTGACAGCAGGAGATCCACCAGTGCTTATGTGTTCACTATGTTTGGTGGTGCTATTAGTTGGATGAGTAAGCAGCAACTTGTGGCTGCTTTGTCCACTACTGAAGCTGAGTACATGGCAGCAACTCATGCTTGTAAAGAAACCATTTGGCTTAAGAGATTGTGTTCTGATGTTGGGTTTGATGCAGGGAAGATTACTATTTGTTGTGACAGTTAGAGTGCCATATGTTTGGCGAAGAATCCTACTTTCCATGCAAGGACTAAGAATATTGATGTTCAATACCATTTTCTTCATGACATGGTAGAGGATGGGAAGGTAAACTTGGAAAAAGTTGAAACTTTGATGAATGTTGCATACTCCTTGACAAAACCTGTGAGCACAAAGAAGTTCAGATGGTGTTCAGAGTCTATGGGCCTCACGGCCCCTAGCAATTAAATCATGGTGTTGATACTCCCTTTTCTCATGCAAGGTGTTCGACAACTTTGAGAATGTTAGGAAAAGTGTCTTAATGTTGCAACCTCAAAAGGTTACTATTCCTCCTAGTTTTGATCTTTTTAAATACCCTTTATCTTAGAGAATGGTCTAGAACTTTCAAAGTTTCCAAAAGTTTCCAAAAGAGCTAAAAATAACAAGACTTACTATTTTTAGTAAGTCCTTCGATTGAGCTTAGATTGACCTACAATTTTTCCCAGAAGGTTTGAAATAGCTAAGCGAACATCTCAAGTGAGTTTCATCTCAAGATCAAAGCTGGATCGCGAGATATTAAAGTTTCAATTTTTTGAAACTATTGGAAAAAAGTTTTAAACTCAATTACTTGAATCAAAACTTCTCAAAACATCCCAAAAATTGTCATAATCGGTGTAGCAGGTTATAGGGTGATAGATCTCTTCACGAGCTTTCCAACGCATCAAACGGTTCGTCAATCAGACACTCAGATCAAAAGTTATGGCCTCTAGAAGTTGGACCTTCTATTTTTGGGAAATGTAAAAACATATTGTACACATAAAAGAGTTGTAAAGGGGACAATTACATGTGTAGGTGTGTGGTTTGGCACATCACAAGACATCTTTGATTAGAGATAATTTGGGCACCACTTTATGGGTGGTTTTGTCTCATGGTTTTGTAATTATCGGTAACGGTTTACTGTATTGCATCTCCTATATATCATGTGTTGGAGATGGAGGTTGGGTGTAAGAATCTTATAGATGTCAAATTACCTCCTAGATCTCTGGTTGGATATACTCCTGTAAAATCTTTCTCTGCAAGTATATTGTAATCTTTGTGATTCCTGAATAATATATTGGGCGGCTTTAGAGTGTGGGCTTTTTTTACCTGAAAGGGTTTTCCCCACATATATCTTGTGTTGTGAGTTTTGTGTTTGCATTTGGAAGTTATTATTATCTTTCTATTAATGTGCATCTTAATCTATAACTGTAAAAGTAAAAGTTTGCATAAGTCTTTCCTCAATAGATCAATGTAGGAAGCATTTCCACATACCTTACTTCCTTTTAGAGTGTACTAACATCAAGGCATTCACTTGATGTGCTTGTTTGAACTTTGCTATGTTTGAACTTTATCGTTTACTTTGTCTATCTATGAAGTCTGTGTTTGAACAAACTATGTGTGAAGCGATTAAACTAACTTTGTGTGAATAGTGTGTTTTAACTTTGACATTCATTTTGTGTGTGTTTGCACTTTCACATATTTGAGATGGAGTGTTTACTTTATTTTTGGCATGTGATCAATTTCTATGTGTGAAGTGTGTGTTTTAACTTTGACATTCATTTTGTGTGAATTGTGTGTCTAGAATTTAATATTGGCATTCACTTTATGTGGTGTGTGTTTGGAATTTACTATGTTTTATAATTTTGGCACTCACTTTATGTGTATGTTTGTACTTCGACATCTTTTAACTTAAGTGTTCATACATGTTTGTACTAAATTTGTGTGAATGAATTGTGTTTTAACATTGGCATATTCACTTTTTGTTTATGCAAATTGTGTGTGTGTGTGTGTGTGTTTGGCAATAGGTGGTATTGTTGGAATACTTCAAAAGATTGGCAGAGATGGAGCTCTAGGCTTAACAGGTAGTAGGATGAAAAGTGACACAACAAATAAGATGAAGAGGACAATTATTGCCATTAATGGGACTATTTATGATCACTACTTGAGAAACTAAGGATCAAAAGATCATATACTTTTGTACAAAGATAAAATGTCAGCTGCATATAACCCATGCATCTTTGGAAGACTTGATATCTTAGAATACAATTGGAAACAATTCTTTCTTCTCACAATTGCCTTTGGAGAGAGAAAATAAAATTTTTAAATATAAATTGACAATAGTTCTCATGTTTCATGGCCAACATATAATATCAAATAGATACAAAACACAAAAACAAAATACTAAATGTCCTAATAAAAAACCAATCAAGTTTCCATAGACCATGATAACAAAACTGACTAAATAGACCCAAATAACATATTCAGCCTTTTCTTAGTGAAATTATGTATACCATAATTTTGACCATGAGTCATATGAATATTTTCATATTATTTTAACACTCTTGCAAACAACATTAAATTTACCCATAGAATCTAAAATAAAAAGTAAAATAGATGAAAGAGAATACAATCATGTAAAAAAAATGATTCTCTATTATTTCTAAATTGATGGGTCACAAAAATGTATTCATAGTGGCCATTGAATTTGACAAAATAATGCAAGAAAAGTTAGTTGAGACACTAGGAAATTTGTATAGGACACTTGCAAACACCACATAAACCATGAAAATAAATATGATAGATATTTAAATTTGTCTTATGGTGAATTTAGGAAAGTTTGCTACTTGGTTCTTAGCTTCTCACCATTATGTTCTAGCCAAAAATGTAGAAAGACCATAAAATCACCTACATGCTAATTTAGAGTGTTACACAACAAAGAAATAAAATTAATATGCTTTTGGAAATCATTATGTTTTAGGTTATTCTCCATAACTGTGTTTAAGGGTGGGACAAAGGCCCTTCTCTTGCTGTGTAAGTCCTATCTATCACTATAAAAAAATTCTAAAAATAGAGTTAAACTGTAAGTACTATTTCTTCCTTTACAAGTATTGCATGTATCTTGTTTTCTATATACAACACATGCTCAAACAGATGCATCTTTATTCAACTCAACTCAATTGGCAAAATGCAAATTTCATTACACCACTGCAAATCTATTACATAATATAGTTGTTAACCATAGCCATTTGACAATGGTCCAAAGGCCCCTCTCTTCCTCTTAAGTCCTATCTATCGCTATAAAAAATCTCCCACAAAGGCATTGAGTATGGGTTTTACTGCCACCCATTTTCATCCTTGATTACTTGTAGACCACTCACATCTCCTTGCGTTAGAACGGTAATGCCTCACAAATTTGAATGGGATGGAATGCCAAGCATGATATCTAGATTTGGGCATGGAGGAAAATAATTTATAACCATCACTTGGCTATGCTTCCCAAATAATTAGATTGTTGTCCCAGAGCCTCAAAAATGGCTCCCAGAAGCCTCAAAATGAGTCCTCTCACCTCCTTAGCATACTTACCTATAATCTCTGTGTTGCAAATTAAAAAGGATTAGTAAATTTTGAGAGTCCAATTTCTGTTTGGGTTTTTTCTAGTGCTTATAGGATGTAGGTTTATGAGGCCAAGAACTGATGAAATCCTCCAGATGATGAGCTGGGTGTATGAAATAATTCCTCCAGTAATGAACTTTGTCTCTGGTGCCATTTTGTCTTGTAGAAACCCTAACCACCTATCTTGGGTTCTTTGAGTATAGAGATGCCCTATCTTCTACTGGCATTTCAAAGAATGGTTTGGCAATCTCCATCATTTTTCATCATATCCTCTGACACACAATGGTTCACAATCTGTTTGTCACATCAAATTACTAAATTTTGAGCAAGGTGCAGTAAAAATATGAAGGGGATAAATTGAAAATATATATATTATTGTCTATTAGCAATCAGATGAGAAATTGGTCTTAAAAAAGAAATCTAAAGTAAGAAAAGAAGTAGCCATCCTCCTCACATGCATGCTTGATGTGATTCACAAATTTTCTCCTACCTTGCAAGTGACTCGTTAAAATGCAACCCTGCTACATCCTTGTCTGCAACATTGGCCCACTCTGCCCACCAACACTAATTGGCATCACAAAACAACAATTTCAGACACACAAGGTATACTACCCATCTTTTCCATCGCATACATGAACCTACATAAAAGTAACAAATGCATGAACCTACATAAATGTAACGTATAACTAAAAATCATTTGCTAATTTTCATACCTAAAAGGTGCAAATTAAATTTGCAGATCTTGGAGAATTGATCAGCCAAATTATTTAGAAGTCATTGCTAAAAATAGAAGGACGACCAATTTTTTTATTGTGGAAAATAAAAAAATTGAAGGATGACCAAAATTTTTTGTGGATGCTACTCCTATTCTTCAATTTTTTGTAGTTTAATACCCAAGAACTATGTATATGATGCTCCTAGTAGAAAGGGATGCCATAGTTCTCTGATGCTAGTCCTATTCATCAAATTTTTAGCCCCACTCAAATGACATTTTAAGGGATGAGACTTGGTACAAGGCACTAGACAAATCATAATATCTACCCATGTATATGCTCTGTTAACATTGACATTGAATTAAAAACTAGTCATTCTACATATAAACTCTACCAGTGAAATTTGACATTAAATAGACAAACATGATGTTATGTGCAGATAAAAGAACATAAACACTTAAGAACATACAAAGTTGGTAATTGTAAACAAATTAAAAAAACTATTAAAAAAACAATCATGAAAGAAACCTTGTGGATGGTAGGACTGCGATGATTCTATCTCATAAACCTTATCAACTTAGGAGAAGATTAGAAATTCATTAGTATCATACCAAAATTTGTGCATGAAATGATGTGTGGGGGATAGAGAATAAATAACATGTCACCTGAGGTCGGCCTCTTTGAGCTTGGCTTTGATTTCTTGGAGTGTGGAGGGCTTATTCTCCACACTACTGGCAACTTCTACCTTGCTGTTGATTCTCCACGTCCTTGGATTGATTCCTCGGAAGGTGATTCTTTTGTTTTCTATTAGTACTCAGCTTCATCTCAGCTCAAATATTGTAATTTAATATGCTCGTCTGATTTATTTGCTTTCAACCATTTTTCCTTTTATAAAAAAATAGAAATCCCAAGGGTACATTTAACGACATAAAACATTTTTTAAAGAACCAAAAAAAGAAATTGAAGGATGACAAATTTTTGGATGACAAAAAAATATTTTTTTTATGGGACTACCAAATTTTTGGTAGTCACAAGATGTGTGCACATATAGAATGGCCTATCGGCCAAATTAGCATTAAAAAAAAATCCTCCTCTTGGGTGTGAGATAGTAAAATGGATAAATTTGAAAAGGTAGACTTTTCCTAGTGGTGAGGAGGGGCCAATCCACTATAAACATGGGGTGGTGATGACCAACTCCTCAAGCACAGGGACAAACTTGACCAAATCCACAATCATAATGATACAAACCACAAGTAGTTAAAATGAACAACCAACTGTGAAAGGGGTTGTGCTTAAATGGCAAGGCCATAAGGTTCTCATGATGGAGATCCAAGTTTGAATCCCCCAAGTAACATCTAGTTTCTATGTGGCTTCTAAGTTGATTAAGTGGATATGTGGATGGGGAGGAGGTCCCCCTTGTGACCTCCAACAACTCTTATAGATAAAAAAAATGAACAACCAATTAATAATTTACTTGTGTTGAACAACAAAAACACAATAAAAAAGGGATAATAAAGAAAAATTAGGAAAAGACACAAACCAAGTGATTTTATAGTTTCTCCAAGTGACTATACACTTCACACACATTGATACTTTGCTTCTCTAGGTGATCATAAAATTCACACTCTCTATCTTACTAGGCACTTCTCTCTCTCTCTAGTTAACCATAGACCTTTCACAATCTCTAAATGACTATAGACTTCTCAATCTCTCTAGTAGGCCATACACTTCACTCATTGATGGTTCTATAATGATTATGTCCACCAACACTTATGTAAAATTTTGCTTTAGAATATGTGCCTATATGTGCCACAAAGGTCATAATAGTCGTCCTTTATGGTAATCTTTTATACTACTCAAAATTATGGACACAACCAAAACTAATGGAATTCATGTTTAACATTGTATATTAAACAAACATCTAAATACACATAAATGAAACAAAATAATTTTCTGTAATGCAAGATTTCCCAACCCCTAAGGTGCTCCTACATCAAATGTTAGGAAATTACAAGGTTGACCAAATCATTTCCTACATAACCCTATGAGAGAAAATGATGCATACAAGCTTATAGAATAACCATAATACAAAGATCAATAGACAAGCCATAAGATAACACAAGACATATCCTAGGAAAACCCTCAAGAGGGAAAATGAGAGATTTCAACCTATTTACAAGAATTGAGATGGGTTTGCTCTTCAAGTGGACAAGGGTTTGATTCCCAAGGCATGTGCATGGTAGGAGCATGTTGCGTTGTGGAGGGGGACTCTTTCCTCCTCCACTGCAGGTTTGTCCTTCCTTGAGTAATCGTTCTTTCACCATAACTTGGCTTATCTCATTCCATGGTCTTTTTTTGTGGTTTTTATGTTATTTTTGCTAGTTGTTTGGCTTGGCCCTTGGCTGTGTCTCGTGCAAATTTATTATTTCCTAATATTTGCAATTTAATGGTATAATGAATTATGGTACTCCTCCTAACTCTAAAGGGTTTTCTAACCCCATCACGGAGGAGAAATCCATCTGTGATGTGGTGGTTGAACCCTATTCGAGTATCTCTCCTCCTACAACCTTTTCACCTATCCCCAACTGTGAAGATGGATGACTTCAACTCTCTGGAGAAGGAGCTGGTAAGTGTTCTAGTAACCCTAATGTGGCTTGGCTTGATCCTAGTCCTAATATGAGTATTGCCATGTCTAATGAGAAGTGTAGGCTAAAAGAAATTGCTATTTTTCTAGTGGCTATTGATTTTAACAAAACTCCGGCCATGAAGTTTATCGATGAATGGTTTATTAATGTTTGGGGAAGGAAATTTGGTATAAAAATCTCTTTCTATCGAATGGTGCAAAAAGGGTTGTTTTTTATTTTCTTTCATGATCAGAATATGCAAGAAAATGTTGTTAACAAGCAATTATGGAATGTCAGGAAGTGCACCTTTAGGGCACTGAAATGGTCCCCTGAAGGCAATCTTTGATGAAGTACTTACCCTCTCTAGGCCTAGGTTGTTGATGGTTAAGAATGTCCCACCTTTCATCTGGAAATTTCTTCCAAACCTTCTGGCCCCGTTTGGAAATGTTCTTTGGGTTGAAGATACAAAAATCACCCTTCCCCACTTGGATTCTACGGGTTTAATCACCCTCCTCCCAAGGGTCGATCTCCTTGAGTTAATTAAATTCTCGGATGATGGCAACATCATTTGCTATGAACTAGAGATTTTATGTGGTTTAAATGCTTGCTATCTATGTAAAATAGAAGGTCACTTCCACTGGTATTACACCATTCTGAAAAGTAGGGGAGGTATCAACAAGAACACCCATTTGATGCGTTCCTTGAACTCAGTTGGCCATGGCAACCCAAGTAGGTTGGGGCCTAAAGAGGTTCAACCCCAGATCTATTTGTCCCCCATTATGGTAGAGAATGCTGAGTCTATAAAGGCTCTAATCCCCCTAGAGCTTGGGTCGGACTCGGCTCCCGAGCCCACAGATTTTCAATCTGGTGAAGAAATAAGGGTTGAAATCCAACCCCCTCCCTCTCCTGGATTTGAATTTGAGAACCCACTTGTTTTCTCTTTGGGGATTGGGGCCTTTACCTTAGTAGAGGAAGAGTCTACCCCTATTGAGGGCCTCTCTGGGCTTGAGACTCTGACTCCCCCTCCCCCTTGGGTCAAGTGGCCAGACTCTACTCTGTGAGTCTAAGGAGTTAAACAATAACTTGGACTCTAACACTAATATTCATTCTTATTTCAAGCTGGGTAGGAAAAATTCTCAACAACTTGCTATTGAAAAGATTCAGCATAACAAGGTTTCTGAAGGTAAAAGTAAAGGGGCCCCAAAAGCATTGTCAAATAGATTCACCATTCTTGGCAAAGAGTTTGCATACTCACACAATGAATCCTTGCCTGAGCAGTCCAACTGCCCCCTCCTCAATAAAATAGATGATTCTAAAGTGAAAAACCTGAGAAATGATATTGAAAATTCTAATCAGACTCTTGTGAACTTGTGTAGGCTGATCACTTAGTCATTAGCCCAACAAGGGAAAGAAAAATCATTAGGAAAAGAGAACCTCAATGACCTAAGCAATAGTGGTTGTCTTGTTTCAGAACAGAGGCTGCATGATGGGCCTATGTAGGCTCACAAAAGGGTACCTAAAAGTCTGTTAAGGACAAGAATTGAATAATGAAACCTCCAGCCAAATGAAATCTAACATTATCATGGACTGTCGAAAGGTAAAGTGAACAATAACAATAATGCTATAGAAATATCCAATTTCCCAAGCAATGAGATTATAGTATCTAAAGGTGACATTGATTTAGGCTTGTCAAAGGGTGTCACCAGGGAGGTAGGCTCTAATATGCTCTCAAAAGAAGGTGGAAACCCCAGGGTTGTGATCCACAAAAGGAAGAAAAGATCCAAGGATTCTCCATATCCCTTTGTGAAGAGGTTGGACAATCAAATAGTCTTCCTAAATGCTATGATAGCTTTAGGAAACCGATGGATATAGAATAAGCCTTTTTGACATGGACATGAATTGCATATCCTAGAATGTAAGGGGACTTGAGTCCCCAGACAAGAAGTATATAGTCAAAAAGTTTTTGAATCTTGCTAAGAATAAAGAGTTGGTTCTTCTACAAGAGGTGAAAGCTACACTGTTTACTCTCGAAACAAGCCTAAGGGTGGTTTGGTAGGACTCAATCTGCTTTGCAACCAAACATGAAAAGGGGCAGGTGTTGAAGGTACAAGACAAATAAGAGGGTGGGGGGAGAATCAATTGTATCAAAAATTTCAAACCCTCATATGCATAATCACATCCACATTAGTTTACTTAACCCCCTTAATCTGTTATGAAGATTAAACATGAAATTGAAATAACAGAAACATAAACACATCAATACCATGCACAAGAGAACACCATATTTTTATGTGGAAAACCCTAAAAGGGAAAACCCATGCTGAGGATTAGCTCACAATATAAAGTAGTAGCAACACCGAATTATAAGAGGCTCACTGCCATACAAAGAATTCTTAGTATAGGAGACTCATTGTCCAAGTGGACTCACTGCCTAATGAAAAAGAAAGAAGAAAGAAGAAGAGGTTCATTGATATAATTGCATCTAACACATGCATGGGTTAAGTTCCAATGAAGCACAACAATCATCACCTTTCACATCTATACTAAAAGATAGTAGATGCCTTCTTCTCACTACATCCAGTCGTCTAACTCATGAAAGATCTTACTACCCTTTTATCACTTTCACATCACAAACTTCATCTATGCCATCCATTCCCACTCTCACATGAACTCTTGACACTTATTTATATCAACATCAAACTTGAAACAATCTTCAATTTTAGCAACACAATCTTCAATCCTTGAAACAGTCTCCAAGGTCGGCAAACACACAAAATTTGAATTAGGTCTGGATCTAAACATTCCACGACATAAGGGAATAAACATGAACCACTCTAAGCCTTAGTGCAGACCCAAATCTATCCAAGCATGCTACACAACACTCACATAATCATCAAATCAACTCCACAATTTAAGCGTAAACTTCTAGGTCAACCAAACGGTGTAAGCGTAGGGGATTCTTCATCACACGCTTCCATGATCACAACCATAACTTGTAGACTATGCATAGAGAAACAACTTTCTCCTGAAGAAGGCTCACTGTCTTCTCACAACCAACATTGTCGAAATCTACTACACAAGAACTTGCTTTCCGGAGTATGATACCATAAACCTTTTGGATAGAAGGTAGATAAGGACCCTATGGACATAAATTCAAAATTGCAACACCTAAAACCATACTATAGAGAAATACAGAGAAAAATACTTTCTCCCAAACACCTCTGCACAAATCAGAAACATTGTCAAATCCTATTCTCAACCTGGTGAACATAACTTTCATGGCACATCAATCCAGAGAACTAAATTCTAGATTTAGCCTCTTACAACACTTCTCAACAACACATCCAAACCACACACTTAGATCTCCAACACAAAGAAAGGCGGAGAAAAAACTCGAGCAGTATACGGTAAGCCAATAGACTCCTTCAACATATTATTTTCAATATTATTCAAATTTTCTCAAAAGCACTTGGAAAACCAACTACATAGGCATATTCTAAATATCCTTAGCATCTATACAAAGCATACAAACCACCTTTTAGCAAAGAAACTGAATCAAACAACACTAAACAACACTAACTTCATTAGAAGACATAGTTGACACCAATGACAACATAAACATGTTGACATCAATGACAACACCGATTAGCACATACTTGCAACAATATCCCCCTTTGTCATTTATGGCAACATATGATGTGAAAAACCATCATGACACAACTTTGTACTATTCTTACTCTCCCCCTTTCTTTTGCACATCAAGTGCTTTCTTCCTCTACCTTTGTTTTTCACATGAACTCTCTCCCCCTTTGACATCAATGGCAAAGGGTGACATACTTTTTCAAAACTCTCTCCCCTGATTTTGATACTGCACATGTTTGCACTATCCTTAGCTACTCCTTATACTCCCCCTATCTATAATAATCATTAACAGCACTACTTTCTCCCCCTGAGTGGTAGCCTCCATCATCAGTCCAAAAAAGAATGAATCTTGAAGCACACTAGACCGATGCATCTAGTTCGAATAAGAAAGGGAAATAACCCTTAACTTATCCTAGAGGTACTCAAATGTATCCTTAGGAAGAGCCTTGGTGAATATGTCAACAACTTGATCCTTCGTAGGTACATACTCAAGCTTCACTTCAAGCTTTGCAACCTTCTCTCTTAGAAAGTGATACCTAATTGAAATATGCTTTGTCTTTAAATGCATCATTGGATTCTTTGAAATGTTAATGGCACTGGTATTATCAAAGAAGATAGGAATTGGGTCATCATACTCAACTTTGATATCCTTCAAGGTTTGTCTCATCCATAACACCTGTGTACAATAGGATGCTACTGTAATGTACTCTACCTCTATAGTTAATAAAGATACTGACTCCTACTTCTTGCTTAGCCAAGATACAATTCTATCTCCAAGAAAGAATGTACCTCCACTTGTACTTTTTCTATCATCTACACATCTGACCCAATCTGTATCTATGTAGGCACTTAAGTAAAATTCATTGTTCTTAGGATACCACAAACCATGATCCAGGGTGCCCTTCAAATACCTGAATATCCTCTTCACTGCCATGACATGTGACTCTCTAGGATCTACTTGAAATCTTGCCACAAGACAGACCACATGGACTAGTAGCAGTTAGGTATAGTAGTTCTCCAATCATTGATCTATATTTTCTCTGATTAGCCTTAGGGGATTCATCATTCTTTCTCAACTTGCAACTAGTTGTCATGGGGGTACATATTGGTTTAGAATATTCCATTCTGAACTTCTTCAACAGTTCCTTGACATAATTTGATTGTGAAATAAAAATACCCTTATCTATCTAATTGATTTGTAGCCCAAGGAAGAAGTTGATCTCTTCACACATTGACATCTCAAATTCTTTTTGCATTTCATTTGCAAAGTCCTTACACATACTTTAATTTCCACCAAAGATTATTTCATCCACATAGAACTCAATAATTAGGATTTGATCTTTGCTTACCTTGATGTACAAATTATTGTTTGTAGACCTTTTACTGAATCCTTGCTAAAACAAATACCTATCTAACCTTGCACACCAAGCTCTAGGAGCTTGCTTTAGTCCATTCAATGCCTTCTTGATGTAGGAGCATCCCTAGTTCAAGAGAAATCTTGCATCAACTAAAAATATTTGCATTTTATTTTTTTTTTTAATTTTCCAGTTCAGTTCAATCAGTTCAGTTAGAAGCAGTTTCTATATTTTGGTCCACATTCTACTGTAGTTGCATTTAAGACCTTGCGGAGCTGGACTTAGCATCTAGACACATTCATGTACATCATATCCAAATCTCAGATCATTTGGATCAGGTACTGGTAAGATAACTCTATAAGAAGATCAACTATATTCTAATTATAGAGCATCCTGACAGTCTCAAACAATCAGCTAAAAGGAGAAGACTTGCGGAGCATTTCACAATCTGCAGAGCTAAATGACACATCATTCAATGTTATTTGGTTTGTGGCCAACCTTCCCTGAGATCCACATGCAATTATATTCATTTGTGAAGGAGTTCTATTCATTTAGGTCTGACCTATACATGTACACATGTTACAAATCTTCATTGGAGTTTGTGATCTTTCTTGGATGACGCAGAGGAATCTTATGTTCTGGAGATGATATAAATCAATGTAATAGATGCCTAGGAGAGTAGTTGATAATTAGTTCACAAGTTAATAGTTTGAATTTCTCACGAAGGAACTTCAAAGCTAAATCATGTGCATATTCTGTGACTCTGTAATTAGGCCTATGAGCCCTAATTGTAAGCCCGCATGTTGCCAACCAATTTGTATTTAAATTCTATGATATATTGAATGACTGAAATTGCATTTGCTTCATATCTTTGAGTTGTTTCCATTGTGTTTACTCTAGCTGCATGGATTGGATAGTTCACTTTGTGGACCCTCATAATCGTGACTGCACTAATTGGTATCAGAGTGAAAGTTCAAATCTTTAGGAGAAAATTGAGCAAAGTTGGCAAAGGAATTCCATAGGATCTTGCTATGTACAGATTGTCAAATCTGAGGTAGGTTACTTGTGTTACAACTAATCACTGATTGTGAGGCAGTTGTCACCTTGTATCCCGATTGCCAAATTTGATGCAGTTACACTTGATCCTAGGAAGAATGCCGCCAAGGAGAATCCCTATTATTAGAACAATGCTTGGAAGGATGGATGAGATGATGGAAATGATGAAAACCATGCAAGTTCGCTTGGATGCTATTGAAGAAGACAGGTGAAGAGGACTTACACCTAAACCTAATGTTGAAAGTGATGATGATGAAGAATTTCAATCCACCGATCAAATTAGCGAAACCCTAGGAAATGAAGAAGAAGAAGAATCAAATCAAGTTAAGCTATTGCAAGCTATTTCAAAGATTGGGAAAAGACCTAGAGTTGATGTACTAAACTATACTAGCAATTTGGATCCTGAAGAGTTGATTGATTGGATAAATGACATGGAAGAATACTTTGAGTATGAAGAGATTCAAGATCCAGAGAAGGTGAAATTTGTAGATACAAAGTTGAAGGGACATGCTGCTATATGGTGGAAAGAAGTTTATTTGGATAGAAATAGAAGAAGAAAAGAAAAGATTACAAAGTTGGATAGAATGGTGACAAAATTGAATAATCAGTTTATACCTACTAACTATGAGTTGGAACTGTTGAAGAGATTGCATAATCTGAGACAAAAGGAGAAATTTGTGAAGGAGCATACTGAAGAATTTCATAAGATGATCATAAGGACAAGACATAGTGAAGAAAGCAAGGAGAAAGTGGCTAGATACATCAATGGACTGAGATTGAACATTCAAGAAGAACTGAGTTTGGTGAGGATGACAACATTAGAAGAAGCATATTAGTTTTCCCTGAAAGTTGAAGAGAAGTTGAACAAGAGGTATGATTAAAAATAGAGAGCTAGAGGAGGTAAGTTTTAGAGAGGTAGAACATTTTCTGGAGGAGAAAGATCATATGCAGATAAGAACAGACAAGAGAACACATTCAAGAAGGAGGACAGAGATAACAATGCATACTAGAGAGATGACAAAACTTTCTACCACAGAGAAAACCCTAGTCCATATTGGAGTGAAGAATACAGAAGAGAAGGAAGAGGACCTGATAGGAGAACATTTAGAGGAACCTATTTCAAGTGTGGAGGTGAAGGACATAGAGCATTTGAATATAATCAGGGGAGTACAAGCAAGAGAATAGAGAACAGTGGAAGAGTAGCCTATGTGAAAGAAGAACCTGTTGGATCACTGAGTTTAGTTGGAAAACCTGAGAAAGTAGAATCACTTGTCATGAGGAGACCACTATTTCAAGTAGAGACAAATGAGGAACCACCATAGAGGAAGAGCTTATTCAAAACCAGATGCAAATCAGGAGGTAAATGTTGTAAAGTTGTTATTGATAGTGGTAGCTCTAATAACCTAGTTTTAGAGGAGATGGTGACTAAGCTAAAGGTGGAAAGATTGAGACACCTTAAGCTCTATTAGATAGCATGGATTTAAAATGATTGTAAGGTACTAGTGAGTGAGCAATGTTTGGTGAAATTTCATTATGGATCTTACTATGATGAAGTATTGTGTGATATTATGCCCATGGATGTTTGTGATATTTTTTTGGGTAGACCTTGGGAGTATGATAGGAAAGATATACATGATGGGAGAAAGAATACATACACCATAACATCAAATGGAAAGAGAATTACTTTGATTCCTTTAGAAGATGATCCTAAGAGTGAAGTATGTGGGAATGCTAGAATTTGTTTGGTAGATGGAAGAAAATTTCTGGATGGTTTGAGACATGAGAATATGTGTTATGCTTTGATCCCTAAGAAGCCTAAAACATGGAAGGAGATTGAAGAATCACAACCAAAAGAGATAACTGAGTTGCTAATAGAGTATGAAGACATCATATCAGATAATGAACCTGAAGGATTGCCACCAATCAGAAGTATCAGTCATCACATGGTTCTTATACCAGGAGCTAGTTTGCATAACAAATCAACACATAGAATGACACTGACAGAGAATGAAGAATTGAATATCTATAGATATATGAATTGTTGAGGAAATGTTTGATCAGAGAGAGTTTGAGTCATTGTGTAGTACCTACAGTGTTGGCACCAAAGCAAGATGGAGAATGGAGGATGTGTACATTCTCTAGAGCAATAAACAAGATCACACTTAAGTATAGATTTCATTTACCTAGGATGGATGATATCATGGATTGTTTGAGTAGAGAAATTATTTCACAAAGATAGACTTGAAGAGTGGATACCATTAGATCAGAATCAGAGAAGGAGATGAATGGAAGACTTCTTTTAAGACAAATGATGGATTATATGAGTGGTTAGTGATGCCCTTTGGATTGACAAATGCACTGAGTACTTTCATGAGATTGATGAATGAAGTCTTGAAGAAATTCTTGTGTAAGTTTGTCATTGTATATTTGGATGATATTTTGATTTTTAGTGAGACAAAAGAAGAACATCTGTGGCACCTGAGACAAGTATTGCAGAGACTGAGAGAAGAGAAATTGCTAATAAACATCAAGAAATGTAGTTTCATGAAGGAAGAATTGGTGTACTTGGGATTTGTAATTTCTGCAAAAGGATTGAAGATGGACCCTGAGAAAGTAAGAGTAATTGTTGAATGGCCTACATCGGAGAGCATTGGAGAAGTCAAATCATTTCATGGATTAGCTAGTTTCTACTAGAAGTTCATCAGAAATTTTAGTTCAGTATGTAACCCTATGATAGAGACAATGAGAGGTGACAGAAAAAACTTTAAGTGGACATTGGGAGAAGATAAAAGTTTTGAATTGTTGAAGCATAAAGTGACAGAGCAACATGTGTTGGCATTACCAGATTTCAATAAGGCATTTCAAGTAGATTGTGATGCAAGTGGGAATGCAATAGGAGCAGAGTTAAGTCAAGAAGTTAGACCTATAGCATATTTCAGTGAGAAGTTGAATGATGCAAGGAGAAAATATTTAGTTTATGATCAAGAGTTCTATGCCAGAATTCAAGCCTTGAAGAAGTGGAGACATTACTTGTTGCCTAAGGAGTTTGTGTTGTATACAGATCATCAATCTTTGAAATATTTGAACAGTCACAAAAAGTTGAATCAGAGACATATGAGATGGGTAGAGTTCATGCAGAGTTACATCTTTGTGTTGAAGCATAGGAGTGGAAAATCAAACAAAGTTGAAGATGCATTGAGTAGGAGAAGGAACTTACTGACAAAGATGAGAGTTGAAGTGTTAGGATTTGAAGAACTGAAGAACATGTATGAAGAAGACCTTGATTTTGAAGAACCTTGGAAAGCATGTAAGAAACCTGTTGTGACAGATAGGAGTAAGTGGTTGGACTATTTTATTCAGGAGGATATGTTGTTCAAAGGAAACCAATTATGCATACCTAGGAGTTCAATGAGAGATAATCTGATAAAAGAGAAGCATAGTGGTGGATTGGCAGGACATTTTAGCATTGATAAGATAGTGGCTTTGGTAAGTTAAAATCACTTTTGGCCTCAGATACATAAGGATGTTAGGAAATTTGTGTAGAGTTGTACAATTTGTCAAGTTGTAAAAGGAAGTAGTCATAATACTGGTTTATACAAATCTTTGACAGTACCAGAGAGACCTTGGGAATACATAAGCATGGATTTCATAATGGGATTACCAAAGACACAGAGATGACATGATTCAATATTTGTAGTGGTGGACAGATTTTCAAAGATGGCACATTTCATACCTTGTAAGAAGACTTGAAAGCACAAACCTGTGTCACACTTTATAAAGGAATCGACTAACAACAAAAAAGTTTCTGAACTTCAACCTCATAAAAGTGGCATTTATGTTTTAAATTTCAAAATGATGTAAACTAATGAAATGTAGATCTCTTGATGAATTTTATGCTTGTAATTTTTAAAAAAATTAAAAAATTTATTTTGACAACTTTTTTATAAATTTAAGAGAAAATTTTGAATTGTTGAAAATTTTAGGAAAAAGTGACTTTGAGTCCACGTCACAAAAAAAAAGAGCAAACAATCTTATTTTTTCCTAATTTTTTTTTCCCAAATAGAGGAGTTCAATATATAGTGCATGGAGAAAAAAAATCAGTTTTCAATGCATATTTTCTTCGTAATATCGTTTTAAAGTCAGAGTATACAGAATCTAATAGTTTTCATTCCACGTCAACTTTTGTATAATTTTTTTTTATCATTTTCACAAAACTAATTATACCCTTTTGGAGAGGACTCTTTCCTCTAGTGCATCATATAATTTTAAAAAAATTTGGATGTGTTTTGATATATTTTTTTAAATTTCTAATTAGTGTCATCTCTGATTTTAACAACCTACTTGCAATAATTTAAAAAAAACATATAAAAACTAATCAAAATATTTAAAAATAATCATATTTGGATTCTAGACTCAGAGCTCTAAAAAAGGGTATTTTTTTATTTTTGAAATAATTCATTCTGATTGAAGAAATATTCAATTTAAGTTGAGAATTTTAGAAAACCATAGAAAATGAGGAGGTGGCTGCTATGTAAGATGCCACATAGACAATTTCGGGCGAATCAATTTGGGTGCGAGATAGACTCGGCCAAATCAATTTGGGGATGAAATTGACTCTCTTGAAATTAAATAATTCTGGTGACCACCACCGGTCGACAGGCTTTTTTTTAAAAAACTTATATATATATGGCTTCATTTTTTATGTTTTTTCTCAATTCAAGCATCAAGGAGAAAATAGAAGAAGCATATTTTTTCACAATAGAGGTTAAAAATTATTTTTAAATTTTTTTTCAATTCAAGCATTTAGAGAAACCACACAAAAGGAGTTTTTTTGGCAAGAGAGGTTGCAAATTTTCAAGGTATGTAACATGATTCCCAACTTATTTATTTATTTTACCATGTAAAAATTGAACTTCATGAGTTATTTATTAGGATGTATATGTGTGTGTAGGTGAACTAAAACAAGTAATTTGTGATGGGGAATAAAAGAACTAGAGCAAGGTTGTATGACCGAAGAAGAGATGAAAAAACCCTAAGAACATCTAGTCAAGAATAACCCATCGAAATTATTGATGAACAAGCTGAAGGGCATGTTAATGAACAAGTACAAGATGAAATTGGTAGTAGTGATAGAAATTTTTTGCATGGAATTGAAAATCTTATGGAGATGGATGAGGATGCGCTTTTCAAAAACATTTTACCTGAACATATGTTACCTAAAAGCACAATAAAATTGCACTCTAAAAGAATTTGAGAAGAATTTTTTGAAGATAAATCTCTAATTGGAAGAGCACAATTATGTGCAAAGTTATTTAGGCAAAAAGAAATGATCCCTATTTTGGAGTTGCTAGGAGTTGATAACAAGAAAAAATCTTCAAATTTAGTAAATTAGATAGTAATTGAAAACTTGCAAACATCATTGGATTCTATTCAAACCAAGACTCAAAGTTCTGATTTAAGTGCTGCACATAGAGCATTGATGATTGTAATTTCTAGTAAGAAATTATCACATAGAAGACAAGTTAAAGCAATTACCCAATTAGTAAATGTATCTAGGAGAATTGTTCAAAGATATGTCAAGAAGATAAATAGATTAGATGAAAACATTGAAAATAATTGGGTAAATATTTGTCGAGTCCCTCGGAGAGATAGAATTTCAAAAGATGTAAAACAAAAAGTAATTAGATATTGGACCGATCAGTCTTGTGTTTCTTCCAATAGAAGGGACACTATACAAATAAAAGATGAAGATGGTAAAAAAATTGCTCATCCAAAGCATTTTATAGATACAACACAAAGTGAATTTTTTGAAGCATTTAAGTAAGAATTTTCACAAGTGAAGATTTCTTAAAAGATGTTTGAGAATTTATGACCAAGTTTTGTACGTATAAATAAAGTACGTGAAACTTGTTGCTATCGAAATCATGTTGAATTTCATCTACACCTACAGTCATATAAAAATCTTATAGCAATAGTTAATCCAAATGTAGCCATCTCTAGAAGTACAACACAATTTGTGAAGTCTATCTTATGTGAAAAATTAGAAGATTCAGATGAATTCAATGTACAGTATATAAGAAATATATGTGTAGATTGTGGAAATTTGACAAAATTTTTACCATTTGAGAATATTCATCATTCAATGTCAGATGTTTAGAAGAGATTTGAATATGAGAAATACTCAACGAAGTCAGGAGTTGAATCTAGAAAAATTGTTTTGAGAGAGTGAATTGCCCTGCAACAAGTTTATGAACAAATTTCGTAACATTGTATACCCACATATCCAACATTTTCATGGTGCAAGATGGCAGGCTAAGCAATTTCATGACTCAAAAGATTGTTTTCCACTGGGTTGTATTCTCTCTATTGTAGATTTTTTAGAAAATTATATATTTAGTCCTCAAACTGAGATTCAAAGTCAATATTATCATTCAAAGCAAGTTGCAATCTTTGTACAAGTTTGCTATAGACATGCTAAGTTATTTGTAGATGAGGTAGAGAGTACCGAAGATGATCGAATTATCATCAAGGAGGTTCACTTTTATATCAGTGATGATACGGGTCACGATAGAAGCTATGTAGCACATTGCTTTCGAATGTTTTTTGAAGATTTGAGACAACGTGACATTAATGCATTACAACACTGGATTTGGTTTGATGGATGTGCTGGTAAGTGTTGATTTTATTATTATTTTTTAATTTTTAATTTTTAATTTAAATTTTTTTAAAATTTTAAGACTTGAATTTTTAACTAGTTTTTGGTTTTCAAATCGTTGTTTATATATAACTATTTATACAGGACAATTTAAGTCTGCAAAAGCATTTAATTGGTTAACACAACAACATGCTAAATCTAGCATGAAGTTTTTGAGGAATTTTTTTGAGAGTGGACATGGAAAATGAGAGCATGATGGAGCAGGAGCATGCGTAAAGCATTCACTTCACCAATATGAACTTGTAACTAATGTACTAGATACGAAATTTACAAAATTTAAAATTGTTGAATACAAGTCTACAATGATTTATGTAATTGATCTACATGTATTGTAATAGTTGGATGTACATGTGAACTTTTTTAAATTTTTACCTCTTACCTGGGCACTTCACCAACATGAAATTGCATGTAACACCATACGAAATGCAAATCAAATTGTTGAATGGTGCAAAATCTATTTTGGTGCCCGTGACTCAATATACAATAAACACTATTTTTGGGAAGTTAAAGGTATGTTAATTGAACTTATTTTATTTAAAAACTTTAATATTTAAATTTAAGTACACATGTGATTTAATTGAATTTTATTTTTAATTGAGATGCTCAAGAATTTGTTCATACGTGTAGATATTGATTGATCGAATCCATATAATTATCAAGCAATTAATGGTGTTAGAAGTTTGCATCAAGTCATGACTACATGACATAGCAAGCTTCTTACTATTCAAGGAGAGAAAAATCATGTTTCTGTGATGATTGCATTGAGAACAATGCAAATATTCTATAATGTCCAAATGTAAGGGATGAATATGTTTCACAATGGGAAATAAAACAAATAGTATCAATGCCTCCTTTTGAAGATAGTGACATTGTAGATGTATATGATCCTATATATTTAGCTGATTACGAATGTGTATCAGATTTAGTTGTTATAGGTAAGTTACAGAATTGATTTATATTCTAGATTGTAATAAAGTTTTGAACATTTGATTTACTTTGTTCAACTCAAATGTACAAACATGTTTACTTGTGGTGTGTACAGGAGATATTTTTGCTGTGGTTGCAAATCCTGAAAAATACAAAAGGTGTAGATTACTATCTACTAAGATGCACACAAGAAAAATCAAAATTGTTAGAATCAATGACAAATGATGATGGACAATCATATCCCATTGGATCAGTTGTTGTTGAAGGCACCTATTATCAACAAGTAAAGATAGATAAAAATGGTGTTATATTTATTGATTATATGCCAGGACAAAAGATTCTACGGTACAGTCACTTAGTTATAGCAACAAGATTAAGTTTGGAAACTTTACAAAAAAGGGACGTGGCCAACAAAAGTGGAGGTTGTCTATTAAAGATCATGAAAAGATTTTAGAGATAATAAAAGATAGAGAAGATCCAGATTATATGTATCAAGAGTTCTAACTACATTATTGAAGAGCGAGTTGAACCAATCGATACATAGTATGAAGGTATATGCACACTTGAATTATCTATTGATTATTGATTTATTTTAAAATGTACATGATTCTTGATAGTTCTTTCCTTTCAAATTTTAATTTCAATGGTTCTTAG
The DNA here is from genome assembly GCA_027924645.1 of Cunninghamia lanceolata. Classification (NCBI taxonomy): domain Eukaryota; kingdom Viridiplantae; phylum Streptophyta; class Pinopsida; order Cupressales; family Cupressaceae; genus Cunninghamia; species Cunninghamia lanceolata. Next base: position 3,065,272 of record BSBN01000244.1, read on the forward strand.
TTCAAATTTTATTATAATCAAATATGATCAAGCTACAAACGAGCTATAAATTTATTTACACAAATTTTTGTTTTTGCAATTATGTAGGTCTATGCCTATAAGGATTTCAAGTTAAATAAAATTGAACATCATGTTGTGTAGGTATGATTTCTAAACTATATATAGATAGTCTTAGATGTCTTAGGTGTCTAAAGGTGTCTAAAGGTCTTACAGTTTCTTAGGTGTTTTAGGTCTTAGGTGTCTAGGTGTCTTAAATGTGTCTTAAATATGTAGATTCTAGACCTATCTTAGGTCTTACATGTCTTAGATATGTCTTAATTGTCTTAAAGGTAGATTAGGCATCTTAGACCTTTCTTAGGTGTTTTAGGTGTCTTAGGTGTCTAGGTGTCTTAAATGTGTCTTGAGTAGATATGTCAAGTGTATTAAGGTCTTAGGTGTCAAGTACTATATGTCTTAAGTTCCTTAGGTGTCTTAGATATGTCTTAATTCTTAAGTGTTTTAGATGTGTACTATGATGTCTTATAGGTCTTAGGTTTCTTAGGTATTTTAAGACTTAAAGGTGTCTAGGTGTCTTAAATGTGTCAAGTAGGTATGTTTTCTAAGTGTCTTAAAGGTCTTAGGTGTCTTAGTGTATGTCTTAAAAGTGTCTTAAAGGTCTTAGGTGTCTTAGTGTATGTCTTAAAAGTGTCTTAAAGGTCTTAGGTGTCTTGATGTATGTCTTAAGTGTCTTAAAGGTGTCTTCTAGGTCTTACTTGTGTTCTAGGTCTTAGGTGTCTTAGGTCTTAGGTGAGGCCACTAAGCTTCCAACTTCATGTGGTTGGCCTTGTCAGTACAAAATAAATATTTCTCGAAGCTAAGGGAAGATCTCTTTTTTGGTATCCTTATCATGTAGGGACCTCTCAAACTTAACAAATAGGTACATATTTCAATCATTTTTCAATCATACTAAACTCTCTTTAACTTGATATGACCAAGTAACAAGGCTACGCAACTTCAAATGGCACTAACACTGGACAATCTCTTCAACAAACAATTGAAACACCTTGAACTATGTGGGAATGACATCATAGTAAACCAATAATGACTCCCAAGCCCAAGATTAGTATAATTTGTCTAAAATTATTCAAGTGATCTCTAAGGTTGATAAATAACCTTTGAAGGGGTTCAATTGAACAACAAAAATTTCCTAAAATTTCCTACCATTTTTTGCAAAATTTTTAGGTCCCTTGGATGAAAATCAATTTCAGCACTGAGAAGATACACCAAGCACAAATGTCTGAGGCATGAATATCTCATCAAAATGTTGCAAAGATTTGCTTTTTGACATGGACCATTACACCTTGGACTCTTCCTAGTAATCTTGCTCTATGCGTCAATTCAAATTTTGAATATGTAAAGGTCAGAAGCAAGACAACAGGGGCCGTATACATTCTTACAGTATCTCATTTATCTTAGTTGGCATCAAAGAAGGTAAAGGCTGATGTTTCTAATGGTCCTCTTTCAAAATAAAAAGATACAGGAACAAAAGTAGGAGGCAAGCCAAAAGTTTCTCAGGAAGAAAAAATAGGACTTGCATTGGATACTAATTCATATGAATTATTGGAGACATTTTAGGGCTCTGTTCTAGTTGGTAAAAAGTACCAGCCAATATTTGACTTCTTCTTGGAGTTGTCAGACGCTACCTTCAAAGTTGTTGTAGATAATTAAATGATAGATGATAGTGGTACTGGGGTAGGGCATTGTGCTCCTTTATTTAGAGAAGATGATTATCATGTCTATTCAGAAGCAAGTATTATTAAAAAGGGTGTGGATCTTATAGTCCCAGTGGATGCAGATGGGTACTTTACTGAAAAGATTGTTGATTTCAAAGGCTGATATGTAAAAATAGAGGAGTTTAAGAAACTTACAAAATAAAAATAAAAATGACAAATAAAAGACATTTGAGGCTCTATGTGGATGTGTGCAAGAAGTTGTGTCCACTTATTGGCCAAAAAGTGGAAGTGTTTTCCTTGATTTTCAGAATTTGTCACATTTGACCTAAAAATTTGAAGCACTTAAAGGTGGAATCTTGAAAAAAGTCACTAAATATGAAAAGTAGTACTCGGAGTCGAGTTTCCAAATATGTAATTTTTTTCAATACCCAGATGATAGAAATTGATTTTGAATAGGTATTTCTAAAAACCACTGTTTAAAAGTCATTTTTTTTTTACTATACCATATATGTGTACGTCATCCATATTTTGACCTAAATAATCATATTTTTGAAAATCCTTTTGGGAAAAGATTTGTAACTCATTGAAGCACGTTTTCCATATTTTTTTGTAATTTTTTATTGAATATTTTTTTTATTAATTTTTTACTGGCCATTTTTTGTCTTTTAAAAAATCATCGTCTACGTCACACATAAGATGACCTAAACTTAACATTTTTTGAATTTTTTTTTTAAATTGAAAAGAATTGTCTAAGGTACGTTTTCCTACAATTTTTTTTACAAAAAAATATTTTAATAAAAAGTTATTAAAATACTAAAAAACTCTAATAATTAAAGTTTATGGACCTATTTCATCAGAAATTGATTAAAAAATAGAAAAATTAATCCAATTGTAAAAAAAATACATATTTGGAATCTACACTATCTGATCTATAATGGGCTTTGATTTCGTTAAAATATTCTGCAAAATAGACCTTCAGATATATGCCCAAAGTTAATATTTTGTTGTGACATTGAGAGGGCCTTCAAGAACCTTCAAGTTGCAGGTCAAACCAGGTTTAGAGGTCAGGTTTGGGTCCCCAAAGAATTTCCTGAACCAGGTTACAAAGCAAAACCTGAGCTTAAAATTTAAATTTTAAATAACGAGATCCCGTTTCTTACTCCACTGGTGCAAAACAAAATGGGATCCATTTAGTAAATGGCATCCCATATTAAATGGTATCCCGTTTAATAAATGGCATCCCGTTTTATATAACGGGATCCCATTTATTATTTATCCATTTTTTTTAATAAGACTATACTATGACTATTAGCCCTGCAACTTGCTCTACAGTATGACCGATAGCAACATTTACAGCAATCTCTACCATCTTTTTTTCTTTTGCAAGTCCATCAACTTAGAATATTGTTTGAATTTTGATAGAAGCCATCATTGAGACACTATTTGAGTGAAATTTTGTTGAATTGGTACTTGTTTGAAGGACTTGAACAAAGAAGAAAGGCTTTCAAGTTTTTTACATTCATTTGTACATGTTTCATAAATTTTTTAATCATGGGATCACAAAGTCGTAATAAGAGGAAAGATAGGAAGGTATTAACTCCTGAAGAAATTGAAGCAAAGAGAGAGAAGGAGGCAAAAAGATAAAGAGATAGAAGAATAAAGATTCAATCAATGAATAATGCTGAAGTATCTGATTCCACAACTATTGAAGATAAAAACATTGAGGAGACCATGGATGTAGACGATGCAAATTTGCAAGAGGTGAATGTGGAAACTAATACGATTATACAAACTACTCTTGGTATGTCTTCAAATCCCTCTATCAATGCTATGGAGAATATTTCAATAGGCACAAATCTAGGTACTTCTTCAAATCCACCTTTGAATGAAATGGAAATAGTGTTGATAGGAGATTTAAAACAAGCTGGATATAACAATGTTGAGATTGATAATATTTGTAGAGATCAAAATTTGAAACAAATTGTTGTTGAAAATGAAAATAAAAATCCTTTTGTTGAAAATGATTTTGGACAACAATTAGTAGATGTTAAAACATTTAAGAATGTTGAATATTCTTTAAAAGATGGAAAATTTGGAAAGCATTGTGATTTAATTACATAAAAGGTAAGTGTGCATGCATTCATATAAGAATTTAAGAGTAAAATTGTACCAAAATATGTCAAGCACTCTCAACAAGCTCGATGGCTTGATGGACAATTTCATGAATGTAGAAACATATTTCCAGTTGGTACTATATTATCAGTGGTTGATTTTGCGGAAAACTATACTTTAGCTCTGCAAGAGGAAATTCAATCACAATATTACAATTCAGTGCAGTTTGCTATGTTTGTTCATATTGTTTATAGACATGCAGATGATAGTACAGAGAATGATAGAAAAGTTTTGAGGGAGTATCATTTCTATTTGAGTGACAACCGGTGACACTCATCAGAGTTTGTTCAATTTTGTTTCAATATATTTTATACAAATTTAAGAGAAAGAGGAATATACAAATTTAAGAGAAAGGAATCTAGATGACTAAACATCTTATATGGTCAGATAATTGTACGGGGTAGTTCAAAAATGCTCGAATGTTCTGTTGGTTAAGTAGGGTTCACAAGGAGAATAATGTCCAACATATGTGGAATTTTTTTGAAGCTGGACATGGTAAAAGAGAACATGATGGAGCTGGTGCGTGTGTTAAAAGAATTCTTGCTAGACAACAATTAAAATTTAAAGATGCATGTGAGATTGTAGATTGGTGCAATACAAGATTATGTACACCTGGATCAAGTGAGTACTCTATAGTTCATCGATTCTTTTGGTTGGTTGAAGAAGAAAACATTCTACCTAGACTTGATTGTCAGACAATTAGTGGATCTATTAAATGGCATTCATTTAGGAGTTCAAATGCAAGTACATGGACTATTTGGACAAGGGAGCTTGCATGTTTTTGTCAATTTTGTATTTCAAGAGATTGGGAAGCATGTGAGAATATAGAATGGGTTGAAGAGTGGAAGCAAAGACCATTGACACTTGCACAAGCACACGATCAAAATGAAACAACAATTGAAGACAATGATCAACTGTTTGTATCAGACGATTATGACCGTGTTTTAGACCTTGTACAAGAAGGTAATTTAATTCAAATTATATTTCATTTTATTTCACTTCATTACTAATTTGTAGTGCTTTTATTTATATTTATATGTGTACATATGAATGCATGTATGTTGATTGGTCAAATTTTATGGATATGTGCAAGTTATTGAATCAAAATTTGTTTGTAGGACATGTGTATGCTGTTGTTGCACTAAAGAAGAATGAAGAGGAAACAAAATATTGGTTGGCTCGCTGTGTGGAGACTAAACATAAGTTAACAACACCTCAAGAAGATGATGATGGATTTCCTTATCCAATAGGTTTGGTGATCCCCTTAAGCAAACTTTGATAACAAGTCTTTGATCCCCTTAAGCAAATTTTAAGAACTTCTTTGATCCCCTTAAGAAAATTTTAAGAATTTCTTTGATGGTGGCTATCATTATCCAATAGGTTCGGTGGTGGTTGTTTGCACTTGGCTATGGAAATACCTAATAAGGAAGAATGGTTTGTCTACATTCGAAGATTATGAAACACATAAGAAGATTATACACTACTCACATTTGGTGTTGGCAACAAATATAAAATTGGAGAGGTATCGTGGAAAACCTACAAATAAAGAGTTATGGAACATTTCTATGGAAGACCATGAGACAATCATCAATGCATTGGAAGAAAGAGAGGATGGAGATGGTACAATGGAATAAGTAAATACAAGTAAATATAGTTAAATAGATTTATATTGTTCTTTTAGATACATTAAATACATGTTTTGATATTTCTTGTGCGTTATTAGTTGAAATTGATTTAAATTATCCTTTTATATCCTTAGGTCATCATCACAAATTCATCACATACTTTGAAAGAAAAACTTGAGAGGCACTTGTAAATACAGGTACAAATTGTGTATATCTAGATAGTTTTATATAAATTATTAAAATACATGTTTTGATGATATATTGATAAATTGCTTGTATTATTTTTATATCAGGTGGTGTGAAGACCTGCTACATTCCCCACAAGTTTTGTAAACATTATTTTGAGTTGGCGTGAAGACCTGCTACATTCCCCTACAAGTTTTGTAAAAAACATTATTCTATATATTTCATTTGTTAAATTATGCGCATGTTTTTCTACTTTGAATTTACTTTAAATTTGATTTTATTATATTGTTAAATTGGGTTGCTTTGGGCAACTTCACCAAATTTTGAGAACTTAAGACATCCCCTTAAGACATTGTAAATTAGGACCCCTTAAGACATCCAAAAAGTTAGCATCTTTGTAGGTTAATTAACATGGCCAATTTGAAGTTGTTAATAGACCACAGTACATCCTACGTGTAGTTATGTTACTTCTATGTTTCAATAACCATATATCTCTCAATCCAACTAGATTACACTATCATCTTTATTCTATCCTTAAAATTTCTTCTTTATATTTGACATGCTTAATAATGAAGATGAACTATTATATGTCCATGATGTGAATCATGCATGTATATGTCCTCTCTATGTTAGCAATGATATGAAATTAACATATGTCACTAAATGTACATATGTCCTCTTCCCAATGTAAACAAAAAGTAATGAGAAAATCCATGATTGTCAAATAAATTCTAATCCAATAGCATAATCTAGATCTTGATTATCAAGCAAATTTTAGAAGAAATAATCTCTAGCATCAACCATATAAAATCTACAAAGAGAGATAAGCTATTCTAAGCCTCTTGTTTATATTTGCATCTATGAGTCTCAACTCATTTATTTTATTTTAACTAATTAATAAAATTTAAAAAGCATGCTATTAGACCTAAATAACTATAGTCTATGTTTATTTTCCTACACAATCCTAGACTAGAAAAAAAAAATAGATTTTTTTTTAAATTAAACAAATATAACTTATAGATCACTATGACTAAAGTTATGAGCAAGTTCTATTTTGTGTATCAAATTCTTAAATGAGCCATGAACTTTTACTATTTATATGGTGTGATATATTAGTGTGGGCTTAGGTTGATACTATTTAGTTAGTTCCATAAAATAGTAAGATATTGTTAGGTCGATACTATTTATTTTTTGTATTGGAAAATTTTGAAATATTGATGTGTTAATTTGTTGATATTTTCTAGAGTGAAGAAAAGACCTAACAAATCTTAGAAGCCCTAGTGAAGGATATCAAGAAATGGGGCACAAGGGTAGCCAAAGCTCCACTAATAAATCTTACCAAGACAAAGCAATTGAAGAGTGTAGCTTCTCCTTCTCACCTTTATTTTGCAATTTTCTTATAAAATCTATTAGACTGGGATTAAAAAATTAAAGTATTGTAGATTAGTATCTAGTCTAAGATGTTAAATTTTTACCATGTTTGAAATTGTTAAAAATCCTTGGGGGAAGAAGTTCCCTTTCAAAATATGCATCAACAAGTGTTGAATCAATTTTGCACATCATCAACATTATTCTTCTAATTAGTTTATCATGTTTGGATATCATGTTAGGGTTTATATGTTTATATGTTTGGCTAATTTGTATAGATAGAGAAGTTCATACCATTAAATTGTGGCATGTATAACACTATACAATTCTTCTTTCATCCAATACAATTATATTACAAAAGTCTTATGCTTATCTTGAACATGTGTATTTGCATAGTAGTCTAGAGTTTTTTATGGATATGAACTACAAATTCTATAACATAACACACTAAATTACAAGTTTGGACATCCTTTAATCCTTCTAGGATTCAAATCAATTAAGACAGGTTCAAAACATGTTTTTTCAAGTGGTTTTTTTTGCATATACAAGTTTTGGAAAGAACTACTCATAAATTTGTTAAAATGAAATACTTTTCAACCAAACAAAAGAGTACAAATATATAAAGTCATTTACAACTTCCTTTATATAAAGTCATAAGGGGAAGATTAAACAAATATATAACCTTAAAAAAGATTTCCATAATTATAAACTATTTAAATAAAACAAGAATATCCACAAGAAAACAATGCCTACTTATTGTCTATCCAAATAACCCACACAAGAACAAATAGAGGAAGGTCAGGTTATAAACTCCAGGTCCATGAACTCAAAAAATATACAAAGTCCCATACATTTAAAATATAAAGTCCATGTTCAAAAATATATATATAAAGTTTGGATGAAAAATAGTATATAACATAGTCCATGAAATAGTCAAATTATGTAGCCCATGTTCAATAACCTATCACATATTATCTCTATAATCAAGAGTCCTCTTCACACCATCCAAACTAATCAGATGACCTGAATCACTCTATAGAAGAGAATGATTTAGTTTAAATCATATGTAAGATGATTAAAAATGATTTAATGACAATTTTTAAATTTATAATTTTTATCATATTATAATTAAATTACCGTGTGAGGCTGAGAGGCATGCTCTGGTGCACCTGGACCTGTCTCTACATGCTCTAAAGCAATCTATTTAATACAAGAGAAAGTTCAAGTTGAAATTAGATGTACAAGACAATTTTAAAAGTGATTTAATTCAATTTAATTTATAATTTATATATCATATTTAAATTATTATACCGTAAGAGGAACTTGTTGTGCATCCTCTATTCCAGGACCTGTCTCTACAGGCTTAGCTACATGACATGTCTCAAGCTATAAAAGAAAAAGAATTTTGAACACATGTCAACATATATATCTATCAAGAAATTTAATTTATTTGAATTTAAATATAATCTAAAATTTAAATTATACCGTATCAAGCTGCCCATCTCCTCTATCCTCCTACTCTGCATGTGTTGTGTGTTGATGAAACATGTCACTAACAAGCTCTTGTAAAAGGTCATTTCTAAGTTAGCACACGTGTGTACAAATTAGGTTTTAAAACATATATATAATTGACTTGTGTACATGTTATACATTTTTGAACAACCTGAAATGTAGTTGACTCCTGATATAAACTTGGATTATCCAAGTGTGCTGCAATGCCCATCCTCATTGTTGTGTCAACCTGCATAGACATATTTTTAATATATATTAAATAGTACATGCACATTTTTAGATACAATGATATATCAAAATAGAAAATTCTAAGTATATATAGTTTTTTAAAACAATATACATACTATAAAAGTGTCCTGTGAGATGCCCAATGATGGAGGAGCACTCGAGACACCCTGAGATGGAGGATTCAATGTGGAAGAAGCCTGAACCAGTTCATAAATATTTAATGTACACACATTCAAGACTGAATTACAAATTAATATCAAGATAAATAAAATTAATATTTAAAATATAAATCATTCAAAATGTACCCCAAATGGGTGCTCGAGATGAACATGTATCGTTGAAAAATTAATTCGCTCAATGGTCCCTGTTGCCATCATCTACACCAAACAATTCGATTGTTAAAATATTACAATTTAATTGATCTATATGTTGATTAAAAATGCGTGCTTAAAAAATTGTTATAAATTCAACATGTGTACATAACCTATATATACCTATGTCGAATGATCAGTGGGATGATCCTCAGCAAATAGATAATCAACAAATGATTCACCCACATTATCAGATGATGCATGTGTAGCTGAAGTGGGTGCAACTGGCTGATAAGATCCATAACACAAATGATTGCAACTTGTGCATGTATGAGGCATCAACACATGTGGAGTGGTACTAGGACCACTTCCATCATCAACTCCTCCATGTTCTCTAACTCGAGCTACCATCATAGAAGTCTGCTCATGTAGGCTACTTGAGAGTACACTCAATGTGTCTAGTGTGGATATCACTGCACAATGCTGGAAGGGCGAAGGAATGGCAGTAACAGGAGGGTCAATAAGAGGTTGAATAGGCATGGGTCATTGGGGATCAACCCGTGCCCCCAACCTCTATTGTGGCATGCCACCACCAATACCCTAGAATGATCTAAAATCAAAGTAGTTGGGTTTTTTATTCAGAATAAACTCTACATATAATTTTCTCAAAAAATATAAAGGAACCTCACAATTAGCATGAGGTGGATAATCAAACACCATCCACCATCTATCCCAAAAATTGGTAGACATTCCTTCATGCCTACACCACCTGATTGATATTCTTTTCTTATTTGTAGGAATAGGTTCATTTGTAATGGGATGTCTAAAATATTGCGCTAATTGAGCTTTTGTGGTTTTAAGATCCAAAATAGTCTTATAGGAGAGGCTATCAGCATAAAATTGGCGCCTCTCCTCTCTCCATTTCTGAAATCCATCAAAGTCTGAGTCAATAGACCTCACAGAATCTACAATGTTTTGCATCAAAGATGCAAAACGTACCACATGAGGAGGCATGAATTGTTCATTGTGAATGGAATTCAATTTTTCTTGTATGGAATCCACATTTTCATTATTTATGGCTCGCAAGCGAGCCTGGTCAGTTCCAGGTGGGGGTGGAGGTGGGGTTGGAGGTGGGGCATTTGGAGGTGGGGCATCTAGAGGTGGAGCATCTAGCGCTGGGGCATCTGGAGCTGGGGCATCTGGCACTGGGGGTGGGGGTGGGGCTGGATCATGTTGTGCATTGAGGAAGTCATCAACATCAAAGTGAATATCATCCAGATTCATGATATATATAAAAACAGATATGAAGCTGCATATATACATATAAACAAACAAATTTAAAATTAAATCAAGAATATATATATATATAAATTATAAATAAACATATAATGTACATGTTCAAAAATTATAAATTATATACATATGTTTCAAGAAATTACACTTTCAGAAATAAATTTAAATTAAACATACAGATACATGCAATTTTCAAATTGAAATCAAGGGATTTTCATTTGAGAGCTAAATTTTGATTCTTATAGTGAGGGAGACAAGAAATATCAATTTAATAGTATATACAGATCAATTTAATAGTCTAGGGCAATTAGGACTACATACAGATTCATTTGAGAGCTAAATTGTTATCATGTTAGGTCCAAGGTTTCAATTTTGTTAATTTTTCTATGGAGTTAGGTCCAATTTTCTAATTTTGTTAATTTTTCTATAGGAAAGAGGAAAACATTGAATGTGAACTTTAGTATCTTGTATAATGTTGTCATGACCATTAAGGACTAAACATTAATTGTTATTAAATTCCTCTAGATTGTTATATGGACCTTTAAGATAGCCTTAAACCAATAACAAACTTGTCATGAGGGACAATGAACTACAAAGGGACAATAAAATTGTTGTTAAGATGTAAGACTCCTCTAGAGATTCAATTGCATTATCTAGATAATCAAAGAGACATATATATCAATGAAGGGTGAATGTCTAGGATTAGGTGGTGGTGAGGGTAATGAAGGGATGATGGATTAGAAGGTGGATGGACCAATGAATTAGGATTGGGATTACATGGTGGTGTTGGGATAGGACTAGTAGGCTCTTGGATAGGCATTCGATTGGATGATGATGAAGGATACCCATATAAGATGCATAATCTAGAGTGGTGTTCCCCTTGTCAAAGGTAACATAAGGATTTAAGGACACTTTCAATCTTGGTGAAAAGGGTAACTTGGACTTGCATGTTCTTGTTGCAAAGGAAATTGATAGTCTTGTTCAAAATATATGCATCATGATCTACAAGGTTCTCATGATCATTGGGAGGAAATTAGGAACCTCTTAGGATTGTGACTTTGGGTTTGGCATGGTCAACTTGGAGAGGTTGTGTGGCCCATATCCCTATAAGAGGATGAAGGGTGATAGGAGGTTGTAGGATGGCTAAAAGCATTCACATGATGATAATGTTCAAGTTTAAAACAAGATATGCATCATGGTCTACAAGGTTCTCTTGTTCAAAAGGTTCATCATGTTCTACAAGGAACTCAAATCATTGGTACCAAATTCAAGACCTCCTATTATGACTGGGGGTTTCCTATTGATTATGAGTTCAATACTTGCTTCTTTTTTATTGTCACAACCATTTTGGACAAAAGAAATGAATTAGAACAGATGCATCTATGCTATTGAATGATGTTATAGAAACCAATGGACTATCATACCACCTAGGTAGAATCATAATGAACATCTGCAAGACTATAACTAGACTTGGAAAACTACCTTGAGGTGAATATCTTGTGCATGCCACATGATCTGAAAACCTAAATTTGGTGAAGTTGCCTATGGCAACCAAATTTGATAATGGAGATAGGATTGAAGTTACTAGTTGCCTACCTGACTAATCTGAGTATGAAGATGAATATATTCTGATGATTTGTGATTTAAATTTAATGAAGAATTTGATGCTTTGTTTTTAACTTGTGATTGTAGGGATTCAATCTAGCTAGAAAAAGATAAATTAGTCAAGATGGTTCTAGCTCGATTTTGTTTCCTATTTCCTATTTGCAAAATTATTATTTTCTATTTAGTTGTTAGTCCCAATTCTTTCCTTTTAAGAAGTATATCAAATCTAATGTAGTAGTAGATACTTCTACATATACAAGTTTCTGTTAGGAGAAAATATCTTTTGCCAAATTTGTATAGAGTTGTCTAGAGTGTCTTCCAGGGTAATCAAATGATGTTTAAGTCACAATTTAGAGGGTTGAGGGATAAGTTTGTGTTGAGTCTACAAGAGGTGTTTTCTTACATAGACCTCTCCATAATCTAGGTGTCTCCATGTCTAACTCAAATGTTTCAAGGGATATTATATCTAGATTAATGATAACATTTTATATATATGGCTATGAAATCCACGATCATATCAATGTTTGGTAGAGAAAAGTTATCTTTAGGGTATCCTTTATTGATGTCTCAAAAGTTAGTGCAAACATGAATTCCCTTAGTTTTCTTGCTAACTAAGACCACATTAGAGACCCTTTTAGGATAAGTAATAGTCTGAATGAACCCCACATCCAAGAGTTTATACAATTCTTCTTTAACCAAGAGGGCTACTTGGGGGCACATTTTGCGTAGCTTTTATTGAATCAGTTTGGCATTGAGGTGAACCACAAGATGATGCATGATTTTAAAGATGGAGTCTCAAGGCATATCACCATAAGACCACATGAAGAAATCACCATAATCTTTAAGGGTGATGGTTATGCCTTCTTTGATGTCAAGGTCTAGTGGAGCTACTATCTTAGAGAGTTTAGGGTCCTCTTCTATTCATAGGTTGATGTCTATAGCATCCTCAACAAGGAGAGGGGAGTCATCTTGTATATGAGTGGTATCTAATGGAAGGTGAAGTTTTTCATTGAGGATCTCTTGGGAAGTGTCCATTTTATTGTATCATTTTAATCGATCACAAGTTTCTTCTTATATCTTGTTGCTATTCTGCCTACTAGGGTGCCTTAGGACTATAGGGTTCTTCTTTCTCTCCAAAATAAGCATAGGTGTTAAGTATGGTGGAAAAGTCTTTCTTATGATTACAATGGGGATGTGGTCTTGACACTTGATAAGTTTCATGATGGCTTCGTCATTTTGGAAAACATCAAATTTCATAAAGGGTCATGTTGGTCCCAATCGATAAGCTCAAGGTATTATAGGTCTAAGGAGATGGTGAGGATAGTAACCTATCATGAAAGAGGTTAGTGGTGGCAAGATCTTCATAAGGATCATGAGTGGGGCCTACATCAATGTCATTAAGATTTGGGGAAGCATTACCAATGAGGTTAGGCTCATATCACAATTAACATCACGATGTTCATCCCAGGGGCATAACCTAGCTAGTGAGGATAGCTACAAGTGTCTCTAAAGTTACATTTGTTGGCTTGATTTCATTCTTGATTAGTTGGTTATCACAAAAATGTAAAATCTTCTCAATTCTTGATTAGTTGGTTGTCTCTAAAGGTTTGATTATGAAGGATGTGATAAAGGTTTTATTATGGTTTGTTGTAATTGTTTTACATGACAGTTACCTATTCAATAATGCCTTTAAAATACAATGATGTATACATTGATATAAGTAAATTTTATAAAAACCAAATATATATATCATCCCAATGCTATATGAAATAGTGTATTATGAGGATTCTTAGATATTGTATAATCTTAAATTGTTTAATTATTTTGTTTAAAATTAAACATAACATTAGCAATTAGATTTTCCTTTAGAGAAATATATAATAAGTTAAAGTCCTTGATAAACAATAAACCTTAGAATTGTCTCTTTTGCAATTGTAAATCCTAGTTAGTTTAAAAAATTTATAGTATCATGAAAATTAAATTATTAAGTAGACAAATAGTGAAAAAATATATAGCTATATTGGTGTTCTTCATTTGCAACCTAGTACAATTGTGATAGTATATTGAATATTTTCATAGCTATATACATCGAATGGGATAAAATTAAACATGAATTTGAAGATATCAGTCTATACACTGGATTAAATCAAATTACTCAAACATTTTTGAGTCATCAACTAACCTTTGAACACACTTATATTTGTACTCCTAATATTCAACACTCAGAGTTCATAAACAACCTTAGAATCAGAATTCACAATCCTAGTTGAAGTCACTAACACAAGTCTTTAGTGTAGATTGAATACACAATTCACATATTCATTGGTAGAGCTTCATATTAGGATACTTAGCTTGAACATGGGGAGATTAGAGGTACTAGGAACACATGGCATTGGATGGGATCCCCAAATACTCTTCCTATTAGGTGTTGATGAATAGATGCAAACCATATTTTCCCATTTTGAACTTCTTAAGACAATTCTAATTAAGATTTTTTATGTTTATGTCACTCATATTATTTGTGATTAATAATGTGGGTGATTGGTAGATATTTCCACATATTTGCAACATTAGCATTTTTTATGACTTAAATATTGACCTATCATGTAGCCTCTAGAATTTTGTTGATTTTCTTAGATAAACGGAAAAATAACACATTTAGAAATTTAGATAAATGAAAAAATAACACTAACTTATAAAGCATGTAACTCATAATATAAATTTTGAAATGTAAATATAAAGCATGTGACTCATAATAAGAACATCTCTAAGATATAAAACATAAGTATATACATATAATGTCCAAATATAAAACATGTGACTCATAATAACAATGTCTCTAGATATAAAAGTTCATGTGACTCATAAAAAAGTCTCTAAGATAAAATATAATAACATGTATGTCATAATGTCCAAATGTACTGTAAATATAAAACATTTGAATCATAATAACAACTCATAAATGTCTTTCTTTACGAGTGGATTGAGCCTCACTCTGTCTCAAGCTATGACATCCTAATCCCTGATTGGAGCTCTCGACTGATCCGTGACCTGAGTGCTGTGCTGAGTTGTGGGCCAGGGTCTGCACATGAAACACCATAAAATTTTCAAATTCTATACATATACATGTACAAATATAATTTGTTTTGATTTTAAATAAATAAATAATACTTGACAAATCTAAATTACCTGGCATACATGGTCTACATCATGTAGAGGAGTCTCAATAGATGCATGACCTGATCCTGCAACCTATAAATGACATGTGTTCATATAATATATAAGCATATGTGTATTTAGTTAGAAAATTTGTACACTTGATGTCTGTATGTAGAAAGTTAACTTGATATATATATGTGTACACTTAAATCAAACTTATATGTACATGTGATATATAGACCTAGTTTTTAAATACCTCATGATGATGACTAGGATCACCAGCATGATGCAAATCTCCATATCCAATTTGTAAAATAGTAGCTTGTGTCTAATACACATGTACATTTAAGATTGTAGTCAAGAGTTAGAGCTTCAATGTATGTGATTTTATTTAAAATTGAACTTATAATTTTTAAATATATAATTTATGAATTTAGATTATAATTTTTAAATAAATTGTACCTTAATTGCACCAACAAAGGCCCTCCAAATCCCACTGAGGTTAGAATCATGGAGAGACAACGATACACGTGTAGATGGTGCAGTATCAGTGCCGAAAAGAAGCCTGCTATACTCACCTCCCATAACATCATGTGTAGTAACCTCAACCTCAAGACCAACTGGAACATGTAGAGGGGCGGAACCTATAGGACCAACTGGAACATCTTGATGTCCCCCTAAACCCTGTGAACCTGACTCACCATGGCTCCTCCGTCTACCAAAATATCGCTCAAGATGTGAGGATAAAACATCAAGTGGGATCCCATACTAATCGCTGATGAACTGGTATGAATCTAATAAATCAATGGCCAGGTATCTAGTCATATTCCGCAAAGCACTCTCTCCACTAATCTATGCGACATCATGTGGTGATGGTATATTAGCACAAATGTAACGATCTGAATAGCTAGTTGATGTGACCTCAGTGGATGGAATGTCAATCCTTGGGCATAACAAACACTTGCCAACATGATCAGATGACAACTAATCAACCTCAATGGCAATAGTCACCATGCTCTCAAAAAACCTGCATCTCGAGGGGGTCAATGCTGGTTGGACAACATTTGCTAGTTCCACATGTTTTAGAAGAACCAAAAGATTTGGGCCAACTAAGGACCTCTTGTTCTAAAGAGGTGGCACATCTGCTCTTCTATACTCAAGTCTCTCTGCAAACCTCCCTTTCCCCTAACTAGCATTTTTAGGGAAAGATGTATAATCAATAGATAAATCTAAATGGAACTTTACATATAATTGTTTGCAAAAATACAATGGCAACTCATCATTGTTTGGCCATTGGTGATGAGCTACCAAAAACCTAGGATAGATGAAAGGACCGATAACTGGATCCACACAATTGGTGGGAGAATAACCTCTCACTCTCTCTTTTCCCCTATAAGAAGGGAACATGTTGAGAACATTATCTACTGAAACTAGCCTAGAAATAGATAACCATTTCTCCTGGCCAACAACACTTTGAGAAAGTGATGCATAGAACTTGTCAACACTAATGTCATCATATGGATTGTATGATCGAACAACTTGGATCATACGTGTGATCTCATCCCTAATCCTAACCAACCTGTCTCTACCTAACAGGTTTGGTGTATTGTGAATAGAACTATTCAGTTCATCCAAAGCTCTTTGAAACCTCTGAATGGTGTCAACATATAATGTAGAATTATCACTATCGCCAGATTAACCTGACTGATGTGATTGATGTGATGATTGATCATCGATGTGGACCTAAATTTATATTCAATATGATAATTAAATTTTCTGTCAAACATATTGTATGTCATGATGTAAATAAACCTGCATATAAATTTTTCAATTACTACATACATCTTTAAAAAATCCATGATATAAATGCACATGTTTTTCTCAAATAAACCTACACCTTAGATGCTTGCAAATACATAAATAATAGGCCTATCAACCAAATTTGAATCAACCATAAAACACAGAACTAGGAATGCATAGAAAATCCAAATTTAAAGTCACATGTAGCATGTGGCATATTGACATGACAGCCATATAGGAATTTATATAAATCAGATTTTAGCCTATAGTAGTTGGAGTCATAAGAAGGTATATTTCCAATCTAGAAAAAAAGCATTCGACAATCTAGAAAAGGTAGACTCTATTTAACATTCTAGAGTATTATATATGTATATATATCTAGTGTATGTTGTTTCCTTCTTTAACCATGTTATTCCCTAGCATTTGATGGGCAAATTTGAATGGATAACCTTACAAGGGATAAAAGTGCATGTCTTACATTGCTGTAGCACTTGATTTGACTTGTTTTATGTGTGAACCGACTCCCACCTAGCAGCCATCAACCACTTGCTACTTCTGATCACCACAACCTTTCCAATAACTTATGCACAAATTCTTTCTTGAATGGTTTCAAATTGTGATTAATTTTCCATGACCACAACCTTGATAAAAACTTATGCACAAAATTCAATAAAGAATAATTTATGCACAAATTCTCTATGGAATGATTTCAAATTTTGATATATATTTTTAGCTTATATTGTGTGGATGAAATTTGATGTTCCTTGTAGTTTCCTATTGCATCATGGTATAGGGTCAGGGCTTAAATTTGACAGTCGACCTTGCCTATTAAGCAATTTTTTTATGACAGTTATCTATTCAATGTTGCCTTTAAAATACTATGACCTATCTTAGTATAAGTAAATTATATAAAAATCAGATATATATATCAGCATAATCCTATCTAAATTTTGACAGTTTGTCCAAAATCTTTCCTTTCATATGACACAGTCTTTTTAAAATTTTGGTTGTATTTTACAGTATAAATGGCTAAATACAGCGATACAACTGTCAAATAATTTTTACTGTAAAATACAATCAAAATTTTAAAAAGACTGTATCATATGAAAGGAGCGATTTTGGACAAACTGTCAAAATTTATATGGGATTATGTTGATATATATATTTGGTTATTTATATAGATAATTGTCATAGTATTTTAAAGGCAGTATTGAAAAGATAACTGTCATAGTATTTAAGCCATGTTCCCTAGCATTTGATGGGCAAATTTAAATGGATAACCTTACAAGGGATAAAAGTGCATGTCCTGCATTTCTGTAGCACTTGATTTGACATGTTTTATGTGTGAAATGACTCCCACCCAGCAGTCATTAGCCACTTGCTACTTCTGATCGTGCCACAACCTTTCCAATAACTTATGCACAAATTATTTCTTGAATGGTTTCAAATTTTAAATGTAAAATACAATCAAAATTTTAAAAAGACTGTATCATATGAAAGGAGAGATTTTGGACAAACTGTTAAAATTTATATGGGATTATGTTGATAAATATATTTGGTTATTTATATAGTCTATTTATACTAAGGTATGTCATAGTATTTTAAAGGAAGCATTGAATAGATAACTGTCATAGTATTTAAACCATGTTCCCTAGCATTTGATGGGAAAATTTGAATGGATAACCTTACAAGGGATAAAAGTGCACGTCTTGCATTGCTGTAGTACTTGATTTGACCTATTTTATGTGTGAACTGACTCCCACCCAACAGCCATCAGCCACTTGCAAAAGACTGTATCATTTTAAAGGCAGTATTTAAATTTTTACTGTATTAGGCATTTTTACTATAAAATACAATCAAAATTTTAAAAAGACTGTATCATATGAAAGGAGAGATTTTGGACAAACTGTCAAAATTTATATGGGATTATGTTGATATATATATATTTGGTTATTTATATAGATAACTGTCATAGTATTTAAGCCAGTATTGAAATTTTTACTGTATCAGGCATTTTTACTGTAAAATACAATCAAAATTTTAAAAAGATTGTATCATATGAAAGGAGAGATTTTGGACAAACTGTCAAAATTTATATGGGATTATGTTGATATATATATATTTGGTTATTTATATAGATAACTGTAATAGTCTTTTAAAGGCAGTACTAAATAGATAACTATCATAGTATTTAAGCCATGTTCCCTAGCATTTGTTAGGCAAATTTGAATGGATAACCTTACAAGGAATAAAAGTGCACATCTTGCATCGCTATAGCATTTGATTTGACCTGTTTTATGTGTGAATTGACTCCCACCCAGTAGCCATTAGCCACTTTCTACTTCTGATCTGCCACAACCTTTCCAATAACTTATGCACAAATTCTTTCTTGAATGATTTCAAATTGTGATTAATTTTCCATCACCACAACCTTGATAAAAACTTATGCACAAAATTCAATAAAGAAGAATTTATGCATAAATTCTCTCTAGAATGATTTCAAATTTTGATATATTTTTTTATCTTATATTGTGTGGATGAAATTTTACAAGCCCATTTTACTTGCACATACAATCATATAAGGTGCAAGTTTATTTCAAACACTGAACTATACATCATGCCATAAAAAATGTTTGATAGAAAATGCCAATGCAAAGATCTAGATACATCGTGCCATACAAAATGTTTGACAGAAAATGCATGCCAAGGTGAAGATGGCATACCTGGTTGAGACTGTTACAAAAGGTGGTGGGAACATCCTTTGCGTGAAAAGCTTTCAAACCCTAGGTCACTGTCACTGTCAGAAAACGACCGCCATGAAATGTGACAATTTTATTTTTTTTGTTTTTAATAGCATGGTTTTGGGTGAAACTATCTCACCCCCAGATCGACTCGCCTGAAAATAACTTGCCACATATGCTCCATGCAGCAACTACGTGTATTCAGGTGAACCTATCTCGCCCCCAAATTGACTTGCGCGAAAATGACTGGCTCTAAATTGTTTTGTTGGCCCAAAGTGTGACACAACTTTGTGCTTTTACCCACCTATAGAAAAAATATTTCCATAAAACTTGGAGAAGGCACTTGCAATATTAGAATCTTCTTGCAAGATTTACTTTCAAAACTTAAAAAAAAAGATTAGAACCTCTATCATCCATATGAAGCAATATTAGTCCAGATCTATAACTAGCACCTCTAGCTTTGTAAAATTGGTCACACCTTGAGAAATTTCTAAATCAATAGCTTCATTCTATAACTTAACATCATAAGGATTGTTGTTAGGTTTTCTCTCAAGATTCTCTTGCAACCTTGTACCTCTCTTAACTTTTATTTTAACCTTATATCTACCAAAGATTATCATAAAGGAAATAATATAATCAATATCCTTTTCCCACCTAATAACATAAGAGCCCTCAAAACATTTCCAAAATTTAATACTCAAAGATTATACAAGGTGTTAGCATAGGAATAAAATTTCAAATGAAAGACATTGAATTTATAAATCCCTTTAGAGGCACAAGAGACCTAAGAGGACAAGAAATACAAAACAACTCAATCTTCATAGGGTGATGATCAACTAAGGTACTGGGGAGAACTTGCACCAACTTATTATTATGGACATGAGGAATGTAGAAGAATAGTTTATCCATGAACATAATCTAGGATCAAGCCTAGAAAACCCCTCTTATTATCCTTTTGAAAATTAGGCCTTTACTATCTCCCTTATAGCTCATAAGAGGATTGACAAGATTCCTCTTCCTTTTAAAATTATCCCAATTTTTTTCCTTTTTCTTTCGACTCCAATTTGTAACCTCAAACTTTATCCTACTACTCTCAACCATGTTATAATCCTTGCCAACAATCCAAGGAATATTCTTCATGCTCAAATCCAACCAATTCCATAATTATTGTATTTCATTATACTCATTGGTTCCATACAAAGAACAAATGTCTAAATTATTACCATGAAGATTCAACTCAATCCAAACAATTTTGTAACAAAGAGAACCATGACTAACAACATACAATCCAAAAGATGGATTCAAAAGAATGGTAACAGCCCCCTCCCTTTAATATGTTTAGATAAAATACAATAGATTAGGCAAAATCACTTTATAAGCCCTTTCCGAACAACATCCAATAGATTTAACTTCTTCAAGCAACAAACAAACAAGATTTTCTCCATTTTACAAAAATATTTAACTAGATACTTTCTATCATGGGCCTCAAGGCCTCTAACATTCTATCTTAGCAACTTCCTCAAAATAAAAAGAGAGCGAAATGGATTAACTAGAGGGAGTACTATTTCCCCCCTTATTCAATCTTTCAAACTAAGAGGTGATATCATCATTTTTACCCCCTCCTAATAGACACACATTTACATTCTTCCATAAAAAAATATCACACCCATTATTGTCACTCAAACTCAATTCAACACCCCCATCAACTAAGGTAGTTTTATGCCTTTTAGATATTTGTTTGTTACTTTTAGGTCCTGGGTCAAATTTACCACCCAACCCTTTAGTAGAACTTTATAATGTAGTTTTTTGTTTATAAGGACTAAGCAAAGGCCTTGAATTTTAAACACCATCTAATAGTCTCTTATTATTTCCATTCACTTTAGGCATTAATGGAAAAGGAGAGGCAAAATAAGGAAAATCCAAACTAGAAGACACACTAGGAGCAACAAGAATAATAATGTATTTGTCATTATCTTCTTTGACAACTTGAGGAGGCAAAACCTCTTCCAAATCATTCCCATTATCCATATTTACATCACCAGAACTATCATGAGAATTAACATTACCCATATTGAATTCCCTAGTATAATCAACATGCTTCAAATGATGATTTTCATTCATATTTTTTAACAATGTACAAGTAGACTTCAAATGGCCATCTGTTAGTAGAAGCAAGCATTTAAGCCACCCAAATAATTGATTTTAGTTTCTTACAAAGACCCATGGAAAGGAATAGAAATAAAATCTAGAAGAGCAACACTAGGTTTCAAATAAATTAAAATTCTCAAATTCATATGCGGAAGAGAAACTTTGAAGTCTTCCATTTGGATAACCTCACCAAACAGTTTCAACAATTGAGGTAACATAAACCACAAAGATAGAGACACACTGCACAACTCAACCCATTTAGGGGGTGACTTCAAAATCACCTTTTATAGATTTCAAATAGGATCCCAAGAAAATGCACAAAATAATGACTTCCCGACGTTCTAAAATCCTTTGTTAGATACCTACTTTTGTATACCATTAGTCTTAAGACACAAAAACTTAATCTTCTCTGCAACATCCAACAAAAAGAAACATTTAAACCAAGTTAATTTCCCCAAATAGATGGCAACTAGTTATCAAAAAATTTCTGAGAAAGCAAAGGATCAGAAGTCAAACAAACAAAAAATACCAATTGATTGGAGCTTGCATTCTTCTTTTTCCAACACTTCGACCATTTCTTTATTAGGGATTAGAGAGAGTAATTGCATGCTCACCTTCTATTCCTTCATTTTTGCATTGTGCTTGAATGACCCCTACATCTTGAACCAAGAATTCTACTCCTCCACAAACTAATGGGCCATCACCAATAATGAGAACATCTTTGAATGATTTGCTACCAACACCATCTCCTTTACATTCCTTCACAGTGCTTGCCATTCCCTTTCACACCTCTACAAATTAAATGTAGGACCAATAGTTCTTAAGGAGAAGAATAACCATGGTTAGGCTATACTTAGTATAAAAAATTCCTAACTAGCTTTCGGATAGCACAAAAACTTAGATACAAGATTAAAACAAAACACAACAGCCAAAAGAATATGACACTAAACTAGTAATACCAAGGACACCAAAGACATAAAGAGGAAGAAAGCTTGATGAAGACTATAGTGGATGAAGATTATTCAACTTCCACCACCAACATTCACAGTTCATGAGAGCAATCTCCTGCAACAATATAATGAAAAATGCACAAAATAACAAAAATAGCAGAACACAGAAGGAATTTATTGATCGCAGGCCACTTCAAGGGGTCAACCTCCTTTAAGCAAGCTCAATATAATAAACTCATGGATGCTTTCATTGGCCTCAACATGTACTTATATACTAAGTCTAATCTAAACAACTATTACTCCCCATGAATGTGGGATAATACAATATACTCACGGGATGACTTACAAAGCATATGCATCCAACAACAATATACTAATAAAATAAAGAGAAGGGTTAAACACGGGTTCCTAACATCATGAAAATATGTGCAACGGAGGAGGTGGTATATGGATGGCTGAGGGCACAAAAATGACTATATTTGGAGAGGTGATCAACCACAACCAAGATCACTGTCTTCCCTCCAGATTTAGGGAGCCCCTCAATGAAATCCATAGAAATATCTGTCCAAATCCGTGTAGGGATGGGAAAGGGTTTGAGCAATCCAGGAAGGAATGTCATTTCACCCTTGTTGCACTGGCAGGTATCACATTCAACCACCATCTGTTGAATTGCCCTTTTCATTCTGTTCCAAAAGAAGTTACGCCGTGCCCGCTCATATGTTTTGAGGAACCCAGAGTGCCCTACCAATGGAGAAGCATGGAGTTCATAGAAGACAACCTATTGAAAATCTATGTTCTAGGGAAGCACCAGATGACCCTTGTATCTCAGAGAAGCACCATCCCAAGAGTAATGCGGTACAACAGAAGGGTTATTGGCCAACTGTTGGATAATTTGAGATAAGGAAGAGTCATTGACATAGCCCTGCTGGATAGATTCTAGCCAATTTGGAACATGTATAGAAATAGCTGAAAGAGAAGCTTGGTCATCAAATGTGCAAGAAAGAGCATCCACCACAATATTGTCCTTACCCTTCTTGTAAGTGATCTCATAGTCATAACCCATGAGTTTGCTAACCCATTTCTATTGTGCTGGGGAGGAGACCCGTTGTTCCAGGAAATATTTTAGACTTTGGTGATCAGTCTTGATGCAGAAATGATTCCCTAATAGGTATGGCAGCCACTTCTGTACTACATGCAAAATAGCCATCATTTCCTTCTCATATGTAGAGAGTACTAAATTATTACCTGAAAGGGCTTTGCTAGTGAATGCAATGGGATGTTCATCTTGAAGGAGAATAGCACCAAGTCCGTTGCCGCAAGCATCACTCTCAATAGTGAAGGTCTTGAAAAAATCTGGCATAGCTAGAATAGGTGTAGCACACATAGCTTGTTTCAGTTTTTCAAATGCACACTCAGTAGCATGTGTCCATGTAAAAGTATCTTTTTTCAATAGAGTTGTTAATGGAACTGCAATCTTCTTGTAATCTTTGACAAACTTATGGTAGTAGCCAGTCAGTCCCAAAAAACTACGGAGGCTCTTGAGTGTCTGAGGATGCGGCCAATTTTTCATGGCATCTATTTTGGCAGGATCCACTCGAACCCCTTGGGCTGAAACAATATGCCTGAGATACTCCACTTCCTCCTGCCCAAAAACACATTTAGACTATTTTGCACAGAGATGATGATCAGAGAGAAGTTGCAACTTACAAGATCCAGATGTTGGAGATGCTCAACCCATGTTTTACTATAGATGAGGATATCATCAAAGAAGACCAGAATGAATTTCCGCAAGTAGGGCCAGAATATTTTATTCATCAATGCCTGGAATGTGGAAGGAGCATTAGTGAGGCGAAAGGGAATGACCAAAAACTCATAGTGGCCATCATGCATGCGAAAAGCCATTTTAGGGATATCATCCTCATGAACCTGAATTTGGTGATACCTAGAACAAAGATCCAACTTGGAGAAAAAATAAGTGCCATGAAGCTCATCAACAACAGGAATCAGAAACTTATCCTTGATTGTGATGTGATTAAGTGCTCGGAAGTCAATGTAGAGGCGCCATGACCCATTTTTTTCCAGACAAGGAGAACTGGTGAAGAAAAGGAATTGGTACTAGGGCGAAAAATACCTTGCTTCAATAAGTCCCAAATGAGCATCTTAATCTCTATCTTTTGGTGAAATGGGTAGCAGTAGGGCCTGATGTTGGGAGGAATGCTTCCAAGAAGGAGCTGAATACAATGGTCCTCTAGTCGTGAAGGTGGCAATCCCACTAGTTCATCAAAGACACATGCATATCTATCCAAAATTTGTTGTAGATCTGAAGGACTAGTGGAGACCACTAATGGTTGCATCTAAATGGAATGGAGTTGAGCAATAACACCATGTGAATTCTTATTAAGGAGCTTGTCCATGCAATGTGAACTGATGATGCTAAGAGACCCTGGTTGTAAGCCCTTCAATGTGTGTTTTTGCCCATTGTCTAAAAACTGCATCCAAAGTTCAACAAAATCCCATAAGATGGGTCCAAGTGTGCATAACCATTGAGCGACCAAAACCACATCACATCCGCCTAAGGGCAAGCCAAACATGTCAGAGCGTAGGTTATAATCTCCAATAGAGATATGCACATTGTGACACTTCCCTTTGCAAGGTAATGTGCCTCCATTGGTAATAATGACTTCAAAGCTAGAGCAAGGATGGACAAAACAATCGACATGTTTGGCGATCCGAGGGTCAATGAAGTTATGAGTGCTACTAGAATTAATGAGAATTGTAAGAGGGAGCTTCTTGAAGTAACCCTTGACCCGCATGGTTTATGGGGTGGTGACTCCTGCTAAAGCATGGAGAGAGATCTCTGGGTGGTCTTTCTGAGAAGGAGGGTCAAAAGGGAGCTGCTGAATGTCGACCTGATCATTTACTGTATCCTGAGCATCTTCATAAACTTTAGTTATAGGTGGAAAATTGACATCCAAGAGATAGAGCTTTTACTCAACACATCTATGTCCCCGAGTGAATTTCTCATCACAATTATAACAAAGCCCTTTTTCTCTACATGCCCTGATCTCTACTTTAGACAAATGCTTGATAGGAGTTGTTCTAGGAGCTGGAATGATTGGAGGTCTTTGGGAAACCATATTTTTGATTGGAACAAAAGTGGATTTGGAGCACTGTTGAGATGTGATCTTGTCCTCCGCCAACTTAGCCAACCCTAGGGCTTCCATCATTGTGCTGGGACGGAACATTTTAACCTCAGATCAGATTGCATCCTTGAAACCACTGACAAAACAACTCCTGAAAAATTCATCAGACAATCCCTCTGTGTGATTGACCAGTTTCGCAAATTCAATCTGATATTCTCTCACAGTGCCAGTTTGGCAAAGTTTAGTGAGTGCTCCTGTGAAGTCATCAAAAGCACTAGGGCCAAATCGTTGCAAAATGAGTTTGCAAATATCTGTCCATTTTGGCTCTTCATGAGCCTTGATGTACCAATGGAACCATTGAAGGGTTTCATGTTCCAAATGAAAGGATGCAAGTGGGACTTTGTTGACATCAAAAGTATTATGCAGACTAAAATATTGTTCTGCTCGGTATATCCATCCAGTCGGATCATCACCATTGAAGCGAGGAAGATCAAGTTTCGGCCCACAAAAATTGCTGGAAGAAGAGAACCCAATGTCTACAGAAGACTTTGGCTGCCGTCTATTGTTCATGGCTGAATGCTAAAGATTGAGGTCAAGAATTTTTTCATCCAGATCTTGGAGTTTGGTCTTGGGGCTACAAGTTCATCCTCCATGTTTTTGCTCCTACGAGGGTGACAACCATAACTAGGAGTTTTTTTTTTTTTTTTGGGAATGGGTAGAAAAATAAAAACACAAACTTTTATAGTAAAGGAAAATTTGGATTTGGGAAAAACTTTGATGGGTAATTAGGGTTTGACCAGGTTTTGGACACTTTCTGAGGGACAGGGAAGCAAAAAATGGGGATTTCAGAAGTGGGGTGAAAGAATGGAAAAATTTGTCCAAGAGGAACAAAGGAGTAGAAATAGGAAATGAACACTGTGGCAAAATTTGAAGGCGATTGGGTAAGAATCGAAGAAGTTATGGCAAACCCAAAAAATAGACAAATGTGGGATTTTTGGCTTCGATAAGTGGAATTTGGGATAGGGTCCTCAAGGAAGGAAATATGCAAAATAGAATTTCAGGGGTTCCAGTGAATTTTCAGAGGAAACAGAGTTAAAGCAAGGAAGATATGGCGAAAAAGTATAATTTTTTTTCTGGAAACGATCTTTAATGGCTCTGGACAGATGCAATCTGGGATTTACCAGCTGACAATAGATATGGACCCCAGGTATGTTTGGCTTCCTAAAGGTTCAGGGGATTCACTTGGCTACCAATGCTATCTAACGGATTGCGTATTGGGGCAGTACCCCTCACTCCACGGCTCAGGTAAAACTGATAACCACTTTGCCACAAACGACAGCTCTTGGTTTACCTCGCAGATGGGAACTAGTCAATCAGGTAGGGGTCATTGCCCTTTTTGCTGGTAGGTCCTCTCAATGGGCCAGCTACTTCAGGGTTCCTGTGGTACTCCTCACAATGAGTTTTAAGGCTATGCCTAGGCACTTCCCACAGTTAAGTGGATAGGGATTATTCCCTGATCCGAACTTGCAATTGAAATGAATAATACAGATGCAAAGAAAAAAGAACTACTGCAATAATCACAGCGCCTAGAGGCCACTGTGAAAAATTTTGGCAAAAATTCCACCTAGCGAGCCCAATAAAGCGCTCTGATACCAGATGAGAGCAATCTCCTGCAACAATATAATAAAAAATGCATGAACTAACAGAAATAGAAGAACACAGAAGGAATTTATTGATCGCAGGCCACTTCGAGGGGGCAACCTCCTTTGAGCAAGCTCAATACAATAAACTCGTGGATGCCTTCATTGGCCTCAACACGTACTTATATACTAAGTCTAATATAAACAACTATTACTCCCCATGAATGTGGGATAATACAATATACGCACGGGACGACTTACAAAGCATATGCGTCCAACATCAATATACTAATAAAGTAAAGAGAAGGGTTAAATACAGGTTCCTAACAGTTCAACTCTCTCCCTTTGGTTTGCTTTTACTTCAATTCTTTTGAATATACAAACTTTTATATATAATGAATGAAGGCCCTGCCTCTTATTTTATGTACTAAGAAAACCATTATTTTTCTTATTTGTTAAATAAAATTCAATATTAATACTTCAATATAATATGAAAAACACTAATAATGTATAAATTATTATCAATTATTTAATCAAAATTATTAAGTTTTAAAAATTAAAATTATATTTATTTTTTCTTAATTGATATTTATACACAACTAAATTTATCTATATAAAGAACTCTAATTCTGATATATAATCACTTAAATAGTTCTAAATATTAATCTACAAAAATTTAACAATTTTAATAAAAAATCAAAATTCTCAATATTAGAAATTGTTGAAAAGTTAGATATTTAATCGCAGACTATGGTAGAGAAAGAAATTGAAAGATAACCCATTGCTATTTTTGAATTTTTTAATAGGATTCAACCACATGTATAAAGAATGTGGCAATCCCCTTCTTTCAAATATTTTAATAGGCAACTTACACAGGTTAAACAACCAAAAAAAAGTTTATGATTAATTACATACGTCAAAGCTTTTAAAACAATAATTGTTCGGGTATCCATTATAAAAATAAATACTTGTATTCATGGGCTTTTCACCGTCTGGCTATCCATACAGTGTTGCTGACAACCTGGAAGCCCAAATCATGATAATTAACAGATAGGAAATCTGCATGCTATGATAACATGAACATCCTCGGCCATGGCTCACCTGTGCTATTATAGCAGCTATCATTTCATCTTACAGTTCAAGGACTTTTCATGGTTGGGTGGTTGCTTATTGATTTGAGGTACATACCTGCCTTGGGATTAATTCTATTTTAATTTTCTTTTGTAGCACCTCTGTTATTGTGTTTGGTGATATTGAGATCAATGAGTCTTAGAAAAGGTGACCCAGTTGAAGTTTGCAGTGATGAAGAAGGTTTTAAGGGAGTCTGGTTCCCTGCAACCATAGTTAGGAAGGTTGGCGTAGGATTCCTTGTTCAATTTAGAGATTTAATGACTGATGATGAGAAATCAAAGCTGAGAGAGAAGGTTGGGGCTGATGAGATAAGGCCTCAACCTCCTCATATGAACAGACAACATTTTTTGATTGATGAATTAGTTGATGCATATGATCAAGATGGTTGGTGGGAAGGAGTAATAGACAATATTCTAGATGATAATAACTATATTGTTTTCTTTAGCTACATTGACGCGAAAGCTGAATTTAATGTATCTCAACTCCGTCTTCATATGGATTGGATAGATAACAAGTGGCTTCAGCCTTCCCAGGTATTGCATGTATATTAAATGTACAATAGCTCTTTTAACTTTCATGTTTATTATAATGGAGGTTGTTTTAATGTTTATTGCTGTTCTCATTTGGATTTTTTCAAGCAATACAATAGAGTTTTGGAATTTTTTAAAGCATTAAAGTGGAGTTTTGGACTTTTTTCAAGCATAAAATGGGATTTTGGATACTTTTAAATATGCCTTCAGACTCTCAGAGATACGATGCACATAAATAAAAAAATGTATTATCTTTAAACTTTCAGTAATTCTGATTGGAGCTCTTAGAACTTTATGGCCCCTCTTTTGAGTATTTATTAGGATTTTTGATTGTCCTGTTCAATCCTGTATGGGACTGTCCATGGGAACTTGGGTTTAGCCAATGCGTTGATTATAACATATCGGCCATATCTGTATGGTGTATTAATGTTCTGTCAATTGGTTTCAGAATTTTGTAAGAAAGAAAATGTCATTTTGGATTTCTATAGGTAGGCCTGTTATTTGTGACAAACTAAACATGTTTTTGCCAATTGAGAGGGTGGTTTTTTTCAGTCAGTTAATTTGATTCTTTCATTGTCTGTGTGATGTGTGATGTGAGTTTCTGGTCGAATTTCTTTGTCTTCACCAAAAATAGTTCTCAAATTGTGGTATGGAATGCCACAAGTTAGAGAATTTAGGCATCTTATGGTAAAATAAAGGAGCCTGATATGGATGATTCATTGGACGAAATGAGTTTGGTCTATATGGAAAACACTTCTGGCAAACTATAGTGCTTTTGTAGGTAATCCCTCGTAAGGCTTATGCTAAAAAAGAAAAGATTTTCTTTGCCGATCTTTCCTTTTGAGTGTCACAGTCTGATCTTACCTTTGTCTAAGGTTAGTTTTCAAAGGCCACTTCTATGTTCTTTGATGGGTGTTGATGTATTCGTTCAATTAAAATGTTTTAACATGTCCATTGCATTTCAGAAATAAGTAGACTCTTAGAGGTTGCGGTGAGTGATGTTTATCCTTTGATGAATTGCTATTTTGAATTATCTAGAAACAAGGGAGTTTCTTGCATGTGAGAGGAAATCAGGACAGCCATAAAGTTTGAACTGGCATTTCAAATGTGCATGGTATTAAATTATCTACACTTGAGCTAAATAAGGTCGTCTAGTTTAGTCCATAAATGTCTGTTATGAAAACAAGATCCACGATCTTTTAAGTTGTTACATTTCACAGAATTAGATGAACAATGCTTAATACTTAGGCTATATATGACAGTTTTTGTTAACTGTTCACATGGCGAAAGAATAGATGCTATAACTCAATCACTTTTTATGGGTTTGAACTCCATTTATCTGTACACAATTTAAATACAAGCATAGATTCTTAGTTTTAACGCCCTAGACAGTTCAGGTCGAGAGAGGCACTGAGTTTATATTACATCTTTATATTTTTCTTCTGCCAATGGCCACAACCAATGTTCATGTATCTATAATCTAGCCTTAAATGTCGAATTACAGTGGTTAGTTCTTTTTTTCTTAAATTCTCTTTTTCTCTGCTTATAATTTAATCATGTAATGCAAGTGATATGGACACAATTAATATCAGTTTTCTATAAACATGAGTTGCTTTGTGGTTTTTTAATCTATTATAACAATGAACTCAGTGCTTGAGGACTAAGGTTCAGTGGTTGGCACTAGTGGGCAGATATTATTGTTCTCAACTTTGAGTGACTCTCCAGTACATCTGACATCAGCCAAACAGCTTGTTATAATTTTAAAAAATGCTTTAGTGGTAGCCTTTGTATCGGTAACCCAACCCAGTCACTCTTAATAACTTGAGAGAAAAAATTGTCATACAATTGCTCTTAGTGTACAGATCAATTAATTTTTTTTTTCATGTTATTACGACTGTTGAATAATTTATAAAAGTCCTCAAGTGTAGACTTGCTTATTATTTGTTAAAGTAATTAGGAAATTCTGCTACGCCCCAATTTTTAATGCTTCATAAGTAGTTTGTGTCAAGGTTGTGTCTTTATGCTCATACAGAAGAGCCTAAATTTGACGGTTGACCCTGCCTGTCAACAAATTTTTTATGAGGGTTATCCATTCAAAGGTGCCTTAAATTACTATGACATATTTTAACATAAGTAAAATTATATATATATATATATATAATCACAATTCTATATAAATTTTGATAGTTTATCCAAAATCTCTCCTTTCATCTGATATAATCTTTTTAAATTTTTTATTGTATTTTACAAAAAAATACTTACATATGACCATACAACCATCAAATTTAAGCCCGGCTCATACACAGTTGGAGCTTACTATGCATAGATTATATGCAGGGATAAAGAAGCGTCAAAACTAGTTTTAACCATTTTTAAAAATTAGCATCTTTTCATTTACATGCACTGCTGTTATTTCTAGTCTCTGTTGCATCACGAAGGATGGCCATATTTGACTACTACATCTTACACGTCATAAATTTTGTTGGCCCTCTTATGTTTCATCCATGTATATATTTAAGCCTGACAAGCTTAGTGATGTCTAGTAAATGAAAATGCATGTCAGACCCTGTTTCTAGCTATTTTAAAATATTGTGTCAATGTGTTCGTTGTTCTCTGCATTAGGGTGAGATAACAATACAACTACATCCTGTGCCCCTGCCAAATTGTCAGGAGAACATTGAACATATTTCTCCAAAGCCAGAAAGAAGATCTCCTAGGCTGAACAAATTCAAAAGTAAAACCTACGGTGATGGAATCCTAGCAGAAGATAAGGCAGATGCACCATGTGGTTATATGCAAAGTGCAGGGAGTAAGCTGAGTAAGAAATCAGGAAAGAGAAAACTGGGTGCTAAGTATCAGTTGGATGATGCTTCCGCTGAAAGAAAGAAAATGGATGTAGCAGGAAAGGATATGGAAAGTGTAGAGACTTTCTCTCCATCTAAGAAACAAATTATTGATTTGTGCGTGTCACCTGCAGAATTTTCAAAAGAAACCGAAGTTACATTTCCTGAAGATCAACACAAAGAAATTAATCCCATCTTGCATGCTTTGGGTGGGAAAAGAGTGGGTCATGGAGCTTCAGACTCTCATTCTACAGCTGACAAGAACATTGTAGTAGCTATTCCTTATCCTGAAGATAAAGAGAAAACTACTGGTTATCCTGTTAATTCTTGTGAAATAAGTGCAAACGCAAATTTGAAACAGATAGAGCTCCATGCTTATCATTCAGTTCTAAAGGCATTGTATCTTCAGGGAAATCATACTTGGAAAATTGAAGTTCTTCTGACAGATCTTAGAGAAGTGTTACATATTACTCATGAGGAGCACGCAACTGAGCTGACACACATAACCTCCGCTCAACGTAAGTGAGATGTTCTATTCTTGCTAAGGTTCCTATCCAAATATGTAATAAATTGTCTTCATGCTGATACTGCATACCAATTTCCCTACCATCTGATGTAACCAAGCAAGCGTGTGCCCCATATGAGTGGCCCTGCCTGTACAATACATAGCTCTTGTATGACTCATTTTCAACAGAGTCCATGCACAAATTGTCAACAGGTTCTGGTTTTACTACTATAAAAGTCTTTCTTCTATGCTTTGCATCTAGGAACTCGAATAGTGACAATCATCATTCACTGCATTTAATCAACTTTATTATTGGACTCATGTAATTACAGAAATTTTAACCCTACTGCAATGAAGTGTCTATTTAACTCTACTATGTTCTCCTGCTATTTCTGTGCCTGGAAATTTAACAGTTGTTTTCAGTTTGGATTGGAATGGGAAACGATCATGTTTCATGAGCATTGCTTGTCCTGAAATCTAAAGCTCGAAGAAATTCTTTGAAATTACATATAGTCCTAATGAATTGGTATCTAATGAATTGTGTTTACCAATAAGTTATTTAATTTGTTGTTCTATTCTAAAAAAGACATGCCTTCAGGACTAATATTGTTTAAATGTATGGTGTTTGAACTTTAGCCTTTGCACCCTGTTTTGAAAAGGAATCACTATTTCACAATCCATGCTCTTCTTCTTTTAACCTTCATAGTTGTGAATTCCATCAAAGTCTCGAGGTGTAGATAATGCATACTTAGTCGTACCTTTCCAGTTCCACCCTGGTTATGTGTAGACATAAATAGATTTATTTATTTGTGCATTTAATTTAGAAAGATTCTTCTAAAATTTTCATTGATTTTTAATTTTACCTACTAAGAAATTTTAGTTAGGGCTCCTCTACAAGAAGCCACAACCATGATTATCATTAAATTAAATGAAATCCTCAATCAGTGGACTATGCTCTTTGGACTATAAATTAGATAATTAAAAATCATATGTTAGAGAAGATTTATAATGGATGATTGTAAATTTTAAGTGTATTGAAAGATTTATATTATTGTGATGGTAAAATTTGTATATACATTTTAAATTTTATTTAATTTTGGGTCTATTTTGATGTAATTCCTTAATATGATTATATAACATGTGACACACTTTAATTTTAATTTTGTTTCTTTTGATTTTAATCTAACTTTTTTATGCTCACTTTTAGACACTCCCATAAATTTGATCTTATCCTAAATTTTTTCACACATATTTCCACCCATTTCGACACATTTGCATCATCAATAGTCCACTTCTCTATGCACATAATCCTTACCTCAAGATTCCACATTCCTCATTTTGGGTCAATCCCACAATGTGTGGGTCACTCCCACATAGCATGGATTTGAGCCAAAATTCAAAATGTTGACTCCCCCCTTTTGTTAGTATCCATTGGGAGCCAACTTGGCACACATTTGTGTGATAATTCATTATGTTTTATTTAAAGATCTTCATTTAAGAATTTAAACACATCCAAGAATCATCTAGCAATCCTAGAGCATTTACATAGTTTCAAGGATGGATCACTGAAAGGAACCAAAATTTACATCAAAGTCATCTAGGACATTACATGCTTAAGTTTATTTTCTTTGTTCACTTCAAATGCCATAAATTCAATAAACAATAGGAAAGACTAAGGATAATGTGAACCCTTGCAATCCAATAGCTTCCCTAGAACGTATTTTTCAATACAACCAATCTTTACACTTGAACAAATAGTAGATATATGGTGAAATAGGTCATAGAAGTACACAAATGTCTAGTTCAATTTTATAGATTTTACAATAATTTCAATCCTCAAAACATTTCCATGGAGTGCAAGTGCTATCCCACACAACATCGGTCTAACATGCATACAATTATGTGTGTTATTATTTCTAGACAATAAGAACAAGAAGAACATCCATGTCCTATAATTGAATGACTAATAAATGTGTTTAGTATTAGGTTATTATTCATTAGAGTTTCCATAACTAAGTGCCTAGTCATCCTCATTTAATTTTTGAATTTTCATCTATTTCAATTATTTATTTCAAGTTGATTATATCTAATCTAAGCTAACTTGTCCTTCATTTATATGCACTTATTTAATTATCATAGATTAACATTAGGGAATTTTTTTTTTCTTGTACTTTTTTGGTGAACTTGTCTACTCTTACACCCCCTAAGGTTTGACCTTGGGACTATACCTTTATTTCTTTTAAGGCTTTAGATTTATGTTTCTTCATTGATTAGTCATGTTTTAGATCATACTAGGGTTTATAATCCTACTTGTAATTACTACTATATTGTTATATTTTTTCTTTTAAGGTTTGAGGTTTGTTATGTCACAACCCTTTTGCTCACCGTACCCACCCATAGATACCTAACTAGGATTGCTTTTTTAGATCTAGTATACTATTTATTTTTTAGATTTTAAATATAAAAGTGTTTTTATAGTGCCTTATCTTTTTATCTTTCATAAGAGATTACATTGTTTATGCCATGGGCCACTTGGGATCATAAGCTTTATTTGAGAAGAAATGCTTATCTAAACCTCACTATGGTTTCCTAGTCTAATGATACTAAAATGTTTTTAGATTCTCATGTTAACAATCACTTGGATGATTATGAACAATATGTCCATGTGGAGGAACCAGATATTTGAAATGAAATAGCTAGTTTGGCTAGTAGTGAGAATCATACACAACTAGTGGACATGATTAATCACATATATATATCAACAACCCACATGGATTAAAGGTTTTACAAGTTAGTACCATGAGTGTTTCTTCTACTTCTTTGCTTAGTGCATCTACTCATCCCCCTTCTTTGTCTATACCTACTTTCACCATTGTTTATCCCATATTATTACTCCTACCACTATTTGCTCACCCCACAGTATCACTCTTTCTTCCTGTACTATAACTCCACATATTGTTTATCTTTTATACACCTTAATCCCTTTGTACAACCTACCTCCTAATTATATA
Organism: Cunninghamia lanceolata; assembly: GCA_027924645.1. Taxonomy (NCBI): domain Eukaryota; kingdom Viridiplantae; phylum Streptophyta; class Pinopsida; order Cupressales; family Cupressaceae; genus Cunninghamia; species Cunninghamia lanceolata. The sequence goes on from BSBN01000244.1 coordinate 3,100,885, forward strand.
ACTTCCATCATACCAATGCATCTCACATGATGTCTTATACCTCTACTCATCTATTAATCATCACTACTCAATCTAATATATCCACCACTCCTATAACATGTACCATTCCTACTTGTAGCACTCTATCATATGTTATGCATATCCCTCATTCCATAGCCATGCACACACTTCATTATATTTATTCCTGCATATCTCTTTTGTGATCCATTACCTATTTTATTCCCCATACCAATCATACCCATACCTACACACACCCTAGTGGCCCCTTGAACCTTCTCTTATCACCCATCTGTCATCTAACTTGGATTCAATAATGTATAATATAGAATATAGATTATGTTTTGCAGGGTATTATTTTGAATTTTTAAGTGTATGCCTCTTTGGTAGGGTGGAGAACTTGACTTGTATCTTTGCATGTGTTGCATACTACATAGTTGCTTCTAAGCCCACAATGTTGCATGATTATCTTGGGTAGGCCAATAAGCCTCACACGTAAATTCACACCCTTCACATGCTGTAAAATTCTCTCATGATGTTATAACCCATTCTCTAGATATTACTTTGTCTAATGAACTTATTCTCCTTTCATGCATCTCGACACTCTCATGCAAATTTATCCCATGCACTTGCATCTTGCAACCTTGTATCCTATGTATCCCACTACAAACTACAATATGCTTCCTAAATCTTGCACCTTGCATGTTATATCTTTGGCAAATAGGTAGGCCTCACTTGTACCCTTGCATGTTTTAACCCATTCAAATTGCATGTTTTCCTCAATATATCACAATACTATGCTAAATCATTTGATGGGATATGGACCTTGTTTATAATTTGCATCTCTTACAATTATTACAATCTACTAGGTTTTCTCCCATTCTCACACCCTTGAAAACCCTATATTGATGGACTTACCTTGCTTCTATGCAATTTTCCCATTGTACCATTTATTATTGGACTCATGTAATTACAAAATTTGTAACCCTATTGCAATGAAGTGTCTATTTAACTCTACTATGTGCTCTTGCTATTTCTGTGCCTGAAAGTTTAACATTTGTTTTCAGTTTTGATTGGAATGGGAAACAATCATGTTTCATGAGCATTGCTTGTCCTCAAATCTAAATCTCTAATAAATTCTTTGAAATTACATATAGTCCCAATGAATTGGTATTTAATGAATTATGTTTACAATTAAGTTATTCTATTCTAAAAAGACATGCCTGGCTGATATTGTTTAAATGTATGGTGTTTGAACTTTAGCCTTTGCACACAATTTTAAAAAGGAATCACTCTTTCACAATCCATGCTCTTCTTCTTTTAACCTTCATAGTTGTGAATTCCATCAAAGTCTCCAGGTGCAGATGATACTTACTTCATCATACCTTTCCAGTTCCACCTTGGTTATGTGTGGACATTAATATATTTATTTATTTTTGCATATAAGTTAGAAATTTTTTTCTAAATTTTTAATTTACTTTTAATTTTACCTACCTAGAAATTTTAGTTAGGGCTCCTCTAGAAGGAGCCACAGCCTTGAGTATCATGAAATTAAATGAAATCCTCAATCACTGGAATATGCTCTTTGGACTACAAATTACATAGTTACAAATTATAAGTTAAAGAAGATTTACAATGGATGATTGTATGTTTAAACATTCATATTCAAATATTTATATTATTGTGATGTTAAAATTTGTATATACATGTTAATTTTTATTTAATTTTGGGTCTATTTTGATGTAATTCCTTAATATAATTATATAGCAATATGTGACATACTTTTATTTGAGTTTGTCTACTTTGATATTAATCCAACTCTTTTATTCTCACTTTCACACACTTCCATAAATTTGACCTTATCCTAAATCCTTTCACACATATTTCCACACATTTTCCTTATTAGTAGTCAACTTTACTATGCACATGATCGTTGCCTTGATATTCCACATTCCTCATCTTGGGTCAATCCCACAATATGTGGATCACTCCTACATAGCATGGATTTGAGAAAAAATTTAAAATATTGACTTACCCTTTTATCAGTAACCATTGGGAGCCAACTTGGCACTCATTTGTGTGAGAATTCATTATGTTGTATTTAAAGATGTCCATTTAAGCATTTAAACACATTCAAGAATCATCAAGCAACCCTAGAGCATTTACACTTCAAGGAGAAATTATTTGTATGACTGCTTTGATTTGGAGCACTAAAAGGAACCAAAAGTTTATTAGAGTCATCTAGGACATTACATTCTTTTAGAGTATATTGTCTTTGTTCACTTTCCAAATGCCTTAAAAGTCAATAAACAATAGTATTGATTGAGGATAATGTGAACCCTTTCAATCTAATAGATTCCCTAAGGCATTTTTCAATACAACCAATCTTTACACTTGAACAAATAGTAGATATATGGAAAAGTAGGTTATAGAAGTACACCAATGTCCAGTTCAATCCTAGAATAATTCCACACCTCAAAACATTTCCATGGGGTGCGAGTACAATCCCACACAACATAGGTCTAGCATGCATAGATTATTGGTTTTAGGCAATGATCATAACAAGGACATCCATGCCCTATAATTGAATGACTAAGTTATGTGTCTAGTATTAGGTTGCTATTCATCAAAGTTTCCATAACTGAGTGCCTAGTCCTCCACATTTAATTTTTGAATATTCATCTATTTCAATTATTTATTTATAATTGATATTAATTAATCTAGGTTAACTTGTACTTCATTTATATGCACTTATTTAATTATCCTATATTAGCATTAGGGAAAATTATTTTTCTTGTACATTTTTGGTGAACATGTCTACTCTTACATGCAATAACATTTGACCATAGGGCTATACCTTTTTTATTTTAGGGCTTTAGACTTGTTTTGTTTGATTGATTAATCATGTTTTAAATCATACTAGGGTTTGTAATCCTACTTATAATTGCTACTTTTTTTATGTGACACCCCTTTTCCTCATGCTACCCACTCATGGATACCTAATTAAGGTTGCATTTTTAGATCTATTATACTATTAAGTTTTTAGTTTTTTAAATATGAAAGTGTTTTACAATACCTTATCTTTCTATCTTCCGTAAGACATGTTGAATTGTTTATATCATGAGCCACTTGGGATCCCAAGCTTTATTTGAGAAGGAATGCTTATCTAAATCTAACTATGGTTGCCTAGTCTAATGATACTAAAATTTTATTAGATGCTCATGTTGAGAATCACTTGGATGATTATCATTGAGATGTCCATGTGGAGGAACAAGATTTTAAAAAACAAATTTCTAGTTTGGATAGTATTGAGAATCCTACACAACTAGTAGTGAGAATTCATCACATCTTTATCAACAAGCCACATGGATTTAAGGTCTTATGTTATGATATTTCTTAGGAATGAATGCAAAAATCAGTAAAATTGTAGACCACTTTGAGGGGGTGACCTCCAATAATTAAAAGCTAATATATTATTTGAATATTAGAAGATATGATGGTTTGGGAGAGTCTCTCTCTTCTTTATTTATATGCATAACTATGTAGGGACACACCCCTTCATCCTAACTACACCATCTTAAAGAATTATAACTAGGACTAATAAATGAAACCATTAAGGTTAAGCATGCCACAAGTTCTTTTCATTATTATAATTGGGAATATAGCATATTAGGATCATAACATTTCCATCCTCTTCAAAAAAGCATTACCCTCAATTCTTAGAAACTCTAGAATCTTTTCTATGAGTTGTTCATCATTTCATGTTTTACTATAGATGAAGATGTAATCAAAGAATACCAAAATCAATTTTTTATTCTAAATGGGAAGAATAATGAATTCATGAGGCTATTAACAGTTGATGCGGCATTACTAGGACCAAATGGCATCACTAGGAATTCATAATGACCCTCATGTGTTCTAAAGGAAGTCTTATGTATATCCTCTTCCTTTATTCAAATTTAGTGACAACCTAAATATAATTCTAACTTAGTAAAGAAAACTCCATCATTCAATTGATCTAATAATTCATTAATATCAGGAATATGAAACTTGTCCTTAAGATTGAGCTCGTTGAGCTCTCTATAATCTGGGTATATTCTCCATGACTCATCCTTATTTTGTTCATTACCACTAGAGGTGAATAGGAACTTTTAATAGAACTAACAATTCTTCAATCTACCATTTCCTTGACTAATTTTTTAATTTCTTCTTTCTATTCATATGGATGGTGATAAGGTCTAATGTTAGGAGGAATAATTCCTAGTATTAATTCAATGGCAAGATCATGGTCTTTGACCGGGGGTATACCCTTTTGTTGAAATAATTATTGATGGTGTTGAATGATCTCTTGAATCTTTGGTTGATCTTGAATTTTCACATCTTGTTCTTCTGTAAAATGTAGTTGTGCCCCTAGACTATAAGAACCTCTCTTAAGTAATTTCTCCATCCCATGGGATCTAATAATTTGACTTGGTAGTGATTGTATCCATACAAGTTTATAATTTTTCCCATCTGTACTAAAATCCATGGATAATTCTTGAAAATTGAAAGTCATTATTCCTAACTATTTAAGCCATTCTACCCCAAAACTACATTTTGTCCCCCACTTGGGATAGACAACATTTCTAAATCTATTTGATAATTTCCCATTGTGAGTTTTATATTATGGAATTTATCACCACAAGAGAGTTTTTTCTCATCAACTATCATGACTTGGAAATTAGATATTGGATGCACAAAACAATTAATCTCATTTGCTAAGATCTTCTATCAATAAAGTTGTGTATTACTTGTATCAACCAACACTATCACCTTTCACTTTTTAATATAATCAATTACTTTGAGTATTTTTGGTGCACTTGTGCCATTTAGTTCATGTAGGGAGATAGAAGTGATTTCTTCTTCCTTAGAATTCTCATGCTCAAGTTATACATTTGGTTCTTTTGTAGCTACTTATCCCTCTTCTTAAACCTCATTATTAATAAGCATCAGTATTTTATCACTATTAACACACTTATGACCCTTAGACCATTTTCTATCACAATTATAGCATAGGTTTTTTTATCTTTTATTTTCCTCTTCTTAAGGAGAGTGCTCACTAATTTTTCTTAGGTTGAAGAAGTTTTCCTCCTTTTTATCAATAAGATTAGTGACAATTTAGTCTTTCAATCCAATGGCTTGACCTTGTGTGGAACTTCTAGTGGTGGAGTTGTGTTTCTCAACATGAAATTATTGTTCCATATCTTTTCTATTTATCGAAGGTTCCAAAAAATGAACACCATGTTTAATCTGGCCATTAAGTCCATTGATGCAAAGTTGTAGCCTTTGATAAGGTGTTACTTCATGAGATGAAATTGCTAATCTCATATGCTCCACATTATATTTGGCTATAGACTTTAATTGTTTTAAAATTTTTAGTTGGGTAACATAGATTCCATTCCATGGTTGCTCTTAGAGGGTTTCTAAGTCAATACTAAACTCCTTCCAACTAAGATCTTCCCTTGCTTGTCACTCATCCTCCATTGGTAAGGTTTTGATTCTCAATGTCATGAGGCTACATTATTTTTTATATTATGAATCTTAAATTATTGTTCGATGAGACTTATCTATGAATTTACATTTATCTATGAATTTACATTAGTATCATCAAACTTAGGGATATTTATTTTGGGCAGGTTCAATTTTGGACCTTGAAAAGGTTGTTTTATCCCTTGATTTTGTTTGTTAGAGTTATACCTTACCACATGGTTTTGTTAAAGATTCAATTCATACAATAGTTCTTTTTTAAACCTATATAAGTATTTATTTAAATATGATGCAAATGGGTCAAACACAATGTCTTGATTAAAATGTAGGTCACTATTTCACATCCTAGAGGAATTTTACCCTCAATTTTAGATGGTGGAGAATAAAGGTAATTGGTCTGTTTAATGTTTATAGAAAAGTATTTGAATCCTAAAGATGATATGGATTCTTATGTGTATGTATTTTCAAATATAATTTTTTACGATATTTCCAAAAGTGTATTTTTAAAAAAATCTCAAAATTGTAGACTGTGGAGTAGAATAATTAAATATTTTGACCTAGATTTGACCACTAAATTATGGAATGTATTTTGTCTCTAATAATAAATCACAAAGAACTAACCTAACCTAATTTTTGATAATCTTTGCAAAAAATGTCAAAATATTTGAAAAATTCTAAAATTTGTATCCTATAGAGCCAATTAGTGAAAAATATAAAATTAAGATAGCTTGCAAAAAATGTATCCAAATTTTTTGTTGTTTTACGCAAACTTTTATTTATTATATACCTCAAAACCCAAAAACAATTAGGTCCAAATTCACAATGGTTTGAAAGTTATGGTGGAAATAATAAGTTGGTCCAAATCATAGTTCTAATACCACTTGTTATGACATTTCTTAGGAATTAATGCAAAATTCAGTAAAATTGTAGACCACTTTGAGGGGTTGACCTCCAATAATAAAAAATAATATATTAATTCAATATTAGAAGATGTGATGGTTTGGGAGAGTCTCTCTCTTCCTTATTTATATGCATAACTATGTAGGGACACACCCCTTCATCCTAACAAAGTTATATTGAGGATTAACTAAGACTAATAAATGAAGCTATTAAGGTTAAGCATACAAGTGTTTATCCTTATTATAATTGGGAATATAGCATATTAGGATCATAACATTTTACAAGTTGTTAGTACCATGCTCATGATTCTTCTACTTCTTTGCTTAGTGCATCTACTTATCCCCCTTCTTTGTCTATAACTACTTTCACCATTATTTATCCCATATTATTACTCCTACCACTATTCTCCCACCACATAGCATCACTCATGCTTCCACTACTATAACTCTCCATAGTGTCTATCTTTTCTCCACCTTCATTCCTTTGTACAACCTACCTCCTAATTGTATACTAGCTATTGTACCAATGCATCTCACATGATGATTTACACCTCTACTTATCTATCACATCAAATTATTAGTTTGTTGCCCCTTATAGATAAAGAAAAAAAGTGGACAACACCGAAGCTATCTCTTCCTAACCCCCCAATCCCAGCATGCCCAAGATTCACCCTGGAAGAACCATTTGTATTGATCTTAAAAATACCTAGAGGTGGAGGGACCACTGGCCCTCTCTCCGAATCTTACCCTTAAGTTGATTCCTTTTCCTGGGCCAAGAAGAGAAAGAGCCTCCAACATCAAGACTCAAATTTTGTGCAATATGCAACTCCCCAATGTCTAATTGAGTAGAGAGATCACACTTAGCTATAAGGTTCTCCTAGATCATACTGAGAATCCTCTGCCAAACCTGCTAGACTACCAACTTGCTCCCCTAAAAAATCCTCAGATTCCTTTCCAACCAAAGTTGCCATAAAATAAAAGAGGGACCAATAATCTAAGTCACTTGCAAATAAGAAGCCTTCGCTAGAGGCCTACCAAAACTTCTCCAAAAATCAACCAAAGAAGAAGCATGAACACAGGCCTGCTTCCAAGCACCCTACCAAAAGTGCCAAATCTTGCGAGCTTGAGGGCACTGAAAGAAAAAATGGACCTGAGACTCCTCCCCCCATTGCAGAGGAAGCAAAGAGAAGGCCCATGAAAACCCATTTTTTGCAAGTTATCCCAAGTGAGACAAAGATTATGAGCGACCAACCAAAGAAGTGATTACATTTTGGCCATCCAAATTTATTCCACACAAACTTCCACCAAGGAGAGTCCATCTCCCCAAACTTTTGCATGTCCAACACACAATATCCAGAAGCAACATAATACACACCATTCAAATTCAGTTCCCAGGCCAGAGAATCATTCTCCCTTAGGGAACTACAAACCCTACCAACAATAATATGAGCTAACTCTTCCTGATCTGTTGGCACTCCTCCTGGTGGCCACTCAACAAGATCCTTCCATCTAAAAACTTACATTCGGCCCAAAGACTGAACCGATTTGAAATGATCCACACGACTCCATCCAACATCAAGAAAGAGGTTGCACAAAGGTTGTAAATGTGGAAACTTTGACAAGATAGGTAGATGGCCATCCCAAGAGTCATTCCAAAACAATGCCTTAGAACCCCTATTACAAATCCAAAACAACCCCTGCTTAACAAGGTTGGTCCCCCTTTTGAGAGTACCCTAAACCATAAATCCTTTACCAGCGAGAGTAATCCTAGGGATGTTAGTACTTTCAATTCCCCTAGAATACTTATAGTTAAGGATCTTATCCCAATCCTGATCCTAACAAGTGCACCACCTTCAATACAGTTTAGCAGCTAAGGCGTACCCAATAAGACTAGCCTACTGAAGACCAAGACCCTTCTCTTGTTTTGGCTAAAAAATAGACTCCAAATTCTTGGCCCATAAAAATTGTCTAGACAAAGCATTAAATTCCTCAATAAAACTTGAGGGATCTTCTTGAACAAAACACCTATAAATGAGAAGAGCTTGAATCACTAATTTTAATAAAGTAACACTCCTAGTAGAGGACAACCATCTACATGTCTAGTGACTAACCTGCTTACAAAACTTTTTTAGGATATCCTGCCAAAAACCCCTAGACATTTAGTGCCAATATGAATGGGGATGCAAGGATAGACTAGAGGTAGAGTCCCAATCTAGAATTTGAGAATCCCAACAATCCTGTCCTGAATATGATGAGGAGTATTAAAGAAAAAGATGAAAGACTTGTCATCATTAATCTTTTGACCAGAAGTAGGAAGATAAATATCCAAAGCTTTTCTTAACTTAACTACTTCATTGACTTTGGCTAAACCCATCAGAGCAGTGTCATCAACAAATTGTAAATGAGAGTGAGGAGGCAATCTATTACCCCAACTCGAACCTTGGATCAAACCTTGAGCTACATGAGATTTTACGAGTCTCTCCAAACCCTCAGCCAAGAGGATGAACAAGTACGGAGACAAAGGATCCCCCTATCGAAGACCCCTTGAAGCACCAAACATATCAGTAGGCTCACTATTAATAAGAATAGAAAAGGAAGTCAAAGTAACACAGCTCATAACCTAGTCCACCCAGTCAGACACAAACCCAAATGCCAACAACACCTTTCAGAGAAAAGTCCAATTAACTCGATCATAGGCCTTAGCCATATCCAACTTAATGAACATAGCTTTCTCCTTGGACACTGCCATTGAATGAATAGCCTCTGTTGCCACAATCACCCCATCTAGAATTTGTCTAGCAGCAACAAATCCCCTTGTTCCTCTAAAATCAACCTGTTGAGCCAAGGTTTAAGTTTTTCTGCAATCAACTTCGTGATGATCTTATAAACAACATTACATAGAGTTATTGGCTGAAAAATATTTAGAGAGTTAGCTCCTCTCTTAGGGATAAGAACCAGGAAAGTAGCATTCAGAGATTTCAACAACTGCTTGCTCCTGTGAGACTCCCTAACCACCTCCAAAAGATCAAATTTAATAATCTCCCAAAATTCTTAAAAGAATTCAACTGGAAAGCCATCTGGTCCAGGAGCCTTTCCACATTTTAACTGAAAAACAACATTCTCCAGTTCTTCTATAGAGATGGCTCTACAAATGGTCTCATTCATCTCATTTGTCACCAAAGGAGGAAGGCATGCCAAAACACAATTTTCCTCCTCAATAGTTAAGGGGTGCCCTCCATAAACAAAGAGAAGAACCGAGAAGCCTCAGCTAAAATCTCATGTCCAGAAGAAAGCAGAACCCCTTTGGAGGAAACCAAGGAAGAAATGCCATTCCCATGTCTCCTGTCTTTGATGGCATTATGAAAGAAAGAGGTATACATATTTAGAACAACTTATTTGTGAAAGACTAAACAATTATGTAGTTTAGATATAACAAAGAATCATTATAATTAATATTTTGTATTTATACATATTTACTATGAAATAAATTATAAAGACATATGAAAAAGTTATAGTATTTTTTAAGTTATTCATAAATATAATTTAGTTTAACAATACTTAACAGGTAATTCTAGTCAATAAGAATACGACAAATAGTATTTTTAGGTTATTTTAAAATATAATCTAGTTTAATAATAATTAACTATCAATTCTGATTAATAAAAACAAGATAATTATTTACCATTTTTTATATAAATAAAGTGTAAAATTACCATTAGCTGTTTGACCATAAAATATATTTGTTATTATACCAAATACTAAAAAATAAATCTGATCTTTATTTAAAATATGAATTGACTGAAATTCAATGAACTGAAAAATGGAATTGATTAGAATTGAGACAAACACGAAGGACACCATAGAACTGTATTCTTCAGTAATTATAGTTTTAGTTATTAAAAGGATGCATATTCAAAGCCCCTGCTTCTTACAATGCAACTGCAAGTCAATAATAATTTTACATCTCATTCACAATAAAAAGTGGTAAATATTTGTCCTATTTGTATTGGTCAAAATTGACTGTTGACTATTGAAATGGATTATATTTAAGAATAGCCCCAAAATCTAAGGGTTTACTATATTGACTAATATTTATGTGGGTTTTATTTACTATTACGGCTGCTCAGCATGCTCAGACTCTGCGATAAAAAGGAAGAATAATTAGTTGAATATATAAAATTGTATCACAGGAAAGATGAGAAAAAAAACGAAATCAGCTAGCAACTTACTATTGATAATCAATGTAAACTTTGCTAGCACCAGGATCGGCAATATCAGCGAAGGCCTCTTGAGATAAATAGAAGGTGCCAGCGCAACTGGCGGGGCAATAACAAACAATCTTCACAACAGAGGACATTTGCAAATTGACCCAAATCAATTTCAAGTCATGGAATTGGCCTAGAGATTTTGAAATAGTTAATTTTTAGTCCCTGTCTTCGGCAGGGTAACTATTGTTTTCACCATAATAGCATTTCTTTGGCGTTAGCATTTCTTTGGACGTTGGACTTTGTGCAAGTGGTATAATTGAAATTAGCCTAAGCTTTTTAGTCTATCCTTGGTATTATTTTCCCGTTGATATCTGTGCAATGACAATAATCAAAGTTAAACCTAAGTCGCATTGGCAATTTTTTTGCCCATTGGCAATTTAGTTGAGATAGTTTTTGGATTCTTAATATTTTAGTTTTGTCTTTGCATAGGGTTTCCTTTCTTTTTGCTACGTCTCGGCGTGTGATCGAATTTCAACTTGTGGCTGGTTTGAGATTTGCATGTCCTCATGGGTTTCAGCATGGACACGTGTGGCCCGTTTTCCCTTGCAGACACTGATGTAGAAGAAGGCTCACATGAAATTAACAGTGTTACAGATCAAGTTTTTTTGTATGCTTTATCCGGGGCTTACCGAATTACATTTTGAGATGGGTGGTTTGTTGTAATTTGAATTGAATTGGTATGTCTTCCATCATTTCCAGACAGTTCAAGGAAGTCGGCCTGTGGGCAGCCATACAGGTGGGATTTATTTGCCTCCTGCAGTATTTTCTTAAAAAAATCTTAGTGTGTTTACAGAAGCTAAGGCAGATTTGAATATAAAATTACTTCAAGGTTTTGCAGTTTAGTTCCCTGGGTAGTGATTTCTTTTATAAATCTGGATTTAACCCAATTTCAGATACCTTGGTAAAATTTGTTTTTGTTTAGCCCCTGATTTTATTGGTTTTTACTTGTTTCTTATGAATTTATGTTCATTCGCTTGATGTTAAAGATGGCATGCATCTTGATTCCAAGTTGTTTTGGGCATAACTGCATGAGAAAAATCTAATTCGTCTTGGGTGAAAGAAAATAAAGAGAATATAGAGGATGGCCCGTCAAAGTATTCTTTGGCTCACAACGAAATCAAGCAAAGTTGCCCCCAAGTTTATGAGGATTCAGAAGGTATTTCACTCTTCGGCATTTATTTAAAAATAGCTCCAACAGCTTGAATTTGAATATTTGTTTTCGTTACATGATAATTTTCATTGTTGTGAGGCTTGTGATTGTGAAAAATCTATTGCAGCTACTGATTATTAATTTCCTATCTTATAAGATTATTTGGCTGCCGAAAAATTAATTAATTTACAGCAAATATTAAATAATAACACAGCTACAACTTCACGAAAAAAAATCATGGAGACAAAAAAATAAAATCAACACAACATTTTGGACAAATTGTCCCTGGAAAAACCCCGAAGGGAAAACCAGTACTGCAGATGAGGAACTTTATTAAATCAAATCAAGAGATACATAGACTGCTTGCCTCTTACTGGCAGAGCTCCGGCAATGATCTCCTCCGGAAATTCTTCTCCCAATTTCTCCTATAGAAATTCCACTACTGCTGTCTCGAATGCTATCGCTGCGCCCTTGCTCTCACTGCAAATCAATTTGCTATCACCGCAAATTTATTTATTTGCTATCGCTGCAAATACTTCTCGGATCTGTGTTCTCCAAATGCCTATTGATCCTCTTTTATAATCCCCTCATTGAAAACCAATGGCCATGATTTAATCTTAATCAATGGCTAGGATTAATTAGACTCTAAACCCTAATATCTAGAAGTCTCTCAAGAAATTAATTATCTAGGTATGGAGATAATTATTCCAGCTGTGTTTCCAGCCTCGAAATCACCACCCGAGACTAGAACACCTGTCCAAGCTACATTTAAAATTAACACTCCCTTTTAGCGAGGAAGGTGTTCTGCATAACACCCAACTTACCTCTAAAGAAGATGAATTTTGCCTTCCCCAATGCCTTTGTCAAAATGTCTGCTACCTGCTGATCTGTAGGTATATACTGTAGCTGAACAACCCTCCGCTGTACACAATCCCTGATGAAATGATATCTGATGTCTATATGCTTAGACCTATCATGAAACACTGGATTCTCAGATAATCTGATGCAACTCTGATTATCACAGTGTATCACTGTAGTCTCAACCCTCTGACCAAACAAGGCTACCAGCAACTTCCGAAGCCATATAGCCTCACACGTTGCCATGCTAGCTGCTATGTATTTTGCTTCTATAGAACTCAAAGCCACGGACTTTTGCTTCCTGCTGTACCAAGAGACAACTCCTGATCCCAAACTAAAGCAGCACCCTGAAGTGCTTTTCCTGTCCACCGTACTACCTGCCCAATCTGCATCAGTATAGCCTATCAACTTGATACCATCACCTCGAGCATATCTGATCCCATACTCGATTGTACCATGCAAATACCGCAATACATGCTTTGCCGCTATCCAATGCACTCTCTTCGGCTCAACCATGAACTGACTAAGAGAGTTTACTGCAAAGGATATATCTGGCCTAGTGTTGACCAAATACATGAGAGATCCAATCAACATCCTGTATAAGGTGGGGTCTACATCCTTTTCCTTGGATGCATCTACCTTCTTCCAATTCGTGATCATAGGTGTAGACATGGCTCTGCAATCTTGCATCTTAAACCTCTTCAAGATTTCAATGCAGTATTTCCCTTGTCCAAGGAAAATCTCTCCATCTATCTGCCACACTTCCATGCCTAGAAAGTAGTGCATAAGCCCCAAATCCTTCATCTCGAACTTTGCTGCAAGGTCCCTCTTGCACTCCTCTATAAGCCCCAGTGAACCTGTTAAAAACAAGTCATCCACATATAGAACAAGAATGAGAATTTCACCCCCAACCACCAAGTAGTAGAGGTTAGCATCCGCCTCACTCTTCACAAAGCCTATTCCCTGCAAGTATCTATCAATGCGCTCATACCACGCCCTGGGAGCCTGCTTGAGTCCATACAAAGCTTTCTTCAATCTGCACACGTGGGTTTCGCTGCTGTGTGCTACAAAGCCCTCTGGTTGTTCTATGTATACCTCTTCTAACAATTCACCATTAAGAAATGCCGTCTTGACATCCATTTGATGGATCTGCCATCCCATATGCGCTACAAGTGAGATTACGGCTCGTATAGAAGTATACCTGGCCACTGGAGCAAATGTCTCTTCATAGTCTATTCCCTCCTTTTGAGAGAACCCCTTGGCCACGAAGCTTGCCTTGTATTTTTTGATGCTACCATCTGCACCATGCTTAATCTTATAGATCCAGCGTGATCCAACCACTACCCTATCTGTCAGTCTAGGCACAACCTCCCACACATCATTCTACATTATTGAGGTATATTCCTCAACCATCGCATCTTGCCACACCTGTTGCTGTGCAGCCTCCTGATAGCTGGAAGGCTCACTATCTACCAACTGACTAACCAATGCCACATAGTCATTATACCTAGCTGGTTGTTTCCGCTGTCTATTACTCGTCCTAAGAGCTCCCACAAACCCCTGAGTATCCTTATGTGTCAGTTGAACCTCACGGTTCCTCCTATCAACTATAGAGGATGAAATATCAAACTCCATATCTTCTTGATGCATCTCTTGGATTTGCTGTATCTGTTACTCCATACTCTGCGAACTCTCAGCACCTGAGCCTGTGCTTGTACTAGTAACTATACTCGTGCTTCGCTGCCCCTGTTCTGGTTGAACAATCCTTGGAGCTTCTATTGGCTGCTCATTCTGATCATCTGCTGGCAAATCTCTGGACCTCCTATATGCCTTGTCCTCCATGAATTTGACATCATGCCTGACTATAATCCTCCTGGTCCCTGGAATAAATATCCGATATGCCTTTGAGGTCTCGCTGTACCCCACAAAGTACCCTCTCTCTGCAGTCTGATCTAATTTGGAACGTGTAGCCCCTGGAATGTGACAAAATGCCAAACTCCCAAATATCTTGAAGTGACTAACATCTGGCTTCTTCCCTGAGAATGCCTCCTCTGGTGTCATCTTGCCCAATACCTTATGTGGAACCCTGTTCTGTATGTATACTGCTGTACTGCATGCCTCTGCCCATAAGTATCGTGGCATATCTTGGTCATACAACATAGCCCTTGCTGCCTCTGATATAGAATGATTCTTCCTCTCAGCAACTCCATTCTGCTGTGGGTTGTAAGGAACGGTCTACTCTCTCTTGATTCCTTCCCTGGTACAGAACTCCTGGAACTCTTTCCCTTTGTACTCGCCTCCATTGTCTGACCGAAGAACTTTTACCTTCCTGCCTGTCGAATTCTCCACAAGAGCTTTGAACTCCTGGAAGTGACTGAAGACCTCATCCTTGGTCTTCAAGAAGTATATCCAGGTCTTCCTGGAGAAATCATCAATAAAAGTAACAAAGTACTCATATCCTCTGAGAGACTTCGTTGACATTGGTCCACATATATCTGAATGTACTAGATCAAGAACCCCCTTAGATCTGGTGTCACTCCTTGGAAAAGCTGCTTTCACAAACTTCCCCAATACACATCCCTTACATACATCATCATGCTCTGTGCTCACGTCTGGAACACCTGTCACTGTCTCACGAAGCAATTTAAGTGCTCCATGATGTATATGGCCCATCCTTCTATGCCATAGCTCTCCTTGATCTCTAGGATTACTGCTGCTCACTAGTGCCTTAGGAGTATCAAACTGCAACCTATAAAGTCGGCCGCTCCTAACTCCAATAGCTATGGGTGATTTCCAATCCTTATGCTTGATTAAAACATGCGCCCCTCTAAAGAGTACATTGTAGCCTTTATCCTGAAGGACAGATACAGAAATTAGATTCATGCCCAAGCCTGGCACATACAACACATCATGAATGGAAATAGGCTTGCCATTCTCCCTCTGAAATAGAACAGTCCCTCTCCCAACTGGATTGCACTTGGACTTGTTCCCCATCTGAATCTGGAATCTGATGTCCTCCTCCTTGTATCTGGAGAAGTACTCCCTAACTCCTGTCATATGAAATGACGCCCCACTGTCTGTATACCAAACACCTGTGAGGTTGAGCTAGTCAGGCAAGCTATGAGTGCAAACTCATCCTCCATTCTACTAGAAAGCTCATCTACACTTGCTGAAGTTGCCGTCTGCTTCTTGCCCTTCTTTTCATTTTTCTTCCTTTGTGGGCAATCGCTGACATAGTGGCCGAACTCGTTACAGCCATAGCATTTGATCTTAGATAAATCCTTCTTCTTCTCACTTTTTGGATTTGATCCTTTGCCAGACCCCTTCTTCGCTTTCCCTTTTCCTGCTAGGGCAACGTTTTCCTGTTCCACCTCACTTTTCTGACTATTATTGCTAGTTCCACTGACAAGACTTAGTCTAAGCTCCTCCTGAGTGAAGTCACTCCATAGTCAATCCCAACTCGGTAAGGTGTCTCGTCCATTAATAACTTGAACAAAGACATCCCACTGCTTAGTAAACCCATTCAGGGCTATTCGTACTAGCTCATCATCCTTTGGTTTGTCTCCAACAGCTGCCAATTCATCCTTGACAAGTCTAAGTCTGGTGAGGTAACTTGTGACGTCTTCTCCCTTATTCATCCGGGTATTCCTTAACTTTTCTCTGAGAATCAGCTTTCGGTTAAGGGTAGCATTCTGGTACAGATTCATAATGGCGTCCCACATCGTCTTTGCTGTATCTAACTCTGCAATATGCGGAACAATATGATCCTTAACACCATCAAGAATCAGCCTCCTTGCCTTGGCATCTTCCTTCTTATATGCTACGAGCTGTGTTGCATCTGTAGGTACAGGTACAACAGTGGTCACATAATCCTTGATACCATTCTCTTCCAGCAATAAAGAAATTCTGGCTTTCCAGACACCAAAATTTGAGGCTCCATCCAATCTGTCCTTATCTCTTAAACCTGCTGAGGCCATCTCAAAAGAAAATAATAATTTGAAGAGGTCAAACTGGGTTTTATAAACCCTAGATTTTTTATTTATTATTTTTCCTTTCTCCCTGTGCCTGTTCTGCCCTCAGATCCGCTCTGATACCATGTGAAAAATCTATTGCAGCTACTGATTATTAATTTCCTATCTTATAAGATTATTTGGCTGCCGAAAAATTAATTAATTTACAACAAATATTAAATAATAACACAGCTGCAACTTCACGGAAAAAAATCATGGAGACAGAAAAATAAAATCAACACAACATTTTGGACAAATTGTCCCTGGAAAAACCCCGAAGGGAAAACCAGTACTACATATGAGGAACTTTATTAAATCAAATCAAGAGATACATAGGCTGCTTGCCTCTTACTAGCAGAGCTCCGGCAATGATCTCCTTTAGAAATTCTTCTCCCAATTTCTCCTATAGAAATTCCACTACTGCTGTCTCGAACGCTATCGCTGCGCCCTTGCTCTCACTGCAAATCAATTTGCTATCACCGCAAATTTATTTATTTGCTATCGCTGCAAATACTTCTCGGATCTGTGTTCTCCAAATGCCTATTGATCCTCTTTTATAATCCCCTCATTGAAAACCAATGGCCATGATTTAATCTTAATCAATGGCTAGGATTAATTAGACTCTAAACCCTAATATCTAGAAGTCTCTCAAGAAATAAATTATCTAGGTATGGAGATAATTATTCCAGCTGTGTTTCCAGCCTCGAAATCACCACTCGAGACTAGAACACCTGTCCAAGCTACATTTAAAATTAACAGTGATCAGGGTTTGTGTTTATTTTCTGCCTTCCCTAAGTTGCCTTTTTTAAATCATTTTTAGGCCTGAGAAAAAATGCTTTTGTCCTTGTTACAAAAGTTTATTGTTCTTATTATAACTTTTGGCTAATCTGGACCTATGAAATAAGGTTGATTCCGTCAAGATTACAGTTGTAATGACTTATGCAAACGTCGCCCACCATAAACACTTGCAGGCTCGGTGAATGAGGTCTCTGTGAACATTCTTATCTTTCTTGTCTGTTTTTAATTGATAATGTTTGATTTTTTAATCTAAATAGGCAAATTTGGTAGGCAACCGCAGTCTTATTTGGTAATATTATCATGTTCTGTACAAATAATAAATATTATTTGTTATGCCACTGCCACCTTTATGTATTTAGAAAAATTGGCCCAAAAAGTGGTCTGATCTGTATCTGAAAATTAGTTGTCAAAAGCTCATGTAGGAAACTTATTAACTTAGTAACAATAAACAGTTATTGGCTTCTTTATCTTGCTATATATAATTTAATACAGCTAATGTAAAAGTTCACAAAACTTCTTGTGCTTTTAACTAGCTAAAGCCCCACATCCACCTCTGGCACATAGGAATTTTTTCCTTGAAAATTTTCAGGTGTTGATTCCACCATTATTAGGATTGCTTCCCCCTTCCTCTCATAATTTTTGGAGATCTTTCAGCATGTGGTCAAGGAAGGGGTCAGAGGAGAGGTAGGGGAGTCGAACCTGGACCTGATTATGGTGCAGCTGTTGGGTTCTGATATTAGCCTTTGTGCCTATAGAAGTTGCAGAAAGCCCAAAAGAAGGAATGAATTGAATATTTCAAGAGATAAATGTACGAGAATCTGTAACTGCAGGTACGGTCATATAGCCGGTTTAAGCATAGAAAAATTCAAAAAAGTGTCACATTTAAAATCGCTAAAACTGATCTGAACTGTTTTGACTTGCAGGTCTTAGAAAGGTTACAGATGAAATGAAGACAAAAAATCACATTGATAGATCAGGAGTTGTTGCTGTAGGATCTGGAAAAGATAAAAGTGGTGCTAGGACCTTTGTATTTTGTAAGACAGGGCCTCCCAAGATAGAGCTACTGAAATGCTTAGTTTTTTTTGTCGGCAGTATATAACATGACTTACATTATTTTGTCATGTATAATGTTTTATTAATTTTTTAATGTTCCCCCAGGCAAAGTGAACAATATTACCATTGACAAATGTACAAAGATGGGAGTTGTCTTTACCGTAATAATATGACGTGCCTGTTTTTCCTATCTTCAATACTTGGTTGTGTATGATATTTTATTAACTAGCAAATGACAGGGAGAACAATTTCAATAATTGGAACTTTAGAAATATGTTATGTAATTTTCTAATAACAGACTTTTTCATTAGGAGTTTGATGGACAAAGTTTACTTCTTTTAATTTTCTCGAAACAAAAAACTTTGAATTCCAAAACAATCTTGCACATTGTTCACTGCCACTCACTTACACATCATGCTTTCATGCTTGCAGGCTTCTTTCAACGTGCATACTACTATGCAGCAACACTGTACAATGCATCAAGCTTTCAACATAAAAAAATATAGAGCAAACAATCTATAAAACAGGTAAAGATAATCTATCTCCCCCCAACTATAATCCACCCACAACTATAGCCGAGGGTTCGCCGGTAAACCCTCGGGGATTATAGGGTGGATTAGAGCCCATATGTTAGATTGTCAACGATTACATGTTGTTAGCTTATTTCCAAAAGGAACAAATGTTTAATAACAAAACAAATTAAACCAATAGGCTTGAGTTGAAAATGATGCAGAAAGGTAAGAATACGGGTGTGTTTTAACTTTTATAGAAAATGGTAACTAATGGGTTCCAACATCCCCCATGAATGGTGGGCTACGGACGGATCAAATTTGACAATGATGTTGGTAGAAAACAGGGGGACAGAGCAGGGGAGGCAGGACAATGGCCACCAGAAAATACAAAAACTAAGGCAAAATATTAAAAACTTTCTCTAATGTTTTTTTTCCTTCAGAATTTTATGCAGGAGAAATTTCAATCATTTCATTTTTTGATTGGCTGACTCTTTATAAGCCCACTGGTATTAATTTTTTTGATTCTTAAAATCTTGATAAATTCTGCTAATTAAAGATTTGATAGTTTTGATAGTTTGTAATGTTTTTTTTTGGTTCTATTTTTAAAGGCTAACTCATGTCTGGTTAATGCAAGATGTTTCCTCAGCATTGCAACAGATGTATCTACACGTGTTCTTACAAATCTTTGCAGGTAAGTGTCCTTGCAACATGAATTATCCTCATTTAGATGGTCATGCATTATATTTTCTTGGTTTATTTGACTGGTCATTGTGGTTTTAGGAGAATATTTCATCCATCTACAAGAAGACCATGCATCCCTTCTCCTTTAGGAAAATCAAAGAGTAGACTATAGATAGAGGTGTGCAAAACAACAATTTGAAAATCTAAAATGATACCAAGACATGTTCCATAAGCTCTCGAGGATGTCTAGACTACATAGCGAAGGCACTGTGTCAAAAAAGGAGTTGCGTTCTACTAGATCTAAGTTGTTAGATACCCTTATTACCTCCCCTAAAGATGGAGAGTAGCCTACAATAACTAGGGATAAGTTATTATTTCTATAGGTTATAGCAAGATCTTTATTTGGTTTTTAAGTGGTTTATAATATATTCTAAATTTTTTTTTTGAGATGGTCTAGTTTATTTTGAGCACCAAATGCAAAATTTTATAGACTCTTTAGGATTTTAGATTAGAGAGAATTTTATTAGTCTTAGTATTTCTAGATTTAGTTTATTTTTATTTCAAAAAATTAGTTTAAATCCCAAATTATTTTCCTAGAGAAAACCCCTATCTTAGGATTTGCCTATGATAGATTTTGAGGAGTATATATATATATATATATATATATATATATATATATATATATATATATATATATATATATATATATATATATATATATATAATTGTAAGTTATTTATACTATACCACTAAACGAAGACCCATATATATATAAGTTATTTATACTATACCACTAAACGAAGACCCCTTTATTGGACACAAACCTCTGCCAAATTAACAAAATGAAATGACCGTTTTTCACAAAGAAATTTTTTGTACTAGATAGGATTTTGTTATTACCTAGTGATCCCATGTGGAGGCTTTTTGAATTTTGTCAGCAGGTGATACTGACTAAATTTTGGAGCCCTTTGTAGCAAAAAAAGTCCACGGGATCTGGAATTTTCCACCTAGTTGGTTTTTCAAAACCTTCTATTCAAAATTACCATAAGTTAATGGTCCCATTGAGGGGGTCCACTAGATATTTAGTACTGGCCCACAGTTGGTGCTAATACTGAGAGATTTCAAGAGCCTTATTGTTAAAAGAGACTTATAATGTTTTTTTAGAACAAACTAGTCTTTAGACCATATTATCACATATGCCAAAAATTTGAAAAGAATAAATAAATGTACGGTGACAGAAGTTGATCATATGTTGGGGGCTTAATAAGACAGTTATAGCTCTAGAAATGCTTAATATTGTTTATCTTCCCAAGATCCATAGTCACAAATTGTCAGTGTAATGAAAATTATATGAATTTTTTCTATCCAATGGGCTGTATTCAACTGCAAGAGGTAGCTTCTGATAATTCAGTTTTTGCACTCCCAACTATTTGTAACACTTGAGTTATTGAAGGGGCAAGATCTTAAAACAAACTAACTAGTCTTTAGACCATATTATCACATATGCCAAAAATTTGAAAAGAATAAATAAATGTACGGTGACAGAAGTTGATCATATGTTGGGGGCTTAATAAGACAATTATAGCTCTAGAAGTGCTTAATACTGTTTATCTTCCCAAGATCCATAGTCACAAATTGTCAGTATAATGAAAATTATATGAATTTTTTCTATGCAATGGGCTGTATTCAACTGCAAGAGGTGGCTTCTGATAAATTTCATAGTTGCAAGAAATGCAATGACAGTGTCGTTGCACATTTTACCAGCTGAAATGTTTTTTGTGTTTTATATGTTATCTCCCACTTTTGCTTCTTCTGGTTTATAAATTCTTTTCCCTGTTCTGTAGCCGGTTGCTTCTACTGCTGCTCTTGTGAATGCTCCTCATTTTGTTGAAGTTGAGGCAGAGAAAGAAGCCAAGCCCTAACACTCCGGTTGAGGCTCCCACTATAGAGTCTCCTAGAAGTCTGTATAGACTACTTATATGTATTGTTCAATGAATCATGCAGCTTGTATTGATGACTGTGAAGCTATCCTGAAGATGCTACTTTACACTATGCAAAAAAACCAAGGATTATCTTTTGATCAAATTACAAGCGCCTGAATTTTGGAGCATATAGGTTATGGCAAGTTGTTGGAAGATATCACTGAAAACTTACAAAATGCAAGGCAAATTGCAAACTTTGTCTCAGATGGCTCCTTAGAGATAGGAATGGCACCGGTACTTCTAGTTATAACTAGAATGGACTTTAGAATAAATCCCTTCCATTTCATTGCTCCAATGAATTAGAATTTAATCATTGCCTTTGCCTTATGTATGACAAAATTTAAATGTTGAGTGGCAACAAATTTTGCTTCAGTTTATTGTTATATAAGTTTATTATGAATGTAGTGTGATGGTGGGAGCTGGTAGGAAAACATATCTTTACCAGTCATTGCTTTATGACTGATTTTTTAAAACCTTAAATTTTGCAGTCTTCTTGATAGTCACGCAGCACATTGGACAAAAAACCTATAGAACAGGTAAACAAATTAACTTCCTAACAGGTTTATCTTTGTTAGGTATATTAAAAAACACATTGGCCAAAGGGTGAAGGACATAGTCAAATCATGAACTGGTCTCTGCTCTGCAACACTATCTACTATTTGTTGAATTTTGCAATTTTCCTTCTTTAGGTTTTGCTTCCATCAGCTTTACTTTCCTCTTTACACTACTATTATTTGCTTTATAATTGTAGACTTTCATAATTGCAGGTTTCTTTCAACCAGCATGCTGCTATGCAGCACCACTATCCAATGAATCAAGCTTTCGACAACAAAGAAAACAAAGAAAAAAATTTATACAATAGGTAAAGATATGCTTGAGCTGTTTTCAATGCAATAAAGCTCTTTACTACTACAACAAAATTGTACTTTCTTGCACAGGCTTGTTCTCTATGCAATTGACCAAAGCATATTGTAGGATTCATAGTTGTTTTCGATCATTAACATCAGTTCAGCATTCAAATATCTGCAATCGTAAGAATCAGTCTACATATTCTTTTGTTGACTTGCACTATTCAATTTTGTTTCTATTGGTTAATACTACAACCAAAACCCAAAACTCTATTAAAAAAAATATTCATACAGGAAAAAACAAAACAAAAAGGGTGCATTGCAGACAAAAACTACAAAAATCACTTTCAAAATTCCATGCTGTGCTGAAGAAAGCCAACTGCTACAAAACAGAATGTTAAATGGTCTCTCTTCCTCATCTCTTTACGACACTAGTACACAAATTTACCTACAATAACTTCTAACAGAAGTCCACACAGCTTGCTTAAAAACACCACAGTTACTTGAAGCATCAACACCACATATAACAACTTGTGCAACCTGATTTTGGTAAATATCTTTGTGGGCAAGCCCTGCAACTTGCTCAACCTAGGCATCTTTGAGCTTGATCTTTCATCATCTTGGACTCATTGTCCATCTCTTTTTAAATTGTTCCCATGTCCTAGCAGATAGCTGGATCACACGCCGAGAAGCAAAAAAAAGAAAGGAAACCCTATGCAAAGACAAGCTAAAATATTAAGAATCCAAAAACTATCTCAACTAAATTGCCAATGCGACTTAGGTTTAACTTTGATTATTGTCATTGCATAGATATCAATTGGAAAACAATACCAAGGATAGACTAAAAATCTTAGGCTAATTTCGATTATAACACTTGCACAAAGTCCAACACCCAAAGAAATGCTATTACAGTGAAAACAAGCTTAGGCTAATTTCGATTATAACACTTGCACAATAAAATGTTGTTGCAGCCAGCCAGACAGAAAGATGTCTGGCTAGCATATACCCTACCTATGCCAAAATGGGGTTTCTGCAACATGCAAATGCAGCTTATGAACACAGCCAATTTGTTGAAAAGGATTAGAAACTTTTAAGCAAATGGTAATAACATCTGCTCTTATGCCCTTCACCAACACATTTCTTAGCTATGCCAAAATGAGATTGTAAAACTCTTGTTTGTAACGCATTGATTGCAGGAATGGCAACTATTATTTCAATTTCCATGACCTTTGTTAATATTTCCCATGCCCTAGCATATAGCCAAGCTAAGTCTCAGCCCTTGAGCTAGCATCCTCTCTGCCTATGCCAATATGAGTGTCTTGGAACACGGTATGGACGTCTATAAAAGTGTAATAAAATGTTGTTCTAGCCACCCAGAACATCCATCAAAGCATAATGGATAAAGAAATTTTGTTGGCTGTTGCAAATGTTTGAATGCTAAAGTGAGGTTAATGATCGAAAACAACTATGAATCCTACAATATGCTTTGGTCAATTGCATAGAGAACAAGGCTGTGCGAGAAAGTATAGTTTTGTTGTAGTAGTAAAGAGCTTTATTACATTGAAAACAGCTCGAGCATGTCTTTACCTATTGTATAAATTGTTTGCTTTGTTTTCTTTGTTGTTGAAAGTTTGATTCATTGGACAGTGGTGCTACATAGTAGTATGCTGGTTGAAAGAAACCTGCAAGTATGAAAGTCTACAATTATAAAGCAAGGTGTTTTAAAATTAGTGTTAAAGCAATGATACAACTCTGTAAGCATGTTAGAATATTATTGGTGCAATGTCTTTTGTGCTAAAAATGACAAAGATAAACCTGTTAGGAAGTTAATTTGTTTACCTGTTCTGTAGATTTTTTGTCCAATGTGCTGCTTGGCTATCAAGAAGACTGCAAAATTAAAGGTGTTAAAAAATCAGTCATAAAGCAATGACTGATAAAGATATGTTTGAACAGTTGGCTATGCAATATAACTCTATACTGTTGAACAATGAAATGAAATCAGGGCATTGTGAAGCCATAATTGTGTTAAAAAAACTCCAGAGAGGTTAGAAACTATATACAAATGCATCTGGCAACTATTAATTCAATTTCCATGACCTTTGTTAATATTTCCCATACCCTATTAGATATAAAATGTTGTTGCAGCCGCCCAGACAGAAAGATGTCTGTAATAGTTGTATGTCAGCTTTGTATAAAGGAATGACATGCAATTCCTTTTCTAGCACTGCTGAATCTGCAGATTTTGTGTAGCTTCCAATATGACTTCAACTTTATTTTTCTCATCCTTCAAACTTTGCACAACACCTTCAATTTGTTGATTGACACCACACATTTCATTTCGCAACCTTTCATTAACACAAGCAAGGACAAGTGACATGATCTTATAGATTTTGTTCTCTTTTTGCAGGGTGCTGACCTTCTTTGTAAGAACTTGCAGCTGTTGTAGAATCATTTCAGTTTCATTTTGCACCTTGGTTTTCTCTTCTCTGATGAAGTATAACTCCTTGTGCAAATCATTCCTGTCACACCCTAAATTTTGACTACGTTTTCTCTTCTCTGATGAAGATTTATAGTTACGTTTTGTAAAATGTATTTATAATTTTAATTAGTTGTTTACTTTATAGCTTTATTTAAGCTAATAATATTGTTGATTAGCACTGTGGGACCTTGTCATCATGAACTAATGATAAATAAATTAGTTATTCTAAACATTATCATGCCTTTGTTCTCGGTTTTCCACTCTACTTGCATCAAGTTTTTTTATCAGCGCTTTGGGCTGGGGAAAAGTACATAAGACTGCCTGCAACATTATTCTAACTCTGCAGTTGTAGGGAAAAAAAGAAGGGGTTGTTTGGGCTCTATCCAGCCTTACATAGGCAACTGAGCATACTGCAGGTGAGTTTGATGTTGCACACTCTAGAGTCATGCACAAAAGATATCTTGCACAGATTGGGCTAAAGAACTGGCTTAGCTCTTTTGTTTTCAGACTCAAAAAATTCAACTCAGCCTATAGAATAAGATTAGAGTCTAGCAAGTACACTTTAATCAGGGCTTCTTTATGACCAACATGTACCCACACCTATGTTTTAGGCAGGGACTGCAGCTGCAGCTGCAGCGCAGCCCTTGTTTATCCTTTCCATTGATCTATAGAAACAATCATTTCACTTTAAAAAATTGGAAAAATAGTTATTTACAAAAAAAAATTGCCTATCTTGTATTTTCTAGGAATTGAACAAAAACATTGATCTTACTTTGTTAAGCTATTCTAAATGCATCACATTGATAGCAAGGCCCAAAATCAATTTCATAGGAACTCCCAATCTTGGCCTTCATCTAGGCTAGTGTATGTTATGTAGGAGCTAAAAATTTGTGGGCTCAAATATCACAAAATTTTTCTAGGATCGGCTTTAATAAAGAGAACAAATTGCTATGGTGTAGGGAGTGGGTTGTGTTTTTGCGTGGAGAGATGCAAATTACGTAATGTGGAAAATATTTCTTAAAGTAATCTTAAAGAATAGCAATGGTTTCTAGGCTATAGTTTGGTGGGTGTATCAAGGGTTTAGAGTTTCCATTGAAAAATAAAGGCACCTTATTACTTTACCTAATATATTTCTTCAATTTTTAATAGAGGTCATTTTTCATCAAGGATCAAAGGGCTTGTTGCATGAACGCGCTTACCCTGCTCCAGTGCATGTTGATTGGTACACAGAGAAGCAACACTAATAAATGTAAACTTGTTTGGCACCAACCTTGTCAACTGCATCTGGTGAAAGATTTCAAGGGCCTTAACTCCCTGATCATTTTGAGCATATCCTGCAATCATTGCACTCCACAGCACAATATCCAATTCAATCACTCTGTCAAACACTTTGCAAAATACTTGTTAGATACATGCATTGAAGACATAGCCAACAAAATGGAGTGCAAATCTCATTCGCAATTGCCTAGAACATTGCATTGGCTGAAAGGTGCAACCCATGGTCAAGGGGAAGGTAGTGATGCAGCAACAAAGGTGGCTCTTCATGGTTTGCAAAGGTCTACAATGTGCTTGGAGCCTCGGTGTGCATCATGCATACCTTCCAGGAGCTATTGAAAGAATTTTGAAATCTCCATTGGGGTACAGGTCATTAAAGAAGATTCAAACTTCGCCAGACTACCTTGAAGACACTAGAAAGAAAATATTTGCAATGATAAGGCAATTAGGGCCCCCAACCTTTTTTGTCACATTGACGAGTGCTGAGCACTTTTGGACCGAGCTATGCTATGCATTACAACAAATAGTTGGTAAACAATAATGCAAATATAGCGAAACCATTGAAGAAGAATCAATAGATTCTATGATTAGGAAAAATCCAGTGATATGTAGCCGGTATTTTAATCATAGGGTCAATGCATTTAAGAAAATGGTGTTGCAAAATCATGCATTATTTGGGCAGGTTATGGACTACTTCTTTGTTACAGAATTCTAGAATAGAGGAAATGAACATGTTCATCTCATGCTTTGGGTGAAGAATGCCCCTATCTATGGATATTGTTCAAATATAGAAATTGAAACATTTGTCGACAAATACATTTCTTGTGACTCTGCATTGCTAGATGAGAGCCTTGTAAATATGTAGACACACCATCACAAAAGCACTTGTAGAAAATACAAAAAATCAAGTTGCTGATTTGGCTTCCGTTTGGCCCCATTGGATAGAACAATGATATTAGATCCTTTGCCTGCTCCTGACCATGCACTGGAACAAAAAGTAAAGATTTTCTTCACAGAGTTAGAGAACAAAAACTACACAAAAGAAAACAAAGCTTCATTGCATCATGCACTGCACCTATTTCTTGGATTGTCTTGCCAATTGGATGCAATGAACCAGCTCTTGCAGCATGCACTGCACCTATGATAAATAGAAAACATTCCTATAGTTAGATATCTCTGGTGATTGATTAAATAAAGAACTTAAAGGTGCATCGAAATATAACAGGTAAACAAAGACCATGAAATCCTTACTGACAAGGATTTGATTATTCCTGCAGGTAGATTTCTTGGAACTTGCGTTTGGACTAGCTTTGGCAGTTTTTTTTATCTTGAAAATAATTAGAGTATGTTTTTCTCTCTATCAAAAGGTTGCCCTTATAACTAGATATTTAGGGGATCACTAAATGTTCAATTGTCAAGTACATACCTTAGTAATATCTTGGGCATCTAGGCATGGATTTCATGACACAGGTAATGGTTTGGCATTTTGCACTTGAATGAGCTTGACCTGATGATCCATTGAGTTCTAAAAATGTTTTCATATCTGATGAGATTCAGACTTACATATTCAAGACCATGTACATTGTGATTATCTCAGTCAATAAGACATTCCATTTTATGTATTCTTTTGTGTTGTTATATGCTGTGATGAGCACTACATTAGTTATAATTTTTGCAGATTTTTGCATATGTCTTTGGGTGTTCTTCGCATAGTTCTTACAGGAGACAGGAGCACAGATTCAATTGTCTACAAATTTGTTTTCAATGAATTGGGTCAACATTATGGAAATTAAATTTAAAACAATAAATGAAAGTAATTGTGCGCAGATTATTTGTAAAGTGGGACATACAAGCAATTAATTTTGTAATATAGAAATATAACTATTTCAAAAACAAACACATAGAGTCGAACTGAGGGACTTTGAAACAAAGACTAGTTTAAATCTAACGAAATTGACTAAAACATGTTCAATCAAGTTCAAAATAGTAACTAGATCAAATTTTGCCACTTGAAAGTTTAAATATCCACCAGGTTAATGTAGCAGGTAGAAATTGATATGACTAATGCTGATGAGTTAGCCTGAAATTTTGAAGATTTAACTGAATTCCATACTGCCATTTGAACAGTTAACCAATATCCTTTTTAAAATAACAAACTCAAGCAGCTCACAACTTCTACTCCACTTATACCATACAAGTTTAAAGCATGATGTCAATTCATCCTCAACAGCAATCCTACTCTTTAATCAGTCAGGTGTGTTTCTAGCTTAGGCTTGTGATCTCAAAGGAAGTGTTGCTTCTGTCTAGGTTTCTATGTCAATTGAAGGTCATAGACTTCTCCAAGGAAAAAATCTGATATCTAAATGTCATTAGATGTTTCTCTTCAACAAAACCCATGATAAGGACAAAGTATGGTAGCATTACTAGGCAAAAAAACAAGAGTAATCACAAACCAGGAATTTTCCCATGCAACTTTGATTTGCCACACAACAGAGCAGTCAAACCCAGGAATTACCCGATCAGACCAGCATTTAAAAGTTGAGTCTTAACACAATCAACAATTACTTAAGGTCCAAAAACTGATGGCAGGCCCAGCAAAATGCAAATGCATAATATAATGTAAAATGATATAATGCATAGCATGAAACAGATTAATACTGCCAGCCATTATCCATATTAACAGCACGCTAAAAACATATGAGTTCAATGCAAAATTCTACATTCTGAAGTGCAATCTTAACTGAGATATATCAGGGGGGTCTTTATGCTCTGTTCATCATATTGGAAACCTATGATTTGGAAAGTACTATTAAGTTTTCAAAATGGCACTAAAGAATTTATATTAATGAACAATACAATTTTCAAAGGGGAATGAGAGTTCTAAAATTTATGGCATGAGTTTTCCTGGTTGTAAGCTCTGTAATATGCATCATCCAATTCCCTTTAAGAGAAAAACATAGAACCGTGTTCCATCCATTTTGCCTTTTATCAGTCTTAAATTACATGTTATATTAATAAATACCAGCCTCTACAATTATGGGTAGAGGCTAAATAAAGGCTGCCTTATAATATTCATTTAAAAACAAAATCATGGCCAATGCATTGGTTATGAAATAATGCTCTGCTCCATGTAGGTCCCCTAAGCATTTTTTGCCATTGAAGCTCTGTAATATGCATCATCCAGTACTGCAGAATAAATGGTGTTTTAAAATCAGTGGTAAAGCAATGATACAACTCTGTACTATCCAAAAAAATGACAACGATAAAGCTGTTAGGAAGTTAATTTGTTTACCTGTTCTATAGATTTTTTGTCCACTTTGCTGCGTGGCTATCAAGAAAACTGCAAGATTAAAGGGTTTAAAAAATCAGCCATAAAGTAATGACTGGCAAAGATATGTTTGAACAGTTGGCTATGCAATAGAACTCTATACTATTGAACAATGAAATGAAATCAGGGCATTGTGTAGCCACAATTGTGTTAAAAAAACTCGAAAGAGGTTAGAAACTATATACAATTGCATCTAG
Source organism: Cunninghamia lanceolata (assembly GCA_027924645.1). NCBI lineage: Eukaryota > Viridiplantae > Streptophyta > Pinopsida > Cupressales > Cupressaceae > Cunninghamia > Cunninghamia lanceolata. The sequence continues at coordinate 3,130,746 of BSBN01000244.1, forward strand.
CAACTACTAATTCAATTTCCATGACCTTTGTTAATATTTCCAATGCCCTAGGAGATAGTCAAGCTAAGACGCATCCTCTGAGGTAGCATCCTCTAATGTTGTTGCAGCCACCCAGACAGAAAGATGTCTGTAATAGTTGTATGTTAGCTTTGTATAAAGGAATGGCATGTAATTCCTTTTCTACGACTGTTGAATCTGCGTTGGAAATGATCTAGGGAATCAATTTTCTGGGTCAACTAGAACTATCTACTACAACCAGAACCCAAAACTCTGTTAAAAAAAAAACATTGCACACAGGTGAAAACAAAAGGAATAGGGCACGTTGCAAAGAAAGAGGATGCTAGCTCAGGGGACGAGACTTGGCTTGGCTATCTGCTAGGGCGTGTCACGTTTAGTAGTGCCAGAAAAGGAATTCTATTCTTGAGTGGTGGTGCTGGCACAGGCAAAACCTTTACAGCTAGAGCTATGTATGAAGCAGTAATATGACTGTATGACAAACAGCTTGATAGTGACCCGCTAAAAGTGAAAGGCATTATCATTGCATCAACTATGAAAGCAGCACACAATGCCGGTGGGGCTACTGTCCACAAATCCTTCTTCTACATCAATGTCTGCAAGGGAAAACAGGCCACATGCGTCCATACTGGAACCCATGAGGACATGCAAATCTCAAACCAGCCATGAGTTGAAGCTAGATCACACGCCGAGACACAGCAAAAAGAAAGGAAACCGTATGCAAAGACAAGCTAAAATATTAAGAATCCAAAAACTATCTCAAGTAAATTGGCAATGGGCTAAAAAAATGCCAATGCGACTTAGGTTTAACTTTGAGTATTGTCATTGCACAGATATCAACGGGTAAATAATACCAAGGATAGACTAAAAAGCTTAGGCTAATTGTGATTATAACACTTGCACAAAGTCCAATGCCCAAAGAAATGCTAGTACGGTGAAAACAAGCTTAGGCTAATTTTGATTATAACACTTGCACAAAGCCCAACGCCCAAAGAAATGCTATTATGGTGTTTTTTAATGGAGTTTTGGGTTGTGGTTGTAGTATTAACCAATAGAAACAAAATTGAACAGTGCAAGTCAACAAAAGAATATGTAGATTGATTCTTGCGATTGCAGACATTTGAATGCTAAAGTGATGTTAATGATCAAAAACAACTATGAATCCTACAATATACTTTGGTCAATTGCATAGAGAACAAGGCTGTGTGAGAAAGTACAATTTTGTTGTGGTAGTAAAGAGCTTTATTGCATTGAAAACATCTCAAGCATATCTTTACCTATTGTATAAATTGTTTGCTTTGTTTTATTTGTTGTCAAAAGCTTGATTCATTGGACAGTGGTGCTGTATAGTAGTATGCTGGTTGAAAGAAAGCTGCAAGTATGAAAGTCTACAATTATAAAGCAAGGTGTTTTAAAATCAGTGCTAAAGCAATGATACAACTCTGTAAGCATGTTAGAATATTGTTGGTGCAATGTCTTTTGTGCTAAAATTGACAAAGATAAACCTGTTAAGAAGTTAATTTGTTTACTTGTTCTATAGTTTTTTTATCCAATGTGCTGCTTGGCTATCAAGAAGACTACAAAATTAAAGGTGTTAAAAAATTAGTCATAAAGCAATGACTGGTAAAGATATGTTTGAACAGTTGGCTATGCTATATAACTCTATACTATTGGACAATGAAATGAAATCAGGGCATTGTGAAGCAATAATTGTGTTAAAAAAACTCCAGAGAGGTTAGAAACTATATACAAATGCATCTGGCAACTATTAATTCAATTTCTATGACCCTTGTTAATATTTCCCATGCCCTTTTAGATAGCCAAGCTAAGCCTCATCTCCTGAGCTAGCATCGTCTCTGCCTGTGCCAATATGAGTGTCTTGGAACACGGTATGGATGTCTATAAAAGCCTAATAAAATGTTGTTGCATCCGCCTAGACAGAAAGATGTTTGTAATAGTTGTATGTCAGCTTTGTATAAAGGAATGACATGCAATTCCTTTTCTAGCACTGCTAAATCTGCCTTGGAAATGATCTAGGAAATCAATTTCAGTAGTGCTAGAAAAGGAATTGCACAGCATTTTTCTGGGCATTGGAATTCGTGCATATCTTATAATCAAAATTAGCCTAAGCTATTTAGTGTATCCTTGGTATTATTTTCCTGTTGATATCTGTGCAATGACAATAATCAAAGTTAAACCTAAGTCGTTCTTTATTTAGCCCATTATTCTATTATTTTCACCGTATTAGCATTTCTTTGGGCGTTAGCATTTCTTTGGACGTTGGACTTTGTGCAAGTGTTATAATCAAAATTAGCCTAAGCTTTTTAGTCTATCCTTGGTATTATTTTCCTATTAATATCTGTGCAATGACAATAATCAAAGTTAAGCCTAAGTCGCATTGGCAATTTGTTTGCCCATTGGCAATTTAGTTGAGATAGTTTAGCCTAAGCTTTTTAGTCTATCCTTAGTATTATTTTCCCGTGTGCAATGACAATAAGCAAAGTTAAACCTATTGTCTTTGGATAGGGTTTCCTTTCAGTTTTGCTACGTCTCCGCATGTGATCCAGCTTGAACTTGTGGCTGCTTTGAGATTTGCATGTCCTAACAACAGAAAATTGATTCCCTAGACCATTTCCAAGGCTATCTGCTAGGACATGGGAACAACTTAAAAAGAGATCAACAACGAGCCCAAGATGATGAAAGATCAAGCTCAAAGATGCCTAGGTTGAGCAAGTTGCAGGGCTCACCCACAAAGGTATTTACCAAAATTAGGTTGCACAAGTTGTTATATGTGGTGTTGATGCTTCAAACTATGGTCTTTTTAAGCAAGCTGTGTGGACTTCTGTCAGCCTAAGCTTTTTAGTCTTTCCTTGGCAATTTGGTTGCCAAGCAAATAAAGTGGCAATCACTAATAGAGGGCTCATCGATGACAAATTTGTCACCTAGAAATAATGGTGAGAAAGAAAATGATACACAACCATCGCATTAGCAGAACTCACACTAAATAAAATACAAAAACGAGGTCTGGTAAAGTGGGTTGTGAGTGCATTGCATTTCTCTATGATTGCCATTGTGGGGTTTATATCCAATGCAATTAGATATTCAACCTCACTTAAAAGTTTCTAATCCTTTTCAACAAATTGGCTGTGTTCATAAGCTGCATTTGCATGTTGCAGAAACCCCATTTTGGTGCAGGTAGGGTATATGCTAGCCAGACATCTTTCTGTCTGGGTGGCTGCAACAACAATTTATTGTGCGCATAAGCTTGTTTTCACCATAATAGCATTTCTTTGGGCGTTGGACTTTGTGCAAGTGGTATAATCAAAATTAGCCTAAGCTTTTTAGTCTTTCCTTGGTATTGTTTTGTCGTTGATATCTGTGCAATGACAATAATCAAAGTTAAACCTAAGTTGCATTGGCAATTTTTTAGCCCATTAGCAATTTAGTTGAGATAGTTTTTGGATTCTCAAAAATGCCTAGGTTGAGCAAGTTGCAGGGCTTGCCCACAAAGATGTTCACCAAAATCAGGTTGCACAAGTTGTTATATGTGGTGTTGATGGTTCAGGTAACTGTGGTCTTTTTAAGCAAGCTGTGTGGACTTCTGTCAGAGGTTATTGTAGGTAAATTTGTGTACTAGTGTCGTAAAGAGATGAGGAAGAGAGACCATTTAACATTTCGTTTTGTAGCAGTTGGCTTTCTTCAGCATAGCATGGAATTTTGAAGGTTATTTTTGCAGTTTTTGTCTGCAATGTGCCCTTTTTGTTTTGTTTTTTCCTATATGGAATTTTTTTTTTATAATAGAGTTTTGGGTTTTGGTTGTAGTATTAACCAATAGAAACAAAATTGAACAGTGCAAGTCAACAAAAGAATATGTAGATTGATTCTTATGATTGTAGACATTTGAATGCTGAAGTGATGTTAATGATCGAAAACAACTATGAATCCTACAATATGCTTTGGTCAATTACATAGAGAACAAGCCTATGCAAGAAAGTACAGTTTTGTTGTAGCTGTAAAGAGCTTTATTGCATTGAAAATAGCTCAAGCATATCTTTACCTGTTGTATAAATTGTTTGCTTTGTTTTCTTTGTTGTCGAAAGCTTGATTCATTAGACAGTGGTGCTGCATAGCAGTATGCTGGTTGAAAGAAACCTGCAATTATGAAAGTCTACAATTATAAAGAAAATAATAGTAGTGTAAAAAGGAAAGTAAAGCTGATGGAAGCAGAAGCTAAAAAAGGAAAATTGCAAAATTCAACAAATAGTAGATAATGTTGCAGAGTAGAGACTAGTTCATGATTTGAGTATGTCCTTCACCCTTTGGCCAATGTGTTTTTTAATATACCTGACAAAGATAAGCTTGTTAGGAAGTTAATTTGTTTACCACTACCAAACTAGATGACCACATGTAAGAATATAATGAAACAAACAATAGCATCATAGGGATTGAATTAGCGATAAATTAAGTACTGAAATGATTAACTTTTAAGAAAATAGGCAGGAAAAATATATAACACTATTACTAGAAAAGAAGAGTTCCATACTGAAAAATTTGATCATGCATCCAAACAAATTATGTTAGTAATACCTCCTTCCTGATCTTGTAATAGAACATAGCCAACCACAAAACCATCTTTTGAAGATTCTATATTGCCAGTCCTAGGAGATCCTCATGTGCTTCAAAAAACTGAAGAATCAATCCATAGCTCACGGCTCAAAGCGCAGAGTAGGTGTCTCACAAAACAGGTTGAAAAGGCACTCTTCACATTTCTTCCACTAAATATTGACAAAATTGATTTGTTGAAAAAGCTTTAAGGATTTCAAGCAAATACAATTGGCAGAGGTTGTAGAGTAGGCTTCTGTATCTGTCATGAATCTAAATTGTTAAAGTGTAGACAAGGCTGATGAACTGTGTGACCATGACTTACCCCACATCCCATTAGAGGAAAGCCCATATCCATGTCCAGAATTTCACAAGGAAAAATCAAAGATTTAATGTGATATTCTTGTAGCTTTTCAAAAAAACGTAGTTGCTGAATCAAAAGTAAAATGTCTTTGGATTGGAACTTACCTCAACCACCACTTGCAGACCAATGCATTTAAGCAATTACAAAAGCTTGTACCAGGTATGTTCATACCATTACCTATTAGACCACCAAAATTATATTTCAAGTGCTTGACATCCACCATGATGGCTAGCATTAGGAACAAGTCTATACAAGCAAAAAAACTACTGAGACATAGTTTGCTATATTTTTTTTAGCATGAATATGCAAATTGAAATGTAGTACAAGAATAAGAGTTGTATTATATTTCTAATGAATAGCTGTGAATAAATGATTTGAAAATATTAAAAATGTCCTTCAATATGATACTGGAATGCATATATACACAAACAGGAAAAATCTAATGTCAATATTAATTATGGAAAGTCAGGGATTAACAAGGATGCTTCCAAGATGCAATGAAATATCAGTCCAATCTGGGGCCATAGCATCAATACCCAAAGCATGAGAGCACATGCATGTACAGATAATAGTTAAAGGTAATACTTGGTAGCAAAAGCTATCTATCAAAGGAGGAAAGTTGAGTAAGAAAATAATGCAGTTTCATCATGTATTTTCGATCCATGCACCCAGTAGTGATCACAAAATGTTAGAGAATATTATGTGTGCTCATGTGTCATAACTATGTTACATATCATTTTCTTTTGCAACAGTCATAATAGAATTGTCCAGTGAAAGTTGGAATGTGCCTTGTATTTTGAACCTGCGCAACAAGAACACAACTGCTGATATGTCTTTTTTATAGTTTTGTAAAGTAATAGCTGTAAGTTTAGGAAAGTGCTATTTCAAAGTGTCCTTTTGCAGATAGCAATCAAGGTTGCCATCCGCTTTTTCTATGGTGCATTGTAAACAATGTTGGTATGTATACACTACATTGTTGCCACAAGTATTACATTGAGCATTTTGTTTTGCAGAATTGTCAAGTAGTAGCACCATTTGCTGACATGAGTTACAATAAGCCTGGAATGGAGCCAAGTAAACGTTCTTTGGTCTAAGAATCCCTTTAACTTGCAATCAATGCATTTTGTAAATATTGCAGCAAGTTTTTTTTTGACAATGCAATGGACGAACAGAAAGCCAGCTTCTTCATGATTATGGTTGTTACCTGTATATTACACTGGGATAGCTTGTTCAAAGAAAATTGTGTGGAGCAATCAGATAACATGTCCAAAAAACTAGATGGAGCTGACCGTATGACATTCATGCCCTTTGTACCACCCTTGACGAAATTTTTGAAGAGGACCATTGGCATTTGCATAGATGTTAGCACTTGCTCTGTAGTACTGTATGCAATACTATGGGCATTTAGAATTATAACTTGCATGGCAATATAAGTGTTCACAATTATAACTAGGACAGTTAACATGATATGCAAAGATCACTTTGAGTGCAAAGAGAATAAACTCATAACATTGCTTACCGTAGCTGAATCAATTGGCAAATTGCCATCTTTTACTTGCATCTCGATCTGATTTGGAGCACGGTGATGTCCAGTGACAATAGCCCCAAATGACCCAACTGAATATTGGCAGTTTGCTGCAATAAGATCTGAGATGGTTGTGTCTGGTATAAGTCTACGATGCTTACAAACTTTGTTCCCTAGATCATTTCCAAGGTAGATTCAGCAATGCTAGAAAAGGAATTGCAAGTCATTCCTTTATACAAAGCTGACATACAACTATTACAGACATTTTTCTATCTGGGCGGCTGCAACAACATTTTATTAGGCTTTTATAGACATCCATACCGTGTTCCAAGACACTCATATTAGCACAGGCAGAGACGATGCTAGCTCAGGGGATGAGGCTTAGCTTGGCTATCTAAAAGGGCATGGGAAATATTAACAAGGGTCATAGAAATTGAATTAATAGTTGCCAGATGCATTTGTATATAGTTTCTAACCTCTCTGGAGTTTTTTTAACACAATTATTGCTTCACAATGCCCTGATTTCATTTCATTGTCCAATAGTATAGAGTTATATAGCATAGCCAACTGTTCAAACATATCTTTACCAGTCATTGCTTTATGACTGATTTTTTAACACCTTAAATTTTGCAGTCTTCTTGATAGCCAAGCAGCACATTGGATAAAAAAACTATAGAACAGGTAAACAAATTAACTTCCTAACAGGTTTATCTTTGTCATTTTTAGCACAAAAGACATTGCACCAACAATATTCTAACATGCTTACAGAGTTGTATCATTGCTTTAGCACTGATTTTAAAACACCTTGCTTTATAATTGTAGACTTTCATACTTGCAGCTTTCTTTCAACTAGCATACTACTATACAGCACCATTGTCCAATGAATCAAGCTTTCGACAACAAATAAAACAAAGCAAACAATTTATACAATAGGTAAAGATATGCTTGAGCTGTTTTCAATGCAATAAAGCTCTTTACTACCACAACAAAATTGTACTTTCTCGCACAGCCTTGTTCTCTATGCAATTGACCAAAGCATATTGTAGGATTCATAGTTGTTTTTGATCATTAACATCACTTTAGCATTCAAATGTCTGCAATCGCAAGAATCAATCTACATATTCTTTTGTTGACTTGCACTGTTCAATTTTGTTTCTATTGGTTAATACTACAACCACAACCCAAAACTCCATTAAAAAACACTGTAATAGCATTTCTTTGGGCGTTGGGCTTTGTGCAAGTGTTATAATCGAAATTAGCCTAATCTTGTTTTCACCGTACTAGCATTTCTTTGGGCATTGGACTTTGTGCAAGTGTTATAATCACAATTAGCCTAAGCTTTTTAGTCTATCCTTGGTATTATTTACCCGTTGATATCTGTGCAATGACAATACTCAAAGTTAAACCTAAGTCGCATTGGCAATTTTTTAGCCCATTGCCAATTTAGTTGAGATAGTTTTTGGATTCTTAATATTTTAGCTTGTCTTTGCATACGGTTTCCTTTCTTTTTGCTGCATCTCGGCATGTGATCCAGCTTCAACTCATGGCTGGTTTGAGATTTGCATGTCCTCATGGGTTCCAGCATGGACACATGTGGCCTGTTTTCCCTTGCAGAAACTGATGTAGAAGAAGGATTTGTGGACAGTAGCCCCACTGGCATTGTGTGCTACTTTCGCAGTTGATGCAATGATAATGCCTTTCACTTTTAGCGGGTCAGTATCAAGCTGTTTGTCATACAGTCATATTACTGCTTCATACATAGCTCTAGCTATAAAGGTTTTGCTTGTGCCAGCACCTCCACTCAAGAATAGAATTCCTTTTCTGGCACTACTAAACGTGACACACCCTTGCAGATAGCCAAGCCAAGTCTCATCCCCTGAGCTAGCATCCTCTTTCTCTGCAATGTGCCCTATTCCTTTTGTTTTCACCTGTGTGCAATGTTTTTTTTTTTTAACAAAGTTTTGGGTTCTGGTTGTAGTAGATAGTTCTAGTCGACCCATAAAATTGATTCCCTAGATCATTTCCAACGCAGATTCAACAGTCGTAGAAAAGGAATCACATACCATTCCCTTATACAAAGCTGACATACAACTATTACAGACATCTTTCTGTCTGGGTGGCTGCAACAACATTAGAGGACGCTACCTCAAAGGATGCGACTTAGCTTGACTATCTCCTAGGGCATTGGAAATATTAACAAAGGTCATGGAAATTGAATTAGTAGTTGCCAGATGCATTTGTATATAGTTTCTAACCTCTCTGGAGTTTTTTTAACACAATTGTGGCTACACAATGCCCTGATTTCATTTCATTGTTCAATAGTATAGAGTTCTATTGCATAGCCAACTGTTCAAACATATCTTTACCAGTCATTGCTTTATGGCTGATTTTTTAAACCCTTTAATCTTGTAGTCTTCTTGATAGCCACGTAGCAAAGTGGACAAAAAATCTATAGAACGGGTAAACAAATTAACTTCCTAACAGCTTTATCTTTGTCATTTTTTTGGATAGTACAGAGTTGTATCATTGCTTTACCACTGATTTTAAAACACCATTTATTCTGCAGTACAAAAGACATTGCAGCAACAATATTCTAAATCACAGTTTGAGAGCTGCATTGATATTGTGATGCCAAAGTGGATGATCACCTAATTGTTTTCAGTATTGCAAAATGGATGGAATACGGTCCTATGTTTTTCTCTTAAAGGGTATTGGATGATGCATATTACAGAGCTTCAATGGCAAAAAATGCTTAGGGGACCTACATGGAGCAGAACATTATTTCATAACCAATGCATTGGCCATGATTTTGTTTTTAAATGAATATTATAAGGCAGCCTTTATTTAGCCTCTACCCATAATTGTAGAGGCTAGTATTTATTAATATAACATGTAATTTAAGACTGGTAAAAGGCAAAATGGATGGAACATGGTTCTATGTTTTCCTCTTAAAGGGAATTGGATGATGCATATTACAGAGCTTACAACTAGGAAAACTCATGCCATAAATTGTAGAACTCTCATTCCCCTTTGAAAATTGTATTGTTCATTAATATAAATTCTTTAGTGCCATTTTGAAAACTTAATAGTACTTTCCAAATCATAAGTTTCCAATATGATGAACAGAGCATAAAGACCCCCCTGATATATCTTGGTTAAGATTGCACTTTAGAATGTAGAATTTTGCATTGAACTCATATGTTTTTAGCGTGCTGTTAATATGGATAATGGTTGGTAGTATTAATCTGTTTCATGCTATGCATTATATCATTTTACATTATATTATGCATTTGCATTTTGCTGGGCCTGCCATCAGTTTTTGGACCTTAAGTAATTGTTGATTGTGTTAAGACTCAACTTTTATATGTAGGTCTGATCGGGTAATTCCTGGGTTTGACTGCTCTGCTGTGTGGCAAATCAAAGTTGCATGGGAAAATTCCTGGTCTGTGATTACTCTTGTTCTTTTGCCTAGTAATGCTACCATACTTTGTCCTTATCATGGGTTTCGTTGAAGAGAAACATCTGATGACATTTAGATATCAGATTTTTTCCTTGGAGAAGTCTATGACCTTCAATTGACATAGAAACCTAGACAGAAGCAACACTTCCTTTGAGATCACAAGCCAAAGCTAGAAACACACCTGACTGATTAAAGAGTAGGATTACTGCTGAGGATGAATTGACATCATGCTTTAAACTTGTATGGTATAAGTGGAGTAGAAGTTGTGAGCTGCTTGAGTTTGTTATTTTAAAAAGCATATTGGTTAACTCTTCAAATGGCAGTATGGAATTCAGTTAAATCTTCAAAATTTCAGGCTAACTCATCAGCATTAGTCATATCAATTTCTACCTGCTACATTAACCTGGTAGATATTTAAACTTTCAAGTGGCAAAATTTGATCTAGTTACTATTTTGAACTTGATTGAACATGTTTTAGTCAATTTCGTTAGATTTAAACTAGTCTTTGTTTCAAAGTCCCTCAGTTCGACACTATGTGTTTGTTTTTGAAATATTTATATTTCTATATTACAAAATTAATTGCTTGTATGTCCCACTTTACAAATAATCTGTGCACAATTACTTTCATTTATTGTTTTAAATTTAATTTCCATAATGTTGACCCAATTCATTGAAAACAAATTTGTAGACAATTGAATCTGTGCTCCTGTCTCCTGTAAGAACTATGCGAAGAACACCCAAAGACAACATGGATACAGTTTTCAATTGAATTTGTAGAGTTGTATATTGCAATGATTGCAGTATATGCACAAAATGAATTTGTTGAAAAGACTTGAAGCAATGCAATTGGCTGGGGTTAAACCAAATACCTCAACTTTAGTAATTTTAAATCCAGTAACACCATGGCCTAAAAATATTAAAGAATTGAATAATGGAATACATCACTCATAGAAATATGAACAATTTGACAAATAAATAAAATAATAATAAAAACTTTAAAATTGAAAACAGAAACCTAACATAGTGTTACCTGTCGTGTCCCAAAGGCCAAGATTCACTGTACTCGCATCGACCACCACATTTGCACTGAAGTTGTCAAACACTGTTGGCACGTAGTCCTGGCCACAAAATCCACACAGGTTCAAAACCCATTAAAATATTCAAACAAAAAAAAAACATTTAGAAAAACAAACAGTACAACGCACTAAGCCCTTAAAAGCCCAGATTCATATATTTCTTTACTTGCTCTCCGTCAAGGCAGGCTAGATTCAAGACTTACAGTTGGGAAAGTGTTGCTTGTGTAGGAAATAAGTATGTGTGTCTTCCCCACAGCACCATCCTCCACAATCACACACTTAATAAATCTTGCAGTACTCATGGCTGCTCTAACTCTTCAGAAGACCCACTGTATTTGTTAATTTTGTTTACACATTTCCTGCACTGAAATGACCCCAAAACTATCAGTTTTCCCACAATGTAGACCTATTGCAGTTCTGTTTCGAAAAGCCAAAAACAAGTTAGTTTTACACAGTTTTGTCCCATTCCACTACTACTTTTTCCCTTCCAAAACAATTGACAAAGCTTTCCCCTTGGAAAGGGATACCCCTATCCTCCCCTTCACTCTCTATCCCCCAAAACACACAGTAGATGCTAAATGGACCCAAATGAGGTCTAGAATAAAAATACAGATAGCCAAATGGTTGTAATGCTGCAGACAAATCAAAACAGAAAGGTTATGGAACAAAAAAAAGCAATAATACCACATACCATGGGTTCACAAGGGCTACATTTTTAGGCTTGGGGTTCAAAACTAGCAAATATAAACTGATACAGATAGGCTTGACTACACACCAAAGAATGGATGCTGGATTCAACTTTTTAAAACAAATCACATTACAAGGCAAACATGTGCTAATTTAGCCAATGAAAGCTTTTATTAGTATTATTCATTACCACGCTTTAGTGTTTTAGTTCCCAAAAATTCTTATGAAGGTGCTTACAAAAAGCCCCATTGATTGTAAACAAAGTTAGTAGGTTCAAAATCATATCATGTTGGGTATAGATTGGCTACAATGAATAACCAGTAGCCTGAAATCCCAAGAACAAGTGAATTCTTTGAACTGGGCCTTCTAACTACATGTGTTGCTATAAATGGGCATATAGTGAATGATGTATAAGGAATGCCCAATGATGTGGTTCCTAAATTCCCATCCTGCCATCCCAAACAATAAATTTCTAAAATAAAATAACAATAACAGATCAAATTATCAACAAAAAATAACAGCCCACTAATTTTCTTTCAGACAAAGGACAACTTATTAATTTTTATGATCAGATTATCATGAACAAATAATAAGTCACTACTTTTTTCTACTGCACAAGACAATCCCATCACACAACAATTGCCAAACAATTTTTGTCAAAAAATATATTGAGTATTTTTCAAGCAAAATTTAAAAACAAAGAGAAAAAACCTCACAAAATGTAAAGAGCTTTGCAAATTATGAGCTGCAAAATAAGTCAAGAATACAAAGAGAAATGAAATGGTTCCAACTGCACAGCGTATAAATGACAAAACCTTGAAGAAGAATGATACTTGCAGAAGAATACGCTGCTGTATGTGAAAAGAAACTTTTAAGTAAATGCCATTGGACAATCTTCGCCATCCTCCTCACTGCCTGTGCCCAAAAACAGCTTCCCCCGCCGAATACAGACATCCTTCCAGCCTCCTGGAGATTTTGGTTTTAGATATTGAAGTTGGAATTACTCTTGCTCGACACTTGTGCTGAATATGGAAGCACAACAAGACGTGTGTATTTGTGTGACAGAACGCTAATAGAGGCCTCGCTCATCGATGACAAATTTGTCACCCACAAATAATGGTGAGACACCTAGAAGGCACAAGAATTGTTTAACATAATGCCTCAAAGAGATGTGGTCTATCTAAAGCTTTTCTGGGTCGACTAGAACTATCTACTACAACCAGAACCCAAAACTCTATTTAAAAAATCAATTCCACATGCGTCCATGCTGGAACCTATGAGGACATGCAAATATCAAAGCAACCACAAGTTCAAGTTGGATCACACGTGGAGACACAGCAAAAACAAAGGAAACCCTATGCAAAGACAGGCTAAAATATTAAGAATCCAAAAACTATCTCAACTAAATTGCCAATGGGCTAAAACATTGTTAATGGGATAAATAAAGAATAACTTAAGTTTAACTTTGATTATTGTCATTCCTTTTATCATTTCAAATCACACCTTTTGATTTTGTCTTATTCATAAATTGTTTATTGATTATCAACCCTAAACATATTTCTACATGTCTATTCTATCCCATAAAAGCATTCTTTGATGAATTTGAGCAAATTAGTTATATATTATTTTGTGCTTTCTTATGCCATAAAATGGTTTTCCGTTATTATCCATCTTATAGATTAATCACTCCATGATATCAAATCCCATTCAAGGCACCTTTGTCGCCTATTAGCATGGGCTCTCTTGCGGATTCCTATGGCATGTAAAGTGTTATCTTAAATAATTGTGTATATCCTGCAGTCACCTCAGATTTAATTCTCTTCCACTATAGTAAAAGTTAGAAATTTTGTTTTGTTTGTTATCAGTTTTAAATCCTTGCATGCCCAATGATCATATCTACTCATCCGCTTGTGGCTTTTGATAGTGCCTTCACATCTCTATCGCTCGAATTATCAAATCTATTTTTTTTTCAATAATTCTTTTGTGCTTACCTGTGAATCTTCTCTCTCTGCCGCTAACAAAGGCCGATGAAAATTATATCATTCCTCCAATGAAATCGATGACTGTATTTCAAGTAGTTCTTGATGGGTTTAGTGATGGTCACGAATTAGTATTTGAGTTCACTTCATAATACCTGAGTTACCTGAAGCATCAACACCACATATAACAACTTGTGCAACCTGATTTTGGTAAATATCTTTGTGGGCAAGCCCTGCAACTTGCTCAGCCTAGGCATCTTTGAGCTTGATCTTTCATCATCTTGGACTTGTTGTCCATCTCTTTTTAAGTTGTTCCCATGTCTTAGCAGATAGCCTTGGAAATGGTCTAGGGAATCAATTTTTTGGGTCCACTAGAACTATCTACTACAACCAGAACCCAAAACTTTGTTTAAAAAATCAATTCCACATGCATCCATGTTGGAACCTATGAGGACATGCAAATATCAAAGCAGCCACAAGTTCAAGTTGGATCACACGCGGAGACACAGCAAAAACAAAGGAAACCTTATGCAAAGATAGGTTAAAATATTAAGAATCCAATAACTATCTCAACTAAATTGCCAATGGGCTAAAACATTGTTAATGGGCTAAATAAAGAACAACTTAGGTTTAAATTTGATTATTGTCATTGCACAGATATCAATAGGAAAATAATACCAAGGATACACTAAATAGCTTAGGCTAGTTTCAATTATAAGACTTGCACGAATTCCAATGCCCAAAGAAATGTTGTGCAATTCCTTTTCTAGCACTACTGAATGTGCCACACCCTAGCAGATAGCCAAGCCAAGTCTCATCCCCTGAGCTAGCATCCTCTTTATCTGCAGCGTGCCCTGTTTCCTTTGTTTTCCCTTGTGTGGAATGTTTTTTTTAAACAAAGTTTTGCGTTCTGGTTATAGTAGATAGTTCTAGTCAACCCAGAAAATTGATTCCCTAGATCATTCCCAAGGCAGATTCAGTAGTGCTAGAAAAGGAATTGCATGTCATTCCTTTATACAAAGCTGATATACAACTATTACAGACATCTTTCTATCTGGCCAGCTACAACAACATTTTATTATGCTTTTATAGACGTCCATACCATGTTCCAAGACACTCATATTGGCACAGGCAGAGACGATGCTAGCTCAGGGCATGAGACTTAGCTTGGCTATCTAATAGGGCATGGGAGATATTAACAAAGGTCATGGAAATTGAATTAATAGTTGCCAGATGCATTTGTATATAGTTTCTAACCTCTCTGGAGTTTTTTTAACACAATTATGGCTTCACAATGCCCTGATTTCATATCATTATTCAATAGTATAGAGTTATATTGCATAGCCAACTGTTCAAACATATCTTTACCAGTCATTGCTTTATGACTGATTTTTTAACACCTTTAATTTTGTAGTCTTCTTGATAGCCAGGCAGCACATTGGACAAAAAATCTACAGAACAGGTAAACAAATTAACTTCCTAACAGGTTTATCTTTGTCATTTTTAGCACAAAAGACATTGCACCAACAATATTTTAACATGCTTATAGAGTTGTATCATTGCTTTAGCACTGGTCTTAATTAATCTTTTAACCTTACTAGAAAGTTTTTGATGTGGAAAATTTTTTGGTCTACATCAAACTACTTTAGGAGGAAAATTGTTGAAATATTTTTTCCATTCAACATGTGCTTCAAAATTTCAGTATACCCCTTTAGCATCATTTATAAATTCTTTCTAGTCACACTTTTAAAATTAAGTTTATTGAGAACTTGGAATTGTAAATGTAGTGATTTCTTCTAGCTCGAGTTAGAATTTTTTTGAGTAGTACTCACTAACATCTTCAAACTAATCAATATCCTCATCATGAATTGTAGAAATAGTGATTATTTCTAGCTAAAGGCTCATACTTTTGTAGATTTTACAATTTATCATGTCTGATGAGACCACTAGGGTGTACAAATAGGAGCTATAGACTTTTCCATGGGATGTCTGACTTAGATTCTTTTGTTTATTATGTCTTGGAGTGCCTTTTGAATAGTCATAGACGTGTTTTTCCATATTCTTCAAGATTTCACATAATTTCGTTCGGGCTAACCCTCAGATTTGCACATGTTTCAAGGTCAAACAAATCGAACACCTGGGTAATGTTAGGCTTTCTCTTAGCTATTTGACGATGTGATGTTTTTCACATTTTAACAATGTTAAGCCTTTCATCTTTAATTTTTTTTGTTTGTGTGTCCATTTTTGGGCAAAAACCACTATTTGGTCTTTTTTTCATTGTAAATTAACTATTCATTAAAATTTTTTAAAAAATACATATTTAGAAACTAGACTCCATTCTACAAATATTAAAAAAAGAAAAAAATGATTTTCAATTAGTTTTCAAAATTTATAGGGGTAGCATGGCCAAAATTTTGTTTTTTAGGATGTGTCTACCTTGAAAATTAGTAAAAAATCAAATATTCATCAAAAAATTATCAGAAAAATCGGGCATAAACTACATACTATTAGCTAATTTCTCACTAAAACAATTTTAAAAATACCAAAAAAAATTGACCTTTTGAGGGAGCCACAAAACATGCTATGTTATGTTTTTTTGAGAGAAACAACACCAATTTCTGTGGCTCCCTCTTTTGAACCCCTTAATCTATGCCATTTAAAAAAAAAAATAGTAGTTTAAAAAGTAGACTCGAAGCACTATGAACATTGTTTTGGTTGCATCTCCAAATTTTGAGTGTAACTATGCTCAATTTCTCATCCAAGGCCACTATTTCTTGATTTCAGAAAAAAAAAGTGGCCACTTAAAACCCCTTTTTGGCCCCCCATCTTCTTGCACTTACCCCAATATACATTTATCTTCTTCATTCACCTCCACATCTACAAATGCTAGTTGACTCAATAACAAATTAAATGAATTCAAATGCTCTGCAACCGATTCACCCTCTTTCATTTTCATGAAAAATAACTTACACTTTAAATAAAGTTTATTTACCATACTCTTTCTTGGTATATCTCACCCAGACACTTCCACAAGCTATGTGCAGACTTCTCACTCACAACATTCAGTAGAACAGAATCTACAAGACATTGCCGAATTATACCCCGTGCCTTTTTATCCATCCTTTCCCACTCATCAAGAGCAACATCATCGGGTTGCTTCTCTTTTGTAATAGCCAACAACTAGTTTCTTTCTTCTAGCAAATCCTCCATTTTTACCTTCCATAATTCGTACCTCATGCCATTGAACTTTTCAATGTCCAACTGAGAGGTAGAAGCAACAATGGATGAAACCATGATATCTACACAAAATCTGCAAACAAATAACAACCAAATCTCCCACTGCAACTAAAAAACCTTCACACTACCACCTAAGAATCAAAACTGGCCAGACTCTGATACCATATGATAGAAATGAAGGTGCAAACCACACAACGAAAATCTGATTCAAACCTTATTTATTTCCTCTAAACAATGTAGAATCAATGAAGATTGCAATAGAAATTAAAACCCATTACATAGAAATAACATACACTAAGAACTAAACACATAACACAGTATGTAACGTAGAGAAAACCCTTTCAGGTAAAAAACTCCACCAAGAAAAGAGGCTCCAAGTTGTATTATCTTCAAATATGAGATTACAATACATACACTTCTTCTCTCCTTCAGTCTTCAATCCAGTGGTGCTTGTTACTCTCAAATTTGCTAAAAATGTAGTACAATATCCTTATAAAAAGGGGGTTGCCTTCTAGGGCAAGATAACTGACAAAATATTGACCGTCAGATTTGTGACCTAATGACGAATGGTCCAAATTCACAATGATAAACCCCTCTACGAGCCCCCATCATGGACGAATTAGCATTGAGGATTGGATATAAACATGTAACTAAAACAAGACCGCTGTTGGTGAAACCTCTCATCCCTTATGGGTGATTTACAAACAATATTAGGAGTAATTTATTACATAGGATTTACAAGGTTGATGGCACCTTAATCCTAACATGCTGCATCATTTGTAGGGCCCAATAGATGTAGAATATGATTGAGCAAAAGATAGAGTGCATGGTAAGTGTCATCAATTTTATTGACAAGTTCAAGGACAAGCTCGTAATAGTGGGAACAAAGGGATTTTTTCACTCTGATTAAACAATTATTTTGGAGGTCATGTTTTATGGCATTAAAGATACAAACAATAGAAGGATATTTCTAAATATCCCTATGGGTGAATAACCCTCCAACCAGGGTTGTCCCATTGAATAGGTCGTAAGTAGTCAAAGAAGTATTTAGGCTTTCTTCAGATATCAGGTACTCTTGTATGTAATCAAAAGCAATTTTTCTTAAGAGAGAAGATTCTTGCAAGAGATCCATGGCATTGGATAAAAAGAGAGTAACTACCTCAAAGAAGTACAAGATTCTAGGGGAGTCTTGAAGAATTTTGTGGCTAGACAATACTTGAATAGCATCCTCCACTGCTTGGAAATCTATTTTAAACACCTTTCCCAATAGTACTGAGTCAAATTTTCCATGCTCTGGGAATTCCCATTTCTTGACAGGCAAATAAAGTCGTTTGTTTTTCTGTCTATACTCCATGCATTGAAGAGATAAGAACTTAATTGTTTGATTATGCCAAACTACAAATCTCCTTTCAAATCTTATTTGACTTCTAGAATGATCTCCTCTAGATATTAAGAGGAATGAAAAAGAATCAGAGGATAGATGATATGCAATGCATAGTTAATGAAATGTGGAGCAGAAGAAAAAGATTTAAGTAAGATGCAGATGGTGAATATGACAAAATGACTAGTATTATCAATGAAATAGATAGCTACAAGAAGTATGAATAGGTTGATTATTACAATGACAAAGCTCCACAACAAAGTTTCATTGTAGACCAACCATCATATTATCTATTGCAAATGTTAATTACAAATGGATAAGTATGATGAGGAATAGAAAGAGCTACATATACTCACCTCATTTAATGTAACCTTTTCATTCAACCACATTTTCCTATAAAGTAGACATTTTTGGGAAGTAGATCCACACAATTTTCTAGTAATTACTTGCAAGATGGGCTTCATAAATTGTGGAATAGCTAAATTTTAAACTTTGGAAATCACAAGAATTTTTTATTTTGCATTGGTTGTGCTAAGATCAACCTAGTTGAAGTGAAGAACTTTAGAGTGAACCAAATGTGGAGTTATGAGCTAGAGGTGAATGCTAATAATGTTGAGATAACTTAATTAGATAAGTTCAATGTTTTGACAATTTACAAATACACATTATATATCTCATGTGTCTTGGAAACATTTGTTTATGTTGTAAATAAATATTACGTAGTAGTTATTTTACTTATAGCTACATAGAACGATGCTAGGCAAGTGGTAGGCATTCTAAACTCTTGAATAGACGTGTTTCTAAAATTATTGAGTTACTATCCATTCACATTTCTAAAATAATGGCATTCCCATGAATCCGTAGGTTGTGGCATCATGAGGAAGCAAATCAAATCCATATTTTCATGGATATGAATGTCAAACATTTGGTTGTATCATATTAATATTTTCAATTGAGTATTGTGTATTACTCTAAAGCTACAAGACCATACAACACATTATACCCATGTAAAAAAGAGAAAAGAATTGATTCTCATCCACCAAGAGTTTGAAATGCAGCCTAACAAATGCCTATAATCATACCTTTTGAGGAGGAATAATTTTCACTAATCTTTATACTGGATTAAGACAAAACGAGAGGAATTGTTACAAGAAACCGCTGTAAGAACAACTACAACAAGGGCTGCCGTGCAGCTGGAGTCCCTGCCAAGGACTGCCAGAACAAGTGCAAAGCAATTGTACAAAACATTTCTGCTATGTCTATTTGCTCTCTGGCTGGGTCAGTTTCATTGTCAAGGACTTTCATAGGGCGTTTATACCTAGGATTACAATTTTGTTGCAAGGTTCAAATACTTTATCAAATTGCCCTTCAAAGAGCCATTAAAGTACTACGTAGTCAGAAATGTTTGAATACGGTGTTTAAATGACTTTCTGAAATACTCTGAATAGGCTTGATGCCTGCTTTTTGCATCTGCTCAAAGAGTTCAAGGGCCTCCTTTACACAAGCATGCTGTGCATATCCTGTAATCATTGTAGTCCATAAGGCTACATTTTGCTTCAACATTTTGTCAAATACATTTCGTGCTTCTTCTATGCTTCCACACTTTGCCTACATTGTAATAAGAGCATTACCAATAGGCACCTCAGACTCAAGTTTTTGATTAATTATTTGGCAATGGATCACGTTGCCCTGCTCTACGGATTCTAATATTGCACATGCACTGATGACACTAGTGAAGTTGAACTCATTGGGCTTCAAGTTTGCTCGTTTTATTGTATCATATACTTTGAGGGCTTCTTTCCAATTTTCATTCTAGGTATAACCAGCAATCAAGGCAGTCCATGACACTATATTAGGCTCTTTTATTCTATTAAACAACTTGTGTGCATCATCTACACTGTTGCATTTTGCATACATAGTAGCCAGAGAATTTGCCACAAAAACCTCTGATTGTAGACTACTCTTAACAACTAATGCATGAACGCACTTACCCTGCTCTAGTGCATGTTGATTGGCACACAGAGAAGCAACACTAATAAATGTAAACTTGTTTGGCTCCAACCTTGTCAACTGCATCTGGTGAAAGATTTCAAGGGCCTTAACTCCCTGATCATTTTGAGCATATCCTGCAATCATTGCACTCCACAGCACAATATCCAATTCAATCACTCTGTCAAACACTTTG
Source organism: Cunninghamia lanceolata (assembly GCA_027924645.1). Taxonomy (NCBI): domain Eukaryota; kingdom Viridiplantae; phylum Streptophyta; class Pinopsida; order Cupressales; family Cupressaceae; genus Cunninghamia; species Cunninghamia lanceolata. Next base: position 3,151,257 of record BSBN01000244.1, read on the forward strand.
CAAAAAAAATTGGGATCCCCTTCTAGCGTTTGAAAATTATAATTATACTAATTGATGATGCTCAGTAATGAATGTTCAGTGTAATCACTTCTACAATAAAATTAGCAGCAGCATGACTCTACAAGGAATAGCTTATTATTTTTTTTTGGGTTCTTAAGATACTACCTTGGGCCTGGCAATGTGGTGACTCAGTTTTATGGGCCAACACATCTTGACCACTAAATACTAGTGTTAGTTGGGTCCGCACAGAGCCATTTACTCATTTCTTCCATTGATTAACAGGAAAAAAACAAAAACCCATATTCTAATTTCATCTGCCCATTAAATCACAAGACCCGCTCCTTTGATAAAAATCAAACGAGAAAAGCTATTGTCACCTTTGAAAACCCCAAAAAGGGATGGAATGAGAAAAAAGGACAGACTAACCTAATTATTGAAAGGAAGAACATCTCACAGTGAAGTTGACTTTTTGGGTGCCTTTTTACTTAATCAAATCGCTCGCCACTCTATAGTTGATTTTGGTCTCTCCACTACCACATCAAAATAGCTCCCTGCAAATCAAAATAAATCAAAATAAATATTTCCAAGTATCTTGGGAAAATCTTTGCTATTTATTTCAACAGAAGTACAAAGGAATACCTCACAAAAGATGAAATGCCTCATTTTCTGCATAAAACACATATCCGCAATTTGGGCACTGACAAAGAAGCTGTGTAGATTCTTTATATTTGCAAAACAATAGAGTTTTGCAAGATACATCAGGGCTACAACATATGGTAGTCTATCTAGACTTTAGAGAATCCGCGTTTCAGGGATATGCTTGTATGCTCCACCTACAGACAGAAAATAAGCATAAAGCAAAACAATTGCAACAGCAACGATGACAACAAAGCGCTCAAAAAAAGCTTCTTTCCAGGCTTGCTTTGACCAAAGATAGGTCTCAGCCGTGGCAGCGCCAGTTCCAGTCTGTTGTATTCCTGTTGCAGCTGTGTTCTCTGCTTGCACAGGCCCATAGACAAATTTGGGCCATTTTGACTGTACTGCTGCTGGCACTCCTTGTGAGAATGCTATTGCAGCGCAGTATTAGGGTTAGGATTAGCGTTACAATTGGCGGAGGCGTTAGGATTAGGGATAATATGTCCATTGTTGTTCTGGAGCATCAGTGGAAGAGACATTGTGCTCATCAAGGCTTGTCATTATGTTGCTCTCCCAGGCAGCGCAACCTGTACACCTGAAAATATCACAAATACACGCCCCCACATGCGTTTCTATACCATAGCTTAAAACCCACATCCTCAAAACTTGTGATGCTGAAAATAAAAATGTTATTTTGGGCTATGATTTTGGCTCACCTCTTGGAGTGTTGTCGCTGCTGCCTGATCCATTTTTGTTGCTGTGCTCCTCGTCTTCGGCTTTGAGGGCGGCTAGCTCTGCCTCCCCACCTTCCGCAGGAGCAGAGTGCCGACTCCTTCCTCGCCAAGGCCTTCTTCTACATCACTGTCTGCAAGGGAAAAAGGGCCACACGCGTCCATGCTGGAACCCATGAGGACATGCAAATCTCAAACCAGCCACAAGTTGAAATTGGATCACACGCCGAGACGTAGCAAAAAGAAAGGAAACCCTATGCAAAGACAAAGCTAAAATATGAAGAATTCAAAAACTATCTCAACTAAATCAATTTAGTTGAGATAGTTTTTGGATTCTTCATATTTTAGCTTTGTCTTTGCATAGGGTTTCCTTTCTTTTTGCTACGTCTCGGCGTGTGATCCAATTTCAACTTGTGGCTGGTTTGAGATTTGCATGTCCTCATGGGTTCCAGCATGGACGCGTATGGCCCATTTTCCCTTGCAGACACTGATGTAGAAGAAGGCTCACATGAAAGTAACAGTGTTACAGATCAAGTTTTTTTGTATGCTTTATCTGGGGCTTAACGAATTACATTTTGAGATGGGTGGTTTGTTGTAATTTGAATTGAATTGGTATGTCTTCCATCATTTCCAGACAGTTCAAGGAAGTCGGCCTGTGGGCAGCCATACAGGTGGGATTTATTTGCCTCCTGCAGTATTTTCTTAAAAAAATCTTAGTGTATTTACAGAAGCTAAGGCAGATTTGAATATAAAATTACTTCAAGGTTTTGCAGTTTAGTTCCTTGGGTAGTGATTTCTTTTATGAATCTGGAGTTAACCCAATTTCAGATACCTTGGTAAAATTTGTTTTTATTTAGCCCCTGATTTTATTGGTTTTTACTTGTTTCTTATGAATTTATGTTCATTCGCTTGATGTTAAAGATGGCATGCATCTTGATTCCAAGTTGTTTTGGGCATAACTGCATGAGAAAAATCTAATTCGTCTTGGGTGAAAGAAAATAAAGAGAATATAGAGGATGGCCCGTCAAAGTATTCTTTGGCTCACAACAAAATCAAGCAAAGTTGCCCCCAAGTTTATGAGGATTCAGAAGGTATTTCACTCTTCGGCATTTATTTAAAAATAGCTCCAACAGCTTGAATTTGAATATTTGTTTTCGTTACATGATAATTTTCATTGTTGTGAGGCTTGTGATCAGGGTTTGTGTTTATTTTCTGCCTTCCCTAAGTTGCCTTTTTTAAATCATTTTTAGGCCTGAGAAAAATCTAGATTTTTTTCTATACTAAAATGCTTTTGTCCTTGTTACAAAAGTTTATTGTTCTTATTATAACTTTTGGCGAATCTGGACCTATGAAATAAGGTTGATTCCGTCAAGATTATAGTTGTAATGACTTATGCAAACGTCGCCCACCATAAACACTTGCAGGCTCGGTGAATGAGGTCTCTGTGAACATTCTTTTCTTTCTTGTCTGTTTTTAATTGACAATGTTTGATTTTTTAATCTAAATAGGCAAATTTGGTAGGCAACCGCAGTCTTATTTGGTAATATTATCATGTTCTGTACAAATAATAAATATTATTTGTTATGCCACTGCCACCTTTATGTATTTAGAAAAATTGGCCCAAAAAGTGGTCTGATCTGTATCTGAAAATTAGTTGTCAAAAGCTCATGTAGGAAACTTATTAACTTAGTAACAATAAACAGTTATTGGCTTCTTTATCTTGCTATATATAATTTAATACAGCTAATGTAAAAGTTCACAAAATTTCTTGTGCTTTTAACTAGCTAAAGCCCCACATCCACCTCTGGCACATAGGAATTTTTTCCTTGAAAATTTTCAGGTGTTGATTCCACCATTATTAGGATTGCTTCCCCCTTCCTCTCATAATTTTTGGAGATCTTTCAGCAGGTGGTCAAGGAAGGGGTCAGAGGAGAGGTAGGGGAGTCGAACCTGGACCTGATTATGGTGCAGCTGCTGGGTTCTGATATTAGCCTTTGTGCCTATAGAAGTTGGAGAAAGCCCAAAAGAAGGAATGAATTGAATATTTCAAGAGATAAATGTACGAGAATCTGTAACTGCAGGTACGGTCATATAGCCGGTTTAAGCATAGAAAAATTCAAAAAAGTGTCACATTTAAAATCGCTAAAACTGATCTGAACTGTTTTGACTTGCAGGTCTTAGAAAGGTTACAGATGAAATGAAGACAAAAAATCACATTGATAGATCAGGAGTTGTTGCTGTAGGATCTGGAAAAGATAAAAGTGGTGCTAGGACCTTTGTATTTTGTAAGACAGGGCCTCTCAAGATAGAGCTACTGAAATGCTTAGTTTTTTTGTCGGCAGTATATAACATGACTTACATTATATTGTCATGTATAATGTTTTATTAATTTTTTAATGTTCACCCAGGCAAAGTGAACAATATTACCATTGACAAATGTACAAAGATGGGAGTTGTCTTTACCGTAATAATATGACGTGCCTGTTTTTCCTATCTTCAATGCTTGGTTGTGTATGATATTTTATTAACTAGCAAATAACAGGTACAACAATTTCAATAATTGGAACTTTAGAAATATGTTATGTAATTTTCTAATAACCGACTTTTTCATTAGGAGTTTGATGGACAAAGTTTACTTCTTTTAGTTTTCTCGAAACAAAAAACTTTGAATTCCAAAACAATCTTGCACATTGTTCACTGCCACTCACTTACACATCATGCTTTCATGCTTGCAGGCTTCTTTCAACATGCATACTACTATGCAGCAACAGTGTACAATGCATCAAGCTTTCAACATAAAAAAATATAGAGCAAACAATCTATAAAACAGGTAAAGATAATCTATCTCCCCCCAACTATAATCCACCCACAACTATAGCCGAGAGTTTGTCGGTAAACCCTCGGGGATTATAGGGTGGATTAGAGCCCGTATGTTAGATTGTCAATGATTACATGTTGTTAGCTTATTTCCAAAAGGAACAAATGTTTAATAACAAAACAAATTAAACCAATAGGCTTGAGTTGAAAATGATGCAGAAAGGTAAGAATACGGGTGTGTTTTAACTTTTATAGAAAACGGTAACTAATGGGTTCTAACATCCCCCATGAATGGTGGGTTGCGGATGAATCAAATTTGACAATGATGTTGGCAGAAAACAGGGGGACAGAGCAGGGGAGGTAGGACAATGGCCACCAGAAAATACAAAAACTAAACCCAATGCTACAGCAATGTAATGATGGATAGCATAAAACAAAATACATACACAGGAAAGAGAGAGACAGATGACAGCAATATATCTTTATATATATTTCTCTATTTCCAGATTACATTCAAACTTCAAATGCACATTACAAATTCAGAGCTACTGCTCTGTTGTCCTTAACTACCCCAATCTCTCGAGCTGCAAATTGTATCCGAAGCTGCCTGTGTGAACTCCGTAGCTGCCTTACTGTTGCTCCTGCAAACTTCAATCCTCTGATGTTCTCCTTCTGCTGTTCTGTGTTAGAACATTCTTTTGCTATCATTCTTCTGTTGCTGCAGGTTCAACTCTTTCGTCCTCTCTGTGTGCTGTTCTCTGCAAGAACATTCTCATCTGCTGCTGCAAGATAACACTAGCATTCTCTATCTGTCTACTTACTTTTCCCTCTCTTTTGTCTCTTGTCTCATGCCCAGCAAAATGGGTGCTCAACCTCTTTTAAATTCAAATTCACCTACCTCATTAACTTCAGGCAGCCTAACGGTGCTAGAGAGATTTGAGGGGATCCCAAACCTAACGTGGGGGCTGACAGCATTAAATGAACACTGACAGAGGATTAAATTTCCAACACTCCCCCTTAATCTGAAGTCAGGTGTCAATTAGCAATCTTCATTCTGGAACTGATCTCTAGAGATATACATTTGCCTTTGCCTTTCCGAAGCAGATCTCTGGAGCTCTTTCTGCTGTGCTGCAACATCTCCGGAGATGCCCTCTGCATCTCTGGAGCTCCCTGTCTGCATCTCTGGAGCTGACTTCCTGTAACTCCGGAGTTCCTTTTCTACATCTCCGAAGCATCTCCGGGGCTGCACATACATTCTAGAGTTGAATCTTTGGAGCTCTCCTGCTGTCTTTCTGGATTTGAACCTCTGAAGCTGTCTTCTTTCCGGGGCTGCACACCTCTGGAGCCATCCACAATGCCGAGCCTATCCCTTAGGTGTTCAAACGAATCTTTTGGCAATGCCTTTGTGAAAATGTCAGCGAGCTGCTGCTCGGATCTGTAATACTGCAACTTAATCTCTCCTCTTTCTACCAACTCCCTTATGAAGTGATAACGAATCTCAATGTGCTTACTTCATCCGTGGAAGACTGGATTCTTTGTCAGGGCTATTGATGAAACATTGTCATAATGAATGGTTGTACCATCTTCTTGCTGCTCATACAAGTCTACAAGGATCCTCCTCAACCAAATAGCCTGACAAGCTGCTGCATTTGCTACAATATACTCAGCTTCTACTGTAGAGATAGAAATAATGAGTTGTTTCTTGGATGCCCATGATATCACGCCTGAACCCATGTGAAATACATAGCTGGATGTGCTCTTCCAGTCATCTACATTTCCTGCCCAATCACTATCCGTGAAACCAGCCAACTTAAACTCATTAGAAACATCATACAAGATACCATAGCCTATTGTGCCATTGACATACCTCAGGATCCTCTTTCCTGCTTGCCAATGTTTGTCTTTAGGCTTCTCCATGAACCTAGAAATCAGGCTTATAGCATACATCAAATCAGGCCTAGTTGCTGTCAAGTACATGAGGCTTCCAACCATGCTCTTGTAGAGGGTTGGGTTTACTTCCTTGCTGCTATCCTCTTTACTCAACTTCAGACCTGTGGCTGTTGGTGTACGGGCAGGTTTACTATTGTCCATCTTAAACCTTTTCATAATCTGTTTGGCATAGTTAGTTTGCAAAATAAATATGTCATGCTCTGTTTGCTTGACCTCAATGCCAAGAAAATACTTCAGCAGACCTAAGTCTGTCAGCTCAAACTCATTCTTCATTGTCTCTTTGAAATTAGCAATGAAAAGATCACTATTGCCAGTAAAAATTAGATCATCTACATACAAAACAACAATCAAAATTTTACCTTCTGTTGCTTTGATGTAGAGAGTGAGCTCACTGCTACTTTTGTTAAAACCATTGCTCAACAAATATGAGTCAATCCTACTGTACCATGCCCTAGGTGCTTGTTTCAGCCCATAGAGGGCTTTCAAGAGCCTGTATACTTTATCATCTTATCCTGGGACTTCATAACCAGGTGGCTGCTCCACATACACTTCCTCTTTCAGCACTCTGTTCAAGAAGGCTAACTTTACATCCATCTGAAACACCTTCCACTTGTGTTGGGCTGCTATTGCTATGACTGCCTGCACTGTTTCCAGCCTTGCAACTAGTGCATATGTCTTGTCATAATCTCTCCCAGGCTGTTGTTTGTACCCTTTGACAACCAGCTTTGCCTTATGTCTTTCTATCTTTCCTTCAGTAGTAGACTTGGTCTTATAGACCCACTTAACTCCAATCACTTGTTTACCCTTGGGTAAATCGGTTAGCTGCTATGTGTCATTCCTCATAATGGCATCCAATTCTTCATCCATGACCTCACACCATTTCTCTTCTTTCACTGCTTCTTCAAAGTGGATTTGATCACTAGAAGTGAATAATGCAAAATTCAAATCTTCATCATCATTAGCATACCTGGTGCTATTATAAATCTCTTTCACACTCTTTGTCCTCCGTGGCATCAATGATGCGAGTGTGGGGTCTGAATTGCCTCCGGAGCTGCTGCTGTTCTAACCTTCGGAGCTGCTGCTGTGACCTCCAGAGCTGCAGTTCTGAAGACCTCCGGAGCTGCTATTATAGAGCCCTCCGGAGCTACTGTTCTCCAGAGTTGTAGACCTCTGGAGCTGCTGATCTCCAAAGCTGCAATGCTGCTGTCTACCTCCGGAGCTGCTATTTTCTAGTGCTCTACGGTAGTTTCTCCCCGAGCTGCTGCTCTCCTTAGCTCCTCTGGAGCTACTGTCCTCCAGAGCTTCTTCATCTTCAAGGGGTATTGTGACTGAAATACCCATGGTGCTGTCCACCGTTCCATCCCATGATTCATTCTCAATGAATTCAACATCTCTGCTCATCACAAGTTTTTTGGTGATGGGATTATGCAGTCTATAGGCTTGTGATTCTTCACTATAGCCTAGGAAGATACATTTCTCACCTTTATCATCAAATTTTTGCCTCTTCTCTTTAGGCACGAATGTATATGCCACACACCTGAAAATTCTTAGGTGCTTAATAGTCCATTTGCTATTTGTCCATGCCTCTTGTGGAATTCGATCACGTACGACCTTTGTAGGACACCTATTCAATAGGTAGACCGTTGTTGCTACAGCTTCACCCCAATAATCATTTGACAGTCCCTTTGCCTTCAGCATGCTTGCTGCCATCTCTGTGATGGTTCTATTTTTTCTTTTAGCTACTCCATTTTGCTATGGAGTATACCTTGTTGTAAACTGTTTATGAATGCCTTCATTCTTGTAGAAATTTAGAAATTGTTTGGAGATATACTCTCCCCCTCTATCTGTTCTTAGGGCCTTGATATAGTCGCCACTCTGCTTTTCAGCTGATGCCTTAAACTCCTTGAACTTGTCAAAGGCCTCTGATTTGTTCTTCAATAAGTAAATCCATATTTTTCTGCTATAATCATCAATGAAGGTCATGAAATATACATTCCCACCTAATGTGGGGGTCTTCATAGGGCCACATAAATCTGAATGCACCAACTCCAATGGTGCTCTTGCCCTTCTTGAATACCTTGATTGAAAGGGTTGTCTATGCTGCTTTCCTAGAATGTAGGCTTCACGTTTTCCATCGGGCTCTACAATATTCGGTAGCCCTCTAACCATGCCTTTCCTAGATAGTAAACTCAAACCAGAAAAACTTAAGTGCCCATACCTTAAATGCCAGAGTTTGGATGGGTCTTTGATGACTGTCCTGAAGGCGGTTTGCTGTCCCACTGCTGTGAGCGCCAGAGATAGTGCTGGAAACTGCGCTAGAGATAGCGTCAGAGTTAGCACTGGAGATGGCACCGGAGTCAGCGACAAAGGAAACATTCTGTTTCTCGTCATCTGCACTACTGCAATCACTTTCTTGCTGCCTCCTCTATCAAATATTATGCACCCTCCATTTTCCATCAGGATTCTATAACCGTTTTGGACCATCTGTCTAATGCTCAATAGGTTATGCTTTATGCCAGGGGCATAATAAACATCCTGGATCTGCATTTTCTCACCTTGCTTGCTGAGGACTGTGATGATACCTCTTACTATGACAGAATCTTTTAGCTATTCCCCATCATGATTTTAGACTTGACATTTCTATCAATGGAGGCAAACAAGTTTTCATTTCCACTCATGTGGTTGCTACACCCGCTATCCAAATACCAAACTTCAGGGCTGCTCTTCTCAGTAAGGTTGCACACTATAAATACCTTAGCCTGATTTGTATTTTCAGCCTCGTTCTCATTTGCTACATTAGTATTTTGGCCTCCATGGTCTTGCTGTTTCTTTCTACACTCACTATTATAATGACCAAACTTATGACAGCAATAGCATTGAATATTACTTTTGTCATACCTCTGATTAGAACTATTGTTCTTCTTCATTCCTTGATAGCTAGGCTATGAGCTCTTTGCCTCTTCTTGGCTGTTTGAAACTCCTCTTCCGGAGTTGCTTCTTCCTCTACCTCTTTGACTTTTACCTCTACTATTTCTTCCTCTTCCCCGACCTCTTGCGTTGGTCTGAGCCTTGAAGGCTTGCTCAAGGGAAGGAGTGGATCTACTCAACAGCTGCTCATGGCTTTGTAGAGAGCCCATCAACTCATCCATTGTCATCTTGGATAGATCCTTTGTCTCCTCAATGGTTATTACTATAGGGTCAAATCTAGAAGGTAGGCTCTTTAGGATTTTCTCAACAATCCTTTGTTCATCCATGGTTTCTCCATTTATCCTTAGCTGATTCAGCATGGTAGAAACCTTGGTGTGAAAGTCTGAAATAGACTCACTCTCCTTCATCTGTAGCATCTCAAAATCTCTTCTAAATAGCTGGAGCTTGACTAACCTCACCTTATTAGTTCCCTTGTAGCTGTTTTGCAATATTTCCCAAGCATGTTTTGAGTAATTTGCTGCTGCAATGCGGGGGGAAATAGCCTCTATCAAGGTTGCCTCAACTAGACTGAGGGCTTTCACATCTTTTATCCTAGTTTCCTTCAACTGGTTTCTTTGAGCATTCATTAGGGCTGCATAGGTTGCTGGGTCTGTGGTGTCTGTGAACCTATTACTGACCAAATCCCATAGGTCATTCACAACCAGAATGGTCTTCATCTTCTTAGACCAAATATCATAGTTCTGCCCATCAAAGTTCGGTGGCTGCTACCATCCTTTACTGTCCCCACCTGCCATGCTTCTCAAAACTGAGAAGGCTGAGAATGCCTAGACAAACTAGGGCTTATAGAATACCCACACAAACTTGACTGCCCAGAAAAACAGGGCTCTGATACCACTTGTTGGCAGAAAACAGGGGGACAGAGCAGGGGAGGCAAGACAATGGCCACCAAAAAATACAAAAACTAAACCTAATGCTACAGTAATGTAATGATGGACAGCATAAAACAAAATACATACATAGGAAATAGAGAGATAGATAACAACAATATATCTTTATATATATTTCTCTATTTCCAGATTACATTCAAACTTCAAATGTACATTACAAATTTAGAGCTGCTGCTCTGTTTTCCTTAACTGCCCCAATCTCTAGAGCTGCAAACTGTATCCGGAGCTACCTGTGCGAACTCCGTAGCTTCCTTATTGTTGCTGTTGCAAACTTCTATCCTCTGCTATTCTCCTTCTACTGTTCTATGTTAGAACATTCTTCTGCTATCATTCTTCTGTTGCTGCAGGTTCAACTCTTCCATCCTCTCTGTGTGTTGTTCTCTGCAAGAACATTCTCATCTACTACTGCAGGATAACACTAACATTCTCTATCTGTCTACTTACTTTTTCCTCTCTTTTGTCTCTTGTCTCATGCCCAGCAAAATGGGTGCTCAACCTCTTTCAAATTCAAATTCACCTACCTCATTAATTTCAGGCAGGCCAACGGTGCTGGGGAGATTTGAGGGGATCCCAAACCCGACACGGGGGCTGACAGCATTAAATGAACACTGATGGAGGATTAAATTTCCAACAAATGAACCCTTCTCATTAGGTAATTTTTTTAATGAATGATTGTCTAATAAAACATTGCACTTCAAATGCTACAACGCAAGATAAAAGCAAGTAAAATAAGGTACTAAAAATATATTACCTTCAATACTTTCAATTTCTTCACAGAGCCCAAATTTTTGGCATACATCATCAAATTTATAATCCATGCTCACCGCAATGGAGCTGCAGCCATATAAAACCCTTGTGGGCTTCCAAAGTAGGGGCTCAGGTGCCAAATTGGCATCTAGCTTTAAGTCCTGACCTTATGCAATAATCTTTATCTCTAACAACAACCTGGAATTTGACAGTTTGTGGCCTGCTATCAAGTTGAATTTATTTGTTAAACTTTGACCGGATGCCCTTTTAATAAGCCTATATTTCTCAAGTAGATTTCAAAGTAAACAACTCATGTGCATATCCTGCACATCGCAATCCTGGAGACTACATCTCTGATGCAATTTGCTAAATAGTTTAGTATCTGTGTATCTTCCACATTTTGCATACATGTCTTGTTAGAAAAATATGCAGTATAGAATTGAAATAAACAGTGAAATAGCAACAAATTGCACAAAATAGACAACACAAATTTACGCAGAAAAGCTGGTTATGTATGAGGGAAAAACTATGAGCAAAGATCTCTCAATAATTTTATTCTTAGAAGCAATTTTCTATTATAGAATTTCACAATACATTCACATTCAACCTCAACTAAATTAAAGAACCACGAAATAACATGTAACCAACCAGATGTAGTTGACAAGGTTGGAGCCAAACAAGTTTAGATTTATTAGTGTTGCTTCTCTGTGTGCCAATCAACATGCACTAGAGCAGGGTAAGTGCGTTCATGCATTAGTTGTTAAGAGTAGTCTACAATCAGAGGTTTTTGTGGCAAATTCTCTGGTTACTATGTATGCAAAATGCAACAGTGTAGATGATGCACACAAGTTGTTTAGTAGAGTAAAAGAGCCTAATATAGTGTCATGGACTGCTTTGATTGCTGGTTATTCCTAGAATGAAAATGGGAAAGAAGCCCTCAAAGTATATGATACAATAAAATGAGCAAACTTGAAGCCCAATGAGTTCAATTTCACTAGTGTCATCAGTGCATGTGCAATATTAGCATCCTTAGAGCAGGACAAGATGATCCATTGCCAAATAATTAATCAAAAACTTGAGTCTGAGGTGCCTATTGGTAATGCTCTTATTACAATGTATGCAAAGTGTGGAAGCATAGAAGAAGCACGAAATGTATTTGACAAAATGCTAAAGCGAAATGTAGCCTTATGGACTGCAATGATTACAGGATATGCATAGCATGCTTGTGTAAAGGAGGCCCTTGAACTCTTTGAGCAGTTGCAAAAAGCAGGCATCAAGCATAATCAGAGTGTTTCAAAAAGTCATTTAAACACTGTATTCATACATTTCTGACTATGTAGTACTTTAATGGCTCTTTGAAGGGCAATTTGATAAAGTATTTGAACCTTGCAACAAAATTGTAATCCTAGGTATAAATGCCCTATGAGAGCCCTTGACAATGAAATTGACCAAGCCAGAGAGCAAATAGACATAGCAGAAATGTTTTATACAATTGCTTTGCACTTGTTCTGGTAGTCCTTGGCAGGGACTCCAGCTGCACGGCAGCCCTTGTTTTGTTTGAGATTAGCTGCTTGGTACATGGTAGGATTTTGAAACTATGGAAAATCATTTTCCAGCACTTTCATAATCACATCTACCTCAAAGCTGGAGATAAGTACCTTTATTTTGATTACTTAAATCCCTTGCCTATATTATCGCATTTAATTACCAATACCAATACCAATCCCAACTCCATATTTTAGGGAAAATTTATTTATTATTACAAATTAATTACTATGCACACTAGGACATTTGTGAAGGTTGCTTATTTTTCCTTAAATTTTTATTGAAGTTGACTTATCTTCAACCTAGGGCTTATCCTTAGTGTAGATTAGGGTTTTAGATTTAATTGTTTATTCTTTATTTGACATTTGGTGACAATTTGGATTCATCCTTTTAAGGTGTGTTTAATTCTTACATCTTAGATCTAGGGTTTAGGTTTTCATCATTGTTATCTATTTGATCCCTACCTACCCAACCTGGCAATGTGCATTTTTGCTACAATATTTTACATGGATTATAATGCCCCTTTTCTTTTAGCATGTATCCATTCACACTTGAGTGATTTTGATATGTCTATACATTGTGTTACCTTTGATCATTCCATCCTTGAGGATTTCATGTCATTTTATCCTATGGTTGAGGGTTGTTTTTTTATTGAGGCATTGTTTCATCATGTGTGTGTTTGTCCCTCCTTTCTAGAGTTTTTAATTTTTTCATTCCATTTTAGATACTTTACTTGTTCATGCATTTCATCTTGATGATTCATCTTTTATGACTAGTGAAAGTGATGATCATGAGCATGATGATGTTTTACCTTTGCAAAGTTTACCTTCACATGCATTTGGTGCACCTTGTATGGTGGACATTTATAAGGTATCTTTATGTTATAATGATTCTTCATGGAACAATATGATATTTCATGAGGTGCCGCTTTGTTTACCTAGTCACAATGTTGTGATTTCTTGTGATTATACTCTTTCCTCCTTTCGGGACAACTCTTACCCTTTCACTTGGGTGTTTATTCTCTTGATGATGTATGTTATGGGGATTCTATAATATAGTTGATTTATCTATTTTTACAAATGATGATTTAATACTATGTGATTATCATTCTTCTACCTCTAATTTTAATTATTTAGATGTTCAAGATGATGACATGCTTTAAGATGATGCATTATTTTCTCTCATGTTGATTCTTTAGAAATGTATGATGCTTCTATACCTTGTGAAAGTGGACTTGACTATGGTTCTTATTAATATGTCCCTTCATGCTTCTCAACCTTCCTTACTTGATGTTCACATGGGAAATATTTTCATAATCCTATAAGACAAAGGGCTGTTCTTACAGATTCCCATGTTTCCTTTCCCCCTAGCTACCCATCTCTCTCTCTAATGGCATACCTTATTCACATCATTAGGTAAAGTTTTACATTGTGCTTATCAATAGATGGCTAGGGGACAAAAAATTACATCTAATTAGCCATTTCTACCATCTAGTGATTTAGTGTTACCTTCTAAATGTAAATTTATAGAGAAAAAACATAAAGGTTGTGACTTAATTGATTAACTTAAGGGAACCCTTGTGAAAATTTCTCTATGAGATTTTATTCAATCACAGATATTTCTAGAGAAACTTTGTGGATGACCTTACATAAGCTCCTTGACCCATCAAATCTTAATTTTATAGAGGCATTTTCTAGTTTGGAGATCATTTGTACATAAGCTACTAAAATATCATTTAGGTTTCATAAATGATCCAGGGTCCCTTTACCATTTAGGAACATTTACCATAATACATTAAATTATCAAGTTTGGGCCACATAATATAAAACATAGGTTTAGTATCTAATATATATAGATTAAACATTTGAAGCAAAAAATTGTTGGATAAAGTTAATATTGATTTAAAAATTTGTAGGAAAGAATTGTTCAATATAGGTATTGGTTATTCAACCCATTTACAAAGAAATGAGGTCACTATAAAAGGATTTGATACTACAGGGCAATAATCACCTCATATCATTCATTTTATCCTTACTCTATGCCCTCTTACACTTGATACTTTATTCATGTGATAGTGAGGTGATTAGTGTATACTGTTATTTTAGATTGTCCATGAACACATGATATGAGGATAGTCTCCTCTACTATTCATCCAATATTATGGCTTAATTATTAGAATATCTTGACATATATGATCTATGTAGAAAATAATCCTTACTTTTGTTGGGTGAGAAACATAATGGTGTGTTTCTTCCTAATTGCTTTCTTACACAACTATCACCAATAGGATAAGATCTTATCCATTCCATGTGTTTATCCTAAGGATGATTAAAGTATGCTAGATTTTACAACTACTTGTATTGAAGAATATAAGGTGACTGACATAGATTTTATAGTTTATCATTTATATATGGATCCCACTATATATGCTAAATAATCAACATCCTTTCTATGATGAATTTTGAAATATTTCTCTAAAGGATGCTTTTGTGTGTGGGGTAAATTTGATATAGGCTATGACACTTTCTATTTTATTAGTTAATTTATTGTATGATACATATGGTAAAGGTTTTAAAATATTTCAAAATAAATGTTATTGTTAGATTCTATGAGAAGTGAGAATCATAGCCAAGATCTGTTGTCGATCATAGATCAAACACACTCCAATTGACAGATGATCAAAGATCAAAATAGTGGAATCGAGAGATTATCTTGAAGGAGAGAACTCAAGAGACAAATTGCATGAGAATTTAGAGAATACTCACATTACTCTTACTTACTAGTAGAGGTGAGAGGAGAGTGTTGTATATATAGAAATATATATGCATATACATCCAAGAGGTGTAATAACTCCAACTACCCAAAATAGGCAGAAGTTTTACCTATTTGGCAAATGCCAAATTGCATGGTTACATCTACAAACATAAAGACAAATAAATGGTTATGAGAGGTGGAATAAAAATCCAAGGGTGTGAGACTCAACTACCCAAGGGTGGGTGAGATAGACACATGTAACTGATGGATTATGCCATGTGGTCTCATAATAACCATGTCTAATTAACCTAATCAAGCTTAATAATATACGGTGTATGAAAAAGAAATATCCCAAACATAAGTAAAATAATAAACCTACACTAACACCTCCCCTTAAGCATAGCTTTGGTGGATGAAAATATATGGGTCCTAGCAAATGAAGTCTAATGAGGTACCCATATACAAAGAATTCCCCCCAAAAGGGAAGAAGCCCCCCACAAAGGAATAGCTCCCCCCCAAAAAAAAATAGAGAGAGAAAGTACTTCCTAGAGCAGAGAGAGTGAAAGTAAATGACTAAGAAACCCCTCCCAAAGTAGACACTAGCCGCACCCCTAGAAAAGCTCTCAGATGAAGGAAATTTCTTTTAATGAAGGGTTTGGTGAAGATGTTTGCAATCTGATCAGATGTCTAACAATACTTGAGATCAATGATGTTTCCATGAATCAACTCTCGAATGTAGTGCATATGTATCTCAATGTTTTTGGTTTACTAGTGATGGACATGATTCTTTGAGATCCGTATTGTCCTCTAATTATCACAAAAGATGACTATGGGATTTCTAAATGAAATGCCAAAATTAGTGAGAATATTCTAAAGAAAAATGACCTTAGTAGTGACATTAACTGCCACTCGATACTTAGCCTCTATAGGTGAAAGATAAATTGCAAATTACTTCTTGCTCTACCAATGAATTGGAGTAGAACCAAGTGAGAAGCAATACCTTGAAGTAGACTAATGATTTTGAGAATCGCCTGCCCAACTTGAATCTATGTATCACACGAAGTGAATATCTATGCCCACTACATAGTGAATCCCATAACTAGGAGTGCCCTATACATAGTGGAGTATCTACTTAGCTACTTTCCAATGCAACTCATGGGGCTCATGTATGAACCAAGAAACCATGTCCACAACATATGAAATGTTAGGTCTTGCGTGAATCAGATAAATGAGACTCCCAAAAAGTTGTCAGTATAAAGTGCCATCAACCAAAGGTGATGAACACAGCCTCAAGTTTGACCTCTGACAGAAATGGAGTCTATTAGGATTAAGACCCATCAACCTTGTAAATCATATGCAATTAATTACTCCTAATATTGTTTGCAAATCACCCATAAGGGATGAAAGGTTTCACCAACAATGGTCTTCTGTTAGCTACATGTTTATATCTAGTCCTCAATGCTCATTCATCCATAGTGGGCCCTATGTGGGTATGCTGGGGAAAGAAGATCAAAGAAGAGGAGACTAAGATGATACTCTCTACTGATTGGGCACTAAACCCATCTATATAGATAGGGGATGGCACTCGATAGTAGCTCTATACATCTATCTTGCACTCTGCACTCGATAGCAAGTATGCACAATAGAGATTAGCACTCGACCAACTCTATCTAGTTTAGTACTTGATTATAGATTGTTTAGTACTCTACTATCTAATTTGGGAATCGATTTTTGAGGATAGCACTCGACTGCCCATCTATAGAATAGAATAGAATAGTGTTAGCGGGGGGGTTGGGTTACTGGACTGGATAGGGGATAGGGCTTCTGACTGGCTAGACTGTATTGGGGGTAGAGAGCATTGGGACTCAGGACTGGGGTTGGGCAACATATTATTGGGGGTTGGGTTACTATATAGGGGGCTCCTGACAGAACCCTAGCCCCCATGCCCTCTCCCTAACCTCCATGCCCTATATATAGATGGCCCCATTCCCCATGCCCTATATATAGATGTATAGGGCCCCATTCCCCAAGCCCTATATATGTAGATGGCCCCATGCCCAATCTAGTAAAGACTGGATTCAAGCGTTGGGTTTCTGGACTACCCATATAGATAAGATATATAGAGGAGCTAGGATGATGAGAAGTTTAGGATTTTGGCTGGGGTGACTAATCCTAGCTAGGGTTTGTGGACTACTGGCTGGGTTCTTGGACTACTGGTTGGGGTGACTGGCTGGGGTTGAGTGCAACTCTATCTAGTGATCAGTCAGTCAAGTGCCATGAAGAGGATTAAGATTCTTCTCCTATGATTAAGAGTATTCTCCCCTGATTCTCAGTCTTCTCCCCTGCCAGATGGATATATATGGCTGCCTAGCCCTATGAATCTCCTCTTCATCTCCATATTCTATGCTAGATATAGGGCCCACCCTCAGCTAGAAAGCACATATAGGGCCAACTAGATTCTACGTATCACATAGATAATAGATGATGTATGCTAGATATATAAATAGGGCCCGCCCTTGGCCAGATAACATATATAAGGCTGACTCGATTCTATGACTAGTGACTTGATTCTATGACTAGTGACTAGACCTACAAATCTTAGTCATCTCCTTAGAATCTCAGTCATCTCCTCCTCATCTTTGACTAGATAGAGATGCTTTACTAGACCTGGGAATCTCCGACCACCCCTCCCCTATCCCCTATCCTATATAGACCAGATGAGGGATGGGATATCAGTCTGACTAGATCTAGAAATCCCAGGTAATAGATAAGGCCTATCCTTAGAGAGGAGAGTCTATTCTTGGAGAGGAGAGTCTATTCTTGGAGAGGATAGTTGACTAGATTCTCATCTATTCTCATCTAAATGAAGCATGCTCACCTCACTAGTTGGTATGCACCTCGATAGTAACAATGTAGATATGTAGAATCTACTCTCTGAACTAGAGTGTCCACCATATAGATAGAGATGGAATCTAGTCTCCGAGGATAGAGTGTCCGCCATATAGATAGAGATGGTACTCGACTCTCAACTATGTCTACTCTTTGCCATATAGTCAAACCTGTGGGGTCTCTCCGATCTTCCACCATATTATATAGATATGGGTGTGTCTGATCTGATCCTCTACTCTTTGAACATGGCTCTCCATCATAGATATAGAACCTGTGGGTATTTACTCTACTCTTTGAACATGACTCTTTGCTGTAGATATAGAACCCGTGGAGTAGTTCTATATATAGGGTGATCCGATCCTCATATCCATCTAGATCTAGAATAACTAGGGTATATAGGGCTGAGGGATACTGCTAACTTGCTGCCACCATATATATAAGGGGGTTTCTGAGGGCTATGCTCCCACTATCATACAGTGGGGCCCCCAGTACTAAGTATTAAATATGGTGGCATTTATGCCCATATATAGATAAAGGCCATGAACACCCCTCCTTTATAATATTGTGGGTGGGAGGTTATTACTCTCCTTCTCTTACATGGAGGTTATAGGTGGGTGGGTAGGGGTGGGAGGGAGGCAATAGTTGGGGGGATGACATGTAGTTAAGATAGTTCGAGCTTGAAGGTTGCATTAATAGTTCGATGGGTAGGTGGATAGCTAGATTTGATGGAGGGAGAAGGATTCAGGTTGTTGAGAGCTTGATTCGATAGACGTTGAGATGGAAGGTTAGATTGCTAGCTCGATGGGTACATTTGAGAGCTGGAAGGTTGGGTCAAGGTTGGGTTGATAGCTTGATGGGTACATTGTAGAGGATGTTATGTATAGAAGGGGTACCAGTCGACTATATCTAGTTGGGTTGGGTGGGAGGTATCAAAGTAGGTGATTGGGTAGTGGATAGATCGATTCAATGGTAATAACGCTTCTACTATTGTAGAGGATGTTATGTATAGAAGTACCAGTGAACAATCTCATGTGTGGGTTTGGGTTGTTAGTTGGTTAGGTGTGTAAGGTGTAAGTGGTGGTTGGTTCTAGGTGTTAGGTTAGAGGAGTGTAAGTAGTAGAGGTTAGGATTTAGGTGTAAGTGTTGTGTGGGTAGTTGGTATGTTAAGAGGAAGGTGAGTAGGTGGAAAGTTCTACCACTACCCTCCCTTAGGTAGGTGGTAAGTAGTAGGGCGTAAGGGTAGGTAAATGAGTAGTAAAGGTATGAAATGTAACATATAGAAGTATTAGGAACATGCATTATAGCTTTTTGGGGTATGAGTAGGGGAGAGCAGAATATGAACAGAGATTCTGGTTATACCGTAATCTTTAGGAGTTTAGGATTACAGGGAGACCATAATCTGAATAGAGTGAAGTTGAGGTTCAAAACCTATCATATTGAAACTCAGGCAGCAGAGAACAATGTATTGAATGTTGTGCAGGTGACCATTTTAGGCTAAATGGTTAAGGTTCGGATGGGAGTGACTGGACCAGTAGATGTTCTTGGCATTAGTCAAGGGTCTGTAAAGGTGTAGGGATCTAGCTAGTCCTACTTGGCTGACAACATTTGTTGCTTGAGCATCCTATGAGGCTGTAACCCATGTCAAAGGTGAGCACCAACATGCTACGTGGACAATACCTCTAATGGCTAGCACCTACCTCCTCCCCCCACCCACCCCAATCCATCGTGGCCAGTTCAAGATTCATGCCCCATCCCAATGCTAATTGAAAGGCGTGTAGGCCCTAATTCTAACTCTGTGCTATGGTTCCCAAGCAACCCATATCTTGGGCCAACACCAACCCTATGTCTCCCTCCCACTTGGTCGTAATCTTGACCCCTGATAAAGTAGATTAGTTGAGATAGATTAGTTGTTCTGCCTCCCACCCACCCCAATCAATTTTAGATAGGGTCGGTAAGGGGCCATTAGACTGTATTAAAAGGAGTATGCTCAGGTAGCTGCCAAGCAAAATGAAGAGCCTATTGTTTCTATAGGCACATTCACAGTTATTGATAAGGCAATTTAGAAGATAAATCAATTGAGTGCCTTAAGGCACAAATGGTCAACATGACTTGACTTGCCTATTGGAGAGAATAAATGCTACACTCATCCTTCAATTGAAGAGCTTTCTTTCCCTAGCCTAGTTTATAGAGCTATCTATCTATATGACATGACAACATATAGACTCCTAGCCAATATCAATATAATATATCTTCTAGGGGGCGACTAGGTGATAGTCAGTAGTTCCTTCCCTATATAGATGAGAGCTACTACATATCCCTATCAGACTAGATTAACACTTGACTGGATGGCCTATATATGAATTATGGGTGACCCAACCGTATCAAGGAGAGGGAATAGACATTGCCATAGGTATAGGTTTGCATCAAGCATATGACCTATTATGCATGTGACATGAGTTGAGTGATTGACACATCAAGGAATAGAAGTCAATCGACACTATATGATCAACACTCTACTCTCTATAAATCATACTCCTCGACCACATTCAATGTTTGAGGGTATATATAGATAGTGGGGGCTACTATGGATAGGCCGAAAGCCTCTTTCTATATAGCTGTTCTACTCAGGGAGGTAGGTGTGGGTGGGAGGATAGATGGGGCCAAGGGTTTCATGCTAGATTGGGCCCCCTGTGGGTGCCCCCCTCTTCAGTAGTTGAGTTGTTGGGGTAGGTCACTATCTATCAGCTAGTACAGAATAAAATCCCTCCTTGATTAGCTGGAGAGGAGAAAGGAGTGCTCCTTCTAGTTCCATTCCTCTTATCTCATTGAACCCTATGGATAAAGAATATCCATCATTTAGGTGGGATATCAAATCATCAGCTCGGTAGCGAGAGATTTAATCAGTTTGGCATAAAGAGTCGGGTGCCTATCTAACATCATTGGGAATCATTTAATCAGCAGGTAGGTCTAACTCAACTAGAGAGGGTGGGTTTCAACTGATGCTTCCCTCCAATTATAGTTGGTGGGTGGTGGATCCCAATCCTTAGGGAGGGAATCATCTGTGGTGTAGGTAGGTGGGACTACCTGAATCATTGAATCATTTTCTATGCTAGGATCGAGGAGGTAGGGATCAAAGGGTGGATCATTTGACTCGATAGTAATTTTAGTATCAACCATAACAACAGGACATGATAGGAGAGGAGATGTGATTGGAAGGTCCATGTATCATGAATAAAGGGGGACATGAGCTGCCAAGGTGGGGGGCCTCCCCAAGAGGTAGATTAGTTTAGGGTGGGTGGGAGGAGATATATTGGTTTTGGATTGATGACTTGGGCTAGTAATTCTTTTCCATCCCTTCCAATGTCTCTCTATTTGCCCCCTAACTATCTCCCAATTACTCTACCTAGGCCCTCCCTCTTAGAAATTTGGGTGGGAGGATAATGTCCATATAATTGCCCCCCACTTGGGAGGTATATTATTGTTGTTGTTGCTAAACCAATCGATCTTTTTTATGAGGCAGGACAACTAGCCATTCTGGATAGACAACCACTTCCATTAGGTCATTGTAGGATAGATAGGCTCACCTTGGGTGGGAAAGCACCTCTTGATTAGCTTATTGTAGTCGATAGAGAGTGGGGGGATAGATCCTAGAAGCTATCAAGTATGCTCCCCCCTCTTTTATATTATTGTGGGTTGACGGAGAAAATTGGGTCAAGTGGGGGATCGAGAATAACAAAATAGTTTCAGTGGGGATGATCCATTATGTATCAGCTGACTCAAACTAGTAAGGAATGATTTAGATGGTCTGGATCCTATCACTATCTCTCTCCTATTGACGAATTCCTTCCAATTCTCTGCAATGATGTTAGATAGGTATGATCTAACCATCCCTTCCTAGGAGGCAGGCAAGACGATTGATTTTATTCTCTCTGGGATAGCCAAGGACATTCCATCTATAATAATATAAAAAAGGGGGCAGCATGGGAAAAATAATCTACCTTAGCCCCCTTTTTTATATGGTTCTTCTGACACAAACTAGAGGGTTTTCAGTGAACCCCAATTTTTATAGGGGTTTCTAGTGAACCCCCAGGGAGCCCGAGGGAACATAACCCCCCACCCATCCCCACACATGTGAACCCCCGGTTATACCACAATCTTCACGGAGTTAAGGATTGTGGGGAAACTGGAATCTAAATGGAGATTCTGAGTTTGCCTAGAACCCTCAAAACTGATGCCCCCACAATAAATCTACCTCCCTTTATCTCCTTCCAACTTATATACTCAATATAGTTCATTGGGCAAACCCACCCTCAGATTAACCACCCAACCCCGGATATAGATTGGGGTGGGTGGTTTTCCCTATCTACCTATCTTGATGGGGGCCCACCCCTCTCTTTCTCTTCCCCCTTCTACGGTCTTCCAACCCCCACTTGTCCCTCTCCCAAAGCCAATACGATGGGATGAAATAGTAGCTCTCTCACCGGGCAGAGCAGGTATGCCATGACTTCCCTCTCCCCTAGAGTAGGTAGGTTAGGTAGCAGACTCAATTCCACCAACTCGCTATGATGATATAGTAGGCTAGGTCGTCATTATCTACTGTAGTAGAGAGTAGAGCATAGTATAGTAGAATATACCCCTTCCCTTAAGGTCAGAGGACTGACTTGACTAAACTAGAGTTCAAATAGTTAGTTTCAGTCCAGACCCAACTGAACTGGGTATTGATCAGTCTCAATATAGGGTATTGCCTTATCCACATATAGATAGTTCAAGGAAAACTATTCCCAAAGCTATTGTCTTGGCTTGGGTGGTTCCTAGGGAGGGGAAGGAGGGGCCCCTCCCCACCCCCATACTTAGACAAACTTGACTCGATATAGTGAACTTGGAGGGGATATATCTATGAATTGTATTATGTCTATATGGTGCCCATCGCCCCATGGGATATAGATCTATAGAGATAGGAGAGGAGCCCCTACCCTTGCCCCTATATATAGGCTAGACTAGGCTCGGAAGGATAGGATAGAGTCTAGACTCTCGCTCTAAGATTACCCTCCTACTTGAGGCGAGGGCCTACATCTACTATTCCATTCCATATATCCATATAGTTCTAGTCAAGCAAACTCTATAGATGTTGATGGATGGATCCCCCCAGTTGGTTTAGTTTAGGGCAATGGAAGGATCCTCCCTCTCCTTCTAATATCGAGTGGAGGTTGGACAGAAACCCACCTACTCTAGGAAAACCAAAAAACCTATCCACTTGTAGTTTCTTTAGGCACTCATTATCACGAAGTGTAACTTCCTCCCACCCACCCCGGGTCTAAGATGCCCATGCCTACATCGTGTCCTATAGTACTTGCCTCCCCCTGTCTAAACTATGGGCCCTGAACTATTGGCTCTGGGGGCCCCTATCCATACTCTATGAAATAGTTCCTCTACCCGCCTCCCCCTATCTCTAAACTAGGAATTGGCTATCCAAAATAGATAGAGAGGGTGAAGATAGATATATAGGGCCCTCCCGCTAGCCCTGAACTATCTATTCGGTGAAATCAACTAGAGATGATAGTTCAGGGCCCTCCTACGAGCCTAAACTCTATCTAGGGGATTGAACAGGGTGGATGGGAGGAGATGGTTGCGAATGGGTGGAAGGAGGTAGCTCAAAGGAGGTGATGATAGAAGATCCCAGATAGGTTGTCTAGCCTAGATAGAGATAGGTTGTCTAGTGTAGTGGGACAGTGGATAGTGTTCATGACCCAACCACCCTAGAAATAAAATTAATGTTAGCCCAACTAATATAACGTTATCTACCTCCCATCACAACTAATATCGAGGGGCCTCCCAACAATTTTAGGCTATTTTTGGAGGGGGTTACCATCACTCTCCCACCCACCTGGCTATCAGTTTCTAATATAGTTTGGTTGGGGCCTCCCACCAACCCCTGCCCACCCAACCCACTCTATATCTTCCCACCCACCCCTGATGTCATTGCCGGGTGGGGGGCTAATGTTCCTAGCCCGCCCCTTACGGTAGATTAGTGACAGGAGGTTATTACTCTCCTAAACAATAGTGTAGGTGAGGGCCCCCCAGATTATGAATTATTATTGTTTAAGGGGTGCCTTTATTTTCCTCCCACCCAGGTGGGGGGCATAGGCCTCCCACCCTATAGGGTAAGGGTTAAGTTGACTTCAAGTCAAACCTACCTTCTCTCTAATGCCCTTCTTTTATATATTTGGGATAGATGAAATATCTGAACCATGGGATTCAATCACTTGGACTCGAATGTTTGCTTTTGAAGTGATAGGATGCAATGAATTGATTCAGAAATACTTCTTATCAAATCTCCCTACTAATCATGGAAGATCTTCACACCTAGACTGTTAAACCAATGTCCACGCAGATAGGAAATGAGAAACTATGTGGCCCTTTCTATAATTGTTGGGAAGGCCCCCTGGGGTTGGGAGGAAGGGCTTACAGAAAGATGGGATGAAACAATTGAAAGAACCACATCCGAAGGCCTTCTCCTATTGTTTATATAGGGTTGGGTTTACCCATTAGCTCTTAGGATATTTATTTGTTTCTGTATATGCCAAAAAGTGATGCGACTCTGTCTAAATAAATATTTTTAATATTTATTTCCTTCTAATTCTTCTATTAATAAATGAATAAACAAATTTATTTATTTGATTCATATTCTTCTAAATTAATTAAATATCAAAATATTTAATTACCTCTTCTAAAGTCAAAATTAAATAAAATCCTTTTTTTAATTTAAATTCTTCCAAAACAATTAAATAATTCTTAAGTTATTTAATTAAGCCAATTCTTCTTCTAAATTTAAATAAATCAATCAAATTTATTTAAATCCTCTCAATCTCTCAAAAATAAAATACAACCAAATATTTTATTTATTCTTCTGAATCATGCACAACAATTAAATAAATTTATTTATTTAAATTGCTTTCTTATCTTCTATTTCTTCTAAAATCTTCTAAATCTTCTAAAAATAATTCTTCTTCTTCATGCACACAAAATTAAATAATTTATTATTTAATTCCTCTCAAATCATGCAAAAGCAAACCTCAAGTTGAGTTAATTAACTTAGTCAACCTTGTTTTTATCAAAAAACTCCTAAAATAGAAAAAAGCTTTCTATTTTATGACAGAATATCTTATCTTCAATAATAGAAAAATAGTTAACTCAAAATAGCTTTTTTGTGACACTTGTATTCTTTCTCTTCACACACATTCTCTCATTCTTTCTCAACCATTTATTTCCTCAATCACAGGTCTATAAATTGAACCTTCTTCTTCCACTTCATCATCCAAGCTTTCAGTATTGTTACTCTGTAGAAATTCTATTTGCTTGCAATCAACTTGTTACCATATCACCATTACTATTGTTGTGAATCTCATCTTCATTAAAGTCAACTTTCATGGTCATTCTCACTTGACATCTTGGAATAGCAAGGAGGTATACCTTCTGAGGGCATATTCATATGCAAGATCATGTGCAATAGGCCACCAATGGAAGACATGAGGTAAAGAGGTTTGTTGAGGTATTGTTCACCATTTTAGATCTTCTTTATTTCTATATTCCATTGAGTTATGGGTATTATTGATATCATGGATATTCATGCATAATTTGCCCTAACATTTTTAGCGCCCACCCTGGGGCCCTGCCCTGATTTAATCCCAAAACTGAGTTTTTTGTGCAAAGGTTCCATACACAGGAGGATTCGGTGCATCTAAGAAATTCTACCATACATCTGAGCTCTGTTCTGATGCATATGATATTTCGGCGCATCTGACCTCTAAAGTTGCACATACATATGTTGTTATAACACATACGATATTCCTGTGCATATGCTTTCTATTTATGTGCTTTTGATTTTCCTACGCTGCTGAGCTCTGTTTCTGCACATTCATGGTCTGAAGCTGCGCATCTTTTCTGAGCAATGGTTTTTAAGATATTTTCTATAGTTTTTGCTAATGCTAACACTTTTTTTGTAGGGGTATTCTCTCATCTACTTGCAGGATTAGGGGCTAGTTTAGTCATTCTAGTTGCATTGTTAGAACACATCATCTTTTTAAAGGATAGTAATTAGATGCTCATGCAAAATCACATCTAGATCTAACTAGGAAGGGAGTAACTTGAATCTTGTTACCTCAACAAATTGAATCTAGTCACAATGCTAGGAGGATAAAATTGAACCATTGCTATCTTGCTTTTCAAAGTTAACAACATGCATGTGTGCCCAAGTAGATAGCTCATATAGTCTTTTTCATTTTAACTAGGGGAAAGGAACAAGTGTCTTTCATGTTTTTGGGAATGATACCAGGCCTATACTCTCCCCTATCTTGGTTGACCAAAATGCCAGACATATCATTTTCGCATGTGTTGAACCTTTAGAGAGGCCTGCCCTCAGATATCCTTCCGTCCTTGGGGAATGAACTTAAGTGGTAACAGGCTAAATCGAAGCCCTACCGAGACACTATAAATAAATAGTGTTTGGAGTGAAAGCTTCAAGCAACAAGTCTTGTTGTGTTATATGAACATCCAACCTCCCCTAAAACCCTCCAAGGCGTAACCCTTGAAGGCTGGGAGACTCCATAATGGAGAGTAGCACTGCCGCACGTATAACCACTCAAACAGTTTCTCTTACTAGTCATCCTTTGTTTTAGTAGACCAAAATCCTTCTATTTTTTGGCGCAAAAGGTGGGACCTTTGAAGCCTCCTCGATTCATGTGGTTCTTAGTAAAGATAGCAGAGATAATCCTAAGGTTCGGTGAGGGTACAAGCCTTGGAAAACTTAGATCTTGATATGTGTGAGAAATGAGTTCCACTGAGGGGAACTGTTGCTACTAAGAACCTGAAGCTATCCACTTTGAATATGCACAGCTAGGGGACTCAACAAATATTGTCCTTTCCAGCCTAGGATTGTACTTGTGTTTGTGTCAAAAAGAGTCAAAAAATTACAAAAAAAAGATCAAAAATCATGAAAACATCTTTGTGTTTGCTGTGTTTTACTTGCCATAATTGAGAAAATGAAATTGCAACCCAAAAAACCAAAAACATTGAAAAACGTGTCAAAAATTACAAAAAATAGTCAAGAAAACCAGAGCTGCGCATTTGACCTATAGAGCTACACATATACCTCGACTTGCTACGCATCTGTCACCTATTACTGCACCTTTAAATTTTACTAGAACTGCACTTTTGTCTCAACTTCCTGCGTATATATCCCCTATTTCAGTGCTTCTATTTCTGCGCATCTGTGACAGTGAGTATTTTTGCATCTTTTCAGAGAAAAAATTAGGCTTTCTAGATACCCATTTCAACTTTACTCTAGTTTTTATAATTAGATCTACTGTGCAGTCACCTTTTCCATCCATTTCCATAGTGAACCCTCTCTTTCGTCAGTCATCTTGTCCACCTTCTACTAGGCCTTTCCAAAACAAATCAAAGTTCCATATTAGATTAGTGCGGGACCTTTTTCAGATCATTTCAGATTCAAGTAAACCTAGTAGGTCACAGAACTTCGCTAGTGGTCTTGGTACTAGACTAGTCTCTACACAGTAAATGGGTACTAGATACCCTTATTCGTGGCTATCATCTTGTGTCGGCCAAACTTGGAATCATTGATCAAAAGAGTCCCTTGTTCAAATCTCATCACAAGTATCCTCTTCTCAACAATCTCCAATAGCACCTTACCAAAATCTCTAGTTTCATCCCACCTCTTCCCACGTCGCCTTGCATGGTTTTAACTAGATCTCAATACAAAAAACAAGTTGAAATGGCCGGATCATCCAACCACATTGTCACCTCTCATGATAGTGATGAGCAAATATCTCATGAAGAATACCAAGGAACCCTCCAAGATCAGAAATTTTAATGCATGCTAGAAAAAGTACTCCATGAGGACCCTCACAAGTACTTCCTGTATCTTGCAAATCTAGGACTTAAACTCCCCTCGGACTTTGATCTCAACAAATTGAAAGAATCCATAGAGGAAACTCATGAAAATCACACTATTAAGGACAAAGGAAAGAAAGTCGTAGACCCAAACATACCCATGGAAGGGATGAGGAAACAAATCAAGGACCTAATGCAACAAATGGTATATCTCAAAGCAGGACTGCCCACTAAAACTTATTCCTTGGAAGACATTGCACCATATCCCTTTTACAAAAGCTTGAACATGGTACCCTTCCCCTTTTGGTTCAAAGTGCCTAAGTTTAAAAAGTACAAAGGGAAAGGAGACCCTAGAGATCACATTAGTGAATTTAACGCCGTGTGCATGGAAGTAGCTTTCACATTGAAACTTTTTTAATGAGACTATTCCCTAGATCTCTAGGTGGTCAAGCCATGGAATGGTTCTCACAACTTACACCGAGTATCAAAACTTTTGATGAGTTAGTAAACAAGTTCATCATACACTTCTCATATAACATTGAAAATGAAGTTTCCATGCTTGATCTATGCAATACAAAGAAATAAGGTGGGGAATCCTTTGCCTCTTTCTTACAAAGGTAGAGACAACTCGCAAGCAAGTGCTCATATGACGTACCTAAAAAGCAAATGACAGAGATGTTTTTTCCACAACCTTAACCCTGATCTAAGCTACCAAATCCATATTCAATGCCCTACCTCATTTTCAAAAGTCATTGAGATGGGACTATTTATCAAGAAAGCTATGATTGCCAAGGGGCAAATCAAGTTGTACAAAGACACTCCTAACTCTAATTACACCATGGACAAGTCAAAGTTTTGGACAAAGAACAAAAACATCATCAATGATGGAGTAGTTGATGCCAAAGTAGCGGCTCCCAAACAACAACAAATCTTCACTCTCAAAGGAGAAACAAACAATTCTATGCAAACAAAACCTTCTTTCACGAGCCAAAGCCATGGTTCAACTCCAACCCTAGGTGAAAATTCACACCACTAGGGGGGTCCCAAGAATCTGCATTAAGAAAACTATTGGCCAACAATGAGATCACTCTTCCACTAACTAGCGACTATGAACCTCAAATAAAACCTCACTACTAGAAAGATACAGATTTCTATGAATACCATAGAAGAAGAGGCCACATGACCAACAAATGTATCCATCTCAAACACGTCATTCAAGAGATACTTGACCAAAATCAGGAAGGAACTCAACAACATACCTCTAACGAGACGCATGTGGCATACAAGAATCTGCTTCTCAATCATGACAGGCCATACAATAAAAACAACAACAATAACAATCACAACTAGTAGAATCAAAACAATAGAAACAACAATGCTAACTACACAAGCATGCCATTCAATTATACCATCAACTGCATATCAAAGCACATCCCACAAGTCAATGTGGTCATATCCAATCAACAATCAGGACACAACAAATCTGATTGTAGCATCATCACCTGTAGTGGTAAGGTCACGTTAAACACGCTTCCTCTAGGGTCGTCACCTTCTCCGTCTAACCCCCATATGTACAGTGTCATAGACCAACTTTGGAAAACTCCTACCCACATATCTATCTTAGAGTTGCTGTACGCCTATCTCCTTCCCACAAAGAAATTCTTGATAAAGCCCTAGTGGAAACAACTGTGCCCACAAACCTGGCCCAAGAGAAGTTTCAAGCCATGGTAGGAAATCTAACCTCCTCAGGTACCATCTCATTTACCAAATAGGATGATCTCTCAGTGTCTCAACCTCATAACACACCCTTGCATATCATCGCATTCATTCATAGACACCATATCAAAAGAGTTCTTATTGATGGAGGAGCCGGTTTAAATATTTGCATGCTCAAGCTAGTCCTTACATTGGGATTCTCTGAAGTTGCAGTGGATCCTAGGAAAAAGATCACCATTAAGGCCTATGATGAAGAGGAAAGAACTACCAAAGGAACAGTGGTATTACCAATACAAGTGGGACTAGTGATAAAGGACATTGTTTGCCAAGTCCTAGACAAGGAGCTAGCCTATAATATCCTCCTAGGTAGACCTTGGATTCATGCCATGCAGGTTGTGCCTTCTACCTACCACCAATGCATCAAATTTCATCATGATGACAAACAGATCACCATCCATGGTGATCCTGATCCTTTCTAGCAGTGCAACACTATCCTCTCAAATCCTGATTGCATCATCCCCAACAATAGAGCTTCTATATCTTGCATCTCACAACATGGTTCTACCTTTGAAGCTTCCTCATCTAGACCTAAAGAGTAGAAAATCACCATCAAAGAAACAAGAGTAGGGGAACACTCCATCTGGCACAACCTCAATTAGGTAAATTGCCTCTATCTCCAAGATCCTTTGGCCAACCTACACCTAAATACATTCCAAAACCTTCTGCTCCTCCCAAAGCTCCTACAACTCCCTTTGTCAAATGGGAGACCCTATCAGATGAAACAGAAGAAAGAGATGTCTTATAATGGCTCTACACAGAGGAAGATAACACATAACAAGAACCACCTAAGCTCCCAATGGAAATCTATGGGCATGGTGATTCTATCCTACAAAGAAAGGGTTATGACAGACAAGATCCCATCGGCCTAAGAAAAGAAGGAATAATAGAACCCATTCAACCCTCTTCTTCCTCACTAGCAAGGAATACAAAAGGGTTGGGATACAAGGACAAAGGCAAAGCTAAGGCCAATGCTTGTTTTGTGGAATAGATCAATGCTCTACAAGAAAACAGTGACATAGATTCCAATGAGTATGAGTGGGAGGAACTCACAGAGCACTCCTATGAAGATAAAGGAGTTGACACCATTCAAACCTATAGACCCTACCATGAGGGACAAACGCTAACACATAGACCATTGGAGTGTGATTTGTCAACTCCTGAGAGTACAACTTTTGAGGAAGGTCGGAGTTCCCTCACAATAAATAATTTGGAGGAAAGTACCCTCTCAGATCCTATCCCTACCAATCTGAATCCTAACCATGTATCCATTCAAACTATCAATGAATCAGATCTATCTTCTGATTCCCTTCCCCTTGTGCATTTTGAACTAATCGACTGGGATTGACAAGGAACCTTGCAACTAGACATGTTCCAAAATGATGATGCCTATATTGACTACATGGAACTTAGGGACCACCTACCTGCAGGAGATCATAAAGCTAGTTTTGCAATTGAACTCAACACCGTGGCTTATTTTGGAGAGGGTACCAAGCCTTCCAGTCACGAAAACATAAAAGTCAAAAATGGATCTGATGTTGAAAACTATTCTGCGGCAGTATCAGATCCCAAAATAGTAAAAAGAAAGGACACATCGAATGGTGAAAACCTCTTTGAGGTGCCAGACGATGGAAGGCTTGACACTCTCCCCACCGACATGTAGTAGGAGAAGTCACAAATTGTTGTGGAACCTACAGAACCAGTCAACATTGGAACAAAGGATAATCCTAAGATCATTCACTTTGCAAAATCTCTATCTCCACCAAAGAAGACCAAGTTTGTGCCATTCTTCAAGAGAAAGCAAGTCAACTTTGCTTGGTCATATGCAGATATACCCAGTTTAGATCCAGATTTGATTCTACATCATCTTCCACTAGATCCAGGGGTCAAACCAGTCAAATAGAAGCTCAGAAAGATGCATCCACACATTGCATTACTAGTAAAAGAGGAACTCAAGAAACTGTTGGATGTGGGATTCATCAGAGCAATATACTATCCATACTGGGTATCAAACATAGTGCTAGTCTCCAAACTTGATGGCAAAGTGAGATTATGCAATGATTTCTGAGATCTAAATAAAGCTTTCTGCAAGGATGACTTTCCATTGCCTAATATTGATATCATAGTTGACTTGACAGTAGGACACACCATGCTTTCTCTAATGGATGGCTTCTCCGGGTATAATCAAATCAGGATATCACCAGAAGACCAACATAAAATAGCTTTCACTTGTCCATGGGGTACCTTCTGTTGGAACATCATGCCATTTGGGTTAAAGAATGTAGGAGCAACATATCAACGTGCTATGACCACTATTTTCCATGACATGATGCACATCACAATGGAGGACTATGTAGATGATATCCTTGCAACGTCATTAACAAGAGAATCCCACCTAGATGTACTAGAGAAGGTCTTTCAAAGATTGGAACAATTCAAAGTTAGGTTGAAGCCGAAGAAATGTGTGTTTGGAGTCACATTCGGCAAGCTCCTAGGCTTCATTGTATCAGGAAATGGGATAGAAGTTGATCCTGCCAAAGTCAAGGCTATCATGGAAATGCCACCACCTAAGAACATCACTCAATTACGGTCTCTACAAGGCAAGTTACAAGTAATACGCCAATTCATATCACAACTAGCAGACAAGTGCCAACCTTTTAGTCATCTTTTACATAAAAAACATTCCATTTAGATGGGATGAGAAGTGCGAAGAAGCATTTGGCAAATTGAAGGAGTACCTTATGAGTCCACCCATCTTGATGCCTCATATACAAGGTAAGAAACTATTACTTTACATATCTGCTACATAGACAGCTCTGGGTGCCCTATTAGCACAACATGATTATGAAGGCAAAGAAAGGGCTATCTACTACATTAGTCATACATTGGTGGGCTACGAACTGCAATATTCTCAAATACAAAGATCTTGTCTTGCTATGGTTTTTGCTTCCCAAAAACTATGACATTACATGATAGCACATTCAGTCAAGCTTATTGCAAAGATAGATCCATTAAAATACCTATTAAGCAAAGCAGCTCTCATAGGTCTCCTAGCTAAGTGGGTAATGCTCCTAAGCTAATATGACATTGAGTATGTAGAATGGAAGGCTATAAAAGGTCAAATCATTGCCGATCAGTTAGCAAAAGCACCATTACAGGATACCACACCAATGACATTCAAGTTTCCCAATGAAGCCATCTTCAGTATCACAAAACACTCATGGAAACACTACTTTGATGGGTCCTATACAAACCATGGATCGGGGGCAGGAATCTTGTTGGTCACTCCTCATGGCGACACCATACCTAAGTCTTATTGTCTACTATTCCCATGCACAAACAATATGGCAGAGTATGAGGCCTTGGTGATTGGTCTCAAACTGGCAACAAAATGGAAAATCCAAGAGCTACATGTGTATGGTGACTCCCAACTAGTAATCAATCAAGTCAATGATGACTATCAGACCAAGGATGCCATGTTAATCCCATACAAGTGCATGGTCGATGAATTTAAGGAGTACTTTTTGATCATACACCTCACATTGAAAACAAGGCAGCATATGCCATGGCAACCATTGCCTCACTCCTCGAGATCCCAGAGAATGAGTCATGGTATGAGTTCCTGGTTGAAATGGTTCTACAACCAGCTTATGATCTTCCTGAAACCCACTCCATATGCCTATTAGTCGGATCTAATTCACCTTGGTATGGTAAAATTTACACTTACCTTAGGGATAACACTCTACCACCTGACTTGTCTTCTAACCAACGCCAAACTTTAATTCCCCAAACCTCCCGTTACACCATTATCACTGATACCCTATACCGTCGAGGTCTAGATGGTACTTTACACCAATGTTTAGAATGGGAAGAATCTCAAACTGCATTACAAGACATACATGAAGGAATTTGCAGAACACACTCTAGCAATCCTTCTTTATCTAAGAAACTCATGTATTTGGGATATTATTGGACAAACATGGAAACTAATTCATATCAATTTTTTAAGAAATGCAAGCAGTGCGAGATACATGGAAACCTGATACATGCACCAGCTCAAGAGCTCCGACCATTAACAACACCTTGACCCTTTTGTCAATGGGGACTTGACCTTGTGGGAAAAATTCACCCTTCATCATCCAATGGCCACAAGTTCATAATAACTGCCACTGAGTACTTTACCAAGTGGATTGAATCCATTCCCCTCACCAATGTCATAGGCAAACAGATCACCTCATTTATCCTCAATTACCTCATCTGCAGATAAAGAATTCCCTCATTCATTGTCATGGATAATGGAAGACCTTTCAAAAACCTGGATGTCCAAGAGCTTTGCAATAAATTCAAAATCCAACACCATTTCTCCACCCAGTACTATCCACAAGGCAATGACCAAGCAAAGGCATCCAACAAAACAATCTTGAAAATCCTCAAGAAAACTATCAACGATGTTGGTCGTGATTGGCACATACAACTGAATCCCGTTTTGTGGGCCTATCGAATGAGTATACACACTCCCACATGTGCTACCCCTTACACCCTTGTCTATGGATCAGAAGCTATTTTTCCCATCGAGGTCGAGTTACCATCCCTAAGGGTGTCATTAAAGGGTCTTATCACTAATGAAGACTACAGAGTTTCTAGGCTACAAGAATTAGAACTATTGGAAGAGAGAAGGCTACAGGCCTTTAACCATCTCAAAGCATATCAACAAAGGATGTCATGAAGCTACAATCATAGGGTCCATCCAAGGTTCTTCAATGTTGGTGATCTAGTGCTTAAGGAAAATCCCCATAATCAACAGGATCAGGAAAAGAAAGGTAAGTTTGAGCCCAATTGGCTTGGTCCTTGTGTCATCATTATTGCATATGGATTAGGGGCATATCAGTTAGCAACTTTAGAGGGTGAGCTATTTGATGACCCAATCAACAGTATACATCTTCGTCGATTCTATGCTTAAGAGAACCCTAATGTAAGAGGGGCAAAAATTAAAAAAATAAAAAAATTTAAAAAATCAAAATTTTTTTTAAAAAAGCAAAAAATGAAAAAAATGAAAAAAAAGGCAAAAAAAATCATCCTCTAGTGAAAACCTGGAAAACAGGTGCCTTGGATAGGTAACATGATGAAAACCTGGAAAACATGTGTCATGTGTACTTCTATCTTTCGTGCAAATAAAAGCGAGTGGTGAAAACTTGGTAAACTTGTGTTACTTGTGATGAACCACCTTCTCCATCTTTGGGAAACCAATCACCTTGTGTCCATTCTTCCTACCATCATTTCTCGTCTGATCCATATCTGCTCCACAATAAAGCACCTTGTGCAAACTAATGATAACCTATCATGGCTTGATACACTATCTCTCTTGTCGCCTTATCAACTAAAGTCTTATCCAATATCCTATCCACAATGTCAGCCTAGCATAGCGTCTGTTGTTAGTATCATAGGGTCGACCCCAAACTGCGTCACCTTTGCATCGTCACGTAGGAACGGCCATTTCCAATGTGCACCCGAGGCTCCACCTTCCCCTCCATCCTATATCTTGTTGTCTATCCTCTAGTCCATCCATGGTCTGAGTCCTTGAACTATGTCGCCTCTATGTCATCACGTAGGCAAGGCCATTTCCAATGCACCCCCGAGGCATCAGGTTAGTCCCTTAGGGTCTATTTCAATGAGCATGCATGCAAGCACAAGAAAAACTCACTTTCAAGCAGAAATCTTGACGCAAGTCATCAACCTATCCAACATAAAGGAAACAAGTAACTAAAACACTCAAACGGATTCTATCTAAATTATGGCAAGAAAACATATCTAAATGCAAAAATGTTTTGTGTTTGTGATCAAGTTAACTCATAGAGTCTTGAATTTTGTTATTATGTCTTCCTATGCTACTCAAGGATGTCAAAAACTAGAGATGCTATGATGGGGGCATAATCATTTTCTTTTTTTGCTATTTGTGGATTAATCTTTAGTAATGTGAAGCCTTGTCTAATGACATGATCAACAAAAGATCATCGAGGACTTCAAAGGTCTAACATGAATGGGGGAAATCCTTGTCTGTTGATATGCAAGAAATACTCAAGTCATCTAGATTCAATTTTGACTAGATGCTTGTATTAACTTGCTAAATTGAAATCCATGTAAGTGATACTCAGGTCATCTCAGTTTAGTTATACCTAGATGCTTGTATTTTCTTACAACATTTTAAAAATGCCCAATGATGAAATAAGCACTTCACAATACTTGCAAAATCAAGATGGCAAAACCATTTCACATCCACATCATATTCATATACATCCATATCCCATGCAATAAAAAGAAATCCTATGTAGAGTATCAATAGAAATAAAAGCTTGTAAAACTCCTTCTATCGAGTCATTCTTCCATCAGTCAGTCTTCTATCTATCATTGTGTCATTTCTGTGTCGATTGAGTACATTTGGATATAGCAAAAACATAGCATAAATTGTATATCATATCACATGAGATAGTCATTAATGTCATTAAATCATTTGCATACATAATAAGTCCATTAGGTCATCCATATACATTTGCATCATAACATAGTGTCAATAGAAAAAATCAAAAACATAGATAAATATCATCGCATAAATAGCATAATCACATAGATAACATTCACATCTGCATACATAAAAGTGCATCAGACCATCATGAAATCATCTAATTTTGCACTAGAATCATATCTCATAAAACATCATAGTGTAGAAAATGTTAAATTGCATTATTATGTAGAACATCACATAGCATCATATAGACATAATAAACATGTGTATCACATATAAAACATCATAAAGATAGAGTGCATCCATGACATAGCATAAACAACTACATGTAGATCATCAATAGCTGCATCATCATATAGATATCAAATAAAACATGTCCAAATGTACAATATCAAAGTCCATCTCTGAGTCATTGTCATATACAGTGTATACACCACATAAATAGTGATACATGTCTCGGTACAAAAAAAGATACAAGTATATACATATCAGGCTAGCTGAGCCATCAAAAAGTGTATACGTAAGCCAAAAATCTGTACAAGTGCAACTATAGGCTAGCCCTACTACTCTGCGCCATTGCTCCTTGCACTGTCCTCCCCTCTACTGGCCCCAGACTGCTGTGGGCCCATCATTGACCCTCCTAACTGTGAACCCCCTACTCTCTGGGAAGCCACAGACTGGCTCCTAAAGCTAGGTGCCCTCTGATCCCAGCCCCATGGTAAAGACCCTTGTAATACTGAGTCTGGGCCTGCGCCCTTGATAGCTCCACCTGTACGTGCGTAAGCTACGCCTGTGCCTGTTGTACATGTGTCACCAAAAATGCAGTGGCCCTGTCTGTCCCCAAAGTGGTTAAGGATGCATCTCTCTCCAATCGCAAGGCTCACAGCCTCACCTCTACGACATCCCACTCTATGGCAACCCCAGCTAAAACTTGAGCATCCGACTCTCTCTGAGACTCTGCCAATCAGAGCTGTGTCCTAAGTTGTCAGATTGGACCCTGCAATGTAGCAATGGCCTGCTACTGCCAGTCAGGTTGAGGAACCTGCTATTAGGCTGCCTATTGGGACACCTGTTGTGGTGGTGGCATCTATCCTGGCTGACCAATCTGCTGACCAACCTATACCTGTGGTGCAGCTTGTGGCTACACTACCTACTACTGCTGGGAGGGTCCCTCCCCAGCTCTCCTCCTCTACCTTAGACTGCCTCCTCCATCACCTCCTCTGCCTCTGCCTCTGCCACCTCCTCCACCTCCCCCATCTCCCCCGCCTCCTCCATCACCTCTGTCTCCCTGTCCTCCTCTACCCCTCCTCTATCTCCTCCTCCTCCCACAGGCCCCATCCTCGTTATCTGAATCCTCCTCGTCTATGAGAGGAACCGACTCTCTAGGCCCTGAGTACCTTGGAAAAGGATGCGCTACGAACCACTCCTCAGAATCTGGAGTCATCCCTGCATCTGCCACCTCCCTCCTCATAGGCCAAGAAACATAGGGAGTTTGCCAGAACTCTGCTAGTGCCTCCTCATAAGAAGCAACTGGACCCCATCTGAATCTCTTTGTATGTGTGTACGCAAAGTAGACCTATTCCTGGGGCATGTCCTGTCTCCTACCAAACTGTCTCTACACCCTGCTAACAATCTCTCTCTAGAATGAACTAAGTCCTGCCAATGAGCCACTAAGTCTGAAAACAACATGATAGCTCGTCATTCTCATCAGCCCAGTGCTCACAATCCAAACATGGGTGCTAGACAACTCTATCAACATTGTCTAGCTCGTGTCTCCAGTACTCTAGCTTCCCCACCTTGTGCTGGGAAATAACTCCTGCATATCCATAACTATAGGGCTTGCCCCTCTGCCTAGAAAAGATGCATATCAGCCAAGTGATTGTAATATGCTCCTAGAGCCAAAACTGTAAAAGAGAGACACTTGCCGACAAGATGGCACCCCTATGGTATACCACTTGATGCATATCATGGTATAGGTGCGTCAGGATACAGACACCCCATGCATAGTGGGTACCCTCTGTCATCATCTGCTCCATGATCCGTCCCCATCCAATCAAGAACCTATCTGACCTCCTATCGGGGCATACAACGCCTCCAATTAGTCTAGCCACTATACCTGGGAAGTAGTCGTAATAGTCATGAATATCCTGCCATGAGATAACCTGACAATCTAGCTCCAGGTCATCGAAAACTTGCCTGTACTTTGCAAGTCCTGTATCCCACTGAGGATCATACTCTACCAGCTCACCCTGAATCAGCAAGTGTAGAATCCTGTAGACGTCCTCCAGAGTAATCGCCATCTCGTCGATCGGCAAATGAAAAGTCCCATCCTCTCTATGGAATCTCTCCACGGCTGTAGTCAACAAATTGAGGTTTGCGCGAACCTCAGGCATGAAACAAACATAATCCAAACCCACAGCACCGAGAACCTCTCGATCTATCTCTATGAGCATATAGCACTGCAACATCGGTAAGGGAAACTACTCCCTCGACATTCGAGAAACACGCAAGGCAATGCCTCAACCTAAAACTACAAAAAACCTACTCAACATATCTAAGGAATCATATCACTTACTTCACCTAAACAAATTGATCAAAGTAGCTTACAACATCTCTTGAATAGATTCCTGTAATCTTGGAGATTGCTTAGTGATTGATGCATTGAGTAGGATGCCAATCGAGTCAATTTTGTTAAGTAAATTGACTATCCTATGCATATGCACTGAACCAAAAGGTAAATATGCAATTTCCCAGTAAATGTGCCACTTCTGGCAGATGCGCTGCAACATTTCTTAAATGCGCAGCTATACCTCGTATATGCGTAGTCTAAATGCATAAGCTGGAAGACAGCATGCATGCGCAAGATCTCAATACATGCGCCAACTCATAACATGCATGCACAACACTCATGCATGCATCGTTTCATATCTTAAATGCACTGTATAAAAACATATGCGCAGTTCCGGATGGCATATGTGCCGAACAACAATCCTACGCATCTATTGAAGCAAACTTTGCCTAGCATTTATTGCACTAATAAATGACTCTAGGTGAGATTTTTTGAGCTACTTACTGGTGGTCCTACCTTGGTTGGCTAATCGAATCATCAAACTCTCTCAAAGCGGTGCTCCTCACGTCAGATATCCATATCTGTCTCGACTGCTCTATGTTGCTGTGCTCTCCTAAGCTCTCAAGGACCTATCAACAAAAGCCAAGTGTACAAATGACTAGGATTGTGGACCCAGCTCCTATATATAGTAAATGTACCCTAACTGGATGTGTGGTGACCATGACTACTTCCCAGGCTCGTTTCTACCCGTTTCTCCGAACCATGACCTATTTTTCTTCATTCTAACCTATTTTTCACCTTCTTCATTGTGAGATTGTCCATCTCATGTCCATTCTCCCTTCCTCCTATCCAATCTCCTGAGGGGGCATCATCCTATTGATTAAACCTGTACTAGGGGCAAACTGGGGCATGTATCGTTATCATAAATTCTTATTCTTTGAACCAACGCCGTAAACTGCATTGCATAAAAAAGGGGCAAAATTGGTGTAGGAGCACCTTGGCAAATTAATGTTGCCCTAGACAAATCTTTGGAGTTTGATTAAATTTTTAGTGATTCAACATTGAACTGAGGTTTATCAAGTCATTATTATGTGTCTAGGAGATTAGGAGTTTCAAATATGCAAAATATTGCAAACCATGTAAAGGTTGCCAATGTAAAATTGAAAAAAACAGTCAAGTTATTAGGCAGATTGGTGGAATGCCAATAGTCAAGTTATTCAAAAGGCAGTTTTGGGTAGTTGAAAGGTTGTTAGAATTTGTAGAGACAATTTGGAATGCCTTTATTAAGGCCTTGTAACCATTCTATACCTATGGGTGATTTAATATCTGATTCTAAATGAATAAAGACATTGTTTTCTATATATTCTCTTTGAAAATCACTGTATTCCTGCTGTGTATTGCTCTGTACAGGCAAGGATCCATACCAAATTGATTTTAAGTGAGTGCAAGAGCAATCACCCTGCATTTCCATTTTGTTTCATGCATTTTGGTATTGTTTTGAGTTAGATATTGTTAGTTTTCTGAAAACTGTCAAAAACCCTGATTAGGGTAAACATTGGCATGTAAATCTTGTGTTTCTCCCAGTTTATCCATTGCATGTTACTAATCCTTGGTGGAAATGATTGTGGTAGTATTTACTTTCATATTCTTGAGGTCTCAAACCAAATGACTAAGGTTGATGTGGGGAAAATCAAAGTTTTATGACTACATTTTTGTATATAGTCCAGAAAATAGAGTTTAGGGATAGTCAAGAGATATAGGCGAAGGGTTTGTTAAAATACTAATGGAAAGGTACTTTTGATGGTTCAATGAGCATTATCAGACCTTTTATGAAGTGTTCCAGGCATTGGCAAGGTGTGGGGAGTCGTGGAATATCCATTTTCAATAAGCCCTTAGTAGGGTAAAGCCTAATAGGCCTAATTAGCACGGTGATAGTCCTGTTTTGAGCAATTCTTTACAAAGTAATAGATATTGAGTTTTAGATATGCATTAAAGACCTTTAATGGGTATTCAAATATGAGTTTGTTTCTAAGTTTCAATGCCTATGCTAAGGAGGAAGTTTTGACAGTCCTTTTGGGAAGGCTAAAAGGGTTTGAGACAGTCAATGAAGGAATGAAAAATGCATGATGGGACAGTCCTTGGTGATTGTTTGTTTGATTGAGTTAAGGTTCCTAGAGGTTAAGAAAAACAACTAAGATCTTGTTTGGGTCAGAGTAATTGGAAATCTAAAAAAATGCTTGAGTAGAGGCCATTGTATGGTGAAGTCCTCTTGTGAACTTGTAAGTATCAAATGGATTGAAACCCATTGTTGAGCAATATGCTAGTAAGGAGTTAAGTTGTTCATTTTCCTCTGCATCAGATTGGTATCAGAGCTAGAGAAAGCTCTGGGAGGAGATGTTATTTCTGAGATGAAGAGTTGAAATAATATGTTTGGTTGGTGACCATTATTTTGTTGCTAAGTTGTTTGGTTGCAGGTGCTTGGTCCATCTAGCTACAAAAGGATGTTTTCTGAGGTTATGTGTGTGGGCAGACAAGATGAGGTCTGTCATGACTATTCTCCAATGGAGATTAGGCTAGATAAGGGTGCAGAGAGAAACCACTGAGGAGAGAGTGGTAGGTGCATCACCAAGATTTGTTATTGGGTGAGATGAATGGTTTGGTGAGTTGGTGTTGTGAAGCAGTAGAGAGATGGATACCTGACTGAAGAAGCACTTGATGTTGCAGCCTGAAGAGTACTCCACTAATGGGAGTAGAAGGAGCCTGAAGAAGCTCTAAAGTTGATAGTTGTTTGATTTGGTTGGTTGGTTGGTCACTAGCTATGGATGTGAAGATTGGAAGCCTGAAGTTGAGAAGATTGAAGCTAAAGATGAAGAGACAGACAGAGGAAATGCAGAAAAAGATTTTTGTTGCAGGTACATTTCCAAGGGACTTGGAAATTTTGTTGGTTGATTGTATCGTGTAGGAGCACCTTGGCAAATTAATGTTGCCCTGGACAAATCTTTGGAGTTTGATTAAATTTTTAGTGATTCAACATTGAACTGAGGTTTATCAAGTCATTGTTATGTGTCAATGAGATTAGAAGTTTCAAATATGCAAAATATTGCAAACCATGTAAAGGTTGCCAATGTAAAATTGAAAAAAACAGTCAAGTTATTAGGCAGATTGGTGGAATGCCAATAGTCAAGTTATTCAAAAGATAGTTTTGGGCAGTTGAAAGGTCATTAGAATTTGTAGAGACAAGTTGGAATGCCTTTATTAAGGCCTTGTAACCATTCTATACGTGTGGGTGATTGTATATCTGATTCTGAATGAATAAAGATATTATTTTCTATATAATCTCTTTGAAAATCATTGTATTCCTGCTGTGTACAGCTCTATACAGGCAAGGATCCATACCAAATTGATTTTAAGTGAGTACAGGAGCAATCACCCTCCATTTCCATTTTGTTTCATGCATTTTGGTATTATTTTGAGTTAGATATTGTTAGTTTTCTGAAAACTGTCAAAAACCCTGATTAGGGTAAACAGTGGCATGTAAATCTTGTGTTTCTCCCGGTTTATCCATTGCATGTTACTAATCCTTGGTGGAAATGATTGTGGTAGTATTTGCCTTCATATTCTTGAGGTCTCAGACCAAATGACTAAGGTTGATATGGGGAAAATCAAAGTTTTATGACTACATTTCTGTATACAGTCCAGAAAATAGAGTTTAGGGACAGTCAAGAGATATAGGTGTAGGGTTTGTTAAAATACTAATGGAAAGGTACTTTTGATGGTTCAATGAGCATTAGCAGACCTTTTATGAAGTGTTCCAAGCATTGGCAAGGTGTGGGGAGTCGTGGAATATCCATTTTTAATAAGCCCTTGGTAGGGTAAAGCCTAATAGGCCTAATTGGCATGGTGATAGTCCTGTTTTGAGCAATTCTTTACAAAGTAATAGATATTGAATTTTAGATATGTTTTAAAGATCTTTAATGGGTATTCAAATATGAGTTTGTTTCTGAGTTTCAATGCCTATGCTAAGGAGGAAGTTCTGACAGTCCTTTTGGGAAGGCTACAAGGGTTTGAGACAGTCAATGAAGGAATGACAAATGCATGATGGGACAGTCCTTAGTGATTGTTTGTTTGATTGAGTTAAGGTTCCTAGAGGTTAAGAAAGATAGCTAAGATCTTGTTTGTGTCAGAGTAATTGGAAATCCAAAAAAATGCTTGAGTAGAGGCCATTGTATGGTGAAGTCCTCTTGTGAACTTGTAAGTATCAAATGGATTGAAACCCATTGTTGAGCAATA
Source organism: Cunninghamia lanceolata (assembly GCA_027924645.1). Taxonomy (NCBI): domain Eukaryota; kingdom Viridiplantae; phylum Streptophyta; class Pinopsida; order Cupressales; family Cupressaceae; genus Cunninghamia; species Cunninghamia lanceolata. The sequence continues at coordinate 3,194,259 of BSBN01000244.1, forward strand.
TGCTAGTAAGGAGTTAAGTTGTTCATTTTCCTCTGCATCAGATTAGAGCTAGCGAAAGCTCTGGGAGGAGATGTTATTTGTGAGATGAAGAGTTTAAACAATATGTTTGGTTGGTGACCATTATTTTTTTTCTAAGTTGTTTGGTTTCAGGTGCTTGGTCCATCTAGCTGTAGAAGGATGTTTTCTGAGGTTGTGTGTGTGGGCAGACAAGATGAGGTCTATCATGACCATTCACCAATGGAGATTAGGCTGGATAAGGGTGCAGAGAGAAACCACTGAGGAGAGAGTGGTAGGTGCATCACCAGGATCTACTATTGGGTGAGATGAATGGTTTGGTGAGTTGGTGTTGTGAAGTAGTAGAGAGATGGATACCTGACTGAAGAAGCACTTGATGTTGCAGCCTAAAGAGTACTCCACTGATGGGAGTATAAGGAGCCTAAAGAAGCTCTAAAGTTGATAGTTGTTTGATTTGGTTTGTTGGTTGGTCACTAGCTATGGATGTGAAGATTGGAAGCGTGAAGCTGAGAAGATTGAAGCTAAAGATGAAGAGACAGACAGAGGAAATGCAGAAAAAGATTTTTGTTGCAGGTACATTTCCAAGGGACTTGGAAATTTTGTTGGTTGGTTTTATGGTGCAGGAGCTCCTTGGCAAATTAATGTTGCCCTGGACAAATATTTGGAGTTTGATTAAATTTTTAGTGATTCAACATTGAACTTAGGTTTATCAAGTCATTATTATGTGTCTAGGAGATTAGGAATTTCAAATATGCAAAATATTGCAAACCATGTAAAGGTTGCTAATGTAAAATTGAAAAAAATAGTCAAGTTATTAGGTAGATTGGTGGAATGCCAATAGTCAAGTTATTCAAAAGATAGTTTTGGGCTGTTGAAAGGTCATTAGAATTTGTAGAGACAAGTTGGAATGCCTTTATTAAGGCCTTGTAACCATTCTATATGTGTGGGTAATTGCATATCTGATTCTGAATGAATAAAGATATTGTTTTCTGTATAATCTCTTTGAAAATCATTGTATTCCTGCTATGTATGGCTTTGTACAAGAAAGGATCCATACCAAATTGATTTTAAGTGAGTGCAGGAGCAATTACCCTCCATTTCCATTTTGTTTCATGCATTTTGGTATTGTTTTGAGTTAGATATTGTTAGTTTTTTGAAAACTGTCAAAAACCTTGATTAGGGTAAACAGTGGCATGTAAATCTTGTGTTTCTCTTAGTTTATCCATTGCATGTTACTAATCCTTGGTGGAAATGATTGTGGTAGTATTTTCCTTCATATTCTTGAGGTCTCAGACCAAATGACTAAGGTTGATGTGGGGAAAATCAAAGTTTTATGACTGCATTTCTGTATACAGTCTAGAAAACAGAGTTTAGGGACAGTCAAGAGATATAGGCGTAGGGTTTGTTAAAATATTGATGGAAAGGTACTTTTGATGGTTCAATGAGCATTAGCAGACCTTTTATGAAGTGTTCCAAGCATTGGCAAGGTATGGGGAGTCGTGGAATATCCATTTTTAATAAGCCCTTGGTAGGGTAAAGCCTAATAGGCCTAATTGGCATGGTGATAGTCCTGTTTTGAGCAATTCTTTACAAAGTAATAGATATTGAATTTTAGATATGTTTTAAAGATCTTTAATGGGTATTCAAATATGAGTTTGTTTCTGAGTTTCAATGCATGTGCTAAGGAGGAAGTTCTGACAGTCCTTTTGGGAAGGCTACAAGGGTTTGAGACAGTCAATGAAGGAATGGCAAATGCATGATGGGACAGTCCTTGGTGATTGTTTGTTTGATTGAATTAAGGTTCCTAGAGGTTAAGAAAGACAGCTAAGATCTTGTTTGTGTCAGAGTAATTGGAAATCCAAAAAAATGCTTGAGTAGAGGCCATTGTATGGTGAATTCCTCTTGTGAACTTGTAAGTATCAAATGGATTGAAACCCATTGTTGAGCAATATGCTAGTAAGGAGTTAAGTTGTTCATTTTCCTCTGCATCAGATTAGAGCTAGCGAAAGCTCTGGGAGGAGATGTTATTTGTGAGATGAAGAGTTTAAACAATATGTTTGGTTGGTGACCATTATTTTTTTTCTAAGTTGTTTGGTTTCAGGTGCTTGGTCCATCTAGTTGTAGAAGGATGTTTTCTGAGGTTGTGTGTGTGGGCAGAGAAGATGAGGTCTATCATGACCATTCACCAATGGAGATTAGGCTGGATAAGGGTGCAGAGAGAAACCATTGAGGAGAGAGTGGTAGGTGCATCACCAGGATCTACTATTGGGTGAGATGAATGGTTTGGTGAGTTGGTGTTGTGAAGTAGTAGAGAGATGGATACCTAACTGAAGAAGCACTTGATGTTGCAGCCTAAAGAGTACTCCACTGATGGGAGTATAAGGAGCCTAAAGAAGCTCTAAAGTTGATAGTTGTTTGATTTGGTTTGTTGGTTGGTCACTAGCTATGGATGTGAAGATTGGAAGCGTGAAGCTGAGAAGATTGAAGCTAAAGATGAAGAGACAGACAGAGGAAATGCAGAAAAAGATTTTTGTTGCAGGTACATTTCCAAGGGACTTGGAAATTTTGTTGGTTGGTTTTATGGTGCAGGAGCTCCTTGGCAAATTAATGTTGCCCTGGACAAATATTTGGAGTTTGATTAAATTTTTAGTGATTCAACATTGAACTTAGGTTTATCAAGTCATTATTATGTGTCTAGGAGATTAGGAATTTCAAATATGCAAAATCTTGCAAACCATGTAAAGGTTGCTAATGTAAAATTGAAAAAAATAGTCAAGTTATTAGGTAGATTGGTGGAATGCCAATAGTCAAGTTATTCAAAAGACAGTTTTGGGCAGTTGAAAGGTCATTAGAATTTGTAGAGACAAGTTGGAATGCCTTTATTAAGGCCTTGTAACCATTCTATATGTGTGGGTAATTGCATATCTGATTCTGAATGAATAAAGATATTGTTTTCTGTATAATCTCTTTGAAAATCATTGTATTCCTGCTATGTATGGCTTTGTACAAGCAAGGATCCATACCAAATTGATTTTAAGTGAGTGCAGGACCAATCACCCTCCATTTCCATTTTGTTTCATGCATTTTGGTATTGTTTTGAGTTAGATATTGTTAGTTTTTTGAAAACTGTCAAAAACCTTGATTAGGGTAAACAGTGGCATGTAAATCTTGTGTTTCTCTCAGTTTATCCATTGCATGTTACTAATTCTTGGTGGAAATGATTGTGGTAGTATTTTCCTTCATATTCTTGAGGTCTCAGACCAAATGACTAAGGTTGATGTGGGGAAAATCAAAGTTTTATGACTGCATTTCTGTATACAGTCCAGAAAACAGAGTTTAGGGACAGTCAAGAGATATAGGCGTAGGGTTTGTTAAAATATTGATGGAAAGGTACTTTTGATGGTTCAATGAGCATTAGCAGACCTTTTATGAAGTGTTCCAAGCATTGGCAAGGTATGGGGAGTCGTGGAATATCCATTTTTAATAAGCCCTTGGTAGGGTAAAGCCTAATAGGCCTAATTGGCATGATGATAGTCCTGTTTTGAGCAATTCTTTACAAACTAATAGCTATTGAGTTTTAGGTATGTTTTAAAGATCTTTAATGGTTATTCAAATATGATTTTGTTTCTGAGTTTCAATGCCTGTGCTAAGGAGGAAGTTCTGACAGTCCTTTTGGGAAGGCTACAAGGGTTTGAGACAGTCAATGAAGGAATGACAAATGTATGATGGGACAGCCTTGGTGATTGTTTGTTTATTGAGTTAAGGTTCATAGAGGTTAAGAAAGATAGCTAAGATCTTGTTTGGGTCAGAGTAATTGGAAATCTAAAAAAATGCTTGAGTAGAGGCCATTGTATGGTGAAGCCCTCTTGTGAACTTGTAAGTATCAAATGGATTGAAACCCATTGTTGAGCAATATGCTAGTAAGGAGTTAAGTTGTTCATTTTCCTCTGCATCAGATTGGTATCAAAGCTAGTGAAAGCTCTGGGAGGAGATGTTATTTCTGAGATGAAGAGTTGAAACAATATGTTTGGTTGGTGAGCATTATTTTGTTGCTAAGTTGTTTGGTTGCAAGTGCTTGGTCCATCTAGCTGCAGAAGGATGTTTTCTGAGGTTATGTGTGTGGGCAGACAAGATGAGGTCTGTCATGACCATTCTCCAATGGAGATTAGGCTAGATAAGGGTGCAGAGAGAAACCACTGAGGAGAGAGTGGTAGGTGCATCACCAGGATCTGTTATTGGGTGAGATGAATGGTTTGGTGAGTTGGTGTTGTGAAGTAGTAGAGAGATGGATACCTAACTGAAGAAGCACTTGATGTTGCAGCCTGAAGAGTACTCCACTGATGGGAGTAGAAGGAGCTTGAAGAAGCTCTAAAGTTGATAGTTGTTTGATTTGGTTGGTTGGTTGGTCACTAGCTATGGATGTGAAGATTGGAAGCCTGAAGTTGAGAAGAATGAAGCTAAAGATGAAGAGATAGATAGAGGAAATGTAGAAAAAGATTTTTGTTGCAGGTACATTTCCAAGGGACTTGGAAATTTTGTTGGTTGGTTGTATGGTGCAGGAGTACCTTGGCAAATTAATGTTGCCCTAGACAAATATTTGGAGTTTGATTAAATTTTTAGTGATTCAACATTGAACTGAGGTTTATCAAGTCATTGTTATGTGTCTAGGAGATTAGGAGTTTCAAATATGCAAAATATTTCAAACCATGTAAAGGTTGCCAATGTAAAATTGAAAAAAACAGTCTAGTTATTAGGCAGATTGGTGGAATGCCAATAGTCAAGTTATTCAAAAGATAGTTTTGGGTAGTTGAGAGGTCATTAGAATTTGTAGAGACAAGCTGGAATTCCTTTATTAAGGCCTTGTAACCATTCTATACATGTGGGTGATTGTATATCTAATTCTGAATGAATAAATATATTGTTTTCTGTATAATCTCTTTGAAAATCACTATATTCCTGCTGTGTATGGCTCTGTATAGGCAAGGATCCATACCAAATTGATTTTAAGTGAGTTTAGGAGCAATCACCCTCCATTTCCATTTTGTTTCATGCATTTTGGTATTGTTTTGAGTTAGATATTGTTAGTTTTCTGAAAACTGTCAAAAACCCTGATTAGAGTAAACATTGGCATGTAAATCTTGTGTTTCTCCCAGTTTATCCATTGCATGTTACTAATCCTTGGTGGAAATGATTGTGGTAGTATTTAATTTCATATTCTTGAGGTCTTAGACCAAATGACTAAGGTTGATGTGGCGAAAATCAAAGTTTTATGACTGCATTTTTGTATATAGTCCAGAAAATAGAGTTTAGGGATAGTCAAGAGATATAGGCGTAGGGTTTGTTAAAATACTAATGGAAAGGTACTTTTGATGGTTCAATGAGCATTATCAGACCTTTTATGAAGTGTTCCAAGCATTGGCAAGGTGTGGGGAGTCGTGGAATATCCATTTTCAATAAGCCCTTAGTAGGGTAAAGCTTAATAGGCCTAATTGGCACGGTGATAGTCCTGTTTTGAGCAATTCTTTACAAAGTAATAGATATTGAGTTTTAGATATGTTTTAAAGACCTTTAATGGGTATTCAAATATGAGTTTGTTTCTGAGTTTCAATGCCTATGCTAAGGAGGGAGTTTTGACAGTCCTTTTGGGAAGGCTAAAAGGGTTTGAGACAGTCAATGAAGGAATGAAAAATGCATGATGGGACAGTCCTTGGTGATTGTTTGTTTGATTGAGTTAAGGTTCCTAGAGGTTAAGAAAGACAACTAAGATCTTGTTTGGGTCAGAGTAATTGGAAATCTAAAAAAATGCTTGAGTAGAGGCCATTGTATGGTGAAGTCCTCTTGTGAACTTGTAAGTATCAAATGGATTGAAACCCATTGTTGAGCAATATGCTAGTAAGGAGTTAAGTTGTTCATTTTCCTTTGCATAAAAAATGTATATGCCTAAAAGTGATGCGACTTTGTCTAAATAAATATTTTTAATATTTATTTCATTCTAATTCTTCTATCAATAAATAAATAAACAAATTTATTTATTCGATTCATATTCTTCTAAATTAATTAAATATCAAAATATTTAATTACCTCTTCTAAAGTCAAAATTAAATAAAATCCTTTATTTAATTTAAATTCTTCCAAAACAATTAAATATTTCTTAATTATTTAATTAATCCAATTCTTCTTCTAAATTTAAATACATCAATCAAATTTATTTAAATCCTCTCAATCTCTCAAAAATAAAATACAACCAAATATTTTATTTATTCTTCCAAATCATGCACAACAATTAAATAAATTTATTTAATTAATTTGCTTCTTATCTTCTAATTCTTCTAAAATCTTCTAAATCTTCTAAAAATAATTCTTCTTCTTCATGCACACAAAATTAAATAATTTATTATTTAATTCCTCTCAAATCCTGCTAAAACAAACCTCAAGTTGAGTTAACTAACTTAGTCAACCTTGTTTTTATCAGAAAACTCCTAAAATAGAAAAAAGCTTTCTATTTTATGACAGCATATCTTATCTTCAATAAATAGAAAAATAGTTAACTCAAAATAGATTTTGTGTGACACTTGTCTTCTTTCTCTTTACACACATTCTCTCATTCTTTCTCAACTGTTGATCTTCTTATTCTTTCTCAACCATTGATTTCCTCAATCACAGGTCTATAAATTGAACCTTCTTCTTCCACTTCATCATCCAAGCTTTCAGTATTGTTACTCTTCAGAAATTCCATTTTCTTATGATCAACTTGTTACCATATCACCATTGCTATTGTTGTGAATCTCATCTTCATTACAGTCAACTATCATGGTCATTCTCACTTGACATCTTGGAATAGCAAGGAGGTGTACCTTCTGAGGGCATATTCATAGACGAGATCATGTGCGATAGGCCACCAATGGAAGCCATGAGGTAAAGAGGTTTGTTGAGCTATTGTTCATCATTTTAGATCTTCTTTATTTCTATATTCCATTGAGTTATGGGTATTATTGATATCATGGATATTCACGCACAATTTCCCCTAACAGTTTCAATTAGTGAAGAGATAAATGCAAATGCCAAAACCGATAGGCGAAGAAGCCAAGGTGAATAAGCACCCACCTACTCATGAGCTTTGATCGGATATCCCTGGGAGTTGACCAACTATAAATGGCCCCATGGTTTTTCGACCCCCCCACCCAACAACTCTATTTTCTTGTGGGCCCCTACCCAACCCCAAACATGTGTGTTCTACTGCCCACTCGTGATAAGCTTCTTTTGAACATCCAAATCCTATAATTGATGTGGCAATTATATTACGTATAGAATAACATGGGATCGCTAGGCACAATAATAGAAAAGAGGAGCCTAGAATATCTATTTTTCAGGGTTGGGAGGAAGGGCTATCATTGTTGTTGGGGAGATGGACTGAACTGAGAGTAGGAGAACCCTAGGCAAATGACTACAAACCTATGCTTGCTCTTATTTGACTTGCCATTGTTGCTTCAGTTGATCACCTCCTTCAGAACCCACGGGAACTGCAATCGATCTGGTTGTTATGGTTGTTGACCTGATCCAATCGATAAGCCCCCAAATCCATGGGATGACTTTCAAAGAGACTTTGATTCGATCCCCTATTGAAAGAAAGGCCATTTTCCAATTTCTTCCTCTTTCAATCACTTGAGTTGGCATATTGCAACTAATCTATCTCCCAGGGGGATTCCCTCCCCCTCGCCTCCCACCCTGGCTATTATTGAAGCTATTGATTTTGATTCCTAATTTAAAGCAAGCCTGATTTAACTATTTATTTAGATTTAGATTACCCATCATTTACTGAGTGAATGATGAGTGAGCCCGTATCTGTGTCAATTTCTTCACATATCCATCGACTTAATCCATTGACCTAGAAGCATACATAATAGAGCTAGCAACACCACTAATAGAGACTGGAGCAAAGAGACCTACCTAAAGTTAGTAGACCCAGTGGTTGGTGTTGTTGACCCAATCACATATATAGACCGAGATCCATACAACCTTCTTCGTAGCATTCTGCAGAAGAAGGAGATTTCTAAATCTTCATTTGAAGATTGAACTTCTTGTGTCATCATATTGACTTGAGCTTGCTCTGGAGTTGATGCATATTCCTCAGACTCTATTTCTGTGTCTGAACTGGATAGTATGATATCTTCTGAGTCTGATGGATAATCATTGATGAATTCAAATTCATCATCTTCAACACCTGCTTCGCAGGTAGCATGAACTTTACCTTTTCCCTTTTTCTTATTTTTGTCTGGACACTTGTTTGCAAAGTGCTCACCCTTGCAAATGTAGCAGGTAGGTTTCCATTTCTTGGAACCTTTTCTTTTCTTATCCCTTTTTATGAAATATCCTTTCTTCTTAGGATACTTACTGAATTTCTTCTTTTTTCTTCTTGTAAGATTTCTTTGGCTTATCACAGTCATAACAAGAAGAGTTGCCCTTTTCTGGAAACTGATTTGAAGGCATTATCTGGTAGCATACAGAAGAGGATAACAAAGGTTGTACCTTTTTTATCTCTTTCTTTGCTTTTCCTTCTTCACAAATTTCTTCATTGATCTGTGTAAGGAATTGAACTAACTGTGGATAGGTTAGTTCTTTCATTTCTATATTTTCTATTACCAAATTTTCTAGAACTTTCTTGTGATAGAATTCTCCTATCACACTTCCAAAACTTTTTAGAAAAGTTGTGAACATAAAATCATGATTTTGTTCATGACCTAACTGGTAGAAATTCTAATATTGAACCTCATAATATTTTTTGAAATATTTGAGATCCTTGCACTTCCCTTTTATGAACTTGTTGTAGGCCAACTTTTCTCTGGTGTCTGTTCTTCCTATGAACAAACGTGTTAACTGAGCACAGACTTGATTTGTACCTCTGCCTATTAGACTTTCTCTAAGGTGATTGAGGTGTTGAGGCATATCCTAGCTGAAGACAAGAATATCATCAATATAGGGTTGGATAAATTTGGCATAAGGCTGGGAAATAATATCCATTTTCTGCTGGAAAATGGAGGGAGTAGTTTTGATACCGAATGGAAGTACTGTCCATTCATAGAGACCTTGTGGTACTAAAAATGTTGTTTTGTAGAAGTCAGCACTTTTAAGGCCAATCTGCCAAAACCCTTTTGTGAGATCAAATTTAGAATAAACATGACTACCTTGAATAGTCTGCTAGATATGATCCTTACTAGGCAGAGGATGTCTATTATCAACAAGACAGTCATTTAACGGCTTATAATTGACAACTAGCCATTTTTCAGGTAATTCCTTACCATTCTCATCCACCTTTGGAACATACATTGCATGACATGAGAATGGCAATTTAGAAGTTTGAATAATGCCAATTTGTTCTAGCTCTACAACTTCTGTTCTACAAGTTAATGCTTAAGATGAACTCATTAAAAAGTAATTGGCTTTTGCTTTAGGCATGAGTTCATTACCTTGAGGATCTCGCTTAAGAGAGAGATCACATGTCAGGTTCCTTTTCTACTTCTTTAAATCTTTTGTAAGAACTGTGGCAGCAAAGGCAGTTTTGATCTTTATTAGAGATTCTTGACCTGCATCCATTTGTTTGGCTAACCAAACTGCATTAACTGGTTTCTTTTTCTTTTCCTTTTCTAGCTTGGAGGTATAATCTAGATCTTGATAAAGCCTTGGAAGCTGATATGTATTCTGAATTATAATGAAATAAGAACCTATGGTGAATGGTTCCCATTGTTTGATTGCATTGCTTCCAATTACGCCATCATACCCATCTTCTTCATATTGGACAAAAGTTAATTTATCCATAAAACCATAAAATCCAATTTGAATTGGAGCTTCATAGAAAGAAGAACTATTTTCCTTTTTAGAATTACCAAAAGTAATAATTGTGGCTTCTTCTATCCATTATCAACAAGACAGTCATTTAATGTCTTATAATTGACAACTAGTCGTTTCTTAGGTAATTCCTTACCATTCTCATCCACCTTTGGAACATACATTGCATGACATGAGAATGGCGATTCAGAAGTTTGAATAATGACAAGCTATTCTATCTTTGCAACTTCTGTTCTACAAGTTAATGCTTCAGATGAACTCATTAAAAAGTAATTGGCTTTTGCTTTAGGCATGAGTTCATTACCTTGAGGATCTCTCTTAAGAGAGATCACATGTCAGGTTCCTTTTCTGCTTCTTTAAATCTTTTGTAAGAACTGTGGCAGCAAAGGCAGTTTTGATCTCTGTTAGAGATTCTTGACCTACATCCATTTGTTTGGCTAACCAAACTGCATTAACTGGTTTCTTTTTCTTTTCCTTTAACACGTTTGTTCATAGGAAGAACAGACACTAGAGAAAAGTTGGCCTACAACAAGTTCATAAAAGGGAAGTGCAAGGATCTCAAATATTTCAAAAAATATCGTGAGGTTCAATATCAGAATTTCTACCAGTTAGGTCGTGAACAAAATCATGATTTTATGTTCACAACTTTTCTAAAAAGTTTTGGAAGTGTGATAGGAGAATTCTATCACAAGAAAGTTCTAGAAAATCTGGTAACAGAAAATATAGAAATGAAAGAACTAACCTATCCACAGTTAGTTCAATTCCTTACACAGATCAATGAAGAAATTTGTGAAGAAGGAAAAGCAAAGAAGGAGATAAAAAAGGTACAACCTTTGTTATCCTCTTCTGTATGCTACTAGATAATGCCTTCAAATCAGTTTCTAGAAAAGGGCAACTCTTCTTGTTATGACTGTGATAAGCCATAGAAATCTTACAAGAAGAAAAAGAAGAAATTTAGTTAGTATCCTAAGAAGAAAGGATATTTCAGAAAAAGGGATAAGAAAAGAAAAGGTTCCAAGAAATGGAAACCTACTTGCTACATTTGCAAGGGTGAACACTTTGCAAACAAGTGTCTAGATAGAAACAAGAAAAAGGGAAAAGGTAAAGTTCGTGCTACCCACGAATCAGGTGTTGAAGATGATGAATTTGAATTCATCAAAGTTTAGTGATTGAGGTGAAGATTCTGATGCTTCATATAGAGATCTATATGTTGGTGTCTCTCTAGAAGAGATTATGAAGTTTGTAAACGAGACTTAGTACCCTGGCTAGAGGCTTAAAACACACAGATGGGTACTTGAACTAGCCATAGCAATAACAGTGGTAGACCCAGTATCAATAGTGGCCAAGGGGTAAATATAGCTATGGTAGATCAAATAGTTGATGCTCCAGATGTCGATTCAGTACACTAATAAGTAGAGGATCCAATTCTTGTGCCATCACCAAATACATACCCATTAGTGGGTGAATCCAGTAGCAAAGGCACCTAAGCTATACATTGATATCTGGTCCTAGAAGTAGATGTAGTAGCTCCAAAGTAGGTGGTGAAGATCCAGACACCCATGGCATAACCACCAGTATAAGTGTTAGTAGCAATAGTAGCATAATCTAGATATATATGGATATATAGCCATAGTCATAAGCACCTGTAGTGGACATGGAAACACCTATACTAATACCACTAGCAGTTGTTTCTAAGTAAGACAAAGATCCATGCTCATGGGCAACATAGATAGCAGAGATGGAGATAGCTAGAGAAGCACCCTTAATGAAAGCCATTAATTTGGTCGCCCCTCAGGTTTTTAGTTGTTGTAGTTTACCTAGTACCAGTTCCTATCATTGACTCCATTAATCAAGAGACATAAGCATTCGTTGAAACAACACCCCTCCTTTTCTATTATTGTTGAAGCAAGCTACAATACCAGTTGATTCAATAGTTTACCTAGATCCATTGCCATAAGTAGAGGAATTCATAGAGGCTTCAGTTGGTACAGAGTCATATCCTATGGCTGCATGGGTAGTAGCTAACTAATGAGAATGATAAACAAAGGAAGGTGCATAATGAGTAGACCCAGTAGCTGATTCCTTCCAGGTCATGTCATCACTCTATGAAACTATGGATTTTGGTAATTTGGAGTACAATACCTGGGCTAGGGACACGAGTGGGGAATAAACACACACACAACATCTGTGGACCCTTGAGTGATGCAATTAGATGAAGCACCGTCTTATGAAGGGCAGAAAATCATAGAGGGACAACCGGAAAGAGGGGTTCACTAAATGATTTGTGCATACGATCACCAAAACCATTGGAGACAAATGAGATGATAGTGGAATGGAAGAACTAACCCTTCCCTTAAACTATAACCCTTCCTTCCTCCCTACAACTAGGCTTCCTCCCTAATAGTATATATTTTTTGGGCTCCCCTAACCTACTATCGGTTCCCAGGGGCAACCAGTGGCATTTACTTCTTTCAATAACGAGAGACTTCATAATAGTTGCAACAAAAATAATTTGGAGGTGTAGGGGGGCCCCCACCTGGGTGGGAGGAAGATAAAGTGGCAATCTCTCAATCAATCTTGAAATCTTGAATGAAGTGAACCCGGAGAGAGATTAGATTCTATATGTAACATGCCAATGGGAGGGCCCCTACTATTCTAAGGGGTTGGTGGGAGGGCCCTCGGGGGTTGGGGAAGGGGTGGTAGGTAGTCGCCACCCCTTTTTATCATATTTTGGGGTGGGGGCCCACAGAAAATAGAGTAACATGGAACAAGAGCCCCCCCGGGAAGTATAATATTGTTAGGGATCTATGTCAAGGCTTCATCTCTCGATTGATAAATCGAGGACTAGGCAGAAGGTTGAATTCATTGGTTATGCTTCCCTCTGTCCGTTGAAATCCCAGACTTGGCAGGAGATCCAATCCCTAGGGAGGGAGAAGGAGATACTACAAATTAGAAATAGTATCTGGGCTGACAGATAGAGGAGCCTATTGGGATCTTCAAATCCCATATCTCTTGACCAACCAACATTAGATCAGAGGTTTAGTCTTCTTTGGTACCAACTCCCACAGGTCATCAGGTTCTTCTTCATCCATATCAGAAGTTGGGGATCTATTCCCTCATCCATCAAACACAGGAGATGTAGGAGTGGCACACCAACAAGGGAAGAAAAGATTAATTTGGCTAGGGGAGTGGCATTGTAGAGGTGGGACATTAAACAATTTTAGAGGCAAGTCAAAGAAAAGGTTATTTCATATCTTGCCCATGTTGGCAAGTATGAGGTGAGCCAGTGTTGTCATTGATGTCAACATACTCATACTGCACTGACAAGAAGGATTTGATGAGCTTTGTGCTGAGGATATTGAGAAAATTAGCCTCAGTCAGGAACAGTGAAGAACAGTGATGAGAAGAAGGTAAATATACTGTATAGGATGAGAACCGGAGGATGCGGATTAAAGGGTTAGTAGATATGAATCTTGAGATGCTACAGTTAAGATTTCAGAGGTCCGCATGAAGATCTGAAGGAGTTATGGCTGCCGGTGTAGAACCGGGTCCGGCAAGTATCCGGAGGTGACAGAGGATCACAAAAAGGTCCGGTGAGGTCCGGAATTGTATTATCATAATCTGCGGATTGGAAGGAGTGTTTGAGATGTCCTTGTGATGTGTCATCCTGATTTGTGTGTGATTTGGAGGTCCGGAAGTACCTCTTGCATTATGACAGTGGCGACAGACTGTGTTCTTGAAGTTCCGGAAGAGGAAGACAAGAGATCCCAGTAAGCAGAGGAAGTGCGGATGTATCCGGACCTTCAGACAGGCTTGTGAAGGTTCTTGGATCATGTTTAGGTTGTGTTGTTGGTCCGCATTGATGGTAGAGCCCAGAATTGAAGTTATTCTTCCGGATGAAGTTATTGCTCTGTTTAGCCGACCGGATGAGTTGTTCATCCTGCGAATGTTCTTGTGATGGCCGACCGGATGCGTTATTCATCTTGCGGATACTCCTATGGTTGTTTGCCGACTTAGATGCTTGTTCCTAAGTCGATGTCTTGTATAAATAATGATTTGTGAATTCATTTCAGTGTGTGGCATGTGGATGAGCATGATATAGCGAAGAAAGGTGCGAAAGGCAGAGCAGAGATTGTTGGGCTTAATTGGAACTGATCCGGACATGGTAGAGATGTCATTCTCCAGTTCAAGACTGTGATTTTTATCACTTTGTAGACAGTGTGTCTCCTTGTAGGCAGTGGGCCTCTTTGTGAGCAGTGTGCTCAGGCAGTGAGCCCTTATTGGCATGTGCCATTCATTTTTCTTTATTCTTCTAACAGAGAATAATTCTTGGGTTAATCACCCCGTGGTTTTTCCCTTAACCGGGTTTTCCACGTCAAAATCTTGGTGTTCAATGTGTTGATGCTTATCTGCTCTTATGTTTATGTATCATGCTTCCATGAATGATAATTTGATATGCTGCTAACTAACAACAGAGAATTAAGTGTTTGAAATAGAAGAAGTTCTATACAACTGATTCACCCCCCCCCCCCCTCTCAGTTGTATGCCCTAGATCCAACAATTGGTATCAGAGCCAGGTTCCTCTGATAGGAGCTTAACCGCTTGAGGTGATCCAGGATGTCGTCATACAAGAAGGATAGTCCGAAGTTCGATGGAACCAACTTCACTCTCTGGAAAGGTCGCATGAAGTGTCATTTGGAATGTATGGGAAAAGCATACTTGGCTATGATTTCAAAACCATATATACCCCCACAAGGTGGTCCGACAACTCCAGATGAAACCACAGAAGCTGAAAACAATCTGCGGACCAAGGAAGCTCTTCTAAGCGCATTGAATGACTCAGATCTCTCGAATGTCATTGACCTACCAACTGCATATGAGATCCTAACTAAACTGGAACTTCTGTATGAAGGAGATGAGTTTGTCAAAAGTGCAAGGTTGCAAAGTCTGAAAGGGAAATTTGAAAGATTGAAAATGAGAGATGATGAAAACATTACTACCTTTATGCCAAGAGTAAATGAGCTGGTATGTGGAATCAGAAATGCTGGTGGAACTCTAGATGAAAATGAGATTGTCTGCAAAATCCTAAGATCCCTTCCTGCTGCTTACAAAATCAAAGTTGCTGCCATTGATGAATTCAGAGCCCACACAACTGTCACAAGAGAACAACTGGCTGGCAAACTAGCTGCATTTGAAATGACCGAGTTTGGAGATGATCCTCCCAAGACTGAATCTGCTTTTAAAGCCAGTGCCTATGTGAAAGGCAAACAGAGATTTGATTCGGGTGAAAACTCATCAAGAAAAATGTCATGGTATGATCAAGCAAGAAGAGACATGGAAGAAGAAGAAGCAGAAACAGCTCAACTTGAAGCCCTCATTGCAAAGAGACTGCCCAGAGGATCCGGTAAGTATGAAGGAAAACTACCTTTTAAGTGTTTCAACTGCAATAAGATTGGTCATTTTGCCTCAAGATGTCCGGAGAGATCTGCAAGATCTAATACTCACAGACAAAGGTTTCAAAAAAATTGCTATTATGTTCATGAAGAAGATGACAATGAAGGAGTAACAGATGATGAATCAGATCCAGGAAGCAAATCCGGAAATGAGTGGGTGTTTATAGCCATCAAGGAAGAAGATTCCTTGCTCTCTGAATCTGTCAATCACAAAGTTGTTGAAAAAGCCTTGGCTGCTCAAGTGGAAGAAAAGGATGATTGGGTTATTGACAGTGGATGTTCTCACCATATGACTGGTGACAAGAATAAGTTCTTAGACTTGGAAAGATATGAAGGAGGAATGGTAAAGTTTGGTGACAATTCTGCTGGCAGAATCAGAGGTAGGGGAACTATTTCCTTTGATGGTAAGAGCAAAACAGGTAATGTACTATATGTTGAAGGATTGAAGCACAATCTTCTCAGTGTTGGTCAGTTAGTGGACAAAGGCTATGATCTCCGGTTCAAGAATGGAAAATGCAGAATCTTTACAAGCTCCGGAACTGAAATTGCATCCGGTACTCAGACAAGAGGTAACATCTTTCATCTGGTTGGTTCAAATAAAAGTTGTTTGTTTGTTCAAATTGATCAGAGTTGGTTATGGCATAGAAGAATGTGTCATGTAAATTTTGATAACATCATCAAAATAAGCAATACTCAGGCAGTGAGAGATCTTCCAAAGTTGATAAAACCTACAAACAGTGTGTGTAAAGAATGTCAGTTAGGCAAACAAAGCAGAGTCTCTTTTAAAAGCAAAGATCAGTCTTCTACCGGATTGTTGGAATTAGTACATACTGATCTATGTGGTCCGACAAGAATCAAGAGTCTGCAAGGTGATAGATATTTCATGTTGTTAATTGATGATCATTCCCGGATGATGTGGGTTACCTTTCTAAAAGAAAAATCAGAAGCTTTTGAGAAGTTCAAAATCTTCAAAGCTATGGTGGAGAATCAAACCGGATTGAAACTAAAGTGTCTAAGGTCTGATAGAGGTGGTGAATTTACATCTGGTGAATTCATTGACTTTTGTGAGAAACAGGGTATAAGGAGACAGTTGTCTGCTCCTAAGACTCCACAGCAGAATGGAGTAGTTGAGAGAAAGAACCGGACCATCCAGGAAGCTGCTAGGACAATGATGTTGGAAGCAAATGTTCCTCAAATATTTTGGAAAGAAGCTATCAGCACTGCAGTCTACACTCTCAATCGAGTTCAAATCAGAAACAACACCGGTAAGACCCCCTATGAACTTTGGTTTGGCATCACTCCTACTGTGAAATATTTCAGGGTATTTGGTAGCAAGTGTTATATTAAAAGAGATGAAGATCTAGGAAAGTTTGATGCTAGAAGTGATGAAGGAATTTTCTTGGGCTACTCCACTCAAAGCAAAGCATACCGGTGTTACAATAAGAGATTGAGGAAGATGATAGAAAGCACCAATGTAAAGGTTGATGAAGGAATTGAGAAGCCTTCAAGATTTTATGAATTTGATGAAGATGACCAAGATAGTGTTCAAGGACCTCAATCCTCTCCGGTGAAACAGAGTCAGCCTGATCCGGTAAATCAGGAAGAAGAGTTAGGTTTGAATGAGCCTGATCAAGAAACAGCAGTACTGGATACTCCCAAAATTCCAAGGTATGTAAGACTGAATCACTCTGAAGATCAGATCATAGGTGACAGAAGCAAAGGTGTACAAACTAGAAGGAATATTGCTCAAGATCAGAATGAATGTTGTCTGATTTCAAAGATTGAACCTAAAACAATTAATGAAGCCTGCAATGATGAAAACTGGACCAAAGCAATGGAAGATGAACTGATGCAAATTGAGAAAAATCATACTTGGGATCTTGTTCCCAGACCTAGAGACAGGAATGTAATTGGAACCAAGTGGGTCTTCCGGAACAAACTAAATGAAGCTGGTGAAGTAATCAGAAACAAAGCTAGATTGGTCTGCAAAGGCTACTCTCAAATAGAAGGAATTGACTTTGAAGAGACTTTTGCTCCGGTAGCAAGAATTGAAGCAGTCAGATTACTTCTTGCATTTGCTGCCTTCAAAGATTTCAAGGTATATCAGATGGATGTCAAGTCTGCCTTCCTAAATGGTGATCTGGAAGAAGAAGTCTACATTGAACAACCGGATGGATTTCAATTGTCTGATAATAATGATATGGTCTGCAAGTTGAAGAAAGCTTTGTATGGATTGAAGCAAGCCCCAAGAGCATGGTATGAAAGGTTGGATAAGCATCTTGTGCAGATTGGATTCAACAAAGGTACTGCTGACAGCAACTTATATTTCAAAATTGATCATGAAAACATTCTGATTGTTGAAGTGTTTGTGGATGATATCATTTTTGGAGGAAGAGATAGTATGTGTAAAACTTTTGCAAATCAGATGAAAAGTGAGTTTGAAATGTCTATGCTTGGTGAAATGAATTTCTTCTTGGGTCTGCAAATTACTCAAACAAAAGAAGGGATCTTCATCTCTCAGACCAAATATGTGAAAGAATTGTTAAAAAAATTTGGTATGGAAGACTCAAAGCCTATGAACACTCCTATGGCAACCGGATGTAAGTTAAGCAAAGATGATGATTCTCCAAAGGCAGATCAGACAAAGTATAGATCAATGATTGGTGGATTGTTGTATCTCACTCAAACTAGACCAGATATAATGCAAGCTGTTGGTCTTGTGGCAATATTCCAGGCTGATCCTAGAGAATCTCATGTTATGGCAATCAAAAGAATTTTTAGATACTTGAAAGGGACAGTTGAGTATGGTCTATGGTATCCTAGAGATCCGGATTTCTCTCTTCATGCTTACACAGATGCAGATTGGGCAGGAGATGTGGATGACCGGAAGAGCACTAGTGGTGGAGCATTCTTTTTGGGGAAGAGATTGGTTTCTTGGCTAAGCAAGAAACAAGATGCAATATCTCTGTCTACAACTGAAGCAGAATACATTGCAGCAGCAGGTAGTTGTACTCAAATCTTATGGATGAAGCAGATGCTAAGAGACATCAAAGTTGAATATGAGGAGCCTATCACAATTTTCTGTGATAATTCAAGTGCAATTAATATTTCCAAGAATCCGGTATTGCATTCTAAGACTAAGCACATATCTATCAAATTTCACTTTTTAAGAGAACAAGTAAACAAGGAAGAAGTCAGATTGGAGTATGTTCCCTCCAAGGATCAGATTGCAGATATCTTTACAAAACCTCTTCCCAAAGACTCTTTTGAATATCTCCGGGAAAAGTTAGGGGTCATGGCCCCTCCGGTGATGAACTAAGATGCACTGATGTGCATCAGTCCGGTGACTATCACAGTCATATCTTGTGATCCGGACTAATGGGGAGCTGCAACTAAGGGGGAGCAGCTGGTATGATTCTGATGCATGAGAATTGCAAGTATGAGCCCTTTGCCATTGATGTCAAAGGGGGAGAGAAGACATGTGAAAAACAAGTGGTTGATGATCAAAGGGGGAGCAGCAAAGGAAGACATGTGAAGAGTTGTTGTTGATAGGGGGAGCTGTGACAGAAAAGAGAAGTTCTTGTCTTGATGGTTTTTCACATCATATGTTGCCATCAATGACAAAGGGGGAGATTGTTGGCAAGTATGAGGTGAGCCAGTGTTGTCATTGATGTCAACATACTCATACTGCACTGACAAGAAGGATTTGATGAGCTTTGTGCTGAGGATATTGAGAAAATTAGCCTCAGTCAGGAACAGTGAAGAACAGTGATGAGAAGAAGGTAAATATACTGTATAGGATGAGAACCGGAGGATGCGGATTAAAGGGTTAGTAGATATGAATCTTGAGATGCTACAGTTAAGATTTCAGAGGTCCGCATGAAGATCTGAAGGAGTTATGGCTGCCGGTGTAGAACCGGGTCCGGCAAGTATCCGGAGGTGACAGAGGATCACAAAAAGGTCCGGTGAGGTCCGGAATTGTATTATCATAATCTGCGGATTGGAAGGAGTGTTTGAGATGTCCTTGTGATGTGTCATCCTGATTTGTGTGTGATTTGGAGGTCCGGAAGTACCTCTTGCATTATGACAGTGGCGACAGACTGTGTTCTTGAAGTTCCGGAAGAGGAAGACAAGAGATCCCAGTAAGCAGAGGAAGTGCGGATGTATCCGGACCTTCAGACATGCTTGTGAAGGTTCTTGGATCATGTTTAGGTTGTGTTGTTGGTCCGCATTGATGGTAGAGCCCGGAATTGAAGTTATTCTTCCGGATGAAGTTATTGCTCTGTTTAGCCGACCGGATGAGTTGTTCATCCTGCGAATGTTCTTGTGATGGCCGACCGGATGCGTTATTCATCTTGCGGATACTCCTATGGTTGTTTGCCGACTTAGATGCTTGTTCCTAAGTCGATGTCTTGTATAAATAATGATTTGTGAATTCATTTCAGTGTGTGGCATGTGGATGAGCATGATATAGCGAAGAAAGGTGCGAAAGGCAGAGCAGAGATTGTTGGGCTTAATTGGAACTGATCCGGACATGGTAGAGATGTCATTCTCCAGTTCAAGACTGTGATTTTTATCACTTTGTAGACAGTGTGTCTCCTTGTAGGCAGTGGGCCTCTTTGTGAGCAGTGTGCTCGGGCAGTGAGCCCTTATTGGCATGTGCCATTCATTTTTCTTTATTCTTCTAACAGAGAATAATTCTTGGGTTAATCACCCCGTGGTTTTTCCCTTAACCGGGTTTTCCACGTCAAAATCTTGGTGTTCAATGTGTTGATGCTTATCTGCTCTTATGTTTATGTATCATGCTTCCATGAATGATAATTTGATATGCTGCTAACTAACAACAGAGAATTAAGTGTTTGAAATAGAAGAAGTTCTATACAACTGATTCACCCCCCCCCCTCTCAGTTGTATGCCCTAGATCCAACAGCCCAACAATAAAATAAAAGGGGAGTTGGTTGTGGGCCCCACTTTTCTATATTGGTGGAGTGAGGGGAGGCCTCCCACCCCATTGGTTCGGTTTTATCCATCTTAAAGGTAGTAGGGGAGACAGGGAAGGAAGTAGGTGGGGGACTTGAAATCTTTCCTAGCACAACTACCGATTAACTATATTAGTAGCTAGGGGCTTGGCACCTTCAACTAATCTACCTCTTGAAGGAGCGGGGTGGGTGAGAGGGTTTTTAACCCCCTAGCTATGGCATATGGTTCCAATCTACGTCCAACGCCAACAACATATAACCTTGGCCACAACCTAAGACTATATATATGCTGGAGGCTTTCCTAATAAATATATATTGCTCCCACCCACGGGTTTTAGGGAATTATAGCCCGACTGTGATATATAGTTGAGGAATAGAATATTATTCCTCCCACCAAGGGGCTGCTGGGCCCTTCAAACAATTATTGATCTAGGCCAAAGAAACAACTCTAAAGGGGGGGTGGTTCCCCCTATAGTTTCTTTGGATCATTGGGTCATAGATAGGGAGATAGGGGCCATCATATGACCCATAGTTTTGCCTAAAGAAATAAAAGAGCTCCCTAAATTTATTATTTATGGTCCCCTAATAATAGAAAATTTGGGGCAACTAATCGTAGATTTAGATAGAGGGGGGCCCAACAAATAAATGACATCTACTGAAGCGACCAAAAAAATATCCTAATCTACTAAAGTGGGCCAACAAATATCCTAATCTACTGAAGCAACTATAGCCACCCACCCACCCCAACCTCCCACCCAGAAAAAGGAGGCCCACCCAACTCAGATGATAGTTCCCCCCAAGCCTGTGCCGCCTGGAGGGGTGGGTGGGAATAGGAAAGCTGCCCGACCCTTCCCTCTCTCTAATGGATTACCGATGTGCCAATTTTTAGTCAATGACTATGCCTAGCCTGAGACTCTTCTCATCATATGGTACACCCATAACAGTCGCATCATGGATCCTTGAGCTTAGGGGTATGGGCCTGCGCAATTATAGTTGTGCATTCATTTCCTTGTGCTACACTCTGCTCATATAGCTCTCCCGATCACACTTCCAACTGACCCAGGGTGTATTGTCTCTATGGCTTGGTGTCCCTCTCCTAATTGAATGTCAGGGAAGGACCGATTAACCGATGCTACAGTTTCTTATGCTAGTCCATAAAAGGTGGGCAGTGGTTTTCTTATGAGTGTCTAGTATAAAGTCTTGAATATAGTAGGTGGCCATCATGTGATCTATTTGCATTCTCCATTGGTTTCCTTAGGTTCCCTGGTGAAGGAAGGGGTTATAGGGGACATTTTCTGGATCTGTAATGGGTTGTGCTCTTGATATTGTGGGTACATGGTTTACTTGGTTCGATCAGCACTTCCTTCATATAATTGCACATTGAATGTGAAATGTTGTGTATGGATAAATTGGTTCATCAACTACCTCTACCTCTGTCCTTACTACCTATGTCTCTGTTTCTAATTCTCCAACGGTCTGTAAGGGGAGGGCAGTTGACTATAGACTATGGCTCTCTAACTAGATCAGATGTTGGAACAAGCTTTTGAACCACTCCTATAGTTTCTGGTGGATCAACATTATTACTGGCTTCATCAAATGGCTTGAATGGATCAACCAAATCTATGATCCTACCCATACAAGTTTTTGGTCAAGGTGCCGCTACCCCTTCTTATGTCATTAGTACCTAGTCTATGCCTTTGTTACTTAGGGATCTGGAACATCAAGAGGATCTAGAACATCTGACTCTAGAACTGGATCATGCTCTCGGGAATCCGTAGCTCATCATCATCAGAACTAATGGCTTCATATACTAGGGGTGGGTGGAAGGGCCAACTAAATGAATGGCTGAGTCATCAACTAAATTGATAGGTGCTTCCACAGGTTCTGGAATAGGCATTGTCAATTTGCACCACTGAATCTACTACTCGATAAGAGTATTTGCACAATCAACAGGATCTACTGAGGAATAAATAGCTAATAAGGCTACTGGATAGTAGCGAGTAGCCCCTTGAATTTTAGATTACTTGATGTTAATAAGTATATGATGTGTTTCTATCAATTCCTCAGGGGGAACTAGAACTTACAGAGGTGGAGCAAACAAAGCTAACTCATAATGAAACACACAAGTTGACCAACCAAGCTGCATTAATGTATGCTTTTAGAACTATACTTCCAATGCTAAATTCAGCCCTTGTATTGATTGGCCAAGAGAGGGATGAAGGCACTCACTAAGGGGAGGCACTCTTCTTCATGAAGTAAAGATGAGGGTTTGAATAGGGGGTAGAATGAAACACTCAACTTCATCTGAAGGAAGGAATGTTCTAGTATTGGTCCACCTAGCTTCCATTTTTGAGGTTGGCTACCATGAGAAAGCATTTGAGGAGCCTCTCAAAAATATTATTTCCATGTTGAACAAATTGACCTACCCATAATTCAATGAATCAGGGAGAGAGATGAACAGACAAAGGTGGGAAGTGGTTGGCAGAACCGACCGTACCAATAGGAAAGAATGAAGGATGATGAACCCAATTTGAAGGATGTCAACCTGCCAAGATTCAATGCACCAAAAGACTCTTGAGTGAGATCTCCACTTCAAAATCTTCTAATTCTATATTTCTAGTTGCTGCCAGGCTAGGTGGGGTGAATTCTAGTGGTGGAGC